>OY284416.1:36625200-39532200 GCA_958301585.1 Merodon equestris | reverse complement strand
TGCATGCCAATGATCCCCGGAGCTGATAGAGCTCGCTGCTTGGGTAGAGAAGCAAGAAATATGAAACTCCGTACGTTCCGAGCGCAAATGAAGGAAACAATTCGCATTCGATTTCGAGATATACGAGTATTCCTGCGCCCGATCAGACCTTGGCCCAAACGTACTGCATCTGTACTCCAATGCCCAAGCCGTGCTCGTCGTATTTATTATTGCGTTTCGACTTCCATTCCCGGTGCTGGTAATGACGGTGGTGCTGCAATCGAGGAGAGATGACTGACGATGATATTGGAACGAATCGACCCTTCTACCATGCAACGAGCGCCCATATGCCGCACACTGCATGTCCGATAGTTCTGCACATGCAACACGGTGACTCCAACTTTGGCGACCGACTTCTTGCAGTATCTCACCGCTGCCCGGGATCTAGTCGAATAAATTTGGTATCGAGAGGAAAATTAGCGAAAGACGCTACGTTGCATCTTCGAGTTTTGGGTTGTAAGCGCAACAACCGCAACGGGCGGCGCGGTCCTCTAATCTGATTTAGATTCCTCATTCGCTTTCCATTCGATTTCGTTTGTTGTTCTTCTATTCCGATACAGAAAACTATTCGCGCGCAGATAATACATAAACAACGAGACATGCTTGTATCTAAAACAGAAAACCAAAATACTAATCGCAGTTGCATCCCTTTGATGTTGCATCGAATGGCTTTGGGAATATGTTTCCGCGATTAAATCAAAATAAGTTTTCGCCACAAAAGCGAAAACACAAATACCGATTTGTAATTTATTATTTCTGGATGTTCGGATGTGTGTTGTGTATGTATCTGCGGGATGTTGGTTCGCGGTTTGTGTTTGTCTTTCGCTTTTATGTGAATTGAGGGCGTTTGTTTTGTATCTGCGGTGCGGTGCTTGACTTTGTTGCCGGCGGTATGAATCGTTGTTTGTTTGCATTCAGGCGTGAGGTGACGTGCGGTTTGCTTTTACTAGTTGTCGCAGGTGGATCGGTGGATTGGCACGGTTGTTGGATAAATACCTATGCGAATGGATTTGGCTTAAACATTGTTTTACACGTGTAGAGTGGGGCATTTGGGACAGAGATTGAAAAGGAAGTCCTGTCAAGCGGGCATTAATTAGAAAAATAAAGCACATTGGTCAGTAGACTACTAGATCCGGTCTGCCTATGATTGGCAGCACAAGATCTTTTGTCCCATCAAACTGAAGGTCAGACTATGACATCAACTGAAGTAAGACCAGATTCCTCACCCAGTAGTTTAGTGCTTTTATCTGCTAGGGTTATTGAATCCCGCGGAGGGATCATATAATCCGATAATGGTAATCGAATTTACCTAGCAACCTGCGTTAACAGCGGTTTTTTTGTTGCTCCCCAGAGGTTATGGAATTTATTATTTTTTGAATTGATAGCAATCACATTGGCATTATTTCTTAGGAGTGGCTGCAGCTTCCGACTGATCATCGAATTTATATGACTTAAGCCTTATTTTGAGCGCCTACTGTGCTTCCCACGTAGTTTGGCTCTTAAATCGCCAAACCCCTTGAGACTAGCCTGGGATGAGGTAACAAGGTGAAAAGGTTGTACTTGTACATGCATACGAGACTCGTTTGAAAAGTTATACTTTGTAGGTTCGCGCTTTTGGTAAATATTGTAGTTCTTAATGGCATCTGTTCATGGCTAGTCGAACCGGTCCTTTAGTCTGCTGTTTTCTCGGAGGTTCTTGGTACGAAATTTTAGCATGAAAATATATTCCTGAATTATTGAAACTCGAACGGAAACAACAGCATAATGAAACTGTTCGGAAGGTACATGATGAAGTCAATAACAATGCAGGGCTATTGAAACGTCTCAAAAAATCTTTTGGTTTTAATGGAATTATGTACAAGATTTTTTGGCACATGATCAGATAGTTAAGAAGAAGTACTACCATTCGGGTGAAGCAATCTAAAATAAAAATAAAAAATAAAAGCGGCATCACCACTAGATTGGTTGTTCCTAAACAGAATGTGATTTTTTAAACGTTTGGTTTTTGACTGTGAAGAAAAGCATAGGAAAATTTAAAAACTGTACGCAGTTTTTCTTTGAGGTGATAGCACAATACTTGCCATTTTAAAATATTGTGCGTTAATGTTGACCACAATCACGTTTAAAATGGTTTAAAAGGCTTGACATTTGAGTCATATTTTCTAGCACATTGGCTTGTATCTCGCTAATACCACGTGTAAAGGTATCTTCGAAGGCTGCGTGAATGAGTAATTTGACGTATATCCGTCAAAAACGAGAAATAAATTGCTCAGCCAACGAATTTCTCAGTTGGTCCATCGATTCGCGTGCTGCCTGGTATGTAACGCCCTCTTGCTGGAACCATATGGACCCGGTTCAGCATTTCGGCCAAGAAACAACTCAAAATTATTGAATGGCGCCATTGATGGTAACGTTGTTCTCACGATCATCTTTGAAAAAATGCAGGCCAATGATTCCGCCTGACCATAAACCGCAACAAACAGTAAGTTTTTTCGAATGCATTGGAAGCTCTTGTGTTGCCTGAGGATGCTCTTTGGACCAAATACAGCAGTTTTGCTTATTTGCTCCTTTCGCGCACGGCCTATACGATCAGGAAGCGTTACTGACAAGGACAACGCAACCCCAGCAGCAATGCTATCGATAAAGAATTGTAGTATAAATAATTGTGGGAACGATAAAACCTCTAAATAAATTCCTCTAAAAAAAAAATAAAAGTCAGCTCAACGCCGAACTTACGTTGATTGTGTACTGGAAATTAATGAACAAGATCGTAGTCCATTCCCATAAGTTTTTGGACGCGTGAGTGGCATGGACACTTCATTGGCAGTCGAAATTGTACGATTTAACTTTTTCATTTAGGGATATGTAAACGAGAAAGTTTACGCCATCGATCCGCAAACGATTCACGCACGAAAAGAAAATATAGAAATATTGGTCGCGCAATACAGTCGGTATTAAAAATATCACTCTTTTTTCAAAAATGTTGCGTTTTCTCTTGATCTAAAGTGACACCTCTTGTTAGATAAGTCACGTGAAAAACTAGTATCAGATGTAGAAATCGGAGATCGCTGAATTTGTCACCCTAGACTTTCATATTCGTGAGAAATGTATTGTACGATCAGAAACGTCACATGGTAAGCTTGGGCATCGGTGAAGACGCCAAACGTCCACTAATTTCATTTCATCAAACGAAATTGTCGATATCCGAGTTAAGCGTCACTTTCAGGCAGTTTTATCTTCGGTCAGCGAAAGAATGTATCGCGAATGGTTTCAACGCTATAAAAGGAGTCGTTTCGACGTGGAAAACCAAAAGCACCCTGAAAACGTTTTAATTGTAGGCATTGCAGCATTAGGTTCCATATCAAACTCCACAAAATCACTCAAATTCATTGGCCGTAACTCAAAAAGCTATTTCTATCGTTAAAGCATTGGAAGTTGTTCAAAGCAAGGAAATTGGTTACCATGCGAATTAAAGCCCTAAGACATCGAACGGTGTTCTTCACGAGCGAACTAGCCGCTGCCGCAAGCGGTATTTGGGGGGACCAGCTCGGCGTGGTATATCGTGAGGTTTTACAATTAGGTAAAACTATCACAGAAGCTTGTTACCGAACATTTTAATTATAATTATTACTACCGGCCATTTGGAATTCGAAAATTCAGAGCCTTGTTGACCACCCTTCACGAAGCCTCTCTCTCCTGAGTGTGTGCCTTAAATTTTTCACTGCTCTCTTCCATTTCCTTTCGATTCATCATTATATTGTCCTCCCATCTGCGGCGCGGCCTTCCTGACGGTTTTTATTCTTCGAGTTTTCGTTCGACTATTTGTCTACTGTCCATTTGTTCTACTGTCCTGTCCATCTTAGTCTTCCCGATTTAATTATGCGGACAATGCTGGGGGCTGAAAAGAGTTCCTCGAGTTCTAGATTGTGTAGTTTCCTCCATTCGCCTGTTTCTTCGTCACTGGCATTATTACGCGTTGCCCATATGCAGCCTTTTATATATTTCCATCTTTATGTCGTTTTGGGAAGTTATTATGAAACTTATGTATTTGAATTCGTTCACTTTCTCCAAACTTTCATAGAATACAGTCAGGTGCTAGGTTAGGATCGATCCAAGTCGATCAGTGATCATTTATTTGTTTTCTGTTCATTTACTTCTAAGCCTATTTCCTTTCCTGTCGTTATTAGACTTTTTCATTACTTTTAACTGTTTCCTGAATATCACCCAGTCGCCAAAAAGGATGTGATCGCGTTAAGGAATATTCGCCTTTCATTTTGTTCTCATTACGAATTCCAGGACCAAAATAAAAAGTCGTGGCGAAAAGGCATCTCCTTGTTTTAGTTCTTCACGTATCTTGAACCTTTGTTTGGCTTTAGGCATACTTGTACTCGCTTTACCAACTTTTCGAGATTCCCAGCTAAATTTCTTGTAACTGTTTTCCCGAGAACTTTTTCAAGATTTTTTAAAATTTTTTTTTAATTATAAGCTTCAAACCTTTTTTTATTTGACATCTACACGACAAAGTGATTTTGTAGCCCGAAAACGATCGGCCACACGTTGCTCAAGTCATTAAAAACTACCTGGAAACGCTGAAATGGGATTTTCTATCCGACCCGCAGTGTACTCTTCAGAAATCGTCCCTTCGAACTACCACTTGTTCCGACTGATGGCATATGCATGGCTGAGCATCACTTCCGATCTTTCGAGGAAGCCAAAAATTCCGTTGAACGCCTTAAAAGACGGCCTTTTCAAATCCGGAAATTGTTTGCTGTTAAAAAGATGGGCAAAAATTGTAGCTGGCGATCCACAATTCTTTTAATAAGCAAACATTTTTCCGAGATAAAGGATGTCCAGATGGAAATTTGCAAGTTTAACTTTCGAATGTTTCGAACATTCCAGCGGTGTTGAAAACCGGTGAATCGTTGGCCAGTGCGCGTCGCACCTTTTGAACTTATTTCAATTCACGCAGACTGAGTGATGGTCCGAGCACGCAAATTATCTGGTTGTGGGCGCAAAGGCTTAGACAATGTGAACAGAATACCTCCGGGACCATCAACATCAGCAGCGACGCCGGAACATGTTACTCAAATTCGGCACGAAATTATACCAAATCCGCGTAAATCCATTAGAAGGAATGTGGCCTCTACGAGAATGAAAAATCAACTGTGCGCCTTATTTTGAAATAAAAAGTAATGTTCCACCCATACAAAATCCAAATCGTACAAGGTCTAAAGGAGAGTGACTATCCTTTGCGAGAAACTTTCGCAAGAACAATACTCGAACGTTTTCGAACAGCAAGAACGCCTGGCAACATATTGTTTAGTGTTGAAGCACGACGGCTAGGTAAATAAACAGAACTTGCGTTCCTGGTGCCCAAACAACTCTAGAGAATACTATCAAATGCGTTTATCCCCAAAATGGGGGTAATTGGCCCTTATTTTTTCAACCAATAAGAGACAGTCACTGCTGAAGTGTATTACCAAATGATGGACGAGTTTCTGTTGCCGCAACTGTAGCTGTTCCCCGGTCACAACCACAGATCGCTATTTCAGCAAGACAGTGCTACATCCCACACTCTCAATTGGAAAGCTGAGGGCTGTTTCTCGAACGAATTGGCCAGCAAATATGGGAATATACCCTCGCTCTAGGGACCTCACAGCTTCTTTGTTTTGTAGGGATACCCCAAGTCAAGGGCTTACAATAATAATCCTCGAACAATTCAGGCCCTGCAAGAGAATATTCGTTTATAAACTGCCGCCATTGGTTCAGAAGAGTGCTTGGAAAAAAACGGGCGTAATTTAGACGATATTGTTTTAAAAAACAAAATCCGCAACATGATTGTACATTTTTCCAAAATAAAACATTACCTTGAATTCTCAGTTTTTTTATTTATTTTGTTTTAAACTTGAAAATTTTCCACTGGAAAAAGTAGGCCAAAGGACCAATATAATTGTTATTGTTCGTGAAAATATATGGAATTCGTAGTCCCCACGAAAGCTCTAACGATTCAGAGATAATATCTTATTTTTCCACACAATCTTTCTAAAAACAGATTCGGTTTTTAATTTGTTTTTAATAAGATTTAATTTTCTGAAAGATTACATTTATTTCGTTATTATAATATTATTTTTATTATTAATATCTTCATTAATAAAATTTAATGAAAAAAAATTCTTTTCTTGTTTCTTCTAGGTAAGTTGTACTTTCTAACATAAAAAACCATGTTTGTAAGTTCATATAAAATTACTTTTCAAAAATCATCCAATCACTCTGAAAATATTCGCGATTCGAGATGCCATCTTTGCCCTAGATGTTCTCGTCAGAAACACAGTACTGGTATATCGAAAATGAGGATGAAGTCTGAGTCATTTAAAAAGAAAGAATAGGATCACGAACGCTGAGCTAAAACCCGAGTCGCGAAAATGCCATTTTCAACCAACATAACTTGTAGACCGATTTCGACTAAGTAATAAACAAAATGAAATTATTTTGTTTATTATTTTTCCTTGTTTCCGTTAGTTTACTTTCTAGATTACCAGTGAAGTTTCTAACCATTCGTGTGGTTTAAGCATAGATATTTAGGTTTATTTATACGAGGTGTGTTAAAGAAGTACAAAGTAAGTACGCAAAATTCCTGTTACTTTTTGAACATAGCTAGCTAATGGTAACTTCTTTCAAAGTATCCTTTTTCAAAATAACTTCAATTTCCGGGCAGCAGCAATAGCATCAAATGTTGGAGATAAGGAAAGCAGTAAGATCAGGAAAAGAAGTTCCTGGTCTTTGTAATGGCCATCTTAGCCAAACATTGTTTGGTGTGTACCGCTCCATCTCCTTCTTGTTTTCCGTGAGTCCACGAAGCTATATCTAAATGAGATAGTGACACAACTGCCTTGTAGCCAATATCAAATCACAATTTTAACGCATATGTTATGCCTGTTTTCAACTCGTTATCTGCATTATCTAATCACTTTTTGACACTTTGCGATAACTAGATTAAGCACCGACTTGCGTCAAACCCATCCACCGTGTGAATTAAACCTCGTTAAGTACTCGTAATATTTCTGTAGTTTTCCTGTTAACATCCTTAATTGCTACCAAGCAACGCCACTTCATCGGCAATTTACCTAATGAAATAGATTAATAACCATCTATGTCACCATAAATCTACGTCACCCTGGTGCTCCAATGCGGAAATATACCAGTAATCTGAATCTTCACACGGTTCACCTGATCCGCGCGAACGTCAACATATTGTTCGTTTGTATCTGCGTCTGTCATTAGTAAACGAGTTTTTATTTATTTATTCTTTTTTAAAGCGGACGAGAGCCTTAAAAGCTTTTACTTTGATTTTCCATTAACTGTAGGGAAATCAATTAATATCGACTATAAATTGACCTTAATTGTCGAATCAGGCTTGACCGGTGAGATTGCACGTGGTCCTGTGCTCGATGTATAGTATTTATTTTACGCGTTTTTTAAGCGAATCAGAGTCGTAAAGTTGATGTGTTTAACGCGGCTGTGCTGGCCATTAAGTAAGAAAAGACATGTCAGGTTGACTCAATGAAATCGGATTTTTGTTTTCGTTACATAAATATTCATGAATACGATCGGTAGCTAATTAGTACGGTAATGAGTGGTTGGGCATTTCTTATTAATAATAAAAGACCTTTAGAAATAAACCTAAATCAGAGACTTAGATAAACCTGTCGTAAAGAATGAGGAACATTTGATTCAAGTATTCGCGGAAAACTAAAAAAATAAATTGTCCATTGATCCATAGTATCTGGGATCAACAGCTCGCCCTCTGGTGTTTCGTGGACAAACACCTGGTGTTTTCTTAGAGCAATATTTCAAAACTTTCAAAGCAAGGCCTTAGGAGCCGTCAGAGTAGATAAGGTACCAGAACTCTTGTGATGCCTATTAGGTCATATTGTTTTCTTTTATTTGATTAATTGCTTTAACAGTTTATTTGCCTGGAGGCAAAGAGACCTGTAAGGGTTTTGTTCTCACAGAATTCAACTTTTTAATTAAATAACAACAGTTGTGTGTGAGATATGACGTAAACTTTTATTGCGAATTAAAGTACGCTCTTAAGATACCAGCTCGTTATGACGATCATTCAAACGGCCTCCGAGTCTTGATTTGCAGGACTCGATCCTAGAGGATACATGTTTTTAACTCTCCTGTACAAGTCAGGTGGGATTTATATGTTGTACTTCAGTTAGTTAATTGTTACTAATTTAGAGCTTTGAACCAGCGAGTAAACTTAACGCTAGAGAGAAAAGCATTGCTACATTTGAATGAATTGCCACTCCAATGAAATACCCGATTTATGGCCGCCTTCTTGAAGCCACAAATTCTCCAGCTTAGTACCACAAAATTGAGGCCACAGAAAGTAAATTATCATGGCCATTCTTGTTTTGGAAAACATATGGCCCAATAACGCACTACATCACTGAAGATGATTTATTCGTCAATATTTGAATCGGTTTCCAACTGCTCCAAACCCCAATTAGCAAACGTACGATGAGCTTGGATCTTTTACTTCTTGTGTCAATTATGTTTTATGCTGATGCATTTCTAAGTTTTTTTCTCGCCAGGTTGAGCACACTTAAAGACGAACTTCACTTGCGAGGAATAGAGTGGTTAAGGAGTTCATCCACACTTACCAGCAATATTGTTGATTGGCCGTACGTTTTGGCATTGACCAACGGCTTTGCCCGGATTTATCCATAATTCACTCGTTAAGGCGATCCTTTTGGCCATAAATATTTCGTAACTGACTTAGAGTTTAGTGAACAGAACACGAGTTATAATATGACGTTTAAACAATTTCGAAATGGTAAAATGGTGACTATAACAGAACTCAAACATAAAGAGTAACAGCGTTGCTACTTGAAATGCCAAAGCAATAAACTGTCAAAGTTCGGACCTTTGTTGCTATTGAAAAAAAACCTATTAGAGGCCATGTCGTCGAAGTCGGAAATTGATCAGCTTGTTTTGGCCTTTTGAGATTCTTTTTTTTTTTTTTTTTTGGAATTGGAAAAAGTAGTTGGAGCCTAAAGTCTAAGCCCTAAAGTCTAAAGAATACAAAGGCTGGGGTATAATCACAACGTTGCTTTTGGCGAAACTTCTTTGAATAAGCAATGCGAGTATAAGAAGGAATATTATCGTGGTGCAAAAGCCGTATAATATTCTTGGACTGGTATTGTCCAATGCCGTTTAATATTCTTGGACTGGACTGGTATAGTCAGACCATCAATAATACTTTCACTTTCGACTGCATTCGTCTATCTTTTTTTAGCTTGCCTACCCAGAATATCTCTGAATGACGATTGATCGATAGCTCGACGTCATATCCATGGAGTTATAAACCCATTTCTCATTATCATCTTTGATGTGTTTTACCGTCCGTGTGTAGGAATTGACAAATCAAGTTTTCGTTGGGTCCATCTCCATAACCTCTTGTTGCATAGTCTTTCCCAAACTAAGAAAGTTCCAAATTCCTGTTATTTTTTGAATGTGTTTCATTTACATATGTTCATGTTATATAGAATTTTATTTGGTAATAAAATGAAAATATCACTACTTTTGTAGTTTAAAAATGTTGCATTTTTCTACGGATTCTTTCTGGATAGGCTTTCCAACCCGCGAAATTTCCGATTTCTGTTATTTTATAAGCATGTCTCCTATATATGTATTGGGGGTACAAATCAATTCGGTCCGTTTTCAAAAGATGGGGCCACCTGCAAGTTGTGGCTGATCTTGGAACCGATTACCTACTTCATTGGAAAGGTGTGACATCTGTCAACAATAATTAGTGTGCATCAGCGTATGTTTCTGACAACAACATTATTTTTTGCCTCTTCGAAAATGTCCGGATTTGTCTTAAATAAACAGCATTTGCGGGAAGTTTTGATATTCTTTTTTAATTGGAAGAAAAGTGCAGCTGAAGCCCATCGAATGCTTGTAGAAGTTTATGGTGAATCTGCTCCGACCTAATAAATCATGCAGAGAGTGGTTTCGACGCTTCAAAAGTGGTGATTTTAGCGTCGAAGACAAAGAACGTCTTGGCCAGCCCAAAAAGTTTGAAGATGAGGAATTGGAGGCTTTACTGGATCAAAATCCGTCCAAACGCAAAGTGAACTCATAGAATCGTTGGGAGTGACTCAGCAAACAATTTCCGTTCGGTTAAAGAAATTTGGATTTATCCAAAAGCAAGGAAAGTGGGTGCCGTACGAGTTGAAACCGAGAGATGTCGAAAGGTGATTTTTCACCTCGGAACTGCTTCTTGAAAGACATCAAAGGAAGGGATTTTTGCACCGGATCGTGACTGGAGATGAAAAGTGGATATAACACGTAAACCCCAAGAAGAACAAATACTATGCAAAGCCTGGTGAACCCGTTCCATCATCGTCTACATCGACGCCAAAGAAAAACATCCACGGTTCAAAGGTCATGCTCTGCATATGGTGGGAACAGACGGTGTGGTGTACTATGAGCTGCTAAAACCAGGCGAAACCATTGATGGGAAACGTTATCGACTACAACTAATGCGTTTCAGCCGTGCATTGCGTGAAAAACGGCCAGAAACGACCGCAACATGATAACGCTCGGCCCCACGTGGCTGTAGCGGTCAAAAACTACCTGGAAAGGCTGAAATGGGAGGTCTTACCCCACCCGCCGTATTCTCCAGACCTTG
The DNA here is from genome assembly GCA_958301585.1 of Merodon equestris. Classification (NCBI taxonomy): domain Eukaryota; kingdom Metazoa; phylum Arthropoda; class Insecta; order Diptera; family Syrphidae; genus Merodon; species Merodon equestris. The sequence goes on along the minus strand of OY284416.1, from coordinate 39,521,459 downwards.
CTCCTTCCGACTACTGGCTTTTTCGATGGATGCAAAACGATTTGGGGGGTCACCGGTTCGGGTCTTTTGGAAAAATCGAAGAATGGCTTTGGATTGGATCGATGCCAGAGAGGACTCATTTTTTAGAGATGGTATTCGAAAATTACCAGAGAAATGGGAAAAAGTAGTCGCTTCCGACGGACAATACTTTGAGTGATGTATTTTTTACGTTTTTTTCAATAAAAAAAAATTTTTGAACACAAAAAAACGGACCGAATTAATTTGTACTCCCAATATATAATATAGAATTTTACTTTATAATAAAAGGAAAATGTCACAACTTTTGATAAAAATATTGCGTTTTTCTACTGACTCAAAATGACACCTCTTGTTGGATTGGCTTTCCTTGTCGCAATATTTCTGATTTCTGTTACTTTTTTAACGTGTCTTGTATATATCTATATTATGCAGAATTTCACTTTGTAATAAAATGAAAATGTCACTAAGTTTTGATAAAAATATTGCGTTTTTCTTCTGACTCAAAATGACACCTCTTATTGGATAGGTCTGTCGAACCCGCGAAATTTTCGAATTTCGATTGTTTTTTTAGCGTATTTTATATACATCCACATTATACAGAATTTTACTTTGTAATAAAATGAAAATGTCACTAATTTTGATAAAAATATTGCATTTTTCTACTGACTCAAAATGACACCTTTTGTTGGATTGGCTTTTCTTCCCGCGAATTTTCCGATTTGTGTTACTTTTTTAGCTTGTCTTGTACAAATCTACAATATACGGAATTGAACTCTGCAATAAAATGAAAATGTCACCATTTTTGATAAAAATATTTCATTTTTCTACTGACTCAAAATGACACCTCTTGTTGGATAGTCCTTTCCAACCCGCGAAAATTCCGAATTAATGTTATTTTTTTAGCGTCTTTCATCTATATCCAAATTGGACAGAATTTCCCTTTGTAATAACATGAAAAGATCACTACTTTTGATAAAAACATTGCATTTTCCTACCGACTCAAAATGACACCTCTTGTTGGATAGGCCTTTCCATACTAAGAAAGTTCGAAATTTCTCTTATTTTTTTAACGTTTTCCATTTATTTCCACATAATACAGAATTTTACTTTTACTTTGTAATAAAATGAAAATGTCACTACTTTTGATGACAATATTGAATTTACAGACTTACAATGACACCTCTTGTTGGATAGGCCTTATAAAATTCTCAGTTACGTCGAAAAACCATCTTCAGCGATGAAACACATTTTTGGCTACTTGTCTTTGTCTATAAATATTCGTCATTGGGTAGCCACGAGTCCACAAGTGCTTTAAGAGGCTCCATTTTTTCAATAAAAAATTGCTGAAGGTTTGATTGGACCGTATTGTTTTTGTCGATGAAAATGATCTATTGGAGGACTATTATGATATAATTGGATGGACTTGACATCAGTGGTATCTGGTTCCAACAAGATGCTACATGCTACACAGGTGGCCAAACAATGATCTATTGAAAAGGGAGTTTGGTGGTCATATAACCTCGAGGAATGGTCCGGTCTAATGGCTACCTCGCTCATGCGATTTATCGGCGTTGGATTTGTTTTATAGAGTTAAGTCGTTGGTTTGAGCCAACAAATCAAGAACGTTAGAGAATTGGGAATCCTTGCATAATCCGCGAAATAACAAAATTCTCGTTACTTTTGGACGTTCTTCTTACATTGTTGGTGACCCATTTTGGATCTCTTCTAGTCACATATATTGACGTTGATGGTGAACTAGACAGGTATACTTCATATAGGTGAATGAGGGAACACCGCCATATATAATTTCCATCGTTTGAAACCCACCTCATCGGCGTCCGAGGCCAACGCACTAGCCATATGGCCACAGTTCTTACATGACTAAAAGTGTACAATTCAATAATTTATCAAAGCCTAGGCCAAATCCTATAACTTTTGTTAATGATGTATGCTTATAAGGTTTACGAGTATAGTCACTCATAAAAAAAATGTTCTTGAATTCATTAGTTGTGGAACGGAACTAAAAAATTCCACAACCTGTAGTAAAGCCGTTTGAGCGTATCGTTTTTTTTGACCTTGTGAAAATTCATAAATCGTCTTTCAGTGTCACATTCTAAAGACAAATGGCTAGCGCCTTTCACATTGAAGTGAGATTCTCAGATAAAAAAAGCTGCTGCAGCATGAACAGCTTTCAACCTCGCGCCGTCCACCCGTTGCTTTCTTTACCATTTAATAATGAAGTCGGAAACAGCCGCCCATCAGCTGAAATGATTGATTTGTTTATTTGACTCATGTATGGAAATGTATAAGCTCAGTGGGCCGATTTCGAAGGTATTTTCAAAGAAGAGCCTTTGAGCAGTTTTAGTTACGGACCACGTCTTCTGCAGCAATTTAACGCCAACGTGATTTATTGCAAAGCACTTTTTAAATATTTTCCACTGCATCTTTTGATCATCGCATCGCAAGCGAATTGTCGGCCACAAAGTCAAATACGCCATTAACTTCTGTCTCCGTCGTTAATATATTCAAATCCGTCTCCATGAATCTACGTACAAGCTACCGTCCGCGGCAAGTCCAAGTCGCCATATTGCGCGAAGCATCCGTAACCCCATCTTCCATAATTCATCGTAATCGCCTTAACTAATCATAAGCCACTAGCCTCGGGAAGTCTTCAATTGCGCGCTGCCTCCCTAGATGGTCAGATAATCTCCGTGTCAATTATTTTCTCTCCTCCGCTCGATGTCATGACAAAAAGAGAGAATAACCTGCAAACGCACTTTTTTTTTTCTTCCTTTTCCGGGATCCGTGCCATCGCCTACCTACAAGCTCGAATGTGTGTACGACAAGACGACAAACAAGCTAAAATGACACATCTGATTAGGGAATATCACCTCGGTTCAGCCGATCCATCGTTTTGCCGTGCCAGGGCAACAAACAATCGGATTTACAAGAACGACGTTCAGCAACACACACACAGTGCATCTCGAATTCATTTGCAATGCGAACAGAACACAAATTGCAGTGTAGGACACAATGTCCCTCGAGTTGTGCCCGAAAAGATGCTGCACAAGCACAATTCGCGATACCCGACTCGTACACAAGATATGCGGCGAGGATAAGCAGCCGCATGGCGGAGGAGCACCTCCAAAGGGCGCTGAACTCTCTCCCTCGCGACTTGTTTACGCCGCATGAGCCACAGCAACGAGCTGGATGGTGGCGTTGCTGATGCTAAGACGTTGGCCAAAACCAAATCGAATTGTTGAAATTCGAATCTCTCGAAACGAACGTCGAAGGAATCGTAATAATAATAGCCGTCGTTTTGCGATGCAACGAATGCGATACCTCAACGATGAACAGGGAACGAGGTAAACAACGACGATGCAAGAAAAAAAACATCATTTAAAGCCCTTTTTAACACTTTACGTGAGAATATGGCACTAACGTGGCTGGCAGCATAAATTGAACCTGCAACTGCCAGTTGCAGCCACAACGAGAACCGATCGGAAAACAAAAGATCATCTCCAGACCGACATATCGGAAAAGAATAGCAAATGCCAAACCAAAAAGGAGAGGAGAACAAAGGACAAAAAAAAAACGGTTGAACCCTTATCGTTCCCAAGGAATCATTACTTCACACTTCCAGGCATTTCCGAACCCAGACACTGGGCATAGGCAGTTAAGAAGCAAGGCAATCCGTATGCCGACCATCTATTCTCGTCATCTCCATGCAAGGCTTAAATTGGTTTCTCGTTAGAGTCTCCGCGTCGAGCACGGAGCAGCCAGAGTAGAATCCCGGAATGGCGAGGCATTTATCCGAGTATGACTGTGCTGCATTCATAAGCGAGATTATATCAATTCCAGCGTCATCGAGTTTGGACTCTTACCTTTTCTAGAATTACGAGTATTGTGGCAGGATTCCAGTGCTCTGCATGCAACAGATACCAACTCGCAGATAGGCACTCGGCCTCTCTCTCTCTCTTTCTGGTATACCAAATATAGATGCGCGTTTCTAGTTTGCAAAGTCCTTAAACGGGCAATCCCTAAACAACAAGAACAGGAACAACCACAGCGACGACAGGAATAACCGAACAGACAAAAGCATAGAGCAAAAGAAGAAACACCGATCGCAATAAATTACCGATTAGGCTACCTTCCTGCCTACCATTCTGGTCGGCCCGCGTGCTTTCCATCATTCCTATTCCACCATACACCGATTGGCTACCCGGTGAAGACAACCGACCAAGTGGAATCACAATAAATTCAAGTTTACTGCGAAATGGATAAGTACTTCCAAGGAAATATCACACTCCATCGGTCTAGGATGCAGATGGTTCAATGCGGAGTTACGTCGAGAGTTCTGTCCATGTGGACAAAATGCAGCAAATACCACGCGAGGAAAGGGTGACGGAAACTCGTGTTGGACATGAGGACCGCTTGCTTTTGGTTTTACATGCAAGGACACGTGATATCACACAACACCTTGTAGAATGTAATTAAAAGAATTAGGGAGGGATTCGCTGGCTTTTGCTCTTTCACTTCTTCTTTTTCTTGTTTTTCTTGTCATTTTTGAACACTCGTCGGCAGTGGGCCTTTCATTCCGGGGCTAGGTGATGGTGAAGGGCGGAAACATTGGTATGTATTTCATGTCATTCAAGGGATTAGCGAGGTCTTCTTCCGAGTCAGGGTTCTGGGAATCAACTGAGCAAGACGTTGAGTATACAGTCATGTCCGCTGCTAATTCCTTAAAATTAAAATTGTACTTGGTGTACGATAGCTTTAGGAATCTGAAGGAAAACAACTCTTTGTCGGCTGGATAAGATGACTTCTTGATAAGCTTTAAATTATTTTTTTTAATAACTACGAGCTTCTTAGCAATCCAAAGTATAAGGGTCATGATGGAAAAGCATCGTGATTCTTCAAAGGACTTGCATATGGTGTTGGTTGATTTCGAGAAGGCCTTTGACCCGCAACCAAGAGATCCTTTATGGGTAGCGCTAAGACAAAAAGGAGTTACAGAAACCTACGTGCGAGTGATCATAGACATGTACAAGAGAGCAACGACAAGAGTAAGATGCACCGCAGGAGTCACCGTAGAGTTCGCAATGAAAGTCGGTGTACACCAAGAGAGCGTCCTCAGCCCACTGCTCTTTATAGCAGTACAGAAAGTGACGGACCCCAATGTGCACCATCTATTCTTTGCTGACGATGGAGCCATTATAAGTGATGATCAGGCGTCCCTACAACGAGCACTTGATGTGTGGGTGGACATTTTTGAGGGTCACGGGTATCGTATTAGTTCAAAGAAGACAGAGTATCTGTGCTGCCCGTTCTCTGACCCTCATCAGTCTATTCCAGACATTTACTTGAATGGAAGAGTGCTTCCCAAGTGTGAAAAGTTTAAATATCTGGGATCTATGATTAATAAAGGAGCAACTTGTGATGACATCAACCAAAAGGATCGAGAGATCCTTTGAAACCCGTCCAAAAGACGATATCAATCAACGTTCCAATTTCAACACGCAAAAAAGGCAGGCCGAAAAACAATTGGTGCAAACAAATGCAAAAACACCAGCATTTGATTGGCCTCAGCGATGAAGTAATCCCAAACCGGGAAGCCTGCCGCTACTTTCTGAGGTCAAACCGGCGGACCGTTAAGACAAAAATGTATGGCTTTTGTCCGGTATTTGTGCCTAATTTTTTGGCCAAAAACAACACCGAACTCATGCCTCGACCATCGTATTCACCGGACGTGGCTCCCTGTTACTTTTTCTCTTCTCAAAACTGTAAAGACGGTTGATTGAAAAAGACCTTATTGTTAGAAGGGCTAAAGGCTATAACAAAAGGTGCATATCAGAAGTGCTTCGAGGATCGGAAAAATCCTGGCACAAGTGTATTGTGCTTAATGGGGTATTACTTTGAAGGGGACAAAACAGATATTGATAAATATGTATATAAAATTTTTTGAGAAAAATCAAAAGTCACCTTATTTTTTTAACATACCTAGTATATGGTAAGCTTGAGCATCAACTCCACGTCGTACACATATTTTCGCGTTAAATTGTCGACTTTTGATTCACGTACGCGTTTTTTGCGGGCAGTTTTGCTTTGCCAAGAATTCTGAATTGACACTCATCACCTTTTCGTCGATTTTAAAGCCGTGTATGACGGTTTGCATAGAGACGAGCTATATGGAGCCATGTCTAGTTTTAACATCCTTACCAAAATCGTCCGCCCGTACAGGATGACAATGGAGAACTTTCCCTACCGATTAAGGTCGGTAACGAACTAGCTGAGACCTTTGACGTTAAATAAGGATTAGACAAGGCGACACACAACTTGTTCAACATCGTCCTTGAAAATATCATCCAAGAGTCACTGGCAAACAGAAGAGGTAGGATCCATTTCAAATCTGCGCAGTTCTTTGCGTTCGCGGCTTACATCGATGTTATTGGAAGGATACAGGGAGACGGAAGCGGCTAAAGGGTCCTAAGGTCCAGTGAGGGTAAATTCAAACAACACCGACGTCTTATGACCAACCACAATAACACCAGCTGTGAAACGCAAAACTACTCTTGCCAGTCGCTGCTTCTTTGGGCTCAAGAGGCAATTGAGAAATAGAGCCCTCTTCCGTAAGACCAAGATTGCGTTATACAAAACCTCAATCCCTCCGGTTCTCCTTTACGGCGCAGAGGCCTGGAATTTAACGAAAGAGGATGAGGAGGCTCTTGGTCGTTTCGAGAGGAAAACTTTTTTTTTTATTCCGTTTGTGTAAACGGAGTTTGGAGGAGAAGATCCAACGAAGAACCATACGGGCTGGACAGCAACATGGGCCTAGTATGACACCTTCGGATCCAGCTTCGGATCTAAGATTACTGCGCCATGTAGAGCGCATGGACAACGCAGCTCCGGCCCAAAGGGTATTCGAATCCATCCGAGAGGGACGACGCAGCAGAGGACAACCTCATTTACGGTGCCGCACACAGGTGGAAGTGCGGTACAACTTATATACCTATAGTGCTGGCTAGAAAAACTTGTTGGTTGGGGCCCAGGTTCATCGCGGACTGTAGCGCCACCAAAGAAGAAGAAGAAGTTTTGCTTTGCTATTTCACCTTCGATTTGAAAAAAACAGTGGCTGAGGTGCATCAAATGATGACGTTTTTATTTATTTTGTGGAAGAACGTGTCGTGAATGGTTTCAACCCTACAACAGTAGTTAGTTTGACGTGGCTGAAGACGAAGAAGTATTACTCGACCAAGATTCATTGGTCTTAAATCAATATGACATTTCCCATCGTTTGAAAGTTTTACGGCAGCAATAAAAGTAAGGAACTGGCTCCCGAGTTGAATCCAAATTGAAGCTGAAGGACTTGAAGTTGAAAGCGAAAAAAATCGTGGGACGCCGAGACCGTGCATTAACATCGACGGTCAAGTCAAAAATGCATAGATATTTCCACCAACCTTCATGGTATATTATAAGTTGTTGTAACCAAGTGAAGCCCGCTGTCGAACACAACTAATGTGTTTTAGCCGAGTGTTTTAGAAAATACGATCACAATACAAGCAAGAATACGAAAAAGATTTTGCAGAATGGTAACGTTCGGCCACATACTATTAAAATCTACATGAAAATCTGGAATGGGTATTTCAACCCATCCTTGCATACTGCTGGTCAAACGTGTGACTTAACACAAATCCAGAATTTTGGAATCAAAGGTCTGGATATCTTTTCATACTTAGGAATTTTGTATTCCAATTTTTTTTTCCTGACTCATTTCTTGTTAACAAATTTAGGTACCAACTCCGTATTTTATTCGAGGCGTAATCGTGTAATGAAGAGCGTTAGTTTTATGATAAATGAAACTACAAATTGAGTCTTCCCTTGTACCTTAGGTACACAGGTTTCTAATGTTCCTGCGCATACTATATGATAACTTCATAGCTTGAGGGAACCAGTCACACCCAAAAACCCATTTTTCTCTGTTTTTCTTCACTCCTCTTCAGATATTTTATTACCGATTTCTTGATCAGAGCTACTAATTTTAATTTCCTTGGGTAATCCCTTTCTACCAAAGATCACTCTAAATGATATTGTGATGTGTTTTTCACTGGCCTTTTTTTGCTGACACTACATGCTTGACGGGGGTCTCTTACCAAGGCGCTTCACAGTTCCACTCAGTTCAGTGTTTTGAGAGAATAATGATCTTTCCTCTCCTTTTCTTATAACTTTAGGCTGTCTTATAGCCCCACAAAGGCACTGGAGCCTATATAATCTCATTATCCCAGGCTTCTTAAGTTATATTTAAAAAAAAAATTAAATGAAAAATCTGAATATTAAAGCAGTTTAAAGTGCTCGAAAGTAAGTGGATGGCTTATTGAAAACAAAAACCTTAAAACTTGACTGTAAAATATCCTCATACTTAATCGTTGCCCATAGCCAACAAGCCCAATCTTATTATTGGTCCTAAGTCCTTCTTTAAGCTTGTTAACTACACAAGAAAATCTGATGGCTAACTTACTTCACTCTCCTTCCATTATCAAACCTCGAATGATATTACCTAATATTATCGCCAACTTTTTCGCCACCTTTTTTAAACAATCTTTCGCCGACGACTGTTTTGCTGCAGACTTTGCTTACTTCGATTATTTACCGATTTTCTTCTTTGGTTCTTTTCTTCCTCGCACAGTCGATTCCCATGTCTTTGAAAACTAATTAAATCTACTTAATGATGAATTCTCACCTGACGATCTACCCTAAACACAAAAAAGGTCCGAAGAACGTCGTTAACAACTATCGTCCCATTGCCAAACTATGACAAAATTGCTGAAAGCTTAACTTTTCCAAATGCCAATCAATCACGTAAACGAATCAAACCCACCTCGTCCCTACTTCCCCAATAATCAACCCATCTCCACCGTTCAAGCCACTCGCGATCTTGGCATATTATGTGACCAGGAACTAAATTTTCGCGCACACATCGATGAGAAAATCCTTAAAGCTAATTCTGCATTCGGTTTCGTGAAGCGATGGTCTAAAGAATTCTCAAACCCTTACGTTACCCAATTTCTCTATATAACCTTTGTCGGGCACCTTCTTGTATACGTCTCTCAAGTGTGGTCTCCTTACCAATAAACCCACATTTCTAGAATCGAGAGCATCTAAGGATTGTTCCTACGTTCTGCTCTTCGAGGTCTCCATTTGGTATAATCCTTTACCCTCCTTTACAATCCTTTACCACCCTACCAAGACCGTCTTAAACTTATCAACATGCACACGTTGTAGGAAAGAAGTATTGTATGACATTATTTTCATCCATTGACTCCTTTCACGTACCATTGACTGCGCGACCCTCTACAACTCTGTCTCTATCAACACTAATCGCCGCTATGTACGAAATCCCCGTTTCTTTTATCTACTCACCCCCCGCACTGCCTATGGTTCATTGGAGAACCCATTTCCGGCATACTGGGAAGTGTTCTTACTTCGGTTTCAACCTTAAAAATCTATGCCTAAAAATCCGGGATTCCACGCTATCTGCGGCCAAGGTCAATGCAATACCGCCGTGCCACGATGAGTTACGTCCTAAAAGAATGGACCTCTATATACTTCATGAACTGGCTTATTTTAACTGTTTAAGCAAGAACTAAAATTATGCTATGAAATCCAACAGATCTGGCGTCTAGATGGCTGTGCACGGGAAGTGTAGTTAAGTTTAGGGGTGATCGTGGTGGAATGTCTGTAGTTCAAATCCATAGTAAAGAACAATTCCTATACGGAAAAACTGTGCAACAACATCAGTTGTGAATAAGAGATGATCAAAAAGGGTTGATGAAGGCATAACACACGCCCTATAAGATCATTTCAATATTCATACTCTGTGTGTGCATTTCCATATAACACCTTAATGACATTGAAACAAAAGAGTTACTGTGAACTACAACCAACGCAAATTCAGTCGAATCTCTCAAAAATCCTATCTAGGACAATCACCCCCGCAGAGAAGTGAATGAACATCTTCGACACAAACCATCTGCACTCCGTCCATTGTTTGACAAAACACCATAAAAGCGTACACTCTTGAACCTGCACGAACCCTATTAAAAAAAAAAAAAACAAATATCCATCAGTTTCTTGTATTTGCATAATCGAATTTTGTCAATCATGATAACAATGGCCATAAGATAGGTAAAACGGTCGTGATAGGTCCCTAATGTTGCCTGTAGATCATGCAGTCTAGTCTCCTACACGACAAAGGGAAAGCAGCAGAAACCGTGGCCTATACCAGCTTTGTGTTTAAGGAACCCAATCGGTGACACAATATCTATTTAGAGCTTAGAGCGGGTTTAGGTCTTCGGAATTCTTCCTCTGAGCCAACTCATCAGATATCCCATTTCGCAGAATGTCTTGAAATTCTAACTTAGTTCAGAGACGTCTTGAATTCACGCAAAATTTCGGAGGTGATGGTAAGCCCAGTCTTGAGCGTAGCCTAGTGCTTCACAACTCTCCTTGAAGTTATTTTTTGCTATCCCGTTGGTGATGTTGAATTTGAAGACCTAATTAATTCCCTCAAGAAGGTGCTTCAAATGCTTTCCGTTCAACCAATATGCCATTCAACTTATGTACCGTCGTTCATCTCAATCGATGTTTTCCTTAAGTTGTTATGATGTACTTCTCTAAGCCCACGATAACTAAACAATCCAGTAGCGTAAGACTGTCAAATGCCCAAAAGCGAATACGAGTCTTAGATAAACAAACAAACACGATTGTAATACCAGCTCTCGAGCGACAATTTTCTTCAAATAATCCGCCAACACCCGAGCATTCCCAACCCACTTGTCCGTCAGCCCAACCATAACAAACAATAAACTATTGACGGCAATAAAAATCAATGAACCTCATTGCAAAGCACCAAAACATGGTGTCAAAGCTTTACATTTTAGAAATGAAAATATACACGAGTATGCTCGTATACCATATCTCAACCTAAACAACAATGCTCAGCTAATCAACAGGCATTTGAGGCCAACAATAACAGATTCGAAGAAAAAAAAGAGAACAATGAACCACCTAACAAGCTTGTTAATTTATCGAGAATACGAGTATTTGGCGTGCGTGTCTGTCGGGCGGGCCAGTCTTATGCAAAGCATTATATTGGTTCGTTACTCACTTGTGGGTTCCTATCAATGCCTAAATACCAGAAACAAAGACTTAATCAAGCTCGATTTAACGAGCCCGCAGTCGGCGCACACAGTCAGTTCGCAATTAAACAACTCTTTTGTTTTTTTTTTGTACTAAATAATGGCTACTTTACTACACGTTTGTAGAGTCATTAAGAGACATCTCTCTTGTGTTGGCGGGTCATAAACGGTGGTATCCACTGCGAGCTGAGTGTCTCATTGATGTTTTGAGATGCTGGGTGCACACAAAAACTGTTTATGGAATTACCATAAAATACAAATGTCAATGCTTAGATGCGAGAGCTCCGGGAGCGCTTTGAATGATCTACGTGACAGTGTCTTTAAGATGTTGTAAGTCATTATTTTTTCATTGGTCGTTTAAGCCAATCTGTGCATGATCGACAACAAGACTTATTTTACTGCGACCCATCAACCGTCCGCAGCGACCACAAGTGATGCGACCGCAATTTTATGAATGAAGTTAATCTATTCACAGGTTTCAACGACTAGGTGCGAACTGTTAACCTATCCAACAGGTTTGCAGACTTTATCGTAAATCGTTAGAGTCCACCTGCAAAGCAAGAGACAGTCCGTAAGGCAAATTAGCAAGGGAATTGGAAACCATTTAAGCCGTTGACAAATGGTTTATAGTTCCTGCGCATCTATGAATGGGTACGTGGGCTAGCCGTCAATATTTCTGTGAATTCCCTTGATGCTCGGTCCTATATTGATTCATAAGAGTCAATTTTTATGCTGATCGAAGAATAATGAAAACATATTCAAATGAAGTGGAGATTTTATGCATATGCGCGGATGGTTGGAAGCATGTCGCTCGTCTTTATTGGCACTTTGGCTTAGTGATTTTCAATGAGAGCTTGGCGGGAGTTAAGGTGTGCCCCCAGATTTTGCAAAATAGCTTTTTGGCTTTATGGTTACTTGCATTAAATAGCCACTTTGAACTCGAAGGCGTTGAGTAAGTCATTAACCTTTTTTTCCTAATGGCTTCTGCGGTTAGACGTGCGCATCATGGTGGAGAAAGCATCGTCTCCATATAAACTTAGATCCTCGGTTATAAAAAGTGTTGGGATGAAGTCGTAAGATGGCTATTTTGCACGATCATGGAAGAAGCCTTCAAAAGACTAATTAATTTTGAATGGTGACTATAGTCGTATTTTTGCTGCCATTCGATACTGTATTGGAAATCTAGAAAGTTTCTCCAACAATCAATAACAAAAAAAAAAGACATTTGTGAACTAGACAGCTGCAGTATGCAAACAGACAAGCAATGGAGAGCTATACTCTGCAAGAGCCTGGGACGATGTTTTTGGCCAATAATCCAATAATCGGTCGGTGGTGTTAGCACAGCGTGAATTTCGACGTCGATTTAGTAATTGTGGCGCGGAAACTGGACAAACATTCCGGCGCATAACTACTCGACTCGAACAGACTGGAACCACAGAAGACCATGGTTGTGGCTTCCGAAGTCGCTGAGAACGAGGAAACATCAAACAGACGACGGGCTACGCAATGGGGCATCACCAGACGGACCCTATAGCGAAGTTTAGTGAAAGACTTACACATGTTCCCGTACAAAGTGTAAAAAGTGCATCAGTTAATGTCTCCTGACCGTCAATCGTGTGTGAATTACTGCCAAGCCATCCTTAGTCAATAACTAAGAAGACGATTTTGTGTCGAAAATCATCATGAGCCACGAGGCGCATTTCCAATTAAGCGGCTACGTCAATAAGCAAAATCTTCGTTTCTGGGGCACTGAAAATCCGCGCGTGATGCACAAAGAGCCATTACATCCACTCAAAGCCACTGTGTGGTACGGCGTTCAAGCGAGAGGAGTGATTAGGCCGTATTTTTTTGAGAACGCCATCGGCAATACGTTCACTGGCGAACGCTATAGGGCCATGATAAACGACTTCTTACTGCCGAAATTCGATGAGCGAGGCTTGGTGAGCACGTGGTTTCAACAAGACGGTGCAACCGTACACACAGCACCAGCCACAATGGATATTGTGAACGTAGCGTTTCCTGGTCCCGTAATCTCCCGTTTTGGCGATTTGGCCTGGCCAGCAAGATCGCCCGATTTAACCATCCCAGATTTCTTTTTTTATGACTGTTTGAAGCCGTGGGCTTAAGTCAAAAAGTCTCAGACAATCGCAGTCCTTAAGGAGAATATTTGACAGGAATGCGAAGAGTTAGCACCGGAAATCTTGGGGAAACTTGGAAAATGCGATAAAACGAGTACAAATGTGTATCAAAACTGGCGGAAGCCACTTGACGGATATCATCTTTTCCACTTAAAGGAATAAATTACACAGGTCCAGATAAAGATTTCCATCACTCAAAATCATTGTTTTTAATTTAGTAAAAAAGTAATTCAAAAACAAAATTGGATCATTAATTTTGCGCCACCTTGTACGAGGGTGGTCCGATAAGTACTTAGCCTCACCGCCAGATGGCGCCAGTATCGCAAGAGCAACTTACTATCGTGTAGTAGTAGACGGATACTGTCGAAATTTCAGCGGATGGACTCGTAGTTTTGTTTTGACCGCGTGTGGAAGCGGGAGTGTCTGCGGATTTTTAGAAAAAATGGAAAAAGAGCAATATCAGTCGGTGATTCGATTCTTGTTTTTGGAAGGGAAATCGCGCGGTGAAATCAAAGAGCGTTTGGCTGCTGTGTACGGTGACTCTTCTCCTTCGATGGCAACCATCAAAAATTGGTTTAACGAGTTTCAACGTCCGACGTGCGACCGGTTTTTGATGAGCCACGTCCAGGTGCCCCGAAAACGGCTGCCACGGAGGATAACGTGACAAAAATGCACGATCTCGTATTGGCAGACCGCCGATTGAATTTTCGCGAGATAGCTAAGACAGTAGGCATTTCAAAAGATCGCGTGGGTCATATCCTGCATGAAATTTTGGGCATGAGAAAGCTGTCGGCGCAATGGGTGCCGCTCACTCCGGACAACAAGCGCAACCGTGAGACCACTTCAAACTGTGTTTAAGCATCCGAAAGAGTTTCTGCGTCGCTTCGCAGAAACATGGATCCACTGGTACATACCAGAGACCAAGGAACAGTCGAAACAGTGGACTTCACCCGGCGAACGTGCGCCGAAGAAGGCGAAGACTGTCCCATCGGCCGGAAAGGTGATGGCCACCGTTTTCTGGGATTCAGAAGGTGTGATCCACATCGACTACCTGGAGAAGGGCAATACGGTCACAGGGCTGTACTATGCCAAATTATTGGGCCCATCTAAAGCGGTTTTTGTGGAACGTTCGCACGTTCGTGACCTGTTTTTCGTCTCGAATATCTTGGGAGCAAGTAACGATATCGACTTCTGACTGATATCATTCGATGTATAATTTTGTATTGAACTGTCAAGCGTTTGTATTATTTGTATTATTTTATAACGACAAAATTACTGGCAAAACGGATAAACCTACGTTAAATGGCCTCAATAGGCATAGTATGGGAGAGGGGGACCAGATTTGACTAGCATATTCGAGAAGTGGCCTAACGAAAGTAATGTACAATGATTTCGTAACGTAAGGATTCAAGAATTCTTTGGACCACCGTTTCACGAAACCGAGGGCAGAGTTGACATGTTTGATAATGTTGTCGATATGGAGGCGATAAAGAAGAAATTGACGGGGGGAAGGGTTTCATTACGAATAATGAAGGTTCTGGGTGGTGACGAAGAGAGCTTGCTGGAGTAAGTGATGGATTGGCATTTACTGACATTGAGCTCGAGATGGTTTTTTGACACCAAGTAGTGAACCTATTAAGGTCAGATAGGAAGAGCACGAGTCAAAAAGGGAAGATATGTGTTTAAATATTTTTATACCGTCGGCAAATATGAAGAGGTATGAGTTCAGAATAACGCTGTCGACATCATTGATTGGTTAGAATAAATATCTATTGGCCGAGATGACTACCTTGTGGCACACCGGAGGTAGAATTAATTGAATCAGAGATAAAAGATCCGAAAATAATGTTATATTGACGATCTTCTAGATAAGATTTGATCCATGAAATAAAACTGCGCGGCGAACTTCAGGAGAATAATTTGGTGAGACATTTTGTTAAAGGCTTTGCTGAAGTCAGTGGCATCAACGTCTATTTCTTTGCCGGCTTCGAGTGCACACAAGGATTGTGAAACAAACTCGACTTGATTAGTGGCTGTCAATCGATCTTTTAGAAACCCGTGTTGGTTAGGAGAACATATGGGTTTGCAGTGAAGGAATAGTGATGCTCTCGAAAAGTTTGGGTATGCACGAGAGCTTGGCAATTTTTGTGGACTGGAATGACATAAGCATAGGAAAGAATCCTTGGGAGATAGAGCTTTGAAATAAAGCAGTAAGTGGTAAATTAAAATTGTACGCGAACATTTTTAAGACCACGGCAGGCAGATAGTCGAGACCGGGAGAGTGTCGTCCTTTAGGTTGCGTATTTTTTCGGTGATTAGGTCGGGAGTTATGTTCAGTGAGACAAGATACGTCTGGCCAGTCTTTCAAATATCGAAAATATTCGTGATCGGGTTGAAGATCCTGGTGGGTGAATGATTGGCTGAAGAAAGTGGGTACTTCATCAGGATTGGCTGAAGTTTCGGGTTGATGCATAGACACCGGCACCCACAGCAATGCCTGTTCTGGACCCGTCTGTGTATATTTCCAGTGCTGTGCCTTGTCTTGGAAATTTGTTTGCAGGTTTTACTATTTGGCCAACAGCATTCGACTTTACTTTTCGCTAAATGTAGGTCACTGCCGTGCTTTAAATTTAGAGGCAAATGTGACTGGGCTAGGAAAGATGTCGGTCACTATCGGGTGGAAAGTATATTCATGAGTATATTTCGTTGAGAAAGAGTCTCTATTTCATGTCCATGGAGCTTGGGGAAAAAAAATTTAATAATTAATCTACGATTAGACAGGGAATGAAGCAGAGAAAAAAATTTTTGACCAGCAGATGGATTCACATACATCGATCAGGTAAAACAAAAAATAGTCTTAATAGTTGACCCTTAGATGCAATAAAAACGTGAATAACAGCTAGTCCCTGATGGTGTAGATTAGATTGCTGTGGTGCACTGAATGGGTATACGATAAAACCACAATCTCCACTTTCATTTTATTAGTCCCATCATGGCAGGAACCCTTTGTCATTTAAGATTCATATCCCTGCTCTTATCCAAAACATGGAACAACTTCATTCAAACTACCCAATGGATGAATGTCGATTCTGCCGACCACACGTTCAGTATGCAAAGCCCAAGGCATGCCTTTACGAAGAATACACGAAAAAACCAAAAAAGGTCTCCTCATCCCGATTCACCTCATGGACAGAAATAAAAAAAAATTAAAGTCGAACAAAAACCACGAAAAAGGAAATAAAAAAGTCAGGCACTCGAAAGAAGCCGATCTGACGTTTGACATGTCACACAAAATCTGTGAAAAATGTTGGACGCGCACCTTCCTCTTGAATCCCTGCATGCGTGCTATGGCCTTAATACCTTCGGTGGGTTACTTTTTTCATTGTTTTTTTTTGTTTTTCATTTTGTTATTCATCAAGTGTCGGGATGGAATCTTTCTCCGTTTCTGCTTTAAAGGCATCGTTTGCTCGGCGGGCAAAGGGTGATGGGGACACC
Source organism: Merodon equestris (assembly GCA_958301585.1). Classification (NCBI taxonomy): domain Eukaryota; kingdom Metazoa; phylum Arthropoda; class Insecta; order Diptera; family Syrphidae; genus Merodon; species Merodon equestris. Next base: position 39,504,613 of record OY284416.1, on the reverse strand, counting down.
TCAACTCAGGGGAAGAAAAAAAGGAAAACGAAAATAATGAGAAAATCAAAACAGACGAAAAAGAGAGTAAAAAAGAAACGACGAAGTGTAATAATAATATATGAAGCACGTTATTATCTTGATTGGGGATATGTGAAACGATCGATTAAAAACACCTCGGCAGCATCCGTGAACCGCCATGGTGTGATATCCATTCTATTTCAATTCAGACTCTTGCAGGCTTGATTTTTGGACAGTCACGATGGTATGTTCGATTAATGATCGGGTTAGGTGCTTGTGGTGAGAGAATTACAGTGCTTGTGCAACGTAATGGGATGGGTCTTGACACGAAACTACTACAATCAGAGGCCTTCTGCTTGGGCAGAATATTTTAGAAGAACTTTCAATTAAGGGTGAATGCGCAGTAAAAAGAATTTATAAGGCTGGCCAATAAAATTCCAATTAAATTGTGACAGGCCATTGAAAGAATGAATTTTGGCTGCCCATCAATTTTATATTCGGTTGAAAACTTTTACAATAACATACGAGTATTTAAGACTGCAATGGGTTTCAATAGAAGCTACCTTCTGAGAACCACCTCAAGCTGTGGATATTTTTATTATTACTATTGTATATAAAATGCTGTCTGGAAATGAAGGATGCCCAATAATCCTCACTGCTTGCGCGAAAGTAAAAATCTCTTTTAGTTTCTTAGTTAAGAAAGACCGGGTTTAGAGCTCTACCTTCAATCCACGTTTTTTATTTAATGAACCTTAAAAGAAATTGAGAACTTAGGACTGCAGATTTCCTTATTTTGGAATTCGTTTATTATAAAGAGGACGAATGCAGATTTCAGTTCAAAATGTGATCCAGGTGCTATTCGTTGTTGCATACACCGTCCGTATTTATGGATTTTTCTCTAGAACCTTCAAGAAAGATGATCCCATAAGTTGCGTAATATAAGACCCATATGGTGTTTTCGACTTTGATTACGCGCTCGTGCAGCCCTGTAGCCAAAGTTTCAAGTACTACTTTTCCATTAAGGCGAAAATGGGTTTCACTATGTCAGAAAATGCAATTAACGGTACGAAATCTGTCCAACACTGTTTCACGGAAGTTTTCGTGTACATTTAAATCATTTTCCTTGCACTAATAGAATTTTGAAATGATGAAATGTCAAGTCTTTCTTAAACATTTCTTGAGCTTGAAAGGCCAAAAACGGATGCTCTTTTCCTATTTGAAGATCTTGGTATTTTGACCAAGCTTTGTGCCACCTTCTAAATATTCTCGGTGTTCTGAGAGTAATATTCAGAGTTGAAGGAGTTTGGCGGAATCTTTGCATCTGCGAACGAATTAAATTTATACCTCGCCCATAGCTCAATCGCAAAATATTGTTACAGGACGCATCGACGTAGGAATCATCACTCCATCTCGAAGCATCTCTATGCCTTTATAATAAAAATTAGATTCCTTGGCGTCAAAATACACCGTTACTGCAGCTTTCAGCTCATCGCCTGTATTAAAACGGCGCCCATGCAGCGCTTTTTTCAGGTCACGGAATAAATAATAGTCCGAGGGAGCCATATCCGGGCTGTATGGATGATGATCATGCTGTTCGAAGCCAACGTTTTTGATCGCCACTTGTTCTACCCCCACTTTGTGCACAGGTGCATTGTCGTGCAGCAAACGCACACCTTTACTGAGCATCCCCCGACGTTTCCCGCGAATTTTATACCTGAGAGTTTTTTGAAGGTCATAATTTGTCGCGCTTACAGTAGTATGTTATTACGTTCCTTAAAATGCAGTAAGAGTATTCCCTTGCAGTCCCAGTCATTATTTTTTTTTTCGACTCCACCACCTTTGCTTTTACTGGGGCTCCTTCATTTGGTCTCTGCCATTCTTTCGATTCTATTTTTGAAAGGGGATCATAATAGAGTACCATTGTTTCATCTCCAAAACCTCTTTAGGATTCGCTTCATAGAGTGCCAGAAACGATCTTGCGCAGTCAACACATTGCTGTCGCTGAACTACCGAAAGAAGTTTGGGAACCCATCGCGCGCCAATTTTATCCATTCCCAAATCTTCGTGAAGAATCTGACGAACGGTTGTTTCGGAAAGATTAGACATTGCAGAAAGTTCTTTCACCTTCAAACGGCGATCACTAAGAACAATGTTTTCTTAAAGGGCGATGTTTTCGGAAGTGTTCGAATCGGCCGGACGTCGAGGACGATCTTCATCTTTGAGCGACTAACCCCAAACGATACCTTTTTGCCCACTCTTTTACAGTTGAGTAAAAAGGCACAACATTCCTGTATACACCATTTTTTTTTTTTTGTTGGAGGCTTTTACTATCTGTTGGAGCACTCAGACACAAACACCGGTCCATTGTACTACCAGACAGACACCTTGTCTTTATTGTATTTTCCCCGTTGTCCGGAGAAAAGTGAGGAGGGGCTTCAGTGATGTAGAGCTAACAGATTCGGCACCCACCACGTCGGCCTCAAGGGTGCGCCACCGTGCAAAATATTGTTACAGGTATAGTCGCAGAGAAAGTGTTCTGCTGTATCATCCTCCTCGCAACATGCAGCACAGGTAGGCGTCTCACTGATGCCAAGCACGTAGAGATGCTTGGCAAAAGTGTCATGGCCCGTGATGACGCCTGTCAGCCTTCTGCAATCATTTCTCCTTAAGGATAAGAAAACTGTTGCGGACTTTTTGCAGACATCAGGGCGTACGCGCTTAGTCATCCTGCATCCTGGATATTCCCTCCATCTACGACTGTGTACGTTAAAGACCCAGTCATTGATGTCAGATTTGACCGTGGAAGCAGGTTCAGGTCCTGAGAAACTCTTCTCTGAGCCTCTTCTAGCGAGTTCATCGGAGATCTCGTTTCCTGGGATTCCAGAGTGACCTGGGACCCATACAAGCCTAAGTGAATTTAGTCTTCCGACTTTGTTCAAAAAGATCTTGAGTTCATGCACTAATTTGGAGTTGGATAGAGGGTTGGACACAGCTTTGAGTGCAGCTTGGCTGTCACTGCAGACGCATATGCTTTTTCCCCTCCACCTGTCTTTCACAACATAGTGCATGGCTATTAGGATTGCGTAAATCTCTGCTTGGAAGAAAGACGCATATTTTCCTAACGAGAAGTGCAGTCGAATGTTTTCGCGCTCAAAGAAAACTCCAGCGCCGGATCCCTGCCTAGCCATCACCATACAATCTGTTCTTAATTTCTCCTTCATTTGTCAGAAACTTTATGACTGCACGATATTCAATTTTCGATACGGTCGACATATTGTGTCGTATTAACAATAAAATAAATAAAATACGTGTGAACTCGTCAACTGCGCTTGTGATTACTGGAGACTACACTTTCTGCAAGTATAAATTACGTCGCCCCCAAGCAAGTATAGAGACTGTATATGTTGAGTTTAAAACTTGCCCTTACATAATATGGGTTATTCAATAATCGCTGAACTTGGTAGGTACGTTCCGCTTATTACGAGCGGATTATGGTGCTTAAAAATAAAAACACTGTCTCTGTTACAAAAGTCTTAAGGTCTAACCATCATCGAAGTACATGCCTTGCAGAAAATATAGCTGCAGTTAGCGATAGTTTTGAAGAAGATCCAAATTTATTGATTTCAGGGAGAGCACACTACTTGGGAAAAAGTTGACCGATTTTTTTTTAACCCAAATTGAAGATATGGATATGGTTTGCAAGAAAATTTCTCGTATTTTGGTGTTATTGTGACCAAGATCAAATGATTTTTCGCCGTTGTTGGTTTTCTTTTTGTGATTATGCAGAAGATCATCCTTATGGACACAATCCCCTTTTTTTCGGGTTCATACAGGTTCAAGAGTGTACGCTCTTATGGTGTTTATCACACAACCTGGACGGGGTGCAGATGGTTCGTGTCGAAGATGTTCGTTCACTACTCTCCGGGGTTGATTGTCCTGGATATGATTCGAGAAATTCGACTGAATTTGTCGCATTGATTATAGTTCACAGTAACTTTTGTTTTATTTTCATGTCAAAAAGGTGTTATATTGGAAATGCACACACAGAGTATGAATTTTCAAGTAATCTTATACTGCGAGTGTTATGTCTTCGTCACCACTTTTCGATCATCTCTTATTCACAACTGAAGTTGTTGCACAATTGTTCCGTATAGGAATTATTCTTGGCTATGGACAGACTTGAATTCCGTTCAACAGTCCATGATGATTACCATTGCACCACGACCAACCCCTGACTCTTGACGCCTAGAAAACAAATATTCATCAAATTATGGACGAGTTATTGGCCGATATGTGTTGAAAAGTCATCGAAAATTACCTTATCAGAATCGAGTCCTGCAAGACCTCTAATGGAAGACGTTTTAATGATATTGTATTCTATTCCTAGTGGCAAGACCGAATATATTAACATAAGAGTTTGATCGAAATCTAAACAAGAAATGTGTTTTATTTAAATGTACTTTCGGAATTATAAATTGCATCGCCCCGTAATGAATGGTTCAGCTAAGAAATGATGAAAAATCCTTTAAGGCACACCTTTTTATGATACAATTTTATTGGATAATAAGTCCCTAATATCATCGTTCCTGAAACGTAGCCTCGAATCAGTTTAATCAGAAAATTGTCCAATCGAATAAACTTGGTTCTGACAAAAGTTGACTAAGTCCATAGATATTTCTCTCAAACATTCAAATCTGTCACTGACATTGAACCACATGGGATCCATATGCATTCATAGGCTTGGTTAAGGCCAAGTAGCAAATTATCTTTACTTTGTGATTAAATTGTCTGCGATGAAACAGACACATATCAGAGCGAAAACATCCCAAGCCTAAGCTAGAGCGGCATTAACAAGTTTATTAAGACATAGATATTGACCCTTCAGGTCCAGAGTTGATTTTTAACTTTCAGTCACCACAATAGTTTTGAGTCTTTTCGAAGCCACGCTGCACGATAATTACAATGATCGTTGGACCTGATTTGTTGGCGACTAATTCGTCGGCGTACGCTAATCGAAATCGGAAGTTCACTATGCCCTATTGGAGTCCATTTTTAATTTCAAAACTTGAACTAGAATTTACGTTGGCAATATTCACGTTAACATGTCAAAGATTAGATTTGTAGGATTAGAAATGAAGTTCTACGGTGCGAAAGTGAATGGACCGGAGCTCTGTGGACTACCTTCTCGAAAATCTTGCTAATACAACACTTATCGATCTAAGATTTGGAGGTCTGAGCTTTCGTTGTTCCCTTGTAAACTTAAGGATCACACCATTCTTCCAGTCGGTGTTTATTTCTTCAGCCCGTGGTAGGAGATGTCATTGTATATTTCTTCGATTCCCGCGGATTTTTTTCAAGTCAATGACTCGAATATTATCGAAAGATCCTCCATCGAAATGCAGAGAATATAATTACATTCATTGGGATAGCATTGTTGGCCATCGAATCGTCATTGAATCTGGTAAAACCAAGATTCCCTAGGGCTTGTAGTTAGGCCAGTATAGCTAACTGAACGTGACTGTGATACCTGCGTGAACGTAGCCATCAAAAGTGCATTTTCTTATTCCGCCATCTTCGGGCATTGACGAGATTGGTAGGGGTTTGATTTATCCAAACCATAGCCACACAGGTTAAGTGGTTTTATAAGAACACCAGGGGCTACGGTGAGGCTGCTTCTATGCTAAAACGTGCAAATCTTTAGATCTTTTCAAATATTCTCTTATGCTGAGCTTGATCACTGGTCTTCCCAGTGTGGGATACCATATGTTTCAGGATCCTGGGATTGGGTACCTATCGTTAGCATCGGACTGCCCTGCTGCCCATTTCAAATGTGTGTATTTCTATTTTAATCTTGAGTCTGTGATCCAGACATTGACTTCCTTCAATAGCATGAAGATAAATAAATTGTGCGCAAAGTTTAGGACGAAAATTATTTCATCAGCCGACTTCAGTCGATTCTCCAAATCAAAAATGAAAAGAAGTAAGGACGGGAAGACAGAAAAGGATAATCTAGGAACTCGTCTCTGTGCTCTTTTGGAAATGATATAACTATACTTACTACTCCTTCTTAAGTCTAGTCGGTGTTGGCCTCTTCGTTGAAATGTTGAGGTCGAAACCTTACTACGTTCTGGGAACTTTTTGCTCGTTGTGTCCTTTACGTTGTGATTTTGTGTGCTTATTATGATCTTCAGATAACTTAATTAAGGTGGATTTTGGTGCATTTTATAAAGTAGCCATAGTGCGGGGAGCTATTTCAGGTGAGACTTAGGGGTTTTTCTGTACAATAGTTTTGACTATCAAGTTCGAATTAAAGTTTGGAACTTAATTTGATGATAGTGTCAAACAATCAATAGCATTTGGTAGCATTTGGTCGGGTTTTGGAGGTTGGTCGGATAATTATGTTCCACTTAATAAAAAGCTATCAGTCTTCTGATATTGATCTTTGATTGAGAGAGTTCACAGACTATCAGCCTATTGAGCGAAGCGGAGCTCCCATCAGGTAACTTCAATTGCGATCTAAGATAAATTTTTTCTCAGTCATTTCTTAACCGATCCTTATGATTTTTGGACCTTTAGAAAGTACTTTAAAATACTTAGGTTATTGTCGAAACAGAATTTTCATTTCTTCTTTCATCTCTATTTTCGAATGTTTTTAGCTAAAAAAAGCAAACATAATCCGTGTTTTAATAAAGAAATTACATGTCACATAAGCTGTGTATATTGTTGTTCATTCCGGCCCTCTTTAACAGCTAAGCCATATACATATATAAGCCATATATGTATATTATCGACTGCAAAATTAATTACACTAGAATACATTTTAGCAGTTATTCTTGAATATAGAATATTCATATAGAATACTATTCGCGGTGGGAGGCGATGAATTGAAGACAGTAAAAGTCGTCCCGATCTCTATGAAGTTGTGTTGTTTTTATTAAAACATGTGCTGCCCAAGGGTTGTCGGACTTTGCAGTTCCAATAGGGTTGTGTGGCATATGTCCCACAAGCAGAGAGCCTGGAGTGGTCGTGGTGCAATGGTAATCATCGTCGAAGGTTGAGCCGAAAGTCTGTAGTTCAAGTCCGTTCATAGTCAGATCAATTCCTATCGGAAAAACTGTGCAACAACATCAGTTGCGAATGAGAGATAATCAAAAGGCAAGGCATAACACTCGCAGTATAAGATCACTTCAAAATTCCTACTCTTTGTGTGCATCTCCTATATAACACCTTAATGACATGGAAACAAAAGAGTTACTGTGAACTACAACCAACGCAAATTCAGTGGAATCTCTCAAATTATATCTAGGACAACACCCCCGGAGAGTAGTGAATGAACATCTTCGACACAAACCATCTGCACCCCTTCCAGGTTGTGTGACAAACACCATAAGAGCGTACACTCTTGAACCTGCACGAATTATGTAAAACAAAAAAAAAAGAGTGACCGCTGTGGTAATTTTTATTAACAATACAGCAGTATTGGCCCGGAGGCTAGCACAATTTTATGTACTGGATTTGGGTGCTGATCTGGATGTGGATGTTGGTGCTGAAGTCGAACCTGATGTTGGTGCTGATGCTAATTTGGATGTTGGTGCTGACATTGATGCTGATTTTGGAATGGGGTATTTTTGTACATCCCCTATTATATTGTATATTTAAATCCTGAACTCTGCTTCACGATAAGCCATTGTTATGATTACAAAATATCCCTCAGGCCAATGGAATGGCAACTGAAAACAATTGGTTTCCTACGAACAAAAACGCGCTTAAGAAGATGATAATATTGTTAACATATGAATTCGTAGAATTGGAATCTGCCCTAAGGTAATTCAATGGCGTTTCTTCTTCCAACTTCAACCATCTTCCAACACGTATAATTAGAGGGTATTCATCAGTTGTCACTTCCCTGACGTCTATTCTGAGCACCATAAGTGTTTTGTCCACAATCACTGAATATCGTAATTTTTTCCAGTAAATGTTGTCTATCACCATTTGACAGTTTAACCACACCACGCACCCGAGCATCTCATCAGACACACGAGAAATATACCCATTTTGTCACAATCATAGATCGTTAACCCAGGCAACAGCCGTTAATGAATGGCATCCATCGCGCACATTTTAAAAAACTTAAAATTCGAAAAAGAGAAAAAGTCGAAAGCAAACTTATCCCAGCACCCATCCCTCACAAATTGAATTCAATTACATGTGACAGTCCAAACAATGTCACGTCAATCTCACCACAAAACAATGCTCGTCGAGTCCCACACAAATAATTCCAACAGTCACTCCGTCCACGGCATATGGTCTCAAATCAACAAATCAACAAGGATGCACAAATCACATCAAATTAAATTTGATTTATTCCCTCAGACCAATCCGACGAGACGACACAACACGCTACGCCTCGAGGGTACTTGATTCGTTTTTTTTAAGTGCATCCACCTATTTATTTGGACCGAGAAGTGTCCCCAGAGATACGACGACAATGGGACTCCCACAAGTACACCCACTTCTCGTGGGCTTCGTTAAAATCAATTTAAATTTTTTATTTTTTCCTTCGCATCATCTAACGAATGAGGCTCGACGGACTGCCGCAGCAACAAGTGACACCATGAAGGGAGACGTTAACAAATTTCTATCTTATTCTGAAGAACGCCTATCATTATTCATCATCTTTGTTGTTGGCTTGTCTTCCTCTTCACCTATTATTCAATCTGTTTTTTTTTGTGGGTATCCATAAGTCCGGCTTGGAGTGCGTTCTTCTCTTCTCGTTAGTCACATGATCGTTGGATATGCTTACGAAGCACATACTACGTACGTACATATCTCAGTCGCGATCTGTTCAATCGCACTTCAAAACAAACGAACGAATGACTAGGTACAGACCGGTGTGTATTGTATGCGTATCTATATCTGAATCTTGCACCGTGCAGCAGCAACACCAGCACCGCATCCAACAGTCGGCACAGCACATAGTGGTGTATCTTCACAACATATATGGAATCTCACTACAAAGAGACGAGAAGAAAGCAACAAAAAAAAAGAAAATCCAAAGAAGTGTTAAGAATGACACGTCCAAAGAGACGCCGAAGATGCGGGAGCAGAAGAAGGATCGCCATTTCAAATTGATCTTGAATAGGGAATAATAACACTCCGGAGAGTTCTTTTGAATGCTGTCGTTCTCCTCCTCCATTTTCGTTCTCCTTCATTGCTATTCCACATCGGGCTCCGTTCAGCTTTTGTATTTATTCTTTAAGTCGTCATTTGAAGGCCGTGCAGCATTTGAGAAATGATTTTTCCCAACAAAACCTCTCGCTTCTCTTTTGTTCGGTCAGATGCTCTTCATTGAGTTTTAAGACCTGGCCGGAATGGAGCACAATAGGAACTAATAATAAATTTCCTCTTCACTGATCCGGCAAGCTGGCAAGCTAAAGAACTAAAAGGAACCGGAGAACCCAACACCAGACTCTCAAGTCATTCTATCGATTGTTGTTGCGTGGATAATGAAAACCGACAACAAACGAACACACAAAAAAAAAAAAAGGAAAAAAAGAAAATACAGAAAAAAACCTCTGGAATTGGATTCGGTTTATTCGGTTTTATTTTTGGGGTCTGAGATCGTAAAGATATTCTTTTTTCGGCTCTCCTCTCAGACACATTATAGTTCATCTGAATACGCCGGTATCACTAGTGATATCTCGAGATAGAAAACTGGTTTCCCCACACAACAACAGAATCTCATTTAATCAGAGTTCCCCACGCCGCGGCAGTATCGGGATTGCCGAGAAACGAAAAATAAAAACTTAACTCGATTTCAATTGGATTAGAAACGAAGCATTAAGCATCCATCGACCCAGGACTAAGCCGACAGATAATCTCCACATATGTAGCATTATGCATAAAAGTGTGATTTTTGATAATCGAGGTAGTCACGGAACGCGGTTTATTTTTGGTTATAGTCGTAATTTTCTGCGGCAATTTGACAAATGTCAGAAGCGATAAAAGATACGTTTTACGCTCGCGGCTTAGTCGACAATTAAAAAAAAGCTGTAAAAAGAGAGCTAACGACACGAAGGAGCGAGGAGTTTATTACTGTGTTATTTTGTCTAATAGAATTTAAATGGAGACAGTTGTGATTAACGGGCCGGGTTGGAGGCTGTTTTGGCGTGCTGCGACGGTTGTCAACAAAATTTTTATCGCGGAAAATAAGCGATGGATTTGGGGGGAAATACTTGTTTTCGACGATTATTTTAAAGACAAAAGCTTATCGGGCAATAAAATAAAGTTTATGGCGTCAAACTAATGCGTGTTATACTCCTATGTAGATCGGTATTGCGACATATGTAGTTTGTACCCAACTTTCGTACTAGTAGCAGTGAAATTGGTATTTTTGAATTGAACTAGTTTCGTTTCATGAATTCTGGCCGTCAACTTAACAATGAAATTCCCTTCCATTAGTCACATTAATCCCTTGAGACTTGTCTTCAGGGGTAGTCAATACTAAGACTATGAATTGTAAAATCGACGATCATCTCACTAAGCCTTGAGTTCCGGCAATAATCGGAAATCGTATCTCAATAACTTCTGAAGAGGTCTACCTTGACACCACCAGGAGCTGCCCCTAGTACATGCTCGGCTACGACGTCATCGGATACACCGAAGAATTTTTTGGTAATGGTTACAGGCTAATGAGAAAGGAGTAACAATTTACTAGCAACATGTTGCATTACTCTCAACAATTCAGCTGCAAATTGGAATCTGTTCAAATCTTGCATTGATAACAGCTTAAATCACTGTGAAACATCGTTAAGTTCCATCTGCAATACTGAACAAGTGGATGTTATGTGCAAGAACTTCACTGTTTGAGCTGTTGAATTCAAGGTTCCCAGAAAATCTACAAAAACTTCGCTGCTGGAGAACATTCTCCTCTTAATTTGAATAAGTAACTACGAGCGAAGAAAATGGCAACGTTTTCGAATAGACTCTTTTCTTTGCAGCAGGTTCCTTAATGAACAATAATGGAAACAATTGCAACATATGAAAACACACGTTGGACTAATGTACTCTCTTCTCTTGAAAGATCAAGTAAACCATTTTGGAAGGTGTCGAAAATTCTTAAAAATAATTGTTCTAATATTCCGCCCCTAAAAAAATCTTCATTCACCTCTTCATTAGCCTGGAAGAAAAGACGAACTTATTAGCCGATACCTTCTGTTGAAATCATATAGTAGCAGCACACCAAGGTGATAACCGTACTGCAAACGACGTAATGCGTACTAAAATAACTGTTTCCAACTCTCCAGTTCTGATAGACGAATCTGACCTAGTATCAGCAAGCACAGTCAAGGAACTAATAAAAACCCTGAAGCCCAATAAATCCCCTGGATTAGATTAAATAAACAATGGGCTGCTTAAAGCTATTCCCTCCAGTGGCATCAACTACTTAACCCTCATCTTCAACTCATGCTTACAGCTATGTTATTCTCCCGTTCAATGGAAAACAGAGCTGATTGTGCTCATTGCAAAACCTGGAAAACCCAAAGAAAATCCTGGTAGTTATAGACCCATCAGCTTGGTAAGCTCTACTACATAGTAAATTACAGAGTGCGCCATCTCATATGGATCGATGTAAACTACGAATAACTTCAACAATTGTAAACCGCTTTTCATATGTCATAGCATTTTGGAAAAGTCAATTCAGAACAATTTTAACCAATTGCTTCACACCAAAATAACGCGCGGAAATAGTTTCACTGTTCATTAAAAATGAACGCTCGATTGTGCTAACTCAACGTGCGTATCGTGCAAAATATCGTGATCGTGTGTTGTGCCCAAAAAAAGATACAATTCGTCTTGGGCCTCGATTTTTTTTTCAATTTGGTTCTGTGGCAAGCCCTCGTGAGCAACCTAGGCCACGTTCGCGGCGTTCAAACTCACCTATTCAGTGTGTGAAGGCCAGTGTTCAAGAAGACCCAAGTTTGTCATATCGGCGCCGTTCGCAGCAGTTAGGCATCAGTGGGACCACTTTACGGAGAATTTTAAAGGATGATCTCCACTTATTTCCATACAAAGTGCCGATAACTGAAAGAATTTTGCCACAAGATGAGCCACGGCGCTTGGCATATGTACAAAATGTCGTTGCAATAATTAATGCTGAACCGGAGTTCTGGCAGCAAATTTTGATGACCGATGAGGCACATTTTACGCTCTCTGACTCAGTTAATATACAAAATTGTCGCTTCTGGGGCACCGAAAATCCTCACATTATTCACGAAGAGCCGCTATATGATCAAAAAGTTACTGTTTGGGCCGGTGTATGCGGTAAAACCATCATTGGACCATATTTCTTCAAAGTTGGCGATACAGTGGATGGCGATCGATATCGGTGGATGTTGGCCCATTATGTGGTCCCAGAAATGCGTAAAAAAAGGCTTATTTCACGACATGCCATACTGCGGACAAAACAATGAACCTTTTGCGTAAGAAGTTCCCTGGAAGATTGGTGTGAAAAAAGGGCGATATTGACTGGCCTCCGAGATCGCCGGATTTAACTCCTCCAGACTTTTTTCTTTGGGGAGACTTGAAAAGCAAGGTGTATGCTAACGGCCCGAAGACAATAGAACAGCTCAAAAGAAACATTCGTGCGGAAATCGCAGAAATTTCGATCGAAATGCTCGAAAATGTCGTCATGGAGAGTGCCCGAAAACGAGCCCATTTTTGCATCGGCAATAAAGGCGGTCATTTAATTGATATTGTTTTCAAAATTGATATTGTAATCAAAATAAATTGTTAAAGTCTAAATTGAATAAAAGTTTTTGAATTTCCAAAATCGGTTGAGAATTGTTGAAGTTATTCGAAATTTACAAGGACCCATATGTGATGGCGCACACTGTACTTAAAAAAGTTGTTAAAGTAAAGATTAATAATTATTTTATCGATAAAAAAATTATAGCTAACTACCAAATTGGTTTCAGAAAGGGATATAACACATTCCACCAAATAGCGAGAATTAAAAATCTCAGGTACAAGATTTAGATCCAAAGAGTCAACAGGTCTCGTTTTGCTAGACATTGAAAAAGCGTTTCACACAGTATGGCACGACGCGCTAGTTCGCAAGCTCTATAGGTTCAACTTTCCAATCCATATCACCAAACTGGTTCAAAGCTTCTTAAATGACAGAAACTTTGTGGTTAAAATTAGAAGCCATTAATCAGACATCATCAAACAAATTGAACATGAAGTCCCTCAGGGATCTGTTTTTGGGCCTATTTTGTTTAACATCTATGTATCAGACTTACCTACATTTGACAGCAATGTTTGCAGATGACACTGTCTTCTTTGCGTCTGGTATATTATTTTCGGATGTCTGTAATCAACTACAAACCGCGTTCTCTAAATTTGAACAATACTGCGATTTGGAATATATACGATTTCCAGATGAAGTATTGCCCTGGCTATTGAATTTTATCGTATACTCAGTTTGAATAGGACATTCATGATAAACCAATAAAAGAGACTAAGGCACTATAATCCTACTGTAGAACTAGTGGATTTAAAACGTCTGTTCCTTAGTGACTGTTTGTCACTGCCAACTACCAAACCAGCCCACTACTGAGTGGTTGAGTAACTCGTTTCGGATAGTGAAAGGTTTGCAATCTAGGAGGAGACATTTCGATAGATTGCTTAATGTACATATGTATATGGAGAGCAAGCATCATTTGAGAAAACCATCAAACATGCCAACCATCGATTAAATAGCAGAAGCAATCCATCTACTTAAGAATAATAAGGCTCTGGGAGTCGACCTAATACCATCGGAATTAATAGAATGTACAAAAGGGGAATTAACCGACAAGCTACATGGGCTCATCAGATCTATGTATATGGAACTATAAAACTATCACCGACGAATGGAAAAACTTAGTCGTCAATCTCATATTTTGATACGGTGACCGAACGCCACGCAGTTATTGGGGAATGTCGCTGCTCTCAAGCTGTTGTAATTATTATTATTATTATTACCAGCCATTAGGAAGTGCAGAGCTTCGTTTATCACCATTCGCCAAGCCTCCCTGTCATAAGTGTGTTCCTTCCATGTTACGCTGTTCTGTCATATCTCTTCTGTTTTCCTACCATCTATGATGCTGCCTTCCTGGCAGTATTTTACTTACGGGTTCTGCACTCATTACTCGTTTGACTATTCGTTGTTATAAGGTTGTTAAATATTCTGTTAAAAGAATTGACGTTTTAAACTGAGAAAATAATCGGAGACCTCCAAGTGTATCGTCAAAAGGAACTGCTCGTCGAGTGACCAGGCTTTTACTATGCTACAGCTTCTTAAAACTTAATGTACTTGTGGATTTTAAAAATTATTTATATGGCTTTACAAATAAGCTGTTATCAGTTATAGGTCTTAATGTAAAGGTAAACGATTATATGAATTTGAGCCCAACTCGGCAATCTGTAAAGACGACTTAGTCTTGTCTCTATATCACATTGAGCTGAAGCTATGACAGTGTTTAATCGTTTAAATCAATCCATTTATACGTCTGCCGGTTTCTTTGCTTTTTAAAAAAAAGTGGGTAGTAAAATGTTCCGAGAAGACTGTTTTGGGAAAGTCTCGACCATTTTTTTTAAACCTCGAAGTGATTTGGAAAATATCAAAAGGATCTTTGGGTCTAAAGCACTGGTCGTCACTTGTTTGTGGAAGATTTGCAAAAGCCGCAGTTTTACCCCGCTATATTTTCATCTAAAGACACCGATTTATGAACATCATTAAAGAAACTACTATTAGCTTCCACATTTGCCAGACTCTATTAATACGTATTGTTCAAAAAGTAATGGGAATTTTGTAATTTCGCAAATCATATTAGTTCGATTTGCGCGATTATTACATATATTGTTATCTTGGTGAAAATACCTGAAAAGTATCTGTTTATTGTTAGCCAAATCGAATTTTTGGCCTTCTGTCAGCTGTCGAGGAAGTTTAATATTTTTGATAAGATCGGCGACTTTTATTTAGAATTCTACAATAAAAGAGCCGTCCATTTTTTATATTATGAAAAGAGACAATATACAAGGGTCCGATAAGTACTTAGCCTCACCGCCAGATAGCGCCAGTATCGCAAGAGCAACTACTGTAGAATGTGTACTACATTCTAGTCGAATGTACTGGCTACTGTCGAAATTTCAGCCGGATCGGACTCGTCGTTTTGTTTTGACCGCATGTGGAAACTTCCACTTCCGCGGATGTTAGAAAAATAGAAGAAGAGCAATATCGGTCGGTGATTCGATTCTAGTTTTTGGAAGGTAAATCGCGCAGCGAAATCAAAGAGCGTTTGGATGCTGTGTACGGTGACTCTTCTCCTTCGATGGCGACCATCAAAAATTCAACGAGCTTCAACGTGGTCGCACGTCGGTATTTGATGAGCCACGTCCAGGTGCCCCGAAAACGGCTACCACGGAGGATAACGTGACAAAAATCTACGATCTCGTATTGGCAGACCGCCGATTGAAGGTGCGCGAGATAGCTGAGACAGGAGGCATTTCAAAAGATCCGTGGGTCATATCCTGCATGAAATTTTGGGCATGAGAAAGCTGTCGGCGCGATGGGTGCCGCGTTTGTTCACTCCGGACAACAAGCGCAACCGTGAGACCACTTGAGAGCAGTGTTTGACGCTGTTTAAGCGCAATCCGAAGGAGTTTCTGCGTCGTTTCGTGACAGTCGATGAAACATGGATCCACTGGTACACACCAGAGACAAAGGAACAGTCGAAACCGTGGACTTCATCCGGCGAACGTGCTCCGAAGAAGGCGAAGACTGTCCCATCGGCCGGAAAGGTGATGGCCACCGTTTTTTGGGATTCACAAGGTGTGATCCACATCGACTACCTGGAGAAGGGCAAAACGGTCACAGGGCTGTACTGTGCCAAATGATTGGGCCGATTCGACGCCGAATTGAAGAAAAAAGTGCTTTTCCACCCTCGCCACGGCCAAATTGGGCTACGAACTGCTGCCCCATCCACCGTATTCTCCACATTTGGCCCTGTCTTTTTGTTTCCAAACTTTAAAAAGTCACTCGCCGGGCAGTCGAATGAGGAGGTCATCGCCGCCACGGAGGCCTACTTTGCAGACCTCGAGAAAACGTATTTTTCAGACGGGTTAAAGAAGTTGGAGCATCGCTGGGTGAAATATATCGAGCTAAAAGGAGACTATTTTGAAAAATAAATCGCCATTTCTCCAATTTTTTTGTTTTTCTTTTGTAGCCTAAGACCATCCTTGTAAGAGCCTATTGCATTGCCCCATAACTGAATGGAATTCCTTTCAAAAGCTCACGAGGCTTGGTATTGTAAATAGCAGCATGGTGGTCTAGCTGATTAGGAACTTAAAACTAACGCTTTACAGCCAATAAAATTAAACTAGCTAACATGTCGATTACGAAAAACCTCGCTGAAAAATTACGTCCAAACGATTATCGAAAAATAAACAAAAAACATGAACTGGATTTGCCAGTCTTCTCTAGGACAATGTACCAAAGACTATTAGAGCAGCAACACAAGTGCCTATGATAGAAAAAAGGAACTGAAAAAATTGTACCTAATCAGCCCAGTAAAAATAAAACATTCTTACCTGTATGGCGAAATATTCTTTCATCATATGAAACGAAATAGGTCGAAGTAGATCGAAAGTGTAAAGCGCCTGGAGAATACGGCATACCAGCCGCAGTACAGATGCATCGATGCGGAAGTATCATAGTTTGGGGATGCTTTTCGTGGTATGGTGAAGGTCCAGTATTTTAAATAAGACAGAATACAACCAGTGTTTGTATGCCAAAATAATGGAAAAGGTCATGCCTCCATATGTTGAATGGGAAATTTATGCACAATAACGCCTCGAAGCATACGGCAGGTAAAGAAAAACGTTAATTAGTAGTGCAGGAGCAATCTTGTGCGCTGACCTTCTCAGTTTGCTTATTCCATTGAAACATGTATGGGTGATTAGCAAAGTCTTCCAGTACCGAAAAATTAAAGAGTAAGAAAGAGTTGTTAAACAGATTTCCGACAAGAGCCAAATTAAGTGTGGCTGAATGAGAGACACTAAGTAACGAAAAAAAGGCATAATTAGCACTGCATTTTCCATGCTCAGTACTTCTCGGTAAAACAAGAGTCGATTTAGGTGTAGGAGGTAAACGAATGATTATGAACGATCGCCAAACCAAAATCAGAGTATTTGCTGAAGATGATGGTATATCACTGCCTCAGGTCATGAAATTTTCTCAGATGTTCTAGGCGTCAAACAAATGGGACAAATCTAGTTCTGAAGCTTAGAGTTTCGAATAAGAATAGCAGGAAGAAACTAAATTATGACGATTAAATGGCTTCTAAGTTATAGGAATTATTGGAGTGAAGTGAGCAAAGCGAGCGGGAGTAGAGTAGATCTCGGCAACCAATTGGGCGATTTCATATTTTTCTGTCTAAATAAACAACAAACAAACTCTAGGTCGTGACAAAGCCGAAATTTTGGCCAATCATTTTTTTTTTAAATAGTTATTTTCAAACCGCAATGTTAAGTCTATGGGAAAAATCTCACGCGCTTTTGGTAACATCAATCTTTGATTTCAAATGAATAATACATATGTATTTTAATTCAGTTTGATACATGTACCGTACCGTTGTTTAGAAAATCTAAGATCTTGCCAATGCCTCCAGTTAGTGTTTCATTCAAAAAAGGCACCAACACGTAGACCAGAAAACAATTCCCTTTGCAGCCAGCTCTCAAGGTCTTACATTGGGCAGAGAAGTTGTGGACATGTGACAACGAGTTTGCCCTTGGAGTGACGTATGTTACACTGTCAAGAGTGCGTAACATTGATCCAGCATTCGCATTCACAAGACTGCAAAAAATCAATGTGAAGAAATGTCTAGCAGAGAAGCATATAGCTGTGCAAAGATTTCTGACCCTTTCGAGATAATGAAAAACGTATTCAATATTCTGAGTTGTATATGCACAATTAACTAATCAGAAATTAATAATATCTCCTTTCGTGATATAAACTGTAATACAATTTAGCCGCGAAACTTTGACACGCAATAGCGCGCGCTAATCTAACATCACGACAACAATTTTATTGTTGATAAGTATTTGCCAAAGTCTTTTCTTGTTTTTTACAATGCCACCGATTAATAAGCGACGATTCGGTAAATCAAAGATGCAATTCGTCGGGCAAAAAATCGTGCGAAACGGTCTGAAGCCCAAGTATGAGCTGACCGGGCTAGAGAATGTGAATGAAAAAGAATTAAACGTTCCATTTATGACAAGCAACCAAGTGAAGAAAATGTGATTGTTCCTTACCCTACGAGGGTGGTCCGATAAGTACTTAGCCTACAAAAGAAAAAGAAAAATTTTGCAGAAATGGCGATTTATTTTTCAAAATAGTCTCCTTTTAGCTCGATACATTTCACCCAGCGATGCTTCAACTTCTTTAACCCGTCTGAAAAATACGTTTTCTCGAGGTCTGCAAAGTAGGCCTCCGTGGCGGCGATGACCTCCTCATTCGACTGAAATTTCTGCCCGGCGAGTTACTTTTTAAAGTTTGGAAACAAAAAGACAGGGCCAAATGTGGAGAATACGGTGGATGGGGCATCAGTTCGTAGCCTAATCCGACCAATTTGGCCGAGGCGAGGGCGGAGGTGTGAGCCGGTACGTTATCATGGTGGAAGAGCACTTTTTTTCTTCGCCAAGTGGGGCCGTTTTTTCTTCAATTCGGCGTCGAATCGGCCCAAAAATCCAATCTAGTCGATGTGGATGACACCTTGTGAATCCCAGAAATCGGTGGCCATCACCTTTCCGGCCGATGGGACAGTCTTCGCCTTCTTCGGAGCACGTTCGCCGGATGAAGTCCACTGTTTCGACTGTTCCTTTGTCTCTGGTGTGTACCAGTGGATCCATGTTTCGTCGACTGTCACGAAACGACGCAGAAACTCCTTCGGATTGCGCTTAAACAGCGTCAAACACTGCTCTGAAGTGGTCTCACGGTTGCGCTTGTTGTCCGGAGTGAGCAAACGCGGCACCCATCGCTCATGCCCAAAATTTCATGCAGGATATGACCCACGCGATCTTTTGAAATGCCTACTGTCTCAGCTTTCTCGCGCACCTTGAATCGGCGGTCTGCCAATACGAGATCGTGGATTTTTGTCACGTTATCCTCCGTGGTAGCCGTTTTCGGGGCACCTGGACGTGGCTCATCAAAAACCGCCGTGCGACCACGTTGAAACTCGTTAAACCAATTTTTGATGGTCGCCATCGAAGAAGAAGAGTCACTGTACACAGCATCTAAACGCTCTTTGATTTCGCGATTTCCCTTCCAAAAACAAGAATCGAATCACCGACCGATATTGCTCTTTTTCCATTTTTCTAAAATCCGCGGTCACTCCCGCTTCCACACGCGGTCAAAACAAAACTAGAAGCCCGATCCGGCTGAACGTCTGCTAGAATGTACTACACGATAGTAAGTTGCTCTTGCGATACTGGCGCCATCTGGCGGTGAGTCTAAGTACTTGTCGGACCACCCTCGTATGTGACATCTTTTTTTTCAAAAACGAATCTGAATATAGAACCTGGAAATGAAATGCAAATAAGGATTGAAAGAAACGCTTGATGAGGATTGTTTTGAAGGTGATAAGACGGTGGTTTAGAAGAAAAAAAGAAAGTTAAAAATGTCTGTATTATTGAACACACCTTGTACACTGTCTGCTGGCTTCTATCAGTGTTCTGAACCTAAGTTATGCCACCGTGAAACTTTGAAGTTTTAAACTTTTAGTGGTATCCATGCACAAATATTGTCAGCAGCCCAGATTTAAAGGGTCTTTCTACTTCTATCTGAAGATATACGAGGTTTGTTCAAAAAATAAGGTGACTTTTTGAATTTTGCTAGCTAAATACCTTTGATTTTCAACGTCTGGTTTTTTTTTAATATATTGGTACACATGTATTTTGGTACACATGACATGATAGTTTGCTATTGAAAAAATGGATCAAAGATTTTGTATTGAATTTTGTCTGCAAAATAAAGCTAAGTGGTGCTTGAGATGATGTTTGTGACGTTTTATGAGTCTACTCTGAGCAAACAAAATGAATTAGTGGCACAAGCTCTTGACAGGCGGCCGAGAAGATGTTAATGACGATGCCCGCCTTGGACGTTAACAACGAATGAGAACTTTGAAGCAGTGAGGAAACACTGAGGATGGTCGTGATGCAATGGTTATCATCACCGACTGTTGAGCGGAAGGTCTATAGTTCAAGTCTGTCCATTGCCAAGAACAATTCCTATACGGAAAAACTGTACAATAACATCAGTTGTGAATGAACGATGATAAAAAAAAATGCTGACGAAGGCATAACACTCGCAGTATAAGTCCACTTTTGAAGTGATTTATTCTCTGTGTGTGCATTTCCAATATAACACCTTAATAACATGGACACAAACGAAACAACAAAATAAAAAAAGTTACTGTGAACTATAATCAATGCGACAAATTCAATCGAATCTCTCGAATCTTATCTAGGACAACCACCCCTGGAGAGTAGTGAAAAAACATCTTCGACACAAACCGCAAATAATCGTTGCATAAGAATCGCTCAGGAGCTGTCGAATAACATAAACCACGATCCAGATTTGCTTAAAAGGGTCATCATTGGTGACGATACATGGGTATATAATTATGACATCGAAATCCAATCATTCTAATAGAAGTGACCAGAAGAGTCAAGACCGAAAAAGTCAATTTCGGTGAAATGTGAACGTTTTCCTCACTTTCTTTCGATTACAACGCCGTTCATCATGAGTTCTTGCCGGAAGGTCGTCTGTTCAATAATATTACCTCGTGAAGCAATACGAGGAAAACGTCCGGATTTGCGGAAAAAAATCATGATTGTTGCTCACTCATCCTTGTTTGTGCGTAATTTTTTGGCCGAAAACAATACCGTAATCATGCCTCAGCCACCGTATTTCCCAGAGATGGCACCTCCGACTTTTTTTCCTTTCCAAAACTGAATGGACGTCCCATGACAGTACGGAGATCTGTCACGATTGAGGAAATAGAGACCACGTCGCTGGAACAGCTCAAGGCTATACCAAAAAGCGCATATCGGAAGTGCTTCGAGGATTATAAAAAAGGCTGGGGTAAGTCTATTATATCTGAAGAGGTATACTTTGAGGGAGACTAAATAGATATTGATGAATAAGTAAAAATAAGGAGTCACCTTATTTTTTGATCAAACCTCAAAGGATATTTTTCTGCCGGGCTTTTTCTGTTTATCCATGTCCGAATGATGGAGTAGGTAATTATGAGCTATTTATTGCAAATCCTTGTATGGTGGTCTTTTATGTATTCAAGATTTCTGAGAATCAACCTAATCCATGTTACAGACTTTTAATCAGTAGATTTCCTGCAAAAACGAATGGATCACGTCGAATATTTTTGTGATAGCGTTGTTTACCAAGTTCCTCATCTGATCTAAAACATGATTTCTGTTTGACAAATGACAATACTTGGCCTTTCGTTGACAAGTTGAAAGTTGGCAAGCCCCGAATCGTAAGCCCGCCACTTAGTTCATTTGTTTATAAAAGAAGATTCAAGACTTGTGTTTCTACCATAAATGGACAAGTATTTATATTTTTTCTCTTTTATTTCAGGTAAGTTGCAAGCTCTGAAAATTTTTGGATTTATATTGTAAGTTACTTATGAAAACAATACTCGTATTTAGCCTTGCTCGTTGAGCTATCGAACAAGGATCGAATGCAAATGAGTGAAGCTCTAAACAGAATACTTTACAACCATCAAAACGTGAGCATTAAAACCCCATCGTTTTGAAACATTTTACTAGCACCTGCGATAAAACTCTTAACATTAAAGATCTACTCCTGAACCTAGATAACCCGATCTATTTTGCCGTTCCATTTTGATTCCTCAAGAGACTTATGCTTTTAAAAAAATCTTTTGCTTTAACTATAACTCTGTTAGCAGAACTTGTGGCACACTGTATTAGACTGTTTGCACCTTTGTTTGCGATAACTCGTAAATAGCTTATCCGACTGTCGAAAAAAACATCACTTTTGTACTCAGAATTATTGTGCTCTTATTATACGAGTAGGTCATCGCACCTCATTTGCGCCGTTATAGAATCAGTTCCAAATTCAAGTGAATCTTTTCACGCCAAACAGTATAAATCAATTTACATCTTATTAGGAGTTAACTATCAAGTCGCATTTGTTTATAAAACTCGGCGTTTTGAATCCATAAATCTTTGCCTTCAGTCAAATCGAATATGAATACAACAAAATCGATTTTATCACGGTAAGTAATTTGATATCAGCGAATTGACAAGTCGTCTAACCCCTTCCTTTTCGCATCACCAATCCAATTCTTCGTACGGCCTTTTTGGATCCACGTGCGGAGAACGATATTACCTTGCTCCCGCACAATCTTTCACTTTGGCCAGTTCAGTTCGGAATACTTCGTTAACTATTCAAATTAAATCGTTTCGTCGCGTCGCCCGATTGCCTCAAATGCCATTTAGCCTTGACGTATCTACGATAGTGCGAGTACGTAAGTATCGGTCCCTTAACTTGGACGGTTGTGTGAACTCGATTCATTCGTGTCTAATTTACATGACATTTTAAAAACATCCTAATCTCCTAGGGCCTGCAATAAATCAGATCGCCGCCATAAAACATAGAATCACAGCTAAATGACAATGAAATTGAAAAACAATGCCACATTGCGACACCAGCAGTCGTGGATGAAAAGGTTCCCAGGGTTGTGTTAGAATGGGGCCCGTTTTCGACCCTTATCAGTTGACCAATCGGGGCACGAAGTAGTAGTCGGTCAGCTAGTCAGCTAGACTATGCGTCCAACCATGATTTATTTATTTGAGATTGGTGGTTGTTGGATTGTCCGCTTGACTCAATAGACTCTTAATGACGGGCTTTAAGTGCCTTCCGCATACACAACATATCTGCATATCGGTGGGATTTCCAAGATAGATCTCGAGTTGAGACATAATTTATGGATCGCAATGCGTAGATTTTGTAACTCCTTAATTGAATTTTAATATATATTACTGTAACGCAATGGAACGTTTAGTCCATTCCTTCATTGGTCGTCACCGCTTCGTTGCAGGACGTAACACTGTCGTCTGTGGTCAAATATTATCGCAAACTGTTTGACAAACGCAGTTAAGCGAACTTATACCGTACATACCGTAGCCTAGGGCCGCGCTCAAGATCGCAAGACCGCATCCATATTTATGATTAAATATTTGCATTTGTTTATCCATCGAGCTGCGGTGCTCGTACAGCGTAGCGAATACTCACATGTGAACGGTGATATTTGCGAATGCGATGAGAAGGTAAACAATTGAATTATTTCGTTGAATTATCGATAACTCATGTAGAAAAATGTCAAATATTTGCTCGACGACGACGTGAGGAGAAGTGATCGATGGATGTGGCTTGGTGTTGTGATGCATGACCGGTTTGACGGAGTTGTGCATGTGGGTGGCAGCTTACGCAGCGTGATTTATGAGTTTTCAGGGAGACTTTGGACGTGTATGTTAATTAGTTTGAAAGGAAATGCGAATGCGTTATTGATGGGTGGTTTGCTTGATGTTGACATTGTGGATTGTATTTGCGTTAGAGGAATTGCCTGAGTGCCTTCGTCGAGGTGCTGAATTGTTGGGTCATTTTACCAAGACTTCTTCGAGATATGGAAAGTGCAAATAATGAGTTTAAGTTCATATGTCAGTGAGCGATTATTTGAACATTTTTGTTGGATGTAGTTGAATGCCTTGTGCGAGGGGAAGTGAAATTATTGAAATGCTACTCGATACGAAATGGGGAATCATCAGGCATTTTGTCAACTCTTCTCAATGAAATGGTAGACAGCGAGACAAGTGTTTCTTACATGCTCTGATAGTCGAAGAAGCCTTGTTTGGTAAATCATTTTGAGAAGATATTTGAAACAAAAATTGCATTAGCTAGTCATCCATTGAGGTCTCATAATACAGTTGAATTTACTCTTAATGAAGGCCATAAAGTCGTAAAATGAACGAAGAAAAAAGGCAAAAAGGCGCGGAATCTTATGATTAAGGTCAATCACGTGACAGGCACGATGCCGAGGTTTGGACTGCGATATTTGTTGACGCAGGGTGTCGGGACAAGTTTAAAATGTTTGTTGTACACGGTTACTTCTATGATTAAGAAGTCTTGATTGTTTTTTCGGCAATTTAAACTGCGACTTGAAAACCTCCTTTATCCTTTTCAGCAATCACTTATACAAGATGAGATACTGAACATTCTACCCGTAGTCTGGTAATTAGTGTGTAAACGAATTGTTGCACGAGTTGTTATGCAGTGCTCCTGACATCTTCGGCGGATCACTTATTCTAATAGCATCACGATCATGACTTGATCCATTTTTCCTGCTTTTTGTTTACTTGTGGTCATTAGTCATGTCGTTAGTCGTATCTCTAATAGTCAAAGCGCAAAAGATATGCAGAAACGAGATCGAATGCAACTCTTTTTTTCTACATTTTTCATTTTAACTGGCATCCGTAATCGACACCTTGCCAATAGCACTTAATCGATAACGGAAATTCAAGTTCCCGCGCTGACACCACAGCGCTGTCAATTTTCCCCAAGACCACCGTATGTCATGTCAAAATAATCCGACAAGTCAAGTGTCAATTCTTTGTTTACTTTTGTCACCTCCTACCCGTGCTAGATAGCCGAGGCCCCATTCGCGCTCCAACTTTAGCCGCAATTAGCAGCTAAAACTGCCAACACTATTCGCATTAGCATTTGTATCTGCATCTGTAGTTTCATTAATAACCAAATGTGAGCAAAAAAAAAAACGTCGAATGATTGATGAATTAATTTTATTGCATGTCTAACTATTCACTCAAAACAAGACACGACTTTTCTTTTCTGTTATTGTGCTGCAGCTCTAATTGCAGGCTTCCCTGCAAGCCAACCACGACTTGAGACTTAGGGACGTAGCCGACTGTACCCAGGTGCAGGTAACATAGTTGCATTCACTTGCACCGAAGCGTACGACTTTGTGTTGTAGTTTTACCTTAATCGCAATCGACTAGCCGCAAAATCAAATAATTGTGGTAGCATACGAGATATGGTATGAAAGCATGTTTCTTAGCGTACGGTTAGTACTATGACACTGTGTCACGGTGATGGGTTGAAGGAGAGAGAAAAAGAGTCTTACGGGCGTGAGTGGGTTGACACGAGTATGTTGTGTTGAGGTTGGAGGGTTTGTGGTAAGGCGGTATTGTGGCAATGCGAACAGCACGTTATCAAGTTACCATTTGACAATGACTTTATTACGAATTGGTCATCGATCATGCCACCAAGACGGAGGTGATGAAGAGCTGCAGATAGTGGGATTAAGACCGTTCGTCATAATAACTTTGCTCGACGTAATGGAAACTGTCAGGGTTATGATGCCTCTAATTGCAATCCCTATCACGTAGCCTCAAGTGCGTCATTACATTGTGCATGCAGAACCAAGAATTAACTTATAAACAACTTCAAAGGTGTAGCCATGAGTGGATCGCGGGAATTAGATTTTGATATGCATAATTAAAAACTAAGGTGATTACCTAGTCGATTACCGATAACTTTAAATCGATTGTGTTTTTTTTTTATATTCAGAAATCGAACTGGTTTCGTCAGATCAATTGAAGCCAACTTGATTCTGTTCGAGTACAGTCCTGATGGCATGTGCTTCAGTTCAAACGAATCGATTAGCATACAAAGTTGTGATATCGATACATTCACTAATGTGATGGTGATCTTGTGAATATCAAAGAACAAAAATTTAAATTACCTGTGTACAGCCGATTGTTTGTGCTTTTCTATTGTGTCGGCAGTAAATGATCGTAATGACGCGTTGAGCAGGAAGACTGCTTTTCATGGTTTTTTTTTGTTTTCTTTTTTTAAAACGTTCTGTTATCGAATCGAGAGCATGTTTGTTTACCAATTTTATCTATGAATAGTGCTTTGAAGGTGTTTGTGCTTATATTTAGGTTTTTATCACTTCAATAAATAAGGTGAAAAAGGAAACGATTGTTTGCAAATTACTTTTTTGAATACTCTATTGATTGTTATCGATAAAAAAATTGTAAGTATTTTATGAGTGTCAGATTCCAATATGGGATATTTAGTAAGTAAAATATGTTCCACCATTGAGGAGGAATGAATTGAATGTTGTCGAAGTGAGCCAGTTAAGCCAGATATTGTTCTATTAAAACCTGATTTATTGCTTTTCGAACTGCAGTTCTATATGCCATTGAAGGAAATATGTCTATATGTCAGAGGTTTTTGTAAGGCCAAAGAAAGATGGGAGCTCGACTTCAATCAAGTCCACATTGATCGTCAGCCACGATTTTGAAAATTACGTCGAGCAAACGTTGAAAATGCTGTTTCATTGTGATCGGAAGTCGTACAAAGCTGATGATAGTTTTCATGTCAACACTAATAAAAAAAGAATCAGGGTAAAATGAAACTGTTGGTAGTCATTTGTGCTCTTTTTTAACGCAGTTTGAGTCAATTTCGGGCGATACGTCTAATTCTGGTCGGATATTATCCTTGAGAGCTTCCGGAGGCTGTGGCTTGTTTTTATAGTTTATTCACTTTTAGAACCTCTAAGAGATCAAGTCTAGAGTCGTGTATGGGATTGCGCTGTCCTGTTGGAACTACATGTCCTCTGGTCCCAATCCATCAATTTGCGAGATTAAAAACTGATTGGTCATGGTTCCGTATTGCTTACTCGTCACAATGACAGTCCTAAAAATCTCTGGCGCTATTGTCGCCATTATACTTCAAATAGATGTAATGAGTTTTCGTGTAAGATACGTTTTGGCATAGAAACGCGAATTTTGTTTATTTAAGATTTGTCTGAGAGAAATGGGCCTGGCTGCTCACCATGAAATTCGGGCAAACATTTTCCACTTCATTGTTGAAATCAAGAAAGGCGTGAGAGCAGTTTAAGCGCGATTGTCGGCTTGTAGACAGTAGCTGATAAACTGGTCTATTCTCCCCGTTTAGCCGGGTGGGGCAATTTTCTAAAAAATGTATTTAATTTGGAAAAAAAAATAGCAGTTACATCCACAATGCCGTGATATACTTTTTTGTAAAGCCAGAAACCTCTTCTTTCATTTTGTTTTTAAACGAAGTTGTTTTAAAGAATAGTTTTTGAGAAATTAATTTTCAAACTCAAAACTTTGAAAAAAAAAATTTCGAACTATTTTTTTTCAAAATTGTATGTAATTAGTTTTTAATTAAAAACAGAAAACCGGATGCAAAAATGTCTTGTAGTTTTTGAGAAATTAAAAGAAACCCGAACCATTTTTTTTCTAAGAAAAACCTTTGTTTTGGTTTTAACGCGGCTGGACTTGTAGGCAAATTAATGTATGAAACATTGACCTCTTTTTTATTATTTTTAAAAAATTCGGAATTTTATGAGGATACAATAAAGTGACACAGTATTGGAATAACCCTGGATTAATCCTTTTTTTTTCATTGACAACGCCTGAAAACTGACCTGCCAATTTCGTCTGGGTCCGCCCGCCACCGATGGGTTCTACCCGCTAGCACCTTAAGACAATAAAACCGCAATTTTTCGTTATTGAAAAACAAAATATTTGCAACCCAAATATAAATAAAAGGCATCGCATTTTTAATAAAAAACCATTTCCAAATTGGATGTTAACTCATCAACACGTTACGATGTCAAACTCATACTCTCGAGAAGAATTAACGGACATGCACTTCTGCTACGGTTTAGCTAATGGTCGAGATCGTGAAGCCGAAAGACTCTACGCTGAAAGATATCCCAATCGGAGGTGTCCCAGTCGTAGCATGTTTTCAAGAATCCACCGACGTCTGCGAGAGCACGGAGTGCTAGAGCATCGAAGAAGCGAAAGATCAGTTACATATGGATCAGGAATCTTAGATGAAAGAATTTTGGATTTGGTCCGACGTAATCCCTCCCTTAGTACAAGGAGGATAGCTATTATGTTTGGAGTGGCCAAATCTAGAGTATGGAGAGTGCTTCCTACCGAAAACTTACACCCGTACCATTTTAGGCCAGTTCAGGAACTCACCTCAAACGACAAGTTTTTGAGAGCAGAATTTTGTCGATTATTACTGCTTCGAGATGAAACTGAACGAAACTATTTTGCAAGGATATTCTGGACGGATGAAGCACAGTTTACCAGAGATGGGATTACTAACTTCCACAATTTGCATCATGGGAGTAGCACCAATCCACACAACAAAAAACAAAATAAATCACAACACCGCTTTAGCTGTAATGTTTGGCTTGGTATTGTTGGACAAACTGTAATCGGGCCCCGGTTTTTGAATGCCGTTATTAATGGAGAATCATACCTGCAGTTCCTACGCGACCTTTTGCCCGATTTGATGGACAACGTTCCTTTGGCCATAGCAGATAATTTAATCTACCAGCAAGATGGAGCAAGAGCACACTACAGCTTACGGGTTGGAAACTGGCTGGATGATCATTTTAGTGACCGTTGGATCGGAAGAAGGGGCCCCACGGAATGGCCACGTAGATCACCAGACTTAACTCCTCTAGATTTTTATGTGTGGGGATTCATGAAGAATTATGTTTACGAAGTGGAAATAGTATTGTATCTTTGGAACAACTGAAAGAACGGATTGAAGTCGCTGGAGTCAAATTGAAGGAAAATTTGTCAAGCATAGACTTATGTGCAGCCATTAGAAGGAGATAATCTTTGCCTTCTAAAAAATGGGGATCATATTGAAAATTTATTATAATAAAACTCCGAATTTTTTAAAAATAATAAAAAAGAGGTCAATGTTTCATGCAGTAATTTGCCTACAAGTCCAGCCGCGTTAAAACCAAAAAAAAAGATTTTTCTTAGAAAAAAGTGGTTCGAGTTTTTTTTTAATTTCTCAAAAACTATAATACATTTTTGCATCCGGTTTTCTGTTTTTAACTAAAAACTAATAAGAGAATTGAATTTTTGAAAAAAATTAGTTCTTAATTACATACAATTTTGAAAAAAAAAGTTCGACATTTTTTTTCAAAATTTTGAGTTTGAAAATTAATTTCTCAAAAACTATTCCTTAAAACAGCTTCGTTTAAAAACAAGATGAAAGAAGAGGTTTCTGGCTTTACAAAAAAGTATATCACGGCATTGTGGATGTAACTGTTGATTTTTAATATTTTTTTCCAAATTAAGTTAATTTTTTGGAAAATTGCCCTCCCCGGCTAAACGATTTTTTTCTTGTCTTGACCAGACCTACACGCTCTAGCTTTTTGGCACACTGCTCGTGGGACACCCTGTATATGGCTTATATCAGGTTGAAAAAACCAGAATGGAGGTGAAGACATGAGAGAAATTTAAAACATGTATGGAGCCGGTGTTCTCAATGAGTTCATGTGTCGGGGCTAGTTTGCAAAGTTTAAAAATGTCTATTTTGACCTAAAAGACGAATTTCGTTCAGTTAGGCCAGAAGAGCTGAAGATGAGCTCCCGAAGTCCACCGCCGTTACGGTAAGGGAACTCACAAGCGAAATCAACGTAAGCCATGTGACCATCCACCGACATCTATCCTATTACCATCTACCTATCACAAAATAATCTTCAGCAAAAAAATTAAGTTTGCGGTGCTCTTCCGTCGCGTCCCAATCAAGAACGGTTTTTGAACTGGATCGTTACCAGAGATGAGAAATGGTTTCTTTACAATAATATTAAACGTCGCCACCAATGGCTTAGTCCAAAAGACCGATCCCAGTTTTTGGGCTTGAATCATGTGTAGCAGATAAATTATGCCAATATGGATTAAAGTAATTAATAAATTGATTGTAAATCCTTGAGCTCAGGCGTATACCCTAATATTGGAGTTAAATGATATTATGAGTGAAGGTGAGTGTACTACAATTCTCGTGATGACAATTGTAAAGATATTTTTATTGAACTTCTGGTGTTAGGAAAAGGAAGGAAGGTTGACACAATGAGCGGCGGAGAAAACTACTACTTTGTCTTTTTTTCATGGCTTGTGTTAATTCTTGACTTTCCAATGATAGGAGAAAGCTTACGTCTTACGTCTTTTAACATACACATAGAGTGTTGAAGATTGAACTCACGCTTTGCCCCGAGACTTCTTCAACAATTTTATGTAGTTGTACTCGAAAGTAACTTGAACTGTACAATTTAATGGGTTAATTGATTTACCCGGTTTTTTCTTTGTTTTTTGGGAAGCATGTCCGTTGTTTAGTCTTCTCTTGAGTGTCAAGGAGATTGCATGTGGCTGCCAATTATTTTTTATTTTTTTATATATCTTCACTCTTTGACTTCGGATCTATTGCTTTCAGGGAGATATCTGTTATCGCACGTTCAATATTTTTTTACCGCCGTATATATTAGGAACACATTGAGGTTTCAACTCGAAATTCTGCGTAGCGTAATGAGGACCTAATATTGTTTGTATTAATTTTGCGACATAAATGTCTAGTGCTGTCGGATCATAGTAGGTGCACTCGTCTTTAATCTCCAAGCTACCAAACACGAAGTTTGTGTTCAGGTGGATCAGTAGCAGTAGCAAAAACCTCTTTTTTTTTGTATTTTAGCTAAAAAGAGTGACTTGTCATGACTGACGCACGCGCATCTTTTCTCAAATAGTTTGTCTAATGTGGCCCGTAAAGGCATCGTCCCCGGACTTGTAATGAAATATTCGTACATTTTGAATAGTATGTTAGATTGAAAGAAAATTATCAAAAACTTTCTAAATTAATCTTCAACACTGCAGACAAAAAAATACGAGGAAGTGAATATTAAAATTGTACCTACATAGGTGCGGTCAACCTTCGACCGAAAAAGTTTACGAAATGTTCAAAGTTGTAAATGAGCTGAAAGTGAAAAATGGATCACATATGAAAATATGGTTTGCATGACATCGTGGTCTAAGCAAAGCATGGATAAAATGGAAGTTGTTTGATAGAATTGGTAAAGGTTTGTACACTATTTGCAGTCACTGCTGCGTCGAATGACCAATACCGGAATTAACTGCCAGCTGCTAACAAGATTAATTGAATCACTTACTTGCGCGCCTTACACTACGAACACATACTCCTTCGTTAACCCGATCATAATTAAGAGGGCTTAACTGAGATTGTTGATAATTCTGCAACATAGTCCAGACCTTATCCCTTCTGATTTACGATTTGTAGAACTTTCTTTATAACCAGAAAACCTGTCTGACCTATTAGCTCAGAAACAGCAGACGGCAACAGAGGTTGGTGTCGCGGCTCTGTCGCAGAGTTAGCAAGAGGTCATCGATAATAATAGACAACATTCGGTTTAATAAAAGTAAAAAAAAATTAAAGAGAACTTTGTTCCAATGCTTACCAAATATTTTTAGGCAACCCTTTATTCTATAATAAGTTAGTTAGTCAAATGAAATGCAGTGTAGAGTGAGTAATAATTTCGAAAACTTGCTTTTGCATGCAGTGCGGCTTGTTACAGGCTCGTTGATTCCGTATGGCTTTCTCTAGTCTTGAGTCGTAAAACGTATAACAAAAAGAACAAGATATGTTCATATTACTGTCTTCGTTGCAAATTGTTAGAATTTGTCTACTTCTGTCTTTTGTCGTATAAAAAGTTTCCGTTTTTCTGTCTTTGCCTTAGAGAGGCTACGCTATTACATACTCGTATATCACTTACTCGTATATGCTAAGACATTCATAGATAACTGAACTCTGACATGATGATGACATGATGCGTGTCAGCGAAGTTTGTTCCGAAGTCGCTAAGTTATGACGAGGAGAACCATCGCATAGGCTATCAGATTAAAGGAGCTAAGTATCCGGGCTTATAAACCCTTCTGAGGAATTCTGCATTCATTTACAATGACTTTAGACAAAGCCAATCTGTTAACCGCACATTTTGCAGCCAGCTCAACGCTCTAAGATTGCACTTTGTCTCCGCGTGTACCTGAGAGCATAAAATCTTCCATGGGACAAATCTTTCGCACTCGTACAATTACAGGGGAACTAAGGATCTCAACGTGCACAAATCCGTCCCCCAATACTTCTGTAGAGGTGTTCTTCCGCACTTGCAAAACGACTGCGTAAGCTTTTTCATCTTTCCTATTCTCCTGAACTCTGTCCGAGTAGATGGAAAACAGCATTTGTCCAGCCCGTCCCGTCTTCTCCCATCTCCTACCGATCCATAGATCCATAGCACTAAATTCCCTTCTTTCTAAGGTCATGGAAACGCTGATTAATCGTCAGTTTATGAAATATCTTGAATCGTGGAAACTTCTTAATGACCGGCAGTACGGTTTCCGCAGCAACAGGTCCACTGGTGATTTTTGGCATATCTCACCAAAAAGTGGAATCAATCTTTGCACCGTTTCGGCGTAAGCAAGATTGTTGGGTTGGATATTTCAAAACCATTTAACGGAGTATGATACCAGGCTCTTTTGTCGAAAATGCGTGCTTATGGTATCGATGAGTGTCTTCTTCTATGGATTAGAAATTATCTTTTGGGCAGTTCAATTCAAGTTGTTTTGGATGGTGTTAAGTGCTCTGTTCTGTCACCGACACTCTTCTCTCTCTTGTCTGTCACTTTTAATCCAATACACTCCTTCGCTGGTGACAGTAGTCTTAGCTTTTCATATTCGTTCCAGGACTCACGTCCCTGCTCGTCGGCAATAGAACTGGAACGGCAGCGTATGTTAAGCACATTGAATTTCGACCTTGACAGCATAATTAAATAAGCAATAGAGTGGAATTTAATGCTTTCAAACACAATGCTGTCTACTGTCGGTCAAGCTAACCATCAATAATCACCCACTATCCTTGAATGGCGCTTGTGTCGATGAAGCCCAAATACTTTCCATCCTTGGTATGTGTGTTAATAAAATTCTAAGTTGGAATGACCACATATTCGAGGTCACCAAGAACGCTCAAACGATTCAAAGAAAGAAAAAGTAGTACGAAAAAATCGGCCAAAAACATAAATTGACGAACAACACGTCGATAGAATCAAGGACTTGATACTTAGAAATCTTAGATTGACCATTAGATTTCCCTGAAATTGCGGGAAAATGCAGCAATGCACCGTGTATTGATTTTTTGCGATCATTTCTCCAGCAACTCCACCCACATTGATCCAATGGCGTATTCACCTGATTTAGCTCCATGTGACCACTCAGGTGACACCTTTTCGATTCAACGGAAGAGATGTTAATCACTACGTGAACTGCCATTTCGGCGATCGTGTTTAACAGCTTTTTCGAGATTTTGAAAGAAACATTGGCGTAAGTTAAAAAGTTTTGCAAGAATAAATAAAAGTGGCTACATTTGTAAATAAGATCACCTAATAAATTGAACAGAGGAGTATTCATTTGCCATAATTTATAGGATAACGACGCATTCCAGACATAGTTCAAGCACATGTCTTTGGTAAAGTTCTGATATACATAGGTTCAACATATAAATTTAAAATCCAGTCTTTCTACACACAATTTTTTTGATCATTTAAACTAATCAAGATTGTTAAAAGGAAATAGCTACTGATGTTACTAATAGAAACATTATCGCCCTATCTATCATGTATCTTACAATATTCTCTCCCAAGCCCACGTGACATCACCGTTAAGTCTATTCAAATGTCTAAATGATTACCGTAGAATCGTCACCCACATGGTAGTAAACTCAACAATGTCTTTAACGACAGAATAAAAACAAACCAAAAGAAAGAAAGCAACTTTTTACTAATGTTTTCTAGGTCCAGCTGCTCACCTACACCTAAACCTAAAGGTCGTAAACTTTATCACGTCAATAATTAAATATTTCACAAAACAAGACTTGGCCAAAAAGACCTTAACTTCAGTCGTAGTAAACATTTTAATGTCCGACAATAATTATTCACTGCGACTTCTGATTGGGGAAATCGATGGCGGAAAGAAAAACAGAAAATCCAAAATAATGTCTTTACGATCGCATTGGGCCATAAACTAAGACGCCTCGACGCTGTCTCCGGGTCCTCCCACGCAATTTTGCATATATTATGTCGAAGCATCGTTTCGATGATACCACACGTCCGTTCTCCTCCTACTCCATCAGCATCCGCATACACACCGTGACGTGCGCTGTACATTCGAAGACACTCGAGCAGAACGATGTTACCGAAGACTCTATTAAACTCATAGGAACAACACAAAAAAGATGAAGTAAAGAAGACAAGATACATAGATAGAACTCCATCTAATTGATTGTGTAAACAAGATCCCATTCAAGCATCACTTTGCGTGTTCGACTGCTGCATTCGAATTGAGTCGTCCTGTTTGCACTGCACACCACTATACCACGCGTCGTCGTTTGAAGGATTTGAAGATGTTGATTGATGCCGCCAGAGGCTGGAGGGGACAATCATCCAGCTAATAGGCCATGAAATGGTACAAAGGGGGCGGTTTTTTTTTCCATTACCATTTAGGTCTTTCGTATCTAGTAATTTGGGCCTCGCCCCAAATGTGTGTAAACAACATGCAGAGACACATCTCTCGATAAAGTGAATTGAATTGAAAAAGTAAAAGGGGGAATGGGACTTGGGTGTCGGATTACTCAGCGGTGTCTAGGGTTTATAAATAAGTTTACATTGGAATTTAGTTAATCGATTTCGGCGACAGGCGACCGTTGCGAAGCTTAGTCGGGTAAACGTTCAGAGTTAAATTAACTATGCGAAGGCTTCTTTAAAGTAAAAAAAAGTCATAGAAAAGATCATAAATATATATCTTTAAACCGAACTGGTGAATTTGCTAAAATATATCGACCTGAAATTTCTTAGGCCAAAAATTACTCTGGATTGTTGCTTGTTCATATTGCTCTTGGTTTAAGCAGTTCTATGAATTTCTTCGTACTGGTGAGTGCAGAAGACCTTAACCTTGTATGAACACAACAGATCCCAAGCCAACCTCTTGCTATAGATATTAGTTTATTGCTTTTTATTTGAATTCAACTTTCATTCTATTAATAGATACTCCGCTGCACAGTCTGGAGCATCTTCTTGCTTCCACTTTTGCTCAATATCATTTGTGAAAATTAGTGGGTTTTGTTATACCTACATTTAAATTATGCTTCCTCAAATCTAAAACTTCTCATCAAGTATGTTCCCATATTCGGCTCCCTTGATATCATCCCAGTGTAGGTTGTTTAAGTCTGAGCTTAAGACAATGATTTTAATTTGACCGCAACATAGATCCCTATACGTGGATATCTCTACTCATATCCAAGGAGTTTATAGTCAACTGCGAAGTCCACAAATCTTTCATTCTTTATTTAATTAATTTGATTTAACACATTGCACTTGCCAACCTATACCCCACTACGTTGTGGAAGAATCCAGAATTCATGAGCGGTTGGCATCAGTCGTTTTCAACCTCTAGAACTGGTTATTGGAGTGACATGATTTTTCCTCAGAACATCAACTTGGATATGCACTTTTATGACAATACTTAGTATTTAGATGGTGCTACAGTTTGGGTTAATCTGTGAATCATTCAATGAACGGTTTCACCCGTCATAAACAGACCAGCTAATCCTATACCACATTTCACATTGGTTGACCGTCAAACGCGACCATCTTCAATTACACCGTGTATCGAAAGTCTCGGGCCCGAGGAAGTGGTGTTCAGTTTCTCAGTATTGCTTAGCGGGCCTTTTCGCAATATGTACTATATTGATGTGCCTCACAGTCTGTGCAGTTCGTGGAACAAACTCCTCTAGTTCGACGTCATGCCTATTTTACTAAGGGTCACATGAGCATTTAACTCTTGGGGGCTCTTCCACATATGCCATCTATGATAAGAGCCATGCCTCTAAGGTTTCCGATGTCGGCGGGTTTCAAATCCCACAACAGCCGTCATTGAAATCGTATTTTTCCGTGTTTCTCTTCAGCAGGATTTACTGACAAAGCTTCCTGCAGAATAGTGGAGAAAGCTTTGCAAAACATTTCGGAGTCGACAATTAACAGTATGTTCCTTTTGATAGAGAGAAGCTTTGGCTCTGGTTTTCCACTGGCTGCCATGCCAATTATAATAATAAAAAATGCCTCTGGAAGGACTAGCCCGGCGAAGATGATTACTTAGAGTTAATACTTAGCCACCCGAGAAAGGGTCCTGTTATTGAATTCCTTCCGAATCGCAGTAGATAATTTCTGCACTTGATTGCGTTACAGCTTGTGAGTCCGGGGACATTGCACATAGAGTCTTTGTTTGCCTTGTAGTTAGACACCAGCGTTCCAATCAAGACATAGATTCAAGTGTCTTCATAGACGCGTCCATATGTCCTAATTGTTAGGTTCCAAAAACGTATACAGATGGTTTAGTTTTGTCTATGTCAGGTTAAAAAATCAGGGTCACCAAGGTTTTTTTTTTCAGCATAACTTTTAATTTATTAGAGAATTTCAGTAAAAAGCTCCAAGCATTTTCTAATAAGGATAATCCTCCAAAGTAACGATTTGATTTTTATGGCTTCCACCCCTTAATGGTGATACCATGAGACATATTTCTGCGAGAACATTCCTTCGCACTAATTTAGAAAGTATGTCATTAAAGTAAATTTTTAACGTCATGGTGGGTACGTCGTCAAAGCACAATGAATTCATTCGTTTAATTATAGCACGTAATCATCCGGCTAATATTCTTAACCAGCACATCGACTTTTGGTGTCAATGGATGAAGGTAACGTACGAGTACTTCTTCGAGTGGTGCGTTACTTCGATATTCACGTCATCTTGTCTGAAGAACCCTGGAAGCTGACTTTGCTGAGGATTCTTGTGTACATTGAGGTTGAATCCTCCAAAAAAGACTGCTCGGGATGTTGTTTGTTGGTAACTTTTTAACGATGATAGAACGGTGTGATTGTCGTGATATTGTATGGCTTTACTTTCACGTTTTCATCTTGTACCCAATTTTTTTAAATTCTATTTTATTCAATTTTTACTTAGAGCTATCTTACGCTAGATAAAAACGCTTAAAACTAGCTTAAATAACTTAACAAACGTAAAATACCTTACCGGCCTTATACGAACACTCTAAAGTACACAGAACATCTTAAACTACGAGGGTGGTCCGATAAGTATAAGATAAGATAAGCCTCACCGCCAGATGGCGCCAGTATCGCAAGAGCAACTTACTATCGTGTAGTAGACGGCTACTGTCGAAATTTCAGCCGGATCGGACTCGTAGTTTTGTTTTGACCGCGTGTGGAAGCGGGAGTGTCCGCGGATTTTAGAAAAATGGAAAAAGAGCAATATCAGTCGGTGGTTCGATTCTTGTTTTGGGAAGGGAAATCGCGCAGCGAACTCAAAGAGCGTTTGGATGCTGTGTACGGTGACTCTTCTCCTTCGATGGCGACCATCAAAAATTGGTTTAACGAGTATCAAAAATGTCGGTTTTTGATGAGCCACATCCAGGTGCCCCGAAAACGGCTACCACGGAGGATAACGTGACGAAAATCTCCACGATCTCGTATTGGCAGACCGCCGATTGAAGGTGCGCGAGATAGCTGAGACAGTAGGCATTTTAAAAGATCGCGTGGGTCATATCCTGCATGAAATTTTGGGCATGAGAAAGCTGTCGGCGCGATGGGTACCGCGTTTGCTCACTCCGGACAATAAGCGCAACTGTGAGACCACTTCACAGCAGTGTTTGACGCTGTTTAAGCGCAATCCGAAGGAGTTTCTGCGTCGTTTAGTGACAGTCGACGAAACATGGATCCACTGGTACACACCAGAGACCAAGGAACAGTCAAAACAGTGGACTTCACCCGGCGAACGTGCTCCGAAGAAGCCGAAGACTGTCCCATCGGCCAGAAAGGTGATGGCCACCGTTTGCTGGGATTCACAAGGTGTGATCCACATTGACTACCTAGAGATGGGCAAAACGGTCATAGGGCTATACTATGCCAAATTATTATTGGGCCGATTCGACGCCGACTTGAAGAAAAACCGGCCCCACTTGGCGAAGAAAAAAGTGCTCTTCCACCATGATAACGCACCGGCTCACACCTCCGCCCTCGCCACGGCCAAATAGGTCGAATTGGGCTCCGAACTGCTGCCCCATCCATCGTATTCTCCAGATTTGGCCCCGTGCGACTTCTTTTTGTTTCCAAACTTGAAAAAGTCACTCGCCGGACAGAAATTTCAGTCGAATGAGGAGGTCATCGCCGCCACGGAGGTCTACCTTGCACACCTCGAGAAAACGTATTTTTCAGACGGGTTAAAGAAGTTGGAGCATCGCTGGGTCAAGTGTATCGAGCTAAAAGGAGACTATATTGAAAAATAAATCGCCATTTCTCCAAAATGTTTGTTTTTCTTTTGTAGGCTAAGTACTTATCGGACCACCCTCGTATGTCTCTCGATCTAATGATTGACTGTAATTTGAAAAAGAAAATAGTTCAGCTAAGTAAAAGTTTTTTTTTTTTTTAGAAAAATTTAGCATCCGGTTCATACTCCCTGTACCCATTCAGATCTTGCTTCTTAGTGCCCCACATATTTTCGCTTCATCCGGAAAAAAAAAAAAATATTACAAGCAGTTAGGTCAGAATTGAATCATCTCGGCTTCAAATGGGTCTTAAAGTGAACTAAAGGGTCAGCCAAATAATTTTTTTTTTTGAA
This sequence comes from Merodon equestris, assembly GCA_958301585.1. Taxonomy (NCBI): domain Eukaryota; kingdom Metazoa; phylum Arthropoda; class Insecta; order Diptera; family Syrphidae; genus Merodon; species Merodon equestris. The sequence continues at coordinate 39,465,866 of OY284416.1, read as the reverse complement.
AATGCTATAAAAAAAACTGCTGAATATTTTCTCAAATTTCTTTTTTTATTTGAAAGTACAATCCTTCCGGTTAATAATGGAAAATAATTTCATTCAAATGGCTGCCGCGGCTGGCCATGCAGTAGCCTACACGATCGGTCCAATTTTTAAGCACATTATCTATTGTGTGCAGCTGTATTTCAACAATGGCTTCACGAATATTGTCCTTTAAAGCGTCAATTGTCTCTGTCTTGTCGGCGTAACACTTATCTTTGACGGCACCCCACAAATAATAGTCCAACGGTGTCAAATCGCAGCTCCGAGGTGGCCAAACGACATCAGCTCTGCGGCTGATAATGCGATCTTCAAAAACAGGGCGCAAAACATCGAGTGTAGCTTCGGCTGTGTGGCACGTAGCGCCGTCCTGTTGAAACCAAATGTTGCCAATATCCTCTTTAATTTTTGTGAACAAAAATTCGTTCAACATGGCCCGATAACGATCGCCATTGACTGTAACGGCCACTCCTTGCTCATTTTCGAAGAAAAATGGCCCAATTATGCCTCTGGACCAAAATCCGCACCAAACAGTGGCTCGTTTTGGGTGCACCGGCTTTTCAATGTATGCGTGCTGGTTTTCTCTGCCCCAAATGCGACAATTTTGCTTGTTTACATACCCGCCAAGATCAAAATGAGCTTCATCTGAAAAGATGATTTTTTTTGGCAAAATCGGCATCTTCTGTAAGTCGATCGCAGGCCCACTTAGCGAAGCGTTGTTCAAGCGTATACACAACCATATTCGTTCAGCGGAAGGATAAAACTAATTATCTGTCAAATCAGACATGAGCTAAGTGTTACCATTCACGAAATAAGCACTACTTGAAAAAAAAAAAACGTTAGATGGCGGACCCTTTATATAGCTCTTAACATGTCATATGTCATGTCATGTCATGAATAGCTGCAAGCGTTGCCTACAATATTGTATTGCTCAATTCAATACAACGAACATCAGAGCGTGTAGAAGCGTCCTACTCTCGTTGATTTGTTTTTATTGCTAACGAAATCAAACGTAATAGTGTCTTCTTCTTCTTTTCCTTTTTTATCCCGGCGTCATTATGGTCAGAAGTGTAGGACCATAACCTTCCCACTTAACTGCATTCCTACTGGTCCGCTTGTGGGGTCCGCCGATCAAACGTAATAGTGTGATAGCGCTAAATTTAGGTGAAAAGTCACAAGTGTCCAAACCTAGTTTTTGACAGCAAATTAATATCAAAAATTGTTCGTGTCTCGAACCAGAGCCCGCTACAGCAATACTGGCAGAAATGCAAAACATTATAGCAGTGTTAGGGAAAAAATTGCATCAGCGCCAGCAGTGGTCCGGAAAGTAAAGGCTCGAATTTTAGGAAACCTCGAGGGAAACCAGCTGAAGATGATATGAGCTCAAACTAAAGCCTTTTTTTGTCCTAAAAGTGTGGGTGCGTTCAAACAAGCCCATAGAAGAAAATTCGGAAAGCCCGCGTTCGTGCAGCATGCAAATCATTTAAGGCCATGTCGGCCAGCCTTCTGGTATAATCCCTTTTTGCAATGCGCACATAACAACTTTGCATTTAAATAACAAATGGAATAACTTGGGTATCGTATTCCAGATACCTATAGTACACATGCAATATTTAAGTATAGAATTCGATCTAGTACATATGAATACTGTGAGTACGTTTCCAGCGGTTGATTCTGTGAACCAATTTTTCACCACTGTTCCATAAGAATTTTAACAGCGTTAAACTAGATCAGTTGTTTGACCAGCTGTGTGGCAAGTAAAGTTTGAATTTTTTGGTGTTTGATTTTTCAGTATTCTAAGTTTGACGCCTCACGCTTGATTAGTGTCATGTGTCAAAGATAACCATGCTCAATTAGTATTCCTATTTCTCATAGTGGACTGCGGTCTACTCACTTTTATCGTTGAGGAGACCTTAGAAAAGCTGCAGATAAGTCCTTTTAGTGTTCTACCTTGCAAAGCTGGGGTGGGAAAAACATATGCAAAGGCTTTCCTGCCTATCCGTTTGTATGCAAATATCACATATCTGTCTGTTACATATATCAAACAAAATTTGCACGAAGTGAATGTGAATCATAAACATGAAACATCCGCCATCTAGTATTATCATACATATATCACATCAAATACACGAACCATAATGACGACTAACCCCAATTCACCAACCGCCAGTATTATCGTTGCCTACTAATATACGCATTTTGGACTAAAAATCTGACTGTCTAGACTGTGTGGTGTAGTTATGGTCAACATTTACAGTAAATTTAAAAAATATTTGGCAAACAACGATCTAACAACTCACATAAAAATTTTATACACTTTTGCCATTTTCCTGTATCTTGAAAACCATATGCTGAAAACATCACTTCCCTGACTCTATATCCATCTGGCAAAAAATTGTTTTCCAATATGGCACGATAGAAAACTAATGTTGCGATCATTAATTAAATACTGGACCCATCACAACTCCGACATGAAATTCACACCACACGGTCACTTTTTGTGGATGCAAGAGAGGCTCTCCAGCACATATCGAATAAATTCAGGATTTTCCTTTCTAGAGCCCAATCGGAGAAGATTTATTTTTTTTTTTTGGTTTTTTTTATAATTCGTGCAGGTTCAAGAGTGTACGCTCTTATGGTGTTTGTCACACAACCTGGACGGGGTGCAGATGGTTTGTGTCGAAGATGTTCGTTCACTGCTCTCCGGGGGTGGTTGTCCTAGATAGGATGCGAGAGATTCGAATGATTTTTTCGCGTTGGTTGTAGTTCACAGTAACTTTTTTGTTTCCATGTAATTAAGGTGTTATGTGTGGAAATGCACACACAAAGTATGAATTTCGAAGTGATCATATACTGCAAGTGTTATGCCTTCGTCAGCACTTTTTTGATCATCTCTTATTCACAACTGATGTTGTTGCAAGAACTGTGCAACGTATAGGAATTGTTCTTGACCATGGACCGACTTCAACAGTACAGTTATACCTTGGTTAGTTCGATTGAAAAAGAAAAAGCGAAAAGTTGCAGCTTTTCTTTAATCAAGAGGTTTTAAGAGGTTTGAAAGCTACATGCCATCAGACGACCCAAATAATATGTTCGACACCAAATCGGTGTTCATCGCTAATTCGATATATTAGATTATACCAAGTAGGTTATCGTACGACTTTCTGCCATATTTTACTAAAGATTAATCCTTCAATCAACTAGTCTCGACTCACTTGCTATGGTTATGGATTGATCAAATTTGTCTTCATAATATCACGCGTCTCCCGACCGCGTTTTCTGTAATCACTCGCAATTCGTCAATATTTGCACAAACTTTTTAGCAACATTCAAACAAATTTGCTCCCAATCACCATACGTTATTACTTTCCCGTACCGAAATCGCAAAAACTCGGCTTACCCCGGTGTCAACGTAATGACTGATGATGATTAACGACTCACAATTGGCTAATTAAACATCCGTCTCTCTTTGAGTAATCCCAACCCAACCCCTTATTCGAGTCTCGTTGATCGTATGATGTTTAGTGTCGCCATGGATTGGTCATACTAATCACTCGTACAATTTGATGCGGCGCGACGCCCCAAGCACCTTCCTAGCTTCGAATAAAAGATAAAGTCGAGTGGGGCAATTATCACTTTTCGTTACTCAACGCCTCTCGATTCATCTCCCTTATTCACGGGCACCAATTTACACTGCTAGACCGAATAACATCTTCCCTGATCCGACTATCACTCGACACTTCAATTACGACTTCCATTTACTATCCTCTGCAGCCGCACTACAGATGCCAGATGCACACCTCCCCATAATCGATTCCAGGCCCCATCCACACCAATAAGTCATTAATTAGCGTTGCATTAATCAAAACACCAAGTGATATATGCATAGTAATTAGACAAGATCGATGATGTAAGATCTCGACGTGTAGCAGCATCTGTGCGGCTTAGGGCGGCTGCATCCTTCTCCAGTTGTTCCCAGTGTTCTCGGGTCAATTACCTTTCGCAAGTGCAGACGTACTACGCGCACCAGACGTATCCAATTAATTAGACGAGAGAGTTGATTTAATATTTTCAGCCAATAAACAAAAAAAAAATCAACAACAACAAAACTATAACAAGAATGAGAAGAAGAAAAAGTATCTAACGAATGGAATTTCGCTACTAAGCCCGTCATCCAATTGAATCCCAGGAACGTCTCAACTAGAGCATTGCAATTCGCCCGTATACGAGTCGGTTCGTTCCCACCTATGCACCGAGCAGCAATAATGCAGCGAAGGTGCGTCCCGCCGCCATATGTCGCGCCTTCGTTGCGAAACCAAAGTGCGCGCATAAATCCAAACCGCAACTGCTCGCGTATCTACAAGTGTTCTACACTAAACGATTTACTACTTCTACTCCAGTTGTGGAAATGCTACTATACGAGTACCTCGAGCCCAAAGTACCTAGCATATATCTGCGATACGATATTTTTGTTTGCCTTCGTTCGAATGCTACCGAAGATGTGTGATGTCGGTTGTGACTCGTAGCTGTTGTCGTAGCGCGCTATTCATAGAATTGCGATGAAATTTTCCGTCCAACATACTGCCAGTTCCCGCGTAGCCTTCAAGTCACTAACTCTAGGACAGCTAGGAGCTATTTATTAACTTATTTCAATTTCGTTATCCGTCTCCAGATGTGCATGGGATTCCGGTCGTCGGAATACGTCGGTGAACGTGGTGTATCTGCAACTTGGTAAATTATCGAATTTACGATAATAATTCTCTCGAAGTGTGCCAGGCAAAGGCACGGACAAGAGGCCGATTGAAAGGGCATGTTTCTTAGATGCTGTGAAGTGCATCTCCTGAGACCGGAATTTACTGCAAATTCATTTGCCCGATCGTGTTTGGAATCAATTTTTTTCTAATTTATCTTATTGGGCGGAAATTTATGAACATCGACTGATGACTTCCTCCAATGATGCAACATTGTATCATCTACGCATTCGAATGTGCGCAGATGCAGCACGTACGCTCACCTCGGGGTCTCGTTTAGAGAGTATACGATAATTACAGCCTTAAAGCTTTTGTCGTAAACCAATAAAACGTCCAAATGAAAGATGAATGGCAAGTGTAGCCCACGTGCCGAGGCGGAGGCATAATTTATTCAAAAAATTACTTTCAAAAATCCAGAAATCCAAAAGAAACCGAAAATGAATTGTGAAAGGCAATTTTTTCACACCTACTCAAATGAGTTGGAGTTGGTTGGCAGCGGTTGGCGATTATTCAAATACACGTTGAAACCAAGCCTTACGAAGAAGCCGTTGCTGGAAGCAGCGGTTATTTATGAGGTGAAGACATTCGCTCGGAGACAAGGTGTTTTCTGTCGCCTCTGCATTAGGAGCTAAAATACTGCATCTAGCTGCGATCGGTAATTTAGATAGCCATTAGGGATCGTTTTTAGGATTGATTTGGAAGAGCTGGAATATAAAGCTTACGGTGCTTGGTGAGTAACCGAATTAAGCTGACAAATTATTCACCTTTTTGGCAGTTTGGAATCGAGTTTTCGCGAACTTAATTTCGCTTTAATTCGTTTGCACGCTGCGTTGTGTGGTGGCACAACCACTAATGGTTATGGAATCAAGCTTATTTGCTGCTAATTCTTCTTAAAATGATAATTTGCGGTTTTGCGAATAGACGAAATGCAAAGCAAATAGGTAGTATTTCATAAATAGCATTCTGAACGTGAAATGAATTTCTTTTGTGCCTCGATGGACATCAATTTGATTTATAAGGGGGTTTTTACTAAGCGTGTCTTAACTTTTAAACTGAGTTATGTGTGAGATACGACGGAAATTGTGGATTAAAGTACAGGGTCATACAATTTGTGGTACCGAAAGCAAATTTGAATAAATTAAATGTTTGTTTCAAAAGTCATTATATTGCCTGGATCATGGCATTATGAATGGAATAAAATGGCATTCAAACACCTTGCGAGTTCGTCCCGCACTCGACTCTGGCAAGGTAGTTTTTCATCACTTTTTGACACATATCGGGCAATAATTAGGCCTTAACTTGACTTCCCAAATCACCTGAATGTCTGGGAATGGTGTTTATAAACACGACCTTTTGCATAGCCTTACAAAAAGCAATCCAACGGCGACAAATGACACGATCTTGGTCACCAAAACACGAAATAACTCGTCCTGGAAATTTTTTTTTGCAACAAAGGTAAAATGGGTCGTGTTGTATAAGATGTGGCACCATTTCGTTGAAACTACAGGTCTTCCACATCCTTCGATTTGAGGTAAAAAACAAATCAGGTAACATTTGGCTGCAGTACGAAGCCGATAGATTTACATCTTTCTTACCACAGCAACAGCCATATTTTCCTCAGAGCGTGCATTTCGACGATGGAAAGGTCTTAAGCTTTTGCAACATAGCCCGTCTGTGCGAATGTTTTTTCACAATTTTGCTTATAAAGGGTGTTTTGTTTAGAGGTTCGGTTTTCAAACTGGTGACCCTGTTTCTACAGATTGTCAATTTGACAGTTGAAAGTTGATTTGTGGTAAGAATGTTATGCCATTTTACGATAAATAAACTAACGCCAGAACAACGCATGCTAATTGTGCACACTTATCATGAAAACCATGGTTCGGTTCGCCAAACTTACCGTGCGCTACGTCCATTTTACGGTCGACATAATCGTCCATCTGAGCAAGTTATTCGGAACGTACACTCTAATGGATAATACGCATCCCCAAAGACAACAAACAGCGCGAAGAGAAGAAATTGTTGCCGTTGTGGAGCGCAGTGTTGAGGAGAATCCAAATGAGTCGATTTGACCTAACCCATCCACTTTGTGGAAGATTTTACGGAAAGATCTTGGCTAAAAGCTTATAAGATGCAGCTTGTGCAAGAGTTGAAACCGCGTGGCTATTATACGTGTCGAAGGTTCGGTGAATGAGCCGAAAACATTTTTCAGCTTGATCCTCATTTTCAACGCAAAATTTTGTTCTCCGATGAGGCCCATTTTTAGTTAAATGGATATGTAAACAAACAAAATGATCGAATTTGGAGTGGAGAGAAGCCAGAAGCCTTTGTCGAGACGCGCTTACAACCATTCAAACTCACTGTTTGGTGTGCTTTTTGGGCTGGTGGATTCATTTTCCATATTTCTTTAAGGACGAAGCCGGCCAGAATGTTACCATCAATGGAGGGCCCTATAGAAATATGTATTTTGGCTTCTTCGTTCCCCACCTGAATGGCACTGATGCCCGTGACACCATCAATTTATGGCGGGAAATATTTGCAGAGCGCATAATTTCGCGTAATGGTCCTGTGAACCGGCCTCCACAATTCTGTGATCTCACACCTTTAGATTACTTTCTTTGGGAGTACGTGAAGTCACTAGTCTATGCCGATAAACCAGAGACTTTGGACGGTTTGGAAGTCAACATTCGCCGTGTTATTGCTGATATACGACCCCATTTGCTCGATAAAGTTGTTGAAAACTGGATTTCACGATTGCGCTTAATTCATGCTAGTCGTGGCGCACATATGCCTCAAATCATATTTGGATAATGACATCAAATTATCTATTAAATAAAGCTAATATCATATACATTGCTTTATTTCATTTCATATTGAATTTTTATACCTCTTTATACCTTTATACCTTATACCTTTTTATACCTCTAAAAGAACACCCTCTACAACGCCCAGATTGACGATTATGTCGACCATAGTCTACTCGTAATGCATGAAATGTACAAACCTAGTACAGAATCACGATTTTTGTAGTAAGTTTGCTTAATTTCAACACAATCAGTGGTTGCTAAATGATCCTTATTGTAAAATGACGAACCTTAAGTTAAACATAAACATACTTGGATATGACAGTTTAGTTCGATACCTGTGACTGAAATAGGGCTGTTAAACCCGTATCAGAAATTGGGCTGGATTTTATTTTTTTTTTAGAGGGTTCGTGCAGATTCAAGAGTGTATGCTCTTATCGTGTTTGTCACATAACCTGGACCTGGACGGGGTGCAGATTGTTAGTGTCGAAGATGTTCGTTCGGGGGTGGTTGTCCTAGATAGAATTTGAGAGATTCGACGGAATTTTCGTTGGTTGTAGTTCACAGTAAGTCTTTTGTTTCCATGTTATATATTGGAAATGCTAAGCAGAATATGACTTTTGAAGTAATCTCTTGCTGCGAGTCTTACGCCTTCGTCAGAATTTTTTTTTATCATCTTTCATTTACAACTGATGTTTTTGCACAACTTTTCCGTTTAGGTATTGTTCTTGGTTATGGACAGGCTGGAACTACCGACCTTCCGGTCAACGGTTGACGATGATTACCATTGCACCACGACCACCCCCATTGATTGAATTGCCCTATAAATCTAATACCATTATGTAAGAAAAGCGATATCTTCCTCCAAATTTGCGAGGTTCTACTTTCTAGAACCCGGTTGCAGAAACCAGAAACCTATAGTAGCCCTATAGAAAAAAAGGTCTAGGGGTGTCAAATCGCACGTTCCTGGCGGCTATTTCACATTGCCTGTTCTGGAAATAACGCATTTTAGGAGCTTTCCTTGCAAAACTCCAATGTAACGTCCTGCGTATGGCACGTTGCGACGTCTTGTTGGAACCTCTTGTCGTTCAAGTCCATGCTATCCAACTGCGTCGGCTCATATAGTTCGCCATTGCCAGAGACCGTCTGGTCATTCTCGTTTTGGATGATTTATGGTCCTATGACACCGCCTGTTTGAAATCCACACCAAACTCTTGACACTGATGTTAATTACTTTCACTTCGTATGGAACAATTTTGCTTGTCTATGAGGCCGTGAACAACGTGAACAACGTGAACAACGTTAAAGCAGCAAAGTAAATTGCTATGGAGCATCGTCGAATCACTATCAGAGAAGGTGTTGAGGATATTGGCATATCGGTTGGCACCTGCCATGATTTTTTTCAGACTTTTTGCAACTTGATATATGTATGTAAAAAGTGGCGTTAAATTAATCATCCAATTTTGTTTTTGAATTATTTTTTTTTTTACTGATTAAAAAAATGATTTTGAGTGATGGAATTCTTTATTTGGACCTTTACAATTTTTTCTGTTTAGTGGAAAAGATGATATCTGTCAATTGGCTGCCGCCAGTGCTGATACACATTAGTACAAATTTTACCGCATTTTCCATGACTTTCCGCAAGATTTCCGGTGAGAACCTTTTCGAATTCCTGTCGAATATTCTCCCTACGGGCTGCGATTGCCTGAAATTTATAGGCATAAGCCCGCGACTTCAGGTAGCCCAAAGAAAGAAGTCTCTTGGATGGTTAAATCGGGCGATCTTGCCCGGAAGATTACCCAACCAGGAGACGCTTCCTTCACAATATCCATTGTGGCTCGTGCTGCTTGTGCTCCGTCTTGTTGAAACCATATGTGCAATAAGGCCCTCTCATCCAATTCGGGCAGTAAGAAGTTGTTTATTATGGTCCTGTAGCGTTCGCCAGTAACAGTGACCGTATTGCCTAGCGTCCTCAAAAAATGCGGCCCAATCACTCCTCCCGCATGGACGCTGCTCCACACAGTGGCTTCGTGTGCTCACAATGGCTCTTCGTGTATCACATGCGAATTTTCAGTGCCCTAGAAATGAAGATTTTGCTTATTGACGTAACCGCTTAAGTGGAAATGCGCCTAGTCGCTCATGATGATTTTCGACACAAAATCGTTCTTTTTGTTGCTGAGATTAAAGAGTAAAGTAGAGTAATTCACACGCGACTGACATGACGGTCAACAGGCATTAACTGATGCACTGTTTGCACTTTATACGGGAATATGTGTACGTCTTTCACTAAGGAGGACTCAGTGCTGCTGCTGTAGGATTCGTCTGGTGATGCCCGATTGCGTGGCCTGTCGTCTGGTTGATGTTTCTTCGCCCTCAGCGACATCGACAGCCAAAGCCGCGATATTCTGGGCCGAACCGGACTGGTCGGTGGGGGCCACGCCCTGCATAATCTCCTGGCGTTTCAGTCTATTCGAGTCGAGTAGCTAAGCGCCGAGATGGATGCCCAGTTGGCACTACACGATTAGGAAATCGACTTCGAAATTCACGCTGTGCTAACACCACAGACCGATTATTATTGGTCAAATAGTTCGGCACAATTATTCCACGTTCTTGCGGAGTATAGCGCTCCATTGCATGTCTGTTTGTATACTGCAACTGTCGTGGTAAAAAATGTTAAATATGATTGACGTATGACGCCATTTGCAAAAATTATAACATCTTCCGATAGAGTGATTAATTTTGCGCTACCTTGTACGAGAGTGGTCTGAAAAATTTTCCGACCTACCTCAACGAGAAGATAGCAGCACTCGTTAATAAAAGCTAGTGAATGTAGTTGTCAGCCATTTTGCACGCGTAGTTTTTATTTGACAGTCGCTTGAGTGAGTCGATGTGAGTGTTTTTGTGAAAATGGACAAGATTGAGTATCGAGCTGTCATTAATTTTTTTGTTTTTGAATGGCAATACGCCTACGAAAACCAAAGAAGAGTTGGACTCTGTGTATGGGGACTCCGCACCATCACTTACCACAGTGAAATTTTGGGCAGCTGAATTTAAACGTGGCCATGGGAGCTTGGGAGGCGATGAACGTTCGGGACGTCCATAAACTGCCATAACTACAACATCGATAACATCGCTAGGGCTCACCAAATGGTACTAGGCGACTGTCGAATCAAAGTGAGAGAGATAGCAGAGGCTATGAAAATGTCTATAGAACGTGTTTTTTTTTTAATAAAGGGTCCGCCAAATAATTTTTTTTTTTTGTGAAAATGCTATAAAAAAATCTACTGAATATTTTCTCAAATTTCTTTCTTTATTTGAAAGTACAATCTTTCCGGTTAATAATGGAAAATAATTTCATTCAAATGGCTGCCTCGGCTGGCCATGCAGTAGCCTACACGATCGGTCCAATTTTTAAGCACATTATCGATTGTGTGCAGCTGTATTTCACCAATGGCTTCACGAATATTGTCCTTTAAAGCGTCAATTGTCTCTGGCTTGTCGGCGTAACACTTATCTTTGACGGCACCCCACAAATAATAGTCCAACGGTGTCAAATCGCAGCTCCGAGGTGGCCAAACGACATCAGCTCTGCGGCTGATAATGCGATCTTCAAAAACAGGGCGCAAAACATCGAGTGTAGCTTCGGCTGTGTGGCACGTAGCGCCGTCGAACCCAAATGTTGCCAATATCCTCCTCTTCAATTTTTGTGAACAAAAATTCGTTCAACATGGCCCGATAACGATCGCCATTGACTGTAACGGCCACTCCTTGCTCATTTTCGAAGAAAAATGGCCCAATTATGCCTCTGGACCAAAATCCGCACCAAACAGTGGCTCGTTTTGGGTGCACCGGCTTTTCAATGTATGCGTGCGGGTTTTCTGTGCCCCAAATGCGACAATTTTGCTTGTTTACATACCCGCCAAGATCAAAATGAGCTTCATCTGAAAAGATGATTTTTTTGGCAAAATCGGCATCTTCTGTAAGTCGATCGCAGGCCCACTTAGCGAAGCGTTGTTCAAGCGTATACACAACCATATTCGTTCAGCGGAAGGATAAAACTAATTATCTGTCAAATCAGACATGAGCTAAGTGTTACCATTCACGAAATAAGCACTACTTGAAAAAAAAAAGTTAAATGGCGGACCCTTTATAATTCGTGCAGGTTCAAGAGGGTACGCTATTATGGTGTTTGTTACACAACCTAAACGGGGTGCAGATGGTTTGTGTCGAAGATGTTCGTTTACTACTGTCCGTGGATGGTTGTCCTAGATAGGATTTGAGAGATTCGACTGTCACATACTAAATCAAGATTTAGGCATGAGAAAGCTGTCCACGGATTGGGTGCTGCGTTTGCTCACATTAGAAAAATGTGTTCGAATGAACATTTCCAACGCTCTGTTGGCGCAGTTTAGGCGCAGTAAATCCGAGATTTGGCGCCGATCAATTACTGTCGATGAAACTTGGATACATCATTATATGCCCGAACAAAAATACAGTCAAAACAGTGGACTGCAAACGGAGAATCGGCTCCAAAGAAGCAAAAACTGTTTTTGTGGATTTACCTTATTTGATTATTTTCGTATAGTAAAAACCATTACAGGAGCATACATAATTAAGGAAATTAAGGAAAACATTTCCAGAAAAAGAAAATCCTGTTTCACCAAGGCAACACGCTCTCTCACACCTCAGTTGCTGCCATGGCGAAATCCAGGAATTACGGTTTAAACTGCTTGACCATTCGCCTTACTTACCAGATCTAGCCCTAAACGACTTATTTTTGTTCCCTAATCTAAAAATTGCGTTCGGAGGACAGAGATGTCGTCCGTGAGGAGGCAATCATCTTCGCGAACAGTTATTTTGCAGAGAAGAACGTCGAGTAATATTTGGACGGGTTAGAGAGATGGGAGCTGGTAGCATCGCTGTAGAGTTGCAAGGAGACTATGTAGAAAAATGAAAATCAATTTTAAGAAAAAATGTCTTGTATCTTTGTTAGATCGGAAGCTTTTCAGATCACCCTCCTATATAACTTAATAGACTCCTAAATGTATGTAATGCAATATTGCCCCTGATACAATAGTAGTCAGAAATCTAGAAGGGTGCAGCTGTGCAGCTTCGCTCCAATGTGCGTTTCATGAATATAAAATGGAAGATCATCCGAAATAAATTCATCCAACATTCATCCGAATGAATGATGTATTAGGCCGCATCATGAGAAATGTGTATTACTTAGTCTAAAGTGCTTTTCAAAGGCATTTAAGCCCGAGGAATGCGTTTAAAACCACCGCAAATGCCACAAGAATGAAACTAAATCAACTTGTGTTCTATTTCCGTGATTTTAGATCCCCTCAAATGCCTTTCCCGCACTCCCTCCAGTTAATTTATAACTTTCGATAGCAAATTAAATCGAAATAAACGTCTAAAACGCGTCATAACTTAGAACGTCTGTCGACAAGACTCGCCATTTACATCCAACCCCCTAGCAACACATCAAACAAAATCTGTGCCACATTTGTCAAAGTCTTCAGCGTGTTCAAATTAACCGCATACTCAAAACAATTATAGATAATTTACGATTTTTCCACGAAATAAATACAACAAAAAACGACTTTCAACACCGCCCACGTGTCCACTTTGCCGGAAAAAAAATAGCCCGCCACCCTTGGTGTCATAACGAATTTGTGCGTTAAATTTCCGTCCATTAATTAAGGAAACCTCAATTTCGGTCACCGTGGATGGTGTGAGCAGCAGTCTCGTTCGCCCATCCGCAATTACTCAAACTGCGTAACAGTGAAGAATGATGTTGTTCTCATGTCGGAGATACTTTTTTATCAGTGACAGTCGTTTTAATTACAACTCATCGCTGAGCGAGCGATTGCCAATCCGAAATGCTCTGCATCCACAAACGGATGGGTGGATAGTGGGTAGTCGGTGAGTGTGTTTGTGTGTGTGTGGATCCAGTTTCTTCTTTACCTTCTTCCTCCCACCTACATACGAAGACGTTTGATTCGGGCTGCGGAGGAAGTGGATTGCCACATTATAAGAGGGAAACGAAAAAGGCAAAGTAAACCGAGACGAAGACGAAGTTGGGAAGATACAAATTGATGCCTGGTGGCCTGAATTATGGCACACGACTTCATGTTGCACACCATACGCTGGCTGGCAGGGGCGTTCAACATAAGCGCATATACACACAGGTTCTATCACTTTGGTTAGGTGTATAGCGATTGTGGGATGGATACGCTGCATGCCTGAAGCGAGAGTAGTATCTGCAACAACATTGTTGGCGAAGAAGTTGCCACTTCCGTTCTAATTTCTCGTCCCCCGTCTCTTGCCACCGGTAGCGGTTGCGACGTTGCTCACTATTCGAATATAATTGAATCTGTATCGTTCGCTTTCTTTTTTCTTTTCATTTCTTAATTGACAAAATCTATTTTTGCATTTGGTGGTATTCCAATGACTGAACTATTCCAATTTCGAAACGAAATATAACCGAAACGTATATTTCATCTTCCACGAGATACTACAATATTAGGATGACGTAATTAATTTTTTTATTGCCTGTCCGAATAAAAAAATCAATTTTTTTGCTCCTTTTTCGGTTTTTTTTTCTTAAAGTATTTATGTTGAAAATAAATTTTGAATGTTGGGATGTACCAAAGGTTGCGGAAGGTGAGGCACGGGATTTTCTCCAGGTGTCGAGCGACATTTATTAGCTGTACGAGTAAGCTGTGGAGATGATTCCGTTGAATGATACAAACTTTTGTTTAAATTTGCGTTCTCACTAAACTCGGGTTTTTTGTTATTTAATTTTTTTGTAACTTGTCAAGAAAGATTTGTTCCGGTTAAGTCTTTGTGGGAATTACTTTCAATTTGTTTCGGTCGTGAATTGAATGAGATGAGGGTAGCGATTACCTTGATTGCTGTTTCGGAGAAAACCATAATTTAGTGGTAGATACAATCGAAATCAAGTTGATTCGAAGAAAGGTAGACTGACGAATGTGACATCGGAGTTAGTGACTAAGAGATGGAATGACGAGGCAACTTGTTTTCTCACTGACTTTAACCAAGCATAGAATCATTTAATTAGAATGGGTTAATGTATTTCGAACTAGAAATAACTCGCAGCGTTTTAGCGAAGATGGCGGAGATAGTACATTCATCATGTGATGTGATATGTGATTTTTTAAGCGGTTGGTTTTTAATTTTCAAAAAAGTCAACCATGGGAAAGTTGCAAAAGTGTATTAAATTTGGATTGAGTCGATAAATCAATGGTCGCCATTTAAAACAAGGCAAACTTGTTTGTCTTATATTTCGTGTAAAGTTTGATTCATACGGAGAGTTCCATTATGAGTCACTTTTCCGAGTAGATTTGGCTAGTATTTCGTTAAAGACAGGTCAGTTAGGTCGTCTTCAAAAACTACAATTGACGCATAGACGCATCCTCAAAAATAGTCTAAAGATATTAAATTGCATGACGTAGCCGGACCAAAATGAGAGATAAATTGACCGAAAAATATTGTTCACAGAGCACCAAATTCAATAATTTGTCGGACATATAAGGACTTCGTCCGCGAACATGTTTACTTGAAAATGTATAATTCTAAGATTATGAACATAGAAAATAGTAAGGGGCCCAATATAGATCCTTGCATTACACCCGAGTTCACAGAAAAATTTGTTCATTTGAAACCATCACGTAAATATTACGCAAGAAGTATGAGTGATGCAGCTTTTTTGATTTAGATAGAAACATTGAACGGTCAATATACTCGTTAAGGCTTTGGAATATTCAAACAGTACCGTAATTCCGTTTCTGCTTGACTCTAGTACTATGCACGAATCTATAGATTTTGATTTGATTACTTTGACGCAATCGCGATTGCCATTTGAATAGGTTATTACTAGCGTCGCAATACCTTTGTAATTTAACCTCTCCGTAGAGGAACTTCATTGGCTTAATGCAAGCCTTAAGAAAGTGCAAAATAACTTCAACTATCTAAACCTAAATAAGCTTAATACCATAATAAATAGAGGACATGCCTTATGGACGCCGTAGTTCGTTCAATCTGAGTTGATGTAGAAGCGGGGCATGGACTGAGGGTTTCGGGGATTGATGTTAAGGGGAATCATTTAAAGCAGTGAGAGGCAGTCAATATTACCTACCGGTAGGTGGGTCATGAATTAAAACTATGTCTGCGATCGTGCATCGTTGTTCTAGGTGTTGAAGGTTGATTACGAAAGGCAAACCAAATGAACCTACGTTGGACGACACCACTGCGGGCATAGTGGATACTGTAAGATCAGGACCAGACTTAAGTACTAGGTGTACAACTTTGCTTCCGCCGTTTTTTCCCCAACATTTGAGGCTTTAATGAAACAAATTGATTACACATGTATCATTCAAAGTATTTTCCATCGCTGGCCTGCAGTCGAAATCCTGCGTCGAAAAAAACTGCTCATCTTTTGAAGCGTTCCACGAATCGATCCAATTTGTGACTTTTTCATGAGATCGGAAGTGTTGGTCAGCCAGGCCATGCGCCATTGATCAAAACAGGTGATAGTCAGAGGGAGCAATGTCTGGAGAATACGGCGGGTGGGGTAGGAGTTCCCATTTTAACGTTTCCAAGTAAGTTTCGACTGCCTCTCTCTGTATTGCGTCCGTTTGTCTTTTAATGCTCTGCTTAATCGCATTCATTGCGCTCGATAACGTGCACCTGTGATTGTTTCGCTTGGCTTTAACACCTCACAGTACACGACGCCGAGCTGGCTCCACCAAATGTAGAGCATGATCTTGGAGCCGTGGATATTTGGTTTGGCCGACGACGTGGATGGGATATCCCCATGATTTTTTGAGTTTAGAGTTGTCGTAATGAACCCTTTTTTCGTCCCCGGTCACTATGCGATGCAGAAATCCCTTCCGTTTTTGCCTCTGAAGCAACTGTTCACAAACGCCGTTCAACGCCTCTTGGTTTCAACTCATACGGGACCCAAGTTCCTTCCTTCTGAATCATGCACTTGAGATGTTTTGAAATGGCTTGCTATGTCACTCCCACTGATCGTGCCAACTCTTCTTGGATTTGACGCGAGTCTTCACTCAGCAATGTCTCCAATTCTGCATCTTCGAAAACTTTCTCTCTTCCACCACTATGCCGGTTTTCGACGTTAAAATCACCGTATTTGAAGCGTTGAAACCACTCACGACACGGTCTTTCACTAATAGTGTCCTCACCATACGTATCTGAGAGCATTCGATGAGACTCAGCCGCTGTTTTCTTCATATTGAAACAAAACAGTAACACCTCCCTCAAATGACGAGAATTTGGCTCGTAAATTGACATTTTCAATCGAGAACAACTTTATGATGCAGACACAAATCGACTAAAGTTTGGATGGTGTTCTGGTGGCCGAGGTCCAAGCCAACTGCCTGACGTCTGCGATCGGTTTTTTTCGGCAGAAGCAAAGTTTGCAAAGTTCAAGGAGGGGCCCGACGGAGGTAGTATTTAAGGATTTCGTGGGGTAAGCATTCGAAAACTCAAGAGCAAGAGTATCATTTAAGAACATGTGTGTGGGTTAGGGTTCAGGAGAAAATTAAAGCAAATAGCGCTCAGGAGGTTATTTAGTTTTGCGGAGTCTGTTTTCGGAAATTGAAGTTATTGTCGAGTGAAAGGGTGGATGGAGCGGATCCAACGTCGAGAGGAGGTAGTTATTAGCGGAAATAACGCAGCTTAGGCCATCAGTTGAGAAGATCAGGTCAAGTTGTCGATTCATGTTATTGATGATGTTACTGAGTTGAGAACTTTAACTGGAAAACAGGGTAAACTGATTGGATTGACGTAACTAACAGGTTATGTGTTTTTTTTCCAAAATTTGATAATTTTAGCTTCTCTCCTATTCGCAGGAAAGCCGGTATTAGGTGCATTTAGAACTACGAATTGCATCATTAACATCAGCATACAGGGTTCATGCAGGTTCAAGAGTGTACGCTCTTATGCTGTTTGTCACACAACCTGGACCGGGTGCAGATGGTTTGTGTCGATATTCGTTCACTACTCTCCGGGGGTGGTTGTCCTAGATAGGCATTGAGAGATTCGACTGAATTTGTCGCATTGGTTGTAGTTCACAGTAACTTATATTGTTTCCCTGTCATTAAGGTGTCATATTGGAAATTCACACACAGAATTTTGAAGTGTTCTTATACTGTGAGTGCTATGCCCTTTTCAGCATCTCTCATCCAGAACTGATGTTGTTGCATAGTTTTCCGGTATAGGAATTGATCTTGGTTATGGACACACTTGAACTGCAGACCTTCCACTCTTTCAGATAGTCGATGATGATTACCTTTGCCTATATAGGATGCCCCTAATTCGTGAATAATAGTTTAAAGCATGATTCTTGGGTATATTCTAAGAAAAATATCGTTCTAGAGTTAGAGCCTATCTCCAATTTTGGTATCATTTATCGGGGATTAAGGAAAATGCTTACTTATGTGTAGCCTGACCGAATAATAGTAATAAAGCTGTTAGTACTAATGATAGACACCTCGTTTAGGCCTTTATTTTTAGAAGAAGTACCGGTCTTTGTAATTTATAAAACGTTTAAATATATTTGATATCTTGTCTCAGTTTTAAGATAGTTTCTCAGTTTCTAGCTTGTTCCATTTTCCCTGTCCATTTTTTACTTCTAGGTCAATTTTCTCCAGAAAATACGTAATAAACATAAAGTCTTACTATGCTTTTCTTTAATGAACGTAACAATAATAAAAATAAAAATCAATGACGAGTTGGTAGAAAAATCCATAGATTTTACGATACTTGGGAAACCTGGAACAGGCAAATTTTTTTGTTTTAAGCTCTTTGTATGCATGCTAGAGCCCATTTTCAGATTTCACTGCCTTAAATGGTGGTTTCCAGACATAAAATCTCTGATGTACTGCGTGGAGAAAATGTTCAGTCATAGCACTACACACCTGGGCAAGAACTGCTTCCCGATGAAGTGCACCGTTTCGTCTAACTCCTATTTCTTCTCTAAAAGCTATCGTAGATTGATAATCTGGACACTCGTCGAGCGATTGGTCTTGAAGCCACAATGGTAGTCTCCGAGTATTTCCTTAGCGTATGATGTCAGTGTCTTTAAGAGAATATTTGGAATATTAGACAGCACCTTGTAACAACTTGATAGCAGCGATATTCCTCGGTAATTGTTACATTGTGTTCGTTCAGCATTTTTAAATACGGGAATGATTACCGAGATTTTCCGTTTCTCGGGGATGGCTTCATTGTCCCATTGTGATGAACCCGTATAACCTCTGGGTTAATTGGTCTAGAGCATATTTTATTTACGCCAATGGCTGTAGGTCGACTCTTGTAGCTTTATTATTCTTAATTCGATGGATTACTTCTCTTTCTTCCTGGATGTTTGGCAGTTCTACTTAAATCTCTGTTGTACGAGTATGGGTAACACCGTTTTCTATTGCTGGTTGCTTTCCATGTACATTAAGCAGTTTATCGGAATATTTTCTCCATTGGCTGCAACTCGTTCGTGGACCGAAATGAGCTCTCCAATATGATTGCTTATAAATCCTGATTTAACAGGCTACCTCCTGTTTTTCGCTGTACATTCTTGTGATAGCCACAAGAACCACTTTTCTAAGCCAGTAAAAATTTGTTGCATAAAACCTTTTCGTTTGACCGCCCTTTTCGATGGCTCTTACTTTTAAATGATGTGTAATCTAATTTTCCTTCTGTTTGAATTCTCCCCAAGGCTGCTGCGAGTTATTCTCCTCTTGGAGTCGAGTCTAATAATGCTTGCAATTCTTGTCTTTATTATCGATGCCAAAATCACTATTTTTGAAACGAACAAACCAACGTTCACTAGGCCTCTAAGTTGAATCATATCTACCATAAATATTCATTAACAATAGATGACTTTCAGCAGCGGTTTTCTTTGAAAAAAATTATTAAAAATAACATAACTGCTCGGAAATGGGCCTTTTCTGAGACAAAATTCGTCGTATTTAAGGCGTCAAAAAACACAATCTATGACATACTGGATGTTATTGATAGATGCTTTACCTCCAAAATAACATATTTTTATGTCGTCATCTACAAATCATATTTTGTAGGTAAAACCTCGTCCTCCAAAAATAATTTTTTTAAATCTTTCTAAACTGCGACTTGCAAAGACACAGCCGATGTACTAAACGTTGCTCAGAAGCGTCTAATTAGAATAATGTGCAGAGTTAGCAGACCTACAAGTAGTTAGCCTCTGTTTTCTAGTCTTCAAGTTTTACTAGTAAATCATCTTTATATGTGACCGCGTCCGAGAAAAGTGACCTAGTGGGTCAAAAAAGGTGTTTTGAGTTAAAAGTGGTTTCTGGTACCTAAAAGTGTGTAGAATAACATGAAATGGGTTAGATTCATAACAAAATCATTGACTATACTGCATCGCTTCTCTCAATTGAAAGAACATTCACACTAAGCATGCGTTGCGAAACTTTAAACGCGTTTATCTCGGAACTACGTTTTCGCACACTAGGTCCCTTTTCTCGGACGCGGTCACATATGTACAATGTATTTAAAATATTTTTCTTGCAAAGTGCCTTCAGCGCTGCACTTGGAAGCTCAGTTGTTTACTAGCGCCCTCATGGTCGTCAGACACGTCTTCGTATTACTTTTTTCTGCTCCCAGGAATGGAGAAAATTGTCTTTATTCAAGCTTAGATGATTGATGCGGACGATTATAAATAATTCTTTGCAAAGACGGAGAGTTCCTGTTATTTTTTGAACATCCTTGACACGTCTCGTAACTCATTTTGTGAGGTGACTACTACCCCCGTCGAGAATATAAACAATCTGTTTACATACCCATGACTATCATAAGCTTAATCAAGCACCGAGTGACATTTTGCAGTCGGTACTCCAATTATTTTTATCTCACTTGACGCACTGCACCGCAAAAATTACGTCAATCAGTTCGGGTGCTATAATCCACGGTCTATTTATAGTCATTGCTCAACCAAGCAGCCATCAGCTCCATATATCACGGATGCTCTGATGAAAGAATTTTTTATTAATTTTTATTTAGTTTTTTAATGCGTACACACCTCCAACCGGAGCCTGCTCCCTGCAGCCCAGACATAAATCAAAACGGAAATCATTGACACTTTTGAGTGAGAACATCAGGTGCCTCTTAGAATGTCAATCGGGGCAAATACCCGTACACTCGCACATTTATGGATGTATATGCGACCAAACCCAACCAACCGGACAGACGCTTTTCAATTAATCAATTCAATTCAATCACAAGCATCGTGCCTCTCGCCTCGTCCCTCCTGTTGCCCCTTGACTCACTCTTTAATTGCTAATTTGCTGCACTAACTCTCGGTTAATTATGTTTATTTGTTGTTTTTTATTTATAAATAATTGTCGCTGAATGAGCAGCTACCGTCAGCATTCTTGCCTGCACTTAAAGCTTCCTCATTCAATATGATACTCGTCTATAAACACGAGGTGATAAGCTGTGCAGCAATAGAGCAGGAGTAGCACAGTTCACAATCACACGCGCGTCGAAGTTATTTGTTTTTCCGTTATTTTTTTCTTATTTTGCAAAACGCTGATAGGCGCCCCTGCTTGTGGTCGTCTATTATTGCAAAACCAATACATGTGTGGGGCTGGCGTGGCGCCTAGAGCTTAAGCACACTTGATGAATGATCGACATGTCAACGGCATCGTGATCACCATCATCATTATTGCCAGCTATCTATTGTCAGTCGGGACCTAAACTTGAGTTTACGGAAAGGTATTTCAAGTTTAATGCGCCCCGCGTCTCCAAACACTCCAGTTATATAGCCCTACACTAGCGAGCGCGCAATTTGTATGCTCCATATACGGATACGGATACTCCGTGTAAACAAAAGCGAAACTAGCAAATAGCGTAATTAGATTGTTAGATTGTTAGATGGCAATTAAGACGAGCATTACCGCAATTCGCCTGCTTCTCTAGCTGATAGTGGGCAGATAACTTTTATAGCACGCGTCTCGGTTGCAGACTAACATTAGGCATGCCAGCAAGTAAATAAATCATTAAGAAAAGAACCTGTCGCGTCGATAGCTTCTGCAGTTGGGTCTGGTCAAATGGTCTCAGGGGTTTTAGGTGTTCTCGTTAATCACTGGCTTGGACTTATCGGCGCGGGACTGTCCCAAAATTTTGCCAATCAATCAACTAAAAGTTCAAGCGAAGGTGCTAGTTTATCATGTCTTGTATCTCTCATGACAGCGTCGCACAACAAATGTGCGATGATTTCTTGATCGTCGGTCACTTGTCCGCCGGATTTGCTGCAATTTTCGATGTTTTTATGCGAATATTGCTTGCGTTTATTATTTATTTGTTGTTATTGTTATCATTTATTTGTTTTCAAAAGATTTGAGGTGAATTGCCGGACAGACGATTGTTTGTTTTTTTAATTTTTTTATTCGAACTGATGGCGACATGGACTTTTGGCGTCGTTCTTAATTAGGAGAATAAGCCAAGGGCAATTGGGTCAGTAATTGATCATAATGTTGATCTACAAAGTGTCAGTGAAAGTTGGCTCTGTTTTCATTAAATGTTTTGAAAAAAAAAAAAAAACTTCAAGGCCAAATGCGATTAAACCACGGACTTATTTACAATCACTTTATTCCTTGGTATTTATAGAGGCGTGATATAAAGCGACTAAACATTTCTTAAGCTTATATGATCTATGAACTAGGTAATTATAACCTTTGAAATTAAAGAAAGCTTTTGGATAGGATGAAGCGCCTTTCGCGCGATTTCTTACATCTTTCTTGAAAAGGTCGTAGAGGAATTCAAAGCGTACAGTTGCTTATTTATGCAGACGGCACTAACGTTAGAGCTAGACAAGAACCTTGTTTATCTCAGTAACGCAATCATAGGCTGGAATGATATCAATGTTGATATCAGGCGTAAAGCCAGTTGTTTCAACCGCTCTTTCTGTGGTACCAAAAGCAATTGCGTATTAGAATTCATTTTCGGAAAACCTGCTGCCTCAGCTGGTTTAAACGAGATTTTTATCATTCGCGTCTGTCTATCAGATGAAGAAGCTAGTCAAGAGGAAAATTGTAAATGCGATTTTATATCACATAAGCTGGCAAGGGACCTTCACCATTTTGTAACAGCTGGTCGGAGATCGCTTTGGCTTTTTTTTTGTTTTTGTTTTTAATTTGTGCAGGTTCAAGAGTGTACGCTCTTATAGTGTTTGTCACACAACCTGGACGGGGTGCAGATGGTTTGTGTCGAAGATGTTCATTCACTTCTCTCCGGGGTGGTTATCCTAGATAGTATTAGTATTTATATTTATTTCAGTTTTCTACAAAATAAGAGTTTACAGAGATTTGGTTTTAGGTACCTTACTACTAAAATATATACAATATTTAGATAATATATCACAGAATTAGCTTATATTTGAAGGAAAAGCCACTAAAAACCTTCATCCAATTTACGTTAGTGAGCTTCGCCGGAGGGAAGAGAGAAGTGACACTTGATTTCAAGTTTGGTAAATCACAAAAGAGTGTAATATGTTTTAATTACTGAAATGAAAATATAACAATAACAAAAAAAGTAAGAAAAACAAAAAGAACAAAAAGAAAAAAAAGTAATAAATAATAAATAAATAACTAAAAAATAAATGATAAATAAGTAAATAAAGGAATTGCACTTGTTATGTAACCAAATTTGAAATCAAGTCATTGTCAGATGATAAGCAGCTTACGATATAATGATAATTAAGTTTTTCAATTCTGGTTTTAACCATTTCTATATCAGCCAATTATGTAATTCGTCTGTTGAGAAGAACCAATGCAGGCTTAGAATCATCTTCAGTATTTTATTTCGTTTCACTTGCAGTTTTTGTATATGACTTTTTGCGCACTTACCCCAGACAGCGGATCCGTATAACATAATTGCTTGGAATATAGCTTTATGTTAAGCAATTTGCTGAAAAATTAAGAAAACACCGAAACATTTTACAATGTATCTGCTGTCAGAGGTTCGGGCACGCCGCGTCGAACTGGGAGATGCAGCCTCGATGCGTTAAGTATGCAAAGAACCACAAGAACGAGGAATGCGATGTGACTCAAGACAAGGTCGTGTACATGGAGTAGCTCGAGTGTGTGCTCTGTAGGAACCGGGGACACCCTGCAAACTATCGGGGATGTGCTAAGTTCCAAGGCATCAAATCAAATCTGGCTCGTAAGCAGAAGATTGAGGAGAAACGTCCGGCAGGTCGCTCACAAATATTAGCCGTCACACCCCAAATGACCTACGCCCAAATGGCGGCAGGTCTGAGGCAGACGGTACAATACCCTGTTACTATACCCACAGTGCCTGTTACTAAGGCACCGGAGGCCGAGGGGGATCTGCGTTCGATCTTGCTCGCCATCCAAGGGCAGATCGGCCAGCTCCAACAGCAGATCCGTGAGCAGGCGACCCGAGTGGACAGAATCTACTCGCTTCTACCGGGCCTAGCACCCATAGAATCGTGATGGGTACGCCGGTAGAGAGTCCCTTAAAGGTCCTGTCGGTGAATGTGAATTCACTGATTAGGATAGAGTGAAGAGCTGTACTTGTCAACTTGTTGCAAGACGAAAGCCCCGATGTACTTTTGGTAAGCGAAACAAAGCTAAGCCAAAAGCACAAAATCCGGCACAATTCTTTTACTATAAAGTGATTCGAAGAGACCGACCCAACGCCACACGAGGCGGGGGAGTCGCGATCTTTATTAGAAATAACTTTAAATATAAAACTAAGTATATATAGCAGTCAAGTACGGAGGTTCCAGGTGCTAGACGCCTGTATTGTGTGATTCCTCTCCGAAATGGAAAGAGAATGTACATTATATCAGCTTATGCACCTAAAGCACCTCAACCTGACGTCTTCATGGCAGAGCTCGAGACACTTGTTCAGTCTCTGCGCTTAAACTCGGTAGAAAACTTCTTCATTCTGGCCGGTGATTTAAATGCCAAACATAGTGATTGGGGAAATAACATTGCCAACACTAGGGGGAGCCTACTAAGCCATTGGTGGGTTCTGCAGAGCATAGAGTACAGAATCAAAATATTCGCAACGGATAGTCCGTCGTATCCTAGGAGCGGCTCCTATCTGGATCTCTTGCTGCTTGACTCTCGACTGAGACTGGTTGATACAAACGAATGGTCTACTAACTGCCTACGGACCTTCATATACGACAGTGACCATTGCGGACTAAGCGCCGTAATCAAATTACCAACGTACGTCCAAACGTACCCCTATGATTACAGTAGGGCGCGCTGGACATGCTTCGCCAATTCTCTGACGAGAAGGCTCACTTCGAGCGCCTCCTTCCCACCGTCTAATAGGAACCTGTCAAACAACGAGATTGACAGGTACCTCCAACAAATGGACGATATCATTAAACAGACAATGAACAATACGATACCACGCCAACGACAGCACGATACCACAAACGTATAGTATACCGAAACGCGACAATCGACGCACTGCACGGACAAAAAAGTAGACTATTAACAAGACTCTAACTCTTGCACAGACGGTTTACCGACAGACAAAACTCGGAGGTCAGGACACTGAAGTCACTGATTAAAAATCTCCAACATTTGATCAAAGAGAATTACAGAATATCTGTAAGTAAGGACAACAGAATTTGTGCTGTAAAATCCAACAGAGCGAGTATGTTCCCGCAAATAAATAAAACATTTCGGGGAAATAATCAGAATGACATTCAGGATCTAAAGCTTCCGAGAACGTCAGACAATGAACGCTTGCTACGAACAGTCAGCATCGATCCAGAGAGCGCCGTCTTGGATGATGATTGAACCACGAATTGGAAAACAGAGTTCTACTTCATCACTCCTACCTTAGAAATGATATCGATCATTGGCGATCAGAGAAACTTGGTTTTACCAGGTTCAGTGATGATTTTATGGCAAACAATGCTGTCGCCAGTGACGGGGCTAACACCCTGTTCATTTCGACGGAGAATCTCCAGATGATCTTCGAGTCATTAAAAAGAAAAAAGTCCGCGGGAACCGACGGTATATCCAATGTTGTGCTTAGGCCCCTTCCACCAGTGGCTGTAGAGAGGTACACCATCCTGCTCAACAATGCACTGAATAATCCAGTGCACTGGAAAACAGCGGTGGTGCAACCAATCCCCAAGAGGGGTAAAGACACCTCTAACCCGGCAAATCTTCGGTCAATAAGTCTCCTTTAGAGTATCAGCAAGGTCTTCGAGAAGGTGGTCCATAGAGCCCTGTATAGATGGGTTGAGGACAAGAAAATCATTCCGGATAACCAATTCGGTTTCAGAGCGGGGCATGACACCATTCATGCCGCGTCGAAGCTCGTATCGGATATCCAGTGGAATAAATGCAAGAACCAATGCACGGGTGCCTGTTTGATTGACTTGGAAAAAGCCTTTGACACCGTTTGTCTAGAAGGACTTTACTACAAGCTCAGTCGGTTGGGCATAAGTAAACCACAGCTATATATGATTTTTGACACGTTAACCGGTAGAAAGTTCGTTGTGAAAATTGCCAACGTGACTTCTACCCAAACATTTGATATTAACAACGGACTGCAACAGGGTACGGTGAACTCGCCGATACAGCATTTACTTCAGTGATCTGATAGCTTCTCTTCACCATTCAATAGCGTACGCGGACGATTTAATTGCGTACAGATCAGGTCCAACGATCGACGTCATTGTTACTCTTCTGCAGCGTGACTTCGAAAAAAATTCAGCAGTATTGTGATGACTGGAAGTTGAAAATCTACTTCCAGAAATCAGAATCTATTTTATTCAGAACGACTTTGTCTAGGGCCTCTCGGGACACCAGAAAAAATTGGCGCAGGTTCTCAATTTTTGGACCGGACGGGCGTCCACTGGCGAGACAAAGTGTAGTCAGATACCTTGGGATCGTGCTGGATCAGTATCTATATTTTGACAAACATGTAGATGCTGCTCTGGCGAGAGCCCGGGGCGCTTTCGCTCTGACAAGATGGCTGTTTCATAGCAGCCAACTTGATTCCAATTGTTGCTTGGAAGGAAACAAGCTTTTCCTTGACGAGTGAAAAAGATAGCTTGAGTCTTATGAGCATTAACTTTCATTTTCCAATTGCTACAGTATTCTTCGATGACGTTTGATCCCGATTGCAAATTAGTTTCAACGTTAAAACCAATTATATCGGAGGAATATACACAAGTATCGTCAGCAAATAGGGCAATGTTCCAATTTTGTTAGTTTGAGAAATCGGAGGTATAAATGTTAAAGAGGACAGGACCAAGGACAGATCCTTGTGGAACACCAGCGTTAATTAGTTGATTGTTCGAGAGGTTTTTTCTGATAGACACTTGAAAACTTCGGGATGATAAGAATGATTGGATTATTTTGACAAGATAGAATGGAGATTCAGAAGGATATGTAATAATCCAACATGTCATAATCCAACAATCCAGCATGTTGCGGCGTCTTGTTGGAGCCAGAACTCCGGTTCAGCATTAATCATTGCAATCATTTTACATTTTGTGGGTATGCCAAGCGCCGTGGCCTTGTTCGCCTAACTGCTGCGAACGGCGCCGATATGACAAACTTGGGTCTTCTTGAACATTGGCCTTCACAGACTGAATATATGAGTTTGAACGCAGCGGACGTGGCCTAGGTTGCTCACGAGGGCTTGCCACAGAACCAAATTGAAAAAATTATCGAGGCCCAACGACGAATAGTATCTTTTTTGGGCGCAACACGATTACGATATTTTGCACGATACGCACGTTGAGTTAGCACAGTCGAGCGTTCATTTTTAATGAACAGTGAAACTATTTCCGCGCGTTCTTTTGGTGTGAAGCGGTTCATGGTTAAAATTGTACTGAATTGATGTTTCTAAAATGCTATGACATATGAAAATCAGTTGACAATTGTTGAAGTTATCCGAAGTTTACATCGACCCATATGAAATGGCGCACTCTGTAGTTTTTCCAGTGACGTGATCTTTATCTCCTCAATCGTGACGAACTTCTGTCCTCCCAGTTTTGAGAAGAAAACTCGTAATTAATGACTCCATTGTAATCGAAGAAAATAGTGATCAAAAATTTGACATTTGACTGAACTTAATGTGTTTTTTTCGGTCTTGGCTGTTTTGGTCGCTTCCATTGTAATGATCGGGTTTTGATTTCAATGTCATAACCATGTGCCTCGTCACAAATAGTAACTTTTTTCGCCAAATCTGGATCGTCATTCACCTTCTTCAACAGTTCCTGAGCGATGTGACGGTTCTTTTGGTCAAAATTTTACTATTTCGGAAAAACACTTAACTGGCAAGATTGCCCAAAATATCTGAAAAAATTTCACGGCTTGGGGCAACCGATATGCCAGTATCCTTAACGATTTCTCTGATAGTGATTTGACTAGTCTCCATAATAATTTTCTACATTGCTTAATCGTTTTGATCCGTTCAGAATGGCCCTCGTCATTAAGATCTTCTCAGCCTTCCATGAAGATTGTAAACATTATCAAAAAGGAATCACCAATGCCTTAATCAATATTTCAAGTATGTTGGACCCCTTTATTTTATTTTTCACACAAAATTTAATACAAAATTCTTTGGATCAGTTTCTTCAACAGAAAAAAAAGGCCAAGCACGCCAAAACACGTCTAATCTTTATTTGTGCGAAAAACTTGTTAAATATCTAAAATAGTGACAATGTCAAGGTTATGGGATATATGTATGTACCAACATAAAATAAAAGAAGGTCTGAAATCGAATGTACTTAGTTCGCGAAATTTACAAAAGTCACCTTATTTTTTAACAAGCCAGCTATACTAAAATATTGACCGAAACTGCATTACGATGTTTGAGGTTTTTGTGTACTGTCTTGGAAACGCAAGCGTGACCTGTCAGATGTCTAAAGCCAGGTTTTTACGCATTTTTACTTTCAATTTCTTAAACCTTCCTTAATGCTAGATTACATTGTGTAAATCTAGCTTAAGTATGTTAATACTATGGTATTGTGTTACTGATTCTTTGTGGACACTCTACGTTAAGCAGACATTCTTGAAACTATGTACGTCTTTCGACCTGGTGTACTATATAAATTCATGGCATAGGTAAATTTATATGAAGTTCTTCTAATAAGTAAAAAAAGCAGAATAGAAAAACTTATGTTTTAACTAAAAGCAGCTTAACCTACTTTGACAAATATAAAATGTCGTTACCAGCTCTATCTAATTTATTGTAAACTACCCTAACCTATGTACGCCAGCCATTAATTTGCGCCGGCTTTGCCTTGAGCACGCTGAGCGGTAATTTTCCACTGTCGACGACGGAACTTCTTCCAGCCACAAAAAGTCTTGATACTATTTTCAGGTATCGGCTCTCGTATCACTATTGAAATTGCAGGTCCATCAGACCATTTCTATAAAAAAAAGGTAAATTTTTGTGACCGTTTTGCCCTTCTCCAGGTAGTCGATGTTCACACATTGTAAATCCCAGAAAACGGTGGCCATCACCTTTCCGGCCGATGGGACAGTCTTCGCCCTCTTCGGAGCACTTTCGCCGAGTGAAGTCCACTGTTTCGACTGTTCCTTGGTCTCTGGTGTGTACCAGTGGATCCATGTTTCGTCGACTGTCACGAAACGACGCAGAAACTCCTTCGGATTGCCTTTAAACAGCGTCAAACACTGCTCTGAAGTGGTCTCACAGTTGCGGCTTGTTGTCCGGAGTGAGCAAACGCGGCACCCATCGCGCCGACAGCTTTCTCATGCCCAAAATTTCATGCAGGGTATGACCCACGCGATCTTTTGAAATGCCTACTGTCTCAGCTATCTCGCGCACCACGAGATCGTGGATTTTTGTCACGTTATCCTCCGTGGTAGCCGTTTTCGGTGCACCTGGACTTGGCTCATCAAAAACCGACGTGCGACCACGTTAAAACTCGTTAAACCAATTTTTGATGGTCGCCATCAAAGGAGAAAAGTCACGGTACACAGCATCCAAACGCTCTTTGATTTCGCTTCCAAAAACAGGAATCGAATCACCGACCGATATTGCTCTTTTTCCATTTTTCAAAAATCCGCGAACACTCCCGCTTCCACACGCGGTCAAAACAAAACTACGATTCCGATCCGGCTGAAATTTCGACAGTAGCCGTCTACTAGTACTACACGATAGTAAGTTGCTCTTGCGATACTGGCGCTATTTGGCGGTGTTAGGGATTCGACGAATTGAAGGTTCAACCGAAAGAAAAAAGAAAAACACCGGATATCCCAAAACAAATAACAATAATTTATTTTCGCAACGGTTTCGACGACTGCTTCGCTGCGCGTTCCAATATCGATTCCTCGAACCATCATCATCCACAGCAAGATTGCACCCACGCAGCAACACACATACATATACAATCGATTCACAAGCTCCGTGTCCGTCAAGATCATCTGCGTGTCGTACGATCGATGCTGTCGCACAGCGATTGGGTAGTGGGTTGATGCGCTGATCGTACGAGAAGAATTGTATGTAATTGTTGGTGGGATGCAACTGCAGATAAGATGGTACGATACAGTGGCTCACAGATTTTATAGTAAATTTTAACAATAATAATAATAGTATGTATTGTAATACAATTAACAGTGGAAAAAAAACAAAGAATAATATTGTACATAATAAGTTACATTTCTGAACATTCCGCCCCCCCCTGGAACTAGTTTCAGGACAATGGAAGGGCCGCAAGTTTTGTTATAGGCCGAACGAACTGTCCTCGAGTTGTCCTCACAGTCACCACTCTCGTTCGGTTGTCCGATCCAGGATGTACTACTTCGATTCGGCCCATGGACCAATTTGCTGGAGGTAGATTCGGCTCCTTCAATACAACCAGGTCGCCCACCTTATAGTCGATCTGCGGTATTTTCCATTTGGGTCGCTCTTGTAGGCTAGTTATATATTCGGAATGCCATCGCTTCCAAAATCCCTGGACCATGCTCTGGATGTGCTTCCAACGTGACAAGCGATTTGTCGGGATCTCCAAGTAACTGGGTTCAGGAATAGCCGTGTGGGGTTCTCCTATAAGGAAATGGGAAGGAGTCAAGGGATTAAGATCTTCATCGGATAAAGCGCAAAGTGGCCGAGAGTTTAGAACGGCTTCAATTTGAATGAAAACTGTGTTCAGTTCTTCAAAGGTAAGGATGCTACTTCCGATAACTCGACGAAGATGAAGTTTCACTGACTTCACCCCAGCCTCCCAGAGTCCTCCGAAATGTGGTGCAGAAGGAGGGATAAAATGCCACGCGATTCCATCCATGGCCAGAGCACTTGCAACAAGGTTATTGTGCTGTTGCGACCAAACAAGCCGTTGCATTTCATTGAGGATGCGCCGAGCCCCTTGGAAAGTGGTTCCGTTGTCAGTGTATATGTTCGAACACTTACCTCGGCGAGCAACGAAACGTCTTAAGGCAGCGAGAAAGGCATCAGTCGTCAAATCACTTACCAGCTCCAGGTGAAGTGCTTTTGTGCTCATGCATACGAACAACGCAAGATACGCCTTAGATAACCTAGGATTCCGCCCCTGAGA
Organism: Merodon equestris; assembly: GCA_958301585.1. Taxonomy (NCBI): domain Eukaryota; kingdom Metazoa; phylum Arthropoda; class Insecta; order Diptera; family Syrphidae; genus Merodon; species Merodon equestris. The sequence goes on along the minus strand of OY284416.1, from coordinate 39,434,667 downwards.
CAATTTAATATTGAATGGACCAGCATAGTCGCATCCGGTGTTCACAAAGGGTCGGCTAGGAAGAACACGTGCAGGAGGCAAATCTCCCATGAGCTGCGTACTAGTCACCTTCCTCTGAAGAAAACATTTCTTACAGCGATGAACTATTTTGCGAATAAGGTTGCGGCTGCCCAATATCCAATAACGCTGACGAACAATAGCAAATGTCTCTGAAACACCTGGATGTAGATGGTGAACGTGTAAGTAAGTTACTAGAAGGGACGAAACATGATTATTGGGAAGAATAATTGGATGTTTTAGGTTAAACGACACATATGCATGTTTTATTCGACCTCCAACACGAAGTATACCCTCCTTGTCAACAAACGGTGTATATTTTAAAAGTTTTGATTTAGGGGCAAGGTCACGATTGGCTACGAGTTCGCAAATTTCACTCCCGAATGTCTCATATTGCACTGTTTTTATTATATGGAGTTCTGCCAAATGAAGTTCAGAGACGGTTAAGCCACACGTAAGTTTTTTATATTGGGAAGGCCGACAGTTCCTGGTAAACCGAACACAATACGCGACGATTCGAAGTAACCGAGTCCACGACGATAATTTTGAAATAAGCTTCTTCAGAACATCTATTTCAGCTGTGATGATTAAAGTCTGCTTCGGTATTGGTTTCTCCTCTCTTAATACTTCTGCATCATCCAGTTGGGGCACTGAGAATGTTGAAACGGGCCAATATTCTTGTGATAACAACAACCATGGAGGACCTGTCCACCATAGAGGATGATTGGTTAGGGCTGATGGTAATACCCCACGGGAAGCACAATCTGCAGGGTTAGACTCCGATGCGATATGCTGCCATGCATATCGTGGAATCCTCTCAAGGATGGCAGCTGTGCGGTTGGCGACGAATGTAGTCCAACGGCGAGGCGAAGAAGACAACCACTGAAGCACGATTTGTGAATCGCACCAAGCAAATATCTTGTACCTGTTTGGAAGAGATGATGTTATCGATGTCAGCAGGCGAGAAAGGAGTAGAGCTCCACATAGCTCTAACCGAGGTATCGAGACAGGTTTGATTGGTGCAACCTTGGTTTTAGCTGCTACGATAATGACCCGATACTGATTCGATGCTACCTTGCACCGAGCATACACGACAGCTGAGTAGGCCAAAGATGATGCGTCTGAAAATCCATGTAGTTCGATGTCCTCGGGCACTGTAAAGATGATCCGCGGCACTTGTATTTGTTCAAAATGTTTTAATTCCTTTTGGTAACGTATCCATCTGTCAGCCAAGGACGATGGAAGTGGATCATCCCAGTCTAGTGTGAGTTCCGAGGACCACATCTCTTGAAAAAGCATTTTGAACAACACAACAGAAGGAGCCAAAAATCCTAAAGGGTCGAAGATACGAGAGATCTCAGACAACAACGAACGTCTAGTCGGAGCAACAGATAACTGACAATCAGCCATACGAAATGAGTAGTGGTCAGATGTAGGGTTCCAATGCATACCCAATACCTTGATTAATGATTTTGAGCGTTCCGTGTCTAACCATGAATACTCGCAATCCTCCCTCGGCAAACGAGCAAGTAAGGCCCAGCAATTTGAATTCCATTTTCGGAGTTCGAGTTTCGCACACGCCAACAAAGATACCAGTTCAGACTGTAGGTCGATGAGATCTTCGGTTGAGTCTGCTCCTGTCATTATGTCATCGACATATACATCCTCCAGTAACACGCGCGCTGCATTCGGATATTGTGTTTGGTAGTCCATCGCGATCTGCTTCAAAACTCGAACCGACAAGAAGGGCGCTGAAGCAGTTCCATATGTGACCGTGCATAGGCGGAAATGGCCGATATCATCAGATTGTTTTTCCCGCCAGACAATGCGCTGAAAATCCCTATGCAAGTCGTCTATCCAAATTTGGCGAAACATCTTTACAACATCCGCCGTAAACACGTATCTGTGCCGCCGAAAGCGTAAGCAAACTCCAACCAAGTCACGTTGAATGGGAGGACCTATCATCAACTGACTATTTAGTGAATTCCCTAGAGAATCCTTAGCCGAACCATCGAATACGACCCTAAGTTTTGTTGAAGAACTGTCCGGTTTCAAAATAGCGTGATGGGGAAGATAGAATGTCTTGCCACGGTTAGCTTGTATTTCAGCAGGGGGTACACGAACCATATGACCCAACGATATGTATTCCTGCATAAAGTTGACATACATACTGCGTAAGTTGGAGTCCTTTTGAAACCGACGTTCCATCGAATGAAGGCGTCTGATGGCCGGGTTGAGCGAGGAACCAAAATTAGGCGAAGGGGTCTTAAACGGCAACTGGACGATATACCGCCCATCAGGTGAGCGCGAAAATGTTTTTTGGAAGTGTTTTTCGGCTGGATCTTCACTACCGGATTTGTCAACGAATGGCGACACTTCATCCAACTCCCAAAACCGTTGTAGTAAAATATCGACATCTAAGGTAGAAATGAGCGAGGAAACTGGGACATGTTGCGTTTGTCTAGCATCCAACAACTCTCCTGTTACTACCCACCCAAACGATGTCTTCTGCGCAATTGGCAAACCGTCCGAACCTTGAATCTGCTCCCCCTTGAGAATACTCCATAACCTGTCAGCTCCCAACAGCATGTCAATAGGGCCAGGAATATTAAAGTTAGGATCTGCCAGGTCCAGATTTTGAAGATGGGACCAATTAGACGTATCAAAGGGTTGCGAAGGAAGATTAGATGTCAATTTGCTTAAGACAAACGCATCGACGAAGAGGTGTGTTTCACTGAAACGGGAACATAAGTTGACCGAAACACAACCTTTTGTTTGACCTGCATTTGTGGAAGACAAACCGCGAACAGGAATCCTTGCATGCCTACGAGAAAGACCAAGACGCTGAGCAAATGATTCAACCACAAACGAAATCTGTGATCCGGAATCGATCAACACACGACAGTTTATCGAGCTGCCTAGACTATCCTTCACCGTAGCCAAAATTGTGGGTAAAATGGTTTGCTTGCAGATGTTAATGCCGATCGAAGAATGATTGGTTACTGGCGAAGGAACAGGTGGCCGATGATTCTGTGTAGCTCTAGAATCTTGTGAAGAGATAGGAATTCGATTCAAAGTTACCGTATTGGTTGTATCTGCGTGTACCAATGAATGATGACGTGCTTTGCACACGCGGCAGCGAAACGAAGATCGACACTGATTAGCTTGATGACCTGCTCGAAGACAATTGAAACATAAATTGTTAGTTTTCACGAAATCACGGCGCGGTTCCACATCAAGGGCGACGAACTGTTCACATTGGGGTAGTATATGGTTTCCTTTGCATTTGGGGCACGAACAAGAATGCGCGAAAGGCAATGAATCAACGAAATGCGTACGAATCTGCACTTGAGGCTTAGCCCGTGAAACACTAGGTCGCGTTACCGTTTGGCATGATTCAAGCGCGTCACACCTTGATTGCAAAAAATCCAAAAGTTCTTCAAACTTGCAGTCATCCCGAGAACCGACTTTCTCTGCCCAACTCTTCTTGGTATCTACATCAAGTTTATTAACCAGCAGATATATCAACCATGGGTCACGATTGGACGAGCCGAGCGCATTTAGACCACGCACAACTTCATCCGCACCGTCTGTAATTTTACGCAAGGTGCACACATTTTCACTGGATATGGACGGGAGAGATAGAAAGGTCTGAATAAAAGATTGAATTATGAGGTGCACCCGATCATAGCGTTTCTCTAACCGATCCCACGCTTCGAGATAGTTTGCCTCACAAATGGGTATATATTTCACTAAATTTGCCGCTTCATCCCGAAGAAACGACTTCAAATAGTGAAACTTTTGTGTCGCAGTCAAATTGGGCTTGTTGTCGACTGTACCCATGAATGTATCGCGAAACGACGGCCAATCTTTGTAATTACCCGAAAACGGTGGCACTGTCAATTTGGGTAACTGAATTGAAGAAGGCGTATTTTCGGAAACACAATTCAACTTTTCGAGGAATTTGGATTGTTGGTGAGCGAGTTGTTCCATAACCGAATTTTCCGGCACCGTCACGGATTGTCTTTCGCGAATATTCTTCGAAATTAACGAATGCGCCGTGAAAAATCGACTTTCGTAGTCCTCGAACTCCAACTCAAGCTCGTTACCCTGTTCATCTGTTGCCTGCTTCAATGCCTCTTCGTGCAATGCCGAGAATTCTGACCACGTTTCGCTTAACTTGGCCAGTCGAATCTCTAACATTTCGAGATTGCACGAAGAGCTGATTGTATCGGCAAAGGCTACCGCACGTGTTAAGCGGCCCTTCACGTTACCGCGTCGAAGGTTAAGGGAGCTCATTTTTACACAATTGCCGACGATAGTTCAAAAAGTCAACACAGATTACGCGATTGGTTTTTAATAGGTTTTTGGATTTAACGCGCACTTATAATGTCTTTCAGTAAGCTTACGAATAATTTCGATTAACGCACTTTACATAAATCCGGCTCGAAGGACCAATTTTGTTAGGGATTCGACGAATTGAAGGTTCAACCGAAAGAAAAAAGAAAAACACCGGATATCCCAAAACAAATAACAATAATTTATTTTCGCAACGGTTTCGACGACTGCTTCGCTGCGCGTTCCAATATCGATTCCTCGAACCATCATCATCCACAGCAAGATTGCACCCACGCAGCAACACACATACATATACAATCGATTCACAAGCTCCGTGTCCGTCAAGATCATCTGCGTGTCGTACGATCGATGCTGTCGCACAGCGATTGGGTAGTGGGTTGATGCGCTGATCGTACGAGAAGAATTGTATGTAATTGTTGGTGGGATGCAACTGCAGATAAGATGGTACGATACAGTGGCTCACAGATTTTATAGTAAATTTTAACAATAATAATAATAGTATGTATTGTAATACAATTAACAGTGGAAAAAAAACAAAGAATAATATTGTACATAATAAGTTACATTTCTGAACAGGCGGTGAGGCTAAATACTTATCGGACCACCCTCGTATGCAGATATTTTTGAAACTACGTAATTCGACCTTGTGTATTACGAGTATGTAAATTAATAAATCAAGAAAATTAAACCAAACCCAATTATTAGGCTAAGAAAAACAGAATAGAAAACTTTTGCTCATGATTGTAGTTTTTTGGAGTTAATCCTTTTTTCCACAACCCTAGCTAATCTATTCTAACTTACCCCGACTTATGCATGTAGGCCAGCCGTTGGTGTTGGGCCGGCTTATCTTGAAAACGCTGAATGGTGATTATCGACAGTAGACAACGGAGCTTCCTCCAGCCACCAAGAGTCTTATTACTACCGGTCTACGTTTCTCGTATTTCTTTTGAACTCCAGACGTTTCGGCTAGCAGAATACGACATTGCGTTCGTAAAGATGCCGATCAACCCGTTCTTACCAAAACAGAGGTATGCTTCTGAGGAGCAAAGCCGTTACGGCGAACCCACTTGTGGTACAAGTTATTAGGGTATTAAGTCACGAATATAAGGTTATTGACTGAAGTCATTGCTCTTTTTGGCCTCAATTCAGTTTGACTAGAAAATTATCTACGTGTAAAGCCCTAGCTCTATTGTAAAGGATTTCGTTGGGGTAAAATTTTGTGTACGGATGTTTTATGAGATAAGTCCTAACACATTGTCTTTCAAACAGCAGATTACTTGCTCTGTAGAATGAATTTGGATGTTATAAAACATTCGGTCGGTATCATCGCTAGAATCTTACGGAAGTGGCCCAGCTAGCGGTTGGTTTTTTATATTATACTTGAAGGCGCTGGGACAGTCTTATCTTTGATAAATAAGTTGAGGTATGGCACAGTACTTTGTAGTGCTTATACATATATACATACATGCCACCCTTTGGACTTTTCAGAGGTGGTCAGTGTTGTATCTTATTTTGTTAAAGGCAAGCTCTGTATGTGAGAAAAGGTCATTTTAGGCTATTTTTTCTGCCGAAAGCTCGATTACATTGATAAAAGGTTATGTTTGCCTTTCTAGTACCTAGTTCTGCAGTTAAGCTTGAGCTTAAAAAAGATTTTTAAATGGAAATCATATCAATTTTGAAATTGGTCGGCGAACGGGTTCCTTGAATTTCCGGCATTAAAGTGAACTTCAAGCCTTGCGAAGATGTATACTTTCGCAATGAATACAATACTTTGTGTGCACTTTAATAATAATAATATTTTTTTATTTCTTTTTAGGTAAGTCTCTGCCATCATATTCACATCGAAGTAAAATATCGTTATGATCGGTGAGTAGAAGTAAATCATTTCGTTCCCAATGGAGTGTTTGAAAATCCCGTCAGTCAGCACGGTATCGTTTGTTTATTTATTTCTATCCAAGAATAGCGACCTACACCTACGGATGCCAGCACCCTTCGCATCCATCCAGTATCTCTGCATAGATGAAGGTGTGAAAAATGAACCGCTCTCGTCCAATAATTTTTAATTGTCGTCTCCAATTGATTCCCAACCATCCGTTGCGACGCAACACAACACTTTGTTTATTCTATTTTAATGAACAAGTGTCACCCCATCGATCGATCTTCGTCCGTTGAGAACCAAAATGAAATATGAGAACACAAATTTGTATCCCTTGGATACTGAGAAGGTCTCTGAAAAGGTTCTATTCTTTCGAATAGAACTAGAGAAAAAGCCGGACGAGCATATGCAATCAATCCCATGTCTCTCCTCACATCTGTCCGGGTTGGATCGTGAAAATTTATGACCACGATGGACAACAGTGGAGTTCGTTCAGGTCAGATTCGAAGATGGAAATGAAAAATAAGGAAGATCGTTTGGATTGCTTTTAATGACTATAATTCGGGAATGCATAAGGCAATAACGACAATGACGATGAACTGCCGCGATGTCTGGCATGTAAGAGTCTATCCTTGTTGTTGGCTTTTTCGTTTTATGTTTTTCTTTTGAGGAAACATGAAAATCCAGTCTTGTGCAGTCGGATGCAGTTTCCCTATAAAAGAAATAAAAATGAAAAAAAAAAAAAAAAAACAACAAGAGGAACGAATCGAAAGAGACCATATGATGAACATATTCTTATCCGTCGAGTGGGAGATGAAGAAAAATCCTTTTGAGGAGATGTTGGAGTGTAGAGGGAATACCTGCTCTGCGGGATGCTGTCTTCTGGTTAACACGTGTGCCCATCTTTCCTCACTCTCGCTCGCTCCGAGTGCCTTCATCGGTTTTCCTCTTCACTTGTTCGTATTTTGGTTTTTAGCTTCATGCAGAACGAACCAAGTGTGGAGAACGTTTCCATATCTAAATCGGTTTCTCGTCATCATTTGCCAGTGCATCTACATATCTGCTGATGATCTGAAATGCGTGGAACGGCTAAGGGGGAAGAGTGCGTTTGGACTGGAGAGCGAGGGCTTGTGGCTGGAGGATGTGTTGGATATGTTGGAGGAAGTGCAATTTCCTCTAACGAACTCCTTCTGTGGTGTGCTCATGCTGATCTTTATGGATGACTTGATGTGTGCGTGTAATGCTGCTGCATTCGCTGGAAGCAAATGTGTTTGGGTTTTCGTTTTTTGGTTTTGATTTTCAGATTGTTTTGATAACCGCAATTAAGAACATTTGATTTGGGATTATTTTAAATCGCCAGGCACTTGTAGTTCTTTAGGATGCTGAATGGTTGAAATGCACTGACTAAACAGAATAACAGTGATCGTGTGAGGCAGATGATGATGATGATGTGTGATGTATTGGAACCGTGTTGACCGGAAAATAAACAGATGTTCATGTGATGCACGTTTCGGGAGTTCAGAGAAATTGCTTCGGCTACTGAAATAGCGATTTAAATACGACCGCGACCTGATTCTTAAATATCAGGTTGGATTATTGCCTCCACCGTTATATAAATCTCACTATAATAAAGTCTTTCAATAGATTTTTAAAACATATTGAAGCCAAATTTACAATATTATTAAGGCAACTAAACCGCGTTCTCATGAATTTTATTTTTTATGTCGCTCATTTGTAAGGACCCATTGAGGCATCATTAGTTCGCGAACATAAAAGGTACGTTTTCTCACTCTACGGTGTAATCATCAAGGCATTATATAGATATACAGTTCGTCCCAGCATCCACACACGGCTAGTTTTAATAAACGTTTCTTTGAGCGGGGCTAGGAGAGCCTCCTTGTTACAAGCGGCTTTTGAAATTCTTTAAAAGGGTACCTCAATGGATGAGACAGTGGTACAAACAATTCAGCCTATAATCTTGTGGATTATATTGTTCTTGTTAATTCGAGAGTACTCGATATACTTGGGTGCGGCCGATGAGTCTACGGTTCAAAATTTGTTCAATAAATACCAGAACTTTTAGATTTCGAAAATAATTTGATCAATTCGTCTGTACGATGATTATCCCTTCAAACTAGGTCCTAGGTCCCATGTCCTGTTCGCGAAATTTTCTTCGGGCCAACCGAACGAGAAATTCAATGAATTATCGTGATATTGAGGGAAAGCGATTCGGTGCTGACCGAGCAATCCCTTGCTCAAAGCGTGGTTGTAGACCCAAACCTCTCGATTCCCCATTATGCACAACGAACTTGCATTTCTGCCACTTAAGTTTTGCGAATTTTGCGAAAAGACTTCTCCTCTGCTTAAGATCCAGTTAGTACGAGAGCTGAACCCCCTAGATCGCCAAGCTCATTGTATTTTCGCTGATTAGGTGTGATCAAACACAATTGCCCTATTCGGAAGTTGTCAACAGTCAAGAGTCTCCATCTAACTAACTAACTGTTGGTATAGATTTGCAGGCGTCAAAATTGAGCCATACATCTTCCGAAACGAGAACGTAATTGGTAATGGCGAAAGTTATTGGGCCTAAATTGAATGACATGGACCTGAATTACATGTGGTGCCTATAAGAGACTGCAACCTGCCATAAGTGGGACGTTACATTGGAATTGTAACAGAATTGGAATTCCCAAAACGCGTTAGTTCCAGAAGAGGCAATATTGAATGGCATCCAAAGTCATGCGATTTAACACCTTTAGACTTTTTTTCGCCGGGGCTAGAACAAGATTATTCAAACCATTGTATTGGTTAGATTCAGCTCTTATGGAACAGAGTCAGACAAAAATGGACCTCTCGGGACGAGAAATGCAAATAAAGCCGCGGATGCAACTTCGATATTACAGCAGTAATTGGTCCTATCCGAAACCACTTCGAAAACCTTTTTATATTATGTGATTTTTAAGCGTTTGATTTTTAATTGTCAAAAAGAACACAGTAAAAGTGCCCAAGTGTATACAATTTTTATTTGAGTTGATATGGACAAATCACTGACGGATACAACAACAGTGTTTTCTTTTCTCGCACAGTCTACGCATACAGTAGGTGGTTTGATGACCAATATGGTGAAATTGGTTTGAAATTTAGTCATTGCGTCTTGGATTGCTTTCTCAGTAGACAGACTACGACGACTTGAAACTGATGGCAGTGCGCCAAAAATATTTTTGACAGGACATCAATTTTGATAATGAAATTTAATAATTAGTTAGCGCTGTTCGAGTGTGAGGTTTTGTGTGATGAAATGGCAATGCTAATCGAGCATGTGTAACGTTGACACATCTCACATATCAGGCGTGAGCTGTCAAAAATAAAACACTGTAAAACCAAACAGCCAAAAAATCACCCTTTGCAATCTTAACCTGCATGCCTGGAAGGTGCAGTTGACATAAGATTTGTCGATTGGGTGCTGGAAATCTTCATTCATTTCATCATTATTTCTTACCGAAATTTGTTTTGAGTGTCAAGACTCATTTCCGTTAGTCTTGGGTACGCAAACCCAAGAAAAAAAGTGCGGCAATCTGTCCATCCGGAACGAGCAATAGTTTGGTTTGGCTTAGGAGTTGACGGTGTGATTGGGCCATCTTTTTTTTTTTTAAATAATGCGATCATGTCAATCAATGGTTTCCGCTACTGAACAATGTTAACTAACTTCTGTCTCCTCTCAATCTTTTATCGACCCCCTTCTGCCCCCCACAGTCAAACTTACCCAGCAAACCGCTAACCCCGTCGAATGTCGTTATGCTCTCTCTCGGTTAAGGGATAAAAAAACATACGAAAACATCCGACTCTTCCTAGCTTATCTCCATGATAAGTCAGACTCCGTTTGCTACGAAGGAAAAACTAACACAAGCGTAAGGGTATCAATCGAACAGGAAGGTCTTCCTGCTGACTTCGCTAGCCTCAAAAACCTCTTCGTAAAATACCACGAATTCTTCAATATTTCCCCTCAAAAAGTCTCAAATGATCTCGAAACTTTCCGGCAATATATACACTCAAAACGGATATCGCACCTCCAGCGTAGCCGAGCCGACCACGACAGGTTTTTTCGTTCCTAATTGTCGCCATCCTCCTGTCACCCACACCCTCTGCAAAAACCTCCCTCTTACTATTTATTATCAAAATGTAAGAGGTCTCCGCTCGAAAACCCAAGCTATCCTGCAACAATCACATGCTTTGTCCTTTGATGTCTTCGCGTTGACTGAAACGAACCTGATCCCCAGCATAAATAACCTCGAACTGTTCCCACCAAATTTTAATGTTTATCGCGATGACGAACTCAGCCGACTCACTGACGATTGTCCTTGCCGAGGCGTTCTACTAGCCGTCCTTAATACAATTGACTCTTCCCTTATTGCAGTATCATCCTCCCCACTTCTCGACTTTGTTTCAATTAAGATTGCTCTACCCCAGAAGACATTATACATCATTTGTTTCTACATCTTGCCCTCACAACCTATTGAATCCTATGAACTCGCCATCAACACAATCGACCAATTAACCGATTTAAGAAACTCTCAAGATGAAATCCTTGTTTTCGGTGACTTCAACCTTCCTCATCTTAAATGGATCCAATTAGACGATCAATCGTCTTACACTGCCACCAATCCCACTACTGCCAAAGAATGTCTCTTCTTGGATCGCCTAACAGATTCAAACCTCAGCCAAATTAGTGGCGTACTAAACTACATGGGTAGACAACTCGACCTCATATTCACAACCGATCCTCTCAACTCTTCTGTTTCACTTAGTCCCCTTTCCCTTTCAACCATCGATAACTTCCATCCTCCCCTCCTCCTTTCCTTCTTTCACGATTCTCCATCACAGAATAAACCTCCTACAGTTCTGGCCTCTTACGATTTCCACAAAGCAAAATTTCATCTAATAAATGAATACCTTAAAAATGCCCCTCTCAATTTTGAAAACCTAACCGTAAACGATGCTATATCCATATTCTACAGGGAAATATTTTACTCTATCTCTCTTTACGTTCCCGTTTCACAACGCAAAACTTCGTCCACCTCCCCACCCTGGTATAATCGCAGGCTCCGTTCTCTAAGAAACAAAAGAAATAAGCAATGGACAATCTTCCTTCGTACTCAATCATCCAATGACTTTTCTAACTACCTGGGCAGCTATCTCCACTTTACCGCCCTACACAACTTCCTCTATCAACGGTATTTAACAGAAACGCAAGCCAATCTTATAAACGATCCAAAGTCCTTCTTTAAGTTTGTTAACTATAAAAGAAAATCCGATGGCTACCCTACCTCCCTCTCCTTCCACGATCAAACCTCGAATGATCCCAATATTATCGCCAACTTTTTCGCCACCTTTTTTAAACAGTCTTTCGCCGACGACTCGTTTGCTCCAGACTTCTCATACTTTCATTATCTACCGAATTTTTCTCTTGGACCATTTCTCCCACACACAGTTGATTCTCATGTCATCGAAAACAAATTAAATCTACTTAATGATGAATTCACTCCTGGACCCGACGGTCTCCCTGCCATATTTCTAAAAAAATGCTCCTCAACCATCTCTCGCCCTCTCTCGAAAATCTTCACTCTATCCCTATCCCAAGGTGAATTCCCCCGCTTATGGAAAAACTCATTTATCACCCCTATACATAAAAAAGGTCCGAAGAACGTTGTTAACAACTATCGTCCCATTGCCAAACTATCACATATACCTAAACTCTTCGAGAGTGTTTTGTACGAAACACTAAGTTTTCGCTGCAAGTCATTAATCTCCCCCAGACAACACGGTTTCCTCAAATGCAGATCCACAACCACTAACCTTGTTGAATTTGTGTCCTTTACCCTATCAGCCTTAGAGAACGGCAAAGAAGTCGACGTTATCTCAACCGATTTCAGTAAAGCCTTCGATAAAATCTCCCACAGACTGATACTCTTCAAATTGTCCTCCCTTGGCTTCGACCCCATCTCTTTGAAGTGGATATCTTCTTACCTGGAAAATCGCTATTATAATGTTCGTTTTAGATCTGCCTTCTCTAACCCCTTTTTAGCCTCCTCCGGCGTCCCCCAAGGCAGCCACTTAGGTCCACTTCTTTTCGTTCTTTCCATAAACGATCTTGAATTGGTGATCAAACACTCCCACATCTCATTATACGCCGACGACACCAAGTTCTTCAAGACCATTTCCTCCAGTCATGACTCTTCCCTTATTCAATCTGATCTCAATAGCTTTTCCATCTGGTGCTCCAAAAATTGCTTAGAGCTTAATATTTCCAAATGCCAATCAATTACCTTTTCACGTAAACGAATCAAACCTCCTCCTCGTCTCTACTTCCTCAATAATCAACCCATCTCCACGGTTCAAGTCATTCGCGATCTTGGCATATTATGTGACCAAGAGCTTAATTTTCGGGCACACATCGATGAAATAATCCTTAAAGCTAATTCTGCACTCGGTTTCGTGAAGCGATGGTCTAAAGAATTCTCGGACCCTTACGTTACCCGATCTCTTTACATAACCTTTGTCCGGCCCCTTCTTGAATACGCCTCCCAGGTGTGGTCTCCCTACCAACAAACCCACATTTCTAGAATCGAGAGCATCCAACGCCGATTCCTACGTTTTGCTCTTCGAGGTCTCCCCTGGGGCAATCCTTTGATTTTACCACCCTACCAAGACCGCCTTAAACTAATCAACATGAACACGTTGGAAGAAAGAAGAGTTGTATCTGACATTCTTTTTATCCATCGTCTCCTTTCAGGTACCATTGACTGCGCGACTCTCTATAACTCTGTCTCTATCAACACTAACCCCCGCAACGTACGAAATCCCCGTCTCTTCTATCTACCCACCCCCCGTACTGCCTATGGCTCCAATGAACCTATTTCTCGTATGCTGGGAATTGTTAATTCGAATCCTTACTTCGATTTCAACCTCAGCACTCGATGCCTAAAAATCCGCCTTCTTAACCACCCTCCCCTTCTCCCTACCTAGTAAGTGAGATTAGGTTAAGATTAGATTAAGCTAGCTTGAATTAAGCCCAATAAATGGGGGCGTTCGCCCCCACGAAAATAACTTTTTTGCTTTATATTGCTGCTTTGGACGTTGATGACGCATGACAACATCAAATGGCACATAGCTGGTGAAAAAATGGCTCTACTGCATGGAAAATGTCTTCGAAATGTGATTTCCTGACTGTTATTGACCGCCGAGATCATGCGATTTAACATCGTCATTTTTTCCGCTTATACTAAAGGAATTTTCAATAAGAGCAGGAATGTTGAAATGGAATAGAAAAAGCAGTGTGTGAGGTACAATATTAATAAAATTTTCTCTTTATTTGAAAGGCCCATGTATACCATTATTAATAGAATTCGAATTCCCGCCCCGGCTTCTTACAGTGGCATGGATCCGAGTGATCGAATTGCAATGACTCTTCCGCATAGATCCGCCTGAATTTGAGCCATGGCCTTTGTTATGCTCACTTCTGAAACAACGCAAGAAAAAGTCAAACTAGTCTAGGCCAAAATTAGGGTCCTCTTCCAAACTTCCCAAAGCCCAATCAGCGAACAAACGGCCTTGTCTGTGGTCATGAACTTTGAGTTCCTGGGTCAGTTGGATCTTGTGCGGCTGTCTCAAGATCTCGACGTAAAATTCTCGACGCAAAATTCGCCAAGTTGAAGTCTGCGAAAGGCCGAGTCTTAGCGAATGGCGAAGAACCGACTGCCTCGGGTTCTGATGTACACTTTCTCGGCCGATCTTGCGTTCCTTTGACGATGTTAGCTGATTGCTTACCGAACCGGTCTTCTCAAACTTTGAAGAGTCGACTGTGAAGGGCTGTCTACTTTAAAATGGGCACACCGCGCAACTTTTGCGTTCGTTAGTGCAGTCATTTTGATAATAAAACTATCATTTGGACATGCCATTCAATAGTATAACCTGCCATGATGATGGGCATCAGTAACTGAATAATAAACAACAGATTTGACAGATGTAACCAACATAATATGGCCCCCATAAGTCGCCAAAATTTACCCACGCAAATTGAAAAACCCTTTATATGGTGGCCAATGCTTCAAGGCAAATATCGGTTCTGTTATTCGCGAACCGCATTCACACAAAAATTTGGTGAAAGAAGAAAAAAAAAAAAAATAGACTATATGAAGCCAGAGCCGAAATGTTCATTTGGTGCGTTAGACTAAAATGAAAATACCTATCATCACGTACTACAAAACTTTGTATTTTGGTGCTGATTTAAAATGACACTTCTTGTTGGATGGCAGATTTAGCAAAAACAATTTTTTTACATTCCGAAAACCTTGCTGCACTTGATTTCAGTAATGTAAAGATATTTTCGGACATGTTTCGAACATTATATTATAGTATAGTGATATCTTATCGTTTATAGTCGGGCTTAATAATGTCCCGAATATTTTTTGTCAGAAATTCCCATTCGACATATTAGAATATTAGAAAGTGACATCAACGGCCTCACCTGAGAATCTCTGGCTAAATTCAACAGCTTAGGGTAATATATCTACGATTGCAATGCTCATGACTAATAGCGCAAACGACAAATTCTTTTACTTAGTTTTCTGAACGGAAATAGGCTTATTCCCATCAAACACAAAAGAGAGGAATAAACTATAGTTTCAACCGTCTGAGTAGCATGAAACCATTTTTCAGTCGAACCTTCACTTCCATTCTTTCCAATCCTTGTCGAATCCTTTTGTGATTTCACACTTTCCAAGCCGGATAAATATCCTTTGTTTGTTATCCCCCTCCGTTCGATCGATACCTCTTCAAATAGTTTCTTCCCACGTGACACTTGTACTCGGACCTACATCAAACCAATCCGCAGCTGTTGCGTGTATCTTTTTGTATAAAACCAATGAAAAAAAGAACACATGTCGCAAGCGAATCAACAGGAGATCGCTGGTTGGTTTGCCTTTCATACAGCAAACCAACTAGGGATTACTGTTCAGCTGAGCGTAATATTTGTCTTGAATCGGGACGCTTGACAAACCGCAGGAAGTCCACTACATGTCCATTGGGTCGTAATGCCTGTACAACTAGCTGCTGATAATCTGAGTATCTAAATACCTTCTACGGTATCTAGTCGTAGAGTAATTGAGTCTCATCCTTCAAGGCCAAACATAACATCTCGCCGCCACCGGTATGGAAAGTTTTGCAAAAACATCGCAAAGCAACATGAGAGTTGACCTTTCGGACCGGCGCGCGATCGCTTCGTTTAGATGCAGCTACTCGTAAAGCTACAACAATCGCTGTAATTAATCTCTGATTACTCTGAATTGGAACGCCATGCTGCTTGGTTAGTCCGGCTGCAATTCGCACTGGACAAATGCGTAGTTTGCACACTGCAGTTCGTATCTCTACGTGGACTAGTGTGGCTCGGTTGAACCTTTTTTTTTTTTGTCTTTTCCGCCGTACATGGAGCAAACAATGATTTTGTCGTCGATTGCTTGCTGTTTGGTTGTGTTTAAGTAGAGCGTGAAGAACACGCTTTTTTCCTTTTAATTGATTTCCAGGAAAGTTGTTGTTTTATCGAACGCCTTATTGAACGATATCTACATCAATTACCCTAGATAGCCGGGACCGGGAGTGTTGTCGCGAGTGTGCTTTGCGCTTTGGCTCCTCTGTGAGTAATTGTATTCCATGTCGAGCGATGAGTACCTGTTGACAAACAGTGATTGTTGAAAGAGTTGTAAAAAATCAACAAGGCACGGAGGGGTTTTGGCAGACGCACCCTCATGGATAGGTTACGACTCAAAGCGTCAATGTCGTGTTGTGATTGATTAGTAATTGAAATAGAATTATTGTTTGATTGGAATTTCCGCAAATTGCCAAACAATCGAGTAGATTGATACAAAGTAAATATTTTCGCTAAAGTACTGACTAAGGCAAGACTTGTGTGGTCCCCTAGAGTTAAATTTATTTGAACAATATTCCAAAAACGCATGAATAGCATGGATTTTTTTGCGAGACAAGTTTTCCTTTCGAGATCTTCAGGTGATAGCGGCCAGCAAGCATTTAAGGTTGATAGAAGTGTACTCTTACACATACTACGTAGTGTGTTTTACCAACATTGCCTAAATTTGTCTTCTTACATGTACGAATCCTAATTTCTATGCTAAATAATCAGAGGACAGAGTCTTCCAATTCGGGATTCCTATTTTTTATTTAAAAAAATATTTGACCTCCGATTTTTTTACGCAGAACATCTAACGTTGCACGCGATAGGTGACAGGTGACATTCTACTTCATCTAGTTGAAACCCCTTAACTTCCACATCAATATCTTCAATTTCGTGCCATAAAAACTCTACTACTTTACAGCCGTGGCGTTTTAAAAAAAATAGGGCTCACTTGTACTACTTAACCACAATGCGCGTCACATATTTTTTTTTGTGGCATGCAAAGGTTTCTCGTGTATCACGCGAGTATTTTACGTTACATATACGAGTACTACATCCATTTCCTGCTACTCCCACACTCAATTCTGCTGCCCATGATCGTTAAGCTCCAGTGCCTGGGATCCTAAATTCGCCATTATAGTGGTTCTAGTTTTACGAATGTGTCGAATGGATTATTCTAACCAGATCACAAGAAAGAAAACCGCTATAATAGCGCCAACTACAGGGGAATAGTCTTCTTAACAGCGCATACAAAATCTTCTCCGCCGCTTTGGGTGAACGCCTGAAGCCTTTTGTGGATAACTTGATCAGCTCTTATCAGTGCGGCTTCAGGCCAGGCAAGTCCACAATAGACCAAATATTCGCACTGCAGCAGATATTGGAGAAGACTCAAGAATTCCAAATCGAAACCCATTACCTTTTTATCGATTTTCAAGCGTCGTATGGAAGTGTACATAGAGACAAATTACACGGAGTCATGTCTAGTTTTAACTCTTGCTGCTCCATTAAGGTCGGGAACGAACTAACCAAAACCTTTGGTGTTAAAAAAGGATTTAGACAAGGCGCCGACCTGCCATGGAATTTAGTCAATGTCGTCCTTGAAAATATCGTGCAACAGTCACTAGCCAATAAAAGAGGTACGATCTATTTCAAGTCTGCGTAATTGCTTGCGTACTGGGATGACATCGACGTGATTGAAAGTTCACAGCGAGAAATCAATGAGGTTTTGCGGCTTAATTGGAAGCGTGGTGGAAGCGGCTAAAATGGATCTTAAGGTCAGTGAGGGTAAATCCAAATATATGTTGTCATCAAGAAAAGATACAACATCGACGTCTTGTCATTCTCGGCGCTATAATTTCGAAGCAGTCAAGGACTTACTTATGACCAGCGACAACAATCCCAGTGCTGAGGTAAAACGCAGAACTACCGGTCCTCCTCCATTTCGCAGAGGTCTTGGTCGTTCCAAGAGGAAAATTCTCCTTTAATCTACGGTCCCGTTTGTATAAACGGAATTTGGAGAAGATCCAATGAAGAACTGAACTGGCTGTACAACGACATCGGCCTAGTACGACGTAGCAGAAGGCGACCGCATCTATGGTGGCGCGCACTGATGGAAGGGGACTTTAACCAGTTGGGAATGCGGCACTGAAAACAGCCAGCCAAAGACCGTGCTGGCTGGAAACGCGTGTTGGTTGAAACCCAGTTTCATCCCCGACTGTAGCATCACGAAATGAGGACAAAAGAAGACGAAGAATACGATTTAGAGGTTTGAAGTTCAGAGGCTTGTTATCAACCCTTTGCCAATCATTCCTGTCGTGAGTGTGTTCCTTCCATGTTTCGCTATTCTGTTCTATCTCTTTTAAGTGCATTCTTATATTGTCCTTCCATCTATGGTGCGGCCTTCCTGGCGATCTTTTTTCTACGGGTTTTCCACTCATTATTCATTTGACTGTCCACTGTCCATGTGTTCTACGTGTCCTGTCCATCTTGGTCTTCGCGATTGTAACATATTACTCAGACGATGCTTGGGGTTGAATAAGGTCCCTCTTCTCCTGTTTTCCACCATGGATTTTCCTTAAAATCTTGTATTCAAAGACTTGAAATCTATTTGCCTCCTTCTTAGTCAGAGGTCAAGTTTAACATCCGTAAAATGTCATTGGCATTATTATGGTTTTATATATGTATGTAAATATAGATTTTGATATTGCAAGACAAAGAGTTGTTTTGAATAGTTCCTTCATCGCGAACAACAACGTACTGCCCATATGCAGCCTTGTATTAATTTCGATCTTTATGTTCCCAGATAGGGGAAATAGTCCACTATCTCAAAGGGTTTACCGAGTCCAGTGAGGTGTGAGGTATGTATCGATTCGATCAGTGACCATGTGTTTGATTTTCTCATCAGTTACTTTTAAACCTACTTCCTTTCCTGACATTATTAGACACCTATTTCACTATCTCTCAGTTGACGGGAAAAAAAATCACCTTGACCAAATGTGTTGCGGATAAGTTGCCATTTGCAATGGCATAATGTTCTTTTATCTGATGAGGCTAATGTGGCAAATGGTGAAAAAATTACCATGAAAGTTATAAAACTTATTTTTACGATGATATGAAATTGCTTGTCCTATCATTGACATTTTAATGCTATCTTACGCCGAACACAACATGCAACTTCTACTTATGATTACTTAAACAGAATAATGATCATAAGTACTAATCAAAGCGTGTAAAACAATATTAATATTTTAAGCTGGCTCCTTCAATCGTCAGATGTATATTCTATCGAGAACCTTCGACAAGAGGTCAAAGTTACATTGAGGGGTGTGGAAGCGTCCAATAACATGGATTTGTGATAGACTGTTCAGGCTGCTTGGAAACTAGTCCATCTAGTACCTGCCAGAAACTAGTGCATTCGATGCCACGGCCGTTATCAAGAACAAAAGCTATTCATCGTAATACTGAGGTAGCCAGTTGATCGTTCACACTTAATTTATTGTATTCCCAGTTTCTTCGTCTTTTCAAAATTATTTTTTTATTATTTTCTACATCAATCTGTTTCGTGGTATTTTCTCTTTAGAACATCCCCTCAACATTCTGTTAATTATCATTTACCATTTACCTAAGTTAGGCAAGGTATGATATCAAAACGGTCCTTTAGCTATATACATAGTGACACGTCAAACAATCGGCGCCCTCAATTTGACTATTGCTAGAAAAAGTTTTCTGAATTTTATCAAAAACAGCCTCAACTGGTTTAAAAATGAGAATTTGCCCATCGCTAGCTACAACTTTTGAGCCTATCCAGAAGTCGACCCAATTTTTGGTTTCTTCGAAAAATCAAATTTCAACATTCTCAAAATTCTCGAAGTCACTGTTCGGAACAAGTGCTACTTGAAAGTGACGATGCCTGGGGAATACGGCGAGTGGGGTCTCATTGACCAAACTCGTTGTCCGCTTTAACACCACTTTTTCATGTGTTCACTGGTATTGTGGCCGTTTTTCGATCTTCGTTTGGCTTCATCGTCCAATTTTCCACTCTTCATCGACTGTCAAAATACAGAAAGCTATTCCTTTTTTGCCGTTGGAGCATCAGTTCAACGACTCTCGCTTGAAACTCGTATGACACCCGATTTCTTTAGTTTTGCACCATTCCTAACGCTTTCAAACGATGGGAAATACCTTACGGCCATTGAAATGGATCTTCACATGGATCTTAATTTATTGTAGTCATATTTCCATAAAACTTTTTCACCAGTTCGGGTACTCCTTGTCGTCAACATCGAAGAATCAATTCCGTAGCATTGAAATCATTCCCGACTCGTTTTCACAAATATAAGCTTAATCCTGTAATTGTTCAACGTGCCTCAGCCGCAGTTTTATTTGAGTTGAAGGGGAACAACTAAAGCTCCCGTATTTTTTATCCCATTAACTTATTTGGCTCGAAAGTCGACATTTTCACGCACAAACAAATATATGACGGCGATGAAAATTTACAAATGTAACGATGAGGATCAAGCTTGATAGATGATCAAGTTCACCATGTTGTGTTTCTGATCAGCGTGCACCACTAACGCCATCTGTTGGAAAACGGCGGTTACGGTCATGCCTGAGCTTCCTAAGTTTTATCTAATCGGCATTTTGATCAGAACAACTTCTGTACTGTTCTGAGAGCGCCGTGACGCAATGGGTAGTGTGGCAAAACCCTCCGTAGTACATTTGCTTTGAAAAAACTTCTCGGCTCTCGCCGTTCGGAATCGGCATAAAAAATTCGTCCCGTTCACTTGTGCGAAAAACAAATCACACACAATATAAGCCTACAAAACCTTATATATAGAAATTCATAAATTTTATAACTATGTATATGTGTCAAATGTTTAATTGAAATGTGTAAATTTAAACAGGAACAGTCTAGAGATGATTGCTTGACCTTGACTTTAAACCTTGCTGAAAGGCTAAGAGAAGTCATAGCTGAATTTTCTCTAGCAGCTGCTGCAAGTTGTTCAATACCATATCAATAACCTAACCCTGGCCTGGCTTCTGGTCCTATGACGTGAAATAATGTACCAAGTCCTGCCATAAGTTCTGTTACACAATTTCCAGCGCTTATCGTTCAAAACTTTTTCCGGGAATAGAACCGTTAACTTTTTTCAGAACACATGCACTGACCAGTGAAGAATACTAGTCAGTTTGGTTTCAGTTTGCAAACTATTAACACAGAGTGGGGCGTAAAAGACATCGAGTCGCTTTAATAGCGTCGCATAAGTGCGGAAGAGTGCTGGCCAAATTTTCGAGTTGCTAAAACCACTCGGAATATCAAGATAATTCGTTGATCGGGCTATTGCTCGCTTCGGCGAATTGTTTGAAGTAGAGGACAGGCCAAGAAGTGGTCGCCCGCGCGTCGTCCGTACGAGTGCGGTAGTAAAGGCAGTAAATGAACGAATTCGGAGAAATCCCCTCAGGAAGCAGGAATTGGAGTTGGAGCAGGAGTGGTTTAGAGTCAATATTCCTGGCTTTATAGCAGCAGAAGATTGGCCGTCGGGTTGTCCAGATCTGAATCCACTGGATTGTGGTTTGTGATCAAAACATGGACAACATGGCCTGCAAGACTCCCCACAGAAATTTGAAAAGCCTTAAAACAGCATTAACCAGAGCAGCGTCCACGATCTTCATGGAAACCGTTCGTGTCGCTATAGTCCAATGGCCACAACGTTTAAAAGCTTGTGTTAAAGCAAAAGGTGGTCATTTCGAATGAACCCAACTTTTTTTAATAACCAATATTGTGTTATAATAAATGAAATAATTTTAAATACAATATGCTTAGTGCTTTTTGTTTTATAGCGTTTTATATTTGTAACAGAATTTATGGCAGGACTAGGTAAATATATTTTTACGACTTAAATCTATTAGACTTAGTGTGCCCCACCAGAGAACTTTGATGGGAATATTAACCACGAGCAATAGAAAAAAATAAAAAAAACAACGTTGGATATGATAGCACAAGGGCGGATGTAGGTAATCAATTAAACATCATAACTTGTGATTTTCTAATCGTTTGATTTTTAACAGTCAATAATAAAACAGGGACATTGCAAAAGTGTATACAATTTATAATTTAATTGATAAATCACTGCTTGCCATTTACTTTTTAAAGATTATTTCGTGTTAATGTTGACAACGACTACGTTTTAAGTGGTCCATATGGGGAATCCGATTTTATATGGGCATATGGGCTGGTATCTTTCTAATGTCGTATAATGTCGTTTTCCAAAGGTTCAGTTGACGAATTGACGTCAAATCGCGCGACCTAGCGGGTCAACTCACCCGTCCTAAACGAGAGGTAAATTGCTCACGGAACACTTTCTCAGTTGGTCCATCGTGTGCTGTGTGGCAACTACATGTGTACCAAGCATTTTGGGCTAAACAAAGTTCGGATAACTTTGTTTTCATGGTCGTATTTGAATAATACTGGCCAATAATTCCGCCGGATCATAAATCGAACCAAATAGTAGTGTCAGTGTACTGGCTAAAGTTGTTCATGGGATCAAACACGGCAGTTTTGTTTATAAACTTACTGTCTTCCTGCTGAGAAGAATTTGTGGACAAAAATGCCGAACTTCCTTTTCCTGCGACTTTTCAAAGCCCACTGACCGAAAATTCGACGCTGTGGCAGGTCGTTCGGCTTAAACTCTTGCTCGAGCTGTATATTATAAGGGTTTCGACCAAGATCCCTACGTAAAATCTTCCACGTAGTTGACTACCATAATCTCAATTGCTGCGAAAGCGGTAAGTGGCTAGATGTTCAATATCGTGAAAGTGGTGCGAAATTTGGACACTGTGGCGTGAATTGCTTGTTCAGTAGACCGATAATGGCAACCGTAAAATGGTCGAAGCGTGTTAAAAACATTTTTGACAAATCACGAATTTCGTTAATACAATTCATTAAATTGCAATCGCTGCTAGGGTTTAAGTTTTTCCCTGATGAAGTGGCAATGTTAACTGAGTTTGTTAAAGCTTTGACAAAAGTGGAACTTAATCTGTGATGAGGGATGTATAGATGAAGATAATCTAGTTGCGAACTTGTAATAGCTCAGGTGTTGAAGGTATGGCAAAATTCCATACCAATGCGGACAGATTTAGCTTGGCTATCTACAGGCGAATATAGCGAGTAAAAAAATTATTTCACTACATATAACCTGGACATAAGATCGGTTACAGTTTCAACATGTCTGTCTAACTTGTGTAGAATAACGCCGTTTCCTCAAATTTGGTAAATATCTACCTAAGAAAATCAATCAAAAGAGATTTTGGACAAGTGACGTAGCATACTATTATCGTCCTTAAAATAATCAAACACAACTCCTAGATCAAACTTATTTTATCGTGAATCATCTGGTAGCTACCAATTTAGATTGTGTCTCAGAAGTTTCGCGCCCTTTCATTTTGATTTAATACAGCCTTACTAGACGTCATTAGACCCTCCATGGCAAGATGTACTTTTCTTTACATTATTAGCGGATGTTTGCAAGGTTAGCTTCTGACCTCTAGGTAGCTTCTGAGTATTGAGACTGCATATGCCTCTGTCAAAGCTTGTTCTACTGATGGGGGGCTTAAAATATGTATTGTTTATATTCATTGGCTTTAACGTTGACATTAACTACGTTCAGTGACTTGCTTACTCAAGCACAAGTGTAAAAGGTAAGCGTTAGGAAAATTGGGTCTTTTCGAGTTCAAAAGAGTATCGACTTTTACATTTATTCACTTCCCTCATGTTTTAAATCGCTGTTTTCATCTCATCTTTGTTTAATTTATTATGTTGAAGTCGAAAACATTTTATGAAGTTATGTATGTAAATAGTCTAAAACTAATATTCTTGCTTATAGACAGAAAGTCATGGAAAGCGCACAAAAATGTCTACAACTTCCCACATAAATTCACTATTTACGCACTAAGAACACGGTGATTTGAGTTTTCACACTTCTTCTTCTTAATTCTTTCATTTGTTTTCTCAAAATCATTCAATCCTCACACCTCACTAAATGTAAAATCAGTTGTATGTGGCAAAGACGAAGAAGTGAGAATCTCATAATTGGACAAATAAACAAAATAGGCTTTAGTGCTCTAGCCCTTCCTCTCAGCAATTACGTTTTGCCTTGCTCCTTTGCCTCTTCCCTACTTCCTTCTTGCCTACCTTTCGCTACTTCTCGAATTGAAGGCCACAAAGCATGTTATAATTTTCTAAAGGTGTTAATTGATGACCATAATCGAAGGAAGATGATTTATTGCTTGGAGGATTCACTCTCCGCCTCGCAGCATCTGCGGTCGACGGGGTTGTCTACGAGTGTTTGTGTTTTGCCTCGCTGCATCTCACATTAGGCTTGATCCTCATTATCATCGTCGTCATGTCGTCATAATCGCTGGAGTGGACTAAAAAATATCCCTCGGCCATGGCGGTGGTCGTTATGTGGTTTGTGGGCAGCGATATCGATGAGTTTTCGTTGATCGTTATTCTACAAAAGTGATCAGTTTGCTCATTTGTGGGTACTTTTGGAAGATAAAGTCGTGATAAATGGATTTTGGCTTGAGCTGCTTTCTTAATTAGTTTTTTATTGCATAAATAATATTTTTTTGTTATAAGTAATCCTCCCGGGAATAGCCAGCCGGTAGAAGACGGGCTTATATCAATTAGTTAGGGACTTAAGCCGTCAGTAACTTGTGTTTTGAATTTATTCGATGAGAGTCTTACGGCAAAATCTTATTTACGTATTTGGTTTTTGGCTTTTAATCGCTTGATTAAGCATGACGACGTTTTTCTTGGAAAAGAAATTGGAACGTCTGCACTTATTTGCCTAAGACTTTGGCTTGTGGCTTCATTAAAATGTCTCTAAACACAATTTACCTTACCGGAAGAAGCGAAATTAGTTCTGATCCCGTCACGGATATGCCAAACATACATTTTGTATAGCTCTGTAGATTTCAAACTATTTGTTATCTCAGACTGTTCTATGTTTCCACCCCATCAAAACAATACCCAACCTCGGGGGTGACTTATCTACGAAACTGCGACAACTATTTCCAAACAGTCAACTTTGTCTTAAATCCGATTTTGCAAAAATGCACAAATCATTTCCGTTGCAACCCTCCTTCCGCACGTGAGCTATTTCCTCATATTATTTCATTCTTATTTACGAAGGATATCCGATACCCATCCCAAACGCACTCCCATCCGAATTCGAGTGGGTGTACGTCTACTCAACCCCAATGTGTCGTTCGCTCGCCTACGTTTGCCCTTATTGCTCGAATCTCGAATACGATATACGAGTACGAGAACTGAAGATTCTATCTGTATCTGCGAGTAGCATCGCATTTCACTTTTTATTTTTATATTTGTTTTTGCAACATTTACGATTTTATTTATCGTTATGGGTTAAAGTATCAGTTGCCAAAGGGAACGAAAGGGTAAAGCGTAGGGCCTTCGTCTCGAGTTGCCCTCTGAGTCGGGGGAACTGAAAAAAAAAAGAAAGAAAATGTCATTCGACTCACACCATTAAAGCTGAGATTTTAAAAATGTTTATTGACGTTTTCTTATATTTTTTTTTCATCTTTCTTTTGGTCTCCTTGGATCCCTTGTGTTCGTTTCCACCGCAGTTCGTTGTCGAACGACTTGAGTGGGTCGAATTGATTTTGTGTGTCCTCACTCACATCACACTTTTCAACATTTTTAAGTGTTTTTTATTTATTTATTTAGTTTCTCTTTTTTTTTTTATTTATTTCCCTTTTTTTCTTACTTCGGTTGATTGGATTGCGCGCGGCATTTTACGATGTACGACATACGAACTCGCGTCTAAATGAAATATTACTGCAGAAGCTGTCGAGGAGGAGGAACGGAAAGAGATGAAGAGGAGAGGGAAATCAATCGCTAATTGAAAGATGCCGTAAAAATAGATTTACTGACGTTTAAAATTGACTGACAGTTGCGTTGATCAGGTATCGTTGAGACGAAACTGCTCCTCGTTCGCATAGTGGCTGATGGATGTGAGTTTGCTGTTAGCGGTTGGATGCTTTGGGTGACAATTTTGGTGGAGGACGGGCTTCGATTGAATTGATTGGGGGGACCATTGGACGAAGGAGTCAAAACAAATTGGCTCGATGACAACGTAATGTTAGAAGTGAGGCTGCTACTCAATTATTCTGGTTAGGGACGCGGTATGCCAAGGTGTGCATGTGACTTTGGTCATTCGCAATTTTCGCTTAACTTTCACAACAGCAAATGAAAGGTATTCTGATGGTGCATTTTTTTAACGAGATGAACATAGAAATTAACTGGCTAGTGTGATCAAATCGAAAGGTGACTTTCGAGTTTGAGCTATAGGTAATATATCGATTCGAAAAAATATTTTTTCTACGGGCTGGTACTACTGTTTTCCATGCCTTTATCTCCATTGATTTCAAAGTTGCGCTTGTGTTTTGTCAAGAGGTTGCATTTAATTTTCTCTATGACATGAAATTTCTTTTGTAGAAACATTGAGGGTATCACAGAAAGCTAGGCTATGTGGAAGAAGTATGTCTACAAGTTGTACAAACCATTCCAGGAAGGCAGGGAAGATGTTGAAAAAAATAGTTTTTCAACCGGCCAAAAATCTCAAGCAATACGTCAAACAAATCAAAGACTAGTTGCTCAAAAATCGTCGACTGATCATTATATACTCGTACCTTGTTGATTTGTTGGCATATCTTATGGATTAGTTCAAACTATTTTGAAAGACTGTTTAGTCCTCAGAAGCATATACTTTCGATTCAAAAGTAAGACGTAGACGTCTTGTCACCATTACTCTTTAATATGGTACTGGTATATGGAATTGGATCCCTCCCATTCACTTTAGCTTACGCTGACGATCTAGAACTCTGGAAAGGAGATAGTTAATACAAAAGCAGAAATTCTAAAAAAACGGAAAGAGGCTTAGTGGTAAATAAAGACCCGAACAATTACATGGTTACTTGATTACTGATCGATTTAGATCGATTCAAAGCTTGCACCTGAATTGTCGATAAACGATTTGAGAAAGTGGACGAGTTCAACTATCATTTTGACTGTTAAAAACGACATAAAGATCGATATAAATAAAAGGATGGATATGGGCAACGCGTGGTTCTTCGCTAGCAGCTATTGAAAACAACTCTCCATCAGAGTAACGCTAGTGACGCTACTGATGTGAAACTTAATTTCTTACTAAGAAGAAGGGAAATCGATTTCAGAAATTTTAAACCATGATCTTGAAAGAAAATTGTGGACGAAGAAAAAAGGCGAGGAACTCTTTTCAGTCCCAAGCATTGTCCAACAAATAAAATCACGAAGATTAAAACGGGCAGAACACGTAAAACGAATGGACAGTGGACAGTCAGAAGAACAATAAGTGTAAAACTTGAGGAAAAATTACGGCCAGGAAGGCCGCTCCCTAGATAACAGAACATTATAGCATGGATCTAGAAGATAAGGACAAGAACGGCGAAACATGAAAGGAACCCTCATGACAGGGAGGCTTGGCGAAAGTTTATCGATGAACCTCTGAACTTTCGAGTTCCATATCCCTTCAAGTTACTGACGAAATTCTTCAGGTGCCATAAAATATTTCTTGGATTTTTTTTTGCATAAAACGTTTTCTTTCGTGAACCTTTGTTTCCACTCTGATTTTTAACAATTTTCTAGAAGTTGTTGATGGGACTGAGGTCTGGAGACTGGGAGAGTCATTGCAATAGATTGATGTTGCTGCCTCTATAGAATCCTTGTTCGTTCGGTACGAACTCGGAATTTTCGGGTCTTCTTGCCGTCTTACCATCTTACATAATGGATTTAAATTTTGACTCATCGCTCAAGATATAATGCCCTTTTTGGCATTTTTTACAAAAGAGGCGTAGGTTTGTCTAGAAAGATTAGCTCCTTGATTAGCTCTTTAAGACTACGATCAATCTGGACATTTGTTTTCTCTTCCGTGTCATTTTTTTTGTTTGTTTCCGGCTTAGAGGTTTCGAGGATCCAATAAGTTTACCGATTTCTTGAATAGGCTTGTCATACTTTGAAACTTTCAAAACTGATATGAATACCTTATACAGATGTACACAAGTTATTAGGAGCACCATTTCACCTTTCCTTTTCATACCTTCAAAGAAAATTTAAATTTATTTCGCCCTGTAGCTCCACATAAATTATGCTCGCGATTTTTTCCTCACGGTCAGCTAACACCGTGATTCTCGTTCAAATATATCGAAGTGTTCTACTCTATATTGAGTGCTTGGATATATATGTTAAAATTCTGCGTTCATCTGATGCTATCCTTACTATCCTCATGCGAAGCTTATGTGAAGCTGCAAGACCGACAGAGAGGGAGTTCCAATGTGGAACTAGGGTTTAACCCTTTTTTCGCGACAACGGCCGTCGAATTCCTAAGATGGAGTCAATTATGGCGCTTGCGGTTCGATTGGAACACCTTTCGTACTTCTGCCAGTTCTGCGGTCCACCTCCCTCCGGTCTCCTGAACATTAACAGTTTACCAAGTTATAACATTACAATCCACGTTTGACATTCATTCAGCATCTTATATGTTCGAACCTTCCCAAGAACTAACATCGGCTCGGATCAGCATGTGGTTGAAGCTATGGTACGCATAAGAATACTTCGGATACTACAGAGTCGCGTAAGATCGCCAAAATTTGTCGTCAGAAAGCAGCAGTCGATAAAGGCACGTTGCAATTTGCATACATTTTGTAACAGAGAAATGAAGGTTAACAAAGTGCCATCAGGAATTCTGCTTCTGAAGTACTCGGTTCTAAGGCACCGTTTGTTTCATATTGAGTGTAGACCGCGGCGAACAGAAAAAAGAACTATAGCACTTCGACGATGTTAGTCAAAACTGGATGAGGACGAAAGATAATCCTGTACATCCGACTTAGACGAGGTTTTGATAGCGATACTGAAGCTGAAATCCAATAAAGCTGTCGGCGGAGGCAGACTGACTGCTGTGCCTGTTTAATGGAGTTGAAAATAAGTTGGTTTGGAGCATTTACCAAATTATGTGTAAGAAATCGTCGGAAGAAAGCATACCTGACTAATGGCACCTTAGCATTTACAGCTTGGTACATGCGAAACGAGATCCCTATAACTGGGTAGTAAGCCCCTTTAACATGGGGCATACGATCTTCTCTGCCACGCTGTGGGGACGTATAATACCGTTCGTGAATAATCTTATAAGTTCCTGTCAGTATGATTTTAAAACAGGAGAACCTACGACAAATCAAATGTTTGCGCTAAAAGAAAAGTCTCACCCGTTTTAAGTCGCCTCAGACCACCATCGACTTTAAAGCCGCATATGACAGTGTCCATAAAAACAAACTATACAGTGTAATTTTATCATGCCTTGACATCCGTATGTCGTGTCATAATGACAATGGAGAAATCTTGCTGCTCCATTAATACCGGTATCGAATCCTTCTATGTTAAAAAAAGCATTTAGGAAGAGAACGCATTGTTATGTGATTTCTTCAACATCATCCTTGAAAAGACTGTGCGGACTGGCTAATACAAGAGGCACGATATTGACGCGATTGAACGGGCACAGCGAGGAGTTAATGACCCTTTCGAGACCATTGAAGAAGAAGCTAAAGCGGCTAAACTCGACGTTTACGCTAGAATATCACGTTGACTACTTATATCTTTGAAATTCAACCTTGAGACAAATATCTTTTGTCAACCGATGCTTCTCGACCTCAAGTGGCAAGAGAGGGTTAGTCTAAAAAAACCAAATTACTCTTTACAAAATCTTCCCTCTTCATGGCGGATGAAATTGTACAATATCAGAGTGCCTTAAGGAAAATTCTGTGTGCAATCTTTGATCGTATTTGTTGAGAGGAGAAGAGAATATATAGTCACGAACTACATGGTCTGGATAGCGACGTCGGTTTTATCAAGTAGAACCCCAACATTGTCGGCCTTGCAGGGGATGTCCGCATTTAGGAAGGCCCCACACATATATGAAGAATCCAAACCAATCGTTGTGCGGCATCTGAAGCAACTGGCCAAAGATCGCGTCGGTGGAAGACGCTCTGGGCTCAGGTTCACCCTGAACTGTAGCACCATCTAAGTAAATAAATAGGTAATCCGTACCAAGGCCCTTAACCTACATACCGAAACACCCGAAAATATAATCACGGTTTTGTTAAAAAAGGCACTGTTAGCAGCTCATAGTCATTTCGCTTAGGTCTGCAATGTGCAATGATCACTTTATGGAATGATCACGTTCGTAGCTCGCTATATCAATAATTATCGGAGATGCCCTCATTGTTTATATAACATTTAGATAAGTTGCTTTATAGTAAAATTAGTAGCACACCCAAAGCTTTTCACACTCCTAATTGTGTTCAGGTAGTATCCGAGGCAAAGTCCCCATTGTCAAATGCCACTCCATATGTCCGTTTTCATCACGAGGTCAGTTGCTGGAAGGCCTTAAAATACTCAGCGTTGAAAAACACTTGAATTCCACTAGAGCCTCTGCCAAAACAACCGAACGACTCGGTGACGCAGTATCAATGAAGAGAAAACACGTGCAAGTGAATGTCTGCTGCTGGCAATTTCAATTTCCTGTCCAATTTGGCAACGATCCCGCGTAAAAAGCTTTTTTTTATGATTTTAAGCAACAGCTTCATTGCCGGACAGCCCGTCGTCCATCGAATATCCGGTGGAATTGGTACATCAACTCTCGGACAAGATATATTTATTCGAATTGTAAGCCATTCGAAGAGGAAGCTATTTTCACCGAAGACTGCCAAGTAAATACGATAATAACAAGCAAATCTGACGTGACGAGCGATTTATGACCGCACAGTGGCACAAGCAAAGATATTCGTTTGAAGGAAACACTTTGTTTTGCACCTCTTGCATGAGATATCGCTGCACTTGCACGTTATCAAACTGCTTGGTTCTTGGAAGCGTGCTTTACGGCGGGAAATGTGACTAAGTCTCGGCTTATCATATCGGTCACAATATTGAATATGACTTCACCTTAACGGGAATATATGTTTTTACGTTGTTTACTCACCCTAAATGCTGGCGGACAGAACATCACAACCCTTACTGCAAAAAGGGATACAGTGACATCTCGAACTTGCACCAGCAATTACCTACTTTGTTGTTCCATTTAATTAAACAAATGATTACCCCGCGAACCTTTCCGGGTCGGCTCAGATTACATGCCTAAAACCTCACAGCACATACTCGTACCATATGTCTCAAGCCTCGTGAGAAGACTCACGTAAATGCGCCACAAAAGAACAACAACACGAACAAAGAGTGAAAAGAAAACTCGAAATTTCCCCAAGCGATTTGCTCACCAGTTGTTTTATGATAGACAGTAATTAGACAATTACCCAGTGATTACAGTTCACTGGAGTTGCTGTCGTAGTTCAGGTCACGACACCTCCTTTGTCTTTGCCGCCGCAGTGAAAAGGAAATTTAATTAAATCCTACCTGCAGACATGGTGCGAAAAACAGCATCCGGAACAGCATTTTCGAAATTATTGTACCTGCCCGCTCGGTTACCACCATCGTTGTCTTGGAATAGCACAGAGGTAATTTGCATTTCTTTACTAATCGGCTCTAGGCAAGGTGCCGGGATGATCTGGCGCTAGGGTCGCGAAAGGCGATTATCGCAGACTTATTTTCTCAGTCGCCTCGTCGGGCTCCGGAGTGGTGAGTGATGCGACAAGTGTTTATGCAGAATATTAGGAATACATTTGGGAAAATCCGGAGTGGACTTCATTCAAGGATTTTGAAAAACATCGAAAAATTTTCCACATTATGAAACCTGCAAAGATCATATGAGTAAACGGAAGTGAATCTGGGAAAACACCAAAACGGAGATTATCTGAAACATATGTAAATGGTAGCTGATATTTTTTTATATGACTATTCAACAAGAGGTGTCATTTTAAATCAGTAGCGTAAACGCGACATATTTATGGGATGCTGGAATATTTTTATTTCAATGTAAAGTAAAAAGGCTGAGGTTAGTAACGGTAATGCGACTCTCTCCGAAATAGTTTTTTTTTTTATTGAATTTTTGATCGCATTGCCGCATATTTTTGATATTCCCTTTTAGTCAAGATCGTTGGTAGATCATTAACGTAGACAAAGAAAAAGTCTGATGGTGCTTAGTCGCATGATCTCAACGGCCAATTACATTTTTTATTTCTCACTTTCATTGTGGCAAACCTTTTAGCGCTAGCAATATGCCACGCTCTAGCATTTCAATCTCAAAATCTCTCTCTCAAAAACTCATAAAATTCTTTAAAAAATGTACCAAGGCATTTCCGCATCATTCTTAATATTGCCTGCAAAACCTTCTCGAACCATTTACAGAAATCTGGACGTATGGGTTGATGGAGTAAACATCTACCATATGTCGTCGAAACGTAACTAGTCGCTTTCGGAACCAGTTATAATGGTGAAAAAACGGAAGTATTAAAACTCGTGGGCGACATAAATTATAAAAGACCTTTGTTGTATGTAAATGGAATCTTCCACTGTAGATAGCCACTGAAGAGATTTAGGCAAGCAATTTAAGAAAGCGGCCTTGGTCTCCCAGGGATGACTCACCGTTTATACTTTTTGTGTAATTTCCTTTGAAAAGTTTTTATCAAGGTTCTTATTGTTTTACGTTTTATTTATCTTGTCTTCTTCTGACCTAGAACTCCAAGCCATAATTTCTAGGGAGATGTCTATGTGTGCCTGTGCTCACCTCGTATATTTCGAGAACAAAGAGCAATATCGACTCGGGATCAAATTTATACTACATGTCATGGTATTGCAAATTTATGATAAGGTTTACAAAAATTTGAATTGTCGGATTGCTTTTACTAGTGGAAAGACTACTACAAAGTACAACGACATTGAGACATCTTCACCAGCATAAGCATCGATATTAAAATCAACTTCATCTATAACGGCATCAGCATCGACATCGGTCTCTTGATTAGTAGCTGCATCTGCTTAGGCATCAGCATCAACAGATACATCGACATTAGCATGTGCTTCAACATGAACACTATCAATAACTACATCGGCATCAGTGCCAGTATCAAAGTTAGGATCGGCATTAGCCGCAACATCAACACCAAGACCTAAAGATTAACATTCATTGATCTCAGGCTTGAATATACATAAGTCAGTCTGAATTACATAAGGGTAGCTCATAACATGAAAATTAAATATCGCTTATCAAAGTAGCTCACTAAAAGTGAACCTCATGTCCAATGTCCTTAAACCAAGAGACTGGAGATCTTCGGAATCACAAAAAATGTCAAAAATTTATCGAAATTCGAGGATTTTATTAAATTTTCGACATAGCCTTTGGCACGACCGATTTCCTTGAGATAATAAATTTACCACACACCATCTGGAGTGCGCCCGGTGTTCGGTATTTTTTAGTGCTAATATTGGCCATCTAAGTGATCTAGATAGAAAAGTCTAAACGATTGCAATGATCTTAGAGCCACGAAAATTAGAGCTAGGACAGACTATGGACAGTCACAGTCCGAGCCATCAAAAATACTGGCGTTCGTTTCTTGATTGCCATCGCATGATGGCAAGCGAGGGTTTCGTTCAATTCTGGCCTTCATGCTCCGAATAATATTTGATCTTGCTGTCTTATTCGATCCACCCCATAGCATTTGGAAATCCTGCCGGGTTCATTTTTGCGCGATATGGTACGATAACGAACAATAGTTGGCTAAAACAAGATGGGATCAGCTTGCCGAGAGTCAAGCTACAATAATAAGTCTTGAATTTTGCAAACTTTTATCTGGATCTCAGAAACCACAGTAGCTAGGGTTCTAAAACCGACCACTATGCGTACGAACAGACAAACGGACAGGAAAGCCTGTGCATAAGTCTTCCCTACCCTAGCTTTGAAAAGTAGAAGACTAAAAGAGACAATAAAACTATTGAAAGCAAACACGCGATAAAAAAAATTCTTATGAAAGGAATTAACAATTGTCAATGTTCGCTGTCATTCGTAGTTAGGCAGACTCAGCGAAGTTGGGAACAGTCCATGTCAGCCGACCTTTCAGCCGACCTTTCAGCCGACACAGATGGCTCGAAGATGGAATGGGATCTTGGCCTAAACGGCACAGTTTGTCCCATTTACCATCGTTAATGCACTAAATCTGGAGATGGGCGTTAAAGTAATTACCAACAGGAATGTCACGAGAAAAACATTGATGAAATTGCTGGTCTACTTGTTTGAAAGAGCTACTCCGAAAAGAACCCTTAATTATAGAACCTATGAAATTAAACACTTCTTTGTACTTTTTGAACGCATTTACATATTATGGCTGAGAGAATCTTAGGGAATGGAACAATTTAAAAGACGAAGTGTTGAGTCCTTCCCTACTCATCGAAAGTCGAAATTTAACCCAAGTCCTCTCAAAAACAAAAAGACAAGAAACGAAAAGTACTTTCTTCTGCCGCTCGCGGTATCCACCCTCACATTAAAGCACTCCTTTGCCAACTACCCCTGTCTTTTGTCACCTGCAGTATATTGCCCATCCATTATCACCATCCCCGAAAAATATTTTAAAATTGTCATTACAAAAAAAAAAATGGTTCAACAGTAAAATAATACACAGTGTAGACTCATTGAGGACAACGTTTATGAAAATATCACCCCCTAGTCAACAGCTAGTGACGAGCACTTAACACATACTTTAATGTCTGTCCTCCCATTTTCACTCGTAATATCATTTAATTATGTCACGTACACGCCAGAGTTCAAGAATTTACGATCAATTTATCGCCCGGGGTGGAAATAATCGCTCTTACCTACCATATATTTACGTAAATCGTGTGTTATTTGAAACCGAAAAAGTAGGATCATGGGCGCGACTGGTCTACTTAAACTGTTCTCGAGATATACAAGACGAAGAATGAGGCACGAAAAACAACTTGTAAGAGGTCAACCTTTTTTTTTGAAAGCTTTGAAATTGAATAGGAGAAGCACCTTTCTTGGGTTAGAGCCTTTTTTTTGTTGGTAACATTTTGATATCGAGACCTGTCTCACCTGCGTCGTAAATGAAGTTGGGATCATGCTACTACGAGGGTGGTCTGATAAGTTCTTAGCCTCACCGCCAGATGGCGCCATTATCGCAAGAGCAACTTACTATCCTGCAGTCGATTCTAGTAGACAGCTACTGTCGAAATTTCAGCCGGATCGGACTCGTAGTTTTGTTTTGACCGCGTGTGGAAACGGGAGTGTCCGCGGATTTTAGAAAAATGGAAAAAGAGCAATATCAGTCGGTGATTCGATTCTTGTTTTTGGAAGGCAAATCGCGCAGCGAAATCAAAGAGCGTTTGGATGCTGTGTACGGTGACTCTTTTCCTTCGATGACGACCATCAAAAGTTGGTTTAACGAGTTTCAACGTGGTCGCACGTCGGTTTCTGATGAGCCACGTCCAGGTGCCCCGAAAACGGCTACCACGGGGGATAACGTGACAACAATCCACGATCTCGTATTGGCAGACCGCCCATTAAAGGTGCGCGAGATAGCTGAGAGAGTAGGTATTTCAAAAGATCGCGTGGGTCATATCCTGCATGAAATTTTGGGCATGAGAAAGCTGTCGGCGCGATGGTTGCCGCGTTTGCTCACTCCGGACAATAAGCGCAACCGTGAGACCACTTCAGACAGTGTTTGACGCTGTTTAAGCGCAATCCGAAGGGCTTTCTGCGTCGTTTCGTGACAGTCGCCGAAACATGTATCCACACCAGAGACCAAGGAACAGTCGAAACAGTGGACTTCACCCGGCGAACGTTCTTCGAAGAAGGCGAAGACTGTCCCATCGGCCCGAAAGGTGATGGCCACCGTTTTCTGGGATTCACAAGGTGTGATCCACATCGACTACCTGGAGAAGGGCAAAACGGTCACAGGGCTGTACTATGCCAAGTTATTGGACCGATTCGACGCCGAATTGAAAAAAAAACTGCCCCCCTTGGCGAAGAAAAAAGTGCTCTTCCACCATGATAACGCACCGGCTCACACCTCCGCCCTCGCCACGGCCAAATTGGTCGAATCGAGCTACGAACTGCTGCCCTATCCACCGTATTCTCCAGATTTGGCCCCGTGCAACTTCTTTTTGTTTCCAAATTTGGAAAAGTCACTCGCCGGGCAGAAATTTCAGTCGAATGAGGAGGTCATCGCCGCCACGGAGGCCTACTTTGCAGACCTCGAGAAAACGTATTTTTCAGACGGGTTAAAGTAGTTGTAGCATCGCTGGGACAAGTGTATCGAGCTAAAAGGAGATTATATTGAAAAATAAATCGCCATTTCTCCAAAATGTTTGTTTTTCTTTTGTAGGCTAAGTACTTATCGGACCACCCTCGTATAACTATAGATAACTTTTAAAAAAATATTTTAAAGTCTCCAAGATCAATGTTATACCGTGATTCTGTGGATATTTATCCAGCAAGCCCGCTTAGATTCAATGACTTCTAAACGTCTTCGTACAATATTTCTGCTGCACGGTGTTGATTTGCGGTTCTACCAATCGGATTTCCTTTATTTCGAGGCGCGCAGAGTCACTAAATTACAGTTTCATCCATACTGCCTTCAACTGAAGTAACAAGACTTTATTTTAGATGAGTTACGGTCGAATTAGATTTCGGTAACACCTTTCTCTGTCTCAAGATCTCAGTCACTTGGTTTTGTCAACATTCATTTTGTACCCATTTGCTATCTGTGGAACTTCGTCTTCGGAATAGCATTTAACTGCATCATCTATGCTTGCGAAGGTTGTTCTTAGTTTCTATTTTTAGGAACATAAAAGAGTCATACAGAGCAACGTCCAGCGAATATAATGTTAGTATTGGTCTTATGGCGCACTCTGCATTTGAAATTAAAAAATAAAAGCACAATGAATATGACCTTCACATTTTGCCAAACTTGTCGAGATTTTTTCAGTCCTGACTATCCCCTAGTGGAACGGCTGGGATTTTAGTTTAGGATTAGTCTACAAAGCCATGTCTCACCACTTACTACGATACGAGTTAATAGTTCCGCGTGGTTTTTAACTTCACTAATCGTCTTCTGAGTAATTTTCATTCGCTATGATTTTCGTTCAAAGCTTTGAAAAAAAAAGTTTTAAAATAAAGTCAGACAAGAATCCTAGAATTTTATATGGTATGAGGTGATATAAATCACCTTCTTCAGCTACGTCTCTTACTCGAATCATAATTCGATAAATGTTCACGTCTTGATGCTCTTCTAAAAAAAAAAAACGTTCATACCGTTCGTAATAAAACACATTTGTGTTGTACCAAGCTCTTTGACAGCTGCTAGAATTGGTAAAAGCCACTAAATTACAAATGTCCTGTTACTTTTTGAACCTTCTGCGTATGGCGGATTCTACCAGACTATGTTTCGGGGTCCTTGAGGTTAGAGTTATATTTCAACAGGTATACATCAGGTATAAATCGAACTCAGGATTATAGGCAGTCTTTTTTCCTCGTCACTTCGAGGCTTATTATTACGATTTGAATAAGATCCAAACCTCCGTCCTCGTTGTGGGATCGGAATTGTAAGCCCCTTTCTGCCATTAACGAGGCTTTACTTACATATTCTCTTTGTTCTTATGTGACGATAAGATTTGCATTGCCTTGTTTCCACACCTTCAAACCCAATTAGTTTTTACTTTAATGGAAAAAGAAAACTCTGTCAATCGAGTTCAAAATACCTGATAGGGATGACAAAAAGATGTTCGATTTTCGTACAATCTTCTTTAAAGCTGTTGGTGTCAAGGGTTTTCCTTTAAATGATGATGGACGTTTGTTGTAGGGGATCGGATATAGTGAAGGACTCTCCGGTTTCTTTCCTGAGCGATAGGATCTTATAATACTGCATATCGCTGATTTTTCAACGAATAAGTGGTGCGGCGAAAGTGGTAATGAAGCTCAGTGGTTAATGTCTTGGCCTTTAATGCCGATGACAGCCAGCCAAGTCATGGAAGTCTAGTCACTGAGTGGTCAGCTTGTACAATGAATCATTAATTGTGTCCCAGCGCTTCAGTAAATTTTGTAGTAAAATCTACAAAAATGGGAAAAAAGTCCAATCAATGCTTCTTGGGCTGCCTTCGGGAGGGCGATTACAAGGCGCCTGTTATGCCGAGATATGCTAGTCCTTGCAGTTTGGTCGCTATTTTTGGGTTTCACTATTGTGGCATATAAACAAAAAATAATTTTGGAATTTAATCCCTAGGTTCTATGTCTATCGTGGAGACAGGACCATCCCGATTCAGTCGTTTTTGTTAGTTTATTATTTACATATACGAGTATTGTAGTTTGCACCAGTCAGAAAATAATTAAAGCTCTTTTTCAATTTGACATACGTTTTTGCCATCTCTCTAGTGATTTATGGATCTTATTTTGAGGACAGGAAAGATGCCTTCAATTGATGTGAGAGGTATTCCCGAAAGAGCATTCTGCACTGACCGAAACAACTGGAAATCGGAAAAGGCCGGGCATGGTTTTAACACAGTTTAAACATAGTTTTGTAGAAAGTTTGTAACCAGTGTAGCAATATGAGGACGGGCATTGTCATGATGGAAAATTAGGGCACATTCTGGTCGTTTTTCCGACAACGTTCTCTTCAAATAATTTAATTGTTGACGGCATAGTCGACCCTTCTCATGCCACCAACAACCCAACCTTCTCATGATGAATATTCGACTTAAGAGTTGATGTGGCGAGTTAGCCGATGTTCACGTATAATTTCCTGCGTTAAGGGTTGTAATAATCGATCCATTATTCGTCCCCAGTTACCATTCCATGAATAAATTACATTTTTTATGCGTTCAAGAAGAAGTCTGAGATGTATAATCGCCTTTTGACGTACATATATAGCAGAATTTAGTACTTAGGCGCTTAGAAATTGCTGTTTCTGTCACTACCAACGATTCTGCGAGCTGTTTTTGCGTTTGGCAAGAGCTTTCAGTGAGTAATGTCTATAAATTTTCTTCTTCGAACTCTTTTGCCTGACCAGGTCGTTCCTTGTGTTCGGTATCAAAATTCTCACTTTTAAAGCGTCTAAACCAAAACTCGACGACGGAGTTCTCCGTTAATTTCCGAGAACATTTGATAAGCTTCAGCATTTTTTTTTAATTGATTATTATCGAAATATATTGGCAATATTTCCTGCAAATACTGTTTATTTGACACGTATGTTGAAATGCTTTAATCCGAAATACCAGGTTTGTTCAAAAAATAAGGTGACTTTAATTTTCCTCGAAAAATATTTATTTATTCATCAATATCTGTTTCGTCCCCTTTAAAGGATTTCTTATGTGAACTTTGTGGTCCGGTTACCGAACTTGGTACGCTTTTTTCGATTTTGGCTGATCTGGCCGCTTCCATTTATATGATTGGGCCTTAGTTTCAATATCGATTATGACTCTTTTCAGCAATTCTGGATCGGGATTCACATCATTTTAGCCAAAAATTGCCAAAATTTAGCAATTTGAAAACTTCGCTGGCTTACGTTTCATGCAGTCAAATTCGATATGATCAGGCCTAGATCTTTCTGGAAAATAGTGTGGTTATTAGGTTAAATGATTGGTAAGCCGATTGTCTATCCGATTTGATCACTCCTGTATGGCTTGGCAGAGAAACTATCAGTCCAAAACTACTTTAGATTGGTGCTTTGCTAAGTTTTATATAGTAGACCTCTAATTGTGGTGATTTAGTCTCGGTAGTAAGACTCAAGATCCCAACCAGGTATCGGGTTAAAGTCGATCGAATAGAATCTCAAGCCCTCCTATCCCACTAAGGTAAAACTTAAAAAACTCACAAAAAGGACCGGATCTCCGTTAAAGACTTAAAAGTCAATTTTGAAGCGGAATCAATCAGTTAGCCAAGTGTTTCTAATTTGGGCTTTTCGATTCCTCCGATCAATGTTCACGGCATTAGTCACTCTATACCTTTCATCTCGCTGTCCACTCGCTAAGACCTCCATTAACAGACAAGACAACATCAACATTAAAACAGGTCCACGCATCACGCCAAACGCGTATCCAAACCAAATCCAACGAAATACCCACATAAAAAAAAAATTATCCACGCTTGTCCATCGCCCATCGTGCTCAGTCCATTTTCGGATTTCAAATAATTTCATTGAAAGACATCGTTCCAAATCTCCTCCTAAGCTGCCCGCTCGTCAATTCGTTATGATTACAATCGCGTTCGTAATGATATTCTTCACATTCGATACAGCACAATCTTATAGAATTTATCTATCGGACAATCCACGAAATTGACGATAAAAACACGAACGGAACCGGAACAAATTGAATTAGTGTTTTCATATTTCATCTCCACGTCTTCGCTACGTGGAAAAAGAAAATGTAACATATCTATGGCGGTATACATGTATCTATGGGATGCTGTGCTGCATCCGAAAGCAAGAAAAAAAAAAGAGAGATTCTCTACATGCGCGCTTCCGCTCATCGTGAAAGAGAGGCGACTTCGCTATTCTCTAAATCTCTACCCACCGAAGCATCATATCTCTCGCACGCTCGAATCGAATTAATTTCAGTTCATCGCTTTATCGAAAATACAAAAGATACAAATGCACTGGGAAAGAGAAAATCCATATTCCGTAGGCGGTCAACTAGTCAGATAGAGATAGAAGCTAAGGAACGCGACAAAAACAAAAATGAAAATGAAAATAAAATAAAAACAAAAGGCAAAGGAAGAGAAGGAGAACGACGGAGACATAAAAACGAAGAGCGCGCGAGAGACAGAGAGAGAGAGAGAGAGAGAGAGCGAGTGGAGTGGAGTGAGAACCTGAGAACTCTCACACTTGTTGTTGCTGTAGTGTGTTCTAAAAAGAATGTCCTCTCTTTTAATGCTGCTACACAGAGTCTTTGACTTCAGTATCTTATGTTTCGTTGTTCATTGCTGACGTGCGATCCGTATCACTTGTCAGTTTGGGAGTATCTCGTGTATCGGTAGTATTCCTGGATTGGAATATTGTTTTATATCTTCCACTTCCTAAGAGAACTTTGAAAACTTTTGTGCCAAAAAAGAAAAAAAAAATTAAATAAATTCGATCAATGAATTTGAAAACGTTTATGCTGATTTCATTTCATGCTGAAAACTAGTTTTTTTATTTCAATTAGTGCTCGTGAGTTTCTTCCCTATTTTTGAATTGATGTCGTTCGCTGGTGTTGTCGTCTGATCGACTAATTAAAAGGCAAATCAATCGTATCGCTCGAGTGTAGCCCGCGAGTTGTTTTGCATTCGTTTGTTCAAGTGTTTGTGATTGTTTGGCTATTTTTAATTGATGAAAAATCAAACGAGCAACATTCGTCTCTAGATACTTTGTGATAGCTACGCTCATGTACGTGTAAGGAGACGCGCAATTAAAATATTCATTAAAATCATCGAAATTTGTTATTTTTTCGAATATAAAGTGCCTGTGCCCGAGTGTCTGACGTTGAAAGTCTGTTTTCATAACCAAGAAAAAAAAAACGAAAATATTTTTAGTAAAGTACAGAGAAGAAGAATCGAATAATCCACAAGAGAGCTGAAGCGCTATAAATTCATTGAATGTTCATTGAAATAAATCAAAGATAACATCAATTAAACGAAAGCAAAAGAGTGTGTTGTGGTTGTGTTTACCAATTGCTCGACAGTAGTAGTGGTGCGTAGTATAGTAGCGTAACTCTCTGGATCTGAAAACATGAATCTACACTAGTTCCAGACGTCTTCTCAAGAGACGCGATAGGCTTCAGAGGGGGAGCAGAACATCACTTTTAAATTTCACCTGATCTTTATCAACATCATATCCATCACTCTGCTATCAGTAATCTCAACGACAACGGAGCGCGAAGACGAACGCAGCGAATTGAGGTGGAGAGAAAAAATCGCAAAACTAATAAATAAAGTAGCTCTGTTGTACGAATCCGAATAGAGGTCCCGGCAAGGTACATCAGCCGAGCTCATTCGTTCCGTTGTTGTTTGTTGGCTGCACTCGCTCAATACTCGTGCGCCTCGATAGTCGATCCTTGTGTTTACGAGTCCAGACATGGCGCCGAAAACCAGAAAGAAGAAGGCACATGGTAAATAACAATAATAAATTTATTTTATTTTATTCTTTGTTTTTGTTTTTTCCTTTGTCCTCCTTTCTTGTCTCCTGTACAACCTGCAGGCGAACTTTTTCTTTTTCTTCCTCTCTTTCCACATTCCCTACCTTCCACTCGGGATTCTGAAAAATCCCTACGAAGCGTATAAAAATATTCATATGCTGTGAGATACATTTTTTTTCCGCGCTCTTCACATCGATCTGAGGATTTCCTTCTCATATTGAGATTGTTTTTGTCTTTTCTTCTCCTGCGTTTTGGTGATTCGTTCTATCCATTCGGATGGTAGATGATGGTCTTCGTTGGTTCGGGTGTTGGTGGCATTTGTGAAGAAGGCCTTTGTAAGGTCGATTATCTGTCTATCCCATGGAAAGACAGTCGATTTTTTTGATTCTGGGATTTACTCGAGGTATACCCATATGCGCACTTATATTGTTCTATGTATCTACTGCGAGAGGAGCCTATTATGCGGGTTTTTCTTTTTGATAGGTTTTCCCTATGATTTCTGTTCTATTCCATTTACAAGTGTCAAAATTCCATGGAATCGAATGGTGGTTCCCTTGTAAATTATGTTTGTAATCAAACCTGTATGTGTATTCCCCTTAGGCGTTGCATTATAGGTTCAATTTCAAATGCTTTTATTGCCACTTGATGGATTTATGAATTTCGCATGAGAATAGCAAATAATTGAAGTCTACTGGAA
This sequence comes from Merodon equestris, assembly GCA_958301585.1. Lineage (NCBI taxonomy): Eukaryota > Metazoa > Arthropoda > Insecta > Diptera > Syrphidae > Merodon > Merodon equestris. The sequence goes on along the minus strand of OY284416.1, from coordinate 39,392,036 downwards.
TCGCCTTGAGACGTCAACTCGTATGCGTTCGCGATGCTCGGATGTTGATTGAATGCTTATAGTCGATGCGTTTTGACTTGACTATAATTATACTAGGCTGTAGAGAGTTTGTATTGTGATTGTGTACCTGAAACTGCAATTCTATGAAATAATCACGCTTTATTCTATTAAGAGCGCTTACATCTGACCTTAGCTAAGGGGTAATGATGGCTGTGATGACGTTATATTCAATTAATTCCACTAAACGATTGTCGGTCGTATTGGGTTCATGGGGTTCTGGTATCGGGTCTCATTTGATGTAGGTATACCGAGAAATCAAAATTACTGCGAATTATATACTAATGGAAAAATCATTTTTAGCCTTCTTGAATGATCTTCCGTATCGTTTGCAATGTTTATTGTACTGATCTTGTAGTTATAAGACTAATTTATGGAAGACTATTTGAGTTGTCTTCAAAAAGTAACAGGAATTTCTCATCTCCGATCTTATCCCCTTTCTATCGATGTGGTATCCATAAACCCATGAATGGTTTCAATAGTTTCGCGTCGTATTGACTGAATAACTTCCATTCGCGTCTATGTCGGTTCGAAACAAAGCTATTTTAGAGCAAATTTTACTGCCACAGGTTTCATGCCCAAAACATCTGTGAAAATATCATGGCATAAGCCAATTGACATGCTAACTGCCACAATAATTTCTTTGATTTTAATTCAGTGATCGTTCACGATCATTTCGTTCACTTTTTCACATTTTTACCGGATATGTTATGGCGTCCAGGTCGTTCGTCATGTTCTCGCCTTTTCAGCCATATACCTTACGTTGCCAAAACTTTCATACTTTATTATAGTCTTGCAACAAAATCTCCGATCTCCGATTGTAAATATGTGTATAATCGCCTAACATATGTAGCCTTTTTAAGAACTGGCTATACTCTGATGCAACACCGAAAAAATCCTGCAAATCGGGCCAATAGAACTCGAGAAACTGCAATATTCCTGTTACTTTTTGAACAAACCTTCTATGTGGCATCGTAACATTGTGTCTTACATAACTAGAACGTCCTTCATTCTCTTTAGCGGCTTTATTTCTTAATAGCTCAGCATTTTATATTGTTAATGATTGCCCACATCTGAATCATCAGATTGTTTCTCTGTCGATGATTTAGGTGCACGTAACATATTCGCTTTCATGCTCTTTCGCAGGTAAGCGAGTATATTAACCCTCAGCTAACCTTTCTTTGTCGTTTATTGCTTTATATCTCTGGCGAATCGATAAACTGGTGATGTGCAGCTGACGACTATAAACCTCTCAGAATGTATTGTAGAATCTGAAGACTCTAATCCAGATCTGAGTCTCGTATGATTTGCCTTTAGATTTCTGTAATAGTTAAATGCTTTTTCTTCCCCAAAGGTGGGGCATCTACCTGCTTTGTATTAACGTCACGTCAGAATAGTAAAAAGTCACGTTACTCTCCTCGAATATTTGCGACTTGTTGCTCCTTTGTACTGGGTTCTGCTTTCCCAGGGAGACTTGCTTAATCATTCAAACAATACTAAAGTCAAGGACCAACAAAATCAAGGACTCGTCGTAAATCACTTCCCGACTTTAGTGAAATATCACATTACAAACCGAGAAATCGTTTTCTATCTTACATACAAATCGAAGAATGGCTTCTGTCGAACCTTGCACTCAACATCAAAATCTGACACATAAGGGAAAAATGGAAAAAAGAATCAAAAACAAAAACACCTGCTGCGCTACAAACCATAAACCCATACAATGTCAGACAAGATCTGCGAGGATACAAAGAGAAATACAAAACAAAGTCCGAATATCCTTTTGTCATTCCACAGACTTCTTTACAACCGGCTTCTATGAAACTCTTCACATCAGACTACCGTCCATAAAGGAAGATATATGAGGAGAATACTTTAGCAAAAGGGGCGTGTTCCACAATGTCATCCCACAAGATAATACCTATCCAGAGCGCCTCCGCAAGAGGATGTGGATTTTATTCAAATCATTTTGATTCCCCGTGATGCATCCCACAAACGAACATTCTCTTGGTATGTCTATCGCTTCCCAGTCGAGGTACATCCATACATATAGGGAATCTTATCAAAGAACAAACAAAGACTTCCCCAAAACCGGGAGAGAACGATAAAGAAAATCATGTCGTTTGATAAGACTTACAAATCCCACTTACAACGACTTACCCGAATCAATGGAAAGAAAGAAATGTAAATTCGAGCTTTCTATAATCTAAATCCCCGCTAGGCAGCACTGGTGTGGTCATATCGTACGTGTTCGACAGGAATTTAATGCGTTTGTCATAAAAAAAAACCATCGTTAGTACGTCCTAAAAATCACCATTGAAGGAGTGTTCCATAATATGGACACTATGATGGCGTGAGCCTGGGGTAGTTAACATACCCATAATGATTGGTACGATTTACATATGAACGGAGAGTGCAATTGTTGCCTCGAGGGGTATTTCGCTCCATTTGATGGTACTGGAGGAAGTAATAACAAAAAAAAAAAAAAGAGAAACAACTGATGTTAGCAAGTGGACCAATGCAAGGTATATAGGTATATTGCGCGCTATAAAAGCAGACACGTTTGAAAGGCACCATCTAGGCAAGTCTTAGGGGACTACTTTACAACAAGTGATTCAGTAAACTGTAATTATCATACTAGGTGGCTTGTGGTGATGCTGTGCCTAGAGTCTGTCTGTCGAAGTGGGACTTTCAGTTTTATGATTTTGACCGACTGGTGAAACTATGAGTATGTCGGTTGGACAGGTAATAACACGTTGTTAAGTGTGCAGGATTGATTAGACGTTTTTATCTCTTGACACATGCTTCAAAGTGGGTTAGAGTTGTGATGGGGTGTCCTTAAAAGTTGAGATAATTTTGTGAGATTGTTGTGGCAGTAATAGTCGGAGGAGATTTGATGTTTGCCGCCTACGAGTGCCATATTTACAACCTAGGTCAAGTAATAACTGGTATCAAAATTGTTTAATTGGACCCAGTTATTTACCTGTCTACTCAAAACTTCCCACCATGCTTATAGATTATGTCTTTTTTAACCTAAGAGCCATGATAAGAATATGTTTTTGGATCCGATTTATCCATTTAAATTTGAACAGTTTTATGCCCCTAGGACCTTTCTCTGTGGTCTCTAGACCGCCTAGATCGTACTCGGATATCGCCTGCAAGCATTTGAAAACTATCTATAGCTTCTTAAGGAGTTGAGAAATGTCGATCAAGATATCTTTGTTTGATGCACAGAAATAAAAATAAGCCATTGGGTGTCACATCATGGTCATACGATAGGTGATCCAACGTTTTGGGTGGTCTAAAAGACAGCTGTTTGAGAGCTCTGCCCGCGATCCATTTATCTGTATTTCTCCATGGGTTTTTGGCAAACCTTTAATAGATGCTGTATTATTAAGAATTGACGTTGTTCCCATAATATGGTTGCCAGCTGTCTGAAAGAAAAATAAGCGATCATTTGAGCCGGAAACTTCGAGCGTAAATAACAATGTGTGAGTTTGCCTCATCTTAGAAGATCCCAACACTTGATATCTGTCTAATACATTTGCTACCCCGCGATTTTATTTTTTTCCTTTTGGCCCATCGACACTTTAATTACTTCGAATGTCTTGGACTCTCCTGGTGTGATTTTTTCGCCTTGCATATCTCGAGAACGAATAATGTGATTGACTCCGGACCAATTTCACTTGACACAAATATGCATACATACTAGCTGGTAAGATTTGCTAGAAATGTTATTTGGCATTTCCGTTTTTTTTAAGGGTTTCTAGGGTCCGAATCGGGTATGCTGGTAGCTTGGATAGATCAGTTGACTTAAAATGAATTTTTTTTTTATGTTCTATTCCAAGCTGTTTATGCTGCATTTTCATATTGGCCGTAATACAATACGCAAATCATTTTTCAAAGCCAATAGCCCTTAAACTGAGCCTTGCTGTGTCTGGCCCATTCCTTTCTATTCGATCTCCACGTTTAAACAATTTTTCCCGCATGTGCCTCATATCTGTGTGTCTGATCTGTGCCTCCTTTTAGACCGATTTAAATCATGATCTTTTTTAAGGAACAATTAATTTGAAAAAAAAAATGAAATTTTCAGAAGAAAAAGTTCATAAAAAATATTTTAATTAACAAATATTTGCTGAAAAATCTACCATTGCACGCGATGTCGCTTCAAATTTTAATTTAAAATATTTATTTCTCTGTTTGAAGCTCTAAAATGTAAAAAAAATTAAAAACATGTTTCATTCATAGTAAAACTTACTTTTTTATTAAAAATAGTTAGGGTAAAATAGAAGACAAATTTATTACCTACAAAATGAAGCCATACAACATTAAAATCGGTTTGTACAGGATTTTAATAATCACGTTTCGAGAAAAACACGTTTTTTAAATTTTCCGTTTAAAATATTTTCCAAAATTTTTGCTTACATTCTTTATATGCTTTACATGCCTAGTTTATATAGTAGTCCTTCAACATCTTCATAAAATTCACTTTGAGCCAAAGGCCTATTTGCATATTTGGCTTTTTTCGTTCAACATAACTTCGGTTTAAACCTGGTGGTCAAAACATTTTTCATCGTGAACTTTATATTAAGCTGAGGCACAGTTAAAGCCCTTCATGCAATATACAGGTGGCAATATAAGCGAGTATTTCAATGATTTTTAGTCCTGAATTAAGACGTTTAGGAGCTTAAGGCCAAATAGTTCAGCTGCAACGTTCATTGTTTTCCATGCATCCTCCTAGGCACCTTGTCATAAGCTCCTTTCTTGATAAGCCGTGGTAAATTGGGTTGATGTGTTTAACTACACCAGCACACATGACTTTTTCATTCTTCATATGAATTTTCACTCTTGCTACATTGACAAGAAAGTATTTTCAAAAACCTAGAACAAGGTGGATTTTCTCCACGTTGGGAATTTGGATATGCAGCGGCGAGGCATTCTACGAGGATAAGTAGAAAAGTTATCGGCTTGACAATGAAAGACTGCGATATTCAGTTCAAAAACGATTTTATTTTTCTATATAATCTTCCTTGACTTCAACACAGTTGTACCAATGTTTCTCCAACATCAATATTCCTGTCCGAAAGTGAGAGTGTAGAAGGCTGTGAAAATATTGAACTATGGCCCTCTCAGCTTCTTCATTGGATCCGAAGTCCTTCCCTGAAACAAATTTTTTCAAGTTCGGGAACAGATGGAGGTCTGCCAAGTCAGGACTTAGACTTACTTAGACTTAAGCTCCGCAGTTTTCCCATCGTCAACCCATCCTTGGTGCGTTGTCCTGGTGAGTCAATTCTCGGGAATTTTGCATTTATTGTAGCTGGTCAAGAAAGTTGTAGTAAAATTCACAGGATCCTAAAACACATAACTTTCCGGCAGATGTGATCGACTTGGCGCTGAACCATCGGATTCCACCCACTGCTTGGACTGCTGTTTCGTTTCTGGCTGGTAGTGATCCGTGTCTTATTAATGGTGACAAATCAGTCGGATCCCTATTGAATCGATCCAAAAATTTCTACGAAAATCGTGTGCTTTTGGGCCAATCATCTTACCTAGATCTTTCGTATACCTGATTCTGAGTGCAAGATGTTTCGCAGCCTTCCGATATCGACTAGCCTCAGCTATCTCACTTCGCATATTGTCCAAGCACGATGTTATGTTCTTTTTCGATAGTTTCTGGTATGGTCGCGCTTTATGGTCGTCCTTCATTTGAGTCATCTTCGGGAGATGTTCTCGTAAACTTTTATTAACTTAGGATGAATTTCCTTAGGGGTTAGGACATGCAAAACGAAGAATTGTATAACCGGACAATATTCGAGTTTAACGACAAACACACATTTCTAGCAAACTACTTGAAAGAAGGAGTTGGAGCTTGTCATACGAACTAATGACCCGTACATAATTTTTTTTTTGTTGATTGAAACATCATCTCTGTGTTAGGCCGGGAATTTTCCACCTTACCTACGTACGTGTTTTGTAACGTTAACTGCATATAGGTAGACCTTAAGTAACATTTTAATTAATAGTTGCGAGACAGCTTAAATGCGTTCAAGATCATGTACTTGATTGCCCCCTATTTTTATTTTAGTCTGTTAAAGAAACAATTATTTTAAGAGATTTTGGAATTTTTAAACATACTTTTAGAAAATTTTAGACCCCACAATCTATACATTTTTTTCTTATTTTATTTTACATGACAGTCCTCTCCCAAGAGCGTTCTATCTTTCTTTTACCTAATTTCAATTTCGGAGACTGTAGTGATGTTTCCCTAACTTTTTTGTATATGCTCTAGAGAAATCTTAAGTCTTCCTTGGACATTACGACACTGATGGAAAATAAAACAGTTTCTAAGGACAATGATTTTATTTATTTCGAGGCAATTGTTCACGACTTTAGTTTAACTTATAGACTCTTCTTCAGAGCAAGAGAACTTTACCCTTGTTCAAATGCATCCTAATGTCTTGCATCGAACACAGGTCCCAAATTTATTTCTATCGTTTATTGAAATGTATTTCAAGCAATTTAAAAAAAAAGACTTTACTCACAAAAAGGCCATTTCCAGAGCACAAAAGATCCAACTAAAGCGAAAAACAATAAAAAAAAAAAACATATGTGCAGCATCTTTCGAGTGCGAAAAAAAAGATGCATCTCGGTCCGAGTACAAAAGATGCATTCATCTTCATTAAACGAATTGAATGAAAACTGAAAGAAAATGAAACAAAACAAAGAAAAGAGAAAATTTTTTTTTTCAAATAATCCAGTAAAAGGAAATCCTTCGCACTTTCATCTCAGAGCCAAGTCATAATATAAAAGGCGACAGAAAAAAATATAACAAAAAGAAAGGCAATGGTCTTGCAGCTGCAGCACGCTCAACTCCATCCATACTTCGACGTAGAAGTTAACCGAAAATCCAAATACACGATCAAAAAAAAAAAGTCACAGTGAAAAAGATTCAGGCGAAGGCCGAGCCACTAACCGAAAGGATGATGATGGCGTCGGCTGTGGACGACGTTTTCGTGGCTTCGTTTTGTTTTTATTATTTCACACACGAAACCACAATTTATTTTTATTGCGGCCCTTGTCCTGTTTCCTCTTTGCTCCTCGTTGGGAACTGAGAATGACGGAGAGGGCAACAGAGGAGTTCTTCATTCCCATTTTCTTCGTGTTTTTTTCTTCTTTCGTTTATCTGTGAAGCGTTATCGTTAATCGCGATGAGGTGCCACATGGTAGTTCACCGTCACCGATTATATTTTTTTTTTATTTGCCTCATTCTGTATTCGCTCTTTCTCGATTCTTGGCAGCGCATCGTTTATCTGAATGTCATACTGAATTCGCTGTGATGGCAGAGTGTTAAGTTAGTTATTAATGGCTTACCGAGAAGACTTGTTTGCCTTCATAATTCATCCCTGATTAAATCTGTAACACTACTCGTAGTATAGTCGCACATACCATCATGCATGACAACCAAGAAATGATTTGCCATAAGGCGCAGATCGCAGAAGAATACAAATTCGACTAAAGTCAATCATTCAATCAGGACTGTTGGGAAATGTGTAGCAAGTTGCGTATTCTACTCGCATTCTGTCCACTCCAGAGTATCTTTTTTTAAGGGTCTCTGCTTTATCAAAATTCATAATCTCGACGAAGAGAGAAGTCACAACCAACCAGTAGCTACATAGCTGGATTCTTCGAAGGATTCCTCTTTCCTTTCCCCTGCATCAGATTTTATATTAAATTATTCCATGCACAATCTGAAGGGGAAGCACGACATGGGAATAAGTAACAAAAACCAAAAGATCCTATTCGTACACATGGAAAGATAGAAAGATAAAATCCAACGAGAACTATCAAATTCCATCCTTCGAATCCACCAGCAACCTAAAAAGGTCCAAGGATTTGATACAAAATCCCATTGAAACCTTCGAAGGCAATCATTTATAATCCGCACCTACGCATGAATCCGAAATGCATTCATCTTTCAGGTGTGGATACCGATGCGGAGGCGAGAACAATAGCTAGCGAAATAACATTTTACGAAATCGAATATAAATGATAGATTGACAGATGGGATACACGAGAAGGATTTATTGATCTCCATGCTTTGTGCCAAGATGAAATTGTTTTTCTGGTTTTTATTAGTTTTGTTTTTTTTTCTTTTTTCTGTTTGCAACCAGATGAGGGGCATCAGATACGAATACTTTCATACCTACATGCTGGTTGCTGCATGCAAGCGTGGTGGATATTTTTGGAGATGAAAGGAATTTCAGTGACGCAAAGCTATTGAGCCCAATTCACTGATGGAGAATTGTACTATTTTTGGGAGCAAATATCTTTTGATCATTTGAATTACGCTGAAGATATACTCATTTATTTTGGATGTTACGTGGGCTTTGTATAGCGTTGGATGTGTAGGTACAAAGTTCAGTGTGCTGGATTCCATCTCGATCTAGTACCTTGCATTGAGCTCTGTAAGCTTTTAACCTTAATGAATCTGGATGGTGTGGAACGTACCAATAATAATGAATATTTATTTGACTTTTCCAAGGATTTCGGAATTGTTGTTTCTTTAGATTGTGATTTTGAGTATACGAGGTGTGTTCAAAAAATTACGGGAATTTTCGATTTTTCTAAAGAATTTTATTTATTCGCGCGTGAATTTTACTAATGGAACTTGTGGAATGACAATTCCTGTTACTTTTTGAACGCATTTACCCTAGTGTAGATGCATAACCCCGTGCCCTGAATTTAATTTATTTGGTATTTCGATCACCTATACAGGATATGATATATCGGTCTGTATTGGGCTTATGTCGTGTATTTTACTGATGTGGAACGTAAGTTTCTATTTTTTTTTTCTTTTTGTTTTGTTTTTTGTTTTATTTTTAGAACTTGTTGATGAAACGATGGTTATCTTTGGCCATTCCTTGTCGATTCTTCTGTTTCCCTCTGTTACATAGACAAATTCCCTTTTGGAGGGGATGTTAGTGACAAGGTGCGTTCAAAAAGTAACGTGCATTTTCGATTTTTGTAAAGAATCTAATTTATTCGCCTCTAACAAGGCTATTAGGTTCGAAATAGTCCCCATTAGATATATTAGACTATTGTCCGCGTTTATCGCGTGAATTTTGCTAATAGAACTTGTGGAATGACAATTCCTATTACTTTTTGATTGAATTTACACTAGTGTAGATGCATAACCCCGTGCCCTGAATTTAATTTATTTGGTATGTCGATCACCTATACAGGATGTGATATATCGATCTTTATTGGGCTTATGTCGTGTATTTTACTGATGTGGAACGTAAGTTTTTAAATTTTTTTTTTGTTTTATTTTTAGAACTTGTTAATGAAACGATGGTTATCTAAGGCCATTCCTTGTTACCTAGACAAATTCCCTTTTGGAGGGGATGTTAGTGACGAGTTGCGTTCAAAAAGTAACGAGAATTTTTGATTTTTGGAAAGAATCTATATTTATTCGCCTCTAACAAGGCTATTAGGTTCGAAATAGTCTCCATTAGATATATTAGACTATTGTCCGCGTTTATCGCGTGAATTTTGCTAATAGAACTTGTGGAATGACAATTCCTGTTACTTTTTGAACGCATTTACCCTAGTGTAGATGCATAACCCCGTGCCCTGAATTTAATTTATTTGGTATTTCGATCACCTATACAGGATGTGATATATCGGTCTGTATTGGGCTTATGTCGTGTATTTTACTGATGTGGAACGTAAGTTTCTATTTTTTTTTTCTTTTTGTTTTGTTTTTTGTTTTATTTTTAGAACTTGTTGATGAAACGATGGTTATCTTAGGCCATTCCTTGCCGATTTTTCTGTTTCCCTCTGTTACCTAGACAAATTCCCTTTTGGAGGGGATGTAAGTGACGAGGTGCGTTCAAAAAGTAACGAGAATTTTCTATTTTTGGAAAGAATCTATATTTATTCGTCTCTAGCACGGCTATCAGGTTCGAAATAGTCTCCATTAAATATAATAGACTATAGCCCGTGTTCATCACGTGAATTTTACTAATGGAACTTGTGGAATGACGATCTCTGTTACTTGTTTTTAACACTGTTATCCTAGAGTACATAACCCAGTTCCCTGAATTCACTTTTTTTGAGATTTCGATCTCCTGTACAGGATGAAATATTTAAAATTAGGCAAATATCGCTTATGTGCACTGTAAGTCTTTAAAGAGTCTTTTTTTTTTGGTAGTTTTAGGTCATTCCTTGTGATTCCTCTGTCTCTCCTTGTTACCTAGACAATTTACCTTTTGAGGAGCATGTTAGCGACCGGTTACACCCTCAGATATAAATCAAAACAAACATAAAAAGAAATGAGCTAGAGGGATTATGAGCACATCTTCAAACTAGGTATGGGCACATAATCCCCGATTTTCTGTACCCTCCGCTGGCTGAAATTCGATCTCTTACAACCTTGTACTACTATCGCTTTATCATCTCCTTCCCATTGTCGTTGCACTTACCAATTGTACGATACGCCTCTTTCTTCTCTCTCTTCGTTGTTCTTTGTTAAATACCCTCATTAGTCGGGCGACGCCTCCGCACTTGGTCGGCAGACCTACAGACAAACCTACAAGCTTCCCAAACAAGGCCATCCGACTTTCTTCTATATTTCCAAAATCGACAAAAATGATTTTTCTATGCAAATCGCTCCCCGAACTTCATAAATAAATCTCCTCCTCCACTAGATACTCCATCCTCCGAAGGTTTCCCATATTAATATTCATAACACAACAGTTGAAATCATCCGCAAACGAGAAAACTTAACTTTTCGAATAGGTTCCACAAGGGGGCATTTAGTAATTATCGTAGCTGTAAATGTCATAATTATGCCATTGTTATCGGATTAATCTTAATCGCCTTCCTCACCAGCAGTAGATAAATTTGAATCTTAAATTAACGTTCCACAACAGAAGAGAATAAGAAACGCTGCCAATTTGTTTCTAAACATTTTCATAGCTTTCTTCTCCGATTTATGAAAATCCAAATTATTAATGCGATTCGTTCGCTTAATTAAGCGTTTACATCGAAACCGTGAATGAAAAGTCAAGAGAAGAAAAATTGGACTCCATTGTTCCAGGTCGGAAGGGATTTACGGAAACAATGATTTATTTCCGATCTAGAGAGGAAGCTATCGATTCGTTTATGACTCGGGGCTTGGCTTGGAATCGATCGTTTGGCGTTGGATTTCATGTGACGCGCGAAACAGTAGCCGACTACTTCGAAATCACTTGATGAACTTGATTGTTTACACTCGCATAGCCGCACCGTAACAACAACTCGATTAATTCGACGATTTTATCGACTACTCTCCCACGCATGGGTCTTAAATATGAGACATGGGTTCGAGGCTCAAGCACTCTTCCCGCTCGATTCATAAAGATCTGTGTTTTATGTGGAGCTCGAGATTTTTGTTTTCTTCTCGTTTTCATTGGTGAAGTCGTCGCGTCATGGTGTCGCGGATCCTTTTTTTTCATTCTCTTCATTTAAAGATCTTCACCGTCACCACTTGAGAAATAGTCATAGTCGGTTATATGATCTGTTTGGAGTGTTCTTGTGCGTATTTTTAAGTGCAGTTTTATGTAGCTGCGAACTGATTTGGTTTTAAGTGGAACAACGAAATGCATTCTTAGGTCGAGAGGTTGGCTCTGGTAATTCAATCATCATGGGAGATTATGGGATTATCCGCAAGAGGAGAATACGGACAAATTGACAGTGTCAGATGCGAACTAATCACAGATGTAATTCGAGGACGGAGATAAATAATGAAATATGATTTTGAAGAGCGCTCGTTTCTCTAAATTAATGACTAAGATCCATTAATGGAACTGAAAACAGTTTCACCTGCTGGCGTCATTTAGATGGGCTAGTACGCCTACAGAATTGTATCTGCATATGCATGAGCACAGAATCGGGAAATAGATCGTCTCAAATAAATAAAGCTGAAGCGATGATTTCCATAACCGGTTCCATTTGAAAACTATCGGAAATACCCGAGAAAAGCGGAAATTGAGTTCTTTCATTTGCTTATGGACCCTAATAGAAATCATATAAAATACGTTAGGCCATGTAGGTGGACCTTAATCTCTCTCTCCACCTGCCACAAATTGTAGGAAATCAGCAAATGAATGACGGTCCAAACATGGCCATCAAACACTCACGCCAACACAAACAATAAAAACCTGACTAACACGACGACCAGTCATACTTCCCCTCAACGCGATCCACAACAAAGTTGCAATCATGTAACTCACTCGACAGACAGCTTGGCGTGCCGTGTGCGGTTGGCATCAGCACCGTCCCCCTCTCGTTCCCGTTCATGACCATTTATTGACTGTTGATTTATTTTCAGATACAAAACAAATTTCTCGAGCTACACTCATGCCTTCATTTGGTGGACAACAGCTTCAGCTCCACTCTCTTCTACTCGCTCTTAGTGTCTTCTCAACAACTGTCGTTGTCGATTATTTATGGCCGTTGCCGAAAATAGCCCGCAAGCATTTTAAATTCGACGACGAAATGACGTGCGTAAGACTCAATTAATTGGAAATTATCTAACTATCCCCATTGCTCCTCATCGAGTACTCGTATTGTTCGTCGTTTTCTATTCAATTGGATTTAAAAATAGTGATCAACATTTGAACGATCATGGCATATTCCTCTGATGTGATGGGTGTATACCTGTGATGTGTGATGTTAATCACTAAATTGCATTTGATGGCGAATCTATTTTTGAGAAATGCAGTCGCGAGTCGAACGAGTGAATGCTCGTTTCGAAAAGTCAAACTGTCTGGCTATGCATTTAAATTTGAAACAGACGTATACATTCTCCTCCTTAGTGTGAAAGTACATTGACATTTTTATTGCAAATTTATTTTTGGCCAAAACAGACATTTTACAGAACGATGCGACGGCACGAAATGTCTGCAACGTGAGTCTAATTGCGGAGATGTTCAGTAAATGATTTAGTGTCGTAAAATGGGGCGCGAATTTTACAGGATGTGTTATTTAGAAAACGAAGTAGAGTTTGGATGCTTGGAAATAGCTTGATTTTTAGATGTGCGTTCATGTATTTCATTGAAAATGGAATTTAAAAGTGATTTTTACTTCTGCAGCGAATGGGTAATGCGGTAGTCTATGATATGCGGATAGGACAACTCATCTGGAGCACGCGGTTTATGTTACATATATTCAATTATGCATGCCTGTTAGCTTAAAGTCAATTTGGCATCATCAACAACCTATTAGAATTACTAACCAAAACTTTGATTCCTTAAGTTGCGTTAAAAAAGTATCAGGAATATTGAGGTGTAATTTTAAAGCAATAGAAGAACACAACATTCCTATGAAAATTGGTTACACTTCTGCTTTAGTCCGACGTACAAGCTCTGAGGTTAGTTTATACACAATATAATGTCTGCCAAATGTCCTCCGCAGTATGTTTACAAACAGCCATACTTTTGTTCAAATCTTTCATCACGTTTTCGCATAATGGTGGGTGTATTTCGCGAACAACACATCTGATAGTTGTTTTTAGTATGTGGGTCGTTGCTGGGGCATTGGCATGGATTTTATTTTTAACATATATTCAAAGTTAGAAAGTTTAATGATGTTAATTTGATCTCGGTGGCCGATTGTATTCGCCATTTCGAGAAATAATGGTTTGACAAATACTTTCCAAAATAATATGTTCCAATTACACGGCGATCCAAAAACCTTAACAAAATTCCGCTCGTTTTGGATGGGACTCTTGGATTATCCGAATCAGATGAAATGGAAATGAGCCTCATCATCATCAAATGAGCCTACTGTAGTGTAAAGAAACATGTTTTTGAACTTTTATTTCTAACACCCAGTCAGTAAAAGCACGTCGATGTGCTTCGTCTGCTAATTTAAATTTTGGCGTTGTAGACCAATCTTTATGCAAATTCTGCTGTAAAGTCAGTCACACAGTCACAGTCTCACTCTCAGCTACGGTGGCAGTATTTTCAGCTGATCTTGTCGGGCGAAGTCGATTCGGAGTTTCAGTATTAGAGTCTTTGATCGTTCCGAGAAAATAAAATTTATTGGTTAAATTATTTATAGCCGTTCTTTATGATGACCAAAAGCAAAGCAAAACGTTTCCGAGATATTTTCATTTTTCCAAGTTAATATTCACTATTACAATACATGAAACTTGCGCGTATTGAACTAACTTTAACTTCCAGTTTTGGGCTTACCAGTAGTCTTGGCAATAATAGTTGAAATTCGACAATTTAACATTAGCGCGAAATTAAAAATGACACCTCTTGTTGGATGACGCTTCATGAACGGGACCACTCATCCAGTTAAGGCAGGTTAAATCCCATTTGCTTCAAATATAAATCGTTTTATTTAAAAATGCGTCTTTTCATTAAAAAAAGTTTGAGCAAGTAATTTATTCTGCCGGAATTGTTTACGAAATTTTGGGTGTGTTCAAAAAGTAGTAAGTATGTTTGATATTTTGTTAATCTAAAAATTTTTAATTAAAATTAAAATTTGCTAATTGTGTTAATCCGATTCACCCGATTTTTTATAGTTTTGTTGGTAAATGTGTCTGCAAGGTATTTGTGAATTACAAGCCTGCCTAACTGGTTGTTTAATCTGATCTCAAATATGTAGGTACAATGGGCGACTATTTATTGGCTTACAAAAGTTGCCAAAATACTAAAATATTAAAAATTGTTTAAAGTAAAACTGAGGTTTACCAGTAGTATAAACGTTGCCAGAAGATCTCTGAGGCGCTTTAGATGGTGAGCGCCGTAGACACTTCAACTCGTGATAAACCGATGAAAAGGTTGAAGAGTAATCGAAATGAATACGAATGATTCTCGAATAACATGGATAAGTCACTGAAGATGTTGGTACATCAATTAGTTCATGTTATTTTTTGAACATACCGCGTGGATAAGACTCTTATCCGTGAAAGGCTGATTGAGTAAGATCAGGCAAATCATTTAACATCCACATAAGATTTCTGATTGAAATTCAGGTAGATGGTGTTATTCGTTCTCGCGGAATTGTTGAAGAAAGATTAAGTTCGACCTTAAAACTTAGTTAAAAGTGCATCTCTATATAGTGGAAAGCCAATCAAATATTCATAGCCGACAATTATTTTCATAAGACTTCCGGTGACATTGTACTTCAGGCTTTCCTAATCAATGGGCATTTTGTTCGAGAACCGAAAAAATGCGGAAACTATGGTATACAGGGTTAAAGTTTCGGAAAAATTAAATTATTTAAAATTTTTTTTACAACACCTTAAGTTCTTCAAAATACATCCTCTCCAGTGCTTATGTAAGTCTTACGACTTCCACGACGAAAATCTCAACCTAATCAATGAATATCTCAATAGCGCCCTCTTCAATGTTGACAGCCTTACAATAAATGACGACATACCCATTTTCTACAGAGAAATATTTAATTCTATTTACGTTCCACTTTCCCGATCCAAACATTTATGTACCTCCTTGGTATAATCGCAGACTCCGTTCTCTAAGAAACAAAAGAAACAAAATGTGGACAATCTCCCTCACTCAATCCCCCAATGACTTTTCTAACTTTATTGGTATTTATCTGCAATTTACCGAGCTTCATAACTCCTCTACAACGGCATTTGATCGTAACACGAATCAGTCTTATAAACGATCCTAAGTGCTTCTTTCAGTTGTCAACTACTAAAGAAAATCTGATGGCTACCCAACCTCACTCTCTTTCAATGGCGAAACCTCGAATGATCCCAAAACTATCTCCAACTTTTCAAACAATCTTTCGCTGATGTCTCCTTTGTACCGGACACTATTTACCAAATTTCTCCCACTTACTATTGACCCCCATATCATCGAAAATAAATTGAATCAACTTAATGAGGAATTCACTCCCGGTTCCAATGGTTAAAAAAATTTAACTCATCCCCGTCTCTTGGAGAATTTCCTCACATATGGAGAACCGCTTTTATAACTCCTATTCACAAAAAAGGTCCGAAGAGTGAACGTTTCGAAATTAACTTGTATGACACTCTAAGTTTCCACTGCAAATCCCTAATCTCCTCATGGCTTCCTCAAATGCAGGTCTACAACCAAAAACCTTGTCATTTCAACTGATTTTATAAAAGCCTAAGACAAAATCTCCCACAAACATACTATTCAAACTGTCTTCCCTTGGCTTTGAACCTAGTGCGTTGAAGTGGATATCTTCTTATTTAAAAAACCCTTACGACAGTGTTCATTTTAGATCTGCATTTTCTAACCCTTCCTTAGCTTCTTCAGGCGTTCCCCAAGGCCGCCACCCAGGTCCACTTCTTTTTATTCTTACAATCAACGAAATTGAGTTTGTCATCAAACATTCTCACCTCTGTACGCCGACAATACCAAGTTCCTCAAGACCATTTCCTCGCAACAAGATTCATCCCTTATTCAATCGGATTTCAACAGCTTTTCTGTCTAGCGCTCCAAAAATTACTTCGAGCTTAACATTTCGAAATGCCCATCAATCACCTTTTCACGTAGACAAATCAAACCTCCTCCTCGTCTATACTTTTTCAGTAATCAGCCAAATTTCCATGGTTCAGGTTATCCTCGATCTTGGCATATAAGGTGACCAAGAGATCAAATTTCGCGCACATATCGACGAAATAAGTCTTGAAGCCAACTCTGCACTCGCTTTCGTGAAGGGATGGTCTAAAGAATTCTCCATTCCCTACATGACTCGATCCCTCTACATTTCCTTTATTCGTCCCTTTCTTGAATACGCATCTCAAGTGTGGTCCCCTTATCAACAAACCCACATTTCTAAAATCGAGAGCATCAAACGTCCGTTCCTACGTTTCGCCCTTCGAGGTCTGCCCTGGAACCGCCTTATCTAGATCACTTTTTGTACGTTGGAGGAAAGAAGAAGGGTATCTGACATCCAATTCATTCAGAGACTCCTAACAGGTACCTTTGACTGCGCCACCCTTTATAACTCCAACCCGGGACTGATTAACGCCTAAGTAGCATACGTACTTTTCTGGGAAAACCTTTTTTGAATTCGTCTTTCGAACAGTAGGTTCCATTCAGGCGATTGAGAGATGCTTCGGCTATTCTTTCTAAATATATAAAATTGATGTGAGAAATCCGATTTTGAGCTGTCTGTACGATACGATCTTAACCTTATCTAAGCTTGTGAAACTAGGTTCTTAAAGTTGTTTTAAGACAAAAACTCACCGGCGACCACGTTTGGCAAATATGGAGGGTGAAAAACGAAAAATCGAAAAATGTAGTAAACAGGACCTTCTCATTTGTACACATTTGCCGAACATTTTTCGGACAAGTGATGACCCCAATTGGAGCTTTGAACTTCTAGCGGAAGAAATTTTGCTACCAAACGTTTCATACCCGAAAAGTCAGAGAAAAATTTTTGGTTCGAGCCATTTGATATGTACCATCTTAAGCTATGACTTGAGGATCGTTTACAATAATTTCTTTTACCTTTTCTACATTTTCGTTAATAGTTGATGTGCTAAGGCCTCCCGGGCCCTCGTTGTCTTCAACACCTTCATGGCCTTCTAAAGAAGGCCGATCGTCAATCTTTATTTTCTCTATGTCATATTTGATATTTCTAAGATTTTGGTGCATTATTGTAGCAAAATTGTATGCAAATGATCTGATCGCCGCGCCGGTCCCACCAAAACGCATTTAGCCTCTTTGACAACTAACAGAGGTTTAAGCAATTGGTTTGGCTAGGAATAAATAGCAGCACGTACTTTTCGGACATGCTTACGAACGTAATAATGAAACAGTCGTATTAATTGGATCAACACAACCAGCTAAATTACACAATTCCCAAAACTTTTTGAACACAACTTCGGAAGTTCTGAATGCCACTAAAGCAAAAAGTTGTCAGCCTTTAAATGACCATCACTGTATACCACCTAGTTTGCGTATAATATAGGGTATAATCCACAAAATTGCGAAATGTAAGATTTCTAGTGTAGATTTGTCGAGGTAGAGCCTTTTGAAACAGTTTAAAGGTGCGAGCGTCAGACGGCCAGGAAAAGGTTGTTCCTGATACTTTTTATGCAAACCCTTTTAAATTTCTTTAGCTCCAATCGTGGTTACCATTTTACTGATCAATTTATTTCTTTTTTTTCTTTTTAGGTAAGTTTTTCAACAACCCACACTTACTACAAAAGTAAATCACCGAATTCGAAGAATCATGCGGATAATGGGTTTGCCTTTCAATTGCTTTTATTTTGTCTTCATCTCAATAGTTATAAATGGTCGAACTGCCCAGGACCACCTCGTAGCCGTTTATTATTCTGACCGCTAGCCATACGCCTCATGTCACCCAAACATCATCTATCAATGCATAGATCACGAGATCTTAATAAAAGCGAACAAACAATCATTTAGCGACTGTTAAATTCCTAGCGCTAACTGATTGTGGAAACAACATCGACAATCACACTCTCCCGTCTCGCAGTCTGTTACGACTTCTGAATCACCATCGTCGATGGTTTTTCCAACGTATTCCTGCCGTCCTGCGTGATGTTATGACCATTATACCGGCCCAGATTGTATTTTCGACTCGTGAGCTATTTATTCAGAATAGGTTTCGATTAGGCGAATCAGTCGGATGTGAATAATCATGATTGCGGTCAATTAACATCACCCCCAGTTGGTTTAAATAAATCGATATTAATGTATGCTCACGTATCCACACCGGGCACTTGTTGCCTCAGCCGTACAGGGTGGTCCGACTAAACATGAAATTATTCTTAATTGATCATAATAATGTGATCAGGAGTCATTTAACTCGATCTAACTCGAAAACGAGTTTAATTGACGGAAATTTTCGAACGATTGTAATCGATAATATAAAAAGTCATAGATGTGTGTGCTAGTATATCGGATCTGCAGTAGTAGTATCTGCTCCTCTCGTTCGATCTCTGCGATAGTGTGCAGTTCATTCATTAGAATTGAGTTTGAATTTTTAATTGACCACCTCGACTGCATGGCATCCATTCAGTTTCCACAGTATCCGCTGTATCTTGTAGAGGCATTCAAGTGAGTGGAAAAAAGATATGAAAAAAGTAAACCTTGTTCACCTTCCCAGGTTGCATGCAATGACCACAGTGACGAATAAGAACCTCTTTAGATACCCCAGCAATTAATTCGAACACCACAACAAGGCTGAAGTGGTAAGTCGTTGTACCCCTTCTACATGGAGCTAATGTTGTTTTGTAATCGTTTCCATGTCGTGTAAGTAATTCTTAAAGAGAAACCCCGTGAGTGATTTAGTTTCGTGCTCTTTAGGACAGCTACAGACTTGGGCGGTGCGTCAGAAGTTGGTTTATTTTCCATCCAACCGTTGGCCGTTGGTCGTCGTCTTGCGTCCCCCCTATGTTTTGTCTTGCGTTCTTGTTTGTATATTTGCTTGCTCCAGTTTATTATTATTACTTCTGTGGGTAGGCGTATTGTTTTCGAACATGTGTCTTTGATTCTTGATCGTACATTTTATCGGAATCAGTGTTTGGCGTCCGTTATACGCTCAATGCGACCACAATTTGTTTTTTTTTTCTTTCTTCAACTTTTTTTTGGCATTTGTCCATTTAGGCTTTTATTGGCACGCGTGGCTAGATACATTCGTTAGATTTCATTACATTTTCATTTCGATTCGATGCAAATCAACACAGAGCAAATCATATTCGTTAGCTAACGAGATACGTCAGTTCGTATGCGTGACTAATCTCCAAGGGATTGAAAAGTGAAATATACAATTAATTTCATCTGGAGGCAAATAGTTTTGTTTTCTAGATATTTTTATCTAATCTCGACCGGGGACCCGGGCGCTTAGGTATTTTTAGTGCGATGACGAGATGTAGACGCGGGCGTGCATTTCTTTGCTCCCGGCAGCTCTATGCGTAATGTTAGGCTTAGAGACGAATGCTTGGACGTTGATTGGTGTGCATGAGTATATTTGTCATGCAAACTCATAAAATAGGAATGCTCTCGGGAAATATCGTAATTGCAGATAGTCGTCGTCGTCTGGCATTCTGTTCTGATTTTTTATTTTTTTTTGTTTTCGATTTCGTTTGTGTTTTGTTTCTTTTTGGGGGCGTGATGCTTAAGCTGATCTATTTAGTTTTGCTGCTCGTGTTGAAAGGGATGATTTATGTGTTTATCAAATGATTTTCGTTGTTAATGTCGACATAATATATCTGTAACTGTGGCACGGCCTGTCCATTAGGTTTATGATGTTGTTTTGGAAATTAAATATATGACTTTCTCCGGGGGATATGATGCTTTTAGGCATCAGTTGAGTGTGTTTTTTAAATCTCGTTAGCTATTTTGTTTACTATAGCGAGTGCTTATTCCAAAATTGATACTTCTGTCATAAAACTGGATGATAACTTGCCTAACTTTGCAGTACTTTTTGTTAAATTTATTTTGATTATGAATTGTAAACAATCTGAAGCTTGCCATGAAGGTTTGTTGAAATATAACAGTAATTTTTAGTCTTTAAGCAAATCAATCCAATGGTCTTTCAATCCTCATTACACTAGATCTGGATGTTTCACGGGTTAAAGAAAAATAACCAGCAGAAGATTATGAATTATATCGTGCTCTCATAGCCCGATAGCTCGGCTTACTCCACGACGAATACTTTTTGCTTTAGCCCAGCAATATACCCCCGAGTATTACCATATATTTTGCTCCATATTTTTTTTTTTGCTCTATATTTGCTTCCATGAGCCTCAAATGTGATGATGGCGGAGATCATTCAAAGTTTGTCCATAGTGACTCCTACACTGTATGGATTTGCCCCATTCTATTGAAGCCAAGTCTGTGAACAGTGCACAGAGAGTTCTCAAAATGAGCATTAACGAACACTCAATAAGTTCGTAGGATGATAATAAAACAACAACCTTCATGCAGTATTCGATGACTTTACTCATCAACATACACTTCCGACCATGCACATCGCACCGAAATTATTGAAAAATTGCTTATAACTCATCGATTTTGTAATGAAAGGAGTCTTCCTTATTTATAAGAATTCCCACTTGAATTCTATTTGCTTATTTAATATTTAAAAAAAAAAACGTGAACAAAAAGGGCAAAAACATTGAATTTTCTTATTATGTTGGCATTTTTACTTACTTACTTTCAAAGGATTTTTTGATGAAGAAAAGCTTTTATTTAAATAAATTGGGTACAAAATAATTCATTTAAAGTATTTACCATAGCTAGCTATGACTTTTTCCCATCTTTCTGGCAATTCATGGATTCTTACCTCAAAAAAACTCCTCATGTTTTGAACCCAAGAACGAATCGAGTCAATCTTTGATACCTTCGACTGAAGGGAAGTGAAACGAATTCCAGAAAGGGCCTTCTGTATGGATGGAAACAAGTGGTAATCTGTTAGCGCAGGATCTGGACTATATGGCGGGTGGGACAAAACCTCCCATCCGATATTTTCCAATTACGGTTAACGGGTTACGCAACATATGGTCGAGCATTGTCATGATGGAATCAATTTGTCGTGCCTAGTCACCCGTTCCAGCCATTTTTTTTTTAAATACATAGCATTACCTTGTCAACATGTATATTTGGCTTTGCAGTCGATTTGGCTGGTTGGCCGGGTTTGACATATGATTTTCTGCGCTTAGGATCATTGGGGGTGGACGTGGTGCAATGGTAATCATCATGGACTGTTGTGCGGAATGTCTGTAGTTCAAGTCTGTCCATAGCCAACAACGATTAAATGCTAACGAAGGCATAACATTCGCAGCATAAGATCACTTCAAAATTCATACTCTGTGTGTGCATTTCCAATATAACACCTTAATGACACGGAAGCAAAACAAAAGTTACTGTGAACTACAAACAACGAGACAAAATCAGTAGAATCTCTTAAAAAATCCTATCTAGGACAACCACCCCCGAAGAGTAGTGAACGAACATCTTCAACACACTCTTGAACCTGCACGAACCCTAAAAAAAAAATCATAAAAATCAGCATTTTGGGACTCTCTTTGCTTTTTAATCATTCCTAACGCCCTCCACCATCTGGAAATTATTGCTTGGTCAACATTTATTGATTCTTCTTGTATTTGACATTGATCTTCATCGAGTATTGCTTCCAATTCTCTATCCTCAAACTTTTTTGGCTGTCGAAATCACCACTATTAAGGCGACGAAATCAGTAATCACAGGTCCGAATTGATCAGTATGACCACCATAAGTTTCCAATACCAAAGAAGGGCAGTAAAACTTCCCCCAAAAGCTCTTTCGTTGGCACGTACATATTTCGACATATTCGTAGATCAGTAAAATAGCTTGTTTACACATTGAAATATGGACTAATTCAAACTGAAGCCAGATGACGTATGTACATAGCTTTAATATGACGCAGTTATAGTATGAACCGATATCATTTAAAATTAATGCATACACCAAATGGTTTCAGCACAAAGTCATTAATACCTTTAGCGGTAATAACCACTTTTATTCTAGAAGGCATCGAGTCTACTAGAAGTTCCATAATATTCCGTGATATTTCAGTATTCCATACATGGTCCACGACTCCATTTAATTTTTTTTACCAACTAGCGTTCGATTGAATTTAAATCGGGCCTATTCACAGGTCAGTTACATTTTATTGAGCTAAAAATTATTGATAAACAGTGGCCACTTCTTTATTTATTTTTTATAAAGGAGACATTTAGAAGTTGGTTTATACCAGGTTACTTACCGATTTGCCTCGGTGGATCATCTTGAAAAATACACTTATCAATACTGGAGTGATGCACTCCTTTATTACCTCTCCATACCTTTGAGCTTTCATAGTTCCATTAACATCTCCAAGTTGTTTTCATGTTATGCGACAAGGAGACGCTAATAGACGAGAAGACTACTATTCCATATAAACTCATCTCCCGTAACGTTGGGGCACTTGATGCAATTCACGCTGATTGGCTCTTATACGGACAGCACTCTTGAAGCGGCCTTTCATGCTTACTCTTTGTAATACACTACTAGTCTTTTCTACTGGATAGGAAGAAGATAGCCCTTCCTCAACCGAAGTCAATATTTGTACTATTTCGAGTCAGTTATTTCCATGTACTTATCTCAATCATAATTCAATCGAAATTGAATATTTTTTGCACTGAATACGAAGCCGAATGTCGCTGTGGGAAAGGGCTCTGAAATGTTTGGAAAAGTTCTGAATTTCATCTTCAGCGATAAAGTTCATTTTAGTCGGAACGGTTTAATAAGTGAAATATGCGTTAGTGAGGAGGATCGTATGTTTTCGTTAATGAAAATGATCGCAATGTTACGATCAGTAAAATTTGCGATGCCATGTTGGAAGACTATTTTTGACCAGAATTGGGTCGTCAATTGTATGCTATATGCCACAAAACTGATCAAGAAATTGATCTATTGAAGGGGAAGTTTGATAATAGGGTAATCGCCGGAAATTGTCGAACGGTCACCCCGCTTATGCGATTTGGGTTAGGCCTTTGGTAAGGGGTACGATACAAGTCTTTGGTTTATGCTAATATGCCAACATAATTAGAGAAGCTCATGAAAAATATGGAAAGTAAAATTTACAGCGTTCTGTTCGATAAGTGTACGAAAGTTGTGGAGAATCGGTCGCTGCATTCCGGCTTACGGTGGTCACTCGAACGAGTTCGAATTCTGTGCCTAAATTGCATACATGTGCGCTATGGTATACCTGAATTTTAATTACAAAGTTTTACAAAACTGTTGTCCTTATGGAAAAACCCTGCATCATATATCAATATTTGGTTTTAAAATCCTAACTCATCCGTGTTAGGTAAACGTGGGTCGAAGGTTGGTGTTTTGGCTTTGACGCCGATGACTTGTGATTCAAATCCAACTAACTCGTCGGAATTACATGTCGCGGTATTTCTTATCAACGGGGGTTACTGAGAAAAACCTCTATAGCATACTTCCCTGGGAAAACCTTTTCGTAATTCGTCCTTCGGATTCGACACTAAATAGTAGGCTCATTTCAGGTGATTGAGAGATGCCTCGTCTGCTCCTTCTGTATAACTCTGCTGTGAGACAGGATGTGAGAATACAGGATTTAGCTGTGTGTGATACAGATAAGTTAATCTATGCTTATGAAACGAGGCCTTTAAGGTTGTCCCGGGGCCACGTCTGACGATATGTATTTGCAGGGTCAAAATCTAAAATCTCCACATTTGGACACTCGTCAAGCTTTTTTCGGTCTTAACGATTTGAAATCCTCCTAATGGATTTCCGTCCATGTTGTATCACCTGTTTGACACGTTTTTGATTTCACTTGGTGACTGTAGAGCAATGTAGCTACCACACGTTTCATACCCAAAACATCCGAGGCCATTGATATGTCACCATCTTCAGGTAGGATTTGGTGTTCGATTGTAATTATTTCAATATCTTTCATTGATTGCTGATGTTCTGAGGCTTCCAGCTTTCAATGACTACCGCTGTATATCACCCAGTTTACATACTGGCCTTACGTGGTACAGTGAATCATACACTTTTGCGTAATTTTTTAATTGTGATTCGGGTTTGCCAAGACAGGGTCTTTGAAATGTGTTTTCATACTTCACTTGAACTATAAAGTTATTTCGATGAAATGCTAAGGCAAAATTGTAAAAATTTATAGCCGAATAGTAGATACGTAAAAAAACTAAAGTTTTGAATCAAAGTCGCTGCCGTACAAAGGCAAATACCACTAAACAGTCTTTTGCGCTCGTTCCAAAATGGCCATATCTTCTTTTTTGTTTTCTAAAAAATGTGTATAAGGAACGTAGATAAGTACGGGGTTCTTAAAATAAACAGCAAAGCGAGGAGAATAGAATGCCAGGAGACAGGCGTTACTCAATCTTTCCGCACATGTTTTTGTTTGTCACTAATTCCTGCAAGAATTCCAACTGCTCCTTCCATTCACCCATCTCCACACATGTTCCTTACGACAGAAAGCAATTTTTTGCCTTCTTCAGGTTTATAATTTTTTTTTCTCTTTTCATTTTCTTTACTGTGTTTCAAAAATATCTTTTCCACTCGTCATGTAACACTCCGTCGTCGTCCGCTGCTTGCCGCCATCATCATCGAATGAATGACACACCGTCAGATTCATTTTGAATTCTAATCAGGAAACGGATGTATGAACACGGGAAATCGTGATTCCAACAAAACCAACTGAAAAAATACTGAAAAAGAAAAATTTAAACGAAAGCAAATGCCATAAATACTGAGGTAAGAACGATTTTGACGAAACGTTCAAAAAATACAAAACAAAAAAAAAAGTGAAATCAGAAAAAAAGAAAAACAATCTTTCATCCTTCGGGCATATGGAGGAGATTCCGAAATGAAATGAAAATTTAATTACCCGATAAGATATAAATACTTTATATCTGTTAAGTCCAACGCAAATAACAAACACATTAAAATTCGGTCAGAAATTAAGCGTTCAGATATGAATAACTACGTTCTACAGTGTTTATGTGACGCTCTGTGATAGTAGGAAAAGCGTTGATGGAATGGGATAGAAGGGGAGGTGTATAAATAGATAAGAGCGCATAATTTGACACTTGATTATCTGTGAGATATCTCATCTTACGATTATCATCATTGTCGCTGTCGACTGTGGATTGTCGTCAGTTGTCTGTCAACTGGTTATGATAGGTGCATTGTATCTGAATACTTGAAGGGGATTTGTGTATTTGCTTAAATGAACCTACTCCGGGTGTTATATGAACCTTTGTTGTTGATGCAAACACAAGGTGTGAGTGACGAAGAAAGGGAACGACGAGAATAGCTGGAGTGTGCTTAACCGATAATTTTTTTTTTTCATTTTTGAATAGCCTTTTTAAAAAAAGGTCTTCATTCCAGTCCTACGAGTTTTTATTCTATTTGTTTAAATATTTGTTAAACTAAAAGTAATATACACCCACTTGGTGGCATGGCATGGTCGTGTATAGCCGTGTTGCAAGCTATTTTTGGTCTAGCCCACCGAGCTCGATGCAGCAATTCACACGTACGTACTATATCGTACCACGAACTGGACAGGCGCACGCAGTCGAGTGAGTACTACCCGGAGTCGTAGGCCCCGCGCTACTGGGTGTACGCTGTCGGGAATACTCGTAGACTCGCATATGCCAAGAAGCGACTTGAGTAAATGTGTGCATGAACGCGTTACGCTGTAGTACCAATAATAATCATTATATTGATAAAAACGTGATCTATTTGTTTAAGCGTGTTTTTTCGTTTTCTCGACGCAAACAGATGTGTGCCTCGCTGTCGATCCGCTTGTATACGTGCATTTGCTTTTTTCAATCATTTCTATTTTTAGGAAAAACTGATTCGAAACGCTCATAGAGAGAGAAGAGGAAATAGTGTGTGAGAGGAGGGAAATACGTTCAGGCGAACAAATTTGATTCCTTGTGGCGTGGATGTGTGCGAGTTTGTCAGCACAGCATGGTTCAGCAACATGTTGCTGTGGACATCATGCTGTGCTGGTCGATGGGATGCTGTGTCATGCCGAGAGGTGCATTTTTTTGCCTTACCATTGGGTTCTCCTTGTCTTCGACGGAAAAGCCGATCATAGGAAATTCGGTTGGACCCGAATAGATTGAAGGAGAAAAAAACACATGCTCGAGGCTAATCGAGTTTGTGGTGATGAATCAAGTGCATGGAGTTCAAATGACTTAAATTTGATTTACGAGAGTGTGTCGCGTTAGAAACGAACACCTGCGCGGGCTGTGCACTTTACTTACCTGCCTGCGTTCGATTGCTGATCATCTTACTCGAGGTGGGATAATGTTTTCGAAACCTGTCCTGGGCAGTATCGCCTTGGAAATGGTGATTTACTATCGGGCATTATGACATCAAGGCCGCGGGACAGAATTTAAATACATGATCTTTCGATCTGGTGTTAGGTGTGAAAATGTACGTTGGAATGGAGAACTATCAGCTCCTTGGTGACATGAGGGCCATCCAATAAGAGGTGTCATCTTAAAATTCAGACTTCAGCTATCATAGCGATCCCTGATTAGTTAACTATAAAGACATAACATTTTGGTATTTTAATACAAACGCACTCTCAAACCCTTTTATGGTCTGTCAATGTCTAAACGTCAAGGCTTACATTTTTATCATCTTATCATCATGAAGTTCTCGTGAAGCAACGTTTGGAAATTATTAAAAATGACTACTGAACTTCTGAATCGATGGTTGCAACTTTAGGAACGCTTACTCCAATTTTTGGTAGTAAAAATCGTCTCACCAGAGAGGCTGTGCATGCTATAGAGGGTAAATTCGAGTCATCATGTCATTATTGAATATTCCATTGAAAATATCATAGCCTTAAGTGCTTAAGTTCAAAGCGAGCGAAATCAGTCAATTCAACGTCACTCAATGGAATGGGAATCTCTCAATCCAAAGAAGAAAACCCTGAATTTCATGTGAAAATCTCTTTGGCTCATTTTTGGCTTAAAGGCTTGGTCATAAAGTTCATTGGATAGTGGCAAACCCCTATGTGCCTCAGTAAACTTTATTGCATTGACAAAAAGTAGCTTTGTAGTGTGGATTCCATGAAGGAGAAGTAATTGGACCATTTTTTTCGCAATAAAAGTTATCAATATATAACGGTCAATACAGTTCGCTATCGTGCAATGTTGAAATACTAGTTTTGGTCAAAATTGAATGGATTTGATATGTGATATACCACATGCCAAAAAGCTGGTACGATAATTTGAAAGGGAAGTTCGTTAATCGCGAAATGTTACGGTCTAGCTCATGCGATTTCACGTTGTTGTATTTCTTTTATAGGGTTTTATTAAGCCGTTGATTTATGCCAACAACGTAAGAAGAGGTCAGGAACAATATAAAATGCGAAATTGCCAAATTTCGGGTCGTTATGTATGGAAGAGTGGTGGAAAATTGGGTTCGAAGAATCGGCGGCTGTAAACATGCTCTCGGTGGTTACATGAACGAGATCGAATTCCATACTTTGATTTAACTCATGTTCTAAGCCTGGAATAAATTTCAGCTCGATATTAATTATTCTTTTTTATTTTATTTGAATACGACTTTGTCAAGTTCTTATTGAAAAAAAACGCTTTACTTGGAGGTTACTATATACAGATTGATATACACCCACACCACGGAAGGTCTCTTGTTCAAGTCTCTCCATAGCCAAGAACAATTGCTATATGAGAAAACTGTACAAAAACATCAGTTGTGAATGAGAGATGATCGAAAAATGCTGATGAAGGCATAACATTCGCAGTATAACATCACTTCAAAATCCATACTCTGTGTGTGCATTTCCAATATAACACCTTAATGACATGGAAACAAAATAAGTTACTGTGAACTACAACCAACGTGACAAATTCAGTCGAATCTCTCGAATCATATCTCGGACAACCACCCATATAGAGCAGTGAACGAACATCTTCGACACAAACCATCTGCAGGTTGTGTGACAAAAACCATAAAAGCGCCCTTGAATCTGCGCGAACCCTATTATTACTGATAGAACTATGAACATTTTATGCTTTTTTGGTCTCTGTCAAGGGACTCCTCGAACCTAAGCCTTAACCAAGAAGTTATTTCATCCGGCACGAACTTTAACTTCCTGTGATGCACATCCAGATGGTTGAGGTGCCTTCCAACTGTGGCTCCCTTTTATATGGGATCGTCCTCTTCCGCGGCGTTCCTCGGAGTTGGAATCCATTTTCCATTGGATCTACATGACCCAGCCCTCTTAGATATTGGATCGATTGACGCCTGACTAAGCGGAGATTGCTGTACAGCTCATAAAGTCCTTCATGGTATCCAACTACTTGACTCTTGAGCCCAAGAGCGCTCTGCCTCTGATATCAGCGTTGGTGTGATTGCCGCTTGTCACTAGTAAGCCAAGATAGACGAAAGCCTTGAATACATCAAAGTCATTGGCGAAATGTTCGGCGTCTCTTTTTATCACAACTTATTTTTAGTTTTGACCTTGTTTACCAACAGACCTACTTTATCGCTTCTGCTTCAGTGCTTCCGAAAGCTTAATTAACGTCAGGCCATGTTCGTCAAATCACGTCATTGTTATCTACGTTTTGCAGACCTGAAATAGGTCGTGCCTCATTTATATGCCAGTGACTATCGCATGATCTTTTCAATAATGATGTTCAGAAAATCACAGGACAGTGCAGGACCCTTTCTGAATCCTCTTATGAAAATAGTCTCGATTAGTTCGTTGTTAATCTAAGTGGAAGAGCGAGAATTGCCATCCTTGCCTGGGAAATGGCGGGACTCTGTATACGCTGACTCTCTAGGCACGACTATAAAGTCTTCAATAAGGTGGTGTGTGTAAGCCTTTTCATGAGTCTAAGATTGGCCGAAGAGTGAATATTTGATTCATCGGCGATTTTAATGGCCTGAATTCACACGACGGTTACAGGTATTCACACAGTACGGCTGAGAAGATTTTATACGCGATGCTTAGGAGACTTATGGGATTCCTTTCTTATGGATCCATCTCAACTCCACCTCTTGCGAATAGACTAGTAGGCAGTTATTCTGCGACAGCAGCTTTATTAGACTTCAGCTTCGATATTGCTGTCTTAACCTTCTTTAAGTCGGTTGCATGGAATTGGAATTGCCTCACAATGGTATTTTAACTATCATGCCGAAGTGATCTTTGTATATTCTCAGCATCGACTGTGACCTCAATACAAGTACTCCACTTTTATTCCCGCAAGCTTTCGCTTTTTAGCATTAGCATCTTCGTTTTACTTTTTGGTAAATCTTTCGAACACCATCCCTGTAATAACATCTCTGCATATCCTTGATCTCGCGCTTCTTCTGCTCCGTTTTCATTCCTACGCCATGAACGAGATCATTTGGCAATTTCCATTCGGGCCCGAAAAAGATGCTCGATGTTGACGGGAATTGATGTTGATGTTGACTTAGTTTCAACAATTCTCTGGAGATGTGATTTCTCGAAATAGAAACATCAACCGCCCGCTGTAATCGGGCATTTGGCTTTTTTCTTTGAGGCTATTTTAAAGATAAGGTCTACGGCAGCGCTCCACTTATGATTTACGACCTTGAGGAAAATATCATTATCATATCGCGAAATACGTCATTAAATATTCCTTCAAAATAATGACTTTGTAGGCAAAGCCACCGTAAAAGTGTTGCGTTTTGCCAATGATTTAAAATGTACCTCTTGATGGATGACCCTTTACGAGTACTAAACGCAATAAAATATACGGTAATATGGTTGCACTACCAACACCTCATCCACATCGATCGTTTGACATGAAAACTCAATGACCATCATCAATCACCATTCATTACGTGTGGCTCCATTGAACTGTTTCGTAGAAGTGGAACGTGATTTCTTTATGTTTTTGTCCCCTTTCCTCGCAATAAACGAAAAACTCTTGGTGGTCTCGGCCGAAAGTGGTCCTCGTGAGCTGCGAAACTTCACACAAGAATTGGCCTTGATTGAGTACCCACTCTTGTTGAATACTTAAGACTTTGTACATCCAGGCAAATTGATGTCGAGTGTCAACTTCTTTGAAGCAGGCATTCACCTGAGAATGAGCTCTTCATCCAATCAATTCCTATTCAATTCCGTTTGCTTCTGAAGTACTCCGCAATTATATGTGAACGACGCATAAAGTTCTGCGCAATTCTACCAATTTTTCCCAATATAGACATTACAGGTCTACCGCTTCTGACATCACCATCGACCACTCGCCTTATCGCCGACAACGCCCAAAGGGAAAGCGTTAAGAACACGGTAGTCAATCAAAAAGTCACCTTGTTCGCAACATGTTCTCTTCGCTATCAAAAACCAACATTCGTTTGAAAGTCTTATCAATCAGCGAAACACGATAAACTGGAATAGAATTTGAAAAAAAATATGAAAAAACCGTGTCTAGTAAAGAGGTCGAAGGAGATACCAAGCCCACACGTGCCAAACTAGATCGGTATTGCTTGCTTTTCAGCCTGTCGGACTTGTCAGTTATGTTTTACATGAATAAAGTCAATTGAAGTGACAATCTGCGGGGATTTATGCTCAGTTCCTTGTTCTTGTGACAGTTGTTGCCTTGAATCTTGATTGGTTGATTCCAAGACAGAGAACACAAGCACCACTCTATATACCTAACCGAATCTTAACCATCCGGTTAACCATTAGTATTCAGCGGAAACATATAAATTTGTCAAGTTTAAGCGACGCCCATCGAATGGGCAGCAACCACACTGCGCATCTGTACCTGCCTTAACTCCAATTAAGCCGATCGACATCATTCTTGCTTTATTTAAATAAACCTTTATATGGCATCAACTAATGAATGAATCCACTGAACACCTGAATGGAAATTTGGATACGTTGCCTGCCTACGATCATTGGCATTGTGGTGCCGGTTGTGCTAGAGAAACCGCAAGTTACCCGTCGTCGCATAAGAATTTAATCATAACAAATGAATATTGTATGCGCAGAACCGGATATTAGCATCATTTGTGGGAATTTAAATATTTATAAGATTTTCTTGTCACCGAGTGGCTGTTGTCGAGTGGTGTCTATTCTTTGAGCTGAAAATGTGATTTTGTTATTCAAATTTTCAGTTGGACTGTCCACCTACTTGCTAAAGACGTTCGAATCGTTTGCTTTTTAATTAATTTGTTTTTTTTTTCTTAGTATTTTGGCTGTTTTCGCTCATGGTCTCTTAGTTCCACGTCGAATGGTAAACTTTATCATGGGAAGTAGCCATCATAGGATGTTTATGTTTGTTTTTCAAATTTGATTGCTTACATTGGAGTATTGGAGGCGGAAGGACGTGACATGGATTTTCTATTTTATCAGGAAGTCTCGCAATTTGTAAACTATTAAGAAAGCTCTCACGCCGAAGATTTATGTTGCTTATGTGTCGAAATGTGTATTTCCTGCCGATTTTGCGTGGTCAATATGACGAGATGTTTATGGAATGTATTGCTCTCAGTTTTCTTATACGAACATTCGATTTTTATAATTGAGATTATATTTGGTAAATAAACAACAACGTCAATGCCTTGCCTATTTGGAACTCTATCAATAGGTTTTTGGTAATCAACTAGGTGCTACAGTCCGAGGCTCGGTGTTTGGAACGTATTGTCATCAATACGTAACGACCACGGGGGTGGTCGACTGTTGAGGGGAAGGTCTGTAGTTCAAGTCTGTCCATAGTCAAGAACTACTCTTATATACGGAAAAACTGTGAAAAAGAGATGATCAAAAAAAAAATGCTGACGAAGGCATAACACTCGCAGTATAAGATAACTTCAAAATTCATACTTTGTGTGTGCATTTCCAACATAACACCTTTGTTATATGGAAACAAAATAAATTACTGTGAACTACAACCAATGCGACAAATTCAGTCGAATCTCTCGAATCCTATCTAGGACAACCACCCCCAAAGAGTAGTGGACGAACATCTTCGACACAAACCATTTGCACTCCGTCCAGGTTGTGAGACAAACACCATAAGAGCGTAACTCTTGAACCTGCGCAAACCCAATACAAAGAAAAAATGTTTAAGCTCCTGAATTGTCGCCGAGTTATAGGCATAGTCCCTATAGAAAGAAGTATAAAAGTAACAAATCGCATGACAGTGAATGCCAATCAATCTCTCTTCTAATCGAAACAATGTGATCTTCAAATTTCGTACACAAATATTTATTGATAATGAGCACTAGCGTCAACCTGTTGCAACCAAACCACACCCAATTTATTCACTTTCAAAGAAAAACAGTCATTCAACATGTTCCGATAACGCTCTCCATTCATAACGCCCCTCCATCCTAAACCGTGACACACATTGACTTTTTTGGAATGCATTCGTGAATCTCAAATGAGTGAATCCAAAAATGTGATAAATCGGAAAAAATCAAATTTAATGAACAATTCTCTTGGCGATCCATTTAGTGAATTGGCGATGTCGTAGAAGGTCTAAAAGCTTCAACTGATCTGTAGTTTGTATTTAATAAGTTTTACACACTTAGAGATTAACCTTTAAAACTCGGCGTAAAGTGTCATGAGTGAGGCCCAATTGTTGATTTCAGCCCCGAATTGCACAATCTGTCTCATTTGCGATGGGCTTCTCGGTTGGTTTACATCAAGAGCCAACGCAACCTAAGCTCTACCACCCGCCATATTCTCTGAATTAGCGTTTTGCGATTTATAGCTGTTTCCTAAACTCAAATTAGCGTTGACGGAGAACACCTACTGTGCGATTTCTACTATCCAGAAACTACCCCCCTCAAGGGTGTTTGGCCCCTCGAGTATCAGGTATGGTTCAACAAGTTTTATGATCGCCTACATTGACTCAAAAGGGGATTATTTAAAATAAATATAATGACAGTCTCATCCGAAATGGAAAAGACTGTGTAAAGTGTCTGGCTTGTTTCGAACAATCGCGCACGGAGGTGATGTGTTACAGTGTACTTTCAGTTCAAACGTGTTTATATTAAGTTTGACTCGATTGCGAACTAGTTTCTTGAAAACGCTTCACCATTGCACGAATTCTGTACTCATTAGGGCGATTATGTTGACTGGAAAATTCAAGAATGAAATGTTGAATAACAAAAATGCATTCTTGTTTCATGAACGACTTCACAATTAGAATTGCTAGACTGTAGTTGACATATGTCAAAGAGATCAATCATACTGCATTCAATCAATTACATCAATTGACAGCCAATATCCACACCACCTGTCGGTTCACAATTTATATAATCGGGGATCGAGGAAGCTTTATCATGCGAAACACAACATTACGTTGTTTTTCGAAGAAAGTGTACGAGGTGTGTTCAGAAAGAAATGGGAATTTTGTAATTTATCGGGCTGCATTAGCTTAACTAGTGTTTGTATTGGAAAACATTAGAAAAGCCTCGGTACATTGCTCGCCGCACTGATCGTACGTCAACTCAAAGTTGGTCTTGGAACAATCGGCGTTTAATTATTTATTTACAAAATGGGTAGGAGAATTTTCATTTCAATTTACTGGAAATATGAAATAGAACTCGACAGAATATCAGGAAATTAAAATGTTTCCTTAAGGAGCCTGACATGAGAAGGCTAAGAGCGGTACAAAATGGTCATTAAGACGTTGAAAGTGACCAACTCTCCCGATATCTCACTATTCGGGACTGAGCCGCACAAGCCGTTTCTCAAGAAAAACTTTCCTACGAGGGTGGTCCGATAAGTACTTAGCCTCACCGCCAGATGGCGCCAGTATCGCAAGAGCAACTTACTATCGTGTAGTACATTCTAGTAGACGGCTACTGTCGAAATTTCAGCCGGATCGGACTCGTAGTTTTGTTTTTACCGCGTGTGGAAGCGGCAGTGTCCGCGGATTCGATTCTAGTTTTTGGAAGGGAAATCGCGCAGCGAAATCAAAGAGCGTTTGGATGCTGTGTACGGTGACTCTCCTTCGTTGGCGACCATCAGAAATTGGTTTAACGAGTTTCAACGTGGTCGCACGTCGGTTTTTGATGAGCCACGTCCAGGTGCCCTGAAAACGGCTACCACGGAGGATAACGTGACAAAAATCCACGATCTCGTATTGGCAGATCGCCGATTGAAGGTGCGCGAGATAGTTGAGACAGTAGGCAATTCAAAAGATCGCGTGGGTCATATCCTGCATGAAATTTTGGGCATGAGAAAACTGTCAGCGCGATGGGTGCCGCGTTTGCTCACTCGGGACAACAAGCCCAACCGTGAGACCACTTCAGAGCAGTGTTTGACGCTGCGTCGTTTCGTGACAGTCGACGAAACATGGATCCACTGGTACACATCAGAGACCAAGGAATAGTCGAAATAGTGGACTTCACCCGGCGAACGTGCTCCGAAGAAGGCGAAGATTGTCCCATCGGCCGGAAAGGTGGTGGCCACCGTTTTCTGAGATTCACAAGGTGTGATCCACATCGACTACCTGGAGAAGGGCAAAACGGTCACAGGGCTGTACTATGTATGTCAAATTATGGGCCGATTTGACGCCGAATTGAAGAAAAAACGGCCCCACTTGGCGAAGAAAAAAGTGCTCTTCTACCATGATAACGCACCGGGTCACACCTCCGCCCTCGCCACGGCCAAATTGGTCGAATTGGGCTACGAACTGCTGCCCCATCCACCGTATTCTCCAGATTTGGCCCCGTGCAGCCAAATTTGTTTCCAAACTTGAAAAAGTCACTCGCCGGGCAGAAATTTCAGTCGAATGAGGAGGTCATCGCCGACACGGAGGCCTACTTTGCAGACGTCGAGAAAACATATTTTTCAGACGGGTTAAAGAAGTTGGAGCATCGCTGGGTCAAGTGTATCGAGCTAAAAGGAGACTATATTGAAAAATGAATCGCCATTTCTCCAAAATTTTTGTTTTTCTTTTGTAGGCTAAGTACTTATCGGACCACCCTCGTATATTGGTACAACTGTCATCTATTTTGAAGCTTAGTTTGGTCGCGATCTGTCAATTAGTTTGTTGTCAGTAGCCGAAGACATTAGTTAATCTCAAGTGTTATTGGCAATTTTTACAATTGAAAAAAAAATAATGGGCAAAAAGTTGGGTTGAAATTTTGTGTCGTGAATGGAATTTCAGGTTCAGAAATTATGAAAATATTGGAGAACGCCTACGGGGGTTCTGCATTGTCTAGAACAACAACATTTTAGTGGTACATGACGTTCAAAGAGGGCTGCAAGACAAGAAACGTTGGAAAATATTGCTCGAAAATCATCACCATAGTTTGAGAGAGCTTCCACAAGATCTATCCATCTCTCGCGAACCATGATACATAGCATGACATGTGGCGGGTATGACATGCAAGCAAAGTCAAAGGTCCCTTAAAAGTCAAGGTTTTGCTCACTGTTTTTAACGGCATTCGTGGTGTTTTTCATTCGGGATTTCTTCCGGTTTTTTTTTTTTTTTTTATGGGGTTCGTACTGGTTCAAGAATGTACGCTCTTATGGTGTTTGTCACACAACCTGGACGGGGCAGATGGTTTGTGTCGAAGATGTTCATTCACTACTCTCCGGGGTGGTTGTCCTAGATACGATTCTAGAGATTCGACTGAATTTGTCACGTTGGTTGTAGTTCACAGTAACTTCTTTGCACCACGATAATGCATCATCTTACATATTCGCTTTCAAGAATGGACTTTTTGACCAAAAACGCTATCGATATGATCAAGCCAACGCGGTAGTCTCCACCTATGGCATCCTGTGACTTTTTCTATTTACTGAACTTGTCAATTATCGGTTCGGGAAACCCGTTTTAAGTCTATTCAAGGCATACACCAAAGGTGGGAACTGAAGGCGATCCCGGAATATGCCTATAAAAAATCTATGGTTGACTGGATTGTTCACACGAAGTCTATTTTGGTTGTTTAGTTGATTTGTGTTGTTTTTATTGACTCAGTTCCGCCTATATGTCGACAGAAAACAACACTACCCAAACGACACAAAGACTCGATTCCCTATTGACAAATCAGAAGTGCCGGGCTCTATTGATAAGAACAACATAAAATATCGAACACTATCTCTAAAAAAAGAAGAACAACAATGGGTCTTCGTTAATTACTTTAGCAGTACTCTCTCACCATCCTATAATTAGGAGAGATACGCTTGGCGACGGGGCGTACTCGTAATAATAGTTGCATTCATGCGAAACTGACGCGTTGCACTTGAGTGAGAATTGCAAAAACAAAAAGAAACCAAAAACTAAAAAAACAAACCCAGTAAATAACTTAATCTTTGAACTCGACGTTGTTTCGTACGTCTTGTGTGTGACAGAATAAAATAAACAATAATTCATATCTACACCCCCATGCTAAGCTGCCGAGGCTATCATCTTTTCCGATTGTAATACGACGACGACGACAACAACGTTTCCTGTGAGCGCTCACGCTTACCCAGCCACGATGTTTGGGTGTACGTAACGAATAAGCCACCACAATGAACAGCAGCCGCCCATTCATTAATTTTTCGCATTTTGCGCGCTCACATACTACTATGGTACACCGCCAACGACCGACATTGCGCGTCGTAGTCCTCATCATCCTCCGTTCATCAGTGTGTCGGCTTGCGAAGAAAATATATTGCAAACGCAACAACGTTACATCCTCCTCCTTCCTTTTCCGATTCTTACCGCCTCGGCCATCAACGAAATCACCATCGTGCGATCAGCACCGTCTAAGGTGAATTGCATTCATTCATTCATTCTGGGACGGGCGGGAAGTGCCTCGAATGCAAATTTAAAGTGTGGATCATCATGTGGATCGTGCTGCATATGTCATTAATTAATGGTTAGGCGAGGAGTTCCTTCCTTCCTATTGGAATAAAAAGAAAATACCTGAACGTGCCTATATGTGACGAGATTTTTGCTTATTTCAGTTTTAGTTTTCAGCTTTTCTTTCATTCGCGATCGTTGTGCTGGGCTCGCACACGCGAACGCAAGCACGAAAGCAAGTAAACAAGAATACGAGAAACCGGGAGAAATACGAGAAAAACAAACAGCAGCGCGGCATTCGTGTGTGGAAGCAGAGATCAGTAGCGCAAAAGTGGCTATTGAATCTAGATAATTGCATTAACACATGTTTCGCGCTAATTTTATGGGCTCTACGTGTCATGTACCTAATAATATCTATCATTTGTCTTTCTCTATATCTTTTTACGATTGTTGTTCGATGGCTAACATCTACAATAAATGTTGTTTGCACATCCGGTTGATATTCAAACAGGCGACGAAAACAAAAAGGCAACAACGACTTTTCATTCGAGAGTGTCACATGCAACTCGTGATTTGTCGTTGATATGGTAATGCATCAAGTCATTAATCAACAAAATCTTGATCAAACGTTTGCTACCAACACTCTAGTGGTGTTCGACGGCCGATCGACCTCGGTGATAGCTATTCGTCAGCTACGTACTATTGTATGCAAATCTCTATAATAATTGACATCCACATCGCGAATGTGCAGATAATTAATGAGTTCCTCTTCTCAGACACCTGCATTACCGTCGTCGTTGCCTCATCATAATCATAAATCGAATCATGAATCGAAAGCGGCATAGACAACCCAACCCCGTGGCTTCACGATTTGCTATAAAGAGGTACACCTCCTCAAGTTCGACCGACGTGGTGTGGTACTCACCTTAACATACAATTCCGAGTTCAGTGTGGGTTGATGCTTGATCTCCAATTGACTGGATGAAAACGTATAACGCGAAACCAACCGCGAAAGCACTTATTAACATATGTCTGTCCAAACACTTGGCAAATGCAAATCAGAAGTCAATGTGGATCGTATTCAATTGCCCCTTTATACACATCTATAGCCTTTGCTTCTATGAGTTCATCGTGTTCTTAGTGCGATGCAAGTAGCGGTCGAGCTTTTAAATTTGCAAAACGGCTACAACAGCGATAGAAGTTGTGTTCCACAACCCACACGCGGTCGTATACAGCAAAATATCTGTCAGAGATTAGGCGAAAAAAAAATCTTGTGCCTCGTATAGCAACCTAGTCAAATTGTCTACCACCGGATTGGATATGTAAACACAAAGGCTACATAGAATAGAAAATCGCTATGCGGGGGTTGAGTTGTAATCTGATTTTTATTTGGATTTCCTCACCTTCAACTATGACGTATGCGAATGTTCAGAAAATACTTCGAGTACTATTAAGCACTTCAAGTCGATTACGTATGCTGGAGCGTTGTGCGTGGCGTAAAATGTATTCCATTCAGCAACGATTGTATGGAGAATCGGTACTGCGAGTAGGTGGGTTGGCGCGTGGTTTGAGTAGGTGTGCAATGGTGTGATTGGAAATTTAATGATAGGAACTAATCTGTTTGGCAATTTTGTCTAATCGCCTTGTCCTAAGATGGTGTTGCTTGACGGAACTGTTGTTTGTGCTTTGGTGTGATGATGGTTTCGTTCACCTACTTTTATCGCCTGAAAACGGATTGATTGGATGGATATCTACTAACGACTTTGTCATACGTTTGGTGGAAGATAAGATTTGAATAGCAGTCCAAGTGAACTAAACAATTGTACTTACTGCGGAGTTTCTTTGCCGCAGGAGACTTGAGATCTAGCATTCACATCAATAAGTTTTTCGGCTTACCTACCTTTCCTCGAACAATAAAACGAACGTTCATGCGTTTGGTTAATTACATTTGTGTATTCCCTGCTACTCTTTAGCGATATGAAAACCGCAGTTACACGACTCTACACACTTCTCAAAGTCACCGATAAGCCTTGACGACGTTGTTCTTTCCTTTTTTTTAAATACCAAAATTCCCATTCTGACAAGCACACACCGAGCATGTAACAGAAATTATATTTTATGGGCGTCGATTGGGGCGTTATAGTGTTGCCGATATTCCATTATCTTGTATACTCATTCCATTCTTAACTTGCTGTTAGTTTTGTGCTTTTCGTTCATAGTAACATTGCCCGTTGCAGCTGAAGTTGAGTGTCTTTAACACTTTTCAAGTGCTGCAGCTGGTCGTTCGTATCTAACGAGAAGATAAAACACAGTTGTAATTAAAAATAGCGGCGAGGGGCTTGGGCTATTAGCTATTAGCCGTTTATGGCTTTGTCTAATGGACTTAAAAAAAAAAGAAACATACTGATTATGAATTACTGTTAAGTTGAACGGGTCGTGACGAACAAGTCTATCGATTCTGGGTCTCGTTATGAAACGAAAGTCTAAGGCTGAAAAGTCGATGCACGAAAAATAACAAAATTTAATCAATTCATCTCGTATTCAGCTGAACTGTATTTATAATTGCTCCATATTCGATATCGAACAGACAGGCTCGCACCGGATCCTTCTGCATACACACCTTATCGATCACAATAGAGCAATACGTCGGGTAAAGGTTTCCGCTTTATTGTTCGTCGATTCCGAACAGACTTTCGACAGCCTAATCGGTTTGTTATCTAGTTGGCCGTTCTTAGACGAAGCATTAAGGCGGCCCGTGCACAGTGATAAGGCATTCGAGAATTTTGAAGTACCACAGGGGTGCATATTGTAACCTCTATTGTTCCTGCTGGTTGGCAGTAATTAGAGAGCTGTGGCGCAGAAGGTAGTGTGTCGGCCGTTGACGCGCGATGGTGTTCGGATCCCGATAACACCAACGCCATCGAAAAGTTATTTCGCAGCTTCTCTCCTCAACGAGGTACTGGCGAAACCCCCGTAATACATTTGCCTTGAAAAAGCTTCTCGGCTCTCGCCGTTCGCAATCGGCTTTAAACTGTTGTGCCCGTTCACTCGTGTGAAAAACAAATCGCACACAACATAAATGACCGAGAAAAGCTTGGCTCTGGTTCGTCATGAGCTGTAACGCCATCTAAGAGGAAGGTGTGTAGTAATGTACGAGTGGGTTCAAAAAATAAGGTGACTTTTTATTTTTCTCGAAAGATATTTATTCATCAATATCTATTTGGTCCCCTTCAAAATAAGCCTCCTCAGTTATAATACATTTGCACCAGTGCTCAAAGCACTTTTGATATGAGTTTTTTGGTGTAGCCTTGAGCTTCTCCAATGATACAGCCTTTATCTGTCAAATCTCGACCTTTCATGGTTTTTTTTTTTCAGTTTTGAAATAAAAAAAAAGTCAAAATAAAGACAAGTCTGTTGAATACCGTGGCCGGGTATGATTACGGTAGAGTTTTTGGGCTAACAAATTGTGCCCAAACAGCGATGCATTATCGTGGTGCAGCAGTTATAATTTTTTTCCTACAAATCTGGACGTTTCCTTCGTATTGTTTCATGCAAATGAAACATAAATTTAAGGTAACATTCCTTATATAACATACGACCTTTCGGCAAGAACTAATAACGAATCACGCCTTGGTAATCGAGGAAAACAGTGAGCAAAATTCTTACATTTGACTGAGCACGGCGTGGTTTTTTCGCTTTTGGCTCTTCTGTTCGCTTCAATTGGGATGATAGGGCTTTGGTTTTAAAATCATAACCGTACACCAAGTTTCGTCACCAATGATGATCTTTTTCAGCAAACTGCATCGTCACTCACGTCCAACAAGAGTTCCTGAACGATACTCATGCGACGCTGCTTTTGGTCCAAAATTATTAATTTCAAAACAAACTTGGCGGTCATACGTCTCATGCCCAAAATATCTCCAAAAAAGAACATGGCATGGGCCTACCAATATCCTCAGCAACTTCTTTAAAAGTGATTTGACGATTTTCCGTAACAATTTTATTCACTGCTTCAACGTTTTCATCCGTTGTTGACGTGCTTGGGCATCCAGGCTGGGCATCGTTTTTATCAATACTTTCGGCCTTATGTGAAGAGCCTGTATTAGTTATAAACATTTTCATTTTTCTCAGAATAGGCTCGGAAAATGCTACAGTTAACATTTCTTCCTACCTAGCTCACGCAATTCTAAAAGTCACCTTATTTTTTGAACAAGTGCACGATTGACAGAGGTAACTATAGAATTCATTGGACCATTATATCTTATTTTGGGCGCCTTGGCTACGTTGACCACGAGAATCAACTTTTCTTTGGAAAATGTTGTACAATCTAAGACCAAACGAAATGAGGCCACTTAACAGCAGTGTTCAACCTAAAATTGCTCGTCGAGTGGTCGATAGAATTAGCCAAGATCCTACACTATAACAATTCTCTTTTATAAAGGTATTGTAGGGCATTTGTATTTTCTTAAACCTGCCTTATTGCTCATCAAAAGCGCTTAAATCTAGCTTACTTTGTTAACCAATTGTTAAAAGCTAAGCAGCACTCAAAAATGATGCATTTCGACCTTAAGTTCTAAGTCAATGAGCTTAATAAACTGAATTATTCTTGAAGTAGCAATGAATCGCCGTAACTTCAATCTGAATACAGAAATATTGCAAGGAAATCCACTTACTCAAGGAAGCATCATGAGTTGGAAGAAACGTTGCAGAAACGTGAACAAGACAGCACGCAGGCATTGGTGGCGTATGCGTCCAACTCTTAGTTCGGTTTATGATAATTAATATTTGGAAATAGTCTCATGGAAATGTTGTCCGCAAGTAGCCTTCAGATGGTCCATTTTATGAGTCCAATTTTGCAGCA
This sequence comes from Merodon equestris, assembly GCA_958301585.1. NCBI lineage: Eukaryota > Metazoa > Arthropoda > Insecta > Diptera > Syrphidae > Merodon > Merodon equestris. The sequence goes on along the minus strand of OY284416.1, from coordinate 39,349,809 downwards.
CTCTCTGGTGTATATCGGCTGGTATTCAGTTAATAACGCGAGCTATGTTTGCTTCTAAGGCATCAATCAATCGTGGTTTATCAGGGTAAACAAGTGATTTCACATGCTCCTCAAAAAAATATTCAGCGGAGTCAGATCACATGAGCTTAAAGGCCAATTCACAGGTTCATTTCTTGAGGCGATGTTTTTGCGAAAATTATCTCTCAATAACCATATGGTTTCGCAAACCCGCTAAAACCACAAGTCATCTACGCCAAGGTCTTGAAGTTTTGGCAACAAAAATGCAACGAAATGCGCCTTTCTTCCGTATTTTCAAAGAAATACGGTTCGATGATACCGCCTTCTGGATGCATTGGTTATTCTTGGGTCGCTTTTGGCTGCTCATCATTCCTAATACAACAATCTTGTTTGTTGATGTATCCGCTAAGCCAACAATGAGACCCGTGACTGAACAGATTTTCTTACGCATCGGTTTGGAACTTTTCCAGAGTCCAATTACCAAATTCACAACACAACAACAATGTTCAATGGACATGATATTAAAGACGTGTAAAGACACACTTAAGTTGCGTAATGTTTTCTGAGACGTTCACCCTACTAAACAAGATCAAACTATAGTGGATGCCAGGGCACAAGGGAATAAAGTGCAACGAAGTCGCCGACCAACTCGCTAGGAAAGGTTCCAGCGAAAGGTACGAGTACATAGGTGCCGGTCCTTTCTGAGGAATCCCCAACACGAAGATTAACTTCTTCTTTGACAAGTGGGCAAAATCCGCCGCTGAGCAATATTTTTAAATATAATAGAGTCGATATTAGAGACTGGTCAGCTACCTTCCGGGACACTGTCACCTAAGAAATCGTCTCAACAAAATGAACCTCTCGTCAGCTCTGTTTAGGGGACGAGGAAACTGCAGAGCACATACTACATATATGAGTGTGCCCTCTGCCATTTTAGGAAGTGTACCCTCTTCAGAGAAATTATGGTTCGTGAGGGGATCAGCTCAGCTCCTACGAGAGACATTCTCAACTTTATTAAGATAGAAGAACTCCTTATCTTATCCACACTGGTCGCAATGCCCCAGAGATGAGCAGCTTATATACGCATATAATAAATAATAGATGTGGATCCAGCTCTCATCCCTGCGGGACACCGTAATTTCTTTTTTTTTCTGACGAATTTACCAGTTTTTACTTTAATCATCCTTTCAGAGCAATCTTTCGAACAATGCTAAAATATGAACTCATACATCAAGAATTCCCAATTGTCTCAGGTTTTCTTGTGACTTAATGATTTATACTTTTGCTTATGCAGTTGCCAAGTTGATTGTTATCCAAAATTTTGTATTTTAACAAATATTCGTTCAGCTTTTTCGCCAACACTTCTTTCATGACTGTCGATTCAGAGGGGTCTATCATTTCCATCGAACTATCGCTATTTTCAGCAGGTATGGGGATCTAGGCCTGATCTATGCTCATATTGATCTTTATGAATGAAGTTCAGTCTACGTCATTTGATTACCACGACTTTTGTTGCCGGCGATCATCCGAAGATCAAAATTATTTAAGTTTGTAAAGCCGATGCACAAACATTATTTTACTTTTAAAAAATTGTAGTCAATTCAGCTTGTATTCAGCTGAATGTTTTACCTGCCTTTGGGTGTTCTGCATTGAATACATAAAACATTTTGCAAATTCAGCTACGTGTTCATACTAAATTTCAAATTTTCTGGCTAAACAAGCAAGTTTTCCACAATCTCCGGTTTTCTCAAAGTTTTCTTTGTACTTGCTGAGTTATCAAGCAAGTTTTGAAGTACTGCCTTAATGTAAAATACTATCCGTGTTTGATTATTTCACGTTTGGGACTCTTACCATTCCGTTTACATGTATTCAGCTCGAATTCAGCAAAGCTTTAAAACTTGTATATTTTCTTATGTTGCTTTTTTCACGGAAAATTCGCCTGATTTCCACATTTTAGACATGGTTTTCAAACGATTTCATTTCTGTTCCTTAGGTGGTCGATGGAACTTCGTCTGTTCCAAACTTTTTTATATGCCAATTTCAGTATTCAGAATTTCCCAAGAGCGACGTTTATCAAATTTAACGAAACCTCCATAACAAGAGTTGGAATTCACAGTCATGTTCTCGTTGCGTGGCTGTATGTCGTTCTCTACACTTTACTTTTCATTAATATTACTTATGACCTTGTTTCGTTATTAAGCTTGTGTTGTTCATCGCAATTGTCTACATTCCACAATCACCTATTAAGATGTTATTCAGTCCATTTTCCTAGCTCCGTTGGTTACTTTAATTCCCCAACCAACTTTCTTTTATATCCATTTCTGACCCCTTCTCTTCCACCCTCTCCTTTAAATAGTAACTTAAATGGGAATATGTACTTAGCGAATTCCTACAGCTGGCGAAACTATTCAGTAGTTAAATGAAAAGCAATTTCACAGGCCAGCGAATTCCACGCGACGACCTTGCCCCCGGCAAGCTAAGGTAAAAGCAATTCTCTGCACACGGCACACAGCCATGTGTGTGGAACGTATCTACCGCAGTAGCAGAAAACGTCGTCTACAATGCAACGAACGCGATTGTACTTACAAATCATTACTTGCACTTTTTGTTTCTCCCATTTTCACGGAGCTGAATACGTTTAAATGTTTTTGTTTTCCTTTGTTGCGATTGAAGTTTGATTGATTGGAACGGCATTCCTAATAGTTATCCATTGGAACGTTACATTTAAACATTTCTGTCGAACACTGATTCATTCGAAGGTAATTTAATAAATTTTAATTGTTTCTCTTGCAGCCCGTATTCTTACATGCTATTGCGATGGTAATTGTCCGGATAATGCGATTAATGGAACCTGCGACACACGTCCAGGCGGATCTTGCTTCAGTGCAGTCGAGGAGATATTTGATGAGATCACTGGAACATATGAGGAAGAACGGACATTTGGATGCATGCCCCCCGAGGAATACGGTGGACTGCTAATGGTAAGACTAATAATAATACCGCACATGCGTGACATGCTGATGGGTTTTTTTTTCTATCTCCACAGTGTAAAGTGTCAACAGTGCCGCACCTGCATGGAAAAAACATCGCCTGCTGTGATACTGGTGACTATTGCAACCGTGAATTGCATCCAAGATTTACACCGAGAACTACAACTCCACCGCCAGAGCTGCCAGACACCAGTATTCCCGCTGAACGTGTCATACTGATCAGCCTTATTGGGCTCTGTATTTCAGTATTCACAGTCCTTCTGATCGGTTTGTGGTGTATGTATCGTCGTCGACAGAAGCATCGCAAGCAGTCAAGACTGATTAATCCATGCGGCAATCGACGATCACATCTCACGCAGTTGGTTGAGCAAACGTCGGGATCAGGATCTGGAATACCGCTTCTTGTACAGCGAACGATCGCGAAACAAGTTCAAATGGTTCGACCAATCGGTAAAGGTAGATTTGGAGAGGTTTGCCTGGCGATGTGGCGTGAAGAGAAAGTGGCCGTTAAGATATTCTTTCCCACCGAGGAGTCGTCGTGGTTCCGTGAGACAGAGATCTACCAGAGCGTGCTTATGCGTCACGAGAATATTCTTGGCTTTATTGCTGCCGACATTAAAGTGAATGGCTCACGTACCCAAATGCTATTGATCACTGACTACCACGAGCATGGAAGTCTGTATGACTATTTGCAAAGAAGCGTTTTGACACCACAAAAACTACAACTTCTATCGTACTCACTCTCTTCTGGCTTAGCTCATTTGCACACTGAGATCTTCGGAACGCCAGGTAAACCGGCAATCGCACATCGAGATTTGAAAAGCAAGAACATACTGGTTAAGCGCAATGGACAGTGTGCTATCGCTGATTTCGGAATTGCCGCTAAATACACAAGCGAAACAGACAATTTGGACCCCTCACCGAACCCCAGACTCCCCACGCATCGTTACATGGCCCCCGAGGTCTTGGATAACACCATAAACACCCAGCAATTCGATGAATTCAAACGCGCTGATATGTACTCAGTTGGTTTGGTTCTATGGGAGATGTGTCGTCGTTGCTACACCACAGTGAGTGGTACGAAAATGACTACTTGTGAGGATTATGCCTTGCCGTATCAGGACATGGTTCCATCCGAACCGTCCATCGATGAGATGGCCGCGGTCGTATGCTTAAAGGGCGTTCGACCGCCAATTCCAGCCAGATGGCATGACGACGAAGTCCTGCAAACTTTAGCGAAAATCATGCAGGAATGCTGGCATCCAAATCCGTCGGTACGACTGACGGCACTGAGAGTTAAGAAGACACTAAGCAGACTGGAACCAGACTGCAATGACTGCCCCATTAAAATAGTGTAGATTTATGTTTTTTTTTATTATTATTAAATAGATTAAGGACGTTACAAGCCTGTACAAAGTCATATGTAGATGTTTTTATTTTTATTTTATTTTATTTTTTGTTTGATTAGGTTAAGGTAAGGTTTTTTTTTTTTTTTTCAATTATTGAATGAAGTCATTGCATTTTGTTTAAAGTTATTCTAAGTTTGTTTGTTTATTTAACAAGCTTGACAAATTGTTAATTTATGCACGAATAACGAATATACACTATGGAAGTGGACGTAATACTATTTTAGGGAATGTTTTTGGTTACCAATAGCTTTAAAGTAAAAGAATTGTGTACAATCGTTAAGAGACGAAGAGGATGTGGGTGATGTTGGTTGGATTTTAATCTCTTTAGGATGGAATGAAGGATTTTCAATGAAAATTTTAAATATTTAAGTTAATAATTGAAGTGGAATGTATTCCTTTCGAATGCGTTCCACATCGTCGATTTTCATGGAACCGATTACTTTTGTTTGATTATATACCGAAAAATAGGGTCGTTTTATATTACTTCGTTTTTACACATCGTGCCGGCTATCTTGCCAGGGCTACATATTTACTTACAAGTGAGATATTAGCCTGCGAGTCGTTTAATTTAATCAACAAGTCGCTCAGTAATGAACTTTAATCATTTAATTTATTTTAACATTTGTTTTAAATAGAAAAGTCGTTAAAAAAAATAATTATTTTCAATCTGCCCGTAATATGGGTCCTGCGTTTCGTCTCACATTAGGAAACCTCTCTGTTCAGTTTATTTCGATAAATAAGGTTTTTCAGAGCAAGGTCTTTCTAAGGTTCGCTCATATTTAGAGTCCCATCATGTGCCTAAGACCGTTTGACCAACCAACCAACGCCTCGCTTACCGTCTTGAAACAAATTAATTTATTCATACGTTTAACGTTAACGTATGTCTATGCATACGAGTATATTATAAATGCAATTTTGTTTATTTTGTTGAAGCTTTAATTTGTTTGTTTTTTTTTGTTCTTATTTTAATTTTTTTTTTGCCGTTTTGCCTTAAATAAAAATATTTAGTCTTGTTTTTTAAAGGCTTCTAGTAAGAAAAAAGCTTATAAATAGTGTGACCTACTACAAACATTTAATTATAACTTAACTCTATTCAATATGTGCCAGAATAAATGTTTATCTAAATGATTAAATCGTTTTTTTATGTAAAAAATAATCAAAAACTAAAAAAAAAACTATTTGCCTTATTTTGAAAGAGAAAACTACAAATTAAGTTGCCTTATTGTAAAGGGCCCTTTTCGCCCTCGAGAAATTCAATCGAAAACTAATACAAAACCTAAAAATTTTGCAATTTTTTTAGCAAGCAAGTTCGAAAACGCTACGAAACAAATGTTTACAATTCAAACAAAAAGACAACGCAGAAAAAAATTAACTAAATGTGGCTTATTTTTAGCAGAGGAACAATCCTCTTTTGGATTCGACTTTCCTCGAATGAGTGCAACTGCCTTATTGTGAATACATAAAACAAAACATGTAAATAAATAACTTTTTTCCTGTTCTCTTTAATTGAAATGTGCAAAGGTAGCATAGGATAGAAACACCTACGTCTTACTGTAAGCTAAGGTTAAATATTAAACACAACAAAGTCTACTGTAAGCTTGTATAATAGTTTAGTGAGAAACGAGGATAACACGTGTAAATAGTATGGTTAATTTAATTTAATTATGAACTTTCTTCTTTACCTTAAAATACCTTACACTGAATGAAAATAAAAGTAAATATTACGGTTAACTGGTAATCGATAGAGTTGTAGTGATCACAGTGTTGACGTAACGAACTATGCGAAGTTTAAATTAACAAATACTTTCAAAAACAATTATAAAATTATATGAAAAATAAACAACAAAAAAATATTTTAAGTTTCGTTTTTGATTTTACCAATTCTATGAATATGATTTTGGCCTTAAAGGAAAATCTTTCATTGCTGGCGGAGGCAACAAGCCCACCTTTATTATCGATATTATTACCGGTCACTTGGAATTCGTAAGTTCGGAGCTTCGTTGACCACTCCTCGCCAAACCTCCTTGTAATGAGTGTGTTTCTTCTAGGTTTTGCTGTGCCGTCCCATCCCTTCTAGATCCGATCCGGTGCGGCCTTCCTGTTTTTCTATTCATTATTCGTTTGACTGTTCGTCAGACAATGCTTGGAGTGGAATAGAGTTCCTCGAGTCCTTAAGATCTAACTTTCAAAGACCTGAAATCCACCTTAGTCATAAGCCAGACCTCACATCGGTAAAGTGCCACAAATGAGGATTTTGACCTTACGGGGCAGAAGAGTTTTTTAGAATAGTTCCTTCATCGCAAAGAAGCACGAGTTGCCCACATACAGGCTTTCATTTATTTCGATTTTGGCAGTCAATATGGTACCCAGATATTTGAGTTCGTCCACTTCCTGAAAGCGTATGGAATGGATGTAATTCCATCGATGGTTATTTCCCTCTCATTTTCCTCAATCTAGTTACAAATTCCAGCACTAAATTAAAACCAATTGGTGACAAAGCATCTCCGACAAGCTACCTTTATAAACTTTATTTCAGATAAAGCACTTGACCCAGCGATCTCTAGCCCATTTCTGTTAAACTTTAAACTGACATGTTTCCCATGACATCTTATTCCCTCATAATCAATACTTCAGATTCAGAATTTAAGGTGAGGTACAAATTGCTGATGGTAGATATCAGCGTTGATTAACTAGTTGAACTCAACGCTAAGAATTTTGTATACAACGACATTGACGACAATGGCCTTTTAGCTACTGCCCAAAAACGATCATTTTGAAACCCTAAGAAAAACAGTGAAACACTGGTTTCTCTTTAGTTTTACCCCCCCCCCCCCGCCCACACACACACACATAACCACTTCGCCTTTATACAAAAAAAACCCCAAAGAAGTTCTTGGTAGGAGAAGCACCAGCCTTTTTGGTTAAGTATTACAGCCTTTCTGGCAAGCTCTGGATTTTTCCTATCTTAAGATTTGAATTTTATCATCAAGCTCCTGATAGCCCATTCGATGTTTAGGTACATCTTCAAGCAGGGAAACAGTATTCGTACAGGCACGGCAAAGAACGATCAGCACATAGGTAGGAAGGTGGCACCCATTGTAAGCTCCCGTGAGATTGCCACTTGCGCTTTTCTTGGTACCGAGGAAGTATTCGGTGATACAGACTATATACGAGGGTGGTCTGAAAAGTTTCCGATCTAATAAAGATAAAAGACATTTTTTCTTAAAATTTACTTCTATTTTTCTACAGTCTCCTTGTAACCCTACACACTGCTCCCATCTCTGCAACCCGTCCAAATAGTTCTCGGCGTTTTTCTCTGCAAAATAATTGTTCAAGAAGGTGATTGCCTCCCCATTTCACGAAAATCTCTGTCCGCGGAGCGCAATTTTTAGATTAGGGGACAAGAAGTCGCTTGGGGCTAGATCTGGTCAGTAAGGTGGATGTTCAAGCAGTTCAAACCGTAATATGTGGATTTTGACGGCTTGGATGTGAGACGGCGCGTTGTCTTGGTGAAACAGGAGTTTCTTTTTCTGCAAATGTGGGCGTTTTTTTTTCGGAATTTCTGCCTTCAAATGGTCGAATAATGACGCCCAGTATGCGCCTGTAATGATTTTCCCTTTTTGAAGATAATCGATTAAGATAACTCTATGATTATCCCAAAAAACTGTCGCCATCACCTACCCAGCCGAAAAAACAGTTTTTGCTTTTCCTGGAGCCGGTTCCCCATTTGCAGTCCACTGTATTGACTGTATTTTAATTTCTGTCGTATAATGGTGTATCCAAGTTTCATCGACAGTAATTGATCGGCGCCAAAACTCGGATTTATTGCGCCTAAACTGCATCAACAGAACGTTCGAAATGTTCATTCGAACACGTTTTTGGTCTAACGTGAGCAAACGCGGCACTCATCCGGATTTAATATGTGACAAACAAGTTCTTTGGACATTTTCATAGTCTCTGCTGTCTCTCTCACTTTAATTCGGCAGTCTCCTAGCACCATTTGTGAACTTTAGCGATGTTATCGTCAGTTGTTGCAGTTTTTGGCCGTCCTGAACGTTCATCGTCTTCCAAGCTCTTACGGCCGCGTTTAAATTCAGCTGCCTAAAATTTCATTGTTGTAAATAAAGGAACCGAGTCCCCATACACAAAATCCAACTCTGTGCGTAGGCGTATTGCCTTTCAAAAACAAAAATTTAATGACAGCTCGATGCTCAATTTTGTCCATTTTTACAAAAACACTAACATCAATCCACACACACGACTGTCAAATAAAAAGTACGCGTCCAAAATGGCTGAATTTTGATAACTGTCAAAAGATGCACAACTATATTCACTAGCATCTATTGACGAGTGCTGCTATTTTCACGTTGAGGTCATTTCCCTTTCTTTTGAAACGTTTCAGACCATCCTCGTATGCTCGGAAGCCATATTATCTCAATAACATCTCGAGACATCTATGTACGTATTGTAGAAAAAGCAGTTCACAGTTTAACTTACTTTGAACAAATTTGTTGTCATATTGTAATTTCAAGAAAATTAAGAGTCATTCAATTAACTTGTGAAATGTGCGTCAGGGACTTATAAATTGGCCCAACTGGAACAGTCTAGAATCTAAATCGTGTACATCGCGATGGGAGAAGTTAGAAATTAACTTCCTAAAGTCGGAAACGATACTGTTTAGGACTCCGCGTTGTATAGTTCCTCGAGGGATACCAGAAAGAACTGGAGGAAATTCGCGATCATTGGGCAACATGGACAACCATTAGCGGTTGAGACAATCGCGGCTAGATATCTCGGTATCTGGTTTGATAAGTATTCCCCCCCCCCCTCCCCCCACCACTTCAACAGTCTCATGCTTTACCATTCCAATTCTTCGCTCTGACTGAAACCTACTTGGTTCCTAGCATATAAATATAACCAAGAAGTGTTCTCATCAAATTTTAACGTAATAATAGTCGCCCTAAACTCAATCGACTCATCTCTTATTGCAATATCCTGTTCCCCGTATCTCGACTTCGTTTCAATCAAGATGTACTGCCCCTTAAATCACTATATGTCATCTGCTTTTATATCTTGCCATCTCAGCTTATTGAATCCTATGAACTCACCATTAATACGATTGATAGCATAAATGATTTACGGGATCCTCATGATGAAATCCTTCTCTTTGGTGATTTCAATCTTCCTTCTCTTAAATGGGCTCCATCAGACGATCAATCATTTTACATTGCCGCTAATCCCTCTACTGCCAAAAAATGTCTTTTCTTAGATCGCCTAGCTGATTCAAATCTTAGCCAGGTTAGTGGCATCACAAATTACATGGCTAGGCAGCTAGACCTGATCTTCACAACAGACCCCCTTAGTTCCTCTATTTTACTTTATCCCCTTTCCTTATAAACCATCGGCAACTACCATCCTTCCCTTCTTCTCTCATTTTTTCATTACTCTCCACCACTGAACACCTCCCCTCAAGCGTTTAAGTCTTACGACTTCCACAAAGCAAATTTCAACCTAATTAATGAATATCTCAATAGCGCTCCCTTCAATCTTCTACAGAGAAATATTCAATTCTATTTCTCTTTACGTTCTCCTTTCCCGATAGAAACATTTATCTACCTCCCCTCCTTGCTATAATCGCAGGCTCCGTTCTTTAAGGAACAAGGGAAACAAACTGTGGGCAATCTTCCTTCATACTCAATCCACCAATGACTTTCCTAACTATATTGGTGCTTATCTGCAATTTACCGAGCTTCATAACTCCCTCTACGAATGCCATTTGGTCGAAACGACAGCCAGTCTTATAAACTTTAGTTTTCTTTCAGTTTGTAAAATACAAAAGGAAATCTGATGGCTACCCAACCTCACTCTCCTCCAATGGCGAAACCTCGAATGATCCCAAAACTATTGTCAACTTTTTCAAACAATCTTTCGCTTCAATCAAATAAATTGAATCAACTTAATAATGAATTCACTCCTGGGCTCGATGGTCTCTCTGCCATATTACTAAAATAATGTTCCTATATTATTTCTGCTCCGCTCTCAAAAATGTTCAACTCATCCCCGTTCCTTGAAGAATATCCCCAGATATGGAGAAAAGGTTTTATAATTCCTATTCACAAGAAAGGTCCGAAAAGTGATGTTAAAAATTACCGCCCCATCGCCTAACTCTCACATATATCCAAACTTTTCGAAAGCAACTTATCCGACATTTTAAGTTTCCACTGCAAATCTCTTATCTCCTCTAAATTCAAATGCAGATCTACAATCACAAACCTTGTCGAACTTGGGTCCTTCACCAGCTCAGCATTGAGAATGGGAATGAAGTCGACGTCATTTCAAATAATTTCAACAAAGCCTTCGACAAAATCTCCCACAAATTCTTAAAACTTCCACTCCGTTGAAGTAGATATCTTCCTATTTAAAAATCCGTTACTACAGTATTCGTTTAGATCTGCCTTTTCTAACCCTTTCTTAGCTACTCCCCGCGTTCCCCAAGACAGCCACCTACATCCACTTCTTTTCATTTTTACCATTAACGACATTGAGTTTGTCATCAATTGTCATCATTCCCACCTCTAACCGTACGCCGACGACACCAAGGTCCTTGAGACTATTTCCTCGCAACAAGGTTCTTCCTTTATTCAATCGGATCTCAACAGCTTTTCTGACTGGTGCTCCAAAAATTGCTTGGAGTAAAACATTTCTAAATACCAATCAATCACTTTTTCATGTAAGCAAATCGAACCTCCTCCTCGTCTCTTCCTCAATAAAAAGCCCATCTCCACCGTCCAGGTTATCCGCAATCTTGGCATACTATGCGACCAAGAGCTCAATTTTCGTGTCTGACATCCTCATCATTCATAGACTTCTAACTGGTACCATTGACTGCGTTACCCTTTATAACTCCATATCTCTTAACACTAACACTCCTAATACACGTAATCCTCGTTTCTTCTATCTGTCAACCCCTCGCTGCTGATACGGCTCCTATGAACCCATTTCCAGTATGGTGGCAAGTGTTAATTCGAAAATTAACTTCGATTTCAACCTCGGCACTCCAACTCCTTCTAAACAATAGCCTTCCCTTCTCTCAAGAAAGCCATACCGAAGACAAGGAGTCTATTTCACAACAGCCAGGTTGACCGCCGGCCGGGTAAAAAACATATGATACGTGGCCCTAATAAGGCCCATAATTGAGTATGGTTGTCCGGTTTGGTTTAATGTAGCTCCATCTTATATGTATGGAAAATATTCGTGTATTCGAGAGTGTCTTAGGGTCTGTCTTAGAATGTATGGAACGCCCTCCAATAAGGACGGAGCAGGCCTAAATAGAATCGACAATTTTTTTGTAAAAATTATCCTAAAGCACATCGCAGCGGCAATGACTAACGAAAATAACCTTATCTCCGGGGCTTACAAAATAAAGAGTGAGGTGGATCTCACGGGAGTAACGCACCGCTCTGGAAGGCGTTTTCACCCGACAACCACCAATAATGGGCGTGCTGCTTAGCAACATCAACGAGATCCCAGTCCGCTATTGCGGAAATATAACGCATGAGTTATGAGTCAACCTGCTCGTTGCGGCTGAGCCGTTTGTACGTCTGGCGCCCCGGTGGGGGTGGGATCTTTTAGAAGCGCGTCATCATGCTTAAACGAGCCTAAGAACTGACTGGGTCCTGTTAGTCTTGGTCTCGGGTGAGACCATGAGTGAGATGGCGAAGCCCAGTGGTTAAAAGATGCAATAAGGAAGGTGACCATTCGGAACGAAACACACGAATGCAAGCCAACCTGATTTTATTTGAGACGAAAATTGAGCAGCTTACAGTAGGTTAAGCTTTAGCATAAGAAACAAAAAAATCTAGGTCTTTAATAAACTTTTCTCAGCAAATCAAATTTTGAAATTTAATCAATCGAGACTGGAATTGATTCGGTTAGGCGAAAGGCATCCAATACCAAACTTAATTGGAATGATCACATTTTTGAAGTCGCCAAAAACACGGCAAAATGCCTAGGTTTCCTTAAACAATGCAAGAAATATTTCGCGCCCTCCGGTTTAGCTTCAATTTATAAGGCCTACATCCGCCCCAAGCTTGAGTATAATGCTCATATCTGGTCTGGTGGCCCTAAGACCTCATTGCGCCTACAATAAAGAATACAATAGCGAGGGATAAAACTTATAGGAGACAGTAATATCGCAAAGTCAATCGACTTGCTCGAACACCGACGTAATGTGTCTTCCTTGTCACTGTTTTATCGCTATTTTAACAACCGTTGCTCAAATGAGTTAGCCGATTGCATTCCTCAACTAATAGGACAACTAATAGTGGAGTCACAGTCGATGCTGAGGCTGTGGAAAAACCACTCCTGCAGACTGTATAACGGCGATGATAGCCAAATGCCGCTGCCAGGCAGAACAAACCATTCACAATGGACTAAGACGATAGAAAATCTCGTCCACCTGACCTAGACGGTGTTAAGATCAAACTTAAGTCTCATAAAGCTGCTGGAGCAAATGGACTCCCCGCTGAACTATTTAAAGCAGCTGGATATGAGTTGTTCAGGAAAATGCACCAACTCATCTGCAAGATATGGTTGGAAGAAAGCATGTCCGATGAATGGAATCTTAGCATCGTTTGCCCGGTCCATAAAAAAGGTAATCCCTATGACCGCGCCCATTACAGAGGGATAAGTCAATGCATACAAGATCCTCTCTGCCGTACTGTGTAAGGGCCTGAAACCGTCCGTCGACAATATGGTAGGTTCCTACCAGTGTGGTTTCAGGCCGGGAAAATCCACGACAGACCAAATATTTACACTACAGCAGATCTTGGAGAAGACCCATGAATTTCAGGTTGACACACACTACCTCTTTGTTGAGTTTAAAGCCGCATATGACAGTGTTTATACAGACGAGCTATACAGAGCCATGTCATATTTTAACATCCTCGTCTCAAACTCGTCAGACTGTAGAGGATGAGTATGGACACTTCTCGCTCTTCCATTAAGGTGGGATGTGAACTAACCGAGACCTTCGATTAAAAAAGGATTGTCAGGGTGACGCATTGTCATGTGATTTCTTTAACATTATACTTGAAAAGACCGTGCGGGACTTTGCGGCCAGCAGAAGCGGCTAAAGTGGGCTTAATTGCAAATGGGGACAAGACCAAATATATGCTGTCATCAAAGAAAGACGCGCAACATCGAACGCTTGGTCCGAACGTCACCGTCGGCAGCTATATTTTTGAAGTAGTCAAGGACTTCGTCTACCTTGTCTCGATAGTGACAAGCAGCAACGACAACAGCGCTGAGATAAGACGCAGAATAACTCTTGCCAACCGCTGCTTCTTTGGGCTCGTTATCAAAAGCGGATGAAGAGGCTCGGCTTTTTTTTTTTATAATTCGTGCAAGTTCAAGAGTGTACGCTCTTATGGTGTTCGTCACACAACTTGGACGGGATGTAGATGGTTTGTATCGAAGATGTTCGTTCACTACTCTCCGGGGGTGGTTGTCCTAAATAGGATTTCTTGAGAGATTCGACTGAATTTGTCGCGTTGGTTGTAGTTTACAGTTGCTTTTTTGTTTCCAAGTCATTAAGATGTTATATTGGAAATGCACACACAGAGTATGAATTTGAAGTGACCTTATGCTGCGAGTGTTTTGCTTTCGTCAGCACTTTTTGATCCTCTCTCAGGCACAACTGATGTTGTTTTCCCGTATAGGAATTGTTCTTGACTATGGACGGATTTGAACTACAGACCTTCGGCTCAACAGTCGGCGAGGATTACCATTGAACCACGACCACCCCCTTGGGCGTTTCGAGAGGAAAATTCTGCGTGCAATATTTGGTCCCGTTTGTGTAAGCGGAAGGTGGAGGAAAAGATTCAACCAAGAATTGTACGTTCTGTACGGAGACATCGGCATAATTATACGTCTACGGATCCAACGTCGAAGATGGCTGGGCCATGTAGAGCGAATGGACACCACCGCTCCGGCCCGAAGAGTCGTCGACTCCAATCCCGAGGGACGACGCAGCAGAGGACGATTGCATCTAAGGTGGCGAGCACAGGTGGAAAGGGACCTCAACCAACTGGGCGTGCGGCACTGTAAGCAGCTGGCCAAGGATCGTGCCGGCTGGAGAGGCTTGTTGGTTGAGGCCTTGGTTTACCCCGAACTGTAGCGCCATCTAAGTAAGTAAGTAATTGCATTCCTCACCTCCATGAATTCAACCGCAATACACGTCTTGCCGGGAATGCTCATCAGTTACCCTCAAGCCTGCTTTCGGACGTACAGTTAAGTTCAGAGATTCTCTTCCAAGCCCAATATTTCCTACTCACTACAAACCACAGACATTTAGGACCAATGTGCACAGGTACCTCCTTTCCCTTTCTCCCTCTATACCTTCGGCCCTTGCCGTGTCTTGATTCCGGGCACTTAAGTGTAATCCTAACCCTTTTGGTGCGTGCAAATTATAAAAAAAAATAAGCAATTAAGAAATATAGTTAGGCCCTTCAAACATGTAGGTGGTGGTTGACAAAGTTGACATGGCATAATAAGTAAATGATGATAAAGGATGATTTTTTCTCTATTTGGTTTTTCAGTGTTCTATTTTTAATACCTCACATAAGATTCCCGACAAATGTGCAAGTCTAGCGTGCTTAGTTAACATTGTCATTTCACAGTAGAGAGACCTGCAACCGAACAAAGGCTAAAAATTATTAAATTTTATTACCAAAATTCGTGCTATGTTAAAAATGTGTTTTCGCGTACTTTTTTTTCCACCATTACAATCATTACAAGCTATAGTGAGCAAATTTCAAAGCAATGTCACGATACTGGACATAATGCCACCTACATATGTATATATTAGAATACGTACAGAGCAATATATTGCTACTGAAGACGCCAATGTTAATGTTAATGAAGGCCGTGATAGGTTCATTAATCACCGTTCGCAGTAATTGGGATTGTGCTACTCGAATACGTGGAAGATTTTACGCAATTTAAGGTGAGTGGGCTCCAGTGAAAAGTTAGAGGAAGATCGGCTGGTTGAATGGGTACTTTAATAAAGGAAACAACCGTACGATTAGGCAGTACTAATAGGCAATACTATTAGGAAAGAAAAGTTATCCACCCCAAGCTGCTCAATAATTCTAAAAAACAAATCTATGTACATATGTACATATATAGCACTAAGAAACATAAAAATAAGCCTAACACTTGTGATAAAAACCCTAAACCTCAATCTAACCCCCACCATAACTTGAGCTTCAAAACAAAACTGTTCCCATCTTTCACTCACCCCTCCATCTCCATATACAGACCTCTTCCTCAGCTCCACCAAAACCGCCACGTCAACGAGTTTCCTTCAATCTGACTCCAACTACTTGTTCTACCACCGCTAGCCCTTCGCCACAAACGCAAGCACCCCTAATTGTTTTCCTCATTTCGATCTCAAATCTGGAGTCAAGTATCCTAATTTCCGCAGCTCCCACCTCCTCATTCCCTTAGCCCCCGCCTTTTCTAATACATCCACACCATATTCGCCCTCTCACACTATAGCCAACTCCATTTCTCAGCCAACAGTTTTAACTCCTTCTTCAACAACGTCTCCTCCTAACACTACCCTATCCTTCA
Organism: Merodon equestris; assembly: GCA_958301585.1. Lineage (NCBI taxonomy): Eukaryota > Metazoa > Arthropoda > Insecta > Diptera > Syrphidae > Merodon > Merodon equestris. The sequence goes on along the minus strand of OY284416.1, from coordinate 39,333,758 downwards.
TTGATCCCCTTCTGCCCCCTTCAGACAAAATTACCCAACAAGTAACCTCACTGAATGCCGCTATGCTCTCTCTCGTCTAAAGTATAAAAAGGCGTACATATGAAAACATTCGTCCCTTTTTGACTTGTCTCCATGATAAACCAGACTTGGTCTGCTATGAAGGTAAAACGAAGACTAGTGTAATGGTCTCCATTCAACAGGAAGGCCTCCCTACTGACTTTGCCAACCTCAAGTGCCTCTTTATTAAGTATCACGAGTTCTTCAATATCCCCCCCTCCCCTAAAAGTATCAAACGATCTAGATACCTTTCGCCAATATATCCACTCAAAGCGGATATCCCACCTCCAGCGTAGCAGAGCCGATCACGACAGATATTTTCGCCCATGATTTCCATTCTCTCCCTGCCCCTCATGCTAACCATCCTCTCACCTTCTATTATCTGAATGTAACAGGTCTTCGCTCAAAAACCCAAGCAGTCTCTCAACAGTATCATGCTTTACCATACCAAATCTTCGCTCTGACTGAAACCAACTTGATCCCTAGTATAAATAAACAAGAATTGTTCGACGATGATCATAATCGACCGTGGCGTTTTAATAGCCGTCCTTAACTCAATCGACTCATCCCTTATTGCAATATCCTCTTCCCTGTATCTTGACTTCGTTTCAATTGAGATTGTACTGCCCCGTAAAGCCATCTATGTCATCTGCTTTTATACCTTGCCATCTCAGCTTATTTAATCCTATGAACTCGCCATTAATACGATTGAAATAAATGATTTACTGGATCCTCATGATGAAATCCTTCTCTTTGGTGATTTCAATCTTCCTTCTCTTAAATGGGCTCCATCAGACGATCAATCATCTTACATTGCCACTAATCCCTCTGCTGCAAAAGAATGTCTTTTCTTAGATCGCCTAGCTGATTCAAACCTTAGCCAAGTTAGTGTTATCTCAAATTGCATGAGTAGACAGCTGGACCTGATTTTCACAACAGACCCCTTAGTTCCTCTGTTTCACTTTGTCCCATTTCCTTAACAACCATCGACAACTACCATCCTCCCCGTCTTTTCTCATTTTTTCACGACTCTTGACCACTGAACGCTTCCCCTCTAGCGTTTAAGTCTTACGACTTCCACAAAGCAAATTTCAACCTAATTAATGAATATCTCAATAGCACCCCCTTCAATCTTGACAGCCTTGCAATGAATAACGCCATATCCATTTTCAACAGAGAAATATTCAATTCTATTTCTCTTTACGTTCTCCTTTCCCGATAGAAACATTTATTATTATACTCTCCTCCTTGGTATAATCGCGGGCTCCGTTCACTAAGAAACATAAGAAACAAACTGTGGGCAATCTTCCTTCGTACTCATTCCCCCAATGACATTCTTAACTACATTGGTATTTATCTGAAATTCACCGAGCTGCATAAGTCGCACTATGAACGCCATTTAATCGAAAAGCAAGCATAAACGACCCTAAGTTCTTCTTTCAGTTTGTCAATTACAAAAGGAAATCTGATGGTACCAACCTCACTCTCAGTCAATGGCGAAACCTCGATTGATTCCAAAACTATCGCCAACTTTCTTGCCAACTTTTTCAACAATCTTTCGCCGATGACTCCTTTGTACCGGATACTACTTACTTCGACTACTTTCCAAATTTCTCCCTTTGACCATTTCTCCCACCTACTATCGACCCCCATATCATTGAAAATAAATTGAATCAACTGTATGATGAATTAACTCCTGAACTCGATGGTCTCCCTGCCATATTACTAAAAAAATTTCCCTCCATTATTTCCGCCCCGCTCTCAAAAATATTAAACTTATCCCTGTCCCTTGGAGAATTTCCCCAGATATGGAGACCGCTTTTATAACTCCTGTTCACAAAAATGGTCCGAAGAATGTTGTTAATAACTAATAACTAAAGAGTCCGCCATCTAACGTTTTTTTTTTCAAGTAGTGCTTATTTCGTGAATGGTAACACTTAGCTCATGTCTGATTTGACAGATAATTATTAATAATTAATTAATCCTTCCGCTGAACGAATATGGTTGTGTATACGCTTGAACTTCGCTTCGCTAAGTGGGCCTGCGATCGACTTACAGAAGATGCCGATTTTGCCAAAAAAATCATCTTTTTAGATGAAGCTCATTTTGATCTTGGCGGGTATGTAAACAAGCAAAATTGTCGCATTTGGGGCACAGAAAACCCGCACGCATACATTGGAAAGCCGGTGCACCCAAAACGAGCCACTGTTTGGTGCGGATTTTGGTCCAGAGGCATAATTGGGCCATTTTTCTTCGAAAATGAACAAGGAGTGGCCGTTACAGTCAATGGCGATCGTTATCGGGCCATGTTGAACGAATTTTTGTTCACAAAAATTGAAGAGGAGGATATTGGCAACATTTGGTTTCAACAGGACGGCGCTACGTGCTACACAGCCGAAGCTACACTCGATGTTTTGCGCCCTGTTTTTGAAGATCGCATTATCAGCCGCAGAGCTGATATCGTTTGGCCACCTCGGAGCTGCGATTTGACACCGTTGGACTATTATTTGTGTGTGCCGTCAAAGATAAGTGTTACGCCGACAAGCCAGAGACAATTGACGCTTTAAAGGACAATATTCGTGAAGCCATTGGTGAAATACAGCTGCACACAATCGATAATGTGCTTAAAAATTGGACCGATCGTGTAGGCTACTGCATGGCCAGCCAAGGCAGCTACTTGAATGAAATTATTTTCCATTATTAACCGGAAGGATTGTACTTTCAAATAAAAAAAGAAATTTGAGAAAATATTCAGTAGTTTTTTTTATAGCATTTTCAAAAAAAAAAAAATTATTTGGCGGACCCTTTACCATCGCCAAACTGTCAAACATACCCAAACTTGTCGAAAGTATCTTGGATGACACTCTAGGTTTCCACTGCAAATCTCTAATCTCCTCCAAACAACATGGCTTCCTCAAATGCAGGTCTACAACCACAATCCTTGTCGAATTTGTGTCCTTCACACTCTCAGCATTAGAGAATGGAAAGGAGGTCGACGTCATTTGAATTCAACTGATTTCATTAAAGCTTTCGACAAACTACGAGAAATACTCTTCAAAATGTCTTCCCTTGGCTTAGAATCGACTGCGTTGAAGTGGATATCTTCTTATTTAAAAAACCGTTGCTACAGTGTTCGTTTCAGATCTTCCTTTTCCAACCCCATCTCAGTTTCTTCCGGCGTTCCCCAAGGCAGCCACCTAGGTCCACTTCTTTTTATTCTTACCATAAACGACAATGAGGTTGTTATCAAACATTCCCACCTCACTGTACGCTGACGACACCATCTTCTTCAATACCATTTCCTCGCAACAATATTCTTCCCTTATTTAATCGGATCTCAACAGCTTTTCTTTTTGGTGCTCCAAAAATTGTTTGGAACTTAACATTTCCGAATGCCAATCAATTACCTTCTCACGTAAACTAATCAAACCTCCCCCTCGTCTCTATTTACTCCATCTCCATCGTTCAGGTTATCCGCGATCTTGGTATACTATGTGACCAAGAGCTCAATTTTGCGCACATATCGACGATATAATTCATAAAGTCAACTCTGCACTCGGTCTTGTGAAACGTTGGTCTAAAAATTTCTCCAATCCCTACGTGACTCGATCCCTACCTTTGTTAGCCCCCTTCTCGAATACGCATATCAAGTGTGCTCCCCTTATCAACAAACCCAAATTTCTAGAATCGAAATCATCCAACGTCGGTTTCTACGTTTCGCTCTTCGAGGTCTGCCCTGTCAAGACTGTCTTAAACTAATCAAGGAAAAGAAGAAGAGTATCCGACATAATCTTCATTTATGGACTTCTTACAGGTACCATTGACTGCTCCACCCTTTATAACTCCATATCTCTTAACACTAACCCCTAACTAACGCAATCCTCGTCTCTTCTAGCTATCCACCCCCCGCACCTCATACGGCTTCAATGAACCCATTTCCCGTAAGTAGGGAAGCGCTAATTCGAATATTAACTTCGACTTCAACCTCAGCATTCCATAATTAAAGCTCAGTCTTCTCAATCACCTTCCTTCCTTCCGGTCTTAGTTTTTAAGGATCGCGCCCCCTCACCCGTGCTCATTAGTTATTAAGTTAGATTAAGTTTAGCTTGAATTAAGCTCAATAAATGGGGATGTTTGCCTCAAGAAAATTAAAATTAATACAAGAGTTGTCAATGTACCCGGAAAAATGAAAGGCTCGGAGGAATCATTTGCCCGTATTTTTTCAAAGACGACCGTAAGAATAACGTTACTGTCAATGGCATCCGTTCAATGAATTCGGTGAGCAATTTATCGCTCGTTTTGTACCTGCGAACTGGCCGGCTGAATTTGGCCGTGCGATTTGACGCCTTTAGACTATTTTTTATGGAGATACGTCAAATCACTCGTTTATGCCGATAAGCCAGTGTCAATTACAGATTTAGAAGACCACATTACACGTGTTATTAGCGATATACCAAACTATCTGAAAAAGTGACTCAAAATTAGACTCTCAACGCGGACCACTTTAAACGCAGTTGTGACCAGCATTTGCACAAAATAGTCCTTTGGGGGAAAATGTCAAGCATTGATTCATCAACTCAAATACACTTCTTTATACCTTTGTAAGTTTCCTATACTTTATATGACAATTAGAAACCAAACGCTTAAAAAACCAGTCGCAGGTATTGTTGCTATGTATATGCAAGTCTGGTCCAATAGAAAGATGACCTCAGAATAACTCACTCTTAGATGTATTTAACTCACTTGAGTTCTTTTTACAAATCGTAAAAATCCGGTGTTTCAAACCATTAAGGGTATTCCGAATTATTCAAACCATTAAAACCCTCCAATGAAGTGAGCTTTTCTTCCTCCTGCTCCTAAACAACTCTTTCAAAGGGATTGCCGAGATTGTGTTTAACGAAAAAAGCTCGATTCCACAGCAGTTGTAATTAATCAAACAAACTTAGATTCCACTGAAGTCATTTCACCCCAATACCTAGAATTCACTTTCCCAAATAGGTCATGTGTGAAAAAATCTCCGATAGAATTTAACGCTCATTAGTTTTCGAACAGGACTCTGCCAAAAATCCCCGAACCAAAGCGAAAAAAATGAAAAACTTCATCAGAATTGAGGCGAATTCATTAGCAGGAAGTCAGTGAAACTGTACTAAATGATTTATGACGATCAAAGGGACAGGAAGCGCATCATCATTAATGTCCCTTTTTATGTGGGATTGCCTGCGAAGCGCCAACAGCAAAAGAGGTAAAATAAGACGAATCCAGCTTAGCTGGTCACGGTTCCGTACTGCTACACATAAGCGAAAGCAATCCGTGGATCAGCTCTACCTCTTCGGCATCGCAAATACTCGTAATTGTGTGAAAATTGGCTCGATGCCATATTGGCATTCAACCATTCCACGGAAACGAAGGCAGAGACAAGCAAATATGATTTTATTTCCGCGGATTATGGTACCGTGCCACCAGACCTTTCAGCAGCCGATCATATTGTGATGTTGACAATTTGCCACTAGTGATGGGTGTTTGCTGGCCGCATGTGGGTGGAAAGTGCTTCGGTCTAGACGTGAAGCATTTCCGTTAGTACAGTACGAGCAAAGGGGGCGGCGGAAGAGGTTTGGAATATTTAGTTGATTTTAAGTGTTGAATTCATTATGTTGGGATTGGGTCATGTTTGACTTTGCCTCCGGTATATGGATCGGTGTGGGGCTCATCATGTTTTCCTTTTTCAATTTCGTTTTATTTGTAAAACTATCGAAACACATGTCAATTGAAAATGACAATATTTTATTAATTTTCAATGGAATATTATTTTGGTTTCTACGAATTTTGAAGTTTATTCGAAATGCTTGTTTTCTGCACACATTGTCTTTTAAAAATACTAATTTGGCTGCATATTGGCTTTCCTCTTAATCGCCAGTCATCATCTCCATGAATTCTGAAAGCAAATCAGTTTTAAAACGAATATTGAAGGGAAGAACCCAGGGATCTTACCATCGAAGTCGACGGTTCCCGAACCGTCTGTATCAATTTCAGCAATGATTCCATCCAGATCGGATGACGATAGCTTATCGTCTAAGGCAGCCAAGATTTCCTTGAGTGTTGATGTTGTAATATAACCATTGCCCTCACGATCGTACAAGCGGAAGGCTTCCTTCAACTCCTTTTGGATCGCCTCATCATCTTCGTCTTCGAGGAAATGGGCGGCAATGTTACAGAAACCGTCAAAATTGACCTTGCCCGTGTCTTCTGGGTCGTTCTCTTCAATCAGATTGGAGAGTTCCTGCTCATCGAACATCTGACCCATGCTGTTGAGGATGGTTGTGATTTTAAGGGTCTCGATGAAACCGCATTTGCTTGTGTCGAACATTTGGAATGCCTTGCGCATGATGGCCATTTTCTCGTCATCTTCCTGGAAATTGAAGAAGTCGAATAAAAGTCATTCGTTTTAGAAAAAATTCTGCATGCAGCGCTGCTTGCAGATTTCTATACCGGAGGTGCTACAAGAAAAGTAATGATGAGGAAATATTCTTATTAGCTTATATAATAGTTTTATGTACGACATATTTTGGCTCTGTATCACATTAATAACATATAGGCCATTGTCTACGATAGATACAAGTTTTTTGTGCGGGGTCCACATGTGACCATATGCCGCCAACCAGACGTAAAGTATGAGCATGACTCAAACGAGTGACGTGCATAGACGAGGGATAAGTCAGAAAATATTTAAAAACTTATTAGCTTAACGGATTGGAGAAGAAAATCACAGAAAATCTATTTATATCCCCCGAGGAAAGCATGTCATTAGTGCCCGTGCGAACTGTCACCTGGCCCATCAAAACGAACATGTTACCTAATCCTCAAGACAACATTCCAAAGTCAAGAAAATCCTAAAATTAGTTTTCAGGTAGAACCGATGTATTACTTAACAGAGGTTTAAAAAAAGTAATTTAACTTTGACGCAAGGCGCTCTGACGCTCTGAGTTTTTCAGACTGGGATTACGTTCTTTCGTGCTATAGCGTTGCTCGTGTCCAGCCTAGGTATAGCTGGCAATGAGCTGTCGCTATCTATATGCTCTATGGTCATGCTAACGAAAATTTCCTCGACGTACGGCTCTTGTCACTTAGCCATAAATATTTGTACTTACTATGACGAAAAAGTGTTTTTCGCCAATTGAAAATTCCGGGAAAGCTGCCGGCTTAAGTGACGGGTGCTTGTTATTGTTGGCACTTGTGAATTTACCTTTTTAATTTAAATGAAAAAGCAAAATATAAGAAATATTTCAAAAGTCTGCTGAAACCGGAAGGGTACATTAAGATCAGGGTATATGTATGTAAAGCGATGAACCAAGGTCAAGATGCCGACATTTTTTTTCTAAATCATTCCTATCACATTCTGTAATTTTATTTATGAAAGATTAATCAATAATTCGTTTTTAAGGTGCTTTTTTAAAATTTATTTTAATTTTTGTTAATTGTTAAAATGTTTTTCTCTTTCTATTTTAACACGAAAATTATTTTATTTATTTTTTTTTCTTTGCTGTACTTATTTAAAAAAAAATTATTTTCACCAAACTGTGTTAAAATTAGTAAATTTACCATTTTTGAGTTTTTTTTTTACACAACACCACCACACCACAGGACGATCGAACTAACAATGAATGGAATGAAATTCCAAATCGATAAACAGCCGCACGATCGAAATGGATTTCAGCCTGATCACGAATGAGACCGATACAACACGCCGATCGTATTGCTTGTGGTCGAAAACACCTCCTCAACCGACTAAATTTTGAAATATTCGAAAATCAATATTTATAACATACGCTCCGGTGTACGCGTCAGCCCGCCCTCTTATTGATGTATCATTCGTGGTTTTTCCTTCCGATGTTGTTTGTGATTTTTATTTCTTTTTTCCATTCGATTATTCTTAAGACCAATTTTCGATTTTTTTCAAATCTACTGTATTTTGTTGCTTTTCTGTGAATATTTTTAGTTCATTTCGAATTGTAATAAGTTAAGTATTTACTTACGTCGAATATACACCGATCTGGATTGTTGCGCGCATCTTCGCGGTAGTGTCCGTCTGGCAATAGTATTTTAATTTTGGGAAATTTTCCTTCTCGTACTGTCGTTGGGGTTTTTTATTTAACTTTTTTTTTAGGTATACTCGAGAACGGTAGTGATGTGGGGGTGGCTGTGCTTGTGATATTTAGGAAGAAGATGTGAGGATGAAGCAGAATTTATTTACGTACCTTGGTGCAGTATTACTATGTACTGACAGACGTGTGTTTCAAGTCGAGGGTGAGAAGGTCGCTAAAGAGTGATGGGCAGATAAATACAATATTCGCCAAAACCAATATTTTTGTTAATTGAATTTGAAGGATGAAGTTGAAGATCTAATGACAACGATACTCTAATTTTGTTCCGTAGTTTTTTTTAGTTTTAAATTCGTTTTTATTATGTTCTACTTTGAACTGCCTTGCGCTAAGCAAAACTAACCGCCACCTTAGCCTATCTTAACCTATCCCAAAATACACTAACTTTAGCGTTCCTTGAGTCGGTCAGCTATATATTCTGATCATGAATTAAAGTCTTTGCACGATTAGCCTATTCTATGAGGAGATAAAAGATCAACGAATTCTTCCTTTCTAGATAGAGATGTTATCACTATTGTGATATGATTCATCCAGGTTGAGACAAGATAGTCAATAATTCACTGAGACAAGATAGTCAAAATAACGCCATTCTGTGTACCTTCAGTCAGTTAGTAAGGTTCAGAATCTCATGCATACAAAAATTGCATTTTCCGTTAAAAGCCGGAAATATATTTCCGCATATTTAAGTTTACCTGCTGAAATTATTGATTTTGTCAAATGATAGTCTTTTGGATTTCTAGCCATAGGTTAATGACAACGCGTTGAACAGATCTTAAGGCGCATAGATTGTCAGACATTGGGGTATGCTCAGTGAACGCGAAATAAAAACTCTGATGCAGAACAGTTGGCAAGGACTCGAGGACTATTCGAAACGATTTGAGGAAGTGGAACAGTGATAACAAGAATTCTTATGTCATTTAACATCTATAAACTTATAGACTGTGGGCATATGGATCAGAATGCAATAAATGTACGTTTGCCTCTCAAAGTGTGTGTTTGAAAAACCCATTAAAGTGTAATCTTATGGGATCTTTTTTTTTTTTTTTTTTTTTTTTTTTTTTTTTTTTTTTGTTGGAGGCTTCTACTATCTGCTGCAGCACTCAGACACAAGTACTGGTCCATTGTACTACCAGACAGACACCTTGTCTTTATTGTATTTTCCCCGTTATCCGGAGAAAAATGAGGAGGGGCTTCAGTGATGTTGAGCTAAGAGATTCGGCACCCACCACGTCGGCCCCAAGGGTGCGCCACCGTGCACGAGCGAAGGCGGGAAAGTCGCAGAGAAAGTGTTCCGCTGTGTCGTCCTCCTCGCAACAAGCAGCACAGGTAGGCGTCTCACTGATGCCAAGCACGTAAAGATGCCTGGCAAAAGTGTAATGGCCCGTAATGACGCCCGTTAGCCTTCTGCAGTCATTTCTTCTTAAGGATAAGAAGAATGTTGCGGACTTTTTACAGACGTCAGGGCGTACGCGCTTAGCCATCCTGCATCCTGGATATTCCTTCCATCTGCGACAGTGTACGTTAAATACCCAGTCATTGATGTCAGATTTAACCGTTGAAGCTGGTAGACCTAAGGCGGGTTCAGGCCCTGAGAAACTCTCCTCTGAGCCTTTTCTAGCGAGTTAATCGGAGATCTCGTTTCCTGGGATTCCAGAGTGACCTGGAACCCATGCAAGCCTAAGTGAATTAAGTCTTCCGACTTTGTTCAAGAAGGTCTTGAGTTCATGCACTAGTTTGGAGTTGGACAGAGGATTGGATACAGCTTTGAGTGCAGCTTGGCTGTCGCTGCAGACACATATGCTCTTTCCCCTCCATCTGTGTTTCACAACATAGTGCATGGCCATTAGGATTGCGTAAATCTCCGTCTGGAAGACAGACGCATATTTTCCTAACGAGAAGTGCAGTCGAATGTTTTCGCGCTCGAAGAAAACTCCGGCGCCGGATCCCTGATCAGTCGTGGAGCCATCTGTGAAGATGCGAAGACATTCTATTCCAGGTTCAGTGTCTGGCCAAAGCCAGTCCTGACGCCAAGGAAATGTGACTGTGTAGTTACAGCGCAGTAGGATGGCAGGTGTCATTGCGTCAGAGGGCATATCCATGAGACAGTGATCGTAGGATATTTCTCTCTCAAGTACACTTTCACTCCACTGCGAGTTGTACCAAAGACCATTCCTCTTTAAGCGAGAAATAGTTTTCAGTGCACACCCTCTGATATATATGTCAAGGGGTGGAAGGTTCATCATAGCATCCAAAGCAGCTCCCGGTGTGCTGGGGAAAGCCCCCGTGCAACTGAGGCAGACCGCTCTTTGGAGTTTGGTGAGTGAAGCCACAACGTGTTTTCGTGTCAGCCTGCTCCACCAAACAACCGATGCATATGAGATTATCGGTCTTACCATTGCCGTGTAGATCCAGAGGACCTTTTTCGGCGATAAGCCCCATGTTTTGCCAAAGGCACCTTTGCATTGCCAGAAAGCTGACAGCGCTTTGGTGGTTTTGGACTCAACATGTTTTGACCAGAGAAGTTTGTTATCTAGAATGACTCCCAGATACTTAGCTTCCTTGGATATAGGGATGGGAATGCCTTTTAGCACCAGCTGAGCAATGCCAGTTGTTTTCCTCCTTCTCGTGAAGAGAACGACATCGGTCTTAAGAGGATTAACCGACAGCCCATTTCTGGTGCACCAGTCATCGATCACGTTTAGCGCCGCCTGCGCTTTGAGACAGACATTCGCTAAACATGAGCCGACAGAGAAAACAGCAACATCATCCGCATAGGCCTGGGCATAGATTCCAGAGGCATTGAGAGCATCTAGCAGAGAGTCGACCACCATGCACCATAACAGCGGAGACAAGACGCCACCTTGCGGGCAGCCCCTGTTTACTCCAGACTTGACACATTGTTCGAGGCCTGTATCAGCGATCAATGTCCTGTGCACAAGCATTGCTTTGATCCACAAAACCAGTGCTTCATCTACGCCATGCCGTCTAGCAGCGTTACACATGCTGTCGAAGGTAGCGTTATCAAAAGCTCCCTCAATGTCGACGAAAATGCCTAGTACGTACTCTTTCCTTTCGAGAGCGCATTCAATTCTCCCAACTAGGTTTTGAAGCGCAGTCTCGCAGGATTTTCCGCGCTGATAAGCATGTTGCATGTCCGACAGAGGATGCATTCGAAGGGCAACTTTGCGCACGTGCAACTCTACTAGTCTTTCCATGCTTTTCAGCAGGAATGATGTTAGACTTATTGGTCTGAAACTCTTGGCTAGTGAGTAATCCTCTTTCCCTATTTTGGGAATAAAGACCACTTTCACCGCGCGCCAAGGGATAGGTATGTAGGCAAGTGCCAGGCTAGCAGTGAAAATTCTTTTCAGTGTAGGAAGCAGCTGTCTTATACCTTTTTGCAGCATAACGGGGTATATCCCATCAGTGCCCGGCGACTTAAAGCCATCGAAGGATGCCACAGCAAATTCAATGGCCTCAGTAGTTGCCACGCGTGACGCAACATACCAGCTACGCCGAGTTGTTTTCATCGCTACAGCCGCAGTATCCAATGAGGGAGTGTGCAACGAGCCGATGACAGTCTGATTTCCCGGAAAATGGGTCTGAAACAGTAAACTAAGAGTTTCTGCTTTAGACTCGGTAAAGGTACCATCAGACTTTCTGAGTACATCCAGCTTTGTCGATTTTCCTCGTTTGAGGACTTTAACCAACTTGCTGGTCGCGCTCAGGGATTTGATCTCTTCGCAGAAGGACTTATAGGAATCATTCTTCGATTTTCGAATAAGCTTCTTATATTCCTTCTGCTTCGATCGATATTTATTCCAGTCATCTTCCGAGTTCGATTTAAGCGATCTGTTCAGAAGACTTCTGGCTTCCCTACGAAGCCGTTGGAGCTCAGCATTCCACCAGGGAACCGGCTTCCTGTTGGGAGGTTTTTTGACAGGACATGCGAGTTCAAAACATTTGGTGATGGCGCTGTTCAGGTTATGAACGATCTTATGGGATCGATGAAAAGACAAATCTATTCGTAAGTCTCCTCAGTAACGGGTAAGCGAATATTAAACTAATAGCAGGGAGTGAAGGAGCGAGCAAACATTTCTAAGAAGTTGATCGTGTTTAACATGGCAAACACCAGCTTCGATTTCTGTCCCTGCTCAATCCAAGCTTACACACAGCCTCCACACGGCTCCTCCTGGGTAGCTGGCCTGGCATCCGCCGAGTAGTGAACCAATGTGTGGAGCGAACCTGGCCCTCCAGTTTCGGGGTTGTGCATAGGGTTGACATTCCTATCACGGAAAACGAATATTGTTACGAAGCAAGAACAAGCCACGTATATGGACGGATACAATGTTGACCACCATATAAACGAAACGATCTGCGAGTCTGCACTTGGGATGTGTGGTCCCTTACCAGACCAAGTGCAGACGACCAACTGGAAAAAAACCTCGAATGCTACGAAGTGCGATGCGATGGATCAAAAAAATGATGAAAAACTGTGATATCTATTACGGTAACTGCTACAAAGAAATGAACAACGTCTATTCGGATGCGGATTCGTTATTCGAGGAAGACTCCGACAAAAAGTCTTTAGCTTCCGGTATGTAAGCGAACGTCTCATAACAAGCCGCAATAAAGGCAACCTCGGGAATACAAACCTAGTATGCATTCATGCCCCTACGTACGCCCAATAGCCCAGTTAACACCAAAATTGTACTACGAGATTTTAACGCAAAACTGGGCAAAGAGGACATAGGTAAATGTAGCCTACACAGCACCACTTCCGACAACGGATTTAGGCTAATTGACTTCCTAGCAGGGCGTAACCTCCTTGTAGCACGCGCACGATTCCCACATCTCAACATCCATAAAGGAACCTGGCGGTCAGCAGATCTTTCGACTATCAACCAGATTGATCACATTGCGATCGACGCCAGACACTCCTCCAGCATCCTAAAAGCTCACATCGACTCGGATCACGACCTTGTTCTAGCCAAGATACGAATGACGATATCAAGATGCTACGGAGTCGAGCAAGACAACAAGAGTTTGACGTCGGAAAGCTGTACAATCGCAGGAGACCGCTAGAATCATCAAGTTTCCTTCAACCTCTTGGAAAATCCAGAAACACCGGCACAATCCACAGACCAGCAGTGAAATCATTGCCAGCGCGCCATCAGAGACGCTGCCCCTGATTTGCTGGGTTTCAAACCGACACCAGCTAGAAACCCCCGTTCCATGAGCAATGCAAACAAGCCCATGTAGCAAAGCAAACTCCTACAACTCACTTAGATGGACGAGAGCCGCTCTACGAGCAGAAAAAAGGGAACACGCAAAGCGTGAGATCGAGAAGATGGAGAGATGCTACCACAGGAATGACACTCGCCAGCTGTACGAAAAAGTAAAACAAACATGCCAGGGCTATAAATCCAGAGCGGAAGGGATGAAGACGGACAACTAGTAGTAGATTCACAGTCGATGCTGAGAATGTGGAAAAATTACTGTAGACTCTATAACGGCGATGATAGATCTGATACCGCTTTCAGATACAAGAGAATTCCGTCTACCTGACCTAGATGAAGTTGTTATTCCGAACCTTAAAACTAACAAAGCCGCGGGCGCAGACGGCTTGACTGTTGAGCTATTTAAAACTGGGATGAGTTTACAGCTTATCTGTAAAATATGGTCGGAGGGAAGCATCCCCGACGAATGGAATCTCAGCATCGTTTGCCCAGACCATAAACTGCGCCAACTATAGATGAATAAGTCTCCTCAACATCGCGTACAAGATGTTCCCACCGTACTGTGCGAACGCCTGAAAGTCTTTGTGGATAATCTGAAAGGTTCCTATCAGTGTGGTTTCAGACCAGGTAAATCTACAATAGACGAAATTTTCACACTGCGGCAGATCTTAGAAAAGACCCACGAATTTCAAATCGACGCACACCATAATTTTGTCGATTTTAAAGCCGCATACAAGTGTGCATAGGGACGAGCCATGTCTAGTCTTAACATCCCTGCCAAACTCGTCCAATTGTGCAGGATGATGATGTAGAATTCTCGCTGCTCCATTTAGGTCGGTAGCGAATTAACCGAGACCTTCGATGTTAAAAAAGGATTTAGGCAAGGTGGCGCACTGTCATGTAACTTCTTCAACATTTTGCTTTAACAGATCATACGAAACTTTCTGGCCAACCCAAAGGGTGCGGTTGATTTTAAATCTGCGCAATTTCTTGCGTACGCGGATGACATTGACATTCAGTGTTCAAAAGTATTAAGACAGAATCGGCTAAAATGGGTCTTTCGGTGAACGAGGGTAAAACCAAATATATACTGTCATCCAAAAAAGACGCACCACACCGATGTCTTGGCCAGAACATCACAATTGACGGCTACAAATTTGAAGTGGTCAAGGACTTCGTCTACCTTGGCGCACTAGTGACTAGAGACAAGAACACTAGCGCTGAGATCAAACGCAGAATTACTCTTGCCAACCGCTGTTTCTTTGGGCTCAAACGGCAATTGAGAAGTAATAGATATTACAGTTTTTCATCATCCCGCTCCTCCTTTACGGCGCAGAGGCCTGGACCTTAAAGAAAACGGATGAAAATGCCCTTGGTCGCTTCGAGAGGAAAATTCTGGATCCAACGTCTAAGATGGCTAGGTCATGTAGAGCGAATGGACAGAACAGCTCCGGCCCGAAGGTCTTCGAATCCAAGCCTGAGGCACCATGCAGCAGACGACGACCGAATCGACAGATGGAAGGGGACCTTAACAAACTGGGAATGTGGCACTGGAAACAGCCGGAAAAGATCGTGCCAGCTGGAGACGCTTGCTGCATCTAAGAAGAAGAAGAACTAGGGCCAGAACTTGGTCTTTCTCAAACATTTACGCGTGCGATTTATTTTTACGGCCCCAGAATCTTACTCGGCTTTCGAGCAGTATTCTTGCTCGACTCAATTCTTGCTCGACTTTTCCTTGAGTGGATCCTTTCTATGATATGTTTTTGATTCATGGCGACGCATTCATATTTTGGATTTTGCCACTAAAATTAGTTCGGTGTCCTCGAAGTGTTTTAGACTTTACAACATTCCGAAGTCATCTGATGACATAAGGAGGGAGCCAACAGATGGTGTTGATGTTTGCTGTCAGTCGCTGTCAATTGCTGAATTCAATACGGTTGAACTTTTTAATGAATATCAAGCACAGTCCTTGGCAATTTTTGTTTCTTGTTATTATGGATGACTTCTAATAATGACATTTCATGAAATTCGGGAATTTTTCGGTGACCCTAGTGAGTCTAAAATTCATTCAATGGTTAGGCGTTTCGAAGGAACTGGTTTGATATCAGCATGCTCATGTTGTACACGACCAAATATCACTGCTGTGAGCGAAAGTGTTCGAAGCACTTTAATTCGACATCGAAATTAGCAATTGGGTCTCACTTTACAGCAAATTTTAAAGCTTGATCTTCACGCCTATAAAATCAAAACTACAAATCAATTTAATGTTTTTTTTGATAGACAAATCGGTCAGTTTTCGAATTTCACATTTTCAGATGGATGAGTGTATAAACAAAATTGTATACAGAGATTGGAAAACATACATAAAATTTATTGTATGCAAAAAGTCATTTTGTCGCGAGGATTGTGGGTTGGCACTCACTTTTTTGAAGATGAGAGGAGAGAGGCAGTTATAGCGAATGCGGGGTTATTCGAAGAAAGAGTAAGGTCGATGCGAATAGCCCAGCGACAATTTAGGACCTTAAACATAACATCTGAATTGAATTTGCCACTACGACCCACTTATCCTTCAAAGAGATCGTCCATAATTTCATCCTTCAGATGATCACCTGCAATAGAGGCGTGATAGTCATATGAACGATCTTGTCTTCCAATCATAGTTGACATAGACCGAATTTCATCAACATTGATTTTGAAAAAAGTGTATTAAATTGCATAAGAACTTTCCCACTTGTTCTTAGCGCACCCTATACACGCTCGAAGGTTGGTAGCTTTTGAATTAGTTGCGAGATTTTTAAGCAGAAAAGAAGGGCCTATCAAGTAACTTTGAAAGATAGGTAAAATGGGATGGTCACATTTTCAATCAGTTGTTCGAGCATAAGGACTGCTATCCCACTAATAACACGTATAATGTTATTATCCGTATAGATGAGTGGTTTGACGTTTCCCCATGAAAGTAGTCTAATTTTTATTTTTTTTGATTTTTTTATAATTCGTGCAGGTTCAAGAGGGTACACTTTTATGGTGTTTGTCACACAACCTGGACGGGATGCACATGGTTTGTGTGGAAGATGTTCGTTCACTACTCTCCGGGGGTGGTTGTCCCAGATAGGATCTGAGAGATTCGACTGAATTCGCATTGGAAATAGTTCACAGTAACTCTTTTGTTTCCATGTCATTAAGGTGTTATATTGGAAATGCACACACAGAGTATGGATCTTGAAGTGATATTATGCTGCGAGTGTTATGCCTTTGTCAGCACTTTCTGATTTTCTCTCATTCATAACTGATGTTTTTGTACAGTTTTTCCGTAAAGAATTGTTCTTGTAACATGGCACCACGACCACCCCCCCCCCCAATGGCTTCAAATCAAACCATTTTTGCGGGTGCATTGACAGCTCTTGTTTTGCTTGATGTTGCTTAATGGACTAGATTCGGCAGTTTTGTTTATTAATATACCCATTCAACCAGAAATTTCGCCAACACGCTGGACTTGTTCCTCACATTCCATTCTGATAAGTATTTTATCGATAAATTGTCATCTCTAGGCTCGTCAGAACAGTGTGTTGTTTCAGCTAATTTCTGTATTCAAACCGCACAGTTAGAGAAGGAATTCCTAAAAGATCAGTATGGCTCTACGAGAAAGCCAATTGGAGTGGACTCAACAACTTCTTTAGACATTTTTACTGGTCACTATGCTTCCTCGATAGTGACGTGGATCTCGCTGCTGATGCGATCACGAGCATACTTTTGCTGGGTATGAGATCCTTCATTATCAGGGTTAAGAATATCCCTGCAGCGATACCTCTCGCTTGTCGTAAAAGGCGACTAAAAACAAAGGTAAACAAAAATCACATCTAGGCAATTTAGAAAACACCAAAGTGAGCCTAGGGACACATATACCACCATTAAACTGCCCCACAAGTGTACATGCAAATCAGTGGGTTGACACGACTGGAGATAACCGGTATTGTAAAAGTAAGATCAAACAAAAAAAAATAAATCTGGAGCATGCCCGTGTCACAAAAACAAAAAAAAAAGGCAGGCCGAAAAACAATTGGTGCAAACAAATGCAAAAACACCCAAACCGGGGAGCCTGCCGCTACTTTCTGAGGTCAAACCGGCGGACCCCACAAGCGGACCAGTAGGAATGCAATTAAGTGGGAAGGTTATGGTCCTACACTTCTGACCATAACGACGCCGGAAAAAAGGTAAAGAAGAATGAGATCCTTCATTCCACATAGAGTGCAGAGTATCAAACCTAAAGCAAATGCGTTGTTTGACTCGAGCTGTAAAGAGGCTCAGACTCAGATTGAGAGAGCTGAGTTTCCGGACTTACAAACCCAACTCCTTTGAGGAAAACCGGAATAAGTTTACACGAGCCAGAAATGACTGTAATGCATTGACGTGTCAAACTCTCGCATTACCAAAAGTTGAGGCAAAAATTGCTAAATTGTAACAAGGGCAGCAAACCTTTGGTTATTTGTAAAAATATAAAAAATTCTGCCTCGTCTTCAATCCTTACGCTCATTTACAATGATATCCCAGCTATCTGCTCTTAAGACAAAGCCAATCTGCTAGCCGCACATTTTACAGCCAGCTCAACTCTCCCAGATTGCACTTTGCCTCCGCCTGTACTTGAGAGCGTAGAATCTTCCATGGGACAAATCCGTACATAGCACTAATGTCCCCTCTTTCTAAAGTCATGGAAACGCTGATAAATCGCCAGCTTATGAAATATCTTAAATCGCGGAAACTTCTTAATGACCAGCAGTACGGTTTCCACAGCAACAGATCCACTGGTGATTTGATGGCATATCTCAGCGTAAAATAGAACCAATCTTTGCACCATTTTGGCAAAAGCAAGATTATTGCGCTCGATATTTCAAAAGTATTTGTCAGAGTTTAGTATCAGGCTCTTTTGTCGAAAATGCGTGCTTGTGGTATCGATGAGTCTCTTCTTCTATGGATTAAAAACTACCTTTCGGGTCGTTCAATTCAAGTTGTTTTGGACGATTTTAAGTCTGATATTCACCAAATAAACGCTGGTGTTCCTCAGGTCTCTGTTCTGTCACCGACACTCTTACTCATTTTTATAAATGATCCCCTTTCTGTTTTTCTAATCCAATACACTCCTTTCAAAGAAAGCGAAATCAAGTCTTGTTAATTGATTGACTTCCGAATATAACTCAAACCTTCTTGACTAGCTCCAATCCTCGGCCATCACGATAACTCTTATCTTCAAGAAAGGCCTTAGGTCCCGAGATATGGCCTCTTCGAGATTATTTAGGAAAATTCTAAATTCGTGATTTTGCAAAAGCAAGTAAAACAATTCGTTGAGGCTGGACTTTTTGGATGAAGGTCTCGTTTCAATCATCTTAATAATTGTCTGAGTGCCCCCTTATGGAGTACTGGTAGAGATCTTGACGGCAGGACTTGGAATCTTAGTAGCATGACTCGTTAAGATTTTGGTTGCTAGACTCGTTGAGATTTTGGCGTCAAAAGTCGAAGCTTATGCGATGTACACGTCGAGGTTAGCGTTGGACTCGAAGCAGTAGTCTTGGTGTGTGCTTGATTGATACCATTTGCTGGCACCGGACTCGAAACAGGCAGTATTAGTTTGTGCTTAACTGAGAGCCAAAAGAATCTATGAGGTCGTAGTGGTTTTCAACCGTCCAGGGCATAAAGCGGTAATTTTGCTTTGAGCTTTACAGTCAGACGAAGAACTCTGGAAATACAAACTGGTTTGACATGCGTGAGAATCCATGCTAGAGTGGTCTTGCATTGAACCTTTCTCGCTAGACTAGTCACGGTCTAGCCTCATTTATTAATATGTATAGCCGCCGACCGACGAAGTAGATTCATTAGACGATGTGGATTGCTCGTCGGTGAATCATTGCTCGACGATGTTTCTTATTGATTATTCTATACACACGACTGTGTAGCTTCAATCAATGGCATAGCCTCATTTGACAAAGTAACATTAATATTTAAGACGGTTTAGAATGTGTTCTCCTGGCTGGGGGTGTACTCGTATTCGGTGATGTTGCCTAGTTCGTCTGCATAGTTATAAGTAAAGGGTTTTTCAATAAGAGCGGGTAGATGTTGAAATGGAGCAAAACAAGCTGCGTGCAAGATATTAACAAAATTCGTTTGTTATTTGAAAATATGCCATTATGTATGAGATCTGACATCATTCAAATACCTGCCTCGGCTTCTTATAGTGGCACGGATTCGAGTGGTCCAATTTTCAATGACTCATCCGCATATGTAGATCCGGCTGAATTTTAGCGATAGTCTGTGTTATGTTCTTAAGGACATGGGTTGATTGTGGTTTATAAGCATAGACCTACGGCTTTAGGAAATTCACGTCGCCTCTACGAGAGATAACCTAACCCTCAAATTGTTCATGCAGAAAATCAATAGTGGCATCCGCTGTGTGGCACTTAGCGACGTTCTACTTGAGTCATATGTAGTCTAGGTCCATATGGTCCAATTCGGGCGACATGAAATTGGTTTTCGTCGTTCTGTAGCGCTCGCCATTGACGGTGTTCGCCTCACTAACGACATTTTTGAAAAAGTACTGACCAATGACGCCGCTGGCCCAAAATCCACAACAAATGGTAATTTTTTGAGGATACATTGTCACCTGGAGAACCTCGTATGGGTTGGCGTCGTCCCATATATGGCAATTTTGCTTGCCATTTAAGCAGTTTTATTATTTGGATGTGCTGTTCAATCGTGTAACTTACCCTGGTGATTTGGCATCAGTAATTGAATAATTAACAACAGATTTGACAGATGTCACCAAAACAACACGGCCGTCGCAGGACGCTAAAATCTATCCGCGCCAATTGAAAAACCCTCTATTTCGCACAGAACCTTATCATGGGTATTCGCAGAACCCTCTACGATAAAAGTTTTTCGCCGTGAGATGAGAAATTGGGGATCATCCGAATATAGTGAATTCATCAAGCCCCTATGTTGGAGCGCGTTAGACAGGAGCATCGATTCAAGAAATTTTGCAATGTGTATATGGACATGCCATCGCATTTATCTTCCTTTCTCCTTTAAGCAGTCACGGCTTATTAATTTCTACTAGTAGGGTGGTTCTTATTTGAGATTTTTATATCAATCTATGAACCACCTATTTACATGAGCGTCGCTCACGACAATTTCGGACTATCCTACGAGTATATGGATCAAACCATTCGCAAATTCGAAATTTAGATTTTTTTTTTAAACTGCAATTTTAATAACTTGACCATTGCGGGATTCGATCCCCGTATCAGCGTCGTCAAAAACAAACACAATAGTGCATTTAAAACTTTACGTTCATTTTACAAAATATGTATATACATTTTGTCAGAAACCTTTCGTAACACTAGCCTTTGCATGATATTTCCCATGTAGCTGACATTTTTTGCGATCCGAGATAGGGCATGTGAAAGGACATGTCTATTTTGCCTCCATTTAACCAATTAGTGGTAGTGCAAGTCCCCAATGACGTGTCCGCGTGCTGTACAATGGGTCGGAAATGTTACAATTTTTTTTTTTTTAAGAATAGGTATAATACTTACTATTGTTGGTGAAAATTGAGCCAGGATGAAGAGGAGCAGGACAAATTTAGTTATAAGCCTTTTAGATGACATCTTGGAAGTGTAGCTTACGATTGGGTTTTAGTTCGCGATGAGAAATCCGAGCGCCTTAAATAGTCGATCAAAGTAAGCTCTAATTATACATAGGGTTGCTCTTAATTAGTTTAATTAGTTTTATGTAAGGTTTTTTATCACAAAAGCGGGGTTGTTCTATTATCTTATAGAACTAATATAGTTACTTAATTGAATCTACACTTGGGGAATGCATTAAGCATCACGTTTATATCAGTAATGTTTTTTAAAAATACACAAAATGCTTTGAAATAATTGCTAAGATAAGGCGAAAACTACTGCTTAAATTGATGTTCCACACGGTTGTGTGCTTGGTTCTGTACTGTTGTTAGTGGCCAATCTCGGTTTACTGGCGACATAGATTAGATTAAATACTTATGACCTAATTACTTAATATTAGAAGTTGGTTTGGTTTTGCTTAAACCTCTACTACCAGACATACACTTTTCTTAATTTATCCCCGTTGTCCGGAGAAATGTGAGCTTCAGTGATGTAGAGCTAGGAGATTCGGCACACTCAACGTCGGCCCCAATGGTCCGCTACCTCGCGCGAGTGCAGGATAGTCGCAGAGAAAGTGTTCCGCTGTGTCATCTTCGCAACATCGTTAATGTCAAGCACTCAGAGATGCTTAGCAAAAGTGTAAGGGCCCGTAATTACGCCTAGTAGTCTTCCGCTATCAATTGTTCTGAAGGATATGTTGCGGATTTCTTGCAGACGTCAGGGGGCATGCGCTTAGTCATCCTGCATCCTAGATATTCCCTCCATCTACTATCGCAATCGAAGTAAGCCTTGACCGTGGAAACGGATAGAATTGAATCGGGTTCAAGTCCTGAGAAACTCTCCTCTGAGCCCCTTTTAGAGAGTTCATCATAGATTTCACTTGACCTGGGAACAATATAAGCCCTAGTGAATTTAATCTTCTGACTTTGTTCAAGAAGATCTTAAGTGCATGCACTAATTTGGTGCTGGTAAAAGGGTTGGACACAACTTTGAATGCAGCCTGGCTGCCACTGCCCCTGTTTTGTCAAAAGCACCTTTGCATTACCAAGCGCTTTGATGGTTTTTGACTCAACATGTTTTGACCAAAGAAGTTAGCTATCCAAGATGACTTCCAGCTTCCTTAGATTTCAGGATGGGAATGTCTTTTAGCGCCCGCTGAGTCATGCCAGTATTTTTCCTCCTTCTCGTGAAGAAAACGACATCAGTCTTAAGAGTCCACTGGCAGAGTCTTACTGGCAGTCCATTACTCGTGCACCAGTCATCGGTCACATTTAGCGTCGCCTGTGCTTTGGGACAGTCGCCAAATATGTGCCGACAGGGAAAACGGCAACATCTTCCGCATAGGCCTAGGTATAGATTCCAGAGGTATTGAGAGAATCGAGCAGAGAGTCGACCACCATGTACCATAACAGCGGAGGCGGGATGCCACCTTTACGTTAGGTTTGACATAGTGTTCGAGGCTTGCATCGGCGATCAATGCCCCATGCACAAGCATTACTCTGATCCACAAAACCAGTGCTTCATCTATGCCATGCCGTCTAACAGCGTTACATATGCTGTCGAAAGTTGCGTTATCAAAGGCACATGCTGATCAACAAAGGTACCATAAAATTTTCTGAGTACATCCAGGTTTGTCGATTTCCTTCTTTGAGGACTTTAGACAATTTGTTGGTCGGGCTCAGAGATTTGATCTCTTCGCAGAAGAACTTAAAAGAATTATTTTTCGGTTTTCAAATAAGCTTCTTATATTCCTTCTGCTTCGATCAATACTTATCCCAGTCTTTTTCCGAATTCGATTTGAGCGATCTATTCAGGAAACTTCTGGAAACCAATTTCCTGTAAGGAGGATTTTGGATAGGTCATGCGAATTCAAAACAACTTGAAATGACGCTGCTTATATCGTGAACGGCATTCTCTACGAATAGTTTCGTTTTGAGTTTAGGTAGGGCTTGAGCGGATTTCTTAAGCTCGTCTCTAAGTCATACCCAGTTCGTCTTTCTCGTGTTCCGCTTGGGCTGCGAGAGACAGTTAAAATGGATTTCGATATATCTGTGGTCTGATAATGTAGCATTTGCTAAGACTCACCGCCTAGTGATGGCCTTCACATACTTGTCAGATAGGGTTAGGTCAATCACCTTCTGTCGTCTCGCAGCGAGAAAAGTTGGTTGAGAACCAAGATAGTTGATGATAAGGTCGCACGAAATAGAGAAACTTAAAAGATGGTCTTCGTTCAGATTGCACTTGCTGTTACCCCAAACAGTGTTAGCATCTCAACAAATGATAAGTCCAATCTTTTTGGCGTCATAGTACTGTATGAGTTCAAAATCTGACTTCGGTGGCGCAGGTAGTAGCGAGTCGTAGGGGAAGCAAGCAGACGAAGCGATGAAATATTTAATTAATCCGTTCGCTTTGTAGCTTACTCTGGCAGCCACCAAGACTTGTCCAAATTTGGTTGCCGATAGTGAGTTCGATAGGATGAGGCAGACCCTAGGCCTTTCGGATCGCTCATCATAAAGAATCGTAGCATCACGTATAGCTCCAAAACTCACAGGCGTTTTCTCCGAACTCATGGATCTTGAATGGATACAATCTGATGATTTGTACTACTGCATGAAATTGTGCTACTGACAAGAGCGGTAGCAACCTTGCAATGCTGTAGATTAATCAGAGAAAAAGTTAAACATTTAGACTGCAGAGGAGGTTCCATCTTTCGACTAATCGACATCAAAATGGAATAAAATCCTACCAAGGCCGAAGTAGGGACAACCAGAGTGAAGCCCTCTTTTTCAGAGAGCCCTTACTCTCTATGTAGGAATAGACATTCCAGAGGCCCTCGTGTCAAATCTTGGGTTCTGCGCATGTAATCGCGTAATCACATAAGCACATTCAGCTTGCTTCCAGGTTTCGCCAGAATCCAGCAGATGGATAACTTTGGAAGACTGATATCTGATAGGTAGTAGTTCCCAGGGGAGGGATTATCGGCACTATGTTCCTGATCCAGGAAGATGTCCGCTGCGAGGATAAGCTCACCACGCAGACACCATTCATCAGAGCAGACCTTTCAGCCTGAATACTCGAGCTTGCTGAAGCTAGCTTCAGTAGATGATCCTCCCAGTATTTGCAATCTGCGCTGGTCATTCTACTGTCACTGTCAGCTTTTCCAATGTTCACCTTTTTAGAGAAGATGGCCGCCTCTTTGTCTTGTTTGGGAGCTTAATCGATATTCGGCGCACATATTGCGCAGTCGTGAAAAAGCAATATGGCTCTAACATGGAGCCAAATTCCAATCATAAAACTTATCGAAAGTGATGTTCATTCCATCCGGATTAAGGACTCAGTTCCGGAAGTCCGACAAGTATACTCGATGCAGTATCTGATTATCAAGACTATTCTATAGTTTGGTCAGATCTATTAAATTCAAGCTAATTAAAGATATAATTAACGCGTTCCCTTCGAATGATGATAGTAATTTCAAGACCTTTCATTTAATCCCTATCTATATTACCAGATCACTTAATAAATATTTAAGCACGTACACGGGTGAATAATTATATCGATGATTTGCGATGATAGCATTAATAACCCTGTATTAAACCTATATATAGAGTGGGTAGAGTTTAGATCTTTTACAAACGTCTCAGCTAAAAGCTAGATAAGATGTCAAGACTCAGCTGGCTAGTGTGGCTCTCTTTCATATCTCTATTATCATTATCGGTGAGTAATTATTATTTTTATTTTTAGCTCTGAATCAAAAGTTTTCCTTTTCAGGCATCTCCATTTGATTTGCTAGAAGGCGATTGTAAGCTTCATTTAAAAATCGGGACTCCATTTTTCGATATTCCCTTTGCCGTACCTTTGACAAATTTGATTTGAATTAAATATGAAACGTTTTAGAGAGTGAAAACAAAGCCTTTAATTTTTATTTTAAAATACAATTGATTTTTGCTCTGCGTAATCCTTGTCGGTTAAGGGGCTTTAATAAGATGGCTAAATACTACAGCCTTGGATGATAAAAAGAATTCCCTGTGACTACGATATATTTTTAATCCACTGTGTGCTAGAAGATACATAGGATTTAGCCGTGCCCACCAGCATGTTTCAGACATACCGTTCAATATAATACTAAAATTATAGAGCGGGTCAGATCGACCCTTGAATATGGTAGTACGAGTACATTATTATTATATTATTATTTTTTTAGCCTCCCTTATGAGAGGGTTCCTTCCATGTTAGGCTCTCCATCTCTTCTAAGTCCACCCTTATATTGTTCTCCCACCTACGGTACGGCCTTCCTGATGGTCTTTTTCCATTCACTTCTTTTGATTGTCCGTGCAATATTTATTGGTTGTATGTATCTCATCTTAGTCTTCATGATTTTATTAGTCGGACTATGCTTCGGCTTAAATATAGTCCGTCGAGTTATTAATTGTTTCGGTTTCTCCATTAACCAGTTTCTACGTCCTATTTTCGACTATAAAATTCGTCCGCTTTTCAAAGCCTTTATCGAGTACAGTGAGGTGCGAGGTCTAGATCGATCCACCAACTTGGAGTCACCTTGGTTTCTGCTTCCTTTTCTACCATTTTAGGTTTTCCACATAGAAAAGTTCCAGATCGTTCGAGATCGTCGTGGTAAGCCAGAGTGGGTGTAATTCCATTAAGAATTACTCTCCTCTCATTTCCCTGACGGAATCGCATTATGTATTCCACGACCAAATTAACATGGGGAGAAGCCGCCTCCTTTTTTAATCCTTCACTTATCTCGAAAGTTTCAGATAAGGCGTTTACTACTTCAACTTTGTTTTAAATCTAGGAATGATTGGTGGATTGTCGTATAGTAAAAATCTGATATCTCGCCGAGCGGTTCCTCTTGAAGTAACACTGGTAGTCTCCGATTATTTCTTTTGCGTTTGATGTCAGTTTCTTTAAGAGAATAGTGGCAGCACCTTGTAACAACCGATGGATTGCTTCTTTTATTTCTTCAATAGTTGACAGTTGAACTTCTGCTGAGTGGATAATACTTGTTTCAATATACATATCTCCTTCATTCGGCTACAACTTTTTCTTTGTCCAAAACGAGCTCTCTATAAATCCTGATCTAGCCTGTTATACTTTTCGTACAGCGTTTAGCCCAGTATACCTTGCTTCGAACTTTTAGCCGCATATTCTCCTTTAATGTTAGCAAACTTTTTGTTTTGCCATTTTTTATCATCAACGACACCACAGACTTGGGCAGAGTCTGATATTTTGTACTCGCGATCCTTTCACTATTTTCCAGCGCTTTAAGTTTTAGAAGTTTTCGGGCATTTCCTTTTTCCGCATTCTTCGTCGAACCAAGGCTTTCCTTTGGAGCTCTGCAATGTCCTAGTTTGTTTTCCGTTGCCTCTTTCACAGCGCATGTTGTTGTTGACCAAACTTGTTTTACCGCTCTTGCTTCGTGGGTAGTTTCCATGCCATCTAGTAGGGCAAACCTGTTATTGACTTCGTCGTGGTATTAGCACGTGGCTAATTTTTCTACATTCTCTGCTTTGACGATGATGCCATATATTAGTAATAACTTGGCGAATATTGACTTGCAAGTCGCCCAAAGACTCTGGTTTATCGGCATTGACTAGTAAATACCCCCAAAGAAAATAATCCAAAGGTGTGAGATCACAGGACCGTGGAGGCCAGTTTACAGGTCCATTAACCGAAATTATGCGTTCAGCAAAAGTTTCCCGCAATAAATTGATGGTGTCGTGCGCCGTATGGCATGTTGAGCCATCTTGCTAATACCAAAGCTATGTCACGTCAATACCATTGAACTGAGGAACGAAGAAGTCAAAAATCATATTTCTATAGAGCTCTCTATTGACGGTATCATCAATAGGCATCGTCCTTAAAGGAATATGTGCCAATGGTCCCACCAAAGCACGGCAAACAGTGTGTTTTAATGGTTATAAGGGCATCTCGATACAGGTTTCTCCACTTCTAATTCGGCAATTTTGCTTGTTTATATATTCATTTTACCAAAAATGGGTCTCATCGGAGAACAAATCGGAGAACGGTTTCAACTCTTGCACAAGCTGGATCTTATAAGCTTCTAAACCAAAATCTTTCTATAAAACCTTCCAGAAAGTAGATGTGCATAGCTCCAATTACTGTGAACGACAGCGAATTTACTCATTCGGATTCTCTTCAATTTACTATCCACTACAGTGTATGTCGTGTGAAAATGATTCATCGTGATCGGAATAACTTGCTCAGATGGACGATTATATCGATTGTAAAATTGACGTAGCGACCGATAAGTTTGGTGAACTGAACCATGGTTTTCGAAATAAGTTTGCATAATTTGCATAAATTTGTAAGAAAACCTTGATTAATTTTGGTTTCCTTATTTTAATAGCCTAATCTACCCTTAGCTGCTTAGTCGGGTCCGAGTGGTCACCCTCCTAATTCAGTCCTCAGCGTCTGCTCTTTGCCATTTTGATTACTTTACATGACCGAGACCCCACAAACGTTAAAAGATCTCAGTCAGCACTCATGTTCATCTAAGCATTATGAGACTCCCGAGTTTCAAAAATTCTTTAGCTAAACCTTATGTAACTTACGAACTAAGGAGTGAGGGGGATTTTGCTGCAAAAACGCACCTGTCTGGGAAGCGTTGTCATTCGAAAAACACCAAAAGTTGGCATGATGCTTAGCAAGATCGGCGAGATACCAGTCGTTTTTAAAATGTATAAGCTCATGAGCACCGCTTGAACCTGGCGCTGGAGTATGGTCTCGAGGTATTTATAATTTGGGAAGTAAGGCGACGGGATCAGGTTATTGTCGTTAACCACATCTTTTGCACGGTTATTTCGAGACATTTCAATAAGATGATTGTCGACTCCGTTTAGGCTCGTATAAGGACTTTATTAGGCTAATATTTAATGAATTGGGACTCTGGTGGTCTGTACATTTTAAGGCAGGGCTTAAGTTCCATATACAATAGCGTCACATTAAACCACACCAGATAATCATACGCGATGATGGGCTTTATAAGAGCCACATAGCACATGATTTTTCTGTACGGTAAGGAAGGCTGTGGTTTCTTGTCTTTCTTAGTTACAGCAAGCGTCTACATCTGAGATATGAAGATATGATTGCGTTTGACAGTGCTAATATTGGCTTATGTTGCCCAGTAATCGCAAAGAAGTGACCTCAGTTTTTGGACCTGATCTGTACACTATTAAATCTAAGTGGCTGACGAACTTACCAACTTACTTATCAGGCTAGCGACACTTGGAGGGTCTGGGCCAGAACGGGTGCCTGTTTCCACTCATATTGGGCCTGAGCGCGCTGCTACCAATTGGAGACTCCAAATTTCCTGATGTCCTCGACTGCTTGGTCTCCAAACCGGAGAGTTTCGGTCTCTCTTACCTTCTCGAGTGAGGTGGCTGGGATTCGAAGACCCATGCGCTCGGTGTGGCCGAGCCAATGAAGTCGACGGATTTTTTCCTTCCGGACTACGTCGACATCATTATACAGCTCGTTGTGTTCGCGGTTGTGAGTCAATTTGCCATTCTCAAATTATTCTCTTATTTTTCTTTCAAAAGAGTCCAGAATCTGTCCTTTCTCGCTTATCGTCCAACATTTTGGAAATTTTGGAGAAATTTTTAACTTCCTTGTTACGAGTTTTGGTAAACCCTATCTGTTTTGGCAAACCAAAATAGCACCGATTGCCCAGGGTGATTCTCCATTGGATTTCCACTAAGTTGTCGCTAATGGAAATAGTGGATTTGACGTAGATTACAAGGAGCATCCTAGTCCGCAGAAATAGTCCAAGACACACAATTGGAGGTAAGTATGTACAACTTGCAAGTTTCATGGGTAGAGCTTAGGACGTAATTTAGAATCGTTTTCAAATCTTGCAAATAGTTCAAACAAGCAAGAAAGGAAGGGTTTTCTGGCCGTTTTGTGACTGGCAGTGAAAAATTTATCTGTTACGAATGAACACGATGCAGCAACATACAGCCAATGCAAACATCTATGGATGAAAGCTCATGCTCTGTCTTTGATGAACCAGATCTGTGGAGTTCGTATGTTATGAGTCTTTTTTTTTTAAACGGGTTAACCTTAACAGGAGCGTGATGGTGTGTGTTTGACCTGAACATGAAAGGAAGCATAACAACGCTCGGCCACATTATGCTCAGGGCGAAAATATTACTAAAAAAAAGTGAAATTGGGCGTTTCCCTCGCCTGCCGTATTTTTCCCTACCAACCACTTTTTGTTCCTATCAATGACGCATGACTAACTGAACAGCATTCCCTTTTATCAACCTGATACTAGGCAATTATTCATCTGTGTTTTAAGCAGATGTACACGTAGTTTAAAGACTTTTTTGAAAAACTTGAAAAACTCATTTCACAGTGTCTCAGGATATCCTTCGGTACGGACCTTCGATAAGCCGGCCAGAATGAGTTCGAATGAGACTTCGCAGAACCTGAACCTTTTTTGTTTTCCTACATCTCCGATTGGATCTTCCATCATACATATATTGCGTTCTTCAGGCAAGTTGTCGCAACAGTAATGAGTGTACGAATTATTGATGCCTTAGACGAGCATAAACTCCACAATTCTTACAAGCCTCCATATGTCCACCCTTCCAGTGAATGGTTCGTTGGATATTATCTCCTGCACATCGCGGTTCGATATTTCATAGTGAGTCATTGTCGAGTAAGAATCTTCAACTTCGATGCTTCGAAAGCACTTTATATCCTTAACGTGGGTTCGTCTAAAAATCTGGAAACTAATTCAGCCACCAGGGGCGGTAGTGGTGCAATGGTAATCTTCAGGATTGATTTTAATATTTCGTCGTTACCAGTATTGAAAACATTTTTTTTCGTTTTTAATGAGAGCAATAAATTAATTGTTGTTGAGTTGTTATCCAACCCGAACCTGCGCTCGGTTTTTAGCTCATATGGTTGGGGATCTCTCTTACCTAGGGTACGGTCCAGTACGTGGCAAGACCCGATTCCGTTGTGTAACCCGTAGAGTTATTGATAAAATGCCCCCCTAGAACCCCCCCAGAAACCTACTAACAAACTTACGTCTTAGGTGTTAAAAAAGGTCTTTAGAAGGATGATATGCTGACAATAGTTTTGACTTCTATTTTTAAGGACAATCTTGAAGAAATTAACTGGGCAATATCCAATAGGTAGGGTCCATGCCTAGTTTATCTCATTACTTCTATTTCCAAACGTAGATGTCGTGATTAGATGAACGCTAGAAAGGGTCACATGATTTTTTTTTTAAATATTGTCCAACCCTAGCTACAATTTCCGCTCATACACATATATCCCTCAGGATACCTATTCTGCGTTGGAAAAACTGCACGTCTTCTGAGGCGGTACAAAAATTTACTCAATTTTTGGCTTCTTCGAAAGATCGAAAAATGTTGCTTAGGCAGGTAATGCGTCATCAGCGGGTGGGGTAGGACACTCGATTTCATTGGTACTAGTAAGTTTTAAATAACTGAGCAAAATGTATGCCGAGCATCGCCACGTCTTTGCTCGTATTGGGCCTGTTTTTCGTTCAATGATCGGCTCAAGCGCATTAGTTTAGTGTTCAGTAGCGTTTTCCTGTTCCTGGTCCAACTAAGTATATGGTTGGAGTTAATAGATGGCTGCGGTATTTCCACGATTTCTTTCGCTTTGGATTATCGTAACTGATTCATTGCTAGTCAAAATACGATAAAGAAAACCTTTCCCTTCATACCGCAGAAGCAGCAGTTCACTTGTGAAAGGAATGCCGCTCGATGTCTCTCACTTCAACTCATGGGGCATTGGACCACTCCCAAAGTTTCCAAACGTCGTCAAATGACCCAATAAGTTCCTACTACGAACTACGAACAGTCGGGGACGCTCCTTGTTTTTCACCAATTTTAAATATTATTATAGTTGCAAACAAAGTTAAGTTGAAAAGCAAAGCTTGCCGTAAGCTAAGCCTATTTGGCCTCAAAGTCGATAATTTCATATATGCCAAATATCCGCCATCTATTGGAAAATAAGTGATTCCTATCTAATTAAAAATGGAAAACATAATTATCTGCCTGGAACCAATTAAACAATTAAAGTCCTTTTGTTCGGATTCGTGGGGCAGGACAATACCAGCACTTTCCCATTGAACAAAGGATTTACGCAATTTTCCTTCCCACTCACATTTAACTATTTTCCCCTTCTTCCGTCCCGCGACCATTGAAAACAAATTACGCTCGAAATACAATAGTTCCCGGGATTCATTATTCCAGCTTACCTTAAGACGATATCGATTAACCCTCTCTCTACCTCTACATATAGCTTTGTCTCGTTGTTCGGTCTTTGTTTCGTTTTCTGTCCACGACTATTCGACAAGCCAACTGCAGAATCAGGAAAGACGAAAGCGAATCTAAATAAAACGATTTCTCTGTCCCCGGGTATGAAAGAGGTGACAGATGAGGAAGGAATGTCACTTTACATTTGTGTGGTCCTTCTTCTAACGGCAGCAATCAGAGAAACATAATTTAACGCTCGAGTTACGCTTGAGTCAAAAATAAATAAATTATTTATAGCGGTATTCCCCCTCGGAAAATGCATCTATCAACTAGCGACGTTCAGCAGCTTTTGCTGTAAATGATTCCATTTAAAAGTAAATTCCGGCCAATGGCAGTAGAATCATCTTTCTCTGTTCGTTTGTGTTCCTGGCCAATTTGGATGATGTATGTATGTGCGTTGTGAAGGTGGGAGGGGGTGCAATCTAAATTGCAGTTGAAATTGAAAATTAAAAATATTCGCGGAGGTAATTTAAACGAAAACAGCGATCGAGGTTACCTCTGATCCGTTCGAGATTATTTGGCTTTGTTGACGTAATATGGTAATTGCTGCGATATAATAGCAATCGTTTGATGGAAGTCAATGGGATGCGATCGGTTGAGATAGATGAAGGCAGCACGAGTGACCGAGGCGTTGAATCACTTACGGAAATGCATTCATAACCCGTCGATAGAGATGGCTTTGAAAATACTTGAATGTGATGCGACTATAGATCACGTGGAGGGTGGTTGGTGTGGCTGCTTAGAGAAATCGAATATATTTAGATCATTTAAAAGTGAATAGTATATATCATGATGTGCTAATAATTATTTTGCTTCGTTTTCAATTACATTGTGCTATGAGCGGAAATAGAGGTAGATGAATGCCAGCAGTTGGATTGAAGCTTAGGACATGAAACAGAAGCAGGAAGCAGTCGCAAGGGCATTTCAAGTCGAAAGCTATTCGGGACGCATAAAGCAGTAGCTAAATTCAAAAGACAAGATGCAGCCAACCTTCGAACTCCATGTCATTGTCGTCAGAGATCAAAAAAGAACCACTAAGCCATAGCGCTCCTCTTCATTAAGTTAGGATCTTTCTCAGATAGATCATTATCCTCTACTCTGGTGCCACCTTGCTTAAGTTCATTTGACCATGAACTCTTATGTCAATGTCTAACCGGGATGTGTCAAAATGTGGAGACAGTGTTTTATTTTCTGTAACACGAGAAGCGCGTGATTGAAGACTTGGAGAGGTGCTACTGCAAGCACGACTTTCGCATGTCTTATCAAAAGATAAAACGAACATGCCAATGCTATAGGGCTAGAACTAAAGCCTGTAGAGACGACAACATACCGCTGTCAGGCTGAATTTTTGATTTCTTATTGGGGAAGATCGCTGAGAATTCCGAACCCCTGACCCAGAGGAAAGTTAAGATCGCTATATATAAAATGACAAAGCTACTGACGCAGACGCACTACTTCCTGAGCTTTTCAAAGCTGCCGAAGATGACCGAGCATGCACCAGTTCATCTGTAAAATATGGTTGGAGGAAAGCAAGACCGAGGAATGGAATCCCAGTTTCGTTTGTTCGATCCATAAAAAAAGAGATCCTTCTGACTGCGCCAACTAAAGAGGGATAAGTCCCTTGATCATCGCATATAAAATCTTCGCATAAGACAGCGTAATTTAAGACGAGCTCTACAACGCTGTTTCTATTTTTGACATCCCCGCTAAGCTCGTCAGACTATGCAGGTAGACTTTGGAGAATGCTCGCTGCTCCATTCGAGTCGGTGCAGACCTAACCGATAGCTTTGATGTCAAATAAGGCTTTAGGCAGGCCGCTATCGTGTTATTTTTTCAACATAATTTTAAAAATAATTGTGCGAAACTTACTGACCAACACAAGAGGCGCAATATATTTTAAATCGTCACAACTTCTCGCTTACGCGGATGACATTGGCATAGTTGGTAGAGCTCAGCGAGATGTCAATGGAGCGTTTATGAGCATTGGGGTGGAAGCAGCGAAAATTGATATGGCGGTAAATAAGGGAAAAACAAATTAAAGGGTGTATTTTTTAAAGCTATACAAATTTAGTATAAAATAAAATACTTAAAACTTATGTTAGTGTCAATAATATTTACCTTACTTAATACACAATTTTATGCCATTCCGGGCATGTGCATGCCACCGCTAGTTCGAATCAAGCCAAAGTCCAACGCGTCTGGTATATCGGCATAGACTAGTGACTTCACATACCCCCAAAGAAGGTAATCTAATGTTGTGAGATAAGAGAATTGTGGAGGTCAGTTCACAGCTCCATTGTGGACCTCTTATGCGCTCAGCAAATGTTTTCCGCAATAAATCGATGGTGTCGCGCATGTGTGGCATCTAGTTGAAAACAAAATTCTGACACGTCAACAAAATTCAACACGTCGTCCTTAACGAAATATGGCCCGATGATTCCACCAGCTCATAAAATACACCAAACAGTGAGTCTTAATGGTTGAAAGGACGAAAGGCTTCTGGGTTTTCTCCACTCCAAATTCGGCTATTTTGCTTGTTCATATGTATGTATATCCATTTAACCAAAAAATTTGCCTCATCGGAGAACAAAATTTTGCATCGAAAATGAGGATGAAGCTACGACGCGTATAATGGTCACGCGGTTTCAACTCTTGCACAAGCTGAATCTTATAAGCTTTTAAGCCAAGATTGTTACGTAAAATCTTCCACAAAGTGGATGTGCACGATGGCGAATTTACTCATTCGTATTACATTGCGCTCCACGACGGCAATAATTTCTTCCCTTCGCCCTTTTTTATGTCTTTAGGGATGCATATTATCCACTAAAGTGTACGTGGTGCGAAAACGACTCATCGTGTTCCGAAGTACTAAATAGATGTAGCAGATGATGTGTTTGACGAACCGAACCATTGTTTTCAAAATAAGTTTGCACAATTTGCATGAGTTGTTCTGGCGTTAATCTATTCATCGCAAGGTGGCAAAATGTATCACTACAAATCAACTTTCAATTGTTAAATTAACAATTTGTAGAAACAGTGTTACTAGTTTAAAACCATATTTTAAAAATAATATAACGAAAAAAAAATTTAGAATCGAATGTGCTTAGTTCCCGAATTTCATAAAGTCACTTTATTGTTTTGAACGAACTTAAAACCGAATTTATTTATTAACAATTTAGTAGGTCTCTCTCACCGTGGTTTCGCAGTCGGAAATATCGCCTTCGTCCAAACGTTTAAACTGAGGAAAACTGTCACATGTGAAAACTATATAAAGTCGTACCAAACCCGTGATATTACACGGGAAAACAATGGCAAATTCAATTGTAAACAGAGTCTATAGAGTCTAACAAACCCGGATCTTGGGTGTTAAGTAGGGTTTTAGACAGGGTGATACGAGGATAATAATTTTTACTTCTATTTTTAAGAACAATCCTTAAGGAATTAACTGGGCAAACCAATAGGTAGGGTCTATGCTGAATTGCTTCTATTTCCAAAGGTAGCTGTCGTGACTAGATGAACTTTTTTGTTTGTCAATAGGGCTGTCGTAACATTGAATCTGACACCGAAGGTTAAAACCACGCTTTTGGCATTTCTAAAAAAAAGGCGAAGCAGCGATCTTTTTTTCCAGGACCTAAGCTTGAAGTCAATAAGGACTTCACCTGAATTTTTTCCTTTAAAATTTAGAGTTCTATTTCGGAGAGATGCTGGTCCAACCCTAGCTACAACTTCTGCCCATCTTTCTGGCAATATACCTATTCCGTGTTGGAAGAACTGCACGTCGTCTAAGGCGGTGCCAGAAAAACCATATCTTAAGAAAAAAGCACCATTTATATCGCCAAAAAAGGACGCTCACGTCAGAACTATAATTTCGAGATAGTCGAGGACTTCATCTGCCTTGGCTCCGCATTTACGTGGAACAGCGACATCAGTCTCGAAATCAAACGCAGGATCACTTTTGCCAACCGCTGCTTCTTCGGGCTCAGGAGGCAATTGAGTAGTAGAGCCCTCTCCCGTACGACCAAGTTGACTTTATAAAAGTCTCTTATAATCCCAGTGCTACGGGCACAGAAGCATGGACCCTATCAAAAGTAGATAAAGAGGTCCTTGGCCTTTTCGAGGGAAAGATTCTGCGTGTGATTTTTATATAAACAAAGACAGGGGATTTAGGAGCGGATTTAACCACCAACTACGATTGTACAGCGACAGACGCCTACGGATTCAACGCCTACGATGGCTAGGCCATATAGAGCGAACGGACACCATAACTCTAGCCCAGAGAGTCTTGGAATCTACTGTTAGGCTGTTGTTAAAGATTTCTTGTATCGCATAGCTCGCAAATACATACTGGGAAGTTGGTACATGGAGTTTGGTGACGAATGTTACTTTTTAAATATTATCACTTCAAATAGTTATAAAGTTGGCGAAACAAGCTTGGTATCATTGGATTCATTTTGAGTGGGAAGGCCACGCTGTACGGCAGACCCTATGTTAGGTGTTTTGTAAAAGTAGCGATTCTTACTTTCGAATCGATTCTTTTGATTCCAAACTTGTTCACTTCTGAATATACAGGTACCTCCGCCAGGACCCAACAAAAGATCAAGGCTCATCAAGAATATTAGGAAGTTTAAAGAAATTCGCAGTCTTGGGACTTTTTTTAAAGGGGTACCTCCCAAGTAAAAAGATAGAGCTTAAGGAAAATATTTGGCGTAAAATTCATTGGATGTTTGTTCAAACATAAGGTGATTTTTGAATTTCGTGAGCTTAGTACGTTCAATATTCGAGTTTGCTTTTTGTTATGTTGGTCCACATGTCCCTTCAATGTACGTTGACGTTGTCAGCCATTTTGGACATTTAATTTGTTTTTCACAGATATAACGATTAGACGTGCTTTGGTGTGTTTGGTGATTTTTTACTATTGGAAAAAAAAATGGATCAACGACTCTGTTTCGTCGTTTTATTTTTATTTTGTGTGAAAACTAAAATTAAATTCTCCTAAATGTACTTGAAATTTTGATTGTGGTGTTTGGCGAGTGGTACAAGATATTCAAGACTTCGAAGATGCTTATGAAGACACCCGCTCTGGGCGCCCCTGCATGTCAATAAAGCTGTGCAGAAAATTGTTATGGAGAACCGTCGAACCACTATCAGAGAAGTTGCTAAGGATGTTGGCATATCGCTTGGCTTACGCTATACGGGTAGAATTTGTTCCGAAATTAGCACAATCACCCCAATGCAAGCGATAAGAGGAACTAAGATCGAAAAAAGCACGCCAAGCTCGGTCAAATTGTTCAGTACAATGTCATGGTTCATCACTTCATTATGGAAATCTGGATATTGCCTTGAAGCTATGCGCTGTTTGCTTAAAGTAATACAGAAAAAACGTCCAGCTTTGTGAGAGAATAAACTCATCACGATAATGCACTTGCTCCCTCATCGTTGCTTTTGCGTAATTTTTTGGCCAAAAACAATGCCTTAATCATACCTCACCCAACGTGTTCATTGGACTTGGCCTCCTGCGACTTGTTTGTCTGTCCAAAACTTAAAAGATTCATGAAAGGACCACGATTGAGGAGATAAAGACCGCATCGCTGGAACAGGTCAATGCTTTACCAAAAAGCTCATATGAGATGTGAGAATTGGAAAAAGTGCTGGCGTCACCTGAACAAACCTCGTATTAAGAAGTTTCTTCTGTTATTTGAAAGGTCCCTCTTTACATTATGTATGGAGTATGATATAGTTCAAATAGCCACCGCGTCTTCCATGAATCGCACGAATTTCAATTTTCAATGACTCTGGCGCATAGATCAGTTGAGTGCACCGGACCTTTACGACTTATTTTCATGGATCTACGATGTAATGAAATCCCATAAGGAAAATTTCAATGGGGTAAGATCCCCCGATCTCGGTGCTTTAAAATCGCTCGTGCGGAATGTTCATGATGGCACCAGCTGAGTGGCATGTAGCACCTTCCTGGTGGAATCCCATGTCGTCCACATTATCTACACAAGATATTGAGTTTCTATATGGGCATTGTCAATTGGTGGACCTCGTATTGATTGACTTGGTCTCAAATCTGACTATTTAGCTTGTTGATGGCTTCGTTGCTGAGGATGATTTTTCTGATGAAATCGGAATTTCAATTTCTTCAGAAGGCATTCAGCGAAAACATGGCTAATCTATGCTCGTTTTTGTTCAGCTATTGGGTCAGTTGATTTTAGGCCCAGTTGACGCCTGTGAAAAACCGAGTTCTTGTGCACGGCATCGAGTAAATCGGATTCCGTAGACATTCTCATGGATTGCGGCATAGTTCTTGGGAAATATTTGCTTTTCATTTAAAGACGGGTATGAGCCTCATCGGTTTACTCGAATATGGTCACCAAACGTACTTTAGTAGATTAGGAAGGATGATTATGAAAGGCGAAAAGGGGGGGGGGGGAACTGGCACATCATTGCCACAACAAAGCACATTTTTTGATAATAGACTTTTCTCATTCGACTGTTTGTTATTTGCCGCAGCTATTGTAAAACCCTAGAACAACAGATCTCATTGCTTGAATTTGAAACAAATTTGCCACCGGACACCGGACCATTCGCATGCCGCAGCTGACATCTACGATTTTCAACATCCAGCGGGGGTTAGACATTTTTCTTCTTTTTAGTTTCCGATTTAAATCATTAGTCTTCAAAGATAACGCCGAGGGAACTATAGCTCTCTCATTTCATCGACAGGCATTTAACACTTGTTTACCGTTGAATCTAAGCCCATATAGGGTACTTAAAACACTTTTTCTCCAAGTCTAACAGTCGCAGAAGCCTACTCTCCTGATAAAGCTCTTTAATTCTCGATCCAGACTGGCTATTTTGCAAAAATGCCAACTACGGGGCAAAGTCTTTAAGGTGCTTTACGTTGGTCGAGTGCGACAAGTCGCCATAATTCATTTCATCTTCTGTGGTTCATGGACAAGGATTCTAAGGGTTTGCGTTGAGAGTCATTCATTCCTGATACGTAAAAGCCTGATTCGAGTAAAATTTTCGGTGCATGAAAAACAGTCAATTCCAACAAATCAAATAGGCACAAGATGTAGTTAGATGAAAGATTTTGCTAGAACCACAAACTTTGGATTGGTACAGAAGCTGCCTGGAACGACTGTTGACCGATGTGCTTACAAAGCATATGTTAGGTGTGCTAAAAACGCTGGGTTTAGTAATCTGTTTTGGTAAATTTTTCGTTGTTGTATAAGTAGGCTCCAAGGACCCACGATAAGTGATGAGTTTGGTGGTAGGCACAATATTTACTAAAAAAAAATAAAATTCTATTTTTTGAACACACTTTATGGCGATAGCACAGTGCCAGACTGCCTGAAGATGTTTCAGACTAAATTAACTTAATATTCTATACTGATTACTCAGTTATAAATTCCGCAACGTTACTACGCTCATTATCTTGTCATATTCGAGCCCTTGCAGCTTTGGTAGTGTCACCTCAATTCAAAAGATCGTTAATATTTATAGCAATCTTGACAAAACCATTACATTGTTCTCGCCTACAATTTATATTTTTTACTTTCCATCCACGCAATCATCTCTTTTGTTATCCTTAAATTTCATCTAAAATATTACTAGAATCCGTTCCGCACGTGATTAATGACCGAAACGTATTTTAATCACTGTGATATTGCACAAAAGTGTGCCAGAGCAATCACACTTCCAGAGGATACAGTAACTTTACTTTCACTCTGCGCCACGATTGTGATTAAAACGAAACATTCAGAAACTATTTCCAAGAGCTTGCCACACAATAGCAAAACGAAATCAAAATAACGAACTCTATCACCCCGCCCTTCCCTCTTTAGACTATTGTCACGACATCCGTCCACCAACATTCCACCCGACTCTTCTTCCTGCTTGAACAGTCAAAGCACAATGGAATACAATCGGTTTTGCGTGGAAG
Source organism: Merodon equestris (assembly GCA_958301585.1). Classification (NCBI taxonomy): domain Eukaryota; kingdom Metazoa; phylum Arthropoda; class Insecta; order Diptera; family Syrphidae; genus Merodon; species Merodon equestris. The sequence continues at coordinate 39,294,350 of OY284416.1, read as the reverse complement.
ACAAATAAATTGTTTCCGACGCAAAAATTTCGAAAAAGCTGAAATCCTGAGGGAAGGTCAAAGAACTCAAAACACAGGACTCGAATAACTGGAAGTAATTGGCAGTTACGACGTCCATAACACAACTTACCTCTGATAATTCAATAAGCCTTGGGCATCTACTCAACGCGCTCACCACTTGTTGTCGTCGACCTCGTTAGTCGTACGACATGGATATTCACACAATACTTGCCACCAATATGGGAGTCTTATTTTTCTCTCACTTTCGACCATCGTCCACGGAAGCAAGGAAGTACTGGAAGTGCTTTCTTCCAACATAACATTCCGAGGCTGTTAGTCGAGTATCCTTTAGGGGGTTGTAATAAATCAGAAAGTAAAGGGACTCGACCAACATGCCGCTACGGAAATTCCATCGACTCGGACGAGTGAATTGTTTTTTTTTTTTTTTCATTTGAAAACGGCAGGAATTAAAAAAAATTGCGGGAAAGGGATTAAATAAAATTGAAAAACCCTTTCCGGAATCGCAAGGGTATTCGAGTGCATTATGATTTTTTGTTTGCGAAATGACCGGGTCTAGAGCTGGTATGCTCTTGGAGTACTTTATTTATTAACTGCGGCAAGGAGCGTGCCAGAAAGTAGGTTAGAAGGAAATAAAAGAAAAGAGAAGTTGCAATAATTAAAATTTATAACAAACTGACTTTATATCTGCATTAAGGGGGCACATAGTCAGGTCCAGAGAGATTTATTCCATAAGCTTCTGATTCCATGTTAGCTGTAAAGATTTTTCTTTTATTCACATACATATTTCGAACATTTTTCGATATGCATCTGAAAGCTATTGTGGGCCGAAAGGGCTTTTCGTAACTAAATGAATGTTCAAGATTTATCCAATAAGTGATTTCATTTTAAATCATAGGAAAACGCAGCTTTTATGACATCGGCAATATTTTTATATTGATCTAAAATAAAAGCTTGTCTTAGTGCGGCTGTATTGTCGGATAACAGCTTTAATATTGTCTTCTAGCGCAAAAGTCGTTGATAGAATATTAACACATGTTTGATCTTTGATTTTGATATAATTCGATGGAAAATTATCTTCTTCTTCTTCTTTTCCTTTTTCCCGCGTTGTTATGGTCAGAAGTGAAGGACCATAACCTTCCCACTTAACTGCATTCCTACTGGTCCACTTGTGAGGTCCGCCGGTTTGACCTCAGAAAGTAGCGGCAGGCTTCCCGATTTGGGATAACTTCATCGCTTCATCGATGGAAAATTATCTAATGGCGTTAAATCTCACGATCTTCATTACAAGAAATTTGACACGCAATACCGCCATTACTTAGAGATATACGCAATCCTAATGGTCAGGCACTATGTTGTAAAGCACAAGTGAAAGGGAAAAAGCATATGCAGTGACAACCAAGCTGCGCTCAAAGCTGTGTCCAACCTTTTAACCAGCTCCGACCATAATCAGCTTTTTAAACAAAGTCGGAAAATTAAATTTACTAAGGCTTGTATGGGTCCCATGTCACTCTGGGATCCCATTAAATGAGATCTCTGATAAACTCGCTAAAAGAGAGGAAAGTTTCTCCTGAACCCGCTTCAGGTATACCACGGTCATATCCTACATCAACGATCGGGTCTTTAATGCAGGCAATCGTAGATGGAAGGAATATCCATTATTCAGAATGACTAACCGTACAGCCTGATATCTACAAAAAATCCGCAACATTTTTCTTATCCCTGGGGAGAATTGATTGTAGATGACTTGCGGGCGTCATTACGGGCCATTACTCTTTTGCTAAGCATGTTGTGCTTACTCTGTGCTGCATGTTGCGAAGAGGTTGACACGCCTGCTGGGCCCGACGTCTCTTCGAATCTCTTAGGTCTACATCAATGGAGCTCCTCCTTACTTTTCTCCAATAAACCAGTATTTGCGTCTGTGCGCTCGAATAGATAGCAGCAAAAAAAAAATCATCCCAACCATGGATTCATAAGAAGGGGTGCTTAAGGGCTTTGTCCTTCCAAAATACTTTCTCTATTTTGACCGGACAGGTCTGATTGAAGATAAACTTTTCTCGGACAACAAATGGAGTCGAGAAGTCGCACTGAGTCCCATTCTGCTTTTGTAGATTCATATTTAACCGAAATGTTCCAGATGTTCAAGAGCACGCAACAATAGTAATTTAAGTGGTTGAAAGAGTGAGCTCCCTCGTCTATATCTATCTTTCCGGGGTAGGTCACGGCTATACTGTCGACATTCATGTTGGACGATATACATGCCTAGTATATCAAAAAAAAAAAAAAAAAACTAATTTTAATTAGCACTAGCAATGAGTTACCGAAAGCTACCTATTAAACAATTTTCAGAATAGCAAAAGAGGCAAAAAGGCTCTTTTTCATAAACTTATTTATCTTGCCAAAGGTGACGGTATTAAAAGGCAGAATTTTGAAATCATAACGATTGACAGGGCATACCTGAAAGTTGCAGACTTCGTGAGAACAGGAAGAAAAAATTTTCTAAATTCTAGGGAAGATGAACCAGAAAATTTCAAGTGGAAAGATACACAACAGACCCAATAGGTGGAAGAGAACACAAGAATTTCATTAGAATACAAGTATGGCAATAGTAATGGACAACCAATTGACCATTAAAGCTCTATGCTTCCGACTTATAAAGTATGTACATAGAAGTAGAAGACTTAAGAAAGTACCCGGCACCCTGGAGTAGAAGGAAATGAGGCTCCATGCGAAGAGGAATTTCCAATGGGACTCGCAATCTTAAAACCATCTAAAAAAAAAGAGTATATAATGAAGGATCTTGCAGACGATAGAATATTGAACAAAAAATATATTGAAAATCTTGGGAAAAATATTACGGAGTTTCAGAAGAGAATATACTGTTCCTAAGCCCTTGTTAAAAAATTAGGGCTTTTACCTTAAAGAAATTAGAGTGAAGGCTTATATTAGAAGGAAAATCCAAAAAGGTTGTTTGGACACTTTTGAACGAGACACAATATACAATATACCCTTAGGTCTTGGTGTGACATGTCTATTCAAATTAACAATTTTCCACTAGGTCCCCTTAGCGACTAGTGTACCTAGGATATTAATCACATATTCTGATCTCAAGTATTCATAAAATAAAATGGTGCGGAGGTGATATCTCAATTTATTTATAAGATAAGTGAGACGAAAACCTATTTACGAGCGGCGTCTCCATAAAAACAATCGAACGAACAACATCTATACTGGAATATTGGACAAGTGATTGTAGGTAGTTTGTCTAGAAGAAGCTTGTGAACCCTGCTTGTTTAGATGACACTTTATATAAAGCTAAATTCCCTAGGGAACGATGTTGAAGATTATGTTTTGAAGCTAAGGTTACAGATAGTAAACCTGTTTAAGAAGGCCGAAACATCTTGGGGTGTTGATTTAAGCATAGCAATTATATGTTGGATAATTGTAGTTTACGCCCCAAGTAACTTGTATGCTTTGTTGTTCAAATATGCAAACTTCCCATCAATTTCAACTAAATCAACACCTCCCAGTCGCTATTCATCCCACCGACTCTGTGCAAATATTTCAATATCCTTCTTACTACAAAAACAAAGGAATAAAACGCTCGGACATGCCTTAATTACATTCGACGCCACTGACACGAGGTTTTGAATATCAACTTAGTCCAAAATCTCAAAACTCATTTAGCACTTGCTGACCGAAAGTCAAACAACACATAGAGCTGCCTCGCTCCACGACCCGAGTATAATGCAAAAGAAAAATGTATTCTATTCCATCTCGGAGTTGCAAGTCTCTCGAGACTTTCATCATCATGTTATGCAAGAATATTTACTGTTGCCCAAGGGCACATGTAGATAGTCTTGAGCGAGGACAACTCACACTTTTGTTTTCAATTTTAAACGATGAACACACAAAGAGAAAACTTTATTCCAAGACCAAGTGTTTCTCTGCGAAACTTCTTCCTTCGAGGGAAGGAGACGAAAAGTCCGAAATGCCCTTTAGCCATGATAAGAGGGCTGTGGTGAAATGAAAATGAAAGAAATAATTGAACGTGCCCGGAATATATGAGTACATTTGGACTTTTGTCGAAAGGACTGGAGGACCCGCTGCGATTGGAGTGCGCAGATCAAAATCAAATCGACATAAGGCCAAATGGGATTGCGGGAGGACATCCCATACGTAATGGCATTGTGTATTCCTGTAAAGGACAATTAACTTTATTATTTATTGATATGGCCTGTATTGCGTGAGATAGAAATTGAGGGTTAAGTGTAACCTTAGTGCATGGTTGTGGAGAGTAAATTGAATTTCACGATCTGATGGCGATGGTGACGACGGTGGTGTAATGGCAATAGTATCTCCTTTTTATGGAGTATTTTAGTAGTTGTTATCTAAGACTGCCGAATTCGTCGATAATGAGAGTATTAAGGTCAGACTTTGTGTGGCCAAATGAGAATTATAATGGAAGGTAAATGGATTTCAATAAAGGCCGGAAATTAGTCGCATATATTTATGCCATAGGTTACCGCTGCTTTTATCGCTATGACGGTAGGGAGGGTCCAATGTCTTTAGACTTTAAGGCTAAGAAGAATGGTTGGGGTTTAAGGCTTATGATGGGTAAAAACATTCTAAAATCTAGCCTAATAGCTAATTTAACAGCTAAAAGATTTCTGAGTTTAATCAAATAATTAAGCTTAGTAAGACTGTTAACCTTAAATTAACAGACTTGTAGCAAAAACAACCTGCATATAGCCTGCAAAAGCTGATCAAGATTTCTGACACGAGACAAAATACTATTTATAGAAACGGGGGCTGGACACATCAGAAACTCAATACGTTATCCAATATACGACAGCCATTGAGATAGAGTAATTACTGTACAAAGCAGCAAAATACATCACAAAAAAATCATCAGGATAAAGCTTTCTATTTCTACAAAACCTTTACCAGTACCATAGGAAAGTTGCCAAAACAATAGCCATCGCTAAACTGAGAAAGGATACATAGGCTACTGCTAAGCTCCCAAGGTCAGGCAATGTTTTGTTTTAGAACAAATTTTATGTTCTAAGACCCTTAACTCTGGATAATACATAAGACCCAACGAAAGAAAGTCAATCGTTTTCTTAGGTAGAAAGAACGACAAGGAAAAAAATTGCTAAAATTCAGGGAGAATGTACGGCGAAAAACGCTCATACAGCCGTAAACACTATACCAAAGGGTGACAAACCAGATCAGAATCTATGTATACGCAATGATAGTTCGAAACTTATTTCGGACAAGGAAAGAGTTGCAGCCCAATCCAGGAGATAATTCGATAAATTGTTTAAGGTACACAACAGAAATTCAGGAATAACTGCCAACCATCGAAGAAGTAAAAGAAGCAATCCATTGGCTTAAGAATAACAAGGCCACAGGAGATGACCTGACATCATCGGAATTAATTAAATTAGCTTATGATGAATTAACAGAGACACTACATGGGCTAATTACAAATATATGGAACAATAAAACATTGGTGCGAAGAAGAAGCGTGAAGAACTTTCCAACATCCTCACCCAAATGAGGAAGGCTGAAGCTCATGCTAAGTAGTTTGAAGTTTTTGTTTTTTTTGTTTTTAAAGAAACTACAAAATAAAAGAAGACAAAAGAAGAGAAAAAAATCCCGAGGAATGGAAAAAACTTGGTTATTAATCCCGTACTTAAAAAAGTTAACTGAACACAGTGCAAAATTACTGAGGAATATCACGGTTGTCAAGTTGAGAAAATAGTCGAAGACTACTATGGCTTCATGAGAAACCGCCCGATGAGTGACCAGATTTTCCTTCTTCCGACAACTTCTAGAAAAGACATACGAATTCAATGAAACGGGCCAACAATTATTCGTACGTTTAAAAAAAGTATATAACTATAAACCAAACAAAAATGTCTCATGTCCTTGTAGCGTTGGAAATCCCGAAAAAGCTGGTGAAAATGATACATTGCCTAAAGGAAAATAAAAGATAAGTTAAAGTAGGAAACGTCTGTTCTGAAACATTCGAGACTTTCGAGAATTTAAACAAGCAGACGCCTTGTGGCCACTTGTTTTAAGCTGTTGCTGGGATACGTAATGAGATCCTTTCGGGAAACTGATGGGGGAAAACCCTTGATGAAATAACATCTTCTCTAGTTTACTTTAATGATTTAGATCTTCTGGAAGACAGTAAGCAAACAGTTAAGAGAATTTCTAATAACGGCAGGAAATTAAATTAAATTAATTTTGATTTCGGGGGGGTAAACATCCCCATTTATTGAGTAAATGGTCAATGGAGTCAGATTAAGTTAGGTTGAAATCGAAGTTAATATTCGATTTAACACTTCCCAGCATACGGGAGATGGGTTCATTGAAGCCGTATGAGGTGCGGGGGGTGGATAGATAGTAAAGACGAGGATTACGTGTATTACAAGGGTTAGTGCTAAGATATATGGACTTATAAAGGGTGACGCAGTCAATGGTACCTGTTAGGAGTCTATGAATGAAGAGGATGTCAGATACACTTCTTCTTTCCTTCAACGTACTCAAATTGATTAATTTAAGACGGTCTTGATGGGGAGGTAAGTACAAAGGATGGGTTTGTTGATAAGGTGACCACACTTGAGATGCGTATTCAAGAAGGGGCAAACAAAGGTAATATAGAGGTACCCTACAGGAAATTTGTTGAGATCCGATTGAATGAGGGAAGAACCTTGTTGCAAGAAAATGGTCTTGAGGAATTTGGTGTTGCCGGCGTACAGTGAGAGATGGGAAGGTTTGATGGACCTAGGTGGCTGCCTTGGGGAACGCGGGAAGAAGCTGAGAAAGGGTTAGAAAATACAGATCTAAAATGAACACTGTAGTAACGGTTTTTTAAATAAGAAAGTATCCACTTCAAAGCAGTGGGTTCAAAGCCAAGGGAAGGCAGTTTGAAGAGTATTAGTTTATGGGAGATTTTGTAAAAGGCTTTACTGAAATCAGTTGAAATGACGTCGATTTTATTGTCATTCTCTTATGCTGAGGGGTTGAAGGACATCAATTCAATAAGCTTTGTTGTTGTAGACCTGTTTTTACGGAAGCCATGTTGTTTAGAGCAGGTAAGAGATTTGCAGTATAAACTTAAGGTGGTATACAAAATACTCTCGAAAAGTTTGGATATATGTGACTGCTTAGCGATGGGAGGTAGTTGTTAACATTATTCTTCGGAACTCTTTTGTAAATAGGAGCTATAAAAGCGGTTCTCTATATCTGGGGAAATTCTCTAAGGGACATGCATGGGTTAAATATTTTTGACCATCGGGCCCAGCAGTGAATTCATCATTAAGTTGATTTAATTTATTTTCGATGATATGGGGTTAATAGTAAGTACGTGGGAGAAATGGTCCAAGGGAGAAATTTGGTAAATAGTCGAAGTTAGGACTGCCCTGGATAACGAAGTTGGCGATAGCTATGAGATCATTCGGGGTTTCGCTTTTGAATGAGAGTGAGTTTGGGTAGCCACCAGATTTCCTTTTGTAGTTGATTGGAAGTAGGCTTAGAAGTAAATAAGAACCAGTAATTATTTTCACTTACTGACTTGGATCGATCCAAACCTCTTGGAAAAAGTGGACGGATCTAAATCTAAATATTTTTTGTACTTACTGCCAAAAACGACATAAGGATTGAAATTAATGAAAGGATGAAATGAATTTAATTGCTCCAAGCAATGTTCGCATTAAGATGCCCATCAGACCTGGACGAACAGTCAAATAATAATGTTTGACCAACTGGTAGGAAATAGATCGCCAGGAAGACTGCTGTCGATGGGAGAGAGAGAGTTAAGTTTGGAAAAGATCGAGCACACCACAAGGTTGTTTAAGTCTTCAACGCATTTTGGAATTAGGTCGAACTTCGCCGATAAGTTTTTTAACACTAGTTGGTGTTGTTGAAGGCAGTGTTTATATTGTCATTGTTAGATTTGATAGCGAACAGGACATCGGCGAAGGATATCTTTTTGCATTCTTCACAACAGAAGAAGAAATACTCCGAAAATTCTTTAAAATACGTGATGGATCTTTTACCAAGCCCGATGCAGGGGAGGTGGAACGATTTGCCGCAAATACCTCGGCACATAACTCGATCAGCATTTTTGTTGTCGGTGGCACAGTGGGCTAAATCACAATGATCCATATTTGGGTATTTTGCACTAATAACACAAATTAAGAAAGGGGGCAGAAGGGTCACTCGCGTACGGATTTTGAAGTGGGTCAGTAAATAATGCAACTGGCGACAGAAAATGGGAAGTGGCGAGAAAGAATTACGCGTAATAATTTTCGCAGTGAACAAAAAATGGGCAAGAGACAATTAATTTTGGGAGCGAAATATCACAGCGACTGCACACAATGGGGGTTGTCGAAGAACTGATGGCCAAATGGCCATTAATCATAATAAAAATAATAATATTAAAAATAATATTGCCAGGGTTTGATATGTGGCTTGTTCCCAAAATGTGTTTAAGAATTTACAATCAATTCATAGCAGGTGGTGACAATAATCGCTCTAATCCATATTTATATAAGCTCTGTGCTATTTCACAATCACGTTTAGTGGTGTGAATGGTCTACCCATCCTATAAATTTCCCCTTTCTCGAGGTATACGAAACGAGGAATATCCTGTCAAGGTGTCTACCTTTAAATCAAAGATGCACCATTTTGTTCGATTATTCATATCCATCGCCCTTACAGACTTATAATTTATAATCCCCGCCTTATAAAACATATTAGAAAAAAAAACTCAGCTTTGTGGTTGAACAAAGGCTTAACTAAGCCATCGAAATTAAACACCTTGCGAGATTGTTGTTTTGGTGACATCCATCAAATGTGTTGTTTATTATTCAGTTACTGATGCCAAATCACCAAGTTACACGATTGAACAGCACGTTAGTGCAAAGTCGATTCCTTGCCGTGCAGACTTCAACTTCAACTTGGCGAATTCTGCGTCAGTTTCTTCGGAGCGTTTGACAGAGGACCCCAATTTTGGCCGAAAAATCATCTTTAAATGGCTGGGTTAACAAGTAAAATTGCCGTAAATGGGACAACAATAACCCAAACGAGGTTCACCACGCGACCATCCCTTTTAAAACAATTTACAGTTTGGTATGGATTTCGGGCCGGTGGCATTATTGGTCCGTGCTTTTTCGAAAACGACGTTCCTGAGGCGGTCACCGTCAATGGCACGCGATACAGAATGATGCCTACTAATTTCTTACGGCCCATATTGAACCATATGGACATAGACGACATGCGGTTCTACCAGGACGGCGCTACGTGCCACACGGGCGCCACGATTGACCATGGCTCAAATTCAGCTGGATCTATGCAGAAGAGTTATTGAAAATTTAACCACCCGGATCCGTACCACTATAAGAAGCCGAGACGAGCATTTGAACGATGTCATATTTCATACATAATAGCATACATGGGTTCTTCAAATAACGAAAGAATTTATACTACTTGTTTATTATACTATTTCAACATCTACCCGCCTTTATTGAAAAACCTGTAACCTGTTTGCAATGTCTATTGCTGGGCCTTATCAGTTCGGTCTTCAGATTTTAGATTTGTATTTATCTGACCTATACATATATTATACGAAATAGCTGGAAAGTCTTCTAATTATTTTGTAGAGACTGTTTACAGGCCATAATTTTGCTGTTCATATGCACTTTTTCTCAGTCTTTAAGGGGGTAGTCTCATGTGACCACTTCGAAAAATAGTAAAACCTATCGAAAATATGCATTGAAAAATTTAGACCGAAATTCCTAGTATTAAATAAGTTACAACTCATAGTCGCCGACGCGCCGTAAGCGACTTGTCTGCTGCGTCAGGTCTGCAGCTGCTACCTTTTTATTGTTGTTACCGGTCTTTTATACCTGCGTACGGAGTTTCTGATGGTCAACTTAACCAACACATAACCAGTTTTTAAAAGCTAAGAAAGGCTTGGAAGAAGCTGAAAAAAAGAAGGCCAACAATAATTAAGATGAAGTAGGTAAAGTTGCTGTCACAAAATGTACTCGTACATCGAAAAAAAAAATCATCCACTGTGCTGCAGCAAAGAAGTCGACTCTTGGTTGGATGATGGTTAAGCTGAGTACATACTATGGTTTGGCTATTTTGAGAAATCCAGATTCTCAAGAAGAAATGAAGAAAGCAGTGTGGGCTACAATGAAAACCCCCAGCACTCGTACTGTTCAATTGCATGGTGCAAGTATTTACAACATACGGCAGAGAATACAGAGGAAATTTACACACATCCTCCAGCATTTGATAAAGAAACAGAAAGTTTTTTGAAGCCAATTTACGAAAAATTATCATCTGAGGATCTGATACAAAGGTGCTTCGGAAAAAACACTCAGAACAACAACGAGTCGTTTAAATTTGCATCTGAAACTTGGCTCCAAAGCATTATTTTGTTGAAAAAAAGAAGCTGGAAATCGCTTCATGGACAGCTGCGTATGTTTAATGAATGATTTTTAACCATCCTTAAAATAATGGAGATTTTTGGTACGCAAATTGGCCGAAACGCCTACTCGTATCCTGAGGAGTACGATGAACGACGAATAACTGGTGCAGAGCGATCCACGTCCGGGGTATCCAAAGGCAAGGGCTTCCCCCAGGTCACAAAAACTGTCAGAAAATGATGCGCATGAAGCCACCGAAAGGTTAATGTATGGTCCAGACATAGCAGATTAGTGTAAGTATAAATTTTCCACGAAAATTCTGCTCTTGAAACTTTAAACGCATTTTTCTTGAAACATCATTTTCTAAAACTGTCATGGTCCTAAAAAAAAAAACTATTCAACCGATTGCTTTGAAATTTATATATGTTCTTCTACTCATTAATAGTTATCGACCGTACCAAAATTGCTTATTTTCGAAAATAATTTCTTATTTTTTTAAACGATTTTTAACAAAAAACTAACAAAAAAAACAAGATTTTTTTCTACAGTCCGCCATTTTTTTTCCAATGAAATTGATTAATTTTGGTAGGGCCGATAGCGACAGACCTACTGAACAATAATCCATTTCATTTTTTTTATTTCAGACAACATGAACAGGCGCTATTACCATGACCAGTGACCTGCTTTTTTTGTTGTTTGTGTCTAATTTAATTTTAAAAAAAGTATATAAAAAATGTAAAATAAGAAAAAAAAGATTTTTTTATACAGATACAAATAAAAACATAAAAAAATTAAAATGATTGAATTTTATTGTCTTATAAAAAAAAATTCCCTAAAAAGAGGTAAAATTTATGGGTTCACATGAGACTACCCCTTAACGTTCCCATTTAGTTCGGAGCAAAAAACACGGCATTTATCACTGAGGAGAGAAGAATTCCATGAAATTATCCGAGTCAACAGCAATGCAAACTGAATGCGGGTGATACAAGCAAAGGATGAACTAGGTCCAGACATACATATAATAGGAAGATCAGCTGATATCCGGAGACCCACTACACCGTCTGACAAAGAATGTAAATCCTGGAAGTTGCCATTAGGTTGTACGAGAGCTCCTTTAACGGTCAAAAGATAAGCCCTTAAACTAGGGAAAAACAAGCAGAGCGGGTTGTTGAAATGTTTTATCATCGGGCAAAACCAGGAAAAGGCAGCTATAAGAACTAGGCCAAATCGTATAACGAACACAAGCCTTGTTGATGCATCGTAGCCAGTCGAGGGCTATCAAAAAGCTAAACGCTAAATAAATATGTTCAGCGTCTGTCAGATTTCTAATCCTTGTTCTTGATTTATCCCATATCTTTAGCTACAATGACATTCTGACGGCAAGCCGTACCTAAACTGAATATTTGCTACAATAAAACTTCTTGTTCGTCATTATAAAACAGGTCCATAGTCCGCACCTTGTATCGTACACTTTCTCACGCTCTTTGTAATTTCAGATAAGTATGAATACTGCTATTGCTCATATTTTTTTTTATAAATTTTTGATTAAAAAGAGCATTGTTTACCGGGCCTCCATAGTCCCAGGCACTGCTTCATGCGATTTTATGTGAAGACATTCATGTGGATGAATAAATAACTCCTTTCGAAAATCAAAAATATTCCAGTTATCATCTGAACCAACATTTTGATAATTATTATCAAAAATTCATTGAAAATTTCGTCTGGTCTTTTATAACTATTGAGCTTTAACAATATTGCCATTTCACCGATTATGTTGGCCACTTGCTGCTTCGCGATGAAGTATGGCAATAATATTAATAATAATATTGTTGGCCATACTCCATGATTCGATATCTTTGAACCCAGAGCTGTTCGTTATTTCCCGTTCTGTATAGCCTGTAAAAAAGTTATAGTTTAAGTTAATTCCATAAGAACATTCTTGCCACTTACTAGCAGTGAGCGCATAGCACTCTAGATCTAGGTACGGATTATGATTTACGATGGCATTCCCATTCGTTATCAGTACAATTGACCTTTTGTACCTTTAGCTTAGTACACAGGTGTATGGATTTTAAAGTTATTGGCTTATACACTAAAACGAGCTCTTGGCAAATAAACAAAAACCGCATTCATCGAACTCAGTCGGAATTGGAAATACAATATTTATTAGGTAGATAGACTCGTTGTACTGTAGGTAAGAATGAGCAATGAATTTAAACAAAAAACTTCAACACAGTGTCCTTGTGAAAAAAAGCTTCGATTACAATGAATTATCCACGAAATCTCCGCCCTCCGTAATCGTCACTGTCAGTCATCTTCACCGGAGATGTTGACTAATCTGTTGCCACAAAAGGCAAGAAATAAGCATTTTCGCGTCATTGGTGTAAACCAAAGAATCGTAAGTAAGAGCCTTCCTTCGTTAGCGCCGACAACCTTGTATGCCTGCCACAAAAATCTCATAATCCATTTTAATAAATCATCCCTTTCCTGCCGACATCCTTCGCCTCTCATGTCATCCGACTTGTCTCTAATCCTAGACATGACAAACAAAATGCCAAATCGGCACAACGAGAAGCCCAGGAGACGTAAATATGCCTACCCTAATCATTTTGGTCCAACCGAATTGAAGGCACAACCAAAACCCGTAAGTACCTCTGTATCCATCTGCATATGCCATGGAACATCGGATTGGACGACAGCGTGCTCTGTGTTGTCGACATACATAGGTATTTGATGGCCTGGCGTACGGCATACATTTTTGAAAAACGTCAACAATTTTTTTTTCCACAGAAAAGCTCTGTCGTCACCGTTGCATCGAAAGAGAACGCGTTGCATTTAAAGCTACAGACTTAGCTGCGGTTATGGGGGTTCATCAACAGAGCGGCGCTTCAGCTGGTGCTGATAGTGGCTGCTGTTCCACATTTTCCCCGGAGCACGTTGTCGACCTATATTTTTGGAAAAGAAAAAAAAAAAAGAACTTTTCTCTCCCAGTTCCATTCAGAGCTCCGGCTCTCACTGGTCTGACGCTGCATTGGAAGTGGCATTGTGTGTTTCTACGTATTTCTCTGGAAAGCGTTCTGTGTTGGATTTGTGAGTGCTCCATGTGGGTAGAGAGAGAATGTACGAGTATATAGAGAGCGAGGAGTGACCATGCGCATTTTACATCACACAGATTGGGGATTGTTGCAATGCAATAGCCTCGAATACGTCACTTATTACGTGCTTCCGTCTATATACCGGAGATGGTTGTAATGACGGATGACACTGTATACACTGGAAGTCAATGGACATTGCTGTAATATGAATGGCTACACTTGTCGGATTTGCCTTAGGTATGAAAGAAAGAACCTTAAAAGTAGAAAACATTCCTGTCATTCCTGTCGTTAAATCGAGAAAAGATATCAACATCATCGACAGCTACAGCCTATTTAGTTCAAATTTTCTAGAGAAAATATTATGATAGCCGATCAAATTTTGCTGTTCACAAAATTCAAAGATCTCTTCTTGAAAAAATTGCTTTGCAGCCAAAACGAGGGTGAGTTGACGTCCTCAGTAGCCAAGTTTTTTATTTTATTTTCTTGGCTTTAATTATTCATTTATTTTAACTAAGGTAATCCTTAGGTTGAAAGACAACGTTTTAAAAATCTGCGTCAGACACCTCACACATGTAATTTTAAATACGTTAAGACAGCTAAGCAAGACTTAAACATTTTTTGGTTAGAATAAGTAAGAAATGAGAATAATGGATGGATATCCGTATCCATCTCTAGTATATTATATCACATACTCTGTCTGCTCAATGTCTCCATTTTAGCACTTGACTGGCAGGAGACATTTGATCGAAGTTAAGAGACTTAAATAAAATAATGAAGCATTGGACCCCAATTTTTTTTAAATATAAGGCCCTTCCTTACATACTCGTATATATATTTTTTTTGGTAAGCTGCAAGCTCTTGGTCTATGTGTCAGTAGTGATTAATTTCTGAACGCTTCTTTTTTATCTCTAAAATTTAAGGAGGAGACATACGTGGTTTATTCAATAAATAAGGTGACTTTTTATTTTTTTCGAAAAATATTTATTATTATTTATATATAGTATTATTTATTCATCAATATCTATTTTGCTTCCTTCAAAGTAGTCTCCCTCAGATATAATACACATGGGTCAGCGCTTTTCCCAATTCTCGAAGCACTTCTGATATGGTATTTTCGGTATTGTCTTTAGGTCTTCCAACGGCTTTATCTCTTCAGTCGGGGCAAATCTCCATCTTTTCTTCTCAGTTTTGGGAAGAGAAAATAGTCACAGGGACCAAGCCCGGTGAGAACGGTGGCTGAGGCGTGATTAAGGCTTTTTCTTTGACGTAAAAATAAGCACAAGCAACGATAAATGAGTAGGTGCATTATCGTGATGCAATAGCCATGATTTTTTTTCCACAAATCCGGACGTTTTCTTGGTATTGCTTCACGCAAACGTCGCATGACTTCGATATTGACCTAACGACCTTCCGCCAATAGCTCTTGATGAACAACACCATTGTAATCGAAGAAAGCAGTGACCGAATTTGTCGGGCTTTCTCGGTCTTGGCTTTTCTGGTCGCTTTCATTTCGATGATTGGGTATTGGTTTCCATATCATAACCATATACAGGTGGTACAAAATTAATCACCCTTTTGGAAGATGTTATAATTTTAGTAAATGGCGTCGTACGTCAATCATATTTGACATTTGTGAACTAGACAGATGCAGTATACAAACAAATAAGCAATGAAGCGTTATACTCGGCAAGAGCGTGTAATAATTGTGTCGTTTTTTTCGACCAATAATCAATCGGTGGTGCTAGCGCAGCGTGAATTTCGACGTCGGTTCCCTAATCGTGTTGCACCAACTAAGCAAACAGGGCCAGCGGCGCTTGGCTACTCGACTCGAACAGACTGCAATTACAGGAGATCATGCAGGGCGTGGCCGCCACCGGACTGGTCGTTGGGCCGAAAATATCGCGGCTGTGGCTGCCGATATTGCTGAGAACGAAGAAACATCAACCAGCCGACGAGCTACGCAATTGGACATCACCAGATGGACCTTACCGCGAATTTTAGTGAAAGACTTACACATGTTCCTGTAAAAAGGGCATCAGTTAATGCCTGCTGACCGTCAGTCGCGTATGAATTACTGACAAGCCATCCTTAATCTCAACAACGAAGAGGACGATTTTGTGTCGAAAATCATCATGAGCGACGAGGCGCATTTCCACTTAAGCGGTTATGACAATAAGCAAAATCTTCGTTTCTGGGGCACTGAAAATCTGGGTGTGATGCACGAAGAGGCTCGAGGCACGAAGTGGCACAATGGATATTGTGATATTTTGTTTGTCTCCTGGTCACGTAATCTCTCGTTTTGGTTTTTTGACTTCCTCCTTTGGGACTACTTGAAATCGCCTAAAATAAGGGACCATTGCAGCCCTTAAGGAGAACATTCAACAGGAATGCGAACAGTTATCACCGGAAACTTTGCGGAAAGTCATGAAAAATGCGATAAAACTGGTACAAATGTAAATCAACATTGCCGGTAGCCACTTGACGGATATTATCTTTTCCACTCAACAAAAAAAAAAACAATTTTTAAGGATCCAAATAAATATTTCGTCATTCAAAATCATTCTTTAATATTTAGCAAAGACATAATTCAAAAACAAAATTGGATGATTAATTTTGCGCCAACTAGTAGTTAGATGCATATTAAAACAAAAAACCCTAGACGCGACTTTTGAAAAACTTTGGACATTCTCCAAAATAGTTCTATCTGACAACGATATTTCCTGAGAGTCGCCATTATCCGTAATACTGTCTGTTATTGGATTTGATGAGTTAAATTTTATGCAGTGGTACCTAAAGACAAAAACCTACATAAACCATTGCATCAATAGAGACCAAGCGAAACCATCACGGCAAATAGCTATCGACTGCATTTGAAGGAAAAACGGCCGCTATAAAAGGTGATTTTGCTACATAAAATACATGTTGCAAGATCAGTGAAAACCTACTTGGAGACGATTAAATAAGAAGTCGTACCCCACTCGCCTAACATTGCCCTTTCCGACTATTACTTCTTCAGTTTGATGGTACATTAACCTCGCCTAGCAACAATTGTATTCTTAGAGAGGGGCCAAAAAGGGGTCGATTCTTGGATAGCCTCACAATACGTGTTATTTTTTCGACGTGGATCTGATACGCGTAGGACTTTGAGTGACATGTTTACATTTTACGACTTACTCTCAGGAATTAATTTTCACGAGCAGGGAGAAATCAGACCTGCTGCTAAGCGGCAAGGAGTATTCTATAAAAACTCTGATATATTATTATAGTTTCCTGACCGAAAGTAAAGAGGAACGTTGCACCAATGACACGCTCCTACTTAAAAGTAACATTCTTAACGGGGTCAATTATTGATAAAGACACAAATCAAATAATATCAGATAAGCAAACTTTTTGGGAAGAATTGTTCTAAGGACATACCTTACCAACGCAAACCAAATATTCTATACATCATCACATCGATCCATTTTAATGGCTATAGCCGAGACTAAAGATATTTTCTTAACAAACAAAAACATCAAACGAGACACTTAAACATGCTGGAATTCAAGGTAACGAGTTAAATGAAAAACTCCTTGAGGAATAGAAAAATATAATCATCCTTATTCTAGCGTAAATCGAAATGAATTACTTGGCCGAACCTCACTTATCATATTTTCAAAAGTGAATCACCGCCGACCAAAGTAATCACCATTAATCACCTGCTAGGCCCTTGCCGTCTCCCCTCAAATGAAGATAAAACCAAAATCAGTCATTTATCAAATATCCTATATGTTAAGTCTACTCGAGTCTATTCGAGTGTTTATTAAAGTATAATCTATAGTACGTTTAAGTGCGACTGTTTTTATGTATCGTTATTATGTTAATAACATATTTTCATATGTTAGAAATAGAAATAAATAAATAAATTATTATTATTACCGGCCATTTGGAACTCAGAAGTTCAGAACCTCGTTACAACCCTTTGTCAAGGGAGGCTTGACGTGTTCTTCAATGTTTCTGTTCCACCTCTTCTAGTTCCATCCTTATATTGCTCTCCCATCTACGACCTTCCTGGCGGTATGGGTTTTCCACAAATTATTCTTTTGAATTTTCATCCACTGTTCATTCGTTCTACGCGTCCTTAGTTTCCGAAATTTTATTACTCGGACAATGCTTGGTGCTGAATAGAGTTCGTCGAGTTCTTGATTGTGTAGTTTTCTCCATTCGCCTGTTTTTTTGTCTTGTTTTCCAAAATAAATAAAATATATAAAATTAAAAAAAAACATTTATCAAGTATGCAAATAGGAATTTGACGTTTTTTTTAACCTTTGCAATAGTTTTGTTCAATATCGGGTTCCAGTGATGGTCACAAAATGTCAGTGAGGTGTGCGGCGCCCTTTTTTTAAATAAGATAAATGTATAAAGGCCAAATCGTCTTTCAAATTGAAGCGAGATACATGCGAAATTTGAACTGGAAACTCAATTCAATTTGATCATGCTAAGCTGGCCCCATTAACTACACAGCATGAGCTTAGATTGGTCTTCGATGTTGATGTATGGCCGCTGTGCCCTCTGATTTTTTCGTTTTGAATTATCGTTTTGTATTTACTTCTCATCATCAGTCAATATGTTACATAGAAACCCTTCGTATATATCGCTAAAGCAGCAGTTGGCTCTCGAAGAAAGCCTCTTGGGCTCAGCTTGTATAGCACCAAGTTTCCTTGCTCATAATGCAAGTTCTTGTGGCCTTGGAAATGGACCTTGAACTAGTTCTGTGGCTTCAAACTTTTTTGTCAGTGCTGAAAACGCTTTGTCTTTCGCATAGAAATTAACACATTTGTAGAATTAATGACACATTTTTTCTCTAATAGAAACTTTATCGAGAATTTTATTCTTTTTTCGAAAAGGCAAAAAACAAAAGTTGTAGCAAATGACGTTATTTGGACCGAATATCAACATTTTACTGGGGATAAAAATATGCCGTCGCACTGTGCGTCGAATGTATTGGGGTAATTAAAAAAAATTATTTAAAAAAACTAAAATATTTTGTTAAAATATTATTCAAAAATGTAAGTACGATAGGTTCATTATTTAGTAATGAGAGTTACACACATAATCAAATTAGACTAATTATTAGATTCAATTGATTCGTCAGAACTATCGGCATTAATTGCAAATTCTGATTAATATCTCTCTCACAATTCCACATTGGTAGGAAGTAGATATTCCTTCAAGTTGTCATCTATTGAAACTGACTTTTTTGATATTTTATGAATCGAATGCAATATGGCTGTGTCGTATTTAATTAGGCCTTTAATACCTTGTTTGAATGTTTTTGAGATGATTATTTGTGTGCGTAAGGTGGTTTTTCCGGATCTCCTTATGGTTTGCCTCCAAAGCTTCTTCTGAAAGAAGGCCAACAGGTAAGTTAAACAATGAATTTGTGTTTGGGCCATGCAATAGCAACTTATGGTCACTTGGAATGAAGAACCAATTGTAGAGTTGAACAAATTTCCAAAAAATTTCGGATATCAATGATTTCAATATTTTCTGAAGAATCGAAGGTCCTCAAAAGGAATCAAAATTTCGTTATAAATTTTTCATCAATCGCTGTTCTTTCGATATCGGTTCTAGATACACACAAAAACGTTTTACAGTATTCCCATCATTTGTAGAATCACATTCAGGTTTTCACTAACGCGGGGATTAGACCCGTTCTTTAAAAAAAAAAATTTGTTCACCTTTTTTTTTTAAAAAACTCTTTGAGGTCCACTGTTGTGAAAGTTTCTGATGGTTCTCTGGTACTAGTTCCTTTTTAAATGTCTTTGTATGAAATAAAGGGTGGTCCAACGAAAACGCACGATGATAATTGTAAATAAAACAAAAAGCTTTCAGAGAATTATATTTTTTATTATGATAGAAGGATATCTCGCCACGGCTTCGGTGGTATTCCTCTATCCGATGGTCCATATTTTCAATGACTCTGAGACATGTCTCAATGTCGTTAATGTGCCGATTTATCTGATCCTTTAGCTCTTGAATCGTTCTTGGCTTATTGACGTACACTTTTTCTTTTAAATATCCCCAAAGAAAGAAGTCCAACGGTGTCAAATCACATGATCGTGGCGGCCAATTAACATCGCCACGATATGAGATAACACGGCCATTGAATTTCTCGCGCAAAAGAGCACATATCGTCGAGGTCCATATCCTCAATTTCTGACGGCAAAAAGTCCGTTATCATCTCGCGATAGCGAACACCATTCACGGTAACTGCTCGGCCGACCTCATTTTCGAACAAGTACGGCCCGATGACGCCGCCAACCCATAAACCGCACCAAACAGTCACTCTTTGTGGATGCATCGGCTTTTCAACAATCACTGGTGGATTTTTATTTGCCCAAATGCGGCAATTCTGCTTGTTAACGAATCCATTGAGGTGAAAGTGTGCCTCGTCGCTGAAGATGATTTTCTTTGTGAAGTCATCATTCACGTCTGTCTGTTCAACCAACCATTCGGCATATTGACGACGCTTGAAATGGTCAGTAGGCTTCAGTTCTTGAATCAATTGAACCTTGTAAGCGTGTAAATTCAAATCTTTATTCAAAATTCGCATCAGTGATGTTCGTGAGATGTTCAATTGTTGGGCACGACGACGAGTCGAGGTTGACGGCTCTTCTGCCACACTATCGCGAACAACAGCAATGTTTTCCGCAGAACGAACTGGGCGAGCATGGACAGGTGTTTTCACATTTCCTAAAGACCCGGTTTGCACGTAACAACAAGTAAGAAATTACTTAGTTGTTCAGAGGGTGTCGGTACCCTTAATATCGGCAAGAGGTTTTAGGTAGGCCTCGCCTCGTACCAAGGGGGAACCATGTCCCTATGCATGGATTCAATTTGGTACTTATTAACATTTTTATTCACAGACCTGTGAATAAGGACGTTGGTTGTCGTCCAAAAAATCAACCCCTTGCGGGAAGGCCCGCCGTGGAATTAAGCCGACAAGGCAGGGGTCCACGTTAAAATGGAATTGAGGGAGACCCGGTTTGCTGAAATTTGCACACAATTCTACTGATTGTGGACACATTTGGTCGATTATGCTGGCCCAAAAAATCAAGAAGTGCACGAAATGCATTTTGATTTGTACGCCCATTTTCGTAAAAGGCTTCAACAATCTTAACGCGCTGCTCAATTGTGTACCTAACCTATCCATGGTTGAATTTGTCAAACACTGAAACAAAGAAATGTCAAATTAAGTTGGACAAAAAAACTTGACGTTAAGGTGTGACTCACAATTAATATCGTGCCGTATGGTATGGTTGGACTTATTTACTGCTGTTCTACGAAACATTTTTTTTGGAAGGTCCAAATCTAAATATAGAGCTAGAGCTGGTTTTGGCGTTAGAGTTTTGCTATTCTCTCTTTTTAGTGAGCCACTGGTAAATGTCACTGCATAAAACTGCCATTCGATGCTAGTATCCGACGCTTTTTGGTTAAACTCGAAAATTCTTCAGAAGGTTTTTGTGGTTTTTTATCTGACTAGTGCTTGATTTTTATCAACAGAAGACGTTTTCTAAATAAGAAATTGAACACAAAACTCAGATAATTTAAAATTACTGCGCCACCATATTTGGTGACAATTTTGAAGAATACTGTGTTTTCGCAAAGGTGGGTGAATTCGCTTCATACAAGGAGTCATGGAGCACGGGCCAAAGGTATAAGGGGAGAGAGAGGGAAAGGAGGAACTGGTGCATATTAGTTCTGAAGTTTATTAGTTTGTGGATTGTAATGGTTGGGAAAAGTTGAGCTGGGAAGATCATTCGTGTGGTTCGACTCAAAAACGAGTCTCTAAATTTGACTGTGCGTCCGAAGACAGCCTTGAGGGTGAACTGATGAGCATCCCGGCGGGACGTGTATTGTGGTTAAATTCTTGAAGGAGAGGAATGCAATTGGCTAATTCACTTGAGCATTGTTTGTTGAAATAACGATAAAATGCAGAGAGAGGAGGCATTACGTCGATGTTCGAGTGAGACGATCGCCTTCGCGATATTGTTATCTCCTATGGGTTTTATCACTCGCTTTCGTATTCTGTCTAGCAGGTACAGAGATGACTTGCGAGCACCAGACCAGATATGAGCGTTGTACTCAAGTTTGGGCCTACATCCGGCCTTGTAAATTGAAGCCAGATCAGAGAGGGTGAATAATTTCTTGCATCGTTTGATGAAACCTAGACATTTTCCAGCGTTCTTGGCGATCTTGAATATGTGATCATTCGAACTAAGAGTTTTATTAACAGACATATCAAGGATGGAAAGTCTCTCGGTTTCATCGACACAAGCGCTATTCAAGGATAATGGCTGATTATCGATGGTTAGCTTGAATGACAGTAGTCAGCATTGTGTTTTGAAAGCGTTAAATTCTACTCTATTATTTATACCCCATTTAATTATGCTGTTAAGGGTCGGAATTTAATGTGCTTAACATACGCTGCCGTTTCAGTTCTACGGCCGAAGGGACTGAGTCCTGGAACGAATATGAAAAGCTAGAGTACTGTCATCAGCGAAGGAGTGTATTGGATGAGAAATAGCAGAAAAGGGATCATTTATAAAAATGAGTAAGAGTGTTGGTGACAGAACAGAGCCCTGAGGAACACCAGCGTTTATTTGGTGAATATCAGACTTGAAATCGTCCAAAACAACTTGAATTAAACTACCCGAAAGGTAGTTTCTAATCCATAGAAGAAGAGACTCATCGATACCACAAGCACGTATTTTCGACAAAAGAGCCTGATGCAAAACTCTGACAAATACTTTTGAAATATCGAGCGCAATAATCTTGCTTTTGCCAAAATGGTGCAAAGACTGGTTCTACTTTACGCTGACATATGCCATCAAATCACCAGTGGATCTGTTGCGGCGGAAACCGTACCACTGGTCATTGAGAAGTTTCCGCGATTATGAAATACCTGCATAAGCTGACGATTTGTCAATGTTTCCATGACCTTAGAAAGAAGGGACGTTAGTGCTATGGGTCGCTAGTAGGTGGGAGACGAATATTCGCCCTGTTTAGTGGCAGGCTGGACAAATGCTGTTTTCCACACTCTCAAGTACAAGTGGAGACAAAGTGCAATCTGGGAGTGTTTAGCTGGCGGCCAACAGATTGGCTTTGTCTTAAAAGCTGACAACTGGGATGTCATTGTAAATGAGCATAGGGTCTGCCTTTGGGACAATTTACCAATTTTTGCCTCAATGCCTTCCAGGCTTGTTTAAACTTATTCCGGCTTTCCTCAAAGGAGTTGGGTTTGTAAGTCTGGAAACTCAGCTCTCACCATATGAGTCTGAGCCTCCTTACAGCTCGAGTCATACAACACATTTGCTTTAGGTTTGATACTCTTCACTCTATGTGGAATGAAGGATCTCATGCCCAGCAGAAGTATGTTCGTGATCATCAGAAGCGAGATCCACGTCACTATCAAGGAAGCATAGTGACCAGTAAAAATACCTCAAGAAGTTTTTGAATCCGCTCCAATTGGCTTTCTCGTAGAGCCATACTGATCTTTTAGGAATCCCTTCTCTAACTGTGTGGTTTGAATACGAGAAAATATCTGAAACGACACCATCTTCTTGGTAGATGGTGTTGCAGCTCACGGAGAGCCAGAGCCAACCTTCTCTCATTCACTTATGTTGTGTGCGATTTGTCTTTCACACAAGTGAACGGGACCTACAGTTTAATGCCGATTCCGAACAGCGAACGCCGAGAAACTTTTCCAAGGCAAGTATACAACGGGGGGTCAGTACCCCGCCGAGGAGAGAAGTCGCCATCGAATGATAGTTAATGTTATCGCTCATTGCGCGTCAGCGGCCGACACAGACCTCACTACACCACGGTGCCAATTACTATGGTGAATAAAATGAGTTTACTTATTGTATGGAAAGGTGAACTACTAGGTGAAAACTTCGCGATGAGGCAATGCTAAAATCTTATTTATAAGACTCTCAGGTAGCTTTTTCTAGCACTGGGAATGCAAACTGAATTTTTAAAAACACAATTGGTATATAAGTAAACATGACTTAGGAGTATCAACCTGCCCTATTGTGTTGATCCTAAAGGTCAAAAGTTTCGATTCCCTGACTGTCCATACGCGGCGTGGAATCTGTTTGTGATTGAAGCAATTACTCTGTTCAAATATGACTACGAGCTCCTCATTGGGCATTGGCCATTTTTCTGAACAGCTGTTGGTAAATACACGCCGTCACATGCAGTTCCGGATAAACATTTTAAATATGCATTAGCACGGCATTAAGTACACACAATCTAATTGGATCCTTTCGAAGTTCTCATTGTCTCCACACTCCAATGCGCAGGTCAAACAAATCCATCCCATCGTGCCCCTTTGCTCCCTAATTTGCCCCAAAAAAAGAAAATCCGCTCTCAGCTCGAAATCGCTCAATCTGTGTAGAGAATTAAATTCCACTGGAGAAAATGAGAAATTCCATTAAAATCATCTGCTCCGACCACCACGATGAATGGAAGAGTAAATTCCAATTCGAAATCACCTCCGCTTACTAAGTCAGCCCCGCGCCACAGACACTGTCTATCCGTTTGGATGCCACATGCTAGTCTGTGTGAAAATCTCCACTTTACACACAGAGCAGAGAGGAGAAAGCTGAAAGGACTTTTGCCCACTTCAGATACATTTTCATTTTCAGTGTTTCGCTTTTTGTTTTTGTTTTTCATTTTGAGTTTTTCGGGGAGACCGAAGAAAAGTTTTGCCTTCGCTTATTCGACTCCACTTGGCCGCGTCGAATGGGCTGTGCTCTCATTCTAGTTGGAGCTACAATTCGATTCGCATCTCACGCACGCATTCCGCATCCGTGTTTCTGTTATTCGGATTCAGTTTTGTTTCTTTTTGTCATTGTTTTATCTAAACATAGGCGAACGATAAGAATAAATAAAACAGATAAAGATAAACGAGTGCTGTAAGTTCGCCGGGATCAAAGGGGCCGTATTTTGTATATTTTTTTTGTCAAGTGCATTTTTTTTTTATATCCCTCCGTGCAATGTCCTAGTTCCTGATTGAATTCGATTTATGTGCATATCGTTAGAAAGGGGGGCCAGGAGAAAATAAGTAACTCGTCGTGCAGTCTTTGTAAAATCCAGTCAACCAGCCAATGACCAGCACTCGATAGATACTCTCAACCCTCCCTATTCCATGATAGCAGTTCCGACTCGAGAACCTTGTTGCGTTTGTTGTGTTATGGCTTCAATCATAATCAATTTGTTTGGATAAATTCGGAAAACAGCAATAGAAAAAAAAAATTTCTATTGTTGCCTCTATTTATAGATACTTTTCGAGTTCATTCCTATGTTTTGCTTGTATCCTCCTCCCCTGTTTATTGTATCTGAATGCGAGAAAATCATTGATTTAGGTTACAATCTTTTATTTCCTCTGTTCTCTCGTTTTCCTTCCCTGTATCTCGGTGTTTTAAGAAAATTTCTATTTTCCATTCAAGTGCGATTGTGTATCTCGTGCGGCGTATCTCGGTATCTGTGATGCATTTTCCAAATTTCAATAAGTGTTTAAAATAAGTCAAAGAAAAGGAAAATCGAAAGAAAAGTGCTTAGAAAGTAACGAGTTCTCATAAAGTGATTAAAACCCATTTTCCAGCAGTCGAGAGCAAAACTTCTTCATCCCACAGGCAACTAGTTTCATTCATGGATTTCAATGCTAGGTGAGTGCAGATACAAATCGTTTTTTCACCCATTGTTTGCTTACTTTGCTTTTTCAATATAAAAATAGATATCCATGCGAATAGTAGTAGGAAAGAAAGAAAAATCGCATTAGCAGCACGCTGCGTTCTACTGAGCTGCAGTTCATTTGATCTATTTTCGAATCGGGGGGAGATTAGTCTATATATAAACACCCTCCAGCCAGGCAGCGTGTGGATTTGTGGACTTTGCTCGCCTTTTGGTGCATTCGTAGGTACGAGTACCGAGGATTGAACTTTGTCGCGTAAGGAGCTTTTCGGTGAATGCGACTATTAGCACGAACGAGATGTGCACTTCAGATACCATTGGGTTAAATAATGACTTAAAGTGCCTTTTTTTGTCGTTGTGCAAGTGCATGAAGAGGTAGTGCTGGCGGAATGCATGGTCATTGAAAAGTATGTTGAACCGCATTGTTGTGGGTGGGAAGGGTTGTACATGTAGCTGGCTGGGGGCGGTTCAGTGAAAATTGTTCTTCATTCATACTCCTTGAACTGGGGATACATATCTATCTAGGACTCGTACTCGTACGAGAAGTGCAACGGAAGGAAGAAAAGTGCAATGTCTTCAGATTGTCGTAATTGCATTTCATTTTTTTCCTGTTGAGGTATTTTCTTGGTATTACTTTTAAGCTTGTGGTCGATGGGGACTATCTAGTGAATTGATTACTTTGGAATTAGAAGACTGCAGGAGTAATGAGCTAGCAATGGATAAATGATGATATTGAGAATTAACACTGACAGCCGGTTGATTAATGTACTCCTTGTGCACTAGGTACAAGGGTAATTGATATTTCATATTCAAGTAGATAGTTTAAAGCTTGCAAGGCTATTTTCCACTCCATAAAAGTGATATTATTTCATACTAGATTAGATCGCGTTGACGACAAAGGAAGCCTTCCTTTTGTACCAGGACTTGTATGATATAGGGGTGCAGTAAGGGGCCTAGCAATTACTCTGATGAAGAATGTTGAATTATTCAGAACTTATTAAAGCTTATGTCAAATAGCTAACACCATCAATATGTCTCGAAGAGCTATATGTGGGAACAACAGTTAACAAGAGGCAGATAGCGTAAAAATGGTCAACCTTTATGCCATTTGCGACAGTTTGATGCAAAATACCGGTCCAAACAACTGTTCGATAAAAAATTACGTATGAAGCCTACCTATATTAGCGAAACTGAGATGGAATGGGACAGTTGGTTGGAGCAAGTGCATGGTCATATAGCCTTAATAACGTAGACCAATCGTCGGTTAGGAAATTAAAAAATGAAATGCTTTCTCACCACTAATTCCTCCTAACCGATGCTATTGTTACGGAATGGATTCTCTGTTTGACAATGATTCGAAATAAACTTCCAGTTTCGGTTTAAGATGCACACCTCACAAATCGGTATGCACATTCTCTAAATCCAATCAGAGGCAGATATGGGAAATTTTTAAGACTTAAGGGTGAACCAATATATGGTGTGGATGATGGCTGTCAGAAATTGTTATTTACTGCGTTCAATAAATAGACTATTTCGACATATGTAAAGTATGGTCTTTGGCAGTTTTAATCATGGAGTCTTGCTTGCCCCATAACAATTTTTGTTTTTCAAACTTATTATGAAAAATTACATGAGTTCCTCATAACGTCGATAATTTTTTAATTGCTTGGTTTTTTAGTGTTCTATTTTTGACAGCTTAGGTATAAGTTCTGACATAAATTAAAATTAATTGTACTCAATGGATATTGCCATTTTATTGTCAAAACATTTACATTGGAACAACGCTTCCAAATTAGTGAATTTTATAATCAATTTTCGTGTTCTGTGAAAAATATTTTTCACGCACTTTGACCATTTTGCGGTCATCACAGTAAATCTATTAAGCACACCACTCAAGCCATACTGACCCAATTTTACACCAATTTCATGCTTTTTGACATCAAGCCGCCTATATATGGCTATTGTATACGCCGGTGTTAATGAAGATTGCGTTACTCGACTATGTGAAAGATTTTACTCAAGGATCTTGGTCTACAACCTTTTTTTTTCCCGCTCTTGCTCAATGAATTCGATATTTATTTGTTTAAAATGCACGAGCTGAATCTGAATGACATGTAGTTTCAGTAAGACTGTGTTCGGTGAGCAATTTATCTCTCATTTTGGACCGGTGAATTTGCCGGCTAGATTGAACGCCTTTTAGCTATTTTTATCAATCAAAATCACGGGTAAGCCAGCGTCAGTTGCAGCCTCGGAAGACAACATTAGACGTGTTATTGACAAGATACCAGCCAATATACCATTTGGAACTCGGGAGTTCAGAGCCTCGTTGACCACCATTCGACAAGCGTCCCTATCATGACTGTGTTTCCTTCATATTTCAATGTTCGGTCCCATTTCTTCTAAATTCCTATGTCTTCCATCTCCAGTGCGTGTTTCCAGGCGGTCTTTTTTCTACTGGGGGAATATAGGGAGGGAAGAATAATGAATTCAAATTATTCTCGTCACTCGTTCTACCTGTCCTGTCCATCATAGTGTTGGCGATTTTATTACCTGAGGCTGAGTAAAGTTCTCGAGTTTTTAATTGTCTAGTTATCTCTATTCGCCTATTTCTTCGTCGTGTTTTCCAGCATAGGTTCTTCTTAAAACCCCGGTTTTGGCAGTGATTATGATACTCAAATATTTGAATTCGCCCAGTTTCTCAAAGCTACTACTATTAGACTTTCTACATTTCTCTTAACTGTTTCCCCACTATCTATCAACAGGTCCAATTCGTTAGCGTATTCTTGATGAAGAAAATTATGAATTCCAGCACCGGATCAAAACGAAGTGTGGAAAAGGCCGCTCTTCTTTCAATCCTTCACGCACCTCGAATGCTTCGGATAAGACATGTTCTACGGTCCATACCTTAGAAATCCTTTTCTTCGGCGGCTTCAACCTTCCTCATCTTAAATGGGTTAAATCTGACGATCAATCGTTTTATATTAGGACCAACAGCACTCTTGCTTAAGAATGTCTCTTCTTGGATCGCCTTACAGATACAAACTTTAGCCAAGTTAGTGGCATTAGAGAACGCCGTGGCGCAGTGGGTAGTGTGTCGGCCTCTGACGCACGACGAGCGAGTTCAGATTCCGATAACAACGCCATCGAATGTTCATTACGCGGCTTTTCTCCTCGGCTGGGTACTGAAAAACCCCCGTAGTACACTTAATCGGCATTAAAGTCGGCTGTGAGTCCCGTTCACTTGTGTGAAAAACAAATCGCACACAACATAAGTGAATGAGAGAAGCTGGGCTCTGGCTCTCCGTGAGCTGTCTAAGAAGAAGAAGAAGAGTGGCGTCTTAAATTACATGGGCAGACAACTAGACTTCATATTGACAACTGATCCCTTCAACTCTTCTGTCTCTTCCCTCTTTCAACCATCGATAACTTCCATCCTACCCTACTTCTTTCCTTTTTTCACGATTGTCCTTTACAGAACACTCCTACTGCCTTCTCACGATTTTAACAAAGCAACATTTAACCGAATCAGTGAATACCTCAAAAAAGGCCCTCTCAATTTTGATAATATAACTTTAAATGATGAAACATTCATATTCCACAGGGAAATATTTAATTCTATCTCCCTTTACGTTCCCATTTCCTAAAGCAAAATTTTGTCCACCTCCCCACCCTCCCCACCTATTCACAGACTCGGTCTCCTAAGAAACAAAAGCAATAAGAAGTGGACAATCTTCCTTCGTACTCAATCCCCTAATTTCTTTTCTAACTACATAGGCAGCTATCTCTACTTTACCGCCCTTCAGAACTTCTCCTATCAGCGCTATTTAGCTAAAACGCAAGCCAATCTTATAAGTGATGCTAGGTCCTTCTTTAAATTTGTTAATTACAAAAGAAAATACAGCTGTCCTACCTCCTACCTCACTCTTCTTCAATGATCAAACAATCTTTCGCTGACGACTCCTTTGTTCTGGACTTCGCTTATTTCGATTATTTACCAAATTTTTCCCTTGGACCATTTCTTCCTCGTACATACGATTCGAAAACAAATTAAATCTACTTAATGTTAACTCATTCCTAGACCTGACGGTCTCCCTGCCATATTTCTAAAAAAATTCTCCTCAACCCTTTCTTTCTCTTTCTAAAAAATCTCCAGGTGAAGTTCTAGGTGAATTCCCCCAGTTATGAAAAACCTCATTGTTAACACCTGTCCGTAGAATGATATTAAGAACTGCCGTCCCTTTGCCAAATTGTCACAAATACCCAAACTCTTCGAGAGTATTTTGTACGAAATTCTAAGTTTTCACTGCAAGTCTTTAATCTCCCCTAAATAACACGGTTTCCACAAATGCAGTTCTACAACCACAAACCTTGTTGAATTTGTATCCTTTACCCTCACGGCCTTAGAGAATGGCGAAGAAGTCGACGTTATTTCAACCGATTTCAGCAAAGAATTTGAAAAAATAGATTAATTCCATAGATTAATTCTCTTCACATTGTCTTCCTTTGGCTTCGATCCCATTTCTTTGAAGTGGATATTTTCATACTTGGAAAATCGCTATTACAGTGTTCGCTTCACATCTGTCTTTTCTAACCCGTTTTTAGCTTCCGCCGGCGTCCCCCAAGGTAGCCACTTGTGGACCTAAGTGGCTTCTCGTACTTAGCACATCTCACTATATGCCGATGACACCAAGCTCTTCAAGACGATATCCCCCAGTCATTACTCTTCCCTTATTTTATCAAATCTTAATAATTTTTCCATCTGGTATTCCAAAAATTGCTTGAAACTTAACATTTCAAGTAAACGAATCAAACCTCCTCCTCGTCTCAACTTCCTCTTCAATCATCCCATCTCCACCGTTCGGGATATCCCCGATCTTGGCATACTGGTTACCCGAAGCTACATTTTCGCGCAGATATCGATGAGTCGAGGTCTCTCCTGGAACTGTCCTTTGCTCTTACCACCCTATCAAGACCGTTTTCAAATAATCAACATGAACACGTAGGAGGAAAGAAAAACAGTATCTGACATTCTTTTCATCCATCGTCACCTTTCGGGCACCATTAACTACGCAACCCTCTGCAACTCAGTCTCTATTAACACTAACCCTCACAATGTACGAAATCCTCGTCTCTTCTATCTACCCATCCCCCGTACCGCCTACCATGAACCCAATCCTCGTATGCTAAAAGTGTTAATTCGAATCCTTACTTCGTTTTAAACCTCAGCACTCCTTGTCTTCTTAATTCCGTTCTCCTCCTCCGTTTTTGTTAGTTTCTAAGTTAGACTAAGTTAAATTAAGTAAGATTCACTATAGCTTGCATTAAGCTGCACTTACAATGGGGTGTTTGCCCCCGAAAATTAAAATTAAATTAAATTAAAATTAAATTAAATTAAAATTAAATTAAAATAAAAAATTAAATTGAAAAATTAAATTATATTAAACTAAATTGTTTCCCTTTAGACATAGTTTCACCAACTTTTTCGGGATTCTCAGCCTCATGAAGACCTGATACATTTTTGTTTAATTTAGTTTCCCGCTTCGTGGAATTCCTATCTCTTTCCTAAAGTCACACTGGTAGTCTCCGATTATTTGCTTTGTGTATGATGTCAGTTTTTTTTAAGAGAATATTTGACAGCACCTCGTATCAACTTGATTCGGTAATTGTTGCAATGTGTTCGGTGGCATTTTTTAAATACTGGAATGATGACCGAGTTTTTCCACTCCTCGGGGGTGGTTACATTGCTCCATATATTTAGTTGTGATCAGCTCATGTAACTTCTTTGTTAATCCATCTTTCAGCTAATTTTATTGATTCAGATGGTATTAGGTCAATTCTTGCGGCCTTATTATTCTTAAGCCTATGTACTGCTTTAATTCTTCAATGGTTGGCAGTTTTATTTGAATCTCTGCTGTTTTCCATTGTGCTAGCTCTTCATGCACATTCAGCAGTTTATCGAAACATCGTCTCCAATAGACTGCAACTGTTTCGATATACGAAACGAGCTTAAATTTCAACCTAGAAATATAAATGAAACTGTTAAGCCTGGTCTGGGGTTGCATGTTAAGCACTGGAGTAGGAAATTTGCATTTTATAGACGATATTAAACATTTAACCAACATATTAAAAGAAAATGCAAGTAGAGAGCAGAAAAATTGCATATTGCAACTAATCTTGCTTTCTACCAAGATAACGAACTCAAGCAGACCTCGGAAGTTGCAAAGCTTTGGTTGATTTACAATTGCCTTAAATAATTACAGACAACTTCTCAGTCACCTGTTTTAGAGGTAATTGAGCATCTATGCGAGGAACTTGCGTGAGGAGTTTATACTAAAAGCTTTACCACGCGAAATGGGTACAGGTAAGCTGGATAGCTGTTAAAAAAAAATGCTCCGCTAATTAATTTTTTTTACAAACCATATCATGGATCTATGATTTAATTATGCATCTGGAATCCATATTATTGTTTGTTTCCGAGATATAACGAGGTTGAAACGTACGCACATGGAAACATATCTCAGGACCTTGAAACGCATCATCATCATCAACATATTTAATTTAATAATCCAAATGGAAAGTTAATGTTTCCAACCTTTTAATTTGGTGAAGAATGGTTGGTTTTCCTGCTTCCAGTATATTTCAAATTTTCTTGAGAGTTTTCAATTTATACATTTTCGGAGCTTTGATTGTGGTTAAATAGTTCGGTTGCAATAATTTTCGAATCCTCACAAAGGAAAGGTCCACCTAAGTTTCGCTAGAAAGGTAGAGTAGTGGTCACAATTTCCATGGTTTTGTTTTTAAGTAAAGGGAATGCTTATAGTGTTTTCAAATGTAAAGCTAGAGTCTTACAATATATAAAATGAATTTTATTCCTTTGAAATATGATGACACAGATGAATTGTGGTTATTCTCCAAAAACCCTTGATTTCAGATATTCCCTCGTAAAAAGTTGGAGGACGTTAGGGAAAGTCGACGGGCAGGCAAAATCGTAATTTCTCGAAAGGATATAGGGTTATCCAATATTGGGTTGTATTTTAAACCCGAAGGGAAACACAACGTAACATAAAAAACGGTTTGATACAATATTCTTCTTTTTATTCAAGATACAATCTTTGCTAAGAATAATGGGTATAAAACGTCCACCTCGGCTTCTCATGCATTATACATCTTCTGACAACATTTGTCATCAGGTTATCCCATAAAGGTAACAGTATGTCATGAATTATAGCTTTGATCGTTTCTTTTAGTACGTTTGGCGTTGACTTCATTTTAAACATGAACTCGAAGTGTCAATTCGTACTGTGTCAGTGAATGAAGTTTCAATTAAAAGAAATCACAGATCCCGGATATTAATCTCTCAATAGAGCTATTTTCCCACCAGCTCTGTGGCAGCGATGTCATTCTGCTGGAAACAAACGTCGTTCATGTCCATAGCACCCATTTCAGGCACAAAAAATAGTCAATCAACATCGCTCACTGAAATAACTGCACCAGCGTCTATTTCGAAAAAATGGACCAATGACACAATAAAAACCGTACCACATTGTCACTCGGATGGAAAGACTGTTCCACTATTTCTCTTGGGTTTTCGAAGCGAAAAAAATGAAAATTATTTGTGTTAAAAATCATGAACTGTTTCATTCAGTTTCAACACCCAATCAGTTAAAGTAAGCCGTTGTGTGTAGTCTCCTGCTCTAAGCATATAGAACAAGATCTTCATATAAAAGCGGTGCAGGATAGTTGCGGATAGGCTGCGTGTTCGTATCACTACCCTGTTCACGCTGAATAATGGCCAATAACAATTCGAACAGTGTAGTACATTCTAGTTTACTTACAAGTAGTACATTTCAGCCGGATCGGACTCGTAGTTTTGTAGTCCGATATCACACGTGGAAGCGGGAGTGTCCTCGGATTTTAGAAAAATGCAAAATGAGCAATATCGGTCGGTGATTCGATTCTTGTTTTTGGAAGGGAAATCGCGCAGCGAAATCAAAGGGCGTTTGAATGCTGTGTACGGTGACTCTTCTCCTTCGATGGCGACCATCAAAAATTGGTTTGATGAGTTTCAACGTGGTCGCACGTCGGTTTTTGATGAGCCACGTCCAGGTGCCCCGAAAACGGCTACCACGAAGGACAAAAATCCACGATCTCGTATTGGCAGACCGCCGATTGAAAGTGCGAGATAGCTGAGGCAGTAGGCATTTCAAAAGATCGCGTGGATCATATCCTGCATGAAATTTTGGGCATGAGAAAGCTGTCGGCGCGATGGGTGCCGCGTTTGCTCACTCCGGACAACAAGCGCAAACGTGAGATCACTTCAGAACAGTGTTTGACGCTGTTTAAGGGCAATCCGAAGGAGTTTCTGCGTCGTTTGTGACAGTCGACGAAACATGTATCCACTGGTACACACCAGAGATCAAGGAATAGTCGAAACAGTGGACTTCACCCGGCGAACGTGCTCCGAAGAAGGCGAAGACTGTCCCATCGGCCGGAAAGGTGATGGCCGCCACACCTTGTGATTCCCAGACTACCTTCAAAATGGCAAAAGGGTCACAGGGCTGTACTATGCCAAATTATTGGGCCGATTCGACGCCGAATTGAAGAAAAAACGGCCCCACTTGGCGAAGAAGAAAGTGCTCTTCCACCATGATAACGCACCGGCTCACACTTCCGCCCTCGCCACGGCCAAATTGGTCGAATTGGGCTACGAACTGTTGCCCCATCCATCGTATTCTCCAGATTTGGCCCCGTATGACTTCGTTTTGTTTCCAAACTTGAAAAAGTCACTCGCCGTGCAGAAATTTCAGTCGAATGAGGAGGTCATCGCCGCCTACTTTGCAGACCTCGAGAAAACGTATTTTTCAGATGGGTTAAAGAAGTTGGAGCATCGCTGGGTCAAGTGTCAAGTATCGAGTGTTCCTTGGGCCGGACGGGCGTCAACTGGCGAGACAAAGTGTAGTCAGATACATTGGGATCGTGCTGGATCAGTATCTATATTTTGACAAACATGTAGATGCTGCTCTGGCGAGGGCCCGCGGCGCTTTCGCTCTGACAAGATGGCTGTTTCATAACAGCCAACTTGTTTCCAGAGTGAAGGTAATCTGCTACATGGCCTTAATCAGGCCCATGGTTGCCTATGGATGTCCCGTCTGGTTCAATGTGAGAGCCAGCTTAATGGAAAGGATTCGGGTGTTTGAGAGACAATGTCTTAGGACTTGTCTCGGACTACATAGGACGCCAGGATTGTACGGATAGATAACTTACTGATCAAACTGATTCGAAGCCACGTTGCAAGAGCAATGACTTCGGTCAATAGCCTGATCTATATCATGAGAGAGTGCGTATTAATGGCTTTGTCCCGCCAGAAGCATTCCTCTATCTAGATAGATGTGGGCTGATCCAGGACAGATTGGCGGTACCACGTGGGTCGCAATTCCGTGGAGCGGCCATTCCTCTACGGACCCGATGTCGCGCTCCGTGAGCCGGTCTCATGCCGGGATCGAGGAGACGTAGTCCGCCAGCATCAACGCTTTTGGTGGCTGGAGAGAACTCCGTCAACGGACACCTTGATAGGAGCAGCCTCTTCAAGGCAAGGCCTGCCCAACACCAATGGCAGGCTTACATAGGCTAGGGTAGGGTAAGGTAGGGTAGGGTAGGTTAGGGTAA
The DNA here is from genome assembly GCA_958301585.1 of Merodon equestris. NCBI lineage: Eukaryota > Metazoa > Arthropoda > Insecta > Diptera > Syrphidae > Merodon > Merodon equestris. The sequence continues at coordinate 39,259,384 of OY284416.1, read as the reverse complement.
GCTAGGACAAAAACGACAAAAAAAAATACAAAATGAAAAAATCAAAAAAAAAAAATGTTAAGTATCGAGCTAACAGGAGACTATATAGAAAAAAATCGCCATTTCTCCTAAATTTTTGTTTTTCTTTTGTAGGCTAAGTACTTATCGGAGCACCCTCGTAATCGTCTCCCATTCAAATTTATTTTATGTGTTTTATTTAAAATTAAATAAAAAGTCTTAATGAATCACCCTTTAGTAGCAAAGGGAACACCCGCTTAAGTATGCAAAACAATTCAAATTAGTGGTATAAGCTGCTACTTTAATTGTTATAAAATATCGCCAGTGATAAATAGCTGAAGAAGGTTTGAAACTCTACCTTACTATGTATTTGTGGTTGCCAAAACGCTAACCTTTTCTTAGTATGTCGTTAGCCTTATTTCGTTCCAATTTATCAGTCACATAAGTTAATTAGTTATTGTTGGTGTTGTTTAAATGGATTGATTTCAATGCAATATGACAGTCATCGATGTTTAGTAAGAGTTCTTTTAACAGGTGATCCAATTCAAATTTCCTATTTTGGAAACATTGCTTATCGGACATCTGTCAATAGAATCGCATATTCTATACATGCAAAGTAATACATTTACGAATAAGATTGTTAATACCTTGTTCAATTGAGTTGATTCTTTTTGGAACCAAGTCAGAGGTCTTACCGTAGCGAAGGCAATCGACAAATTTTGACACAAAGGACTGCTATACAAGCTCTATAACTTCTCAGGCGTTGACGAACTCTGTGCTGGACTTACCCTGATGAAAATAACATCTAAAGCTATGAGCTCGGATTAAATTCATCCTGTTTTTATCAAAACACGTTTTCTCTGTATTCTGCACCAACTCGCCCTCATAATTACCATTACCATTACATTGTTACAGCTTCTGCCATCCCAGAAAGATGAAAAGTCGCCAAAACTATTCTCATGCCAAAAACAACATCTGCTAATGGTACCGAGTTTTGTCCCATATCTAAGCAAAGTTTTTGAAAGACTTGTAAGTGGGCGACTGAAACAGCATTTTATTGGAATCACAAAGTTCCAATCTGGCTTTCGCGCTAAACATAATTGCACAACGGCCTTGCTAAAAGTCTGTGAAGATATTCGCTTGGATATGGATAACGGATTAATGGCTTTTGGATTTCTCTAAAACCTTTGACAGTGTGAATCATGAAGTTCTCATAAAAAAAGTTAAAAATCAATTTCTTTATGGGAAGGCTTTATGTCACCTTATGTCATCATATCTTTCACGCTGTTCGCAATTTGTGTACCATAATAACAAGGGATGCAAGGCGATGCACGGCTTGCAAATGATTGAGCTGTGCGAGCATCTATTAAATTTTTTATTGATATTTTTATTTTAAAGCCCATCACTTTTATTGATTCTGGTAATGTGTGCGGAGTGAGATGGTGTCAAGTTTGGTATTTTTTGTTCAACGATATTTCTTTGCTTAAGAGGTTTTTTTTGTTGATTTTAAAACTTTTAAGTCAATTTTTAAGTGGCCATGAGATTCGATTGTCATCAAGTTTTTTTTTGAAATGCCCTCTAAGTGCATCTTTTTCTCCAGCAACCCTCACATAATTGCTTTTTCTCTGGTAAACTTTTTTTTTTTTTTGGGTGTTGGTACATATTTGAAGTTTTTCTCTTGATGCTATATATTCACAGCGAGCAACTTTTGTTTGTAGTCATCCGATTTCACGTCATTTTCAAATTTTTTGACATCACACTAACGAAGTAAACCAGCTATTTCCTTAACATTTTTGTTTTTTGTTTGACTTTCTTCTCGAGGTTGATACTTTTTCAAGATAATATTGCTATATATTTCACAATTTCAGACATGTTTCCAAAACCTCTTGTTTCAGTGGAACATTCTAACACAAATCGGGGCGTTTTTTGTTCTCATGTTTCTTCGAGCAAATTTTGGAATAAATGATGGAAACGTCCACTTTTGTCAAGCAAACCATACATAAATGTTTACTTTTCGAAAAATGTTTACTAATGCAAGCTCAGGCTTCTTAACTTTCTAAGCCGATTTCTTGTTGATACTTTTGAAGAGTCTGTCCTGAGAAAATGCAGTGTCTAACAAGAGTCCATTAAGCGTTCGAACACGCAACAATTGACGCCTTGACTTTTATGGACCATAATTGCGAAAGCCAACTGAAGAGGAAACAATTTTCTGGTGTATGAGACGTTTATGGCGCTATGAAGTCGTCGTAAGCAGTTGGGCCTTGATAGTTGTAAAATTTTACTAATACAGATAGTACAAAGGTGATTGTCAGAGTCTTGCGATGCATAAACAATATCGACTTCTGTGCAAAGAGAACCACTACACAAACCTAACTCTGTCGACAAATTGTGTTTTAACGTTACTCAACAATCGCGGGCTAGCTTTAAGCATGCAGACAAACCATATGCTTCATCATCTAACGCGCGTAGAGCAGTGTCTTATTATGAACAGCTCTTATGCATATGACTGTCGAGTTAAGTTGGCGAAGCATACCTTGATTATATAGTAATAAAAATGCGATTGATTCGGTATAAAATAATTAAAAGTTTATTTGGAATAAACACTTCGTTTTTAAACTTTAAATTTTTAATTTGACTTAATGCTTAAGTGCGGACTCAAGCACGGAGGTGGAGATGGTTACTCTTTGCCAACACGTCAAAGACTGCCGGCAGATAATAAATACAATTGGCGGTTCACTCTCTCTGCTTCATCTTCTGAAAAAGACGAAGTTTAAGAGTGATCCCTACCGAATCATGCGTAGCTGTACCTTGTTTACGTATATCCAACGAGGCTTGTAAACAAGGTATCTTTGGTGTTTTAACATTCCGAAATTGTAAAGCTGTACCTTGTTTAAGTAAATTCAAAAATGAGATGTTTGCATGTTTTATTTTCATATAACAATATGAATCTTTAAATTCGTTGCCGATTGGTAAGTTGTTCATGAAAATCTTGACTGCAGCAAACTGTAATCTAAAGTGGAAAGAGCGCCAGTAGCCATTCGTCCAAGAGTTGTTCGGAACGCCCGCTATTCTTCTCCTGACTGTCTCATGATCTCTCTAGATCAAATAGTTTTGTAAACTGCTCAAATAATAATTGTCCATGTACCGAAAGCTCATTACAAGGAGCAGATGCGAGGAGTGACCGATCGACTACTGGAGGCAATTGATTAAAATCTTCAATAAGGTACAGAATGACACCACCAAAAGCTTCGGTTTGACGGTTAGGATAGGTTTGTCTAAGTCGCTCGATTTGAACCAACAACCGGGATCCGCACATCGATGCTTCATCAAGAATACAAACATTAACAACATTCATTGACTCCTGAAAGCTGAGTTCCGACTGTCAAGCAAGAACAGATAAGTTTCCACGAGAAATTGTCATTCGTAATGCCGAGTGTACTGTATGGTGGTTGATATTGTTCGCTGCAACACCGGTTGTTGCCGTTAGCAAAGCATTGCCTGAACACAGGCTGCTCAACTGATTTAATCACCTGAGAAATTTGGAGAGACTTTCCAGCTCCTGCAGCACCAAGAATGATTGATAAATTTTAATTTATTTCATAACAAAGCTTTCGTTGAAAATATGCAATTTGCTGCTGCTTGTTCAATGAAAATGTTGTATTCGATACAGTTACCGTACTTTCATAAGAGTCTTTCATACGTTTGATGAATGTCAATGCAGACTCAATGCTTCTATATCTTTGAAAAGTTGCACACCAGTCGTGTTGTCGGTCGAGCTCTCGGAAACCGAGCGCAACAGTTTCAGGTAACTCATGTGGCATTGCAGCACCTGGTACTAATCCATCAGACGATTCGTTTTCAAGTGTGTCGATGTCTTCGTTCTCAACCTTGGGTATATCGGATTCAATGATTTCCCAAACATGAATCTTGCTGCAAATGAAACTTTCTTACCAAATTTCATTTGGCTTGAAGAGTACAAGTTTTTGTTTGTAATTATTTCTCCGTGGTACAACTTTTCCGAAATGTTATTAGCGTATAATAATCACCACCCTAGACTCGAGCTATGTTCAAAATTTCATCTTGATCGGTCAAACAGGGATAGAGGAGTTCGATTTCAGCTCAGCTCAATAAATGTTCTTCGAATTTTCTTGTCAACTCTGATGTGCCTCAAGATTACGTGCTAGGCCCACTTTTATTTTCATATTTCGTAAATGTTATATATAAATGTTTCTCAACGTGTAATTACCACATTTACGCTGATGATGTTCAGGTCTACCCTATGTTCCCTAAAACGTGTTGTACCTCGGCCATGAATTCGTTTTCGCATGAACTTAATCGTGTTTACCATTGGTCGATAAGCAGTAAGCTGAAACTAAACACATCAAAGACGAAAGCATTGATTCTCAATAGAAGTAGGATCGTCTTAAATGTATCACCTCTTTTTATGAACAACTCTCCTATTAATTATGTTGATAAAATCAAAGATCTAATGATACATTTTGACCCTAGCCTTCAAATTGCGGGCTCTTCACTTACAGCACTGAAGAATCATCGTACCTTGTTACTATTGCATAAAATCATAACCACCAAAGAACCTGAATACGACTCGAAAAGTTATTTCCATAAAATCACTCAAATGACTATGAAATAATATTTTGCATGAATGCAATAAAATGCTTCAGCACATGGCGTATGCGTAACATATTTTATGAGACACTGCACGACAGTGCCAACACCACTTTCCGTCTGTGATCCTTTGTAATTCAGGTCGAGGACGTGTGCATTTATTCTTTTCCCTCCAATTCGCAAATATATGCAACGAGGCAGCAAAGTCAGACAAATATCCCCCAAAACAACAACAAAAATTGGATGAAAACAACAACTAATGTCGCTATTTATATTATTCGTGTATTCGAATGGAAATATAATTAGGATTCCACGCAGACATGAAAAGGCTGCTACACGTCCGCACTCCCACAGTTTCTCATGTCGAGCATTGTTTAATTGTTGCACTTGTGTATGAGCATCAGTTGGAACACCAGCGGCAGCAGTTTCATTCGAACCAATTTCAATAGCCAAAGCGGCACGTTACTCCGTACAGTCTGTAGTCGTCTCAGTGCTCTGGAGTGCGTTTTATTATGCAGTGTATCTCTCGCGTCTGTACTTTCTCTGGCGATGTTGCTTCATTGTATATAGAATGGGAAATAGTTATTGAGCCATGCAAATGCTTCGGGAAGGCCTTGGTAACGTCACACCACGCCTCGAGACCAAAGGTTGTGTAGCATCTAACTGGGATGTTAGATTTATGAATAGAATTATGTTCCACCTTTGTGTTGCGTCTACGCTCGGGGCATGCAGGGAATTTAATGAAAGGACATCAATCATGTTTGCATTACTATGACAACACTCCTCCGCCCTCCTGCACAGCATCAAACAGAGTACTAGCGACGCAATATTATCCCCATTCAAACAGCGTTGAAGTATTAAGGGATTCTTAAGTAGAGTATTCCAGCTAACTGAAGGCAACCCACATCAGTTCTAGGAAGGGTGGGTGTATAAATACTACAATCCCCCGCGGCTTGGGTTAATACAAATTCAACAGAACATCGACTTCGATAAGGTCAATCAGAAAATGAAAAGAATCCATTATGTACTGAAATGCCATTCATCCCTGGCCCTCATCATAGCTGTTCATTCCCGAAGATATTATTTTTGAAACTGCCGCATAAATACTCGTATGTTCACCGGCCTGTTTATTTGTTGCGAAATAGTTTGTTGACAAAAGGAATTAATTATTGCTCCCGTGGAGCCTATTGAGAAGACAGGGGCGACCGAGCTGTTTCTTCCTAAAGTGCGTAGCAGGGCTTCTAAAAATAGGTTAACATGCTTGGCTGTGAAAACAACTTCGATCGGGTTATTTCCCACATCCTTACATCATCAATTATACGAAAAGCCTTGCCTCGGGGAATTGTTTTTCTATTGGTTAAGCCGATATTGACTGCACATATAATTGAGGGAGATAGATAGAAAAGGGTAAACAGGTGAACATAAGGTGTTGTGATGAAAAAAATAAAAAAACAAATGCCACACAGGAGACATACCCGACACCAATATTTAGTAATTCGATCGGTTAGCTTAAAACTTTGTTAGAACTGGGGACGTGACATTTGATACACCTACGAAACACTACCTTGGTCACCGTGGTTCATGAAACCAAAACATGCAGCTTCACTTACGTTTTAGTTTGACAACTTGAACTTAGGGAGGAAAGAAAGATTCCGAGAAGAAAAGAATGACATCAGAAATACACCACCGAAAAAGCAAGGTGACTTTAGAGGGATAAGTTTCTAGGGCCAATACGAACTTTTCGAGACAAGAATGAAACCCTGCAAAGGTATAATGTGAAAACGACTCGATAAGAGCGGTGATAGGCAAAATTACGCACTTAACCCATCACGATGGAAAGCGTGGCCAATAAGCTCAATACCAACATGCCACGTACGGTTCATCAAACCAGAAAGTCCGTAGATCTGTTACGGTACACGTGCTTCTTGTTCGGCGCAGATTTACTCCATAAGTCTTAATCGTCCGTCTTATAAGCCAAGGCCTCGGAACTATACGCATTGAAATTCAATTTAGATTTTAACCTAATATCTGTTGTGGCTACCATAGAGCACAACGATGATGCCATATAGGATGTTTACATTGGTGGTCAGCACACTTCACCTTATTCATATAAAACACCATATTTGTCTGTTATTATTAAAATTGCTCCTAATTCAAAAAAAGGCGATCCTATGTCTTGCACCAACCACCGTCTTAAGGATTCGGGCCTAGCAAATCGAATATAGACCAGATCTTCCCATTATGCCAGATCCTGGAAAAAATCAACGAGTTCCAAGTGGATACTTACCATCTTTTTATCGACCTTCCGCATTCAACAGGATGTCCGATATCGGAAAACTCGTGATGCACTCTGCAGTTTGGACGTCATACCTCCGAACTTTTCCAAGCATGCACCTGATTTCGGCCAGGAGACGCACTGTCCTGTGATTTCTTCAATTTAATTCTTGAAAGGATAGTGAGACAGGCAGGTGTCAACACTAAAGGTATTATCTTTTTCAAGAGCTTTCAACTGCTGGGATATGCGAACGACATTTATGTATTTCATGGCAAGCTTAAGCGCGCCGTAGTAGAAGCATTCACGGCATTTGAAGAAAAGGCAGGCCTCGTTGTAAATGAGGATAAAACAAAATATATGCTGTCGAATAAGAACCGCTCCTTCGATCACAGGCTTGGGCAGAACGTAACCATTGAACGTCTTTAAGGAGTTTGCCTTCCTCGGAGAAAATGTTAACGCCATAAATGACAACTTGGTGCAGATCCGATGAAGAGTCACTCTGGGGAACCTGTGTCACTTTGGTTTGTTCAAAATTACTCTCTACACAATACTGATCTTGCCAAATCTACTTTACAGAACCGAATGTTATACGACAAGCAAGAAAGCAGAGATTCTGGGCTCTTTTATAAAAAAAAATTATCCGCCGAATATACTCGTATGGCCTTAAGGGTTACATTAAGAGTTACTTTACTTTTACTTAGGTACGTTTAAGAGTTACTCTCTTATGGTGTTTGTCACACAACCTGGACGGGGTGTAGATGGTTTGTGTCGAAGATGCTCATTCACTACACTCCGGGGGTGGTTGTCCTAGATAGGATTTGAGGGATTGAACTGAATTTGTCGCGTTGGTTGTAGTTCACAGTAACTTATTTTGTTTCCATGTCATCAAGGTGCCATACTGGAAATGCATACACAGAGTATGGATTTTGAAGTGATCTTATACTGCGAGTGTTACGCCTTCGTCAGCATTTTTTGATCATACCATTCACAACTTAACAGTCAGTGATGGAAATAGCAAACGGAGGAGAAGGCACAATCGCGAACTATACAAGCTGTATAGTTACGTAGGCGCAGTCCGGGAAGCAAAAATACGTGGTCTACATTGACTCGGCCACATCGAGTGTATGGACGACCGCGGTCTAGCCAAGGTCTTCAAATCCCAGCCACCTGGATCGAGAAGGCCAGGGCTGCCGAACCTTCGGTTCAGAGACCAAGTGATCGCGGACATCAGGAAACTTTGTCTCTCCAAGTCTTGTAAAAATTACTGCGAATTTTTTTCTCTAAAAATTGTGCTCTTATCGTAAGCCCATTATTTTGTTATCTTTCACTGACTTCTGAAACCAGCACTAGTTAGCTCCTGTCGGGGGAATATATAAGAATTTACGGATCAATCATTTGAGTTATTTTCGAAATTGAAAGTCTCCTAAGATTAGTAAACATTAGAGAAGATATATAACCAAGCCCGAAACAGATAGGCTGACAGTCAGTTAAATTTCAGAAACATTAAATAGCTTTAAAAATTGCTGTATAATACTTTTATATATATAGAAATATGTGTCTGAGACAACAGGGAAGTGTCGCCAAGTTCCGAGACCTTACAAACCTCTACTAAAGAAGACGAAGTTCGTGTTATCGATTAGGCTAAATTTTCCCAAAGGGTTCGGATGGTAAACGGTTCGTTTCGTGCCATGTTGATCATCAGCTTTAAAACTTTGAAACACGGGGAGGGAAACATGACAGCGTAAAATTAACTCCATGTGGCGATGTATGCATGACAATGATCCGAGCAAAACTTCTCCATTAGTGAAGCAATATCTAGATGGTAATCATAGAGGTATGTAGATACGATAGTCAGCACAATGATCTGAGCTTAATCGTATTGGGCATTTTTAAGCAATATCTAGAGAGGCATCAATGGGGAAACCCCGAGTAAAAATTATGGATTGTGGTACCCGGCCGCCTATAACTCCGGCGCACCGCAGATGTGCTTAAATATTTTGAAATCATTGAAAATAAAAGTTTTCCAATCAAATATAATATTAGCAAAGGCAAAATAATTTTCGTAACAAATACCCGAATTTTAAATATCTTTTACAGGACAGTTTTTACTATTCTTTTCTTATGAATTGTATACTACTAAATGTAGAGGATTATAATCAATACCCTTTCCGTTGATTATGAAATAAAACATTGCAAACAAATGTAGGGTAGGCTCGTGAAACGCAAGAAGCCTTGGTGCGTTTTACGAAACAATGGATGAAATATCCGACAATTTCTCTTTCTTCGACGTGAAAATTGTACTCAGAGTTTCAATGCAAGAATTGAAAAGTAAGCGAAATATATGCTAAAAATAGAAGGAGAAAGACTCCATGTTCCATCAAACTTAAATGGTCTTAAGAGAATCCAGGCTAACTGCATATCACTGGATGGAGTAACGCGCAACCAAATTAATCATTTACTGATAGAAAATAAATAACAACTCGTGCAGGGACGGGTTAAGAATATCCCTGCAGCGATACCTATCGCTTGTCGTAAAAGGCGACTAAACAAAGGTAAACAAAAATCACATCTAGGCAATTTAGAAAACACCAAGGTGAGCCTAGGGACACATATACCACCATTAAACTGCCCCACAAGTGTGCATGCAAATCAGTGGGTTGACACGACTGGAGATCACCGGTGTTATAAGAGTAAGATCAATCAAAAAGGAAGGGAAGAAAGAAAACGGTCAAACCGTAGCATTATGGAAAAGAACGCTAAAAGGAAAAGCACTACCCCGCCAGGCACTACTAATGGTCGTGATCCTGGGACGAGCAGCAATGCTCGGGTCAGAGCTATAGGATTTCCGGGGGATAGCAAAGTAATGCAACGGCGTAAGCCACATTTAAGAGTCGCGAGTTGGAACGTTGGAAGCATGAGTGGGCGCAGCTATGAACTTGAAGAAAGGATGGTTAGAAGGCGAGTAGACATCCTGTGCGTACAAGAGACGAAATGGCGAAACACCGGTAATCGGGCACGTTTCTTGGACGTTAAAACAAAAACCTACAAGATGTTTTACTATGGATTGGAACAAGGAAAAAACGGAATCGCCATCATCTTTGCGGCAGAGTTACTTGGCAACGTCTTAACCATTTCAAAGTCCAGTGACCGTTTGATGGCTCTCAAATTGGAGATGCATGGTGAGGTGTGGAACACCGTAAGCGCATATGCCCCTCAAGTAGGATGCGAACAAAAAGAAAAAGATGCATTCTGGCTAGATTTCCACAACCTTGTCAAAATCATCCCAAAGGAAGAGCTTTTGTTTGTTGGGGGAGATTTAAACGGACATGTCGGGAAGACAAGCGAAGACTATGAAGGCTACCATGGAGGGCTGGGATACGGCACCAGGAACTCTTCAGGTGAAGATATCCTAAACATGTGCAAGTCGTACGGTATTATAGTGCTAAATACCATGTTCGTCAAACAAAGCCGGCACCTGATCACTTATAGCAGCGGCGGAAATGAAACTCAAATGGTATCCAGTTTCATGAAGCCACGAGCTAAAGATTGCAAAGTGATCCTGGGAGACGCGATCGCCCCTCAACACCGTCTCCTCCTGACTGAATTTTTTATGGATGCGAGAAAGAAGTCAAAGCAGCAAACGAAGGTGTCTGAGAGAATCAAGTGGTATAAGCTGGATAAAGGAAAAGGCGAAGCTTTTATTACCATCATGGAAAACTACCTCTCTTCCATTATCGATGAGGTCGGTAATGAGGAGTGCAGAGCACAAGACATGTGGGATTCCCTACAACAATCTGGCCTGGAGAAAGCCATATCACTGCTCGGAACATCTAAAGGCCCCTGCCAACACGCAAAAGAAACCTGGTGGTGGACAGACGAAGCCAAAGCAGTGATACACGAAAAGAAAATGGCTTTCCAAGCTTGGTCAAAGTGCTCTTCTACTAATAGAGAGGAAAAAGCTCGCCGTGAAAAGGTATATAGATGTTGCAAAGGTATCGCGAAGAAAAAATGCGCCGAATTCAAAGCGAAAAGCATGGAAGGCCTCTATCAGGAGTTGAAAGAAATATCGTCTTCTGCGTCTGACAGGAACCAGGCTACCTAGGAGCTTCGACAAAGCAATTTGAACAAAGGAGCAAATGTCTTTAAGATAGCCGCCCAGAGAAGAAAAAATGCTCAGGAGATTCGTTTCCCAAAGTTTATTCACAATGCTGAAGGCCAACTCCTTGTGGAAGACGAAAAAATTCTCCACAGATGGCGACAGTATTGCGAGGAACTTCTGAACGAACAGTTTCCCCGAGTGTACTTTCCAAGAGCCGCCCCGAATCATGCCGAAATATCCGACATCACAGTCGAAGAAGTTCGGTACGCGGTTAAAAACTCCAAGAAAAGAAAAGCTGTTGGGCCGGACGGGATACCCTCTGAGTTCTGGAAAAAGATGGGAGACATCGGGTCTAGATGGCTCATGGTTCTTATCTCCAAACTTATGAGAGGCGACACTATGCCTAACCAATGGAGGGAAAGCTATCTTCTTCCATTGCACAAAGGAAAGAGTGATACGCGAAATTGTGATAACTACCGTTCTGTCAAGCTGATGTCGCACACCATGAAGATCGTTGAACGGGTATTAGATAGCCGACTGCGGAAAATAATACGACTATCTGATGACCAGTGCGGGTTTGTCTCGGGTAAATCAACAACAGATGCAATCCAAAGTATAAGGATCATGATGGAAAAGCATCGTGATTCTTCAAAGGACTTGCATATGGTGTTGGTTGATTTCGAGAAGGCCTTTGACCGGCAACCAAGAGATCTTTTATGGGTAGCGCTAAGACAAAAAGGAGTTCCAGAAACCTACGTGCTGATTATGGACATGTACGAGAGAGCAACGACAAGAGTAAGATGCACCGCAGGAGTCACCGAAGAGTTCGCAATCAAAGTCGGTGTACACCAAGGGAGCGTCCTCAGCCCACTGCTTGATTGCTTGCTTGAAGGAAAAGTGACGGACCCCAATGTGCACCAGCTATTCTTTGCTGACGATGGAGCCATTATAAGTGATGATCAGGCGTCCCTACAACGAGCACTTGATGTGTGGGTGGACATTTTTGAGGGACACGGGTATCGTATTAGTTCAAAGAAGACAGAGTATCTGTGCTGCCCGTTCTCTGACCCTCATCAGCCTATTCCAGACATTTACTTGAATGGAAGAATGCTTCCCAAGTGTGAAAAGTTTAAATATCTGGGATCTATGATTAATAGAGAAGCAACTTGTGATGACGACATCAAACATCGCGTAAGCGTAGGGTGGATGAAGTGGCGGGAAAACTCCGCCATCTTCTGTGATCGAAAAATGCCCCCTAAGCTGAAAGGAAGGCTCTACACTTCAGTTGTATGTCCGACGCTCACATACGGTTCACAATGCTGGACAATGCACAAAAAGTATGAGAGCAAATTAACGGCAACTGAGATGAAAATGCTTCGCATGATAGCGGGAGTAACAAAGCGTGACAGAATTAGAAGTTCAAAGATCCGAGGAAGCCTCCACGTAAAAGAAACCATCACAAGAAATATAGAGCGCGACCGACTCAGTTGGTATTGCCATGTTCAAAGGAGAGATCCTTTGAACCCCGTCCAAAAGGCGTTATCAATCAACATTCCAATTTCAACACGCAAAAAAGGTAGGCCGAAAAACAATTGGTGCAAACAAATGCAAAAACACCAGCATTTGATTGGCCTCAGCGATGAAGTAATCCCAAACCGGGAAGCCTGCCGCTACTTCCTGAGGTCAAACCGGACCCCACAAGCGGACCAGTAGGAATGCAGTTAAGTGGGAAGGTTATGGTCCTACACTTCTGACCATAACGACGCCGGGATAAAAAGGAAAAGAAGAAGACTGAGAAAATAAATAACATACCAACGTACCAGATGCTAAAACGGATTGCAGTTCAGATCACACCCTTAATAATCGCCAAAATTAAAAGCCCAATCCAACACAAGAATGTATGAAAAAAAATAAAGTTGAAAAGCTATAAGGCCCTTGTATGCAGCGTCAATACCAGGACGAAATTAGTAACCGGCTTACCTTACTAGATGGCTTAGAACTTAACAAAATAGGTAGAAGCAGTAGAGTCAACAATAAAAAGTGCATAAAAGGAAAACAAACTAGACTATTGCAAAACCCACAAGCTTTAGTTCGATGAAGAATGCGAGGAAAAAGTCAAAGCCATAATGTTGAAAATACTGAAGCAGTAAAACAAACAAAATATCAGATCGTACGAAAGGGAGTCAGCCATCTCATTCGGGAAATAAAAACGATAATGGAGAAGGGAAAGGTTTGCTAACATTCACAAAGAAGAAATGTATAAGTATTCAGGGTTAAAGCATTGAAAAACGATGTTTTCCGCATTGCAGCAGAAACTCGGGTAGAACTATGGACCGTTGAGGAAGTTGATGAAATAATTCATCGGTTTAAGATTAGCAATAATTCAGGAGTTACATGGGCTCATCACCACACCATTTCATAATGCATCTTGTACTTGTGGAGCCTTAAGTAAGATTCCCGAAAACAAGTATGCCTAAAAAAAAAAAAAGGACGAGTTAAAGTACGAGACGAAAGATTAAGACAAGGAGACGCCTTGTTACTACTTCCTTTCGATTAAGTACTGGAAGCGCCTTTAGTTAAATTAATAGGGAATAAACCCTAATGAAATTACACCCACCCTAGCTTACTCTGACGATCTGACCTTAAAAGAAAGGCAAAGAATAATAGCAGGAGAGAAAGTAAATGAAGAGAAAATCATTTATATGGCCGTCGACCGACTTGAATCGATCCAAACCCCGCATCTGACTGTGCTCGACGAGCGGACGAACGATCAAAAGAATAATGTGTCGAAAACCCGTAGGAAAAAAAAATCTAAAAGGTCACGCCGTAGATGGAAGGACCATATAAGAATGGACCTAGAGGAGATGTAACAGAAGAGCGAAACATGGAAAAGTCAAATTCATAACAAGAAGACTTGGTTAAGGGTTGCCAACAAAGTTTTAAACTTCTGATTTTCGGTTACAATAATAATAATATGATAATAATAATACATAGTTGATTCATATAAATGGGTTATCCAACAAAAGGTGTCATTTTAAAATATCATTATTAAATTATTGCTCAAATATTATACTCCGTACAGTGTGCGCCATCTCATATGGGTCGATGTAAACTTCGAATAACTTCAACAATTGTCAACCGATTTTCATATGTCATAGTATTTCGGAAACGTCGATTCAGTACAATTTTAACCATGAATCACTTTATATCAAAAGAACGCGCGGAAATAGTTTCAATGTTCATTAAAAATGAACGCTCGATTGTGCTAACTAAACGTGCGTATCTTGGAAAATATCGTGATCGTGTTGCGCCAAAAAAAGATACAATTCGTCGTTGGGCCTCGAATTTTTTTCAATTTGGTTCTGTGGCAAGCCCTCGTGAGCAGCCTAGGCCACGTCCGCGGCGTTCAAACTCATCTATTCAGTCTGTGAAGGCCAGTGTTCAAGAAGACCCAAGTTTATCATATCGGCAATCATCGCAGCAGTTAGGCATCAGTGGGACCACTTTACGGAAAGGAAGATCTTCACTTATTTCCATACAAAGTGCAGATAACTCAAAGAATTGACATACGCGCTTGGCATACGCACAAAATGTCGTTGCAATGATTAATGCTGAGCCAGAGTTCTGGCAGCAAATTTTGATGACCGATGAAGCACATTTTACGCTCTCTGGCTCAGTTAATAAACAAAATTGTCGCATCAAAAATGCTCACATTATTCACGAAGAGCCGCTATATGATCAAAAAGTTACTGTTTGGGCCGGTGTATGCGCTAAAACCATCATTGGACCGTATTTCTTCAAAATTGGCGATACAGTGGATGGCGATCGATATCGGTAGATGTTGGAACATTATGTGGTCCCAGAAATGTGTTAAAAAGGCTTATTTCACTTTTGGTTTCAACAAAACGGCGCGACATGCCATACTGTGGACAAAACAATGAACCTTTTGCGTAAGAAGTTCCCTGGATAATTGGGGTTAAAAAAACGGCGATAGTGACTGGCCTCCGAGATCGCCGGATTTGACTCCTCCGGACTTTTTTCTTTGGAGATACTTGAAAAGCAAAGTGTATGCTAATGGCCCGAAGACAATACAACCGTTCGAAAGAAACATTCGTGCAGTAATCGCAGAAATTTCGACCGAACTGCTCGAAAATGTCATGGAGAATGCGCGAAAACGAACCCATTTTTGCATCGACAATAAAGGCGGTCATTGAATAGATATTGTTTTCAAAAATTAATCAAAATAAATTGTAAAAGTCTAAGTTCAATAAAAGTTTTTGAATTTTCAAAATCGGTTGAGAATTGTTGAAGTGATTCGAAATTTATATCGACCCTTGTGAGATGGCGCACGCTGTGCTTCTATAGATAAAAGCTAAAGGCTATGGATTGGTTCAAATTTGCTTCAAAAATTGCGAAAATATCAAGGACTTGATCATATTATTTCCACTGCTTTTGATCATCATCAAGCGCCTTCTCCCATAGCTCTTTTGAACTGACTTTAATCAATAAATCATTAATGTTGATTCGGTGATGTGGAGAATTCAACTCGTGTTTGCCCGGCTAGCACAGCTCGCCATCGTAGCCGAGAGTTTGCTTGAAAGCCTAGATATGTCTATTTCGAAACAATACTTTGCAGTGCACTTTATTCCAGACTTTGGTTACCATGCTTATAAGGTCCAGTTGACATAAGAATTGAAATAGAAAATGAGGCACAAAGCCATACTTTCTTTGGTTGGGTGCTATTCCAATGGGCCGCCGAGGTCTACTTCGAGGTCTACTAAGACAACTTCTACGCCAATGATCTGCCAGTTATTCATGCACTAAAGGAAAAGTTTTTATTCGGGAAGTACAGAGTTTTGATCTAAAATGAATCATTTCACAACCAAATAAATACTTTCCTACGTATATGGTTATGTTTATTAACACAAAATTGTGGCAAATCGGACTAGAACAACTAATAATCAACAAATTCCCGGTACTTTTTGAACGTAACCCCTACAATGGTGAGCACGTTAAACTGAAATCATTCGAAAGTGGGCTAAGATGGCTTCTTAAAAAAATCAAAAAATTTATTTTCTATTTTTTGTGAAAGGGGAAAAAGAGAAAATGCCTGAATTCAAATTATCTATTATATCCAAGTGGGATATTAACATTTTCAGGGAATCACGTTTAACTCAAAATCAGTCTCTGATAGTAACAATATTTTACACGGGGTTCGACTCATCGAAATCGTATTTTGCGATGTTTCTTCCCAGCGAACTCTTGTAATATACAGCAGGTCTCTTTCACCTATGGCAAGAAGCGAATCCTCCCCGATATAAGTGAAATTTCGGCTCTGATCTTCCACGTGCTGTCGCCAGCGTGGCCAACGAACTTGTCAAGTTTGGTATGATCATATATGTAAATCCACTGATTCTGGTTCAAACATTATGCTTGACATTAGATCTGCAATAAGTCCGATTTATCATGAATAACAGAATGCTAATCTGCTTTACAAAATTGCTTTACAATCATTCAGCATAGATAGCCTCTTATAGCGGAGTAGCAATATCTTTGTTCGCCTACGACGTTAGATGTTGTTATTCCAGACTCTTATTAAATATTAAAACGTTTTAAAGGACAAATGGTTTCTCCTTGATTATATCAAAGCTAATGGTCACATGCCAACAAACTCCCGACTCAATGATTTTAGCCATGTGTATAAGCGCGTAATGGTACCGCCTAATTGCCACGCTTATCTCAGACATCATGTGGAACAACACCTACTGAGAACTCAGTACATTGAAAACCTTTTACTCCCCCAGGACAACACAACAACGAAAACAACTGTTCCAAAACCAAGCAACCACAGTCACCAACTCCGATTTCCAACTCCCCCATATGCCCACACATGACTCACTTAAATAAGACAAAAACCAACGAAATGTTTCACCTTTGACCTACAACGCGTTCCATAGACATTTTAGGTAAACGTCGAAAGCCCAAGTGAATTCAAATGGAGCCTTCAAGCCGCCGACATGCTTACATGCCTTTTTCAAATGCCAAATGTCCTAGAACGCGGGTGAATATTTCATCTCGCGAGTGTAGGTCTTCATTTTTATTCGAACATGAATCCGCGTCCCTCGGAGACCGATGGATCAGTACTCCCGCATGGAAATTGTGTGATGTAGGCATTGGGAAGTCTTGCCTAATTCGGCGTGACGGAAAAATATCGACTGACATGATTGTGCCAATTATTCTCTATACAAATGTCACATCTCCTGGGTTCTGGCGTGAAATCTGGTGCAAAAATGATGATGTTGGATGCACTGTCACTTGTCAGAAGGATGCTAGGGAGGTAATTGATGATAAATATTAATTAGAGGAGGATTCCCGGTGATGTACGTGATATTTTGCTACGACAAGTTGAATGGGAAAAGCGCTTCTTAAAATCTGCAAATGCTTGCATTTCTGTTTTTGGAGGCATGTACTTCTTGTGACATGGCAATTCTGCTTTTTTGTAACCTAAGCGAATGACTTCAGTTGCCAATTAATGTCTATTTCCCTCAATGTTCACCCATTAACCCACTAATTCACTTGCTATCTGCCATGCAAGCTATTCAATTAAATTTCATTTTCATAATCTCCCAAACTTGTAAGCATATATCTGGTTTTACAGTCGAATATGACACCCCATTAGATATAGTCATTAAACCTGATTAAGCCGACAATCGACTTCAAGACCCGCCAACGACCAAACAAGAAAGCCTATATCGAACATGCGGCTTACCAATACCAAAGTGGTATTTGCAAATTAATTAATTAATTATG
Source organism: Merodon equestris (assembly GCA_958301585.1). Taxonomy (NCBI): domain Eukaryota; kingdom Metazoa; phylum Arthropoda; class Insecta; order Diptera; family Syrphidae; genus Merodon; species Merodon equestris. Next base: position 39,241,577 of record OY284416.1, on the reverse strand, counting down.
TGCCACCCTATCCATTAGAAAAGTATCTGGTTTCAAGGCAATTTCCCCAGAGCGGGTGGACTTAGGTTATGAATAGTTAATGAGAAAATAATTAATAGTTTTGCTAATGTCGCGTTGAAGATATTAAGAGGTCTGCAATTAAATAAGCAGCCGTTCAGAGATAGGTGGAGCTTTATAAAAGGCCTATTAGGGAAATAGCTAGTTCGGTTAGACGGGTGAGTGCACTAAGTAACGGATGAAGTAAGACAAGCAAAATTGAGTTGAAAGCACATGGCAGTGGGTTCGTAGTGCCAACTGAGTAAAAGTCTTATACCAAATTCTAGGCGGATAGAAATACAAGGTCTCAAAATTTAATAACTAAAATATTACTACAATTCAAATCGATAGGAAGAATGAAGATCGAATACCAAGTCATTGAAATTTCACTTCATCAACATAGGTAGTATTTTTCCATTGGAACGAACGAGTGCCTTCCTATCCATTTCTGATTAGTTCCATGCCTTTGCATCACGGTCAGGATATTTATGATTTTTTACAAGACCACATCGGAATTCCTAGGCGGTTTGCTAGGCCTTATCGAAGTGGTTTTGAACAAAGAAAGTCCCAAGGATAAGGCTGACGAGTTTCGGTGTCTATAGGAATAAGCTCTACAAAATGGGATTTAGGCAGGGCAGCGAATTGTTATGATGCTTATTAACATTCATCATTGAACAGGTTGTGCGAGACTTGCTGGCAAACACAAGAGGCACGATCTATTTAAAATCTGCATGATGACTTAAGTACAGAGATGAAATTGGCGTCATTGGATGAACATGAGGCGTCAATATCGCATTTAAAGCATTGAGAAAAAAACAGCAAAAGTGTGTTTAACGGTATGGTAAATGAGGGTAAAATTAAATGCATGTCATCACTAAGGTAGAACGAACAATATCAACACCATGGCTAGAAAAACACCTTTGGTAGCTTCATCTGAATTAAACAAAGATCTCGGCTACCTTGGATTACTAGAAATAACCGGCAACAACAGCACCACTAAAATGAAACAGAATAGCTCTTGTCAACCGCTGCTGCTATGGACTCGAGAAGTGAATGAGAAGTAGATGCATTACATTTTAGTGATCGTATATATGAGTATGTAATATATTTGGCCCAAAATAATACGGAAAAATGGGTCAAGGATCTGCTTGGCCTACACAAAAAACTTCCCATTTGGTACCCTATGAGACTATAAGCCCAGAGTCCAGTGGAGATAGCTTGCAAAAACTTAATTGGCTCTTCAAAACGTATTCGAAGTTGACATCTCAACCTGTTCCCAAGATATGCGCTACGAACAAAACTTCACGAACATACGAATGTAAACATCCTCAGAAAACTTGGAAATACATGTGTCCAAATTCAAATTGATACTCCCGACGACCGTATCAAGCCACATGCAAACTCTTTGAGAGCTGGTAAAGAACTGAAAAAAACAGCTTAAGTGGCAATGTGAAAAAAACATGTTTACCAACACATTCCAAACATGTTTCAGACATGTTTACCAAAGTAGTAACGAAAAAAATGTTGGGAGTTGGAATGAATTCCTCTTTATATAAAAAAAAAAGTTTATTTATAATGAATAAAATATTGTCCATCGCTAACCATTTTCCCATTTTTCGGCAGAAGAACTTTTAGGAAAAAAATACCGTCGCTTTCTGAAGTTATAAAAAAACTTTTCAGCTTTGAATAGACACTTGAATGATATTGTTGAGAAATTGGCAGAGAATTCCCAAATCAAATTTCGACAATTATGCAGCACCAGAACATCAAGTCAGAAAACTACAGACTCATGACAACATTCGATACCTTAAAGCATGAAAATCTAAATGAAAATGATAATTGGGAAATTGGCTTAAAAGTTACCTAAATGAACACGCCGCAAGCAGGGTTGGACAAGATTGGACAAGATACTTCATCTCATTTCCCTGGACCTATTCATAAAGGGGGTCGCGGCAAAGAGCAGTCTCAGACTAAGAGAGTCCTCTTTGTGGAAGCAAGCCAACTATGGACATACGGCCATACTCAGAATAATAGATGACCTGGGAAAGAAACATGGTTCTAGTAGCCTCCCAGCTACGACCGACTATATTTCCCCCCAAAATGACTTCTCTCTCAGAATACCAATCCTTTTCCCCAAGAGAGAAAAGTGGCTATCAAACGCCGTGGTGAACGACCACGAGATTACCCTCTTCACCGACGGAGCGAAAATGGACACTGGCACTGGGGCCGGGTTCTATCAGAGTAGAATCAGTTAGACTCCCTGATTTGTGCAGCGTTTTTCAAGCAGAAATCCTAGAAATAGAGAAAGTAGCCAAACATCTACAGGTAACCGATATCCCACAATCGGATATCACTATCTTCGTAGACAGCTAGGCTGCACTGAAGTCAATAGGATCCTGTACAACGAGATCAAAGGTTGTCATGAAATGTCGCGACTCACTGAAGTCCATCAGATACCAAAAAGTCAAACTCTGCTGGGTCCCGGGTCACAGCTCAATCGCAGGGAACGAAATAGCGGACGAGTTGGCCAGGTAAGGGTCTGAACTGGACATCAGCGAAGCGGACGCGTCATTGCAACCACCGATCAGCGCATTATACCGGATCATAAATGACACAATCATAAAAGAAGCCAACTCGTCTTGGCTTTCAAGAAACGAGAGCCACACCTAGATCATCGTGGCCATAGCAAAGCAAAAAAGCTCTTGGCGCTGGACCGAAATTCGATCCGTATGCTCGTCGGAGGACAGTGTGCCATTGGAGCAATGCTCCGGAAATGGAACTCGGGATCCAGCGACCTCTGCCGGAGCTGTGGCGATGAGGACGACGATCCAACATCTGCTTTGCCACTTCCCAGCTCCCCAGAATCGGCGCCTAGCTTCGTGGGCTAAAGATTCTTTACAGAGATTGCGGACGTAGCAAATGTAGATATATCGGATCTTCTAAAATTCATAAAGAGCACAGACAGGTTAATTACTCCACAAATGAAGGGAATCACAATGGGCCCTTTGGCTTCCGAGTTGGCACTCGCCACCTAACCTAACGTACCTAAATGAAAGATCGGTCAAGGTAAGGACATCAAGATTTACTAGCCAGGTATAACTTGGTATGTCTGGTGTTCTACAAGGCTCCAAACTGGGTCCTATACTATTTATTTTATACGTGAATGAACTACATATAACAACGAACTTACTTATAAAAATAGTACTGCCTATGCCTATGCGGATGACATAGCAATCATTATAAAGCGGGCAAATTTAAGCTAGGTCGTAGAAATACTGGAAAAAATCGTAATTTATATAGCTAAGGTCATGTACATCACTTCGAAATGGGAAGATGATGTCATTATATATCGCAGAAACGAAAGCTGTCCATTGTTGGGCCGACGTATGGAAGTTGTCCAACACATCAAGTACATTGCGATAATCGTCGACGAGCATATCCAACCTCCTGCAGGTAAGCACCTCGCTGTAAATACATCTGAAGGTAAAAGAAATGAAAAAAAAATAATACGTCTACCATGTCGGAAAAATAGTTTTTAGACTCATTTTCCTCATGGGAAATAAGCTTCTGCCTTGATAGGCCATGAAAAAATAATAATCAGACGGAGCAAGGTCAAGTAGAGATTTGGAGTATACGAGGGTGGTCCGATAAGTACTTAGGCTACAAAAGAAAAACAAAAATTTTGGAGAAATGGCGATTTATTTTTCAATATAATCTCCTTTTAGCGCGATACACTTGACCCAGCAATGCTCAAACTTCTTTAACCCGTCTGAAAAATACGTTTTCTCGAGGTCTGCAAAGTGGACCTCCGTGGCGGCGATAATCTCCTCATTCGACTGAAATTTCTGCCCGGCGAGTGACTTTTTCAAGTATGGAAACAAAAGGAAGTCGCACGGGGCCAAATCTGGAGAATACGATGGATGGGGCAGCAGTTCGTAGCCCAATTAGATCAATTTGGCCGTGGCGAGGGCGGAGGTGTGAGCCGGGGTGTTGGTGGAAGAGCACTTTTTTCTTCGCCAAGTGGGGCCGTTTTTTCTTCAATTCGGCGTCGAATCGGCCCAATAATTTGACATAGTACAGCCCTGTGACCGTTTTGCCCTTCTCCAGGTAGTCGATGTGGATCACACCTTGTGAATCCCAGAAAACGGTGGCCATCACTTTTCCGGCCGATGGGACAGTCTTCGCCTTCTTCGGAGCACGTTCGCCGGGTTAAGTCCACTGTTTCGACTGTTCCTTGGTCTCTGATATGTACCAGTGTATCCATGTTTCGTCGACTGTCACCAAACGACGCAGAAACTCCTTTGCATTGCGCTTAAACAGCGTCAAACACTGCTCTGAAATGGTCTCACGGTTGCGCTTGTTGTCCGGAGTGAGCAAACGTGGCACCCATCGCGCCGACAGCTTTCTCATGCCCAAAATTTCATACAGGATATGACCCACGCAATCTTGTGAAATGCCTACTGTCTCAACTATCTCGTGCACCTTCAATCGGCGGTCTGCCAATACGAGATCGTGGATTTTTGTCACGTTATCCTCCGTGGTAGCCGTTTTCGGGGCACCTGGACGTGGCTCATCAAAAACTGACGTGCGACCACCTTGAAACTCGTTAAATCAATTTTTGATGGTCGCCCTTGAAGGAGAAGAGTCACCGTACACAGCATCCAAACGGTCTTTGATTTCGCTGCGCGATTTCCCTTCCAAAAACAAGAATCGAATCACCGACCGATATTGCTCTTTTTCCATTTTTCTAAAATCCGCGGACACTCCCGCTTCCACACGCGGTCAACACAAAACTACGATTTCGATCCGGCTGAAATTTCGACAGTAGACATCTACTATAATGTTCAGTCGACATCGATCTCCTGTGATAGTGTCGTTTGTAATGAGCTACTTTTAAAAATCTACACCTTGCTGATCCCACCAAATGTTGAACAGAACCTTCAAAACCCATTTGCCTCTGCCGACGATGTTTATGCATAGCCGCGCTCACCTCAAGATCTTACATACTTAGGATTGCCGTACAGTTTCCACTTTTCATTGTCAGTTCTGATATGATGCAAAAAACCTTTCATATTCTGCCGTTGAACCTCCTTAAAACGTCGTTTAACGTTCCTCGGCTTCAACTTCGTAATGCTTTCAAATGTTTGGAAACTTTTGTGTCATCTACTTGTAAGGATTTTACTACATGTTGTGTCCGATAGAGCATGCTCGCCGTAAGTTTCAACAAGAATTTGGTGTACATCAACTGCACATTTCGAAATTTTGAAATGTACGATGAAGTATTATGAAATTAGCAATAAAATTCCGCGTAAATACTCGTTTTTTGCCACGAAACTCGTCACGCTTAAAGTTGTAAAAAGAAATTGCTAACAGTTTTACGAACTTACATACACTGTTTAAGTTTAAGTTCGCTCATGGTACTCGCATTTTCTTATAGATGTGTTACCATGTAAAATTCCATGCACGTAGTTCTGGCTACGTCGTCTGTTGGAAGAACTTTTTCAAGGTCCCAGTTCAATTTCCTTAGTGTATGAGATCACCTACATACAGGGTATGTTCTGAAAATAATGTCCGTAAGTCGATTAAAAATTATTTATTGAACTGTTCGTTACAAGTGATTCAAAATCTCCAGAACAGGCTCCTTTTGCGTCAATACATCGGCTCTCGAATGCACTGCGGTAGGCATCTTCGGGAATGTCCTTCAATGCCTGCGGTAAAAGCTCGTTTGATTCCATTCGGACTGAATGGCGACTAGGGGGTCATCGACCCCCCTGCTTTAAACAAGTAGTCGCAGACAATAAAAGCTGTGTGGGCCGGAGCATTGTCGTGGTGCAATCTCCAATTACCTGCGATGTCTGGCCGGACGCGTTGAACCCTGTGTTTCAGTCGTTTGAGGACTTCTTTGAAATAAAATGTGGAGTTCACAGTTGTACCACGTTCTACAAACTCGTGATGAACCAGTCCGCGGATTTAAAACAACGCGATAAGAATAATTTTCCCCGTGGATTTGCTCATCCTGGCTTTCTTGGAACGACGGGACGCTGACTCATGCCATTCCGAAGATAGCCTTTTGGTTTCTGGATCATATTCAAACACCCAAGTCTCGTCACGTTATCCAAAAATTGGGCATCACGTTTGCACATGTCGAGGTTTTCTTGGCACATTTCAACGCGGCGCGACTTTTGTTCCTCCAAGAGCAATTTTGGGACTATCGTAGCGCACACCTTCTGCATGCCGATATGGTTCGTGATGATATCATAAGCTTAAGTGTTCGGAATATTTAACATATCGGCCATTAAACGAACACTTAATCGTTGTTCTGAGTTCAACAGTTCCTTTACTCGCGCCACATTATCGGCTGTGTTGGTCGTGGATGCCCGTCCGGCGCGGTCCTCGTCATCGAGCTCTTCGCGGCATTTCAAAAGGCCTTGTGCCAACGAAACACTCTTTGCAAGCTGACTTGATCATAGAAACAGTCTCCTTCGCGGTCTTTCCAAGTTTGGTCGCAACTCTTTGTTCTAACGAGCACCGCATTTTTACCTATACAAGGTCACAAAACAATTCACACAGATAGACTCGACCTCACTCTCCGAATGCTTGGAGCAGACTGAGTGACGCACAGTGGTGCAGGAGTGAAAAGAATTAATTTTTATGAAAATTACATATGAGGCTATTTTCCATTCCTATTTTATAAAGCAATAGTTAGAGGTAAAAAATGTCTAAAAGTTCTAAAAGTAAAACATGGCAAAACCTTCAAAGTGAATCATGAATTATTGTTTACTACGATTGACGCTAAAATTGCACAAACAATTACCGATACACCATCAATGGCAGTGTGTTTCGTATGCAAAGCAAAACTATCGGAAATGAATAATTTGGATATCTTAAGATATAAACCAGAGACAACAAATACTTTAAATATGGGCTTGTCACCCCTTCACGCAAAGATAAAGTTCATGAAATGCATTCTCAATATTGCGTACAGAAAGTCCTTCAAAAAATGGAAAACAGACAAGGACACGAAAAGGCAGAAAGAGGAAGAGAAAGAAAGAATACAGGAAGTATTTTATAGAAAAATTGGACTCAAAGTTGATGTTGTTAAACAAGGCGTGGGTACTAGTAATGATGGAAACACTTCCAGAAGACTTTTTAATAATCCTAGTTTAACAGATGAAATAACTGGAGTGGATGAAAACTTGATTTATCGTTTCTCAGTTATACTGCAAGCAATAAACTGTGGTGGTGCGATCGATCCAGAAAAGTTCGGCAATTATTCTATTGAGACTGCTGAGCTATACATTTCGTTGTATAGCTGGAACAACATGCCGAATACAGTTCACAAAGTTCTTTTAGATGGTATACGTACATACGCTATACATACCAATAGGTATGTTGACAGAGGAAGCACAAGAAGCTCGTAACAAGGATTACCGTCGATATCCATGTCAAAAAAATGTTCACGTGTATCAACAAATGCTGAGTTCATGCATATGCTACTTGCTTCTTCCGATCGATTTATAAATAATTTAAAACAAGAGACGAAAAAGAAACATTTGAATTAAATGACGATGATAAGGCGTTACTATTCTGAAATCATTTAGATAAACCAACATAAATGTGAATATATGTACATATAATGCTTTTTGTCTGTTTTACTTCAATTAATTTTTTTTTTTATAAATATTTTAATATTTTATAAAATTTTTTTTCAAAAAGGTGATATACTCGTATAGTTCTTTCCTGCTTTTTTAAAATCGAAATTTAACGCAATCTCTAACAAAAAAAAAACGAAGCATTTTACAATAGTTCTTATTGCTAATACTTCTCAAGCTTTACCACCGAAAAAACTTTTTTCCCATCTAGAGCCGTTTTTGACAGCCTTCTGCAACTTTTCTTTGAAATGCTTCACCATTCTCAAGTTCTTGAAATTCCACCTTTAATTCAGAGCAGTTCTTCCACCAACTCTTCTAAATATCATTCATTTAAACTTCTCGATGTTGCTATGAGGTGCCATAATCGGCAATAATGAGGTGCCCTGTCGGTCATTAGTTGCAGAGTTTCGGGGGAATATGAACAAAGAGCAGTGCCCTTGTCCGCACTACCGCAAAGTCCACACCACCGGGAAGATAATCAATCAAATCATCTATGAAGAGAGCGAATAAAGTTGGGCTCAACGAACATCCCTGTCTTACACCAGACAAAGTCTCGAAACATTCGGAAAGTTCAGCTCCATTCCATACTGTAGCTTGTGTTTCTTTATACAACTCTTCTAGAACTCGTCCAAGCTTCCGTGACAAGCCCAAACCATATAATTTATAAAATAATGCTCCTTGGTCTATCGTATCAAAAGCAGCCTTAAGTCGATAAAAAGTACGTACATTTTTTTGCCTCGTGAAATAAAGTTCTAAGCTAGACTTCTTAAAATGAACATGTTGTCTACTGTCGAGTGCCTAGCTTTAAAACCAGTTTCAAACTCTTTTAATAGGTTTTGAGAATCGATCCATATTGTGTGACAAATTTGTAGCACATTGTAAAAATTTTATAAAAGGAAATTCCTCGATATTTTGAAGGATCCGTCTTATTGCCTTTTTTGTATATCGGAAACATGAGCGACTCCTTGAACTCCTTTGGGATAAGACCACCTTCTAAAACTTTGCTATAAAGTGTTGCCAAGTTCTCTCTCAGGTTATCCGTTCCGTATTTATAAAATTCGAATAATATTCCATTTGGCCCCGAAGCTTTTCCATCCTTCAGACCGTTCTATTTCAGGTATCCACTTAAAAATTTAGTTTACCATCCTATTTTCAACTTTACTAAAATGATGTTTAGTTATAAAAGCTATTAACATATTTTTAAAAATCATTAAAATCGATTTGTTTACTGAATCTGACACATTATAGGATAATATCTTAAAAATATCTAACTTATAACATAAATCATCAATATTTAAAATACTTTGTGTTTGGCAAACTGTAGTACTAAATACCATAATTCATACTCCTTCCGCCGGCACTGGTCTCAGGTAATGTGTTGTCACCATAAGAAAATTGTCCATTCTCTCCCTCATGTTGTGTGGTGTTTGAGTTGTTGTACTATTCAACATCTACTCAAGCGATCTTATAGGTTTTCTCCGCCATTCAATAACGCATGCAGATGATTTAGTAGCTTACAGATCAAGTCCAAAAATTGGGGTCATCAATACAGGCTGCAGTGTGACTTCGATCATATTAAAAACTAACTTACAAAAGTCAGAAAAGATACAGTTTAGGACTTTGTTGTACAGGGCTTCAAGGGATATCAAAAAGAACTCAAAAAAAGTCGCGAACCATTAGCCGTTAGATAACTTGGTATCTGGCTTGACCAGAATCTGTATTTCAATAGATATATACTTGTAGATGCTTGTCTTGCAGGAGCTTAGAAAGCCTTCGGTATGGAGTCTGCTTCGCAGTAGTCAACTTGACCGCAAGTTAAAAATCATATGCTACATGGGCCATATAAGGCCCATTATCGCGTATGGTTGTCCGGTGAGGTTAAATGTAGCGCAATCTTATATGAAAAAGATTCCATCCGAGAAGCAGTGCTTTAGAGCCTGTCTGAGAATGTACAGAACACAGAGTCCCTGAACGATGGAGCAGGCCTAAGCAATATCAAATTTCTTGTTCAATTGAGCCGAAACTATATCGTAAGGGAGACATAGCCCAATGACAATAATTTGATCTTCAGGGTTTACTACCCCAATTATAGCTACCACGAGAGCCTACCCCGATCGGGATTTATTCCCCCCAGAAACATTTCTCCATACAGATTTCGAAAGGTTAGTATAAAATAAAGATAGTATTCCATTAATTTACCACCGCCACCGGGGCGCTTGGACAAGCGGCTCATCCACGACGGACACGTTGATACTGCTCGTGAGCTCATGCGTAGCGGATTGATATCTCGCCGATGTTGCTACACAGCACGCCTATTAAAGGTGGTTTCCGGGTGAAAATGCTTTCCACAGCAGTGCGTTACTCCGGTGAAATTCTCCTCTCTCCTTAGTTCCATAATTAGCTTGGGTTAGCTAGGGGATCTTTTGGAGGTTCGGCGCGTCATCATGCCTAGATGAGCCTGAGAACTGACTGTGGGCTTTTAGCTTTGATGAGATCTCACGGATTCACACTGAGCGAGATGGCGAAGTTGAGTTGCTAAATGATGCACTCAGGAAGGTGACCACTCAGAAAGAATTACACGACCAGTCAACTTGATTCAATTTAAATTGGAATTAAGTAGCTTAGGGTAGCATGAATCAGGGTTTTTCATAAAGGTTCCTAGAAAGGCCAATTTTAAAATGTATAGATAAAAATAAAAACCAAAACTTAAAACCAAACTGAAACATTTAAAATAATGAAAACCATGAATTTACATAATTTTTTGAACAGTCTACATATACCCAAAGAGTTAGGCTCATGTAGGTGCTCAAAATCACAACCCTTTCAGGAATTTTTTTCCTCCGCTATCCTTCTGCAAGAGAAATGAGATGTATTATGATGAGACCGCAGAAATCGTGAGATTATATTTATTTGGAGCCTGGGACAGCAGGTATTTGGGATCCATTTTCCAGGTAGGTATATCGTCCGGTCCAGTCAGGGAGTAGATCAGTGTTACGAGTACTTTAAAAATGGTCAAAACTCTCTTTCTTAACTCTTTTGTATATTATTAATAATTTCTTCTAGAATTTAATAAAAGTTTTTTGAACAAAGGCCATTTCCATTAATTGCTGGCCTTCCTCCCACAAATGTCCTCTATTCACTCTAAAAATATTGTCTCATTTGAGTAATATTTCTCCACCAAACATTAAAGGAATTTTTAATAAAACTTACTATCTATCCGCCAACAGGGCTCGACACAAATCCAGCGACAGCTTCCATTTGTTATCTGCCCACACCTCTCGGCTATGACTCAGACTAAAATGTATTTTCTCCGAAAAACTGAACCAACCCCAATAACAAAGAAAAATGGAACCCAACCCTTCCGCTGTCGACATAACAGCTTTACAATATTATTACTCAGCCAAACAGCCGCGCACACCATTAGCTGTCTGGCAAATAAAACTTTCTCCCAAGGTCATTACACCACCATCCTGCTGATTGTGTCCTGCTACAAGCAAACGTGCAATCGAGATACATTACATGAAGAAACATCTAGTTCACGTAATCGATCCTGTGGGTTGCTAACGAACAGACCAAATGATATCGATAAACTTCCTCTGGCAACAAAACTTCGCTCCCACCCATAAATCAAACACTCTTTGCTCCTTCCCCTCTCCTGTCTCATACGTGGAGGGACAATGAAAAACAAGTGAAGAGACTAGATGAGAAAAGTTTTGGTCAGCGAAACCCCTGATCACTAGCCTATATTGTGGCTCATAGATAAACCGACAACCAACCGTCGTCGGAGCATGGTTTCTATCATTGCCAGACATGTCTTTGTTAAGTTATTGATGTAAACACGTTTTGGTTCCAAGAAATCCTTATCTGAGAGAAGTATCCCCATCCCGATACCATTTAACGTGACCCGCATCCGCATATGAGTGGGGCAATCCCAACGAGCCTTGGTGAATTTTTAAAAGTACCGAGCTCGATGCTCCACTTTGTTTTGTCTCTTATTTCCTATTATCAATCATCATTCATTAAATGTTGTATATATGCGGCTGTGTACTTTGAGTTGGAGAGGTCGACTCGGGCAGATGCTGTGTTGCTTTGCCTTTTGTCATCGATTTGTGCCGCACTCGAATTGGAGCACGGTAATAAAACTGATGGTATTCCCTGTTTTAGTTTTTCTCGATTTTCCTTTCCTGCTCCTCGTGCACTGCCGAATAAGTAGGGAAAGTTATTCGGGATGGCGGGGAATGCGGACATAAGGATCATGATATCGTAAGTTGTGCTTGTTTGCGTTGCTACATCGAGTTCCGGATTTCCCGGAGAAACTCGCATGAATTAATCAGCATAATTTCCTCATTTGAAGAGGAGTCCTTGTTTTTACAGGGAATCATGTGCATACGAGTATGCGATAACAGGGAATTGTGTACTTATTATACGGGTTTATGTGCTCAGTATATGTGGATGGTAACATTTTTCAAGTTATAACGTTCTAAAGTACTGGAAGGGAGCTTAACAGACGAAAGCGATGTTCTTGCCTCTCTTATCGCTGTTGACTTTAAAGTGCTTCTGAATATAGTTTTAGTTAGGGGCATATCATTTTTGGCCTTGTCTTTTTTCTAAAACAGAAGATGGGACCTCCAGCAGTTACATTTACTGAGGTATACATTTACATCATTTTAGTGGCCCTGAAAAAAATTGATAAACCAAGCTAAACAACTTGAAGACGATGAATTCGAAGTTCTTTTCTAATTATAGAATGCGTTGACGCTTATAACGTCAATAACTTGCAGACAGAACTTTCATCTCAAATCATGAAAAATCCTACTAATTAGGTTTTAAGGGGTAAATTTCTATACAGGAGAACTTCGAGCAACTTTTCCAAAACAAATGTATTACAGAGGGTTTCGTCAGTAGTCTATTATAAGAAGCAACCCGAAATACAACTTCGATGAATTTGCTGTAATGGGATTCGAACCTTGTGCCATCGCAGATAGCAGCCAGCAAATTACTATTGAGCTATGGCGCTCTCGTTGCCGTTTGTTATTAGTGAGCCAAGGCAGAAGAAATGACTGATTTGAATCTGCAAATTGTTGTAATGTTGGAATTGTGCGCCTTTTTCTGATTACAGATGATAAGGGGTAATCCAATAAGAGGTGACATTTTAATTACATGCCATTTCCGAAATCGTCAGCTTTCATGTGACGCACTTGAACCTGACGAGTATACCTCGATCCATCCAATGTCAGTGAGAATTTGTAGATTGCCAGTGTTGTGTAGCAATAGTTTTTTTTCGAAAATTATGCTGGTGCGATTGCACCAACCATCTTCTCCTATCCCTTATGGCTTTATTTCCAAGTTCCATTTCACAGGGACTCTTTCCTTAGTTGACCGCTTATACGAGTACATTTTATCCCAATCCACAAAAAATGAGCCGTCCAATTTTCGCCGAATTAATGCCGATCGACAATCACTAAAGCAGGCGATCCACGGCGAATTTGTTCGTCGAATTCGTTCAGTTCCAAAACGTGTTCGACGTTAGTAGAAGTGTTCGCGAACAGATTTCGACGTTTTGTTCGCGAAGAATAGAAAAGTTTCTATCTTGCCTGTGACGAATAAATTCGCGGTCTCACAATCCTTGTGTGCAAAAAGTTAACGTCGTTGTAACAGACTTCAGCAAGGCCTTTAATAAAATCTCGCATCAAATTATACCTCTTAAATTCAATGCACTTCTTAAAACACTTCACTGGCTTCCTCGATTTCAGATTCGATCTACTTTCTCTCTTTCTCTTTTTAAGAAATGTCTTTTACCATCGCCACTGACCCTCTCTTTAATCTTTTTTTTTTACGAGTATTACTATAGGTATTAAGCTTATTAAGGTTTATATTGTTTAAGTTATATTGTTTGTTGGAGGTCTGTATTCAAATTTTTGTCCCAGTGACCAATGTCGGCTGACTTTTTTGCCTGAAGTGATACTACGGATATGGACTACCTGGTGAAATGGCCAGGTGAAATGAAGTCCTCAATCGGCTACCAGGATCCTGTCATCAAACAACATTACACTTTACAAGGTGAAATCTCCACCAACGTTTCGTTTACTAAAATAAAATGCCTCGACCGCTTCAATGCTTTCTCGTAAGTCCCAACCTGGGAATGATTAATAAGAAGACAGAAGTCACTGAAAAATGCAACTTAAGTCTATTTGTTCAAGGAAATAAATTATAAAAAGACGCAGTCAATAGCGATGCGGCCTTTAAGCCCTACAAAGATAACAAAGAATTCTGGTTTTAAAAAAGCAGTGACTCATTTTTAACATATTAAATTGAGAAAGACGACTTTGATTTGAAGGCCTGGAAAATTAAAGCTTTTACCATAAGTTTACGCTGTTAAGGAATACTCCTGCGGTGAGCATTATGCGAATTGTAATCATTAGCAACAAAGGCTGTTGCCCAGTCGTATACTCGTAAATAGCACCAATGAAGGTTTGATGACATTTTAGGCAAAATTTTTTTTTTATTTCATATGGAACGAGCCTGCGTCAACAGCTTGCGGACTGCTTTCATAAATAAGATTCTTTACATAGCGCTAGAAAGAGGAATCCAGTGGCGACAAGTCACAAGGCGAGTTCATATCACCAAAACTCGAAATAACTCGCCCAAGAAATGTTTCTTGCATAAAGCCAAAACGAGTCCCTACCTTGCTGAAACCAAACGTCCACACCCAAGTTATCACACACCTATTCCATTACCCTAGCATGTTCCCACACTGCAATTTCCTTTTCCGCTGAGCTTGCACAAGCAATTGCCCTTCTCCTAACCCTTCAGTATCATTCGAATCCACCTCCAGTGCTGTAGACGCTAAGTAAGCATTTTTAGAATTAAGCGAAAAATAGTGTAAAGTAGAATAAGTATAAATAACCAAGGCATATACATATGCAAAGTTATTCAGTGATTGGCGACCTCCAAAGGAATCACTTTGTTTTTTAATCCGTACGCACCGCGACACGTTAACTTCCACATCTCCGATTTGAGGCCAAAAAAATTCAATTAACATTATACCTTCTTCGTTTTCGAAGAAAAAATTGGCTGTGATGTGAAGATTGGTTATCCAAACGCTAATATTCAAGTACCCAAGCGGCGTATGTTTTACTCATTCCGTGGTCAGCTGGCTTCAATTCACAAGTAAGTTGGACTCTATAAGGACGTAGATGCAAATCTAAATGCAAAATATATTAATCTCATATGCATCGGTTGTTTAGTGGAGCAGGCTAACACGCAAACACGCTGTGGCTTCACTCACCAAACTCCAAAGAGCGGTCTGTCTCAGCTGCACGGGGGCTTTCCCCAGCACACCGGGAGCTGCTCTAGATGCTATGATGAATCTTCCACCCCTTGACATATATATCAGAGGGTGTGCACTGAAAACTATTTCTCGCCTAAAGAGGAATGGTTTTTAGTACAACTCGCATTGGAGTGAAAGTGTACTTGCGGGAGAAATATCCTACGACCCCTGTCTCACGGATATGCCTTCTGACGCATTGACACCTGCCATCCTACTGCGCTGTAACTTCACAGTCACATTTCCATGGCATCAGGATTGGCTTTGGCCAGACACTGAACCTGGAATGGAATGTCTTCGCATTTTCACAGATGGCTCCAGGACTGGGCAGGGATCCGGCGCTGGAGTTTTCTTTGAGCGCGAAAACATTCGACTGCACTTCTCGTCAGGAAAATATGCGTCTGTCATCCAAGCGGAGATTTACGCAATCCTAATGGCCATGCACTATGTTGTGAAATACAGGTGAAGGGGAAAAAGCATATGTGTCTGCAGTGACAGCCAAGCTGCACTCAAAGCTGTGTCCAACCCTCTATCCAACTCCAAATTAGTGCATGAACTCAAGACCTTTTTGAACAAAGTCGGAAGACTAAATTCACTTAGGCGTGTATGGGTCCCAGGTCACTCTGGAATCCCAGGAAACGAGATCTCCGATGAACTCGCTAGAAGAGGCTCAGAGGAGAGTTTCTCAGGACCTGAATCCGCCTAAGGTCTACCTGCTTCCACGGTCAAATCTGACATCAATGACTGGGTCTTTAACGTACACAGTCGTAGATGGAGGGAATATCCAGGATGCTGGATCACTAAGCGCATACGCCCTGATGTCTGCAAAAAGTCCGCAACATTTTTCTTATCCTTATTTCTTAAGAAATGATTGCAGAAGGCTAACAGGCGTCATCACGGGCCATTACACTTTTGCCAAGCATCTCTACGTGCTTAGCATCAGTAAGACGCCTACCTGTGCTGCATATTGCGAGGAGGATGACACAGCAGAACACTTTCTCTGCGACTGTCCCGCCTTCGCTCGCGCACGGTGGCGCACCCTTGGGGCCGACGTGGTGGGTGCCGAATCTCTTAGCTCTACATCACTGAAGCCTCTCTTCACTTTTCTCCGGACTACGGCGAAAATACAATAAAGACAAGGTGTCTGTCTGGTAGTACAATGGACCGGTGTTTGTGTCTGAGTGCTCCAACAGATAGTAAAAGTCTCCAACAAAAAAAAAAAGCAAAATATTACAAATTTTCTACAGTTTTGCCTCTAGTACGCTCAGATGGACAATTATTTTGACCATAATCTGCTCATAGTGAGCAAAACGTATCTGCTACAAAATTTTAACGCATTAAGTGAATAAAAGGCTGTTCATACTGTAAAATGGCAAACCTTAGGCTAAACCTAGGCAGTATTGGGTGACAGTTCGGTTTGATGTATGTGATTGAAACAGGGATGTCAAATCCGGACCCCGAACTGGATAACCTTGTGGAATTTCCACCTAGCTGGGTAAAAAAAGTTTAGTCAGTTGATTGTGAGTGACCAGCAGCAAGTGAATTCTTAAAAAGTGTATCCACCGATAAATTATAACTTGTTGAGGCGTCCCAAGGCGTATTGGAATTTATTCCGTATAGAGGTATCCAAATTTAGTATCATCGAGTCTTGCATACAGCCTTTAGGCCCCTCTTGAAATGATGTTAATAGTTCAATTATACAGGAGGAATGAATGAAGTTATTACGCAGCTTAATTGATAACGTGGTCTGAGATATTGTGAAGAATGTGAAGAAGAAGGTTGGTGCCAATCTTCCCACTTCTTTCGAATACTCAAGGGAACATTGTGCTTTTCACTTTGAAAAAAAATTATCAAAATAGTTAACAAAAGCCTTGATATGCGGAAAAAAAAATTCATCAATATTATTTTAATGGCAAGTTGTTTTCTATGGATCAAACTAAAAATCAAATCTTGTTCTAAAACAAATAAAATTTGTTTTTATAGAAAATAAAAATGAAAGCTTTATTGGATAGCTAATGAAGTTATTGATATTCTGTATAAGTCCAGCATATAATAGCTGCGATTTCGAAAAATCGCTATTCGGAACCGGTATAAGCACCGAAGGACCTTTATGAAAAATAAACTTACACCAAACTTAAGTGACTTAAGGAGTAACATATCTTACCACCATAACAAGCAATGAATCATACAAAATTGATAGAGATCTCAATAGAAAGATTGATTGAAAGTATACTTAAAAGTATATTTCTGTTTCTTTATTCAATTTTCTCAAGCCAAGTGGTATCCATTTGCATATCACGATGACTCCTAACTCAACTGGATTGTGAAATGGAAGACGAATAGCAAATGATTAAGCTCTTTGGAGCGTAACCTCCCTAAGAACGTTATTCGATGCTTTAATTCTTTAATCATCAGTCTTGATGCTGGTAATCGTTACTCTTTTCGTCTCTTTTCATTGACACATGAATGACTAATTTTAGAAGAAGGAGCAAAGGATATAAATATACAAAAAATAGACACAGTGTATCATCTAGATTTGACCTAAATAGTGAATAGTGGTTGTTGGGATATTTGCGGAAAATCACCACGAAATATACTTTTAATGACATGCCATTTAAATCTAGTGTCATGGTCATCAAAAAATCAGCAATTTGAATACACAGCTGTGGTGCTCTTCTACGAATAGGAGGATAGAGGAGATTCATTCTGGAAAAGTGAACCCTGTTTTTAGAGTGGTTTTCTATGTTTTTTAACCACTTTGCTAAAATATAATTTCGTATCATGTCCCATAAGCAACGTCGAAGTCAGTGTCTTCGTGTAGATTATGGTTAATACAAGATTTTTCACTGGGATATAAAGATTTTGTATTTCAAAACAAGCATCCCCTACGTGTTTTATTTTCATAATCTAATAATGGTAAAATACCACTAAGAGCTTACATTTTTATTATAATGAAGCTCTTCAACGAGTAAAGTTAATATTGATAGTTCCTGCGGAAGTGAGATAACACACCGGTCGAAGTACCGAAAACATCGTAGCTGTCATTGCTTCAGTTCAATATGAGAACAGTCAGTCGATTCCATTCCCCTATTAGGAATAATGAATGCCTTAGTACATATTGGTTACTTTTGTGTAGAGATCAAGTTGATTTCTTGATACGCAAAACCTTTGGAGCGCCGAAACCTTTCGATTGGATTTTGAAATTGAGAAGGAAGTCCTAGCATTCGTCGAAAGGTCATCTTCAACCATTGTTTTCGTTTTAAAATATAGTGGGCAGAAACAACACCACTGCATCCACAGAAATTGGCCGAGTGGCGTATGGTATAGGGTTCATGTCGAAGGTATGATAGGACCATATTTTTCCGTCGTTAAAAGTAATCGCTATGTTGCGGCTAATGAAGTTTGCCACCGTGCCATATTGGAATACTACTTTTGGCCAGAATTAGGTGCACTTGACATCGATGATATATTGTTCCAAAGACTGCCACAGAGACAGTCAAATGATTGATCTATCGATCGGTATTCGTGTTATCTCGGTGTTGGATTTCTTTTATGGGGTGAAGTTAGATCGTTGCTTAAATGAGCAATTTTTATATCCAAGTGTAAAACCTTAGTTTGCTGGTCGAAATATCATAATCTCTGTCATCTTGGGACTCTTGGTGGCCTTTTTAAATGTTTCGTTTAATTTTCTCTAACCAAAAGAAAGAGTCGCTATCGTTCAATTTATTGGCTCAAATCTTAAAACGTTTGCACATTTCCAATATAAAACCTTAACGACATGGAAACTAAAAAAAGTTTTTCCGAACTACAACGAATGCGACAAATTCAGTCGAATATCTCGAATCCTATCTAGGACAACCATCCCCATCTAATATATTATAATCTTTTAGTTCCCTGCGGAGCCTACTTGCAAGACCAGTTTTGGTGCAACTCTATGTTCCTTCAACTAAACTTTCGAGAAATGCGTAACTATTCTGATAACATAACATTTCCTCCTTAGTCATATCTGGTTTACGACAAAAAAAGTTAGTTTTAATGACAAACAGATAAACAGACGAATAAAACTTCCCTTCAAGTTACCCTATAACATGAATGTTGGGTGGAATACATAGAACAAAGCTCAATCTAATAGCAATATACGAATGCTTCCAGGTGAACTTTTATGGTTCATGCAACTGGGCTTCTATGATTTCAAATACACATCTCTTTAAGGCACTTTCCATTAGATAAACGATGATTTTTATTTTTACGAGTGAACCATGAAAGTGTATTTGCATTCAGGGAATGCTTTCTTTTATTACAGTTATACGATTTTACATCACCTTCTCAAAATCTTTATGAGGTGTGTCCTGCAGGCATCGTGAAATAAGGACATCGCTTTACGGACATTTCATCAACAACAAGAATTTATTAGTTCCTAATGGACATACTCGTATGTAAGTAGCATTACTGCTTGGACTATTACCAATTCGTGGCCAATGCTTAGTCTTCATGGACTAACCTCTTTAGGTGGCCATTAAGAAGGACACATAATGGATACTCCATATGTCTGGTGTAAACGTTTATAGATTACATCTAAGGTATGCATTTCGTCTTTGAGCTAATGATACCTTGCCACGTGTAGCAAAGATTGGTTTCAGGGGGAATTTATGCCTCCTTATCAAGTTTATGGGACTTAATTTCAGTTTGTTTGTGTAGAAATCGCAGGTACTTTAGTAATACCTTACCTTTGCTTGGGTTGATTCATAAATAACGGACCTGAAACCAATACATCTTAAAAATCAATAAAAAAAGTCCAGAGTTGTTGAACTTTGAACATTATAAAGTTATTTTTCTACAGAAACAAAGTATCCATAGAAACCTGTATCGTTGGACCCAACCATCAAATTAACGATAATCTCATTTGCTGTTAGCGGCCCTCGTAAAATCTTCGCCGAAACACTTCTTACGGGCATAGAAAGAAAATGGAAAGGTACTTAAAAGTCGTGGTAAAACATGTTGAACTTATTGAATACAAGGCTTTACAGCCAAACTGAGTAAAGGTTTATTAAATAAGAAGATGGAACATAAACAGACTCACCGATGAAATGCTTGGAACTCCTCAAGCACCCCCTCTGCACTCTCTTCTGCACCCACCACATGCAGAGCATAAGCCTGTAATTATGGAAATTTGTCTTATGACTTTTTCCATCTCCGTCTTTTCAGTTTTGGGAAGAAAAAAACGCCGCCGGAGGCCAAGTCCAGTGAATACAGTTGCTGAGAGATGATAACTGTTTTTGGACGAGAAGTTTCACACAAGCAACGATAAGTGAGCAGGTGCATTGTCGCGGTGCAACAGCCATGCATTTTTTACCCACAAAAGCGTATTGTTTCACGAAAACCTCGTCTAACTTCAAGGCTATATTCCTTCTAGCAAGAATTCATGATGAACCACGCTATTGTAATCGAAGAAAACGGTGAACAGAATTTTAACATTTGACCGAACTTGGAATGCTTTTTTGATTTTGGCTCTTCTGGTCGCCTCCATTGGGGTGATTGGGCTTTAGTTTCGACGGCATACCTGTACTTATGATTGGTCATCAGCGATGACTATTTTCAGCAAATCTGGATCATTATTCACGTCATACAATAGCTCCTGAGCGATGCTCATACAATGGTTCTTTTGGTCGAAGTTTAACAATTCCAGCACCGACAAACGTTTCATGCCCAAAATGTTTGAAAAAGAGCTGCCTACTAATATCCTCACTAAATGACTGCGATTCGACGATTCTCCATAACAATTTTCTTCACAGCTTCAGGGCTCTCATCCGTTGTTGACCTGCTGGGGCATCCAGGGCGGAGATCATCATTAACTCTTTCTGGGCTTCCTGGGAAAACCATTTATTAAATTTTTTTTATCCTGACTTTTTTTTAAGCAGTTTGGAGCACTAAATTTAATATTTTGCACTATCAAAAAATCACCAAGCATACCAAATCCGTCTAACCTTTATACGAAGGTGGTCCGAAAAGTACTTAACCTCGCCGCCAGATGGCGCCAGTATCGCAAGAGCAACTTACTATCGTGTAGTACATTCTGGTAGACGGCTACTGTCGATCGGACTCGTAGTTCTGTTTTGACCGCGTGTTGAAGCGGGAGCGTCCGCGGATTATAAAAAAATGGAAAAAGAGCAATATCGGTCGGTGATTCGATTCTTGTTTTTGGAAGGGAAATCACGTAGCGAAATCAAAGAGCGTTTGTATGTTGTTTACGGTGACTCTTCTCCTTCGATGGCGACCATCAAAAATTGGTTTAACGAGTTTCAACGTGGTCGCACGTCGGTTTTTGATGAGCCACGTCCAGGTGCCCTGAAAACGGCTACTACGGAGGATAACGTGACAAAAATCCACGATCTCGTATTGGCAAACCGCAGATTGAAGGTGCGCGAGATAGCTGAGACAGTAGGCATTTCAAAAGATCGCGTGGGTCATATACCTGCATGAAATTTTGGGCATGAGAATGGTGCCGGGTTTGCTCACTCCGGACAACAAGCGCAACCGTGAGACCACTTCAGAGCAGTGTTTGACGCTCTGGATCGTGTCGACGAAACATGGATCCACTGGTACACACCAGAGACCAAGGAACAGTCGAAACAGTAGACTTCACTCGGAGAACGTGCTCCGAAGAAGGCTAAGTTTGTCCCATCGGCCGGAAAGGTGATGGCCACTGTTTTCTGCGGTTCACAAGGTGTGATCCACATCGACTACCTGGAGAAGGGCAAAACGGTCACAGGGCCGAATTGAAGAAAAAACGGCTCCACTTGGCAAAGGAGAAAGAGCTCTTCTACCATGATAACGCACCGGCTCACACCTCCGCCCTCGCCATGGCCAAATTGGTCCAATTGGGCTACGAACTGCTGCCCCATCCATCGTATTCTCCAGATTTGGCCCCGTGCGACTTCTTTTTGTTTCCAAACTTGAAAAAGTCATTCGCCGGGAAGAAATTTCAGTCGAATGAGTAGGTCATCGTGGCCATGGAGGCCTACTTTACAGACCTCGTGAAAGCGTATTTTTCAGACGGGTTAAAGAAGTTGGAGCATCGCTGGGTCAAGCGTATCGAGCTAAAAGGAGACTATATTGAAAAATAAATCGCCATTTCTCCATAATTTTTATTTTTCTTATGTAGGATAAGTACTTATCGGACCACCCTCGTAAACGCTCTTAAAGTTGCGACAAGCGATTAATTAAGTTGTCATAATTGAACAATTCTGTAGGCAAGCTAAATGAGGACCAAACAGCGACAAAAACAAGAACTAAAAACCATTAGTCCATGTTATCAAAGGACTATTCATATACCATTTCCGAGGCTTTTTATGTTAAAGGGGGCTAGTGCTAACATATAGCATGGTCCTTGCTAGCCGACCAGACGAAGAGATCCTCTACTCTCTTAATAAAATTAAGTATGTCTCTTGTCCCGCTTTCTAAGGTGGCAGAGATTAGCACACTCACATAATATGTGCTCTGCAGTTTCCTGGTTTTCAAGACAGAGTCGACACCAGTTTCAGACGAGAGGCTAATCTTGTTGAAATCATATCTCAGACTGCAGGGTCCCGGAAGGTAGCTGACCAGTCTTCTTATATCAACTATCTTATATTTAAGAATATTATTGATAGAGTGCTTTTTCAGAGGCCGTATAAATCTTTTCGGTTGTCGCGCCATATAGCACATCAAGCACATAGTGACCAGCTTTATGACTACAGTAAAGCTCTGCTAATCTTGCCTTTGATGGACTTCAGTAGTAAAAGGACAATTCAGCTTTCCATTCTGAGAAGAATGAACTCTGTTTACCAACGTTTATCTTACACTGATATCTCCAACGCGGAGAAGGGTGTATGGCCAAGAATCTTCCCGACCAACTCAATAATATTTCTTATTTATACCACCTCCATATTCACTTGACCATCTTCATCCTTTAGTAATGGCGAAGCACATAAAACCAGCATTAAACGTTCCCAGAAGGTGCAACAATTAAAGGAACAAATTGAATGTGCTAGCAGTAAGATTTATTCACCTCCAGATTACATGCCAAAGTGGCATAGAGAGGTATGAGAAGGCCCCTTAGCTTGTCAGACTTAGAGCCATCGCTAATACCTAAACAAGAATCCTTCGTGTCACGCTAAACCACATCAAATCCTAAATCTTTCAAAACTTTTTACCGAATGTGGACCAAGCCAAACTGGAAATTTAGTAGGGCTTAGCACCTATTGCCGTAGTTGCCAAAACATTTGAAGAAAATCTATAACACATTGTTTGCAATTACCCAGCATTCGTAAAATGCAGCTTCCACGCGCTTGGCAAATACTTTCTCATTGACCTCTTTGAGGTCCCTAGCATGACGCTGGCTTCTCCCTCCTGGTGAATGTAATCTACTTCTTCAAAACCATAGGCTGATTTAAAATTAAGTCTTTTACTGTAATTTGATTCTCCGAAAGAGGAGGCGTTGTAGCCAGCAAGAGGATATAAATTAGGCGCGCAGAAAGTTTCTATATTCTTAGCAAGAATTGCGACTTATTTTCCACTCTTGTAATGTCTATGTTATGGATTCGAAGGTTCCTAGGTAGACCCTAGGCTATATCCACATTCGATTGAAAATCTCCCATATAAAATTCCGTATAGGTCTCCCTACTCAAGAATGAAATCCTAATCCTTGATGCTTATCATCAACCTCAATAAAGAAGAAGAACTTCATCAACCGAATTAACACCATGTGCTCTTTTTTCCTATGCCCCATATTCAAATAAATAAACCTCACGTCAGTAGGAAGGGAAGGCACAGGGAACAACCAGGATATACCAAGAACGGAATGAAAAAAAAAAAACCTGAACACGGAAGCCACACAAAGCTCTATAAATATCATCATTGCCACCCCATTTGCGGTCCCTCCTGCCGATAGAGATTGCCATAAAACCTGCATAACGACCGATAAAGAAATGAACAAAAAGGAAAACCAACAACAAACGTCGTCGCGCCAGAGTGACGAGTATATTCTCTCCTTTCCTATCAAAAAAAAAAAAAAAAAGTCCAGACGAGTAGCAAGAAAAAGGAAGAGCAATAAAACCAGGAAGACTTCAGTCAAGAAAGAAGTTGTCAATAACCGTCTTTACTCTGAATCTGCAACCGTTTGGAAGACTAACGACTTCTCACATCGTCGGCAATCTACCGGGTCATCTTCCACACATGCTGGCTATAAGCAGTGAATAGCATGGCTAATTTAATTCAATTTTTATTGGTAAAATCCGTTTTAGTAGTTGGCATCGATGCATGCGGAATCGGATGCAAATGTGTTCGAGCGCACAAGTTTGAGTTGAAGGGGTACAAGGTGCGATGGTATTGATTTGGGTGCAATCAGTCAATGCAAATGTATGCATGAATCTATGATAGGCAATTTCGAAGCTGTTATAGTAGACGGAGAACAGTCTAATCAAGCTTGCGAGGTAAATAGTTAATGATCAACCACTTTGTGGCGGTTAAGAAAAAACACTTTTTTGTTTAAGATATTCTGGGGTATGTCAGAGCGCACTTTAACCTAAGACTATACAAGGTTAAAGTAGCATCTTTCTTACAGAGTAACGTTTCGTAGGCCGGTTTTTCCTCCTTGTGATCCTGTTGAGCTCTTTAAGTATTCATACTCGCCATAGCTCAGGGGGGGCTCTGACGCAGGGTTCGAATTCCGTAACAAGAAATTGTATTTCAAGGTGTTTCCTGGAAAAGTTTCTCAAAATTCGTTGCCCGGAGTCAGCAGAAACATTAGGTCCTTCTCATCAATGGCTTGGACTTTTGGATTGCCCTAAAAGAAGAAGACGTTAAATTGCACCAACTGGATGGTCGGCTCACATTGCCATTAAGCGAGATAGCCATGACGTAAATTACTTGAGCGGAGATTTCTTCGTGGCACGGCGCTACGTGCTCCATTCTGTTGGAACCACATGTCGTCAATATCCATACTATCCAACTTAGACTCTAAGAAATTGGCCAACAAAACCATTGACTGATATGGCAATGTCAGTTCCTTTTGCAGTAAGTACGAACCAATTATTCCGTCAAATAAAAATCCACAACAATCAGCCACTTTCTCAGGATGCATTGGTAATTGTTTTAGCGACATTTTGATCAGTTTTCAACTGCTCCGGAACCCAATTAGCGATCACACGGCGTTGTCGATGGTCGTTTATTTTAAAGGGGTAGTCTCATGTGAACGCATACATTTTACCTCTTCTTAGGGAATTTTTTTTTATAAGACAATAAAATTCAATCATTTTTTTTTTTTTATATGTTTTTATTTGTATCTTAAACTGTATAAAAAAATCTTTTTTTTCTTATTTTACATTTTTTATACACTTTTTTTTAAATTAAATAAGAGACAAAAAAACAAACAGGTCACTGGTCATGGTAAATGTTGTGTGAAATAAAAAAAATTTAATGGATTATTGTTCAGTAGGTCTGTCGCTATCGGCGCTACCAAAATTTATCAATTTCATTGGAAAAAAAATGGCGGACTATATTTGTTTCTTTTTTGTTAATTTTTTTGTTAAAAATTGTTTAAAAAAAATAAGAAAATATTTTCGAAAATACGCAATTTGGGTACGGCCGATAACCATTAATGAGTAGAAGAACATATATAAATTTCAAAACAATCGGTTGAATAGTTTTTTTTAGGACCATTACAGTTTTAGAAAATGATATTTCGAGAAAAAAGGCGTTTAACGTTTCAAGAGCAGAATTTTCGTTTAAAATTTATACTTACACTCACTCTATGCCTGCATAATACTTTAACCCTTCGGTGACTTTATACGCATCATTTTCTGCCAGTTTTTGTGACCTGAGGGAAGCCCTTGCCTTTTTGGATGCCTCGGACGTGGATCGCTCTGCACGAGTTATTCGTCATTCCTCGTATTCCTCAGCATACGAGTAGGCGTTTCGGCCAATTTGCGTACCAAAAATCTCCATTATTTTAAGAATGGGTGAAAATACTTCATTAAACATATACGCAGCTGTCCATGAAGCGATTTCCAGCGTCTTTTTTTTCAACAAAATAATGCTTTGGAGCCAAGTTCCAGATGCAAATTTAAACGACTCGTTGTTGTTCTGAGTATTTTTTCCCAAGCACCAATTTATCAGATCATCAGATGATAATTCTTCGTAAATTGGCTTCAAAAAACTTGCTGTTTCTTTATCAAATGCTGGAGGATATGTGTAAATTTCCTCTGTATTCTCTGCCGTATATTGTAAATACTTCCACCATGCAATTGAACAGTATGAGTGCTGGGGGCTTTCATCGGTTGAAATGTTATGATAGTATGAGTATGTAGCCCATACTGTTTGCTTCATTTCTTCTTGAGAATCTGGATTTCTCAAAATAGCCAAACCATAGTATGTACTTAGCTTAACCATCATGGCATTGGTCAATGCAAGAGTCGACTTCTTTGTTGCAGCACTAGTCGACGCCTTTTTTTTCGATGTACATTTTGTGACAACAACTTTACCTGTTTCATCTTGTTGATTATTTTTGGCCTTGTTTTTTTCAGCTTCTTCCAAGCCTTTTTATCTTTTAAATACTGGTTATGTGGACATATACACAGGTAGGCAATGTACTAAAGTTGACCGACAGAAACTCCGTAAGCAGGATTAAAAGACCGGTGACAACAATAGAAAGGTAGCAGCTGCAGACCTGACGCGCCGCAGAATAGTCGCTTACGGCACGTCGGCGACTATCAATTTCGGTCTGAAATTTTTACAGCATATTTTCAATAGATTTTACTATTTACTAACATATATTAAGCTCCTATGTATGCTGGATTTCATACTAGTTGAGGCTCAATTCCTGCCGAAAAATTTGCTGAAATCGCAGTAATATTGAGCTTTTAGCACCACAACATGATGTGCATGGCGTTGAGTTGTTATTAAACCACCGGTTAACTCGAATATGTTGAATTGTTGACTCGGTTGGAACGTCATGACGTTAATAAAAATCACGTAACGAGCAGAATGTTTGCCAACCGAGGCATTGGTGATTTGCAGACGTTGCTTAAAACTTTGACTTTGTCCAGTGCTTTGCTATGACCTACTGAACTATTCACAATAAATCTTCTAAACTTATTTTGGGTGTCCAACAAAAATGTCATTTTAAATTTTTTTTTTGGTTTGTGATGTGAAGACTCCAACTCGTGTTCGTCCTGTAGGAGTTTAGCTGAAGACGATAATAGAAATAGAAAAAGTGTTTTACATGTCATTCAGTTGCCAAAAGTACAAATTTTCTGGACGAAAGTCTTCTCAAAATGTACGAGTAGACTTTAATTTGCCGCCGAGATCGTAAAATTAATCGTTTCTTAAGGCTTCGTTAATTAATGCTCGACCAACAGCCAAAATGAAAAATGCTATTAGAAGAATTATTGATTGTAGAATATTTGGTAGATGTTGTATTCCATTACAAACCGCTGAGTACATCTGTACTTTAGACCTGAATAACAATCTTATCAACTTTCCCAAAAACATTGCGTTTCCCTGTTGATTTACAATGACACCTCTTGCTGGATGGGCTCATATGTACATGTGGGATCACCAGTTGACTCTTCATAAGAGTTGTTCGTACTGATTGGAAATCGTCGCAAAAACTAGGAACGTTTCCTGCTGTGATTAAGAGACGGTGAAAATAGTGGCAACTTCTATAGAAGTTTTCGGAGATGTGACCTAATCCATTTGCCTATCCGATTTTAAAACAGTGACCAATGATGATACTTACATATTTCCAAGCTGATGTAATTTTTTTCTAAAGAGACCGGCAGAATTTGATAAGTCCAGCTGCGGTTTCTTGTTAGAATTGCAGGTGGTGAAAGCTTAGGATTTTTCTTAGCTTTGCCATTGCTTTGAATGTCTGAATGTCTTTGCATTCTAGTACCCAGCTAATATTAATGTTTTCAACCATTTGACTAAGTAATAGGCAACAGTGAAGAATTACTTCAGCTGTAAAAGTGTTATTAAGGCTGCTTGGGAGGACAAGTTACCTTGAAAATTTGGGAGTGTAGATTGGCCGGTTGTATATCCTGTATATTCGCAGCATACCTGGCATCCGACGATATCGGGCCTTACCATCCACAACAAGCACAAGGATGGTAAGTGAGGCAGAACGGACAATAACACGGGTTCTGTTAGGATGTGACGCTCACCATAATGTTTAAGGCAGTAGTGACATCAACTTATGTATATTATTGAACGGACCTTGTTATTTGTAATAGGGGCAATAGGCTAACCTTCATAGCAAGAAGAAGACAGGAGGTTTTAGATATAACTTTGGTATCCAATTTTCCAATATCTCGGTTGCAAACTGGTCGGTATAAAAAAAAAACTAGTTCTCTGACCACCGTTACTTTCGCTTCCATCTAAACTTTAAGATCCCAACTAAAACATTCTTTAGGAAGCCTAAACGGATCCATTGGGATAAATATGAGGCTAACCTTAAAGGCGCCCTTGACCCCGTTCATTTAAGTAACCCCAAGTCGCATGCAGGCATTGAACGTCTAGCGACTAAAGTTGCTGGAGCTATGAACAGATCCCTTCTAAAGTCTTGCCCAAGCAGCAGACCAACAAAAATAACCAACCTTCCATGGTGGTCTGCTGATCTTGGTACACTTAGAAGGGAAAGCAGACGGCTTTTCAACAAAGCAAAAAAAATGAAACAAGAACAGCCTCATACTATATAAAAGTGAGAAAAGAAAGGCGCAAAGGACATCCTGGCGCAATTTCTTGTCAGAAATAGAAGAGAATAATGAGGCCAGTAGAGTGAGGAAGATACTGTCAAAGGCTCCCACTATACCCGCCTTAATTAATAAACCAGATGGTACCGCAACGGTGACCAGCGAAGAGTCACTAGACCTCTTGCTCAGTACACAATTTCCCGACAACGCAGAGGCTAGTTACCATAATTTCGAACAACTCATACCGAGTCCTCCGATCATTTCAAAGGAAGTAGTAAGCAAAAGGAAACTTAAATGGACAGTAAATAGCTTCCTTCCATACAAATCTGCAGGTCCCGATGGAATCTAGAATCTATGGAATCTATGAAACCACTGCAGCATATTCCAAGCTAAATTAACGGCAATTAGTGGGGCCACTGACTGGCAGTCTGTGAGATCGACGAACAACAGGGACATGGTCATCTACACAGATAGCCAAGCTGCAATAAAAGCACTCGAATCACCAATAATAAGATCAAAATTGGTCAGGCACTGCCGCTTGTCTCTAAATGAGATATCGAGCAGATGCGCTGTAGCTTTGTGCTGGGTGCCTGGACATAGCGATATACCAGGAAGCAGACGAACTAGCCAAAATAGGCACCATACTGGAGCTCTCGACTGTTATAGGGGAAATCCACCCATCAATGGAAACGCAAAAATACAAAATCTCGAAAAATGCACTGGCCCAGGTACTGTCAACGTAAAATCACAAGCCTGCTAAAAAATACGCAGGCAGATTATAAGTAGCCTAATCGGAGTCCTAACAGGACATTGTGCTTTAGGAAAACATGCCGCAAGATTAGGACTGCCATACAACGACGAGGTGATGATGAGGAAGAAGATGAATCTCCATCCCATCTCCTATGCAATTGCCTTTCTCTAGCTGCCTCAAGAAGGCGATTTCTGGGAGAATATTTCTCCAACGCACTAACGGATCTATCCGATACGGAAAAAATATCGAATTTTATTCAGCACTCAAATGGTTCCAAGAGTAATGGTGGTAGCACATTGGACCGTTCCTGATCTAAGTGATCCCTACCGTTTTCACGGAGGGCAGCCACCTAACCTAACCTAACCTAGCCTCCTGAAACTTTGGACTGTTGGCCTATAATACATCTTATGAGGGGTATGAGTAAGGTGGCAGAGCAAGATTCTTATGCATAGACACATAGTCTTTTAACTTTCACGAATAGGTTACGATTCGGCGATTTTCCAATAGACTATTGAATTTTTCGAAGACGACATACACAGGCATACATATGTGGACGAGAATTAGTTGGTTTTGATCTTTCGATCCTTTTCTTAGGAGTTTCTTAGACATCGATTGGGTTGTGCTAGTTTTTCGGTATAACTCTCAACGTAAACCGCAAATTATTAACAGTTGAAAGGAAAATATTTTCCATCTTAAAATCACGTTCCAAAGTCCATCGGCGTTTGTTAAAACAATATCCGACAACAAACATAAATAAAAGCACAAAAATCATCTATGCCTCTAGGAAGAATTAGGTCATTTCTTACTAGGAAGAAGAAACTCTTACCTCTGACATATACTCAAGGATTTCTAGTAGTACTACCGCCTACCTTCATCGGTATAATCAACTAAAGAAACAATTTCTTTGAAATTGAGGAATTCCTAGGAAATGTTTCGGCAAAATTTAATAGTAACCTCGTTGTGCTTGAGGGAAGGCCATTAATCAATTCGATGAAAATGGATTTAATGTAGAGCATTTAGATGGCTTTATATTTAAAGTGCGTTGCCCAGAATGAGTCTTATCTATGTGTCAGTACGGAAGAATGCTACATCTACGGAGATCTAAATTTGAGACTGGCCTGGAAGCATAAATTAACTAGGCAGATCAGTATGCGCGGGCTTAACTCCGCTACTGAAAATTTTTGATCGAGCGAGCAAATTTGTTGCTTTATCAAATTACAATCATAACCAATACTCTCAAGTAAATACATATAGCTAAGTGTGATACATCAAATTAATTGTCTACTTGCAAGGACGTTTAGATTTAAGATCATATTTTCGAGAAACGTGTTGTTCTGAAGCTTTGACCACATCTTTCGCAACTTTTGCCTTATAGGCTTTTCTGACGAAATTGAAAGCTCGTTGCATGCAATCTATGGATTCTTCTTGGGTACCTCTTAATAGTGTGATGATCCGATCAGCTTTCAATGCCTTTGCCAATTCCACAGTGAAATTCCTCACGCCCCATTGCTCTCGAATACCCGGCGCATAGGGATCATATTGCGTCAACTTGTATTTGCCATTAATTTTATCCACCAATGCGACAATAGCGTGAAACGAAGGAATAATTAAGCCAGTGAGTGGATCTATTGCTCTCTTCTTTGTGACTTCAATTTCTTGAGTGGAGAATACAATTACGGGTTTTGAAGAAGACTGAAAATGTAATCGGATCCGAAACATGGACCATCTTTATCGACGTTATTTCTCACTATTTTTCAATCAAACAATTTCATTTGATAATTTATGGCTCATCTACAGACCTAGATCTATCGAATGACATGCTGCACACATGTGTGGTTATAGCCGATATCTACATTTAGTGCGTACAAGATTAGTCCGAAATCGTTTTCGGACCACTATATTCCCCGTACATGCACGCGCTAGGCCAAAAGTGAAGTTTACGATGTTTTTTTGTCCCATTTTGTTCTTTTTCCGGTTTCCCAGATATATCCTTTATCTTTCTGCTTGGTGACTCGATCACAGCTTCAACATTATAACCGAGTTGGTGCGGATTTTGTGTCTGCTTTTATTCTCCCATATTCTGAGGAGTGGACGAAGAAAAACCGTAAAGATGTTTGCATTAGTCTGAACCATGACGAGAAGTACAATACAAAGATAGAATACCTTTTCAAGTTGTACATAGAAATTATTAAATAAATTCAGCTCGAAAGTCTATCTATAAATAATTTTGTGAGGATGTGTTCGAGAAGCTGTGATGTTCTACCTACATACTCCCATACTCAATCGAAGACCTATAATCTGTCAAATTTCAGATGAAAATAGTGCCACATTTGTCCTCCAACACCAGAGTAAATTCCCCTAAAAACAAGAGGCGGTTGAACACTATTGTCCATAGCGCAAGGTGTTGATACCTTCGGGATGTTCTTTTGGTACCGACTGGAAAGTGATTTTTCATTTATTGTATTTTGCACCTTGAAAAATAGCTTTAACCACTTTTGAATATGAAATCGCATAAATGATCGTTGCCAGAGCAAGTGACGCAATGGGATGTTTTTGTGCCATTTTCCATCGGACCGCCTCGGGCCACATCGATCTCTGCGGCTGGTATGAACAAGATTGCAGTGGAAAATGCCTGCTAGTGTGGTTTGAAGGCGTTTTGTTTATTCGCTGTTTTAAACGAGATGTACGTTGCATTTTCACGATGGAGAATATTTTTTGAATGTGGAATGAAGGCAATCCTGAGCGAGCATGTATTAAATCGTTTTATTGATATTTTTTTTCGAAACTCATTACTTTCATTGATTCTAGTAATGTGTGTGGACTGAATACTGATGGTGTCAAATTTGTTATTTTTTTCTCAATGACATTTCTTTGCCTAAGAGGTTTTTTTTTCATAACTTTTAAGTCACTGTGGCCGTGAGATTTGATTGTCATCAAGTTAGAACTAAAGAATTGTTTGTGACCAGCGGCTTAAAATCTGTTTTTGGAATGACTTTTATTTTTTTTAAGACGATCGGTGATTCCTTTTTTTCAACTAAAAGTTGATCTAAATCCCAGTAATATTTTTTTGAATGTGTGACATTGTACAGTCTTCTAAGTGCATCTTTTCTTCAGAAACTTTTTTTTTTCTCTTGAAACTTCTCGGGTGGTGGTACACATTTGACGTTTTTATCTTGATGCTTCATATTCACAGCGAACAATTTTTGTTTGCAGTCATCCGACTTCACATCATTTTCAGATTTTTTTATATCAGTCAAGTTTCAATAAACCTTCTCCATACATATGTATGTATATAGTTTGTTTGAAGTAAACCAGCTATTTCCTTAACTTTTTTTTTTTGTTTGACTTTCTGCTCGAGGTTGATACTCTGTCAAAGGTAATATTGGTATATATTTTGATTTTAGACATGTTTCAAAACCTTTGTTTTTGTTTCTTGAAATCAGCGGAATATTCTAACGTAAATTTGGTGCCTTTTTGCTCTCGTGTTTTTTCGAGCAAATTTTTTAATAAATGATTGAAACATTAACTTTTATCAAGAAAACCTTTATTCAAGCACATAAATGTTCACTTTAATGTTCACTAATTTTTACTTGCCTTCGAATACAGTTGCACGGCTCAGACTTCTTAGCTTACCATGCAGAGTTCTTGTTGATGCTTTTCAAGAGTCTGTCCTGAGAAAATGCTGGGTCTATCAACTGAGTCCATTAAGCGTTCGAACACGAGACAAGGCTACATATGTTAGCTCAAGTACAAACTCTGATGTGTCGATGTCCGCTACAACGCTCTATCAACGGTGACGCCTTGACTTTTATGGACAGTAATTTGCTTCCTGGTGCGAGACATTTCCCTTTTTTGAATGCAGCTGTTTTTGGGCTTTGATAGTTGTCAGATTTTACCAATACTTATAGTGGCAGTTCAAAAAGATGGTTAACAGAGTCCTGCAGTGTACAAACAATATCGACTACTGTTCAAATTGTGCTTTGACATAACTCCACAATTTCGGGCTGTTTATTCCTCTGTGGTAGAACTTTATAAGCCTATAACAATCACCTGACTATGTGCAACATTTCATCTTGATAGGTCAAACAAGAATAGGGGAATTCGATTTGAAAGTGGCAATCCCGTGTATTAGATAATTAATAAATAAAAAAAACTATTAAGCTAAAAGAATGTTCGACAACATTTTTATTACTGGGTAGGCATAGCTTTAAAAACGAAAATTATGAATATTCGAACAGAAATGGTCGAGGTTAGAAACACTTTCGTTTAATAGTCTTTTAATTTATTATTTTTTATTATTGCCGCCCATTTGGAACTTGGAAGTACATAGGCTTATGGACAATCATTCACCAAATCCCTCTGTTATGTATGGGTTCCTATTACGGCTATGCTTAATATCTTTTAGGATCATGCTTATATTCTGTTCGCATCTATGTCGCGGCCTTCCTGGCCGTCTTTTCCCCTCAAGCTTTCCACTCATTATTCTTTTGCCTGTTTATCCACTGTCCATTTGTTCTACGTATCTTGCCCATATTAGTGTGCGCGATTTTATTACTAGTCGATTCCTTATTTGTGTAGTTTTCCTTATTTGACAGTTCCTTCGTCCTTAAAGTGCCTCTGGCAATATTATAGTTTTAAAAATATGGGTTTTGGCATTACGGGACAAAAGAGTTGTTTTGATTAGTTCCAGCCTCGACGCGTGGTCGTTTTTGGCTGTTAATAGATTTACAAATATGTTAGCTCGTCCACTTTCTCAAAGCCTTCGTAGAGTACGGTCAGGTGCTCTAAGTTGGTCGATGACCAAATATATGGTATTCTCTTCGGTTACTTCCTGCGTTCCTTTTAACTATTTTCTCACTACGAGCGGTGATCCAAAGTAATGGCAATCGTTTTTTTGAAGTCCACATACATATAAAAAACAAAAGTTCTTTGCTTGCTTATACAGGGTGTCCCACGAGCAGTGTGCCAAAAAGCTAGAGCGTGTAGGTCTAGTCAAGACAAGAAATAAATCGTATGGGAGGAGGGGGGGTCTATTCCCCCCCGTTTAGCCGGGTGGGGCAATTTTCTAAAAAAATGACTTAATTTGGAAAAAAAATTATTAAAAATCAACAGTTACAGCCATAATGCCGTGATATACTTTTTTGTAAAGCCAGAAACCTCTTCTTTCATCTGGTTTTTAATGAATGAATTTTCAAACACAAAATTTTGAAAAAAAATTGGAAAAAAAAAGTTTCGAACAACTTTTTTCCAAAATTGTATGTAATTAAGTACTAATTTTTTTTCCAAAATTCAATTCTCTTGTTATTTTTTAGTTAAAAACAGAAAACCGGATGCAAAAATGTCTTGTAGTTTTTGAGAAATTAAAAAAAAACCGAACCACTTTTTTCTAAGAAAAACCTTTTTTTTTGGTTTTAACGCGTCTGGGCTTGTAGGCAAATTGATGTATGAAACATTGACCTCTTTTTTATTATTTTTAAAAATTCGGAGTTCTCTCACTCTTCGCATTCTTCGTCGAGCCAAGTCTTTCCTTTGGGAGCTTTGCAATAACATTGTTTGTTTTCCACTACTTCATTTGCAACACTTTTTATTATTGACCATGTGTCTACCTGTCTTGCTTTTAAATTAGTTTCCATTCCATCTAGTAGGGCAAATCGGTTATACAGGGTGCGACACGGGAACCTATAGTATTTCAAATCTCTATAATTCTTCAACAAATTATCGTACAGAATTTTTTTTTTAATGAAAATATTCGTTATTTTACACACTTTTATTCGGCATAAAAGGTTATAAGCGTATCACCTTGTCTTAAAAATTACATCGCATAAATGCCCACCCTTATTTTTTATACAATTCTCGATTCTTTTTTTGAAATCTTCGATAACTTTTTTGGTCATAACGGTGGTAATTTTCGCTGATTCTTCCACAACGTTGGCTCGGAGTTGTGCCAGGTCCCTTGGCTTGTTTGCGTATACTTTGGACTTCAAGTACCCCCATAAAAAAAATCGCAACAGGACAAGTCCGGAGAGCGAGATGGCCAGATCAAATCACATCCGCGAGAGATTATTCGATTTCGAAAATGTTTGCGTAGCAATTGCATAGGCTGTGCGGTGTGGCTGTGATCGGTGGCCAACAGTTGTTGAGTCATTAATATCTTGTAGGGATGGAAGTGTAGGTCTTCGTGTAGGATGCGTCGTACCGTACGTTCGTTTAAATTCAAGCCAGCCGCATGCTTTCGAAGAGATCTTCGCGGGCTTTTTTTTAAAGCGATGCGTAAGCGCTCAATACTTTCAGGAGTTCGAAGGTTTTTTTGGGACCTGGCGGCTTTATTTTATTCACGACACCTTCCTGGCGAAAATTTTTAACCCACGAACGCACTGTTACTTCGGTTGGTACTTTTTTATGCGGCTGAATTGAAAAATGTTTTCGAAATGCGCGTATAGTAGTTACATAGGATTCCTGACTTTTAAAAAACATCTCGACCGCGAATGCGTGGTGTTCTGTCTTCCACTCACTCATCGCGACGAACGAATACTGGAAAACGAAATGTGGCAGACCAGACTATCAGGCGCTCGCGCTCTCTCTCCCCTTACTTTATTTTTGTAGTTGCAGTAGCGATTTGAAATACTATAGGTTCCCGTGTCGCACCCTGTAAATTAACATTAGTGTTATGCCTGTCATCACATTTAGAGGCGGATAGACCTCTACCTTTAATCAAGATTAAAATTTTTTGCTGTTACACGTTTCATACGTTTCCACTACTAATAGTTCTAGCTATTTCTCTGACTGCGATTCTACAACTTCGTGCTGATAGTAATTTATAAATGCTTAAAATCATGGTGTGGATGGTATAGGGAAGTAATGAGAAGCTGATCGCTTGGGTTGTCCAGTCACACTCAGAACTTGAGTATTAGGGCTACCTTGCTAAATTTTTCAATTTCTTGGATTAAAAACTAGACGACTATCAGAATTGAATTAAGTCCGTCAGCCGTGACGGACGACAGTGGTGACTTGATCAGTGCTGTCATAAGTGGCTTATTACCGGTTGCATCGTGTAAATCCGACTCCCGTGCTCCTTCCTGAAAACCGCCAGCTTATAATCGCGAGAATTATTTTCGTAGCAGGAATATTTCCCATAAAACGCTTATTCGTCCGGGACACATTATAGTTTGATATGCTAAGTTTTCCCTCCGATTCCCTTCTGCTTGGCTATAATGTTCTTAAACAGAGCGCCACTGTTTACCTTCCGTTCCATGCTTACATAAATGCAAGCACATGTTTAATTCATCCGGTCCCATCCCGGATTTGGCGGACAATTTACAACATATGGATCATGTGCGCGAATTTCACGGATAACTGGTTTCTTTCATAAGAACCTTCATATCTTATACGGGAAAAAAAATCACAATAAATGCAAATCCATGTACAGTCGTTCGTTGGGTCGACAGAGTTAAAGTTTGTTGGTCGTTCCAGATGTCCTTTAACATAATTTAACTCCTCTCCTCCTACCTCCTCCTCTTTGACTCCGGGAGCGAAAGTAATTTACAACTTAAGAGGGCCCAGGGGATGGTGTTGGAGAGGCGCCTTTTGCATGATTTAAACTCGCAGCTTTATGTGCGTCGTTGTAGTCATTAAAGTTAAGTTAAGAGCTTTTGCGAGAAAACATCGAAATGATGTTATTCGCCGAAAGGAAAATCAACGCCAGATATTTCGCTTTTTTTTCACTCCTTTTTGCCCTTTTTTTTTTTAATTTTAATTATGGAAATGCAAAAGTGTTGTGTACATGCTTGTAGCCGTAAAATACAAGCTGACAATGAGACGGAGCTTGGAAGGGACAGTTTTACGGAGATGTATTCGGTGATAGGATCTATGACTAGTAGCTAGGGTAGATGAATATAGAGAGTTGAGTGGAAAAAGGGGAATGCTTCTTCACGAAAGATTTAAGTATTCTTCAACAACACTTTAAGCAAAAATATGAAAAAGTTTGAAAAACAGTTTAACATTTGCTGTGTGAGATTTGAATAGGGTTAAAAGGTTTTACTGTTTAATGATGAAGCCGAACGAAAAATGAAGCAGCAAGGAACTTGTGCATAAGATCGAGCCATTCTAAGGGATGAGAATTCACACCATTAAATGAAAACTCTGGAAGTCAGAAAACGCAGGCAGGAGGAAGGCTAAATTACGGCTAAGAAAATATGTGGATTTTTATCTTGAATATCTTGCTCAAGTATCAAGTTCCCGAAGAGGATCTTCAATTCTTATATCCTAACTTCCTGTCATAAAAGGAATTGGAATGGAGAGAGAGCACTAAATCTGGGTTTCCTCTGGTCTTCTATGACATGATTGAAGAATAATCCTTGGTTCAAACACAAAATAGCTGACGTTAGAGGAAGATAAAATAAAGTCATTTCCTCCCTTAAAGCAGCAAAGAAGTTCAACTGCCTTTAAGGTTGCGATGGCAAAATAGAAAATATAAAAAAAGGAAGAATGGACTCGCAAGGTTTATTAAGCTGAAACGGAATTCTGCATGTACGAACACAGACATCTGATAAAGGGTGTTTTTTATATAGCTATAGAACTTCGAAATGGAATAAAATAAAGATAGTTTTTTTTAAATTGACATGAAATTGACCTTATTCGAAAGATAATCTTCTGATATTATAACTTGAATATAATTTGTGGCAAATAACTGCCACGGCTGGCTCGGACGTAGTCTAATCTGGAGGTCCAATTTTCGATGATTTTTTCCAACATTTGTTACAAACGTTTCCTTCAATAAATCAATTGTGGCACGAGCTGTGTGACATGTTGCGCCGTCTTGTTGAAACCACAGCTCCTGCACATCATGGTTGTTCAATTGATGAACGAATCATGGCTCTATAGCGGTCACCATTGACTCTAACGTTCTGGACAGCTTCGT
Source organism: Merodon equestris (assembly GCA_958301585.1). NCBI lineage: Eukaryota > Metazoa > Arthropoda > Insecta > Diptera > Syrphidae > Merodon > Merodon equestris. The sequence goes on along the minus strand of OY284416.1, from coordinate 39,203,167 downwards.
TTTTAAAGAAGTAAGGACCAATTATTCCACCAACCCATAAAGCACACCAAACAGTCAGTTTTTGTGGATGTAACGGTGCCCCAACATACACTTGAGGATTATCATCACTCCAAATACGGCAGTTTTGTTTATTGACGTATCCATTCAACCAAAAGTGAGCTTCATCGCTAAACAAAATTCACTTATGAAAATTGGGATCATCGGCAGTCTTGTTTTGGGCCCATTCACCGAATCTACGCCTTGTTAGGTGATCCTGTGGCTTCAATTCTTGCACCAGTTGGATTTTGTAAGCACGCAAACCAAGATCTTTCCGCAAAATCTTCCATAAAGTGGATGGGCACATATCCAATTCCTGTGCACGATGGCGGATAGTCTGATTCGGGTCTTCCTCTACGCTACGCTCTACAGCAGCGATGACTTCTTCTGTACGCACTGTACGACGTCTCTGTGGATGCGTATTATCATTTAGAATAAACGTGGAGCGAACACGTTCCATAGTTAATCGAATTAATTGTTCTGATGGACGATTATGTTGACCGTAAAATGGACGTAGTGCGCGATACGTATTTCGAACAGAACCATGATTTTCAAAATAAATTTGCACAATTTGGAAGGCGTCAGTCTATTCATGAAATGCCAAACCAAACTAAAAATAAATCCTTTGACAGCTGATAAAATGGCCGCCAGTTAAAATAGTGCTGCCAACTTAAAGTTCTATACCTCTATAAAAAACACCCTTTATTAGCTGCAGATGCTGTGTCGATGCTGAATATTGTCGTCGCTGACTCTGGCGTTGTAAGTGGTAACGCTGTCGTCGTAGACACCATTTCGTGTCTAAATTTTTATAAAAAAATATGTCCTGCTCCCAAAATTTTCGGAAGCTACGAAATATTGACGGTCGAGCAAGTAATGCAACCAATTATCAGAAATTAAGGGAAAGAGGTCCCGTTGCTGCCCGAGGAATCCTTGTACGACGCTGAAGTGCTCAGTTAAGCGAGAATATTCATGTTGTTACTGAAGGTGTGTATGAAAATCCAAACATCTCGATCCCTCACCGACTGCAAGGAGTTGGCCTTTCTGCACCTCAACTTGGCGAATTTGGGCCGCATAAAATTGAATTAATTCAAGCAATAAAGCCAGAAGATCACCAAACTGCCATTGGGCTCTCGAGCAGATGGAAACGAATCCAACTTTCGGACAAAAAATTATTTACATATAATTTTACATATAGCTTCTGAAATGAGAATGGTAAGACGGTGATTGTCGATGGCAAAAGGTATCAGGCTATAATAATTTACTCTTTTTGGCCTCAATTGAATGACATCGGGTGGTACCATGTACTTAAAAAGTGCTGTCTTTCGTGCCCAACATCGGAAGTTAGATTGAAGTTGTTCGCAGAATCTATAATTTCCAGAAGGGATGATGTGAAATGTCCGCTACTTATACATTTTTCCTTGAGGCTGTCTTAAGTTGCGGGCTTATTTCAAACCATTGATGAGATGCAGCCCGGTTTATGCAAAGGGTTCATACAAAATGTGACCTCTCGGATCAAGTCCTGTAAACGAAGCCGCGAAGTCCTTTGAGTGATGTCATTTTTAATGATGGTGTTGAATGTACTTTAATCTGCAAGAAAGTTCCCTACCAAATCTCCTATTTTTTATTTTATTAATTCAACTTAAAATCGCGAAATCCATTAAAGATTTATCAAAATTGTGGCTTCTTTAAACCTGTTTACAAAAATGTCCCGTCAGCATATGCTACATAAATGTTTCGCCTGAATCAATCGCAGCAGTCATGTTTTGCAATGTCGCAAGGTGCTCTTTTGTAGGAAATTCTGAAAGTTTTTGAATATGAATTCCTGATTTACAGAAGCACGGGCCTGATTAAAAGTGAATTAAGAAGCCCTTCATCAATCTCATTCGTATTAATGGAAATTACGGAAAAATATTCCGGCGAGAAATTACAGATCATGTTGAGTGATCTTCGTGTCCAACACCTGACCTGGTAGGGTTTTGTTGAGCAAATCAGCAAATCATCCGAACCCAGTCCAGAGGAATGATAGATTTCAGATTTGACAGATTTCATTTGACGATGAATGAGAAAACGATTGCTTTTTAATTGAAAATAGCCCAACCAGCTAAATGGCAAGGGACCCTTTAGTAGGATAAACTAATTGATTAGGTCCCAGGAAGTGCCAATGTAATTCATGCCCTAATATACCTTTCTTATGAGCTCAATTTCGACATTCATTCAGCTTTAAGAACATATTAATTTTATCACTATCCGCTTGGGCTTGTTCCTTTACTTCCATCGTGATGAATATTCTTAATCGTCTAAGACGTCCGACCATTATGGCTGCATGACAATGTCAATTGGAGTGGATTAAACAACTTGTAAGGGAATCACAACTAGTTTTATGCTTACTTGATAGTGAGGTGTATGAGAACCTTCATTCGTAATGGAGTGAAGAATATCAAATCTAAAGCAAAACGGATGTACGATTCGAGAATCAAAGGGGCTATCAGAATAAAAGATTTGAGACTTGCAAGGCAAACCTCTCTGAGTAACGCCGGAATACGTTAAAACGAGTCAATGCATTGATTCGGTGTATCAAATTCTACTTTGAATAAAAGCTTAGGTGAAAAGTGCTACAATGTCCCAAGGATTGCAAACTAGAACGTAAAGTGGTCTGCTTCGCCTTCAATCCTCACTCTAATTTGCAATGCTATCCCAGCTGTCGGCTCTTTATACAAAGCCGACCTGGATTCCTCACAATTTGCAGCAAGCTTAGCGCTTTCAGACAATACAGCTTGCGAAGCAACAGGTCCTCTGGTGGTTTGAAAGGGAAACCTGTTTTGCCACCACTTCGGCGAGAGCAAAATCGTTGCACTTGATAGTTCTAAAGTAATAGACAAAGTTTGGCTTAAAATTTTTCATCGGAAATATGTATTTATAAAAGGTGTTGTTTGGTTTTTCAGTAACATGTGTCAAAGTCTGATATACTCAGTGAGCATTACCATCACGGGAAAACCTACACCCGAATAATGCTTACAAATCAAAATTCGAAATTTGTGATTTACGAAAAACTTTTTTGCGCACTTCGACTATTTTATAGCTGTCATAATTGACCTATTGAGCAAGCGATTCAAGCCGTAGTTGTCGAATTTCGCACCAATTTCACGCTATTGGTCATCAAGCCACCCAACCAGTGTTAATGAAGACCTTGATTTGGCCATTCCATTAGGATTGTGTTACTCGACTAAATGGACCTTAGAAAAGCTGGGGGAAAATTCGCTTATCGACAAAAAGTTTTCAACGACGAAGCTCATTTTTTGGTTGAATGGGCATGTTAATAAACAAAACTGTCGTATTTGTTCCGATGGAAAACTTCACGTAATACAAGAGCTGTCAATGCACGCTTTTTAATGGGCAAGGTTTGGCGCGCTTTAAGGCCCAACGGAATGACTGGCCCGTATTTTTCAAAGACGACGAGAAAAACTTTACAGTCAATGGTGCCCGCTATCGTTCAAAGATTTCGAGCTTTGCCCCAAATGCACGATCTGAATCTAATCGACATATGGTTCCAGCACGGGCCTACATGCCACACGGCACGCGAATCGATGGATCAATTAAGAAACCCACCAATATCGCTCGAAAAGTGACTCAGAATTTGACTCTCAGTGTGATCCACTTAAGACCTAGTCTTGGCCAAAATTTACATAAAATAATTCCTAAAAACAAGATGTCAAACATTTTTTTATTAATTTGTATAAAATTTGTTTACATTTTTTTAGCTTTCTCTCGTTTTTTTACAATTAAAAAGCAAACGCTAAAATAAGCACAGATTAATGCTGCTGAATCTCTTTTTCTATAGGTTAGAAATAACCTTTTCTGTGTGTTCAGTACACTCCCTCGCTGATGACAGTAATCTCTTCTTTTCATATTCGTTCCAAGACTCGTCTCTTCTCTCTCGTCTTCTTCTCTCTTCAGCCATAGAACGCCAACAGGATGGTCGTGGTGCAATGGTTATCATCACCGACTGTTGAGCGGAAGATCTGTACTTCAAGTCTGTCTTCAAGTCAAACACAATTCCTATGCGGAAAAACTGTGCAACATCATCATTTGTGAATGAGAGATAATCAAAAAAAAAAAAACAAAATGCTGCCGAAGGCATAAGACTCGCTGTATAAGATCACTTCAATATTCATACTCTATGTGTAAATTTCTAATATAAAACTTCAATGACATTGAAACAAAATTAAAGTTACTGTGAACTAAAACCAAGGCGACAAAATCAGTCGAATCTCCCGAATCCTATCTAAGACAACCACCCCCGCAGAGTAGTGAACGAACATCTTTGACACAAACCATCTGCACCCCGTCCGGGTTGTGTGACGAACACTATAAGGGCGTTACTCTTGTATCTATTCAAAACCCTATAAAAAAAAAGAAAAAAAAAAGCTCAACCTCGATCGCCCACCGAAAGACTTTATATCCTTCGTATATGTGTCAATAAAACATATAACTAGAATGATTTATTTCATTTTGTGGGGCCTATTTGTATATCTGCCTTAGTTTTAGTATCTGATCTAATGCTTCTGGGCACCCGCTAGAAAGAATGCAAAAGCATTGAACATCGACGCAACGTTTACTCTCTGCTATTGTTGTACCCCTATTTCAACGTGACAATGAACAACCAATTGCATTCCTCCCTTCAAGAATTCAACCGTAATTTTGAATTCGTTAAAAGTCAAATTTATCCTTAAGCCAGTCTTTCGACGTAGGGATAAATCTAGAGTTTTTTAGCTGAACCACACGAGTGTGGAATGCCCTTCTCAGCAATGAACACGACGTTATTCATGATTAGCGGCTTCCGTTGTGGGCGATGACTTCATTTGAGGCCGACCCTATGAATCCGTCGATTCCTTTTAGACCGATTTGAATTTAGAAATCAATTGCATCAACCATGGTAATACCATTTGCAAAACTTATCACTCCTTTATACATATGTCATAGAATATTTGAGAGACAATAATGGATGTTGGTTCCTTGAATTTTCGGCTTCTAAAACTGTTTAAAGCTCTAAATCCTATTTTCCGGTTTGAAAAGAAGTGAATCTACGAGTACATAAGTTCTAAGGATGGTGACCGTTTTTTTCTCGGAGCAGAAAAGAACATCCGATTGAGGATTACTCTTAATTCGTACACTGTTCATGCTTATCCCCAGAATCCACTGATAAACCCATCAGCTTTATTGTAATTTGCAAATATTGATTTGGTTCAGTGGACATTCAGGATAAACGTGTTCCTTTTTTTAAAAATCCCATAATAGCAACATATCCAACGGTGAAAACCATTTGTTCCTTACCATCCGACGGCTTTAGAAAAAAAACTTCAAACAATAGCAATTTCCATCTACGAAATGAATCTCTCATATGTAATCACCTCACAGGCATGCATCAACAATTCCGGCAACAATGCCTCCAAGTGCCATTAAGTGCTCCTCCTCAAGTAATATCGATCTTCCGAGGCACACTTGGCATCGAGTAGTTATGAACTGAGTATGGTATGCAGCCTGTTCACATTATAAATAACTCAGCCGGCAACGTTCGTCTCCTAAACTTGGAACAGACAAACCTTGCTTTCATAAAGCTTATGCCTATTCCAGGTTGCCTACACGCAAACGGAATATACAAAAACACGTATGCAATATACGGACGCTTGGCACGACAGCCTTTCAAGCTAATTAACATCCACTCCCCCTGGCTCCCACCCCGGCACACTGGAATGGCTCATGGTCGAATATTTTACAATGCCATCACTTACTGGCAATGAACTGCCGAGATTTTGCTGCAAAGGCAACAATTCTTTAAATACACTTCCTCCGCAGTTACGAATCCTCGTAGGCAGAAAAGTAGTAGAAAATCTAAAAACCCCTTACGACAGCGCGTTAAGTACAAAATCCCATTTGGATCTATCTCATACATACACACACGAGTTGTATTCATGGGTAAACCCACTTATCGACCCGATTTCATGACCCACTGGTCGAATTTGCCACCCACACGCCGCCCATAATCCTGGCGCTGGAACGTGTGTAGAATGAAACCAATTTACATGTGGAAGCAGGGTGCTCTCGAATTATTTACAATCGCCCGTTACCCAGCTCATGGCGATGGGCTTGCAGTCAATGTAATGCAGTTTCAGTTACAGCGTGCAGTCGGTGAAAGATTGACAGGATTAATAATGACAAGAGGCAATAAACCTGCGTAAAACACAAGCACTTGAATGTCCTTTCATTCCTGTCGTCACCTAGGTTAACTAAAATCACTGTCGGCTGATGACAAGCGATTCATCATATCCCCATCGCTGCTACCATCTTTACCTGTTAGTGGATGCGTGGGTAAGGGTTTATGGAAAGCAGACCGGTCAGCAACCGGTCATCTATTTAAAGACAACATGGGGACGGTCTCGGTAGACGGAGTGCAGTGTCGAGTTCCACAATCGATATTATCGATTCGTTTTCGACTAAGGCGCGACATTAGGCGCTACTGCAAACCCTCTCCCCTGCGTCGACGTCCCACAAACATAAACGATTGAATTCGTACCTCTTTAAGAAGGAACCTGAATCGGATTGTGCGTTAAACCGTAAAGTATCTACCATGTTCGTGACGTCGAGGATACTTGAAGTTCCATGTAACGCACGTAAAATGCCGAAAAGTGTTTCGGGTGTCGTGGTTATAGTATTTAAGCGACATGCGATGCAGACGCGCACGAGCTTCCAACCATCTGTATCCGTATATGAATATCTCGAGTAATAGGCAATGTATCTGTCAAATACAGTACGCCGTTGAGTCTTTTGTGTACATACTACGCTTAAGCTCGCTCAAATATTGACTAGGGTTACACTAGAAGCAGGTGTATGGAAATCCGGTCCGCCTACACAGCCATATGTATATTAACTACCTTCCACTGCATCTATTATTACTGCTGTAGATATGTAAGCTTGTGGTTATGGTATTATTCGACCCCAAGGTCAAAAAAATAACCTTCTGCCCTTTTTCATATTTACCCACCAGTCGACAGTGCCGACGGCGGACATGGTGGAGAGGTGGCGTGTGCGCTCAGATATAACATAACATATCTATGCCATTGTGTCATGTAGGAAAGCAACTTTAGTAATCCGGACGGATTTGAGGGTGATGACGTCAGTGGAGAATATTTTGACGTTGAACAATAAATTGTTTGCTAACTAGCGAGAAGAATTCGCTTTGTCGGCCCTGCGTTGTTGTACTGGCTGGAGGAGGACAAAGAAAGGATAGCGGCAGGGCGATTGGATGGGTGTTGAATTTGAGATTTTATTTCAGTTCCTTGCTCTTCCTTTCTTCTTTTTATGATTTGTCTACTTGGGTTGTGTTTGTTCTTCAAGCGTGTCTACTGGTAGTTTGGTGTATTAGTTATGATACTATCGGAGGAATCAGGCGTTTTTTTTTAGCTTAAATCGTCAACTGACACTGGGTGGGAATTCATGGGTGTTGGGGACTTTAATGGGACTTTAAGCTTTGTTAGTTTTTTAGGACTTAATAAAAGTTATTTTGCATTTATCAGGATTCAGAGAGTTTCTGATCAAATACCATGTAAGCTAGTTGAGTTGTATACTCTGCATTGAGAAAATTTGAAAAATCTAAACAGTGTTTTCGCTGTGATGGTTGTGCAGCTTCCTAACGTAAGTCTGTCGGTGGTGGTCAAAGTCCAGTCCATCACAACGTCTCATCAACTTATCAATGAAGCAGTTTTCCATAAACGTTGCATCAACCCCAACTGTTATAACTCTTTCATCACTATACGATGAAGTCAATAAAGTAGTTAAACTCTAAAGCTCGCTTAAAAATGAAGTCATAGAAGGAGAATAATGACATTCTTACGAAGAGAATCACCGAACTGGAAGTTAAGATTCTCTCTCTCGAAACCCATGAAAAATCTAGTGGGTTCGTCTCAACTGGGAAAGTGATTCCATCCGACTCTTTTCTGTCCTCCAAAGCAGAAGTGCCAACAATGACAAATGGAATTACCACTGCCGTCGCGTCGGAGGTATCGACGGTAAAATCGGTAAAAAAAATGACGGCGAAGAGAACTTTTTTTTTCGTCCAAACTTTCAACCTCTTTGAAAGTACTTTCCGCTGCCAAAGGTTGGTAAGAAAGGATGCTGATGTGAATGTGAGGCGTTTTGCCAACCTTAAACTAGGATCTCCTGTATACTTATATGATTATGCATACAATGGTAATTTGTGGCCTCTAGGTCTTCAGATAAAGCCGTTTATTTACCATGAAAAAGCCACACAAGATCTGACTGAATCGGTTAGATCTGAATTCGCGTCAACTGTCTACATCAAAATCCAGCCGTGAAATTAGCTGTGGAAGCCGGGAAATGTGATCGACCATAAGCACTACGGGGCGTATAAATAACCTTTTCAAATTTTCTTGTACCTACTCCTTTACGACCTCGGGCAGTTATTTTCCCATGAAGGAACCACCCAAGATCTGACTGAATCGGTTAGATCTGAATTCGCGTCAAATATCTACATCAAAATCCAGTTGTGAAAGTAGTTGCGGAAGCCGGGAAATGTGATCGACCATAAGCACTACGGGGCGTATAATTAATATTTTCAAATTGTTCGTAGCTGCTCCATTACGCCCCCGGGCAGCTAAGTTCCCATGAAGGAACCCCCTAAGATCCGACTGAATCGGTTAGATCTGAATTCGCGTCAACATCAAAATCCAGTCGTGAAAGTAGCAGTAAAAGCCGGGAAATGTGATCGACCATAAGCACTACGGGGCGTATACGTAACATTTTCAAATTTTTTGTACCTACTCCATTACGACCTCGGGCAGCTAGGTTCCCATGAAGGAACCACCCAAGATCTGACTGATTCGGCTAGATCTGAATTCGCGTCAACTGTCTACATCAAAATCCAGCAGTGAAAGTAGCTCTGAAAGCCAAGAAATGTGTTCGACGATTACATTTCGAGGCGTGTACGTGACATTTTAAATTTTTCGTACCTACACCATTATGACTTTGGTCAGTTAGGTTACCATGAAGGAACCACTAGCTTAACTTTCCAACACCCAAAGCGCTCATACTACCGCACACCATTATGGAGCCATCTCCGTGCTTGACGGTCTATTTAACATGATGTGGCTCCAAAGACTCACGACCTGCCATCAGTGCAATAGCGGTTTATTGTGGTTTCGTAGATCCATATCACTTTGTTCCAATCATATTCTGAGGGTTTGCATACTCTTTGGCAAAGCTTAATCTGGCCTTGACGTTTTTTTTCTAGAGTGCTTGTCTCTTTTTCTCTTCGATAGCTAGTGCATTGTGCTTACGAAACATCCGATTAACTGTCCATCGGCTAACTTGTTTGCCAATCACTGACTGAAGCTCTTTGGATGCTTCAGAACCTGAAGCTGTCCTACCATAAATCAAGAACCTCACTAAGGCACACTCGTCTTGATCAGAAAGTTTTTTTTAGGCCTTCCTCCTCGATAAGTAGCTATGTTCAGTGCCTACTTTTTTCTTAACCGGGAAACAGCCGATTGAGTAACATGACACTCTTTCGCTGTAAAGCGCATTGATTTTCCGTACTTGAGCAGTTTTATAATCACTTTTTGCATATCTTTGCGAAAGATGCCATTCCTGCAACTTAAAACTGCACAACATTTACAAATAACATTTACCTTACATAAATGTGTGCACATCTGTTTCCATTCAAATAAACGCATTTATAAGAATAAATTCTGTAGAAAATATGAAACTGAGTCAGTTTTTCACCTAGCTGTATTCCTTTAGAATTCTTCCTATTCTATTTTGTACTTTTATTCCAATTAGAAAATATTTGTTTTTTTTTATTTTTAAAATTTTACTTATAACAACATTATTTTTGTTTATTTTCAGGTAAACTTAATCTGTACACTACAAAATAAAAGTGAGCTAAAATAAAAATCAATAAGTTAGCTCTAAAACAAATATAAATAAACCGATCACGGGCAGCACTAAAGGGGCATCCAACAAGAGGTGTCATTTTAAATTTTCCGTCATTGTGGAATTGTTACTATTAAACTCCCACTGCGATCGACCTACTCGCACTAAGTAGATATAGTAGAAATTTCCCAATCATCAAGTGCTTTCCCGCAAAATTTTAAAGAATTTAATCAATTAATTTGGACCTACCGGAGATTTGAATATAAATAAAATCCAAATAAGGTGCGGCGGCAAAATCAGTTTAATACATCGCTTGCAGCTTAGAACCCGACTGAAGACCGAGTTGTTGACAAGAGAATTAACGCATAACGCCGTGCCTTTGCAAAAGGTGTTCTGGAAGTGAATATAAAAAAGCATGCTATTTTTATAATATTATTTTGAGTGATGAGGCTCATTCGTATTTGTCAGGGAGCTTAATCAAACAAAACTGTCCCATCAACAATGGAACGACATTTCCACTGATAACGAGTGGGATTCTATTTCGAAAATAATGCCCCATTGGAGAACTATGTTGACTGACTTTTGTTTGTTCGAAAATGATATTATGTAGTTGACCTTTATATTCAGGAGGATACCGTCATACTACTATATAAACAATGCCTTTTTGCGTAACAAATACATATATGTGATTCAATAGCCCCACCAGTGAATCATTCACTAAATAACGCATAACTCCATTTTTGGTTAGTATGTAATTTTAATAATTAAAAATGACGCCTGTTGTTGGATTAGCTGACAATGGAATAAGGCCATCAATCTAATTTGAGATGAATTCTCAAGTAGAGTTACAAGTAATTTTCAGAGAGATGCTTTCCTCTATCTCTGTTGATGGTGTTTTCGTCACCAATTCAAGTTACGTCTCCATCTTTTTTTCAGACATACATATGTATGTATGTCCTGATCAGGAGGACTCCACAAGCTTCAGAAAAATTAATATAAAAAAAAATAAAAAGGAAGAAATGCACTATTAAACAGTTTGTAGTTTAAACTTGGCTTCATTACTAATCAAAAGTTCATGCTCCTTAAAGTTTATATTGATCTGTTTGAGTTAACTAAATGATCCACAAAGGCCAATAAAAGGAATTAATCAAAGTAAAATTAAATAAGCCCAAGATCAGATTTCAAGGGGATGCCTACTGGTTTCTATTGGCACCCTTTACTTCCTGTTCTTCAGATATGAAGTGAATCGATCGACAATTCAACCACGAAAGCCCACATTATGCAATTTAAAATAATATGTTGCCACCAAATTCTAATATGGCGCAGACAGCTATTTACAAGAGCCTGAAGTTTTTTAGTAGATTCTTGTTTCATGCGGCCCGTATCAATGCTGTAAATTAAAACTGACTTCTTACAAACATTTAGTATACTGGTTTTCGATTCTCTTTTAAGCGGACTATTTGACACACTCACGACAGCAAACGTGCCTGACGCTTTGAATATTCTACAGTGAATATCGGAAATTGTACCACCTTCGGGGGCAGAATTCTTCCCAGATACTCGAATGAATATCATCCAAAATTTCTCCAGCTATTTCAAACCGTGTGTTGTTCTTACGTTCAAACGCATAGATTTGGTCTACTGTGTATTTACTTTTAGGCTGAGCTTTAATGGTGGTAATATTTCTGAGTCTTTCCTGCATTCCGTTGTATGTATTGCTAAATAACACCATCGGCTTATGACAAGTCTCCTAATTTTTGTGTCATCTTCCACGTCTATTATGCTTCAAACACTATATCCAATGCTATAATAAAAAGCAATGTGAGGGGGTGCGCACCCCTGCTTTACTCCTGAAACGGTCGGAAAGGACTCGTTTAGTTGATCTTCGTTTGGAACTCGGCAGTATTTTTTTTTTGTATAGGGTTCGCGCAGGTTCAAGATTTACGCTCTTATGGTGTTTGTCGCACAACTCGGACGGAGTGCAAAAGGTTTGTGTCGAAGATGTTCGTTCACTCCTCCCCGGAGGTGATTGTCCTAGATAGGATCCGAGAGATTCGACTGAATATGTCACGTTGGTTGTAGCTCACAGTAACTTTTTTTTGTTTACATGTCATTAAGGCGTTATATTGAAAATGCACACACAGAGTATGGATTTTGAAGTGATCTTATACTGCGAGTGTTATGCCTTCGTCAGCATTTTTTGATCATCTCTCATTCACAACTGATGTTGTTGCACAGTTTTTCCGTATAGGAATTGTTCTTGGCTATGGACAGACTTGAACTACAGACCTTCCGCTCAACAGTGGGTGAGGATTACCATTAACCACCCCCATGTATGACCCATTATACAGGCTTTAATGATATTAACGATTTCGCCAGGAACACCTCTTACAGAACATGGTGGCCAAATAATATCACGCCCTAATGCATCAAACGCTTTCGGGCCTTCGATTAACGCCTACTAATATTCTTACAATATTGATAGTTTCATCAGTTTATTTAAAAGTGCAGCTATTCGTTCCAGAATGATTTGAGTCAAATGCCACTTCCCATCTTTTACGGTCACCCTTTTTGGGTAACTTCACAATAACTAATTCCTACCAATAGGTTGGTATTTCTTCATCCTCCATATTTTCTGAAACAAAGGTATTCACTTGATGGTGTCGGCTTTCAATTTGGCTGAGTCGTATGTATTAGCTTGTCTTGTGCGTTTTAAAGCATTTTGTAGCATTAGGAAAAAATTTAATGCGGATCTCCGCGACAATTAAGTGATGATCGCTACGCTTACTACGTATATCGAACACTATGTTGAAATGTTTATTTGAAACGCAAATATGATCGACTTGAGTTTCTATAATACATTATTTGCTGGCGACACTTATGAAACTTTACGATTTAGTTCATGAGGGAACATAGAATCGCCAATTTTTAGGTCGTGTTTATTGCATCATTCCAAAAGCAATTATCTATTTTCTGCTCGTCTGCCTATTGCGAGCTTTACCATAACTTTCAGTTTTCATTTTCTGGGCCTAGCTGAGCGTTGAAATCGCCCATGAGTACTACGATATCGTGGTTGGGTACCATAATCAACACGTGTGGTCTAGCTGACTATAAAAGTTGTCTTTGACCGCAAGTTCGCTGTCTTCTGTAGGTGCATAGTACAATAAAAGACACAATTTATGATATGTATATCGTGCTTAGAGGGGCAGTCATAATTCTTTCTAAGATAGTAGAAATGCATTGATGAAAAAATGTTAACTATCTTAACACTGCTCGAGTTTTCAGAAAACATTTGAACGTTTGCTATTAAATTTTCTCGTTCATATTTCGCCGGTAGATTGAAAACTATGACAATAGGAGATAAATTTTCTACCTTTTGTTTCTATGAAGACAAGCGTAGCGTAAGGCTCTAACCTGGGTCCCATTCTATTCCTATATAAACTGGACAGCCTGTGCAGGAAGCTTAATTCTTCAATCTCCCACCGAAACTGCAGTTTTATACAACCCAGGTATGTATGACTTCCTGCCTGTTGAAATCCCTCCCCATGACTTTGAGAAGAAGTAGGCACGTAAATATTATTAAAACCCCTCTTTTGAAGTATTTGACAAATGGTCAAAATTGGTACCGACTAGGTAACTGTTATCCCAAAAATAGAAAATATTCGTGGCGAGTTCAAAAAGTTAGAGGAATTTAGTAATTTCAGGAATTATATTCATTCAATTAACCTGAGTTCTTCATTGTCGTGTTGGTAAGTGCGTGCATCAAATTTTAGTTATAATCTTTTTCAAACCTGGACCTGAAAAAATACAAAAAATGCAAAATCTTCTCTCGAAAATCGAGATCCATAAGCGCTTCATGAAACGAAAGTAATGCTGGCAGAAGTGTTTAATACTCAATGCGGAAATCATAAAATTCCCTTCGAAAATTAAATTGATTCCTATTAATTTTTGAACAGACTACCTCAATAGAAAACGGAATGTAAGCTAATCGCTCCCTTTCGAAGGAATAATCCCTTTTTTGACATTTTAACTTCTGCTTGTTTCAACATATAGATAAAAAGGAGTCTATTTACATAGGTAGATAATTAAAGCCCCATTAAATCAGGGTAAATAGTCGTTTACCATTGTATAGGGCGACCCAACACGCATTTACATTTTTATTGACGGGTCAAGGATATGATACGTGATTAGCTGGAGGGCTTTTTTACCCTTTCCCCATGATCAATAATAGCTGATTTATATTTTGTTTCCAGGGCTAAAATCGACATAGAGGGCTTGGTTGTTGCTGGGATTTGAAAGTCATATCAAGCTACATGAAATCAATAGAAAAAACATTTTAAAGAAAACTGATAATATATTTGTTTTAACCAAGCAATTGTTTAGTAGTGGAATACAGCACTTCTGTGTCGGCTCTGGCTGATATGCTCTTTTAGTGAGTGAATCTTTCATTTCATATTGTTTAGCATAGCCTCAAGGAAAAAAAGTTTAATGCTGTTAAATCCCAGGATCTCGATGGCTTTCATTTCGAAAAATCGAAAAATCATGCGCCAAGGAAATTAGTCACGCAACATATTCGTTGTTTCACCTACTACGTGGTACACGACATCGATTTAAGGCAAAAAAAAACCGTCGGTTAACATCGTTCGGTATCGCAATTCATCCTTTGGAACTCTCATACCCGCACCATTTCCGAAAAAAATATGACCTAAGGCCAAGGACGGCATACAATTTCCATCCGATGTGGAGATGTGCCCGAGATGAGACATCTACGTAGTTAGATTTATCTGTGTTTCCAGACAAATCGAAATAAGCCTCATCACTCAGAATAATTAGATGTACAAACGCATGTCCTTGTCCTTGTCCTTGTCCAATGGTAATAGAATTCGTATGCATGTACGAGTAAGCAAGATTTTAGTGCAAAATGAGATGAAAAGTGGTTGCGGATAAGCCCAATTTCCTTTCGGAATCCATGTTTTCATTCATAGTCTTAACTATGACGGTGATGGTTCGGCTGACTTCGGCGGACAAACGTGAGTTAGAGTCTTTATATCATTAGCTTATCCCTAGTCGACTAAATTCACTGTGGATATAGGAAAAGACGCTTGTTGATGTTGGGAAGGGTCCCTTCAATATTTTTCTTGTTCTATTAAAAGTCATCCTAATAATCATTGAATATTGACAGCTCAGCAACGGCCCGAAATTTAAATTGACATCCCTTGTTGAATACCTTTTACTACACTCTTCTTCATTCCGAATCGTTTTTGAGTTTTCCACCTCTCCCACAATCCTGTAGTATACGTCCAAAAATTGGTTCCAACCAAAAATATGAACTGTCAATAATTGGAGCTGCATACGAGTATATCGCTTGCGTAACGTCGATGACCGTTGAGTACATGACCATTTTCACTAAAGGTTCTCCATCACCCTTGTAAAGTGCATGATGTTTGCTAGAGCCAAGTCATACGAAAGTGGTCTGAAAAGTTTTCGACCTCAACATGAAGAAAGCAGCACTCGTCAATAAAAGCCAGTGAATGTAGTTGTGCATCTTTTGACAGTTACTCACCAAAATCTCAGCGTTGTTTTCATTTGACAGTCGTTTGAGTGAGTCGATGTTAGTGTTTTTGTGAAAATAGACAAAATTGAGTATCGAGCTGTCATTCATTTTCAAATTTGGTCAGCTGAATTTAAACGTGGCTGTTGAGCTTTGGAGACGATGAACATTAGGGAAGTCTTAAAACTGCAACAACTGACGACAACATGGCTAAAGTTCACCAAATGATGTTAGGCGACTGCCGAATCAAAGTGAGAGACATAGCTGATTTAGGCATGAGAAAACTGTCCGCGCGTTCGGTACCGCGTTTGCTCACGTGAGACCGAAAACGTTTCCAATGAACATTTCCAACGCTCTGTTGGCGCAGTTTAGGCGCAATAAATCCGAGTTTTGGCGCCGAATATTTACTGTTGATGGAACTTGGAAACCTTATGGTGACTGGTTTTTTTTTTTGGGATAGTCATGGAGGTATCTTAATCGATTATCGTCAGAAAGGAAAAATCATTACAGGAGCATACTACGCATCATTATTT
Source organism: Merodon equestris (assembly GCA_958301585.1). Classification (NCBI taxonomy): domain Eukaryota; kingdom Metazoa; phylum Arthropoda; class Insecta; order Diptera; family Syrphidae; genus Merodon; species Merodon equestris. The sequence goes on along the minus strand of OY284416.1, from coordinate 39,187,102 downwards.
GATCAACTGAAGGCAGAAATTGCGGAAAAATAAAATCCTGTTTCACCATGACAACGCGCCGTCTCACACCTCAGCAGCTGCCATGGCGAAAATCCACGTATTTCGGTTTGAGCTGCTTGACCATCCGCTTTACTCACCAGATCTAGCCCCAAGATCATCTTTTTGTTCCCTCATCTAAAAATTGCGTTCGGAGGACAGAGATTTTCATCAAGTGAGGAGGCAATCACTTTCGTGAACAGTTATTTGCAGAAAAAAACGACGAGTACGAGGACGGGTTAGAGAGATGGGAGCATCACTGGGAGAAGTGTGAAGAGTTACAAGGAGACTAAGTATTGTAGAAATATAAAAAAAAAAAATTTTAAGAAAAAAATGTCTTGTACCCTCGTATAAAAGAAATTGCTTCAAGGTTTGCAACCCTCCGCTATATGAGAGGCTATTCGGTTGCCTTCATAACAAGGAGATTAAGCTGGATAATTACTGGAAACAAGTAATTCAACGCTTTTTTATTAATCTGAAGCACGGAAGTCGCATATCCCCGCGCCCGTACCCGAGCAACATGTCGCGCTAATATGAGTATAACTTCCTCTCTCAACTCTTAAATTCCCCAAACAATCGTCTATATCCTAGCTTTATAAACTCTCACACTCTGAATCCAATCCCCAATTGAAACCCAGAAATTGAAAAAAAAGTTTTATTAGATTTTTCGAAAGCCTAAATATTTAACCCAACTAATGATCCCTCCTCGTTAGCTGCAAGACCCTCTCACACCTGCAGAGAACCCTTTCTAATTTCAAAAACAATTTCCAGTCCTAGCCTTAGCGTCGTTACATCTCCCCACTTAATGCACAATTGAAGTAAACACATCCCCTTCTATTAACAGATTATCAGACGACTGCGCACCAAAACTTTCTCAGCTTTCCCCAATTCCCGAAAACTGCCTTATCACATTTTTCCCTAAATGAAACTAATCTGAGCCCAAGTATTAAAGTCAGTGACTTATTCATATCAAATTTTACTCTGTTTCGCGCTGTTGGCCACGACAATACTGCATATCTTGATGGTTGCGGAGTTCTCATAGCAATTCACAGCTTCTACGATTCCTTAACCTTTAAAAGTCGAACTCCGCTGATTTCAACTTTACAAGTGTCGTAATAATTTCCCTTGGTAAACGATAGCTGTACCTTGCTTGATACATGATTTCATATTTGATACCACTGGCCCCAATGTCGTTTTGAAATGAGCTAAATCCAATGATGTTACTCTATTTGTCGCGATTCTCTTCGCGATCTCTTCACAGAACGTCTTTAGTCTCCTTCAACCTAGCAAAATCACCAACAACATGAATGACCAACTGAATCTGATCTTCTCATCTGATGCTGGAAACTGAATTATTAATGGAAAAAACCACATCCTCTTTGCATTGGGTCCGCTTCGTCCGCACGTTGTCGCTATTATCGGCAAAACTTTCACTCGACAACCACTTCAGCATCCTCCACGCCGGATACGTAGTTTTTTTTTGTTTTTTTATAATCAGTCACACTACCTGGACGGGGTGCAGATGGTTTGGATCGAAGATGTTCGTTCACTACTCTCCGGAGTTGGTTGTCTTGGGATTCGAAATTTGTCGCGTTGTTTGTAGTTTTACAGTCATTTTATTTCATGCCATTAAGATGCATTGATTTCCGGAAAGCAGACTTTGCAAAACTAAATAATCTACTCAACACTGTTAACTAACTTTCTCCTAGGCCCTATCTCGCACATGTCCTTAGGTGAACAATTCTAAAGTCATTTAATGCCTTATCCTATCCACCCCATATTTACCAAAAAAGACCTGAACCTCACCTCGACCCTGGTACATCAAGGAACTATACTTCCTGCGCAACAAAACAAATAAACGGAGGCTGGACTATCCTAAGTCCCGTTTTGCTTCCAGCGTTTTTACTTACCTGCAGTCTTGTACTATCATCTTCTCTTATCACCGATCTGAAGAGCTTCTACCACTTTATAATTATAAGAGCTGATAACTATGCCTTTACTTTAATTTGCAATGAATCTAAAATACTTGCCAACTATTTTGCCGATTTCTGCAAGCAGTCTTCAAACAAGTCATCCAACTCGATCATGTTTTTTATAGAGGTACATATACAAATTCAAAATAAAATACAGTACTTGAATCTAACTAAAATGTCTATGATATTAGCTTTATTTAATAGATAAATAAATATAATATAGTATATATAAATATAGCACGAATGAAGCACAATCGTGAAGTCCAATTTTCGACAACTTAATCGAGCAATTGGGGTCGTTTATCAAAGATAACACAAATGTTAATTTCCAAATCCTCCAACGTCTCCCGTTTATCGACATAGACTAGTGACTTTATATGCCCCCAAAAAAATTAATCTAAAAGGTTGGGGTCATAGGTCTATTACGCGGTCAAGCCAACTTTTGCGCTCAGCAAATATAGAAGAAATAGAAGAAAAAGAAGTCAACAATTTTGTGTCTATAGCGCTCTCAATTGATGGCAACATTCTGACTGGTATCGTCCTTAAAGAAATATGGGCCGATGATTCCACCAGCCCACATAACACCAAACAATGAGTTTTAATGTTTGTAAAGGCTTCTGGGTTTTCTACTCCAAGTTCGGCAATTTTGCTTGTCTACATATTCATTTAACCAAAAATGGGCTTTATCGGAAAACAACATTTTGCGTTGTAAATGAAGATCAAGCTGAATCATGTTTTCGGTCCATTCACCGAACCTACGACGGCTTAAACTCTTGCAGAAGCTGGATCTTATAAGCTTTTAAGTCAAGATCTTTTCGTAAAATCTTCCCCTTTTTTGGAGGGGCATAGCCCCAATTGCATAGCTAATTTTTCTCTTCGCACTATTTGTCCTCTTTCGGCGTGCGTATTATCCACTTGAGTTTACGCGTTGCAAAAACCATTCATCCTGCTCAGCGCACGATAAGTTTGGCGAAGCGAACCATATTTTTCAAAATTAGTTTGCACAATTTACGTGCGTTGTTGTGGCGTTGATCTTTTCATCATAAAATGGCAAAACGTAGTAACCACAAATCAACTTCCAATTTTTCAAACTAACAATCTGTTGAAACAGCATTGCCAGTTTAAAATCAAACCTCCAAAGAAACACCCTTTACTGTCATTATATGAAATGAAAGACCGCTCTCAGACCTCTTCATGTATTGTAAATCTATATAACTCTTGCCATCGAGAAAGTATGTACATATCATACGAAAAAGTTTAAAGGATAATTACTCGTCCACTCCTGACTGCATCCTTGTCATCGTTTACAAAAAAAATACGCCAAACATCTGCTTCTACCTCTAACGACCCAATTTTAAAGTAGCATTTCACAGAGACTCTTCCCTCAGCTTTGGTTATATCATATCGATATAGAGTTACAGAGGAATAAGATGTCTAACTATCGCTTTCTTGCATTTCCCATATTTTTAACAGTATCGTATACGATACAATATAATTTCACTGAAAGCTTATCTTTCCCCCAAATTAACATGGATTACTAAAGATTCGATTAAAAGCTATTAACCTAAATGAGTTTGTCTCACAATCATTGTGTGCACTTGAGGAATGCAAGGAAGTAGACGTAGTTGCAACAAATCTTAGAAAATTCTTCGACAGAATCTCGCATCAAATCATCAAATCATGCTCCTTAAATTCTTGGTTCTTCTCAGATTTATCAAATCCTACTTCGAAGACCATCAGTACAATGTTTTTCTCAGATGAAAATGCCACCTCTGGAGTCCGCCAAGGCGGCAGCCTCGGCCCACTGATATTTATCCTAACCATTAAAGACATTACAATAATTGTTTCATCATGACCTCTCCTCAAGCTATCATTTACTCCCTCTTGTTAACCTAGGTATTACGAGGGTAGTCCGATAAGTACTTAGTTTACAAAGGAAAAACAAAAATTTTGGAGAAATGGCGATTTATTTTTCAATATAGTCTCCTTTTAGCTCGATACACTTGACCCAGCGATGCTCCAACTTCTTTAACTCGTCTGAAAAATACGTTTTCTCGAGGTTGGCTAAGAAGGCCTCCGTGGCGGCGATGACCTCCTCATTACACTGAAATTTCTGCCCGGCGAGTGACTTTTTAAAGTTTGGAAACAAAAAGAAGTCTCCAAATCTGGGGAATACGGTGGATGAGGCAGTAATTCGTAGCCCAATTCGAACAATTTGGCCGTGGCGAGGGCGGAGGTGTGAGCCAGTGCGTTATCATGGTGGAAGAGCACTTTTTTCTTCGCCAAGTGGGGCCATTTTTTCTTCAATTCGGCATCGAATCGGCCCAATAATTTGGCATAGTACAGCCCTGTGACCGTTTTGCCCTTCTCCAGGAGGTCGATGTGGATCACACCTTGTGAATCCCAGAGAACGGTGGCCATCACCTTTCCGGCCGATGGGACAGTCTTCGCCTTCTTCGGAACACGTTCGCCGGGTGAAGTCCACTGTTTCGACTGTTCCTTGGTCTCTGGTGTGGAGCAGGTGTATCCATGTTTCGTCGACTGTCACGAAATGACGCAGAAACTCCTTCGGATTACGCTTAAACAGCGTCAAACACTGCTCTGAAATGGTCTCACGGTTGCGCTTGTTGTCCGGAGTGAGCACCCATCGCGCCGACAGCTTTCTCGTGCCCAAAATTTCATGCAGGATATGACCCATGCGATCTTTTTAAATGCCTACTGTCTCAGCTAAGTCGCGCACCTTCAATCGGCGGTCTGTCAATATGATATCTTGGATTTTTGTCAAGTTATCCTCCGTGGTAGTGGGTAATTTAAATTATTAAATTAGCAGCTATGTATGTAGACAAAATAAGTTAGTAGGTAAAAGGAAAAAATGAATAATAGATAATAAATAATAAATAGATAATAAATATGTATATATGAAACAGATAAATAAATAAATAAGCGACTAAATGATAGGAAAAGTTATAGCTAATAGCAAATTTACGTTACTAAGTTATTTATTAAGACGTTGTCGGCGTAAGCGCAATCGTTTGTAAATTTTCCTGTCAGTTTTTGAATTCTAGGCGATATTAATTCAACATTCGCTCTTTGGTGTAGCTTTAAAGTAGAATAGTGCCATGGGAGTTTGAGTAGCTTATTTTGCGACACTTGTAGCTTTTGGATGCGGCATTTTGCACATACTGGACAACCATATAGTAGTAAGGCTTGAAAGACCGTTTTGTGTATCAGCAGCTTATTTTGATTTGTTAGTGCAGATTTTCTGTTTATGAAGGGGTATAACATCTTTATCGCTATATTTATTTTCTGTAAGGTTTTGGAAATATTATGTTCGTTAAATGTTAGTTTGGTGTCTAGATGAATGCCTAGGTACTTAATCGAATTGCTCCAGCTTATTGCGGATCCAAAGATTTGAATATGGCTGTTTGGGAGGTGGCATGGCTTCCTTTTTCGGGTGAAAAAGATAGCTTGCATTTCATCACCGTTCAGCTTAATTTTCCACCGGTTAAAATAATGTTCTAATACTTTCATCGCATTTCGAAAATTTGTCTCAATATTGAGAGCAAATTCGTGCGATGCGAGTATTGCAGTATCATTTGCAAAAATAGCCGATTCACTGCAATCGAGGCTTGGAAAGTCCGACGTAAATTGATTGTATAAAATGAGAGCCAGAATGGAACCTTGCGGAACCCCTGATTGGAAGCAAATTGGACTAGAAACTATACTGTTGACACTGACCTTGAAAGAACGATTTGACAGAAAACTTTGGACTATTTTACATAGATACAGCGGAAAGTTGAAATTAATCATTTTATATATTAGACCATCATGCCATACAGAGTCGAATGCTTTTTCGATGTCTAAAAGAATCATCCCTGTGGATTTACCTTGATCGCGGTTTTCCTAATAATGTTGCAAATGCGAAGCACTTGATGGGATGTGCTGTGCTGGGGTCTGAAGCCAAACTGTACGTCAGGATATACATATACCACGATCCGTGATCATTTTTATTATTTTTTCCTTAAGAATTTGCTCGTATAATTTGCTTACGCTACTCAGTAAACTGATAGGTCTATAGCTTTCGGGCTCATCAGGAGGTTTCCCTGCGTTTAGTATGGGTACTACCTTAGCGATTTTCCAGGCGTTAGGAAAGTATTGGAATTTCGGACATACATTGAAAAAGTCTGTCAGAAACTTTGTTCCAATTCTGGGTAAATGTTTGAGATAGACATTTTTTATGTGATCAAATCCATCCGATTTTTTAGCCTTAAGAAACTTAATATGTGACCTTACGTCATCTTCGGAGAGGAAGGAATTCAAGGGAGTTCTAGGCCTCTGTATGTTAAGAGCATGGACAGTGTTGCTAACAAGGGCTGACACACAGTGATTTTTCGAGAAGTTATGTTCCAGAACACTGGCTTTTTCTTCATCCGTGCAACAAAAATTTGATCCATTTCGTAAGCAGGGTAGTTGTTTGTTTTTATTTTTCTTCTTCTTTTTTTTCCTTTTTTCCGGCGTCGTTATGGTCAGAAGTGTAGGACCATAACCTTCCCACTTATCTGCATTCCGCCGCTGCTATAAGTGATCAGGTGCCGGCTTTGTTTGAAGAACATGGTATTTAACACTATAAGACCGTACGACTTGCACATGTTTAGGATATCTTCACCTGAAGAGTTCCTGGTGCCGTATCCCAGCCCTCCGTGGTAGCCTTCATAGTCTTCGCTTGTCTTCTCGACATGTCCGTTTAAATCTCCCCCAACAAACAAAAGCTCTTCCTTTGGGATGATTTTGACAAGGTTGTGGAAATCTAGCCAGAATGCATCTTTTTCTTTTTGTTCGCATCCTACTTGAGGGGCATATGCGCTTACGATGTTCCACACCTCACCATGCATCACCAATTTGAGAGCCATCAAACGGGCGCTGGACTTTGAAATGGTTAAGACGTTGCCAAGTAGCTCTGCCGCAAGGATGATGGCGATTCCGTTTTTTCCTTGTTCCAATCCATAGTAAAACATCTTATAGGCTTTTGTTTTAACGTCCAAGAAACGTGCCCGATTACCGGTGTTTCGCCATTTCGTCTCTTGTACGCACAGGATGTCTACTCGCCTTCTAACCATTATTTCTTCAAGCTCATAGCTGCGACCACTCATGCTTCCAACGTTCAAACTCGCGACTCTTAAGTGTGGCTTACGCCGTGGCATTACTTTGCTATCGCTCGGAAATCCTATAGCTCTGACCCGAGCATTGCTGCTCGTCCCAGGATCACGACCATTAGTAGTGCCTGGCGGGGTAGTGCTTTTCCTTTTAGCGTTCTTTTCCATAATGCTACGGTTTGACCGTTTTCTTCCCCTCCTTTTTTTTGACATGGGCATGCTCCAGATTTTTATTTTTTTTTTGTTTGATCTTACTCTTACAACACCGGTGATCTCCAGTCGTGTCAACCCACTGATTTGCATGCACACTTGTGGAGCAGTTTAATGGTGGTATATGTGTCCCTAGGCTCACCTTTGTGTTTTCTAAATTGCCTAGATGTGATTTTTGATTACCTTTGTTTCAGTCGCCTTTTACGACAAGCGAGAGGTATCGCTGCAGGGATATTCTTAACCCGTCCCTGCACAGGTTAAGTCTTACTTTTTGGTGATTTTTTTTAAAATCAATGCACTTTAATCCAAGACGAATGAGTTCAGTTTTAAGTACACTTACATCGATGTCGTTCATACCATAGAGAACAACTTTAAATGCTTTAACACTTTGCATGTGTGTAAAATATTGGCAGTTGTTAGCTTTTAGTTTCTGGAGTACACACTTATACAAGTCGATCGATTCACCAACTATTTTAATTCCGATTGAAATAATTTTTATATAATAGTCACTTATCATCAAATATTGCATTAATTGATGCACGTAATCGCTAGATTTTTGTAATAATTTTATTGGCGGCACATATACTTTTTTCGATGGTGGCGAGACAATTTCGTCCATGTGTTCACTATCGACACTATCATTGTCGGGCTGACACTGCAAGGGACTCCAGTAATTATTTCTGGAGTCCTTCTTACGGGAGTTATTACCAGACATTGTTAGACGTAACTTTTTGTCCGAGGACAACCGGCTGTCCTCGGAGTTAGGTGATCTTTCGTGCTTGGCTATTTTCGCAATTTACTAGCTCACGGAAGTCAGGTAGAGACGTCATGCACGGTTGAAAGCTCCGGACAGACTGAGATATAATTTTTATCCATGATCTACTTATCGATAATACTGACCGCGCCGCACTGTTTCAAAAGATAGCCTTAGCAACAATGCCCGAGACCTTAAGTTTAAATTATTTCAGTTATTTTTTTCTTTGCTATGGCTTGCATCCAGCTGATAAAGCGCCTCTAGAGGGCGTCAAATCAAAAGTTGAAACCATTGCCTGCCTGTTAAAAGATATGTTTGTGCTATTGAACCCCTAGAACAGAGATAAGCCTTTAACCATAGCACTCTTTATTACTCACTCAACTCTTCTTTAGTCGGTCCTCCTCTTATATGTAGGTCGTGCTTATTTAATACGCAGCAGACTAAATTCATCAGAAGTTTTTTAATTAAAATAGTTCCTCGCAGTAATTTACACATTCAACTTGGTCCTTCAGCTGTTTTCAAATTAATGTTGCCAATAACATTCGTACTCAATTGATTTACCACAACGACCCATCAAGTGCCCTCAAAACTCCTTTAACACAAATAAATGAACCACAATTTGTCTTATTAACCCATACAAAGTACCCCCGGGCAAACAAATGCTCATCAATTCAAGGATCATCCGGCACAAGAACAACCACAATCAACCACAGTTCCCCTACTGGTCCTTGAACGAAGATACCCAGTGATATTTCGCATTCCACATACTAAAACAGAAGACTAATGACATCAGCCACCAGACGCCCATTACACTCAGCACGGTGTCTTTCACACATAGAAAACTAATAAAGCTGAATAAGTTCCACATACGCCCCGTTGAATCCTATCACACCATGAATACAACGAAAATGATTTTCAAATTTATTGTTTCGTGACTTCTGTGTATCCTATCATAACTCTCTAATTAAGTATACGTTTGGCAGGACTATAAATTCCCACAAACAATAATCGACACTAATTACGATCCAACACAAGCGCATACTTCCATCAGATAATGACATCCGTTCTGAAGTACAAAAAAAAAAAACTCGAAACCACCGGGCATTCGCTCATGATCCCTTTTTTAGCACATAATCACGCCATCGCATCGTATCGATAATAACATTACTCAGCACGACGGCCATCGGAACCGACGGTCTCATAATCATCATCGACGCCATAAACAAACGATGACGCGGGGAATAGGGCCATCGACTTGTCACCGAACGGTCGCTTTGTTTCTTCATTTCTTCATTTATTCGTTTGTTCATTTGCCCATTCAATCCTTTTGTCTCGATCTGCTTATCTAAATCGGTTGTTATTCACTCCGGTCATTGGTAGCGCTTGGAAACGTTAGCAATCGCCACGTGTTTCCTTCACTAATTAGAACCATCCGGTCGACGCTGTGTCCTGACAACAGTATCGCATCGCATGTCGAAGGAAGCTAGCATTTTTCTCTAATGACTCTAATGTTGGTGCGATAACATCTCGAAATCGTTGATGTAAATGTGCGAATATCGACGGAAACAGAGCTAAATCGGAAGAGGAAGGTATAAGAGACCGCCTGTGAGTCGTACCGGATAAACTACATTTAGCCTTGGTTTTTATGGCTCGTGCCTTATGACGGTATTGTGTTTCGGAAACAGAAACTGTTTTTGAAACAAACTTTTGTGCGTTGGAGACTTAGGTTTCCAACTAAAAGGATAACCTTTGACATACAAAATGTCATATCTATGGCTATATGGAATAATGGAAACTAGCTTAAGGACGGTCAGACCATAAGGCATGTTCGCGCAGTGAATGATTGATGGGCACATGGTGGTAAATCGTTGTAATTAATATTTGATATTGCAGGGGATTAATCAAACAGAGACCATTGCCATTTAACTGGTGGAGAGTTAAATGGCCTTAAGGGTAAGTCAATGTACATCACTCGAAAAGGACAGGCGCAGGTTAAAGTTAAGGTGACAGACATGCTATTAACTATTTTTTGGTTGATACGTACATTTATAATAAAGGGCAGCCATGCGTGGGAATGTAAATGTCAGAATAGTTAAATCAATTTGGGATGGAAATTAGACGCATTAGTGAGATCTAGAAATAGATAAGGGCTGCTAGTGGGTAGGTGGTGACATGTTGCTATGATCATACGAGTAGATGTGTCTAGGGCTCTTTAAAATATAGGCAAGAAAAAAACTCCGAAGGTCAGGAGTTGACAAATTCGAAACCATTAAGGGGAAGCATATTTGGCTCATGAAATTGCTTATCCCTATCTTCCCTTGTTCATGGGCAACTCACAGCCTCGGATAGGACCGCACGTACTGAAGAATTCCAAGAAGTGGAACAAAGCTCTTTCATTCTTATTTTTATAGACGTCTATGACACATCAATATGCGAATGACCTCCGATTCCCCATTTTGCAGTTTCATTTTCATTAGATGCTTAGAGGTTTTTATTCCTTTAAAAATAATGTGGAAATATAGGGTTTTCCAAAAAGGACTTGACAACTTTTTTTTTTAAATAAAACGCAAACCATTTGAGGTATTTCAAAAACTTTATTATCCTCTTGAAGTACAATCAAAACATTTATGAATGGAAGTCGACTTCGTTCATATGGCCACCGCGAGCACGTTTGCAGTGGTCAAATCGTTGGATCCAATTTTCGATGACTCGGTCACCCATTCGGCCGAAACGGCCGCTATTTCGCGTTAAATGTTGGCTCTGAGCTCTTCCAACATCGTCGGCTTGTTGGCATAAACCAATGACTTAACGTAGCTCCAAAGAAAATAGTCTAGAGGCGTTAAATCGCACGAACGAGGCGGCCAATCGACTGGCCCATTTCTTGAGATAACACGCTCATCAAACTTACTCTTCAATAAATCGATTGTAACGTGTGCTGTGTGGCTTGTGGCACCATCCTGTTGAAACCACATATCGTCTAAGTCCATATCTTCCAATTCGGGCCAAAAATAATCGGTAATCATGGCGCGATAACGCTGGCCATTCACAGTAACGTGACAATCGTTATCGTCGACGAAAAAATATGGCCCAATAACGCCGCCGCCATGCAAACCGTACCAAACAGTTATTTTTTGTGGATGAAGTGGTGACTCATGAAGCACATGTGGATTTTTACCCGACCAATACCGCATATTTTGCTTATTGACGAACCCATCGAGCCAAAAATGAGCTTCGTCACTGAAGATGATTTTGCGATGAAATTCATCATCTTGGCGCATCTTCTCCAGAGCCCAATCGGAGAACGTACGTCGCTTCAAATGGTCCGTCGGCTTCAATTCTTGAGTCAGCTTGATCTTGTATGGGTGTAAACCAAGATCCTTACGCAAAATACGCCATAATGTGGTCTGAGCGATGTCCAATTCTTGAGAACGCAGTGGAATTGTCTTATTTGGGTCGTTTGCTACGGACGCCTGAACGGCAGCGATATTTTCAACACTTCGACCAACCCGTTATCTCACTGACACGGCAACATCACACAACGAATATGTGGACTCAAATTTTTGCACTAAGTTTGTTATTGCCTGTCTACTAGGGCGAGAATTACGACCGAAAATTTAGTTAACGCTCTTAAAGTTGCGGTCACCGACTCCGAATTTCGGTAGAAAATTTTTATAATTTGCAGACGTTGCTCGTTCGTGTACTATACCATGATGAAAATGTTGAGTTTACTGAATAAATTGACATTGACAGTCTGATGATTAGTGAAAGGGTGTGTTCACAAATTAAATTCAAAGCTGTCAAGTCCCCATTGGAAAACCCTTTATATCAAGAGAATGGGAAATCCATCAACTAAATGGAACATTTTTTAAATATCCTTGATAGTTGGAACGTACGAAGACTGTAAAGATCGGGGGCCTTCAGTAGAACTCAACGTCATAAGAAGTATTATAAAAATTCGATATCAAGGCGAACTTCGACTATCAAAAGTATCATTTTCCAAGGACGGTTGCGAATACCCACAGACAAAAAAGAAGTAAAGGATGCATTTTATGAAACATTTTTCGACATGAAAATAGGAGAAGAAACTCTAAACTTTCCATGTCTCATCTATCACGATGGCCAATAAGTTTCTCCAGCTCAAAATAGCAGAGCATTCGAACACAAAAAAATACACAAGGCCACTTGAATATCATCAAATGGAGTGACGCAGCCAAATACAAAACACAGAAGCCTAACATAGGAATGCGGTAAAAATAATTTACCGTTGTAAAATTAAAGAAATCTCGCATGCAGCGTCAATAGCACGACAAAATTAATAACGGGTGTCTAGATGGCATAGAAACTAACTACGAAACAAGACAGGTAGAAGCATTACGATCAACAATAAAAGTGCTGTAGGCAGCGGTAAGAAAACTAGGCCCAAACAAGCCCCAAAAATAAAGCCTTGGTTCGACGGAGAATGCGAGGAAAAAGTAAAAGGCCGTAATGTTCTAAGACTCTAAGTCCTGCAAAATAGTAAATAGATATCAGCCTCTACAAAAAAAAGTCAGCCGTTTCGTCTTAAAAAACAACGATAGCAAACGTTTCCTAAAATTCAGGAAGAACGTACGTCTATCCGCAGCGATAATGAAATTCGCACAGCAAGAGAGTTGCAGCCCCCTGGAAAAGATGTTTTGATAAACTGGTTATTGTACGTGGAGAGCAATCAGAAATGCAAAACGAACGAAACTGTGGAACAATCCACTAACTACTCAAGGTTAGATTAGGCTAAAGAAGGGGAGTGTGATGGTTGAGCATCACTTCCACTCGGAGGCCAAAGGGCCCATTGTGATTCCCTTCACTTGTGGAGTAATTAACCTGTCCGTGCTCTTTATGAATTTTGGAAGCTTCGATATATCTACAATTGCTACGTCCGCAATCTCTGTAAAGAATCTTTGGCCCAGCGAAGCTAGACGTCCACTCTGGAGAGCTGAGCAGTGGCAAAACAGATGTTGGATCATCTCGGTTTCTTCCTCATCGCCGCAGCTCCGGCAGATATCGCTGGATCTCGAGTTCCATTTCCGGAGCATTGCTCCGATGGGACAGTGTCCTGTGATCACTCCGACGAGCATACGGATCGAGTTTCGGTTCAGCGCCAAGAGCTTCTTTGTTTTTATGATATTGAGCTCTGGCCATGATGATCTTGTCGTGTGGCTGTCGTTTCCTGTGAGCCAAGACGAGTTGGCTTCTTTTATAATTGTGTCATTTATGATCCGGCATAATGAAGTGATCGGTGGTTGCGATGACGTGTCCGCTTCGCTGATATCCATTTCAGACCCTTGCCTGGCCAATTCGTCCGCTCTTTCGTTCTCTGCGATTGAGCTGTGACCCGGAACTAAGCAAAGTTTGACGTTGTGGTGTCTGATGGACTTCAGTGAGTCGCGACATTTCATGACAGCCTTTGATCTCGTTGTACAGGATCTTATTGACTTCAGTGCAGCCCGCCTGTCTACGAAGATAGTGATGTCCGATGGTGGGATATCGGTTACTTGTAGATGTTTGGCTGCTTTATCTATTAATAGGATTTCTGCTTGAAAGACGCTGCCCAAATCAAGGCGTCTAAATGATTACTGTTTGTCCAGGGTGTCAGAGTAGAACCCGGCCTGTGTCCATTTTCGATCCGTCGGTGAAGAGGGTGATCTCGTGGTCGTTGATCACAGCGTTTGATAGCCACTCTTCTCTGTCGGGGAAAAGGATAGGTATACTGAGAGAGAAGTCATTTTGGGGGGAAATATAGTCGGTCGTAGCTGCGAGGCTACTAAAACCATGTTTCCTTCCCAAGTCGTCTATTATCTTAAGTATGGCCGCATGTCCATAGTTGGCTTACTTCCACAGAGAGGACTCCCTTAGTTGAGAGCGCTCTTTGCAGCGAAGCATTTTATGAATAGATCCAGGGGGAGGAGATGAAGAATCATGTCCAACCCTGCTTGCGGCGTGCTTCTCATGGCTCCCGTTGTACAAACAGCTGGTGCTGCTAGCAGTCCACCAGACTAGGGCCCCATAGGTTAAAATGGGTCACATGATTGCTGTGTACATCCAATGAATGATGTACGGTTGCAAGCCCCATTTTTTTCCGAAGGTCTTTTTGCATGCATAAAAAGCGTTCCATCCTTTGTCATCCTTTCCTCCAGGTTCCTTTTCCAGGAGAGTTTAGAGTCAAGAATGATGCCTAGATATTTTGCTTCCGCTTTGAGTTTGGGTGGAGTGCCCTCTAACTTTGTGGGAGCAAATATCGGGATCTTTCCTGGTGAACAAAACCAGCTCCTTGAATAGGATCTTTCTGAAGCTTGTACTTCGTTGAGATCCTCTATTGATTCGCAGAAATCCCGCTAGGATTTAGATTTTGCTGCTCTTCCTTTGCTCTTGTATTCATTGAAGACTGGGATTGTAGTTATTCCAGTCTACGGTTCTTTAAGTGATCTTTGCTCTATTGAATAGAGTTCGGGTCCTGGTCCTGAGTTGCTTTAGCTCTGTGATCCACCAGACTGCGCCGGTCTTCTTGCGAGTACGTTGCAAAGGACAGAATTTGTTGAAAACCGCTCTTATTTTGTCAATTCAACTTCATTTTTCAGTTACTGATCTCAATCACTATGGCAAGTTACATGCTTGAACAGCACGTCCAATAATAAACCTTTATTATTCAACTGAATGTTCGTGGACCTAAAAGACATGTGCTTCCAAAAGGACGGCGCTACGTGCCACACAGCGGATGCCACGATTGAGGTCATACAATTTGAGGCCATTACAATTTTGGGAGGTTTTCTGATGTCGCAGGTCTATGCGAATAAGCCACAATCGATCGATGCCCCTAAGGCAAGCATAACACAGACCATCATTCAAATTCGGATCTATGCAGAAGAGTCATTGAAATTTGGACCACTCGGATTCGTGCCACCATAAGAAGCCGAGGCGGGCATTTGAGCGATATAATATTCCATATACAATGTGGCGCAAAATTAATCATCCGATTTTGTTTTTGAATTACATTTTATTAAATAATTAATCTTTACTTGGGTCAATTTTGATGTACTCATGGCTTCCTGCAGCCCCAAGAAAGAAGTCTGTGATGGATCTTGCCGGCCATGCCAAATCGCCAAAGCGGGATATTACGCGACCAGGAAACGCTTTTTTCACAATATCCATTGTCGCTCGTTCTGTGTGTGCGGTTACATCGTCTTGTTAAAACCACATGTACACCCAGCCCCACTTGTCGTTAGAAGTACTTAGTAAGAAGTCGTTTATCATGGCCCTGTAGCGTTCACCAGTAACAGTGACTGTATTGCCGATGGCGGTCTCAAAAAAATACGGCCCAATCACTCCTCTCGCTAGAACGCCGCACCACACAGTGGCTTTGAGTGAATGTAATGACTCTTCGTGCATCACACGCGGATTTTCAGTGCCCCAAAAACGAAGATTTTGGTTATTGACCTAACCATTATTATGATTTTCACCACAAAATCGTCCTCTTCATTGTTGAGATAATTCACACGCCACTGACGGTAAGCAGGTATTGACTGACGCACTGTTTGTACTTTGTACGGGAACATGTGTAAGTCTTTCACTGAAATATGCTGTAAGGTCCGTCTGTTGTTACTCAATTGCGTGGCCCGTCGTCTGGTTGATGATTCTTCGTTCTCAGAGACATTGCCAGCTACAGCCGCGATATTCTCGGGCGTCTGTTCGAAGCGAGTAGCTAAGCGCCGGAATGTTTGCCCAGTTGGCGCGAAACGATTAGGAAATCGACGTCGGAATTCACGCTGCGCTAAGACCACCGACCGATCATTGGTCAAAAAAATCGACACAATTATCCACGGTCTTGCAGAGTATAGCGCTCCATTGCTTCTCTGTTACTTGCGGCTGTTTAGTTTACAAATGTTAAATATGATTGAGGTATTTGCAAAATTTATAACATTCTCCGATAAGTTGACTAATTTTGCGCCACCTTGTATAAGGGCAAATATGGATCAATTCGTTTTATTCCATTTCAACACCTACCTAATGTATTATCTCATTGTATCGTTGAGAGTCACGAAAAATTTTGTGAAACTGATACCAATGTGCATAACGGAAACAAAGGACGGTTTAAAGTAGGAAGCGCCTTATCTAAAACATTCAAGATACGCGATGAATTAAAACAAGGAAACGCCTTGTTACTACCTCTTTTTAATTTGATTAATCCTTACTTATTCTGACAACCTGGACCTCCTGGGAGAGAGTAAACGGTTAGGTGACACACAAAACGAGATAAACTTAGAAGCAAATGAAGAGAAAATCAATTATGGTATTGTAATATGTGAGCGTTTGGTTTGTAACTGTAAAAAAGCAAATGAAAATTGGAAAAATTATAAAATGAGTAAATGTTGATCAAGACTATGTTTTAACTAGTTCCTGCCGGGAATCAAGTTTTTAGTCACTTCGACGAGCATAGTAGCTCATAAAAAGATAGTATCAAGGTGTCAAATCTCACGTCCGGCCATTTCACCGGTCTAAAATGTGCGATAAATTGCTCACCGGACGCATTTCTCAATTGTTCCATCCTTTCGTGAACTATGTGGCATGTAGCGCCGTTTTGGTGGACCTAGCTATCAATCAGGTTCAACTCGCGCATTTTGAGCAAAATAAGTTGGAAGCCTTTGAACGAGCATTGATGGTATTGTTCTTCTCATGGTCTGAAAAAAATACGAACTAATGATATCGCCGGACCGTTAGCCGCATTAAACGGGGATACATTGGCAGCTCTTATACTGCCTAAGATTACTCATTGGACCAAATATGGCTGTGTTGTTTATTTCAACCAGAATTGAGCTACGGCGTGGAATATATCTTGTTCTCCAGTTATTCGTTAATCCTCTCACTGAAAATTCGACGCAAGAGAGTGCCATTCGGCTACAGACCTCTCACCAGCTGTATTTTGTAAGGTTTCAGACCCAGATCTTTACGTGAATTCTTAAGGAAATCGTAAGGAGTAACACAATTCCAATTGTTGTGAACGGCGACGAAGAGGCAGACAATGGTCTTCACTAACAATGGGGCGTTACAGCCGCAATATTTTCAATCTTACGCGCTCTACACATACGAGTAGGTGACTGGATATCCAGTAGCGTGATTGGTGCGAAATTTTGTCATTATGGCTTGAATTGTAAATGCTCAAAAAGAAAAACATTTTTTACAAAGCATGAATTTTGATAATAAATCAATGACTTGTAAGCTTTGTTCGGGTGCTCAAGATTAAATGATAATGCCTGAATTTTACACATGTCACAAATAACTATCAAAAATAGAAAAATAGAAAACTGAAAACCAAACAGCGAAAAGGTCACTCTCTATTCGGTCATTGGCCGCCTTGAATCGATCTAAGTCTCGTAACTAACTGCCCAAAAAGTCATTAAAATAGCCAATCAAATGGCCATTACGATATTTCTTCGAGTGGGCTGCATGCAGCTCCGTCCTGTTGTAAATAAGCGCCGTCGAGGTCTAAAATACCAAATTCAGCAAAAAACAAAAGAATTGTTGGCTACGACGAGTCTATCTAAATTACCAGTTTCCAATTAGATTCTCTTGAAGATAAAAGGCCAGTGTACGGTACCCCATGAAGAAAGCTTATGAATGGACAACTTTATTACGTTTGACGAACTTGAATGAACCTAAATCAACATACAAAGACATAAATTTAAAAACGACAGATTCTAACGATATAGGCTTCAAAACGTGATTTCATCTGACTTGTAATGTGCACACAGCAAGGGACTTAAGACACGGCTACATGTAACCATGAATTCATAAAAAGCACAGAAAAAATCGAGTGATACAGACTACCTCTAATACAACACGTTATACAATTCTCATTGCTTTTTGTACGCACAGAATAAGTTTTAAGGAATCAGGCAAAGCTTAAGTTTAGCCCTCAAATCTCATTTTTTGTCATTTCTAGAAGGAGTTGGGATTGATTTTTACCGGAACAAAAATGTTTATTTATAATTAATTTTGAAGCAGCTGCAGAGGTAAAAAGGTCTTGGATCAGTCTCATGGCCACCATTGACAAGCAAACTCCCAACGACTCTAATAATTTTTGAAGTGTTTGCCACATGTTATTTATAAGGAGAACCTCCAATTTTTCATCTTCGAGCTTTTGGGGCTGTCCGGGTCGTTTCCTGCCTTCCAAGAAGAAATCACAAATTTTAAAACGTTCGACAGGTCTTCTCAACTAAAGATTGGTAATCATAGACTTCTAGTAAAATACTTGCACTTTTAGCAGAACAATTTTGGCACACCTTGGCCAACTTTTGTCTCTTGTCGTATCAGTGATACTAGCTCCACAAATTTTTTTATAACAAATGAAAGCTTCATGGTAAGGGCAAAATTCAATGAACATGTGACTTCCTCGAATCGTGTACTAGTGTTAAGCAGCATACTCGCACTGTCCATCGTTTCGTCTTCTCACTTTCGGAACTAATATCATTAATTATGTTGTGCACACGACCGAGCTCTGAAAAGTATGATTAGTTTATTGCAATTGGTCCTACTAAATATGAGTTCGAGTCCTCACATCATTAACCTGTCTGAGATGCACCAGAATGTGGTTAATGATGACTAAAAACGGTTGAAACTTTACGAAGAGTTTCCGCGATATTTCTACCAGTGTAGCACGCCAATTATAAAGATAATTTGGCATCTTGCAACTCCACACATGACTTAAAACTCTTTCTGTGAAAAGGGAATTTATATTTGTAAGAAAATACACAGTTAAGACTGCTATCGTTGCATTTCTGTTACATCAAACGCCCTTGGAACTGAACTAACACAAACCTTGATACCGTAACTCAAAGGACTGCAACGACTTAACTAAAAAGCTTTACCAGAAATGTCAAGACTCAAGTCAATTTCGTTTGTAACATTCCCCCAGTTCTTGAAAAATGTTCCATTTGCATTTTTCACCAAGAGCAAAACCCCTTTCTCTCTCCTCGCCATTAAACGAGGTTTTAAAACCATTTGCATCCATTAAATGTCGGTTCAAAATTTGCTTTCTTTTATTCTTTTGATTCTCTTCTTTACACTTCCGAACGATTTCCAGCGCGTTCCACAAAGCACTCGAGAAAAGCATAAACAAAAAACAATGATCCATAAAGGCGTGTTAAATGTATTTCGATACAATCCGCTTTTGTTACATGCCCACAACCACTTCACTCACCATTTGCAACGAGTTCCGCACCATTCGGAGGCCTTGAACGGCGGACAGATTGCATGGAACCGATACTCATCCACTAAAATCTAGTTCATGGCTACTGCTTTCTGAAATATGCACTACACAAAATCATGTTTCGAAAAAGTCCATAGCTCGTGTAGGGTTTATTTAAACTCTCCCGACCTGTTGGGCATTTCGGACCTCTTTCCTGAAACGAAATTAGTTTTCACAGTTGAATTGAATTTGATGGATCCTCTGGGTGTGGAGATATCCTTTAAAGTTGAGTTTGATCCGTTTTTGTAGTCCTAATCGGCTGAAGACTAACTACGTTAGCCCGTGCTGGGACACTATTGTAAATAAGGAGTAATTGGATTAGAGTGCCTTCAAAGGTGCTTTGATGTCACGACAGATTTACAACTTTTGGATAGAAGAGTTCATTAGTTAGTAATGGGGGTATATGGTGGACGGTGGACGCCAGCGAGCTGGGAAAGTGATGGTATAAGAAAGTGGAAGGCTAGTTAAAGTGTTGACGAAACTTTTCGGGGAATTAGTGTCAAAGAATTCATTGCGATGAAAGACAAACGTTTAAGAAAGGTAATATCGATCCACTTTTGAAGTGCTAAAGACACATTTGAGTGATGGACATATTGTTAATTATTTTCGAGAGCTGATGTAATAAGTTGCTGGAAGCCTAAGAGGCTATATGATATGCTGGCTTAGAAGACGGTGTGAGTGAGTAAAATAGAGGTAAATATAGGGGCGCGGCCTTCCGGATAGTTTTTTCCCGCGGGCTTTTTTTCTTTTTGGCCGTTCGTCCACTGTCCATTTGTTTTCACTATTTTATTATTCGGACAGTGCTTGGGGCACTTTCGGGTTCTTGATTGCGTTTCTTTGTCCTGTTTTACAGCATAGCTTCCTTAAAATTTTGTTTCAAAGATCTGAAATCTATTTTTCGCATATTCTCAGGGAAACTTATTATTTTAAATTCACTTTTTGAATATGATACCGTGTAAATGATAGCAATGGACTTGCTTTTTGACATTGTGAGAAGCGGCCATTGCTCTAAAATATTGTCTTCCAAGGCTTCCAGCGCCCAAGGTCAAGTTAGGTATTTGCGAAAGCTATTCAAAAACATCGTTTTTCGAAACTAGAAGACCAAGGAACAAAGGAAGCAATAAGGCAATCGAGGTTCAGTTTATGTGAGCTCTGGCTCACATCGTCCTGTTGAAACCCGAAGTTGTCCGAAGTCTTTTTATACACAAGGCCCTCCATTGGTGATTACGGCTACACCTGCATCGTCTTCTTAGAAGAATGGTAAAATAATTCTAAATTCTATTCGTAAATAGTCACGTTTGTCGTGGCGAGGTTCCCTGTGAATTAATTAAGGGTGTTAAATGGCGTAGAACTGAATAGTTTGTTTATTTTATAGGACTTTTTTCCCAAGAATCACCGTCGATTTGTGTCATGCTTACCACGAAATTCGGGAAAAAACTTCAAATCAAGAATTATGCGTCAGAGAAACCTGTGAGGTATGACCAAATGCGAAGAACAGCGACTATTCGACGTTGTCAGGGATCTTTCAACGTTGTAAGGCTTCATGGTTCTTTTCAAGCCTCCATAGAAACTACCATACAGAACACAAATTCATTTGGACGGATGCTTCCAACGCAAGCCGTCATAAGCCGATTTGAAAGCAGATATGAAGAAAACAGGTTTGCTAGATTGCCTGTATAATAACCGATCATACCAATAAGTATACATTTTATTTGGCAGCTAACAACAGGCTAACAATATTCGGACACTTTATAGACGTTTTGCCTTCACAATAAGGAAAATATTGTACTAATACTGCAACATTAAAGAATTCCCTTTACTTTTTGAACACATTACAGCACCCAGAAAATGATTTTTTCCATATTGTCAGCGTCGACTCTGACTTCTCAGGGATAACTTGAATTCAACAAAATTACACCTTGTTTTATTCCGTGGTATCAGACACCAGTTCTGGTAAAACAAACACAAGCGTCATGGTCTCCATTCAACAGGAAGGTCTCCCCATGAATTTCGCTAACCTCAAGGGCCTCTTCATAAAATATCATGAATTTTTCAATATCTCGCCCCAAAAAGTGTCAAAGGATCTTGATACCTTCCGCCAATACATTCATTCAAAACGTATATCGCACCTTCAACGTAGTAGAGCTGACCACGACAAGTTTCTTCGTCCCTAATTGTCTCCCTCCCCAGCAACCCGCTCACTCTGCCGAAATGTCCCTCTTACCTTCTATTATGAGAATGTAAGAGGTCTTCGTTCAAAAACCCAAGCCGTCTTCCAACAGGCACATGCTTTACCCTTTGAGATATTTGCTCTGACCGAAACAAATCTGATCCCCAGCATAAACAACCTCGAACTGTCCCCATCAAATTTTAATGTTTATCGCGATGACGAACTCAGCCGACCCATTGATGGTTGCCCTTGTCGAGGCGTTCTACTAGCCGTCCTTAATACAATTGACTATTGCTTTATTGCAATATTCTCCCCACTTCTCGGCTTTGTTTCAGTTAAGATTGCTCTACCCCAGAAGACACTATACATCATTTGTTTCTACATCTTGCTCTCACAACTTATTTAATTCTATCCATTCGGCATTAACGGAATTGACCAAATAACCGATTTAAAATACTCTCAGGATGAAATCCTTCTTTTCGGTGACTTCAACCTTCCTCACCTTAAATGGACCCAATCAGACGATCAATCGTTTTATATTGCCACCAATCCCACTACTGCCAAAGGATGACTTGGATCGCCTAACAAATTCAAACCTTAACCAAGTTAGTGGCGTCCTAAACTACATGGATAAGCAACTAAACCTCATATTCACAACCGATCCCCTCAACTCTTCTGTTTTACTTTGTCTCCTTTCCCTTTCAACCATCGATAACTTCCATCCTCCTCTCCTCCTTTCCTTTTTTTCACGACTCTCCATTACAGAACAACCCTCCTACAGTTCTGGGCTCTTACGATTTCCACAAAGCAAAATTTCACCTAATCAATGAATACCTTAAAAAAGCCCCTCTCAATTTGTTATATACGTTATAAACAATCCTAAGTCCTTCTTTAAGTTTGTTAACTACAAAAGAAAATCTGATGGAAAAAAAAAATCCTACCTTTCTCTCCTTCCATGATCAAACCTCGAATGACTCCAATATTATCGCCAACTTTTTTGCCACCTTTTTTAAACAGTCTTTCGCCGACGGCTCCTTTGCCTCAGACCTCTCTTACTTCGATTATTTGAGGATTTTTTGCCCTTGGACCATTTCTTCCACGCACAGTCGATTCTTATGTCATCGAAAACAAATTAAATTTACTTTTTCTACTTACTCCTGGACTTGAAGGTCCCCTGCCGCATTTCGGGAAAAATGCTGCTCATCCCTCTCTCTCTCTCTCGAAAATCTTTAGTCTATCCCTATCCCGAGGTGAATTCCTCCGCTTATGGAAAACCTCATTTATACACAAAAAAGGTCAGAAGAACGTTGTTAACAACTATCGTCCCATTGCCAAACTGTCACATATGTATAGCCTAACTCTTCGAGAGTATTTTGTACGAAATTCTAAGTTTCGCTGCAAGTCTTTAATCTCCCCTAGACAACAATGTTTCCTCAATTTCCTCAAATGTACATATATCTATAACCACTAACCTTGTTAAATGTGTGTCCTTTATCCTATCAGCTTTAGAAAACGGCAAAGAAGTCGACGTTATTTCAACCGATTTCAGTAAAGCTTTCGATAAAATCTCTCACAGACTGATACTCTTCAAATTGTCCTCCCTTGCCTTCGACCCCATTTCTTTGAAGTGGATATCTTCTTACCTGGAAAATCGCTATTACAGTGTTCGTTTTAGATCTGCTCTCTAACCCCTTCTTAGTTTCCTCCGGCGTCCCCCAACGCAGCCACTTAGGTACACTTCTTTTCGTTCTTACCGTAAACGACCTTGAAATGGTGATCAAACATTCCCACATCTCATTATATGCCGACGACACCAAGTTCTTTCCTCCAGTCATGACTCTTGCCTTATTCAATCTGATCTCAATAGTTTTTCTATCTGGTGTTCCAAAAATTGCTTGGAGCTTAACATTTCCAAATGCCAATCAATTACCTTTTCACGTAAACGAATCAAACCTCCTCCTCGTCTCTACTTCCACAATAATCTTCCTCCACGGTTCAATCTGGATCTTGGCATATTATGTGACCAGGAGCTAAATTTTCGACCATACATGAGATGAGATAATCCTCAAAGCTAATTCTGCACTCGCTTTCGTGAAGCGATGGTCTAATGAATTCTCGAACCATTACGTTACCCGATCGCTTTACATAACCTTTTATCTAATTATCCTTTTTTCTATTATCAACAAGCCGACATTTCTAGGATCGAGTGCATCCAACGCCGGTTCCTACGTTTTGCTCTTCGAGGCGTCCCCTGGTGCAATCCTTTGATTTTGCCACCCTACCAAGACTGCCTTAAACTAATAAACATGAACACGTTGGAAGAAAGAAGAATTGAATCTGACAATCTTTTCATCCATCGGCTCCTTTCAGGTACCATTGACTGCGCGATCCTCTACAACTCTGTCTCTATCAACACTAACCTCCGCAATGTACGAAATCTTTGTCTCTTCTATCTACCCACCCCACGTACTGCTTATGGCTAAAATGAACCCATTTCTCGTATGCTGGAAGTGTTAGTTCGAATCCTTACTTTAATTTCAACCTCGGCACTCCATGCCTAAAAATCCACCTTTTTAACGGCCCTCCCCTCTTTGCCGTTCTTCCTAGCTAGAAAGTTAGATTAGAATAAGATTAGATTAAGACAGCTTGAATCAAGCTCAATAAAATGGGGTGTTCGCCCACACGAAAATTCTGTAGTAACATTTTATAAATTTCCTGATCCTCGCGATTCTCAAACCTTTTTTTAATTTTCTTTTCTCGTTAATCCAAGGTTTTTTTTTGTTGATAAAATTTAGACACGCGACACATCAGGAACGGACGTTTGGAAGCCTTCGACTTCTTCCTTGAATCTTTCTTTAAGAAACTCATACGAAAAGGTGGTGTTTTCCATCCTTGTACAAATAGCCGGGTCCACTACATGATCAGTCAGTCCATTGTCCTTTAAACGTTATGTCATATATTCATATATCCGTATCCAAAGATTTTGCGGCTCATTAGGTTTCAATCCTGTTTAGTCTTCAAACTTCATTTCATCGTTAGACGAACGCACGTTCAGAGGTTCACAGGACTTAAGTGCTTGCCTGCAATAGTTTTCTCATGGTATCCAAGGGACCATCGTTTGTACTTCGTTGCCTGTGCTCGCTGCGGACTTTGAAAATGTCGAAATAGTTTTTGAATTGAAAGTAGGGGGAGAAGATTCCAAAATCCGCCTCGTCTACAAAAGACGCCACTTGATGACACCATAAGCTGAACAGTCACAGAATAAATATTCTGTTGTGTCGTATCCTAACCATATGTATGATAGATGTACGTCTCCTTTGCATTCAGATGATTAGGAAAAGTCTGGTGGCTGCAGATTTCTGGGCAGATATCGGAGTATAAAGCCTTTATCCGTCAGTTTTATCTACAGCCAAGGTAGATCTATGATCTTAAAAAGACTTAGTCATGTACGGGCGACGCCAATAAAGTAGACTTAAAACAGTTTAAAGCTCTGGGAAGTCTTCCTCTAACTCCACACTAGCGTTCTCATAAAGTATAACATTTTTCTGGACCCCACAGTGACCTGGAACTCGAAAAAGAATCAATAATTCAGTTCTTCAACTTTTTTCATAAAAGTTTTTATTTAACACGTTATTTTGAAAGCTGGGATAAGGACCCTTTCTGAGGCTTAAAAACGAAAACTTCTCTTTTAGTGTTAATTATCAAATCAAATCAACCCTACTCTATGACACAACCAAATAACAATGTCATCAAAATCAGATCAGGCAAAATTTCATCTCTCTTAAGGCGACATCGAGCTTAATAAAGCCACCCGGAAGGGAAAGATCCAGCACAACATCCACTTCATATTTCGACCAGCTGAAAAAAAACTGCTGAGACAGACCATTTCTTCGTTTCCGATTTGGAATCCGCTTAGCCATCTTATTCCACCACTCTGTGATCTGCATAATATTTTGGGCCTCATCATGCCATATATCTAAGAGACCTTTCTACGTCTTGCCAAAAGCTACCCAGCACTTTGAGAAAACTTGGTAATGCAATGACCATTTGATTATATTGAATGACACCCAAATATTTATCGTCATTGGATGTCGGAATGGTTACACATTTAAGCACCAGCCTTATCGGTTTTCCCTCTTTCTCTACTCAGCCTCTCTTTAACCTTGACACTTCACACTGCTTACTGTACCAGCATCGTTCTAATCCAATATACTAATCCAAAATCTACGGTCGGAAGTCCCAGTGTTTTCAAAAGGCTTATGCAATATCTTAGAGTGCTCAAATAACTCCTTGAATTCAACCCACACCTAGATCCACTGCCAATAATCTGGTTTAAATGTTAAACGTCTTCCCATGCAATAACCTTCAACGAAAAGAACATGCTTGCGCCGTCACCGCTGGCAACATATACAAAAATTAATTTTAAATTCTCGATTCAAATTCGATTATCTCCATCCTGTTTATGACTTAAAAATCTCTCCATTATGCCTCTGCACTGATCCGTTAAAGGTCGGAAACGCCTTTGCAATTTGAAAATGTTTTCTTGTGGAAGAGCAAACGAAAAAACAAAAACATCATCCCATTACCGGAATTCCAAAACTCAAGCTCCAGTGCGTGGCCTACACACGGGTTTTAAGGGTTTTAGGGTTCTCGGAAACCAGCATTGCCCACACCATGTGTACTCCCATATCTTACTGGAAACCTCAAGACGTTCCTCAGTAAATCACCCGTCAGGCGTTCTACGTAACACACACACGACAGGATGAAAGTCTGACTTTTGCATAACCCTTTCGCTAGCAAAAATTATTTCCGCACACAATTTCGTTCCTTAGTCTCGAGTAAACAAGGAAAGCATGTCCTCCCACATGAAGGGAGGTGGAATCGCGTTAGCCTACTCTGGCGGAAAGTAGAACCTACTCCACACGCCAAAGGTTAAATTCATTAAAAATTGTAAAATATGCACGTAGAAAAGCATGGCGAATAACAACAATATGTAAAAGGAACCCTCTTCAAAGGGCTGATTCCAGGCCGGGTGGCACCTTCCTCCACCATACCGCTCATCAATCGTCGCTGGGCCACCGATTGCATGTTCGAATTTAAATTAACTTGTAAGTCTGCTGCATAACACATGGGCTATGTCCCCACCTGCCAGTGGGAAGCAGAATCTATGTTTTCAAAAGCTTCCGATTGGATAGACTGATGGACAGGGAAACCTTTCAAAGCACTTTTTAGTTTTTGGATTGGGTTTGGGAACTATGGACACATGGAATGTTGCTAGTGTCCCTGAACAGGCTAAAGTGTTTTTTGTGTGAGACATCGTTTGGGCGGGAAGGAGAGGAGGTACGATTTGTGTTTTGATTTTTGCATGTTTATATAAAATGTTTTATACGTAGTCCCGTGACAGGGCTCGAGGTGGATCTGTTGCCTCTTGTAAACAATGTCGGGATCAGGAATTATGTAAATTGCTGTTTGATTAGGCAGCGAAGCGTAAGCACAACAGTTATGGGCGCATGAACTGGTAGTGAATCTAAACTTGAGGATGTGGCATGAAACGATAATGTCTCTCTTCTTTCCGTAAGTTGGATGCGAGTTTGATAGGGTTGCTGGCAATGTACTTGAACCAAAGGTGAAATTTTTTTTCTACGTTTCGAGAAGTCAGTACAAGTTTGTTGGCATATATTTAAGTTTTAGGATGAGCACGGCTTGTGGACAAGGTTTTTGTATTTTATCAGGAACTATTTAAAATACATTAACCCAGCTGGTGCCACAAGCATAAGCTTAAGAAGCTCTAGATACCTTAATAGATATATAATTTCATATTAGTAGCATAAATCGTCTCAAAGTTCCTGTCAGGTCTAAGGTTACATAGGATAGTAGGTCCTGCTGCGCTAAAAACATACGAATAAAAAGAAATTCAAAAACATCGCCGTTAATAAACGCGAGGAACTTCAGAACCCAGGAACCATCAGAACCCATCCTGCCCTACCTTGAAGCCTTAAGTGTAAGTCAAAAGTTTTTATTTTGAAATTAATGTACGGGGCTTCCATTCCTTTCAAGATAATCGTATATGGCTATAATCAATAATGGAAGTAGTGTAATCTGTAAGAATCGATGTCGAATTCGCAGGCAAGAGTAGCAGAGATCTGATATAGGGCCATTTTTTGGAAGACCAATAGCCTTTTTTCTTGAGTCTGATGGCACCACTGTTACTACATTTTGAGATTTCACAATTGCAATGTGCAGTTGTCTTAACTTAACTTATATTAAGCGCCATGTTTCCTGCCAATCTGTAGACCTTATTGACTTTATCTAGTGTGTAAGCCTTGCCACCATAGCGAGCCGTAGGGAGGAAGGCGATACCAGCTGTGTGCATCCATAGAGTCAACTTGGCCTCGAGTCCCTTTCTTCTACAGAAAGACGACAATATGTTTGGGACGGAGGATAGAGATTGACGAAGATTGGTTAATTGTAGAATTTTGGTCTACAATTTTCTAAATTTTAGTCTGAGACACTCTATGATTTCACTCATCATAGAGAAGCACAGCCCTGCTACCTGACACCCATTTCGATGTATAAGCCATGAATCTGAGGTAGCCCCGCTTGAATAGAACCTGTGTTAAAGGATTTGATGAGAACTCTTTATTTTAATGGAATTGAATGATTCATGTTTAAGCATGGACTATGGATATGAATACGATGGATGAAATTGTGTATGGGATTGCAAGCAGCGATAAATAAATTGTCTGCCTTTGGTGTTAAGAGGTTGTTTTCTATGTGATTAGTACCAGTTGCAAGATGAAGATGAATGTAACGCCAGGGTTTGAGATAATAATTTCATTCATATGCCAGATTTTGTGATGACACGTAGAGCTTAAAGCTCAAACAACTCCACTCTTGTTCATACAATGGGAGCAGTTTCTGGTTCTCATAGTTCGGGGAAAACACTTTCTACGTAAGCGATTGAAGATGATAAAATGGGATTGTTGACCATGGCAAATGATAATGCCCATGCACTTAAACCTTCATGGAATAAACAAGAGGTTGACCAAAAGGGAGAACTTTATTAACTTTATTCTTAGAGGCTGCTTATGGATGAATTATGGTCCTGGAATTTTGAGTGTACTGTCAACATATGCTGATGATATCGCGATGAGTCTAGGGACCTCTTAGGATGAGAATTGAATAATCTGAGCATACAATGGATAACCATTGACAACCTACCTATATTGTCATCGTTCGGCAAGCAGGACGAAGACGAGATCCAAGAATCATTATCCACACAAAGTGCAATGATCAATTACACTGAATTTGCTATTAAAAAGGTTCAAAGACTTGCATTTGTGGGCATATCACCGGCACTGGAAACATGCCCCACTGCAACATTCGAAGTAATGAAAAGTCATTCAAGAAGAGGTGTAATTTTAAAGTTCGTGCCATTGTTATGCCATTCAACTACAATATATTTCGATACTATAAGTAAAAACGGCGAAGTTATTGAATGAGAGTCACATCATAACCCTTTTCTAGACGATCACAGGAATAAAGATCTTAGCCTACACTAGTTGACACAAGTCTTGAAGCCAGTCCTGATTTGCACACAATTTTTTCTTCTGAGGCTCATGATCATATTATTCTATGTGGCTCGTGTTCATTAATTTCGAAAACCCAAAGGAAATAATGGATCTTCAAAAGAATGTGGCGTTAATGGGGACTGTCGCCCAGAAATTGTATAAGGTGAGCGAATGCTGTCGCCCAAACCACCACCTTGTACATAGGGCCCTACTTCATTAATTCTATCTCCGAAATAAAATCGATCATTGGCGATCAGAGAGCTTTGGTTTTACCAGGTGCAAAGGCCTAGACCCTGTCTATTTCGACGAAGGACCTCCAAATGATTTTCGAGTAACAAATTCGGTTTAAGAACGGGGCACGAAACTGTTCATGCCGCGTCGAAACTCTTATCGGATATCCAAAGGAATAAATGCAGGAAACAATGCACGGGTACCTGTTTGATTGACTTGGAAAACGTTTTCGACACCGTGAGGTTAGAAGTTCTTTATTACAAGCTCAGCTAACTAGGCGCCAATCATGTCAACCGGTAGAAAGTTTGTTGTAAACAGCCAAAGTGACTTCTAAATGTAGTGCAGGAAGGTACGATGCTCGCCGATTCTTTCAGGGCTGCTCTTCACCACTCAATACGCGGACGATTTAATCACTTACAGGTCAGGCCCAACGATCGACGTATTGTGATGACTGAAAGTTGAAAATTAATTAGAATCAATCTCATTCAGAACGTCTTTGTCTAGGGCCTCTCGGGACGACAAAAAATTGCCGTAGGGTTCCAACTTTTGGACCGGATGGACGTCTACTGGCGAAACAAAGTATAACCAGGTTCAGTGGGATTTGGTTAGAGCGGTATCTGTTTTTTGCCAAATATATAGATGCTGCTCTGGCAAGGGCCCGGGGCACTTTCGCTCTGACTTTTTGTCTGAGTGACATTGCAAGACTTCAGTCAATAATCTGAAATCTTATTACCACAATTGCTTGTACTAGGAGAGGGTGCTACTTAATGGCTTTGACCCACATTTATGTATTGAAATCAGCGTGTGAAGGGGGGGGGGGGGGGGGGGGGTTTAGCCAGTACACCGGAGAGAGAAGCCCTGAAATAATCATTCGATGGCGTTGGTGTTATCGGAATCCGAACTCTTTCATTGAAGCACTACCCACTGCAAGGCGCTCTCACAGAGCTCGCAGTTTGCTGCTCTTTTTTCTTAAACGACCTGAAGCAATCTTCTTATATGATTTGCGTAGTAAGACCCAGAAATATTAGCTCCCATTTCCAAATATTTCACCATAATTATTCCTTCAGTGTCCCAGAAAACGGATGCTATTAACTTCCCGTCGAACTTAGCGCTTTGATTTTCTTTGGCATCAATGGGCAGGCTCGCTTCCAAGTCATCGACTGTTTTAGTTTGGTTTCAGGATCAAAATGATGAACTTCGGTCTCATACAAGGCTACAAAACATAACAAAATCATTACCTTATCTGCTTGGAACTTCTCGACGATTCGTCGATTCGTTTTTGTTATTTTGCTCATCGGTTAACATTGTCGGTATCCAACGAGATTCCCGTGACGCCTGTATATCTAATTTCAAAATATGTGCTGTAGAGCAATATAAATATATTAAAATGTAGCACTTTAAAAATGACATTTCTTGTTGAATAGCTCGATATAAGGCCAAAAATATTTCATTAAAAGTAGGCTTTGCATATTAACGGGTTTTCTCGCAGGCACTACCCAGAGCAAGTGGGTTGTGAATTACTGAAAAAGATTTAAAATCTTAGGAAGCACCGAATCTTAGTGGTTGTGTCCTGGTGTGTGATTGGCGGTATTTTGCCAATGGCCTGCGTATCTGGAATTAGAATGGTGCAATAGTCGTGCCTGCGATTTCCAGCCCATTCCAACTTCACCTCAATCTGCTTTTTGAATAAAACAAAAAAAAAAATAGGTTTGAAGGGAAAGCTCTGAGTATAATTTCCCCAACATTAAATTATTGAAGCATAACATCCGGTAACATTCAAAGTGGCATTTCAACTGCCTGTAGCAATAGACCCTGAGGTAGCGCGGTACCTAAATTATTATAATATACAATATGATACAACTTAAATCTGATTTCGTAACACCCTTTAGAAAGGTCTTATTGCGGACTTGACATACGGACGCACCTAGTTAAACAGATAGAAGTTCTGCCAGGGTTACAACAAGGCGAAGAGGTTCACATTTCTCAACACCCTAATAAATTCGTATATTCCTCTGTCCTATTTCATACAATTAAGCATCTAGAGCATTTTCTTAAGAAGCAATACACAATTTTACTATGAACACACATATCAGTACAAGATTAAGCCTAAGAAATATTATAATTCCCGTCACAAGATGGAGCAATAGACAAGATGAAGAAATGTATGTCGTTAACCCCTTGCCAGCTGTTATAAGTAACCATCAACTCCAAGCATTCATATTATGACAACATGTTCTTTCCAGCTCTCCATTCTCTGTCCCAAGGCGATTCGGATAACCATTTACCATTTCAAATAGCCGCCCTCGCCATTACCATGATCCTCAAGTCAGAATAAGTCACACATCAGAGGAGAAAAACAAACCATAAGCCTACACACAGTACTCTGATATTTAAAAGCTATCAAGAGAAAAAGCCAAATAGAACTAGATGGCACCAAATGGCAAACAAATACTATTAGCAGCAGCTCAACGTTAACCAAATCCCTTTCCGGCCTGGCATCTTCCAAATCATTTAAAGTCACTTGATCTCAGTCGACCGCTTGCTGAAATGTTACACCACAAACCAGAGACGATGAGTTTCATTTTGAAATGTTATTGGATCAATAGACACTTCAACACAACTGTTCCTCGAGGGCTGATGGGCTTTGGCCTCTTCAAAAACCGTCACTCCCCGCAGCTGATTCCTAATTTGCCATGAGTCACTGAGTGTCCCCATACCGTGCTTAGGCATGTCTGTAGGATTGTTTGTTTGCTATGGATTCCTTTCACGACTGTTTAGGGAGTTGTTGTCAACCACGGACGCCATTTGGTTCGATTGTACATGTTCACTTGACTGGAAGCTGAAGATGAACCAATTGCTTCTTTTTCATTGATGGCGATATCTCATTGATTCATGTTTGGAAATCATTGATTCATTTAAAATACAAACATTTTATAATGCAGGACACGAGCGACATTCAACAGAGCAAATGCCTAAAGGTCAATATCAGCAGTAAGGTTTCCCGCCTTCGAATTTTCACAGCACGGAAATAACCTCTGGGAATAATTAAAATACAATACCCTCCATTGCCATGGTTAACAGTTCCAGATAAGCCAATTTGATTTGCCTAAATATACATAAAAGTATTCGAGCACAAGACGACACCCACAATTGTCTAAACAGTTTGAAGTCTTCTACATATATCTCTAGTAGCCTAATAATGGAATGCGTCTACCCATCCGATTGAAGCGAAAAAAGCATGACTTAACGTTTAAATATCTTTTACTGGAATTCTGTATTTGGATAGTGTACCCGTGCGTGGAACAGTGAAAAGAATTTCCGGAATAAAGGAAGCCTTTTGCTCTTTCGCATTATCGGAGGCTAGGCTCGGCATCAATGTGCTATTTATGATTATGCGGCAATATATTTATTCGGGGTTACATGCTGGACAGGAACGCTCACCCGAAGTTGTTTGCTATCTGGCATCTCCTCTGTCACGCGTGGTTACAGTCTCTGCGAAGCGAGCGGCTAAATGCTTTGACCAGCCGATCTATGATGGTTGGGAAATGTGCGTCGAAGTTCACATTGTGCCAAAATCTCTGACGAATTATTTTAGTCACGATTATTTCGCAATCTTGAGGAGTATACAGTTCCATAGTGGGTCGACGTGTATGCTGCATCTGTTAACTTCATAAATATCAAAACAAAATTGACAGTTACCGCCATTTGTTAAAGTTGTAAAAGGTTTTCAATAAGGGCGGGTAGATGTTAAAATGGAATAAAACAAGCTCTGTATGAGGTATTAACAAAATCCTTTTTAGTTAAAAGGCCAATGTAAGGTAATGTACGTCCGTTGTGTGGCACGTGTCGTCTAAGTCGATATGATTCAATTTGGGCCATAAAAAAATTAGTTATGATCGTTCTTGACGGTGACCTTCACAAATGTCGTTTTCAAACAATTACGGGCTAATAATGACACCGCCAGCCCATAATCCATACCAAATTTGAGGACGCATTACCACCCGGTGAGCCCGGTATGGGTTGATGTCGTCCCATATACGACAACTTTTCTTGTTAAAACAGCTATTCATCCAAAAATGCGCCTCGTCATTAAAATGATTTGACGGCCAAAATTGGGGCGAAAAAACGGCGTGGTCTATGGTCATGAACTTTGAGCTCCTGGGTCCATTGGGTCTTGCATAGGTGTAGGAGCGAGTCCCGATGCAAAATTCGCCAAGTTGAAGTCTGCGGAAGACCGAGTTCTTATGCACGGCAGGCAATTGACCTTGCACTAACGAACACACATTTCGATAATAAAGTTTTATCATTTAGACGTGCTGTTAAGTCGTGTAACTAGCCGTGATGATTTGGCATCAATAATTAACTTTCAAAACAATAACTTTCCCCAGAAGGTTTAGCGGAGACTAGAGTGATATCATTCAGGGTCATTCCCCTCTGAATGAAGGGATCGCGTTATAGATTCCAGCACCGAGCTAAAAAGAAGTGGTGACAAGGCTTCCCCTTGTCTTAATCCTTCACGTTTCAGATAAATAAGCTTACTTTGATTGATTCGTCCTTCGTTTCCTTTTGGGCTTGTTCCAGTTTCACCAACTTTATTGAGGTCCCAGCCTTACAAGGATATGATACATTTTTCATCGGTTTATGGAGTCATACGTCTTTTTATAATTTGTGGACCATATGATGAATTTCCCATAGCTTTTCTAAGAGCTATCGTATAATGAAATTATCACACGTTGACCGTTGAGCACACTACTATTGATAGTAGTCATTTTTTCACGATTATGTATATTTTTTGAGCCGGCGAAATTTATTGTTCTAAGATCATTATAGTTTGATGAAGCATAGAGGCTTTTTCCCTTATTGTTGACATGTTTATCGCTCGAAATTTCCAAGTACGATTTTTGCGTCAAATGATGAGAAATTGTCGAATACTCAATGCATCGCTTCGTAAGACGCGTTTTTACCTTTTCGTGCTTATCTTCCTTATGACCATGTAGGTTCAGAAGTACATAGATATGGCGGGAGTTTTGGCCACAGACTTTCAGCTGTTGTTAAATACCACGTCTTTTACGTTCTACAAAATTTTGTTGTTGATAAAGGATCCTGTTTCAAAATTGTGGGAATCTGTACCACCATAATGCTCTCCCTTGGTTAGTTCGCGGTGATCGGGGTACTAAATTATCTTCGGAATATTTCACCCAAGGAAAACCATCCGTATTTAGCACCAATGTGTGGCAAGGAATTTGGATACTGTTTTACGTGTGCTGCTGTAATGATATATTGTTGTAATGATGTAAACGAGCGTAGTATAGAATCATCAGCCCTGGCCCTGCCCCTGCCCCTGCCAGTCGCAGATATTTTCTAATTCCCATAAATAATGGCAAATCATAAGCAATACCTTAAGTAAAAATAAAGTCGCTAACAAACTAAATTAGTTAGAACTTGAATAGCAATAGTGTTAACATATTTTTGGAAATTTCTGCTAGGTTTCTGAATGTATCCAATTATCTATTATTATAATTCCTGTTTTTAAAAAAACTGCGACCGATATCTTTGTTTTCATTTAAGTCTTCTACCTTGCAAAGCCGGGGTAGGAAAGGCTTGTGCAAAGGTTATCCTGTCTGACGGTCTGTACGCATATATCAAACCAAACTTGCCGAGTAGCTATGAGTCTGAAACTTGGCTGTGTTATAGAGTACATAATTCTGAGCTCATAGCGATCGATTTTACTATTGTGGTTCCTGAGATTCAGGTATAATATGGTATATATAAATGAATAAACCTTACAATTTTAGCTTGGCTTATAATCTCATCTTGTTTTTTCGAAAAAAATTATTTTTCTTAAAGGTAATTGTAAATAAAATGCGTGAGTTTTTTTTGAAAAATAAAGCACTAAACATACAGGGTTGTATCTTAATTCCTAAAGTGTTGAAAATAATTCATGACACTTGTCTTTACACTTCGGATGAGTCAAGTCCAAATAGTTTCAATCGAGCCAGACAGGGTGGCAAGTCATAAAAAATGAAACCAATTTGGTCCACTGAAAACAAATTTACAATAAAATGATTGCTGTAGTAGGAACACTAAACGACAGATGCGTATTAAGAAAATGTCTTTAGAGCATATGGGTAGGTGAATACTTCAACATTTTCCGCGCCCTGTTGGTTTTATTCACGAAAAAATCAGTATATAAATAATAAAGTTTACAACCTAGCATTACTCATAAGTCTTTTGTTTATGGATCACGTGGGATTGCACTACAATCAAGGAAGTAAGAGTAAAGAATAAGACCGCACAAGTGAAAGTCGGACTCGCCCACCGAGGGTTCCGTACAAATTTGTAGATGCATACTATAAATATAGGGTTTTCCAAAAAGGACTTGACAACTTTTTTTTTAAAAAAAACGGAAACCATTTGAGATATTTCAAAAACTTTATTATCGGCTTGAAGTACAATCAAAACATTTATGAATGGAACTTGACTTCGTTCATATGGCCACCGCGAGCACGTTTGCAGTGGTCGATTCGTTGGACCCAATTTTCGATGACTCGGCCACACATTTCGGCCGAAACGGCCGCTATTTCGCGTTCAATGTTGGCTCTGAGCTCTTCCAACGTCGTCGGCTTGTTGGCATAAACCAATGACTTAACGTAGCCCCAAAGAAAATAGTCTAGAGGCGTTAAATCGCACGAACGAGGCGGCCAATCGACTGGCCCATTTCTTGAGATAACACGCTCATCAAACTTACTCTTCAATAAACCGATTGTAACGTGTGCTGTGTGGCTTGTGGCACCATCCTGTTGAAAACACATGTCGTCCAAGTCCATATCTTCCAATTTGGGCCAAAAATAATCGGTAATCATGGCGATAATGCTGGCCATTCACAGTAACGTGACGATCGTTATCGTCGACGAAAAAATATGGCCCAATAACACCGCCAGCATGCAAACCGCACCAAACAGTTATTTTTGGTTGATGAAGTGGTGATTCATGAAGCACATGTGGATTTTCACCCGACCAATAACGCATATTTTGCTTAATGATGAACCCATCGAGCCAAAAATGAGCTTCGTCACTGAAGATGATTTTGCGATGAAATTCATCATCTTGGCGCATCTTCTCCAGAGCCCAATTGGAGAACGTACGTAGCTTCAAATGGTCCATCGGCTTCAATTCTTGAGTCAGCTGGATCTTGTATGGGTGTAAACAAAGATCCTTACGCAAAATACGCTATAATGTGGTCTGAGCGATGCCCAATTCTTGAGAACGCCGAGGAATTGACTGATTTGGATCGTTTGCTACGGCCGCCGTTCAGGCAGCGATATTTTCGACACTTCGACCAACCCGTTGTCTCGCTGACACGGCAACATCACACAACGAATACGTAGACTCAAATTTTTGCACTAAGCTTGTTATTGCCTGTCTAATAGGGTGAGAACTACGACCGAACATTGGAATTAACGCTCTTAAAGTTGCGGTCACCGACTCCGAATTTCGGTAGAAAAGTTTTATAATTTGCAGACGTTGCTCGTTCGTGTACTTTACCATGATGAAAATGTTGAGTTTACTTAATAAATTGATAATGACAGTTTGATGATTAGTGAAAGGGTGCGTTCACAAATTAAATTCAAAGCTGTCAAGTCCCCATTGGGAAATCCTTTAGTTCAGGAATCGAGACACGCAGTTTGTTTAATATACTATTAAAATATAATATGTATAATACTGCTAGGCACCTTTTCTTTTTTTTTTTAAATTAAAAAATTAAACGAATGAACTGAGTAGGTACGCATAGCAGTGCAAACTGTTAGGTACTACATACCCCAAAGTTTTTAGGTACCTATACATATAAACGGGGGAAAGGTATTAATTTTTTTTTTTCATTCTTCGTCATAAACCGAAAACTATGCATCATTAAAATAATTAAAAATGTGTGTAAGCTTGTACCAATGAAGCCTTGTTTGGTTTTTCAGTGCTCTATCACTGACAGCTCACGCCTGATTCATGGCAGGTGTCGAAAGTCAAACATGCTCTACTAGAATTGTCATTTTAGCCTGGAAATTTTACTACCAAAATTCATGGCCTGCGAAATTTTTTTTTACGCACTTCGGTTATTTTACGGTCATCAAATTCGAGCTACTGAGCCACCTACAGAGGAAAATATTGTTGCTGAATCCGCGTGTTCCGAGTGTTAAGGGGTGACATGCAGTCAAATGCGTTAAAAAAGGAGTATTTTTAATTTTTTTTATTGCACAATAATTAAGTTTATTTTATAAAATTTAATACACAGACTTTTTATGTCATGTTTCAACATGACTTTCACAAATTATAAAAAAATAAAAAATTAATTATTTATAACAATTTCGACATCTTCGTTAGACCTTCTTCCAAAAGTAGAGCTTCGCGATGACCATCAGAACATCTCACTGAATCATCCAAAATCAATGAAACAAATGAAAATCATTAGTTTAATAATAAATCCAGTCTTTAATTGTAGCTTTTTTGTTTTCTTTTAAAATTAACAAAATGGCGGCATTTTGACAGCTTACACACGGATTCACGACAAAAAATCACTAGTTTTTTATTAAAATAGAAATTTTGAACAAAAATGAAAATCTGACGATCAAAGACTAGTTCTTAATGCTATTAATAAGCTGTAAAAATTTCATCAAAATCCATCGAATGTTTTTAAATTATCGTTGTCACCGATTTGAAAAACATAGTTTTGAGAAAAACGCATTTAAAGATTTTCGATGTAGATACGGGACCTATATTATATTTATTTTTGTTAAATTTCGAGCTCG
Source organism: Merodon equestris (assembly GCA_958301585.1). Classification (NCBI taxonomy): domain Eukaryota; kingdom Metazoa; phylum Arthropoda; class Insecta; order Diptera; family Syrphidae; genus Merodon; species Merodon equestris. The sequence continues at coordinate 39,148,928 of OY284416.1, read as the reverse complement.
ATGGATAAAGTTAAACTTCCTTTTATGTATTTTGATCTGTTGAATCCGAATATTATCGCTTTTTTGCGGAAAATTCGAGCATTTAATTGTTTATAGCCAATTGTTTAAACAATTTTTCAAATAATTTCAGTTTTTCGAGTTTTTCGTAAAGTTAATATTTTTTGAGTTATAAATTTTTGAAAATTTCTGATAGAGTAGTACAACCTAATAATAGGCCGTGAGGGTTCGAGACACTGTACATCGGATTGACTTGAAATTTTTAGACAATATTTCCGAAATATCATACTCCGAGAAAATGCAAAAAAAAAATTCGATTTTTTGAAAAATCTAACTGCATCTCACCCCTTAAGGGGTCATCTCAGTGTGAAATTTTCAAATTTTAAATTTTTGCATTATTGGATAGTATACACTGTTATAAATATTCTATCAAAATTTTAAATCGAAATTCCAATTATTTCGGTCGCTACATCGTTTTTCGTAGAAAGGGAACGGAGTGGGACATCTGTCGCGTCGGTCGTGTTTTTCAAAACGGTGGCCACTCTCAAAGGCAGAATTTTCAAGCTTTTCATTTCAAATTTTGGGAGAACATTTTTCACGTCATTCTCTATCGACCTATGTAAGCTTTTTGTTTTTATGAAATCTTCCTATTTTTTTTTACGAAAAACTGTCCAAAAAAAGGTCAAATACTATACGTTTTTTCAAACCGCCGCCATTTTGTCAAATTTCAACAAAAAAAAGAAAACCTCCGATAGCGACTTTCCTACAGATTAATAATCTTTTTGAACTTTTTTTTACAGATCAAAATTGAGGTCGCAATCAAGGCCACCATATAGGACCTTTTTTTTACGATACTTTTCAACAATTAATTAAACTCTTGTACACTAAATAAATCAACATAAAAAAAATCATTTTGTATTTATCCTGAATATCTTTATTTATTAAAAAAAAACCAGGACGATTAGTTTATTCCAACCATGAGAAAAAAAATCGCGAAAATTAGGGATTCTTCGGAGGGTCACACTGAGATGATCCCTTAATGAGGACCGTGATTTGTCCATTCGTCCCGGTCCGCAGCAGTTGCATGATTCGATTATGTTGAAGATTTTACGAACGGATCTTGGCTTAAAATCTTCCAAAATACAGCACGTACAAGAACTGAAATCGAACGGACCTTCTATAACGTTGTATTTTATGAGTCGAGTTTGGTGAGCAATTTAAGCCTTTAAAGCCTTTAAATTATTTGTTTTACGTACAATTACTCATCTATACCCATAAACCAGCATCAATTGCTGCCTTGGAAAACAACATTATACATGTTATTAGCGTGATAGCTGATAGTATGCTCGGAAAAAATGACTCAACATTTAACACTCCCAATGCAACATTCTTTTTATTTTGTATATAAAAAACAAATAGCAAGCATTGGTTTATCAATTTGAATAAAAATGCAAATACTTTTTGCAATTTTCACACATTAGCACAATTTTCTAGTGCTTTTGTTGACATTTAACAAAGACTTAGAGAATCCGGTAATTTTTTAAGACCTCTACGAACACGGCTTGTCAGCTAGAAGCGATAGCAACATATGACTCAGAAATGGACTGGGGAGTTGGGGAGTTTCCACGTGGAACTTCTTACGGCACAAAAAGCTTGTCACCCTCTCAAGAAGCATCTATATAAACCTCCAACCTAGCTATATGTACCAACAGCCAGTAATCTATCAAGTCTATCAATTCTATTACTATATCAATCTGTTTGGTTGATGCAAGTCAGTCGATACTTACGATAACTTTCTTCCTAGTCTATCGTTACCATTATCTGGCTTAAGATTACTGCTTATCATAAGAGCTCCAGACTCTGATTGCGTCTACAAGGTCTATAATTCCAACTCTGTCCTGTGCTATTCGCATTTTATGTGCAATATTACAACGCAAGTAGATGCAGACAGGAATTTAATTTGTCATTCCATTATCCCGTCATGAATCAGCAGACTATAAAAACAAAAAATCCTTGCATTATCCTTCTATTCATTCCTATATCCTTCAAAGCGCTGAAAATTATTATTTCCCCATGGAAATCGTGCTGAACCATCGCGCGTTCAATGTATAATTTTCCAATAAAGCTGACTCAACTGCGATTCGTTATTGCTGTCTGTGGAGCAAACTTTTCCGATGCGGCTTCCACAAAAGGACGAAGAGGTCCGCGAGAGAGATACAAAACTTAATCGACCGTTTAGAAGAATTCGAAATCCGTTTTTGAGCTTATCTGATTTCCATGACGGAATATAAACGATCATTGAGGCCAGATAATGAAATGGTATCTAAGCGATCCTTTGGAATCTTGTTGTACATCATAAACAAACGCACATCGATAACTACGAGTCATTAGTGTCGACCATAATTCCATAGCTCTGCAGTCGGCCAAAACACCAATTTGTGATGCGTACAAATCCATTAGTTTAATGACATTTTCCAAAGTCCACAAATTGAATCCATCATTCAGGGTGGCCGGACTGTCGATGTGACTTGCCGCAGTCGAAATCACTTGAACATAAATCAATGGCAAGCCAACCGTAAGTAAATTAACAGGCCATTCGGACGGATATGGGATTTCGAAAAACTTACATTTCCGGATCGCATGTGGAGCTCGCATTACAGAGCATGAATCGGATTTCGATTCCGATACTGCACTTTAGTTCGAGAACTGTGCACTTGAACGATATTAAATAAACAATTTGAGTTCGAGAAGTCTCCTCCTGCTTACTGTGCTCTATGCATTGCCCTCACCCCATTCCTGAGGTATAATATTGATTTCTCTGTTCGTTAAAGTGCACTTGGACTCGTCATGGTTGTGTAGAGAAGAATTCCCAAAAGGAACGATACGATGGTTCCTCGAAAATAGCATTTGACAAACTTGCCAGCCATACCATATGCCCTTCAAGCCCACTTAAGAATTTGAATGTAATTCACATCCTCCAGGCCACACATAATAATTTCGTTGTTTTCAATCACATAAAACAACAATCATCCATCTAAGGTGTACATATGAGTGCGCCGGGTACGACGTTCCACTTTCGCTCGTCTGTGTTCCGGAGACCAGGCGGCCTTGTCTATGGCATATCTATGCATCCAAGTCATAACGTTGATTGCAATTTGCAAACAAGGTTGCGGGACGCGGTATTCGTACCCCGAGGATAGTGCATCTCCCATTGCATATGTTATTTGAAAGTGCTTGATGAGCACACTAGGCACTATCGTTGAAATGTAATTGCTCCTTGAGTTTCTGCATCTGCCTTCCTGTTACGTGGAATTCTATGTAATACAATGTTATGTCTGTTCGGAAGGATTGTGTTTGGGGGATGAATGGATGCAATGTTGGGTGCAGACTTGTGGTGCTACACACCTGGGTATTGTACTCGTTCGTTTCGGGTCGCGATGGAGGTGGGCTTGCTGACAATAAGGTTAAGAGCTCGAGTTCTTTGATGGATAAGTTCAAGTGTGTAGGAGGTGGATGCGGTAATGGGGGTCGGGTGCTTACGAGGAAGTGTGAATTGTGTATATTGCGGCAATTGATGTGACGGCTTGATATTGCCTTTCTTTCGAATTTTGTAATTGGAAACAGCAATTGTAAATGTATTTTTTTGCTCTTCATTGAAATGTTGACGAGTTTCAGGAATTCCCAAAGGCGCTGAAGTATAAGGAATGGGTTCAAATAGATCAAAGGCTTTTCTGTGTTCTCATTTATTCGTCTACAATATATCAGTGCTATTCTTTTCAAAACAGATCTTCTTCTTCTTCTTCTTCTTTTCGAGTTGAAAGTCCAGCATTCATGTTCTTAGGCGATCGTGCTGATGGTCTGGATCTTGATGGATTTCCATCATTGCCGACCTTGCTAGATGTTGTTGTGGCCTCCTGAGTACCTTGTTCTGCCACACTTTGTGTCTCTTCCTTGTCTACTTCATAATGTCCTGGACACTGCAAATCTTTCTTAACTCTTCGTTGCGCATGCAACGCGACCTCATAGCGTAAGTCCAGTTTTTAGACGTATTGCTTGTGTTTCTATTTTCAACGTCGCTCATTCGGGAGATTTAGTGTCGGCTCGCGTCTCACAATATCGGAAGACGTTATAATTTTTGCAAATTGCGTCGTACGTCAATCATATTGGACATTTGTGAACTAGATAGCTGTAGTATACAAACGGACGAGCAATGGAGCGCTATTCTCCGCAAGAGCGTGGAATAATTGTGTCGATTTTTTGGCCAACAATCGGTCGGTGGTGTTAGCGCAGCGTTAATTTCGACGTCGATTTCCTTATCATGTCGTGCCAACTGAGCAAATATTCCGGCATTTAGCTACTCGAGTCGAACAAACTGGAACCACTGGAGATCATGCAGGCGTACCCGCTACTGGACTGGTCGTTCGGTCGTTGCTGCCGATGTCGCTGAGAACATTAACCGGATGACGGGCCACGCAATTGAGCACCACCTACAGTGAATTTTAATGAAAGACTTACACATGTTCCCGTACAAAATGCAAACAGTGCATCAGTTAATGCCTGCTGACCGTCAGTGGCGGGTGAATTACTGTCAAGCAGTCCTAAATCTCAACAACGAGGAGCCATTACATCTACTCAAAGCCACTGTGTGGTGCGGCTTTCACGTGGGAGGATTGATTGGGCCATTTTTTTTTTTTAAGTCACTACTCGGCCATACGGTCACTGTTACTGGCGAACGCTACATGGCCATGATAAACGACTTCTTACTGCCGGAATTAATTGAGAGGGGCTTGGTAAACATGTGGCTTCAACAAGACGGTGCAACCGCACACACGGTACGAGCAACAATGAATATTGTGAAAGAAGGGTTTCCTGATCGCGTAATCTCCCGTTTTGCCGATTTGGCATGTCCAACGGCTCAGACAATCGCAGCCTTAAGGAGAATATTCGACAGGAATGCGAACAGTTATCATAGGAAATCTTGCGGAAAGTCATAGAAAATGCGATAAAATGGGTACAAAAGTTTATCAACACTGGTGGCAGCCACTTGACAGATAACATCTTTTGCACAGAAAAAAATGTAAGGGTCCTAATAAAGATTTTCGTCACTCAAAACCCTTTTTTTTATCCAGTAAAAGGTAATTTAAAAACAAAATTAGATGATTAATTTTGCGCCACCTTGTATTTTCATATAGTAAAGGGTGTTATTTTTAGGGGTACAAAAATTCAATATGAAATAAGACACTTGAAGCTAATACTAATGTTTATATAAAGGGTCCGCCATCTAACGTTTTTTTTTTCAAGTAGTGCTTATTTCGTGAATGGTAACACTTAGCTCATGTCTCATTTGACAGATAATTAGTTTTATCCTTCCGCTGAACGAATATGGTTGTGTATACGCTTGAACAACGCTGGGAAATATTGCGACATTACTTTGAAAATCATGGTAATGTTGCAGAATGTGTGCGAAAATTGCGTACGGATTTTGGAAGAAGAGAAGCACCGTCAGCTCCGTATGTTCGTTATCTTGTGAAAAAAGTGAAAGAAACTGGCATCCTCATCGATAAACCAAAGCGTGAAAAGCCAAAAACAGTGCGTACACCCGAGAATATTGCTGCTGCGGCAGAAAGTGTGCGTGAAACGCCATCAACATCAATTCACCGTCGTTCTCAACAATTGAACATTTCGGAGACATCATTGAGACGAATTTTACATAAAGACCTTGGTATGACGCCATACAAAGTCCAATTGGTTCAGGAGTTGAAGCCAACCGACCATCCAATGCGTTTTCGCTTCGCTAAGTGGGCCTGCGATCGACTTACAGAAGATGCCGATTTTGCCAAAAAAATCATCTTTTCAGATGAAGCTCATTTTGATCTTGGCGGGTATGTAAACATGCAAAATTGTCGCATTTGGGGCACAGAAAACCCGCACGCATACATTGAAAAGCCGGTGCACTCAAAACGAGCCACTGTTTGGTGCGGATTTTGGTCCAGAGGTCAATGTTTGACATCAAACAAATTGACATCAGGTCAATGTCAATTAACTGAGGAAAGAAGGAGTCAGAAATCATGTTTCTATAGTGCTCTCTATTGACGGTAACATTCTGGCCGATATGATTCCACCAGCCCATAAAGCACACCAAATAGTGAGTTTTAATGGTTGAAAGGGCGTCTCGACAACCTTTCTGGGTTTTCTCCACTTCAAATTCGGCAATTTTGCTTTTTTACAAACAAAATTTTGCGTTGAAACTGAGGATCAAGTTGAATAATGTTTTCGGTCCATTCAACGAAACTACGACTCGTAAAATGGTCACGCGGTTTCAACTCTTGCACAAACTGGGTGTTATAAGCTTTTAAGCCAAAATCTTTTCGTAAAATTTTCCAATAGTCGATGGACATAGCACCAATTGCTGCATTCGCATTCTCCTCAACGCTGCGCTCCACACAATAACTTCTTTTCTTCGCTCTGTTTGTCGTTTTCGGGGATAAGTATTATCCACTAGAGTGTACGTGGTTCGAAAACGATTCATCGTGTTCCGACTAACTTGTTCATATCGACGATAATGTCGACCGTAAAACCGACGTAGCACACGATAAGTTTGGTGAACTGAATCATGGTTTGCACCTTTTGCGTTGTTCTGGCGTTAGTCTATTTATAGTAAAATGGCAAAACATATTTACGATAAATCAATTTTCAACTGTCAAATTGACAATCCATAGAAACCATGTTGCCAGTTTAAAAACCAAAACTTTAAAGAAACACCGTTTATTTGTCCGCTTCTTTTCGAATGCGTACCGCAATAGTTGTAGGTCGAGATTAGAACATCATCTCGTAACGGACAATCTTTATTTCCCTGCCAATCTCATATCATCTTCCTGTATTATTGAATGGTATTTCATACATGATGGTGTTGAAGAGTATGGGGCTAAGGCTATCACCTCTGATACCCAATGCTACTGGTATTTGGAGAACGTGTCTTTATTGGTCTTAATTAATGTTTTATTATCCGTCTTTAGGTTTTCAATTGCCGTTATAATGTATCAGTTCACATTGAGCTTTTCTAAAATGTTTATTACAGCGGGCAGTAATAGGCAGGCTTTCGATGGCTTTTTCTGCAACTTTCCTGGTGATAAATATGGCATCGGTTGTAGATCTATTTTTACGAAAGCCTTACTGTTCTTTGCAGATACCGGTGGCTGTTATATGTGTGGAAAGTATTTTGGTAAAAGGCATAAAACCTACACTAATAAGCGTGATTCCCCTAGAGTTGTCTAGTACTTTTCTGTCGCCTTTTTTAAATATTGTTCTTCCATGTTTTAGCATTTCATTGGTGATAAAATCTGGCCGACGGGACTTTCTGCTTTTGAGGTTTATTCCGTTGATGCTGATTTCATCCATATATATTGCAGATCGCTGAGTGAGTATATTGCATGGTACTCCTTCCTCGTCCTATAGTTTGTTTTTGCTGTAGAGTTGCGTGAAATATTCTTCCGATTCTTGCGATATACTCGTATTGGTGCATCGATTTTTTTAAATTTCTAAGCATATTCTAAGCATATACTAAGTATATTCCATACTTTTTTGTGCGCCTTATATTGTACATCTTGGCTTTAAGTGTGGAGACTGTCATTTGACAGTCCTTCTAGCTTGGTTCCAAACAAATGATTATCTTTATGAGACCGAGGCCGACTCTGACAGCTTGGATTATTGTGGGATGGATCTCGTTATTTATAATGCAAAATTCTAAAACCGATGTCTGTCCTCTTGTCTTCATGAAGTTGTACTCGCCCTGTGGCCTATGATCAGAAAAGGTGTTGTTAACTTCCCAGTGGGAAGCTCTTGTAATGGGGCCGATTTTGTGAATCCCAAATTTTGACATATCTCCACGTTTCAAGGTCACCAGAATCAAAATCCAACGTTTTTATAGAGATGTCCGTTTGTGTGTATGTACGTATGTGCGTTTGTGTGTATGTGTATTCGTATTCATTTTTTTCGTCTCGATTATCTTGAGAACCAAAGATGATATTAACATGGGACTAGATACATTAGACGCGTAGTTACATAACAAAGAACTGAAAGAGTTTTCAGCGAAATGGGTCCAGCCGTTTTTTTTTTAACGAGAAATCCAAGAAAAAAGCAAAAAAACAAGCTGAATTTTAAAATGAATGAAGTGTATAATTTATTAATGAACATTGTTGATAACAATTGAATTTTGTGAATTACAATCGAATATTGTGAATAATAATTGAATACATTTGAAAGAAATTTAATATTGTTTGTAACAGTTGGATATTGTTGATAACGTTTAGAGAATAGTGTCGATAAATTTTTGTTTATAATAAAACAAAGTTTTAATAGTTCAAATATCCACTGTTCAGGAAAGGTAACAACTTTTTATTCAGCAGCACTTCAACTATATGGTTCCGCATAATGGGTACGTCATATGGCATTTGCTCTTCCGGTAACTTATCGTAACATAACAATGTTGCAAAATATATTGCGAATGCCCCACAATCTATACCATTGCTCTGTTCCTGAACCTTATGAAATATATATGTACATGTTTTTTAAATCTATACAGAGCATTCAAAAACTCGATTTGATCGTTTTCCAAGTAATTCTTGTTTAAACTGTCGTAGATGTGGACATTGCCATTACCGTCATATTTTGTACAAATCCAGTGACCTATGATGTTAACACCAATTTGACCGCTATAAATGATCTGAATATTAATCTCAGATTCGGGTATTACTTGTAAATTACGTAGAAACGCGCCGACGTAACCTACATCCTGTGCGAAATTATGTACCCGTTGAGCTTTGAGTTTTCTGCTCATTATTTCATGGAATAAATTGATATGTTTGTCGGACAAATTAAATTCACTATGAGCCACTTCTTGACATTCTGCGATCGGAATATCAAAATCATATGGTACGTCATTATCATCGGTATTATCGTAAATATTGTTCATATCATTTTGAACACCAGAATGAATACTATTTCCAATGACATCTATTTGAGTATTTAATGACGTAGTAACACTGTCTGGCGGCAATTGTGTTAATAATTTATATTTTTTTAAATAATTGATCAAAAAATTATTTTTTTTGTCACCTTGATGATATCGTAGTTGAAATCTCCAATTAATATAAAAAGACTATCAGAAGGTAATTTTTGTATAATATCATCGATAGCTTCTTCGAACATAGTCGTTGTTGTTTTAGGAGATTTGTACCCACTAATTAAATACCAATTATCTACTTCCATTGTAAATAACTGTGCATGTCCCTTATTGCTGTAAAGATGCTTTGACGATAATATTGTAGATTGTACGCTATTTTTTACATAGCATAATAGTCCATGATTGTTTTTATTGCGATCAATTCTCAAAAAAATCGTTGAAGATTTTCCAGATTTTCGAAGCCTCTAAAATCGTCATCACTACGTAATGATGCCATGCGTTTTTGAGTGCTCATTCTTCGAGTTCTCTGTATTCATCGTCTTTACGTAAGTCAGAGACTCATTAGAGATTTTTCAGATTCTCAAAACTTCGATAACCTCCATCACTTCGTAGCTACGCCATAAGTTGTTGATTTTTTTCTCTTTCATGTTCTCTGTAATCAACTACGGTTAAAATTATAAAAGAAAATATTGAGTAAATTTAAAATTATACAATAGCAATAATAAATAATAATAAAAAAAAAAAATTGTTCTTTAATTCGTCTCATTGGGAAGTTAGTCGTGTGGACTTTACGGTTCACACCTTGACCACATTTTTTATTCACTGTTTTGCAGATAGAATTCGAGCAGTTATTGCCGTTTTCGTTGAGCACATCCTTACGAGTATTAGAGCGGTTCTTCACGGCTGGTATGACTTGGTCACCTATTCGTGCGTTGACGGCTTCGCACAAAATGACTTGGTTTCTGGATGGGATTGAGCTTATTCTTGTCTGCTAGATGTCGTAGTATTCTTCTTTCATTTCCTGAGATTTGGTCATGTCCGGTGCATAGAGGCTCAGTAGATGCGTATTGATTTTACTATTGAAGGTCATTACCACATGCAGAAGACGATCGTTTGTTATACTCGTAACTGGCCTATTTGTTTTTGTCCTTGTGCTTTCGGTACATAAGTATCCCTACAACCCTTTTTTCTTAGTTCCCGAGACACATGCCACAATTTTGTGTCTTTCCAGTTCAATGATCAGCTCTGGGTACTTGTTTGATTCCGAGTAGTTATTGGTATTATTTTAAAAAGTTGTCAAAACCCGGGGCTAAACTGGGATGCGAACGTTGATAGTCCAAGAACAGTTATTCAATCAAAAGTTCTCATTTGCACTGTGAACGTATAGACAGACAAAAGACGTGGGCGAAAACAGCAGCCAAAAAGTAAAAGCAAAATATCGAATAGACACCAAGGATAACAAGTAAATTGCTAATTGGACAATGACATTGCTTCCACAAGTGTTCCTTTGCTATTGACAGCATCGATGGAACGATAAAAATTAATATTTCTAACGAAAAAAATATTTTTAGGCATTTAAGTGGCAGCGAAACGGAAAGCATGAAGAAGTGGATAAATGATAAACGCACATGTGTTTCGATGGAATGACCTTCAAAAGTTTATATTTTGCAAGAGATCTTTACGTAGGGCTACTAAGTTATTCAAGCTTTTCAACTTTTCAATTATTTGCTCTATTAGATGAGGTGTAGAGTAAACTATCGAGCGTGGAGGTCCATGGTAGGCTTCGGAAAGGACGTGAAAAGTTGGTGTTTATCAGCCTACTACAATAGCTTGAATTGTTGATAGCACTTATGACAGTCCTAGTTCTGTATGAGGCTAGAGATATTGTATTAAGGAATTTAAAGAATTAAAAGAAAAGCTTCTTGTATACGGATAAATTGAGACAAACGAGGAAAGCAAACGTGAGGCAGAAAAGAGAAACGACCATACCAAAAACAGCATATTATGAATCGGAGCACCGGGGGCTAAAGACATTGCTTTAATCATGGATCTATCAAGTGAACATGAACATCATAATTATAATCAGAAGGAAAAAGAGCCAAAATGTGTAACAAATATGGACATAAGAACCAGATTGCAAAGAAGACATTTTGACATCAAACCAATATCGATGACATTGAAACAAGACACGAACGCAAGCAAAGAGTACCTTTAATTTACACTTGCGGATAAAGGGAAAAGCATGCGTTTGGTTGATACAGGGAGTGAGATATGTATGTGTCACAAAGGATTGTTATATGAAACTCATTTTTCCAAAGTTTAGTTCAAGGGACTCTTCTATTGTTATATCAGGTTTAGGTCTGTCGCAGTTGGCGGCGAAGTTCTTGGTGACTTTGAAATCCACTCAGATTACGATTCTTGTTTGAAATCTCCCTGATAATCGGAATGAATTTGTTGCAATGGATTTTTGTAAATATAACAGATGGTAATATCTCCATTATTAAAAACAAAGGCAACAAACATAGACAAGAACTAAAGTCGAAAGAAAAATAATTATCATGAGGTAGGCAGCTCACTTGTTTACTAACCAGCATAAATATGGACGTAGAAGCTGAAAGTGAGTACAACGTGTCAGGGTTAGAAAACATTAAACCCAAAGAAGCCGAAAAAGTTTTTTTTTTCACACCTTTAGAGCAAAAGATAATTGAGTCAATAGCTAGACGATGGCGTTTTAATGGAAAACTGTTTAGTTTACGCAAGTCAAGTGGTATTAGTGAAGAAGAAGGATGGTTCGAGCAGACCTTGCATTGATTTTCGAGGAGTAGATAAAAAAGTTTTTAAAAAGAGCTACCCTTTCCCGAAGATCGAAGAGCAACTAGTTACGTTACAAGCAGTAAAATACTTTACAACGTTGGACCTGGTAGACGATTATTTTTATGTCCGCGGACAATTTAAATTTTTTAAAGTACAAAGAATTTGATAACTCACCGCATGTTTTTGGAAAAATACATAAACGTAATGCTCAAAGATTAAAATAACCGGGGAATCGCGACTTCAAGAAGCGTGTCAAGAATTAAATGGAAAAAATGCTGCTTACCGTCAAAACTTTTTGCTTTCGCCATCGGGTACGAAACAGTTCCATCTCAACATCGCCATCTAAGTTTGAAGCAGTTGTGAACTTCCCGACACTTTCCACAGCTAAACAGTTACCAAGTTTTTTTTTTAATTTTCTGATTATTTTCGAAAATTTATTCCAGATTAATTGACGGGTTTCCACCCTCTCAGAAATCAGGAAATAAGCAGCAAATAAGAAACATGTATAACAGCCAGAGCGATCTTCTGAAAACGGCCCGAACTAATTTGTGGTCTCGATATTACTCGTATATGAGAAGGGAAAACAACGCCCGCTGAGCAATACTAAGGCTCTAATGAACTTGAAGTGCCAGGATGCAGATGGTTTGTGTCGAAGATGTTCGTTCACTACCCTCCGGGGATGGTTGTCCTAGATAGGATTCGAGAGATTTGATTGAATTTGTCGCGTTGGTTGTAGTTGGTTGTAGTTCACAGGAATTATTCTTGGCTATGGACAGATTTAAACTACAGACCTTTCGCTCAACAGTCCTTTAAAAAACGACTCCAACTGCCACGATAATTATCCAGTGCTGCACACCTACTTGTTTGAGATCCCCTTCCTCTTGTGTGCGCTACTTTAAATTTGGCCGTCCTCGATCCCATCGCCCCTCAGGATTTGATTCAACGACCTTTCTGACCACAGCTGTGGTTTCCATGTGCTCTATATGACCTAGCCATCTTAGTCATTGGATCTGTAGACGCCGTGTTACGTTCATTTGGCTATACAGCCCTTAGAATTCACTGCTAAGTCTTCTTCTTCATTCCACGTTTATGCAGATCGGGCCGACAATCGTACGACGAATTTTTCTAAAGCTTTGTATATAGTCGCCTTAATTTTCCGAGGAAACTGCTTCTTAATTGCCTCCCGAGTCCAAGCAAACAGCGGTTGGCAAGAGTTATTCTGCGTTTGATTTCGGCACTGGTGTCACTACTGCTTGTCGTTGCGGGCCAAGGTAGATGAAGTCCTTAACTACAAAGAAATTATGCCTGCCAATATGAGCGCTCTAGCCAAGACGCTGGTGGTTCGTGACCTTTTCCGAGACAGGCAGCCCGATTTTAGCGGCTTCCGCTTCAATGTTTGTAAAGGCCTCATTGACATTATTGAAGAGCTCGGCAGGTAGTCCGTCTGTTTCAGCAGCATTGTTGAAATTACGTGTCAAAAAAATTATTCCTAACTTCGTTCAGGACAGGAGAGCGGAATTCTCTATCATCGTCCGTTTTGAATGGGCCATTCTGCCTGGCAGCGGAATCTATTTCGTCATCGCCGACTGTGAATCTATTACTAGGTTTCCATTTTCGTCCCTGCAGGCTTACGTTATGGCTATATATCCCTGGCATGCTCGTTTTATTCGTTGATGAAGTTCAGTTATACACGGCGACGTGTATGGCCACGGCAGGGCACTATCAGTTCTGCCAACGAATTTTACTTCGCCTCCTAAGGAATACATTACACCTTCCCAAGACTTCAATAGTGTGATATACTTTCACTTTCCTTCCAGAGAAGAATGGAAAGCGTGCAACCCAGTGGCGAAATTCCAACTTCTGACTTTCATTGATGGCTCCAAGCTGGAGTAGAACTGGGAATATTCTCGACACAACTGAATATCTCAAATTCATCCCGATCACTCAAGCTTATTTTAAGCTGAAGTGCTAGCGATCCGGGAAGCGTGCAAAATACTCAGTACATCCCGCCCCAATTATGTGTACATGTCCACCACTATTTGTAGCAACAGCCAACCCGCTATTAATGCTCTTTCGTCTGCTACCACCTTCTCTAAACTGGTGGATGCAAGAGAGAAATTGCACTAGCTGGCGGATGGACTGATCTCACGCTCCTTTGGGTTCCGGGACACCACATCATAGAGGGTAATGAGAGTGCCGATGAGTTAGCCAAGCTCGGGATCAACTCAAACTCCGCTACTGAAACTGTGGGCCGCATAGTCGGGTAGCCATCTCAAACTGCCTACCTACCTAGAATTTTTGTTAACAACATCCAGCTAAATACTGCATCTCATATACTTTTCTTTTTCCGCATAATAGACCACTTTGTGTGCAAGAGACCAAACGCTTATCTTTTTTGGTCTACTATAAATGGTTTTAAGTTGCTTACGTATACTTTACCCCAACACCCAGTTCCGTATTAATCTTGAATGCATTAATTCATAGTAGATTGTCTTTATTAAATCAGGTAGTATCAGTTTGCGTAGATTTTGTTTATGGAAATATAAATGAACCATTAGGCATTATGTGCGCCTTACATTCAAATTTATTATCGAATAAGATTTCAAGATATTTAAATTCTCTCACGAATTCTAAGTCAACGCATTTGTCACCACAAGAAACATTATCACAGTCTATGCTATGACATTCATCAATCACTAGATTAACATTAAATAATGGAAAGCCCATTGCCTTAAATGTGATGCTTAAGAGAATTTGATGAAAGTTAAGTTAAACTTGTCAAACGGCAAGAGTTTTTAAATTATCCCGCATTAGGATGAGATTAAGATTTTCAGAAACAGTTTGTAAGGACTATCTTTTGTATGGTTGATCTCAAAGCATCTCTACACTAAGCTCATTACATTTATATTAAGGATATTGAAACGAAAATCAAATCATCATCAAAAAACTTTTAGAATTTTCAAATAGTGACAGGTTTCCTTCTTTTTTATCTGTGACAAAGACTTTGCTTCCAGTCCATCTACTTGAATGGTGAATCAACTATCGATGCTGACTTTTTAGATTATTTGCGCCCTCTCCTTCGCTTATGTTTAATGATATTAAACTGTTCACAGACAATGGGCTTTATAAATTCAGTGGTGTACGAGTAGAAATCAACTTAAATCCTGGACCTGACGGCATTCCATCGGTGTTCTTAAAAGTATGTGCGGTTCCGCTTTATATCATTCTATGTCATTTTTGAACCTATCGTTAATGAATGCACCTTTCCTACTTTATGGAAAAATCCTTCGATTGTTCAAATATTTAAACGTGAAAGGAGAGTACTTAGAAAACTACAAAGGCATCTGCAAGTGGAGGTTCCTTTTCCTTGCAAAAAAGTTGTTCGTGTAAACATTGTTTTGTAAAAGAACGGATCGGCCGTTATGAATCTTCCTCTTTTTACAAATGTTGTAATCTCTGAAATTAGCAAAAGTTATTGGGTCGATAAAATTTGTAAATCTTCGGAAAACACTTTCGAACAAAGTCAGGTAACAGGTGGTGTCCCCCAAGGCAGCCACATTGGTCCACTCTTGTTAATTCTGTTCGCTAATGATATTGAGATATGTTTTGTGGGTTCAGCCTTACCTGATTCCTTCTAAAAACCTACGAGTAAGTAAGCACAAACTTCGTCGTTCCAGATTTAGATAAGAACACTATTTGTAAGTATTTTCTCTTACGGGTGATGGGTTTTATATGACATCCTTGGAGATCAAATCCTCTCCGAGTGCAAATATTTATATAGATACTGTTAGAAATTATATTGCCCATCGCTTTTATAACTTTTAAGAGGTCTAGTCAGTATTACACAAGTATTCATACAATGCCCGCCTATAAGAAATGTCACCTCCAACCACTTTGGAGCAGTGCGTTAATTTTATTTAATTAACTCAATGTTAACTCAGAAAGCTAATTTGGGCAAACAATTTGACAATTTTCCATTAAACGTTTGTCTTAAGCTGACTTGAATCTTTAATTTTTAAATGAATTTTGTATACATTTTTAAATAAATAAATAAAACGAAGTCCTTAGACAAGAACGGATAATGACACCAAGGCAGTTAGGTTTTTACAGGTAATTTTATATATAGGGTTTTCCAAAAAGGACTTGCCAACTTTTTTTTTTAAATAAAACGCAAACCATTTGAGATATTTCAAAAACTTTATTATCGGCTTGAAGTACAATCAAAACATTTATGAATGGAACTCGACTTCGTTCATATGGCCACCGCGAGCACGTTTCCAGTGGTAACGGCCGCTATTTCGCGTTCAATGTTGGCTCTGAGCTCTTCCAACGTCGTCGGCTTGTTGGCATAAATCAATGACTTAACGTAGCCCCAAAGAAAATAGTCTAAGGCGTTAAATCGCACGAACGAGGCGGCCAATCGACTGGCCCATTTCTTGAGATAACACGCTCATCAAACTTACTCTTCAATAAATCGATTGTAACGTGTGCTGTGTGGCTTGTGGTACCATCCTGTTGAAAACACATGTCGTCCAAGTCCGTATCTTCCAATTCGGCCCAAAAATAATCGGTAATCATGGCGAGATAACGCTGGCCATTCACAGTAACATGACGATCGTTATCGTCGACGAAAAAATATGGCCCAATAACGCCGCCGGCATGCAAACCGCACCAAACAGTTATTTTTTTGCCGATGAAGTGGTGAATTTTGAAAAAAACTTCGAATTTTTTAAAAATAATAAAAAAGAGGTCAATCTTTCATACATTAATTTTCCTACAAGTCCAGCCGCGTTAAAACCAAAAAAAAAGGTTTTTCTTAGAAAAAAATGGTTCGGGTTTTTTTTAAATTTCTCAAAAACTACAAGACATTTTTGCATCCGGTTTTCTGTTTTTAACTAAAAACTAATAAGGGAATTGAATTTTGGAAAAAAATAGTACTTAATTACATACAATTTTGGAAAAAAGTAGTTCGAAATTTTTTTTTTTCCATTTTTTTTTCAAAATTTTGAGTTTGAAAATTAATTTCTCAAAAACTATTCCTTACAACAGCTTCGTTTAAAAACAAGATCAAAGAAGAGGTTTCTGGCTTTACAAAAAAGTATATCGCGGCATTGTGGCTGTTACTGTTGATTTTTAATAATTTTTTTTCCAAATTAAGTCAATTTTTTAGAAAATTGCCCCTCCCGGCTAAACGGGGGGGAATAGACCCCCCCCTCCCGTACGATTTTTTTCTTGTCTTGGCCAGGGCTACACGCTCTAGCTTTTTGGCACACTGCTCGTGGGGCACCCTGTATATTGGAAATGTACCCACAGAGTATGAATTTTGAAGTGTTCTTATACTGCGATTGTTATGCCATCGTCTGTATTTTTTTATCATCTCTCATTCACAACTAATGTTGTTGCATAATTTGTTCGTATAGGAATTGTTCTTGACTAGGGACAGATTTGAACTACAGACCTTCCGCTCAACAGGCGGTGATGATAACCATTGCACCCTGACCAACCCCATTTGGTTTGGTTTCCCAAGGCTTCAAAACATCTTCCAAATCATTTTTACGATAATCATTAGCAGTCACTAAAGCGCCACGGTCCTCAAACATAAGCTACAAGTGTCCATCAACTATACCCGCCCAAACCATGACAAACAGTGGCCAATCGAAGGTCCAAATTTTCGTACAGGCTTTCCGTAAAATAAACAAGGACATTTTATTTCTTCATGAATTATTAAATGATGAAATTTTTTCACTTGTTTAGATAGTACTGACTTCTATTCAAGTTATTAGCAACTTTTCATCGTGAATAATTTGCCTCAAGAGAAGTTTGTGAATAACGATTGTGGGGCTTCTATGAGAGACAATTATAATAGCATCAAAGTGGCAACAAATTATAGAACAAAAGGGCGTATAATTGACCTTTGTTTTTGAATGCCCCAAACGGATGTGGAATCTCCATAGATACTAGTTGCCCGTATCACAGACATCCAGGATTCACAGACCCTACCCGGTTGCTTCGACTCTGTACCTACATACTAAACCACACCCTGCACTCTTCTGTCACTCTCCCCGCGGGACTGCCGCTAGTTATTACTTCTTGGGACTGGCAAGCAATTCATGCCACTCCCGTGCTTGTAAGTTTTCTCGTGCTTCTACTGCTCTCTTTGCCTATGCTGTTTTTCTTGCAACTTCTACTCTCCTCAGCTCTGTCTGCACATTCTTGGTTAGTGCGCAAAAAATCAGTCGACTCCACCATTCGCTGAATTATATTTTCTGGTCCTGGTAGAGGACCAATCCAATCCAACTCCAATCTTTAAAGCGTCTATTATGCATTTGAAGATCACGTGCTTCACGTCTTCCTCTTGGTTGGTACATTTTGGACAAAGAGGAGAAGAATCGTGTCCGAATCGGTATACGTATTTACAGGAGCCACAGTGGCCAGAGGTGATCTGTCTGAGATTGTGTAGCATTGTGGTGTTATCCCACCGAGATTGCCATTGGACCATCGAGCGCGATATTTCTTCCTCCTTGATTTTCCTTACCTCCCCGGCTTCAGTTGGCCTTGACGGTTTTCTTCGATAGATCCTTTTCATCTCCTCGGCGAAAATGTCAATGGGGATCATCCCAGCAATGACAAATGCACCCAAAATCGTCGCCGTTTATTGTCCTCGGGGCACAGAGCCGGTATACCGTTGATTGTTTTCGGAAAATTTCCTTCCTCTTAAGCGCTGAGCTCACCACTCTACTCAATAGAATCCTTTTTGCATGTCCCAGCCCACCAACGTTTGGCAGTATTTTGAAGAATACTTTCCTCACATAGTCTTCGTGTGATTTGAATCGCAGTCTGTTGTCAAGCATCACTCCTAGGTATTTAACCACTTTCTTGGATCGGATATTCTGGTTGCCGACACGAATATCGATGTATTCTTAAGTTTTCCTGCTTGCTATAAGGACGGCTTCCGTCTTATGGTCTTCCAGTTCAAAGCCTGCAGATTGGCTGAATCAACTTTGCAACAACCACGATAGCTATGTAATCTGCAAATCCGATGATGTTAGTTCCCTGGGGAAACCTTAGTTGCATGACTCCGTCATACATTAGGTTCCAAAGGAGGGGGCCCAGCACCGATCCCTCAGGAACCCCGACGGAGGGTTTTATCATCTCCCGTGATATACCTCAATTTTCTATTCTTAAGGTAATGGGACACTATTTTTAACAGGTAGTAAGGTGTTTCTATTCTTGCTAGCGGCCTTCTTATCAGGGTACAGTCGGCAGAGCTAAACGCGTTTTTGACGTCTAGTGTCACCCCTGCGCAGTATTTCTTTGACCCCCGTCTCCACGAGTGTCTTGCTATGGCTTCAGATGCAATATCGATTACTTTTTGAATTGCACTGACAGTAGAGCGAGCCTTTCTGAATCTATACTGGTGTTTTGCGAAGGCGCCCTTCTCCTCCCCTACAGTCAATAACCTGTCGTATATTACCCGCTCCAAAATCTTTCCCATTGTACCTAGAAGGCATATCGGGCGATATGACGATTGTTCTCCGGGTGGTTTGTTTCCCTAGGTACTAGATGCTGCAACTTCCATGGTTTTGGAAACACTTCTTCATCTAAGCATTCCGTTTGTCCAGGCGCCTTTTTGTCTCCTACTCAATCACCTGGTGATCGCTATGACTGTACTCCTCGCTAACACGCCAGTTTATATAGCGCAGGACAGGGGAGCCGGCGAACGTTAGATCGATGATGGACCCCGTTCCTGGTTTCCGATACGTATTGGCTTGCCCCCCTTTAGCTATGCCTACCCTTAGAGATTCGATTGTCTCAAGGAGGATTCGCCCTCTCGCATTGGTGAGCCTGTTGCCATATTCCGTCGACCATGCATCGAAATCTCCACCAATGACAACGTCGTTTCTTTGCTGAGCATCCGCTGTTATCCTGTCCAACATTGCTTCATATTGGCTAGTAGTCCAGCTTGGTCTGGCGTAATAGCTGTAGAATGTGGTGCCATTTATTCTTGCACGCACGAAACCGTCCTCATTCTCATCAGTGTTTTGAAAGGCTTGGCTTCCGCATACCTATATTGAAGCGTGCCCTTGTGTCTTATATACATGTTTATATTTGACCTATTCGTAAATCGAAATATTGTAACTATGTTAAATAAAGCCTTCAAATGTAAAAATATTGGATTTATTGTAAATACACCTTGGCTACTGCTGTGTCATGATAAACAAATAATACGAATTCTCGATTGTAATCTTCTTTCAATACCCGGAACACTTCTGAAATGAGATATTTGGAATCCGTCTATTGCTAATTCTGTGATGGGGTTTTCTTTTCATCTACATTTATGTCGCGATGGCTTTTGATTACCCTTGATTTTTAGGAGCCTTTTTCAGTCCTGAGGATCCAGACTGTCTCCAATACTCGTAATATGATTAAATCTTGATTTTGAACTCATGTTTTAACTGCAAATATGCGAGAACATTTCACCACAAAAGCCACCTAATATGCCAACATGCTTAGCGACTTCTCTGAATCTGATATGACTCATAATCCTTTCATTAACTTTCTCCATTTTCTCATCGCCAGCGCTTTCAACGTCAATAGCAGCATTTAAACCTTGTTTCAGTCAATTCACTCATGTTCCTGCCAATATTTAATGCCAATTTTTTGGGTGCCAAAACACATGTAACATTGTTGACAGCTGACAGCTGACAGCAGATTAAGTAACCGGATTCATTATATACGATACACACAGTGTAAACATCGGGGATGTTTATCAACAAACCGAAATTACAAAATTCCCATTACTTTTTGAACACATTATGTATGTTCTGTAAATATCCGTTCCTCAATCATCTCCAAGCTTCCTTAGAAAAAACAAAAAAAAAAATGCTGCTGGTCTTGACTGCAATAAACGCGTCGCCAATGGCCCGGAAAATAATTTATATTTAATTCCTTTTCGTCTGCTTTTCTCATTTCAGAATAAACCTGTGACGACAGTTACAGTGAGATGCAAGTGGACTATAGAAATAACGGAACGCATTACTGGATTGTAAGTATTCAGTGGTATACAGCCTTCTAGATATTTTATTTGCTATCTATGTATGTTCCATGCCATGTCACGAGATATAGCCCAAAATGTCGATCGTTAAACACGACATTTTTGTATGCTAGCCAAGAAAAGTTTTTTTTTGTTTTACCTTTTTGTCCATCTCCGTCTTATGACGCACTTCGAGCATTCCCGTGATTGTGAGTACATTCACGATTTATTTTCGAAACAATTGTTTTTCAACTTGAACGAGAAACACCAGCGACTACATATCGTAAACTCGGCCAGGCAGAAAGAGATAAAGTAGAACATTATTTTCCAAGGCATCATGCCGCCCCGACTACATATGTTTTTTTTTTTTTTCATTTTATGAGGCGAAGACAAATGTCTCCAGGTCCATGTAGTTCTCCGTCGTGTGGTAACTTAATTCTGTGTTATGGAGTTTTTCACAGCAAAATTGAGGTAACAGGGTCGTAAATTTCACATAAAATATTCCAGGCAGTTATGAAACGATAGGTTTCCTTGGATCGTTTTCGAGCAAACAAACGGGAAAGCTTTTTGTTTTGTTTTTTTTACCTCAAAGGTGCCCCATCATTGGATCCATTGCCATATTGGTGAACATTATCGGTAGGCACCGTTGGTGTCTCATCTGGAAAAAATATTCAAAACAGTTTTACGAAACTTCTCTGAAGCCTGCTGCTGTGCCTTTTTTTTTTGACCTTTTTTCAATGTTTCTACCCATTTGCCCCGCCTCGTGTTCAATGTTGGCATTCTGTCAAACAGTCGCCATGATTCCGTGTGCTTCTCATTTGGTTTTGATATACTATCTCCAGTTGAACAGTAGGCTAAAAAACAATAACAATATTTCAGAACCGTACAAAAGGACAGCAAGGAAGGTAGGTAGTGGAGTAGCCTACCTTCGGTGCGGTATGGCTACTGGTTTCTGACATCTGCTGGATGACACAAGTCTGTTTGAGCGTGCTTTACTTCAAACATTTTTCTTTTCTTTTTGAAAATTGGATCTGAATTTGGAATATGAACATCCAGGGATATGGATGTGATATCGCCAAGTTGGTGGAAAGAAAATAAAAATTCAATTGTGTTGCTTACTTGAGAAGAAAATTGAAATGCGAATGACGAGCAGGCAGCATCAAAGGAGAATGACTCAGTCATTTTCATTCTTTTTTATATTATCTTTTGTTGATTTTATGGATCGAATAGAAAAGAATTTGATGGAAAATTGAGTAGAGATAGAAGAATGAGGATGTAATCATAATTCTGCATGCACGACTGTTTGGAAACGAATCATTATTTTGAGGGATGCGACATGTGGCGTTGAGCTGGTAATTCTTTCGAATCTATGTTTGTTCGTGAATAAGAATGGCACTTATTCATGGTCAGCTCCTTTCAACTGACCTTGCTCAAGGACTGATAGTGTAGAACATATCTTGAGGAATTAATAAAATTGTGTGGGCTTTCAAAATGCGCGTGATGTACTCGTAGCTTACTAAATGTAGCTTAAGTGTGCCAGATAAATCCACTTAAGAATTAAAATATTCTTATATCTGACAAACACCTTTTTGAACGAGCGAATGCGGCGGGGGACCCTCCGCATATTGCATGTTGCAGAACAGCGAAAGTTGAAGAATCGATCTTACCCTGTTACCAAAAGGCATAACGAGTACATTTGTCATAACGAAAGGGGGATGGAGAATTGCAGGTGCTTTTTTTCGCATTTGGCTTTAATTAATTTGTTCATTTCGGGGTTAACCTATAGTTCTCAGATTGGCGAATTGTGTGATAAATTATGGCACTCAATGATGAGTGAGATTTTGGAAAATGAAAGTTGCTTCGTGTGGGGGTCATACCCCCATATAAGGTTATGGGAGTTGAAGGATGGTTATTTACCAATTTTTAGAGACAATAATGTCATGTAAAATTATTTTGAAAAAGCATATTCAGACTTTTTTAGACCTTAAAAATATTAGTAAATATTAAAAAACCATAAAAACAAATTTTCACAAAAAAAATAAAATAAAAAACTGGTAAGCGCCTAGATGATCGGATCGTGGATCGCAGGGGGTGGAAGGGACGGAAAGGGAAGGACAGGAGACTTTATTCTGATGATTAAAAAATGGTGGCGGGAAGGTGGAGGCTCAGGGTAAGGGATATAAATCAATCAAAAGGGATATAGATCAATCAAAAAAAGTTGGGAAGAAAGCGAAACTCCCACACTCGAAATATATTAAAAGTTTATGACATATGAAAAGTGTAAAGTAATTACTCAATGTATGATTATATAAACGCCTATGGTGGAGAGGATTTTGCCTCCCAGCAACCCCCTTGGTTAGCCACATAAACAGAGTGCGCCACCTCATATGGGTCGATGTAAACTTCGAATAACTTCAACAATTGTCAACCGATTTTCATATGTCACAACCATGAATTGCTTTAGTTTCAATGTTCATCAAAAACTCATCGTGCCTATCGTGCAAAATATCGTGATCGTGTTACGCCCAAAAAAAGATACAATTCGTCGTTGGGCCTCGAATTTTTTTCAATACGTCCGCGGCGTTCAAACTCATCTATTCAGTCTGTGAAGGCCAGTGTTCAAGAAGACCCAAGTTTGTCATACCGGCGCCGTTCGCAGCAATTAGACATCAGTGGGATCACTTTGCGGAGAATTTGAAAGGATGATCTTCACTTATTTCCATACAAAGTGCAGATATGTAACTCAAAGAATTTTTCCACAAGATGAGCCACGGCGCTGGGCATACGCACAAAATGTCGTTGAAATGATTAATGCTGAGCCGGAGTTCTGGTAGCAAATTTTGATGACCGATGAGGCACATTTTACACTCTCTGGCTCAGTTAATAAACAAAATTTTCGTTTCTGGGGAACCGAAAATCCTCAAATTATACACGAAGAGCCGCTATATGATCAAAAAGTTACTGTTTGGGCCTGTGTATGCGCTAAAACCATCATTGGAACGTATTTCTTCAAAGTTGGGGATACAGTGGATGGCGATCGATATCGGTTTGCGTTTTGCGTAGGAAGTTCCCTGGAAGATTGGTGTCAAAAAAGGGCGATATTGACTGGCCTCCGAGATCGCCGGATTTGACTCCTCCAGACTTTTTTCTTTGGGGATACTTGAAAAGGAAGGTGTATGTTATCGGCCCGAAGACAATAGATCAGCTCAAAAGAAACATTCGTGCGGAAATCGCAGAAATTTCGACCTAAATGCTCGAAAATGTCATGGAGAATGCGCGAAAACGTCTTTGCATCGGCAATAAAGGCGGTCATTGAATCGATATTGTTTTCAAAAATTAATTAAAACAAATTGAAAGGGTCTAGATTGAATAAAAATTTTTGAATTTTCAAAATCAGTTGAGAATTGTTGAAGCTATTCGAAACTAACATCGACCCATATGAGATGACTCACGCTGTAGGATTTGAAGTAGGTACGAGTCCAATATTTTGATCTGCTACCGCTTGATCAGTTTCAAGGTCACTCATAAGCGGTTAGTAAGATTAAATGAGGTCATGACCTGTTTATTCCCTTTGTTTACTTTCCGTATCAACCATCCGCGACTTTTATCCTCCTTTTTTCTCTAATTGCATCGTAATTCTCCATCATAAGCACGGCTTCCATAATGCAAAATTCACCATATCAATGAATATCTCAAGAGAGCCCATTTAAGTTTTGGTGATCAAAACCCTTAATAACGCCATATCAATTTTCTACAGGGAAATATTTAATTCTCTTTCACCACTTCGATCTATCCGTAAGCTTCGTTCTCTGAAAAAAAAAAAAACAGAA
Organism: Merodon equestris; assembly: GCA_958301585.1. Classification (NCBI taxonomy): domain Eukaryota; kingdom Metazoa; phylum Arthropoda; class Insecta; order Diptera; family Syrphidae; genus Merodon; species Merodon equestris. Next base: position 39,124,291 of record OY284416.1, on the reverse strand, counting down.
TTAGGTTGTATATTTTGCCACATATCAAGACTTAAAGGAGCTTACCAATATTATTTAATCGATAAGCAATCAATAATTAACCTTATAAGTGAACCTAAGGCTTTCTCAAGAATTGTCAACTACAAATGAAAATCTGATGGCTCCTCTCCCTTAATGATAAGATGAAGATATCTTTAATGAATCCAGCACTATCATCAATTTTTTTGCCACCTAACTCAGACAATCCTTTGCCGACGATCCTGCTCACCTCAAATACATACCAAATTTATCCACTGGACCATTTCTCCTCGAGCCTATGCCATCGGAAATAAATTAAATTAACTTCATAATTGCCTAAAAGGCCTATCTGCAGTTAAAAAAAAAAAACCCTACATTCTATCTCTCTCTCTCTCTCAAAAACTCTCCGCTAATCTTTATCTCTAGAAGAAACCTCGAAGAAGTGGAAAACCTCCTTCACAAAAAGGCCCGACGCTTACAATCATCGTCCCAAACTTGTTAAAGTATTCACTATAAATTTCTAATCTCATCTAGACAACATGACTGCTTCAAATGCAGTCGTTCAAGTTTTAACCTTGTCGAATTCGTGTCTTTGATCTCCCTCAAGGCAGTCACTTTGGTCCACTTCTTTTCATTATTACCATTAAGGATTTTAAAATATTTTCTTTAACATAAAGAGCATTACCTCGAAACATGAGATTCAAAATTTGATCTCAACTCTTTTTTTGTAAAGTGCTCCGAAGAATTGGAGCTTAACCATGTCAATCCATATTAAACGAATCAATCGCTTTTTATGTAATCGCGGCTTATCTCCTACTTGTCTGTACTCTCTCCACAATCAATTCGTTTTCACGGATCAGGTGATCTACGAGCTGTGACGTGACCAGGGGCTCGATTTCCTTACATATATCGGCGATATAATTCTTAAAGTCCATGCAGCACTTGGTTTCGTGAAGCGATGGTCAAGGAAATTATTCTACACTTCTACAAAACCTTTGGGTACCAAATCTCCTAATCCCAGAATTGAAAGCATCCGACAACGTTTTCAACGTTTTGCTCTTCGGGGTCTGTCTAGTTTTTTTTTTTGAACCTCCATATCAACACCGACTTAAATTAACTTGAATACAGTAGGAAAACAAAGAGAGAAATCAGCCTCTCCATTCTGCACGATCCTTTATGAATATAGGAAATCTAAGTCTAGTTGATCTACCTATCCCTCACACCTCCTATAGCTCCAATGCATATATGTATGTATTACCTCTCATGCTGTGGCGTGTTAATTTGAGTAAAGACTATTCTATTTCGACATCCACCTGAGTTATCTGTGCTTGAAACCCCCTTTCCTTAATCCCGGTCATAGCTCTTAGTTTCTTAGTATTTAAGTTACATAAGCACATAACTTGGTTTCAGTTATTTATAGAATAAATACATCAATTGATTAGATCATTGTAGACTTTTTATTTACCAAAATGTTGACTACTACAAGGAAGAGCTTCCAAAAATCTCTTATAGATTGTGGTGAACAGTGATGTAGTGGTCAATCACAAAAGTCTCTCAACTGTCTTCATTTTCTGGTCTGCTCCTTAAAAAAATTATTTTCAATCTGTACAAAAAATCGACAAACACTTTTAAACCTTTTCTGTGAAATTTTACAATTTGCTTAAAGCTGCCGATAGATATTAATTTATGTACGAGGGTGGTCCGATAAATACTTAGTCTCACCGCCAGATGGCGCCAGTATCGCAAAAGCTTTTGTGTAGTACATTCTAGTAGACGGCTACTGTCTAAATTTCAACCGGATCGGACACGTAGTTTTGTTTTGACTGCGTGTGGAAGCGGGAGTGTCCGCTGATTTTAGAAAAATGGAGAAAGAGCAATATCAGTCGGTGATTCGATTCTCGTTTTTGGCAGGGAAATCGCGCAACGAAATCTAAGAGCGTTTGGACGCTGTGCACGGTGACTCTTCTCCTTCGATAGCCACCATCAAAAATTGATTTAACGAGTTTCAAGGTGGTCGCACGTCGGTTTTTGATGAGCCACGTCCAGGTGCCCCGAAAACGGCTACCACGGAGGATAACGTGACACGTATTCGATCTCGTATTGGCAGACCGCCGATTGAAGGTGCGCGAGATAGCTGAGACAGTAGGCATTACAAAAGATTGCGTGGGTCATATCCTGCATAAAATTTTGGGCATGAGAAAGCTGTCGCGCGATGGGTGCCGCGTTTGATCACTCCGGACAACAAGCGCAACCGTGAGACCACTTCAGAGCAGTGTTTGACGCTGTTTAAGCGCATTCTGAAGGAGTTTCTGCGTCGTTTCGTGACAGTCGACGAAACATGGACCCACTGGTGCACACCAGAGACCAAGGAACAGTCAAAAGAGTGGACTTCACCCGGCGAACGTGCTCCGACGAAGGCGAAGATTGTCCCATCGGAAAGGTTATTGGGCCGATTCGACGCCGAATTGAAGAAAAAACGGCCCCACTTGGCGAAGAAAAAAGTGCTCTTCCACCATGATAACGCACCGCCTCACACCTCCGCCCTCGCCAGGGCTTAATTGGTCTAATTGGGCTACGAACTGATGCCCCATCCACCGTATTTTCCAGATTTGGCCCCGTGCGACTTATTTTTGTTTCCAAACTTGAAAAAGTCGAATGAGGAGGTCATCGCCGCCACGGAGGCCTACTTTGCAGAGCTCGAGGAAACGTATTTTTCAGACGGGTTAAAGAAGTTGGAACCAAACCTTTCTACTCACCATACTCCACAAACACTTGTCGGCGAGTTCAATCATCTGGGTAAAAACAATTGCTCCTATATTAATTATATTTAAACAACTTTCGTGTCTCGCAATGTCAAAATCCATATTTATTGGTCTTTCATTAAGAGGGAGGAAAATATATTTCGAGTCTTTGGAAACAAGATTTTAAGGAGAATCTACAATTTAAAGCTGGATGAAGAAACAGGCGAATGGAGAAACCTACATAATAAAGAACTCAGGGAACTCTATTCAACCCCAACTGTACGAGAAATTAAGTCTTGAAGACTTAGTGAACGAACAGTGGAGCGAATAATGAGTGGAAAACCCTTAGGGAAAGACCGCACCGTAGATGGAAGGACAATATAACGATAGGCCTAAAAGAGATGGAAGACAACATGGAAACATTGAAGGAAATTAAATGACAGGGCGGCTTGGCGAAGAGTGGCCAACGAGACTCTGAACTTATGTTGAAAGCGATAATACCTACGGCGCTCTCGGCCGGTAAAAGCGAAAAGGATTATTTTCACAACTTCCTTGTCCTAGAGCCTTGCTCTGATTTACTTAAAACGTTGGGAAAATATTCTTACCCCGTCTAGGATGACTGAAATTCTCGTACAGTTCATCTATCTTGCTATTGCACAATTTTTTATCGCTGCTTCAACTTTTCAGGGTTTTAACTGGTACTCTTCTTCTAAGAGTTCATCCATTTCGGGCAACATTTCCAAATGCCCATCCTCCAGTTATTCGACGCTGAACTATTTAGTTTACTGAAGTCTTTGATTTGCCTTAGCGGCATTAAATTTTAATATTATTTTACTTTCACTGCCGGAACCGCCCTCTTAAATAGCTCTTATGCCTGACGACTGAATTGTGTTTCCCTTTGCAAGACGAAGGGTGGTTTCTAACCTAAATGTTTCTCTATTATCTGATAACCATCATGTTATTGGACCTATCAACCTATTTTTGTGCTGTTCATGGGCTGTCGGATGTATTCATAAATTACTTTACCTCCCTTTAAATCGGCTATTGTTGAAAGTGTTTCAACACCTTCGGGTTTTTGTATTATTTTCGTTACAATGATTAATATTCAAGTACGGATAGGGACATCGACATTTTGACACATACTAGCTGCTACATGTCCGGACCTTTTATCCACTAATATCGACTATTCATAACCTGCCATGAGTGGTCCCCAATGAGAATGATTAATTCAAATGTTTTGAAATATCCTAACCTCGTACATATGGGTTATATATATATCTATTGTAGTATAGGGTGAACCAACAGCTAATAAGGAAGTTTATGTAAATAATCCCAAAACACAGTTGGAAACTATTGACATCACGTGGATCCTGTCTAGAGGATTCCGGTTCTTCGATCTTGTTCACTTTTATACCCATCCATTCAAAAACGAGCCAGCGACATCGTTGATGGTCTAAAGTCTTCAATTTTTGTATACTTTGGATTTAATAGGCGTGCAAATTAAGATCACCACCTTTAAAATACGCGATAAAATGCCCATAAATGAGGCCCAGTTATGAACTCCGCGACTAATTGAGGTGCCTGACTAGTTTTGGACCCGTTCGCTCGCACGGGTAATGATTCAACTTGTACGATTCTATCCGATAATTTGAGTTTAAGCGGATACCGAACCAGTTTTTTTAAAACATTTCATCATTGCACAAATTTTGGACTCACCAGGGCAATTAAGTTGACATAGATGTAGTTTTTACAGATCACCTATTTCGTAATTCAGTTTGAATAAAAAAATGACTTGTTACCTGCTGAATGACTAAAATTGCTAAAGCATGTTAAAAATAATATTGAATTCAGTTAACGAGAATGACTGACAGTCAACATCCACAACGACCATTGGCTCATCTTTTATAAGACAGTCTGTGAGTCGATTTGAAAGTCTTCTATTGACATGACCCTATCTTAGAAGAAAAGCCTTTTCAGAAGTTGGTTACTTTGGAACATCTAACGTGTTTTTGGCTTCAATAAATCTCTTTTACACTAAGCGTCAGAGTTTTTTTTTCAGCCTATGGATTAAACAAGCATGCTTAAATGATTAGCCATGGTGGCGAAAGACTTGAATTAACTTCTCTTAGCGGAAATAATTTTTTTTTTTTTTTAATTTAAAAAGAGCTTTATATAATTAATTTTTATTTTTCCCACGAATGGTTTTATTAACAACTAACATGTAACGCATTCAATAACATTATTTTCAGACAGCATTTTGGTGTGCCTTAGGAGCAATTATATTAGGAGCAATTGCGGTGATATCATATTGGATACGAAAATGCAGGTATGCCTTAAGGATTTGCATGAAAGAAAATTTATAATTTTTAATACTTACGAATGTGTCGAATTTTTTCCAACTATTCCTTAACAGTCTTCACTAGGTATGCTAAACTAACAAATCAGTAAATGGGTACCTAATTGTTGCTCGAAAACTTAGTTCACTTAATTTTATGCTGAAATAATTAAATATAACAACAGGTCTGAAAACCTGTCAACCTCACGATATTCGCGACAATAAACTCCAAATTTGTTGACTTTACAATGTGCAAGAAATTTTGGACTAAATCTGACTAAATTTCAGGAGCTACGGAAATCTTTTCTTAGAACATTCTCATTTTTCTCTCAGAGAAGAACTAGTGATTTGCTATGGAGAGAAAAAGTATTGGAGCTAAGGCTTAAAAAGGTCTACTCTATTTGTTGCTAGTGCAAACAAGAGATTACGTAAAGTTCGGTTAAGTTGCGATAGACCGGAAAACTGAATTCCTTCTTAGAGGAAGAGTGTTGGCCTTACACAAAGAAGTCAATTCAAAAAATTGAAATCGAGCTTGCCATAAAAATTGATATCGCGCTCTGCTAAGTGAGACGCTTAATAAATTATTTCACTTCATACTAAGCAGCAGAAGAAAGGTCTTACTCAGAACAGCCCGCCCAAATTACACATCCACCGCTGTTTGTAGCGATAGCCAAGCCGCTATTAAATCTCATTAGTCTGCTTTCACCTTCTCTAAGCTGTTGGATCAATGCAAGAAAGAAACTGTCGGCTGGACTGATATCGCCCTGGTTTGGATTCCAGGACACTGCAACATACAGTGGTGTTCAGATAAATAGCACACCCTTAAGTTCCCATACATTATATTGTACCAAAAGTCTAAAAAGAGGTTCACCTTTTTTCGTTTTATAACTGATGTGCGTTTATATGTACTTTATTGAAAAACATATAATTTATTTAAATTGGAAAGGTATAGCTTCCCAAGCAGCCTTTATGGTTTGCCAAAGTTCTTCTAAATTTTTTGGACTGGAGTCCTTAACAAGGGAGTCAACATCATTCCAAATATTCTCGGTAGGATTTAGATCGAGGCTTTGGGCCGGCCAATCAAGCACAGAAATTTGTCGCTCCGAAAGCCAATTCTTCACTATCCGCAAAGTATGCTTTGGATCATTGTCATGCATAAAAGTTCATGATACAGGCATAGAGTCGTCAGCATATGGCTCCATTTGGTTCTCCAGGATTAGCTTATGCTGATGTGGGTCCATAATGCCATTTATTTTTTCCAACGCCATGTCATGACATCACCACCCACACCATGCTTGACAGTCTTAATGGTATATCTGGGATTGTACTCTTGGTTCGCTGGCCTTCGCACATACTTTTTCCCGTCTGATCCCAATCTGTAGAATTTACTTTCGTCGCTCCACAAGATATAAGGAGAAGAGTTTGTTTTTGTGAGCGTTTGCGAAAGTAAGTCTTCTCTTTCGGTTTTTTCTGACGATTTTTCCATGAAGCTGGAATTCCATTAGGCGGCGACGTACAGTTTCGGCTGATATTTGAGCTGATACTACGGGAAGTTAGAAAGGGGTTACTGACACTGATTTTGTGAATAATTCTGTCAGTCACTTCTGACGTTTTTCTCTTTCTGTTTTTCCTTACGGAACAAGCTTCCTAGAGCACCTTAATGTCCTTGCCACCTCTGAAATAGTCTTTCCATTCTGTTCTATAGTCCCCCCTCAAAAAGTTTCACACTAACCTTATTTAAATCATTGAGAAGTAATTTTTTTTCTGACACACTAGATGCGTGCTCTTTATATGAACACACAATTTTTAATGATCATCAACTCTAACGATTGCAAAACAAGGAAAACCTAACGGGATCTTCTTTACCGTATATTTTCATATTCATTCCGGTACTACCTTGGGATTGGTTGGTTTTACTTCTGTGCAGTTTGTAGGTACAGTGTGTATTGCAAACAAATACACATTTGAATAAGGGTGTACTATTCATGGGAAGACCACTGCAGAAGGGAATGAGAGGGCAGATGAGTTAGCCAAGCTCGGGGTCACTTCAGACTCACCCACTGAAACTGTGCCTGTCGATGAACCTTCTTAAAGGTAACACTTTTTCAACATAGACAATCGTAAGTGGACTAAATCAACTGGATACAGAATAGAAAGAAAAGCCTGGCCCACCTATTAGGAAAAAACAAAAAAAAAACATCCTCCTCACTAGACTCTCCTCCAACATAGCTAGAATCATGGCAATCAGGAAGGGCCATTGGCCTATAGGAACTTATGCTTCTAGAATAAGCGTTCGGTCGGTCTAACACCCATTGCCGTAGCGGTCACAACATCCACGCAGAGGAAACCCTGCACTATTATCTCTGCGAATGCCCATCACTAGCAAATCGCAGGTGCTGCGTTTTTGGCAAATACTTCCTCAATGACCCCTCAGAGGTCAGAGGCCAACCTCAGCTGGGCCAACGTAACTAGTTTTCTTAACTCCACAAGCTGGATTTAAATGAACATCCCCCTTCACATCCCTTAGGTTTCACGAGTTTTATGGCATAAAAACGGCGCCTAAGCGCTGATTGTACCCTGACTCGCAAAGTCAGGTAGCCATCTAAGCCTAACTACCTACCTTAATCACACTGACGATCTGGCAATCTTAAAAGTCAGCAAATAGTATTCGTGCATAATTCGTGCAGTTCCAAGAGTCTACGCTCTTATGATGTTTGTCACACAACCTGGACGGGGTGCAGATGGTTTGTGTCGAAGATGTTCGTTCACTTCTCTCCGGGGGTGGTTGTCCTAGATAGGATTTGAGAAATTCGACTGAATTTGCGTTAGTTGTATTGTAGTTCACAGTAACTCTTTTGTTTCCATGTCATTAAGGTGTTTTATATTGAAAATGCACATACAGAGTATGAAATTTGAAATGATCTTATGCTGCGAGTGTTATGCCTTCGTCAGCACCTTTTGATCATCTCTCATTCACCATATAGAAATTGTTCTGACTATGGACGGACTTGAACTATAGGTACACCCTTCGGCTCAACAGTCGGTGATGATTACCATCCCCTCCATTAGTGATGCAACTAGAAAGGTTATCTCCCGATCAACTGATAAGGTCTTGTTGCGGTATTTATTATCATTAAATTGTATTATATATTGTATTGTATTATCTCATATTAGCTTATAATTATACGTTGCACTGTGCACTACAAGGTTGGTCAAGCATGCGTTTCGTCATTCCTACGCCATAGTTTGAAACGATATAATACAAGGCGCCTAGAAGCACTCACTTAATGTTGATTATTTGTTAAATGTTTATTTGAGCCTTTAGGCTATTTTGTTTTACCTTTTGAGTAAGATACTGATCAAATTTGCGTTATGACCATTTGGACTCGGTTTATCTTTTTTTTCAATCGTTTCAGCAAGAATTTCGGGTGAAAAATTAAATTGTCACACGTTGGTCAGATTTTTTCGGTGAAAGCTTTCAGAGCAAATGACTTGTTCTTATAAATAAAAACAAAACCAAAGAAAGAAGTGTTTTTGTTTTTTTTTTAAGGGATGTGCAATCTCCATAGATATAAGTGACCCACGTAGCTGGCATGCACGATTCGCATACCCTTTTTATTTCTTTTAGATATGCGCTTGAATTGAATTGAAGAACTTGGGGTGTGTCACCTGAAGACACAAGTACTGATACTTTGATCTATGATTTGAGTGCTGCCTTCAAGAATTTGACAATTTCTCTGGATGGAATTTCTCGGAAGTCATTCCCTATTATGGTTGTGTAACTTGTCATTTTGAATCTTTCTCGGGCAAGGTTTGGGCAGGTGGTCAGTATGTGTTCTATGGTTTTCTTGGCCTGCCCACATCGCCTGCAGATTTCTGTGCTATTAAGAATTTTATAAAGGTGGTAGTTGCATGCCCTGTGTCCTGTTAGTGCCTCTTATAGCACTCTTAGGTCGGCTTCAGGTATGCGCTTACGTACTAGAGCATACTCACTCAGTTATCCTGTCCCCGGGTCTGCCGTTAGTTATTACTTCGAGGGGCTCGCAGGCAATTCATGCTACTTCGATGCTTCTGACACTGCTTGCAGGTTTCCGATTCCACCGATCGTTGGGAAGTTGGGATTCGGTGAAGTACCTCGCCATTCAGTAAAGATTCTACAATCAAAGATTGGGTGCCCCATGTCCTCCTCCTGGTTTGGACATTCTGAGCAACAAGCGGACTAACCATGACCAAATCGGGAGAAATATTTGCGATAACCTTGTGGCCAGAGAGGAACTGCGTCAGGTAGTAGTTGCATTTTTTTTGGTTTACGTTTTTTGTCGACTAGTGCAAATCGCAAAACGAGACAAGATGACCAGGAAACGCATTTTTCAAACTGTCGATTGTCGCCTGAAATGTATATCTGTCTGCTGCGTAACAGGACGCACCACATGTCCTTCGGTCCCTATTTATCAATTTGCGGTAGTAAAAACTCGATGATCATAATTCTTCAACACTCACCAGTCATTGTAACCGTATTAAGAGTTCCAATGACACCTCTAGCGAAAATGGAGAACCATTGTTTTTTTTTACATTTCGTGAATGTTCCAGAGTGTACGCTTTTATAATGCTTGTCACACAACCTGGACGGGGTGCAGATGGTTTGTGTCAAAGACGTTTGTTCACTACTCTCCGGGGGTAGTTGTATTAGATAGGATTCGACTAAATTTGTCGCGTTGCTTGTAATTCACAGTAACTTTTTTGTTCCATGCCATTAAGATGTTATATTGGAAATCCACACACAGAGTATGAATTTTGAAGTGATCATATACTGCGAGTGTTGTGCCTTCGTCAGCACTTTTTGATCATCTCTCATTCACAACTGATGCTGTTGCACAGTTTTTCCTTATGGGAATTGTTCTTGGCTATGACTTGAACTACAAACCTGAATAAATTTCGACTGATTATGGTGTACTTCTTATTGAGGTTCAGCAAATCATGAGCATAGTTTAGACGCGATTGACGAGGCAGTAGCTGATGGACTGTCTGCACGTTGAAAAGAAGCATTGAAGGCTATGACGTTTTTCGGCGTAGCTTTTTTCAGTTGTTGTTTCATCCTCTTGGAAGCGAGTCGCTGAACGCCTTAATGTGTATTCATCTTGCACCAGAGTTATATTTTGTTTGTCAAAGTATCGATTTTTACCTCTTTAGCAGCAAGCCATTTGGACATAATCCGATCAGTAGAGGGACGCTTTGAATATCATACCGTCAATAAGCTATAACTGTATGACAACGAGCACCTCTAAGCAATAGATTATGGTGAATGTGAAACCTGTCAGCTGAGAGAACTTTCATTGTGCTTATAAGACTATATGCTATAAGGAGCGTGATAAATACAAATATTTTAGAATTGCTCGTGGACACTGTTCAGAAACTGAATTCTTCCAATTTTTCTGCCGAAATCTGACTATTGTTGCTGTTAGCTATTACGAACTAGCTTACGCAAACAACCACTCAATTCTAAACGGTCATCCAATTAGAAGGGTCATTTTAAATCAAAGAAAAAGCTAACTTCTTTTTACGAAAATTGGCGATGTTCTTATTTTGATGTAGAGTACTAGTACAAGTTTCAAAGACAGTAACAGAATGAAACATATGTCAAAAATCTCCTTAAACTCAGCCTACAAATAATCATTCTTTTGATAAAATATTTAATCAGGTTTAAGCAAAATTGTTACCCGGCCAGTCCAAAAACCGGATTAAACTGACATTCGTTTTAGATAAATAGCTTATTCGACTATTCACTCCAGTCTTCGGAGAACGCTTTTGTTTGTTTACACAAAAAAATGGAAATGTATCATATTGCTTAGAAAAAAATTGTGTAAAAATCTTGTTCTTTCGTTTCTAGCATACAATCAAGGAAAGTGTGGGGTTGTGAGTACTCTGTTGGTTGCAGGCCTTAAACTTATACGCATATATGTATGTATGTAGGCCTAGAACTATATCGTTGTGAAAATGGTTGAGTTCCTGCGACAGTCTTGAAGTAGACACATCTGTGTTTTCAGTCACACTCTCAGCTTAGCTAACCAGACAAATGCAAGTCCTCACATTACTAATCTGTTTTAAGTGTTCAAATTTACTGATTAAAGTGCTTTAGCTGTGCGAGTAACAGCTTGATTATTACCAAAAAAAAGACGAAATTTACAAAACGCCTTCATGATATTTTCTCGAGTTTTGTAATGATTTTCACTATTTCATGAGATCTTACCACAGTAGATCAGTCCACAGTTTCTAGTCCAATAATGTTCATTTATCAAAAGTCATCACTTGGCTGCTGAGTATCGAAAGTTCACTGATGGCTGAATTATTTAGGATGACACCTCTTGTTGGATAGAACTTTATATATTATTTTAGGTATTCATAGCCTAGTTTCTTTATAAGTTCTATCTTATTCGATATTGCATGGATTGTATATACCGGAATTGAGTTAAGAAGCATCAAAGGGGTGTTCTAAAAATATTATTCTTAAAACTTGAACTACAAGATGAGACCACTTGCCATAAAATTGACTCACGAACATTCATTTACACGCATGTTACACACAATACTTATTGTGTCGTAACAGACCATTGTCTCCTCATGTGAGACTACAAGAATCGTATGTTCAACAATCTTCCTTTTCGTTTTCCTTCCTTTGTAATTTCAGATCCATAATTGGATTATTGGGCTAAGAGGCTATTCATAAGCTAATGAATACGATATGACGTCGTTACCTAGTCACTAGTCAAAGGAGCGACATGAAAAGATAGGAATAAAAGACCCGCGAAGCGTCGATGTGTCAATAATGTCGTATCGACGATATTAATTTGCTTCCTTGCCCACAGACCGCTTGCTACCTATATTCACTTTGTCGTATCCAAGTATCTGCAATTTTTTTTCCATTTATTTGTCATTCCCTTTTACAAAAGATGGCAATCAATAGACACAGGTTGTTTAGATTGCACTAGAATGACTCCACACACATATGCATGAGTACGTCTACAGTGTTTGGATCAAGCGCTGGTACAAGTGGCAGGAGGACTAGGGGACAACAATAGGGTAAGGGAAAGGAAAATCAATTTCTGTTGTCTTTAATCCAGTTAGACGAGGAAATTTTTAAGGTTTTTTCCTGTCCAGTCGGTTGCAGTTGCTTCTAGACGATACCGTGCTCTCTCTTATCTCTATCGCGGTATTCGGCTAAGTGGTTAACGTTATCTTTACTTTCTTTAGTGTCGAATGAAATATAATTAGCGAAACCAGTGTGAAGTGAGTGTAACCAAACGATCCGATAAGCAGTGTTCAAAAGTGATTCAAAGTGCAATTTAGTCAAATTGAAAAACTAAAATTGTTCTACACAAAACGCGCCAAGGACTGCATTACCTTACTGTGCCCAGACACATATGAGCTAGCTAAGCATATACACCACGCTCATGCACATGGCGTGTTCACACGCAGGCAATTCATTCAACCCAGTCACGCAACCGTTGTCCTTGATAGACATGTCCGACAAATTACTTTAAACAACTGTTTCAAGGTATTAATTTCGACTTGACGGACTAGCTATTATTAGATTAAGCAACGAGCTTGGAGGATTGAATTGAGTCACGTACGAATCAAGCGTTTGAGCTTTTGTGCAATCTGGTGTTACGTTTATTATGGTTTATGCTGTGTTCTATAGTTCACATCAGCTTAATCCTTATACAGTTGACTTTCCAACAATCTGTCGAAGTGCATTTGTTGACGCTTTCCGATAAGAGCTTCGCAGTTGATTCAGATAGGCTATAGAGCTAACACGCTTTATTTACACGATGGAAATATAAAACCAAAAAGTGTAGAAGAGTATGGTTAATGGGATTAAGCAATTCGGACAAGATTCAGTGGTGATTTCAAGAGGGAGCTTTGTTAATGATTTTGTTTCCTTAGCAACAACTTTTGAATAGGTAGACACCGTTTCCGTAGCAGCACATGGTAATGCTGCTTTCACTTAAAAGCCATTCAATTACATTTTTTACGCCAATCTTGCATTACCAGGAACATATGACCTGTCTAGAAATTGTCTGTTTACAACTGCCATTGTTCCCTTTTGTTTCTGCAAATATTACGAAAGCTAAGAACTTTTCGCATGAAAAGGTTCCATATTACCTCGTTTCCATAGTCTTCCTTAAAAAAGTTATAGTCCCCCATACTAGTTTTATCGGGGGGAAGATGACTATTTATGGCGTTGAGTTACTCAGTTAAGGAGTCGAATATCGATTGCGGAAGCTTTTAGAAGTCTTACAAATAATTAGTTCCTATTTCAAAAGATCAGGTTATAAGTTCGCGAAGAAGAAGCGCCGCGACAACTCATAGAAGATTCATTCTCCACTACCTCCATTGCAGAATTCGAAAGTTCTTATAGAACTGCCTTTGAGTCTGACGGCCAGTAATTTTCATAACAGCTCTAAATTGACCTCACTGATAAGCATCATTAATTCATTTATAAAATTCTTTTCATCACTATTATATTCCTCTCTCGGCTGCAACCCTAACGCCTTAAGTTCGACCATTAAGCTATTAGGTATAAGCCAAATAGCCCTCATACTTCAAGCTTATTAAACTTGCCCAACTGATAATATTTGTATTTCAAGCGTCTTGCGCTTCTTTGATAGTTATTAGAATTCTGATAAAGTGGTCATAGTGCCTGTGCGTCGCGTCTAAGAAGAATAACAGATTTATTATTAACGGCCATTTAGAATTTATAAGTTCGGGTCCTCGTTGACAACCCTCCTCCAAACCTCGCTATAAAGGTGTTTCTACCATTCCTACATACTCGTACATTCTCTTCTAGTTTCATCCTTTCTTCTTCTACGACCCAGCCTTCTTGGAGTTTTTTTTCCGCTGCATTTCCACTCATTACTCTATTGTCTGTTCGTCCACTATCCATTCGTTCTACGTGTCCTGTCCATTTTAGTCTTTGTGATTTTATTACTCGGACAATGCTTTGGGTTGAATAGAGTTCCTTGAGTTCTTATATGTTATTTTATAGATTTTCCTTAAGACCTTGTTTCAGAGACCCAAAATCTTTTTTTCTGCTTCATAGTCAGAGACCAAGTCTCCAATCGGTAAAGTTTCCTTTATCACGAAGATGACTCTGCCTCATCCATAGTCGAAAGGGACAATAGTTGGAGAATACGGATAGGAAAATCTCATTCCAAAGAATATCTAAAAAAATCAATGGCATTGACAAAAAACTCCCCAAAAACCTCTTAGACATCATCCGGGGGTCTAACAAATTTCGCATCAAGGAAGTTAGACAGGCTTCGGAACAAGTGGAGATCTGGAGATCTCGAGAACAAGGCGTATGCACCATTTTTTTCCGAATCGAAATTCTGGAACAATGTACGTACAGGTGGTCCCAGCAGTATGAAAGCGTGGTATTCTGATGGAATAGAACCCTAACCAATACCTTAACCTTAACACTTAACCAGACCTAGCCGTTTCTGCTCAATTTTCTGACAGTAGACTTCGGATAGTGTGTTTATCAGGTAACAGCTCAAACAGCTCAGCATCTCATCATGTAACTGTGAGTAGTCCATCTCTGGAGTGTTGTGCTGATCAATTTAAGCCGTTGGAAGCGAAGTTGAATGTTACTCTAAAGAACCCATTTCTAATCACCGGTAGCGATCCGGGTAAAATACTGGTACGCATTTTTCCAGCCATATAAATTTTCTGATTTCTGTTCTGAGGTGTCGGTGGATGGTCATATGGCTTAAGTTGAGTTCGTTTGCGAGTTTCCTCGAGGAATTCAGAAGTTCAAAGTCTAGGTGTTTGATCAATTCGAAAGAGGTTCATCCTTTAGGTCAAAATTGCTATTTTTAAATTCACCATTGAAAATGCCTGTGTCTCTCAAACAACGGATCAGCAGAAGTTCCTCAAATATCGCAGCCATAGCTGCTTTAGTTCAAAATGAGACAAATCAGCGAATTTTGTGGACAAATCTCCGCATAAACCTTTACAAGATCAATTAAACTTAAGAACTGAGCCCTCTTGATCATATGAACATCCAAAATATCTCCGATTGGATTCTGCTAAAGTTTGAAGAAACGTTTCATCGATATAACATTTCCAGTGATAAAACTCAATTTTGTCTGTGTGGTGTGTATTTCATGACGAAGGTGTGATTGGACCAAATTTTTCCATCGATGAAAATGATCACAATGTTAATGAATGAAGTTCACTATATCCAGTGTTCGAAGACTATTTCTGGTCAGATCTGAATGGGTTTGGCATCAGTGAAGAGGAAGCTCGATAAAAGTAAATTTTTGAGAAATAATGGCAGGCCATTGAACGCCACTGGATTTATTTTTATGGTGCGGCGTTAAGTGGTTGACTTAGGCCAACAAGCCAATGACGTTAGATGAGTTCAGGTCTATATCGACCGTGAAATTGCCAATTTCCATGTAGGCCACATAAATGAGATCGGCTTTCATTTTTACATATATTTTAGCCCTATATCTCAATTATACTGTGTTTAATTTAAATACATAACTCTTCTGTCCTTACTGAAAACACTTTTGCAATTGAAAGCCAAAAGTTTTCCAAAGATGGTATTTGTTTGTTTCTAAAGTCGATAGGTTTAGTACAAAGGAATCAATTATTTTTGCGCCGTTTGATAACTTTCTGCTATTGTGAAGGTTTTTCTCATTATGCCTCTCTTACAGAAGCCCTCATCCCCATTGATCAAAAACTGGGACAGTCGTTTTTCAAAAGTCTTTCTTGAGATGAATTTTCTAGCAAAATTTTTCGTCATGGACAGGAAAAGTGATAATCCTTTGAAGCCAGGTCTAGATCAGGTGGTTGTGTATAAGAATCTCCAAACCAAACTCCCGGAGCTTCTCTCGAAATACTATCGACGGGTGTGACCTAGCGTTTTCCTGAGAGCCACTTCTTTCATGCGGTCTAATTGTTGACAGAGAACAGTGTTGTAGAGAAACAGCTCATAGTAGATGATTCCCTGCCAATCTCACCAAGCACGTAGCAAAATCTTTCTGGCTTAGCCACTATGTGCACCGACCGGTCGCTATCATTGGATTCCTACACAATTCGTTTTTTTTGGGTCTCTTTCTACATATTTATCGCTTTAGAAAAACCAAGAGAAAAAGTGGAAAGAGGTCTACATTCACAACGTACGGCCGTTTGGCATGGTTTTTAATTTGACGATAATATTAAGCCATATTTCGAAAATGATGAAGGGGCCGTTTGAGTGAATTGCTAGCGTCATCGATCCTTTGACTGACTTGTTCCTTTTTTGCCTAAAATCGATTTTATAGACATAGATGATAGTTGTTAAAAAATGCGTGATAAAAACTTAAATTTCTCTCTGAGACAGGGCGATTAGACTTTTAGATTTTCTCTAAGTTAAAAATTAATTCTTCAACGAAGCCTCAACAACCATTCGTTCATTTAAAATAAGTATCAGAGCTCAGTAGCTGAAATTATGAGAAAGCGCAATGAAAAATTTCATCGAAAAGTGACTATTTGTGGGAACAGCTGAGATAAATATTTGGCAGATGTTGTACTCCATTAATAACCTCGGTACTTGTACTTTATGCCAAAATGAAAATATCACAACTTTTCATAAAAATGTTAAGCTTTTTTCATTGAATTAGAATAATATCTCTTAATAACGTTATATAAACCGTAAAAGTACATACATACATACCTCCCAAATACTTTTTGACAGCTCACCAAAATGCATCTTACTTGCTTACTCATCACGCTAGCGACACTTGGAGGGTCTAAGCCTGAACGAGAGCCTGTTTCCATCATTTCGCACGCTGCCTACGCATGGCCAAAATTGGAAAACTTTGAAGATGTCCACGATCACTTAGTCTCTGAACCGGAGATTTGGTCTCGCCTTCTAGGCGGCTGGGTTTTACGACCCTCTTTGCAGGATCGTGGTTGTCCATGCGCTCGATGTGGCAGAGCCGAGGGATTTTTGCCCTCTGGACTACGTCCACTTCATTGTTTAGCTCATAGAGTTCGCGGTTGTTTCTTCTCCTCCATTCGCCTTCCTCGCAGACAGGGCCATATATCCGACGGAGAGTTTTTTCTTTCAAAGGAGCCCAGATTTGTCTTTGCTTTCTTGTTTGTCGTACAAAATTCGTCTCCGTAAAACAGAACTGGCAAGATCAGTGTTTTGAAGAATGTAATATTGGGCTTCCTTGTTAGCAGTTATGACTCTAGCTGTTTTGACAAACCGAAGTAGCACCAAAGTCGCACCGATCGTGGCATCTCGACTAAGTTCTCATTTATGTAGTTAATATTTGCCTCGAGGTAGACAAACTCCTTAAAATTATACTGTCGATGATTACGTTCTGCCCAAAGCGGTGTTCAACGGAGCGGTTCTTATTCGACAGCATATATTTTGTTTTTTCCTCATTTACTTTTTAAAAAAACAAGGCGCGCCTTTTCTTCAATTGCCGTGAATGCCTCTACTTCGGCGCGCTGGAAGCTTGCAGTGATGTCAATGTCGTCCGTGTAACCCAGTACTTGAACGCTCTTGAAAAATATAGTATCTTCCGTGTTGACACCTGCCTGTCTCACTATCCTTTCAAGGATTAAATTAAAGAAATCACACGACAGCGCGTCTAATTCCTGAAACCCGGTGCATGTTTTGAAAGGTTCGAAGGTATGAAGTTCAAACTGCACAGCACATCGCGAGACACATTCGAATCAATTTTCCCGGGATTCCGAAATCGTCCTATAAAGCTAAGCGGCTTTAAAGTCAATAAAAAGTACACTCGATAGAAACTTGTAGGCGACATTGAGCAAGGTTATGCCTCGGTAGTTGGCGTAAGACATAGGACCGCCTTTTTTGAATATGGGGCAGATAGAGCTGGTATGCCAGTCTTCGGTTATGCTCTCATTCTCCCAAATTTGACAGATGATCTGGTGAATGATCCCTACCAGAACATCACCGCCGGTTTCAAAGAGCTCAGCCTGAAGACCATCTGCAGCCTAGGGTAATTTTTGCTACTTCCTGGATGGCAGTGTGGTAGGGCAACCATATATTGTTAGCGCTTGTGTGGGCTTGAACCATGTGGGAGAGTCTTTCGCGTAGCCACTCTCTGTAGCCTCGGACTATTTCTGGTGTCCAATGTCTAACCTCCGTTTTGTTAGTGGCTGCAGCTTTCTGACATTGGGCAGTCAGTTTCTAAGTTGTGCTGCTACCAGGTTACGGTCAGAGTCGTTGCTTGCGCTCCTGGATGTTTCACACGTGCCTTGCGTCAATCAGCACATGGTTGACTTGATGGACGGTTCGCCCATCGGAAGATGGGCGGCTGAGTGAATATTTTTGTGAGGGAATTCGTGCTACTTATCATCGGCTTACTAGTTGTCGCACGGTCTGTTAACAGGAAACGGTTATCTGGTATCGTGTCATGGAGGCTGTGCTTTCCGATCGCGCCGCCAAAGATGTTTCCCTTGCCGATTTAGGTATTGAAATTTTCGTCGTACTCCAGGCTCCGTAGACTCTGTCCAAGAGGTTATAGAAATCCTATTTGATAGATATCTCAGACTCATCGGTGGCAGCGTACGCACACATTAGGCTTATGTTATAGAACCTTCCCTGGATGCAGATTATAGCCAGGCGATCATTTAACGGTTTGAAATCGATGACCTTCGATCTTAGCCGTTTTCCTACAACGAACCCGCATTTTAATATGCCTTCCATTCTTCCATTTCCTATTCAGTGCACTGCCTGGATCGCAGTAATGTCCGCTTTATACGGCATGGGAATATTTTACAATTTCAGATTAGACCCCCGCCCTCTCGCTTAGGGCGGTGGCTGCCCCAACGGCCGTTATGGCGGTTATCCAGAAGAAGCCGCTAAAAGGCTGTCCGTCAACTTGATGTGAGCAGTAACAAGGATCATTGCTAGTATCTTGCCAGGTTAAGAACAGTCAGCAACTTTAACCTGTATGATCAGGTCTAAGCCCTCCGAATGCATTTCACATGTGACAATTTCACATTTATTTTAAAATATAACTGCCGTTCCAATTACAAATAATGGATTTTCTTAACTATACTAGACCTGATTTATTTCGCCGAGATTATTTCAAGGAATTACTCTATTGAACTTCATTAATGAAACCGTTGATGCTTCTCCTTCGTCTATCAACACATCCCGTCAAATTAGGGATATCAAAGATGCTTCGAGCTTGCCATATATGTATCCCCAAAATTAAATAAAATCGAGCTCCGCTCCCTTTTCTATAAGATAACTAGATAAAATCCAATTTTGCTAATTTAATTGTAACAATTATTAATTAAGCGCAAGCAGCACCAATCACCAGTCAGCGAAAGCCTGAGATGGATCCTCACAGAAGTGCCCATTAAGCGAGTTTCTCGTAAAAATAATTTTAATTACAATCATCATCTCGAAGCACTGCACTTTGCCGCGGCGAGGGCGCCAATACGTTTTTAATTTTACAACCGACGTAACAATGGAATTATGCCACCTAACCCTCCTCTCCGGACCATTACCATTGCTGGTAGTTAAATGCATCGTTTGCAGCATCCTTGCTTGACTGTCACTTGCCTCACTGACTACATTTATGCGTTCAGCAACCCGAATAAAATGCATCTCAGTTGTATTTTCCTTTTGATTTAATATCGTACAACTCTTTGGCTCTACGTTCGCTCTTGACGGTTTTGGTTTTAATAGGCCACCCCTAGCACGAGACAAGGTGATACCAAGGAGCTGAAGAACATCAATCGTCGGTGAAGGAAAAATCGAAAGTGAATACATCCGAACCGTGTTTGATTTAAAAATTGAAAATATTTGGTTTTCAGCGAGATTCCAAGCACGTAGATGCATTCCTAGTCGTAAAGTTGGGCTGTGGGGAGAGATAGGAGTACTCTCGTGCATGACACGATGATGAAGTGTTGCTCGCCAATCTGTATGCGGAGATGGATGTCAATGCGCATCAAGTGGATTTAATAGAACCAAAGTAGTATTTTCCGATTCTTTTCCTATCGTTATGCCCGGGATACGTACGTTTTCAATTCATTGAGAACGCAGTTCCTTAGTTTCATACTCTTACTATGGGGTGGGGTGTGGGCGACAAAGTTTTGGGGTGGATAGCTCAAACCTGTTGGGAAATCGCCATCGTGCCTGACTGCTTCTCTAATGTTAGTCAAATGTTGGCGATACACGTGCGGTAATTATGGATTCCTTTTACATCTGACGTTATGATTAATTGCTTGAAAGATGATACGTGGGCTTGTTGTTCGACTCGTCGTTCTATAAGAAATAAAATCCGTTTAATGCAAACAGATGTTCGAGTTGGATAGTCATAGTAAGAAATCAATAAGATTGTCAGGATACTGTCCAATGAGGGTAAATTAATTACGATTTAGGCTCTCGTAGTGTTGCTTTAATGTTTAGCTCTTATCGTTTAACACACCATTCAAGAGGCTTTTAAGATTCGCATATTAATGACACTAGTAGCATCACCATTAGCACCATAATTGCGACTTTTTTTTTGTCGACTGGAAGGTAGTGATTACAACTTTCTAAATGAGAATGAGGTTTGATTTCACAGGAATAGATGTAGCTTCCTCAAGAGTCACGATTTTTCCAATAAAAATATGATTCGGAAAGGTGGTAAAGGATAAGATATCCACATAGCATTATTCCTTGGCACTATAGACAGAGCCTGCACTCTCAGGAGAAACGTTTGTTTTGTGAAGCTGATATCTCAGACCGAAGTGTCTTGGAAGTTAGGTTGCCAATATTCTAATCGACTTTATTGAAGTTTAGAATATTTTTAGGCCTTAATTGGCCGAACCCTTGAACCTTAAATAAAACAATGATCTTTCTCAACTGTCTAAAAACTGGTAAACTCAGAAGGATTCATCAACTATAATATAAGCTTTCGTAGAGGCTGTTTTTGGTTAACAGGTCGGCAATTTCGTTGCCACTGAAGATCTATATCCCGGTGCCCACCGGCCACCAGAATTTGATTTGGGTTCAGTATCCAGATTTTTTCGTCGTAAATGTATGTTTGTGATAGGATGAAGGATGAAGGAAATGTGGATATTCTCTGGGTGAAGGATTGTATTGTCGATTTTTTAATAAATAATTTTAGGTGAGAAAGTCCAGTGACTCTTGGACTTGATTAGGCACATTAGGTACGACAGTGACATAGCTAATAACAGACCTCACTAATGCAGTATATAACCGGAAGATGTTTGGTGTAAAGGTCTTATACCATTTAGACTAAATAGCAGAAGCAAATTTTTTATTGACTGCGTCAACGAAAACACGATGAAGCGATATCAACAATTAAAAAAGGTTTAAAGACTTTTCATAAAATAATGTCATATAAAGATAAAGATTAAAATTTCCTCCAGTTAATCACAGTCGCCAAAACCAAAATATGAGCTATTTGTATGCTGGCATAACAGACTATAAAAGCCAGAGTCATTCGTCTCTCTGTCATCTGAGTGTTGCGTTGGGAAAAAAATGCCACGATGTACAATTTTAACGATTTGTCTATTATATTCGCCACGGGACTACCCATTGAGCCAGGCGATGAATAGAATGCTGAGTGATGGAAAATGTCACCTTGAGCGTAAAACAGAAGTCATGAAAGCCGTTTGACTTTTGCTATTAAAGACGATCCTTACTCTTTTAATTGAAATAAAAGCAGTTACACAAAAAGTTTATGTATTCTGGATGAATTAAAGTGAGAGCCCTTCTTGGAAACCACAATTTCTATTTGATATAAATATAAAGTATAAAGTATAAAGGCTCTATACCTGATTAAAAATATTGGCCTTTTCAGTTATTAACAAGATTTAGTAGACAGTGGCCAGAAAACGGGAAACCGAAATATTGCAAATTAGCATGTTTTCGGAAACGAAATATCGATTCACAGTGCAAATGAAAATGTTGCATTCCCGAGGATAAATTACAGGTGCCTGGAAGTTTAGCATCTAATGGAAATTATACCTATAACAACAGGTATGAAAACCCGCCGAATTATATTATACATCTTATTCGCATACGCAAAGACATCCATGTAGAGGCGATTCACACGACCTCTTTACAAGCCGCTTCTAAATTAGTACAGTAGTTGAATTGTCTATCCAATTTCCCGGTTACATTGACGTTAGTGGAAGAACGACGTCAAAGAAGGGTTGAATTCGACGTCTTGAGGCACTCCATTAGCTTAATACGAGCATTAGCACCAAAAATAGCTGAGCTTATAATAAACTTAAAAAGGAAATTCATTAAGAAAAAGGAAATACATTAAGAAGACTGTAAGTCGCTTTGCGCAATCTTGGGAGTTGATGTGAAAGAAGGGCATGGACTGGCGGTTTAGATAATTGATGCTAAAGGAATCATATGTAAAAGCGTTAGACTATGAATGTCATGGTCCTTCTTGACTTTGTAGCCGAATTTATAAGGCTGTAAGTTATTGGTATCAGCTAGACTATGATTAGCGAATTCAAAAAGATGCCTAACGAATTTAGTCTTCTAGGATTTCGTAGCACAAGAATTCGAAAAATAGTTGAATCAACGTTTTTTAAGGCCTTGGACGGAGCTTGCGGGCTATGAAACAGGGGCGATTAAAATAGTACTGGCAATAAGCGAGTGTGAAGCGAAATATATACTGTCATCAGAAAAGGGCTAACACGATCAACAGCTGCCCAAGTTGTAGGTATTGACAGATGTAACTTACTTAGGTAGTCAACGACCACACCAGTTCAAGAATCAAACACAGAATCACTCTCGCCAACTACAGTTTCTTCGAGATCATGAGAAAGTTGAGCAATAAAGCAATCTCTCGAAACCACCAAACGAACCAAGCTGATAAACAGAATGTAGTGATCGCGGTTCAGAAACACAGACCTTACCACAGAGGTAGAAATAGCCCTTAATCGTCTCAAGACAATTGGAAAAAAAATAGCTAAGAATTGTACATCAGCCTTGTCAGATTTGTTGAGCGTACGGATACCACTTTCTGGCCCGAAAAGAATCTTGGTTTGTCTCTAAGCCGAACACTAGGAAGCCAATCTCAATAAGTCGGAAGATGAAAATGAGATCTCCAATGAACTCGTTAGAAGCGGTTCAGAATAGCATTTCTCAGGACTTGAACCCGCTTTAGGTCCACCTGCTACCACGGTCAAATCTGACATCAACGACTGGGTCTTAAATGCACACAGTCGTAGATGGAGGGAATAACCAGCATGCATGATAACTAAGCGCATACGCCCTGATATCTGCAAGAAATCCGCAACATTCTTGTTATCGTTTAGGAGAATTGATTGTACAAGACTTGCAGGCATCATTACACTTTTGCTAAGCATTTTTGAGTGCTTGACAACTATGATATGCCTAGCTGTGCTGCATGTTGCGAAGAGGATGACCGAGCAGAACGCTTTCTCTGCGATTGTCGCGCCTTCCCTCTCGCACGGTAGCGCACCCTTGGAGCCAACGTGATGTGTGCCGAATGTCTTAGCTCCATACCATTGAATCTCCTCCTCACTTTTCTCCGCGAGGAAAATACAATAAAAAAGTAGTCTTTCTGGTAGTACAATGGCCCAGTTTTGCGCATGAGTGATCCAACAGATAGCCGAAGCCTTCAACAAAAAAAAAAAACAGAAAAACCTCAACAAACTTGAGAAGGAAGAGGTATCACAGTTGAGGCCCTGGTCCACCCCAGACTGTAGCGCCACTTAAATAATTAAGTAAGTCGAGCTTCAGCTTCTCCCTCAAGAGGTGCCATTTTAAACCAAAAGAAAACAAAAGTTTGGCGACCGATCGATGTTTCCTTTCGAAGATCACATATCCGTGGCATATGGCGCTGTCTCACAATACCTATGATTGTGGGAGGGAGCGCTAGATGATGGTCAAAAGCAATACGATGCTTACAAAATGTTTCCGCAATATTTTCACTATTTTAGGACAGTGTGAGTAAGTTTTGATTCATATTTAATAATAATCTCCTAGTTTTGGAATTATTCAAAGCTAACTGTTCAACAATAGCAGAAAATTAAAAATGATACCTCTTGTTGGATTACCTTTTACAACGTATTTTATTGAAGTAATTTTTATATGAGGAATTTAAAATCATTGAATGTATGTATGGGTTGAGACAGAATTCAAAAAAAAGTCGTATCAACCTACTACACTGCCTGGTTATTGATAATTTCAAATTGAATAACATCTTCAAGTAGTACCTGTGATGATATCCTTAAACTGAAAAACCAAATTGTGTTTAAAATTATATATTTTCAAAGGTGTGAAATATTCATGTTGATCAACCAAGTTAAATTTGAATCAAAATATAATATTTTCCAAATTTTAAAAGCTTAGAGTACGAGCGAACTGATTCCAGGATTGAATCTTTAATTAAATCTTTGTCTTTACCTTTTATTTCATTTCCAAAGAACAAGTTTATTCAAACAATTGAAATTATTTTAAGCAATCTACATATAAGAATCAACAATTGGAATGTAGCAAATACACCTTCATCGGTAGGTAGCAACTGACCACTTTGCCATCACATCACCATAGAAAAAAGCGTACAAATGAGATATAAAAACCAACAACCAAAAAACCATTTGCAAAATTTTAAATTTATTTATTTACCTTTCATTTCGTCTTCTCATTTCGATTTTTACGTTCACTTTTCATTTATTTATTTTTAATTGGCTCTCCAATATGCAAATATTTCATTATGCAACAATCGAAAAAAAAAAAAAATAAAAAGCAAAAATCAAATAGAAAAATTCAGTTTCGTGTTTCGTTTCATGTTCAGATGCAAAACAAATTTGTTATTTTCTTTTATTGGCTGCTCAGCATGTTGAAAGATGAATTATTGTATAATTACGTATGAACTATATATATTTCTCTGCTTTTGTGATAGCAAATCCAAACCAATACATAACACATATGAGATACCAATCGTACATAGATACAGCGAACCTGCAAGATACAATGCAAACCATGCAAATAAATACCAAAAAAACCGTAGATATTGCTGCAAGCGTTTTTATTGAATTTTTATTTGAATTTAAATTTTTTTCGTTGAATAGTACGACTTAAGGCTGAAAGTTGATCACAAGTTACACACATAAATCTATGCAATGCATAATTAAATGTATCCTTAATCATACAATCTCGACCATTGCTTAAACAAATGACAAAATGATTAAAAACTTAAATATATTTTGTCCTTGTCACGATTTTGATTTTAAACGTTTTTTTATTGTTTTTTTTTTGTGTCTTTTTCTCCACGACCTCCACTCGTTTTCGTTTCGTTTTGCGTTTCGGTTGCCTTTATGTGTGTGTCTGTCTGTCTTAAAGGACACCACTGGCCAGCAATTACAGCACCACCACAGCCACCACCCCGACCTTCATCAACACTCACGGCAGCACGAGCAGCACTATCACGAGCACGTGCAACAATTGCCACAGCTCCAGCAAATACAACTCCAGCAACCGGATAATCGAATCATACCGCAGCATCCGATCAAGCCCAAGGAGGTTTTCTGCCAGCCGTTACAGGCGAATACACTGCAGTGCAACTTGCCACATGCACCGCTTGCCGTACCAATCACTGTTGCACCCGCATCCCCACCATCATCGGCACAATCGAACCCGAAATCGGTCTCTATTCTAGTGTATAAGACTTTGAATACGGTTTTCAAGAGCAGTCGCAAGATTATCTTCCGGGTCTGCGAGGTAGCTAGTGCGAAGAAGACATTCACCATGTTCAAGTTCAATCAGCGGGGAAAGAGCACGGAGACGACGTCGTCGACGGCCAGCTGCACTGGACACGATCGTTTCTGTCAAGCACGCAACGCCAATAAGTAAGTGATAGACCCTTGCCTCCCTTTTTGTTCTCATTCAATTGTATTTTTGGCTGCGGTTAAGGAAGAAGAAAGACTTTAATAAGAAGAAGAAGAATGCCACGGGTGGCGGCAGCGGACTGAGAAGGAGTAACTCGGCGCTTGAGTTCGATGCATCCGCGCTGACAGCAGCGAACAGGAGACACATATTCAGTCGGTACGTAAACCTCCCAATCCCATTTATAGCCTCTAAGTCACTTGTAATTCAGATTAGGTTCAGGTATAGAAGAATCATTTTCAAAGCTAATGGCAGTTTCTACCTTCTTCAGCATCCCTGCATGGGCCAAGAATAACTTCGTAACACTGTCGCGAGTCTAATTTGTCTTATCTTATTTGTTTCGATTTATCCTGTCTTTCGAGCTAGGCCTCGTTGTGTATTATCCACTTGAAAATTAATTTTAACACCTTCTCATTTTAAAGCTTTGACCTAACCCCTCGTCAGAATTTAACTTTTTCGATTTAGAGTCCTAAAAGCCTAGAACGTTCTGACTTTGACTTTGGTCGCTAACCATTTGCAGCTTTCTAGAGTTAGATTTATACAGGCTTGGATCCTGGACAACTTAGCTCCCTGGTGGGTAAAGACCATCGATGTACGGTTTTGGGGACTTGGATTTCTTTCCACTTTTTGGTTCTTTCCGATGTAGGCTTCGGCGACCAATGAACTCGCCAACTTAGGATGTTGTAGACTGACCTATTTCGTGGACTTAGGGCTTTTTAGGATTTCAACCTTTGCCAGCTTGGAGCTTTGCAGGTCCAGACTTTCATGACTTAGCTCTTTGTCGTTTTTGGAGCTTTGTATATTTAGTGCCTGGTCAATTAAAGCCTTATCGACTTAGGCCTTTGTAAGATTTAAAGCTTTTCCAACTTGTGACTTTGTCAGCTTACTTCTTCAATTTTTTAGTGCTTTTATCAATTTGGGGCTTTCTCACTTAATGCTTTGACTTAGTGTCTTATCGACCTATGGCTGGAACTTCTTAAAAGCCTGTAGAATTTAGAGGTTTTCATCTTTGAGCTTTATTAGCTTAGTAATTAAGGGCTTACAACTTTAGCAGATTAGTTCTTTTTGCCTTCAAATTTGATTCTCTATGACTTAGTTAACTTAGATCTTTGTAAATTATATTTTAAGCCTTGTCCAAGAAGTGCTGAGTTAACTTATTGTTTCCCCCATTTAGGCTTTTCTTGCCTTGTTCTGTCAATTTAAACCTTTTCATACTTTGTTCCTTAAATGTTGACTAAAGACTTAGAATTTTATCCACATAACCAAGAAAAGTTTTGCTGCCCTATGGCTCAATCAACTACTTAAGATACTGTCCCCACATTGCTTAGTCGATTGAGTGCTTTGCCAAATGAGAACTGAACAACTTAAGGGTTGATAGACCAGGACTTATGTCTTCTCAGAAATAAGTAAAACTTAAAACTTTTTTCTACTTAAACCTTCACCAACCTTTTTATTTAACGATTTAGGTCCTAAACCAAACATGGCAACAGGGAAATAGGGTTTTGGGAATGATTGTCTTATGACTTGATTAACATATGGTTTTACTATTTAAGACAGTGTCCACCCAGTGTTGAGTCCAACTTATTGCTCTTTTAGTGCTCTATTAAAGACTTGTCATACTTTGTTCTTTGAACTTACAACAGAATTAAGCCTTAGAACTTTTTGACATAGATAAGTTTGAGTAGATTTGGTTTTCTCTAACTTTATACTCGTATAATACTAGATTTAACTACTTAAGGTCTTACGCCTATAGCGTTAAACGACTAGGTTTTTGGTCCACTAAGGGTTTGCCAGCTTAAAGGTTTGCTGGTAGGTTTGTGAAAAGGGTATTACTTTTTCTGCTGCGAGCTTTCCAGTTAAGAGGCTTTATTTAATAAGTTTTGTCAAAATAGCAGTTCGGCGAGCTCGAATTTTCGCAATATCGGACTTTATTGACTTAGAGCTGCAGTTTTGTCAATTTAGGCCTTTCGCTGTCGGCATAGCCCAAGGTAGCTAACTGAAGTCACTAAATTATGATAACTGATTCTGCGAAGAGACCTGACTCTGGCTGTTACAAGATGCAAAACTGCTGTCACAAGCTTCAGAAGAAAACACTTTAACCACGGTGCCCCCGACATGACCAAATGGAGATTTAGAAAACCAGTATCACGAGCTAGTCTTGACTTTGGTGATGAATCACAAATCGTTCATACAAAAAACTACTTTTCTTATTATGTCGGCTTGCTGGACACAAATGCTTCTTTCGATCTACTGGTGGCTTCGATTCCATCTTCATATTCTCTCTTGTTGATAATTTGGGCAATAGGCTGCTACGGCACTGGCAGTTATTATCACTTTTGTTTGGATTATCTTTTCATCCCCAGTCCATCCATTTGACTCCGTTCATCATACCTCATGAATATAAAAATATATTAACAAAACTAAGCCCCTACTAAAATGCAATTGTAGTGTCACACCTAACAACCTATTTTTTTCTGTCTTTTCTTCTCTTATTCAGTAACCGTTCAGCCAGTTCGGAACAGGATAACTCCGATCAATCGGAGCATTCGGAAAAATCGCCGCTGGTTAGCGCGAGGTTAGACAATCTAGCAAAACTATTTTTTAGCAAATCGATGCCAGCGGACACTGGAAGTAGAGATACAATAGAATCAGTGCTAACTACCAGGTTGCTCAATGTTTCTCATTTAACACCTTCTAATCCAATCTTTCCATCAACTTATCTACCTCACTACATTTTCTTTCTCTCTCTTTTTTAAATCTCTCATGATAAAAAATGAAAAGAATAAATATATTTATGATAAATATTTCTCTATTGTAGATCTATGTACCATGTATCACCTATGCATTCTATACATAGTTTGCTTGTTTTTGCTTGTATGTGAATGTGTGTAATTGAACGGTAGTGTATAGGATAGTTTTAAAAAATCTCAATTAAACCACACTAAACATTCAATAAAACTTTTTAAATAACGATTTTTAAGCTTAATATGTATTTTGAATTTTTAATGTTGCATCTAAATGTGTAGGCACTGTAGCTTCGATTTTTAGCACTACTTCGGCTGTGTACTATTGTTATTATACAACCTGCTTTTTCCTTTCTTCACAATTTGTAATTATATTTTTAGTTTTGTATATGATTAATTTTTAATTTTTTTTTTATTAAAATTCTTTTATTATATTTAATTTAATTTTATTTTGAAAATATATAATTTAATTTTAAGTTGATATAAACTACTGATGTGACCTCTATTTTCAAGTGCTTTCAGTATACCTTAAAATATATACTTATATAGAAATAAAATATATAATGAGAAAGATCCTTTTTTTGTTTAGTGAATATAATGAATGTGAAAAAATAAATTAGTAAATATATAAATAATAATAAAAAAATACCTCAGTCATTTTGGTTTGATAATAAATTTCCCAAGAAATATTTTCTAAAATTCTAATTGTGTAAAAAAAAGTCTTTCCAATTACCGCTTGTGAAAATTCGACTTTAAGACCCTAGGGTGCAAGCCGCACATCGACAAGATTTTTTAATTAAAATTCAAAAATTCACATATTTTAGGAATAATATTTTTAGTGCCTTAACAAGTACTAGAGGCTCAGTTTCACATATATCATGATGGACTATTGACGTAATCTTCACTCTTGCGGTAAAAAGTCTATGAGGTGATGCGCCCTTAACATAGCCGAAAACCAAGGAAACAGCTCACGAATGATCCGTATTGGTCCTTGAAGTATGGAAAGTGGCTCCATCCGGCTGAAATCCTCGAGAGCAGTGTGTACCTATAAATTAACAGGATATCATCCTTGCATCTCTCTCGCATTTTCGGAAAACGACGGACTGATTATTTCTTTCACAGCCCATACCACATTGGCTTATTTGGGCTATGCGGCGGTGATTGATGTCCACCATAAGAGACAATAATTATGCCTAATTACGTTTCCATTTAAATGAAATTAATGAGAATGTGCTTCATATTCTCCATGGTTGTCAGGCAAGGGCTTTTCTTTATATTGTGGTACACGCACTGCAAAAATTCCAGAATTCGCTTCAAAAATCTCTTCCTCTCTGCGGATGATATGACGCCCTGTAAGGCGACCGGCTTGTGATGAACGCATTTAAAACTACGAATACGTGAATATTTTACTGGTTTCTGAAATTTGACTCAAGTTTGACGCTCTAAACATCTATACCCATTTACAATTTAAGTTTTCGCGGGTCTTTTTCGTTGCCTTTTATTGTTGTAGTAGGCACAAAACCGCCCCCAAAATGTAATGTACGATTCGTTCCAACTGGGAAACACTTTGTGCGCACCCGACCAGTGTTACACCACGACCGATGAATCCTCATAAAATACAGTAAATAAATCCTATTGATATCTAATAATCTAATAAACCTAATAAAGTTACTATCCCAAATAATATTTGGACGGAGAGCCCTGAGTCTTAAGACTTTTTTTATTATTATTATTATTATCATTACCGGGCATTTGGAACTCGGAAGTTCAGAGCCACGTCAACAACCCTTCGCCAGGCCTTCCCGACGTGAGTATGTTCCTTCCAAGTTTCACAGTGCTGTTTGTTCCCCCCTGCCCACTCATTCTAGGTGTGCTTCCCATCTTAGTCGTCAAGATTTTATTTCTCGAACAATGCTGGGGGCTGAATAGAATTGATAGAGTTCTCGATTGTGTATTTCTCTTATTCGTCTGTTTTTTTTTTTGTTCTATTTTTTACAGTAGATTTTGATCTAATATGCGATTTATATGCAATTTTATAAACGTTTGGTTTTTAATTGTCCAAAAAAGGACAAAAAAGAGTTTGTTAAAACATACATGGTTAAGCTTGTTGATAACTTAAAGCTTGGCATTTATTGTTAAAGATTAATTTATGTAAATGTTGACTACAACTGTGTTCTAAGTGGTCCATACCAAGAGTCCAGTTTTAAGTCACTTTTTCAACCATTTTAGCTGATAACTTGCTTATAACACACATTGTTGTCTTTCAAAGCTGCGATTCACAGTAGCATGTCAGCACAGATAAGCTATTTGAAGCATCTCTGTAAAACGCAGTCTAAAGGAGTCAATTCACACGATCTACCCGGCCAATTCATGGGTCCAAAACAAGAAATAAATTGCTCACCGAACGCTTTGCTCAATTAATCAACCGATTCACGTCCTGTGTGGCATATAACACCATCTTGATGAAGCTACATACCAGCCAGGCTAGCTCCTCGGTCGGTAACGTTGTTCCCACTGTCATCAGCTCTTATACTATTGTCTCTTGTTGCTCATCGGCAATTTTGTCTTTTAACATACACATTTTACCAGAAATGAGCTTCGTCGCTAAAGACATCTTTCGACAAAAAAAGCGGGTCTTCCTCGGGCTTTTCTAAAGCCCACTCGCCGAATACCTGATAAAGTGGCAGGTCGTTAGACCCCAGTTCTTGCACGAGCTGTGTTTTGCAAGTTCTTAGACCGACCAAAACCCTTGTGTAAAATCCTCCATCAGGTCCAGTAAAACAATCTCAATTGGTGACAAATGGACAAATCACGGTCTTCATTAACACTGGCACTTTGCCCCTTTGGGTAGGTGGCTTGACGTCCAATGGTGTGAAGTTCATGCGAAATTCGGTCAATATGGCATGGATGG
Source organism: Merodon equestris (assembly GCA_958301585.1). Classification (NCBI taxonomy): domain Eukaryota; kingdom Metazoa; phylum Arthropoda; class Insecta; order Diptera; family Syrphidae; genus Merodon; species Merodon equestris. Next base: position 39,092,640 of record OY284416.1, on the reverse strand, counting down.
TCAAAAGGTCGATTATGACGACCGTAAAATGGTCGAAGTGCGCGAAGAACATATTTCATAGAGCACGAACTTTGATAATGAAATTCAAGGAATTGTAAGCGTTGCTAAAATGTAAATCGTTCTATGACTAGCTCATCACTTTCATTGATTCTGATAATGTTTGTGGAGTGAGTACTGATCGTGTCAAGTTTGGTATTTTTTGTTCAACTATATTTCTTTGCTTAAGAGGTTTTCAAAGTTTGATTTCAAAACGTTTAGGTCACTGTGGCCATGAGATTTGATTGTCATCAACTCTTAGTCATGGCTTAGAATCTGATTTTTCGGAATGACTTTCAATTGTTTATCTAAATCTAAGCAACTTTTTTTGAATGTGTGACATTGTACATTCTTCTAAGTTCTTCCTTATCTTCAACAACCTTTACTTAATTGCTTTTTCTCTTTTAAATTTAGTTTTTTCGGGTGGTGGTATCTACACCTTTGAAGTTTTTCTCTTGATGCTTCATATTCACAGCGAGCAATTTTTGCTTGTAGTCATCCGAGTCTACATCATTTTCAAATTTGTTGATATCACACTCAGCAAGTTTCAATAAATCTTCTCCATATACGAGTAGTTTGCTGCGAAGTAAAGCAGCTGTTTCCTGAATATTTTTGTTTTGATGCTTTTAAAGAGTCTATCCTGAGAAAATACTGGGTCTAACAAGAGTCCATTAAGAACACGCGACAATGCTACGTATGTTAACTCAAGTGCAAACTCTGATGTGCCGATGTCCACTACAGCTCTGTCCACGGTGATGCCTTGATTTTTATGGACCTTAATTGCGTAAATCAACTGAAAGGGAAACTGTTTCCAAGCGCATGAGACATATCCTGTTTTGAATCCTGCATTTTGCGGCGTTATTGGATTCAAGCCGGTATAAAGAGTATACATAGTGGCAGTTCATTAAGGTGGCTATCAGGGTCTTGCAGTGTGTGATATTGTTTACACTATTGACTACTGTGTCAAGGGAACCATTACACAGACTTAGCGCTGTCCACAAATTGTGTTTTAACATTACTCGACAATTGCGGGCTAGCTTTAAGCTTGCAGACAAACCATATGCTTCGTCATCTGATGCGCGTAGAGCAGTGTCCTATTATGAACAGCTCTTATGCATGCGACAAACAAAAACTTGTACTCTCCAAGCCATGGCGCAGTATCGATGAACTCAAAACCAATGAAACCTGGAAAGACATCTATGTTTGGGGTTTTTTTTAGAAACCTTACATTAAAATTAAGTATTTTGATATGAATTCAAATTATTTGAACCAACAACCGGTATCCGCACATCGATGTTTCATCAAGGATACCAACTTGAGGAGCATTTAACCCTATGGGGAGTACTGTTTATTGTTTATCTCTGTTCTTGTGCATTGATACTGATGAGCGCGTGCTATGCAGATAGTGACCTGCAGGTAGTGCACGTGAAAAATAATTTCCCAATGAGAGCGTTTACAACCTTTACAAAAGCCTGTCACAATCAACATCTTAGACTCTAGCTATGTTCAAAATTTCATCTTAATCGGCCAAAGAGGGACAGAGGAATGCGATTTGAAAGAAGTCGTAATAAAAACTGAGTATGTTTGGTGTTAACGCATGTCACAAATCATGCATGAGCTGTTAAAAATAGAATACCAAAAAACCAAACAGAAACCCATTAACTTTATAAATAAAAATGTTGACATCGCGAGACAGGAGAGTTGTTTTTAATACTTCCTTCAACGCGAAGAAGCACGTGCTGCCCACATACATATAGCCGTTTATTTATTTCGAGGTTTGTGTAATTTTTGACAGTCTATATCGTCTTTAGGTATGTGAAATCGTGCACTCTCCTCATAGCCAGGTGCGAGGTTTCGATCGATCCAAGTTGGCCAGTTACCATTTATTTGGTTTTCTCATCATTTACTTCTAATGTGTTTTTCTTAACTGTTTCTTCGTTATTACCAAGAGCTCCAGAACGTCTGGAGCTAGAACGGATGGAATTCCATTAAGGGTTATTCCCCTACTATTTTCCTGAAGAGGTATCATTACGTACCCCAGCACCATGCTAAAGAGAGGTGGTGACAGGGCATCTCCTTATTTTAATCCTTCACGTGCTTCCAATGTTTAAGGTAAGGCGCTTCGTACTTTCATTCGTTTTTTGCTTCCTTGTAAACATACTTGTGCTACTTTCACTAGTTTCTGTTAGGATTCCCAAGCTTACAAGGACATAATACATTTTCTTGTGACAACCCTCTGGCGTCAGAAGCTTTTCGTTATGTATGCGCCTGCATATTTCCATAATTCGATTCTGTAGTTATGTTGTTTCAGGTATTACAAGGAGATTATGATCGACATAATTGTGCATCTCAGCATACTACAAGCGCTGAATAAAATTCGAAGAAACTTCATTGCAGAAGCATTAAGGGCTATCCATCATCGAAATGCAGGCTTTATAGAAAATACGACTGCCAATAATGAACGTGTTGAAGAAGATTGAAATCTGTTGATCTCGCACAATAACCAAATGTTAAACGAATATTTTTGGTCATCTCACATAACGCGGCGCATCCTCGACGAGTTATTTCGGGTTTCATTGATGTGAACTAGCCACCAAGATCGTGTGATTTATCGCTATTGGATTTTTTCTTGTGGGGCTATGGAAAGACGGCATTTAAGCGCTCAATCTGAAAGCGAATATATGTCAAGCTATTGCCGATTTATCGCGCGATATGTGTCGAAAAGTCATCGAAACTACTTCTCGTGGTTTTCATTTTAAAATTGTCAAGACAATACATTGAGACACAAATTTGATTGAAATCTGAATCAAGGAAGTGATTCGTTTAAGTTTACTTTCAGAAGCAAAATTGGATAACACTGTATAATACCACTTGTAGCAGGACTAAAGAATACTTTGTATAGGTAGTTTGGCTCCTGGACATTGTCTGGTTCATACCAATCTTAAAACCCAATCAAAATAGTAGGCAGACTAAGAATATTTTTATTTGTAAGGACCTACGATAGAAAATATTTAGTAAGGATTTCGTTGCAATGTTACAATCTAATCACGCTGACATCTTAGCATATCCTGCTTTTGACTTAATCACATTATGACCAAGACTTCTTGCGCACCACATTCCACAATGATTGATTTTATGGACCGCCATCGTCACTGTCATTTCGACTTAAACTGTACGCAAGTTTTCACAAGTTTGACTTGTATACTTCCTTTAGGAAAGTAAAAGAGTATAATTCTGCGAAAAGTATCCTTTGATCTTTCTGCTCAACAAATAAAGCTGTCAGCTACGAATGGTATATCAATAATACGGCTTTTTTGAGTACTCGAGCATATTAGCCCTGTCAATATACCATTACATCCAAACGCTAGTTTTTAGACGGCTTCTTGACATAAATTTGTTTGACAAATTTATATGTTAAAATCCAGCTGTACAAGACCAACCAAATTGTGCCCAAATTAGGATTTTAGGCACCTTGAACCCGCCCGTGTTTTTTCGAGTATTCTTAATTTACGAGTTTATTGGAGTGTGAAGAGACCACGAGAGTCGTCTGTTTTAAAAAAGGAAATCAATGATAAAATCGATGTCACATTGCCTATATCTTTTTCCACCAAAATAATGTGATATCTCGATTGCTCCTTAGTATATGATTATGATATTTATCACAGCTGGAAAGTTGTCCAACAAGAAGTGTCGCCTTAAATCAATGGAGCAGCAAAATATTTTTGTAGAAAGTCGCGATATTTTCACTACAAACTAAGAACAAAGTACAATATTTGCCAAATGTTCAAATTCTTAGTTCTGCCATTTTTCGGACAAGATATCTCATCACCATTTCGATTAGTGGCGGCTATACAAAGTAGCGCAAAATCAATCATCCAATTTTCATTTTGAGTTACTTTTTAACTAAATAAAAAAAATAATTTTGAATGTTGGAAATCTTTATTTGGACTCTCACAATTTTTTTTTGTTTCTGAAGATGGTATGCGTCAAGTGGCTGCCGCGAATGTTGACATTTGTACCCGTTTTATGGAACTTTCCATGACTTTCCGCAAGATTTCAGGTGATAACTGTTCGCATTCCCGCCGAATATTCTCTTTAAAGGCTGCGATTATCTGAGGCTTGTTGCGTAAGCCCACGACTTCAAATAGTTCCAAAGAAAAAAGTTTGGGATGGTTAAATTGGGCGATCTTGCCAGCTATGCCAAATCGCCAAAACGGAAGATGACGCGACAAGGAAACGCTTCCTTCACAATATCCATTGTGGCCCGTGTTGTGTGTGCGGTAGCACCGTCTTGTTGAAACTCATGTTCACCAAGCCCCGCTCATCCAATTCCGGCAGTAAGAAGTCGTTTATTGAGGTCCTGCAGCGTTCGCCATATTGCCGATGGCGTCCTCAAAAAAATGCAAGTCCGGCGTGAACGCCTCACCACACAGTGGCTTTGAGTGGATATGGAATGGCTCTTCGTGCATCACACGCGGATTTTCAGTGCCCTAGAAACGAAGATGTAACGTAACCGCTTAAGTGGAAATGTGCCTCGTCGCTCATGATGATTTTCGACACAAAATCGTCCTCTTCGTTATTGAGATTAAGGGTAGCTTGACACTAATTCACACGCGACTGACGGTCAACAGGCATAAACTGATGCACTGTTTGCGCTTTATACGTGAACAAGTATAAGTCTTTCACTAAAATCCGCTGTAGGGTCCGTCTGGTGATGTCCAATTGCGTGGCCCGTCGTCTGGTTGATGTTTCTTCGTTCTCAGCGACATCGGCTGCCACAGCCATATTCTCGATCGAACGACCATTCCGGTGGCGGCCACGTCCGGCTTGGTCTCCTGCGGTTCCAGTCTGTTCGAGTCGAGTAGCTAAGCGCCGGAATGTTTGTCCAATTGTCGCGACACGATTAGGAAATCGACGTCGGAATTCACGCTACGCTAACACCACCGACCGATTATTGGTAAAAAAAAAATCGTCACAATTATTCCACGCTTTTGAGGAGTATTGCGCTTATTGGTTTATATACTGCAACTGTCTAGGTTACAAATGACAAATGTAATTGATGTATGACGGTATTTGCAAAAATTATAATAACTTCCGTTAAATTAATTTTGCGCCACCTTGTATTACCCGAAAAAAAAAACAACTCTAATACATTCCTTTTGTTGAGCATTGACGCAGAGTTTATCTTCAATATAGCCACTTTAACGCATCATTTAATCTGCTATTCAAGGCATTCCTGCTAAAAATAAAAGTCCCGATTTAAGGCAAGAAAAAATCACTCGATAAGGCAATTCACTCCCTAAAATTGGTCATCATCAGCATGAGCCCGAAGCCATCACCAAAATGTCACTTGTTGTGGAAAGGTTTTTTCACCTTTTCAATTTTCAGAGCTTTAAGTTCCGGGAAAAATTAAAATAAGCCTCTTCGCTCGGAATAATATTTGGTAAAAAATCTTAATCAGCGAAGGCACGGCATAGTGCGTGATCTTGGAGCTTATAAACAAAATGTGGTGCGAAGCGGTTTCGATGTTGAATCTATTCATACCACGGCTTCCAGTTACACTCTCAAATACGGCACCAAACTTTTCAAGTGGTTCTGCAGGGCAAACGGAAATGGAGTCCTCACATCACTTACCTGTCCGAGACGATGTTTGATGATAACCAAAAGCAAATTTCCGTGATATTTTCACCAGGCTTATACAGACATGTGAATCCTTATTTAATTACCTCCTAGTTGCAGTTAATCAAAGGCCATGGAATGTCCACAATCAATCAATGGCGCGAAATCTAAAATAACACCCCTTATTGGATAACAATTTTCTAGGAACGAGGGTCCACCAAAGTTGCTAATTCGATTTTAATCCCCCAAAAATAGATTTAACTTCTCTTTCTGATAAGGTCAGTAAACAAGCTTCTTTGTTTTAAATCTTTTTTGTTTTATGCTTTATCGAGGGCTCGTCAAAGATTGAGACTGTTAATGGCTGATACACATTGAAAACTCGCGAATATAACAAAATTGCAATATTTGTTTTTGTATTTGGCTTACAATTCACGGAAGTCTCTTTCATTGTATGTAGTAAAATGAGCGTCCTTACCTTTGGAGGTATGACCTTAGGTAAATACCCTTTGTACCTTTAAGGATAAAAGCCTATTTCAAGTCTTTGACGACTTCTATGTGAGGAAATAGTTTTTTTTCTTTTTTGCACCTATAGTCGCACACTTACTGAAATATCATTCGTGACCTGTCACATGGTCACAGAGTATGACAAACCTTGAGTCAGGGAACATGCGTTAAGTATCAACTAAAAAGAAGCTCTTGTCCTTCTCCAGACTAAAAGCTCAGTCCAAAAAAAAAACCGGATTAGCCATATGTCATTTTCGAGTACATCTTAATCCACAAAAATGACAAACATCCTTCGCAAACACCTCCACACACCTATCCCTGCCAGAAGACTCTTCATCTTACTGTGGATAGTGCCAAGTGAGCGAAGCTATCAAGCCCACACAATATAGTTGACTTGTCGCACCAAGTGAAAGCTCCTAATTGGCAACAATAAACGAAACTATTTCGAATGTGAAATGTCAACAACACGACTTGTTTATAAATGTTCTCCCAAGGGCCCTTAAAAAAGACAGAAAGGACCGGTAAAAAAACCCCCTCAAGGACAAGTGGATCGTTAAACTGTGCCTAAATCCAGTCAGCCAGACTCAGTACCACTGCAGATGTACCACACCTACACCGCTGCATCCAGCATGCTAGGTTGTAATCTTACAGTGCAAACAGAAATAGTGGTATGCAGGAACTCAAGACTATCAATTGAAGAAAGTCCTTGAGATCTACATATCCACAATCGTACATGAATACATTCCGCACCCTCATTCGGATGCCATTCATGTGGTTTAATTGATTTTTAGTTCCCTTTCATTGCGGCACACATACTACCTGCCCATGCCTATGTATAACGAAAGTATAAAAAGGAGCTCACCGGAACTCCTCAATCGAACTGGGTTAAAACATTCCATCTGCAGTCGTGCAGATAAGCAGCGCTAGTTTCAGTATCCCCCAGGTTAAGTGATGAAACCCCGGGTATGGGCCCAGAGTATCGGCATGCATGTGTGCGGAACAAAACCTGAATAAATAATTTTGTGGAAGCAATAGCTCTGTTGCGGAAGGATAGACAGCTTTGGAATTGATTTCATACCGAACATCGTCCGCCTGTATCGCACACCTTTCGGGTAGCGAATCGTCCATGAACCATCAGTCTTTATTAAAGCATATTTACTAGGGTTAGGGGATGGCATCCTAGTATCAGTGTCTATGAATTTAGGTTATGTGCAGGTGAAGTGCTTTGAATGGTGCTCGGCGTACTGAAATAAGCGAGTTAAGTGGAATGTATCTGTAGCTACTGATAATTAATTTGATGCTGTTCCACATGCCCGTGCGAGGTGAAGCGGATCGATGGAATGGATGTGACACGGACAAAGATTTTCTATGCTTAGGATTGGTGAGCTGTCGTGCGGTGTGGTTACTGGGATTTCCGATGACTCCTGGCCTTATGGAGAGCCTTTACGGTTTGGTGACATATTTTCGCTGTCAAATCAATTGGAATACAATAAGTAGGTAGCGAAATGAGAGATGTGGGATAAACAGATTGTACAGATGGAGGATGGGTGAAGGATTTCTTTTCATGAACTCTTCAATTCAACTTCAATGAGCCGCAGAGATCGCTTAAGTTGATCCATTAAAGTCGTTTAAATTACCATGTACTATCCGATAACCGTTGGCCTGAAGATGCATACACATTCCACCCAAAAGCACTTTATGTCAAGTTGCAGTGGACTACGGTCTACTTCAGTGGCGCTGTTTTACCAGCAATTTGGTACTTTAATTTATCCGTTGGGATCGTTATTTCCGTGCTACATAGCTGCAAATCATTAATTTTGAAGGTTTGTAAATGGAAGTTGAAGTAGAGTGCTGCTTACTATGGTTGGACTTATTCCAAGACCTTCTTTAGAGAATAAGGAAAGGTGCAATGGTAATCCAATAAGAGGTGTCAATTAAAATGAATAGCTAAATTCCCACATTTTCACGAAAAAGGGGGATATTTTTATAGTAGCCCAAAGGACAAACTCCAAAGTTAGGAGTTAAATAGAGGATCTGTCAAGTGTCCGCCTTGACTCTGCCTACAAATAGACATTCTTTTGGTAAAATAATTTATCAATTTTTTACATGATTGCGGCTACAAAGTCTACAAAATCTCACGTCCAGGAAATTTTCACGTAATAGACCAGCATCTCCGAATAGAATAAATGTCGTCTACGTCTACGTCGATTCCAGTCAATGCGGGTCGATAACGTAAATCATAAGAACCAAAAATGGGCCAGTCCCGAAACCGCGCCAAACTGTCGCTCTCTGTGGATGGAGAGAATGTCCCCCATTGTCGCTTGGGTTTTCGGAGCTAGATAAATTGTCGATTTAAATTGGTCCTATTTCTATACGCCTTGAAACACACCCGGTTTTTCAGCCACACTCACACCCACGACGATTGCATTTTCAAGTTACCTTGCCAAACGAACAGTAATTAGAGTCTTCACATCAGAGTTCTGCCCAAGATTTTCAAATTTGTCAAATAAATTCTCCTTAGCTATGCGAGAAATATGCGAGAAAAATAGAATGACCAAAAGCAGTTCGAACTTTACAAAATATTTCCGCAGTATTTCCACCTTGTTCGTAATGATTTTTCACCATTATAGCACGCTGTGCGAGTGGAAGTTAATTATATTCAATAACCTCTTGGATTTTACTTATCGAAAGCCTTCGCAATGGTAATTAGCTGTTGACAATTCAACATTGACGCGCAGTTTGAAATGACACCTTTTGTTGGATAAACCTTTATTATCAAAAGGTGGTGATGCACATTATAGTTTACGCCTTAAATATTTGGTATTGGTTTGAAATTTTCAAGCTCATCACTTTCAGAATACTGCTTGATTTTAAGAAATACTGTCTCGTGTGAACGGTGGATTTTGGAATGGAACGTGAATCCGATTAAGGTCTGCCAACATCTCTGAATAGATCTAACATCAGTGGTTGGATGTACCTGGGTGAGCCTGAGGACAATATAAGGTCCCTGCCAGATAGTGGAATGGTCTAATAGTTGTGTATGTTCTTGCAGATAGCAGAAGCCTCCCCAAAGAAGAGAAGAGGACGAATCGATCGATTCCTTATTTCCTACACTTTCTCTTGACCGTGATTGTGACGAATTTTCCATTTTAAATTATAAAAATCTGTGACCTTTTCAACATCCCTCTCTTGAGCCTTGATAGAGTTTGAAAAAAAATGTAAAAAAACATTGAAACCACTTTGTATTAGTCGTGAAAAGCTAGGAACACTACCATGCACCACTCTGCCTTAAGTCATGCTTAAAGCCTGTTATAAAAACAAGATCAATTCCTAGCTATTCGAACCAAGAATAGGCACTTTGCATCCCACACAAATGAATTCCATTAACCCCGAATACGTCGTTCACCCAAATACATCGAAAAGCTCTCGAATCCGCTTAGTCCTAAAATGGTCCAATTGCATCGTCCCATTTCTAAAACCAACAATAGCAGTCGCATTGCAGCTTCTACACCAGCATATGCAACAACTGCCAATAATCCCAAAACCTCTTTCGCACCCACCACCACTACCACCACTCAGAGCCTATTGAAGTAGGCTTAACAATTTATAATAATTAAGCAGCGACACACTCAACTCTTGTTCATCTGTTTGACTACAATGGTTTGGTGGTAATCCTGCGGCAATAAATTGCTTCCCTCTCTGTGAGCACTTAGTTGTCTCCAGTCTCGATTTTTCTCTTTGTCCTGTTGATTCTCCGTCCCTATCTGGGTGGTGGCCTGGCAGTCTCTTGTCAAATTGTCTACATTGTCATTATGCCACATTAAATGCCAATGCTGGAAAACAATGCATTGTATAGTGGTGAGCGGCTGGAGGAGCATATCCAGCCCAAACAGCGTATAATGGAATCGCTCAAGGATTTTCACTGTCATCTGCTTTTTTTTGTTCTTCCCCGGCGATGTACACACACTTGAGTTGGGTGAGAGGGATATGGACTGCTGGGAAAGTTGGAATCGGAATAGGAATTGGTTCACAAAAAGTTTTTCGAGCTAAGAGGGAGACTCGGATGAGAGTGGTTTATGGGTTCATAAAAGCCACGAGCAGGCACTTGGTGTCGCCTTGATTCTTCACTGTTTCACTATTGCTTCTCCTGTCTCGGTGTTTCCCTTCGTTTATTGGTTTCTTTTATTTGATTTAATATTTGCACCGTGATGTGGTAGAGGGACGCACTATGATTGCCATATGGCTAAACTATGGAAGGAAGTTATGAGCAAAGAGTGGATTGTCGGCCATGTGGACTGCGGTATTGTGTCTAACGTTTGTTGAAATCATAATATGGGCAGAACGAGGAGGAGTTAATTAGATAGTTCGTTAGTACACTCTCTGAGCGATAAGTGGGTATTAAATTAAGCCACGTGACTAACGTGTGAATACCAAAAAGGAGACTGCTATTATAAGTCCTCAATCTGATTCAAAATTGCTTGAAAATCGCTTTATGTTATTTGTCTTAAAATTTTGCCGTCACGACCTATTGAATCCTATGAACCTGGCACCGTTACGATAAACGTCTTTTCGGTAACTTCAACCTTTCTCATCTTAAATGGACTTCATCGGACACTTAATTGTTTTACATCGCCTCTAATCCCTCTCATTCTCATATGTCGCCTTTCTCATACGACATGGGTAGACAACAAGAATTCATTTTCACTTTAACTCCATAATAATCTACAATTATCATCCTCTCCTTCTACCCTCATTCTCCTAGTGGATTCTTATAAATTCCATAAATCAAAATTCTACCAAATCAATGAATATCTCAACCGAGGCCCCTTTACATTTTAATGACGCCATACCATAGGATACAGACAAATATTTAAATCCATCTTTTCTTACGTATCCTTCTTTCGACACAAAACTTTGATTACCTCCCCTCAACATAATCGCAGTCTGCGTTCTCTGAACCATAAAAGAAACAAATCGTGGACAATTTTCTTCGTACTTAGCCCCCTAATGACTGCTCCAACTATTTTGGTTATTATCTAGAGTTTGGCCTTATACATGATTATAAGTCCTTCCTCCAGTTTGCCAAACACAAAAGAAATTCTGATGGCTACCCAAACTCCCTCTCCTTCAGCATTGAAACCTTAAATGATCCCATCAGTCAACTTGCTGGTAAAATAATTCCTATCTTCGATATCCTTCTCTCCCTCAAAAGTCTTTAATTTAACTTTATCTCTAGGAGAATTTTCGGCGATATGGAAAGGCTCTCTTATAACCCTTATACTAAACAAACTCCGAAAAGCAATGTTGAATACAACTCTCGTTGCAGAACAAGGAGGTCAACCGATTTCAGTAAGGATATTGATAAAATTTTCTACCATTGGTTTTGGATAAATTTTATTGCCATTTTTAGCTCCCTCCGGCGCCCCACAAGGCGGCCACTTAAGGCCACTTTATTTAATATTTATTATTAACAATACTGAAATACTCATTCAACATTGCTAACATCTCACGTACGCTTGCAACACCAAGTTCTTCAAGATAATTTTCTAAGGACCTGACTCTTTCCTTATCAATCAGGTTTTCAATCTGGTGCTTCAAAAATTACTTGAAGCTTAACATATCCAAATTCTATTTAATCACTTTCACGAAAGCGTAGCAAATCTCATAATCCATCTACTTTCACGGTGCGAGTGGTCTGCGAGCTGAGCATATAATGTGACCAGGAATCGAATTTCCTTATATATCGTCGGTAACCCCTACGTGACCTGATCCCATTGCATTACCATTGTTCGCTCACTTCTTGAAAACGTCTCCCAAGTGTGCTCTACCTTTACTACCTTTGCGGGCGAGTTATATCTAACATGCTTTTCATTCACCGAAGAACTACATGAAGGACTATTTGTAATTCTACCTTTTCCAAGACTAACCCTCTTAATCCTTGTCTCTAGATTAATCAATGCTACCTACCACCTAGGGCTCTCCCCTTTGCTACGGAGTTTTTATTTGATATCAACTCTTCTGGTCCAGTCTACGTTGGTCACTCGCCTAGCCGTAGTGTGTGTCCTTTTTTATGAAAGTACGTGCTTTGTTTTCTTTACTGTTTTGATATTTGTTTGGCAGGGGTGTCACAGCTAGACAGTATAGCCCGGCTTTGTGCGTAGGCTTATGCCGTACGCCAGGCTCACAGGCTGCTACAGGTTGGAACCATTGACCAGGATTTCGCATTAAGTTAAATCATCACTTCTATCTTGCAAGTCTTGCCTTTCCATACGTATAAGTTTTTAAAATATTTTGTTCTAAGACAAGAACAGAAACGGTGGAAATCACTGTTAGCCCGTATGTATCTAACGAATGCTTAGGATTACTATTCCTTTACTTGAAGCTTTACTTTAGCATGTTTACATAGAGTTTGTAATAGAATTTTCAAAACTCTTATGTTCCAATTCGTTGAAAACTGTCGTATCTCCTAACTCAAAGAGAAAGAAATAAAAAGAATATGTGGTTTTTTAAGCGTGTGGTTTTTAATTATCTAATAGAAATACAGAAAATACAATAGTGTAAACAATTTTTATTTCAGTTGATAAGTAAATACTTGCCATTTATGTATTGTAAATATATACCACAATTATTTTTTAGGTGGTCCACACCAAGGCTCGAATTTCGAGTTACTTTTTCGAGCCTATTGGCAGATATCTCGATAGTAGCACGTATAATGTTTCCTTCGTCTCTGCAATTGACACTGGCTTATCAACACAAATGAGCGATTTGATGTATCCGTCTAAATGGGTCAAATTGTACTATATTGATCGAGTAATTAATTAACACAATCCCAATTTCTGCGAACGGCAACGAATGAAATACGAAATCACGATATTCTATCCAATAGGCATTATGACTTGAATTGCTTGTTCAGTAGATTTGATTATGGCCATCATAGATTTGTCGAAGTGTATTTCCTACAGAGTACGAATTTCGATAATAAAATTCAATAATTTATAAGCGTTGCTTGGATATACGTCTTTTTAACATAAAATGGCAATACCAATTAAGTATCGCTATACGTTTCAAGAAGGTGTGATCCGTACAAGCTCGAAAAGTCATGTATTTTTATACCCACAGTCTCATGCCCACATTATTAGTCTAAATGTTGTAAGCAGACCTAAAAGATATTTTCACCCCCTGAAGAACTCTGTAAGATTTTCGAACAACGCTTCTTGATTCTGTCGAAGCCATTTTTGGTCAACTTTGATTGCCGTATACAATTTTTATTCTTGTGTTGTCGATATGCACGCGGGTCTTCTGCAATATTTAGAGTGATTCGAGACACCAAATTTCGTTTGCCACACAGAATTCAAAATATTTTTTCCACCTTAAAATCGACTGCTTATGAAGGGCTTTTCAATAAAGGATAAAGAATAAAACAAGCTGTGTGTGAGATGCTAACAACATTCTTCTTTTATTTGACAGACCCGTGCATGCGATTATGTATGAAATATAACATCGTTCCAATGCCCATCTCGGCTTCTTGCGGTGGAACAAATCCGTGTGGTCTACTTTTCAATGACTCTTCCGTATAGATCCCGCTGAATTTGAGCGACGACCTGTGTTACGTTCACGGGCATCAATCGATTGTGGTTTATTCGCATATACCTTCAGGAAACCACACAAGTAAAGGTCTAGCTGGATGAAATCGCATAACGTTGGTGCCCAACTCACATCTCATCTGCCAAAGATAGCCTTACCCTCAAACCATTCATGCAGAATATCAATCGTGGCATTCGCAGCGCCGTTCTGCTGGAGTCACATGTCATCTAGTTAAATTTGGGCCATAAGAAATTGGTTATCATCTTTCTGTAATGCTCGCCATTGACGGTGACCGCTTCACCAACATTGTTTTCGGAAAAGTACAGACCAATGAGCCTGCCGGCCTAAAATCCACACCCAACAGTAACTTTTTGCTGAGCCTCGTGTTGGTGTCGTCCCATATACGGCAATTTTGCTTGTTAACACAGCCAGTCACCCAAAAATGCGCCTTGTCGCTAAAGATAATTTTTCGGCTAAATTGAGGTCCTCTTTCAAACGCTCCAAAGTCCAGGCAGCGTATAAATGGCGCTGTTTATGATCACGAACTTTGAGTTCCTGGATCAGTGGGATCTTGTACGGATTTGGCCCAAGTCCTGGCGCAAAATTCACCAATTTGAAGTCTACGAAAGGCCGAGTTCTTGTACACGGTGAAGGATCAACTTCTGGTTTCTGCTGTACATTTTGCGTTCCTTTGACGTGAGAATGTTGGTTGATTAATTACCGATCGTCTCAAATTTAGCCACCAAATGTTGAAGAGTCGACTGTGAAGGGCTACTACATTTACCGTGAAATGGGGAACGTTTGCCCTTACAAAAATTCATTTTGATAATAACGTTGGACGTGCTGTTCAATCATGTAACCCGCCATGGTAATTTGACAGATATCACAACATGGCCGCCAAAGTCTACCCACGCCAAGTGAAAACCCTTTGGATTATCTGCTGTTTATAGTACCACAATAAGGTAACCTCTACTTAAGGGTGAGCCATAAGATCATGAGAATCTTGACCGCCATTCAATTAAGCAATTGAAGACCATCTTCAATGCAGCCGATTTGTTAAATGGGTATTGAATCGCCAAGACGATTAAAATTGGTCATGCAATTTGATTTTTGGAAACTGGAAAACCCACACGAGATTCACGGAAGGCCAAAAAGTCACTGTGTGGTGCGGAATATAGGTTGGCGGCTTCATTGGCCGGTACTTTATCGAACATGAGATTGAACGATCTTATCGCAACATGTTGATCGTTTTTTTCCAAAATTGAATAAACCAGTTCGGAAAGATCTCTGGTTTCAAAGAAATAGCACCAGCCCTCGCACAAGCCTTCAGACTACCACTTTAAAAGCACCCATTTTTTCATTTAGAGGAGAAATTAATTGTTCTCTCAGATCATACGATTTGACATCTGTAGGCTTCTTTCTGTGAGGTTGTATTAAATGAAGGGCCTATGCCAACGCCGGGGTATCTCCAAACCTCAAATATTGCATCCAAACTCTAATTATGGTCACTCAAAAAGTCATGGATAATTTTGACTTTCGGATGATTGCCTGCAACAGAAGTCGTGGTAGTCGCATGAAAGATGTTGTATTCAATTAAAAGTGTGTGGTTTGGCTGAAAAACGAGTGCCTAATTTGACTGGTCGTCCGAAAATAGGCTTGAGGGTGATTGATGAGCATTCCGGGCGAGACGTCTATTGCGGTTAAATTCTTGAAGGGAAGGAATGCAGCTAGCTAACTCAGTTGAGCATTATTTGTTAAAATGACAATAAAACAGAGAAAGAGAAAGAGGAGACATTGCGTCGAGGTTCGAGTGAGTCGATCGACTTTGCGATATTGTTGTATCCTCTGAGTTTTATTGCATGCTTTTGTATTCTATCAAGCAGGTCCGGAGAGATCTTGGAAGCACCAGACCAGATATGAGCGTTATACTCAAGCTTGGGGCGGATGTAGGCCTTGTAAATTGAAGCCAGATCAGAGGGGATAAAATATTTCTGGCATCATTTGAGGAAACCTAGATATTTCGCAGCGTTCTTGGCGACTTTGAATATGGGGACAGCATTGTGTTTTGGAAGCATTAAATTCCGCTCCATTGTTTATACCCCATTCAATTATACTGTCGAGGTCGGAATTGAATGTGCTTAACATTCGCTGCAGTTCATGATCTAGTGCCGAAGAGCAGGAACGTGAATCCTGGAACGAATATGAAAAGCTAAGAGTACTCTCATCAGCGAAGGTGTGTATTGGATTAGAAGTAGCGTTAAGAGATCATTTACAAAAATGAGGAAGAATGTCGGTGACAGAATAGAACCCTGGGGAACACCAGCGATTATTTAGTGAATAGCAGCTTGAAACCGTCCAAAACAACTTGAATTGAACAGCCCGAAAGGAAACTTCTAATCTATACAATAGAAGAAGAGACTCATCGATACCATCGGCACGAATTTTCGACAAAAAGCCTGATGTCAAACTCTGTCAAATGCCTTTGAAATATCGAGCGCAACAATCTTGCTTTCGCCGAAATGATGCAAAGATTGGTTCTACTTTATGCTGAGATATGCCATCAAATCACCAGTGGATCTGCTGCTGCGGAAACCGTATTGCTGGTTATTAAGAAGTTTCCGCGATTCAAGATATTTCATAAGCTGACGATTTACCAGCGTTTTCATGACCTTAAAGAGAAGGGACGTTAGTGCTATGGTTCGGTAGGAGGTGGGAAATGAAAATTCGCCCTTTTTAGGGACAGGCTGGACAAATGATGTTTTGGATCTACGAGCTTTCGTAGTGATTTTGCCAGGGTCGAAGAACACCTCTTCAGAAGTGTTGGGGGAATACCATCAGGTCCATCGGATTTGTGCACGTCGAGATCCTTAAGTACTCTTGTAAATGTACGAGTGCGAAAGTGGATTTGTCCCACGCTCTAAAGTAAACAAATTGTAATCTGGGAGCGTTGAACTGATTGCAAAATGTGCTTCAAGCAGATTAGCTTTGTCCAAGGAGCTGACGGCTAAGATGTCATTGTAAATGAGCGTAGGAATTGAGGACGAGGTAGAATTCGTCAATTTTTTCACAAAGGACCCAACGTTTTTGCTGCCTTTGGGGCAATTTACCCCTTTTTGCCTCAACATTTGGTGATGGGAGAATTTGACACGTGGAATCAATGCATTACAGTCATGTCGTCTAAACGAGCGACTTATTCCGGTTATCCTTTTTATACATATTTATATTTATAGTTTATACTCTTCACTCTATGTGGAATGGAGGATCTCACACTCAGCAGTAGTAAGTTTATGATCGCATCAGCAGCGGCATCCACGTCGCTATCGAGCAATCATAGTGACCAGTTAAAATTCTTAAAGAAGTTGTTGAGTCCGCTCCAATTTGCTTTCTCGTAGAGCCATTGAGTCCTTTTAGAAATCCCTTCTCTAACTGTGTATGAATACGAGAAATTAATTGAAACGACACCGTGGTCTGACGAGCCTAGAGTTGACAATATATCGATCGAATACTTAGCAGGATGACAGGTAAGGAACAAGTCCAGGGTGTCGGCGGAATGATCTGCAATGTCAGGTATTCCTCTCAAAGAAGTAAAATACTTTCTCATCCGCTTTCGATGAGTTTCTTTTCAAGGGAAATGACTCGCCTCTTAAATCCCTCTTGAGACCAGGATACTCCTTGAGTTAGTATACGTAGGATATCATAGCCAAGGTACACAAAATCCTTTACTACTTCAAGATAATAAATAGAATATAGGTGACTCTGCGGCTAAGACGTCGGTGATGCGCTCTTTATTTGATATTATTTAAGTTTTTCCCTCATTTACCCTCGTTTAATCACGTTAATGTCAACTACATTACCAAGCTCTTGCGGAGGCTTGAAATAGATTACGCCTCTTGCATTGACCAGTGAGTGACGAGCAATCTTCTTAATGATATCATAATGTTAAACGAACCCCATGACATTATGCCTTTTTTTAACAATTCTCCGTTGATATCCTGTACAGTCTAAGTTGAGAGGAATGTCAAGGTGAATGAGAAAATGTTTCGTGAGTCTCTTTTAGACCCATCGAAAACTCGGGCATCGTTCACCAACAGTTTCAGACGTTCCTCCAATGCGGCAGAAACGATGTTGTATGCGATTTTAAGTGCTACTATTCCCCTAAATTGTGTACAATTTTATGAATTGCCCGGACAGACGATATTGCTTAGTTTTTTGCCCATGGTATATACTCACAACCAACTCATCTCCAACTGTTTCAAAAAGCTCAGTAGACATTCCGTCTGACCCGCCAGTGTGATTAGACTTCAGTTTCGATGTCAAGACCTTAATCTCATCTAATCGGGTGTGCGGATATATCTCCTGCTTTGACCATCAATTCTTACAAGTTGTTGGCGTACAATCTGGCTGACACCGTGTAAAGTGTTCGATTTATATAATTCCAAGGGAAAATCATTTAACATCATCATCACCAATCCGGGATATAGTGTCTTGCTAATGCCTATTCCACCTATTGTTCATTACATTTGAAGTATTTGTAGAGACATGTTCCCCAAATGTTGTATCTAAGCTTGAAAATTGTTGTCATTTATCTCTTCCAATTATGTGCTGTGTGCTATCCACATTACCATAAACCTTGTGGATTTCATTCTTTCCTTCGCACTTTGCCACCACTTAAGATAAAGTGCGCTCCACACATGTTGTTCAAAACCCATCTAACCGACGTATCCGTTTTTCTCTTTTTCTCGATTTATATCTTCGCAGGCCAAACATAAAATACCAATACTCGGCGTTAGATAGTGGTACCGGAGTGACTGATCGCAGTCCGCGCGAACGGGCCTTCAGAGATCGGGCTCTGAACGCAGGCCGGGAATGGGCACAAAACTCAAACGGGCGTTACGAGATAATCGCCCACCTTGACGAGATTGGCTCGCGTCACACAAAGAACTGGTTTCTCATCAATGACTCTTCGGTAAGTACTCACTTTAAGGTTGTATCTAGGGTATCACAAAAAAATGATTTAATATTACAGGTTCGCACTGACCGCCTTATGACCTTACTTCCGTTACCTCCAGACTGTGTTGCCTTAGATGAACTGCCGCCATGTGAGAATCCGAAGGAGATACTGATGGAATTGTTAGGCTCCCTCCATCATCCGTACATCTATCCAGTTCTAGATTTAGGTTTTTTACGTACCAGTTCAATTAACTACGCTTGCCTAGTGACACCGTTCAACTCACGTGGCAGCCTCAAGGATCTCATATACCGGGTAAGTATAGCTATACACATGGTATTCTGTCGTTGTATAATCAAATTATAACTGATTTAGGCGCAATGGAACGAGCCATGGAACCGCAAATATACCCGAAAGCCAAACGGGTTGCCAACAACTCAAGTGCAAAGATTGGGTCGTCAGATACTCGAAGCGTTGCTATTTCTAAAGGAGCGAGGCTTCCCGTTGCATGGTCATTTGCATAGTGGCAACGTTATCCTGCAGAACGGTGCCGCCAGGTAAGTCAGTCTATTTATATGACACCAGATGCACTCAGACTTCTTTTCCTTCCTCTTCATTCTCATCGTTGTCAGTCCATGCCCCTATTGATGGTCGTGCCGGTGATGATGGTGACAAATAAAGAAAATTTGTTACAAGTTTTGAGTGTAGAGTTTCCAGGTCGCGCCACGGCAAGATTTTGAGTGAAAATTTGCATAATGGCTTACATCCGGCGAGGTGTCTCTAGAGATTTCATAGCAAAATTAAATTTTTGGTATTTTTTTGTTCATCGTTTCGTCTTTTGGAAAAGCCATTCGATGGATTATTATTGTGCGGTGAATAATTTTATTCAACACCCTGTGAGCCGGAATATAAATTGGATTCTTAAGGGGAATGGACTGTGAATATGGGACACGCTTCTGTTCCGACCCATCTAGCACACTGGTGGTGGATGCATAGACACGTTTCGCTGTTGGCCTCTATCGTTCTATGGTACAACGTTATTTATAGGAGTTCCTTGTGCAACGGTTGAATGGAATTGGATGCAATTGCAAAATTGAGGCACGCACGAAATTGGAAAAGTTTTTAGAGCAATAGAATAGGGTCGATGCGACAGGTTGCAATTTGGAAATTGGTAGAGATAGTTGGGGTTTGTTGTTCGGTGGGTTGGGAGAGTTTTTCAATTGAAATTATTTAGCTGTCAGCGGAGAGTGTACATCCGGGAAGAACTTGTCAAGGCTTGGGTACAGTGGAATCTTATTCGTAAGTTGTTAATGAACGTGTTCGAAATATAGGAAGTTTGAATTGGATTACCGGTTATGAAGTTTAGAATCCAGTTCGCTGTTGGGATGCTTTGTTGATGCGAATTACGCTTTCTACCCCTCACCGCAGGAAATAGTCCGACCGATCAATGTCATCCGACGCTATATGTTATGTCTAAGGTTTCCTATTTTAGAGTGTTAGAGAAATGAGATTTATGAGATGATGGGTCAGCGAATATATGCCTGTTGTTTATACGAATATTGCATGGTTAAGAATTTCTACTGGGAATATTACAACTTTGTTTGAAAAATTTCCTCAGTACTTTGAAAATATAAAGATGCTTTAATACTACCCTTGTATTCGTTATTGTTTACTTGAGACAACAACTTTTGTTGCAAATAATACGAACAAGACCTTTGCAACCAAAAAAGGTCTAAATGTACTTGCGTAAGAACCACCCCAGCCAGATAATCCGTATTGGATTTTAACTGCGCAAGACCATAGTATACTAAAGTCCAAATCCTTTGGGAGCAGAATTGTTTTAAAAACTAACCCTCACCATAACTGAAGCTTCAAAACAAAACTTTTCTCATCTTTCACTCACCCCTTCATCTCCCATACACAGACCTCTTCCTCTGCTCCACCAAAACCGCCACATCAACGAGTTTCCTTCATTCTGATTCCATCTGCTTGCTCTGCCACCACTTAGGTTCGCTTAAAGAAGGGGGTGTGAGGGTTGAGCATCACTTCCACTCGAAGGCCAAAGGGCCCATTCCTTCGTGATTCCCTTCGTTTGTTGAGTACACGTATAATTAACCTGTCCTATCTCATTGTGGCTGAAACTACCTCGTGCTCTTTATGAATTTAAGAAGATCCGAAATATTTGCATTTGCCACGTCCGCAATCTCTGTAAAGAATCTTTAGCCCAGCGAAGCTAGGCGTCGATTCTGGAGAGCTGGTCAGTGGCAAAGCAGATGTTGGATCGTCTCGGTTTCTTCGTCATCGCCGCAGCTCCGGCAGAGATCGCTGGATCTCGAGTTTCATTTTCGGAACCTTGCTCCAATGGGACAGTGTCCTGTGATCACTCCGACGAGCATACGGATCTAGTTTCGGTCCAACGCCAAGACCTTCTTTGTTTTTCGGATATTGAGCTCTGGCCACGATGATCTTGTCATGTGGCTGTCGTTTCTTGTGAGCCAAGACGAGTTAGCTTCTTTTATAATTGTGTCATTCATGATTCATGTCGGTATAATACGCTGACCGGTGGTTGCAATGACGTACCCGCTTTGCTGACGTCAATTTTAGACCCTTGGCTGGCCAATTCGTCCGATCTTTCATTCCCTGCGATAGATCTGTGACTCGTGACCCAGCAGAGTTTGACATTGTGGTGTCTGATGGACTTCATTGAGTCGCGACATTTGATGACAGCCTTTGATATCGTTGTACAGGATCCTATTGACTTTAGTGCAACCTGTCTGCCACCACTAACCCCTCGCCTTGACAACACACGCACCTGGAGCAAAATATCCTGATTTCCACAGCTCCCATGTCCTTAACCCCTCAGCCCCCGCCTTTTCTAATACATTCACACCATACTCGTCCTCTCACACTACAGCGAACTCCACTTCTCTCCCAACAGCTTCAACCCAATCCTCAACAACGTCTTCTACTAACTCCTCCCAATCTTACGTTCCTTTCACTCCTGCTATATTACTAAAAAAACTTTTCCTCCATTCTTTCTCTCCCGCTCTCAAAAATATTCAACCGCTTTTATAACACCTATTCACAAAAAGGGTACGAAGAGTGATGTTAACGACTACCGCCTCATCGCCAAACTGTCACATATACCCAAACTTTTCGATAGTATCTTGTATGAGACTCTAAGTTTCCACTGCCAATCTCTAATCTCCTTTAAGCTAAATGGCTTCATCAAGTGCAGGTCTTAAATCACAAATCTTGTCCTTCATTTGTGTCCTTCACCCCCTCAACATTAGAGAATGGGAATAAAGTCGACGTCATTTCAACTGATTTTAGTAAAGCCTTCGATAAAATTACCCACAAATTCATACTCTTTCTTGTCTTGCCTTGACTTTGAACCTACTGCGTTGAAGTCGATATCTTCTTATTTAAAAAAATGTTACTACAGTGTTCATTTTAGATTTGCCTTTTCTAACCCCTTCTTAGCTTCTGCCGGCGTTCCCCAAGGCAGCCACCTAGGTCCACTTCTTTTCATTCTTACCATTAACGACATTGAGTTAGTCATCAAATATTGTCACCTCTCACTGTACGCCGACAACACAAAGTTCCTCAAGACTATTTCCTCGCAACAATATTCTTCCCTTATTCAGTCGGATCTAAACAGCTTTTATGTCTGGTGTTCCAAAAATTACTTGGAGCTTAAATAAATCAAACCTCCTCCTCGTCTTTACTTCCTCGATAATCAGACCATTTCCACCGTTCAGGTCATCCGCGATCTTGGCATACTCTGTGACCAAGAGCTTAATTTTCGCGCACATATCGACGATATAATTCTTAAAGCCAACTCTACACTCGGTTTCAAGAAGCGTTGGTCCAAAGAATTCTCCAATCCCTACGTGACTCGATCCCACTATATTACCTTTGTTCGCCCCCTTTTTGAATACGAATCACCCCATGGTCCCCTTATCAAAAAACCCACATTTCTAGAATCTAGAGCATGCAAGGTCAGTTCCTGCCCTCGAACAATAATTTGTTCTTACCGCCCTATCAAGATAGTCTTAAACTAATCAATTAGAGTACTCGTACATTAGAGAAAAGAAGAAGGGTATTTGGCATTCTCTTCATTCATTGTACCATTGACTGCGCTACCCTTTAGAACTCCATATCTCTTAACACTAACCCTCGTTGTACTCGCAGTTCTCGTCTCTTCTATCTATTCACCCCCCCACACCTCATACGGCTCCAATGATCCCATTTCTCGTATGTTGGGAAGTGTTAATTCAAATATTAACTTCGAAAAATGAATAAAAACTGAGGACCGAGTACGGATTCCTGAGGTACACCATTTTTCAAGATTTTAGCTTCGCTGTGTATGCCTTTAACAATGGCTTTTTGTATTCTACCTTTCAAATATGATATTAGCCATTGTAAAACAATCAGCTTGCAGTAATCAGTTTACATAATAATCGATCATGATAAACTAAGTATGAAGAGGGCCAAGTTGATTTGTTGTTATTTAGACTGTCGTAAAGCTGACCACCTGAGGATTGCATATTCGGTTGACTTGCTTGAAAAGAAACCGAATTGTTTTCCTCCAGAAAATGTGTTTTTGCTAAAAAAAGAAGTGTAGGAAGAAGAAAGGTGGGTCTATAGTTTGAATATCTTCCCTATCCCCTTTTTTTATAAATGGGATTACTTCAGCACATTTGAGTTAATGTGGAATGTTGCCCTGTTTGCCCCTGGAAAATTGAAGCACGCAAGAGATGTTTGAAAAGTAACGGGAAATGATTTGAAGGCCTACGTTACTCGAATACAAGCATTTCGATTCGTTAATATAGTGGTCAAGGTCTGAAAATCACCCTTACATTGCCTGCCACATCGTCTGTTTCTCAGTCTGTCAGCTGTCTTGTTCTCAGTTTTTTTTTTTTTTAAGCGCTCTCGGTTAACCTACTATCTAAACGAATTAAAACTTTGTCTTTCGACCTTAGCATAAACTTAAATAAATTAAAATAAATGAAAAATTGCATTTTTTGCCGTTAAAGAGTTCAGCCTCAAACATCATTTTTGATAAATTCAACTTAATGTCCTTTCCTATTCTCAAAAAGGAATCCCAGCCAAGACTAGTCCCAAACGTAAGTCCCAAAAAAAAATAAAGCAAAAAGGTACTTGTCTCTGCTGTCTACTCGGTCAACCCTTATCACTTAAAACACTCCTTTGTCAAGTGCTTCAACCCTTGGTCACCTAGATTATGTGGCCATCCGTTACCACCAGCTCCATAACTTTTTTATTGTTTCTATTAAAAATAAATAAATTGGCTTCAACGCCTTCGATGTTAATTAGTCTAATATTTCACTCCATCAACAGCGTATCGGCGCCAAACAATAGCCATTAACTTGGATGCCTATACTCCGACTTTCACTTTAAAGGGTGATAATTAAGACCTTTTTTTAATTTCTTTTAATAAACACGTTAAGTGAATTGTTTCTCAATATAGATATTGTTTTGCGCACTGTATGTATTGTAGTAGTATTTCAACATATTTTTCAAGTTGCTCATCTGCCCAAATGCGGCAATTGTATTTATTTACATAACCGATGAGCGAGGAATGAGCCTCATCACTAAACAAACTTCGATGCGAAAGCGGGGGATCGTCATTGAGCTGTTGCAGAAACCAATGTCTGAAATTCAAGTCTGGGTAAGACAGAACGGACACGGAAGGTCGATGATGCACACCATATGTTGCTCGAAGTGCATGAAAAATATTTTTCACAGAACGCTGATTTTCATAATACAGCTGAATAATTTGGAGACGTTGTTGAGATGTGAGAAGGGCAGGTCAGCCAAGCCATGTATCAATGATCGGAACAGATTATAGCTGCTGTCTGGAGAATACAAAGGTTGCCTTTTAAGTTCTTACAAAAAGTGAAACAGAAACGAACAAGTTCGAAACAAAGTGTTTTACTGCTTTTCGAAATATTCGCCCTTAAGGTCTATACATTTTGCATACGCTCAAACCAATTCCGGACATATTTTTTCCACTCTGAAACTGATATCGTAGAAACATGTTTTGAAAGTCTTCAACAGCTTCTTGAGGTGATGAAAAACACCCAAACAGTAGACTGTTGTTTGCTTTCAGGATCATACGAATGCATCCAAGTTTCGTCTCCTGTAACAATGTTGTATACGGATTTTGAACGTCCTCGGTCGAATTTTTTCATCATTTCCTGACACCAATCAACACGACCCTTTTTTGCGCTTCGGTCAAAGTATGCGGAATCCATCTGGAACATATCTTTCTCACAAAAAAAGTCCATGCAAAATCGATTGTATTGCAGTCTGCGATATCCTAAGAGACGCCTCTATCTGTCTGTAAGTCACATGCCGATCTTCTTTAATCATGTTGCGCACAGCATCGATCTTTCTCGGAATGGCAACCGATTTCGGCCGAACTTCTCGACATTCATCACTGACGGACGCACGACCGTGACGAAATTCTGCAAGCCAATTGTAGACAGTCTTCTCTGATGGTGCTTCATTACCAAAAGTTACACGAAACGATTCTATGCATTGTTGTTGCTTCTTTTAAACGTTCACTATCAACAACTTACTCAGTCAATTTCTAAATTGCCATTGGCTACGCAATAACAAACGTCAATGTTCACAAATACAGTGGTGCCACAACTCATTAACGCCACCTATTGTTCGATTGTAAAAACTTAAAAGGCAATATGATGAGTCGAACATAGAATTTCCTTCTTTCTAAGTAGGTTCTTATTAGATGAACAACATGTGGCCGAGCATTGATTTGCTGCAAAATCCCTATGTCGCATCATTCTCTAGTTGCGACCCTTTTTCCTTCATTATTTAGTTCAAACGCATTAATTGTGTTCGCTAGCGAGCTCCTATAATGGTTTCACCTACTTGCAACTCATAATATATCACACTGATTTGGTCCCACCAAATACATAGCAAGAGATTCAGTCCCCGGTTCGGCCTTCGATGTTGAGACAGGGCTTCGGCGGCTCCGCGATTGCTTTCGCTTTAGATTATCGTAATTGATCAGGAGTCATGGTTTTTCTGGGGAAGATACGCTTCCTAAGGTGGCAGACGGCAGCACACTCACATAGTATGTGGTCTATAGTTTCCTCGTCCTCTCGACAGAGTCGACACTCGGTTTCAGACGAGAGGTTAATTTTGTTGAGATAATATCTCGGACTACGAGTACAGTGTCCCGAAAGGTAGCTGACTACTTGACCAGTCTTCAGATATCGACTTTTTTTAATTAAGGATATTAAATATTTAACCTCCCTGGCAAGTAAAATTGATAATTTTGCTTGTTGTTATGTTTTGCTGAATTACAGATGATTCTTTATCAGAGAAGACGATATTTGACAACTTTGCCCCTTCCACCCAATTTTTTTTTTTTTGGCTAGATATCATACACTTTTTCGAACTTAAAGAGCTTGAGTCTGAGCTTATTTTCCAAAATGTGTTGCATTCGTTCTATGAATAGATTTAACTCAGAAGCCATTTCACTAGCCTTCACACTCCGAATCTGTTATTTGACAGTTGAGGTCATTATGAAGGATCGGCCGAAATCTGCAGAATCTTTTTCATTATTTAATTTTCAGTCTGCTGGCTTCACTTTTTATACCAGATAGACCCTTTTTTGAGAGCGCCATGGCACAGTGGGTAGTGTGTCGACCTCTGACGCACGATGAGCGAGTTCGGATCCCGATAACACCAACGCCGAATACTCGATGCCAGGAATACGCTACTAAACCACATCCTGCGCACTTCAACCCCTCTCCCCGCGGGACTGTCCTTCGATATTACTTTACGGGGCAACTCATGCTATGTTCTCTGTATCTGTCTTTATGCTCTTCGTAATCTTTTGAGTACTCTCATCTCGTTCTGCACGCTCGTTATGAAGGAGCAAATCTCCAGCCAATAGCCCTGAGCTTATCATGTGGTTTACTAGAAGCTCCAGAATCGGTAGGTCAATTCTTGCGTCTGCCAAGCGTCTGCAGTGGAATATTGTATGCTCTTCGTCTTCCTCTTCCTCTGGACGTTTTGGGCAGAAGGGTGAGCTATCGAGCTTCGATAGCCGCCGTGACCTGACTGGAATTGCGTTAATCGCCGTGTGCTCTTTTTCCCCAAGCCTCGATTGTGGGGATCAGTTTGTACCAAGTACTGATCCCTGGGGAACACGTCATCTGATACCTCAGCTTCCTGTTAGTGAAGTTACTACGAATTATCTTCACAAGCTAATGTGGTGCATCCATTTTGGTCAGAGACCTAATGCAGGATCAGTTTGCGGAATTAAAGGCACGTTCAACGTCCAGCGTTACTACAGCGCAGTATGTCTTTATGCTCCCTTGCCATCTTTTTCCCCATATCGCTTTAGCTTGTGTGTGTACTACCTCTTTTATGGTATTGAGAATACAAAGCGACTGTCTAAAACCATGTCGATGATCAGACAAAGCTCCTCTATCCTTCGCCACTACGAAGTCTGCCATAAATGATACGTTCTATGATCTTTCCTGTTGTTTCTAGCAGACATATTGGTCGGTATGCCGAAGGTTCTCCAGATGGTTTGTTTCCCTTGGATAGCAACACGAGATGTTGAAGTTTCCATGGTTCAGGGAAAATTCCCTACTCAAGACACCTTTGCAACGTTGCTATAAGAATGTCTGGTCTCCTTTTAATTTTTTTTTATAATTCGTGCAGGTTCAAGAGTGTACACTCTTATGTTGTTTGTTATACAACCTGGACGGGGTGCAGATAGTTTGTGTCGAAGATGTTCGTTCACTACTCTCCGGGGGTGGTTGTCTTAGATAGGATTTGGGAGCTTCGACTGAATTTGCGTTAGTTATAGTTCACAGTAACTCTTTCGTTTCCATGTCATTAAGGTGTTATATTGGATTTGCAAACACAGAGTTTGAAGTGACCTTATGCTGCGAGTGTTATGCCTTCGTCCGAACTTTTTGATCATCTCCCCTTCACAACGGATGTTGATGCACAGTTTTTCCGTATAGGAATTGTTCTTGATTATGGATGATTACCATTGCACCATGACCACCCCTGCTGCTTTGATGTCTATATTTGGAACGCCGTCAGGTCCGGGCGCTTTCTTGTCGCCTATCTTCCTGCATGCTTCGTGCAGTTCATCCGTAGTTATTGACGGAATCTGGTCCATGCTAGTATCCTTCGTGACGGTGCAAAGAGTAGATGGTCTATGGGGAAATGGATTCTTTATTATTCTTGCCAGTATTGTTTGGACAGGATATTTGTGTGAACCTACTGCCTCTTAGCTTCTTCGTCTCTATCCTATATGCCAGCCCACAGGGATCTAAGTCTGTTTCGTTGCAGAGTTGCTTAAACATCTTGCTTTGCTCTCTTTGTTGTCATTTTCAAGTTTATGTCTCGCCAACCCGAAGATGTCTAAGATAGACTCTATAAGACCCTTGTTGACAGTGTCGACACTTCAACAATAGCGCAAAATTTAAGATGACACCCGTTGTTAGACTATCCTTTTCTGGTTTCATCGGTATATGATGTAGTATAAGAACCCAAGGCATATTCGTAAAAATGTTGCTGAAAGATTTATTCACATTAGGCGATGCCTAAAACTTTTACTTTACGAGCTCTTTGCATCTGAGTACTCATCGTGCGATATCAATACTGACCCCAACTGTCACTGAACTATTCATATCTCTTAATTGCCACGTCGTGGGTTCTGAAATCTTACAAACGGATTAGCGTATCCTATTTGAGCGATTGTAAAGTTCTTTGACTATTCGAACACGACTCCGAAAAGAGTAATTCGGATCTGATGTAGTTCCCACCTTAGCTCGATGGCTTCTCGATCTTATAAAAAAATTGAACTGAAGAATGAGCCTCATTTTTTTAAGCAGGCATGATCAGACCACTACCCTCGGGAAAAAGAATGAAATTTGGTGTCACTATATGAAAAGAATAAAGCAGACTAAGGGGGATATCCTTTATATAGTCAAAAGTAAGTTTTAACGGTCGAAAAGCTAAACGTTGTACGAGAAAGAAAAGTCGTTAACAAATGCTCCGTTTCAGAGCAAAATGCTGCATTTAACCTGATTCTGTGACCAACCTTAAATTAACGTCTCATAAACAAGTACGATTAATTACAACTGAGATAATCTGCATAATGTAGGAGAAGGTCCTTCAAAGCAGTTCCACTTGGTAGGCGCACCTAATCAGCGCATTTGCTTTGTCACATCACCGACTCCTTTTTCGGATTTTTTTCATCGTTGCCAGTGGCACCAAAGCGCTTTGACTCAAAGAGCCCCATTGTCACCAACATGGGTTCACTCATTCAAACCGAACAAGCACTCCATCAGTACAAATTGCAAGAGTAAAAAACCCACCAGACCAGTATCATAGCCTTAATCGGCCTTGCCCCGCCAAAAAAAGAAACGAATATCAAAATATTAACAGAGAACCGTTGATATCCCTATGGTACGACACAAAGCGTCCCAACGGAAAACAAAGCTTTGCTCCATGGTTCATCCGAAATAACTTGCCACCGCTCCGTTTCACCACTACCGTCACTCCAACAGACCACACAAAACAACTATGTAAATTAATTAATATGCTAATGGATATATTATTACCGACTGTGACGTGCCAAAACCTAGCCCGGCCCCACGCTGAGTTCCAGTATTTCATGGCAAATGCAGCGCGAAACAGCCACACGCCAAATACACTCAACCGCGATCAAATAGTTTTTGCATAGAAGTTTAGTCCTTGTGAGTTTAGTCCTTGCTTTGTGTTTGGTAATTCGAGCTACCAGCTTTAACTCGTATGCAATCAAAGGAACTGGAAGTATGCAATCTCTCGCGCGGCATGAATGCACTGTCGTCGGGGTAACTCCACATCCGTCAACAGTAACGGCTACAACGAAACGTATGTTAGAGTCCTGC
This sequence comes from Merodon equestris, assembly GCA_958301585.1. Classification (NCBI taxonomy): domain Eukaryota; kingdom Metazoa; phylum Arthropoda; class Insecta; order Diptera; family Syrphidae; genus Merodon; species Merodon equestris. Next base: position 39,062,994 of record OY284416.1, on the reverse strand, counting down.
AGCGACAGAAGTGAAACGGAGAAGAGGATCCTGTCTTTATTTCTAGTTTACACGAGTGAACGAGTTTCTATGAAGCTTTCAAGGAGCCCGATTAAAAAGGGATAACACAACAGGAAGGCAGAAAACCACCAACCCAGCTACCGCCGTTACCATCTCAAGCAGTACTTGGTTCGGAAGCAGTCAATGGTGGACAGGAAAACCAAAACAAAGCAGAAAGGAGAATGCATTGGAAAATCCCTCAAAGGATGTGTGAAAGGAAGTGAATTCCGCTATTCACTCTTGGATTACACTACCCCCATGTGCAAAGCCTTTCATGATCATAGCTATTTATCGTTGTGCTTCTTTTCCGTTTTTCCTTTTCTTTTCTGTCGACAATGCCCACATAACCATAACCATGCTTTACTCTTTTCGTTACAGGCTCAGTGGCCTCGAGAATGGCCTGCTAGGATTAAGTTCCCGTATCAATGCGATTATGTGGTCACGTTCGACCACCGACATCGAGAATGTGGATATCATTTGCTTCGGTCATTTACTTTATGAGATGTGCACCGGCCAAGAGATGACCACACCGAAACCGTCCATCCGAGTGCTTGAAATGGATTTAGAACACTATCCACAGGTAAGTTCCAGAAACAACTTATTCTCCCTCGATATCAGTTGTGTGTAAGTTGCTTTACTATTATGTCGATGAAATTGATTTTTATGTTTCGAAAGGTTTTATCTTGACTGTCTTGGATGTGGAGATGCCCTCGTTGCGTACAGGAGAAATATGTGCTTTCTGGAGCTTGAGATTAAAATTTTCGAACCGTAAAGTGTAATGGAGTATTTCTTCTTGAATATAGTTGTAAAGGATGTAGAGAGCTTTTCTTGAGCGCCAAGGTTGCTATCGATTACTTTTACGCGACAAAAATTCTTATTTCACTGTCCCTTTGAGTCACAACACAGTTTTACTAAATAAAGAGCTTCAATTGCGTACTTAGGCAGAGTGTAATAGTTTGGAAAACAGTGTGACGTGAGCATAACAGTTACAATTCCAAATTCCCTTACACCGAAAAATAATATAATTTAGCTGCTGATTCCGGTCACACGACGTGCTAGTGATTCCACGAACGAATATGGATATAGGGTTACACAACCAAGAGCGTTGCAATACCCAAATAAATGCTAACGTCGCGTCTGGCGAACATGCCCCGATCATGGCGATTCGTGGAATTACCTGTATTCGCTTGTGCACCTGAATCAGCAGAAAGATAAAGAACTGTAAGTAGCATAAGTTAGACATTAAGAAAATATTGTAATGAAATTCAGTCTTAAGAAAGATTCAAGCGTGAAGAGACGCAATAAAGGACAGTCGGAAAAAAACGAAAGAGTGTTTTTTTTTGAAATCCGCTAAGTAAAAAGTTAAAACTGGCGCAGTCGGTAGGATCGGTGACGGTCGTATCATAAAAAAGTTAGTTAAAAGTGATAAACAAAAATATACTAAATCGTTTCTCGACCGTAGGTCTTAACCTTTCATCACCGGTAATCGTTCGTAGTACAGTGACAACCAAAACGAACAAATCAAAATATATTATATCTATTCCACGTAAAATTAATAAATTATACTATGAGTTCAAAGTGAAAACAAATAAACAGATGTGATAAGTGAAACCGACAAAGCGGTAAAGAAATAAAAGGTGTATGAAAAAAAAATAAAAAAAAAAAAATTAAAACAACTTAGATTGAACAAAGAAACCATCAGAAACCAAACTAGTGCTACTTTAAACTAAACCCAGCGTACGGAACAACAGAAGCAGGAAATAAATTGTCACACGGATCCCCGGAACAACTATCCCCAGACCAACCAACTACAACAAACAACAAACAGAAAAAGCCCAGAGTAAATATTATTTATTTTACAACATTTGTTTTAGTATTATTAGTCTCAGTAACATAATATAATTTAAGCAACGAACTAAAGTAATTTAGTGTAAGAAATTTTTTTTTTTTCCTTATTGCTATGAAAGTTGTAAGTGTATTTCTCATGACTTCTAATTCTTCTGACGAATAATTCTCATGACTTCTATTGAAGACCAGATTCAAATAGTACAGGAGCAATCAAAACAGCTCACCGATATCGTGAATAATTTCTTTACTAACGACCACTTGACAATGCTGACCCTCAACATAGACCCACTAAAATACTTATCTAAACTACCCGAGTTCACTGGAGATTTTAAGGAACTCCAAAATTTTGTAGATTTAATAGATAAGGTACACCCGACTCTCGTTAGGTATGACAGTCTCGCCCAAAGCATTTTTTCGGATACGATAAAATCTAAGTTAAGGGGACGAGCCCGAGAAATAGTGGAGATAAATAACCATATAACAACTTGGGCGGAAATCAGAGAAATCCTCTTCAACAACTTCGGAGATCGCTGTACTCCTGAGGAACTCTTTGACGAATTAAGAGGAATAAAGTTTAAGACGCACTCCGTAGATTTCTATAACGAAATCAAAAACATACTTAGAAGGCTTAACATTAAAGCCAAGCAAACAATGGGAGATAACCAACAACATATTGAAGCCGTGATAACCCAGAACAAAACATCTGCTTTGGCGATCTTTAAAAATAAGGTCCCAGAACCAATGAGGTCACTGCTTCATTGCAGGAACCCTCTCAACCTTGAACAGGCAATAAACATTCTTCACGAATGCAACTACGCCTACTATAAACCACACGGAAAATTCTTAAATACAAAAAACAATTACACTGACTATCCCAGTCAACCCCGAAACCAGGTTTATCCTAAACCATCCTCTAATTACACGGGAAAATACTACTCCCATCTCAATAGTCAACCTTCGCACCAATACAATCCAGTGCACAATTCTCAATCTCCAGAACCTATGGAAATAGGAATAGCCCAGCGAGAGAGAAATCTCACAAAATATAATCAAAGAGGGCAACGCAATCAAAATAGACAATTCTCTCAACCCCAGCGGAACGCACCTCAAGGTAGGCCATTTTCCCAATTTCAGCATAACACACAGCAAAGAAATCAGAATGCTCAACGGTCGCAAGAAAATCTAACGGCAAAAGGTAATAGGGTTGCAAGCAACCAAACAAATAGCCAAGAAAATTTTCATTCAGATGCCTCGGAGCGAAACTACCATATATAGTCGTTGAAGGTAAAATTAGACAACTTAGATTCATAATAGATACTGGTGCAACACATTCCATCTTAAATCCCGGATTGTGTTCCCCAGATAAAATACAACTAATCAAAGATTCAATTAAAGTAAGAACACTTAGTGCAAGCGTAGAAATCACCCATAAGGCAATAATTCCCTTATTTAAAGAATTAGGAAATCCAAAAGAAAGAGTTGAAATGTACATTTTCCCATTCCACGACCAGTTCGATGGACTTATAGGTAATAATATTTTAGCACCATTAAAGGCAAAAATAGATTTAGGTGAGAACATTTTATCCTTAGGAGACAAAGTAGTAAAGCTACATTTTAATGAAACTATTACACAAACAGAAGAATTGAAAAAATGCGAAGTTACCCTATCTGTGCTTCAACAAGAAGGACTCATCTACTTGCCAGAGCAAGACTTGATAGATGGAAATGCGGTAGTTGAAGAGGGAGTTTATGAGGCAGAGAACTATAAAATATTGGCCCCAGTAACTTTCAATCATGGTAATATTAATAATAAACTAGTTGAGCTCAAACCCCTCGTAACACAACCCGTGGATAGTCAAAATTTTAACATTATTCAAGCCTCTGAGAAACCATTACTATTAGAACAATTAAGACTCGATCACTTAAACAGTGAAGAGAAATCGGGATTAATAAGAGTCCTTAGGAATTACAAAGATGTATTCCACCAGGAGGACACAAATCTAACTTTTACCAACGCGATAAAACATCAAATAAGAACTACTAACGATACCCCGATTCAAACGAAGAGTTATCGGTATCCATACATACATAAAGCCGAAGTAGAGTCTCAAATCAAAGAGATGCTGAAGAACAAAATAATAAGACACAGCAGTTCACCCTATTCGGCACCCATCTGGATCGTCCCTAAAAAGGCCGATGCAAGTGGCAAGCCAAAATGGAGACTTGTAGTGGATTACCGCAAGTTGAACGAGGTAACCATAGATGATAAGTATCCGATCCCATGTATAGATGAAATTCTTGACAAGCTCGGGAGGTGTCAGTATTTTACGACACTCGACCTTGCCAAGGGATTTTATCAAATAGAGATAGAGGAGACAGACATTCATAAGACGGCATTCAGTGTCGAAAACGGGCACTATGAATTCCTTCGTATGCCGTTTGGGCTGAAGACAGCACCAGCGACGTTTCAACGTCTTATGAATGAGGTACTAAAGGAGTACATTAACATCATCTGTCTCGTGTACATGGATGATATTATCGTTTTTTCAACGTCATTGCAAGAACACCTTGTCTCACTAACAAAGATCTTTAAAAGGCTTAAGGAAGTCAACTTAAAGATCCAACTAGATAAGTCAGAGTTTCTTAAGAAAGAAACTGAATTTCTAGGTCACATAATCACACCCGACGGTATAAAGCCAAATCCGAAAAAGATTGAGTGCGTAAAGAATTACCAAATCCCCAAAACGAATAAACAAATAAAACAGTTCTTAGGCCTGACGGGATATTACCGGAAATTCATTCGGGACTATTCCAAAATAGCAAAACCAATAACCAAATACCTCAAAAAGGACGCAAAGATAAATATAACAGACCCAGAATATGTACAAGCTTTTAATACTTTAAAAACCCTCTTAATAAATGACCCCATTCTCACATACCCTGACTTCAACAAGGAATTTGTGCTGACGACAGATGCTAGCCAATATGCCCTGGGAGCTGTCCTTTCACAGGACAACCATCCAATATGTTACGCAAGCCGTACGTTAAACGAACATGAGGTGAATTATAGCACCATAGAAAAGGAACTTCTAGCTATTATATGGGCAACAGGATATTTTCGGCCTTACCTTTTTGGCAGGAAATTCCTGATTGAAACAGACCACAAACCATTGAAGTGGCTCTTCTCTGTAAAAGATCCGAACTCAAAATTAGTAAGGTGGCGATTAAAGCTTTCCGAGTATGACTACGACATAAAGTATAAGAAAGGCACGAAGAACATGAATGCAGATGCTCTTTCCCGTATAACCCCTTTTGAAATCAACTTTATCGAAAATGAATCATTCCCAGTTAGTAAATCCTGTCTTAATGTTTTTAAAACCCAATTTGTTATTAAAAAATCCCATTCTGGCTCTTTGAGAATAAAAAAGACTAAAATATTTAACAAAAACCGTACAATAGTTTACACAAAATCGTTAGACGAAGAGACTGCATTAACTCTATTAAAAAACCATTTCAATCCCGATAATCTTAATGCCATATTTATAGAAGATGAAGCCTTTTTAAACATAATTAAGGAAATCTTTATTAAAAATTTCAAACAAAGAGGTAAACTCAAAATTATTAGATGCCTGACATTTTTAGAGGATATAACAAGCGAAGAAAAACTAGCTACTATAATAGAATCAGAACATTTAAGAAACAACCATCGAGGAATAGAGGAGGTATTCAGGGAAATAACTCTAAGCTACTACCATCCAAAGCTTAGAGAGAGAATCACCCAATTCATCAACAACTGTTATATCTGTAATTGCGAAAAGTATGTAAGGAATCCACCCAAACCTCTACTTAAATTAACAGAAACACCAGAAAGGCCATTCGAAATAATTCACGTTGACGTATTCTATAGTCTAGAAAAATCCCTTTTTGTCACTATAATCGATAAATTTTCAAAACATGGTTTCGCTATGAAGGTAATAGGAAGAACTTGGACAGAATTCAAGCGAGTCCTTTCCTTCTACTTTAGCCAATTTGGACGAGTTAAAAAGATAGTAGTTGATAACGAGCTAGGTTTCAAAGCTTTACCTTTAAGAGAATTCCTATCCCAACAAAATGTAGAACTCCACTTCACCTCTAATAGTAATCATACATCAAACGCCGATGTTGAACGGCTACATAATACGATAAATGAACACATCAGGCTCCTTAAACACGATAAAATCAACAACGAAGGTTCTGTCGAAGACAAATTACTAAAAATAATAACTTTCTACAATAACACCATCCATTCAACTACTAACAAACGACCGATAGATTTCGTAAACGGAAAAGTTCACGAAAGCGAATATAAAAACATACAAAATCTTATCTTCGAAAAAAAACAAAAGGTGATCAATAAAATTAACCGGAATAGACAAGATGTCCCCTTAGAAGGCGGGCAGAACTTTGTAAAAGAAGTAAGAGGAGGAAAAAATTCCTCAAAATACAGAAAAATCCAAACAGAGAAAATTGACGAAGACCATTTGAAAGACGTCAAAAATCAAAACATATATTACAGAACACACATAAAAGGAAAAAAGAAATATCAGACTAGTATACAATAAACAGACAACAATAGTAATCCACTCGCGTATTTTATTTACAGATGACTATATTCATTGCCGCACTCACTCTTACAACGATTTTTAGAATGACCATGACGCAAGAAATAATTCTACATGACATGAACAACAATAATGGGTACATGACATTGGACTTAGGAAAATACAAAATCATAAAGGACTATACGAAAGTTTTACATATAATAAACACGACTGAACTTGAAACAGCAAAAGAACGTATAAGAGGCAATATCCTTATATTCCAAAATAAATCGAATTTAGTAGGCCCTATGTATAACGCATTACATCAAAATTTCATCTTGTTAGAAGCTAAGTTGGAAAACATTAAACCTCGTGCTAGAACAAGGAGAGGTCTCATTGATATACTAGGTACAAGTTTTAAGGTAATCGCAGGAACTATGGACCATGAAGACGAAATACAAATTAAAACAAAACTAGACGAACTCTTTGACGACGACAAAAAACTCATTAAACAGGCAAATACTCAGGTACGTATTAACGAGGAAATTTCAGAACAGATAGTAAATATAACAACCCACATAAAAAGACAACAAGGAATTATAGAGACTTACTTTAACTCCTATAACAATGACGTAGGGAAAAGAATAATGACACTCGAAGACGAAGTCATACTAATGCAACATATATACCAGATTAATAATGACATTTTCCTATTAACTAAACATATTGACAACATTGAACAGCTTCTTTTCACGAGCAAATTAGGAATCCTTACCAAAAACATCTTAAGCCCAGCAGAAATGGAGATGATTTCCGACATAGATGTTTACAAAGACATTAGACTAGTAATTTCATACTATCAAGACCAAATTATATTGATACTTTTGATCCCTAGATTATCTGATCTTCAATATAACAGACTTTTAATAGAACCATTACCAGACCACCACCATAAAGCACTTTTCATTAGCGATAGGGAAATACTAACAGACGACAAAGAAAACGTATACAAAATCCCTAAAGACAATCTAAAAAGAAATTTAGTAGCGGTAACGGATAGCTGTATTAAAAACATAATGCTTTTCACTGAAGCATCATGTCCCAAAACTTTTGAAACTGGTAAAGAAATCAAAGAAATCACGAGAGGAACTATTATAGTCAAAAATCTTAATAAAACAGAACTAATACACGATTGTAATAAAACTAATTTAAAGATACAGGGAAATTATTTAATAAAATTTAAAAATTGTAAGATATCAATTGAAAATGAAACATTTGAAAATTTTGAAAAGAAAATATACGATACCATCCTATTACCTAACTTAATGACAAAGATAAACGAGAGTAAATTAGTACATAATATTAAGCTTGACGAACTTTATGTAAAACACATAGAAAATACTAAACTTATTGAAAAAACATCAAATGTTAATAAATCTTTTAATATATCTTCTATTGGCCTAAATATTCTTATAATTGTAATTCTCATATACATATACATATTGAAAAATTGTAACACAACAATTGTAAAGGTTTCGTCGGAGCCTCAAACTAACGGGGGGGGAGTTACAATTCCAAATTCCCTTACACCGAAAAATAATATAATTTAGCTGCTGATTCCGGTCACACGACGTGCTAGTGATTCCACGAACGAATATGGATATAGGGTTACACAACCAAGAGCGTTGCAATACCCAAATAAATGCTAACGTCGCGTCTGGCGAACATGCCCCGATCATGGCGATTCGTGGAATTACCTGTATTCGCTTGTGCACCTGAATCAGCAGAAAGATAAAGAACTGTAAGTAGCATAAGTTAGACATTAAGAAAATATTGTAATGAAATTCAGTCTTAAGAAAGATTCAAGCGTGAAGAGACGCAATAAAGGACAGTCGGAAAAAAACGAAAGAGTGTTTTTTTTTGAAATCCGCTAAGTAAAAAGTTAAAACTCATAACCTCGTTTAAGTTTGAATTTCCTTCTTTATTTTTACGTTATCAAAAATCGACTAAGGTTCATTTTGACAGGTTCCATGCTTCCGCGCCAAAGAGGAAAAGAGGATAAGTGTCTATCTTTGGTTTCCGAAAAGTGAATTTTATTACTGATTTGGCCTTTGAGTTAGAAAAAAACATAGAGGCGCCATGGTTAAGCCATTAGCTTACAAATCTGATGATACAAGGGTCTGATTCAGGCTAGTAAAGAAATATTTTCAAAATGTTCTCTAAACAGGTTCACAAAATTCATTTACAACCTGCACAGTGTAATTTGGTATTAAAACAGCTCTTCAGTGGTAATTGCACCTACACTTTGTATAGTCAGGTAGCCAACTTTGTCTACATTTTGACTCAAAAGAAATAGCGGTTATTAAGAATAGTCCCGCAATCCCGATCTTTGAGCTGATCTCGCTACCTCTTGTAAACACGCTATCACAATGACTTTAAGTCGCCAAGTAGATTTTACAAATATCTGTCGCGATATAAGGGTGATCGTGATGCAATGATAATCATCACCGACTGTTGAGCGGAAGGTCTGTAGTTCAAGTCTGTCCATATCCAAGAACAATTTCGGTGTATACTATGCAACTACATCAGTTGTAAATGAGAGACAATCAAAAAATTGCTGACGGACGTATATCAGCGCAGTATAAGATCACTCCAAAATTCATACTCTGTGTGTCCATTTCGGACATAACACCTTAATAACATAGAAACAAAAAAAAAAGTTACTGTGAACTACAACCAACGCGACAAATTCAGTCAAATCTCTCGAATTCGATCTAGGACAACCACCCCCAGAGAGTAATGAACGAACATCTTCGACACAAACCATCTGCAGCCCGTCTAGGTTGTGTGACAAACACCATATGAGCGTAACTCTTGAACCTGCGTGAACCCTATAAAAACAAAAGTAGATCGATGATCGACATTCTAGCCTAATCCACAGGTTGTTGCATACCGGATTAAGAAGTTTCTTCAATGTTACAGCTAACATCTACTATATGAGACCTATTACTCAGTAATAAACGCTGTCAACAGATTATTATTTTCTTGTTGACCGGAAAATTATATCGAGACTTCATGCTTTCTATAATAGAAGAAGATAAACATCTTCGCTCTCCAGCACCTAGGTTGTGTATGATTTTTTACTCATAAGTAAAACAAAATTCATACTATTGTGTTACCCTTCAAATCGTTGAACTTCGCTGATATCAACTTCACAAACGTCTTAATAACTTTTCCGAAACAAAAGAGCTAAATCTGACTATGAAATACACTTTGCCACGAGTACCACAGCATCTGGTAAAAAATCCTCTTCATAGCTGTCTCTGGCTTCCTCCAACTCAACCACATCACCAACAATATGAATAGACAATTGGACCTGATTTTCTCATATGATGCCGAAAGCTCTCTTTCACTCTCGAGAACACTTTCACTCGACAACTACTTCACTATTCTACGCTCCGAATACGCATTGCTTCAATTTCTAGAAAGCAGAGGCTGGACCGATGAGTACTTAGCCAGATGGTGCCAGTACCGCAAGAGCAACTCACTATCGTGTAGTACATTCTAGTAAACGGCTACTGTCGAACTTTCAGCCGGATCGGACTCGTAGTTTTGTTTTGACCGTGTGTGGAAGCGGAAGTGTCCGCGGATTTTAGAAAAATGAAAAAAGAGCAACATCGCATCGGTCGGTGATTCGATTCTTGTTTTTGGAAGGGAAAAAAAGAGCGTTTGGATGTTGTGTTTAAATTGATTTAGCGAGGTTCAACGTGGTCGCATGTCGGTTTTTGATGAGCCACGTCCAGGTGCCCGAAAACGGCTACCACGGAGGATAACGTGACAAAAATCCACGATCTCGTAGTGGCAGACCGCCGATTGAAGGTGCGCGAGATAGCTGAGACAGTAGGCATTTCAAAAGATCGCGTGGGTCATATCTGTCGGCGCGTTGGGTGCCGCGTTTGCTCACTTCGGACAACAAGCGCAACCGTGAGACCACTTCAGAGCAGTGTTTGACGCTGTTTAAGCGCAATCCGAAGGAGTTTCTGCGTCGTTTCGTGACAGTCGACGAAACATAGATCCACTGGTACACACCAGAGACCAAGGAACAGTCGAAACAGTGGACTTCACCCGGCGAACGTGCTGCGAAGAAGGCGAAGACTGTCACATCGGCCGGAAAGGTGATGGCCACCGTTTTCTGGGATTCACAAGGTGTGATCCACATCGACTACCTGGAGAAAGGCAAGTTTTTGGGCCGATTCGACGCCGAATTGACGCTTCGACGCCGAATTGAAGAAAAAACGGCCCCACTTGGCGAAGAAAAAAGTGCTCTTCCACCATGATAACGCAACGGCTCCCACCTCCGCCTTCGCCACGGCCAAATTGGTCGCATTGGGCTACGAACTGCTGCCCCATTCACCGTATTCTCCAGATTTGGCCCCGTGCGACTTATTTTTGTTTCCAAACTTGAAAAAGTCACTCGCCGGGCAGAAATTTCAGTCGAATGAGGAGGTCGTGGCCGCCGCGGAGGCCTACTTTGCAGACTTCGAGAAAACTTATTTTTCAGACGGGTTAAAGAAGTTGGAGCATCGCTGTGTCAAGTTTATCGAGCTAAAAGGAAACTATATTGAAAAATAAATCGCCATTTCTCCAAAATTTTTGTTTTTTTTTTGTAGGATAATACTTATCGGATCACCTTCGTAAATAACCTGCTCAGCAATACTTGCTTAATTTTTTCCTAAATGATGATGATTCTCCTCTCTTATTCTACTCCGAAGTCATCAGGTGCATTTACCTATCCACCTCATTTCAATCAAGGAACACAAAGGACACATCAAGGAGTTACCTTTCATGCGCAACAAAAAAATCAAAACTATGGCAAGCCTACCTTATATCCCACTCTGCTTCCGACCTTTCTACTTACCTGAAGTCTTAAACGGAATTCGCACAACTATGCGCATATTTCTGGCCCCGCCATCTGAATGTAATGCATCACTCTCTTATAACCGAACCCAACGTCGTTATCTACCTACGTTATCTGCCATGAAGTTATCCCTCTTGCCAACTTTTTGGTTGACTTAGGAGTTATCTGAGACCAAGAACTTAACTTAAGGTTCGACTTTGTGAAATGTTGATCCAAGGAGTTCTTGAAACGTCTCTCCTTGAATATGCTAGTCAAGTCTGGTCCCCCTCTTACGGTATCCACAGTGCGCGCATTAAAGCCGACTACAGTAGGCTGATTGGATTTGTCCTTCTTGGTTTTCTCTGGTCTGATACATACATATATTTTCACCTTATAAGAATTAATTAAAACTAATCAACCTACAGCTAAAAGGAAGACGTATTGTCTCATATATATTTTAATACGTACTTTCTATCCATGACCAACTTACCAGAAACATTGATTACCCTTTACTACTTCAATTAATTCCTTTAACACCAATCCCTAAAACCTCCGGTCCATACTTATCTTACCCTTTTCTGCATCAACTCTCATCGAACAAACTACGAATTCCATGAAGCAATATCCAAAATGCTAGGTGAAACGAACTCTGCTCTTTTCGACCTACATTTCACCTCACCCTGCCTCAGAAATGACCTCTACCGCTGCCATTTAATCTCTCCTTAACCTTTTTTATTCCTTTATTAGGGCTTGCATTATCCAATAAACTTCCGCTTCGGGGGCGTCAAATCAAATCATACAGGGGGTTGGTCAGTACGCCATCAGTACGGAATTCAAGCAAATGTCACCGGCACCACAAGTCAAAAAACAACTTCTGAGTGACGATTCCCCGACTTCATTAGACTTCAATTGCACTATTGCTGCCTTAAATTCGTCTAAGCCGACTGCGCTCTAGTCGTACGACGCAGCACATGAACCTCTATGCATTAGTCTGTGGTTTTTATAACCCAAAACCGACGTCTGTATCGCATTAATTAAAACCAAATTATGAGATATTCTTCACTCCGTTTCGGGACATAGCCTCTAAAGAGGTTTACATGGCCCATTTAAATTGAGCTATTTTCGAGAACAAACAGGAATTTTGTAACAATCCAAATCATTCCCGTTTGATCCCATGCAGTTAAGTCAGTTTTTTCCTTAAATGCCCCAAACTTAATCTTAAAGACAACATTTAGAATCTCCTCCAATATCGCAAGACGACGTCCTTCGAAGGCAAGATAGGAAATGATGTCGTGTATAGCGTATGAAAAATGAGGCTTTAACATGTTGTTATTTGAAGCAAATTTTGCTCCCATGCGGGTCATACCCAAACGTCATGGTATGAGCGAATCGATATGCCGAAACCCGATTTGAGCAATACAACGCAAGAAACATACCATGAAGCCGACTCATACTACCTCCTTCTCCCTTCATTTAAATAAAATAAAACACTGATGAACATATGAGATATCTTGAGTCGACCGAGCGGTTTATATTTTGATGGCATACCTCAATGAAAAGTGAAACTGTCTGTTCCACCAAGCGGATGATAGCCCTCTATATTTCGATAGCACTTAATATTTGTTTGTATAATGCTCTTTCTATTCGAATTTGAATATGTTCCGTTAAATTATGGTCGTCCCATGTTGCAAGATTATAAACGTCCACTAAATTACCCCCGCCTCTATTCTACTGCAGCTCTGTTAACAAACATCTTTCTCAAGGTTGCAGCCTTCCTTCGGAGCGCTCAGTCTACAGGTCTGTAAACTGAACGCTGATGAGATTGCTTGTTCTCCTGCACTAGTAAGTTGAGAAACAAGTTGAACACAATTATCACCAGTTAGTACAAGGTTGCAAGGGCCAGACAAATTTAATTCAATAATATAACGTAAATTCCAATTTCAATAATTCAGTTTAAGGAAAACTAGAAAACGGCAAATAACAAGGAAATAAAACGGAAAGGAATGCTGGAACGATAGTAACCAATTATGGCCATTGGCCAAATGCTCTAGAAGCAGAGTTTTATGTTGCTTTGCGTTTCTGCTTCTTCTCAAATCAATGAGGGAGGAAGTTCCATGGGTGGGTGGCATAGACAAAAAATTGTCTTTTGGGAGAGAGAGAGAAAAATAAAATTGAGATTCTTGGAAGTACTCGTAGCTAGGTTGGAGACTCTGTTGGATCTCGTTGAAGCAGGCTAGTATAATATTAAATTCGTTGTCGAGTGAACAGCCGAGAATAGAGTAGGCGAAAATATGCCCGTGTCTCAGGATATTAAAAATAAATCAACCAATGTTATTGAAGACCTCCACATTCACCCCAGCACATTTTTTCGAGAATCATCTTCGTCTTTAAAATATTCGTTAAAAGTTTAAGCGCGTTCAAAGTTAACCCCTAGATTTCTAGCAGTCTGAATTTCACTGCGAAAGTCAGTACTGCACTGGCCAAGATTGTGTAAAAAGGGTATAAGCTGCATTATATAACAAGTGACTTGGATTTACTGGTAAAGGTTGCTGGCTTGGGCCGAGTTAAAGACATTTTGTAAACCCTCATTCACTTTAACTTTCCCAATGTCTTTTTCTGCCGAGCCAAGTATAGCTGCACGTCATCTGCATACTCGTATGTTCAACAATATGGGTAGTGCATTGATATAAAGGGCAAATAAAATAGGACCAATGATATAGCCTTTTGGCACGACTATTTTCATAAGAAAAAATGTAGGCTTTTTCCTATCGTCAACCTTGCTGTTTGACGTAAGAATTTAAAAGCAGGCTGCAACGTATTGTGTAAATATAGTAATTTAAGCTATGGAGACTTTTAAACAACCGAACGTAGTTAGAATAGCTAGCTCTCTTTATCAAAACCTCTCGTGGTTTTATCACAATTTGACAACTACGCTCGGCAAGATTTCGACGGATAGGTGGTGCATTATTTGAGGTAAGACAAAATCGCCTTAAGCATCGTCGCAGGCCGCTCTTCTCCATTTAGCTTTAAAGTGACAGACTTCGAAGTCACCGATAGTAAGTAGGTACAGGCATAATAGACTTGAGCAGGATGGAACAGACATAGTCTCTTACAAAAGCCTCTTAATGATCGCCATTCGAGGGTAAGAGGATAATGAAAATTGAGGTGAGAGACCAAAGTTAAGGCCAGTCTAGGGCTTAAGCTGAAACTCGACTATGCTTATCTTGGGATATGCCTCTAAAGATGATACATGGGAGGCAGAGGGCCACCTAAATCGTTGCCAGGAAACCCTGGACGATTCCTGGGCCAAGTATGCCCAGAAGCAAGAGGAAATGGCCACCAGGGGGCAAACAAACAACCACAAATCACCGCGACTCGAAGCCGCCAGCGAAGCGACTGAGGCTAATAGACTTGAAATTGACTAATCAATAGTCAATCTTGCCTGTGGCCAAATATTCTCCGACCTCTTCATATTGATTTCGTTTTTAACCTTCTATCCATAAACTTTTCGTAATTAAAAGTACATTTTGTTAAGCGAAAATTTTTTCGACAGGTTGCTAGTTAATACAAAAAGAAAAACCGATAACTACCCCGCAACATTAAATTTTCTCAATAACTCTTGAAGATCGTCAACATAACGTTATCTTCAGTTCTTCTATCTCTGATCCAATTATGGCTACCTCATGTGTCCCACAAGGTAGTCATCTCGGTCCATTATATTTATTCTAACCATTAATGATGTTGACAGCGTTATTCTGAACTCTCAGCTCTCCATAAATGCCTATGATTATGAAAATATTTAAGCACATATCTTCTCCTGTTGACTCTTGCTCTCTCCAATTGGACTTTAACAGGTTCACTACTTGGTGTCAAAAAAACCATCTCGAGCTCAATGTCAGTAAATGCCAAGCCATCACTTACCCCCGCAAGCGCTCTTCCTCACCACCCAGAACCTACATTATTCGTAATGAAAACGTTACCCCTCTCAACTTGTTGGTTGATCTAGAGGTTATTTGTGACCATGAACTCAATTTTTGTCTCCATATCGACAACATTATCAAACATGGTAACTCTGCCCTCGGTTTCGCGAAACGTTAGGCCAAAGAATTTTCGAATCCTTACGTTACGAAATTATATACATTACTTTCGTTAGGCCCCTTCTCGAATATGATAGCCAAGTCTGGTCTCCCTCTTATCAATCCCATACAACGCGTATTGAAGCCATTCAAAGTAGGTTTATCCGTTTTGCCCTTCGTGGCCTTCCTTGGGCCGACCCTCTTAATTTACCACCTTATACGGATCGACTAAAATTAGTCAACCTCCAGCCCCTTAACAGCAACCCTCGTAACCTTCGGTCCATGCCCCTTTTCCGTATAAGCACTCACCGCACAAATTATGGTTACCGCGAACCAATGTCCAAAATGCTACGCAAGGCAATCTGGACGATCTTTTCGATCTTCACCTTAAAAAGTCCAGTCTTAGAATTGTCCTATACCACAACCCTTCACCCTCTCCTTAATCGTTTCCACCCTGTCACCTAGTTAATAAGTTAATTAAGTTATTTTTTTTTTTTTGTTAAGGCGTCAAATCAAATCAAGTGATAATTAGAATAGGCAATGTCTAGTGGCCGAGGCGGGTTTGGTAAGACTTCACATTTAAGCCTTTTCAAGTAGGTTTTCACCGATTATGTAACATGTGGCCGACCGACGATAGGTCTGATTTGATGTCGATGATTTTTTACTCTAAGGCCCAATACACACGGAGCAACTGGAAAAAAACTGATCAGCGATGCGAATTCGCAACTAGTTTGCTTTGAGGTCATGCTCGTAACCTGTGTAATCAAATGGGATGATAAACACGAAGCTGCTGTTTAAAATCTTGTTTGCGATTCACAAAAAAAAAGTTTGTAACCACTCGTATGTTGATTTGCATGTCGGGTTGCCTACTGATTTCAGTTACTAGTTTGACGAACTTGCTGGTGGGGGAGTTTGAAAAATATCCTATTTTGTACAATTGAAGGTTTGTACGTCTAAAGGGTCTAAGTGCCAATTTTATTATTAAGAGATATACGAAAAAATACATAATAAAAAGAAATTTGCTCGATGGTGTAGCGTCCGTTTCGTACCGTGTAATTTAGTCAACTAACTGTTAACAAACATAAACCCATGCTAACAGCCACCACCACCCGCTAATTCGCCCTGAACGCACACACGCACATACTCTTTTGAGCGAAAGTTCGTTGGCACCCAGACCCTACCACAACTTTATTTGTGTGTGGGTAAAATTAAAAAAAAAAGACACTTGGATCCATTTGGATATTATTAGGCTTTGCACTTAGATTGTATTTTCCTAAAAATATTGACTTTTGATTTGTTGGCACGTAGACCCTTTAGACTTACAACCTTTCAATTATTACCTCCCCGGCTATCAAGACACTGGGAAGACCTTCCCGAAATCAGTCGCAGCCACAATTGGAGGAGGAAGAATGACTTTCCGTAGGGGATGATGGGGGTGATGACGACAAATCATCAGAAACTCCTTTACCATCACCATCTCCACAACCACGTCCAAGGTCGTCATCATGTAGTTCAACATCGGCATTGCCACGGCATCACGGGATCACCGGTCCGAGCCAATCAAACAGCATAAACCAAAGACGAAGCGTGCTGCGAAAAACGATGAGACGTTAAAAAGCCTTGCTGGTCAGGAACATGCAGCAACTCATCTGCAAGAAGGTTAGGTTAGAGAAGGGGAGTGTGATGGTTAGACATCACTTCCACTCGGAGGCCAAGAGGCCCATTGTGATTCCCTTCGTTTGTGTGGGTACACATAAAATTAACCTGTCCTATCACGTGGTGGCTGAAACCACTCCGTGCTCTTGATGAATCTTAGAAGATCCGATATATCTGCATTAGCCACGTCCGCAATCTCTGTAAAGAATCTTTGGCCTAGCGACACTAGGCGTCGATTCTGGAGAGCTGGACAGTGGCAAAGCAGATGTTGGATCGTCTCAGTTTCTTCCTCATCGCCGCAGCTCCGGCAGAGATCGCTGGATCCCGAGTCCCATTTCCGGAGCATTGCTCCAATGGGACAGTGTCCTGTGATCACTCCGACGAGCATACGGATCGAGTTACGGTCCAGCACCAGGAGGTTCTTTGTTTTTCCGACATTGAGCTCTGGCCACGATGATCTTGTCGTGTAGCTGTCGTTTCTTGAAAGCCAAGACGAGTTGGCCTCTTTGATGATTGTGTCGCTTAGGATCCTGTATAATGCGCTGATCGGTGGTTGCAATGACGTGTCCGCTTCGCTGATGTCCATTTCAGAACCTTGCCTGGCCAGCTCGTCTGCTCTTTCGTTCCCTGCGATTGAGCTGTGGCCCGGGACCCAGCAGAGTTTAACTTTATGGTGTCTGATGGACTTCAGTGAGTCGCGACATTTCTTGACAGCCTTTGATCTCGTTATACAGGATTCTATTGACTTCAGTGCAGCCTGGCTGTCTACGAAGATGGTGATATCCGAGGGTGGGTGGTGGCTGCAGGTATACCTGCAGGTGTTTGGCTGCTTTCTCTATTGCCAGGATTTCTGCTTGAAACACGCTGCACAGATCAGGGAGTCTGAATGATTCCTGTTTGTGTAGGGTATCAGAATAGAACCCGGCCCCAGTGCCTGTGTCCATTTTCGATCCGTCGGTGAAGAGGGCGATCTCATGGTCGTTGATTACGGCGTTTGATAGCCACTCTTCTCTGTCGGGGAAAAGGATAGGTATACTGAGAGAGAATTCATTTTGGGGGGCAATATAGTCGGTCGTAGCTGCGAGGCTACTAAAACCATGTTTCCTTCCCAGGTCGTCTATTATCTTAAGTATGGCCGCATGTCCATAGTTGGCTTGCTTCCACAGAGAGGACTCTCTTAGTCTGAGAGCGCTCTTTGCAGCGTAGCCTTTTATGAATAGATCCAGGGGGAGGAGATGAAGAATCATGACCAACCCTGCTTGCGGCGTGCTTCTCATGGCTCCCGTTGTACAAACAGCTGCTAACCTTTGTTCTTTGTTGAGCATGTTCAGTCCACCAGACTAGGGCCCCGTAAGTTAAAATGGATCTGATGATTGCTGTGTACATCCAATGAATGATGTACGGTTGCAAGCCCCATCTTTTTCCGAAGGTCTTTTTGCATGCATAAAAAGCGTTCAATCTTTTTTTCATCCTTTCCTCCATTTTCCTTTTCCAGGAGAGCTTTGAGTCAAGAATGATGCCTAGATATTTTGCTTCCGCTTTGAGTTTGAGTGGAGTGCCCTCTAACTTTGGGGGAGCAAATATCGGAATTTTCCTTTTCCTGGTGAACCAGACCAGCTTGGTTTTCTGGTGGTTTTTCTCAGACCGTTCTGTCTTGCCCACGAGGAGAGTTCACTCAGCGCAGATTCCATTAGTTCACTGATAGTTGGTAGAAATTTACCTTTTATCAAAATAACCAGGTCATCCGCGTACGCTATGATCTTTGTGTCTTTTTCCATAAAGAATTTGAGGATCTTGTTGACTGTAAGAAGCCACAGTAGGGGGGAGAGAACTCCTCCTTGTGGTATGCCTCTAGTTGTCACTTTCATTTTAGAACTGTGTCCAATGTCTGCATTGATAATTCTGTTCTTCAACATATTCTCAATCCAGATTACAATGGATTTGTCTACTTTTATGTCCTCAAGAGCTGTTGTTATGGCCACTGTGTTTACATTGTTGAAGGCCCCCTCTATGTCGAGGAAGGCTGCCATTGTAAACTCTTTTAAGTTCAGCGAGCCCTCAATTTCACGGACAACACTATGCAAAGCACTTTCCACTGATCTGCCTTTGAGGTAGGCGTGTTGAGTGTTGCATAAATTTCGTGAATTTGTGAGTCCTCTGATCTGCAAGAAAGCATGCCCGATGAATGGAATCTCAGCATCGTTTGCCCGGTTCATAAGAAAGGAGGTCCCTATGACCGCGCCAATTATAGAGGGATAAATCTCCTGAACATTGCATACTAGATCCTCTCTGCCGTACTGTGTAAGTGCCTGAAACCGTTCGTGGATAATCTGGTAGGTAGAGATTTTGATTGGTGATGAGTTTCCTCGTGTGTGGAGTCAAGTCTCCGCTGGTTTAGATTTTTTTCAGTTGCTCCGTGTGTATTGGGCCTAACGCTTATCGTTCAGTATCAACTTTTCATCGCCAGTTAAGATTATTTCCTTTCTGCCGTTGAAGTATTACATTTCGTCGCTTCAACTCGCACGGAATCCAATGTCCGTCCTTCTGAATCATTCCTAATGTTTTCAGAAGTTTGGAAACTGTGGTGTCTTTGATTTGCAATCATTATTCAAGTTCAACTTGTGTTAAACATAAGTCTTCATGAAGAAAAGTCTCCAACTTTTCGTCTTCAAATATTTTCAGTGTGCAAGAGTTTTCTAGTGACACCATCTGTTAGGAAAGAGCGTGGACTTATTTTATCTGTGATATTATACAATATTATCACAGACGATATAAAAATATTTTGTTCCTAGAGATGATATCATCATTCATTATTTTACGAAGCTTTTTGTACATTTATTTCATATTTCTTGTAGATTCTAGAGATCCTCAGATTAATCTTCGACCCGCCGGGAGGGCAGTGCCCCACAGTGGAAGAGCTAGTCCTATGCGACCTATTCCGTAATATCGATTTGCGTGAACTCCGCGGTCCATGCTTCAGTGTAAGTATCACTCCCATTCTACATTATCCATCTCCATAATAAAACATGATTCCTTCCAACAAATTACCTCTGTTTCCAGACAATCAAGCCAAGCCTAAGTAGATCAACCCTCAATTTGTTGTTGGCTGTCAAAAAACGACAAACTGCATCGTTAGGCAGCTCATTTAGCGAAACAAGTTCTCCATGTACGCCGCCATCAACGCCACGCGACAGACGAACCGGGTAAGTCACCACCGACCCTGTTCCCATCACTCTCATTTTACACCACTTCAGTCACACCTATCTCTTCCTTCTCTTGCATTTTGTGTCTGTGTGTTCGTGTTTCATTCACGCGAAATTACCTCGAAAAAAAAACGCCTGAAACAAAAATTCATAATGTGGAAAAAAGGCGCCAAACGAAGCGATGCGTTTTTAGTTCTTTTTTTGAATTCACTCATTTGTCGGTTGGTTGTCGTCCCACTCATTAACATCCCTGCATGCCTATCCCTAATTGAAATCTATGTTTGTATTAATATTAACTTTTGTTTCTGTATTTGGTGTTATTTGTATCCGTACCTGAATTGAATTCAAAAAACCAATTTGGAAAATTAAAACCAAAAAAAAAACAGTTTTCCGCCTGCACCCTATGAAGTGTTTCGTTTGATTTAAATACCACCTATACTAACACCATCACCATCGTATCCCTTTTCCTACAAAATGAAAAACAAAAAAGCTTTAAAAATAAAGTGGGAAAAAGCAAGAATGAAATGTAACTAAGCTAATAAACCAAGCTTAACTGGAGTACACACATACGAGTGTATGAATTCCCGACGAAAGTGAAAAAGCGAAAGATAAAGAAAAGCCACACGTACGTGCGGTAGGGGTAAGTCTAACAGAGCAAAACTGCTTAATCTCACTTGTAAATAGTTACATTTAACGTGGAGCATCAACTTCTTGCTAACGATAGTAGTTTGTGTCTAAACATTCTCTTTATACACACATACTTGTAAGTTGAAATATGACGGTATCACACGTGCCGGGCAAACCACTTGGTGTGGCTTTAAATACGAACAGAAATAACAAATTAAACACGCAAAAAGGTATTCAGATAAAAGGGAATCTTCCCGGAAGCTTGGCTAATTTGGCTGAGTAGCTCTATGGCTGATGGCTGTTGGCTTAACCGTTGGCTACGTGGCTGCCTGCCTGCTACCGGCAGCTTTATACATACTCTGCCTCACACCCATAAATAGTTATTGTTCGTTTGTAGTTAGTGCTTAGATCTAGAGCTGTGATTTATTGTGGTTTAGTTTCTTTTTTTGTTATTTTGGTTGTTCTGTGAATGAGATAAAACTCCTTAACAAACATAAATATATCTAATTTGGTATCCTTCCTGCATTAAAATTCCTCAGAGGATTACCCTACGAAGAGGAGTTGTTTTTAACTGTTGGCCTTAGAATACATGTAAAGGGATACGAGTATTGGTAAGTCAACATACGAGGGTCCGATAAGTACTTAGCCTACAAAAGGAAAACAAAAATTTTGGAGAAATGGCGATTTATTTTTCAATATAGTCTCCTTTAGGTCTCCTCGAGGTCTGGAAAGTAGGCCTCCGTGGCGGCGATGACCTCCTCATTCGACTGAAATTTCTGCCCGGCGAGTGACTTTTTCAAGTTTGGGAACAAAAGAAAGTCGCACGGGGCCAAATCTAGAGAATACGGTGGATGGGGCAGCAGTTCGTAGCCCAATTTGGCCGTGGCGAGGGCGGAGGTGTGAGCCGGTGCGTATTCATGATGGAAGAGCATTTTTTTCTTCGCCAAGTGGGGCCGTTTTTTCTTCAATTCGGCGTCGAATCGGCCCAATAATTTGGCATAGTACATAGCCCTGTGACCGTTTTGCCCTTCTCCAGGTAGTCGATGTGGATGACACTTTGTGAATCCCAGAAAACGGTGGCCATCACCTTTCCGGCCGATGGAACAGTCTTCGCCTTCTTCGGAGCACATTCGCCGGGTGAAGTCCACTGTTTCCACTGTTCCTTGGTCTCTGGTGTGTACCAGTGGATCCATGTTTCGTCGACTGTCACCAAACGACGCGGAAACTTCTTCGGATTGCGCTTAAAGAGCGTCAAACACAGCTCTGAAGTGGTCCCACGGTTGCGCTTGTTGTCTGGAGTGAGCAAACGCGGAACCCATCGCGCCGACAGCTTTCTCATGCCCAAAATCTCATGCAGGATATGACCCACGCGATCTTTTGAAATGCCTACTGTCTCAGCTATCTCGCGCACTTTCAATCGGCGGTCTGCCAATACGAGATCGTGGATTTTTGTCACGTTATCCTCCGTGGTAG
Source organism: Merodon equestris (assembly GCA_958301585.1). Taxonomy (NCBI): domain Eukaryota; kingdom Metazoa; phylum Arthropoda; class Insecta; order Diptera; family Syrphidae; genus Merodon; species Merodon equestris. Next base: position 39,040,595 of record OY284416.1, on the reverse strand, counting down.
CCGTTTTCGGGCACCTGGACGTGGCTCATCAAAAACCGACATGCGACCACGTTGAACCTCGCTAAATCAATTTAAACACAACATCCAAACGCTCTTTTTTTCCCTTCCAAAAACAAGAATAGAATCACCGACCGATGCGATGTTGCTCTTTTTTCATTTTTCTAAAATCCGCGGACACTCCCGCTTCCACACACGGTCAAAACAAAACTACGAGTCCGATCCGGCTGAAATTTCGACAGTAGCCGTCTACTAGAATGTACTATACGATAGTAGCTAAGTACTTATCGGACCAACTCGTATAAGAGAACCACCGGAATTTTCCTCCCTTCTTAAATCCATCTTGGTCAGCGGAGATGAATGCTCTAAAGTGTCCTTCGTCCAAGCAGGCGTTCCACAAGAAACTGTCCTGTCCACTGTTCTGTCTATTGTACACTCTATCAATGCCCAAAACAAAACATTCTATGCTAACTACATTGGGTGGCGATACCAACATCTTTTAAGCTAGCAAAGATCAAACAGACGCAACTAAAAAACTTCAAGGACATCTTAACAATACCAGTCGGTGGGTTACAAAATGGGATTTACAAATAAACGAAAGAAAGACCGTTCAGGTGATCTAGACTACAAGAACGTGGTGAGATATCTTGGTATCTAGCTTAACCAAAATAAAAGAAAGCCATCCGTATGACAAGGAATTTTTTTTTCAACTTTCCATATACGGGAAAAGATTCGTATATTCGAGAGGCAGTGCCTTTGGGGCTGCCTTAGAATCTGCAGAACGTCCGAGTCCCAGTTCATTAAGTACAATATTACCCTATTAAGGTCCTGTACGACGCTGCACGCCTAAACAGAGTCGACAATTTTCTTTGGTAAAATAACGCGAAAGCACACACATTGCTATGACTAACGAACGCCAGTACTTTCTATCCCCTTTATAGATACCATGAGAGTACACGGGCTTAATTACCCCCAGAAGCATTTCTCTATAGATTCCGAAAGGTTGGTACAAAATAGAGATAGTATCCCGCCACCGCGGCGCCAGGGACAAGCAGCTTATCCACGACAGGTACGTTGACGGTTTTCATGAACTCATTCGTTTTAGTACCGCAATGGCGGATTGGGATCTCGCCGATGTTGCTAAGCAGCACGCCGGTTTTTGGTGGTCGTCGGGTGCAAACGCTTCTCAAAGCGGTACGCTACTCCGATGAGATCCTCTAAGCTCCTCAGTTCGTAAGTTAGATTAGGATTAGCTAAGGGTTATTTTGGAGGCTGGACGCGGGGTCATGTTTAGATAAACTTGAGAACTGACTAAAGCCTGTTAGCCTTGGTGAGGTCTAGGGCATGCACAGTGAGCGAGATGGCGAAGTCCAGTTGCTATAAAATGCAAAGTTTCGAACAGACTAAAACCCATCTGTGCTAACGACAGTTAAATGTAAATAATAAACAATAGTAAAGGATATTGGTTCTACATGTACATCAACACTTTTATGTGAAAACTATCCAGTGGAGTAATCTACTCATCTACTTAGTTCGCAGCGGGATGCTGGTTTTCTACAATATTTTTGCTGCATATTGTGTTGCAATGTTCTCGGATGCAAAGGCAAAGGAGTAGATGACTAATGAATGCGATCCTTACTCAAACAATTCTGCTTCCGAGGTCTGGATCCCAGTTATGATAGTGACAAGTCTTTTGATGAGTCATTTGATGAAAACTGTTGCTCAGCAGGAAAAACCGAAGATGAAATTGGCGACAGTACATTTACATTTTCTTGATCTAAAAGCAGCTCTTCACCAATCACCTTCTGGTTTTAACTACCTTACGATAAGAAATACTCTTTGTGAATATGGGGTGATTGAGACTTGATAACGATTTATTTGGCCAAAAAAACTGGACCTAAGCAACGATGAGTAAGCAGGTGCATTATCGTGATGAAGCAACCATGAATTTTTTTTCCCACAAATCCAGACGTTTTCTTCGTATTGCTTCACGCAAACGGCGCATAACTTCTCTTGGCTTCCATTGGGATGAATGGACTTTGGTTTCGGCAGCGAAACCTTATATAAGTACCTAAATTCTGGCACCAGTGATGACCCTTTTCAGCGAATCTGAATCATCATTTTCTCTTCTGAGCGATGCTCATGTGACGGTTCCTTTGGTCAAAATATAGCAATTTCGGAACAAACTTTGCTGATATGTACGTTTTACGCCCGAAACATTGGCATGAGCTAACCAATATACTAATATATTCAGCAACTTCTCTGATAGTGATTCGACGATTCTCCATCCAATATTGACGTGCTAGGGCATTCATCATTAACGTCTTCTCAGTCTTCTGTGAATTTTTTTATTTTTATTTTTTTATTTTTTTGCTCAGAGTAGACTCGCATACGGTCAACATTTCGAGTACGTTTAAGCCCTTGATTTAATTTTTCGCACAAAATTTAACACAGATCTCAGCAAAAAAATTGTCAAGCAGACCTTAACACAGACATATGTTAGGAAAAATGTATACATGACATGTATTTAAGGGAGTCATTTTTTTTTTAAATAGGAAAACACCAATTTTTTTCAATAGACCTAGTACAAAAGCTTTTAAAAAACGTAAACACCTACCGCCAGCCTCACAGAGGCTCAGATATTTTTTTTGTACTTGCTGTAAACAAACACGTTCACGACCAAGTACGGCACTGTCGGAGGTGGGATAAAAGGTACCTACACGAACAGGCTTTTCCAGGTACGCTGGCTGACATATTCACGATTTTAAATTTACTGGGGTCTGGGAGACGGGCAGTAGGTGGTTAGGGATTAATAAAAGATTCTCCTAACAACTGTTGGATGAAAATTCCCAACCAAAACTCCAGAATGTTTTTTCAGCAAGGCTAAAAATTAAAAATGTATGCAATCTTGAATATTTTGAGTTTTCCCTAAAAATCGCGGAAAAGAACATCGTTTCAACTCTAACAATATTATGTATTTTAAAATAGGCTCCACACTACAATTGCTTTAGGTCGAGGTTAGGTCTAGCAGCTATATAATTTCAACCACAACAAATTGACATATTAAGCCCACAATCCACATCACATTGTTGTATTTATGGTAGATCCTCTGCACTGTATGTTCTCTCCAACTATTGCACTTGCATTTACTGCCTACTTTTTTTTACTCCACCACTATCACTAATTTATTTCACGTCCTACCCTCTCTCCTATTATATTTGTCGTACACTTACTATCTAACCAAAAGCATGTCCTCAACTGCATAGTAGCATGAGCCACAACTACTTGCGGCTGCCCACACTAGACCCACATATAGTTGCCACAAATACTCTACCACCAGCATCCTTCAAGCACCCTTGGCACATCTACAATCCAATTAGATCACCAACAATACACTCTGCTAATTGATTTAAAAATAGTCCAAAATTATTCCCCAATCTCGTCATATTCCAAATACGACTCTAACAGTTTTTCTTTTTTCTTGCCTTTCTCATTTCTGTGCTTATCCATCTCACCGGATGACGCGGACCCCTGCAGGAGGACAATGGACTCATTTGATATATCCAGCGATTCGGAAGAAGGCCTGCTGGACGAGATTGTGGTTACAGCCAATAACAGCTATCATCATCCTTATCAAGTGCATCACTACCAACAACAGAAGCAGCAGCAGCCACCCCACGTCCAACATCACTATCAGCAACAACAGTCCACTCACCCAAGATCCTTACAATACGACCCACTTACCTTCCCTTCACATTTCTGCGAGCACAGTCCCAGCATCAGCCCTAACCCCGATGACAATGGCGCTCCAATGAATGGAACATCCGCTAACACAATCGCCTCCTCTGCCTCCGTCACGAACGTTTGTGTCACCGGAGTGCCGTTACATTGTAACCCAAGTGCAGACGGAAGTAGTTCAAGTGAGTGCTCGACAGCGACAACATCACACGGCAGCACGAGCGCAGGGGCAGCCGATTCCGGTCACGATGATACAACCGAGTCATCAGCATCAGGTCAACTCAATCTATCCACTGCCACTACCTCATTCAATAACCAACTTACCGCTGACATGTGCACCTACAAGAATTCAAAGAGTCGTCGCCTCGAATACTCGCTCAAGTGCTTGAAATACGGTCGCAGTAATCCCTCCCAAGATTCGGCCTTCGGTTCATTGACCGACGGTGACCTATCCATTGGTTCGTCCAGTTTCCGCTTGAGCAGTTTCCAATCCATCACATCACCAATCGATGAGGGCGTCGAGGATATTATCATCGCCACCACCACTGCCGGCAAAGAAACCTGCATCGAGTTGGCAACCGTCTCGACTGTAGGACAATCGAATGATTCCGCTATATCGACACCATGCCGTGAAGGCTCGCCCAACTTCCTCGCCATCGAGGAGAACTCATTCACAACCGGAACGGCTAACTCAACCACGAACAACCATAATCGTCCGCAGCAATTTCCGGTCACCCTTTCGCCCAAGATCCAAATTACTGCCTCCGCGTCCACGTCCAATCTTCAATTTGACCCGCCGAAGATTCTGGTCAATGATCAGAACTCCATCTATACCACCTCCCCGTCGAAACGTTCGGGAACCATCGAAGTGTTCTCACAAAAATACAGGGTATGCTCCTTCGAGGACATGTCACCAAGTCGCAAGCAATCCAAGCATCATCTGAAGAATGCCAATCGCATGGCGTTCCGCTCGCTCGAAGAGGAGCGGCGCATCGACAGCGCCTTCATTCCAATCCAAAACCGTACAAACTCCGAAAACAGGGTAAACATCAACAACAGCGAAAAGTATAAGAAGCTCACGCACTCGTCCTTCTCGCGCCTCAGCAAGACAACCAGCAGCGTGACCGTCGCAGTCGATCCGCCACCATCTAATTCGACTAACTGCGCCAGCAACAATGCGCCACAACCTCGCGACAGTCGTCATACCCTCTGGCGTGATAGTAAGTTCTATCGTAAGAATCGCATCGCCAAATCCAATGATTCCCTGCTCGAGTCGCCCAATCACTCGCCATCGCCATGTCGCCTTTCGCCATCCTCGCTCCGAGACAATCACTACGAAGCCTCTTCGCCGCTTTCATCTTCATCGTCGTCCTCCTTCACGCGCCACGGTCTCAATCGCGGCAGTTCAGTGAACGAGATCTCCCTGAACAGCTCCGGCGCGACATCATTCCGCCGATATTGTAGTTCGAAAAGTGAAGATCTTGGCGATCTGGGCCTACCCGTCCCGATCGATCAACGTAAGTCCCATTCCGAACGTCATCTATTCAGCCTGTCCAAGCTCAGACAAACCGCCATCACCACAACCGGCGGCGACTGTTTCTCCGAGGATGAAACTTTCCATCACAATGACAATAACAAGTTTTTGAATTTCGAAAGCCTCACCACGTGCTCCATTAATCGAATCACTCTAACCACGACAACAACGACGACTAGGACCAAGAAGAAGACCACCTCAATGGCCGTCTTACCTTCCTCCTCAGCCTCGGCCGGTTCGGCGTTGCAAAGCAACGCCCGCAATTCGGTCTTCAAGAGTCTCGACCATGCGCTCAACTACATCGATTCGACCGGCGATGATGATGATGTGTCCAGTTCGACAGAGGATTCACCGCGACGTCATTTTAGTGAGATTGCAAGGATTTTCGGATCGTCGGTCGTCGGACGTGGCACCATAGATGATCCGCATAGCAGTAGTTGTAGTGAGGAAAAGACTCCGCTGCTGGACAGCGTTGAAATGTCACCGATTAGTCCAACCGAGCCGGATCTCAACATGTGATATTCCCGAATTAGTTAAATGCCTTTCGCTGATAAAGCTTTTGATTATCCTTTTTTCTCTATTTTCTATCTCGTTCTCTCTCTCTACACGTATTCTAGTAAGTAATATGTGTATGTTGTGTATCCTTTTGAAATGAGAGTCAATGGATTTCTGTTCTAAGATTTATTTTGCTTTTTTTTACCCTAGTGTAAGAAGACGGATTAAGGGAGGAAGGTCCTTACGACAAGGAGGACAATCGAGATGTTGTGTGCGTGAAATGGGTGCTATTTCGAAGGCGTTGAAGAAATGTGGCTTCCAATTAATGAGGGATAGGATAGACAGGATAGGTTAGGCCTTGGACTGATTGGAAACATTAGTCGAATGTGTGTTGAAGGCTACCAATTTTTTTTTGAGTGTTGAATGCGTCCAATTATTCAAGGCGTTTGCTTGGCATCATTATTTTTAGGACTTTTCCCATTTGGTGTATAACTCACAGTAGTTGACGCCGTTCTATGTTCTAGGCTTCTTTAAAAACTTTCTGCTGAAACTGCTGAAGCATGACATTGGTCAGAATGTTCGGGCTTAGTGATGTCAAATTTGCTGAACGAAGCCAAAATTGGTCACTACGACTTCTCAGCTCTTGTCACTTTCTGCTATGTAATTTAACCTCCGTTTATTGAACCAATTCAAAAAATCAACTTTGATGCCATTACTATAGGGATTACCTGAACAACCCTAGTCGGACAAGCCTAAGCTTTCCGTACATATGGCAGTAAAGCGAGGATTTCTCAACTCTATTCCTTAAAATTTCATTGTATAAGGGTGTCATGTAAAATATTAAAAATAGATGCTTTCAAGTTTTATTCCAAATTTGGACAGTGCTTATATCACACCTAAATTTCGGACGTGAGTTTCGTGATATCCACCAACATACAGATTATACTAAATCAGATTAGGCTAACTACTTCGAAACTTTTGAGTTCTATGTGTAAGGCAAGGCCAAATTGAGTATCCAAGACCACATCCAAATACTAGATGTGTCAAAAAATGAGACGAATTTTGGCTTTTGTGCCAAAATTCTTTCAATTCCCGAACACTTCTAGAACTCAATCCTGGGGACAGCTTTTAGCACTCTTGGCGACGTGTCCCTTCTAAGACTTAATTTTCAACTGAATAAGGCATCATTACAATTTTGGTTTTGGCTCAATACTTACGAGCAAATTACTTCACTTTGGTACACAAACACAAAAGCGAAAAAATAGTAAAAATCAGACTCACAAAAAAATGCTAAATTCCCGATACCTTTTGAACAGATTTTGAACCGTATTTGGCATTTATAGGCTTTATCAGATCAGTGCAATCAAATATTCTTAAGCCAATTTTCAAAGGTTGCCCCATTGTTTAGTAAACTAAGGGGAATTTCAGTAAGGACATAACAATTTCCAATTCAAATAAAACACAGAATAATTGACGTGAAACAGTCAAACAGCGCAAAGCAGCGGTCCCCATTTCAATTGTTTGCTACATGGCATATATCATCATCTTCTCGGGACTGATGTCCATACAAATCTGGCTAAAAAAATTGTCCAACCATGGCACGATAGCGAACTCCATTGACCGTGACATAAGGATAATTTTCGCCGACGAAAAAGTACGGTCCAATCACATCCCCAACATGAAATCCACACAACACAGTCACTTTTTCTAGATGCAATGTAACGTTGTGTAACGCACTTCTTGCTTATTGACAAAGCCTTCTTCTTAACTTCTTTCTATCGTGATTTTTAATTATTTTCAATTACACTTATAACTAGACAAAATCGCTTAAAAACTTAATTAACTGATGGTCTTTAACTAGCTTACTGGGCCTCGACGGGCTCCCTAAGCTACTTTTAAAGCGAACAGCTTTGGATGTCTTTACACTACTATTGCGATGTATATAGCTAACTTGCGGTCTCTTGTCTTAAAATGTTAAAATCTTAAATCTACCTTAAGCTAGGTCGACCACGAGTAATTCCAGGGCAACAGGGTTCGACGACGTACGCTAAACACCAAAAGACGTTGGAGGTCTCTTGAATCAGACCGATTCGTTCGAGAATGCTAGGGGGATAAAAACATTAAGGCATATTCAAAATTAGGGTTGAAGGCACCAGAAATTAAATTGTTTTTCGAAATTATTTCTACTTTAATTGGCCATTCATTGCTATTGAATTGTATAGTCTGATTCGCGGGTTCGATGCAAACTCAGACATGTCCCGAGGCAAGACCTCTCAAACAGTCGAATCGTTTCCATCTGGCTTGCTCCCACGGCGAACCACAAGTATAAGTAAGCCTTGCATCAAATTGATTATTATAAAAAAAAAAAACTTTTTGTAAATATAGGTACAATAGCCGGTTTAGCTTGGACACTTTTGCATACTAGTGGCTGTCCGTATAATCCAACATCTCTCGCCAGTTTTTTCTAGTGACCCTAGAGGCCAAAATCAACAACGTCCAAACAGAATGGTCTCTGACTTCTGAATGTGTTTTCAAATTTCCAGTCGTCGCATATACACAACCAAGTCGTCTGTACACGGTATTGATAAAGCTATTGAGCTTCGTCGGTGGGCGATTTATCGATGAAATCCAGCATTTACAAAGCCTATCCAAGAAGCTTCAACGCTTCAAGAGGCCTCTGTTCTTATTCTAAATAAATTTAATGTCGTAAGGGGGCAAGATGTTTACGCAAAAGTCGCCACGAGATTCGCAATTCTTGTTGGTTCATTTTTGAACGAAACTCTCACGACTGCGATATTTCCCTACTTTGACCGATTTATTGTCTCACTTGTACAAGAATATTCAATAGCGAATAAATACAGTCAATACTATATATATGTATAAGCGCTCTTAAAGTCGCCACCACAAAGGATTTTAGATGGAATGTTTAATAATTGCTAAACGTTGCTCGTTTATAAACTTCACCATAACAAAACTCTGAACCCTGTGATGTGACTGTGATATTCTGATATTAACAGGATATAAAACAAGCTTAAGGGTGCACTCGTACTAAAATACAAAATTGTTATGTCCTTATTGAAAAACCTTGTACCAATGATAAAACTCTAGTGGTCATACCTAGTCGCTGCCTAAGCAACATCAGCCGAACAGGTTTAATTTTGATAAGCAAATTCTTAACCTTTTTTTGGGGTACATTTATTTGGAGTCATAGCATCTCAACAATATGGAGCTAGCTAGACTTCCCTGCTTAGTTAAAAGCTATCTCGTCCCTTCTATTTAAAACGCCTAGCTTTTGATGAATGCATCAGGCAGTTATAAAGTCAACGTCTTACTAGTGTAATCAAATTGAAAGGTGACTTACCAATATACACTGCGCGAGTATGTGGCTTCGGAAAAATATATTTGTCTGAGGTTGATAATACTGTCCAGATTTGGGTAAAAAAACTTGATTTGGCAGACTGAATTGATCATTTCAGATCAGCAAATACCTTGTGATGTTCCGAAAGTCTATTCCGCACAGATCAGAGCTAGTAGTTATCAAAGGGTGTCAAGTCTGACGAAGACATAGTTAGCAACATGCGGACAAGCATTGCTCTGACGGAAAATATTTGGTGCGCGTCTTTGGGCAGTGCTAGATGAAGATTTTTTAGCGATCCGTTTCCCAAGATGTTGGCACTTCAAAAATGTTTGCGAGGTTATTAGTTGGCCTGGGTCTACCCGTGATTTCCTGAGCGTGGAATTTTCGAAATAGGTCTGAATTACTTTCGCGCCTTTTGATGTCTCTTTCCTTCAGTTGAAATTGGACCAATTTCCTTTCCTTTTTGGATCTGTCTCAAGACTAATGAACGTTTGGAGACAGTCGTACTATTAGCTTTCATCTAATAATGCTTGCGAATCTGCACCTTCGAATTTTTTTCCTGGTCATCCGCGGTCTTTGTTTCGAAACCAACAAACCGTGATTCACACATTAGGATTTTATTCGAAAAAAAAATGTACTAGGACTTGAAATATATTCCCGCTGGTTTTTGTAACAATGTCAAACATGCCACTGAAAATATTTCAAAACGCTAGATACAACATTTGCCAATATATCTGGCAAAAAAAGCTGCACGTCTTTTGAAACGACCCACGATTAGGCTTTTTTAAAAATGTCGCAAGTGCTGCTCAGCCAGGCCATGCATCAATAATCGGAAGACGTTCAAATCTGTTCAAGTAAAAAACAATTCCTGTACGGAAAAACTGTGCAACAATATTAGTTGTGAATGAGAGATGAAAAAAAAAATGCTAACGAAGGCATAACACTCGCAGTATAAGATCACTTCAAAATTCATACCTTGTGTGTGCATTTCCAATATAACACCTTACTGACATGAAAACAAAAGAGTTACTGTGAACTACAACCAACGCAAATTCAGTCGAATCTTTCAAATCCTATCTAGGACAACCACCCCCGGGGAGTAGTACGAACATCTTCGACACAAACCATCTGCACCCCATCCAGGTTATGTGACAAACACTATAAGAGCGTGAACTCTTGAACCTGCACGCATTATAAAAAAAAATTACCCAGTGAAAGCAAGTTTTCACCGATTTTGCAATATGTGACTGAGCTTTGTCACATAGGAGAAGAACTTTGACGAGTCTATGGTTGTATTGTATATTGGCCATCTTTCCTTCAATGCACGGTTCGAACGCATTAGTTGCAATTGATAGCGAGCTCTTTCGCTTAGAAAAAAAAAAATATTTTCACCGCCGAACTAACATAGAGTGAGTTCAAGTTGGCCTATAGTACTTTAGCCTGAACCCACCAGACACAGTGATACCATCGGGCAAGGTCTCTCCTTCTCGGCTTGAAACTGCTCTACTGAAGCCTAGGCGCTCATTAGAACGCCCAAGTTTATTTCCACTGTTCCTAAAGGCCCTAGACAAAGGCACTCTGAATAAAATAGTTTCTGCTATCAGTAATACTGCTGATTGTTTTTGGCATCACGTTTCAAACAACTCAATGAGGTCGATCGTTGGCTCTGATCTGTACGCGATTAAATCGTCTTCATACACTATAAAATGGCGAATAGATCGTTAAGCTATCAGATCGTTAAGGTAAATGTTGAAAAGGATCGACGAGTTCACCCTGTCCTCTTGTAGTCCGTTGATAATTTTAAATGTTTGGGTAGAAGTCACAATCGCTATTTTCACAACCGAGTTCTACATGTTAGCATGTCAAAAATCTTATAAAACAGTGGTTTACTTATGCCCAGCCGGCAGAGCTTTTAATAAAGACCTTCTAATCATTCGGCGTCGAAAGCCTTTTCTAAGCTTATTCTATTGATTATCCGATACGATATTCGACGCGGTATGAATGGTGTCATGACCCGCCCTGTAACCGAATTGGTTGTCCGGAATAAATTTATTGTCCTAACCCGTTTGGACAAGACTCTATTAGTGCATAGTCTTAGTCTAGAATCAAGCAACATAAAATACAGATAGGTGGCACTCCTGGGATACGACGGAGTGTGCGTTGTTATCCGATAAATGATCTTTATTTGGTAAGACATTTTTAAGGCGGGTGAATTGGCAATTGCTTACTCTTCAAAATGTCATACTAGTTATCTGGGACACTGACTATATTTAGTAGTTGAGGCATCTGTTATTCAAATCGACATTTCATTTTCACACACCTGTTAACTCAGTGAGATTTCTGCGTATTAAATAAATTAAAAAGACCCCCCAGGCCATACTGTTTCGGGTCCATTGAAGAGATTTAACATGAATCGGTGCGTGAACTGAGAGCCTTTTCGGAAATCGAGTTCAAGATTACTTGGAAGGCGACATAATGGACCTAAGATGAGTAAAGGTTTTAAAATCAATAAACAAAGTCACCTTTCATTTTAATTACAGTAGTACTCTCTTAACTAGCTATTTGCAAATAGAAGTACCAAGAAACCTCCTATAGTATAATTGCCAGTAATTCTGCTCCTCTTCATATGAACAGCAGATTCCATAAATTTATTGACAGAACCTTCGGTTCCGGTCTCCCATGGGACTGTAAAGAAAAAATTGATTTGCACATTTTTACACTCTAACTATAAAACTCGCAAATGATGGCTTACAGCAATAAGGATATGTTGCAATAGAAATTTAAAATTTTAGCCTAGCTGCAATATAATAAACGACTTTTCTAAATGCAGTCAGATAGCACCCCTCCACCACCAGCAAATGCGTTAGAATACGAAAGTTTAAGTAATAAATATATTTAAAACAAAAATGTAAGAAAAAAAAAACAGAATTTTGTCAATGGTCCATTACTATTACAATTATTAGGAAAATAATAAAAACAAAATATAATTAGCATTAAATAAATTTTAGCAATTCAATTTGCACTATATTCACAGCTCCATCCTTATGATACATTTTAGGTACAAGTTGATTAAGAAATTTAATTAATTATACTTGAACAAAGTAAAATATAAAACCGTGCAACAGAGAATATTTTAGAGAAATATTTCACGTGCGTTACACTTTATTTATTATCAGTAATCCTTAAATGTAAATAACTTCTTGTTGTAATTTGTTAAATAAAAAAAATGCTTTCTTTTTTCCTATATTTATTTGTTTTCTTTTTCATTCCAATTAAAATAAAAAAAATATATTTTAAATTAACATTCAGTGGCATTTAGACTTAACAACTTTTTCTATTTTTTAATATTAAAAAAAATGCAATTATCCAGTAAATAATCATATAAATCTCATCAAATAAATGAAAATCTGTATACCGAATAGCAATATATCAATTTCTAAATACAAAATCATAAAAACACTATTCAATATCTATAGACATATTGTACTAGATAAATTTGAAAATCAATTTAAAAGAAAACACTTAAAATAAGTCTAGCAATTATATAAACCACATTAACGCAACACAATCCAAGGCAAAAGGAAATAAAAACAATTTCGAATCTTGTAAATCGAATATCTAGAATCAACCTATTACTCAGACAAAACTACATAAATAGATACTTCTACAGTAGAATTAAAATAGTAAATTAAATGAGATTCTGCAGCAAACAAGAAATATAAACAAAACATTTTCACAACTACTCGCATAATCGTATAAACAATCAAACAGTTAGTGAATAAAATTAATTCGTCCTTTGGTTTCTCCGCAAGCAGCTCTAATTGTAGGACATTACATTTATTAATTCATCAATAGTATGATAGTCAGGACTTGTTGATTTGCATTTCTGTTCTTTGTCGTTGCTTTAAGGTCTTCAATTAAATTTAGTTTAAATGTAGAATTATTTGAGGTTATTGTGTACAAAATATTGTAAATTTAAATTAACAATAAAAAACAACAATCGGTGATATTATTTATTTTTTGTGTTTTTCTCAAAAACAAAAACTCAAATGTTGTGCTGCAAGAAGTTGATACGAGTGTAATCAAGTACGTATATTTGAAAGTACCTTAAAAAAATATCCTTACATTAGCAAGACATTAAAACAACACCACGACCGAGTCAAACAGGTTTCATGTTAATGGTTAATTCTTTCCAAGGAACAATCCAATCATCGGGGCCAGTTTTATCCTGCCTGATAAGAAATGAATATGGTAAAGGAGAAAGTTTGCTTAGCTCCAACCGACTGGGGCTCCAGAAAAGCAAGCAGAAAAGGAAACATCCTTCTAGGTGCACTTAATTCACTAACCGAAAATCTCCTCTGCACAGGATAACCAACATACTGTCCCGCAGACATGAACAAGAAACTTAACCTCATAAGCTTCTGTATACACAAAGATATACCGAGGACAAACTAAACAGCAAACACTTAGCTTGAACTCTCATCTAACCACTTCCCCATTATTTTCACCTACGTGACCAAAGACAATATCCAATTCGGATTCCAACAACGCCTCTCAACATACAGATTAATAACTAAAATTTCAAATAACTTATTGTAGAAAGTAAAAAATACTGTACAACAGTATTTTTTAATTTAACTAAAGCTTTTAAAGTTTGGCACAAGGGGCAGCTTTACAAACTCAACAAGACTTTACTACTAGACTTTTACCTGCTACTTAAGAGCTACCTTGACCGAATACCCCATCCTGCATTTCGTACAAGCTGGCGTTCCCCAGGGCAGCGTATTGGGGCCACTACTTTACTTGATATACACAGTCGATTGCTAGCCACGTTTGTGGACGATACAATCGTTCGAATGCAAACAATAAACTCCAGCCAGCACTATACAATGATATGAAGAGAGAACTATCCAGGTAACTTACACCATAAGGAAAATCGACTTCCCGCTGCTCGAGGGTGCTCAAAGAAAGAGGGTAGTGGTTTATTTTCTTTAACAAGTTGACCATGTTGTATCACCAAATGTCGTCGTTTAAATGTCCGCCTCGGCTTCTTACGGTGGCATGGATCCGAGTGGTGGTTTCGATGAGTCTTCCGCATAGATCCGGTTGAATTTGACCGATAGCCTTTGTTATGTTCACCTTAAGGGCATAGACCTGCGACTTCAGGAAACCCCCAAAAAAATGTCTAGTGGAGTAAAATCGCATGATCTTGGTAACCAATTCCTGTCACCTCTGCGAGAGACCACCTTACCCTCAAATCGTTCATGCAGAATATCAATCGTGGCGTCCGCGGTGTTGCCCGTAGCGCTATCCTGCCATCAAAAAATGATTATCATCGTTCTGTAGCTCTTGCTATTTACAGTGACCGCCTCACCAACGTCGTTTTCGAAAAAGTCTGAACCAATGACGTCACCGGCACAAAATCTACACCAAAACTCTTGAGGATACATTGTTACCTGGTGAATCTCGTGTGGGTGGGTGTCGTCCCATATAATTATGGAGATTTTGCTTGTTAACACAACCATTCACTCAAATAGGCTATTCATCCAACAAACGCGCCGAAGTCCAGTCATAAAACAAACGGCGTTGTCTATGGTCATGAACCTTGGATCAGTTGGATCTTGTACGGTTGTAGTCCCAAGTGTCGAAGCCAAATTCCCCAAGTTGGAGACTGCGAAAATCCGAGTTCTTGTGCACGGTAGAAATCGACTGCCTCGGGTTCTGCTGTACACTGTCACGGACCGCGGCGATCGGACGTTCTCGGCCGATCTTGTGTTCCTTTGACGTATGATTTTTGGCTTACTGACTACCGAACCGGTCGACTGTGAAGGGACATAACGTCTACCGTAAAATAGGAACAACGCGCCCACCGTTCGCACTAATGAACATTCATTTTGATAAGAAAGTTTTATCATTTGAACGTACTCGTACTGTTCAATCGCCATAATGATTGACAAATGTCACTAAAACAACATGGCCCCAACAGGCCGTCAAAATCTACCCTCGCCAACTGAAAAACCCTTTATGTCGCAGACCTCCGACGATAGCTAGTAATGAGGCCAAGACAAACTGCAAGCATCCCGCCACAAAGGAGAAGGGTCAAAGTATTAACTACAACCAAATGTTGACGATAATGAATCAAGCTTAATTGCTTTCACCATGCTCGTATGTAAGATGTTCGCCTCTTCTAAAGTTGCTATATATAGCAGTCATGTTGCCAATGAACGATTTTATAAGCCCACCCCGCGGCTTTCCAAACCCTTTAAATCCTCGTCTAGTCAACGAATCATTTGTGTTAATTTCTTATTCTCGTGCCAACCTAATTTCTTAACCCATCTGAAGTGTTCCTCACTAATGAACAAACGAGACTTTTAAATTAATATTAATCACTTATAGCTCCCTGGCATCAAACAGAAGCAACTAAGACGTAATTTGTTTCCTAGCAAATGCTACGAACTTGTATGGGTTCAATGTCGAGCGTTAGGATAGTGTTACTTAATATGAGGCATTAACCAGATTTTCAACAAGTCGAGTGGGAAGTCTGCTTGCCGTCGCCGTATTAAAGCCAATACTTGGGAGTAGTGTCTGCGAAAACTAGATTCGAATTCGTAGGCAAGATACTCAGAGATGACTAATACCAAATTTTACGAACAAAAAAGAGGATGGTCGTAGTACATTGGTAATCAATACCCACTGTTGAGCGGAAGGTCTGTAGTGCAAGTCTGTCCATAGCCAAGAACAATACCTATACGGAAAAACTGCGCAACAACATAAGTTGTGAATGAGAGATGATCAAAAAAATGCTAACGAAGGCATAACGTTCGCAGTAAAAGAACACTTCAAAATTCATACTTTGTGTGTGCATTTCCTATATAACACCTTAATGACATGGCAATAAAAACGAGTGAACAGTGAACTACAACCAAGGCGACAAATTCAGTGGAATCTCTCGAATCATATCTAGGACAACCACCCCCGAAGAGTAGTGAACGAATATCTTGGACAAAAACCATATGTTCAGTTGAATTACCTACCTATGACGCAACGCATACAGCAATTGTGTGTCAAGGTAATTCACCGCACGATGTCAACACCAACCCTTGCACTGACGCAGCATGTACTCCAAAACATGTGTGTGCCGATGACCCATTATGCTGACGGTGCATTGCCGGCAGTAATTTAGCTTTAAGCAATTAATATAATTCAGAGCATTATGCTGACGGTGTATTGCCGGCAGTTGTTAAGATAAGCTAAATTTAAGTATAAAAGATGTAAGCCAATTAAGAAAATATATCAGTCATTCTGAATCAATAGACAACTGATCGTCTTTTTCTTTTTTACGCAACTCCGACGTGAACAAGTTCAAGTGCTTGCTTCACATAACTCTACAAAGAATATATCAAGTTTATGCGCTTGATATTTTAATTCAGGAAAACGCTCCTGAACACCATCTGCACCCCGTCCAGGTTATGTGACAAACACCATAATAGCGTAACTCTTGAACCTGAACAAAAAAAAGGGCCAGGGGAAGGAAGTCTACCCGCGGATCAGGTCACATTGATCCAAGGTGGGTAATCAATGCCACCGTTGGCTCATCTAAGGTCCAATAATCTCACTGCCTCTCTCCAGAATTCTCAAACAAATGTAGAGAACTTTCAAATTTGTGTTGCGAAATTGTCACATTAACTTTAATGGGGCTGGAGGGTGCACCACGTTTTCGTTCTACTTATCTTGCCTACGACTTTGACTTTTATACTGTAACGGCAAGCAGACCTTTCACTCGACTTGTTGATAATCTATTTCATTCTTTATATGGTACAAGGTGGCGCAAAATTAATCATCTAATTTTGTTTTTGAACTACTTTTTTACTAAATACAAAAAATTGTTTTTGAGTGATTTTCCGCAAGAATTTCGGTTCGCATTCCTGTCGAATATCTCCTTAAGGGCTGCGTTATTGGCATAAGCTCACGACTTCAAGTAGGTCCAAAAGAAAGAAGTTTGGGATGGTTAAATCGGGTGATCTTGCTGGCCATGCCAAATCGCTAAAACGGGAAATTACCCGACCAGGAGACGCTTCCCTAACAATAAAAAATGGCTTGTGCTGTGTGTGCGATTTTACCATCTTGTTGAAACTACATACATGTTCGCCTCGTTCATCCAATTCCAGCAGTAAGAAGTCGTTTATCATGGCCCTGTAGCGCACCACACATTGGCTTTGAGTGGATGTAATGACTCTTCGTGCATCATACGCGGATTTTCAGTACCTCAAATACGAAGACGTTTGTTGTTTATTGACGTAACCGCTTAAGTGGAAATGCGCCTCGCCGCTCATGATGATTTTCGACACAAAATCGTTCCCTTTCTTATTGAGATTAGGGATGTCTTGAGAGTATTTCACACGCGACTGACGGTCAGCAGGCATTAACTGATATACTGAACATTTACACGAAAATTCGCTTTAGAGTTCCTCTGGTAATGCCCAATTGCGTGGTCTGTCGTCTGGTTGATGTTTCTTCGTTCTCAGCGACATCGGCAGCCACAGCCGCGATATTCTCGGATGAACGACCAGTCCGGTGGCGGACACGTCCTGCATGGTCATCTGTGTTTCCAATCTGTTCGAGTAGAGTAACTGAGCGCCGGAATGTTTGCCCAGTAGGCGCGATATAATTAGGAAATCGACGTCAAAATTCACGCTGCGCTATCACCACCGACCCATCAACGATGGTAAAAAAAATCGACACAATTATTCCACGTTCTTGCGGAGTATAGCATTCCATTGCTTTTCTATTTGTATACTGCAACTGTGTAGCTCACTAATGTCAAATATGATTGACGTACGACACCATTTGCAAAAATTATATACGAGTAATAACATCTTCCGATAGGGTAATTAATTTGCCGCCACTTTGTAAAGGGTCCGCCATCTAACGTTTTTTTTTTCAAGTAGTGCTTATTTCGTGAATGGTAACACTTAGCTCATGTCTGATTTGACAGATAATTAGTTTTATCCTTCCGCTGAACGAATATGGTTGTGTATACGCTTGAACAACGCTTCGCTAAGTGGGCCTGCGATCGACTTACAGAAGATGCCGATTTTGCCAAAAAAATCATCTTTTCAGATGAAGCTCATTTTGATCTTGGCGGGTATGTAAACAAGCAAAATTGTCGCATTTGGGGCACAGAAAACCCGCACGCATACATTGAAAAGCCGGTGCACCCAAAACGAGCCACTGTTTGGTGCGGATTTTGGTCCAGAGGCATAATTGGGCCATTTTTCTTCGAAAATGAGCAAGGAGTGGCCGTTACAGTCAATGGCGATCGTTATCGGGCCATGTTGAACGAATTTTTGTTCACAAAACTTGAAGAGGAGGATATTGGCAACATTTGGTTTCAACAGGAAGGCGCTACGTGCCACACAGCCGAAGCTACACTCGATGTTTTGCGCCCTGTTTTTGAAGATCGCATTATCAGCCGCAGAGCTGATGTCGTTTGGCCACCTCGGAGCTGCGATTTGACACCGTTGGACTATTATTTGTGGGGTGCCGTCAAAGATAAGTGTTACGCCGACAAGCCAGAGACAATTGACGCTTTAAAGGACAATATTCGTGAGGCCATTGGTGAAATACAGCTGCACACAATCGATAATGTGCTTAAAAATTGGACCGATCGTGTAGGCTACTGCATGGCCAGCCGAGGCAGCCATTTGAATGAAATTATTTTCCATTATTAACCGGAAGGATTCTACTTTCAAATAAAAAAAGAAATTTGAGAAAATATTCAGTAGTTTTTTTATAGCATTTTCAAAAAAAAAAAGTTATTTGGCGGACCCTATAGTATTAAGTAACACTATCCAAGACTATCTTAACGTTAACCATTGAACTATATAAGTTGATGACATTTAGTTGCTTCTGTCTGATGCCAGGCAGCAGATGATTAATATTAATTTAAAATTGTCATTCATTTGTTGGTGATGACCACTTTAGACAGATTAAAAAATTAGTTTAACACGAAAATAAGAAATTGATACAAATGACTCGGTGACTAGACTAGGATGTAAGGGATTTGAACAGCTTCTGGGTGAGCTCATAAAAGCAGTCATTGGCTACATGACTGTCAGTGAGGATTTAATAATGTTAGAAGAGGAGACATTCTTGCATACGAATATGGTGAAAGCAATTAGACTTAGATCATTATCGTCAACATTTGGTCAATGTTAACCCTCTGACCCTTTTGCTCTGTGTCGGAATGTTAACTCTTTGTGTTCCGCCGTAAATTTCCCTCAAAATCTTGCTCGTATACTGCCCTTTTATTTATTTCGTTTTCGGCAAATTAAATGGATAAGGAGACAATACGTCTCTTTGTTCTTCATCCTTCAGTTATATTTCAACTAAGACGTTTCCTACTTTACTTTAATTTGCTTCTCTTTAGACATCATTTAGTATCAGTTTCCCAATTTTTTTGGGACGCCCAGCATTACAAGGACATGGTTGATTTTCGATCAGTTTATAGGCCTTCTTTAAAATCTACGAATAGTTTGAGGACCGTTGCGCGGAATTCCAATTTCTTTTCTAAAGGCATAGTGAAAATCTGGTTCCCTCGGAATCCACACTGGTTTTCGATTATTTCCTTTGCCTATGATGCCAGTCCCTTAAACTAATAGCTTTTCGCTTTAGGGGATCCTAATGAAACAGTGAGGCTTCCATTATTGAAGGAATGTATGGCGAATAATTTCAATGCTATAAAATTCGGGAATTCGACATGGAAAATTCAGGGCATTGCTCGATCAAAATTCATGTCAAACGCAACCACAAATCGCGGATCAATGGGTCGTAGCTTATCAATACGAAGTCGTCGTATTATCACTTGCGGTGAAGAGTACGAGTATATTCATAAAGTTTATTGACACTCTCTTTTCAGTGTTGGTGAATTGGATTTATTCGTCATTGTGGTTCATGTATTTGATTTTATAATTTATATTTCATTCACAATTTATAATTCACATTCACTTCATGCTAGTTTGTATATATATGATGTATGTGTACAGATAGGAAGACCTTTGCATAATTCTTCCCTGCCCAGCTTTCCAAGGTAGAAGACTAAAAGCAAGACTTAAAGTGAATCAGCCTCCAACCTCTTAAAGACCGACGCTATGTTACAGATATTATTTTTATTCACAACTTTCTCAGCGGTAACATTGGCAGCCCCGCATTATTGCACATGGTGCCCCTTAACACCAACCCACGTAATCATCGTTCCGTGCCTTTTTTCCGTATAAACACTCATCGCGCAAATTATGGCTACCACGAACCAATGTCCAGAATGCTGCGCAAAGCTAACTCCAATCTTTTCGACTTTCACCTCAAAAAGTCCAGTCTTAGAATTGCCCTATACCACAACTCTTCACCCCTCCTTAATCGTTTCCACCCTGTCACTTAGTTAATTAGTTAATTAAGTTATTTTTATTAGGGCTTGTATTAAGCTAATAACGTAGGTCAAATCAAAACCATGAGTAGTATTGAAAAAAAAATACTTTTACTTAAGACCTGAGAAATGTATCACCCAAACCAATGGCAACTCATATAAATGAATCTTCGATAGCCGCGGCATCTACCTGCGTTTCTATTCGTGGATATTTTATCACGTACAACCACCATTTCTATGGAAACCTCGCTACATTCCATTGTTGATTCTAAAAACATTCTAGAAATAACTCCCCTACAACGCATTTCATCTGTCACAACTGTCACAGTCCCAAACGACGAGCGCCTTCGCATCTGGCAACGTCGTTCGCCGTCGCTCTCTCAATCTCATTTTTGACATTTCCCCACGATCCGAAAACAAGTTGAAAATTTTCATCGGCGACATTTCTCCAAAGGAATTGTTCGGGTCAGCACGTGAAAAATATTTTTGTGAAAAGTTTTGTGTTTTATTCCCTTGTTTGCGAGCAGAAAAAAAAAATTAAAAAAGCCAAATTGTGTTTGCATTAATTAGCTCGAAGCTAAACTACCAAATCGCAAATCCATCGAACAAAGTTGTCACTTTTTTCTACGTAATTTGAGTTCAGTTGAACTGGGAAAGAAGAACCAACCTAGTGTGTCTGGGTATTAGCGCCCCTCCCTTCGTGAATTCGACCCCCCGCGAAAAAGCTGAATCAACCATTAAATTTCGAAAAGTTGTTAGTTTTTCGAGTCGATCCACTGGCGGATTGGTGTGTCAAAAAGCCGGAGAAGGAACACCGACTTCCTTGAAGGAGTTACATAAGTCATTGTCGTGCGCTAGTCTGTTGAAATATTGTGGAAAATTATGTAAACGCCGCCGAGATATTATCGAGACCAAGGAGCCCATCTAATTTAGAAGAAAGAAGTGAAATCTGTCACGTTTCGTCGATCTTTTGTTTTGCTTTTATCCTAGTTTCTGTTGTGTAAAGTGGACGTAGAAAAGCAAAAAAAAAAAAAAAAAACATTGTCACGCGAGGACACGAGGGCTATAGCTGCTATGTAGCTGCGCTTCCACACTTAGTCTGCGGCCGACAACTTGACTAGGCTTTTTTTATGTAAAGACGTGTTAAATCTAATTTTGTTTAGTAAATCATTTATTGTACGAACAATAATCAGTGAAACAACAGCAAACATTTCGGGAAAGCAAAATCAAAAGAAAAGAGCGAAAAAATCCGAGAAATAGCAAACAGAAAAATATACATAATCCTCCCGCTAACGAGACATGAGCCAAAGAGAGCGCGATACCATCATACACTTGGTCGCTGGCGGGTAAGTGGAAAGTTTTCTACTATTTTTGGTTTTTTTCTTTCATATTTCTTCCTATCTTTTGGATTTTTCTTTCTTTTTCGTGTGTATGTGGTAAATGGATTAAATTGCCGAAAATGAGTGCGATAACGCATGAGCTTTTAAATACTGCTAAATGATACACGTGGAGACTCGGGCAAACGCCAGGGAACGCACGATTTCTAGTCGGGTATGGGGCCTCGCGGTGTGGTAATAAAAAACTACGCAGTACTGCGACTTAATTGGGTCTGGTATCGCGGAACGATATTCGAATTGAGCTGGTGGAACTGCAGTTTCGTCGTCTAGCAATACAGGAATTTCTGGTTTCCCAAAGTGCACAACTACATTGGTGCAAAGACGCATTCTTATTTTCGATTCGTTTGTTTTTATCGTGCTTTTTGCCGGCATCTTCTCGTCAAGTGTTTGTGACTTCATCATCTCACCACTGGCACGTTGTATATGTAGCTACAATGGAGTTGCTTTATGCGCAGTTTGTTTACATCGGTTTCAAGTTTCTCACCGCTACAGTTTCATATGTATGTGCCGGTCGACTGGCTATCAACCCCATAACCACGTCCAAGGTCCAGCTAAATACAGAAATACAGAATCTGTGACAAAAGCACAGGTTGTTCTCGCATTATTTAGCTTGAATTATCGTGAAATTGGAGTTTTCAGGAATTTCTCGCTTGCGTGATCGCCGATAGTGAGAACCAGTTCGGACTAATTGAATTGAAATCGTCGTTAGACGCGATTACAAGGAATTATTAATAGTGATTGGGTTAGGTGCATTAAGACAAACATATAGACGTGACTGTAATCCGATAATAGAACCATGCAACGGAGGGACGTACCGCTCGTTGTTTATTTATTTTTTTATTTTTCTTATTACTTTGTGCCCTTATCGTATTTCACAACATTAAATAAGTCCAAGAAGGTGGCGTAAGAGGACGAGGGAGTGGCGTTATTATGTTACCAATTAACTCATTGGGATGCTACATTTTGAACACGCGCTGGCTTCATTCGAATTATCTAATTAAATTTTCCACATTCCAGACGCAGTGGTTATTTATTTAGAAATTCTTTCATGTGGAATCGTGAGCTCTAGGGGCTTATGCCAATTCGACTAGGGACACTCACAGGCCATTGAAACAGATGTTATCTCGTTTTCAATGTCAACTGCTTGAGAATAACTCAATCGGAAATAAAAGCAGTGCGATGAGTAAGATTCAAGATAACTAGTATGTATCTGTTTTACCAGCTTATACGAAAATAGCCATAAACAAAACCTCATGTGCCTTTAATTATTTACTTTTGCGATAGGATTTATAGCTCAAGAGCATTTACATATATTAGCTCCCATAGGGTTCCTTGATTTCCTAAAGAAGGTTTCTAATGTAAGAAAAAACCAATTGTTGCCACAAAAAGGAGCAATCAGACGGGAAAAGTAATTTAAAGCGGCTATTAAAAGGCATTTTGAGGCACACCTTGTCATATATGAAACTTACGTTTTTCAATATTTTAGTATTATCGTGCCAAACCTTCTCATACATCTGCTCATAATCCTTTTCAATACATTCAATCGTAGAAAAAAAAAATATTTAAAAACCCCGTTTCTCCTCCCCAGAAAACTTGAACTGTACATTTTCAGAAATGCCTTCACTGACCGTCGATTTCCTCTCCTTAAAGCCCTTACAACCCCCCACAAAGTCGCTACTTGTCCTCCAGAGAGGCCACAATCAGTGATCCAAAGAGGCCGCTGTCATGACTCCCGAAACAGTCGCCGCCCATCCTACTAAAAAGACCGCTACAAATCGTCTCGAAATGGTCGCTATCCATCCCACCAAAAAGGCCGCTACCAATCCTCGAAGAGGGCCGCTATCAATGCTCCAAGAAGACCGCTACCAATCCCCCAAAAAGGCCGCAAACAGTTGTCGAAAGAGGCCGATACCAATCCTCCAAGAAAACCGCTCCGAATCCGCCAAGTGGGCCACCACCAATCCCCCAGAAAGCCGATTCTAATCCTCCCAAAATGGTCGCCACCAATCCTGTCCAAAAGGCCGCTCCCCATCCTCCAAGAAGCCCGCTACCAATACTCCCAAAATGGTCGCCGCCAATCCTCCCGAAATGGTCGCTACCAATCCTCCAAGTAGCCCGCTACCCATCCTTCCCAAGACGCTATCATGAATAGTCCGAAAAGACGGCTACTAATCCTCTGCGAAGGCCGCTATCAATCCTTCAAAAAGGCCACTACCAATCCTCCAAGAAGGCAGCTACCAATCCCCCCTAAAAGACCGCTTCCAATCCCCCCTAAAAGACCGCTTCCAATCCCCCCTAAAAGACCGCTTCCAATCCCCCCCTAAAAGACCGCTTCCAATCCCCCCTAAAAGACCGCTTCCAATCCTCCCCAAGAGGCTATACGAATCCTCAGAAAAGACGGCTACCCATCTTCTCGAAATTGTCACTACCAAATCTTTCCAAAGGGCCACTATCAATCCTCAAAGAAGGCCCTCTCACAATCATCCGGAAAGGCCGCTACCAATCCTCCAAAAAGGTCATGCTCCCAACAAAGCCATTACGGCCTTTAACATTAAAAAAAAACTTTACTAAAAAAAAACATAATGTGAACTACAACCAATGCAAATTCAGTCGAATCTCTCGAATCATATCTAGGACAACCACCCCCGGAGAGTAGTGAACGAACATCTTCGACACAAACCATCTGCACCCCGTCCAGGTTGTGTGACAAACCTGCACGAATTATATAAAAAAAAGGAGGCATTCCAAAACAAATGGCTTCATTGAGCTAGCATATCCTCTCCAAGCCTCCCAATTGGGCCTTCCGAAAAGAGTGAAAACTTCCAATGAACCTCCAATCACTCAAAATTCCTCTACGAACGAAATGCCTACCTTTGCCTTTAAAACTACTGCTGTGAAGCTACTCAAAAAAACATTTACCCTGCTTTTGATAAGACATTCACTGAGCCTTGCTAAAGACTTGTTTCAAATATGGAAGTAATTCATTACTGAACATTTAAATAAAGAACCTTTATAAAGTCTCTGGGCGTTCCAAAAAGTCATTTCCTAACCCCTCAAAGTTTCCTTTAAGATAACCCCAAAAAAAAGCTTCTCTACATTCACTTTTCCAAGGAGCCTCTTCATTTTATTCGGGGAACAAATCTATAGGAAATCAGATCGGCAAATGTAGACTAAATGGAAAGAAAGTCGGAAAAAGATAAATAATTAACGAAAGGTGCCGTCTCAAGTTTCAAATAATCTAATTATCCCAGTCTAGCTAGTGGCTTGATATAATGATTGTTCTTTTGTGTCTTATCGTCACTTAATGGCATTTCCTAGCGAACGTTGAACTTCAATCTCTCCATTGTGCTCGCACGAACCTGGTAGACGAGTCAATCATTCGAGACGAAATCGTGCTTTTCTCTAACTTTCCGATTTGTCACAACCGCCTTAGCGCATAATAAAGGCACTTAACTATGCCGACTACGACTGGCTGATTCTGTCACTTTCGAGCCAGTTCCACTGAAACACATTTATTTTAAGAGCTAATCGCCCACAACTAAATGGTGCACCCAAGGCGTTATTGTGCCATAAACAAACGGAAAGCAAAACAGTCGACAACATCGCAGCTAACACCGTGCAGCCATTGAACGACATGTTTTCCTAAGCGCTTATAGCTTATTCAAACCTATTCGTCCACTCTGCCACGACAAGCTCGTAATTTGTTTATTTGCTCTTCCCTCGCCCCACACTCGGGCCGGAATGTCGTTGCAAAAAACCGAAAAAAGTGTTGAATACTCTCTGAGGTCAACCGCTGTCTACTTGAAACCCCACTACCAAGTCAACCACACGCTCGTCATTCACAAGCCAGCGAATTGCAAAAGATTTCAAATCGATGTTTACGTGCTCCGCGCTCTCTATCGTTACAACCCGCCGACACTCGGCTCTCGGCCCGTCCAAGGCCAATTTATCTCTCAATTGAATATTCTCTAATTAGTCAAAACAAAAATTCCCGGTGAGCCATTGTATCTATACTGCTCGAACATAACAGCTACAATGGCTCTTGTAGATACACAGACGTAAGTGCAAGTTGATTAGAAATCAACGGCTGCACGTTTACAACACACACGATTCTAAAAATAGACACGCCGGACTACCACAACTACGAGTACAACAACAAAAACAGAAAACAGTGAAGCAACTTTTTTATTTTGTTTTCGTATCGCGCTTTAACTTTACTTGACGAATCTACTTCGAAACGCCGGATGTTGGCACAGATGCTGCTTATCGTTGTTTGAATGTTGGTTCGCGTTGACGCGAGCTAGAGCGCCCGAGTGACGTCGGAGCGATGACCCACGCGAGGGGATTTCGAATTTTTGGCTGATAAGCCAAGCATGTCAATAATGAATATGACGAGGTGGTTTCACGTGAAGGGCAGCTGTGTGCGATAGAAGCTCTTTCGTATTGGGCGGTATAATTAGGAAGAACACTTTGAGTTCACATGATGGGGGGCACTGGTCGTGGGCATGTTATTAGTACCTGCTGACGTAGTGGAAAACTTGAACATGCGGAATACGATAACACCTTGACGGCGGTCATAATGACCATGTTCTCAAGTACTTTTCTGTATGGCCACATGGTTAGCGTCTTTCTGATTGAAATTACACACTCCATGATATCAGAATGCTTCGAAGTGGTGATAATAAAATACTATCGCTTTTCGGTCTAGATAGTGGATGTGTATTCCGTGTTCTTTGTCAAGAGGGGGCTTATCTTATCTAGAAACAGGTTTAACACAAATTTAATATTTAAAAAATCCAAAGTCGTGTAGTTCACTTGATGAAATGTTGGATTTTTTGGAAGTCAAATGGTAGCATCCCAAGATACGATAAGACATTTTCGTTTTGGCTTTTTGACTGTAGGTATGCTTTAGGATAGACCTTGACATTCATGGAATAGGTTTGTAGATCGTGCTTTCTTTTTTTTCCTATGAGCTAATCAAATGATAATTTTAAGACCTTCAGTTCCAAATTTCCAAATTTGAAATCAATTTCAGCCCTGAAGCCAATTACGACTCTACGTCAGCTTCAGCTCTGAAGTCAATTTCAGCCCTGAAGCCGATTACGACCCTAGGTCAGCTTTAGCTCTAAAATCAAACTCAGCTCTGAAGACAATTTCAGCCCTGAAGCCAATTACGACTCTACTTCAGCTTCAGCTCTGAACTCAATTTCAGCCCTGAGGCCAACGTTGAAGTCAACTGAATCCAACTTAAGCCCTGAAGTCAACTTCAACTATTCGACTTCAGCCCTGAAGTCCACTTCAACTATGAATTCGACTTCAGCCCTGAAATCAATTTCAACTATGAATTCGACTTCAGCACTGAAATCAACTTCTATTATGAATTCGACTTCAGCCCTGAAATCAACTTCAATTATGAATTCGACTTCAGCCCTGAAATCAATTTCAATTATGAATTCGACTTCAGCCCTGAATCAACTTCTACTATGAATTCGACATCAGCCCTGAAGTCAACTTCTACTATGAATTCGACTTCAGCCCTGAAGTCAACTTCAATTATGAATTCGACTTCAGCCCTGAAGTCAACTTCAATTATGAATTCGACTTCAGCCCTGAAGTCAACTTCAATTATGAATTCGACTTCAGTCCTGAAAGTCAGCTTCAATTATGAATTCGACTTCAGCCCTGAAGTCAACTTCAATTATGAATTCGACTTCAGCCCTGAAGTCAACTTCAATTATGAATTCGACTTCAGCCCTGAAATCCACTTCAACTATGAATTCGACTTCAGCCCTGAAATCCACTTCAACTATGAATTCGACTTCAGCCCTGAAGTCAACTTCTACTATGAATTCGACTTCAGCCCTGAAATCAATTTCAACTATGAATTCGACTTCAGCCCTGAAATCAATTTCAACTATGAATTCGACTTCAGCCCTGAAATCAATTTCAACTATGAATTCGACTTCAGCCCTGAAATCAACTTCTACTATGAATTCGACTTCAATCCTGAAAGTCAGCTTCAATTATGAATTCGACTTCAGCCCTGAAGTCAACTTCAACTATTCGACTTCAGCCCTGAAGTCCACTTCAACTATGAATTCGACTTCAGCCCTGAAATCAATTTCAACTATGAATTCGACTTCAGCACTGAAATCAACTTCTATTATGAATTCGACTTCAGCCCTGAAATCAACTTCAATTATGAATTCGACTTCAGCCCTGAAATCAATTTCAATTATGAATTCGACTTCAGCCCTGAATCAACTTCTACTATGAATTCGACATCAGCCCTGAAGTCAACTTCTACTATGAATTCGACTTCAGCCCTGAAGTCAACTTCAATTATGAATTCGACTTCAGCCCTGAAGTCAACTTCAATTATGAATTCGACTTCAGCCCTGAAGTCAACTTCAATTATGAATTCGACTTCAGTCCTGAAAGTCAGCTTCAATTATGAATTCGACTTCAGCCCTGAAGTCAACTTCAATTATGAATTCGACTTCAGCCCTGAAGTCAACTTCAATTATGAATTCGACTTCAGCCCTGAAATCCACTTCAACTATGAATTCGACTTCAGCCCTGAAATCCACTTCAACTATGAATTCGACTTCAGCCCTGAAGTCAACTTCTACTATGAATTCGACTTCAGCCCTGAAATCAATTTCAACTATGAATTCGACTTCAGCCCTGAAATCAATTTCAACTATGAATTCGACTTCAGCCCTGAAATCAATTTCAACTATGAATTCGACTTCAGCCCTGAAATCAACTTCTACTATGAATTCGACTTCAATCCTGAAAGTCAGCTTCAATTATGAATTCGACTTCAGCCCTGAAGTCAACTTCAATTATGAATTCGACTTCAGCCCTGAAGTCAACTTCAGGGAAGTAAAACTCAGCTGCAACTTCAGATTTTAGGTGAAACTTAGTTTCGAAGTCTGCTTCAGCTCTAAATACAATTTCAGTTCCAAATTCGTGTTAAGTTCAAGTCGAACTTCATCTTCAAGTTCTATGTTTTCAAGACTTTCGTAAAAGCTTTTAACTGCTTGGTTGTGTAGCAGAATGTTCTTTAAGTTGAAGCTACACATGCCTTTATACAAATAGTTGTTATGTTATTGCCGTTCACACTTTCAAAATATTTCTAAGAAGAAAACTAATTTTAGATAAATGAAGACTGGAAATAAAAAACAATTTTTCGCAGATGCGTGTGTCATACTTCACTTGTTGTTTAAGGTCATTGGTCGCTTGTGGTTAATTCAAAACGAATTCCAGGTTAATTTCGTAAATCGTTTTCGGATTAAAAACAATTCGAACCGAAAATAAGTCCAAAAACCAGTTTTCGCTTATTATTTTCATCCATCCACCCAGCGCAATTCCAGTTTCTCGCGGTTTGAAATCTTCACCTTCGCCACCAAATTTCTCTCTCTCTCTCTCTCCCCGTCGCAGTGTCCCAAAACGGATGAAAACAAAATGAAAAAAACAAGCACAACTGTGACAACCACGCATCGATCCAATTAGACGAACCGACACCAAACAGCTGATGTTTGTTGTGAAAATGAAAATGGATATCGAGACATGACGTGCCCAGCTTCACGTACGCACTTTTCTTATTTCTCCTCTGCTACGTCCCGCCCAGGGCTCCTGAAGTAAAGCGAATGAAAAACAACATTCCGAGGAAGAAGGCCAAGCTGCAAAGACTCGTACACAAGGGTGGGTACAGGTTCTATATGCCTGCGAATGTGTGCACAGCATATAGATATCTAAGCGGAAGATAGGCGTTTTCCAACCGGCAAACGTGACTACAAAAACGTAAATAAAGTTTTCCTCCGCAGGGGAAATGTAAGGTGGATTCTATTTGTGGACCGTGTAATCTGCTCTTTTATCAATTTAACCTACTTTTCTATCGCATACAAGCACGAAAAGCGAGCAATAAAAAAGAAAACTCCGAGTACTCAGTGTAAATTGGGTTCGAAAACAACTTAAGTATCATAGTAAGGAAAACAATAGTTGATAAGGTTAAGGCCAATAACGCTGCCTTCATAGAAGCGAGTCCACGCGCATGGGTCTGGCGTAGGCAACAAATTGATCCCAATGTCTTGATGACTCTCATAAATTATTTTTATTTAAAGCAACAAAATTTGTTTACAGAGACTCTGTTTACTCAAAAATCCATCTATCCAATGCTAACGATCTGAACAGCCAGGTGCGGGGGTCTATAAACAAAAACAAGATAATTGTGTTGAGAGATCGTCGAGATTGTCCCGATCGAATTCGACCATCCTTTCCAACGATTCACGTTTTGAAATATATATAATTGAAAGAGAAACAACGTAATAATGACAAGATATCTCGAGAATAGCCTCCTAATTAACCTTAACTTTTGCACAATTTTTTGTTTATATTTACACTTATCGGGGATAGTCTAATTCGCTACGTTTATACGGAAGAATGACTGCGCTATATTCATTCTCATTTAGAATGTGGTCATTCACAGCAATCTGATTCATAAGTGTAACCATAAAATGAATTAAACATTTATTCCGAAAAGACACGACATATTTGCCAGTTACACATAATTTAAGTGCGCATTGAGCACCAATTTGTTTGAACTTTCATTCGCGGTGTGTTAAAAATAAATTTCGCTAATTCGGTAACAGGGTTCACACCTTTGTGGTTCTTGAATTTTTACGTTAAACAAAAATCCACCTTTTTTTTAAATTAAAACGATTTAATAAAAATTTATTTGTTGTCTAACATCCCATCTAGGTAAATGAGGCGCGAATTTACCATTTCTATGACGAAAAAAAACAATTTGCCATAACTCGCAAATTATGAATTTTGTTTTTGAGAACAGACATGCAACTTTATTGTTTTAATTTAACAAGGCATTTATAATTAAAAGGAACACCTATATCCCTTATTATGGAAATTGAAATAGGTGTTAATTTAAAGCAATGTTGTTATATTTTATTTAATATTTCATTTAGTTTTTTAGTTTTTCGTCGCAATATTTCTGTTGCTTTTCTAAGGAATTTTGTAATTTAGGGCACCTTTGTTGCAGTTGAAATAAATGTTTATAAGCTAGTAAAGAGCTTTAATAAAAAGGGATCTTGATGACAGCCGACTCGCTAATATTTACCTAACCGCGCTAGAGACTCCGAACCTAACTCAATACTTCACTACTGAAAATTCCAAAAGTTATCAATAATTTCTTCTTTTTTTCACCCTCATATATGCAATTTTAAAAAATCGTTTTTTATAGGAATGTAGTCTTAGGTTACGTGAAAAATAAACTGAAAAAATCCAAGTAACTATTGTATTAATATTGATTACATATTTTGAAAAAGCTCGTGGCATAGCCTAAAACAAGCTTAAATAACAACTAACTAAAAATACCTTACTGGCCCAAAAAATGTCATTCGGCCTACGATTAATTTATAATAATTTAGGGAAATAAAAAATTTAGGCTAAGAGAAATAATATTTTTAAAAGAGTTAGCCACGGAAGGATAAATTATTGTAGACGTAAACAAGTGATCATGTGTCTTCATATTATTTAGGAATTTTCATATTATTTCTGAATGAAAACAGCAGGGCAATTGCGAATTTTATTGTGACACAAAGAAACCTTGCATTTGAAGCACCCAGTCCGTAAAAATGTTTTGCAACGAGGAAGTTTGCAACTGTTTTTACAACTCCACATTTTTTTTTTATATCTTTTGGCGGGACAGGCTTCGTCTGACCTCCGTGATTTTGAGCCTCTATCTCCCATTCTACATTACTACTTGAGGGTCTTCCTTTCATACTTTTTATAAGAACATAATATCTCTGCAAGTTCTGATTCTGCAACTTAATAGTGAACACGAAATAGACAACTTGAAGTCCCTTTAATAGGGTTTGTTGGGTAGGCATTGCTCCATTGTACAATACTGCCGTAGTGGAACACATTGAGAGAGCGCCTCTGATTAAATGTTGCCGTTTATCCGTTTATAATAAATGTATTGAAGTTTTCCGCAACAGGCCTTTTTTATGAAGACAGTGATTAGTTTGGGTGCCCAACAGTCTTGTGCTGTGCATTATCATTTCCTTCATTTATTATTTCCTGAAACCTATTTATCATCATTATTTGTTGTATATGATCGAAGCATTGAAGAAGATTTCAGTAGCAATTACTGGAGGACAATTGGAGACTTTGTTTTTTGGATGGTATACAAATTTGTTTGTTTGACAATGACTATATCCTCATTAAATAAATTCGGACAAAACTTGGTATGGGGTTTCAAGTGCGGCTAATCGAGAAGAAAGATCTGTATTACCCAATTGCACTTTTTCCATATACATAAGGTCCCTACTTCGCTGCCTTCAAGCTGCAGTACCAATAATACCTGGCTATGATTGATTATACTAAGTTCCTGGAGCTGGATTATTGAACTGATCCTCAATTTTCATTATTGTCCTTTAATTCTTTTATTAGATCCTTTGTTTATCTCTCTTCATCTCGAGTAAATCCTCGACATCGTTACCTTGTAGCCAGTTAGACATCCTAAAAAGCAACCCAGAATAAGCCAAGGAAGACATCAAAAACACCTATTTATTATTGTTTATGTGAGAAACGCATAATATAGGCACTTGACAGTATTTCTCAAAAATGTCGCATATATCAAATACAATTTTAAATGCAACATCAAGTCCCTTATTGAAAACTCGACAATTGAAAATATTTCTCCAAATAACACACAGAATTTTATTACCTACCACATTCAAATGATAAGTTTCGACAAGATTTCTCGTGGAGCCATTCTCCTTAAACTTAAAACTATTTGCTTTCTACCTGGACCAACAATATGTAAGTACATTAAAAAATGACACTATAAAGTTCTCCAAATGTATCCAAAGCGTTTGTAGAAATTAATGGAGTTCCCCAAGGCGGTTATCTTGGACCTATAGTTTTCATTCGAAGAGGTTTTTCACTAGGCGTATCTTAACTTTTTAATAAATTGCATGTGAGATTGGCTATTCAAAATCGAAGCTCTTAATAGTGCGATGGATTACTCTCTCCCCAAATGCAGGAATTTAGCTTGTTCAAGATGTCGTTCAATCAAAAACGCTTCATCACTGAAGATGAAAAGTTCGATAAAATTTGCAACATTAGCCAAATTGAGGCTGGATGTCTTCGGCATCAGGGGAGCTGCGGTGATCACCAATCCATTACACATTCCAGTGAATAACCGCCAGATCATATGAGTCAACTCTGCTCTTATTTTTTTAAAAGGCTGCTCAGAGACTCAATTCTAGAAAATGCTAGTTGGGTCCCCATCTCACGATACCAATTTCTTTGAATTGAGGTTATTTAATACGGTATAGTTTTGATTGACAGATTTACGTAACCACAATCCAGGATGGTAAATGTGCCTTTAACTCATATTACGAGGGTGGTCCGGTAAGTACTTAGCCTCACCGCCAGATGGCGCAAGTATCGCAAGAGCGTGTGGAAGCGGGAGTGTCCGCGAATTCTAGAAAAATGGAAAAAGAGTAGTATCGGTCGGTGATTCGATTCTGGTTTTTGGAAGGGAAATCGCGCAGCGAAATCAAAGAGCGTTTGGATGCTATGTACGGTGACTCTTCTCCTTCGATGGCGACCATCAAAAATTGGTCGCACGTCGGTTTTTGATGAGCCACGTGCAGGTGCCCCGAAAACGGCTACCACGGAGGATAACGTGACAAAAATCCGCGATCTCGTATTGGCAGACCGCCGATTGAAGGTGCGCGAGATAGCTGAGACAGTAGGCATTTCAAATTATCGCGTGGTAATTTTCTGCATGAAATTTTGGGCATGAGAAAGCTGTCGGCCCGATGGGTGCCGCGTTTGCTCACTCCGGACAACAAGCGCAACCGTGAGACCACTTCAAAGCAGTGTTTGACGCTGTTTAAGCGCAATCCGAAGGAGCTTCTGCAGCGTTTCGTGACAGTTGACGAAACATGGATCCACTGGTACATACCAGAGACCAAGGAACAGTCGACTCTACCCGGCGAACGTGCTCCGAAGAAGGCGAAGACTGTCCCATCGGCCGGAAAGGTGATGGCCACCGTTTTCTGGGATTCACAAGGTCTGATCCACATCGACTACCTGGAGAAGGACAAATTATTGGGCCGAATTGAAGAAAGAACGGCCACACTTGGCGAAGAATGATAACGAACTGGCTCACACCTCCGCCTTCGCCACGGCCAAATTGGTCGAATTGGGCTACGAACTGCTGCACCATCAACCGTATTCTCCAGATTTGGACCCGTGCGACTTCTTTTTGTTTCCAAACTTGAAAAAGTCACTCGCCGGGCAGAAATTTCAGTCGAATGAGGAGGTCATCGCCGCCAGGGATGCCTACTTTGCAGACTCGAAAAAATGTATTTTTCAGACGGGTTAAAGAAGTTGAAGCATCGCTGGGTCAAGTGTATTGAGCTAAAAGGAGACTATATTGAAAAATAAATCGCCATTTCTCCAAAATTGTTGTTTTTCTTTTGTAGGCTAAGTACTTATCGGACCACCCTCGTACTTATTAGCAAATGTGTTTAGTTTCTTCCCTAAAAGAATAAAGATTCAATTACAATAGAGCTAGGCGAACTTATATCTGCAACATTTTCAAAGAAATATGGCCTAATAATAAGACCTATCAAAAATTCCCTGAACTCATGGATGGATAGGTAGTTTCACTATTTCTCTTAAGTTTTCGGAGCTCAGAATAATTTCATATAAAAAACCATAGTCTGTTCAAGGCTTTACTTCTTGTGTCAAATGGAACCTGTTTTCATGTACGCCAAGGTGCAAAGTAGTTGCATTTTTCTGCGATCGTCTCGAAATAGGCACAGCCGGTTTTCAGTTAAAATCGATCAAAAATATAATCAACTTCTATTTTTTACGTATCTCTCAGAAATCGCCGCAGTGATTTAACAATTCAATGGCACCAACCCTAAAATAACGCCTTTTATTGCATAACCTTTTACAATAAAATCACATGGAAAACCGTTGAGTTCATTATTTTGACTGGTTTACCCACAAACGATTTTTATTTAATTTGTTTTTGATAATGCCTCACTTATGTTTATCTGCCTGTATCTCCACGGGCGATGCGCGCAGCATTGACAATGACAATATACGATTAAGATTGGCATTTCATTGCTCTCTACATCTTTTGTAAAGTGTCACTCAGATTTTCGGTCACTCTCATTCCATGATTTCACTTCATGCCATTTTGAAAAAACCTTCATTGCCTTCCTAAGGGGACTATGCTACGTGAGTGCGATCCAGAGTATGCTCACCGAGGTATCTATAATTATAAAAAAAAAAAGAAAAACCGAAAAGTATATTTTTAAAATATAACCAAAAACAACTGACGCCTTTGGGTTATCTCACAGTTGACCTCCACCGCTTTATTGACGAACTTTCACGACTTCCCTTTTCAGTTATTTTTAGTTTACCAGACTATACAAGTTTGAGTCACTTTTAGGAGGTCGATAAGCAAGTAGCAATAAAATGTTTGATGCGCGGCCTTCGAATGGCTTGACATAATTTCGTTTTGGTTGCTAATTTGTCGGTAGATAAGTCTTTCATAGTCTCTAACAGCGATAAAAAGTGATTGCTTTCAGGAAAGTCGTGAACCATTTTCTATATTTTGCCCGTTTCACTGCCGAAAGTCACGTAAGTGAAAAAATCGTTTATAGTCGTTGGGACATTGCGCTAATTTAATGATGCCAAAAAGTCGATTAACGACGTAGGCACTTTCTGCCGGTCAGACAACAATTGCCCCAACGACAAACCGCTTTCGTGGTTCGATTTGCTTTAATGATTCTCACGTTCCGGTTAGTACTCCCTCAGATTACGCACAAAAAATTATTATCAATTAGGAAGGTGATGCTAAGAATTTAGAAAAGCAAGCGTTTCCTATCAAGTGGCAACGTGATAGACACTATCAATGGAGCGTTGAAAAAGCCACATTTACGAAGACAATTAGCTGAAAGCTGAATATTTTAAATAGTATCCTAAATTAAGGGTACATTTGAAAGCTGTTCATAATCGCTACATCAGGAAGTCATAGAATTTCGCACTTCCCAAGTGCGATATAAGATTTTCTACGCCATGCGCTACTATTGGCACTTCTCCTTAGAACCTTTTGATACTTATAGAACAAACAAATAAATAAAAAAAATTAAACCTTTTTCCTTCTGCACACTGCAATTGTTATT
The DNA here is from genome assembly GCA_958301585.1 of Merodon equestris. Lineage (NCBI taxonomy): Eukaryota > Metazoa > Arthropoda > Insecta > Diptera > Syrphidae > Merodon > Merodon equestris. The sequence continues at coordinate 39,004,417 of OY284416.1, read as the reverse complement.
TTTCCCTTTGCAAGCCTCACTTTTAAACTTCTTTTCAGAGCAACCGCGACCGGTTACCTATCTGGTATCCTAATCATGGTACCTAGAGACGATTTCCGAAAATTGCTTCCAGCCCGCTGGTATGCAGTATTCGAACAAAACGCCCGAGATGGACGCTGCTGTGGTGAGTCTTTCGATCAATACATTTTTTTTGTTGTTGTTCTATTGCGATCTATTTGACAACATCTGTCACAATTAATTCTATTCAGGAATGAAATACATTATTTCAGATTTCGAAATTCGATTTGACGAGGCATTTCTGAAAGTTCAGCTTTTTTCCAGTTTGCTTTTGGAAAATACAAAACCTTGGCAGCAGGCAATTTGGTTAGGTGCTAAAAATAAACGGAATATTTTGAGAATTTCATAAATTTTCGGCCGTTGTGGATGGAGTTGGTCAATAACGATAACCGCATGAATTGACGATTTATTTTTGTTTTAATGTATTAAGCTTTGGTTTATGATTAAATTGCCGTTAATGCATTCACTCATCATCTGGGATATTTTGGGAAGCCCACATGAACGTCGGATTACGAAAAATAGACTTGATACGTGATTTAATTGAAAACCCAAAAATACGGGAATATTTTCAGTTGTATTTCACATGAAGCGATTTGTTTTAATTAATTGAATTTAATATTATTTGGAAGATAAAGCAAAAGTCTTAGTCAAGAATAAAACTCCCAAGCACACACGGACATATTAAGAAATATTGATGTTTTGTTTTTAATACCAAAACCACTTGGACTCCCAGCAATAAATTCCTCGAAGCGCCAACCTTCTATCTTAGGCGTACAATGTATGTTAAAAAAATATCGGCAATTTTCAATTCTTCCAAAGAATTTAATTTATTCGTCTGCGCCCCTTCAAAACAGTTCGCATTTGATATTATACACACATGCCAGCGCTCTTTCTATTCGCATAAACATTACTGGGACTCGATCTTTGGGATAGATAGTCAGTATTAACTTGAATAAAAACCGGACATTTTTATTGAATAGCCATTTATTGGTGTTCAATCAAGAGAATATTAATACATCCCGCAATGGTTTAATCTAGTGAATGTTTCGAAAGACACCGTTTTTCAACGTCTTCTTCAAGCATTTGTGAATGTCATCACCGGAGACTAACGATTTTAGGTATCCAAAAAGGAAAATAATCGAGAGCTATAAAATCACCAAATTGGCCTCCAACATTTACAAGTCCATTAGCTAACTGAATATTCCTTTCAATAAGTTTTATTTGCTTAGTGATACATAACGCCTTACTGCTGGAACCACATCACTTCCATATTCATACCATTCAATCGGGGAAAGAAAATGTCATTAATCATGGCCTTATAACGAATACCATTGGTCGTAGAACACTGGTCAAATTTTTGAAAAAATATAGTCCGATGACCACACATCAGTATGCATTTTATGGGATGTAATGGCGTTCGAGTTGCTTTTGGGCCCATTCGCCAAAATTTCGACGCAAACAATAATCATTCGGCTTTAACTCTTATACGAATTGGATCTAGTAAGCCTTCAAATTAAGGTTTTTGCGTAAAATTTTCCATAAAGAGGACGGACAAATAATAAGCAGTTGTGAACCTCGAAAGGAGAATCTGTAAATTTGGGTCTTCTTTAACACTCTTGAACGGCGGCAATGTTCTCTTCTTATGCATCTTGGTGCTTCTGCCTTACCAAAATAATGTTGTGCGAAAACAGTCATCAATACGGTGAATAGTGGAATGGTAGTCATCAGCCGACTGCTGAGCCCAAGGTCTGTCGCTCAAGTCTGTCCATTGTCAAGAACAATTCCTATACGGAGAACTGTGCACAACATCAGTTGTGAATTATGAAGATCAAAAAAGTGCTGACGAAGGCATACCACTCGCAATTTAAGAATTTCAAAATTCATACTTTGTGTGTGCATTTCCGATATAACACCTAATTGACGTGGAAACAAAAAAGTTACTGTGAATTACAACCAACGTGACAAATTCAGTCGAATCTCTCAAAAAATCGTATTTAAGACAACCACCTCCGGAGAGTAGTGAACGAACACCTTCGACACAAACCATCTGCACCGTCCAGGTTGTGTAACGAACAAAAGGAAATGCTTTTTGCGTCCCAAGCGCAAAAAATCCAAAACCAGGCGCGTTCAGATTGACCGCAAGACAGAATCGCTTTAGCAAGGAGCCGAAGCTCTATTTGGTGACAACAGAAGGGCTCGGTCTATTATGAGCTGTTAAAACCTAGGAAAATGGTTAATACTAAAAAATTTACTGACTGATTTGAACTGTTAGATGCTTGAAAAAATGCCAGAAATGCGAAAGAGGCAACACAAAGTTATATTTCTTCATGGCACTGTTCAGTCACATGCGGCAAAACTGGCTCTAACACATGCGTCCTACTCAACAGACTTGATTCGTACGAAAATGTGAAAAGCATGTATTTTAGTAGATAAAATCTAAATAAAAATGACACTGGCAGTTTGTAATCTGACATTTGATTTGACAAATATAAATGTATGACAAAAAAAACCCTTTCTTTAGGCATGGTTGCAATTTAATCTGATGACTACAATAGGCCGTTGCCGTTCAAAAAACAAAACGAGCATGTCCTTCACACTCGAATAAACTTGCTGAACCTTATCAACATTATTGGCGATAAAGAATGTCTCTCCCTGGGTGGCGGAACCTTAGTTCGACCTTTATTTTTATCTTTATCACCTTCTATGAGACCTTTTAGTAATTAATCGTTATTGACTTCATTTAACAATATCCATCCACCGCCGTTCCGTACTTTAAACATTCAATAAAACTCAATGCCACAAGCCACTTGCTACGTCATGAACTTCAGCGGCGTCCCAAATTTTGATTCGATTTCATAGGTCGGTATGTACTGGAGCATTTAGGGAGCTCGTCATCCTCAACGTCTCTACGCCCTTCTAGAAAACGAAAACCGCACTCTTACTTAAGTCTCACCATAAGTAGCACTTCTGAATTGAAACTGAAAACTTTGTCAACAATCGTACTAAATTTCAGTCACTATAATAAAACAAAACCAGTTTTGCGCGCAAATTGGATTAATATTATCCACGAAATCACAGATTTCCCGTCTTTTTTTGAACGCAGTTCTGTGACCAAATTCAAAGGTGGCTTTGCGATTGAATCTTTATGGACATATCCGTTCGCAAAGATATATTTTTAGTTGGCAGTACTATCATTGACGTCAGCGTTAATTTTCATGTCATTATCTTCATTGATTTCATAATAACGCTTGGGTTTTTTAAACAATTAAAAGTGAATTTGGTGGTGTTTACAATGTCTGATTTTATTCAGCAAGGAAGTTACGTTAAGAAGACGGTTTTTCTAACCGGGCTTTGTTGGAGAAAAATGTTTACAAGTAGTACATAGGATTCCAGAAAACAAACAGATGGTTGAAAAAATGTGATTTCTAGATAGGTTCACATCACTGGTGAACTGCACGTGTTCAAATTAAAATTATGGAATGACTATTAAGGACCTTGTTTATTTTTCTGGCAAGTCTACAAGTCTGTTCACAGCCATAACAATTCCTATACAGAAAAACTATGCAACATTAGTAGTGAACGAGAGATGATAAAAAAATGCTGACAAAGGCATAACTCTCGCAGCATAACATCACTTCAAAATTATTATCTGTGTGTGCATTTCCAATATAACACCCTAATGACATGGAAACAAAAAAGTTATTGTGAACTACAACCAACGCAAATTCAGTTGAATCTTTTAAATCCTATCAAGGACAACCACCCCTAGAGAGTAGTGAACGAACATCTTCGACACAAACCATCTGCTCCCCGTCCAGGGGACGAACCCTATTAAAAAAAATTGAAACAACAATGAACGTCTCATTTGATTGCGAAAACATTCGATGTCTTTGAAAAAGTGCATTGTTTTCGTATTAACAATTGTAAAGAGGTGATTTCTGACTATGAGATGATCAAGAAGCTCATCATTACTAGAATTGAGACTTGGACTTAGCTCCTGGTGACTTCAGGCTGTTCAGTAAACTAAAAAGATCACTCCGGGGGCACCGTTTCGAGTTTATAGAGGAGATTCAAAGTGACTCGCAGTGTGAACGGAAAACCATTTCAAAAATCAAGTTTAACAGATGTTTCCAAAATTGATCCAACGTTGATTTAGGTGTATTTGGTTGGAGGGGCTTTGATTTGGAAGAACTAAAAAAAAAATTATAAAATTGTTGTGCGAAGGCATCTTTACATTTGTTTACAGTAGTGGTCAATCCTACATTCAGAACTTATTAGATAGTTTGTTCTTCGGAAGTAAGCAGCATTCCCGAAACATAAAAATCCTCAAGGTCAAGAGCTTTCTAGCTGCATTAATAACGAGTCTTATAAAATATGAACTGTCAAAACTCGATTCGAAACTTTTTTGCTGGAACTACACAACGAATGCCGGTAAGTAACTTCTGAGACGGAAAGAAATCTTCCCATCGGACTATGGACAATTAATTTTGGCAGCTTTGTAAATTCTGTAAAATTAAAAGTTAGCTCATGTAGTAAATCGTCATCTTGAAACTGATAGCCATTACTGATATAGTAAGTGAAGAAGTCTATAGACTACTGGGTCGAACTAATTTCTGTCACGGCATTTTAAACCAGAATAAGTGGAATTCAACACGCACTTAATGTAACACCGTGAAGGATCCAGCACTAATTGATTTTCGTGCACCAAGTCATCTACATAAAAAAAAGACTATTATCTCTCAAGATGACTGACGAACTAAATTTAACTTTGTCTACCTTCCAAAAAGTTTATATTGTATCAAACAATACACGTGAATGTACCAACAACTTTATTATGTTTTGTCCAATTTGAACAGTCGCTACTTTGCTTAATGAGAGATTCACCCTACACGTACGGAATTGCGCCCTACAATGACGCTGTGTTACAATATTTTACTAGAATTTTTACTAATGCTCAACCACTTGTTAGTCAAGCACTTAAAATTCTTAGAAATGTGTCTTCTTGGATTATAATTTTAAGAAATAAAAATTTCAAGTATTTTCGTGTGGTTGCCAGTTTATAGCCATCAATTAAAAATGTAAATTCCTCCGTTCGCCGTGCTACCCTACTTAATTACTCAGCGCTAAACTGAAACTATACCTCAATTTAATTTCATCATAAATTCATCTGTCAGTTCAGGAAACTCTGCTGCAAATATGTACATACGTGCAAATGCAGGCTGGTTTACACTGACTTGCAATTCCAGATACTCACATATCTGTCATACGTCCGTCTTATCTCTGTTTACCTACGCCAGTCAAATGATTGGAATTATTGGCCGCCAATTCAAGCCAACCACAGCAATTTGCATTCCCTGACAACAGACGCGGTATAGCACAAATCGATTGAATGAGAATTCACTTAATTGTTGTGTTTTTCCTGATTTAATAATTCAACTTAATCAGTTCATGAGAGCTCTCGTACTGATGATGTTCGTTGTCATCTCGCTTAAACCCGAACCGAGTTCACTCCATCCATTCACTTACACTCGCCTTTCGAGGGACTTAAGGTTATCGCTGTATGATTCAACATTCGGAAATCCGCTCCCAACTGGTTTTTAAGTTCTATCGACGCATCCCACCTTATCTAAAGTCGTGTTTTTATTGTCTTTCTCATAAGCGCTTTGCATTCGAGACTAACCTCTGCCGGTTGTTATCAACGTACCATGTGCGCTCTTTCTTTGGTGGTTCTATTCTATTTTCGAATTTTCAAATTAAATTGGCATGTTTGTGACCATACGGGACCCGTGTAAACAACCGGTGGCGTTATTATGTAAGAACTTAAATATTTGCCGAGAGATTCATACATTGGGGATCTTCGAGCGAAGGAACAATGCGGCATACTGCGACGATTGCGAGCTTATTCATTGGTAAATTGACTTATTTTTGTCTAATGGAAACGGCGGAGACAAATTGATCGTTTGGGATCTGGATTGATGGTGTTCCTTAAGTGGTTGGCAAACTTGAGCTAGGTGCTGAAACTATTTTGCTTGGATCCTAATGGAAATTTTATTTTATCGTCATTGCGCCTTACGTGTGCCAGATGTTTTTGGTCGAAGTCACTTTGGTACTGGTTTCAGTTTTTGAGAAATAACACAACGCAGGCTTATGGAATACCTGATCGTTCATAGATTGAAGAGGGGAAGGGACGAGGAATTTCAGATCTTATTGCCATCTAACGAACACTCTTATCAGGAATCGATGTGTAAATAATTACAATTCCTTTGTTATTTACACATACAACATCGAATATTTACTGCTGAGAGGAAATATCAGCCCTAAAAGCTTGAGGTGAACTCGGTTTGGTTCTGGATCGTAACAGTGAATATGCTCGAGGAGCGTTCAGAAAATAAAAGGAATTTTTTGTTTTTGACAACACGCCGTCATGCCCCACGACATGACTAAAATTTTGCAAACAAGCAAATGATGCGGTCATACCAAAAACAAAAACCTTGTTGACAGCAGACTGAGGACCGGTTGTCCTCACATACTGTTCAGACGCATTTACTGTTTTTTTTTCTTACTTTAAGCTGCTCAACTCTAATCTTTTTGTTCCGAGTGTTCACCCTCCTAATTGCCTCTTTCAACTATTGGGCTTTGCCATTTCCCTCACCCTGCAAATTCGACCTCTAATTAAGTCTAAGAGGCCTCAATCTGTTCTAAAATTCATCTAAGCATGGTGACGCGCCCAGTCTACAATAGATTTTCTATCTAACACTTATCTATCGAACTAAGGACTAGGGAGGTTATACCGTTTTGAAAAGCGTTTTCACCCGACAACCATCAAAATCCGACGTGTTGCAACATCCGCCTAATCCGACATTGCTAGCTTACGATACTAAGATGGATAAGGTCAAGAGAACTGGAAATTCTATTTAGGCCTGGTACGTCGTACAGGACATTATTAGGGCAATGCTGAATAAACTGGGACTGATGATCTGTACAGTCTAAGACACACCCTAAGGCATTATTTCTCGAACACAAAAATCGTTTCCGTATAAGATGCCACTACATCAGGCCTAAATTGAATGCTGTGAAACAGATTACTTGTCATACTGAAAGCTTTCTGAGCTCCACCAAATAAGCGTCTACATGTCTATTGAAACATAGATGCTGGTCAAAACAAAATATCTCACCACGTTTCTCACCACTAATGGTTTTCAATAACACTTTTTCTGGTATACATTGAAGCCATATATAACGGAGTCTCTTCCGACTTTTGAGCCCTTAGAGGGCTTTATGACAAGCACCCGTGTTTAACGACTAATAACACCACTGACGCAAAATGTGTGTCATCATTGAACGCCTTCTTTACGACGGTAGCTGTCTAAATTCCCAAGAGATTTGTAGAATAGTTTTGAAGGTCGTCAAGCTTATGTTTGTTCACAACGATGGAGAAAGGACAATACCGATAAGTTATTCGATCTCTTCTATGATTGCTATCAGTTTTCCGTTCTTAATGAAGAACTCTTAGACCGTCCGATTAAGGTGACTAAGGAAAAAATGATTAACAAAACCGATGACATTGTGGACAACTAAATCAAATGCATAAAACTATCCCAGATGAAGAATTGGCTATGAAAAACTATCGGTGAGGTGAGCGTCGTGTTTTCTCACAATGGAGCAAAATCGGAATCGCATGACAACTTCGGAGCACTGTTTGGACCGATTTAAGCGCAATCCGTAGGAGTTTCTACAGCGTTTCGTGACTGTTGATGCAACTACACACCATAAATTAAAACATTGGACTTCACCCGGGGAACCTATAGCAAAGAAGGCGGAAACGGTTCCCTCGGTCGACAAAATCATGGCCAGCGTTTTTTGAGATTCGCGGAGCATCATCTTCACCTACTTTATAGAGAAAGGAAGAAGAATCAAAGGGCAGTACTATGTTGGATTATTGGACCAATTCGATGCTGAATTGATGAAATGAATTCGCTAATCGTTACAATAAAATTAGTCGAATAATGCTACGAATTGTTGCCTCATCTACCCTATTCTCCAGATTTGGTCCAATGCGATTTCCTTTTGTTTCGAAGCGAAAGAGAGAAATAGGCTTGACGGAATGCGATTCATTATTAAAAGGTCTTAATCGGTCGGGTATTAGTCCGGCAGTAAGGCGGATGATGCAATGTTTCATATCCTAACTGCAATATCTTCAGAAATTGTGACTGAATTGTGTGTGATCTTGCATTATTATTACCTTTTTGAAATGAAAGTTTGCCTTGGCAAGTTTCCAGGGCTTATTCACTCACGCCCGACTACCCATCTTGCAATCTTTTCTGATTATCGTATAGGATCCACTTCTCATCAGCACATGATAATGCGATGCAAGAAAAGTTCCTCACGTTGTATGTTAGTCGAAAAAAATTGCAACCTTATGCATAAATAGGACGGTGTTTGTCACACAACCTGGACGGGGTGCAGATGGTTTGTGTCAAAGATGTTCGTTCACTACTCTCACTCAAAAAACGTTCAAAACATGGCACTCTGGGCCAATTACCCATTTTATAAAAACTCATTAAGTTGTGTAGTTTTTGTAACCACATGTGTAAAATCCAACTTACTCAAGCAGCGACCGTTTCTTAAGCTTTAGATCAACTGAAACTTGGGACTTGGACTTGGCTGAACTATGGTTTTTGAAGGACGGCATTAGATGCCACAAAAACCAGGCAACAATCAATCTTTTTCGCACTAATTATTTCGTAATCATTCATATTAGTGATATTGCTCGGTGTGCACAGAACTGCGATTTTACGGCGTTGGAATTTTTTTTAGGGATGTGCTTAAAGATTGGAGTTATGCAGACAATCTTGAAACGAATCAGGCACCTAGAAATGTGAAGGTGACCTCCAAATTTAAACTGTACGGGTATATCCATTCAGAAAAAGTATTTTCTTTATATGTTGGCAGTACTGTCGTTGACGTCTGTGACCCTTGTGTTGTTCACTAAAAGTGAATTTGGTAATTTTTACAAAACCTAGAGAAGTTGCATTCAATTAAGTTGGTGTTACAGAAGGACTTCGATGACCAAGCTTTATCGAAAAAAAATAACGATTACAAGTGGTGAAACAAGAAGGCAGCAAATGTTGAAAAATGTGGTTCAGAACCAGTCACGGTGAACCTCTCCGAAATTTTTATCAGTGGAGGAAATCGACTTGAGACTACCAGTGTGGCAAGGAGGAACCTCTCAACGAGTGACTCAATTTTCACCATGCGACAGCTTTTAAAAAATCACTCGTCACCACTTTTCTTTAATTTTATGTTTTGATATGTAATGGACAGGAAGTAGGCTTAGAAATAAAAACCAACAGAAGAGAAACATGGATATGCATATGGTCATTGACCGACTTGTCGATCCAAACCTCGCACCTGACTATGCTCGATAAACGCTTTGAGAAAGTGGACAAGTTCAAACATCTGGGAAGCGGATTGACTTTCAAAAACGACATAAAGATCGAAATAAATAAAAGGCTGTCAACGAACTATTCAAAACAGGTTTTGTTTTTTTGTATTCATAAAACCATAATAATGCCAGTGACACTTTACGGATGTGAAACTTGGTCTCTGATTAAGAATTCCCTCCTAGATTTCGGTAGTTTGAAAACAAGAACTTAAGAATAATCTATGGTGAAGGGAAACAGGCGAATGAAGAAAACTGTACAATCCAGAACTCAAGGATTTCTATTTAGCTCCAAGTTTGTCCGAGTAATAAAAACTTCAAAACTGGGCAGGACACGTAGAACGAATGGACAGTGGACAAACAGTCGAAAGAATAATGACTAGGAAAAGTCCGTCAGGATGGTTGCGCCGTAGATGGGAAGGCAATATAAGGACCTAGAAGAGATGGAACAGAGCAATGAAACAAGGAAGGTACACCCTTTTGTCAGGGAGATGAAGGATGGTCAACTAGTCTCTGATCTTCCGAGTTCCAAATGACCGGTAATGATAATAACAACTCGTGAAATTTGGTCTCAAACCATCGGAAATCTACTCTAAACTTGGAACGATACTTTTCTTTTTGTAGGAATTTAAAAGCAAACCACTTCCGTTACTTTTTGAACATATCTCGTAGCGAGAAAAAGTTTCTGGGTCAATGCTGTTAAAATTAGAAATTCGCCAATAAATTGGTTGTGGCATATTCGAATTATTGACTCTTGTTTTGTCATCCGATCAGCTACGTATTACTTAGCCCCAGTGATGAGAGCGAGAGCCTAACGGTATTTTCACGTGGCTTAGGTATGAAATAAATTAAATTCTGAAAGACACCAGGAATTCAAAATTCAAAAAGCGAAAAAAGGCGCCAAATGTTGGTACATATATACTACCACTGAGTATAATGTCTGAAGACTGGCAGACAGGAAAACAGAGACTATAGTTGTTAGTTGTTATTCGTCACTGGCCTTAAGTCTCATGGAACTGATTTTACTCAAGAAATCAAGGCTACCTACATACAAATGGGTTTGCATATTTCAAAGAAGGCATGGACCGGTTTTAAATTTAATAACGACGCTGGTTTCTAATAAACATTGCATTTCACGTGCTCACCATATGTTCTTGGAAACTAATGCCATCATCAGCAACTGCTCCCACACAGATGTACCGTTAAATTAATTAGTTTATTCATTGGACAATCCAGCTGCTTTTGTTGTTTATTGTTTGCTATTTAAACAGCTAATGGGCTTCCCAAAAAACGGCTTCGTCTTCAGACACTTTGCCTACTGTTTCCGTAATTTTGTGACACTGTCTCGAGGTTTCAGTGACTTGCCCGGTCAACGTTGAACAAGTTGAATTTATTCGTTGCACCTATATTTGTATTTAAAAATTGTCAAACTACGCTTAGGACTTTAATCTGAAAGACATACGAACTAGCGTAATCGTATCTTGGTTTTATGTGAAATTGTTTAATAAAACGTTTTAGTAATAAGCCTAGTAATCAATAGCAATTTCCATCCTATGAACAATCATATCTCAACTCTCTTTCAAAACCCCATAAAGGCTATCTCGTAGAAGCAATTTACAATCAAGTAAACGATAAAAATCGATCTGACGAACATTGATTACCTGTTCTACTAGACAGCCACCTCGGTTCAAGTTTCATGACGTTGCTTACATAGCTAACATACCGTCAGATCCGCAAACATGTCATATCTAATGAGGCAGTTTACATTAAACAAATTCAAATTTATTCACCTTGTCGGATAATGTGTTCACAGAATGAGCTCGTGGATCATCGACCCTGTCAGATGGGGTTCGTTCTGTAATAAAACAAGAATGTCAGTGTTGGCTTTTAATACATGAAAGAACATTTCCAATGGCGCAGTAACCAATCGAGCCAGGATAATCTAACCTTCAAGAAAATGTGTAGTAAGGAATCTTCGTTCACTCTGGTGCCAACCGCCCACTATTATGTGAGCATTCATTCAAGGACCATGAAGAATATGTCCAAAACATAATCGAATTTTGTTTGGATTTTGATTACTTAGCTCTTAATGTCATGCCAACTGGCGGTTACATTCAACTCACTTAAGTTTATGACAAATGTTTACAAGGAAACATGGAATTTAGGATTGAACTTGAAAAAGGCTTTGTCATTTGAAGGGGTGGGCTATCAGATTTTTTTAATGGACATGAAAGCAAATGTTTGATCGATCGAAGGGAGTTCCCAGGGAAAGGTACATGTGTAGTGTAGGACTAGTTCAAGGGCGCCCATTGAAAGGCGGAATACCAAGTTATCTCGCATTTAATTAATGAGGTAATTACATTTCCATTTCAAAGTAAGTTGTGCTGGAGCGCAACGTACTAACCTTGTTGGGGTAAATTAAATCGATAATTTCCTGAAAAAAGTCTTGCACGTCATCTAAGATTATGTGACATTAAATCGGTTATTTTTGCAGCGCAATTTCCTGAATATTTTTCCCCCTGGTAATTGAATTGGAAAGAAAATATGCAATTACTTTCGTTGTAACTGTCCAGTATTAGCAGAATTTGTGGAAGCCTGAAATGGGCCATTTGTATTTAAATTTCAGAGCGACGTCATACTACACCATGATATTATCCATGTTTGTTCCTCATAACTGTTAAAGGGACAGGCTTCTACGTATGTACCTCTTCCCTAAACCATCATAATGAAAAAAAGAAAAAAAAGTGGTTGCGGATTACATGGGTATCCTACTTCCCTATTCCCTTCTGTGATAAGTGAAATGACGTGGAGAAGAATAAACTCGAATTACCGGTGCGAATCTAAACAACTCCGACCTGAAAACATAGACAAATTAAATAATATCCACAGATCAGTGGGAATGCGTACCACGGGAGCCATAAAATCATGTCACACCGAAGCACTTATAATATTGCTGGACGTCGTACCCTGAGATCTTTTTATCAAATGCATGGTAACCTGTGCTGGTCACCTAGACCGTATGGCCTTAGCAAATCTCTGCTACTCTGCCCGATAGTATAACATCGTGATGTTCGCTGAAAACTCCAAAAGGGAGCTCATAGAACCGGAGGTGTTATCGACCCAAATGAATATTTCCCATTCGTTCCACTTCCTGTTGATTTCAATTAGGAATACTGGTGATCAGGAAGGCGTGCAAAAAAATCACTACAACCTTCCACAACAGTAGCTATCTGTAGTGATAACCAAGCCGTCATCAAAGCTCTATTTTCAGCATTTATCTCCCCATCAGCCTGGATAGAGCAATGCAAGGGGAAAATCAAACGGGCTAGCAGCAACATCAATACCACTCTGCTTTCGGTTATGGTGGTTTAGCAATAACAACGAGAGGAATGAAAAGGTCGTAGAGCTAACCAGGTCACATGCAATACCCACATCTAAACTGTAGGCCTACCGCTGAAATACCTCAAATCAAACATCAACTAATGTCTCCTAACCAAAGCTAATCATAATTGAGCCAAACCAACCAAGTAAATGATATCTAGAAAGACCTGCTATACTTATTATATATTAAAGGTAAGATCTCGATATCAATAGTTCTCCTTCCCATATTAGAAACTTGTATAGCCTTTATACTTTTTCCAATATTTCTGCCACTCAAAGTTCAATGCCATCCATGCTTGCAAAACAAATTTTCCTAATTTATGGTGAACAGAAAAGAAACCAGAAGGAATCATATCTCATGAATTTAGGTGCTGTGGCATAGTATAGTTAAACTTTTTTACCACTTTTATTAGAACAATTGTTTGTACCCATGTCCGCATATCCCAATGAAAATGAAAAGCTACGAGGGTGATCCGATAAGTACTTAGCCTCGCCGCCAGATGGCGCCAGTATCGCAAGAGCTTACTATCGTGTAGTACATTCTAGTAGACGGCTACTGTCCAAATTTCAGCCGGATCGGACTCGTAGTTTTGTTTTGACCGCGTGTGGAAGCGGGAGTGTCCGCGGATTTTAGAAAAATTGAGAAAGAGCAATATCGGTGATTCGATTCTTGTTTTTGGAAGGGAAATCGCGCAGCGAAATCAAAGAGCGTTTGGATGCTGTGTACGGTGACTTCTCCTTCGATGGCGACCATCAAAAATTGGTTTAACGAGTTTCAACGTGGTCGCACGTCGGTTTTTGATGAGCCACGTTCAGGTGCCCCGAAAACGGCTACCACGGAGGATAAAGTGACAAAAATCCACGATCTCGTATTGGCAGACCGCCAATTGAAGGTGCGCGAGATAGCTGAGACAGTAGGCACTTCAAAAGATCGCGGGGTCATATCCTGCATGAAATTTTGGGCATGAGAAAGCTGTCGGCGAAATGGGTGCCGCGTTTGCTTACTCCGGACAACAAGCGCAACCGTGAGGCCACTTCAGAGCAGTGTTTGACGCTCTTTTAGCGCAATCCGAAGGAGTTTCTGCGTCGTTTCGTGACAGTCGACGAAACATGGATCCATTGGTATACACCAGAGACCAAGGAACAGTCGAAACAGTGGACTTCACCCGGCGAACATGCTCCGAAGAAGGCGAAGACTGTCCCATCGGCCGGAAAGGTGATAGCCACGTTTTCTGGGATTCACAAGGTGGTGATCCACATCGACTAACTGGAAAAGGGCAAAACGGTCACAGGGCTGTACTATGCGAAATTTTTGGGTCGATTCGACGCCGAATTGAAGAAAAAACGGCCCCACTTGGCGAAGAAACCATGATAACGCACCGGCTCACACCTCCGCCCCCGCCACGGCCAAATGGGTCGAATTGGGCTACGAACTGCTGCCCCAACCACCGTATTCTCCAGGTTTGGCCCCGTGCGACTTCTTTTTGTTCCCAACTTTGAAAAAGTCACTCGCCGGGCAGAAATTTTAGTCGAATGAGGAGGTCATCGCCGCCACGGAGGCCTAATTTGCAGACCTCGAGAAAACGTAATTTTCCGAACGGGTTAAAGAAGTTGGAGCATCGCTGGATCAAGTGTATCGAGCTAAAATGAGACTATGTATATTGAAAAATAAATCGCCATTTCTCCAAAATGTTTGTTTTTCTTTTGTAGGCTAAGTACTTATGGGACCACCCTCATATGATCGTGCCTGCGGCAAAAAAACTTGAAAAAATTATTTAAATGTGGAGCAAAAACAATTCTGTCTCATCATGCGAAGATTTTTGAAGAAAGCGAAACTGCAAAACGACAAAATAAGAAATCACTCTATTAACCCTTTTCCTTTTTCGACACGGCTTAACGGTTTTGACCTCTTATGCTCTAGTACAATAAGCCATTTTAATTTTTCTAGTAAATCGATGAAATCGATGTATTCATACCCAGTTGGTAGGCAACAATCAGTAGTCGTATCTGAAATATTATCTTAATGTTATGCTGCCTTAATAAAATGGAATATACCACAAGGGTATATAGTGAGGCCCATTCTTTTTTCAGTATATTTAGACGAGATATCTGATATTGTACAACGCTATAGCGTTCAAATGTATGACGATGGTGCGCGTTTATTTATACAATGTCCCGCTTGTTTAGTTAAATCAGGGGTTTTTAAGGAATGAGGATCTCCATAATAATCTGAACTAAATGCAGGTAATTAACCTTTGCTTAAATCCGAGCGAACCACAAATTAATCATCTAGGTCCATGTGGCGATTCGAACAATGAAAATAATTTTGCAAACTATTCAGAAACTTGACCTCATGTCTAAAAGGAAATTAATTTTTACATCCACATTACGCGATAAAGGTTTGATCTAGGTAGATACGACCAAATAATTGTTGTTCCATGGAAACGTGCAGTTGCTACATTATTCAAGCACAACAACCACAATAAACTTGGGTTCCCATCATCACAGCGATTCTTTTTATTTATTTAGTTCATGTGATTCTTTCATCCAACTCACTTCACTTAAAATAGAGAAGGATAAGACACACACATAAGGTCATTCATCACAATTAATTTCCTCTAAAGAAACCTTTTAAGAATCTGAACTAATGTCTTCTCTTTTTTTAATCATTGCACAAGCTTACAAGATTTTTTCCTTTAATCTCATTTTAAACAAACAACTCCTTTGATGAAAGGTATCTAGTTAAGTTAATTCTTTGAGCAGGAAGGAGCAGATATAATAGAATTTTTAGCGGTCTCTTGTATGCCCTGTGCTTGAACAGCTTTGACAAAAACAGTTCAATAATTAGATTTCAAAATTGGGCTTTTAGGACCAAGATTCCACATTAAGTGGATTGTTAAAAGGGAAAGGACAATGCCGAAGTTTTGTCAAAATAAATTAGCTCAACATGGTGCTGTTGTGCATCTAATCGCGCAAAATCGTATTTTATGTGAGGAGGCTCTCCACAGACGTTATGGAAGTTAAATATCAACGATATATTACTTACGTTTACAGAGATCATACCGACAAGCTTTTTGCATTATCCAAGAAGATGGGTGCTCATATCCTAATAATCATTTTGCTAATAACAAGCGGACAAAATGGTTTTTTTTTTTCAATATATGAGTTGCTTGACCAGCCTTAACCTCAATGCTATAATGCTTTAGGACCAGGCGATATCCCATCTGCCTAAATTTCATCTTTTTTTTTGAGTGGGTCGGCAATGAGGCGGTGGTATTGCTGTCGGATGGGATCCACTATCGTCGTGGACAGGTGTTTACCCCTGGAGCCATTTTTTTTTATTTAAGTATCTTAAAGAGTGTAGGTGAGTGCTCCCGAATATCGCATAATGGGAAAGCCATTAAGTTAGAAATGAGGTTCATCGCTAAAAATAATTTTTCGATGAAATGCACGATTTTCTTCAAACTCTTGCAAAGCGCAATCGGAGAAGTTCCGACGCTTCTAATGATCAGGAACTTCGGTTCTTGAATTAGGTAGGTAAGGTGAAAAGTTCTGAGACTGACAGAGATCGGTTTCCAATCAGTTTCCCGCCTGGGTGCACGTGTCACTTGTTCGTACGAACAGTTTCGACTGTTCTCTCCAGTAGTGTGTCTACACCAGCAGATGTCTTGCGTGTTTCGGGGACAACCGTTAAAAAGTGGGCAGCTAAGTTTAAATTTGGACGCATATCCCTCGAAAATAACTTACACACCCACCATAGGCGAATGCAGGTGAGAGCGATAGCTGAGGCTCTTGGGATATCGGAAGAAAAGCTACAAAACATAGATACGAAAGCTTTGTGTCGCTGAATGCCTTTGAATCGATCAATAGGGATCCGATCCATTTTATGCTGTGATTTGCCACCACGGATGACACATGGTTCCATCACACCAGAAACGAAACAGCCGTCCAGGGAGTGATTGGAAGCCGATGGTTCAGTGCCAAAAAAAGCAAAATCGATCTCATCTGCCGGAAAGGTCATGGCTAGCGTGCTTTGGAATTCGAAAGGGATTTGTTAATTTATTACCTTCTAAAAGGCAGAACAAACGACATTGACTCCAACCTTCTTGACCAGCTGGATGCCAAAATTAGAGGCCTGGCTCGAAAAAAAAAATCATCTTTCACCAGGGCAACGCACCTTTACACAAGGGTGTGTTGGCGATCTGAAAACTGAGAGATTTTGGGTGGCGATTTGCTCGGCCTTTTTTGCAAGGAGACACGTTTTGAATAAATGTAAATGCTGAAGGTGATTAGATCATCATTAACCTGTTGCGCGGAAAGATTTGAGGATTCGTGAAACCGAATGAAAAAATTGTGGTGGGGAACAAGTGTTCGTGGAAAGACTGTCTTGATTGATGGACAGTAGGACATATGTTCTGGTTTTATCAACGACAAGATTTGTGGGACAGGTAGGCCAAGAAGAGTCTGACGTTGTCATAAATTATTCTATCACATAGACGAGAAAGTGCGTAACGACACACTTCAGGGGAGCCAGATGCGGGTTGGGTTAGACGGTAAGAGGGTGGAAATAGTGGGTCGAAAATCGGAGGACGTGGAGAATTGGGGGCTGGTTGCTTCTGATGGAGTGTTGTGAAAGATTCACGAGTTAAGTAGAGTACATGGGACTTAACGAAATTGGCATATTTATACCAGAAGCTATTGATCCGGAGGTGGAAGGCTCGAAAGAAGAGGCAAGCGGCTAAACAAGATGCGCTTAGCTCCGGACATGATGTCGTAGCTGGGAAGGGCAGTAGGACATTTAAAGGCAAACAAATTTAGGGTAGGGTTGATGTAGGGGTAGGGGGGCTTAGCAGTTTGGGATGGCTTTGTAAAGAGTTTTCTTTATCTCTGAACTGCCAATTATTTTCGGGGGAGTCCTGTGGATAGGTGTTCAAGGTTAATACTGCAACCATCGGGATTAGCGAATAGTCAAGTGTATATAGACGGGATGAATACCTTAAAAATGCTATACTTCCTGTATTTGATGGAAAGGTGTGGCAGTCGGCTCTGAATCCATAATTTTTCAGGAAGAAGGAGGAAAGCTCAGAGCCGCTCATGTTTCTCGTGTTTGTTTGCGTCGCTAAGTTTCCTTATTCTTGTGCTCCATTCTTTCTGGCTCCAAGTTGTTGAAAACTTTTCGGTGGGAATCATACATACAGGGTGGGCCATCGAGTGTTTTTTTTTTTTTTTTAATCATAGGTTATTTTGACACTGACAGCTGTTTCCCGCTTGAAATCTTAACAGAAAGTCTGTATCATACCTCCGCAGAATGAGTCACTTTTCGCTTGAACAACGTTGGGAAATATTGAAAACTTATTTCCAAAGGGAGTGCTGTGTAGCCCAAACAGTGTGTTTTTTACAAATAAATTTTGGCCGAAATGAAGCAC
The DNA here is from genome assembly GCA_958301585.1 of Merodon equestris. Taxonomy (NCBI): domain Eukaryota; kingdom Metazoa; phylum Arthropoda; class Insecta; order Diptera; family Syrphidae; genus Merodon; species Merodon equestris. Next base: position 38,986,111 of record OY284416.1, on the reverse strand, counting down.
CCACCGTGACTGCTGTACGTAAGTTTGTGCAAAAAGTTCGTGAGACTGGTATGCTAATAGACAACACTCATGGTCCCCGTCGTTGTACGCACCGCACAGGTGAGTCCGAGAGTGTGAGACTCAATTCACGAACATCAACTCGCCATCGATCTCAACTGCTCAACATTTCACGCACTAGCCTGAGGAGAATCCTTCATAAAGATCTCGGATTATTCGCTTACAAGGTCCAATTGACTCAGCAATTGAAGGCGCGCGACCATCTGCTTCGTTATCGCTTCGCAGTTGGGCCTTAGAGCAGTTTGAATTGGACAACGATTTTGGTCGAAAAATCATCTTTTCTGACGAGGCGCATTTTCATCTCGGCGGCTTGGAAAACCCGCACGTTATTCTCGAAAAGCCAATGCATCCACAGAGAGTGACAGTTTGGTGCGGATTGTGGAGGTGGTGGCATCATTGAACCATTTTCTTTTGAAAATGAGGCTGGGAACAACCGTGCTATCCAACTTTTTTTTTTTACTGAAATTGAAGACATGGATTTGGATGACCTCTGGTTCATGCAGGATGGTGCGCCATGCCAAAATCGATCTTTTGCGCACCAAATTCCCAAATCGTGTTATCAGTCGTCTTGGCGATGTCAATTCGCCACCACGGAGCTGCGATTTGACCCCTTTGGACTTTTTTATGTGGGGAGCCATGGAGGACCGATGTTATGCCAACAATCCGAAAACGATTCAATCATATCATCCAAGCAATCCGTGAGCTACAGCCCGAAACCATCAACAAGGTCTTGGAAAATTGGGGTGACAGAATGCGCTACTGCGAAGCCAGCCGAATCAGACACTTGAACGACGTTGTATGTCATAATTGGTGGTCGTGGTGCAATTGTAATCATCGTCGACTGTTGAGCGGAAGGTCTGTAGTTCAAGTCTGCTCATATCCAAGAACAATTTCTATACGGAAAAATTGTGCAACAACATCAGTTGTGAATGAAAGATGATCAAAAAAAAAATGCTAACCAAGGCATAACACTCGCAGCAGAAGATCACTTCAAAATTCATACTCTGTGTGTGGATTTCCAATATAACACCTTAATGACATGGAAATAAAATAAGTTACTGTGAACTACAACCAACGCAAATTCAGTCGAATCTCTCAAATCATATCTAGGACAACCACCCTCAGAGTGTAGTGAACGAACATCTTCGACACAAACCATCTGCACCCCGTCCAGGTTGCCTGACAAACACCATAAGAGCGTACACTCTCGAACCTGCACGAAGCGTATAAAAAAATAATAATAATTAATGGGAATGTTTGTTCTTACTAATAAAGCCATAATACATGGCAAATATTTAATTTTGTTCATTTTATTGCATTTTTAAAAAGAAACTTGTATTTGGCCCACCGTTTATAAACAATAGAACGCCAAAAGTATAAACGAAATATAAAACCCATAGTTGCTACTGAACACCCCGGACCATCGAATCACTAAAGGTATTTCGAACGAGTAAGATAAATAAAAATTAATTTGAGTCTGATGTTTTCTCTGACCAATTAGCGACGTAGAACACCATCCTAGAAAGCAAACAACGTCTGAACAAGCTCGAAATGTAACAAGCTCATTCAACAATAGCCCGAAGGTGCTACATCTAGACTATCGTGCCTAACATTTCCTGTAATTTTAATTAAAATCATCATTCAGAGTAGAAAGTTACAGACTCGCTGCTCTTTTCGATTATTAAAGCTTCTAATAATAAACATGCCGCCCTGCCCATGCATTAAGAACAGTCGCCACCCATTCACAAGGTTGCATCGTTCAAATGTCATATATTCCTTCACCCTCGGAGATAATGTCAGCGAACGTCCTTAGACACAAATTCGTTGAACAACTTTTTCTACAACAGCAATAAGACTGCCACCCTAAGTAGCAGCAGCCATTAGCGATGGTTATTCAATTTCAGGAAAACATACAATAGGATCTGGTATTTTTAGTCTTGCTCTCGCCCTCTGCCGGTCCCTCGCTAGAGTTGTTTTTATTGTTCGTCGGGCATTATGTAGTTGGCAAGGGGCCAAAGTACCCAACGAGACCATATGTATGTACGTGCATATGAGGCTAAGTATTTGCATTGTCGTCAGATGACGTCGACAGTGCGGCGTTATTTGTCCGATATTCGTTATAAACAAATCAAAATGCATCTTTCAGGGAATGTGACGAAATTAATAGTTGTTTTTCGGTTTGGTCTCTTCCAGAACTGCTGGTACAGTCGGAGCTGTTTTAACATGTCCCCTAGAAGTTGTTAAGACCCGTCTACAAAGTTCATCGTCATTTGTGTCGCCACCAAGATTGCCCGAAGCTCCAGGATGTACGAGCCAAAACGAGGTGCTTCTACGACCGGAACAGCGTCGCAAGCTGTGCACAACGATTTTAAGAAAACGACCTCAGCCACAGGTGATTGGGGGTGTCCGGAGGGTAGTACATTTTATTCCTTAGTTGTGTTTGTTTTTGTGTTCCCGTGTGCTTCATTCATGTAATGCGTACACCCCCCATTCGATCCCATACTAACTGGATTAAATGATGTGTTTTTTAGATAATGGCCATCTCCCACTGCGGCATCTCATCGACAGCTAAGAGTATGAGCATCATGCAGTGTCTAAAGTAAGTCGAAATCATCGAATCCAAAGATCGGTCTATATCGAATGGTTTATGTTTCATTTGCAGGCACATAGTACAAAATGAAGGACCGCGAGCCCTGTTCAAGGGTCTGGGCCCGAATCTCGTCGGAGTCGCTCCGTCACGCGCAATCTACTTTTGCACTTACTCTCAGACTAAATCCATGTTAAATAGTTTAGGGTAAGTCTTGATCTCCGTTTCCTATGATGTACGTTTCATTTTCTCCCTTTGCAGTGTCATTCGACCGGATTCACCCGTCGTACACATAGTAAGCGCATCATGTGCCGGCTTCGCTGCTTCCTCGGCAACGAATCCGATTTGGTTTGTGAAAACACGAATGCAATTGGATTATAATGCAAAAGTTCAGATGACAGTGCGAGAGTGTATTGCACGAATCTACGCACAAGGCGGTGTGAAGGGTTTCTACAAAGGTATCACCGCCAGCTACGTTGGCATCTCCGAAACCGTAGTACACTTTGTCATCTACGAGGCTATCAAATCGAAATTGGTACACTTGCTACGATTCCCTTGTCCTGGTTATTATGACTTATTTTGTGTGTTTCATTAGGTGGAACTACATGGTACACATCATGCGAGCGATTTGAAGACATCACAAGACTTCCTGGAATTCATGTTGGCTGGTGCCACGTCAAAGACAATTGCATCGTGTATTGCTTATCCGCACGAGGTGGCGAGGACAAGACTGAGGGAGGAGGGTAACAAGTACAATCGTTTCTGGCAAACATTGCACACAGTGTGGAAGGAGGAAGGCCGAGCCGGTCTTTACAGGTTTGTATGGCTTCAATACTATTTAGTTCTGTTTTCCCTTTTCCTGTTATTGTTTTTCGAATATTTTTTGCTTTATAAGCAATTTATTGCAATGCGCCGAGTACAGGTGAATCGTTTGCTGTTCATGCATGTCGACAATAAACATCCGAAGCTCCCCTGGTAGCGCTGATTACTCATCAGTGGAATAATGACTTGTAATGTGGTATGAAATAGTGTACGTCGTCGTCGATTATTGCGACTGATGATTGCAGCAATCGTGCTTGTTGGGAAACAATTAGATAGAATGCATGATGGGTTACGTGCGTTAGGGCTACATTGGTTTTAAAATACAACGACAACAACGACCAAGTGCACTATGCGAATAGAGGTGATCGTCATAACTTATTACCCAAACAACTCTGACATCAGTGACACCTATATGGAACGATAAAAACAGCAGAAAATGTATTTTGGTAACAAATTGGTTTATTTATACCATGCACGCATAGCTGAACGGCCGATCATCCGCCGCAGAAATGATCGTGTTCCACGTTTTTAAATCCAAATTCGTGGGTGTAGCGCGTCCGTATATACGTCTATCATCCTCTGTTCAAGGTCGTTGAACAGTCCCGAACAGTGTGATATCGGCCGATTCGACTGGAACTGCATTTCATATCCCATTGCTGCATGGATCGTGGGTTTTATTTTCGATCAAATGACTCAGCACAACAGCAGCGAATCGGTTCCACTTCATTTGTTTTGGTGTGTCTCTGCTGGGAAACTGCTTGTATCTTATCAACTTCTGATTGCCTGTTTAAACAGATATAAATTCACAGACTGAAGTGCTAGTTAGTGATTATGCCATTTTGCGCGTCTAAAAATCAAATGTTTATCACCTAAGACGCACTTTCGTTTATTTTATTGTATTTGAATGCTGATTGTTGACGTTCTAATCGGAGTGGTAAAGTTATTTAATATTTCGGGGGCCGCCGCGTGTGGTATTGGGCCTTGCAGACGGCTATGCTATCGATAAGTCTATAATCAAACAAGAAGCGCAACCGCCGCGTTATAAACCAACAAAACGAAATATTTTTTTTAGGGCAAGCATTTACGACGGAATACGATAGTTCATAGAGATAATTCCCAGCTTGATAAGGAAGGGAGGGAGCTGGGTAGGTCTAGGAACTAATTGCCTGTAATTCGTGCTAACAGAATGCTTTCGTGGTGAACCGTGGGGCAATTATCTTAGCACGGGAAAACCTTGATAGCTAATTGGTAAATTTCACCGCCTTAGTTGACATTCTAGCAATACAAGAAGTGTGTCTGAACAGCTGCATTCCCTAACACGCCGACTCTGCTCTCAATGCTTTGTTGATTCTTCCCACGTTTGATATTATTACCTGGAGGTATATACTGAAAGCTGCTCCTCGTCTTAAGACAATAAGAATAGGAAAGGAATTTTGATGATCTTACGCGGGAATTGTTATATCATTCCTTTTTTATGGATATCAAGATTCGATTAACGGCTAATCCATTCATTCACTCAGCTTTTCGCAGTGTCAGAACTGTCTTTGATCTGTTAATGAGCCCTGAAAATAAAAATTCTCTTGCACGGTGACATTGCACTATATATCTCATTACTATAGGGTTATCCAACAAGAGGTGTCGTATTCAAGCAGTACGAAAACGCATAATTTTTCTAAGAAAAGTGATGAAAAGCTTCAATATTTTTAGTGCATGAGTCGTTGGTGGAGCAATACTCTCGACTTTATCCTTAATATAGCAGCGAAGCAATTGGTTTCTAATCGGCAGGATCTTGGCGGTTGGAATGGCACGTCCAGGAAGTCCTTACTTGTTATGTGACATCGAGCCGTACAGCTCCGTCTCCGTCAGCACCAATTTCAAGCAAAAAAGAGGTAATCCACGTCGTTCATTCCGTTTACTGTAACGATCGCTCAAACATCAATTTTGAAAAAATGTGGCCCAATGACACCACCTGCCCAAAAACCGCACCAAACTGTCATTTGCTCTTGATGAAGAGGTTCCAATTCATGTACAGCGTGCGCCATCTCATATGGGTCGATGTAAATTTCGAATAACTTCAACAATTCTCAAGCGATTTTGGAAATACAGAAACTTTTATTCAACACAGACCTTTACCATTTATTTTGATTCATTTTTGAAAACAATATCAATTAAATGACCACCTTTATTGCCGATGCAAAAATGGGCTCGTTTTCGCACATTCTCCATGACATTTTCTTTTGAGCTGTTCTATTGTCTTCGGGCCGTCAGCATACACCTTGCTTTTCAAATATCCCCAAAGAAAAAAGTCTTGAGGAGCCAAATCCGGCAATCTCGGAGGCCAATCAATATCGCTTTTTTTTACACCAATCTTCCAGGGAACTTCTTACGCAAAAGGTTCATTGTTTTGTCCGCAGTTTGGCATATCGCGCCGTCTTGTTGAAACCAAAAGTGAAATGAGCCTTTTTTACACATTTCTGGGACCACATAATGGGCCAACATCCACCGATATCGATCGCCATCCACTGTATCGCCAACTTTGAAGAAATACGGTCCACTGATGGTTTTAGCGCATACACGGGCTAAAACAGTAACTTTTTGATCATATAGCGGCTCTTCGTGAATAATGTGAGAATTTTCGGTGAGGATTAACTGAGCCAGAGAGCGTAAAATGATCCTCATCGGTCATCAAAACTTGCTGCCAGAACTCCGGCTCAGCACCAATCATTGCAACGACATTTTGTGCATATGCCAAGTGCCGTGGCTCATCTTGTGGCAAAATTCTTTGAGTTATCCGCATTTCGTATGGAAATACGAGGGTGGTCCGATAAGTACTTAACCTCGTCGCCAGATGGCGCCAGTATCGCAAGAGTAACTTACTAACGTGTAGTACATTCTAGTAGCTACTGTCGAAATTTCAGCCGGATCGGATAGTTTTGTTTTGACCGCGTGTGGAAGCAGGAGTGTACGCAGTTTTTAGAAAAAGTGCAATATCGGTCTGTGATTCGATTCTTGTTTTTGGAAGGAAAATCGCGCAGCGAAATCAAAGAGCGTTTGGATGCTGTGTACGGTGACTCTTCTCCTTCGATGGCGACCATCAAAAATTGGTTTAACGAGTTTCGACGTGGTCGCACGTCGGTTTTTGATGAGCCACGTCCAGGTGCCCTGAAAACGGCTACCACGGAGAGTAACGTGACAAAAATCCACGATCTCGTTTTGCCAGACCGACGATTGAAGGTGCGCGAGATAGCTGAGACAGTAGGCATTTCAAAAGATCGCGTGGGTCATATCTTGCATGAAAATTTGGGCATGAGAAAGCTGTCGGCGCGATGGGTGCCGCGTTTGCTCACTCCGGACAACAAGCGCAACCGTGAGACCACTTCAGAGCAGTGTTTGACGCTGTTTAAGCGCAATCCGAAGGAGTTTTTGCGTCGTTTCGTGACAGTCGACGAAACATGGATCCACTGGTACACACCAGAGACCAAGGAACAGTCGAAACGGTGGACTTCACCCGGCGAACGTGCTCAGAAGAAGGTGAAGACTGTACCATCGGCCGGAAAGGTGATAGCCACGTTTTCTGGGATTCACAAGGTGTGATCCACATCGACTACCTGGAGAAGGGCAAAACGGTTACAGGGCTGTACTATGCCAAATTATTGGGCCGATTCGACGCCGAATTGAAGACAATTCTTGGCAAAAAAAGAAAGTGCTCTTTCACCATGATAACGCATCGGCTCACACCTCCGCCCTCGCCACGGCCAAATTGGTCGAATTGGGCTACGAACTGCTGCCCCATCCACCGTATTCTCCAGATTTGGCCCCGTGCGACTTCTTTTTGTTTCCAAACTTGAAAAAGTCAATCGCCGGGCAGAAATCGAATAAGGAGGTCATCGCCGCCACGGAGGCCTACTTTGCAGACCTCGAGAAAAGAATTTTTTCAGACGGGTTAAAGAAGTTGGAGCATCGCTGGGTCAAGTGTATCGAGCTAAAAGGAGACTATATTGAAAAATAAATCGCCATTTCTCCAAAATTTTTGTTTTTCTTTTGTAGGCTAAGTACTTATCGGACCACCCTCGTAATACAACACGCGACATTCGAAAAGCCGCCTTATTGTTTGAACAAAACTCCGTCGTTTATTGATCAAAGAGTTACAATGGAGTTCATTCATGTCTTTAAATCAAAACACCCTCCGCCGAAGATATTAAAAACTTTCCCTGAGCTATTGAAACCCAAATTAGGCGTTGATCTCTGTTTTTTTTTTTAAACTGCCGTCGTCATTCGTTTTTGTTTTAACAGTTATTCGACTTTTTCTAACTTACATAAATTTATTTATTTTCTTCTTTCTCAGGGGCTTAGCCACACAACTAGTCCGACAAATACCAAACACCGCTATAATGATGGCCACCTACGAAGCCGTCGTGTACGTCTTAACGCGACGATTCAACAGCGATTTCCTGGATGCTGGTTGGTAAAAACAAGTAGCAAAGACAAGCTAGAACATCACCTTTCCGTTGTCCATCCACTCTCATCCACCCAATTATAATCATACTTAATCGACTCAAATCGTTATCGAAATTTAATTGTAGTCTAAGCGCAAAACCACCAACGCACTTTATCCCCAAAACAACAAAACGAAATAAAATCCACAAAAAAAAATCCAAAAAAAAATTTAGATCTTTAGACTCCTTTAAATATCTATTGTTTGTTTCTTAATGCTTTCAGAGAAACAACCCATAATTTGTGATCATGTAGATCTGTAGGATGCTTTTGGATCTTACAAAAATCTACGTAGATAGATATGTAGGTATCCGTTACGTAATTTAATTAAGTTTATTTCCTTTTTTTTTGTTTGTATTTAATTTAGCGAACAAGTGAATATGAATTTGATTTGTATACTTTGTAGGAAGGTTCAGAAAAATATTAAATATTGGTAACCTTTGAATGGGCCGTGCTACAGAGTACTCAGACGAGTACACGGCTTACAAGAGACCTAGCTTTTTTGTGTGTGAGTGTTGACTTTCCACAATCTCAATGCCTTTTTTCACTTCTCTTTTTGTTTTCTTTTTTTTCCAATTTGTATTTTTATTTTTTTTTCCTCCCTTTTGATCTACACCATTAGTTGGTGCAGTTAAGCGTTAATCTAAGGATCCAATAGAATACAAAAAAAGGAAACAAAAAAATATTGTCATGATCCTAATATACTTTACACGCAAACGGAAGGCTTATGAGATGGCGGAAACGATCGAAAAAGGCTGCTATTCTTACTAAATATTATTTAAAAGTGAAAAAAAAAAAACAAAAGAAAAACTAAAACCGAATTGTCTTGTATGCATTAGCAATGATCTTTGTTATATATGTTTGTAAATAGATAGGATTTTAATTTTATATCACGTATACGTAATATGTAACATTTTTGTTTTTAAAGAAAACAACTATTACCTACCTACCCTTACTAAAGGTCAAGGAGTTTTTAGTCTTGAATGAAATAAGAGCGGACAATTTTTTTTCGCTTGTACTTTTTGATTATTTGTTTTCTTTGAAATACATTCTAATTATTATGATTACCCATTATATTATATGAAACAGAACACAATTTAAGGATAAACCGAAATATATAAATATTTAAAACGAAGTATACTTCACTGTGTTTGATTTTCTTGATTTGTTGGTCAGTGTCACGGAAAGGGTCGTTCATATTTCGGATAGCAATGGTAAGTCTACTCTTCCTCTATCTTTCTTCAATGAAGCACACGGATTTGGCCACTCCATTGAGCCTGAAACATATAACCCCGGCGACAACTGGAGCTTCAAGACGAATCTCTTTCCTAACTTCACACACCCCTCCATTTCTAATGTACAACCTTCTTACTCTGCTCCTCCCAAACCCCAACGTCAACGGGTTTCCTTCAACCCGACCCAGACCCCGAACCAAATACCCCTACCGAATTCATTTCCCAATTTCGACCTCAGATCAGAAGCAAAATACCCAAATTTCCGCAGTTCCAATATTCTCAACCCCACACCATGCTCCATCTCCTCTGTCCCCAAATCGAATTTCATCTCCTACAACACAACCAATTCCTCACCCATTTCTACATCAACAGGTCCCTCCATAATAAATCCTTCGTCTATATCCTCTCAATCTTTTATCGACCCCCTTCTGCCCCCCACAGTCAAACTTACCCAGCAAACCGCTAACCCCGTCGAATGTCGTTATGCTCTCTCTCGGTTAAGAGATAAAAAAGCGTACGAAAACATCCGTCTCTTCCTAGCTTATCTCCATGATAAGTCAGACTAGGGCTACGAAGGGAAAACTAACACGTAAGGGTATCAATCGAACAGGAAGGTCTTCCTGCTGATTTCGCTAGCCTCAAAAACCTCTTTATAAAATACCACGAATTCTTCAATATTTCCCCTCAAAAAGTCTCAAATGATCTCGAAACTTTCCGGCAATATATACACTCAAAGCGGATATCGCACCTCCAACGTAGCCGAGCTGACCACGATAGGTTTTTTCGTTCCTAATTGTCGCCATTCCCCTGTCACCCACACCCTCTGCAAAAACCTCCCTCTTACTATTTATTATCAAAATGTAAGAGGTCTCCGCTCGAAAACCCAAGCTATCCTGCAACAATCACTAGCTTTGCCCTTTGATGTCTTCGCGTTGACTGAAACGAACCTGATCCCCAGCATAAATAACCTGGAATTGTTCCCACCAAATTTTAATGTTTATCGCGATGACGATCTCAGCCGACTCACTGACGGTTGCCCTTGTCGAGGCGTTCTACTAGCCGTCCTTAATACAATTGACTCTTCCCTTATTGCAGTATCATCCTCCCCACTTCTCGACTTTGTTTCAATTAAGATTGCTCTACCCCAGAAGACACTATACATCATTTGTTTCTACATCTTGCCCTCACAACCTATTGAATCCTATCAACTCGCCATCAACACAATCGACCAAATAACCGATTTCAGAAACCCTCAAGATGAAATCCTTGTTTTCGATGACTTCAACCTTCCTCATCTTAAATGGACACAATCAGACGATTAATCGTTTTACACTGCCACCAATCCCACTACTGCCAAAGAATGTCTTTTCGTGGATCGCCTAACAGATTCAAACCTTAGCCAAGTTAGTGACGTCCTAAACTACATGGGTAGACAACTCGACCTCATATTCACAACCGAGCCTCTCAACTCTTCTGTTTCACTTTGTCCCCTTTCCCTTTCAACCATCGATAACTTCCATCCTCCCCTCCTCCTTTCCTTCTTTCACGATTCTCCATCACAGAATACAGTTCTGGCCTCTTACGATTTCCACAAAGCAACATTTCACCTAACCAATGAATACCTTAAAAATGCCTCTCTCAATTTTGATAACCTAACCGTAAATGATGCAATATCCATACTCTACAGGGAAATATTTTACTCTATCTCTCTTTACGTTCCCGTTTCACAACGCAAAACTTCGTCCACCTCCCCACCCTGGTACAATCGCAGGCTCTCCAAGAAACAAAAGAAATAAGCAATGGACAATCTTCCTTCGTACTCAATCATCTAATGACTTTTCTGACTACCTGGGCACCTATCTTCACTTTACCGCCCTTCACAACTTCCTCTATCAACGATATTTAACTGAAACGCAAGCCAATCTTATAAACGATCCAAAGTCCTTCTTTAAGTTTGTTAACTACAAAAGAAATTCTGATGGCTATCCTACCTCCCTCTCCTTCCACGATCAAACGTCGAATGACCCCAATATTATCGCCAACTTTTTCGCCACCTTTTTTAAACAGTCTTTCGCCGACGACTCGTTTGCTCCAGACTTCTCATACTTTGATTATCTACCGAATTTTTCCCTTGGACCATTTCTTCCACACACAGTCGATTCTCATGTCATCGAAAACAAATTAAATCTACTTAATGATGAATTCACTCCTGGACCCGACGGTCTCCCTGCCATATTTCTAAAAAAATTCTCCTCAACCATCTCTCGCTCTCTCTCGAAAATCTTCACTCTATCCCTATCCCAAGGTGAATTCCCCCGCTTATGGAAAACCTCATTTATCACCCCTATACACAAAAAAAGTCATAAGAACGTTGTTAACAACTATCGTCCCATTGCCAAACTGTCACATATACCCAAACTCTTCGAGAGTATTTTGTACGAAACCCTAAGTTTTCGCTGTAAGTCTTTAATCTCCCCTAGACAACACGGTTTCCTCAAATGCAGATCCACTAACCTTGTTTAATTTGTGTCCTTTACCCTATCAGCCTTAGAGAACGGCAAAGAAGTCGACGTTATCTCAACCGATTTCAGTAAAGCTTTCGATAAAATCTCCCACAGACTGATACTCTTCAAATTGTCCTTGGCTTCGACCCCATTTCTTTGAAGTGGGTATCTTCTTACCTGGAAAATCGCTATTACAGTGTTCGTTTTAGATCTGCCTTCTCTAACCCCTTTTTAGCTTCCTCCGGCGTCCCCCAAGGCAGCCACTTAGGTCCACTTCTTTTCGTTCTTTCCATAAACGATCTTGAAATGGTGATCAAACACTCCCACATCTCATTATACGCCGACGACACCAAGTTCTTCAAGACCATTTTCTCCAGTCATGACTCTTCCCTTATTCAATCTGATCTCAATAGTTTTTCCATCTGGTGTTCCAAAAATTGCTTAGAACTTAATATTTCCAAATGCCAATCAATTACCTTATCACGTAAACGAATCAAACCTCCTCCTCGTCTCTACTTCCTCAATAATCAACCCATCTCCACGGTTCAAGGCATTCGCGATCTTGGCATATTATGTGACCAGGAGCTAAATTTTCGTGCACACATCGATGAGATAATCCTTAAAGCTAATTCTGCACTCGGTTTCATGAAGCGATGGTCTAAAGAATTCTCGGACCCTTACGTTACCCGATCCCTTTACATAACCTTTGTCCGGCCCCTTCTTGAATACGCCTCTCAAGTGTGGTCTCCTTACCAACAAACCCACATTTCTAGAATCGAGAGCATCCAACGCCGATTCCTACGTTTTGCTCTTCGAGGTCTCCCCTGGGGCAATCCTTTGATTTTACCACCCTACCAAGACCGCCTTAAACTAATCAGCATGAACACGTTGGAAGAAAGAAGAATTGTATCTGACATTCTTTTCATCCATCGGCTGCTTTCAGGTACCATTGACTGCGCGACCCTCTACAACTCTGTCTCTATCAACACTAAACCCCGCAATGTACGAAATCCCCGTCTCTTCTATCTACCCACCCCCCGTACTGCCTATGGCTCCAATTAACCTATTTCTCGTATGCTGGGAAGTGTTAATTCGAATCCTTACTTCGATTTCAACCTCAGCACTCGATGCCTAAAAATCCGCCTTTTTAATCACCCTCCCCTCTCTCCCGTTCTCCCTAGCTAGTAAGTGAGATTAGATTAAGCTAGCTTGAATTAAGCCCAATAAATGGGGGCGTTCGCCCTCACGAAAATTAGAAAATTAAATATCAGACACCTTCTCAAACTGGCATATGTATTTAAGAAAGGCTTGACGATCTGATCATCAATCACGGGACTGACTATAGACCGGCTCTCACCCACTACAAACTCGAACTTAAGAAATCCGAAAAGTGTCTTGATGGGAACATTTCGGCACTATTAACTCGAGACTATCTACCGCTACCGGACCCTAGAAAACTCTGTCAAAAGAGTCCACGAATGCACTGAAACTACTGCGTTCACTGCTAATCGAAGGGAAACCCCGGAGACCTCTTTTGAAATTCACAAATTCACTTTCTATTCTTCAACGTAGCCAACTCAGTACCATACAGATCGTGTTGATAGTATAGAACAACAGGCTTTACAGTCCTGAATAAATCAAACTAGTCATCTGCACTTTCGAACCGTATAAAGCCCCCAGATAATGTCCCGACCTGTCTGGGTCTTAAGAGCTCGCCGATGACAGCCTTATCCAAGTTCAATCAGAGATACATTTCTTATTATTTGCATATAATTTAAGGGAGGTTAACCTGACTTACACCCAGGAATTTAATAAATAAAGATCAGCCACCTCGCCTTTATCAGTAAGCGAAGTGCAAAGAACGATCAATCGAGAATGCCGTAAACGTGGATATGTTTGAATCCACATGAAATCGGAGCTTTCCACTAAGACTCCCTGATGAAGGTCTTCTTTCGTAGTTACCGATATGATAATTAAAGGGTGACTTGGTTTTTCAGTGTTCTATTTCTGACATCTAACTCGTGATTCGTGACTTCCGCAGTAAGCATTGCCATTTCATCAGGGAAAGACTTACCCCGAACAACACTTAAAAATTATTGAATTCCCGATCATAGCACTTCGACCATTATACCGTCCGCCAGTATACATACCGACCCGCTGAGCAAACTATTCAAGCCATAGTGACTAAATTTCACACCAATCTATGAGTTCCGTTTTTGTGAATTGGTTTCGACCTAACCTACACTTATCTAAACTAGCCTTGACTTTACCTTGAAGAGACTGTACCTATCAAAGTGTCCGTTGACGGAATTATCTCCAGCCACCAAAAGCGTTGATGCTGATGAATAACTCTTCGATCTCGGCGTGAAACTGATCGCCGTAACCTGAAGCGGTCGGGCTTTCGGGGCACGACATCGGTCCATAGAGGAATTGCTGTCCCACGGAATTGCATTAATAAGCCCCGAAGATCAGGTTACTTAACGATGTAATTGCTCTTGCAGCGTGACTTCGGATCAGCTTAATCAGCTTCCCTCAGTTCTACCAAAACCACAACAAAAAAGTATCAAACGATCATGATACCTTCAGACAATATCTACACTTAAAGCGTATATCGCACCTTCAGCGTAGCAAAGCTGACCATGATAGGTTTTTTCGTCCCTAAAAGTCTACCCCTCCCAGCCACTCTAACGCTCCCCGAAAATCTTCCTCTTACTTTTTATTATCAGCACGTAAGAGATCTGCGCTTTAAAACTAAGGCAGTCCTGCAGCAATCACATGCCTTAACCGCAACGAGCCTAATTCCTAGTACAAACAACCTTGAACTATTCCCATCCAACTTTAAAGTTTATCGCGACGATGATGTTAACCTACTGATGGTTGCCCATGCCGCGGTGTTCTTCTAGCCGTCCGAAACTCAATTGACTCCTCCCTCATTGCAACTTCATCTTCGCCATTTCTCGACTTTGTTTCTATTAAGATTGTACAACCCCGGAAATCGCTCTACGTCATCTCCTTTTATATTTTCCCATCACAACGTATTGAAACATATAACTTGGCCATTGATACAATCTATAATTTAATTGATTTACGAGATCCCCAAGACGAGATCCTAGTTTTCGGTGACTTCAACCTTCCTCACCTTGAATGGATCTCTTCAGACGACTAATCGTTTTACATTGCCTCTAATCCCACTGCAGCCAAAGAATGTCTCTTCTCTGATCGCCTAGCTGATTCCAGCCTTAACCAAGTCAGCGGCATTTTAAATTACATGCGCAGACAACTCGACCTCATTTTCAGAAGTGACCCTTTTAACTCCTCAGTTTCAGCTTGTCCGCTGTCCCTGTCAACCGTCGACAACTACCACCCTCCCCTTCTTCTCTCGTTCTCAGCACTCTCACCCCACTGTTCGAATGTCTCACGATTTCCACAAAGCCAACCTCCGTCAAATCAGTGAATATCTCAATAGTGCTCCTTTTAATTTCAACAACCTTACCTTAAATGATGTCATATCTATTCTACAAAGAAATATTTAATTCTATCTCCCTTTACGTACCCTTTTCTCGACACAAAACCTCCTCCACCTCCCCACCTTGGTATAATCACAGGCTCCGTTCTTTGAGAAACAAACGGAACAAACTCTGGACAACTTTCCTTCGTACTCAATCCACAAATGACTTCTCTAACTATTTCGGTACTTACCTGCATTTTGTAGAGCTTTATAACTCTCTCTATCATCACTACTTAGTCGAGATGCAAACCAACCTTATAAATAACCCCAAGCCCTTCTTTCAGTTTGTTAATTGCAAAAGAAAATCTGATGGCTACCCAAAGTCTCTCTCCTTCAATAATGAAACTTCAAATGATCCTCATAACATCGCCAAATCAATCAATCTTTCATCCATGATTCATTTGCATCCGGTCCTACTTATTTCAATTTCTCCCTGGCTCACCTCTGGCTCCGACGGCCTCCCTGCTATATTAAAAAAAAAATGTTCTCCTCCCTTTCTCTACCTCTCTCAAAAATCTTATCCCTTTCTCAAGGTGAATTTTCCCTGAATATTGAAAACTTATTTTATAACACCTATACACAAAAAGGGTTCGAAGAATAACATTAACAACTACCGTCCCATTGCTCAAATTGTCTTCAAAAATATTTTGTGTGATAATTTAAGTTTTCAATGCAAGTCTTTTATCTCCCCCAGACAACACGGCTTCTTCAAAGGTAGGTCTACAACCACAAACCTTATTGAATTCGTTTCCTTCACCCTTTCAGACTTAGAAAATGGCAAGAAAGTCGATGTTATCTCAACTGACTTCAGTAAAGCCTTTGATAAAATTTCACACAGATTAATACTCTTCAAACTGTCTTGGCTTTGAACCCATCTTATTAAAGTGGATTTCCTCTTACCTGGAAAATCGCCATTACAGCGCTCGCTTTAGATCTGGCCTCTCTAACCCCTTCCTTGCTTCCTCCGGTGTCCCCCAAGGCAGTCATTTAGGCCCGCTTCTTTTTATTCTTACCATTAACGATATTGAAATGGCTATCAAACATTCCCACATCTCTCTATATGCCGACGATGCTAAGTTTTTGAGATCATTTCCTCAGAACATGACTCTTCCCTTATTCAATCGGACCTCAACAGCTTTTCCACATAGTGCTCCAAGAACTGCCTCGATCTTATCATTTCCAAGTGTCAATCTATTACTTTCTCGCGCAGGCGAAACAAACCTCCTTCCCGCCTCTACTTTCTCCATAATCAACCCCTTTCTACCGTTCAGGTGATCCGTGATCTTGGTGTATTAAGCGATCAGGAACTCAATTACCTTGCGATATAATTCTTAAGGCTAATTCTTCACTCGGCTTCGTGAAACGATGGTCTAGAGAGTTTGCCAATCCCTACGTCACTCGGTCTCTCTACATAACCTTTGTTCGCCCTATTCTCGAATATGCCTCTCAAGTGTGGTCTCCTTACTATCATTCACACATTTACAGAATCGAGAGTATCCACCGTCGTTTTCTCCGTTTTACTCTTCGTGGCTTACCTTGGGACAATCCTCTGATTCTACCTCCCTATGAAGACCGCCTAAAACTTATTAATTTGAACTCGCTGGAAGAACGAAGAAGGATATCCGACATCCTTTTCATCCATCGACTCCTCTCAGGTACCATCGACTGCGCGACCCTTTATAGTTTTGTCTTTTTTAACACTAACCCTCATAATACACCAAATCCACGTCTCTTCGACTTAAACATCAGCACTCCTTGTCTAAAACTTCCCCTCAATCACCCTCTTTCTTAGTTTCCTAGATTGTAAGTTAAATTAAGTATGTAGCTTGAATTAAGCGCAATAAAATAGAGGTATAACCCCACCAAAATCAAAATCAAAAAATTATTCACCTGTACAATCCTGGCCCTATTGTATAGCACCTCGTTACCTCGTACGGGCCTGATCCATGTAGCAGATTACCTTCACCCTGGAATCAAGTTGACTGCCTTCTTGTTAGAGCCGAAGGGGCCCCTGTCACACGGTTTCTGACTATACCTTGTTTCGCCAATGGACGTCCGTCCAGACCGTGAATTAGCCATTCGCCGCCATTCACAGCAATTAGGATAGTATTACTTGACTAAGTGAATGATTTTACGTAAGGATCTTGGTCTAAAACCTTCGGCAGCGACAAATTTCTCCTGATTTGGCCTCAGAAAAGATAGAGGAATGTCCGTTTTTTATTTGTTTTGCCTGAGGTTACAAGAACTGCCAATGCATGAGAACACCGTTATCGTGAATTGCGCTATCCTTCAAGGAATGAACTTTTTTTGTCCATAATGCACGGGATTAACCTGGTCGACATCTGATTCCAGAAAAACGGCGCTATGTGCCAAACAGCATTCGAATCGATGGACCAATTGAGAAATATGCTTGGTGAGCAATTTATCTTTCGTTTTGGACCGATGAATTTGCCATTTAGATCGGACGATTTAAGGGCCTAACCATAATAGACAGGAGCAAGCCGAAGCTTATGTCAGAACCGAACGAAATTCTCCCCTCTGTTTCAACGAACCGTCACGATACCCATAATAGACAGGAGCAACAGGAGCAAGCAGAAGGAAAGGAACTGTCAAATTGTTTTCCCACAACTTGGCTTTTTCCTTTTTGTTGAAATAAAAGCCATCTGCTTTATCATAGAGGCACTTATTTTCCTGCACAAGTGAAATTAACTTGTTAATAAACTCGTATCCCATATTTACTTTTATCTTTTTACTCTTTCCCAACCTCAAATGTCACTTGTCAAAAATTCCATCCGTCATGTCTTCTTTCAAGAAGACCTTCCTTCTGCTCGCATCAGTTAACGAACATTTAACGAAACGTCACACCTGTCCATTATGGCGATGTCATAGGCTTTGCATGTAAGAAGACATTCCCCTCTGCTTGCTTCTGCTTGCTCCTGTCTATTATGGTTGGGCCTTTAGACTATTTTTTATGAGCGCACGTCGAATCACTCATCTATCCGTCGATTGTAGCCTTCGAAGGCAACATTACACTCGTTATTGACGAGTGATTCAAAATTGGATTCCCCGTATGGACCGCTTAAAACGTAGTCGTGCTCAGCATTAACATTGAATAATCTTTAAAAAGTAAATGTCAAGCATTGATTTATCAATAGCTGTGTTCAATGACGAAAAGATCAGATCAGAACAGGACAGGACAGCACAGATTCGTGAAAAATGTCAGATCAAGTTAGAACAGAAAAGTACAGCCGTATGTTCGTTGTCAAAAAGCGGAAAACATCTTATATGTCATATTGTAATAAACATGTGTTAGAATTAAATAATAAACAAAAGTGAAGTCACATAAAAATGCTTTGGAAGAGTTGTGGTGGGCACTAATAGTGAAATTAGTGTGATTAGTGACTCGTCAACAACATTTTTCGGTGATGATATGTATGTTTGAGCGAGGACTTTAGTGTTTTTTCAATGACAGCTGCTTTTGACACTTTTCACGAATCTGTTCTGACTCCAGAGTAGGTGCAGAAAATCGTGTTCTGAAGTGTCCGAAACACCGTCACTGAACACCATTTTTGTCACTGAACAGCAAAACTGAACTTTTCTGTCCGGAACAGTCCAGAACAGCGTCATTGAACAGACTAAATATTTTCATAATTTTCCAGTTTTTTGGCAATTAAAAACCGACTAATAATAGTTCACGTAAAGGGTTTTCCAACGAGGACTTAACAGCTTTGAATTTAATTTGTGAACGCACCCTTTCACTAATCATCGAACTGTCATTGTCAATTTATTCAGTAAACTCAACATTTTCATCATGGTAAAGTACACGAACGAACAATGTCTGCAAATTATAAAAATTTTCTACCGAAATTCGGAGTCGGTGACCGCAACTTTAAGAGCGTTAACTCCAATTTTTGGTCGTAATTCTCGCCCTAGTAGACAGGCAATAACAAGCTTAGTGCAAAAATTTGAGTCTACATATTCGTTGTGTGATGTTGCCGTGTCAGTAAAACAACGGGTTGGTCGAAGTGTTGAAAATATCGCTGCCGTTCAGGCGCCCGTAGCAGACAATCCAAATCAGTCAATTCCACGGCGTTCTCAAGAATTGGGCATCGCTCAGACCACATTATGGCGTATTTTGCGTAAGGATCTTGGTTGACACCCATACAAGATAAAGCTTACTCAGTAATTGAAGCCGGTGGACCATTTGAAGCGACGTACGTTCTCCGATTGGGCTCTGGAGAAGATGCGCCAAGATGATGAATTTCATCGCAAAATCATCTTCAGTAACGAAGCTCATTTTTGGCTCGATGGGTTCGTCAATAAGCAAAATATGCGTTATTGGTCGGGTGAAAATCCATATGTGCTTCATGAATCACCACTTCATCCACAAAAAAAAAACTGTTTGGTGCGGTTTGCATGCCGGTGGCGTTATTGGGCCATATTTTTTCGTCGAGGATAACGATCGTCACGTTACTGTGAATGGCCAGCGTTATCGCGCCATGATTACCGATTATTTTTGGCCCGAATTGGAAGATATGGACTTGAATGATATGTGGTTTCAACAGGATGGTGCCACAAGCCACACAGCACACGTTACAATCGATTTATGGAAGAGTAAGTTTGATGAGCGTGTTATCTCAAGAAATGGGCCAGTCGATTGGCCGCCTCGTTCGTGCGATTTAACGCCTCTAGACTATTTTCTTTGGGGCTACGTTAAGTCATTGGTTTATGCCAACAAGCCGACGACGTTGGAAGAGCTCAGAGCCAACATTGAACGCGAAATAGCGGCCGTTTTGGCCGAAATGTGTGGCCAGTCATCGAAAATTGGGTCCAACGAATCGACCACTGCAAACGTGCTCGCGGTGGCTATATGAACGAAGTCGAGTTCCATTCATAAATGTTTTGATTGTACTTCAAGCCGATAATAAAAATTTTGAAATATCTCAAATGGTTTGCGTTTTATTTTAAAAAAAAGTTGTCAAGTCCTTTTTGGAAAACCCTATATGATCATACACTTTGAGAGGCATCAACAGCAAAATGGTACCCAGGGTGGAGTCCTATCACCACGTCTTTGATAAATGGTCACTTATAGTCTATATGACCTCTTCATACTAATTGTATCGGTAACGATGTCATTAGAAACGCCGACGGTCTTGTGGTCACAGTTACAGGCAAATTTAAGTCATAGACTGAACGAAGATAAATTAGCTTTAATTACCCTTTGATTGGTGCGTCAGAGAGGGTTTATCTACATTGTTAACCTAGCTAAGACCGTCTTAGTATCATGCAATAGAAATAAAATAGGCACTATGACTACGCTAGTAATTAAAAACGTCCTCCATCTAACATCTCGGTACTCTTACCGTATAGACTCTCAGATCCGCTCGGCGACAAACGGATGCACGAATGGACATAGAACGAGTGTAAAACCTAAAAGGATTTTTAGTTAAGGTTACGTGCCTAAGAATTAACATAAATGGAAACAATATTTCCCTTTTAAAAATATCTTTTATTTATCGAGTTATATCGATCTGAGCGGGTCAGAATTCGGGAGCACACAACAACACTGATGAGGAGTTTCGGTTCCCTTTATATATTGTATTGATTTGGATTGATTCGATGTGCCAATGTTTCAATGCGTGGTGTGGGGTCAGTCATTGACGTAAGTGTTTCTTTAGGGCAGTACGGAACGCGGATATTGGCCTATATTCGGCGCTTTATGTTTATGCGTCTTATATTGTTCCGTTTGTTTATGCCACTGTTTGTTTACGTTTCTTACAATGTCGGGCATTGTACTGGTTCTCTGTATGTCGCAACGGTCATGTCTGTTTTTTTATGTTTGTTACAATGTCAGCTTCTGAGCGGTTCCTTTATACATTGCAACAGTGTCACAGCGAATATGCTGTGTAAACTATATTATGTTGATTTTAGCGTTTCCTGCTATGACTATTTACCTCGATCGTAATCCAATATAAATAATAATCTAACAAATATCCCCAAAACAACGTGATTCTATCAGCATACATACAGTAAAAGCTTAAACTCAAAAAGTTGTCTTCTGGCTATATACCGCGATAGTGAGACCAATCATCACCTATCCCGGAGTCGTGTATTATAGTATAGCTAACATACATATATCTCATTGTAGTAACTGTTCACCATACATTTACACCATGATTGCACCAGTTTTCATCAGTGTGTAAATGTGCATTTGACCACAAAACATTGACTTCTTCTTCTTCTTAGATGGCGTTACAGCTCACGGAGAGCCAAGCTTCTCTCATTCACCTATGTTGTGTGTGATTCCGAACGGCGAGCGCCGAGAAGCTTTTTCAAGGCAAGTGTACGTACAACGGGGGATTTTGCCAGTACCTCGCCGAGGAGAGAAGTCGCGTAATGAACATTCGATGGGGTTGGTGTTATCGGGATACGAACTCTCTCATCGTGCGTCAAGGACCGACACACTACCCACTGCGCCACAGCGCTCTCATTGAGGGACTCTGCTCCTCCATGTTCCACAGTAGCACGCTGGGCCAAGGAGTTTACGCTGGACAGAACATCCACTGAAGATTAACATCGCGAAGAAAGCCCATCAACGCCCTCACTAAAGATAAAGAAAAGTCGAAAATGTTGTGTTGTCAGATTGAGGAGTAATCATCAGGTATATACAATAGCTGAGGTCACAGGGATCTTATATGGTAGCGTTCAAAGAATCCTTGCGAACTTGGAAGAGACTCGAATCCACCATTTTGAACCTTGGAAGCAATTCAAAGTGTCAAGTTCGGCGGGAAAGGTTATATGTGTTTTGGGACGCTGAAGGAATAATTATGGAATATTTGGAAAAGGAAATCATTATATCGGGATCTTACTAGGCAGACCAAATAAGATGATTGCGGAAGGTAATTAAAGCATAAAAGACGCGGCAAGCTGTGAGCTGGAAGTCTGTTTTACCAAGACAACGCCCGAACATCCACCCTATTCGCTAACCTCACAGTGTCGTTTAAAGATAAAGAATTTTTTTCTAAGGGAATCCTGGGTTTAGGAAAAAGTTAGATTAAATGTATTGACTTATTAGGAGACTATGTAGAAAAATAAACCATTTTTTTAAACTATAATCGACGTGTTTTATTCATTATTATTACTTTTGGATCACCGCTCGTACATGCATTGCCAGTCTCATATTGCATTGCCCTATGCAAATGATGTCTAGCTAGGTGAGGGGTAGAGTTTCCGGTTAGACTGCGGACACAGTGCCAGATTTTAGATGGTGTAGATTAGGGGTAGATAGAGGAAGTGAAGTCGTATAAACTTTTGGCTTTACTTTCTCTTAACTCTCTAACTGCGGAACCTAGCGTTGGTCTTTTTATAATAGATAAAGTTGGCGGTGGAGGGTTGTCTTTTAAAAAGTTTCCACGCTTGTTGTTTATCGTCCCGTAGGGTTGCGAGCAAAGGCACTATGGCACTGTGCGTTTTTTAATTCTAGGAACGCTTTTGGAATACACTTGTTTGCTGCAACCCTGATGGCTTTTTGGATTGTTGCGGCCTCTTTGTTGATGTTTGGTGAGATGGGCTTAACCGATAAGGAGGCTTATATGAGCTTATGGAAACAAGCCCAGTTAGCTCTATCGGTTTTAAATTTGGGGTTTACTGGAATGTTCAAACACACCGGTCCAAGAGCAATATTGGAGATTATAGGGAAATGATCGCTGTTAAATAGATCATCCAAAATTTCCCAAGAAGTTCTTGTAGAGTGAACAACAGGTGCGTAAGTGTGCCGTGCGTAGAGAGGTGAGTTGTGAATCCATCATTTAGCAGAGTGTAAGATTTGACTCCGTTAAGAAATCTTTTAGTATTTTACCTCGTAAATTTGTATTGGGTGATCCCCACAGTATAATCCAGGCGTTAACGTCGCCTAACGCAGGATTGGGTGTTGGATTTGTGAAAGGATGTTATGTAAGTCGAGTTTTAAAAATGGTTGGTCTGGTAATATGTATATTGAGATGAAGGTAAACGTTATTGAGAGGTTAGTTTCACTTGCCGAAACCAACAGATACCCCGTTTACATGCGTAGTCGAAAGATCGAGTCGAAACTGAACCCACTCCGATCGGATACGAGTCGCAAGTGCTCGGTGTTAAGCGATTCCAACTCGTTCCCGATCAGTGCAGATTGTGACCCTGTAGATGTTGAATTAGAGTTTATACTACGCATTATCATTGGAATCAGGTGGATTGATAAAGTAAGTATTTTTATTGATTAAGTCACTAGTTAAGGAAGATATAGGTGAGAGATAAGAAATATTGCTGGCCATGTTGCGCGTAGAGGGTGAGGGAAGAGGACGGTTATGGGATTGGGGGATTGATTTTGAAGTTGTGGGCTGAGAGTCGGATTTGGGTATTTGGAGAAAAGACTGAGAATGAGTTTTATTTGTTGTCGATGTAATGGGTGCTAAGATTGTTATTTCTGTCTTTGCTTTATTGTTTAGACTTATTTCTTGCTTCAACAAGGTTCTATGACCGCCTTGCCTCTGCCATACTACATTTGTTTTTTTTTGAGTTTTAAGATTTCTTTCTGTTGCAAATATTTAGGACAAAAAACGGAAGACGAGGGATGGGCTTTCGAGCAGTTAGCGCACATAATACGGGTGCACTCGGCAGGATCGTGGGGGGAAGATTACACGTCACACAAGTTTTACTTCTGGTACATCTCTTACTGGTATGACCAAGAATTTGGCAATTGCGGCATCTCATTGGATTTGGAATATATTCCTGTACCTTAGTGCTCTACCAGCCTATTTCTACCGTGTTGGGAGTTTGATATAAATCAAAAGTAAGTAGGACTAGACCCGTGGGACGTTGTACACCCTCAATAGTTTTTTTGTGAATTTGCAAACGTCAATGACACCTTGCGATTTCATTTCCGAAATAATTTCACTTTCTGCAACATTAATAAAGCAACGAGCATATACTATACCTTTGGTCGAGTTGAGGGTAGTGTGAAGTTTAGATGACATTGGGCATAGTTTGGCGAAATTGGTAAGGTGCAATAACTTGTCCGCAATTTTTTGTGATTTGGCGAGAATAAGAAGACTGCCGCTTCTCAATTGGGATATGCTTTCGTATTCATACTGACTGCATCTATCGCTTTCGTGAGGGCAAAAATGCTAATAGATGTTGGAGGTTGCTTTTCATCTTTTGCTGAAATAACCACAAATCTCGGATTGTTTAGGTTAGTGATGGAGGGAAGACAGGGAAATTCGTTGTTGGACGTCATTTTGGTTTTATTTTAGCGTTTCGGCATCTGCCAACTCGCTGTACCGGTTCCCGGGTTTTATTTTATTTGGCCCTTTAGTCTCCTTTTAGCTCAATACACTTGACCCAGCGATGCTCCAACTTCTTTAACCCGTCTGAAAAATACGTTTTCTCGAGGTCTGCAAGGTAGGCCTCCGTGGCGGCGATGACCTCCTCATTCGACTGAAATTTCTCCCCGGCGAGTGACTTTTTCAAGTTTGGAAATAAAAAGAAGTCGCACGGGACCAAATCTGGAGAATACGGTGGATGGGGCAGCAGTTCGTAGCCCAATTTGGCCGTGGCGAGGGCGAAGGTGTGAGCCGGTGCGTTATCATGGTGGAAAAGCACTTTTTTCTTCGCCAAGTGGGGCCGTGTTTACTTCAATTCGGCGTCGAATCGGCACAATAATTTGGCATAGTACAGCCCTGTGACCGTTGTGGATCACACCTTGTGAATCCCAGAAAACGGTGGCCATCACCTTTCCGGCCGATGGGACAGTCTTATCCTTCTTCGGAGTACGTTCGCCGGGTGAAGTCCACTGTTTCGACTCTTCCTTGGTCCCTGGTGTGTGCCAGTGGATCCATGTTTCGTCGACTGTCACGAAACGACGCAGAAACTCCTTTGGATTGCGCTTAAACAGCGTCAAACACTGCTCAGAAGTGGTTTCACGGGTGCGCTTGTTGTCCGGAGTGAGCAAATGCGGCACTCATCGCGCCGACAGCTTTCTCATGCCCTAAATTTCATGCAGGATATGACCCACGCTATCATTTTAAAATGCCTACTGTCTCAGCTATCTCGCGCACCTTCAATCGGCGGTCTGCCAATCGAGATCGTGGATTTTTGTCACGATATCCTCCGTGGTAGCCGTTTTCGGGGCACCTGGACGTGGATCATCAAAAACCGACGTGTGACCACGTTGAAACTCATTAAATCAATTTTTGATGGTCACCATCGGATGAGAAGAGTCACCGTACACAGCATCCAAACGCTCTTTGATTTCGCTCCACGATTTCCCTTCCAAAAACAAGAATCGAATCACCGACCGTTATTGCTCTTTTTCCATTTTTCTAAAATCCGCGGACACTCCCGCTTCTACACGCGGTCAAAACTAACGAGTCCGACCCGGCTGAAATTTCGACAGTAGCCGTCTACTAGAATATACTACATGATAGTAAGTTGCTCTTGCGATACTGGCGCCGTCTGGCGGTGAGGCTAAGTACTTATCGGACCACCCTCGTATTGCATATTTGGTTTCCAATTGAATGATACATCAGCTCCCAATTCTTATTTCCAGCAATAAAGGTTTCCATTTTTTAAAAGGCATTTTCAAATAGGGTGATAACGGTTCCTTTAGCTGATATTTTCATGTTGATAAATACAACAAAGTAATCCGCTTAACTACAACTTGACTGAATGACATGTGAACAACTCGCACGTCATGACACATGCTTATACGACGAGTAGATGCACTCATATCTAACCAGGGAACGTCACAATCAATCAATTAGTTTACACTGTGAAAGAGTGCGAAAAGCGTGAATCAGCTAAAATGCCTTTAAATAGAACCGTTAAGTGAAAGCGAAAACGAATTCATTCTACTGGTTAGTACACAGTTCCCGAGTCTTGAATAGAAGCGTGAATAGTGTCTATCTGAAATGCGAGACTGCTTTGCAAACAAATGCGGTTAATACACCAACATGTGAGGCTTGGGTCAATTTGCTAAGCTATTTTAACGTCTACGTATCAGACAATTTTATTTGAAATACACACATGATAGATAGTCAGACGTAACCCTGTATAATATAAGCAACATTACTCGCTCCCGCTTTAGATCTTCATATCAAGATTGACTCAGACATGTAGGTTTAGCAAATTAGGCTGTACCCTGAATTCAATTAACTTTTTAATTATTTTCGTTCCCAACCGCCACTTTTGAATTTCAAAAACCTACCAACGATCAACTGCGATCTGACAGCTTCTCGCAATCGATCGCAGCGCCTCGCTTTCTCACGGTCCGATCGGCAAACTTGCTCAGAATGTCATAATTGTTTTTATTTTCGTTTTCGTTTCGTGTCAACTTCAATTTTATGTTTTTAATTCACATTTCCTTCGTTTTTACACCTTTTTTTCCTTATAATAGTTGATATCCAAGTTATGCTGTTCTCATTCCATTAATTGTGCAATAAAACCACAGTGAAATCCACGTCGTGGAGAAATGCAGACTCTGCTAAGTGAATGTCACTTCTGGACGAGTCGCGACGAGATCCGCATCAAAGACACCGACTACGGAGCGTTCAAGTACGTCCGTAGCCGCGACTATGATCCCGATAATGTACTCCAACAAGCCAAACGCGAATACGCCGAGAACCGCGACTGTCAAGTGCTATTGAAGAACCATAAAAATGCGCGCCTCAAAGACAACATCAAAAAATTCGATGAGCTGCTGCAGACGCAGAAGATAATCCGTTCGGAGTGGCGCACCGGATCGGTTATTGTCATTCTATTCTCCAGCGGCATGATCGTGCATATTTCGGTGGATATCTATGTGGGTGACATCCTATGCATGGCCTACGACAAGTACCTCATTGGAAAACTGGCTGCTGACGTGATCACTGATGGTGGGAATGATTTAAGTAGTCTCTCTTTTGCTCACCTAATTCGTTGCATTTTTTTCCGTTTTGTTCTCTGCACTTGTGATCAGCGATTTTCACACGCCAACACATCGTGCTTGCGTACAATACGAACCAGGTGACTGTACTGCACTTGGCGAAGCCCAATGAGCAGCCAACTGTGCCGGAGAAAATTGCAAATATGGATCCAAAGATTGTTCATATTCTGATACCGGGTGCGTCGGAAAGGAAGATTCCACGGCGGCTGGCAGTGAATGCGAGCGATGATATGCTGGCGATTTGGACGAAAAGTTCGCAGAACGAAGTGTTCCCGTGGCGGCCCACAGTGAGGGACCAAGATCGAGCGAATATTCACGTGTTTAAGCTGAAAGAGTAAGCATTGCAGTCAGATGCTCGTATGAATGAGATGAATGAGTTTGTTTTCAGCGTCCAGTTTGAGGCATTGTCTTACTGCTGGTCGGAGAACGACCCTCTTCGAGTGGATTTTCTGCGATCCAGCGGTAGTCAGATCTTTACCATCGAGGAAAAGGTCTCGCGAAAGGGCGAAGTCAGTGCGGAAGTATGTTCGTACGAATTGACGGAGGGGAAAATGCAGCGAGCGATGATCACCTCGATCCCTATGGGCACGCAGATCTGCTGCTTCGAATTTAGCCCGGATCAAGAGAAGCTATTCCTTGGCACGATCGATCGTTACGTGTGTGTACACGATCTCGTGAAGCAAACCAGCAAATTTCTGCCAAAGATTGAAATTGTAACACACTAAACCCCTTAGTTGAAGAGCTTCTGATCACCTTTTCTATTTTAGATTCCTACAGAATGCAGCTGGCATGCAGACTCCAGCCTGATCATGGTGGCCAACGATCGAGCGCAGTTTCAGTGCTTCGATTTCGCGCTTCAGCCCATAGCCAATCAACTGATCAGCGAAGATGTGACGCCTTTGAATCTCCTCGACCTCTCCCACTACTTTACCATTCAACCAATGCTGCTCAGTATGAGCTTCAGTCGTAAGCCCGAGCTAAACAATTTCCCTTTCCCGTACGCACAAACCGACTGCTTTCTACTGCTCTCGTTCGACAATGGTCCAATTGCTTGCTTGAGAGTGGTCAATGGTGCGGGGATGGCCGGAGATATTCACAATTCCGGCCTAACTGCCGATGTCCTCCTCGGTAAGTACTTAATCATGAGTCAATTAGAGAAAGCTGTGAATCTACTGCAAGCCATGAACTGGGAGACCTACGGAGCCATGTGTTTGCTGTCTCTGCATAAAATAGCCAATTTCGTGTTCACTCAGAGCGAGCCAAAGCGGCATCGATTGGAACTGCTGACCAAAGCGCTTAAAACCTTCACCGAGGGACTCAGCGAAGAGACAAAGGACGAGTTCAGTGATCAAGTTTACGACATCAAAAGACGATTCTTCTTCTATCTCCTTCGGTAAGTAGATTTTTAGTTATGAATCAGATCGATATGCATTTGCTGTCTTCTAGAAACGAGCTGTACCAAGAAGCCTTCGATCTGGCGCTGGACATTGAGGACTATGACCTGTTTCGGGATCTCTCCAATGCAACGCGGGATATTCCTGACCTTATTGAGTTGAGCCAGGAAGCATGCAGGCAAGCTGAAATTCTCTACGACGAAAGCTGCTCGGGCAGTAGTGAATCAGACTCATCCTGCACAGAGTCATCCAACTCTGAGGAGGTCAATGAAGAGGCCAAAGGGCAAGGAATTAGAAATCATCGAGTCATGGGGCAATGGAAGCATGAAAAGGCCATCAGCACGCTCAAGAACTACGTCCCACCTCTGCCGTCGTTCAAATCAAAGATCTTCAACGCGGAGAACATCAAAATCAACATTCCAAAGCCAGAACTGCGGATATCAACGTCTTTGGACCATAATCTGCCGACTAGTAGCCGAACAGCCACTCTAGTTCGCGCACAAAAGGTTCCCACTTATCATCAAAGTGAAGAAATGAGCTCACTCAGCCCTCAACGTCCATCGACCTTGCATCGAAGTCCGCACTATACACTGGAAACCGAGCGTTGGAATCAACAGCCACCGAAAACCGAACTGAAAATAATGGATCCGGACGTCCCCTGCACAAGCAAAGCGGCTATGCTAATACGGAACTCCCAGTCTTCGGAATCGTATGATGACGAGTATACCGGAAGTGACTTGTACACGTCTCGATTAAATCCTCCTGCCTACGGACATATACCACAGCCAATTCCTCCTTTGCCAGATTTACGTCAATTGCAGTTGGGTTCCCCAACTAAGACATCCTCGTCCGCTGCGTGGACTCAAGTGCCAGATCAAACATTGGGCATTCCCATGATTCCGAACCCGCCAACCCATCCATACATGCCATCTACCTCCCACAACATTCTTCCTCGTGCCTCTACATACGCCGTAGACCAAACACCTCGTCCTGCGGACAATAGTCAATTCCAGCCGAAGTTCTATCAACATCCTTTGGTCTCGGGCACCATACCATCTACGACCATGTTCACTCCGGCCGAAGAGCTACTTGGGCGTGCGCCAATCCGGAAACCAACCGCATCGATTCTCTCGAACGGGTCGAGTCTAGTGTCCAACGCACCACCGAATGGAATCGGGGTGCCGAATGGAACACTCCCAGCGAAAAAGGACCCGAGCGAGAAGAATAAAGTGAAATTCTCCGACACGGTGCAGGTTGCAGTGGTCCCTGTGAGTTCTTATCGTCCTTTACCCAGTTGTCATTCTCTGACACCGAATCTATTGCAGGAGATTCCAAGGAAGGAGAAACCATTGCCACCAAAGCGAAACGGTTACGTCCGAACGAGAAACCTGACGAATCCGAAGAAGGAATTGGCCGATAGCTTGCCCTTATGCCATCCAAACGATGATTATTTAAAGGATTTCAATCCCTTACCAGGTTAGTCCCTTCCAGTGAATCCAACACAGTTCTACTGACATTTCTCCCTTTTCAGAAGATGGTCTTCCGCGAACCCCGAAAGCCCCGCCAACTAAAGAATCCAGCCAGCAAGAAGAAACGAAATCGAATCCCTCCATTAAAGTAGTCCATTTCGGAGTGGTGTAGCATTCAACCCCCCGCATCACTTAGGTTCTCCGTTCAACGAAGCTTTAAACATTCCTTAGATAAGTTGGAAAGCTTTAATCTTTAACTGAATTTATTGCTTTTTTAGTTTTGTTTATGTACAGAGAGTAAATTATTGTTTACAATAAAGACATTTACCGTTAAAGCATTTGCAAGTACAAAAGTCGAGTTGAATTCCTACTTTTTCTTGCTCGATTGCATCTCCTCCAGCTGCGCTTTGAGCTCGAGTAGATCCTTATCGGGAACGTATCGCTTTTCTTCCAGCTCGTCGGTGTGCTCTTGGACGGTTATGTTTACACCTTCGGGTAAGGCGGCCTGTGCGATTCGTAGGAATACCGGATAGATTGGTACATCGACGTCGTTGAGCTGGATGTTTCGCTCGTACATGGTCAGTTTGTATTCGCCGTCGACAATGGTTGAATTCGGCCGGAATCGCTGCACTTGGAATTGTTGCGGTGGCAATGCATAACTGTGGTGTAGATAGGAAGACGATGATCTACAAATGGAATGAGAGTTAAACTCACCAATCGGCAACGTCCAAGTCTAGGTATTCCGCCACGCCGTGCAGGTATCGTTGGTATGACTCGAGCAGAGGGTAGTCGTAGCCCTTGATGGATATATTGAGACTCTCGTATTGCGGGTATTTGGGTTTCAGGGACTGAAAGGAAGGTTTTCATTTAATTTTTTTCGAAATTAATGTATTCGCCTTACGTCTAGGTAGTCTGGTTCGAAGACGCTGTAGTGTTTTGCGCGGTGTAGACGAGTTGATATGACAGGGACTTGCGCGGCAAGCAGTCTTTGGGCTGTGGGCAGTACCTTAAAAGCAAATTAATGTTTTAGAAAATGATATTGATGGCTTTCTTCGATAGATTTACTTTTTTCAACATTATATTGAATTCCCTTGTAGAAGCTGATTCCTTGGTTATGCAAGTGTCACCGAATGGTTTCGGCTTCTTAACTGTCAGCAATGTCATCTAACCCTGTAGGTTTGTTTGTTTTGACAACCTAAAAGGCACTATTTTATATTAGTTAAAATTCGTTTTTTTTT
Source organism: Merodon equestris (assembly GCA_958301585.1). Lineage (NCBI taxonomy): Eukaryota > Metazoa > Arthropoda > Insecta > Diptera > Syrphidae > Merodon > Merodon equestris. The sequence continues at coordinate 38,954,847 of OY284416.1, read as the reverse complement.
ATTATATTTTTATTAGTGTTGGGCTATTAAATATGTGCAAACAATTTAAGCCTTTTAGCCACCGCTTATTCAGGCTGAACGTGATCACATTATTATTATTATCAGTCATTTAGAACTCAGAAGTTCACAGCCGCGTTGAAAACCCTTCGCAAAACCTTCCCATTATAAATGTGTTGCTTTCTTGTAGCACGTCTCTATTCCATCCCTTCTTGGTCCATCTTTATATTGTCGTCCGATTTTTTATTTTTATTTTTTTAATTAATTTTTATTCAATTTTTACTTAGAGCTATTTTAGGCTAGACAAAAATTCTTAAAACTAGCTTAAATAACTTAACAAACTTAAAATACCTTACTGGCCCTATACCGCCACTCTAAAGTACACAGAAAAACTGAAACTATGTCTTTCGACCTAATTCTTGACTAAAAATAATTGAAAACAGAAAATAGTTCAGCTAAGAAAATGTTTTTTTTTTTAGAAAAACTCAGCATCCGAATTGCATTTTTTGATTTTTTATAAGAACTTAATACTTACTAAAACTAGCTTAACCTACCTTAATTAAAAAATATATATATAGATATATACATTACATATTCATACTGGCGTTTGGCAAGCTTTGCCTTGAAGAGGCTATATGAATTAAGGGTCCCACTGACGAAGTCCACTCCAGCCACCAAAAGCGTTGATGCTGACGGACGACGTCTCCCCGATCTCGTCCTCAACCCATTTAGACAGGGCTCTATGGACCACCTTCTCGAAGACCTTGCTGATACTCGGAAGGAGACTTATTGACCGAAGATTTGCCGGGTTAAGGTTAGAGGGGATTGGTTCCACCCCCGCTGTCTTCCAATCGACTGAATAGTATGCATTATTCAGTGTATTGTTGAACAGGATGGTGTACCTCTCTACAGCCACTGATAGAAAGTGCCTAAGCACAACATTGGACATATCCTCCCGTGGATTTTTTTCTTTTCAGTGACTCGAAGATCATCTGGAGATCCTCCGTCGAAGTGAACAGGGTGTTAGCCCCTTCACTGGCGACGGCATTGTTTGCCATAAAATCATCATTGAACCTGGTGAAACCAAGGTTCTCTGATCGCCTATGATCTTTAACATTTTGAAGGTAGAAGTGATGAAGTAGGGCTCTGTTTTTGAGCGGTTTGAGCGAATGCTCTCATTTATCGTATACACTTCTTGGAATACAGCTCCCACTGTCCTTCTCCTGAGCATCCTCGATCACGAAGTAATCACCATCCAAGACGGCGCTCTCTGGATCAATGCTAATTGTTCGTAGCAAGCGTTCATTGTCTGACGTTCTCGGAAGCTTCAGATCCTGAATGTCATTCTGCTTGTTTCTCCGAAATATTTTATTTATTTGCAGAACCTTACTCGCGCTGGTCGATTTCACAGACCGAATTCTATTGTTCCGATACAAACTTACAAATATTCTGTAGAGTGTCCTGACCTCTGAGTTTTTTCTGTCGGTACACCGCCTGTACAAGAGTTTGAGTCTTGTCAGAAGTCTACTTTTTTGTCTGTGCAGCGCGTCGATTTTCGCGTTGCGGTATATGTTCGAGGTATCGTGCTGTCGTTAGCGTGGTATCGTACTCTTCATTGTCTTTTTAATGAAATCGTCCATTTGTTTAAGGTACCTGTCCATCTCATAGTTTGACAGGTTCCTATTGGACAATGGGAAGGAGGCACTCAAAATTAGTATTCTCGTCATAGGGGTGCGTTTGGACGTACTCTGCCATTTGCGTGAATTCGTTTGGTACTATGATCACGGGTTGGTACGCAATTGTCACTATCATATACGAAAGTCCGTAGACAGTTAGTAGACCATTTGTTCGTGTCAGTCAGTCTCATTCGAGAGTCAAGCATCATGATATCCAGATAGGAGCCGCGCCTAGGATACGACGGACTACTCGTATCTGTTGCGAGTATCTCGAGTCTGTACTCCATGCTCTGCAGAACCCACCAATGGCTTAGTAGGCTCCCCCTAGTGTTGAAGTTTTCTACCGAGCTTAAGCGCAGAAAACGAAAAGGTGTCTCGTGCTCTGCAATGAAAACATTGGATTGAGGTGCTTCAGGTGCATAGGCTGATACAATGTACATTATCTTTCTATTTCGGAGAGGAATGAAAACAATACAGGCCTCTTGCACCTGGAACCTCCGCACATCACCGCTATACGACTTATGTATCTTCATGTTTTAAATTGTTTTTTTTTGAAGATCGCAACTCCCTTGCCTTGTGTGGCGTTGGGTCAGTCTCTTCGGATTATTTTGAAAGAACTGTGCCGGATTTTGTGGTTCTGGTTCAGCTTTGTTTCGCTAACCAAGGGTACATCGGGGCTTTCGTCCTCCAACGTTATTCGCTCGATCCTAATCAATGAATTCACATTGACCGACAGGATCTTTAAGTGACTCTCTACCGGCGCGTACCTATTACGATTGTAGGTGCGCTAGGCCCGGCAGAAGCGAGTAGTTTCTATTCACTCGGGTTGCCTACTCGTGGATCTGCTGTTCGAGCTGGCCCTTGGATGGCGATCGAACGCAGGTCCACCTCGGCCTCCGGTGCCTTATTAACAGGCACTGGGGCGTTAGGAACAGCCACAGGCTTTTGTACCGTCTGCCCCAGAACTGCCGCCATTTGGGCGTAGGTCATTTGAGGTCTGACGGCTATTTTCCTTCGACCTACGGCGCCCTGTGGTCCTCCTGGTGGTATTTTTCCGTCGGGTTTTCCACTCATTCTGGTTCAGCTTTGTTTCGATTATTGCCCGATTATTTTGACCTTTTGTCCACTGTCCATTTGTTCTACATACCCTGCCAAAATTATACTTCGCAATTTTATTACTCGAACACTGTTTGCGGCTGACTAGAGTTCATCGAATTCTTGATTGCGCGTAGTTATTCTCCTTAAGTTGGCTTTTAACAGGGAAACACAGAAAAGAATTATTCTTCATTTGATGGCCTCATACATATGTATATCTCATATGACTCTACAGGTGGTTCTTTAATTTATTTAAGTATTCGCCGCAGTGTAACCATCGCTCTATGTATTTATTTCTCATTAATTCTAGATACTTTTTGGTGGAAGGACTCTAAAAAAGGGCATCTTAAATAATTGAATCAATCAGAATTGTCGAAATTCGAACTCAAGTATACCTTTGTCCGTTTTATTGAGAGACTCAGTGTTTCACCCAATGATATAACGTACGATCTCTCCTCCTTCACTGCACACCTCATTTCTGCAACCACCGTCAGAGAATCTGTTCTACCTTCAAAAGCTATTCTCAATCCTAACCTAAGCACCGTTTTACCTCTCCATCAATCCAAGTGTTCACGCAAATACATTTTTCTCTAATACTGCAATGTCAAAGGACTGCGCACCAAAACTTCCGCAGAAGTACTGCCTCACGGTACTGAAACTAATTTGTACTATGTTATCAGAGACAGTGAGATTTTACTTTGTCTCATGCTCTTGGCCATGATAATTCCGCCTATTAACTTGCCTTTGACTTCGTAAGTTTTATATTTGACTCCAATGACATGTCTATCATTTGTGATGAGTTTAAGCTTCCGTACTTGAAATAGGCTAAAACTGACGATGATGTTTGCTTTGTCGCCACTGAAACCTCCTTCGGGAAGTCTTTGACTCTGGTCCTTTCTAACTCAGCAACATCACCAACAACATGAACAGAGAACTTAAAATTACCTTCTCATCTAATACCGAAACCGCGTTAATACCGCATCTAACCGTTTCTACCTTGAAACGACCTTATATACCCTTATAGGAACACGACACCGATTTTAAGCAGACTTTGTAAAACTAAATAACCTGCTCAGTAATATTATCTTTAATTTTCTCCTAAACCTTCCCACGCAAATATCCTTTAATATTCTTGCGCTATTCTACTCCCAAGTCACCAGTTGCTTTATCCTATCAGTCATATATTCATGAAAAAAATAACTGCACCTCACCTCCACCCTGGTACGCCAAGGCACATCCACCTTAAATTTCGTTTTTCCTCTGACTTTTTTACTGATATAAGTCTTATACGGAATTCGCACAATTATGACTTTCCCTACCTTCGAGACCTGAACCGAATGCAACCCTCTCTTCTTACTGATCTCAACCAATTCTACTACTTTATACATGCAAAAACAAAAGCTGATAGCTATCCCTCTAGTTTTAATTTTCTCAATACTTTCTCCAATCAATCAAAAATAGTTGCCAACTTTTTTCGCCTATTTATTGAGCCAGTCATCATGACTTTTTCCATACTGTGAATATAATTTAAAAAAAAAATTCGCGAACCTTCTGACCCTACTTCTCGTGGCCTTATGTCAAAATCCTATTTCACAGGGACAACTTTGAAAAGCAGGGACAACAAGAAAGGCCGAAAGAATGAGGAGGCTTATTATAACCCCAACAATAAACTTTTTTACTTTCCCAAACAATATTTTAAACATTGGCCCAAATCAATGTGAATTCCTAAAAGGTCTATCTGGAACACTACTAATCTAGTTGAGTTTGTCTCACAATCTTTGCGTTCACTCGAGGATGGCTAAGAAGTAGACTTTGTTGTCAATGATAACAAGTAAGGCCCTTATCAAAATCTTGCATCCAATTGTACTCCCAAAATTCACTACTCCTTGTTCCCCCCGTTCGGCTTTATCTTTTGGGTCAAATCCTACCTGGAAGACCGTCAGTACAAGGTTATTTTCATATCATCTATTTCTGATCCAATGACAACCCGAGGTTAAAATTTAGTCTCAACATTTGTGTTGTCGACTGTGTCATAAATTGTTCTCATCTTTCCGTATAAACTGATGATTCCAAGGCAGAATCCGGCTTCCTCTAATCCGGCCATTAGAAGACGGTTTTACTATTTGGTGTTTAAAAAATCATTTCACCCTCAATATTATTAAATGTTAAGCTAGTACTCGTTCGTACTCCCATAAGCGCTTCCACCTCCCAGAACCTATGTTATCTGTCATCAAGCTGTTCCTCTTGCCAACTTTTTGGTCGACTTAGGTGCTATTTATGTGGAATAGGAACCGAACACGCAGACGACACCCGAGAGGACGATCTGACGACAACCAGTCACGTAGCAGGACGATCATCCGACGAACACGCCATACGCGTAACACACACATAACACACACAGCGCACAATACCGACAAGTGGAATGAAACGAAGCGGACAATCTGACGACAACCAGTCACGTACGCCATAATATAGCAGGACGATCATCCGACGAACACGCCATACGCGTAACACACACATAACACACACAGCGCACAGCATGCACAAACGAAACGAAACGAAACAGACGAAGACGAACACAAAACACAATACATGGCATTCGTTGAACAGCCGTCAAGCCGTACAGATGCATTAGCATTAGAGACAATTGTATTATCGTTGAAACAATAAAGTACCATTTTATAATAAAGAAATCCTACATTTATGACCGAGAACATCATTTTAGTATTTACATCGACAACATTATCAAACGCGCCAATTCCGCCCTTGGCTTTGTGAAATATTGTGCCTTGTACATGCTAGTCGTCTGGTTCACACTACGTGTATTGAGGTCGTTCAATGTGTAATAGGTTTATTTTCCCTTCGTGATCTTCCATGATATCTACCTATATTTTCCGCCTTATGAGGCTAATCAATCTACAGTTCCAGTAAGAACGACGTAAGGTCGCGGACAAACTTTTTATCAACGACCTATTTAGCGGTAATATTGACTTTCCACACTGCTTCTCTAAGAGTTGGCTGGATAAGCACCAATGTGATTTCTACGAGTGAGTTCTAGAAACTGCACTCAATGTTTTCAAAATTCTCAAATTCTTTTAGTTGTGAGTGGAAAATTCAGAACATTCTAGAATGACGGGTCGAAAATGTTCCCAAAAAATTTAAGTTAAATCCACCTTTAGACTACCCTTCGTAGACAGGTCACTGCCAGCAGAGAGATATATCTTGCCAAGTAAGTCAATTAGGTGAGGAAATTCTCCAAAACAGTGTCTGGCTCACCCTGTCTCGGAGTACAATCTGTCTATTTCAATAAAGTCCATAAATTTTGTTCCAGTGGGACAAATATTTTGATTTAGGTCTAGAAATGTATTTATCCGATGAGCTTTTCTAACTAAAATGTAGACGTTGCACCGATGTCTCCGTATCCAGAAACCTATCAAATGTTGATGTTATTTTTTAAATAGGATCTGTAGAGCGTCATGGCAGTCGTTAACAGATTTCGAGTTCACACTATGTTTGCAGCGTTTTGAGTGCTGCTTGTCTATGGGTAAGCATTTTAGTATACCTACAAAGCCATACCTTTGGTGTCGGACTCGTTATTTATGTTGACGCATAACCTCGCAGCTTGACCCAAAAATAGCATCATTATCCCTTGATTCCTCCTTCTAACCACCAGTAAACCATCTAAGGCCTTTCACGTTTTAGACAATCTTTCAAGTTAAATGATTTTTTATCAATTTGACAATTTTGTCATAAATGTACTCTGGATTATCAAAAATACTTTGATCACATCGGCCAAGTCGTGCTAACTACGAGTACCTTAGACAGTGATTTTGTTCTGACACTCTTATGGGTCTCAGGCAATGGAGCTGTTCCCGGCAACGAAAAACCCCATGAACTCGTCTAACGCGGGTCGGCAGTTCTAATTTGTACTATCAAATGCCTCTGCATTACGATCCCTGATTCCAAAAAAAGGTTAAGTTGTGCACAAATTCATAGGCAATTAAACAACAAACTTGGTTCAGATGAATGAGACATTGCAAGATTTGTTGCGGTCATCACGGGACATTGGGGCATTAGAGTCGTGCGACGAGAATGAGAAATGATTATAAGAATTACTGCTGCAAGTACTATATGTTAAGGGAAGAGTGTCGGGGCGCAATGGGTAGAGATGAGCGTGTTGGATACCGATAACAGCAACGCCATCGCCGGTTCTTTCCTCGGCGGGGTACTGGCAAAACTTCCCATTGTAAACTTATCTTGAAAAAATTTCACGGCTCTCGCCGTTCGGAATCGGAATTAAGCATTCACTTGTGTGAAAAATCAAATCGCATCGAGTGAATAAAAAGAAGCTTGGCTCCGGTTCTTCATGAGCTGTAACGCCATCTAAGATGTCTGTCTGGCAGTACATTGGACCAGTATTAGTGTCTGAGTGCTCCAACACATTGCAGCAACCTCCAACAAGAAAAAAAAATATATATATGATTCGTTGGCCGCTTGGTTTTTAATTTTTAAAAAAATGCACGGCATAATTCTAAAAGTGTATAAAATGTTTATTTAAGTTGGTAAACCAAGGCTTGCCATTTACTTTTTATGGATTATTTTGGTTAAGTGTTGGTTACAGTTACATTTTAACTGGTCTATACAGAAAGTTAATTTTTAGGTCACTTTTTCAAGCATGTAGGCTGATGTCTAATATTTAATGATGTCTTGACGAGTAGTTTGACCTATTCTCATAAAAAATAATCTAAATATGCCAATTCACTGGTTCAAAACGAGAGATAAATTGCTCACCGAACTCATTTCTTAATCGGTCCATCGATGCGCTAGCATGAAATACCGTGTTGCTATAACCACGGTCGACCAAAATCATTGAAATCATTGAACGGCGCCATGGGCGGTATCGTTGTTCTCACAGTCGCCTTTAAAAAAAAATACGGGCCTATGGTTCCGCCGCACCAATGCAATCAGTGCATTATCCGTGTGCATTGGCAATTTTTGTATTGCCTGAAGTTCCTCATCGGACCAAATGCCGGAGTTTTGTTCACTAATACGAGTATGCCCAATCAATCAGTCAGAAATTAACTTCGTAGCTGAAGACAATTTTTCGATAAAAAAGCATATCTTATTCCAGCTCGATGCTGAGACAGCCGTTATGCTTCAGTTTTTAAAGTTTTACACAAAGATTTTTAAGATCTATACAATTTTATTTCACAACTTTAATACGAGTTGGTTAAGAAGATGTTCCCGCGACGAAGTTTGACAATTGAATGAACTGAACGATCAGAGATTGCCCCAAAGTTGGCTACGATACCCGATCATCCAGTTCAGCGTATAGCGCTGACAGAGTGAGTCACAGAGGGCGCTCACCAGAGTGCATTCAGTCAAACCAATTATTAATATTATAGCTTACAGATTTTAGATCCGTGCCAAAACCTTACTTCAGAAAATAAAAAAAAAAAATTTTTTTTTTACCATGGTATATAATCTTTTAGATAGGTTGTCATTGTCCGCTATTTTGGCATTATTTGGTCAGTCTGTATTCAGTTGCATTTGGCGGGTCTACTCAGAGCAAAAAAAAATGTTTATAAGTGCACCGTCGAATCACTATCAGATAAGTTGCTGAGGATATTGGCATATTAGTTGAAATTTGTTCCGAAACTGCTAAATTTAGACCAAAAGAACCGTCGCATGAGCATCACCCAGAAGTTCGTTGCTCACTGCTTTCTTCGATTATAATAGCATGGTTCATCATAAGCTCTTGGCGGAAGGTCATATGGTTAATACGGAATAGTACCATAAAGTTATGCAAGGTTTGAACGAAACAATGCGAAGAAAACATCTGGATTTGTGGGTAAAAAACTCATGGTTATTGCATCACGATAATGCTCCTGCTCACTGGTATTTTTTGTGCGTAAGTTTTTGGCCAAAAACAATCAGAAGTGCTTCGAGGATTGGAAAAAGCACTGACGCAAGTATTTTTTATCTGAGAGAAATTACTTTGAAGTGGCACGAATAAATATTTTTCGAGAAATTAAAAAAAGTCACCTTATTTCTTGAACAAAACTGTGAATGCCGACGAATGAACAAATCACGGTCTCCTGCCTTGGATTGCACAGAACACCAGAATCTCAGTACATAAAATTCTACTCCAATGAGGTCCTATATAACAGGGCCAAAATTATTCGAATAGATAACTTTTTGATTAAGTTAATTCGAAGGCACATGGCGAGGGCCATGACCTCGACCAACAACCTGATCTCTGGGGCGTTCTACCCCAACGAGCGCTATTTCGAGTTTGCGCGTCTTAAAGGCTTTGTTCCCCCCGAAGCGTTCCTCCAATTCGACATGGACGGGCTGATCCAGGATAGAGATGCGGTGCCCGTAATTTTCCACGTGGCCCGTAACGCTGTGGAACGGCGACTGCTCTATGGGCGCGAGGTTGTGCTCCGCGAGCCAGAGCGACTGCGGTTTAGTATGGCGGTATCGAGTCACGATCGGCGAGACGTCGTCCGGCAGCACCAACGTTTTTGGTGGCTGGAGGGGACACCGTCGGCGACTGAGTAATAGGGTACACCAGCCAGCCAACAATACCAGGGGCTGGCTCGCATAGCTTAGGGCTATGCCTAGCATAAGGTAAAATTAGACAAAAAAAAAAAAAGATATATACATATATAAAATATATATAATGTACATATTTTAGTTAAGTTAGCATAAGATAGGTTTAGTTAGATTTAATTAGTTTTAGATAGGCTTAAGTTTTATATAAAATATATAAAAATGATCATATGCTAAGTTTTTTAATAAAAACCATTTTTCTTAGCTTAAGTTAGATATTATAATGTTAATAGAATTTATGTAGTCGTCGAAAGACATATGTTTCAATTGTTCTGTTTGTTTTAGAGTGTCCGTATAGGGCCAGTAAGATAGTTAGATTTGTTAAGATAGTTAAGCTAGTTTTAAACATTTTTGACTAGGCTAAGATAGATATAAGATAATACTGAATAAAAAATGAATTACAAAAAAAAAAAAAAAAAAAAAAAAAAAACAAATCACGGTCTTCATTAACGCTGGTAGATACCATATTTTCCTCTGTATGCACTATCCACTCGACGTCGAATAGTGTACAATTTGGTAACTATGGCTTGAATTGCTTGCTCAGTAAGTCGATTATGACGACCGTAAAATGGTCGAAGTGTGAAAAAAAAATGTTCAGCACGAATTTCGATGAGATTTTGATATTTTTTTGATATTATTCCAGTATAAGTTTGCCCATGACAAAATGTCAATATTAACTGAGCATGCTTGACTTTACTACAAGTTATGAAACACGGATGATCCGTTAAAAAATTAGCTCTGCAAAACCAGGCAACAATCGCGCTTTCCGCAAATGTCTTTCCGTTTGTCTTTTAAAGAAGAAGAAGGATCAATATATCATATTCTTACCACAGCGCTTATATGGTTTTGAACTTGGTTACATTTATTTAATCAGTTCGATCCTTGCAGTGCTACTTTTCTAGATATCTCCACCTCCAACACTTAAAAAAAAATATTTTTCCCACTTTGATTCTTGTCATACTCAGAGGCACCTCACGACCTTTGCATTAGTATTGCAAGCTATCAATGGGACATGTGACAAGATGTACCTCAAATGAGGTGGGACAATGTACCACTTCACTCTCCCAAATGAGTACCTCATACAAACTCAATAAAAATGCGTGTCCTACCCAACACTATCTGATATTGATAACAATCAGTTCGGAATATTCCCAAGTTGACTGCCATACTGCCTGTTTACATTGGCGTGGGAAGGACATGAGCGTGAACGTCGTGTTCACATTGCTGGAAGAAGAGAACAACTGAAACATAAACCGGGTCAATTTCATTCTTTACCAGCAAGTAAGGCAGCAACTAAACCAGAAACCACTAATGGGACGTACCACCTCAAATGGCCGCCGACGTCTGCTTACAAGGGGATGGTCATGGTGCAATGGTAATCACCATCGACTGTTGAGCGGAATGTCTCTAGTTAAAGTCTGTCTACAGCCAAGAACAATTCCTATACGCAAAAATTGTGCAACAACATCAGGTGTGAATGAGAGATGATCAAAAAGTGCTGACGAAGGCATAACATTCGCAGTGTGAGATCACTTCAAAATCCATACTTTATGAGTGCATTTTCAATATAACGCCTTAATGACATGGAAACAAAAGAGTTACTGTGAACTACAACCAACGCGACAAATTCTAATCTTTCAAAAAATCGTATCTAGGACAAACATCCAGGTTGTGTGACAAACAACATAAGAGCGTACACTCTTGACCCTGCACGAACCCTATGTAAAAAAAACAAAAAAGTTGTGACGAGCACGGGGCACCCGTTTTGTCAAAATTATGTCAACAATCACACACTGTGTTATAAATCCAAGAGTGTGTGTGGCGGGAGTACACGGTGGTAATGAAATGAGCTCACACGTATTCACGGATAGAGTTCGTTTGTAATTTCTTGTCGTTCTAGTTTCTGAGATAAACACATGTTAAAAATGAAGATTGATATGCTTACGGTTTCAAGGTTACCTACAAATGCGAATAAAATGTAAAAAATGGTATGAAATGAAAAAAAAAAATAAAAGGTGGATTTTCGGTGCAAAAAACACTTAGAATTAGTCCCTCTATTTTGAACAATTTAGCGTGCTTTCACCGATGTGAATAGGCACTTAAATTGCATGGCAAGGCACAGGCCTTAATAATTTTAAATAAGTTCATGGAAAAAACGGCATATTGGCAGCACTTGCTTAGTACTGTAGCTAACTCGCTCGTTCGTCCGACACTTCATTCATCTGTCAAACGGATTCCTGTGTCGTTTGTTGAGTGGTGGAAAAACAGACACAATAAGGCAGTTTTTCATCAAAATGCCCGGTTGGAAAATCATTGAATTCCTCGTTATTTCTTCAATTTTATGTTACGCAAATGCCAAGTCCGAACAGGGAAAATCCGATTTCCTCCTGACGCCGGTAAGTTATCGCCTCCGGCCCGCATACACGCAGCCAAAATAGATTTTTTACATTTTTTTTTTATTTTGCCCGAATGTGCTGAAGTAAATTTCCTTCCGAATAATAACTTCTTATCGATTGAAAAGCGAATGTTATCTTTTGCATAGTCAGTGGATCACATCTAATTAATTCTCTTTGATTAGTTGTTCAATGTGGCCAAGGTGGGGAAGACCCTGTTTGCCGGCTCGAAGATATTCCTGCAGAGTAAGTCAATTTGTTTTTGTCAACCAGCTAAATGGACGTATTTTATGTTGTTATTCATTAGTTACCTGCGATTCGAAGGATGCTGGTGCTCAAGTGAGAATCTATTGGACACTGACCGAGCGTATGTGTCTTGTGGACGAGACGAATGCGGTAAACTACGTTTTGAATCGAGTGATCGAGGTGATATGCTAAACACTTGATTGTTTGTTTATATTGCAGTTCGATCAAAGGTACTATCGGCTGAATCAGCAGAATGAGACAATGCAAATAAGGTCGGAACCATCCGTACACGACTGCCAGTCGGGAGGTCACATCATATTGCCTGAGTTTCACTTTAGCAATGACGCGGCCGTGGGCAGTGCGGTGCCGGTCGAACAGTCCACGTTGGCTGATGTTAAGGATAAAAAAAACAAACAGCAACAGACTGGAGCGGTATGTATTATGGCTCTGATAGTGTTTATACCAATGTTCAGGTGTATTGCGATAAGTAAACATTACTGATTGTGCGTTGTGCGGTGTGAGTGGGCGCCTAATTGCTTTCGGGTTAGTCAGTGCTTATAGATATCGAATTGCGTTGAGGAGAAGCGACGTAGTTCGTGTTCTATTACTAAATTCATGTGGCATTCTGATGGCTTGTTGCTATGAAAGTCACGTGCTTTGCAGAAAAGTGCAAACGGCATGGGAAGGAAGAATATTTAGTAGGGGATCTAGGCCAAACTGATCGCTGGGTGATGGTTCTGGGGATGATGCGGGGAAAGTTCTCGACAAAAGATTATTGGGCGTTATCACTGTTCTACGTTTTTAGATAGCGCTACCAGATTGGGCTTTAAAGATATGTACATATGTCGAACTGTCACCTTTGTTACACTATACTGCACACACGCCGTTTGCGAGTCGATTTCTTCCACACATATTGGCCGGAAAGTCAGTAATTTCGCGTTCGATATTGCTCCTGAGCTCCTCTAACGTTCTTGGCTTATTGGCATTAACGTTGTTAAATCGACCGGACCATTTCTCAAGATTACTTCTCCTTCATATCAATTCCATCCGATTCTGTCTTCCAACCTGGTACGATAACGTACCCCACTAATCTAGCATGAAATCCACAACACAAGACAATTTTGTGATTTGCGGACGTAGTTTGTTTGAGCTCGCTTCGAAGATGGTCACCAGCAAAGAGAAAATGCGCCAATTTCACAACTACAGCTAGGTGGCTGCAAATGGTAATAGTGCTTATGACACCCATACGGTAACAGTCAATAACGCGCAGTTTTGGTTTCGTCCATTTCGGTAATTTCGTTGTCAAAGATGCACCACGCTATGGAAAGCCAAATGTCGTTAAACTCATGGAAATTATCGAGTCGTCATGTAAGCACTGTTTCGATTGTCCACGAGCTGAACATTGAACAAAAGCCCGTGTGAAACCATTTGAATAAGGCTGGATACAACAAGAATCTACGTGTATGGGTCCCACACTAGTCAACGCAAAAAACCTCATGAACCGGATTTCCATCTAAGAATCGCTACTGAGTCACAACAAAATCCATTGAATTCTAAATCGGATGGTGACTGGTGATGAAAAATGGGTAACTTACCGCAACTTCATGCGAAAACGGTTGTGTTGAGGCGACGTAAATGGCGGCCAGGACGATTTTGATTTGTGTTGATGATATTGGTATAGAATCATCTACTAGGGTGGTCCGATAAGTACTTAGCGTCACCGCCAGATTTGGCCAGTATCGCAAGAGCAACTTACAGTACATGTGTAGTACATTCTAGTAGACGGCTACTGTCGAAACTTCAGCCGGATCGGACTCGTAGTTTTGTTTTGACCGCGTGTGTCCGCGGATTTTAGAAAAATGGAAAAAGAGCAATATCGGTCGGTGATTCGATTCTAGTTTTTGGAAGGTAAATCGCGCAGCGATATCAAAGAGCTTGTACGGTGAGTCTTCTCCTTCGATGGTGACCATCAAAAATGTGTTTAACGAGTTTCAACGTGGTCGGTTTTTGATGAGCCACGTCCAGGTGCCCCGAAAACGGCTACCATGGATTATAACGTGACAAAAATCCAATCCACAATCTCGTATTGGCAGACCGCCGATTGAAGATGCGCGAGATAGCTGAGACAATAGGCATTTCAAAAGATCGCGTGGGTCATATCCTGCATGAAATTTGTCGGCGCGATGGGTGCCGCGTTTGTTCACTCCGGACAACAAGCGCAACCGTGAGACCACTTCAGAGCAGTGTTTGACGCTGTTTAAGCGCAATCAGAAGGAGTTTCTGCTTTGTTTCGTGACAGTCGGTGAAACATGGATCCACTGGAACACATCAGAGACCAAGGAACAGTCGAAACAGTGGACTTCACCCGGCGAACGTGCTCCGAAGAAGGCGAAGACTGTCCCGTCGGCCAAAGGTGATGGCCATTGTTTTCTGGGATTCACAAGGTGTGATCCACATCGACTACCTGGAGAAGGGCAAAACGGTCACAGGGCTGTACTATGCCAAATTATTGGGCCGATTCGACGCCGAATTGAAGAAAAATCGGCCCCACTTGGCGAAGAAAAAAGTGCTCTTCCACCATGATAATGCACCGGCTCACACCTCCGCCCTCGCCACGGCCAAATTGTTCGAATTGGGCTACGAACTGCTGCCCCATCCACCGTATTCTCCAGATTTGGCCCCGTGCGACTTCTTTTTGTTTCTTGTTGACACTCGCCGAGCGGAAATTTCAGTCGAATGAGGAGGTCATCGCCGCCACGGAGGTCTACTTTCAGACGTCGAGAAAACGTATTTTTCAGACGGGTTAAAGAAGTTGGAGCATCGCTGGGTCAAGTGTATCGAGCTAAAAGGAGACTATATTGAAAAATAAATCGCCATTTCTCCAAAATTTTTGTTTTTCTTTTGTAGGCTAAGTACTTATCGGACCACACTCGTAATTCAACCGCCTGAAGTAAGAAATCGCTCAAAAACGCCAATAGAAGAGTAATTGTGTTCCGCCAGTGCAATGCCAGGCCAGACACATCGACGCCAGAAGCTCTGGCAGCTTGGTTTTGAGATTCTCGTCGGATCCTGACGCCAATTGATTATCATTTTTGCCTACCCATGACTTAAAAATCCAAATCTTTCTTCGAAAAGCGACTATTCCAGTGTTTTTGCCAATAGGGACGAAAGCATAATGAAATTACTTTCGAAACAGCATCAAGTTTTCGAACAAAAAGGAGCAATTGGACCTAAACCGGAGAATTCCAATAAGCCTTCAATTTCATGCAGAAATAATGAATTTCTGTTTACAACACCTTCAATAGAGTGAGAGGTTTGAACTCATCCATTTTCTCAAAGTATTTATCAAGTTCAGTCAGGTGCGAGATCAGTGACCATTGTTATTAGACTTATTGCGTTTCCCTTAACTATTTCCGCACTATCTTCCAGAAAGTCAGATCGTCAACGTAAGCTAGAGTGGATGTGATTGAATTCCCGCCTGAATTTTCTGAAGGGATCTCATTACGTATTCCAGAAGCAAATTAAAAAAAGTGGTAACGAAACGTTATTTTTTTTTATGCTTCGTGTATCTCGAATGTTTCAGATAAGGCGTTTCTTACGCCTACGAATGACGATCAAGGTTACCTGAAACACGGCCCAAAATATGGGTATATGGTTTTGACGTCGAAACCAAGGCCGCATCATCTCCATGGAGTCGTCAAGAAGAGTCAGGACCGAAAAAAGCACGTCAAGTTCAGTTAAATGTTAAAGTTCTGCTCTCTATTCTTCGATTACAATGGTGTGGTTCATGATAAGTTCTTGTCGATAGGTTGTATGGTCAATAAGGAATATTACCTTGAAATTAAGCGCCGTTGCCGTGGAACAATAAAGAAAAAGAGGAAAACGTCCGGATTTGTGGCACCACGATAACTCATCCGCTCACTCATAATTACGTGTGCGTAATTTGTTGTTCAAATCAATAACGTACTCATGACTCAGCCCCCGTATTCACTGAACTTGGCCCCCTGCGACTTTTTTCTCTCTTCAAAAGTGAAAAGACCCATGAAAGGAGGGAGGTTTGCTACGATTGAGGGGATAAACACCTTATTTCTATCAGTTTCATCACCTTTTTCGGAATCCCAGCCTTTTATAATACAAGGACATGATACATTTTCGAACGCCTTAAAATCTACGAATGATAGGGTCGTTTTGTGCTATGTCGTCCAACAGGGATGGAATCAAAGACTCTTCTTTCCAGAACTGTGTTGTGCCCATTCGCTCGTATAGAGCGATTTTGGATAGGCAGACGCCTGACTAGGTGACGGTCTGTCATCAACCCACATAGTTCTTGCTTGTAACTTCTCCTTCAGTCTTCCTAAAATAGAATCGACTTTGGGTAACATCCAAGCCACTCCATCGTAAGAGCGAGGTTTTCCTTGAGAGGCCCCTACTTCTCAATTGCCTATTGAGTCTAAATAATCTAAGATTGGTAGAAGTTATTCTCTGCCATATCTTGGTGTTAGTGCCGCTGCTGCATGTCATTAATGAGTTAAGGTAGATAAAGTCCTTGACTGCTTCAAAGTTATAGCTGCCAGGGGCGGAATCCTCATTTCTTTGATGACAGCATATAAATATTTGGCTTTGCTCCCACTTACCCTTTTATTTATTTTAGCTGCCTTGGGGCTGTGGTTGGGGGTGATGGATTTTCTTTAATCATTTCAGCAGCTAACCAGAGAACATATGGTCTTGTACGTGATCTGATGGTCTTTTGTATCTGTGCCTTATAGGCTTATAGGCCAAGATCTTTATGTAAAATTTCTGTGATCATCTTTAAATGGGTAAACTGGTCAGTTACGATCTCCGCTTCGGCGGCGGAATTGTCAGTAAACTCTTACTGGCTAGCTCAGGACGCTTAAATTTATCGTTTAAATTCATTCTAACTATTCACATTTTTGTTGTGAATTTTCACTATACCAACACGTTGTGCCAGTATATATCTCTCAATATTTTGATAATTTCTTAGCTTGTAGGATAATTTCATCGTATTGCTGACAATTTTCTCCGGTTACCTGAGGTATGTTCAAAAAGTATCGGGAATTTTGCAATTTCGTGGCGTGTATAAGCACAATTCGCATAATTTTTTTGTTGTTATGTTGGCCAACAGGTCTAAGAAGAATGTAAGGGGTGGACCATTTAATGGTTTTTTTTTTTAAATAGGTTAATTTAACACTGACAGCTGTTTCCCGCTCGAAATCTTGACAGAAAGTCAATATCATACCTCCGCGGAACGTAGTCGCTTTAAGCTTGAACAACGTTGAGAAATATTGAAAACTTATTTCCAAAGTGAGTGCTGTGTAGCCCAAACACTGCGTTTTTTTAAAAACTTTTGGCCGAAACGAAGCACCCACCGCCACTGCTGTACGCAAATTTGTGCAAAAAGTTCGTGAGACTGATATGCTAGTGGACAATACTCATGGTCCCCGTCGTCGTACGGTGCGCACAGATGAGAATGTGGCTGCTGTTGCCGAGAGTGTGAGACTCACTAATATCAACTCGCCATCGATCTCAATAGCTCAACATTTCACGCACTAGCCTGTGGAGAATTCTGTACAAAGATCTCGGATTATTCGCTTACAAGGTCCAATTGACTCAGCAATTGAAGGCGCTTCATTATCCTTTCGCAGTTTGGGTCTTAGAGCAGTTCGAATTGGACAATGATCTGGGCAGAAAAATCATCTTTTCTGACGAGGCGCATTTTCATCTCGGCGGCTACGTTAACAAACTAAATTGCATCTGGGGCGCGGAACACCCGCACGTTATTGTCGAGATTGTGGAGTGGTGGCATCATCGGACCATTTTTCTTCGAAAATGAGCATGGGAACAACGTTTCGGTCAACGGTGAGCGTTACAGAGCCATGTTAACCGGCTTTTTTGTTTTACTGAAATTGAAGACATACATATATTTGGACGACCTCTGGTTCATGCAGGATGGCGCACTATGCCACAATCGGTCTTTGGCGCACCCAATTGCCGCCTCGGAGCTGCGATTTGACCCCTTTGAATTTTTTTTTGTGGGGAACCGTGAAGGACCGATGTTATGCCAACAATCCGGAAACGATTCAAGCACTTAAGGCCAATATCATCCAAGCAATCCGTGAGCTACAGCCCGAAACCATCAACAAGGTCTTGGAAAATTGGGGTAACAGAATGCGCTACTGCGAAGCCAGCCGAGGCAGCCACTTGAACGGCATTGTATTTTATAATTTGTGGTCGTGATCATAATCGACTATTGAGCGGAAGGTCTGTCGTTCAAGTCTGTCCATAGCCAAGAACAATTCCTATACGGAAAAATTGTGCAATAACATCAGTTGTGAATGAAAGATGGTCAAAAAAAATGCTGACGAAGGCGTACACTCGCAGCATAAGATCACTTCAGAATTCATACTATGTGTGTGCATTTCCAATATAACACCTTAATGACATGGAAATAAAATAAGTTACTGTGAACTACAACCAACGCGACAAATTCAGTCGAATCTCTCGAATCCTATCTAGGACAACCACCCTCGGAGAGTAGTGAACGATCATCTTCGACACAAACCATCTGCATCCCGTCCAGGTTGTGTGACACGCACCATAAGAGTGTTCACTCTTGAACCTGCACGAAGCGTATAAAAAAAAAAAATAATAATTAATGGGAATTTTTGTTCTTACTAATAAAGCCATAATACATGGGAACAATTTAAATTTGTTCATTTTAAGAAAATATGTATTTGGTCCACCCTGTACATTGCTAGCTAACCCGGTTGCATATTCCACTGTCAGCTTGGCTTCCCAATTCGAAACAAGATTTTCATGGCCCGCAGTTTGCCGTTCCCTGAAATGCTTGGATGAAATGAAGAGCACATTCCTTTGAGTGCTGTATGGTATCCGAAGCTAGGTTCCAGAAGTTTTTTCGGCATTGGCAGGCCACAACTAAATAAATGGAAAAACAAACCTTGCATTTAAATTAATCATTTGTGTCTAGCGAGCATGCATTGCCCTGTCACTCACCCTTCCCAGGGTTAAGAATCTAGATTTTCCTATTTTCCTAACGAAACAAAACTCTTCTTCATAACTTTACTTTTGTTTTTGTAGCAAAATCCAAGGAACCCAGTGTTTATAATCACGAAGGACGGCATATATGACTTCTCAATAACAGTAGAGCCCATAAACAATGCCGACTTCTCGGCAGCAGTGCACATCGAACTACCGGGTCCACATGGTTATCTATCTGCCATTGAATGGCCCTTCTTACCGGTAAGTATTCTCTATGCCGCTCCCCAATAGATCCTATTATCGGTCATGTTTCATGCTCAGTTTTATGGCACAATGTGTCTGGTGTATGTGATATACGGCATCAGTTGGCTGATTGTGTCGTTCCTTCAGTGGCGGGATCTGCTTCGCATTCAATTCTGGATCGGTGGCGTAATCCTGTTGGGTATGCTCGAAAAAGCTGTGTTCTACGCTGAATACCAGTCGATCAATTCGACAGGTGTTTCAGTGCAAGGTGCTGAATTGGCCGCAGAAATTGTCTCATGCGCAAAACGAACACTCGCCCGAATGCTGGTCATTATCATGTCACTTGGTTTTGGTATTGTCAAGTAAGTTGATTTAAATAATTGTGTGATGACTTGGTTGGAGAAACAAATTTCTGTAGACCACGGCTGGGACCTATGCTTCATCGGGTGGTTGGTACTGGTGCGCTTTACTTTATACTCGCTTGCGTGGAGAGCTATTTGCGTGTGATGCATACGAAAGACGATCAGAGGCATGAGCTATTGGTTGCCAGTATACCACTGGCTGTACTCGATTCCGGAATCTGCTGGTGGATTTTCACATCGTTAGTGCAGACAACGAGGACTCTGCGGTTGAGACGGTTTGTTCTGATGATATCTTCCATTTCGTTCAATTTGATTTGAATTCTTTTAGGAACATGGTAAAGCTATCGTTGTACAGACATTTCACCAATACTCTGATATTCTCAGTGATAGCTTCTGTGATTTTCATGTTATATTCGATTCGAATACGTAAGACAGAGAACTGTTCACCGGTAACTATCGACGATTACTTAGCTTGTAGGTGCATTTTATTGGTTGTTTTTGTTGATTTTCTAGGGATGGCGGGAGATTTGGGTGGACTTTGCCTTCTGGCATGTCCTCTTCTCAGTTCTTTTACTTGTTATCATGATTTTGTGGAGGCCAACGAACAATAATCAAAGATACGCCTTCACACCTCTTCTGGACAACCCAGAAGACGAGGATGATGACGGTTAGTAATTTTCAACAGCCTATTAGGCGATATCTCATCTCTTTTATGTACTCTTTAGAAGAAGAAGATCAATTTGTCGCCGATGCGTATGGTGTGAAAATGCGTGGCACACACGCCAATGGACCCAAAACCCCGCCACCGAAAGCGACCACAACCGAAGAGGACGATCTCCGATGGGTCGAAGAGAACATCCCATCATCGATAGCCGAACCCGCGCTGCCCGTCCTCGATTCCGACGAAGAAATCATCAACACGAAATTCGAAGTATCCAAAATGCAATAAACCACACAAATATCTGCCGCCCCCCGATGCACCCACGAATTTCTCAACCTGAGGCAGAGACTTTTGTTTATTTTTATTTAATATTATATATTCGTATATACATACAAGTTTTTTGTCAGCATTTTAGTTATCTAAGCATAGATAGTAGTGTAAAAAAATTATTTCTATTTGACTAATATAGTTGAAATGAACATACTTGAATGGGCGTTGCACCTGGCGTCGGGTGCAGTTATGACCGGGTTTTTATTTTAATTGGTTTTTGGTTTTATTCCGAATGTGAGGAGCTTTGGTTGAGAGAGCTTCCCATGCTTATAAGCCTTTTGTTATAGATTTTGTGCGTGTCGTTTTGTAATGTGTTCTTGTCTCTTACCCGTCTTTTACGCTGTTCTATAAGTTCCTATTATATTTTTGAACATTTTTTTAAATCTTGGTTTTTTTTTAAGCAAGCAGCCTTAAATAGTTAGTCTTTTTTCCATTGCTCTATTGATGTCAGTCGCCCGTGCAGTGTGCTTAATTTATTGCACTTCTTCCAAACTTGAAAACAAACATAAGAAAAAAACGAATTACCTTGTAGATAAATCATTAAATAATAAAATAAATTATATTTGACTATATTGAAATGAATATAATCAGTTTAGCCATTGCAAAATATTACTTTGTACATAATTAATTGTATCTAACGAAAATAGAAAATAAATATAAAAAACAAGGAAAAAAATTAACAAAAAAATCTGAGAGTGATTTGTAATGAGTAAGATATTTTCTACGATATAAAAAATAAACAAAAAATGGATTGTAATATCGAAAATACTGTCATTAAAAATAAAGAATTTTGAAATTCTGTTGAAACGAATAGATTTGGATGATTCTGATTTATTTCTTGCGTCGTGGAGTACCAGTTCGCTAGCAAAAAATCAAAATTTTGTAAAAAAAATTATGAAAAATATGTTTTCAATTAAAAAACATAAATCATTTGGAATAAAAAAAGAGTGTAGAAACGAAATAAATGATTTTATAAATAAAATCTATAAAATATATTTTTAATATGGAACAACTAGCACAGTCCATTAAATTTAACATTAGCAACGATAACGATTATTTACTTTGCACTGCCTCTTCCCGTGCTCACGTAGAGCCATGATGCCATCGGTGAAGAATTTCCGCGGTTTCTGGTTCTAAAACGGAATCAAGTGGTTATCGCAGGCTTCTTTTGAAAGCAGGTTAATTCTATTGAGAGAGTTCTGCAAAGGTCGGACCAGATAATAGGCAAATGCAATATGTATCTCGACTATACGGTGGATGCATCAAAACTTCCCAATCTAGCTCTCCCAATTTTCGGCAGGTCACCAAAAAATTGTGGAAGACAACGCCTTTCCTATTATTCAACCTCGACCGCTTCCTTTTAGTTGCCCCGCGAAACATCTCGAGTTGTTCACAATGGAATTGAGAATTAATCGTCTGACCACCATGCTTCTCTCATAGAAACCCTCGCCCCTATCGGCAAACAACTTTGACAGTCATTTTTTCACAAGCCTCTCCTGAGGTGAATTTTTTACAGGTGTCAATCACTTGGAACCATGCTCGGACAATGATGTATGCATAAGGACTTCGACACGAAGCTCCTGGAGCTTCTGGCAAGTCACTATCGATGTGTGTGAACTGGCGTTGTCCTGATGGAATACAATTCCTCTCTTGTTATCCAAATTTGGCTGTTTTTGGACGCATACTTCCTTTTGTCGGTCCAATCATTGCAGTTGATTCCCTACCAATCCCACTAAGCAACCAGCAAAATCTTCCTGCCCGTCAATCCTGGCTTGGTCACCATTTGCGCCGGCTCACCGCGATATGATCACGATCGTCATCGGCTTCAGAAATTGATCGATTTTGTTGCAAATCAGCAGTGATTCGCAGATGGAAATTCGGTTCATCATGTTTTCGTAGTCAGCTTTGTGTAAACGGTTCAAAACAGTCTTGTGGTCATATCAATATCGACACTGTTAATATGTTGCTGGGCTTTCATTTCTACTCGAGTGATTGGACGAGAGCTGTCGTCTAAGGTGATGGGTGATAGTCACTTTGGTGACAGTTATTTGTGACTATCATCATCTTTTGGTATCGGGTAATTTTATCACAAAAAAGTTCAGAAAAGGAGCTATACTTGCTTTTTCGGAGTTAATGACAGATACGACAGCTGTCAAACAGAGCAATAAGTTGAATTTGTTGCAAAATCATTGCTTTCTTTTATTTGCAATAAAGTGTCTCTAAGAGCATCACGAATTTTCGCGGCTTCTCTGTTGGATGGTTGGAGGTCTTCTTGCATATTGGATTGGTGGCTGAGATTGGTTGGTTGTTGGGGAAGGTCACTTTCATTCAACGGCACCTTCAATTCACAGCAAATGTAGGCGCTGCACTACAAACACAAACATGAATCTAAAAAAACAATCATTTAGCATAATTTTAACAATATTAACTGCGAAATTATTCCTACTTACATACCATCTGCAAGCTCGTGAATATTAGACCGATTTCTCAAATTCTTCCTCAGAATTCTGACTGTCATCACTGTCTCATAATCTTAACCTGTCTCTTAATCTTTGCTTAAAATAGCTCGAAAGACGAAAACATATTTTTTATTTTGAATAATATGATAAAAAACACAAAACAAAGTCACTTTAAACGCACAAAAATATAAAAGTGATAGCTAAATAGCTGTCACCAGAAAACTGTCACAAAAATGTGACAATCACAGTGACTATCACCCTACACGATACCGAAACCGAGAATGTGACTGTCACTTATCACAAATCACCTTAGCCGATTCCGTCCCTGGTTTTATCAAGGAGATTGAGACTCATCAGAGGAAGAACAGACGATCTTCTTCATACATAACGATACGATGTCGCCGGTCATTAACATCGGTCAGTAAACTTTCTCGGTGCTATAGGCGAGATTTAAATACTTTTACGATTTCCATCCGCAACTTATGTAGGTCAAACGTAAAATGGCATAAAATCCCTGATCCGATCTAATTTTATCTTGACTAAGCTAAAGTCATACAGCCACCTACCTATCCATCTACCCAAATCAACTTATCCTTCAGCTTCTTCTTCACTTTCTTGTTCACCGTGCCTAAGATACTTTGATTTTTGTTATGGAGCTCCGAACAATACTCTTCATAACGGAGGCAAACGGAGCCTGCTTTTCAATTGGCCTTAGTTCGTAGAGCTACCAGACTAGCTATTCTTAACGAAAGATATAACACTTTAAGCGGAAAGTTGAACTGAATTATTGAATTTCGGTGCCTCCACTGACTCCCACTTGGTAGCTTTCGGTAATGATCATGATCCATCCGAGTAAAATATTATGTCAGGCCAAAGCTTTTGTCATTACCTGAGGCTTACAAAAGTAGCGTCACCAATTTATTCGATAGCTCAAAGTTCTTTCTCCGTCTACTTGTTTCCTACGTTAATTTAAAACATCTTATTGAAGCTAGTTCCACTCCTAATCCGTTTCTTACGGCGACACGAATAAATTGCAATTTCAGTTGCACACTCACTTAAGACTTCTCGTCTTACAAATCCCCCGAAAACCCGCAACCAAGTCCTAAACGTGCA
Source organism: Merodon equestris (assembly GCA_958301585.1). Classification (NCBI taxonomy): domain Eukaryota; kingdom Metazoa; phylum Arthropoda; class Insecta; order Diptera; family Syrphidae; genus Merodon; species Merodon equestris. Next base: position 38,930,640 of record OY284416.1, on the reverse strand, counting down.
TTGCATTAAAGAGATGCCACCTATCTACCAAACAGCACCATCAACTACAACAAAAACAACAACTAATTAGGGAAAGGCTTCCAGTAACTCAGCCAACACCAACTCTCAACCAACTGCCATCAGCTGTTTCCTTAAATCTCTTAAAAGCACAAGTCCCTCGCCATTTTCAGGTCGAATACCCTTTTCCACCACACCAACAACTTAATCCAAAAGCAACTAAATAATTTACCGAAAAACAAAACACAACATAATCACTCCATCCACTGTAGCCAAAGTCTCACCTAGAACAGCACCTGTCCCGGGCCATTTAGACGACGACTTCCCGCAACGCAAGCACTTACAACCCCCGACTATCTACTTAATATACTAAATCAGTTCTCTCAGCTCCTCAGATGGTAACTCATCTGGCTACGATAGGACTTTAAAGTTTCCTCGATACTTCACTCTGGCCATCCAGCTGGTTTGATTTATGCGCACCGAACGCATACCCGAACCCCCAGGCGTACACACACTTTCCGGGTCGGGTCAAACTCGGTCGCACTCAGGGACATCGTAGTACATCGTAGTATGGTATCCTTAAGCGCGCTCTGATGGCGGCAAAGACGACGAAGATGATGACTGCCAGGTGTCATTGAGATGCGGCGACGACAACCCCTCCGAAATCAGTAGAACTCTACGAGGCGATGAGGACGACGACCAAGATGTCGTCCGCATTAAGATCTCGGTAGCTGTGCTATCCTGACGTCCTTGACGACGCCGTACTCCTTTTTTTTTGCTTTGTTTTTTAGCTTCTACCCCGTCTTTGCCACAAGAGCAATATGATGCATGTAGATAGGTAACGTGGCAAAACCAGAAACGTAGCCGGAATACCTGAATAACTAGAAAATAATGAGGAAGACAATCGTATTCAGAGTATTTAGGTTAATGGATGGTGGTGGGATGGAAAACCTCTCGCCGACTGGATGCGGATTTGTGCGCTTAGAAAGAACATAAAGCCTCTATGCTATTCGTAGGGTGGCAGTCGGATGCAAGGATGCCATGGAGACCGAGTATCATCACAACCTGCGTCACTTGGATGTGATGTTGCAACATCATGACGAGAATTCACCACTCATGCTTATCATTATTATTTTTGTGGCTCAATGTGTTCCATGTGCCTTGTGCGACTAAATGCATCGGTAGAATGCAAGTGTGTAAATGGGGATTGAAGCTTCGGCCTGGTGAAGAGTGAATGAATCCATGTTCTCTGGGGATGTGTAGTTTATTGAAAAATATCTACATTCTCCTCGATGTGTACTCGTATCTCACGGTTGAAAGGAGGGTAAAGTCATTAGGAGTGTATGCGTTGTGCCTTCCCTTTTTTGTGAGCCATTCACGGCGGGCCGGGTCGTGGGTTTAATGCGCTTTTGATAAGTGTTTTGGGTTCGAAATTATCATTCAAAAAGATGCATGGAGTGGGAGTGTGGAGTATTGTTGTGACGGTAGATGGAATCGGAATCAGTGTAGCACTTAGCAGTTTGCTATGTGTTAATGTGGTTGGTTTTGCCGATGTGCATCCTGTTCTACTCGGGCCTTGAGGGCCTGCTTCGATTAGTGTTAGATCTCCGGATGGAGCACTGAAGCTTTTCAATCGAGTTCTATTTCCGGTATGATGGTTTCGTGCTAATATTGTTCCGAACTGGGAATTGAAATTCCTGTAATGCTTTCATCCACTCTGCTATGTTGCTAAGACCGCCACGATGCTTTCATCTAGACATGCGGTAGCGTGTCAAGCCAAGTTCAATATACTTTTACACTTTTAGTTAAGAGAAGTAAGTACCTGGGAGGGACAAACGATTACTAACGTCCGTTTTCTTTTCGTGTTGTATATAGACAACTTCACCTATAGGCTGGGGATTTAGGGATTTGGGAGGAAGTGGTGTCATAGGATAAAAACGATGCCAATACAACACTAGACCAATGACGACCAATGGGCAGCAGCAGGTTTGACTTTTTATTATAGTATGTTTTAGGTTTATCCGATGTCCTATGCATACATGTTATTACAGTTAAGGATCCAAAGGTAGTGAAGCGCAGTCCACGTCCACCTATAGGAATATTACTAGGGAGCTCTTGGTCAAATTGCAAAATTGATGACAGGGAAGTTCAAGATAAGCCTAGGCCTCAATAAACAAACCTTTCTAACTGACATGATCTTTAGTCGATTGCTTTCAGTGCCACACGTCCAGAATGTTGCGATGGTTAGGTTAGGTTAAAGAAGAGGAGTGTGATGGTTGAGCATCACTTCCACTCGGAGGCCAAAGGGCTCATTGTGATTCCCTTCATTTGTGGAGTACACATATAATTAACCTGTCCTATCACGTGGTGGCTGAAACCACTCCGTGTTCTTTATGAATTTGAGAAGATGTATGTGCCACGTCCGCAATCTCTGTAAACTTTGGCACAGCGAAGCTTGGCGCCGATTCTGGAGAACTGGGCACTGGCAAAGCAGATGTTGGATCGTCTCAGTTTCTTCCCCATCACCGCGAGATCGCTGGATCACGAGTTCCATTTCCGGAGCATTGCTCCAATGGGACAGTGTCCTGTGATCACTCCGACGAGCATACGGATCGAATTTCGATCCAGCGCCAAGAGCTTCTTTGTTTTTTCGATATTGAGCTCTGGCCACGATGATCTTGTCGTGTAGCTGTCGTTTCTTGTAAGCCAAGACGAGTTGGCTTCTTTTATGATTGTGTCATTTATGATCCGCTGATCGGTGGTTGTAATGACGTGTCCGCTTCGCCGATGTCGAATTCAGTCCCCTGCCTGGGCAATTCGTCCGCTCTTTCGTTCCCTGTGATTGAGCTGTGACTCACTCGGGACCCAGCAGAGTTTGACTTTGTGGTGTCTGATGAACTTCGTTGGATGGCGACATTTCATGACAGCCTTTGATCTCATTGCACAGGATCCTATTGACTTCAATGCAACCTGGCTGTCTACGAAGATAGTGATATCCGATGGTGGGATATCGTTTACTTATAAGTGTTTGGCTGCTTTCTCTATTGCTAGGATTTCTGTATGGAAGACGCTGCACAAATCAGGAAGTCTAAATGATTCCTGTTTGTGCAGGGTGTCAGGGCAATCTCGTGGTCGTTGATCACGGGGTTTGATAGCAACTCGTCTTTGTCAGAGAAAACAATTGGTATTCTGAGAGAAAAGTCATTGTGGGTGAAATACAGTCGGTCGTAGCTGCAAGGCTACTCTCATGTTTCTTTCCCAGGTCATCTACGAGGGAGGTCCGATAAGTACTTAGCCTCACCGCCAGATGGCGCCAGTATCGCAAGAGCAACTTACTATCGTATAGTACATTCTAGTAGACGGCTACTGTTGAAATTTCAGCCGGATCGGACTCGTAGTTTTGTTTTGACCGCCTGTGGAAGCGGGAGTGTCCGCGGATTTTAGAAAAATGAAAAAAGAGCAATATCGGTCGGTGATTCGATTCTTGTTTTTGGAAAGGAAATCACGGAGCGAAATCAAAGAGCGTTTGGATGCTGTGTGCGGTGACTCATCTCCTTCGATGGCGACCATCAAAAATTGGTTTAACGAGTTTCAACGTGGTCGCACGTCGGTTTTTGATGAGCCACGTCCAGGAGCCTCGAAAGGCTACCACGTGACAAACATCCACGATCTCGTATTGGCAGACCGACGACTGAAGGTGCGCGAGATAGCTGAGACAGACATTTCAAAAGATCGCGTGGGTCATATCCTGCATGAGATTTTGGGCATGAGAAAGCTATCGGCGCGATGGGTGCCGCGTTTGCTCACTCCGGACAACAAGCGCAACCGTGAGACAATTTCAGAGCAGTGTTTGACGCTGTTTAAGCGCAATCCGAAGGAGTTTTTGCGTCGTTTCGTGAGAATCGACGAAACATGGATGCACTAGTACACACCAGAGACCAAGGAACAGTCGAAACAGTGGACTTCAACCGGCGAACGTGCTCAGAAGAAGGTGAAGACTATCCCATCGGCCAGAAAGGTGATAGCCACGTTTTCTAGGATTCACAAGGTGTGATCCACATCGACTACCTGGAGAAGGGCAAAACGATCACAGGGCTGTACTATGCCAATTATTGGGCCGATTCGACGCCGAATTGAAGACAATTCTTGGCGAAGAAAAAAGTGCTCTTCCACCATGATAACGCACCGGCTCACACCTCCGCCCTCGCCACGGCCAAATTGGTCGAATTGGGCTACGAACTGCTGTCCCATCCACCGTATTCTCCAGATTTGGCCCCGTGCGACTTCTTTTTGTTTCCAAACTTGAAAAAGTCACTCGCCGGGCAGAAATCGAATGAGGAGGTCATCGCCGCCACGGAGGCCTACTTTACAGACCTCGAGAAAAGAATTTTTTCAAACGGGTTAAAGAAGTTGGAGCATCGCTGGGTCAAGTGTATCGAGCTAAAAGGAGACTATAATTTCTCCAAAATTTTTGTTTTTTTTTGTCTACTTTTATGTTCTCTAGAGCTGTTATTATGGTCTCTGTGTTTACGTTGTTGTCGCGCGTGATATGTCTAAAAAAGCCTATTGAAAATCTAACCTCACGATGAATCACCCTTTATTAGTCACTGGAACTAACGATTGTGTCCCAAAATAAGAAAAACAACCCCAAAACATTTGCTTTGCAGGATGTTTTAGTGTCTGTTGAATATGGGCTGTTAAAAGTGATTCATCATCGGACCTTCGAACATATTGATGTTTCGTTCCCTGCACGAAAAAATTACTCTTCTCCGAAAAAACACCTTTTTTCCATTCATCCACTGTCCATTCTAAATTTTCGAACCCAAGTCCTTCTCTTCTTTTTCATAGCAACAGTCAGGAGTTCTTTCTTCAGAGGTTTCCGTGCTTTTCGTCCAACCTCTAGAAGACGAACTGTTGAGACATCTACGACTATTCCTGTGCCCGCAAGATCTTTTTATAAATCATTACTTCTTTTACTTGGATTAATCTGACTGTTTCTTATAAGAAGAACATCTTCTTGCTTGGTGATTTTTGAGTTTCGTCCAAATTTCCCTGCTCGTTGTGGTAAAATCGATTCGGTATCTTCATGGCGTTGAATAATGTTGGTTACTGACCCTAACGATATGTCACATTCTTCCGCTATCTGTCTCTGAGTTTTAGATATATACTCAAACAAAGTAATTAATTTAATACCGATTTCTGCGGAGATCCATTCTTAAGCACTTCTAAACAGCAAGAAACGTGACAGCAATTTAATATGTGCAATTAAGAAAATATAAGATCGTTGTGACAACAAATCAACTTATTTACCATTGAACTCAAGGAAAATATAATATGTTTTAATTAATTTGCACAAGACTGTATGCATATTTATGGATGCAACCTCCAAAATGTCATGTTTGCGAATCTAAAACCGGTTAAAGACGTTTATCAAATTTCAATCGGACAAACACAAATGTTACATGGAAGAGACACAATTTTCCATTCGATTAACTCTACATATTTTATCCAACCAGAATGACGTTTGATGTATAGGCCTCAACAATCTTTTCCGTAATGTTCAAGACTAAGAAGAAGTCATTTGATGATAAATCAGAGCAATATGGGCGTTGATAGTGACGCGACCCTGTTTTCGGCAATCTGTCAAGTTGTGTGGGACTTAAAGATAAAACAGCTTTCTGACTTAAACATTCGCGCAAGATTTGATTAATTTGGTTTAGTTACGTCGATGCTCAAGGATGATGAATTTTCGTCATAGGTCACATGCCCACTATCTTTTACCATTTTACGAGCCGTATTCCTTTAAGAATCGCTTGAGCTCTTCAAATATCGTTATCTTGGATGACTGCTTCGCCAACGAGTTTTATGTGCCCATCTGTTGACTGTTGTTGATTAATTGCATATATTTTATCAAATTGTGGAAAATCATCAGTCGAAAGTGCCTATACGTAAATCTATTTTCATACCATAAATGTATACGAGGGTGGTCCGATAAGTACTTAGCCTGCAAAAGAAAAACAAAAATTTTGGAGAAATGGCGATTTATTTTTCAATATAGTCTCCTTTTAGCTCGATACACTTGACCTAGGGTTGCTCCAACTTCTTTAACCCGTCTGAAAAATACGTTTTCTCAAGGTCTGCAAGGTAGGCTTCCATGGCGGCGATGACCTCCTCATTCGACTGAAATTTCTGCCCGGCGAGTGACTTTTTCATGTTTGGAAACAAAAAGAAGTCGCACGGGGCCAAATCTGAAGAATACGGTGGATGGGGCAGCAGTTCGTAGCCCAATTCGACCAATTTGGCCGTGGGAAGAGCGGAGGTGTGAGCCGGTGCATTATCATGGTGGAAGAGCACTTTTTTCTTCGCCAAGTGGGGCCGTTTTTTCTTCAATTCGGCGTCGAATCGGCCCAATAATTTCTCATAGTTCAGCCCTGTGACCGTTTTGCCCTTCTCCAGATAGTCGATGTGGATCACACCTTGTGAATCCCAGAAAACGGTGGCCATCACCTTTCCGGCCGATGGAACAGTCTTCGTCTTTTTCGGAGCACGTTCGCCGGGTGAAGTCCACTGTTTCGACTGTTCCTTGGTCTCTGGTGTGTTCCAGTGGATACGATTTTACCGACTGTCACGAAACGAAGCAGAAAGTCCTTCGGATTGCGCTTAAATAGCGTCAAACACTACTCTGAAGTGGTCTCACGGTTGCGCTTGTTGTCGGGAGCGAGCAAACGCGGTACCCATCGCGCCGACAAATTTCGTGCAGGATATGACTCACGCGATCTTTTGAAATGCCTACTGTCTCAGCTATCTCGCGCACCTTCAATCGGCGGTCTGCCAATACGAGATCGTGGATTTTTGTCACGTTATCCTCCGTGGTAGCCGTTTTCGGGGCACCTGGACGTGGCTCATCAAAAACCGACGTGCCATCACGTTGAAACTCGTTAAACCAATTTTTGATGGTCGCCAGGAGAAGAAGGAGAAGAGTCACCGTACACAGCACCCAAACGCTCTTCGATTTCGCTGCGAGATTTCCCTTCCAAAAACAAGAATCGAATCACCGACTGATATTGCTCTTTTTCCATTTTTCTGAAATCCGCGGACACTCCCGCTTCCACACGCGGTCAAAACAAAACTACGAGTCCGATCCGGCTGAAATTTCGACAGTAGCCGTCTACTAGAATGTACTACACGAGTAAGTACACAGTAAGTTGCTCTTGCGATACTGGCGCCACACTCGTATATTGTCAAGGAAATCCAATAAACCATAAAGATATCGAATGGAGTACGAGTAAATACACTACTCTCCGTCGAAATATTAAACCTGAATCCATAATTTTCAAAGATATGCTTTTGCGTACGTACGTACGTTTGCATGTTATTGAGCTTCTTTTCGACTCGTATATCTAGGATACAAATGTTGAGTTTTTATGTGCGAGCAGTTTGCTCAAACTATCAACTTCCCATCTGATACTCTTGAAGATCAGAGACTAGTGCACTTACAACGCTCCGACAACCCAGTTTGCAGTTCTTTTATTCATCATAGACATAATGAAAACTTACTCGGAAGTTCAGGGCCTCGTTGACAACCCTTTGTCAAGCCTCCCTATCATGTGTTCGATGTCTACGGCGTAGTCTTCCCGGTGGTCTTTTTTCCTCGGGTTTTCCACTCATTCTCTTGACTGCTCATCCAATGTCCACTCGTTCTATGTGGATCTTAGGTTTTATAATTTTATTACTCGGACAATACTTAGAATTAATAAAGACGTATGTCGTTAAGTCTTTTTCGGCATTAACTGGGATGCCGAACTCGTCTACTTTCTAAAAGAGTATATCGAGTACAGTCTGGGGCGAGGTTTGGATAGATCCAAGTAAACATGTACATATCTGGCGCTCTCTTTATTTAATTCTAAGCCTACTTCCTTTCTTGCCATTATTCGATTTTCTGTGTTTCTCTTATCTGTGTCCTCGCCATCTTCCAGAAGGTCCAAATCGTAAGCGATTCTATCAGTAGTTATACCCCTATTAGTTTCGTGAAGGGATGTCTACATATTCCAGCTCAAAATTAAAAAGAAGTAGTGACAAGGCGTCTTTCCCCGATCGGTTTATACCATAGAGTCATAAGCCTTTTTGAAATCAACGAATTAGTTGGTGGACCGTTTCTTGGAATTCCCAATTCTTTTCTAAAAGATATCGCAAAGCGAAAATCTGGTCACTCATCGAGCGATTCTTCCTGTAGTGACACTGATAGTCTCGGGTTATTTCCTTAGTGCAAGATGACAATAAAACTTGGTAACAGAGATATTTCTCGATAAAAGTTGGATTGTGTTCGGTCACCCAGTTTAAACACGGTAATAATGATCGAGTTTTTCCATTCCTTGGGGATAGTTTCATTGTTCTATATAATTGCGATGAGCCCATATAACTGCTCTGTAAATTTTATTAATTTCGGTGGTATTAGATCGATTCTTGTGACCTGAATTTACGCTATGTGAATAACATCATTTTCCAATGCTGCTATATCTCCTCCGTTAACTGCAACTCATTCAGTATCCGAAACGAACTCCCCATCATTAATGTGTATAAACTCTAATCTGGCTTGGCATCCTTTTCGTATTGCTTACATTCCTCTCGTATTTTCGCTGTACATTCTTCTCGAATTTTAGTAAAGTTTCTCCGTTGCCATTGTCGTTTTTCATCCCGAAGACAAAGGCTGATTTCCTTTTGTAGGGTCTAATATCTTGTACGTGTGATCTCTTCAGTATTTTCCAAGGTTTGAAGCCTTAAAACATTTCGGGCCTTTACTTTTCATTTGCTTTCTCCGTCGAATCAAGGTTTCCCTTCGTGGGTTTTTCAATAGCCTAATAGCTTTCCGTTGCTTCCTTCAAAACACCTTTTATTGTTAACCTTACTACTTTTGCCGGCCTTACTTCATCATTAGTTTCGGATTTTGTTGACAATAGGTAGCCTCTTTAACAGCTCGCAGCAGGCTTAACTGTTGGTTTGGCTTACAAAGTGCCGATACATGTTAACCTGTTTCAGATATGTTTTTCAACATAACATTGAAAACTTATTTAGTAAGGTTACATTTTTAACGTGCCTATATAGACAATTTGGGAAAGAAGTTTCAGGGAGTAGAACAAAGTGTAAATTCAATTCTGATTTTATAATTTTTTCCTGAATTTAGAGTCCGGGACGTTACCCGTCTACCACGCCGAAATCATTACTTTTTATTATTGAAAGTTACAATAGGAGCCTCATCGAACATTTTTCCAGTCGCAACTTTTTAGTCTTCTACCTTGCAAAGCTGGAGTAGGGAAGACTTATGCAAACGCTTTCCTGTCTGTCCGTCCGTCCATACGCATATATCAAACCAAACTTGCCGAGTGGCTATGAGTCTTAAACTTGTCTGTATTATATAGTACATGACTCTGAGCTCATAGCGACTGGTTTTAGAACTCTAGCTACTGTGGTTCCTGAGATTTAGGTAAAAGTTTGCAAAATTCAAGGTAGAAGACCTGAAATTGTAACTTGGCTCCCGGCGAGCTGATCCCATCTTGTTTCGAATTGAAAGCGAATAGATAAATTTCACGCTAATGGCGCTTATTTGATTCGAACGCCGACACTCATAGACAAAAAGCTATACGACGGCGATGAAAATTCACAAATCTAACGACAAATGCCCGCGCTTAGCATGGGATGTCTCTGATCTGACTAGCATGTACCTCTAGCGCCATCTATCAAGAACAGAAGACATCTGTAGACTTAATTTAGTTTAATTTACTTTAATTTATTTGTAATCTGCTGATATGAAATGATCAGCCTTATTATGTGGCGAAGGAATTTAAAGGCCATAAATAGCTAATTATAAAGGACACAGTTAAAGGTATAAATGGTTCAAAAATTGAGCTCAACTTTTTATCAAGATCTTCCCTTATTTTATCGACGATAATAAACTAAGCAACTTTACAACTACTCTTGGATCATACGCTTGGTTGGTTGTCATGAATCAAGTTTTACATGGTCAGATGGTTTGGTACGTGAGATACGAAAAAAGTTGGATAATTAGGACACAATCGCTATAAGTAAAGCTGCAGTTGGCTTTTTGAAAACAGGAATAATTTTAGGCCTTTTCCATTCAGACGGAAGAATAGAGGTGCCGAGAATGCTGTTGAAAATATAGCTTTTGTAATGCAGCATTACAGTCTAACAGCATTCGATTTCGATAGTACAGCTGCCAGTGTCGGTAAGTATGGTCAAGTTTAGCTGTCTACGGCAATATGAGATAGGCTCTTCTTCTGCAGGGACCTTTTGTTGATGATAGAGTTTAAAGCATCCGAGAGCTTGACCTGATGCCTGCTTTTACCAAAGACCTTTACCTGGTGCTGAATGGCCAGGACGGTGAACATAAAAGCTTCTGGCATTTCTATTTTTGAGACTACTTTATTCCTCTGTCCACGAAAATTTAGAAGAACTTAAAAATGTTTACCAAAAATTCAGGTTAGTTGTAACTTTCCAAATTCGTCTGAAAAAGCCCTAATGCTTTTAGTCCAAATAGCTTTTGCTTTATAGCATTTAGGCTTGTGCACTCTTTATTTCCTATTTGATTGCCCACATTTCGGAAAAGGTGTCAAGGTCTGGAGAGTAAGGCCGATTTGATAAAACATCATATTCCAAGTGTGCCAGCTTCAGGATCGTTAACGGTGTGTATGTGATCTTGCATTATCACGCAAAATTATGGAGTCATGTCTATTTGCCAGGCACCCATAGTTCTATCATTGGCTGATGTGTGATTTATGGTTGCAGTTGTAATCCCGCACCTTAAAGCAAGGATAGCAACGACTGAACTGTAGCTGGATTTTCTTCAACAACTGCTTCAAATTCTTCCTTTTCAATAGCTTCCTGACATTGTTCTAATGTTCTAATCATCATCGAATGTTGAGCTGAAGGTCTGTAATTCAAGTCCGTCCATAGTCAAGAACAATTCCTATACGGAAAATTGTGGAAAAACATCAGTTGTGAATTAGAGATGATCAAAAAGTGCTGACGAAGGCATAACACTCAAAATTCATTTCAAAACTCATACTCTGCGTGTGCACTTCATATAACACTTTAATGACATGGAAACAAAATAGCTACTGTGAACTACAATCAACGCGAATTCAGTCGAATCTCTCAAAATTCTATCTAGGACAACCACCCTCGAAGAGTAGTGAATAAACACCTTCGACACAAACCATCTGCACCCCGTCTAGGTTGTGTGACAAACACCATAAGGACTTACAAAAAAGAAAAAGGCTTAAGGCAAAGGGTGTAGGCCGTTCAGTTATTGCTTATTTCGGGACTTTAAATTATTTATTCCAACCATGCAGTTAGATAAAAGAAAAGGTATAAGTCCCAATGATGTAATCAAGATTATCGGAGCAAATAGTGGCTTTATCACAAAACTTCCCCCTTACTTGGTTGTGATTACTCAACAACGAACATTTTTCTTCTATACCATGCTATAGATTGCCCGAAAGTTCAACAGAAATAAAAACAACTGCTTCATATTCTCTTAATAGAATTTCCATTCAGGAACATCCCTATTCACTTAAAGTTTTCAAATCAAGCCACCACATACGAGTACACAAACGTGCATTTCGAAAATCGATGCAGAATCAATCAAACCATCATCACACTGATTGCCATTTTATACGATTTCGATCAGCTCTCTCGTAGAGAAGCCAGAAAAAAGGACCAAAATACAAAAAGAAAACAAACTACGAGTACGAGTACGTCTCTCGAAAAGATGAAACTGATTTCCCCAAACGGATTTCCATAAATGCATCAGGGCTGATTGCGAAATTGGCCATTTCCCAATCAGACATGCCAGACCGCAATTTCCTTAACTTCTTGTTTCTCATTCAGCTTCACTTTCAACGACAACTTTGCCATCTTTCTCCTGCCTGCCTCGCCTTCTGCCTCCTTCTTTCGATTTCACTTCAAGTCGTCATTGTCGTTATTGCTTTACAAAACTTTTCTTCGAATAAAATTTTATGCACACTTTAGCAGTAACGATGATTGTTCCATTGCGTTGCATTCTTGCTTTTCTTGCTTCGTGGTTGCCAAAATTGCGCAGGATAGATTCAAGTGGATGCTCATAGATACGAGCGCGAGCAAAGACAACAGAATACAAGTAGTTTCAGTGTTTTCCTTGGTTCAATGAGAAGAGAAAAACATCGAAGGATATGCACTTACAATCACCCCGCCCAGGCCATCTGCCCACCAGCCTTAGTGCAGTCTTTCAATTTTCCGGAACTCAGTGATTGGGTAAACTGTGTTCGCAGCAAGGACTATTCAGTGATGAAAGTGTTGCGATAACAATTTTTACAAGCACCCAACATATTTGTATTGTCGAAGGACTTGTGTTACCACAAGTTGTGAGTTCGGCTTGGCAGACAATGCCGGCGAGAAGTTGACGGTATCGCTTAACCATAATGGCTTTCTTAGACCTGAATAAGGGTGTCGTTATCGCATCGAATCGACGACTTACTCGCATATGGTTTAGTAAAGGTTAAGGATGAATATTCCAGGATTCCAGAGTGTTGGGAAATTATCTATAGATATATCCACATATATCCATATATGTACATCAAGAGTACCAATGGAAATCTTCCGTTTTTAAATAGATGGCGCTAGTTTAATTGCATTACAACAGATAACGGCTTTCGACTCGCGGAGTTTGCGACAGCTCGTAAAATCGTGATAAGTAGCATAAGATTCGCTTGTAAGCGAATCCACACAGCAACCTGGCAAACTCCGGATGGTCGAACCGCCAACCAAATCGACTATGTGCTCATTGACACTCGTCAAACACCCTGGATGGGCGAACATTGAGATGGGCAAATGTCGACTGACTCTGACCATTAACTCGTAAAAGCAAGATTCAGAACTCGACTGTCCAATGTCAGAAAGCTGCACCAGCCCACCATGAGGAGGTTCGACATTGGATGCCTGAGCACACCGGAGGTTACCAGAGTCTACAGGGAGCAACTGAGCGAAAGACGGTATACCCACGCCGAACACAAATGCCAACAGTATGTGGCTGCATTTCAGCCATTCAGGAAATAGCCGAGACCACCTTAGGCTATCTGCCACCCCCGACAAGAAACCCATGGTACGATGGAGAGTGTGAGCTGAAAAAGGCAGCAACCGACGAGGCGTATCAAAAGGCGCTACAGCGAAAAACCAGCGCAAGAGGAGTACCGAGCCAGAAGAAGGGAGGAGAAAAAAATTACTACGACAAAAAAGAAAAGAATCATCGCGGCCTCCCAGGTCAAGCATATCGACGAGTCTAGGGCTAAGCACAAAATTCAAGCCTTTTATAACAAAGCCAAAGGCCTTGAAGGAGGCTTCAAGAAAGGCACTCAGGCTCTTCGAAACTGCGAAGGTAATTTTGTTACCGACCCGCAGGGAATAGAAGATGTATTTAAGCAGCATTTCCAGCAGATGCTTAGAGAGCATGACCAAGACAGAGTGGTAGGAACCGAGGAAATCCCAACTTCAGCTACTGAAGTAGTCCTCCTACCCAGCATCGAAGAAGTCGACACAGCTATTCACAAGCTGAAGAACAACAAGCCCGCAGGCACAGATGGTTTGCCATCAGAGCTCTTCCAGGCTGGCTGCGACGTTATGGTAAGCAGCATGCACTAGATCAATTTCAGAATTTGGGAAGATGAAAGCATGCCCGACGACTAGAATACCAGCTCTATTTGCCCCATCCACAAAAAAGGCGATCCCACTTCTTGCAATAACTATAGAATTATAGCGTATTGTGTGAACGTCTAAAGCCCTTTTGCACCGCACTAATCGGCAGCAACCATTGCAGCTTCCGGCCCGGCAAATCGACTATAGACCAAAATTTCACACTTCGACAAATCCTGGAAAAGGCCAACGAGTTTCAAATCGATACACGCCATCCCTTCATCGATTTCAAAGCCGCATACGACAGCATTCATCGTAAAGAATTGTCTGATGCGATAGCTGAATTCGGGATCCCGGGAATACCGAACCGGTTGTGTAGCGCCACGCTAAAACATACGCGATGCACCGTGCAGCTCGGTTCTAGGACCTCTGAACCGTTTGAAACATGCACCGGCTTTCGGCAAGGAGATGTGCTCTTGTGTGACTTCTTCAACCTGGTGCTGGAACCGATAGTGGGAAGGGCAGGCATCAACAGGAAGGGCACTATCTTTTACTATCTACTATCTTTCTGTCCAGCTACTAGGATACGCGGATGATATTGACATCATCCCGCGCCGTGAAGTTGTAGAAGCGTTCACGGCGATTGAAGAACGAGCGAAACGAATTGGCCTTAAGGTCAATGAGGATAAAACAAAGTACATGCTGTTAAGCAAAAACCAATCCGTCGCTCACCACCTGGAACAAAACGTAACAATTGACAGCTACAATTTGGAGGTGGTTAAGGAGTTTGTCTACCTTGGGGCAAACGTACATTTCACAAACGACCCCACAGTGGAGATCTGACATAGAATCGCCCTTGGCAAACGCTGCTATTTCGGATTGTCCAAACAGCTTGGGTCAAAACTACTCACTCGAAGAACCAAAGTCATGCTTTACAAATTGCTTATACTGCAAGTCCTGCTATATGGAACCGAAAGCTGAACGACAAGCAGGACAGCGGAGCTGATTTTGGGTTCTTTCGAAAGAAAAATTCTGCCCCGGATAGTTGGTCCTATCTGTGAAGAATGTGAATGGAGGAGAAGACAAAACCGCGAACACACAAAGATGTGGATGTAGTACGGAAGGCAAAGATCCGTCGACGACACTGGTTCGGGCACATCGAGCGCATGAACACCAACGCCCCAGCTAAAAGGGTCTTCCACTCCGAGCCTCCTGGTTCGAGAAGAAGAGGAAGACCGAAACTGCCCTTACAATTAAATTAAGAGCTGACGATCATTTGAAGCGTCTAAACATCTCTGATTGGGTTCTGCAAAAGTTTAAAGAAGATCCTGAACTTCATCGAAAAATCATTTCCAGTGATGAAACCCATTTTTTTGAAACACAGTTTTGTCAAAATGCAATATATGTATGTGTTATAGGACATCAACAACCCTATAAGTGCCTCTAGAGACTACATGGCATCCGCGAAAATTGACCGCGTGATGTGGATTTCATGGCGGACGTTGGACCGTTTATATTTTAGTTGATGAAAATGATCGACATGTCACGTTTAATGGCGTTCACTCTTGGGCCATGTTGGAAGACTTTCTTCACCAGAATTAGATGTATGGCTCTAAAACGATGGTGCAATCATCATTTGGTGTTGATGGTCACCTCTCTCATGCGATATAATGCTGGATTTCTTTCATCAGGTTATGAGAAGTCAATGGCTTAGCCAAGCCAACAATATTAGAGGTGTTCAGGACCAATATCAAATTCGAAATTGTACAGCCTTGAACTCTTCCAGCGATGCAGTCTTTATCTCTTCAATCATGGCAAGTCTCCGTCCTTTCATGGTTTTGGTGAGGTTTTTGGTCATGTCCTGGAAATACAATGGCTGGGGCATTATGAAGCATGCTATTGTAATCGAAGAAAAGTGAACAAGGCTTTAAGATTTAAACGTACTTGCTTCTTCGACGTATACCCATGTTTCGTCAAAAGTGATGACCTTTTTTGATAAATATGGATCGTCATTCAGTCATTCAACAGCTTCTGAGCAATTCTCATGCGAATCTTCTTTTGATCAATATTTAGCAAATTCGGAACGAACTTTGCGGACACACGTTTCACGCCCAAAATATTTGAAATATATCCAAAATGACTGATTCTGTCAACAAAGTTAGGTATTATGTGACATAACAAAAAAAAAAGTTCAAATCGAATGCAAAGGGTATACAAACTCAACGTGAAATTAAAGACTTAAAGATAATGTTAATGTCTATGACATTAGCTTTACTTAATAATTATTAATATAATTATTCTATAGGATTCGCGCAGGTTCAAGAGTAACACTCTTATAATGTTTGTCAGCTGGGCAGGGTGCAGGTGGTTTGTGTCCAAGATGTTCTTTCACTACTGGTGGTTGTCCAGATAGGATTCGAGAGATTCGACTGAATTTGTTGCGTCGGTTGTAGTTCACAGTAACTTATTTTGTTTCCATGTCATTAAGGTGTTATATTGCAAATGCACACACAGAGTATGCATTTTGAAGTGATCTTATACTGCGAGTGTAATGCCTTCGTCAGCATTTTTTGATCATCTCTCATTCACAACTGATGTTGTTGCACAGTTTTCCCGTATAGGAACTGTTCTTTGCTATGGACAGACTTGAACTTGCTATGGTGATGATTACCATTGCACCACGACCACCCTCTTGTTTAAATATGATTTCAGGCATATGCGCGCCACGGCTAGCTAGAATGAAGCGCACTCTTGAAGTTCAGTTTTCAACAACCTTATCAAGCAATTGCGGCCGTATATCAGCAATAACACGGTGAATGTTGACTTCCAAGTCGTCAAACGTCTCTGGTTTACCGGCTTAGACAAGTGACTTCACATATGAGATTACAGGATCGTGGAGGGCAGTTTATAGGTCTTTGACGCGAAATTATGCGCTTAGCAAATGTTTCCTGCAATAAATTGACGGTGTCGCACGCCGTGTGGCATGTTGCACCATCTTGTTGAAATCAAAGCTCTGTCACGTCAATGCCATTCAACTGAGAAACAAAGAAGTCTGAAATCAAATGGTCCTCATTCGAGATCAAAATATTGTGTTGAAAATGAGGATCAAGCTGAATTACGTTTTCGGCCCATTTACCAAACCTACGATACATATATTGATTACGGGGTTTCAACTCCTGCTCAATCCGGATCTTATAAGCTTTTAAGCCAAGTTCTTTTCGTAAAATCTTTCACAAATTGAATCGATTGGAACTAGAATTGCTGTGCACGATCGCGAGTCGGCTCATTCGGATTCTCCTCAACAATGCGCTCAACAACGTCAACAACTCTTTCTCTTCGCACTGTTTGTAATCTCTGGAGATACGTATTATCGATAGGAAGAATGGCTCAGCAAATCGTATTCCGAATCCTGCAGTCTTCCCATTGCCAACGATGTACGCCCTTGCGTACAGGTGCAGTGTCCTGGTGAAGGATGGTTATTTTCCTCTTCAAGCCAGACCACTCCTCGAGAATTTTTCTATTCAAGAAGATTGGAGCAATATTCGCCTGTAATTGTTCAGCCTTTTGCAAGGTAATACAGGATCCGTCTCATATCCCAAAACACGTTGAAGTCGATCCCATCTGACCTTTCTGGCAGATGGGATCGACTTCGCTTTCTTTGACTCTGAACCACCGACTACCATCCACTGCGTGCACGGCTGTTTAGTTTTTGGGTTGTAGTAGTGGATTCATGCCTCATCCATGGTGACAAATCGACGCCCAAAATCGGTCGAATTCCTATTGAATGGGTCCAAAGATTGCTGCGAAAATTATTTGCGCATTTCTTCATCTTGCGCAGAGCTTTGCTGGCAGCCTCAGATGTTTTCCCTACCTTCTCTCGCCTACCGGCCAACACTATCAAAGAAAATAATTCTCCCGTCTGACCCGTCTTACTACATTTCTTCATCCCGACTCACTGGTGACATCTCTCGTTGCGCTTATTATCACGACTGACTGGGTATTCTCCTCGTCGCGTTGCTCGTCTTCAATGCTTGTTTTTTTCTCGTTCCGTTGTTTTTCTCGGCTGCCCGTTGATGATCGGGTGATCGGATCCCGCTGCTGATCGGATGATTGGTCTGTTTGAGTGGCGGATTTAGGGAGAAATGGAGCATCCCAATCCTACATGAATTTGGTTGGAATGTGAACACATGACCTATTGAACCATGTTGCTCCTTCTAACCATTTTAACCGGGAAACTATCAAAAAGAGAAAAAAGGAGTCTGTCAGTTATACCACCCTAGATCAAGGCACATATTTTGCTCCTCAGTTCTTTCGGGACGTAATCGATATTGAGGGAGTAGGACAGTGCCATTGAGCAGGTCACATATTCATTGCATGCCACAATTCAGGCTTTTAAGCACCTTGAAGTCTCTTTAAGCAGTGTGCTTTGTTACTTTTTATGCTATTTCTAAAGCTGTAAATGGCAGCTAGACATTACTGCAAAGCATGTTTGTCTCAGGCCTTTGACCTGAACTCTTTGTTTTCATTGTTTGAACAATTTTTTTTCCTTATCACTAACACGAATATTACCACCTTAATGGGTGAGACTGATGACTAAACTCGTCTAACTCAAGCATTTATAAATCCCACTGGAAGCAACACGCCTTCACGTCAAAGAGTCTAGTAACAATTAGATTTTATTTAGGTCAACAAGCTAGAGCCAAATGCATTTGTACGTACCAACCATCTGAGGATACAACCCAAAGGACGAAAAGCAACGTAATCCATTAAATCACTAACTGCTCTTATGAGCACACCACTCAGACAGATAATTCTTTCCGTCCTGCTGTTTAAACTGCTCGCATCCAATCGCACATCCATTCCCAACGGTTATTTGTTCAAGCTCCATGAGGCGAACTTGCAACCGTCGTTCAAAAGCCGGTAGAAGGAATAAAAGCAAACAAGAATCCCCCATCGCCGACGTATACCATAATAATTAAAGGCCTCCAACGCGCACAACAATCGCACAAGGTCCTTTACTCGTACTCGTACTGCAGCTAAAAGAAAGAATAATCTTTTCTGCATTACTCCTACCCCCTGCGCGTGTAATCCCGCCGTCAACCATTCTAACTGGATCAAGGGTGTAACCCCGTTTCTTGCTTTTGTCCCATCCCCACCGCACAATTCATTCACCTCCGACAGAGATTGCTTCCCCACGTCATCGTGTATACGTAGTATCTGTACTCGAACGCCACAAGCACGTGGCCAAGATGAAAAATTCATTCAACCCTTTGATAGCATTTCTCGAACAGTTAACATTCACATAGCAGACTGTCGACCAGCTTGGCATTTCACCTATGCACCCGGTAACCTGGGCCAGCATTCCCCGTTCGCCTCGCTCTTGCCACATTCAATACGGAATGATGCGCAATAAAAATGAAATATCCGCACATATCCACCAGCTGAGTTAATTAAAATAGCCGCAGCCACTTTGGCTTCCACTCATGTATTGCGATGAGGAGTACCGCAGATATGCACCACTTCGAGTACAAAGTCGATGACTTTCCAGTCAAAAGTGAAACTAAATTGGACCCAGTCCACCACGATTGCCATGCACATGGCGGGCAACAAAGCCGGTGACGGCGAGGGCTTATGGAGGAAAACAACGGAGTGCCAAGTCAAAGACGCAGAACTCGAAGGATAATTGTTTTCTTCGAAAGCTCCGGAGAGACTATTTAGCACGTGTGCAGCGACAGAAACGACGGCACTTCTGCTCCAGATGGTTTGCTAGTACTTAACGCTCACATATCGAGTACCTTGTCGCTTGGTTCTAGTGATGATGTTTACTACCTGTTCTGGAACAGCCATTAAGCGGGACATGTGGTTCAATTCGCAAGGGCTGCATGACTGACTTCTTGTGGAAAGGAATACAAAAGTGTAATGATGGTATTCGGCGGGAATTTAAGTGAGCTCAATGGATTTGTCGAAGAAGATGTATGAGTATCGTATAGGGCCATCGAACAATAAGTGTCATTTTAAATTTATAGAAAAACGTTATTAGGAGCAACAAATGAGAGGGGCTCAGCTACTTATAGATTTCCAAAATGGAATCAACGGCGGCATCCATGATTCACAATTATCATAATAGTTGAGGAGCACGTTAGTCGGGCTCAATAACAACCTGTCCCTTAGCCAGGCCTTAGGGGGATATCACTATCGCGAAAATTATCTCAAAGGCAGATGGATTGCATGTTGACGATTCCGTAAAAGTCTTAAAGGATATGAGCTGCGCTTATACGAGAATACTTTGAATATTACATGCTTTAACAGACTGGGTGCGGTCGAACAATTAAAAAAACTTGACATTGCTATGAAGTCGACATGATGGCAATCTGGTGCCTGATCAACCAACGAATAAATTATATTGCGATCGACATCAGGCATCCTAGACGTTCGCACCTGTCGAGGAGCCAGCATCCACTCGGAGTAAAAACACCAACATTTAACGCCGGAAAGATGTAGCAACAAGAGATCGGCAGGACTTATGCCGATCATATCGCCCAAAACTCTGTCAAGTCCCAATACAATTAAGCCACACCGACGGTAAACCCTTAGAGTGTCAAGCCCAGTTAGACGTTTGATTGCTTGCAGGGCTGATGAAAGCAGCTGAAGGTTAGTTGGTTGAAACTTGAAAGTATGCACCAACTTTTCTATAAAACAGGTCAAAGGAAAGGTCATCTGGAAAAAAGGAGACCACTATAATAGCGTAAATAATAGGGTCTTCAGACTTCTGAGCATGGCTTTCAAGATCTTCTCTGCCGTGCTGTGTTAATTCCTGAAACCGATCGTGAACAGGGAATAGGTTACTATAAATCCACGATAAGCCAACAATTTATTTACACTACGACAGAGCTTGTCGTGGGTCTTCCCACAAATTTCAGGTCGACACACACCGGCCTTATGTCTTCTTCAAAGCGGCATATGGCAGTGTATATAGTTATAGAGGGCTATGTCATGTTTTGACATCCTCGCTGAACACGCAAGGCTGTGAGGGATGGACAATCCACGACCTTCAATGCTAAAGTAGGTCATCCTTGAAAGGATCATGTGGGACTCACTGAACAATATAAAGGCACGATATTTTGCTGATGATATTGATGTGCTTGGATGAACACAGTAAGACGTCAATGAAGCGCTTCAAGCAGAAACGGCTAAAATTGGTTCGAAGCTAAAAATAGGGCATCATCAAACGCGCGCGATACCGACCTCTTGGTCAGAACGTCAGCTTTGGCAGCTTCAGCCTTCAGGTAGTCAGGAACTTCGTTTACCTTGGCCAACTAGTGACAATCGGCAACGATACCAGCCTTGAGATAAGACGCAGAATAATTCTTGCCCAATGCTACTTCTTGGGGCTCAAAAGGCAATTAAGGTAATCGAAGGTAAGTTTTAAATCTTAATCATTCCGTTCCTCCTCTGTGCTACAGAGACTTTGACATATCCAAAATAGAAAGGGTAGTAGGGATTCGAGAGGAAAATTTTATGCACCATTCTATGCGCCATTTGCAGGCATCTGCAGATTCAATGTCTGAGATGAATAGACCATGAAGAGCTAATGAACACCACTACTTCGTCTTGAAGAGTCTTTTACGAGTATTCCAACCAGTTCAACCAACGGGGCGTGCAGCAGTGAAAGCAGCTGTCTAAAGCTCGTGCCTGCTGGAGAGATCTGTTGGTTGAAGTTAGGTCTTGTCTAAATAAGTAGATTAGAATAAATTAGACTAGATAACCTATGGGGGAAGAGCGCCCCACAACATTGTTGAAATTTCGCAAATGCTGTGGATGTCTTTGAAATAGTTTCTACCCTCCAGGTGGTTTGACCGACTGCACATATTACACTGATGCTTCCTCTAAAACCTTTATTGCGCCTGTTAGTTTTAGTTTCTCGCTTCCAGGTTGGACTCAACGCCACACTTAACAGCTAATTCCAATTACTTTTCGAACCATGCAGTTTCAATTCGGATCGATTGCAGCGCCGCTAGTTTTGGAAGCCGACTTTCAGGCATGTTTACAACCCTAAATATTTAGCCCATCTGCAATTTAAGTGTTTTTATACCTATGAATAGCCAAACTAAGCCTGCTGCCAGCATAAGCATGTAGTTCGGGGTATTTAAAAACAAACGCAGCATTTTCTCGATATCCTCGTATGGCTTATATAGGTACCTTGAAATTGTGCCGCGTAAAGCATTACTGTCTCGGATGCAGCCTTAAAAACTTTAAAACTTCTTCAACTCTGTCAGGAAGAAAGTCCACAATATCACCCATGAGAAGAGAAAATAAGTTTGGAGTTAGCGAACATCCCTGTCTTACTCCTGACTCCGTCGGAAACCATTCTTGTAGCGTCCCACGATTCCATATAGCTTGGTACTTTATAGACGTTTTGTAAGATTTTTCAAAATTTGGATGACATTTCCATTCCAAGCAGCTTATAATATCAGACGTTTCGATTTATAGAATAGAAAGCATCCTTAAAATCTACCAAAAATACGTATAAGGGTGGCCCGAAAAAACTGTTCGATGTTGTTTTGCTATATTTTTAAAATGTAACGAAATAGTTTGATATTTTGGTTGGAACGTTCGATTGGATTTTTCCTAATATCGGTCCAGTGGGCGCCCTAATTGTTGATGGCCATTTGGACGAGAACTTCGGGGATACGAAGAAGAAGCTCTTTTTGAGAGCTTCCAATGCATTTCTGTGGCTTATTTTGATAGACCCGAGACTTCAAAAAACCCTATTGCGTGCTACATGGTAGGGTCGATGTTCATGGATCATCAGTGACATCTTCAGCCGCATCGGCTAAAAACAAGTTGGAGTAGGATGGTTGGGAAATCTACGCAAATGGGAAATCTACAAAAAATCGACGTTGCATGCTCCCGATTCTAGATATGTGGTTTTGTTGATAAGGAGACCACAATTGATACGCGTATTCAAGAAGGGGGCGAATAAAAGTAATATAGAGAGATCGAGTCACGTAGGGATTGGAGAATCAACGCTTGACGAAACCGAGTGTAGAGGTGGCTTTAAGTATTATATCGTCGATATGTGCGAGAAAATTGAGCTATTAAGTATGCCAAGATCGCGGATAACCTGAACGGTAGAGATTGGCTGATTGTTAAGGAAATGGAGACGAGGAGGAGGTTTGATTCGTTTGCGTGAAAAGGTGATTGATAGGCATTTGGAAATGTTAAGCTCCAAGCAATTTTTAGAGCACCAGACAGAAAAGCTGTTGAGATCCGACTGAAAAAGGGAAGCATCTTGTTGCGAGGAAATAGTCTTGAGGAACTTGGTGTCGACGGCGTACCTTGAGAGGTGGGAATATTTGATGACAAACTCAATGTCGTTAATGGTAAGAATAAAAAGAGGTGGACCTTGGTGGCTGCCTTGGGGAACGCCGGGAGAAGCTAAAAAAAGGGTTAGAAAAGGCAGATCTAATATGAACACTGTAGTAACGGATTTTTAAATAAGAAGCTATCCACTTCAATGCAGTGGGCTTAAAGCCAAGTCGAGTTTGAAGAGTTTTAGTTTGTGGGAGATTTTGTCGAAGGCTTAACTAAAATCAGTTGAAATGACGTCAACCATATTTCCATTCTCTAATGCTGAGAGTGTGAAGATTCGTGCAGGGACGGGTTAAGAATATCCCTGCAGCGATACCTATCGCTTGTCGTAAAAGGCGACTAAACAAAGGTAAACAAAACTCACATCTAGGCAATTTAGAAAACACCAAGGTGAGCCTAGGGACACATATACCACCATTAAACTGCCCCACAAGTGTGCATGCAAATCAGTGGGTTGACACGACTGGAGATCACCGGTGTTGTAAGAGTAAGATCAATCAAAAAAAAAATAAAAAATCTGGAGCATGCCCGTGTCAAAAAGGAAGGGAAGAATGAAAACGGTCAAACCGTAGCATTATGGAAAAGAACGCTAAAAGGAAAAGCACTACCCCGCCAGGCACTACTAATGGTCGTGATCCTGGGACGAGCAGAAATGCTCCGGTCAGAGCTATAGGATTTCCGGGGGATAGCAAAGTAATGCAACGGCGTAAGCCACATTTAAGAGTCGCGAGTTGGAACGTTGGAAGCATAAGTGGTCGCAGCTATGAGCTTGAAGAAATTATGGTTAGAAGGCGAGTAGACATCATGTGCGTACAAGAGACGAAATGGCGAAACACCGGTAATCGGGCACGTTTCTTGGACGTTAAAACAAAAGCCTACAAGATGTTTTACTATGGATTGGAACAAGGAAAAAGGGAATCGCCATCATCCTTGCGGCAGAGCTATTTGGCAACGTCTTAACCATTTCAAAGTCCACTGACCTTTTGATGGCTCTCAAATTGGTGATGCATGGTGAGGTGTGGAACATCGTAAGCGCATATGCCCCTCAAGTAGGATGCGAACAAAAAGAAAAAGATGCATTCTCGCTAGATTTCCACAACCTTGTCAAATTCGTCCCAAAGGAAGAGCTTTTGTTTGTTGGGGGAGATTTAAACGGACATGTCGGGAAGACAAACGAAGACTATGAAGGCTACCACGGAGGGCTGGGATACGGCACCAGGAACTCTTCAGGTGAAGATATCCTAAACATGTGCAAGTCGTACGGTCTTATAGTGCTAAATACCATGTTCGTCAAACAAAGCCGGCACCTGATCACTTATAGCAGCGGCGGAAATGAAACTCAAATAGACTATCATTTGGTATCCAGTTTCATGAAGCCACGAGCTAAAGATTGCAAAGTGATCCTGGGAGACGAGATCGCCCCTCAACACCGTCTCCTCCTGACTGAATTTTTTATGGATGCAAGAAAGAAGTCAAAGCAGCAAACGAAGGTGTCTGAGAGAATCAAGTGGTATAAGCTGGATAAAGGAAAAGGCGAGGCTTTTATTACCATCATGGAAAACTACCTCTCTTCCATTATCGATGAGGTCGGTAATGAGGAGTGCAGAGCACAAGACATGTGGGATTCCCTACAACAATCTGGCCTAGAGAAAGCCAAATCACTGCTCGGAACATCTAAAGGCCCCTGCCAACACGCAAAAGAAACCTGGTGGTGGACAGACGAAGCCAAAGCAGTGATACACGAAAAGAAAATGGCTTTCCAAGCTTGGTCAAAGTGCTCTTCTACTAATAGAGAGGAAAAAGCTCGCCGTGAAAAGGTATATAGATGTTGCAAAGGTATCGCGAAGAAAAAATGAGCCGAATTCAAAGCGAAAAGCATGGAAGGCCTCTATCAGGAGTTGGAAGAAATATCGTCTTCCGCGTCTGACAGGAACCAGGCTACCCAGGAGCTTCGACAAAACAATTTGAACAAAGGAGCAAATATCTTTAAGATAGCCGCCCAGAGAATTTATTAACAATGCTGAAGGCCAACTCCTTGTGGAAGACGAAAAATTCTCCACAGATGGCGACAGTATTGCGAGGAACTTCTGAACGAACAGTTTCCCCGAGTGTACTTTCCAAGAGCCGCCCCGAATCATGCCGAAATACCCGACATCACAGTCGAAGAAGTTCGGTACGCGGTTAAAAACTCCAAGAAAAGAAAAGCTGTTGGGCCGGGATACCCTCTGAGTTCTGGAAAAAGATGGGAGACATCGGGTCTAGATGGCTCATGGTTCTTATCTCCAAACTTATGAGAGGCGACACTATGCCTAATCAATGGAGGGAAAGCTATCTTCTTCCATTGCACAAAGGAAAGGGTGATACGCGAAATTGTGATAACTACCGTTCTGTCAAGCTGATGTCGCACACCATGAAGATCGTTGAACGGGTATTAGATAGCCGACTGCGGAAAATAATACGACTATCTGATGACCAGTGCGGGTTTGTCTCGGGTAAATCAACAACAGATGCAATCCAAAGTATAAGGATCATGATGGAAAAGCATCGTGATTCTTCAAAGGACTTGCATATGGTGTTGGTTGATTTCGAGAAGGCCTTTGACCGGCAACCAAGAGATCTTTTATGGGTAGCGCTAAGACAAAAAGGAGTTCCAGAAACCTACGTGCGAGTGATTATGGACATGTACGAGAGAGCAACGACAAGAGTAAGATGCACCGCAGGAGTCACCGAAGAGTTCGCAATCAAAGTCGGTGTACACCAAGGGAGCGTCCTCAGCCCACTGCTTTTTATAGCAGTCCTTGATTGCTTGCTTGAAGGAAAAGTGACGGACCCCAATGTGCACCAGCTATTCTTTGCTGACGATGGGGCCATTATAAGTGATGATCAGGCGTCCCTACAACGAGCACTTGATGTGTGGGTGGACATTTTTGAGGGACACGGGTATCGTATTAGTTCAAAGAAGACAGAGTATCTGTGCTGCCCGTTCTCTGACCCTCATCAGCCTATTCCAGACATTTACTTGAATGGAAGAGTGCTTCCCAAGTGTGAAAAGTTTAAATATCTGGGATCTATGATTAATAAAGAAGCAACTTGTGATGACGACATCAACCATCGCGTAGGCGTAGGGTGGATGAAGTGGCGGGAAAACTCCGCCATCTTCTGTGATCGAAAAATGCCCCCTAAACTGAAAGGAAGGCTCTACACTTCAGTTGTACGTCCGGCGCCCACTTACGGTTCACAATGCTGGACAATGCACAAAAAGTATGAGAGCAAATTAACGGCAACTGAGATGAAGATGCTTCGCATGACAGCGGGAGTAACAAAGCGTGACAGAATTAGAAGTTCAAAGATCCGAGGAAGCCTCCACGTAAAAGAAACTATCACAAGAAAGATAGAGCGCGACCGACTCAGTTGGTGTTGCCATGTTCAAAGGAGAGATCCTTCGAACCCCGTCCAAAAGGCGATATCAATCAACGTTACAATTTCAACACGCAAAAAAGGCAGGCCGAAAAACAATTGGTGCAAACAAATGCAAAAACACCAGCATTTGATTGGCCTCAGCGATGAAGTAATCCCAAACCGGGAAGCCTGCCGCTACTTTCTGAGGTCAAACCGGCGGACCCCACAAGCGGACCAGTAGGAATACAGTTAAGTGGGAAGGTTATGGTCCTACACTTCTGACCATAACGACGCCGGGATAAAAAGGAAAATAAGAAGAAGAAGAAGAATGCTGAGAGTGTGAAGGACACAAATTCGACAAGGTTTGTGGTTGTAGGCCTGCATTTGCGGAAGCCATGTTGTTTAGAGGAGATTGGAGATTGGCAGTGGAGCAGAGTGTCATACAAGATACTTTCGAAAAGATTGGGTATGTTTGACAGTTTGGCGATGGGGCGGTAGTTGTTAACATCATTCTTCGAACCGTTTTTGTGAATAGGACTTATAAAAGCGGTTTTCCATATCGGGGGAATTTCTCCAAGGGACGAACAAGTTGAATATTTTTGGGAACGGGATAGAAAAATAATATGGCAGAGAGACCAATGGGCCCAGGAGTAATTACATCATTAAGTTGATTCAAATTATTTTCGATGATATTGAGGTCAGTAGTACGTGGGAGAAATGGTCCAATCGAGAAATTTAGTAAGTAGTCGAAATATGTAGTGTCCGGCGAAAGATGTTTGAAAAAGTTGGCGACCGTTTTGGGATCATTTGAGGTTTCGCCATTGAACGAGAGTGAGGTTGGATATGGATATGGGGATGACAAACTGAAATAAGGACTAAGGATCGTTTATAAGATTGGCTTGAGTTTCGATCAAATGGCGTTCTTAGAGAGAGCTATGAAGCTCGTTAAGTTCCAGATAAGTACCAGTATAGTTAGAAAAGTCATTGGGGGACTGAGTATGAAGGAAGATTGCCCGTAGTTAGTTTTTTTTGTTTCTCAACGAACGGAACCTTCGATTATACCAAAGAGGGAAGGTAGATTCATGTTTGGATCGGGAACAAATCCCCAAAAGGAAAAGTCCAAAGGTATTATCTCGAACAATCTCGGCAGTCAATTGAAATCTACAATTCAAGAAATCACACTTTAAGAAAACTTATCACACAAAAGAGCCAATTTTCTCCAACTATATACCATGAGGTTTCCGCCTGATGAAAATGAACATCGTCTATGGGCAATTTCAAGCAGAAAGAACTCAGTCAATATCGTTCAAAGCATCATTTTCGAAAATAAATCAAAAATCGAAAATGTCGAAAAACAACACCAAAATTTCCAAGCCAATATTGAACAGTTGTTCCACCCTTTCTCATGGGTTTCTGAAGCCCCACCACCCAGAATAATTTTGTGTGGAAAATCATGATTTTGCTTATTCGTTTCTAACACGAGGTCAGTGAAAGGAGATGTAAAGCGACACAATTTCTATGATCCTCTTGAAATGGACATATTTAGGTTTTCAATAAGAATCTTAGCTATGGAGGCAATCATTTTAGTTTACCTTGTTAGACCAGTCGGAGTTGAAATCTTCGCATCATTAGCCGGTTCAAATTTACCGACTAAATTCATTATAGCTGTGCAAGAAGACGCCTGCTGATAACTTAAGTATGAACTTTTACGCGATTTTTCACTGTGAAATTTGAAAACAGTAAAATTAAGCTTTTTCAGAATATTGTGAAACTGAGTATTATCGATATTTAATAGCCTTCTAGCCTTGGCTTTACAAAAGTCATCAAAATGAGAGTCGGATTTTAACAGTTCAACAATTATAATGACGGCGCGAAATAGTAAATGACCCCTCTTGTTGGATATCCTTTTACTACCGGCAATTCCTTATTTGTCTCTTTATTTTTTGAACATAATGAGTTGAATATGCCTGGTAATTAAAGGTTGTGAGAGACTGTGGAATCTCAACCAATTTCGATTGATGCATTGGGGGTAGACGGCGATGTTGCACCTAGCTACAATCATATGACACACCGAAGAGTGTAAGCTTGGGTACATGGGATAGAATAAACGAGAAACAAATCACAAATGTTTGATGGATAACGTGAATGGCTATCATCTGTAAAACTTTTAAATCTAATCCTCATAAGCAGATGCGATGAATGTGATTGAAGGTTCCTAATAACATTCCCGACTATAGGCAAAAAGTGCAAAGCTTTTATGAGAAAGGGTCCCATTGCAGTAAAACAGCAATGATGTCCGGAAAACACTATCCCAAAGAGATGTTGACGCAGCACTAAGCAAACCTTTTTTCTTCCTATTTCCCACGAATAATTGCCTTTAACGTCTACTGCCTCCATCTAATCGACCAGTAATTGGTATTTTCCCCAATTATCGTTAATCACTCCTGAAAATATCCACTTAGCAAGGCGAAACTCAATTGCCTTTCTAAATCTATTACCACACCAATGCCTCGTCATCCATCGGTAGCGCCATTTGCCAGTCACCAACTGCTGCCTACACCGTTATTTCCTGAACTAGACCAAAAGAAATAAAATTCAACGACAATCTAAGCGTTTCCATCAGTCGGTGGCTCTTCCAAGCGTGGAATAAAAATAAATACACACAACATCATCTCGCCCCACTTTCACAGGAGCCCATATCCCCATTAACATCTACATCCTCCAGCCCTCCCACTCGCATACGTTTATGAGCATTGTTATTACCAATTTGATATTCATAAACGGGGCAATTTCCCCGTAGCTCCCGCTCTGACTGGGCACGTTGCACGTGAATCCATGATGATGATGGAGGCGCCAACGGAGCTGGATTTCCAACCCTGATCCAAAATCGTTTCAAAGGAGTCGGAGAAGAGCAAGTAAACGATGGGCGGCAGGAAGACGAAAACAAGTGAAGATGGAAACTTGAATACCAACAGTGGCTAATGGCGAAGGTGATGACGAAAGACGCAAGCTACTCGTAGTCTCTGTATCGATTGGCAACAAACTCGTAAAGTTATGGATTGAAGTGAATCCACCAAACGCATAAATGGGCCAGTGGAACACAAGTTTGCTCTACCACCCCTCAGGTTTTCTTTATTCGAATATCACGGAGCCGTCAGTGGCAATAGCAGAACGGCAGTGGTATCAAGAGCGAGTGAACATGAGCAAACATGGAACTTTCAAGGTTTCCATGAATTTAAATGAAGCCATTATGGCTAGGTAGGTCACTCACAGCGTGACGACCGAAAAGAAGATGTTTAGAATCGGTCTGAAGTGTAACAGTTCGCCGGCTCTCGCACGCCGATGGAGTTGGATGTGTGGGATCGGCATAACATCAGAATTGGGTCGTTAAATTGTTTGGCTCTTTGGTTGGTTGTTTGGTTGTTTGGCATCTGCATAAAAGCCACCGTGATTGCATCATAAACAGGTATCGTCGAGATTGAGAGCGGCTCCAATGAACGAACACAGATGTCCGCTGGATGGGAACCTATTGAGGTGGTGAATGTGCGGAGGGAGGTCATCGGAAGCGGTCAGGTTGTAGAGGCGACCTCAGGGTTTAACGGATGAGTGCATGAATGTGGATTCAACTTCGGCGGTATACTTTCAATTGGATAGTTTGGGAATCGTTATCAAAAGAACGTGCTGAAGCAAGAGGGACCTTTGTGGTACTGCAGTCGAAGTGTGGAATTGCTAATTAGATTTTGATACGTGGGCGTTTATAACAGCCAAACATGAAGTTGTGAGAATCTCGAAATTTTGATTGATGTGCCTTTTGTGCTGCTTTTGGAATTTCCTGGACCTGAGTATCGAATGTCAGGCTTGAAGCGATGGTGGATTTTAAGGGCCATGTAGCCGTGATCGCAGTGGAGCACCATTGTACTGTTGGTGTGTAGCCTCTGATGCGGTTAAAACCCCTCAATGGCCAAGCCATTGAAATTACATTTCGCGGTATGTTCACTCAGCGAGGTACTGACGAAACCCTCGTAGTACTTTTCTGGGAAAATCTATACGAAATTCGCCGTTTAGAGTAAGCAATAAACAAAAATGAATCCGACCGTAGGTGATTGGGGAAAGCAAAAGTAGGTAGAGAATATCGTCGCAATTTCGGTCCACCATTGCAGTATGAGTTCCACCCGTCGCGGATGAGTTACGTTGATGGTGTTTCATGGCCCGTCTACCATCTCTACTCTTCAATAACCCTTTAGAATCATTGTGGTGGAATACCTCGGGTGACTTACCTGGATTTATTAAATAAGGCATGCAAAAGTCCTTCAGACATTGTTCCAAGGCTGATTGAAGAATGGTTTTCAGCGTTTTCAATGAATCTTCTTGAGACGCTGTGAACGAAGTGATATTGTTAGTTTCGGAAGAAGAAAAAGGTCAGACAACAACCGCAGTTCGTCAAAAACATTAAGCGGATGGGGCTTGGTTGATGACCTGCGTTAAATTTTTGGTCAAAAAGAGGCTTTAATATGTTTGGTGATGTCATTTATAAAGCACGTAAATAATAGTGGTCCAAGTACGGATACCTGAGGAACACCTAAGTGAACACGATGACAGTGCTTAGAACGGAAATCCGCCGATATTTGGTCGTCAGTTCTTTTCGGCTTAGTAGGTTTTTATTTGGTGATCCAATATCTTTTGACCATTGCAATTTTCTAATTTTCGGGAAAAACAGATGTGGTTCTGATGGTCTTAAAAATATGTGTTATTTGATAATTGATAGTTGGGAGTAACATTTTTTTAAATTTCGGATCAGTGTTATCGGCTTCTATTGCCTTAGATTGGTTCTTCCAACACCTATTTCGTCAACTTCAGAGAAAGAAAAATTGCATCATGATGCGAGGGTACTCAGTGGATTAGAAGCAGATGGATACAAATTTCTCATTAAGCTCATCTATGTCAATATCATTTGGCATCGAAACCTTCACGGACGAAAGTCCAATTTAATTAGCCTGAATTAGAAGATCTGAATTTACTGTAACAAGAAGCCTGTTATACCTGTAAGAGCTCCATGGCGCAGTGGTTAGTGTATTGGCCTCTGGCGCACGATGAACGATTTCGGATCTCTATAATACCAACGTCATCGAATGGTTTATTTCGCGGCTTTTCTCCTCGGCGGGGTACTGGCGAAACCCCCTTAGTACACTTGTCTTGAAAAAGCTTCTCGGCTCTCGCCGTTCGGAATCGGCATTAAACTGTAGGTCCCGTTCACTTATGAAACAAAAAAAAACCAAATCGAATGAGAGAAACTTGGCTCTGGCCCTCCGTGAGCTGTAACGGCATCCAGCGCCATCTAACGCCATCAAGCTGTTACTGCATTACTAACGGTTTGAAATTCTTTAAGAATGGCAGTGCATTAATATCGTCTACCCTTGGAATAAGATATGGCAAAAGGAGAAAGAAGTGGTAACAGCCATTCAACTGCAGCCACTTCAACAACAGCAGCAATAACAAACTCAGGTAGCAGAAGCAGCAGCAAGGAGAAGGTGCCACACATCTTTACCCATACCACGATCACTCAAGCAGGTAGTTTTGTATTTAAAGGCTTAGGCCAGAATATCTATGCTAACCAGTGCAATACCTTGGAGCAGTATAAGCAGATCAAAAACCTATTAAAAGACACCACGACGGAGTTCTTCTTTTTTACCCCCACGACCGAGGGGTTGCAGACATGGGAAAATGGGAAATATTAAGAAGGCATATAGTTGAGCAATGTCGAGCAGAGCTCCAGGCGCTTTTCCAATCTCTACGTTTACACTGAGCACAAAACTTCTACATTCTGGCCGGCGCGGCGATTTAAACGCTCAACATAGTGATTGGGGAAATAATATACCCAGCACGATAGAGAGCCTACTAAGCCATTAGAGGCTTCTGCATACCATAGAGTACAGGGTCAAATTATTCGCAGTG
This sequence comes from Merodon equestris, assembly GCA_958301585.1. Classification (NCBI taxonomy): domain Eukaryota; kingdom Metazoa; phylum Arthropoda; class Insecta; order Diptera; family Syrphidae; genus Merodon; species Merodon equestris. The sequence goes on along the minus strand of OY284416.1, from coordinate 38,898,240 downwards.
GATGGTCCGTCGTATCCTCGGAGCGGCTCCTATCTGGATCTCATGCTTCTTACTCTCGACTGAAAATGGCTATTAGGAACAAATAGTCCACTAACTGTCTACGGATCTTCGTATACGGCAGTGACCATTGCGGACTTAGTGCTATGATCACAATACCAGACGAATTCGCGGAAATAGCAGAGTATGTCCAAATGCGCTCCTTCGTTTATAGTAGGATGCTTGTGTCATGCCAGTAATCTGACAACATTGCTCACTTCGAGTGTCTCCAGTCGGGGACACCTGACTAGTGCTCAATAGGAACCTGATAAACGGCAAGATTAATAGGTATCTCAAACAAATGGATGAAAAAATTAAGCAGACGATGGATAGTACGATACCACAACAAAAAAAAAATCACCGTAACACGAAGGTGTTCCTAAACTCGACAATCAGCGCGCTGCACAGGCAGAAAAGTAGACTCCTGTCAAGACTGAAAATCTTTCAGAGACGGTTTACCGACAGACAAAACTCGAAGATTAGAACATCGATTAAAAATCTCCGACAGTTGATTAAGGAAAGTTACGGAATATCTGTAAGTTTGTATTGGAACAACCGAATTCGTTCTATAAAATCCAATAGCTCGGGTATGGTTGCAATTAAATAAAATATTTAGGAGAAACAATCAAAATGACATTCAGAACCTGAAGCTTCCAAGAACGTCAGACAATGAACGCTTTTTACAAGTAGTCAACATTGAACCGGATTGCGGGTATTCAATATTCTTGAATGAATATTTCTTCGTGATCGAGGGTCCTCAGGAGAAGATGGCAACAGTATTCGAGTGTATTCGAGAAAGTGTAACAAAGTCACCACGACCTGGAAAACGAACCCATATTACATCCCTTCTACCTTCGAAATGTTACCGATGATTGACAATCAGAGTATCAACGTTTTACCAGATTCCTTGCTCTATATGATTTTTTACATGTTGACCGGTAGAAACTCCGTCTGTTAAAATAGCCAACGTGACTTCTACCCAAACATTTGGTATGAGCAATGGACTGCAACAGGGTAAGGTGATCTCGCTTATCCTTTTTAATATTTACTTCAGTGATTTCATAACTTCTCTTCACCATACAGGAGCGTACGTGGACGATTTAATGGTATATAGATCAGGTCCAGGGTCGATGTCATTATGTCAGAAACTATTTTATTCAGAGCGTCTGTGTTTAGGGCTTCTCCCTTTTTCTAGAGAAACATCGTCCGACAGCATCAATGTTTTTGGTGGCTCTTTAAGGCAAAGCCTGACACACGCCAATGGTAGCCTTCCATGCTAGAGTTTTTAAAATATAATTTTTCTTAGCCTTAATTGTTCATTTTCTTAAATTATCCTAAATGAACCGAAATCCCGAAAGGAATTTGTTGTCTTAAGTTGTTATGTTTGCCTTAGAGTGTATAGGGCTTTTAAGACAGTTGTTATTTAAGCTTGATGCAAGGTATTTTTTTCTAGGGTAGGTTTGTTGTAAAAAATATGACATGAAAATAAATACAAAACTATAAAAACTAGCGATTTTAACATGCTTTTTTCACTTCAGGCCTTCTGTAAGATTCGGCTCATGAAATTCAACTTAAAATACAAAGTTTGAGCCAAATTTTTTGTTCAATTATTGTACTTTAGCTATACATTTAACGCACGTCTTTCTAATAATAAAATCCCAATACCCTAAGAAGGCCCTTTCAATAAGAGTAATTTTAAAATAAACTTTTATTGTACTTTTCTACAGTCGTTAACCTCAAGTTGTTGGATTACATACGGTTATAGACCTGCATTTCAGTGTAAAATTCGAAAAATTGAAGTCGCAGAAAAGTCAAGTTCTTGTGAACGATTAGAAACTGACTGCATCGAGTTTGCTCTCACACACGATGGCAATTTTAATAATAATTAATAAAAAAAAATGTAATAATTTGCAACCGTTGTTCAAAGCTGATTTCAAACAAAACCTTATAACAGATTCGGCAGATGTTACGCGGCTGCTATAAACAAGAGCGTGCCTGTTGAAGAACCTTTGCAGACTATAATCCACCTAAAGGGATTTTCAATTGGCGCGGGTAAATTCCGACGGCCTGTGTTGGTCATGTTGTTTTGGTGACGTCTATCAAATCTGTTCTTTACTATTTAGGAACTGACTCCAAATCACCATGGCAAGTTGCACGATTAAAGAGCACGTTCAAATGATACAACTTTATTATCAAAATGAGTGTTCTTTAATGTAAATGTTGCGCGTTGCGTCCATTTTACGGTGGACGTGGTGCACCTTTGCAATCGACTTTTCGGTTCGGAAATCAATCAGCAGACATAAGTATGTCAAGGGAACCCAAGATCGGCCGAGATTACGCCACAGTCCGTCAAAGTGGACAGCAGAACTCTTGGCATTTTATTTCTCGCCGTGCACAAGAACTCAGCCTTCCGCAGACTTTAACTTGCCGAATTTTGCGTCGAGAAATGAGCCTACACCGGTTAAAGATCCAACTGACCCAAATCTCAAAGTTCATAGTCATAGCCAACCATAGAAAAAACAGAATTAAACCTATGGACTCTTTGTTTAGATAGTCTTCCAGCAAGTGGTGTAATTTCAAACTTTTAGGAAAAAAAACAAAATTTGAATGAAAAGTGGTGATAATTTTATTTCAATTAGAGGTACAAGCTCTGAGGCTTGTGATGGAATACAGTATTTGCAAATATCTGATCTGACTCTGCATATAAACTATCAATCTTTTGATGAATCCTGGGTTTTCGATCTTACTACGCTTGAAGATTACCAAAAGTCTTATATTTTTTAGTGAATTTTCATTATTTTGTTATGTTGTGCAAGTCTGGATCGATTCATATTTAATATCTTGTTCAGCGTTCAACAATGGCGAGAAATTTAAAATGACACCTGTTATTGGATTTTCCCTTAGCCCTTATTTGTCGTCATACTTCCCAAAATTGTGGGTTCCTGTTTGCATATTTTTCGGCGTTATTCATTTCTTTCTTATTGATTTTAGAAATCGCGTCATGGAATTAAATCATGAGGATCCAACGATTCCGAACCCCGTCTTAAGTAATTTTGAAACGTGGAACTGGACCAATTACAATAGTTCCCAAATGAGAAGTTGACAAAGGCGCTGGAAGGAAGGAAATGAAAATTAGCTTTAAAGCTTGCGGACTTACGTGGACTTCATCCACAATCTCTTATTAAATATACGAGTATCTTGAAAGTGAGAGAAGGAGATAGGAGAATCATCCCCCCGTCGTCGTTCCTAAGTTATCAACGTTAACTTGCCGTCCCATCCCATAACTCGCTCCGTCATTCAGTTCAAAGCAAAGCGATAATTTCATGCATGGACCCTGCTCGTTTGTATATGAAAATTAATTGCGCATTGCATCAGTCCGGCATTATCATCGTCAAGTTTCAGGCACACACTCCGTAAACTGGATACGAATGTTTACAATTGTTGTGTCCGAAGTAAAACAGAAATTAATTACTCCCTGGCTAGTGTCCAATACCGAGTTGTAGCCAAAAGATTTCGGCCAAAGAAAATCCGCATAAATTTCACCAACAACCGCATTCGAATATCCGAAATGTCAGAAATGAGAATTCCAATCTCGCAGACTGCGGAGATTTCTCCCTTTCCATATCCTCGTACTTTACGAGTGTATAATATACTTTTTGTTCTTGCTTCGTCCCGGTCCGGTTTCGTCCTTTTTTCTGTTCGGCTTTTCCATTTAAATGCGCTTTGGTAGCGGGATTTTGCAGTTATTTGCTTTGTTTTTTGGTCTTCGTTTTGATTTATCCCGGTTTTTTCCAGTTTTTTGCTAGTTTGTTTGATTTAAATAAAAATTAATTTGTCTGGACTTACTTTCTGGAATCGCAGAGATTTATCTTCGGATGTAATTGCTTTAGGAGATTCAGAAGAGTAGTGCTGTGCTGCAGGACGAATGCACTGTCCGCTGCGGTAAAATTAAGTTTTCATCACTTGTTCCGTTGAATTGTTTCTTAAATTCTATTTGATTGTTTTAAGTATTCTAGAAGCAGTCATGAGAACAAGGAGTCTACAATGCTGCCTTTAATCACATGTAAACTCTGGCTTTACTATATATAGCACGAACTTTTGATCACAGAATTAGCATCGAACTTGCAGTATACAAATATGTCAGCGTACGAAAGCTTGAAAAATTCACTCTAGTCCAAACAGGAAGTCAATGCCGCACCAGCAAAAATGACTAACATGAATCTCGATGTCCTGGTATGTGAATTGAGCATAAAGGATAAAGGGGTGGTGTGGTTCCTCTTGGTGAATAAAGATTTTTGTGGTTTAACTTATGTTTTAAGAAGTCATTTAAAAGGAAAAGGTTTCTCTTGTAATCTCACTTTTAAGTGTTTTAATTATGACAAAGCTGGTTATGAAAATTTTGACCACTGATTAGTCCGAGGATGTTCTAGGTTCACCATTGTGTCGCCAGGAAGCAGTATTTGTTAATATGAAGGTATACTGTTCACTCTTATCACGTTCTTTGAGAAGAGAGATACGCCTGGCTGGAATTAATCCAACTGCATATCGAAACTGTCGAACGGCGAAGTTGACCAAAACTTACAACAAATGGACGTCGTCATAAAGCGAACAATAGACAAAACTATCCCTTGTTCATCAAACCAACACATATATTGCACAATAGAACATTGAAAATCGACGAGTTTCATAGAGAAGCAGAGTTCTCTCCAGGTTTAAAGTCCGATGAAAACAGTTGCAGATCCACACGATCCGGAGATAAGAGAGACGACTTTTTAGTGGTCGAGGATCAACAAAAGATCGTCAATTTGATCGGCGCCTTTTCGGGTCTACGAGGGTGGTCCGATAAGTACTGAGCATCACCGCCAGATGGCGCCAGTATCGCAAGAGCAACGTGTTAGTACATTCTAGTAGACGGCTACTGTCGAAATTTCAGCCGGATCGGACTCGTAGCTTTGTTTTGACCGCGTGTGGAAGCGGGAGTGTTCGCGGAATTTAGAAAAATGAAAAAAGAGCAATATCGGTCGGTGATTCGATTCTTGTTTTGGGAAGGGAAATCGCGCAGCGAAATCAAAGAGCGTTTGGATGCTGTGTACGGTGACTCTTCTGCTACGATGGTGACCATCAACGTGGTCGCACGTCGGCTTTTGATGAGCCACGTCCAGGTGCTCCGAAAACGGCTACCACGGAGGATAACGTGACAAAAATCCACGATCTCGTATTGGCAGACCGCCGATTGAAGGTGCGCGAGATAGCTAAGACAGTAGGAATTTCAAAATATCGCGTGTGTCATATCCTGCATGAGATTTTGGGCATGAGAAAGCTGTCGGCGCGATGACCGTCGCGTTTGCTCACTCCGGACAACAAGCGCAACCGTGAGACCACTTCAGAGCAGTGTTTGACGCTGTTTAAGTGCAATCCGAAACAGTTTCTGCGTCGTTTCGTGACAGTCGACGAAACATGGATCCACTGGTATACACCAGAGACCAAGGAACAGTCGAAACAGTGGACTTCACCTGGCGAACGTACTCCGAAGAAGGCGAAGACTGTCCCATCGGCCGGAAAGGTGATGGCCACCGTTTTCAGGGATTCACAAGGTGTGATCCACAACGGTCACAGGGCTGTACTATGCCAAATTAATGCCAAATTATTGGGTCGATTCGATGCCGAATTGAAGAAAAAACGGCCCCACTTGGCGAAGAAAAAAGTGCTCTTCCACCATGATAACGCACCGGCTCACACCTCCGCCCTCACCACGGTCAAATTGGTCGAATTGGGCTACGAACTGCTGCCACATCCACCGTATTCTCCAGATTTTGCCCAGTGCGACTTCTTTTTGTTTCCAAACTTGAAACGGTCACTCGTTCTTGTGGAAAAAGTATGAACTCCTGTCCATTACGAACTCAATTAAAAATAAGAAATCATAGCAGTCAACCTGATCACAGGCTAAAAATCATATGCTGCGTGGCTCTAATGAGGTACTAATTATTACCCTAATATGGTCGACGGAGCAGGCTTCATCCGCAGCGACAGTTTTCGTATTAAGATGGCCCAAGAGCACATTGCAAGGGCATTACAACGGCAATAATCTAATTGCTGGAGCTTATTTACTTAATTAAAGATGTCAAGGAGCACACTCTGATCAGGTCTTATTCCTTCAGAGACCTTTCTTCACATTGATTTTGAACGGTTAGTGGATATAGAGATTGTATGGCGGTAATTTACCACCACCATCGGGGCACCATGGACAAAAGCTCATTTGTTTTAGTAACGCATCGGTGGATTAAGATCTCGCCGACGTTGCTATTTCAACACGCCGAATATTGATGGTTGTCCAGTGAAAACGCTACTCCTCTAAAATTCTCCTTATTCCCTTGTTCGTAAGTTAAATATGGGTTAGCTAGGAGATCTTTTGGGAACTGAGCAAGTTATCATGCTTAGATGAGCTTTTCGTGGAGGCAAACACCCCCATTTATAAATTTTGGGTATGTATGACAGTTTGGCGATCCGGCGGTAGTTGTTAACATAATTTTTCGGAACTTTTTTTTTGTAAACAGGAGTTATGAAAGCGGTTCTCCATATTTGGGTAAATTCTCTAAGGGATAGGGGTGAGTTGAATATTTTTGAGAGAGGGAGAGAAATAATGGAGGAAAGGTTTTTTTAGTAATATGGCAGGAGTGAACTCATCATTAAGCCGATTCAATTTATTTTTGGATGGTATGGGGGTCAATAGTACGTGGGAGAAATGGTCCAAGGGGAAATTTGGTAACTAATCGAAGTAAGTAGTGTCCGGTACAAAGGAGTCATCGGCGGAAGATTGTTTGAAAAAGTTGGCGATAGTTTTGGAATCATTCGAGGTTTCGCCATTGAAGGAGAGCGAAGTTGGGTAGCCCTCAGATTTTATTTTGCAGTTGGCAAACTGAAAGAAGTACTTAGGATCGTTAATAAGATTGGCTTGCGTTTCGATCAAATGGCGTTCATAGAGAGAGTTATGCAGTTCGGTGAATCGCAGATAAGTACCAATATAGTTAGAAAAGTCATTGGGGGGGAAGGAAGATTGCCCAGTTTGTGTCTTGTGTTTCTTAGTGAACGGAGCCTGCTATTATATCAAGGAGAGGAGGTAGATAAATGTTTGGATCGGAAAAGGGGAACGTAAAGGGAAATGCAATTGAATATTTCTCTGTAGAAAATGTATATGGCGTCGTTTATTGTAAGGCTCTCAAAATTGAAGGAGGCGTTATTGAGATATTCATTGATGAAGTTGAAATTTGCTTTGTGGAAGTCGTAGGACTTAAGCGGAGAGGAAGTATTGAGTGGTGGTGAGTCGTGAAAAAATGAGAGAAGAAGTGAAGGATGGTAGCTGTCGATGGTTGATAAGGAAAGGGAACAAAGTTCAACAGAGGAACTAAGGGGGTCTGTTGTGAAAATCAGGTCTAGCTGTCTCCCCATGTAATTTGTGATGCCACTAACTTGGCTTAGGTTTGAATCAGCTAGGCGATCTAAGAAAAGACATTCTTTGGCAGCAGAGGGATTAGTGGCAATGTAGATTGATTGATCGTCCGGTAGAGCCCCTTTAAGAGAAGGAAGATTGAAATCACCAAAGAAAAGGATTTCTTCATGGGGATCCCATAAATCATTTATGCTATCAATCGTATTAATGGCGAGTTCATAGGATTCAATAGGTTAAGATGGCAAGGTATAAAAACAGATGACATAGAGCGCTTTGCGGGGCAGTACGATCTTGATTGAAACGAAGTTGAAATCCGGGGAAGAGGAGGATATTGCAACGTGGGATGAGTCGATAGAGTTATTAAAACGCCATGACAAGGGCAGCTATCGTTAGGTCGGTTGGGAACAATTCTTGATTATTTATGCTAGGGATCAAGTTGGTTTCAGTCAGAGCGAAGATTTGGAATGGTAAAGCATGAGACTGTTGAAGACTGCTTATGTTTTTGAGCGAAGACCTCTTACCTCTTACATTCTGAAGGTGAGAGGAAGGTTAGCATGATGAGCAGGAAGAGAATGGAAATTAGGGGCGAAAATATCTGTCGTGGTCGGCCCTGTATACTTTCGTTTGATCGTTTGATACTTTTTGAGGATCTGAAAGACATAAGTAATTAAGAAATATAGTTAGACTTGCCCAAATACCTGTACAATGCAATGATTATTGGAGCAGTGAAAAAAGAATGTGGTATGCAGAGAGTAGACTACTATTCATAATGTATAGAAATGAAATGTTAAGATAAAGGTGTAGTCGTGGTGCAATGGTAATCATTTCCGACTATTGCGCGGAAGGTCTGTAGTTTAAGTCTGTTCATAGCCAAGAACAATTCCTATACGGAAAAACTGTGCAACAACGTTAGTTGTGAATGAGAGATGATCAAATAATGCTGACGAAGGCATAACACTCGCAGTATAAGATCACTTTAAAATTCATACTCTGTGTGTCAATTTACAACATAACACCTTAATGACATAGGAACAAAATAAGATACTGTGAACTACAACTAACACGACAAATTCAGTCGAATCTCTCGAGTCATATCTAGGACAACCACCACCGGAGAGTAGTGGACGAACATCTTCGACACAAACCAAGGCCTTCAAATGATTTATACTCCGTCCAGGTTGTGTGACAAACACCAAAGAACGTGTCGTTCTAATTTTGAAGTAAAAGATGAGGAGAGTCTCGAGCGGGTGAACAAGATTGAAGATTTAAGACAAGATTAGAGGTTTTAGTGGAAAAGATTCATTTTAATTGCAACAACAACTTGTAGATTCATTCAATATCCTACCATTTGAAGGCCTTGGGAATGGTCTAGAAGCTAGTTTTCTGTGTCCTACTTCTGTATTGTACTTGGCGATGAAAAGTGGATCGTCATCGATCTCCCAGGCAGTTGGATCAAGAAACCAAACACCCACGGAACGAACCTGTTGCTGTCCATTTGGTTAATGGAAACAATATTGAAGGAAAAACGACCACAATACGAGCAAAGACACGGCAAAGTTATTTTGCAGCACGAAAAACACAGCCAGTCTGGAAACGCTGACGTATTGATTCGGTATATTCTTCAGACATCGTCCCCTCCGACTACCCTCCTTTGTTATCGATGATGTTTGGCTTGCCTTACCAGCACTTTCGATCTTTCAAGGAAGCCAAAACGATGGGTCGATTCGTGAATCGTAATCCATCGTGCTGCCAGAAGGGCGGGAAAAGTTTTACCTGCCTATTACGAAATTGCCTTTCATGCCGTTCAATTCAAGTAGTCTTGCATGATTTGAAGTCTGATATTCATTAAATAAATACTGCTCTTCCTCGTGTTCATAAATTATCTCCTGCCTGCTACTTCTCATTTAGTCCATTCCTTCGCTGATGACAAAACTCTTAGTTTTTCATATTCCATCCAAGACTCCCGACCTCTGCCTTTCCGTGTAAAATTGTAACAACAACTGAAGTTAAGTTCATTTAATTCCGATACCGACAGCTTAATTACGTTGGATATAACCAAGGGAGGAATGCTTCCAAAAACTAATGTTGCCTGCTGCCACTTGTCACTTAAGTGAATTCTGAGTAATCAGCAAATATCAATACATGGCGCTTGTGAAAGCGAACAACTTTCCATCTTTGGTAGATATTTTAGTAAAACACTTAGTTGGAAAAACCACATATTCGAGGTCGCTATGAACAATGTGAAATGTCCATAAACTGTGTAAGAAATATTTTACCCCTCTAATTTGGCTTCAATTTATTAGGCTAACATATTTCCGTCCCAAACTTAAGGACAATGCTGATATCTTATTAGTGCTCCCAAAACCTCTTTGCACCTGCTAAATAGAATTAAAAAGCGGGCGAAAGAACTTATAGAAGACATTGATATGTGAAGTCACGTTAATCGACGCAATCTTACTTTTCTAACATTGACTTATCGCTTACCAATTGCACTTCTGCCCTTCAGGAATTCAACCGCGATACTCCTCTTTCTTCTCCCTTAGGTTGTACAATTGAATTTAGAGACTCGGTTTTTAGCCGAACCACACGAATATGGAATGCTCTTTCGAGCGCCATTTAAAGTCAATGTACACCAGGAGCTTATCACCCTTTCTCCCTCTATACCTTCGACCGTGCAGTGTTTTAATGAGGATCACACTTTTGTACATGCTAATTATAAAACGAAAAAGAATGTAGTAGATCGCAAAAGGTATAAAGGCTATCAGTAAGCTTAACAACCACCCTGGCTGTCAATGGATTTATATTTTTCTGAAATGTTTTGCGAACGTAATAAGGAAACAATCGAGGGGATCGGACTTATGCAACCCGCGAAATTATGAAATTTCCGTTTTTTCTTGAAAAACTCGTATACGTTAACCTAGACAATATCAATTAGTTTGTGATTGGGTTTTGCACTTCAGGAGCATTATCATAGTTTTATGAACATCGGTCGAGCGTGCGGTGAGTGTTTTTCTCGACATTCCAAGAATTATGTATGTCGAAGGCGTCAGTTGGCACATTTCTATAGTCATCCTTTTGTATTCCTGGAAGTGCATTTACGCTATATAGTATCATAGATTCGACTTTGGAGAAGACCCCCTAGTACAGCTAAAAATCACTTATGGAAGTCGTTACGAGTTGAAGCTATTAGCTCTTGATCAACAAAAGTTCCATTCATTTTAATCCAAAGTGCTGACGACCCTTACGAGTAAGACCCAGTATAGGGACTAGGATAAGGAGACTAGATGTGTTATGAATTCGTTTGTGGAGTCGTACGTGAATCATCATGCCCTACTTCTTGCAACGGGTTTGTTTAAAACCACGAAAAGCCGAGTGCTTTTTATGACTTATGATGTTAAAACAAAATGCTCCAGTCTAAATGTCGTATACCTAAGACTCATTAGTAGTGCTCTGTTCAATTTCATACCATCATCATGTGGCATCAAGAAATACTCAAACTACACGAAAGCCTGCCTAAAGAGAGCCGAGTGCCGACATAACTTTAAAGTGTCAAGAGCAAACTTTGCACCGCATGTCGTTTCAGGTAAAGAGCTCGTATCCATGATATCCAACATACCTTATGAGTACATCTAACTAACGCAACCTAAATAGAAATAGTGCAATTTCGAATCTAGTACGGGACTAACCGTTTAATTATTTCCTGCCGAGAATCAGAACAGGCACAAGTGATGGCTCTAGATCCCGAGCCCATCAGCTTTCCAGATTCGAAAAAAAAAACCACCAGCTTGGCACTAAATCACATATCCCGAGCACACATCGCCGCACCCCGAGCTTCTCAGGCAGCCATGCATCAAAGCAAACCACCCAGCCGAGCCAACCAAAGAGCCCATTCCCGTTTTAATCAACGTCATTCATCTTGCCAGCTTTAAATGCTTTCAGTTTCAGCTCCAGCCGCAGCTATTATTTTCACATTTCACCGCATCTACATACATACCTTCTCCTCGGCCAGGATCAGCCAATTACATCCATCGTTCATCTGTACCCCCATGCCACTCCCTTACATCATACTCTACGTGCAGTCGTTGTCGTTCCCCTTGTCGTTACCTGCCGGGCATTACCGTTTAATTTGCATAAATATCAAATTTTTGCCATATGCTTAAATCTGTCAACGGCGTGCACAATAAATTGCGCAATGAACAATATAAATCTGCGACTGAGCTGCTGCAGAAAGGAGCACTACGCTGAAGAAACCAAAAAAAAACCGAGAATCACACGTCGGGGAAAGAACGACAACAGTGGGCGACGTGTCGAGCGGTATTCAAAACGCAAACAACATCAGAGCGCAAAGTAAAAACGTCAGTCATTTAAATCCTTCCCGAAATAAGACGACGAGGAATAAGAAGAAGAAGAATAAAAGAAAGAAACGGAAGAAGGCACATATGCGAATGGCACATATCCTGGCACTCGCAACCCATACTCTCTTCCAGTATGTCGCATGACACGGACGCATGACGGCATCGAATGCAGGACAGGAGCACGAGCATGTACTCATACACGTCGTAGCCCGGTTAAAGGTATGCGCAGAGTCCTGGTATGGTGGGCGGATCGATCAATCCTTTGTTTTCCCCCATCACAATGCGAACATGTTAAGTCCAAAGGTTTTGGGTTGAAGGTTCAGCATTTGCTCTTTGTGATGAGTGTTCCAGGAATACGAGAAACATACATACATATATCCCGACATCAAAATCACAATTTTCCTTACCGTTCTTTTCAATTTCGCTTTTTTTTTGTTTTTCGTTGATTTTCTACTTTTCATTTCTTGCACAGTTCCTGTCCTTGGGGGGAAAGCAAGGAATGATGTATGCCGCATAATGAGAGGGAGTTAAAGACGTTCCACCACTCATGTCGTCGCTCGTCATCTTTAGTTTTCATCTTCATATCCCCGCTCGTCTTTGGTTTTCAATGCTACTCATGGCATCCCAGTTCGTTTCCGTAAATTCGTGCACGGGCGAGTATCTATAAAGGAGTTGTGCTCCCGTGTGTATTCAATTTCGTGAAATAATGCCAATTTTCAGCTTCGAATATCCTGTCAGCACGATGAGGCACTTAAAATCGGTGGGGTTTGGGGTCGGTGGTAGCCCGTTGTCGGTTGTACAATTAATCGCGCACCCTATCGCGTGGATCGGATGGATTTAATTAAAATCAACTATAAACCGCCGAGCAGACGCGAAAAAAGGTATTCACAATGCAATGCCACACGTTTGCATCCTGGTTCCTGTGTATCGTTTGCGTGATGCGGTAATACGAGCGATTACTAATAAATTCTTCTCCACTGGAGTGCAGTGGAGTCGTCCTTACCCACTTTTGACATTTTTCATGCTAGTCGGAATGAGAGTTTCGAATATTCATCATCCGTGCTGCACAAGGATATACTCGTACTCATATGCATTTCACAAACGAGTGATTCCTTATTATGAAGACGCATTCCATGATTTTCCAGTTCCCATTTGTTCGAGGTGAAGGAATCCATCCAGTTCGGTGATTCGTTCGTTTTATCTTTTCTCAGTTTGCAGGATAAACTTTTACGATTCATTGTTTAAGTTGAGAGGATTCTTGATGGTTTCCTTGTAAGATGGGAAATTTGCTTATCAAGAAAGTCATTATCAATCTGCACATTGAGCAGGTGGGGCTGCTTGCTGGTCTCGAGTTATTGCAATCGAATGTGGAAATTACTGGGGAGTTCAGGGAATATCCCATTTCCTTGGGTCAAGATGTCTGAATAAATGGTGTTTTAGAAGCTATTATAACATGATTACACACTTTTGCAAGCTGGCAGAATTCTTGTTAAAATTTTTGCATGAAATTGACAGCTTATTGACGTATGGTTTTATCGATATTGCTGGACTTGGACGAGCGCTGGGGGGTTGTTAATCCATCAATATATGGAATACCATCAAATAATAAGGCATGTTCGTTGGTGGGTAGTATTCGAAAAGCTTTTCAACTTGACATTATCGTCGTCAATTGTCACCTATGCGTTCATAGGTTGTAATCCTTAAGACGAGATCGATTTTTGCCGACATTAAGGTTCTTGGATAAAAGTCAGACATAGATTATCAGGGATGACCAAAAAACCTGTAGGCGGTGGATACTTATGAATATATTTATTTTGCGGCTAAAACACCTGCTTTTAGAACTAAAGAGCCGATGCCTTCATACGTGGAAGAAATATGGGTCGTATTTCCTGTATTAAATATTTTGACATATCTCCATTCTTCAGGCTCTCTAAAACTCGATTCCATTGTCTTTAGAACCCCTTCGCTCTTCGGGCGCCTTGTCGGGGCGGAAGGGCTTAAGAGGTCAATGACCTCGAACTAAGACCCCGAGAAATGAGTTTTGATGGATGAATGGACAAACAGATGATGAAGCGCTCGCAAACAGAAGACGGCCGCCGGGGACAACCTTGCTGGGGAGAGAGAACGTGTTGTCTCCTACTCTGACGTAGCGGCGGGTAATCGGAGTCCGAAGGTAGATGCGGCGATCAACAAAGATCAAAGCAAAAATCTGAAGACGAAGAGGACCAGAGACTGCTCATCGGAGGCGGGCACTTCACACAACAAAACGTGGGCAGAACCCGGGACTCGACATGAGGGCCTGGACTGTCTATTCCTACAAAGGAAAAAAGAGCTCTCTGAAAAAAGAGGGCTTCACTCTGGTTGTAGAATTGGACAACGGCTCTGTCGAGACCCTGAAATCCGCGTACGATTCACGTCCCTACTTCGGCCTTGGTAGGATTTTATTCCATTTTGATGTCAAGTAGTCGAAGGATGGAACGTGCTCCGTAGTCTAAATCTACGATTTTTACTCAGATTAATCTACAGCATTGCAAGGCTGCTACCTCAATCATCACATTGTATCCATTCAGGAACCATGGGTGTGGAACAAACGCCTGTGTGGTCTTGGTGGTATATGTGATGCTACGATCCTTTGTGATGAGCGATCCGAAAGGCCCAGGGTCTGCCTCATCATATCGAACACGCTATCGGCAACCAAACTTGGTCAATTCTGTGGTCAAGATCTGGTGGCTGCGAAAGTTAGCTACAAAGCGCACGGAGAAATTAAACACTTTGTCGTGGCGTCTGCTTACTTCCCCTACGACTCGGTACAGCCCCCAACACCTAAGGCGGTTTCTCAACTCGTAGAGTACTGTGAAGCCAGAAGGATTGGACTCATCATCTGTTGCGATGCTAACGCTCAAAATACTGTTTGGGGCAGCAGCAAATGCAACCGGAGAGGAGCCCATCTTTTAAACTTCATTCTTTCGTCTGACTTTATCATCAACAATGTTGGCTCTCAAGCAACCTCTGTGACGGCGAGACGACAAGAAGTGATTGACCTAACCCTGTCTAATAGGCATATGAAGGCCATCACTAACTGGAGAGTCTTACCAGATGTTACGCTGTTAGACCATAGATACATCGAATTCCAATTGAACTGTGGGATCTCCCCCTCGCAGCCCAAGCGGAATCCGAGAAAGACGGACTGGGTGCGATTCAGGGAATTGAGAAATCCACTCAAGCCCTGCCTAAACTCAAAACAAAACAATTGGTGGAGGAAGCCTGAGCAGCCCCATCACCTGAGCAGCGCCATCACCTGAGCAGCGCCATCACCTGAGCAGCGCCATCACCAACTGTTTCGAACTCGCATGTCCTGTCAAAAAACCTCCCAGCAGGAAGCCAGTTCCCTGGTGGAACGCTGAGCTCCAATGTCTTCGCAGGGAAGCCAGAAGTCTCCTGAATAGATCGCTTAAATCGAACTCGGAAGATGATTGGAATAAATATCGATCGAAGCAGAAGGAATATAAGAAGCTTATTCGTAAATCGAAGAATGATTCCTATAAGTCCTTCTGCGAAGAGATCACATCCCTGAGCGCGACCAGCAAGTTGGTTAATGTTCTCAAGCGAGAAAAATCGACCAAGCTAGATGTACCCAGTAAGTCTGATGGTACCTTCACAGAGTCTAAAGCAGATACTCTTAGTTTACTGTTTTAGACCCATTTCCCGGGAAATCAGACTGTCATCGGCTCGTTGCACACTCCCTCATTGGAAACTGCGACTGAAGCGATGAAAACAACTCGGCGTAGCTGGTATGTTGCGTCACGCGTGGCAACTACTGAAGCCATCGAATTTGCTGTGGCATTTTTCGATGGCTTCAAGTGGACGGGCACTGACGGGATATACCCTGTTATGCTGCAAAAAGATGCTTTCTACTCTGAAAATAATTTTCACTGCTAGCCTGGCACTTGCCTACCTATTCCTTGGCGCGCGGTGAAAGTGGTCTTTATTCCCAAAATAGGGAAAGAAGATTACTCACTCGCTAAAAGTTATAGACCAATCAGTCTGCTGAAAAGCATGGAGAGATTAGTAGAGTTACACGAGCGCAAAGTTGCCCTTCGAATGCATCCTCTCTCGGACATGCAAAATGCTTATAAGCGCAGAAAATCCTGCGTGACTGCGCTTCAAGACCTATTTGGGAGAATTAAATGCGCTCTCGAAAGGAAAGAGTACGAACTAGGCATTTTCGTCGACATTGAGGGAGCTTTTGATAACGCTACTTTCGACAGCATGTGTAACGCTGCTAGACGGCATAGGTAAAACACTTGTTTTGTGAATCAAAGCAATGCTTGTGCACAGGACATTGATCGCTAATGCAGGCTTCGAACAATGTGTCAAGTCTGGAGTAAACAGGGGCTACCGGCAAGGTGGCGTCTTGTCTCCGCTGTTATGGTGCATGGTAGTGGACTCTCTCCTCGATGCTCTCAATGCCTCTGGAATCTATGCCCAGGCCTATGTGGATGATGTTGCTGTTCTCTCTGTCGGTTCATGTTTAGTGACTTGCTGTCTCAAAGCGCAGGCGGCGCTAGATATGATCGAAGACTGGTGCACGAGTAATGGGCTGTCGGTTAATCCTCTTAGGACTGATGTCGTCCTCTTCACGAGAAGGAGGAAAGCTGGTGCTAAAAGGCTAACACGCAAACACGCTATGGCTTCACTCATCAAACTCCAAACAGCGGTCTGTCTCAGCTGCACGGGGGCTTTTCCCAGCACACCGGGAGCTGCTCTAGATGCTATGATGAATTTTCCACCCCTTGACATTTATATCAGAGGGTGAGTACGGAAAGCCATTTCTCGCCTAAAGAGAAATGGTCTTTGGTACAACTCGCATTGGAGTGAAAGTGTACTTGCGCGAGAAATATCCTGCGACCCCTGTCTCATGGATATGCCTTCTGCCGTATGGAATGAAATGTCTTCGCACTCTCACAGATGGCCCCAGGACTGGGCAGCGATCCGGCGCTGGAGTTTTCTTTGAGCGCGAAACATTCGACTGCACTTCTCGTTAGGAAAATATGCGTCTGTCTTTCAATCGGAGATTTACGCAATCCTAATGGCCATTCACTATGTTGTGAAGCACAGATGGAAGGGAAAAAGCATATGCGTCTGCAGTGACAGCCAAGCTGCACTCAAAGCTGTGTCCAACCCTCTATCCAACTCCAAATTAGTGCATGAACTCAAGACCTTTTTGAACAAAGTCGGAAGACTAAATTCACTTAGGCTTGTATGGGTCCCAGGTCACTCTGGAATCCCAGGAAACGAGATCTCCGATGAACTCGCTAGAAGGGGCTCAGAGGAGAGTTTCTCAGGACCTGAACCCGCCTTAGGCCTACCTGCTTCCACGGTCAAATCTGACATCAATGACTGATTTGGGTCTAGAATGCACACAGTCGTAGATGGAGGGAATATCGAGCATGCAGGATGAAGCGCGAACGCCCTGATGTCTGCAAAAGTCCGCGGCATTCTTCTTATCCTTACGGAGAAATGATTGCAGAAGGTTTGCGAGCGTCATTACGGGCCATTACACTTTTGCCAAGTATCTCTACGTGCTTGTCATCAGTGAGACGCCTACCTGTGCTGCATGTTGCATGGAGGATGACACAGCAGAACACTTTCTCTGCGACTGTCTTGCCTTTGCACGGTGGCGCACCCTTGGGGCCGACGTGGTGTGTGCCGAATTTTTTAGCTCTACATCACTGAAGTCCCTCCTCACTTTTCTCCGGACAACGGGGAAAATACAATTAAGACAAGGTGTCTCTCTGGTAGTACAATGGACCAGTATTTGTGTCTGAGTGCTCCAACAGATAGTAGAAGCCTCCATCAAAAAACAAAAAAACAACAAGTAGCAATTCCTGCGTTACTTGAAGACAAAAGACGTGTGTGTGATCCAGATACACCAAGGCTTGAATCTCTGAAAAATGTCTTTTAGAGACTACCACTTCGTATGCCACCGTCGCTCTTGTGGTATTTTTCCTAGGATTGGTATAAAGATATTTAAATGCCTCAACAACTTTTCGATCGACTTAAACTACTAAGAGTTTGAAAAAAACTCACACATTACCTTAAGTGAGAGGACATTACCTTAGTTACCCTGTCTTGCTTTTATACTCTTTTTATTTTGTCTTATGAGTGACACCTCAGGCTTGTTTCACTAGCTTCAGTAATTATACTTGACTCTATCGTGGTTTTTAATCGATGTTCTATCCACTCTCAGACTAGATTTTTCTCAATCTCAGAGCCTTTCATCCATTTTTTATATTCCATAAACGTCTTTGCTACGGGTATATAGATCCGCTACTGCAAGTTTCTAATCTATCCTTCAAATTACAACTTCTATCAGTATGATAGGGTTGTGTATGGCAATAATCCGACAACACAGAGTGGATTCATAAATAGACCCCAAGTAGCTGTCATTGACTTCCACCTAACTGCAGATTGAATATAAAATCCAAATTTTCTTTTAATCCCGATCTCTATCTCTTAGTTCCCTGTGGTAGATTCACTCCAAATACCTTAAGTCCCTTTCCGTCCTCCTTTTAAATATTCTCCTTGACAACCTACTTACGTTGAAGCATATTCCTTATAGAATCACCAGACCACTCGTGGCGGCCGTGGCCCGAACTACAAACTGCAAAGTCAATTAAGTTCCTATTTTATGGTAGTCCCATCATGACCAACCATAAACATCCTCTCACTGACCACATAGCACTCCACTTCAACTTAACACACAACCCAAAGTGATTTATACAATCACTCTACACTCATTCTCTGGCCGCGTGTCCTTGGAATCATGACTCACTGCAGGCCTTTCGTAGAAAAAGGTGAAGCAAGTTGGAAACTGAAAAACCGTACGGGAATAGGGGATGCGACCGGGAGACTGTAGGAATGACTATTTTAATTTGCTTGAGAGAAAGTTTCTTTTTTCCTTCACAGCCATACTCGTAAGTATTGGTAAGAGCCCCTCCTGACCCAATCAGCCCCTTGGCTACCGAAGGACCAAATAACCCGAGGGACAACGACGAGCGAGAGTGCAGGCACGCACACAATACGAGTGTTTACGACTTCTTGTCGGGGGTATCCGAATAAATATGTATTCCAAAAAGAGATCTTGGGAATGTTCGAAATACCATAGTGGCGTTGTAGCTAAAAGTTCCGGGCCGGGTTGGTGTTGGTTTTTTGGCAATTGCTGAAATTATTTTCAATCCATTTTATGGGGGTGAGGGCGAGACAGTTTGAAGGAATGTCGGAAGACAATAAAGAACAAAAAGTCGATGGTGGAGCTGGAACTGCTGGCTGGGCGGGACGATGTTGAAAAGCAATAAAGTTAAATGGAAAATCCGAAAACTATAAATCATGGCTTTAAGTCCATTTCCTTGCTTGTCGATTTTGCATCCTTTCAACCGGACGAAGGACGATTTATTCCGATTCCCTTCTTAGTCGTTCTTCTTTCAAGTCGTCTTATACGTAGCTTCGAACGAGAGGCGAGAGAATGGCTTCATATGGTTGCTTGGTTCATCGGTTGTTTGTTGTCTATTGCCTGTTCGAGGTGGGGACTGTAACTCGTAACTGCACAGTACAACACCAAAGTACACTTAGTGACGTGGTGGAGATTTCTAGGTTCCCTGCGTACTGGACTGGTGCAAGTTGGACAGCTAAAAGCAATTTACAGAGACAAGGGTTTTACAAGTAAAACTGGATGTCGTTTCGATTACTTATTTATTTTACGGGTTTTGTTGCGGAGCTGTAGCACTAAGAAGTGGAACTTGATAAATCGGATATAGGGGGGGCGTAGGGTGTTTTTGTAAGGTTGGCTCGTCGTAAGTGACCACAAGCCGAAGACTGAAATGAAATGTTTTTACTTGAACAATGTTATCTCGAAGGATTGAAGAGGATAAGAGATTTAACAACACTTTCCCGAGTCCTATTTGTGTTTTCTTTGTTAGGTATACTGGAACCCAATCTATCAGGCGAGTTAATTATTTTTCGTCTTTGGTAACCAAGTTTAGTGGTGCTGCACACTCTCCGTGCTGTCTGTACCACAAAAAGTTGGTAATGAGAGGTTTCAGTGTGTCGAAACTGCTTTGGGGAAAGAGTTTACATCAGACACACGTTGTAGTGAGAGCCATCCAGAATCTAAGTATGTTTGCCGTCTGAAATGTGGTGAAGATTGCTGTGGAATACACAAGCCACCTTTTTCCCAATTTATCAGAAACTGATTTCAAATTAAACATGCTATGGCGCATCAGCTCTCAAACTTTCAAATGGGTGTTACTAGTCTTTCAAATGAAAAGGGTCATCGAGCCTACAGGTGTGGCACTTTAGATAAGCATATTACCTATTTAAGGCAACTTAATCTCACATAGCAGGCCAGTGAAATGTAAGTCCATCCCGTGATACCAAGTATGCATATTTAAATGTTATGTGAAATGTTCAACACCATTCGCATTCGAGGGCAAGGTGAAAAGTTCTCGGTCTGGCACAGAGATAGCTTTCTAATCAGCAAACATTTATGTCTCCTGCCTGGGTGCCCGTGTCATTAGTTTGTATGACAAGGTTCAACTCGTTCTCTCAAGTAGCTTTTTAACACGAAGTTTTGCAATAGACGTCTTGTGTGTAAGCTGGAATATCGTGCGGTCATACAATTCTTCGTTCTTGATGGATTAACCCTGAAATTCATGAAAGTTGGCAAAAATTTACGGCGACTCTGCTCTTTCGATGTCAACTGTCAAAAAAATGTTCAGCTGAAATTGAACGTGGTCGCACATCCGTGGAAGTTGACCAACACATCCACGCAACCACGCCACGCCGGAAACATGCGGGTCTTTCACAGTCGACTCTTTAACGTTTGGTGGCTAAATTTGAGACTTCCGGTTCGGTAATCGACCACCCAAAATCCATACGTCAGAGGAACGCAATATCGGCAGAGGACATCGCCGCGGTCAGTGAAAGTGTACAGCAGAACTTGAGGCAGTCGACTCTTCGCCGTGCATTGAAATGTAACCTTTAGCAGACTTCAACTTTTGGGATTTTGCGTCGGGACTTGGGTCTAGACCCGTACAAGATCCAAATTACCGAAGAGCTCAAAACTCATGATGACAACGGCCAATTTTGGCTAAAAAGTCATCTTTAGCGAGGAGGCGAGTGGATGAATGCCAAAACAAAATTGTCGTATACATATACGATAACATCAACCCTTAAACTCGTTTCACCAGGTGACTATGCACCCTCAAAAAATTATCGTTTGGTGTACATTTTGGGGCGGCGGCGTCATTGGTCCGTACTTTTTCGAAAACGTTGTTGGTGAAGCAGTCACCGTCAATGGCGAGCGCTACAGAACGATGATAATCGATTCCTCATGGTCCAAATTGAACCGTATGGGCTTAGACGACATGTGGTTCCAGCAGGACGTAAGGTAAGAGTATCCCTCCCAGAGGTGAAATGACTACCAAAGTCATGTGATTTGGCCCCGCTGGAATTTTTCTTGTGGTGTATCCTGAAGTCATTGAAAATTGGACCATTCGGATTTGTGCCTCCTTAAAGAACCGAAGCATTTAAGCAATATATAATGCCGTACACAAGCCTTTCAAATGAAAGAAAAATTTTGTTAATACCTCACTCACAGCTTGTTTTATTCCATTTTAACATCTACCCGCCCTTTTAAAAGGCATAACAATTAAATGTAAAAATTACTTCAACCTTCTTGATCAATAGCCAAAATTCGCGAGAAGGGGCCTGGCTTGAAGAAGAAGACAATCATTTTTCACTAGGACAATGTGCCTATACGCAAGGGTGCGTTTGTGATAGGAAAACTGCAGGATTTGAGGTACGATTTGAGGCCATCGTTCTCTGTTCTCCTGATTAGGCTATTTTCATCTTCCTCCATCTATACTCACATTTGAAGGAATTTGTTCCGCTAAAGCGCTTCGCATCCAATGAAAGAGTTGCGTGGGCCTTAGATGAATATTTTCACAGCCTTCCAGACTATCAGTTCTGAGAAGGAATACTGATGTTGAAGGCAAGGGAGACCATGTACAATAGAAAAATAAATCCATTGTCGGGTCGAGAATTTTTCACCTTACCCTTGTATACTAGAAGGCCTTTTTCACCGTTGTTGGCTTGGTTAAGAAAACTATTTTTTGAAAATTTAATCAGTTTTGCCTCCAGTGTGCAGCATGGGATCGACTAGGCAAAAAAAAAGAATGAAAAATTGTAATATCTATTACGATAACTTGTTATCCGAGACAGGTTTAGGCCATAAATCTTAAGCTAACTCCTTATAACAATCCGCATCGAAGGCAAATCAACAACAACGAACTCAGGCTAATTAATTTCCTAGCGGGGCGTAACCTCCTTGTAGCACAACATTCTCGCATCTCAACATCTAAAAGGGTTCCTGGCGGCCAACCAGATGGATCACATCGCGATCGACGCCAGACACTCCTCCAGTACTTTAGAAGTACTCTCAACGTCCTATGACAGCGGTACAACCCATAGACCAGCACTGGAATTGCCAGGACGACATCAGAGAACTGCTCCTGGTTTGATGTACACTGCGAATAAGCCCATGCAGCAAAGCAGCATGCTTACAAAACCAAACTAGTCTTTGCTAGTAAGACGCTTACGTAATATATGGTCGGAGGAAAGCATGCGCGACGAATGAAATCTCAGCATGGTTTGCCTGGTCTACAAGAAAGGAGACACTATAACTGCGCCAGGGAAATAAGTCTCCTTAATATTGCAAATAAAAACTTCTCTACCGTATTTTGTGAACGCCTGAAGCCTTTGGTGGATAACCTGATCGGTCCTATAAGTGCGGTAGATCTTGGAGCAGACCAATGAATACCAATTTACTTAGTCGATTTTAAAGCCGCGTATTACAATGTATAGAGACGACATTTTAGGAAGCCATGTCTAGTTTAACATCCTTGCCAGACTCGTCTAACTGTGGAGGAGGACAATGGAGAGCTCTCGCTGCTCCATTAACGAACTAACCGAGACCTTTGATGTGAAAACAAGGCGACACATTGTCATGCAACTTTTTCAAACACCAAGAAAAAATCGTGCAAAAGTCACTGACTAACACAAGAGGTAAGATCTATTTCAAGTCTGCGCAATTGCTTGCGTAACCGGATGACATCGACCTGATTGAAAGAACACAGTGAGACGTCGATGAGGCTTTCGTAAGCATTGAGGCGGAAGCGGTTAAGATAGGTTTTAAAGTCAGTGAGGGTAAATCCAGATATATGCTGTCATCAGAAAAAGGCGCACAACAGCGACGCCTTGGCCAAAACGTCACTCTCGGCAGCTATCAATTCGAAGTGGTCAAGGACTTCGTCTACATTGGCTCACCTATGACCAGCGACAACAACACTAGCACTGAAGTAGAGTGCAGAACTACTCTTGCCAAACGCTGCTTCTTTCAGGCAGTTGAGAAGTAGTAGAAGTTGAGAAGCCCTCTCTCGAAAGACCAAGGTTCCGCTCTACCCTTGAAGAGGAGGCCCTTGTTACTTTCGAGAGGAAAATTTTGCGTTTAATCTACGGTCCGTTTGGAGTTTGCGGGCTTTGGAAGAAAAGATCCAACGAAGAATCGTATGGGTTGTACAGCGACATCGGTCTAGTACGACGCCTTTGAATCCAGTGTCTAAGATGGCTGGGCCACGTAGAGCTCATGGACAAAAAGGAATGCAAAGACAGTCCTTTCCAGGTTCAGTGTCTGGCCAGAGCCAGTCCTCACGCCCTGGTAATCTGACTGTGAAATTATAGCCCAATAGGATGGCAGGTGTCATTGCGTCGGAAGGCATATCCATGAGACAGGAGTCATAGGATATTTCTCGCGCAAGTACACTGTCACTGCAATGCGAGTTGTACCAAAAACCATTTCTCTTTCGGCGAGACATGGTTTAAGCCACCTCTGATAAATATATCAAAGGATTGAAGGTTCACCATAGCATCTAGAGCAGTGCTCGGGAAAGCCCTTGTACAGCTGAGACAAACCGCCCTTTGGAGTTTGGTGAAAGAATGTACGACATGTTTGCTTGTTAGCCTGTTCCACCTGTTGTTAGCCTGGTCGTGGTGCAATGGTCATCATCACCGACTGTTGTGCGAAAGGTGTGTAGTTTAAGTTTGTCCATAGCCAAGAACAATTCCTATACGGAAGAACTGTGCAACAACATTAGTTATGAATGAGAGATGATCAAAGAATGCTGATGAAGGCATAACACTCGCAGTATAAATTCACTTCAAAATTCGCATTAACAATATAACACGTTAATGACATGGAAACAAAATAAGTTACTGTGAACTACAATCAACGCGACAAATTCAGTCGAATCTCTCGAGTCATATCTAGGACAACCACCTCCGGAGAGCAATGAACGAACATCTTCGACATAAACCATCTGCACCCCGTCCAGATTGTGTGACAAACATCATAAGAGCGTAACTCTTGAACCTGCGCGAGCCCTATAACATTTTTTTTATAACCGACGGCAGCTCGGTTACTTATGTAACAGCCTCTGCACGAGGATGAAACGCGGCCAAGCGAGATTATTGCTGCTGTTGCTGAAAGTGACACTGATCGTCGCGCACAAGGAGTTGATTGAACCTCCACCAACCCCA
The DNA here is from genome assembly GCA_958301585.1 of Merodon equestris. Lineage (NCBI taxonomy): Eukaryota > Metazoa > Arthropoda > Insecta > Diptera > Syrphidae > Merodon > Merodon equestris. Next base: position 38,873,748 of record OY284416.1, on the reverse strand, counting down.
ACCTTTTACTTACCTTCTCCGTTTTAGGCTACGTAGGGGTGATTTATGTTTTACCTTTTATAAGTTAGTGCCTAGAAGTGACAAGTCTACAGAACCTTTATCTGCATTATTTTAAATTTATAAGGATGAGGTTTCAATCTCGATGTTCTTGACGCTTTGCCCGTGCCTAGAGGTGGCTAGCTGAATTATGGCGGATCTGTAACTCAACAGTTTGGCATTCATTTGTCAATTAAGTTTTTGATTGGCTCTTCTTCTAAAAGTCCGTTGTTATAGTAGGATCAAAACTGACACTTAGCCGTAATGGGCGATTCGATAAGGTACGCACAGTGCTCGTATGGATTAGCTTCATTGGCTGTAAATCAATCGTCGGATATTTGTCGCTCTACTGTCGATGATTTTTAATTTTCTAGTCGCAAACAACGCTCTATTCGGTCTATTGTTCGAGACTATCTATTACGGAATATTAATGGGAATTGGCTCGTCCTCCTGTAAGGGAAGCTATTGGTAAAGCCTTTATAAAACCCTGCTCTATTGGCCTGACTCGAGAGGTCTCCATAAGAGATGATTGCATGCCGAGTCAAAATGTGTGCATGCGCAAGTAAATTCTAAAGCGGTCGTATGAAGACATGCGTCTGGATCGAACATTTTCTAGTTTCCTCTGTGAACTAAAGAACAGAATTGTTTGCTGCGCCTACTTCGAGCAAGGCCTCATAAGCTTTAAGTCTTAAGCCACAGGCATTATACTCTCTCATGCCTTCTATAATAGTTCTGATACAGAAACCTGTCTCAAAATGACTTATTTATCTTGAACTTGCCTGACAAAACGATAATAGAAATTCGAGAAGAGTCTTCCACCGTTCCAGATTCCATACACGGAGCACAAGATATACCACTGGCCATGAAAAAACGAAAGATCTTCCCTGAGACCTGAAAAATCGATTTCGAATTCGACATTACACTTGGTACTTCAGCTCATACTCTTGGAAATGTCAATTATGTCTTCAACCCATTTTCGCCACTTCCTCTTGTCATCTGTTTCGTTTTTCGCCATTTCTTTTTCAATTGCTTTGTAGACATCCAAATTAGATCAAACCATCATCGCAATGGGCTAGCTAAGCATTCGAATTGAGTTCAACCAATAGTCGAAGGAGCCTGTGACAGGGTATTCATCGGCAGGAATCAGTGGAGCTGAATAAATTCTGTTATTTTTAGGATCAGAGTTTCAAATAAAACCGACGATTCAATAACAGTGCTCATCTGGCGGTAAAGAGGTGAGCCGAGATATACACCGGAAACAAATACGAAAAGTAAAGTTGGCCATAATTGAATATCCTCGCGACCTGTTGGCTACTTGATGAATATAAAATATAATTGGAATCTGCTCGTTGGCGAGGCGTTTACCAAGTGGGTTCACGAGAGTCGGTCAAAGGTACTCGTAGATGTGCAAATTGAAAAATGAAACGAAATGACTCGGCTCGTGTGTCGCGAGTTGGTTAGATTGGATTTCTAATTCATTTGAGAAAATGATGTTGAATTGCAGATGTATTCGTAACTTAAAGTAAAATGTTGCTTGTTTATCTCAGCACATACACCTCTTCATGATACTCAAACCTTAGCATCCCTAATATGATGAACACCGGCACAACTTTGTATGTTCAGCTTGGAAGTTCATCCGTGTTAGTATGTTTCTGAACTTTCCTTCGTCTCGCATATCCCCAGGACAGATAACGATATCGAGTCCGTATCAATTTTATTTGACCCATATTATCTTAAGAGATACTTAATATGGTTTAGAAAGAAATCGAATTGACGGTTTTTTTTTATAATAAAGAAAAACTTCTTTAAAACTGTTGAAAAATATTTTTTCGTTTCATATATCGCGTGAGCAAGACCAGTCCCACACATTTTCATTAAAATAATCATGACTTCCAATCAAGCGAAATATGATTTCTCGTCAAAGGGACAGAAAGAAAGGAGCACCCCATGAACAATCAATCAGTTTTTCAGTGGCAATCAATACCGCTGGCAACGCATTTTCTATTTAATTGTAGCTAATGAGGAATTTCTTCGTCAGAGTTCCGTGAGTGCTTACACGTCAAATGAGCTCCAGTCATTGCGCAGATTGGAATTACGTGGAACGGCGAAGGAACCGTTATGGAAGGGCTATCAACAATTTCATTGAATTTCTGCGTCATTGACTGCTAGTGGCAGCAATTATTTTAATCAAGTGGAGAGATTGTGCTCGATGTTCGTGTTAGGCACATGTGCGTTATTTAGCTAATAATTTGTGGTACGGATTTAATCTTTTTTAACAACCCATTCTGTTTGGCACAAACTAAAGAATACGGACGTCAGCCAGCTTGCCGAAGGCCACTATTGCTTTCGCGTCAGTGCAGCCTCAAGAAAATCACTTAGAGGAATCAGATACCCAATTTCCAAGTTGCGGCCTCTATAAAAATGGGTGGGTGCCCAAAAGGCACGTGATCCAACCGATGGCGCGAGACACATGATGAGACACCCATGTACATGTTGAAATATTCCAATTGTTCAAAGTCTTGCCAACCAACCAACCAACAGCTAAAGGCAGGAAGTGACCAATATATGTATGTTTATTGTAATTCCTTGGAAAAGCGGTCCCCCTCATCTCTGGACGTAATTTAGGTTGATAAAAAATATCGACTGAAGAGTGGGTTTGGCCCTTATACGAAGGGTCATTCCCACTTCAAGGAGACACACTCGTAGACTTACTAAGAGCTGCTGTGAATATTTCTTTTATTGTTGAGAGGCGAGTGGGATGTTATCATGGGTTCGACCCGAAATGAAAGTATGAAAAGTCAAACTATGAATGCTTCTTTGACAACTCAACTCCAAGATCCAAGTAGATAATAAGAGTAAAGCCCTTGTTGTAGGTTCGTTGAGTACGTACTTCAGTGTAGACATTTCCTTGACCTCATAGTTACTTTTGAATTAAAGATTAGCCAGTTTGAATCTGACAATCCTTCTCTAGTCTTTAGTTAGAGTTTCACCATAACGTATAACGCTGGTGTATGCAATGTAATTAAGGGGATCTATGTATATTCTACTTAAAGTTAGGATGTTGAAAATTTACAAAAGCGGCTGTCTTGACCGTAAAAAGGTCATGGGGCTCAGATCTTATACGTACTCGGTCTTTCTTATTTTCAAATGAAAATTGGAGGACAATAGGGTAACAATGACCTTCAGGACATTAACCCTTAAACTGTTTAAGATAATTCTTCTCGTGCAACTCCTGCACGGTGTTTTGATAGTAGTCTATGCCTGCTAAATTCACTGAGACTTAAAAGTTCGATATGCGATTGGAAGCGTTTTTTATCTTGAGCTTCTAATATATTTTCCCCTTCTTCACACAGGCAAGCCTAGAGAACCTGGCTAAGGTCGAACTTATCCGTTAAAAAAAACAAAGGCTGATGGTCTCGCGAAAAGAAAAAATATTAATTCAATCTCTAACGACATAGATGGTGAAGGATTCATCTACTCCGGCTGCGACAAGATCAGTCCTAGAATAACCCATGCCAATAGCTTTTTCGTGAGGGGAAATTGGAACAACTTTATACAAGACCCTTACCTTTCCTATTAAGAGCAGATTTCCGACTGTTCTTGAGGCGCTTCTTTATAGACCATTGCACGGTGTTTAGAGAGTTAAGCAACCGCCGAAGGTGACATGAAGAGGAATGAGAGCATTGAAAAGCGATTCACGATCTCCAGGACAACCTGGCAGTGAGGGTGCAGAGCAAAATTTAGTTTTTTACAAGGTTTTATACAAGACTTATTGGATCCTTGGCCGCGGAAGAGATTGCACTGCATGGTGCGCGTTTTTTAGTGGAGTGTTGACAAAACGCTTTTTCTGGGGAAGCTTCTCGAAATTCACATTTGCTCGAAATTGGCGATGAAAAAGGGCGATCGAGAGAAACTTTGGCTGTGGTCTCCACAGGCTGTAACGCTAACTATGTACTGTACTAACTATGTAAGGTGATTCGCATCATGTTGGTGGTCTGGGAGGTCTGCCCTTTGCAACGTGACAAGCATTAGTCGTTTGCGAGCGTTTATACGGGCTAGATCAAGTTTTGGCTGACTGGGTGCAGGCTCAAAATACAGCGAACGATTGCGCTGTATATTTTGGTTTTGTTGGTTTTAAAATTCATTATTCTTATAATAAGACAACCTCTTATAAAGAATAACTCTGAGACTTTGTAATAGTACATATGTCTAACAGGCAGGATGTTCAAACATCTTAAGAACGCTATAAAGCGAGCTAAGTGGTTAACATGACAAACCTTCATCAGAGCACACTTTTCCAAAAAGACAAAAGATTGTATTTACTCTTGATAGGATGTTGCTTTTAAGTCGAACTTCGATTGGCCCAGCTTATAGTTAGGTTTATTAGAACGACTGTGTATACCAGGGGTGCTGGTTAATCTCAACCACTGAAAGGCATTTCTGCAAAAGTCGTTGGCTTACCTGCAAATAGCAGATTGAACAGGGAGTTTACAAGTTTCCGGCCTAACCAAGATACAAGACTTTTTTTCTTAAAATTTGTTTATATTTTCTACATAGTCTCCTTCACTAGTCCTAGTCTCCACACACTTCCCCTAGCGATGTTACCATCTCTCTAACCCGTCCAAATAGTATTCGGCTTTTTTCTCTGCAAAATTACTGTTCACGAAGGTGATTGCCTCGTCATTTAACAATAATCTCTGTTCTCCGAGCGCAATTTTTAGATTACGGAATAAAAAGAAGTCACTTGGAACTAGATCTGGTGAGTATGGAAAGCAGTTCAAACCGTAATTCGTGGATTTTCGCCATGGCAACCGCTGAGAGTGACGGCGCGAGACGGCACGTTGTCTTGGTGAAATAGGATTTTCTTTCTCTGTAAATATGGCCATTTTTCGGCAATTTCTGCCTTCAGTTGGTCAGTTGGTGGAAGATAATCAATTAAGACTCCATGACTATGCCAAAAAAAAAAACACTCGCCATCACTTTCCCAGCCGATTTTTTGCTTTTTTTCGAGCCGATTCCCCCTTTGCAGTACACTGTTTTGACTGTGTTTTTGCTTGCTGTGACTTTGTTTTTGCGTGCTGTTTTATTGCGCCTTACCTGCGCCAACAGAGCGTTGAAAATGTTCATTCGAACACGGTTTTGGTCTAAGGTGAGCAAACCCGGCACCCGTCGCTCGGACAGCTTTCTCATACCTAAATCTTGATTTAGTATGTGATAAACACGTTCTTTGGACATTTTCATAGCCTCTGCTCACTTTAATTCGACGGTCGCTAGCACCGTTTGCTGAACTTTAGCGGTGTTATCGTCAGTTGTTGCAGTTTTTGGAGATCCCGCACGTTCATCGACTCCCAAGCACTCATGATCATGTTTAAATTTAGCTACCCAAAATTTCACTGTGGTAAATGATGGTGCAGAGTCCCCACACACAGAGTCCAATTCATCTTTGATTTGCGTAGGCGTATTTCCTTTCAAAAACAAGAATTTAATGACAGCTCGATACTCAATTTTGCCAACTTTCACAAAAACATTCACATCGACTCATTCAAATGAATGACAAATGAAAACTACGCATCCAAAATGGCTGAAATTTTAGTGAATAACTTCAAAAAGATGCACAACTACATTCACTAGCTTTCTTTGACGAGTGCTGTTATCTTCACGTTGAGGTCGAAACATTTTTAGACCACCTTCGTATATAGCCGAGGAATAGAATGGGACCAAAAACACACCCTTGTGGTACACCTAAATTTAAACGCTTTGGTATTGTTGAGCTCGTCTCTAATCTTAACTTCCGACTCCTTTTTTTTTTTTATAATTCGTGCAGGTTCAAGAGTGACGCTCTTATGATGTTTGTCACACAACCTGGACGGGGTGCAGATGGTTTGTGTCGAAGATGTTCGTTCACTACTCTCCGAGGGTGGCTGTCTTGGGCTTCGAGAGATTCGACTGAATTTGTCGCGTTGTTTGTAGTTTTACAGTAATTTTATTCCATATCATTAAGATGTTATATTGGAAATGGCAGAGTATGAATTTTGAAATGATGTTATACTGCGAGTGCTATGCCTTCGTGAGCTTCGTTGATCATCTCTCATTCACAACTGGTGTTGTTGCACAGTTTATTTTTTCGTATAGGAATTGTTCTTGGCTATGGTCTTCTAAGGATGACATAAACTAATTATATGCAGAGCCATGAAACGCTTGTATTGCACCGGTGAAATAGGGTAAGGCGACTTTGAGCGTGATGCGCTTGGTGTCCAAGGACATAAGCATGTACAAACAGACATTGGGAGTATTGGGATTGAATTCTGAGATAGCAGTAATGTAATTGTCTAGCTAACTTGAGCATTGTTTGTTGAAATAGCGATATGCTTCACCTTCATTAAGTTGTAAGCACTAGTGAAGTTCTTGATTAGGTCTTTTAACGAGTAGGCTTCGCGATCTCGCTTACTCTGCTAACAGGCTCCAGGAATTTTTCATTTTCATCTAAGCACGATCACGATAATTTGGGTAGTAAGCTCCGGAGACCAGGTTATTGTTGTTTGTTGTAGTCCTAGCAATATGCCTGCGAAGCATTTTAACAAGAACATTTTCGATTGTAATTTTTTATGAACTAGGTATATTCTAAGGCACATACCAATGTTTCTTTTCTATCATACGCGATAGCCATCTAAGTGCCACATAGCTCAATTTTTACCCTGCGGTCAAGTCGACTTCTGTCAAACAGACTCCTTGTCATACCGAAGGCTTTCTTAGCTCCAGCAAGATACTTGTAAGCGAGTATATGTGCATCTGATCTGTACGTTACTAAATCATTTGCTACGCAGTCAAGTAAAATGGGAATCTGGGAAAATCTATAAGATCGCTTTCGTATTGTAGATGAGTTAATGGCTTCCCGTTGAAAATCATTTTTAATACCAAATATCCTGTTCGAAGTAACATTCTCACATTTAACAACAAACATTTTTCACATAGTCATTTCGTATGTCATGTATAGAAGGTGATTTAGCGTGCCTAGCTTGGTGAGTTTCTAACCATATGATGTCGAAGACCTTTTTAAAGTCGACCTGACAAGCGTCCGTATATTGGTTTTTTGCCAATGTCAAATATGTGGCCATTCGAACTACATACCAAGAATGGGTTGTCTTATACAAATCAAGTGCACTTATGTCAATATTTTTCTCAATTCTCGAATCAATATAAGTCGAGTCTATGGTCACGAAGAATCAATGCAGCTGAAGAGTGTTTCTTTCAACCAATCGATATGAGAAGCATGACGTCCGAATGGACATTGACGTGACAGAGCTTTGGTTTCATTAAAATGGGGCAAATGCTCCATGGCGCGAAACACCACCAATTTATTGCAGGAAACATTTGCTGAGCGCATAATTTCGCGTAATGGACCTGCGAACTGACCTCCTGATCCTGTGATCATATTTTTGATTTTTTTTCTTTGGAGGGTATGTGAAGTCACTAGTCTATGCCGATAAGCCAGAGACGATTTGAAAGACAGCATCGCCGTGCTGTTGCTGCTCTAGTTGCTCGATAAATTTGTCGAAAATTTGGATTCGCTATTGCGCTTCATTCGAGCTAGCCTGATGCACATATGAAGCCTGAAGTCATATTTTGCACAATGGCATTAAATAATCTAATAAATAAAGCTTACATTATAGACATTGACATTAGCTTCAATTACTTTATTTTATATTGAATTTGTATACTTCTAAAAAAAAACGCCCTTTATATGCATTTGATTCAATTCTTCATCCACTGCCTTCAGACAATCAGTGATTTTTTTACTGCCTCAACTGACTTTATCATAATTGCAGCTTCGAAAATAGAAACAAACAAGACGATGAACACTTGGCTTGCTGCTTGAACTTCCTTCAAATGATCGTCAAAAGCTCTGGCAACAGCTAAATACAATATGAATGAATTGTTCTTCCACAAAGCTGGATAATTTCCATAAATTTAGGGTTCCACAAAGACGAGTTTGTCAGAAGCTCGGAAAACCATGTCTTTCGTGACCATTTTCCTTAATCCTTTTGATTAGATTTGTGCTCTGTCGAAATCAGATGTTCGGCGAGACGTTGCAAAATATCAACGGACTCAATACACCGATTTCTGATTTTGTTAGGATTGATCAGAAAGCGGCAAATCAACTACTATATACTATAATGTCTTATATGGGATCATACAATAGGAGGCGTCATTGTAAGTCAAAACAAAAAAAAACAGCCTAATGAGCGAGCTCTGTGATTAGTAACCAAAAGCAATATTTATCAAAAGTTGGTTTCGGCTTTCCCGGCAGGTAGTCATTCTTTTTATGAAATTTTTCACAATGTTTTCGCACAATGGTTTCCGATATTTTCTTTCCTTACATATATAGGGTTTTCCAAAAAGGACTTGACAACTTTTTTTTTAAATAAAACGCAAATCATTTGAGATATTTCAAAAACTTTATTATTGGCTTGAAGTACAATCAAAACATTTATGAATGAAACTCGATTTCGTTCATATGGCCACCGCGAGCACGTTTGCAGTGGTCGATTCGTTGCACCCAATTTTCGATGTCTCGGCCGAAACGAACGCTATTTCGCGTTCAATGTTGGCTCTGAGCTCTTTCAACGTCGTCGGCTTGTTGGCATAAATGACTTAACGTAGCCCCAAATAAAATAGTCTAGAGGCGTTAAATCGCACGAACGAGGCGGCCAATCGACTGGCCCATTTCTTGAGATAACACGCTCATCAAACTTACTCTTCAATAAATCGATTGTAACGTGTGCTGTGTGGCTTGTGGCACCATCCTGTTGAAACCACATGTCGTCCAAGTCCATATCTTCCAATTCGGGCCAAAAATAATCGGTAATCATGGGGCGATATCGCTGGCCATTCACAGTAACGTGACGATCGTTATCGTTGACGAAAAAATATGGCCCAATAACGCCGCCGGCATGCAAACCGCACCAAACAGTTATTTTTTGTGGATGAAGTGGTGATTCATGAAGCACATGTGGATTTTCACCCGACCAATAACACATATTTTGCTTATTGACGAACCCATCGAGCCAAAAATGAGCTTCGTCACTGAAGATGATTTTGCGATGAAATTCATCATCTTGGCGCATCTTCTCCAGAGCCCAATCGGAGAACGTACGTCGCTTCAAATGGTCCATCGGTCTCAATTTTTGAGTCAGCTTGATCTTGTATGGGTGTAAACCAAGATCCTTATGCAAAATACGCCATAATGTGGTCTGAGCGATGCCCAATTCTTGACAACGCCGTGGAATTGACTGATTTGGATCGTTTGCTACGGACGCCTTTTTTTCGACACTTCGACCAACCCGTTGTCTTACTGACACGGCAACATCACACAACGAATATGTAGACTCAAATTTTTGCACTAAGCTTGTTATTGCCGGTCTACTAGGGCGAGAATTAAGACCGAAAATTGGAGTTAACGCTCTTAAAGTTGCGGTCACCGACTCCGAATTTCGGTAGAAAATTTTTATAATTTGCAGACGTTGCTCGTTCGTGTACTTTACCATGATGAAAATGTTGAGTTTACTGAATAAATTGGCAATGACGGTTTGATGATTAGTGAAAGGGTGCGTTCACAAATTAGATTCAAAGCTGTCAAGTCCCCATTGGAAAACCCTTTATTAATCGTTGGTGGAGCATTGAACTTATCTTTAACAAAGCCCCAAGGGAAAAAGCATCCACTGCGAGAAATCACGTGTCTAGGCAATTTGTCACCCAATAAACCACTAACTACTATTTGTATGATGAGGAGCAGTCCTGCTAAAAAGAAACGTCGTTCACGTCAGTAGCACCAATCTCAGGCTACTACTGGTCTTGGATGGCTCAACTATTTTGGATTTCATGATTTCATTCATTCATTCGTTCGTTGTGCGTAGTTGAATGACTTCAGTGCTTGTTCAAAGCATTTAGGCAAAGATTTTTACTTTAAACCACCATTGTTGGAGGAACACAAGTTTAAATTCTCCTGTCACTTACCTGTCTAAGCTTTTTAAATTAAAAATTCCGTGTACTTCTTGGACAATCAGCATTGCTCGATGCTAAATTTCCATTTCTGGACTCATTCTAACTTGATAATTAGTGACTTACATATAGCCTCAGAGTATGAACTATTCGAATTCAAAGTGCACGTATTTCTTTGGGTCAGTCACAAGCCCCGTATCGTGCTCCTTGGCATACTGGAAGCCACCTATTGTAGTATAGACGGACTTATCTTCGATTAGGGAGGGCAACAGGTTCATAATTTACCACAGGCGATGTACATGTGCCGATAATGCTGATGTCATGCTATAATGCGTATTCTACTTTATCTTTAATAAACTTTTCATTCAATAACCATCGACTGTCGTCATGTTCTATCTTCACAAAAATCCCCCTACCCCGCCATACGGCGTTTTGTTTAGGTCATAAATTGCAATGAACTGATACCGTCTCGAACCGGAACCGGAGTAACTTGTATCCAATTCGAACGAAGAAACTTGAATATTTTCAAATTCAGTTTTGTCTGCATCCTTCGATGAAAATGGAAATTGGCTACATCATCGATTTCTTCGTTCTCAGATATCAGATCTCCGTGACAAGCTATCCTGGACTGCCGGATGCATACATGTGCAAAATCCTCCGTCAAAATTCACTTTAAAAAATAATATAATACAATATCCCCTTAAGTTTCACTCAAGATCAAAAAAAAGGGAGGAAACCGATAAACACTGCAACACTACTCTATCCCGTAAAAATCCTCCAGGAGAGCTTCAACACTGTGCCAAAGCTGTACCATCTGCGCCACGTTGGCAATTTTTCTTCCAAATCGCTTTCTTCTTCTGCCAAATCCTGGCAAACAGGTAAACAAGCTAACATTAGCCTCACCTATTGCACATCCAAAACTCCATCATCTCTGCCCGCCTACACCTTCATCCGTTCGACACAGATCCCTACGTATGCATGTGGAAACAAACAACCTGTTCGTGTATTGGAAGCTATTTGTAAACAGGAAACGGAAGCGTAGCGCAGCACTACGCTAAAGTGCATCGCTTACGGGCAAGCTAAGCACGTTTTCATCATTGAAAATTTAATTTAATATCCCACTGACATTAAGTATCTCATCTGTATTAGTCCTTTGTAAACAAACATCACATTGTCAATATTGTATATCCTTGCCAGGAGTAAGATTGCTGCACAGGAACTGCAACTGCTTCATGTTTGCTTAAAAACGAAAAAAGAAAATCGACATGTGGGAGGGAGAACTTGTGCTTTCTTTGATCCTAGGACATACACACACAAATATACGACTTTAATTAGAAGGAAAAGTAAAGGATGTAGGAAGAATTCCGCATCGAAGGCAATTATTCTCTGACAAAGGATCGCTATCATGTCCTCAGGCCAAGGGGCATTCTTAACCTTTTAAAAGCCTTTTCATCGAACCAAGGAACTGCAAGAGCAACAAGGCGAGGCATGTAGCACTGGACATCAAGTGCCAGGATTAAATTAGTTACGTGGCCATAAAGGGAACGCATAGTAATCGATGAAGGTAAACATAGAGCTTCAGTATTAGTGCAGTTACAGTTATCGCATCACTTCCGCATGTACTCGAATGCTGCCGGAAGGACGTTATGCAGTGCCAAGTAGGACACGATAGCATGTGGAGGTGAGACAGGTTGGGCTTTTCTTCTTCTCTTAATTATTTACCCATTGTCGACGAAATTCGCTGAACAGGCAAAAGGACCTAAGGAGGTTCGATCAAAGGACGGAAATTGATTCCCATGTGGGTTCGATGATAGTGGTAGCAACAACGACGAAGCCGGGTTCGGTAATTATGTTTTCTTTTTACTTGACGGAAAGTGGTTTTGCAATTTTTTGATGGAAATTAATTATCGATATGGACTTTTACTCGTATATCAAAGAGATGCTTTTCCGTTTCGCAAGGGTACGTAGGCCCATTAAGCAAACAGGGGTTTATGAGGCTCAGATGCATCTTTACTGTACCTTCAGAAAGGGGGAACAGAACAACGAAAGAACACATCTAAGATGTTTGGGAAAAAAAATGACTCTAACAGGTAGTAATATTGTCCTAATAGGTTGGCTACTCAACTTCTTTACACTTTTCCCTCGAAAGAGACGCAATCTTACTCAGTCATGAGTATTGTATTTTTATTATCTTGCCTTCTACTTTTTCAGCTAATAGGGCTGCTAGCCGAAATGTCCTTCATAACTCATCCCAGGTTGTACGGTTGATGTGCTTCAATGGTCCGTTCATTTCACGTGTCCTGGCCACCTTAGCAATTGTACTATTCGGACAGTGCTTAAGGCTGAATAGAGTTCCTCGAGTCTTTAATTGTGCAGTTTTCTAAATTCTCCAGCTTCTCCGTCCTGTTTTCCACCATAGATTCTCCTTAATCTTGTTTTCAAAGATCCGAGATTTCTTTCCTTATTTTTTTTTATGGTAATGTAATCAACGGTCTCTCGACCAGGTTGAATTTTCAATTCTACATTTTTTTCAGCTTTATCTCGTGTCTATATGTACCTACACCCTATATCACCTGCACACTGTTTCCTATGATTAAGATGAAGATCAAAAGGATCTTTCTATATAAGCTCCATGTCTTAGCAAAAACACATTTGCATTGACAGCAAACTGGTAATCCTTTTTCGCTTTTCGCTTTTGACTTCAATCATTTTACCAAAGTAGCTTAAGACTTAGAGCAATTTTCAGATATGTATATGGCTATTTCGAATATCGAGAAAATAGCGTATTTTGGCATCGTTTCGGCTGAGAGACCAAACCAAAATCGACCACATACTAGCTAGCTAAACTTTGAGAGAGAGAGTTGTAAAACATGAACCGAAAGACCGAACGACAGAACGTCATCCTCCTGCGTCTTGGCATAAATTTCGAATTCGCCACCTTTATGAGAGTCGGACAAGACACAATGATCGAAGATTGCCTCTGCAGTCAAAGTTCTATGCACCAGCGTTGCTCTGATCTGTGTCAGGGTTTTATCCACGCTGTGCTGTGCTATACCCATTATTAATGAAAATAATTTAGTGCATAGTACATTTTCTTTAGTGCACATTTAATTCTTTCAGCTTTACCTCTGCTAAAGGTGGACTCGGAGATTTGGTCGAAAAAAGGGATGCAATCAGGGAAGTAAATTGGTTGATGATAATTTAGGAAAATGGTGGTTGATCTTAAAATTTTTTTTGCAAAAATCATAAGAGAGGACGACCTTCCACATAGGAATGTCTGAAGTGTTTTGAAGCCTGATTCTCTGGTGACCTGCTCTTATGAATGCAAAAATCTGCCTTAAGTTATATGTACGTGTATGTGAGCCGTTGTTTTTTTTTGTTTTTGCACAAATAAGAAAGGAATTATTCGTAAGCACGGAGGCATTATGAGATACCAAGTTTTTTATGAGAAGTGCATCGAAATTGGATAAAAGAATGTTCTTCGAAAACTTTAGCCTAGCCACTTACTTCGGACTTAGCAGATATTATTCTGGCCATTAGTGAGTCTTGTTTGACTCTCTGGCATATCATTTAATTATCTGGGTGTCATTTATCACATTTTAAAGACGAGGAAAATATACTTTGCTGGAATATAGGAACACTGTGATAAAGTAAATCAACTCGCCAGTTCAAAGCAGTTAACTCAAAGCCCCCAGGTATTTACATCAAATCGGTCTCTAATTAAAGAAAAAATTGAGTCGAGTTATACAAAAATCCAAGGGAAATATGGCCAACCAACACTGGTCCAGTAGTCAGACACCCTTCGTGATTTTATTTCCACACAGCGACCATTGTCGCAGCTGCAATAATGATAGTTAAAATAATCACCAATTTACCTACTCGTATGTATGTATGTACTTTGCAAGTACTCTATTATTTGGAAGGGAATTATGAGAAACTTAGTTCAATGATTCCTCAACGACTTGAAGGATCTATCTGCGCTCACAGCTGGTCAAATAGTGGAATTTGTTTTTCACACAAGTGAACTGTAGGTCTCAGTTAAATGCCAATTCCGAACGGTGAGAGTCGAAAATTTTTTCAAGGCAAATGTACTACCGGGGGTTTTGCTAGTACCTCGCCGAGGAAAGAAGCCGCGAATTAAAAATTCGATGGCGTTGATGTTATCCGGACCCGAACTTGTTCTTCTTGCGTCAGCGGCCGACACACTACCCACTGCGCCAGGGCACTCTCAGAGTTCTTTTACACTGAGTAAAAGAATGGGATAGAATATAGACCTTTGTGGTACACCTTGTGGAGCACAAGAGTGCGGGGTGTAACGTATCGGGGCTAACAGAATGAAGTTTTCTTACCAAGCCAAAGAGTCTTTTTGCAGCTTAATTTACTTCGAACAACCGTGATTGTTGCTTGAAGAGACGCTGAGGTAATTCTGCAAGAGTGATATACTTATGTACGAGTAAGGTGTGATAATATGTGATTTGGAAGCTTTTTGGCCTTAAATGTCAAAATAAATTTAGGAAAATTACAAAAGTGTATTCAATTATTATTTATGTCGATAAACCAATGTTTGCCATTTATTTACCTAAAGATTATTTCTTGTAAATGTTGACCGCGTTTAAAGGGTAAATGCGGTGAGTCCAATTTTCTGTCACTTTTTCCAGCAAAATGGATTTTATCTCGCTACTTACATATGTCATATTGGCTTCCAAAGCTGCAGTTGACTATAGATGAGCAATTGTTGTAACACTATAAAGATAGTCAAAGGCGTATCGTACAGTCTAACCGGACAATTCACCGGTCCAAAATAAGAGATCACCGAACACATTTTTTAATTAATCGATTTGCACATGTCAACCAGCTTCTTCTTCTTCTTCTTCTTTTCCTTTTTTCTCCGGCGTTGTTATGGTCAGAAGTGTAGGACCATAACCTTCCCACTTAACTGCATTCCTACTGGTCCGCTTGTGGAGTCCGCCGGTTTGACCTCAGAAAGTAGCGGCAGGCTTCCCGGTTTGGGATTACTTCATCGCTGAGGCCAATCAAATGCTGGTGTTTTTGCATTTGTTTGCACCAATTGTTTTTCGGCCTGTCTTTTTTGGGTGTTGAAATTGGAATGTTGATTGATAACGCCTTTTGGACGGGGTTCAAAGGATCTCTCCTTTGAACATGGCAATACCAACTGAGTCGGTCGCGCTCTATATTTCTTGTGATGGTTTCTTTTACGTGGAGGCTTCCTCGGATCTTTGAACTTCTAATTCTGTCACGCTTTGTTACTCCTGCTGTCAGGCGAAGCATCTTCATCTCAGTTGCCGTTAATTTGCTCTCATACTTTTTGTGCATTGTCCAGCATTGTGAACCGTATGTGAGCGCCGGACGTACAACTGAAGTGTAGAGCCTTCCTTTCAGCTTAGGGGGCATTTTTCGATCACAGAAGATGGCGGAGTTTTCCCGCCACTTCATCCACCCTACGCTTACGCCAAGTTTGATGTCGTCATCACAAGTTGCTTCTCTATTAATCATAGATCCCAGATATTTAAACTTTTCACACTTGGGAAGCACTCTTCCATTCAAGTAAATGTCTGGAATAGGCTGATGAGGGTCAGAGAACGGGCAGCACAGATACTCTGTCTTCTTTGAACTAATACGATACCCGTGTCCCTCAAAAATGTCCACCCACACATCAAGTGCTCGTTGTAGGGACGCCTGATCATCACTTATAATGGCCCCATCGTCAGCAAAGAATAGCTGGTGCACATTGGGGTCCGTCACTTTTCCTTCAAGCAAGCAATCAAGGACTGCTATAAAAAGCAGTGGGCTGAGGACGCTCCCTTGGTGTACACCGACTTTGATTGCGAACTCTTCGGTGACTCCTGCGGTGCATCTTACTCTTGTCGTTGCTCTCTCGTACATGTCCATAATCACTCGCACGTAGGTTTCTGGAACTCCTTTTTGTCTTAGCGCTACCCATAAAAGATCTCTTGGTTGCCGGTCAAAGGCCTTCTCGAAATCAACCAACACCATATGCAAGTCCTTTGAAGAATCACGATGCTTTTCCATCATGATCCTTATACTTTGGATTGCATTTGTTGTTGATTTACCCGAGACAAACCCGCACTGGTCATCAGATAGTCGTATTATTTTCCGCAGTCGGCTATCTAATACCCGTTCAACGATCTTCATGGTGTGCGACATCAGCTTGACAGAACGGTAGTTATCACAATTTCGCGTATCACCCTTTCCTTTGTGCAATGGAAGAAGATAGCTTTCCCTCCATTGATTAGGCATAGTGTCGCCTCTCATAAGTTTGGAGATAAGAACCATGAGCCATCTAGACCCGATGTCTCCCATCTTTTTCCAGAACTCAGAAGGTATCCCGTCCGGCCCAACAGCTTTTCTTTTCTTGGAGTTTTTAACCGCGTACCGAACTTCTTCGACTGTGATGTCGGATATTTCGGCATGATTCGGGGCGGCTCTTGGAAAGTACACTCGGGGAAACTGTTCGTTCAGAAGTTCCTCGCAATACTGTCGCCATCTGTGGAGAATTTTTTCGTCTTCCACAAGGAGTTGGCCTTCAGCATTGTTAATAAACTTTGGGAAACGAATCTCCTGAGCATTTCTTCTTCTCTGGGCGGCTATCTTAAAGATATTTGCTCCTTTGTTCAAATTGTTTTGTCGAAGCTCCTGGGTAGCCTGGTTCCTGTCAGACGCGGAAGACGATATTTCTTCCAACTCCTGATAGAGGCCTTCCATGCTTTTCGCTTTGAATTCGGCGCATTTTTTCTTCGCGATACCTTTGCAACATCTATATACCTTGTCACGGCGAGCTTTTTCCTCTCTATTAGTAGAAGAGCACTTTGACCAAGCTTGGAAAGCCATTTTCTTTTCGTGTATCACTGCTTTGGCTTCGTCTGTCCACCACCAGGTTTCTTTTGCATGTTGGCAGGGGCCTTTAGATGTTCCGAGCAGTGATTTGGCTTTCTCCAGGCCAGATTGTTGTAGGGAATCCCACATGTCTTGTGCTCTGCACTCCTCATTACCGACCTCATCGATAATGGAAGAGAGGTAGTTTTTCATGTTGGTAATAAAAGCTTCGCCTTTTCCTTTATCCAGCTTATACCACTTGATTCTCTCAGACACCTTCGTTTGCTGCTTTGACTTC
This sequence comes from Merodon equestris, assembly GCA_958301585.1. NCBI lineage: Eukaryota > Metazoa > Arthropoda > Insecta > Diptera > Syrphidae > Merodon > Merodon equestris. Next base: position 38,856,560 of record OY284416.1, on the reverse strand, counting down.
TTACTCGCCTCCATAAAAAATTCAGTCAGGAGGAGACGGTGTTGAGGGGCGATCGCGTCTCCCAGGATCACTTTGCAATCTTTAGCTCGTGGCTTCATAAAACTGGATACCAAATGATAGTCTATTTGAGTTTCATTTCCGCCGCTGTTATAAGTGATCAGGTGCCGGCTTTGTTTGACGAACATGGTATTTAGCACTATAAGACCATACGACTTGCACATGTTTAGGATATCTTCACCTGAAGAGTTCCTGGTGCCGTATCCCAGCCCTCCGTGGTAGCCTTCATAGTCTTCGCTTGTCTTCCCGACATGTCCGTTTAAATCTTCCCCAACAAACAAAAGCTCTTCCTTTGGGATGATTTTGACAAGGTTGTGGAAATCTAGCCAGAATGCATCTTTTTCTTTTTGTTCGCATCCTACTTGAGGGGCATATGCGCTTACGATGTTCCACACCTCACCATGCATCACCAATTTTGAGAGCCATCAAACGGTCACTGGACTTTGAAATGGTTAAGACGTTGCCAAGTAACTCTGCCGCAAGGATGATGGCGATTCCGTTTTTTCCTTGTTCCAATCCATTGTAAAACATCTTGTAGGCTTTTGTTTTAACGTCCAAGAAACGTGCCCGATTACCGGTGTTTCGCCATTTCGTCTCTTGTACGCACAGGATGTCTACTCGCCTTCTAACCATCATTTCTTCAAGTTCATTGCTGCGCCCACTCATGCTTCCAACGTTCCAACTCGCGACTCTTAAGTGTGGCTTACGCCGTTGCATTACTTTGCTATCCCCCGGAAATCCTATAGCTCTGACCCGAGCATTGCTGCTCGTCCCAGGATCACGACCATTAGTAGTGCCTGGCGGGGTAGTGCTTTTCCTTTTAGCGTTCTTTTCCATAATGCTACGGTTTGACCGTTTTCTTCCTTCCCCTCCTTTTTGAAGCATGTCAACCAGCTTCAACTCGAGTTATTGACAATAACGTTGCTCTTACAGTCATCTTTTAAAAAATCGAGCCAATGATTTCGCGGGATCACAAATCGCACTTAGCAGAGCATTTTTCTCGGTGTATTGGTAGCTCTTGTATTGCACAAGGTTGCTCATCGGACCAAATACGGCAGTTTTGTTTTAAAATACATATTCAACCAGAATCTTCGTGGCTTCAGTTCTTGCATGAGCTGTATTTTGTAATGTTTTAGATCAAAATTATTACGTAAAAATCATGTAGTTGAGCAACACTATCCCAATTGCTGCGAACGGCGACGAATGATAAAATCACGGTTTTCATTGGTGGATGCAGCAGCAATAGTTTCTTCTGTTAAAACCCAAATCGGTGAACTGACCCTACGTTATCTGCCTTGGGAGTAGATGCTAATAGGAGTTGATCAATCTCGTGTGTTATTTTTTTAATTTTGCGCAATGTAATGCCACCTCAGCGCTGCGTCGTTGCTTTGACGAACACTTCTGACATTATTCTTTTGGTAGTTGTTGTTGTGGTTCTGCCTTGATGTACATAGATTCGGCCGGACTTTCGATCTCTTTGTCTTCCTTTCTTCTACGGTCCTTGTTCCTCTCCTTGCCGTTTGCTACTCCTTCTTGGTTGTCTGCGACTTGGTTGTTGTTGTTACGACTACTTCTTGCTGTTACTCCTTGGTTCACTACATAGTTGTCACTATTTCGTTGTCACTACTTGACCTTCTGATAACTGCCTCGGCCTTTTATAGGGTTAGACCGAACGGCGTCTTTCCAGTCGTCAGTGACATGACAGCCGTTCGTCTTTGGTGTCTTTGATGTTTCTTCTTTTGTGTTTATTTTGTGTTTGTTTTTTGTTTATTTGTTTTATGTTTGTTCAAATGGTGAGGTAAGTAAAACATATGTATATGTATGCTTGTGAGGGAAAATTTCTTTATTTCGTTTATTTTCTAGGCGTGGGAATTTTCCTTCATAACTGCCGCTGGGCATCCTGTTCGCACCTAAAAACCATCGCATGGAACCCTCAGAAAAAGTACAGAGCGTGACGTGCATAGAAACTACTGGAGTTAACATACCCTGCTCGGCAGAAGCTCACACCTGGTAATTTTTCGACTTATTTAATAAAGACATGGTTATCTGCTGCGTGACAAAACTTAAAGAAACCGCCTGTTGGTTAAGTCGCTTATACAGAAAAGGGTGGACTTTTAAATTCGCTTGAAGGAATGTTTAAGCAGCTTTGCTAGTGTGCAATACGAGTGAATTCTAAACACTCAGAGAGAGCTTGTCTTTAAACATTTTCTGACAAAGCCAGTTCTAATTCAGTCACACTTTCAACAGTTATCCAATCTGAATGGCAAGTTATAGCGAAAGATCACGAAAAGATTTGGTCTTAAGAGCTATATTTTCAAACCACTAGATCGGAGATTCCGCCATCAAGCTCGGCATTTGTATTTGTGCTGTAAGGACGAAACGAAGCGGAGATTCTTTTCCACGTTCTTTGTCGTAGCTCGGGCCTGATAAAGAATAGAAAAAGTGCTCTGCATAAATCATGATTTCAAAGTGGTTTTCAACAAATTGATCAGCGTGCTGATACTCTATCCACATTTTGCTGGATTGGTCAAGTTTTTGCTCCTGTCCAGTGTGACTGATTTTTGTCGAATCAAAACGACACACCATAGTGTTAACTTGGATTTAAGTGCACCACTTCTAACTACCTACCTACTCCGGCTTAAAATAGCTTATTTTATGAAATAAAACTCCAAACTTGAAAGCCTGAAACCAACTTAAAGTAAGACTCTTCAGCTTTAAAGATGTAATCCAGTCTTTCTCGTCATATTTTTTTAAAAAGGAGAACTGCTCAGAGACCTTGCGGATAAGATTGATAATTAAAAATGATAATTACGACCATATATACATCCATACACCGACATCCGCGTTCTTTTTTCCCAGTCTTACCTGCGATAAAGTGCAACGTTGACCACGGATAAACGCCATTTAATCCTTGCCACAGATGTGAACTACCCATTCCCCACATGCCCTCAACCGAGCAGCCCGTGTGTTAATGTTTGCCAACGAACCGAAACCATACTCCATCTCCGACTACAGGATGAAGGATGAAGGTTGATGGTAGGATCGTCGTCGCAAGAGATAGGAACCAAAATGGATAGAGTGTGGGCACGAAAAGAGGATGATATCCTGCCGCCAACTAAATATATAAATTGCAAAGATAAATTCCAACCAATAAAGAAGACATTACGGAAACGTTGTCTCCTCTTTTGTATCTTCATTTCGTTTTCGCTTTTTCTTTATTTATTTCAATTTTTGTTTTTTATTTTGTTGTTTTCCTTTGGGTAGCTGGGCGGCCGACCGGCGGTGACTAATTGCCAGCGATTAAGAGCGCCATCCTACCTTCCCCGTACTGTGTGCACGATCTCGTGCTGTGTGAAAAAGGGTTTAATTTCAGTTTCTCGCTTCCTTTCCGAGCTAGATAGCTTTGTTCTTTCAGTGGCTCATTGTTTTTTCCTTGTTTAAGAAGGAAGAGATGAGATAATTAAGAGCTTCTGGTGTCATCTAATTTTCTCCTCTCATTTTTTTCTTTTTTGTCCTTTCTTTTGTGATTTCGAAACCTCCTTTGCAACTCTGCCACAATGGGCGTTCGTGGAAACCGGAGCCGCGCTGAATATGTAGTGGGCACCCTGCAGCGTATCAGGTATCAGGAAAAACTCCATAAGTGTTGCTCCTGACTGCTTAGAGATATTTACAAGCGGAGATTTAGAGAAGATAAACTGCTCTCATGCACGATAAACTTCCCTTTACCCCTTCGTGCTCGTTATTATATAATCCTTTCACTGATTTTCACCGCTTCGTGTTACTTTAAATTTAAGAACGTTCTCCAAAACCGACATGGTAGCGAGAGACTACTTTCCTGCGATTATCCGGTTCGAAATCTGACAGTAACTGATGTATTGGTCGGTTGCCCCGAGACATAGATGACTTTGGAAAAAAAAAATTAATATAGGTCCTCCGTCTCTTTCTCAAAAAAAAAAAAAAAAAGAAAACAATAAAAACCCCTAAGAAAAAAGAAAACCACTCTAACCAGCATCAGCAGGCGCAGGCAATTTATCATCTTTATAGTAAGGGAGCGGCAGCAATATGCCTAAGGTCACAAATCCATTATTACATCCTTCCTCAAAAAAAAAAGGGGTGCCTCGCTCGTTCGTTCATTCAATTTTACCAGAAGATTACACCTGAAGACAAATTCTACCCCCGCCTCGACCCTCATCGAGTTGGGGAACCCTTTAAGATATTAGCTTTTCATTTCGTCCTTAAAGGGCCTACAATCAAGAAGTGATAGAGAGACAGAGAGTCTGTCTCCATAAATGGGGCGAATCAATTGCTCAGTGTTTAAATACTTTAATGGGATTTTGGGTTTTGTATCAAGTGTATCTATCAAGCTGGCCATGGGCGCATGAAAGCCCTATGAGGAATGCTAAGTATTTAAACGAACGTCTGGTTTGGGTGTAAACGTGCTGTCCTATCGGACCGAAATTTGATGGGGCGACTTTACATTAAATTAAGGGTAAATTGTGGTCGAAGGACCTGTCAGATAAAGATGCAATGTGGTTTTGTTGAAATTAATTACAGTCGTACTAGCCGAGATAGAATCGAACTGTGAATGGGAGAAGTACAGTTGACAATTTTTTTTGTTTTGCTCGCTTTCGTTAGATTGTATCTTTGGCACGCATAATAAAGCAAATAGATGGCTTCACACTAATGCCATTATCGTTCATTTCACTTCGGGGCATTTACCGGCCAGACGGGTAATAAAACATTTTAAAGTTTCTGCGCCATAAGTCTTGGACGGTTTTATGGCAGGAGTTATTGGGTAACTTCTTCGTTCGCTCTTGTGGGCGAAAAATATTTCCTCCTAACAACAAAAACTTTGTGTCCTGTTCTCAACTGTTTAAGAGGTTGTTCCTAGTCCTTTGGCTTTGTCTTTCGTGTCACTAATCGTACCGATTAGTCGTGTGGTGATTGATAATATTAGTTTTAGGTTATGGCTTCAAACTTATAACGATTTTAGGATTCTCGGCAGTTTCATGGCAGAAATGTTGCCAGATGGCAAGTAATAGGAAGCTCATATTGTGCCTATTTATATTTTACCATAGTTTTTGTTCAAGAAGTAACAGGAATTATGTAATTTTGTGGGTTGTTGATGTCCGATACTATCGCTGTGTTGCCAAACATATCTAAAAAAATATCTCAATAATCACCTTGATTAGTTCACATTCAAGAGTCAAAGGACTTGTGAAAAAAGTCGATTGTCCGTCGCCTGCAAAGACAAATAAATTATCCCAAGCAAGCAACTATGCTATTTAACTTAGCAAGTGAAAATTGAGGGAGAGATCCATCGTAAGAAATGTTAGGTGGTATAAATGAAAATCTGTTATTTTTCCAACAGGTGGTCTTAAATTGAATAAGTCCTATCGGACGTACACTAGATGGCGTTAGAAAGATTGGGTTTCGTACTAGAAAAGTTTTCTAACAGTTCGGACTTGGTTGATCCAGTTTTGTTTAAGCGCACGTTAGAGATGGGCACCAGCGGTTTAAAATGTCAATAATGGTACTGACACTATAGCATCCAATGAACGTAATGAACGAACACCTGAAATGGGTTTAATCCGATGATGAGACCCACTATATCGCCGCTAACCCCTCCTCAGGTAAAGAAATCCTTTTCATGGATCATTTCTCTGACTCCGGCCTTCTGCAACTCAGTAACATCACCAAAAACATGGACAGACAACTCGACCAGATTTTCTTTTCTGATGCCGTCAACTGCGTTGTTACTTCGAGCAATCATTTTTTCTCTACCTTAGACCCCCTTCATCCACCTCTATTGGTAACTCTTTCACTCGAGACTCAATTCACTATGCTTCCCTCCGAAAATACGTACTGTTTCAATTTTTGGAAAACTGACTTCGCGAAACTAAATAATCTGCTCAACGATGTTAATTTTAACTTCCTCCTTAACCCTAACTCACACACTTACACCAAAATCCTAAGCTGCTTATTCTATCAGTTCCATATTCACCAAAAAAGAACTACACTTCATCTCCGCCCTGGTATACCAAGGAACTACGCTCTTTGCGCAATAAAAGAAACAAAAATTGACACGCCTATATTAGATCCTCCTCTGCATCTTACCTTTCTAATTACATGCAGTCCCATACTAAATTTGCACAGCTATGTGAATCACTCTACCTCTGATACCTTAACAGAATGCAATCCTCCCTTATCTCTGACCCCAAGTGTTTCTTCCACTTCATAGATACAAAAAGAAAAACCGATAGCTACGCCGCTACATTTAATTTTCTCAATAACTTTTCAAACGAACCCGAAGTAATCACCAACTTCTTTACTCATTTCTTCAGCCAATCATTCACCCACCAGGATCTTCAACCCGATCACGACTATTTTCAATATTTGAAAGACTGCCCCCAGACGTCTCTTGTTTCACTGAACATAATTCCCGACCTAATCGCCGAAGAAATACGCAACTTAAACGACGACTACGCTCCCGGTCCTGACTGTCTGCTTTCTATAGTTTTAAAAAAGTGCGCGAAATATCTTATTTTACCCCTTACCGCTCTATTTCAAAGCTCTATCTTTCAAGGACTCTTTCCTAAGCTTGGGAAATATGGCTACATCATTCCAGTCCACAAAACAAAACTGAAAAATGATGTGTCCAACTATCGTCTCATTGCCAAGCTCTCATGAATACCCACACTTTTCGAGAGCATCGTTTATGATGCACTATTCTTTCACTGCAAACCCATATTTTCTCCTAACCAACATGGGTTCCTAAAAGGTCGATCGACAACCATTAATCTAGTCGAGTTTGTTTCACAACGTTTGTGTGCACTCGAAGTTGGCTAAGAAGTAGACGTTGTCGCCACTGACTTCACCAAAGCCTTTGACAAAATGTCTCACCAAATTATTCTCCTCAAGCTCACTACCCTCGGTTTCTCTCTCGGTTTTATCTCATGGATCAAATCTTATCTTGAAGATCGTCAATATAACGTTAACTTCAGATCTTCTATCTCTGATCAAATTAATGCCTCCGGTGTCCCACAAGGTAATCATCTCGGCCCACTGATTAACAATGTTGACATCGTTATTCTGAACTCTCAGCTCTCCATACATATATGCCGATGATATGAAAATATATAAACACATATCTTAACCTGTCGACTCGTGCTCTCTCCAATTCGACCTTAACATGTTCACTACTTGGTGTCAAAAAAACCATCTCGAGCTCAATGTCAGTAAATGCCATCACTTAATCCCGCAAGCGCTCTTCCTCACCACCCAGAACCTACATTATTCGTAATGAAACCGTTCAACCTGTCAACTTCTTGGTTGATCTAGGGGTTATTTGTGACCGTGAACTCAACGTTCGCCTCCATATCGAAAACATTATTAAACGTGCTAACTCTGCCCTCGGTTTCGTCAAATGTTGATCCAAAGAATTTTCGAATCCTTACGTTACGAAATCATTATACATCACTTTCGGTAGGCCCCTTGTCGAATATGCTAGCCAAGTCTGGTCACCCTCCTACGAATCCCATATTATGCGTATTGAAGCCATTAAACGCTGGTTTATCCGTTTTGCCCTTCGTGGGCTTCCTTGGACCGACCCCCTTAATTTAGCACATTATACGGATCGCCTAAAATTAATCAACCTCCAACCCCTTAAAGAACAACGAATGTTGCAGATATTCTTCTTATTCACGACCTTATCAGCGGTAACATTGACAGCCCCTCATTATTGTACATGATTCCCCTTAACACCAACCGTGTAAACACTCACGGCACAAATTATGGCTACCACGAACCAATGTCCAGAATGCTACGCAAAGCTAACACCAATATTTTCGACCTTCACATTAAACAGTCTAGGCTTAAATTGCCCTATACCAACCCGTCACCCTCTCCTTAATCGTTTCCACCCTACCACCTAGTTAATAAGTTATAGTTAAGTTATAGTTTTTTGTTAAGGCTTGCATTAAGCTATTAAACTGCTTATATGGGGGCGTCCAATAAAAAAAAAATCAAATCAAGTCCAATTGTCGAAAATATCGATAAAATCATTGAAATCGTCGAGATCGGATTTAAATAAAGCTGGATACAGGGAGAAGCTCGAAGGATTTTGCTGATGAAAAATTCGCTTCAAGAATATCTTCTTGTGATAACGACTGTCTCATGTTTTTGATTCTACTAGAGAGGCGTAATAAAATCACCTTCTAAATAGTAACACGTTTTCGAACAAAACGACACATACATCTGAATCGGATCATTCTAACTATGCTAAAAAAGTCTTAAGTCAAATTCTCCCATGACCCATTTGTGAAAAACAATGACATCCCAGCTGTCAGCTCTTTAGACAAAGCTAATCAGCTAGCCGCACATTTTGCAGCCAGCCCAACGCTCGCCGATTGCACTTTGTCACCGCCTGTATTTGAGAACGTAGAATCTTCCTTGGGACAAATCCACTTTCGCACTCGTACAGTTGCAAGAGTAGTTAAGGATCTCAACGCGCCCTGATGGTATTCCCCCAATACTTCTGAAGAGGTGTTCCTCCACGCTGGCAAAACCACTGCGTAAGGTTTTTCATCTTTCTTACTCTTCTGGTTTCTGTCCGAGGAGATGGAAAACAGCATTTGTCCAGCCCATCCCTAAAAAGGGCGAACCTCCGTCACTCACCTCCTACCGACCCATACCACTAACGTCCCTTCCTTCTGAGGTCATGGAGCTGATAAATCGTCAGCTTATGAAATATCTTGAATCGCGAAAACTTCTTAATGACCGACAGTACAATTTCCTCAGCAACAGGTCCACTGGTGATTTGATGGCATATCTCACCGAAAATTGAAACCAATCTTTACACCATTTCGGCGAAAGCAAGATTGTTGCGCTCGATATTTCAAAAGCATTTGACAGAGTTTGGCATCAGGCTCTTTTGTCGGAAATGGTATCGGTGAGTCTCTTCTTCTATGAGTTAGAAATTACCTTTCGAGCCGTTCAATTCAAGTTGTTTTAGACGGTCTTAAGTCTGATATTCACCAAATAAACGCTGGTGATCCCAAGCGTTCTGTTCTGTCACCGACTCTCTTTCTCATTTCTATAAATGATCTCTTATCTACTACTTCTAATATCCTTCGTTTCTAACACTCCTTCGTTGATTTCAGTACTCTTATCTTTTCACATTCGTTCCAGGACTCACGTCCCTGCTCCTCGGCCGTAGAACTGGAACGGTAGCGTATGTTAAGCGCATTTAATTCCGATCTTGACAGCACGATGGGGTGTAAACAATAGAGTGGAATTTAATGCTTCCGAAACACAATGCTGTCTACTGTCACTCAAGCTAACCAGAAATAATCATTATCCTTGAATGGTATAAGACAGCTGCTTCCTACTCTGAAAAGAATTTTCACTGCTAGTTTGGCAATTGCCTACATACGTATTCCTTGGCGCGCGGTGAAAGTGGTCTTTATTCCCAAAATAGGAAAAGAAGATTACTCGCTAGACAAGAGTTTTAGACCAATAAGTCTAACATCATTCCTGCTGAAAAGCATGGAATGATTAGTAGAGTTGCACGTGCGCAAAGTTGCCCTTCGAATGCATCCTCTGTCGGACATGCAACATGCTTATCAGCGCGGAAAATCCTGCGAGACTGCGCTTCAAAACCTAGTTGGGAGAATTCAATGCGCTCTCGAAAGGAAAGAGTACGTACTAGGCATTTTCGTCGACATTGAGGGAGCTTTTGATAACGCTACTTTCGACAGCATGTGTAACGCTGCCAGACGGCATGGCGTAGATGAAGCACTGGTTTTGTGGATCAAAGCAATGCTTGTGCACAGGACATTAATTGCTGATGCAGGCTTCGAACAATGTGTCAAGTCTGGAGTAAACAGGGGCTACCCGCAAGGTGGCGTCTTGTCTCCGCTGTTATGGTGCATGGTGGTCGCCTCTCTGCTCGATACTCTCAATGCCTCTGGAATCTATGCCCAGGCTCATGCGGATAATGTTGTTGTTCTCTCTGTCGGTTTATGTTTAGCTACTGTCTGTCTCAAGGCGCAGGCGGCGCTAGATGAGGTCGAGGACTGGTGCACGAGTAATGGGCTGTCGGTTAATCCTTTTAAAATTGATGTTATTCTCTTCACGAGAAGGAGGAAAAATACTGGCATTACTCAGCTGGTACTTAAAGGCATTCCCATCCCAATATCCAAGGAAGCTAAGTACCTGGGAGTCATCTTAGATAGCAAGCTTCTTTGGTCAAAACATATTGAGTCCAAAACCACCAAAGCGCTGTCAGCTTTTTGGCAATGCAAAGGTGCCTTTGGCAAAACATTGGGCTTATCGCCCAAAACGGTCCTTTGGATCTACATGGCAATGATAAGACCGACAATTTCATATGCATCGGTTGTTTGATGGAACAGGCTAACACGCATACACCTTGTGGCTTCTCTCACTAAACTCCAAAGAGCGGTCTGTCTCAGCTAACGGGGGCTTTGCTCAGCACACCGGGAGCTGCTCTAGATGCTATGATGAATCCTCCACCCCTTGACATATAGGAGGGTGGTCCGAAAAGTACTTACCCTCACCGCCAGATGGCGCCAGTATTGCAACTATCGTGTAGTACATTCTATTCGACGGCTACTGTCGAAATTTCAGCCGGATCGGAATCGTAGTTTTGTTTTGACCGTGTGTGGAAGCGGGAGTGTCCGCGGATTTTAGAAAAATGGAAAAGAGCAATATCGGTCGGTGATTCGATTCTTGTTTTTGGAAGGGAAATCGCGCAGCGAAACCAAAGGGCGTTTGGATGCTGTGTACGGTGACTCTTCTCCTTCGATGGCGACCATCAAAAATTGGTTTAACGAGTTTCAACGTGGTCGCACGTAGGTTTTTGGTGAGCCACGTCCAGGTGCCCTGAAAACGGCTACCACGGAGGATAACGTGACGTAATCCACGATCTCGTATTGGCAGACCGCCGATTAAAGATGCGCGAGATAGCTGGACAGTAGGCATTTCAAAAGATCGCATGGGTCATATCCTGCATGAAATTTTGGGCATGAGAAAGCTGTCGGCGCGATGGGTGCCGTGTTTGCTCACTCTGGACAACAAGCGCCACTTCAGAGCAGTGTTTGACGCTCTTTTAGCTCAATCCGAAGGAGTTTCTGCGTCGTTTCGTGACAGTCGACGAAACGTGGATCCACTGGTACACACCAGAGACCAAAGAACAGTCAAAACAGTGGACTTCACCCGGCGAACGTGCTCGGAAAAAGACGAAGACTGTCCCATCGGCCGGAAAGGTGATGACCACCGTTTTCTGGGATTCACAAGGTGTGATCCACATCGACTACCTGGAGAAGGGCAAAACGGTCACGAATTGAAGAAAAAACGGCCCCACTTGGCGAAGAAAAAAGTGCTCTTCCACCATGATAACGCACTGGTTCACACCTCCGCTCTTCCCACGCCCAAATTGGTCGAATTGAGCTACGAACTGCTGCCCCATCCAACGTATTCTCCAGATTTGGCCCCGTGCGAGTTCTTTTTGTTTCCAAACATGAAAAAGTCACTCGCCGGGCACAAATGTCAGTCGAATGAGGAGGTCATCGCCGCCACGGAGGCCTACTTTGCAGACCTTGAGAAAACGTATTTTTCTGACGGGTTAAAGAAGTTGGAGCTGGGTCAAATGTATCGAGCGAAAAGGAGACTATATTGAAAAATAAATCGCCATCTCTCCAAAATTTTTGTTTTTCTTTTGTAGGCTAAGTACTTATCGGAGATTGCGCACTGAAAGCCATGTCTCGCCTAAAGAGAAATGGTCTTTGACACCTGCCATCCTACTGTGCTGTAATTTAACAGACACATTTCCATGGCGTCAGGACTGGCTTTTGCCAGACACTGAACCTGTAATGGACTGTCTTCGCATGTTTACAGATGGCTCCAGGACTGGGCAGGGGTCCGGCGCTGGAGTTTTCTTTGAGCGCGAAAACGACTGCACTTCTCGTTAGGAAAATATGCGTCTGTCTTTCAATCAGAGATTTACGCAATCCTAATGGCCATGCATTTTGTTGTGAAGCAGAAGTGGAAGTAAAAAAGCACATGCGTCTGCAGTGACAGAGCTGCATTCAAAGCTGTATCCGACCCTTTAACCAGCTCGAAGTTAATGCGTGAACTAAAGACCTTTTGAACAAAGTGGGAAGACTAAATTCACTTAGGCTTGTATGGGTCCCAGGTCACTCTGGAATCCCAGGAAACGGGATCTCCGATGAACTCGCTAGAAGGGGCTCAGAGGAGAGTTTCTCAGGACCTGAACCCGCCTTAGGCGTACCTGCTTCCACGGTCAAATCTGACATCAACGACTGGGTCTTTAATGCACACAGTCGTAGATGGAGAGAGTATACAGCATGCAGGATGACTAAGCGCGTACGCCCTGATGTCTGCAAGAAGTCCGCAACATTTCACTTATTCTTAAGGAGAAATTATTGCAGAAGGCTTACGGTCGTCATTACGGGCATCTCTACGTGCTTGGCAAAAGTGAGACGCCCGCCTGTGCTGCATGTTGCGAGGAGGATGACACAGCAGAACACTTTCTCTGCGACTGCCCCGCCTTCGCTCGCGCACGGTTGCGCACCCTTGGGGCCCCCGTGGTGGGTGCCGTATCTCTTAGGTCTACATCACTGAAGCCCCTCCTCACTTTTCTCCGGGCAACGGGGAAAACACAAAGACAAGGTGTCTGTCTGGTAGTACAATGGAGCAACAGATAGTAGAAGCCTCCAACAAAGAAAAAAAAAAATCCTTGAATGGCGCTTGTATCGATAAAACCGAAAGACTTTCCATCCTTAGTATGTCTGTTAATAAAACTCTTAGCTGGAGTGACCACATATTCGAGGTCGTTAAAAACGGTGCAAAATGTCTAGGTTTTTTTCAAGCAATGCAAGAAATACCTCACCCCCTCTGATCTGGCTTCAATTTACAAGGCCTACCCCCAAGCTTGGGTACAACGCTCATATCTGGTCTGATGCTTCCAAGACGTCTCCGCACCTGCTAGATAGAATATAAAAGCGGGCGATAAAACTAGAACATCGACGTTATTTTAACAAACAATGCTCAAGTGAGCTAGCCAGTTGCATTCCTCCCCTTCAAGAATTTCACCGCAATACACGTCTCGCCCAGAATGCTTATCAATTCACCCTCAAGCCTCCCTTTGGACGCACAATCAAATTGAGAATCGGTTTTTAGCTGAACCACACGAATATGCTCTTCCCAGCTCAACTTTTCCCACTCATTACAATCCACAAACATTTAAACCAATGTGTCTCGGCATCTCCTTTTCCTCTCTCCCTCTATATAGGGCATTCATAACCCCTTGTGCACGCGGCAATTATAAAAAAAAATATTAATCACAATATATTGCTCCATTGGAGCAATTATTCAAAATAGAGTGCGGACCTAGAGAAAGGTAAAAATTTGAGTCAAGGGCAAAGGCTCTTTTTGAAAACTAAAAACATCGCTAACAAAGATCTATTCAAATTCATAAGGAACCCTGAATGCTTTAGAATTGAAATGCGTAGCTTTTCAACTATGAAGGGATCAACATTGGACTCTCTGACCTCATAGTGGAAGTGATGCCCGGGCATATAATATTTTGATACTTCCGTTTCGTGGAGAAGCCGGTAAAATAGTGTAATCAGCTTAAAGGTCAACAATATTCAAGAAGTTGAATATTGTCGAACAACAGCTTTCCTTAAAGCTTAACAGGCTCATCCAATTCATGCTTCGCATTTTACATCCGTGGTTCAATCACATAAGTCACCGCTTACTACCATCCGAGACTACAATATGAATTGCTGCGTATGTTAAAATTTTAAAAACATTACGAGAAGTCTATGGGTACGTTTTGCACAATGCATACCTATGGACGACATAGGACGACATCTATTCATAATGGTGGGATCAGAGCCACAAATTGGATTATATTTACATGGCTTGGAAGGTTCTCTATTTTTTTAGCATAGAGTTTAAAGAAAACCTTATTCCATTCGATTGCTTGTGCCATGTCTGCCAAGGAATGCCCTAAGAGATATGCATGCACAAAAATATGTCGTCGTCAAACTCAAAGTTGTATTCATTCTCTTCGTTCGTCCTTCATCCTTCGACATTGTTTCAAAATCGACGGTTAAAATTTGAGATCTACTCATCACAATGGAAATATTTAACCCAATTCCGTGGAACCTATGAGTGAGAAGGATAGAACAGACAAGGTGGGCTAAATAGCGCTTATATTGACTTAATACCATTCGTGTTTTACTATAGTCAAATTCCACTGAAGGTATGGAATCCTGCCAAAAGGATTACGGGAGAGATGGGAAATGCATGATGATATAAAGAGACACAGCCAAGTCCTGAGGGGATTATAAGGAGTATTTCGATACCGTTAATGTCATAAATCCAGTGCAAGTACCACGTACTTAGTCTCTAACGAAACCCGATATTAGGCGAGGAAAGTAAAGACAAATTTACTTGAAAATAATTCTCCTAACAGTCGTATTCATGCGTGCTTGGAGGTTGCAAACCAATCAATTATTCATGTTTTTCTAAATCCTCAAGCATCCTGCCTTCACTAGGATCAGTATGCCTCATCCTCTTTCCCTCGCTCTTTATGAGAACAGCAACAAAACCAAAACCTTATCTCAATTACTTACATCCGTTTAAAAAGAGAAAGAGAGAGAAAAGAAAAAGGAAATCTAAAAGAAAGTAACGGAAGAATCCACCCAAACGGTATCTATCCATTCCGAGTACTTAACATTCACTGCCGGCAACGTGTTATCTCCGTTTGACGTCTCTCCCATCCGCCGGCGTTACGAAGAAGCCCAGGGTGAAGACAAAAAAGAATCATTTGTCATTTCTGCCACACTGGCATTGATACAGCCATTTATCACCTAGTAACCAATGCTGACTTTCCAGGCGAATCCACTCACTATCAGATACAATCCACAGTCAGACCCTACGCCCACATTGGCACATTAGTCGACTCGAAACACGAGAAACATGCCCAGGCGACCCGGGGCAAGTCGTAAACAAAAATCCACTCTCCGTTAAGTAATTACTTAAAAGGTGATGATCTCAAGGTGATTATGCATGTTGGTCGGGAGGCTAGCCCTAACCGCAGAGCCTCTCGCGTTTTGTAACTAATGATAAAGCTAAATAAGCTACGTGAGATATAATACATGCATACGTGTTCACATCAGGCGGGTGTTGATGAAAGTTGTTGGGAAACCTCGCTCTAGGGAAGGGCTTTAATTATTCAAAGCTTGTGTTGGATTTCCATTTTTTGTGTCTGGTTCATATGGAATGGGGGGGACCCTCTTTAGGGATAGGTCATGGTATTCAAAGGTGTTGTTGATAAGACGCCTTTTTTTAAAGGTTGTCAGCTATGTTCTGGTGTTGAAGGTTCAGGATCCAAGGAGAAGTCTTTTTGAACTTCTATCAATTAGCGTTTCTGGGTAATAACTAAAGCATCAAGCACCTGTAGCTCGAAGGATGCAAGCCCTTTTTTAGAGCACTCTTTCTCCTCAGACCTGACTTCGTCATGGTATTATAACCTATCAGGTTTATGTCACTGGCTTTTAAAGGAAGACCCTTAAAAGCACCCCAAGCCAACTGATTTTTTTTGAATTCAATCTTAACTTCGCAAACTTTGAAATTTGAACTCAATCCCAGTTTATATCCAATTCATAGACCTAGAAAGTGTAAATCCAAATATTTGGCAATCTCATCACCATCCTTCCAATATCTCTTCTATTTCCCAATCCTTCTAATCATCCTTATTCACCACTTCTACCCACAAAGATTTCGTCAAACAGCCCCTGCCAAAACGGTAAACATAGTCCCAAACAGAAAACCCGAATAAAGCCAGCCTAATCTCGAAGGCGGAAAAAAGAAACGAAAAGAATGACGACCACACACCGGCCAGCGGTAGCGTCCCGCCTGGGTAAAACTCATAACGCCAACCCTCACATATCTGGCTTAAGTACGAATAACTCCATAATATATTTATTCAATCCGTACGGTCCGACGAAGGACACGAAGCCCAAATGCTATTAAGCAGCTTTACCGCCTTTATTACACCCGAACATTAGGCTGTTTGGCTCCTGTAACACACCAACTTTTCAAAAAAAAAGAAACCACCAAACACCATTGATATTACGCATAACTAATAAAGACCACTCCACCACGGCGTGATGGCACGAAAGTCTCGAGCAAGTACGAAAAGGGCTTAACCTGCTTATACCATTGGATATACCATCAGTGCATAGTTCAGGACTTTATGACTCGACATTGACCTCATTGAGAGTGTTTTCTAACCAAAAGGATGATCCCTAGTCGTTTCGAGTCCGCCAGGTAGTTGGCATACCATCGGATCACTTCGGACTTAGTGGACACCGGACTGCGACCGTGAGCGGGGATTTATGACCATCCGTGGAGCCAACCAGGTTTATGCTCGAATTAATGGTTTTACTTAAAGGATTTAACGGTAAATTTATAGGCTATAAAAATTTGTGTTCGCTCGCATCGTGCTCGTGTGGGCCGACGGACCGGCACAAATCTCATTCATGAAGCTGCCATCGAGTAATATGGGATGTCAATATTTCTCGCTCGTTGGCATAGCCGGAGTAGGGTGGAATGCAATTTATTTTTGATTGTTAAAGTTGTGATATATGTGTATTGTGTGAGTTTGAGGTGCACGCTCCTTCATTCCAGTCTAAACAAACACTTGGACGGGAAATTAAATTACCGAGGTGGTCGACCATCAGCGAAAATGATTTCATCGGAAGCGGACGCCTGAATGCTGAGCTTGAGTTAATTGAATTTGAAAGTTCAATACCTTCAATAGCGAATGGGTTCTACATATTTTGTTATGGCTTTATGTTAATAATATATTGGTGGGTGCGGATGTGCCGACTACCGGATGATATGAAGTTGAATGGAAGAATTTGTTTTAATTGCTTTTAAACGGGGCCGGTGGAGAAGAGGGCCATGGCCGGATAGAATAGGTCCATAACCTTCGGTAACGACCTTCTGATTACAAACGTGTTGATTGGTTTTAAGGAGATAGCAATTATGGACCTAGTAAGTCTTTTTATGTTCCTTAATTCTGCCCAACCAGAGGTGCAATTTTAAAACAACATAAAAATGCGATTTTTTTATGAAAGTGTAGAATATTTTCATGTGAATATAAGCACAATATTTGAGGTTAATAATTGAGTACAACTTATTTAGAGAGCATCCTTGGATCGCGCCACTAGTGGGTGTGAACCCGGCCCTTAATCAACCAAACTCACCAGCCAGAATGGTTTTTAATCGGCTGCTTCCAGTGTCACACGTTCTGTTGGTTGAGAACTCGTGCGTAAGGTGCACGTCACCTGTGGTGCGTCCTTTGCCGCGTTGTCCCTCAGAAGATGATTCCGGGGCACTCGCGTCCATTTACACCCCTGACAGAGTTTATGTCGCTTTACGGCCCATACTTCCACACTACATCTTCTCCTCCACTCTCTTAACATAAACGGGGCCAAATGGTGTACAAACAGATTTTCTCCGTCGCATGCATCACGATAATGCACCTGCTCACTCGTTGTCTCTATGAGCAGGTTTTGGTTTTTGGATTAGTATCATAATCATACCGTTAACACTGGGCTTGGCTTTCTTGGGAAATGTTTCTCTCTCCCATATCGAAAAACCCATGAAAGGGCAGAGGATATCCACGAGTGATGAGATAAAGGGCGCATGGTTTGAAGGGCTTAAGGCCAAAAAGTTGATACCAGAAAGGCTTCGAAGATTAGTAAAAGCGTAGCACAAATGTACATATATTACTGAGGGAGTTGCTTTCAAGGGGGCAAAATAGATATTGAGGACAAAAAAATATATTTTTCGAGAAAAATAAAAAGTCACCTTATTTTTTTAACATAAATACCGGTTTCCACTTCAATGTTCCCGACAGCTTCATTGATGACTCGTTGTACTCGTCCAAGCATGTCAGTATCATCAGCGTATGCAAGCAATTGCTAGACAGATTTGTGAAATCTGCCGTTTACCAATAGAAGGCGCAGGCGGTACATGTTGGCCAAAAATTTCTAATGTTAACCTAATTTTCATCGCTGTCATACATTTATTTTTGCTTGAAAATGTCAACTTTCGAGCCAAATGAGCATCATTTGTGGGCTGGTTTGCTTTTCCCTTCCAATTCGAAAATGAGTTTCTAATATGTGATTTTTCAAACATTTGGTTTTTAATAGTAAAGCTGCAATTGAGTTGACTTTTCGGCATAGACGAGTGATTTGATGCATCCCCATAAAAAATAGCAATTTGTAAAAAAATACGCCGATGATTCCGCCGGACCATAAAGTGCGCCAAACCGTTCATTGGAACAAATACGGCACGTAGTAACAAACCCATTCAATCAGAAATGATCCTCCTCCAGCGTTTTTTAAGGCCACTCATCGAAAATTCGGCGCTGTGGAAGGTCGGTCGTATTTTACAAAGTTTTTTTTTTGAAATCCTGCATATAGTACTCAACTATATACAAGCCCAAATGCTACGAACGCTGACGAATGGACAAATCACGGCATTCATTAATACTGAATATAGCAGCAATGTGAAAATATTACGAGATCAATAACTATGTCAAACGAAAAAAGAGCTTGCAGTTTCATTGACCGTAACTCATTCCTATCCTTTGACAACGTTGGCTATAGTCAACAATTTAGGATATTGGATGTGAGACAATTTCAGCCGTGAGAAACGTCAAACTACATGAGCGAACTACCACTCCACGAACTACTATTCCAATAGCCTGAAAGGAATGGGTTCCTGCATCGTACTGCTACTCGCAGTTAAAAGTGGATCTATAGCGCAAACCCGCAGCAATGCAGCAATACTTCAACATTAACGGCTAAGTCAAACATCAATCGAAGCTCATGTTGACTTCCGTCGCAACCGAGTGAAACTATCATGGGAGATCTCTATTGAACACAATTAATGGGTTTGACCTGGGCATTGACAGAAAATGATCACAATGCGACAAAGACATTTTGTTAGTGATCTTACACCATGGCAACACTTGGCCACATGTTGCTCAGGCCGTTAAAACCGACCTATACAAACATATCCTATTTTTTAGATAACTCATCGCCCCTTCTGATTTCCATCTGATCCGACCGATGACGCATGGCCTGGCTGCTTTGCGTTTCCTATCTTTCAAAGAAGTCCACCATTGACAGCAAAGGGATTTTCGAAGGCAAATTTCGAGAATCTTTTCCAGATAAGTATGTATAGGTAATATATAGAGGGTCATGTAGTGGAAAACACGACGAAATACGATAACGATGAATTGGCTGTTGTGGGATTTGAAGACTTTGCAGCGTCCAAAAAATAAAATCTTTGTAAAAGAACAAAAATAGGCGCCTGCGTTTTATATTTTATTGATTAAGTAAAAATTTATAAAAATGTCTAATAACTTTTAAATTGCTAACACAAACGTATACTGGCAATAGCCGAAAAACCTTGGAAACCAGTTTTAAGGTACACATTTCTAGTTCAATCCCTCAACATAGTCTAAGCATCATACTAAGCGTGGATACTAAAACCAACAGTCGTTTTGGCAGGTTCGTTAGTACCGATAAAATAAGAAACAAAATACAGCTGCGTCAAGGACGGCGTTTTCCCAACACTTATAATGCTTTTGGAAACCCTAATTAGTTGAAGGGATAGTTGAACAGGGATATTTTTCCCATTTTCTTGGAGCTTAGTAAACTGATTAAATCATTTTGTGAAGTCGATAAAAATAAGTAACCAATCGACTACGGCCGTAAAGGCAGTAGAACCTAAAAATTAAAACCTAAAGCCATTTTCTGGTTATATAGGTATATCGTGACAGTGAGACCAATCATCAGCTCTGTCTCCTTCCTATGGTAGAGCAAAAAATGATTATCACCATACCATTCGGTAGAACAGGTTCAGGCAAAGTTGCCCAGTGGTAGCTTAAAAGGCACTGATTGCACACGAACATAGCTCGGCATGTAGGAATTTTCTTAGTAAGATCGACGCGTCTACGACAAAAGATTTGAAAAATTGGTTTCAAATTATCAACGACATACCGACAGCCGCACAGAACTCAAATCGCCCAGTATAAACTCAAAAAACTATCAAGATGTTTTGCTAAGAGAATGGACGTAAAATATTGCTAACTACTGGACTATAGAAAGAGCTTCTTCTAAAGGGTTGTTAATTAAGCGAATCTCAACTCTTAATTTTAATAAAATGAGTTGCACGTGCGATGTGTTGCGGACTCGCAAAAAGGTTCACTTGCACGACTCGGTTACTGAGGTCTAATTGTGTATGACTCTGTTGTTTAAGGCGGGCAATGATTTGAATGATGTTTTTCTTCAGTTAGTCAATTGTTGTAACGTTGTTGCCAGAAACCGACTATTAACGTAGTGGAACAAACGCCTGTGTGGTCTTGGTGGCATACGTGATGCTACAATCCTTTATGATGAGCGATCCGAAAGGCCCAGGGTCTGCCTCATCATATCGAATACGCTATCGGCAACCAAATTTGGTCAATTCTGTGGTCAAGATCTGGTAGCTGCGAAAGTGAGCTACAAGACGCACGGAGAAATTGAACACTTCGTCGTGGCGTCTGCTTACTTCCCTTACGACTCGGTACTACCTACGCCACCTAAGGCGGTTTCCGAACTCGTAGAGTACTGTGAAGCCAGAAGGATTGGACTCATCATCTGTTGCGATGCTAACGCTCAAAACACAGTTTGGGGCAGCAGCAAATGCAACCGGAGAGGAGACCATCTTTTAAACTTCATTCTTTCGTCTGACCTTTTCATCAACAATGTTGGCTCTCAACCAACCTTTGTGACGGCGAGACGACAAGAAGTGATTGACCTAACCCTATCTAACAGGCATGCGAAGGCCATCACTAACTGGAGAGTCTCACCAGATGTTACTCTGTCAGACCAAAGATACATCGAATTCCAATTGAAGTGCGGGATCTCCCCCTCGCAGCCCAAGTGGAATCCGAGAAAAACAGACTGGGTGCGATTTAGGGAGGAGCTTGAGAAATCCACTCAAGCCCCGCCTAAACTCAAAACTAATCAATCGGTGGAGGATGCAGCTCATAAACTGAACAGCGCCATCACCAAATGTTTTGAACTCGCATGTTCTGTCAAAAAACCTCCCAACAGGAAGCCGGTTCCCTGGTGGAATGCTGAGCTCCAACGGCTTCGTAGGGAAGCCAGAAGTCTTCTGAACAGATCGCTTAAATCGAACTCGGAAGATGACTGGAATAAATATCGATCGAAGCAGAAGGAATATAAGAAGCTTATTCGAAAATCGAAGAATGATTCCTATAAGTCCTTCTGCGAAGAGATCAAATCCCTGAGCGCGACCAGCAAGTTGGTTAAAGTCCTCATACCACCGAGTCTAAAGCAGAAACTCTTAGTTTACTGTTTCAGACCCATTTTCCGGGAAATCAGACTGTCATCGGCTCGTTGCACACTCCCTCATTGGATACTGCGGCTGTAGCGATGAAAACAACTCGGCGTAGCTGGTATGTTGCGTCACGCGTGGCAACTACTGAGGCCATCGAATTTGCTGTGCCATTCTTCGATGGCTTTAAGTCGCCGGGCACTGATGGGATATACCCCGTTATGCTGCAAAAAGGTATAAGACAGCTGCTTCCTACACTGAAAAGAATTTTCACTGCTAGCCTGGCACTTGCCTACATACCTATCCCTTGGCGCGCGGTGAAAGTGGTCTTTATTCCCAAAATAGGGAAAGAAGATTAATTACTCACTCGCCAAGAGTTTCAGACCAATGAGTCTAACATCATTCCTGCTGAAAAGCATGGAAAGACTAGTAGAGTTTCACGTGCGCAAAGTTGCCCTTCGAATGCATCCTCTGTCGGACATGCAACATGCTTATCAGCGCGGAAAATCCTGCGAGACTGCGCTTCAAAACCTAGTTGGGAGAATTGAATACGCTCTCGAAAGGAAAGAGTACGTACTAGGCATTTTTGTCGACATTGAGGGAGCTTTTGATAACGCTATTTTTGACAGCATGTGTAATGCTGCTAGACGGCATGGCGTAGATGAAGCACTGGTTTTGTGGATCAAAGCAATGCTCGTGCACAGGACACTGATCGCTGATGCAGGCCTCGAACATTGTGTCAAGTCTGGAGTAAACAGGGGATGCCCGCAAGGTGGCGTCTTGTCTCCGCTGTTATGGTGCATGGTAGTGGACTCTCTCCTCGATGCTCTCAATGCCTCTGGAATCTATGCCCAGGCCTATGCGATGATGTTGCTGTTCTCTCTGTCGGCTCATGTTTAGCGAATGTCTGTCTCAAAGCGCAGGTGGCGCTAAACGTGATCGAAGACTGGTGCACGAGAAATGGGCTGTCGGTTAATCCTCTTAAGACCGATGTCGTTCTCTTCACGAGGAGGAGGAAAACAAGTGGCATTACTCAGCTGGTGCTGAAAGGCATTCCCATCCCTATATCCAAGGAAGCTAAGTATCTGGGAGTCATTCTAGATAACAAACTTCTCTGGTCAAAACATGTTGAGTCCAAAACCACCAAAGCGCTGTCAGCTTTCTGGCAATGCAAAGGTGCCTTTGGCAAAACATGGGGCTTATCGCCGAAAAAGGTCCTTTGGATCTACACGGCAGTGATAATCTCATACGCATCAGACCGATAATCTCATACGCATCAGACCGATAATCTCATATGCATCGGTTGTTTGGTGGAGCAGGCTGACACGAAAACATGCTGTGGCTTCACTCACCAAACTCCAAAGAGCGGTCTGACTCAGTTGCACGGGGGCTTTCCCCAGCACACCGGGAGCTGCTTTAGATGCTATGATGAACCTTCCACCCCTTGACATATATATCAGAGGGTGTGCACTGAAAACTATTTCTCGCCTAAAGAGGAATGGTCTTTGGTACAACCCGCAGTGGAGTGAAAGTGTACTTGAGAGAGAAATATCCTACGACCACTGTCTCATGGATATGCCCTCTGACGCAATGACACCTGCCATCCTACGCTGTAACTACACAGTCACATTTCCTTGGCGTCAGGACTGGCTTTGGCCAGACACTGAACCTGGAATAGAATGTCTTCGCATCTTCACAGATGGCTCCAGGACTGGTCAGGGATCCGGCGCTGGAGTTTTCTTCGAGCGCGAAAACATTCGACTGCACTTCTCGTTAGGAAAATATGCGTCTGTCTTCCAGGCGGAGATTTACGCAATCCTAATGCCATGTACTATGTTGTGAAACACAGATGGAGGGGAAAGAGCATATGTGTCTGCAGTGACAGCCATGCTGCACTCAAAGCTGTATCCAATCCTCTGTCCAACTCCAAACTAGTGCATGAACTCAAGACCTTTTAAATTCGCTCAGGGTTGTATGGGTTCCAGGTCATTCTGGAATCCCAGGAAACGAGATCTCCGATGAACTCGCTAGAAGGGGCTCAGAGGAGAGTTTCTCAGGGCCTGAACCCGCCTTAGGTCCACCAGCTTCAACGGTTAAATCTGACATCAATGACTGAGTCTCTAACGTCCACAGTCGCAGATGGAGGGAATATCCAGGATGACTAAGCGCGTACGCCCTGATGTCTGCAAGAAGTCCGCAACATTTTTCTTATCCTTAAGGAGAATTGATTGCAGAAGGCTAACGGGCGTCATTACGGGCCATTACACTTTTGCCAAGCATCTCTACGTGCTTGGCATAAGTGAGACGCTTACCTGTGCTGCTTGTTGCGAGGAGGACGACACAGCGGAACACTTTCTCTGCGACTGTCCCGCCTTCGCTCGTGCACGGTGGCGCACCCTTGGGGCCGACGTGGTGGGTGCCGAATCTCTTAGCTCAACATCACTGAAGCCCCTCCTCACTTTTCTCCGGACAACGGGGAAAATACAATAAAGATACGGTGTCTGTCTGGTAGTACAATGGACCAGTACTTGTGTCTGAGTGCTCCAGCAGATAGTAGAAGCCTCCAACCAAAAAAAAAAAAAAAAAACCTAGTCCAAAAAAAAGTCTAAGGGCGCTAAATTACTAGACCTTGATGCCTGCTATCATGCCCGAGTGTCCCCGTTTGGCTATTCTTGTTTCCAAAGATATATGATCCAATAAAATCGTCGGCCCAAAATCCACACCAAATAGTAGGTTCCTCCGAATGCATTGTGCTGTGGTTTGCTTTCTCCCCAAAGTCAGCAATTTTGCTCGTTTTCGAAGTCGTTCAATCAACAATGTGTTTCATCACTGAAGATGATTTTTCGATTCGTTAGCAACTGCTTCTGAGCCCAATGAGCAAACGTATGACGAACTTGGTGATCTTGGCTTCAGTCTTGTGTTAATTGGATTTTAGATAGATGCATTCATGACTTTTTGCAAAATTCAAGTTGAAATTGCAGAAAGGCCAAAGGCTGGGTCTTCAGCACACTTTCAGCAAAAATAACAATATTCTCGCTCTGCTGCGCGTTTCAGCTTCATCAGCGTATACGCAATCAGAAACCGAACCGCTTTCCCCAAATCTAGTGCTTGATCGTTTAATGGTCACTCAGTCGAATGGTTGGACTATCATTTCGGGCATACATAGTTCAAAGCTTCACTTTGGCAAAGACGTTGTTGCATAGTGTGACAATCCGTAGAAAAATGGTGACTATTACAGAATACAATCGTTTCTTCTTCTTCTTCTTCTTAGATGGCGCTAGAGTCCGGTGTGAACCTGGACCTCAACCAATAAGCGTCTCCAGCTGGCACGATCTTTTGCCAGTTGTTTCCAATGCAGCACTCCCAGTTGATTAAGGTCCCCTTCCACCTGTGTGCGCCACCTTAGATTCGGTCGTCCTCTGCTGCGTCGTCCCTCAGGGTTGGATATGAAGACAGGCCGGAGCTGTGCTCACCATTCGCTCTATATGTCCTAGCTATCTTAGACGAGTATAATCGTTTGCCAGTTATACATAGCTAATGGATAACCCATTACATAAGTACTAAGCTCTTTTAGTCTTCTACCTTGCAAAACTGGGGTAGAAAGACTTATGCAAAGGCTTTCCTATCTGTCCGTTTAGACAGATCCAGGTAAAAGTTTGCAAAATTCAAGGTAGAATTGTAGCTTGGCCCCCGCGAGTTGATCCCATCTTGTTTAGTATTTCTATGTCTATATTTAACAAGCTCTTAGAGATTCAATCACATTTGGCTAATAGGAACTAAAGTAAATAATATGACCCATGAGTCAGCACTCCAAAAATATTCCGTAAGAAACAGGCAGGTAACTTTTGTCTGAGGTACCACCTTCCCTGAATCAGACTATTGATTCTCTATTGAGGATGACGGAACGGAGCACGTGCTATATAAGTGTGCTGCCCTCAACCACTATTCCCAAGGGATCAATCTCGACTTCCGTCAAAATATACGTTTCTTAAGCAAAAATGTAAATACATAATGCCAAAAATAGCAACTAAGGAGCTCGTTCTTGATGTAGGTTGTGCCAACTTAAGCAGGACCCACTTACGGAGTACCGCACCAAAGGCTTCTTCGCCACAACATGTATTCCAATAGAACCACTCAACCAGTAAAGAAGAAAAAGCAATTTAACGAATGTCGGGGCCTCCATTCTCCCATCAATAGGGGATTAATTACGTCTGTCTTAGCCAACTCTATGCAATCGTTTGCTGTTCATCAAATCGTTTCAATTCAATTAATCGTATTAAATGCCAACTCGTTAGTGGGCAGCAGGAACCATCCAAGCGATTTCGGAACAAAAATCATCGGAAAAAAATAATAAAATAAATAAATAAATACCAACCAAATAACCAGAAGCAAATTCGGAGAATTCCTTCTTCCAAGAAGAATGTATACGTCCATGTCTACCCAGCATCCGAGTCGAATCCAGATACAAATATTGATTTTCCACCGAAAGGCAAATAATATGTGTATGTTCCAAATGACTGCATAATGAGAAGTCAAATCAACAACAATCACAGTCGATGCTCCCCCGCCCCTTGTAACTGCCTTAACCTATCCCCTGTTTAGGTATGTACTGAACCTATACATTTACTCATATACCATATGTCGGCGGAGCTAAAATCGTTTTATAAAGTTCCTTCGTCGACGATGTCGGGCGTAGCTCCGTAGCACACGGGTACATGGCTCCGGCTCCCATCCATATCATTTCTAGGACTCACATCCACCCATCCAGGCGCTTCCAAGTCGGGCCCCCATTTCCCCTGCAGGCAAAGATTAAATGAACCAATTCAATGGCAAATCAATTGATGATAATTTTTGCTTACGTTCGGTCTTTTGGTTTTTTCTTTTTCGGTTCATTCCTTTTGATTCGTTTCAAACTTCGTTGCAGGCTGTATGAGGAACCCTTCTTTGCTACCACGCTGTTAACCCACGTCGTAGGAGTAGGATAAAAGAAAAACATCCTTGTGAACGACGAGGGAGAAAAAATGGAGAGGAAAACATCTGCGTTACGAATTTTTATTTTTTGTTTTGCCCCCTTTCTAACGTTAAAGCTCGAGGTGGGAGTCCTGTTCGGATTCTGATTTTGATTTTGATTTCGATTTTGATTGTAGCATTCAAAACTAGGGAGACGGAAGGATGCGCACGTTGAGTGTGGGATAATTTTTTGTCTTCATCTTCCTAGAAAGTTGGAGGATACGTAGAGACTTTCTCTGTTTTGAAGCTTCTTTTCTTTTCTTGTTTGCTTATTATTATTTCCTTTCCCTGTTCGTCATAGTCGTCGTCAGCGGGTTAATTTATGCAAGATGTGTGTTCAAAGTAAGGGAAGACAGGACCTGTCTGATGATGGGTTGTGGCTGCTTTGAATTTTCGTCTATGGTTTCGTGTGGGGGAGGGGATTTTTAGATATTAAAGAAATATCCTGCAGGGATATACCAAGTCTTCAAAGCTCAAAGCGTTATAAAAGTATTATAGAACATATGCTCGAAATAAATTGCTAAAATCAATTAGCATCTTGCACGCAGTGAGAGCTCTTCCAGATGGTAATTGCCGATTTAAAAAACGAAAACTAGGGAGAACAACTAAGGAGACCAGACTAAAGGCGTCTACACCCAGGAAGAGTCTTCTGTATTTTTAGGACACAGGATGCTTCTATTTTTCTCGTATGAATACGTAATGCCGAAGTGAGTTAGAGATGACATAATTATTACCTATGCTTATTGTCAATGATAGCAAAAATGGTATTTAAAAGGACAATAAAATCCAGAGTTTTGATTTCTGTTACCTAAAAAATGTCAAACACTGTGCCCGATAAGGACCATTTCCGGTAATTTTATTATATGATTAAAGAACAAATACTGAAAGTCAACGGTTATTGGGCCAATCTTAAAGGACATGTGGACGTAGGTTTGTTCGTTTTCAAAATGAGGAATTTAACGACCAAAAACACTGCAAATCTAGTGAAAAGTGCAGAATTGTAAACATTATTAGATGAAGACTGGACTTCTAAGTTAGTCGTAAAACTGTTCCTAAACGTTCAAAAGCCCTGGGAAAGAATCAAAGTAAAGAAAATCTGATCTGATCGCTGATAAGAATTAAGTAGAGCACTGTAGAAAATTGATCTGAAAAGATGCGCTTAGCTGTTTCATGATGACAATGCTCATTTACACCTATTAGGTTGTTCGCTATCTCTCTGGGTCAATAATTCATCAACGATTTGCGTGTTGGAAAAATTATATGTCCTTTGAGGCGATCCACGAGTCGACACAATTTTTGGCTTTTTTTAAAAATCAATGAGACCATGTATCACCGATCGGAACTGAAGTTAAAAGGGGCAATGTCTATGAATACGAGAGGTGAGAGAGGAGGTCAATTTTCATGTTTTCAGACAGGTTTTAACGATTTGAGTCATATGTGACTGAGCGTTGTCGTACTGCGAAATCACATTGATGTGTCTTAGCTCCTATTGTGGCCCCTTCTTCCTCCAATGTTCGGTAGATAGCTCCTATGATGCTTTCACCTGGTTACAACAAGCCATAATATAACAGGCGAGCAGGTTTAACCAAATTCTTTAGTTTCGATGCACGAGTATTTGACTTGGACGTCGATATCCGCAACCGCTCCCCGATATCTGTAGATTATCGCAGTGAATTCACTTTTCGTCACCAATTATGGTACAATACAATAGGATTTCCTACCAAAACGCACTGCTTTTCTTTACTTATTTACTTTATTATATACTAAACAACTTCAATATAAATTCCTTGGTGTTTGATGACGTCCGCGCTTCTCGTCGATCACTTCCAGAGTGAGTGCCTGCATGCAATGCTGAATATAACCAGGCAAATCGTATAACTGCGGGACCGTTGGGTTTTCCCCGTAAATCGTTCGGTTGACGATCGTTTGATGTCTTTTGTTTTATTGTTTGTCTCGTCCGCTTGTTACCCTCGCTGTTCGTCCTTGCGTGTATTGTAATGTGTTCCTCGTACTCGTATGTATGTGTTGTCTGTCGGCTGTTCGCCGTCCTATGTACTAGCTCCTACACATATTAAATGGTTTGAGAATAGAAAAGATGTTTTTAAAAAAGTTTCTTTATTTTCAAAATCGAACCATCTCGGTCCGCGTCTAAATCTACTCTGCCTTACAAAATTAAATCTTTCTGAAACCTACGTATGTATCTGGTGATATGGCTGGGGTAAGTGGTGGGTCGTCTCGTCAATCGACACATACATACGTTGAGTGGTTTCAATTGTTGTGTTGCGTTCGATACAATGTTTACGTTATCGTTGTGAGTCGCAATAGCGGAGCGACTCTTGGTATACTTTAACTTATTATGATGAGAAAACCTTTCCTTTTTTACCGCTGAAACAGCAGTTCACTCATGGAAAAAGGCCAAGTGACGCCTCTCAATTTCCAATGTCATTGCTTTTTGACCAGACTTAAGGTCTTCAAATGATTGAAAAATGTTTATTAAGTCACGGCCACTGCAAGCTGTTTTCATTTGAAATGCTCTATGACTCAGTAATGTCGTCGGGGACGGTCTCATCGAAATAATTCGCAACAAGTTCTTACTGTAGAAACTTCACCGTAAATGTCTACGACAATTAACAGCGAATCAACCTTTTTAGTATTGCAGGCGAAAAAACTCTCCTTAAATGGCGTTTATTTTGCTCGAAAATTAACACTTCACGCAGAAAAAAATACATGGCACCGAGGCAAATTCGCAAATTTAAAGATGCAGAGTTGTTGAGAGAGGCTCAAGCTTACCATGTATATCGAAAAACAGCGAATACCTAAAAGCTCTGAAAAATGAAAAAAAAAACGAAATGGTTCTTCTTTCTCCTGCTTACTGTATCAAAATTTTGACTTTGAATAAGTTCTCGTTACTTTCCAACAAATGACGTGCACGTAGCTTAAGATAGTACTTCATTTACAAAGACAATAGTTAAGGACGGCTACATTTCCATTTGGGGCCGTATGGGTGCCCACAATCTGGGATCCTAGAACGTATATTATCCTACGGCGGATAAAAACGAAGAAGAAAAGGAGGTGTTTTACGAAATAAAGAATGGATTTGACCTCAAAGAAAAGAGGCGATATGCATACCAATAAAATGAGAAGAAATTCGTCATGTGTCAGCAAAGTATAATGGTCTTAAAACAATAAATTTCGCCAAATTTAAAAAAAAATATGATCTCGAAAACCATAATATTTAGACACAAGAGAATAAAAGTTTACTCCGATATCAAGGGATGGAGTAACGCCCAACCCAAATTTATCATTTTTTGATAGACGGATTTTAACATCAACAATAAGAAGTGTAGTAAAGAAAGTAACGGAAAACAAACTAGGCTGTTACAAAGCACTACAAGAGAACACCCATTCGACGAAGAATGCGGTGAAAAAGAAAAACCTGTACTGTTCTACGACCTCAAGCCCCGGAAAACATTAAAGAGAGTACAAGGTTAGGTTAGGTTAGCTTAGAGAAGGGGAGTGTGATGGTTGGACATCACTTCCACTCGGAGGCCAAGTAACCCATTGTGATTCCCTTCATTTGTGTGGGTACACATAAAATTAACCTGTCCTATCACGTGGTGGCTGAAACCACCCCGTGCTCTTGATGAATCTTAGAAGATCCGATATATGTATCTGCATTAGCCACGTCCGCAATCTCTGTGAAGAATCTTTGGCCTAGCGACACTAGGCGTCGATTGTGGAGAGCTGGGCAGTGGCAAAGCAGATGTTGGATCGTCTCAGTTTCTTCCTCATCGCCGCAGCTCCGGCAGAGATCGCTGGATCCCGAGTCCCATTTCCGGAGCATTGCTCCAATGGGACAGTGTCCTGTGATCACTCCGACGAGCATACGGATCGAGTTACGGTCCAGCGCCAGGAGCTTTTTTGTTTTTCCGATATTGAGCTCTGGCCACGATGTTCTTGTCGTGTAGCTTCGTGTTTCTTGTAAGCCAAGACGAGTTGGCTTCATTGATGATTGTGTCGTTTATGATCCGGTATAATGCGCTGATCGGTGGTTGCAATGACGTGTCCGCTTCGCTGATGTCCATTTCAGACCCTTGCCTGGCCAATTCGTCTGCTCT
This sequence comes from Merodon equestris, assembly GCA_958301585.1. NCBI lineage: Eukaryota > Metazoa > Arthropoda > Insecta > Diptera > Syrphidae > Merodon > Merodon equestris. The sequence continues at coordinate 38,825,898 of OY284416.1, read as the reverse complement.
TTCGTTCCCTGCGATTGAGCTGTGGCCCGGGACCCAGCAGAGTTTAACTTTGTGGTGTCTGATGGACTTCAGTGAGTCGCGACATTTCTTGACGGCCTTTGATCTCGTTACGCAGGATTCTATTGACTTCAGTGCAGCCTGGCTGTCTACGAAGATAGTGATATCAGATGGTGGGATATCGGCTACCTCTAGGTGTTTGGCTGCTTTCTCTATTGCCAGGATTTCTGCTTGAAAAACGCTGCACAGATCAGGGAGTCTGAATGATTCCTGTTTGTGGAGGGTATCAGAGTAGAACCCGGCCCCAGTGCCTGTGTCCATTTTCGATCCGTCGGTGAAAAGGGTGATCTCGTGGTCGTTGATTACGGCGCTTGATAGCCACTCTTCTCTGTCGGGGAAAAGGATAGGTATACTGAGAAAGAAGTCATTTTGGGGGGAAATATAGTCGGTCGTAGCTGCGAGGCTACTAAAACCATGTTTCCTTCCCAGGTCGTCTATTATCTTAAGTATGGCCGCATGTCCATAGTTGGCTTGCTTCCACAGAGAGGACTCCCTTAGTCTGAGAGCGCTCTTTGCAGCGCAGCCTTTTATGAATAGATCCAGGGGGAGGAGATGAAGAATCATGTCCAACCCTGCTTGCGGCGTGCTTCTCATGGCTCCCGTTGTACAAACAGCGGCTGACCTTTGTACTTTGTTGAGCATGTTCATATAGCTTTTTGTGCTGCTTGCAGTCCACCAGACTAGGACCCCATAAGTTAAAATGGGTCTGATGATTGCTGTGTACATCCAATGAATGATGTACGGTTGCAAGCCCCATCTTTTTCCGAAGGTCTTTTTGCATGCATAAAAAGCGTTCAATGCTTTTTTTATCCTTTCCTCCATGTTCCTTTTCCAGGAGAGTTTTGAGTCAATAATGATGCCTAGATATTTGGCTTCCGGTTTGAGTTTGAGTGGAATGCCCTCTAACTTTGGGGGAGCAAATATCGGAATTTTTCTTTTTCTGGTGAACAAGACCAGCTCGGTTTTCTGGGGGTTTATTCTCAGACCGTTCTAGTTCACTGATAGTTGGTAGAAATTTACCTTTTATCAAGATAAAAGAGAGTACAAGATCTCAGGTATCCTGCGAAAGAAGTCACCATCTCCTTCTCCTAATGAAACACAATGGTTAAGCAAATAGTTTGCTAATATTTAGGAAGAATGGTGAAAAATACGAGAGGGATAATCGACGTACAAAAAGGATACCAGACCAGATCAGGATTAATGTACATGGGGAGCAAGCAGCATTCAAACAATATATGATCCTTTTCTTCTTCTCGCCATCTAAGCGCTACAATCCGATGTGAACCTGGGCCTTGTTGCCGAGTTTGGCAGAGATCTTAAAACTGGACATGGCTCGGTATAGCTCGCCCCTATACACACTGTTATATGCGGCTCTAAAATCGACAAAGCGATGGTGATAGGTGATTTGAAATTCTTTGGTCTTCTCCAAGATCTGCTAAAAAATTTGTGAAAATTTGGTCTTTTGTGGATTTACCTTGTCTGAAACAACACTTATAAGAACTTATCAGATCATCCACAAAGGATTCCAGACGTTCACACAGCACGGCAGAGAAGATCTTGTACGCAATGTTAAGGAAACTCATTCCCCTACACTCGTAGTCGGCGCAGTTATAGGGGTCTCCTTCTTAATGGACTGGACAAACGGTGGTAAGATTCCAATCATCGGGCATTCTTTCCCCCGACCATATTTTACAGATGAGCTGGTGTATGCGCCCTGTCAACTCATCTCCAGCTGCTTTAAATAGCTTAACAGACAGGCCGTATTCGCCCGCGGCTTTGTTAGTTTTAAGCTTGAAAATTAAAAGCTTAATTTCATCTAGGTCTAGTGCGCGAACTTCTCTTCCATCTTCGTCCGTTGCGAACGGATCATTCTGCCTGACAGCGGTTTTAGATCTACTATAGCCGTTATACACATACAGTCTACAGAAGTGGTTTTTACATATTCTCAGCATCGACTGTGACTCTACTACTAGTTGTCAGTTCTGGCTAAATAGCTCTGACATTTCGTTTTACTATTTAAAATTGCGAGCGTCATTCCTTTGATAACATCTCTCCATCTCCTCGATCTCATGCTTCCCGCGCTCTGTATTTTTCTTCATTAAAAGCGTGTGTTCCTCTCTCCACTATTTGTTTGCATTGCTCATCAACCTAGGGTTTCTAGCTGGCGGCGGTTTGAAACCCAGCACATCAGTGGCAGCGTCTCTCTTTGAGCGCTGGCAATTCTCCCAACTGTGGATTGTGGCGGTGTCATCGGACCTTGCGAGAGGTTGAAGGAGACTCGATCGGCAAAGATCCTAGCGGTCTCTTGTGATTGTAACTTTTCGACAAATTCTCCTTGACCCTCCCTAGCATCCTTGATATCCTCATTCGTACCTTGGCTACAACAAGGTAGTGATCCAAATCGATGTTGGCTCCTCGAAAGGTTCATACATCTAGAATGCTGGAGGAGTGTCTGGCGATCAATCTGGTTGATGTTCGACTGGTTCCTTTATGGATGTTGAAATGTGGGAATCATGTGCTTGCTACAAGGAGGTTACGCCCTGCTAGGAAGTCAATTAACCCCAACCCGTTGTCGGAAGTGGTGTTATGGGGGCTATGTATGGTCGACTTAAATATGTCCTCCTTGCTCAGTTTTGCGTTAAAATCCCCTAGTACAATTTTGGAGTCATAATTGAGGTATTGGGCGTACGTTTGGTCCAGGAGATCATAGAAGTCATCATTCAGTCGATCGTCGTTTTTTTTCCGTAGGGGCGTGGACGCATATAAGACTTATATTCCCGAGGTTGCCTTTGATGCTGATGCGGATTGTTATGAGACCTTCGCTTACATGTCGGAAGATTAAGACTTTTTGTCGGAGTCTTCCTCGAATAACAAATCACCACCCGAATAGGCGTCGTTTATTTTCTTTGTAGCAGTTACCGTAATAGATATCACAGTTATTCATCCTATTTTTGTCATGTTCACTCCATCGGACTTCTTAGAGTGTGGTTATCTGCTTTGTACATATCTGCTTTGTAGGAGTCAAGGGTTTTTTTTTCCAGTTGGTCTGTTAAGGGACCGCATATTCCAACAGCTTCACAGATTGTTTTCTCATTCTCTGTCAACATTGTATCTGTCCGTATCCAAGGGTTGTTGTTGCTTCGTAACAAAATTTGTTTTCTGCGATTAGGATGTTAACCCTAAGCCTAACCCCCAAACCTGGAGGTCCTGCAAAATTTTGAAGAAATTCATTTTCAGCTCATCTGAAACTCATTTTTGACTTTGTAGCCTCGCCAGTTAGGACAGGTACCGATCTATATATGAGCGTGTGGTATTTATTCCATGCCGAAGGAGTATTTGGGCCGTATTTTTTCGCCGAAGAAAATAATCGACATGTTGCGCCAGTCGAGTACTTGCCATGTTGAAAGACAATGTTTGGCTAGAATTTGATGCATTTGACATCACTGATATATAGTTCCAATAGTCATGTGCAAAGAGTACAAAGCTGGTGGTAAGGTTTGTTAAAGGTTGAATTTTTAGAAATGTTTCGAAATTTGGATTTCTTTTTATGGGGTTAGAATAAGTCTTCCAACAGTGACATGAACAACGGAACAATGTTCCGGCCAACATATGAAAAAGACTTTTGGAAAAATGGCTGCAAGGATTCGATCGTATTTTAAAATTAAACAAATTCAGAGTTCAGAAAATTTATAAATCTTGCGTCCTCTTAACAGGGATTACGAAATAGCTTAAATTCGTCATCTAGCCTCCCTCTCTAATAGGATTAAAAATATTTATTTTGGTCCCCACTTTATCTTTGTTGACTTAAGCCTTCCCTCCTTCTCATCTATAAAATTATCACTCGAAGTCTTGATTTCCGCGAATTCAGATTGCGTTCGTATTCGATTCCGCCGTACATTTTTCCTGGAATTCATTGTTCTTTTATGAGTTTTGAAGGATTCTTAAACAGGTCAAAATTGTTTAAGCAAAATTGCTTCTCAGAGAAACCTTTTAGAAGCGGTTTCGAGGCAATATAACTTTCTTGAATAAGAAAAGTTTCCTTATACTCATGTCGTGATATGTTTTCTGTTGTAGATTTCGTGACTTTCATTCTTAAGACCCTTTACATCCAGGAATGTACAAGAACATTCTTATTCCAAAACTGAAAACTTTTGTGAAAAATCTGTACCGCTCGTAGCTCTTCTCAAAACGCAAACCGAATATCGAAGGCCACAAAGCTATCCGCAGATAAGTATTAAACCCAGAAAAACAATACCCAGAAAAGGATAACAAAAACAAAACTTACAACTCCGGTTTCCAGTAAGAGATAAGAAAAGTCACAGCCGTTCGACGAAAGCTCCTAGAATTAAATCCCCATAGACTGCGTGTGCATACTCGTACACAACCCCCCACACAAAGCATTATTTTCCTCCACCTCGGGTATCAAGGATCAAATTATAAATTCCAGCAAAAGTTTGCCCTTGTATCACCACTAATTTACTCGGGAATTAACATAATCAGATTTCTTGCTTGTGGGAATATCCTTTTCCCTCCGCGTCCTGCCGTCCTTATTCGAGTGCCTTTTCCTCTTTTTTCGGTTTTCTATTTTTGGTTATCCTTGAAAATAGGACTCCCATAGCCTTCTGCTGTGGACGTATGTGCCTGAGTATGGAGGCTTTGCGACTCCTTGGGGAACGAGCAACAGAAAAAAAACAACAACGAAATCGTTGAGATCATAGTTTATGGGTAAATAAGGCTTAGATGTTACTGCTGGCGTTCCTGCTACTTTCGGTTACGACGTAATGAAAAACTTTCGACGTTGTTTACATCCTAATTCTGATGGCGGCGGCAAAGTTAGGCGCGACCTTTGTATTTGACATTTAATCGATTTTGTGTCATTGGCAGACTTCCAAATGGAATTTGAGGATGCTGTGTACTTTGCTGGTCGAGTTCGATGTTATTAATTTGTTGATGATTTTAGTTTTTAGTTCGTGCGATTAAGTCGGTTCGGGGTTACTCTAATCGAATGAATGAGTTCAACTTTTCGGCTGTTGCCTTTGGATTGGCTTGGTTGGATGGAGGAGGGATTGTCTTGAAATAATTTTCTGCTTCGGGATAATGATGATTTAACTCTTTACCTTCGAAAGTTTGAACATAACAGGGGAATTTGTTAGATTCAACCTTCAAGAAAAAGTTTGCCGACAAAATAAGTTCATTTTAATGAAGCTTTGGGGTGAAACCTGTTTCCATATGCCTTTTTCAACGGGAACACTAAGTTATGGAAAGAAATCCTTACAAGGTGACTTTTATTGTGTTCGAATCAGCGGAAGGAGAGAAGGCGCATTAAGGAAAGTAGCTCCTATTAGACAGAAATACGTGAGTTTTGAAAATGACCTTAACCTTGTTTTTTAGGCGAGGTAAGCGCCCTCTTATCAAAGGCAATATTGCCATACAAAATTCGGATCAACGATACCTCTAGCTGCTAATTTTTCTTTCTTTCAGTCGATTTGCTACCTGGTTTCCCTTTTGCAAAGTAACTCCGAGGACATCGCTTTTGACTACAGTAAAGTCTTTATAAGCTGCTTTATTGTTTTATATTGGATACCATGAGCTTCATGGAGAGTCTGCGCTCAGCTTTTGCATTTGAGACTTCATTAATACATTTTGCTTTAACACAGAGAGGTTCTGTACCTAAGTTCAGAGAAAAAAGTTTTTCATTTATGGTACTTTTAAATTGCAGATGCACTTACATAAATGGAATGAATATATATACTCGTATTATGGGGTATGACTGAAAAAGTAACAGGGAATTGTGGGGTTCATAATTCAGAGCTTTAAGTTCTTTCTGGTCTTCTATTGTCTTAATTCGAGTAGTGTTCGGCCTTACTTTTTCATCTTTCTAGAAGTTTCCACTTGAACTATAGCCTTTTAGTTTTCTAAATTGCGGCTTGCCGACATCTATACAGTCCTATCTCTTTATCTTTTCCGGGAGTTTTTCAAACTCAGGTAAGACTTACAACTTAGCAGCTTTCAGCAACTGGGTTTGCTTGATAGCTAAGTGGACTCCCAACTTTGATTGGTGGTACGTACCTCACTACCAGCCAACTATAGCTAAGGTTAGATATATCTCACTCTTGCTGGCAAGGAATCTATTGTAATTTCCAGTAAAATGTAGTTTCCTTGGCTTCTTGCAACGAAAGTACTACCCAAGCTGAGAAGGCTAGTCAAAAACAGTCGTCCGACAAGATATTTCATTCAACTGAAAAGGGCCTTAAGAAAGATGGCAATATTTTTTGGCTAGAACTAGATCTTGGTAATGCAATTTTCAGAGTCTATTTTGGTGGGGACAGGAACCCCATTTCCTTAGGCTAATAAAAGGTAGTGATTTATCTAACCTAATATAACTTAAACAGTGATTGGGACTAAGGAGAGCTTTTAAGAAGGCGGAATCATAAGCAATAAGTACTGAGGTTTAAAACGACATTGTTAATATTCAAATCGACTGCATACGACATATAGGTTTGATGAAGTCATGTAAGCTATAGGAAGCAGGCATTTCGTTAGAGCGTTAGTGTTAAGATAGATGAAAGTGTAGAGATTCTGCAGCCAATATTAGTGTCCGAAAGGAGTCGACAATTGAAGAGTATATCGACTGTCGCTCTCGGTACTTTCAGCGTATTCAATTTGATCGGTTTAAGGTAATGGGTTGACAATTGTTGAAGTTATTCGAAGTTTACATCGACCCATAGGAGATGGCGCAGTCTGTAGTACTGAAGAACTTGGTGTCGTCGGTGTATAGTAATATAGGAGAATGTTTCGCAAACATTTAATAAACATTTAAATATAGTTAATACCAAGGACCTGAGTGGTTGCCATGGGGGACGTCGAGGGAAGGGTGGATCTGTAATAGCGGCGTTCCAGGTAAGATGATATCCACTTCAACAAAATGGGTTTAAAGTCAAGGGACAATAGAAGAGAAAAGAGTCGGTTGAAATAGCGTCTACTTCTTGGCATTCTCTATGGCTGAGGGAGTAAAGGACACAAGTTCCAGAAGGTATGTGGTTGTAGACCTGCATTTCGGCGAGCCTCATTGTCTAGAGGGGGTTAAAGCTTACGATTTCATACAAAATTCTTCCGAAGAATGGTACTATATGTAAGAGCTTAGCCATCGGACGTTAATTGTTAACATCGCTCTTCGGACCTTTTCTTGCTTAGAGGTTATCAAAAAAGACCTCTATATGTGAAGGAAATTCGTCCGTGAAAAGGCAAAAACTAAAGGGAGAAATTTTCCAAGGCAGAATTTTGGTAAGTAACCGTAGCAGGCGAAATCAGATCAATCAAAGCAATATCGCTTGGGCATCGCTTCGGCTCTGTTTACGAGTACTGATGCTCTTGCTGAATTTGAATTTGAAACTAAATTTTATTTAATAGCATTAGCTAATACCTTCACCTTCACCTAAATTCTTCCCTTCGGAAACCACTTGCTAACGCTTTTCCTTATGGCAAAAATGTACTACTCGTACTTACGGCACTGACGGTTATGTTTATGTTGTTGAGATTTCATTGCTTGCTTGATCGAGCAACGCACCCAAAAACTTGCAGCAATGTGCGCTGTATCTGATACACAACATTTGGTAAGTTCCTGGACATGTGGATCGACCAGCCAAGCAAATTCACAGTCAGTGCGCCTTCGGCGGGTCAGATAATGACTTTTTACTGAATTTCGCCTCAGAATGGTATATTTTGACTCTCTACATAGCTTGTAGGTTGAGCTATCGACGCAATAAAAGCACGCTTAAAAGCACCATGTCACAGTAGATGGTCTCTGTAGAAGAGTTATCTTGACATCTCTTTATCGGTGTGCTTCCGGAATTTTTGTGATAGATTTCCGTTATTTCCACACGTTATGCGACGTTCATATTTAACAGCTATCAAGTTTTCCTAGTTCAGATATTTGACAGATCAACATCGGCGGAAAATGTAATATGACATCTCTCGGTGGATAACCCTTTAGTAACGGACTTAATTGCCACGGTAGTACCCATCGGCTACTCAATAAGTTTGTAGTTGTATTGAGCATGGGCCCATAGTCTCCTAACAGTTTCATCAGACGTTAGCTACCCGAGTTGCAAGTCGTAGAGCCACGTCAGTTACATTAGTTAAGACCGTCACCAAGTCGCCTTAGTTAAGTTCCAATAAATGGTGTTAGTAGCATTATTTGCGCCAGTAGCGTCTGAAACGTCAAATAAGGCAGTTGAATTAGTTAAGTAATTTTTGTTAATCACATTTAGCGCCACATCAGTTACCCTAATCGCGACATTAATTAAAACACCGATTTCTTCTCCATCAGTTTCTTTTCCAGTCGTGTCAGTCATATCACATTATCAGTGTTAATCTTGTCAGCAATAAAAAATAAATCATTCGAAGCTGTGGCGTCCGTCATGTCAATTATGTTTGCCATGTTACTTATAAGTTTCTTTTTTAAAATGCATTAAAATTAACAAAATTACATTTTTTCCCATGTATTATGGCCTTATTAGTAAGAACAAACATTCTCAAATTTTTTTTATAGGGTTAGTGCAGGTTCAAGAGTGTACGCTCTTATGGTGTTTGTCACACAACCTGGACAGGACGCGATGGTTTGTGCCGAAGACGTTTATTCGTTTCTCCCCGGGGGTGGTTGTCCTAGATAGGATTCGAGAGATTCGACTGAATTTGTCGCGGTGATTGTAGTTTACAGTAACTTATTTTGTTTCCATATCATTGAGGTATTATCTTGGAAATGCACACACAGAGTATGAATTCTGAAGTGATCTTACGAGTATGCCTTCGTTAGCATTTTTTTGTAACCATCTCTTATTCACAACTGATGCTGCTGCATAATTTTTCCGTATAGGAATTGTTCTTGGCTATGGACAGACTTGAACTACAGACTTTCCGCTCAACAGTCGATGATGATTACCATTGCACCACGACCACCAATTATGAAATACAACGTCGTTCATGTGGCTGACTCGGCTGTCTTGGCAGCAGCGGATTCTGTCACCCTAATTTTCCAAGATCTTGTTGATGGTTTCGCTCTGTAGCTCACCGATTGCTTGGATGACATTGGCCTTAAGTGCTTGAATCGTTTCCGGATTGTTGGCATAACATCGGTCCTTCACGGTTCCCCACAAAAAAACTCCAAATCGCAGCTCCGCGGCGGCCAATCAACATCGCCAAGACGGCTGATAACATGGTTTGGGAATATGTTGCGCAAAATATCGATTGTGGCATGGGCTGTGTGGCATGGCGCGACCTCCTGCTTGAACCAGAGGTTGTCCAAATCCATGGTTTCAATTTCAATAAAAAAAAGACGGTTAACATGGCTCTGTAAGGCCCACCGTTGACCGAAACATTTTACCCAGCCTCATTTTCGAAGAAAAATGGATCCAATGATGGTCTCTGTGGATACATTGGCTTCTCGACAATAACGTGCGGGTTTTCCGAGCCGAAAGATGAAGCAGATGGTCGCGCAGATGGTTGTGCAGAATTCTCCTCAGGCTAGTACATTGCGATCGATGGCGAGTTGATGTTCGTAAATTGAGCTCATGCTCTCGGCCACAGCAGCCACATTCTCATCTCTGCGCACCGTATTACGACCCATGAGTAGCCCGTGAGTGTTGTCCACTAGCATACCAGTCTCACGAACTTTTTGCACAAATTTGCGTACAGCAGTCGCGGTGGGTGCTTCATTTCGGCCAAAACTTCTTTTTAAAAAACGCACTGTTTGGGCTACACAGCACTCTCTTTGGAAATAAGTTTTCAATATTTCCCAACGTTGTTCAAGCTTAAAGCGACTACGTTCCGCGGAGGTATGATACTGACTTTCTGTCAAGATTTCGAGCGGGAAATAGCTGTCAGTGTCAAAATAACCTATGATTACAAAAAAAAAAATACACTAGATGACCCACCCTGTATAAGTTCTTTCAGGCGCATTATACACGTCGTTAAATTGATCAAGTTGAGTATATTTTCTTAGTCCAGTCAGCTGTGCGAGTTATATCACTTTCACGTCTCGCCTCCGTTATGGCAACAAGTTTATCGCGCCAGACATGGCAGTTGCGTAAGTTACGTTAGTCACATCAACCGATCCTGCTAGTTGGGTCAATTCTATAAGATGCGCCAGTAAGTAGTATTTGCGTCAATTGCTTTAGTTAAGATAATCTCCCCCCGTACTATCAACTCTGTCAGTCGCCTCTCTGGCACTAGTAGCGTCGGTCACGTTCGTAAGTCAATCAAAGTAGTCGCATCCGTCATAGTAACAACGTTTTTCACGCCAGTGGTATCACTTGCTTTAGTGATGTTAGTCAATTACGTTAGTTATGTTGGAACGATAATCGAAGTAGTTTCCATTATGTTAATCTTGTTGTCAAATAGTTGCCTCTGTTGCATCAGTTGCGCCAGGCACATTAAACGCGTCGATCACAATAACCGTGCTCTTTGCGTTAGTTACACTGATCGCTTTATTCCTACAAATCATGGTTTTACCAGTCATGTCATTTGTGCAAGCCGCTTAAGTCATGTAAATAGAGATTTTCACTTGATATCAGTTATGATTGTTGCGTCAGGCATATGAGTTGCGCCACTCACTGCAGTCATATTGGTCGAATCATACGGAAAAAGGAGATGAACTTGGTACTCACTTGGTCGGTTCGCATTTTAATTTATTAATTCAGAGCTTAGCGTACCACGAAATGAGCGATCAAATTAACCCGTTTATGGCCCTTTAAGCTCTTACTCCATGCATACTCGTCTAGTAGTGATATGTATCGAGCCATCACCTTTCGACTGGGATGTCTATCGGACGAGTCTTACCTATAACCCACTTTACCGTCGACACCCTGACATTGGTATTGTGATAAGAGATATAACCCGGAATAATGTTTAAAAAAAATCATTAAAGTAACTGGGTCCTTCGAGGGAAAAAACAGTGCAGAGTACCTGATCCATCTGTGGCCTATTTACGTGATTTTAAAAAAGTGAAGGGCAGAACAACTTTTTCTCCTAAGACCCACTTCCAACCAAAGGTAGGCTTTAAAAAGTATAGTGAATTGCATATAAAAGCAATGCCCAGTTAACTGGAATCGTGACTGTACAAACTGGCCTTGAAAACAGAAACTCCACATAAAAGTAACGCAACCTCAATTCCACGTTTTCCATTCATTCCTTGTTGGTTTCTGTATTTTTTCCCGTCATGTTTTGTTTTTCTGCTCTCGCATTTTGAACAACCCACTTAGTCGAAGCCTTGAAGACTTTCAAAAGATTTTCTTTTGATTAAAGTTTTCAATTATTCCTCTGTCTCACGGCACGAACGTTTTACTTGTTTTCCACTTTGTTCATTTTTTTATTTTATTTTATGCCAAACATCAGCATTTTTTTTTTGCACGCACTACAAAGTAGCAAAGTGAAAAGTGAAAAGCGCGGCGAAAAACCAACAAACATCCTTGAAATACACTCTGGCATTTATGGATAGAATAAAATCAAAGTCTACCGCCAATGATACCAAACAAATCAGAAACTCGGTTGTGTGGGCTTGCCATGGCGGAGTAAGGGGCGAGATCGTGGAACAAGCACTAAGCCATTGAGTATTTTCCATCGCCCAATCAAGGCCATAACGCCAGTTCATAACAGCAAAAAAAAAAAAAAAGTAGCGAACCACCGAGATAGGGAAGGGCATTTCAATTCGGTTTTGGAAACCACATCGAAGGAGTAAGGAAATCTCGAAATTACAAAATCTCGAAATCTCAAAATCACCAAATCACAGAAACTACGGCTTCCAACCCCAATTGCCATTCATGCCCATTCGGGACAGTAGGCCTCTAAAAGAGGTGTCAGGTCTCTAGCTGCAAATAAATTCCTGAAGGAAAAAAAAGGATCAGCACTTGAGATTCAGGACAGGACAGAAACAATCGACCAATCGACGCATTGATTTGATTGTTGCCCGAATATTGCGGCACACTTTGAATACCAAATATATGGTATGTAGGGAGTCCACGCCAGGTTCGTGCATCCGAAGAATTTCAAATGTAATATGGGTCAGGAGCACACACCAGCCGTCACCATCATCGTCGCCGTCGACACCATTCAGGCTGTTCAACATGTTTTTTTTTTTTTTGCATTCCACACTTCTCTTCAATCGTACATTCTTCGGAATGCCGATCCTCGCCCCGGTTCCATCACCACCATGTGTTCTCTATTAGATTCCATATCAATTTATTTCACCCGGAAAGTGAAGTGGAATAATGGTCTGTTATTAGTGAACACAAAACGTCAGACAACCGACGAGCTCTGCACCACATGCGAGGAGGAAGGTTCGGTCTAGAAGCTCTGTAGATAAAAGGATGACCATTGTTAGCCGACCAGGATAAGGATAATAATCAAAAGGAGTGTGGATTGAGTTGGTTCTTCAATGTTTTCCTTTTTGCGATTCGATGAAAAATTGCACCTTTTACGGGGGCGGACGGGTGACAAGCAAGGACGAATGGGTGGAGGCTGTCTTCCTGGCACATGGAATCGAAATGGTTCGGAAAGGTAAAACGCTTTTTACACACAACGACGACGGTGATGGTGGTGTCTGGTGTTCGGTGTCATGTGGAACGATCTGGATGGCAGCAGTGGGCGAATGGATACGATGTCGTCGATGAATTCGTCTTCTATTGATTTTTTATGTGCCACAGAAGTTGTGTTCGGAATGTGATTTCTTGCAATTTACATTCAAGGTGCGATTTCAATTGACTTTTATTTCAACCAATCCTTGTTAGAAGTGCTCTGCAGTCATGGTATCTACTCCATAGTGATACCACTCACGCTGGGTACTATATGTAACACGGGTGCGTAGCGGAGGATGGTGGCAAATCCAATTTGCGTTGGGTACTCTCCAACGATTGTGTGTTGATTAGTTGCTTTGTTTGTTTGGACAAGTAAGTGACAGATGCTTGGCAGGCATTGCGGGGTAGAGTTTCGGTATCACACGAACACAAGTCCAATACCTTCTTGGGGTAGTCGAACTTGAATGGGCTATGATGACGCTTGGTCAAGTGGAATTAACACTTTCAGTTACAAATAGTGGGCGTAGAACTCTTGTGATAGGGAGCAGGTTATGCTCTATTGCCGACTTCTCTTGGTACTTTCTAACACCTACATTCGGAATGGAACGCATTGTAAGCAGTAGTAGAAAATGTAGCCCTTCCATCTACTTACGAATACATTCAACAAGTAAGCATTGGCCTAAAAGGAAACTGATGAAGAATAGTTGACAGACCCACTAGCGTCAAGCGCTTGATAGTGCCTAATTTACAATGCATATAAGGGGTTCAGGGTTAAGTAAAAAAGGGTGCTTGGTTTCGAAACATTTTCAGAATATTATTGAAGAACTCTGCGAGTTGCCCAATAAGAGTTTAAATCAATGGAAAAACTTTTTATGAAAAATAAGGCTGTTATTGATTTTTTTTTAAATGAAAAGGTTTTTAAATATGACGTCTGGTATTTGACTCGAGGAAAGGAGTTTCATTGGATTCGGTGAAACTTACTATTTGATGTGGACTTTGAGCAGGCGGTCTCATTGGACAATACATCTACCGAAACTATAATGGCCAATGGTGATGAGAATTAAATATGTGTGGCCTCAATTGAACAACATGAGTTTGGGGTTTCAACAAATTTGCGTAAAGCGCGATACATCGGACAATAAATAACACTTCTCAGAACACATTATTTGTAGATGGGATTATGTGGAGTGACCTCAAAAATCGTATAATTTAAGGCCCATCGATTTTTCTTTTCTATTGTTATTTCAAGTCGCAGTTTTATGGCAACAAACAATGAAAACTGAAGTACAATGTCATTCCCGCATTGGTGAGATCTTGTCTGACATACATATATGTATGTAGGATGAGCTATCGCAACAACGCATCAAACAGACCAACACACTATACATATAGATCGCGTGACATGACAGACGACCGTTCACCATCGGGCGACCCAACGGCACAATATATACACAACATCACGCCACCAGGCAACTGAGCAACGCAGCGAACGAACTAACACGCAAACATACACGATGACATAGGGTACTAACAGACAGCGGGATAGTTTGCGCTTGGGTAGGGAGTAGAGTTGAATGTGTACCAGAGTAGGTCAGTTGCTTGTAGAACGCCGGAGAGTTTAGACGCCAACAGCCACCCTAACTTGTAACTTTTAACTATTATAAATATGTAATTGTGAACCTCTTTGCTTAAATAAAATAAAGGTAAGCCAATCCCACATACATATATGTATGTATAAAGAGTCATACAAAATTGGAGCTTTCGTATCTAGTCCTGTAAACATAACCGCGAAGGCCATTTGGGTGACATCATTTTTATGGTACTGAATGTACTTTAATGCGCAAAAAAGTTTTATGTCTCACCTAAACTCTTTTCATTCAGCTTAATAGTTTAGGCATCTTTAATGAAAAAGAAGGAAAACAAATTTAGTAACCAAGTAAATCATTTCACAAATTCCCGATTCGGCTCTGCGTACATGTTTATTGCAATGTGGCCTCATCTTAGTCAAATTAAACGTTGTCCATTTTTATAGTTCCAATTTCAAGTGAAAAAAAAATCGGTCAACACGACACAATCCATTACTAAAATGGTCGCAAAAGCCTCACTTTGGAAGAAAAAAAGCCGAAGAACACCATTGCGCCAAATTGGAAGATGGAAAGGTTGTTCCCGTAGTTTTCTCGGATTTTCGAAGACAATTCCAGAACGTACTCTGCGAAAAGTTTCCGCGTAATTTTTGTAGAACATTTGGAGAACATTTTCACCTCAATCAATTCATGTACAGATATTATGATGCCGTTCTGATTTTTGCTTCCTAGAGCTCATTAAAATGATAAAACAATATTTGTAGTTCAGCAATAAAGTGAATTTTAGAATGACACTTTTTGCTGGATGATCCTTACTAATTTGATTTCAGAAAAATTCCTCAAAAATTGTAGAAGAAAGAAATGTTATCCACTTTTTCACGAAAAAAATACGGTAGAAGTACCTACCGTTATTTATAATGCCTAAAATTTAGTAAATAAGTTAAAATACCAAGAAGGTGCTTTAACTTTTGCTTCTGACCATTATATCCTATTTAAGTTTTTTTTACAGGCCATTTGAAACTCGAAAATTCAGAACCTCATTGCCAAGACTCTCTGGCATGAGTGTGCTCTTTCCGTGTTTTGCCGTTCTCTCTCTTCTAGTTTCATCCTTATATTGTCCGCCAATCTACGAGGAGACGGTATTTTTTCGACGGGTTTTAGCACTCATTATCCGTTTGACTATTCGTCCACTGTCCATTCGTTCTATATGTCCTGCCCATCTTAGCCTTCGCAATTTTATTACTCAGACAATGCTCGAGGCTGAACAGTATTCCTTAAGATTTCCTTAAGGATCCTATTTTCAAAGAGCCGAAATCTATTTTCCGTAAGTGTTATTGGCATAATTATGGTTTTGCGACGTCTAGATCGATCCGGGTAGATCAGTGACCATATATTCAGATATCTCTTCGTTTCCTGCCATTATTATACTTTCAGCGTTTTTCTTAACTGTTTCTTCACTATCTCATTACATTACATAATCTAGCACCAAATTAAAAAAGAAGTATTGACTAGGTGTCTCATTTTTGTAACCCAGTTCCAGAGAAGGCACCTCTTACTTTAACTTGCCTTTTGTTTCCCTTTAGGCTTGTTTCAGTCTCTTCAAATTTTTCGCTTGTCCTACAAGGATATGATACGATAATTTTCGATCGGTTTATAGAGTAAAACGCCTTTTTCAGAATCTACGAATAGTTGGTAAACCGCTTCGTGGAATTCTCATTTCTTTCCTGGACACTGCCGTATATTGAAAATCTCTGCACACGCGTAATGGCTCCTGGTAGTTCCCCATTATTTCTTTTGCATGTGATGACGACGGTTCCTACGGTTCACACAACCGAAGAGGTGATAAATAAGATTATCACAGCGGATAAAGTATCATGAGCAATAAATTCGTTCAAACCCTTTAAATCTCCGGGCCCGGACGATATCTTGCCAGCGATGCTTCAAAAAACACAGATCCACACTGTACCCCATCTCGTAAGCATTTTTTCCAATTGCCTGCGAACGGGGTACATCCCAACACAGTGGAGAGAAATTAAGGTAATTTTCATACCTAAGGCAGGTAAGCCATCCCATACTGCCGCAAAGGACTATAGGCCAATTAGTCTCTCGTCATTTCTATTAAAAACCTTGGAGAGACTCCTTGACCTATACATCAGAGGACTCACAAATTCACGAAATCTATGCAACACTCAACACGCCTACCTCAAAGGCAGATCAGTGAAGAGTGCTCTGCATAGTGTTGTCCGTGAGATTGAGGGCTCGCTGTATTTAAAAGAGTTTACAATGGCAGCCTTCCTCAACATAGAGGGGGCCTTCAACAATGTAAACACAGAGGCCATAACAACAGCTCTTGAGGACATAAAAGTAGACAAATCCATTGTAATCTGGATTGAGAATATGTTGAAGAACAGAATCATCAATGCAGACATTGGACACAGTTCTATAAGGAAGGTGACAACTAGAGGCACACCACAAGGAGGAGTTCTCTCCCCCCTACTGTGGCTTCTTACAGTCAACAAGATCCTCAAATTCTTTATGGAAAAAGACACAAAGATCATAGCGTAGGCGGATGACCTGGTTATTTTGATAAAAGGTAAATTTCTACCAACTATCAGTGAGCTAATGGAATCTGCGCTTAGTGAACTCTCTTCGTGGGCAAGACAGAACGGTCTGAGAATAAACCCCCAGAAAACCGAGCTGGTCTTGTTCACCAGAAAAAGGAAAATTTCGATATTTGCCCCCCAAAGTTGGAGGGTACTCCACTCAAACTCAAAGCGGAAGCAAAATATCTAGGCATCATTCTTGACTCCAAACTCTCCTGGAAAAAGAACCTGGAGGAAGGATGAAAAAAGGATTGAACGCTTTTTATGCATGCAAAAAGACCTTCGAAAAAAGATGGGGCTTGCAACCGTACATCATTCATTGGATGTACACAGCAATCATCAGACCCATTTTAACTTATGGGGCCCTAGTCTGGTGGACTGCTAGCAGCACAAAAAGCTATATGAACATGCTCAGCAAAGTACAAAGGTTAGCAGCTGTTTGTACAACGGGAGCCATGAGAAGCACGCCGCAGGCAGGGTTGGACTTCTTCATCTCCTCCCCCTGGATCTTTTCATAAAAGGCTACGCTGCAAAGAGCGCTCTCAGACTAAGAAAGTCCCCTCTGTG
The DNA here is from genome assembly GCA_958301585.1 of Merodon equestris. Taxonomy (NCBI): domain Eukaryota; kingdom Metazoa; phylum Arthropoda; class Insecta; order Diptera; family Syrphidae; genus Merodon; species Merodon equestris. The sequence goes on along the minus strand of OY284416.1, from coordinate 38,808,519 downwards.
GAAGCAAGCCAACTATGGACATGCGACCATATTTAAGATAATAGACGACCTGGGAAGGAAACATGGTTTTAGTAGCCTCGCAGCTACGACCGACTATATTCGCCCCCAAAATGACTTCTCTCTCAGTATACCTATCCTTTTCCCCGACAGAGAAGAGTGGCTATCAAACGCCGTACTCAACGACCATGAGATCACCCTCTTCACCGACGGATCGAAAATGGACACAGGCGCTGGGGCCGGTTTTACTCTGATACCCTACACAAACAGGAATCATTCAGACTTCCTAATCTGTGTAGCGTGTTCCAAGCAGAAATCCTGGCAATAGAGAAAGCAGCTAAACACCTACAGGTAGCCGATATCCCACCATCTGATATCGCCATTTTCGTAGATAGCCAGGCTGCACTGAAGTCAATAGAATCCTGCATAACGAGATCAAAGGCCGTCAAGAAATGTCGCGACTCACTGAAGTCCATCAGACACCATATAGTTAAACTCTGCTGGGTCGCGGGCCACAGCTCAATCGCAGGGAACGAAAGAGCAGACGAACTGGCCAGGCAAGGTTTTGAAATGGACATCAGCGAAGCGGACATGTCATTGCAACCACCGATCAGCGCTTTATACCGGATCATAAACGACACAATTATCAAAGAGGCCAACTCGTCTTGGCTTACAAGAAACGACAGCTACACGACAAGATCATCGTGGCCAGAGCTCAACGTCGGAAAAACAAAGAAGCTCCTGGCGCTGGACCGTAACTCGATCCGTATGCTCGTCGGGGTGATCACAGGACACTGTCCCATTGGAGCAATGCTCCGGAAATGGGACTCGGGATCCAACGATCTCTGCCGGAGCTGCGGCGATGAGGAAGAAACCGAGACGATCCAACATCTGCTCTGCCACTGTCCAGCTCTCCAGAATCGACGCCTAGTGTCGCTAGGCCAAAGATTCTTTACAGAGATTGCGGACGTGGCTAATGCAGATATATCGGATCTTCTAAGATTCATCAAGAGCACGGGGTGGTTTCAGCCACCACGTGATAGGACAGGTTAATTTTATGTGTACCCACACAAACGAAGGGAATCACAATGGGCCTCTTGGCCTCCGAGTGGAAGTGATGTCCAACCATCACACTCCCCTTCTCAAACCTAACCTAACCTTAGCATGTGATGTCAGTCGGTTTAAGAGAATATTTGACAACACTTGTTACAACTTGATAGCAGTGATATTCCTCGTTAATTTAGCATTGTTTTCGGTCACCCTTTTGAAATGCGGGAATAGTGACTGGGTTTTTCCATTACTAGGGTATAGTTCATTGTTCCATACGTTTGTGATACATCCATGTTACTTCTCTGTTAATTCCTTTCCAGCCGCCTCCTGTGGCCTTGTTATTCTTATGTCGATGGAAGGCTTCCTTTTCTTCTTTCATGCTTGCTAGCTGAATTTCTACTGCAGTTCATCGATTTCTCTTCCATTGTAGATGCGCTGATCGGGACTGGTATCTTTTTGGTACAGCCTTTAGCCTTGCCCACAGTGCTTTTGTGTGTTTTAGCCGCACCTTCTTCTTGAATGAAGGAGATGGCTGACTACCTTTCGTAGGGTTTGAAGTCTTAGAACATTACAAGTTTTAACTTTTTCTCGTATTCTTCGTCCAAACAAGGCTTTTCTTTGGAGGCCTTGCAATAGCCTAGTTTGCTCTCCGCTGGCTTCTTGACAACATTTTTTATTGTTTGCCATACTGCTTTTATCTGTCTTGCTTCGTCGTAAGAGTCTATGCCAACTAGTAGGGCGAACCGGTTATTAATTTCGTCTTGATATTGATGCTATGCGGATATCTTTTAACTTTCTTCTAATTTTGGCGATGGTTAGGATATAGTCTGAATCACAATCCGCTGCTCTGTATGCTTTAACGTTTAGTATGTTGGTATGCTATATCAGAAAATGATCAATTCTGTTGTGCGTTACTCTATCCGGTGATGTCCAAGTAGCCTTGTGTATTTTCGTATGCTTGAATATTGTAGTTTTCGCGATCGCATTGTTTGAGTTGGCGAAACTTATTGTCTTTCGTATCTTCCGATCACTTCGAAGAGCGAGTCACAAGGTGGCGCAAAATTATTCATCGAATTCCCTACTCAGCATCCGAGATGATCAACCCAATGCCCAAAAGTATTAAAGTCCGGAGTGTTGTTTTAGGCTTGGTACCATCTACTGATGATATCAGACCAGGAAGGTAGTAAATTAATTAGCCTAACAAAGCTAGATTTAGAAAATTTTCTCTAGCATTAAGGAAGGTTTAAGAATTTGGGAATAAGAAGAAGAAAAATAAAAATAATAAAAATAGACATTTGACTCTTTGAATTCCAGTATCTTCAAGATTGTTTTTTAGGAAATACCCAAACCATTACAAAGTCACCGCCATGTTTGACTATGGCAGCCATGTCCGGTTTCCTCCGTACCTTGAAAGCAAATTCAATTCGCGTTTTATGATTCACATTGCTTATGAAAAAATTTTTTTTGGTGATGGATAAACCGTTTTAATCGGCAATATGTGGGACACTGCGAATTTTTTCTTTAGCGGTCTCTGATTGCAGATTTTGGGGAACCTTTTTCAAGATCATTCCTTAGTTTTCGAACAATAATCCGATTTCCAACTTCAGTAAAGGCAAGTGGCCCTCCACTCCAAGCTTTTCTGTTCTAACATAGGTTCTACTACTTTTTTACTTTTTTGTATCTTTGCGAGGTTTTTATGGTAATCGAATTGATTTCTCTTTTTTAGAAAATGTTATTATTACATTTTTGAGGCCTATTGAGAGATATTTTCCACGCGATATAATTTCTATTGGATATATAGGAATTCGTAGAATTTGAGAGAAGAACTCCTCGACTTCAGATGTAATCCATAAACGAACCATGTCTTCCAATTCTCATGAGAAGTAAGATTCTCCTCGGACAGGTAATAGGCCATCGATCGAAATAATCGGAAGGAACAATATCTGAAGAATATGGCGGGTGGAATAGGATGTGAGAACGGACGAATGGACGAAGGTGGCCTGCTGGGTCGCGTGTCTGGCATTTTTGTTAATCTACCAAGTATCAACAACCTTTTATCAAGGCCATATACATGTGAAATTCAATACCACTTGAACAGTAGCTGACTTACATTTTTAACGAACTTTGCAAATTAGTAGTTATATAAGGTGCTAATTGTCCATTTGTGTAAAAAGAAAACTTTTATCCTTATTAATAGAGTGTTTCATGCTGCACCTTCTCACTCTGGATGATGGCTGGACCTGCTTGACATCTTATCCATAGTATTAAGAAACATGAAGTATGACACAGAGGAACTTAAAGCCTGCAAAGAGAATGGACAAAGACAGAGCTAGGTCACCAATAACTTCATTGTATACTCACAGAGCCAATGCTTTTCAGAGACAGTATTAAAAACTTCATGCCATTCAAATGCACCGGCTTTTGAGAGCGATAAATAGCGAAACTAACGTCCTTAATTAGTTGCGAATTTTTCTTCCGGTCACCATAAGGAAGGAGCAGTTCCCAGTTGCACATGTAGTATGAGTTTGCCAGTTCGCCTGCCTGAAAAGACCATCATTATTTGGATTCCATAGTTCCCCAATACCTACAGCATCTGTATAGCGCTGGCCAAATGTTCCAAGCACCAGAAATTCCGAGCTTTGACACACCAACCAGAAGGCATATTGAAAGGTTGCGATGCTAAGATTGATCTAAAGTCATCACAACTGGAAAATTATCAAAAATCACTAGTAGATGAAAGAAATCTACCCTAGCCAACTGGAATGCCACCACGCATAAAAGAAATGTTCCAAAGGTAACTACGATGAAGATGGTTGGACTCAAAAATGCCTGTAAGTCCTTGGAGAATCTGCGAAATACAATTTAAATATTATTTAAAAAGAAGCTTTTTTATAGTACAAGCCTACCTGTCCAACTGTTGTTGCTTCTTTATGATTGCCTTCAGCTTGTTCCTAAATATTTCATGGAGCTCATTCCATTCTTCATGATGATCTCTTCGCATTAACGTCCTTACAGTGCTTTCATGGAGTTGTTCCAATTCGTCCTGCAACACTTTATACCTCAAAGCGCAATAATTCAAGGTGATTCCAATGAAGCATTCATCGGCGCCCATCAACGTTACCGAAGAAAATCCCACCCATCCAGTGTACAACGAGGTGAAGGCGTACATCCAAGATTCCTGAGCGTCATAACTAAACTGCATCCGATACAGATATGGCTTATTACGCGAAGTCGGATCTCTAGCAACAATTACCGCAGCTCCCAAGTAAATTAAGATCAAAGGTAGACTCCAGGACGTTGCCGTCATATAAACCACCCGTAGATCGCGTTCGCAGTACTTGTGAAGTTTTGCATCCTCCGATCTAGAAAATACCATCTCGTAACACACATTTACAGCAACTTTTCAAACCAACTTAGGAACATAGATCTGCTCAAAGAACTTCTCCACGACATCCCTCATCTGATTACGACGAATCATCATGTTCAGGATCCTTATAGCAAATTGCGTTCCTATAAACGTTGTGCACAAGCACTCGGCGATATTAGCAACTTCCCCTTGATGCCCGCTGATGAACTTAAACTCTGCGTAGACTGTTCCGCCATAGGCTAGGAGGAAGAAAATAGCCAGGCAGTTAACAACCACTGATTCCCACGTGGGACTGTCACGGGACATTGGCCAAATCCAGTTGAGTTTAAACGCCAAAAACGGAAATGGCAATTTGACGGGCTTTCCATCGGCGGTTCTCGGAACATAGAATCCCATTGTATCGTGGTCTTTATCCCTATTTTCCAGAAATCAATCGAATTCGGTAGGATCCTTGGGCTTTTTATATTATTCGACCGAAAGGGATGGATTGAATTTTTAATAATCGGCCAATCGGCGCGTTTATTCTAAATCGGCTTCGGTTATTGAATTCATAATTGAAAAAGGGATTCGTCCATGATTGCTCCTGAATTGTTGAATACACTCATGTTTTATTGACAGAAAGCTAAACGGGGTAGCGACTGTAATTGTCCGTCTGGTTGAAAACTCGAAAGGATATTTGGTTTCGCGCTTTTGGTAGAGACAATTAAAAATAACAAATAAAATCGGATAAAATTGGAAGGACGAAAAAGGGACTAATTAGAAAAATAAAAAATTAAACCACAAAGACCTGGGTTTCTCCTTCAATGAACATGTAGGCAATTAAATGCCAGTGACAACGGCAAGTACAGGTTTTAGGAAGAATAAATGGAACGGGGACATATCATACTGGGCATCACTATCCCTTACCAGCGGTTCTTCGAGAAGGAGCTGTGGGTTCTTCCATTATCGACGAACAAGGGGTGTTATTTTAAACTAAGCGTCATTGTTAAATTGTCAACACTCCACTACTATTTTATTAATTTTTGATAAGTTGAAAGAGTGAAAAATTACTTTACTTAAAATTTTGCCGAAAAGTTTCGTAGAGTTCGTACAGCTTCTAATCAGTACCAAGCTTCTTCTTGTGGGCCGTGAGTTTGTTCTATAAAGTAATCTGAAGATTTCAGCTCGCGTTCGTTCAGAAAGGTAAGCTGAACATATCGTTGCGGTAATCGGCAGTGTGACTTAAAACCCAGGTTTCTCTGTTTCTAGACTACCCTAGGAATAAAGATCTTGGGTAAAAACTGCAATACTGAACCTGGCAAACCACTCTTTTCCTTCGGTAATTGAGTGCTGAAAATTGGTGGACAAAATCATAATTTTTTATACAAAATTATTCTGAGTGATGAAGCCCATTTCAATTTGTCGAAGTATCTAACCAAACAAGATTGTAGCTTCGAAAACCCAAGAAAAATAGTAGAACTACCTCTCCGTCCACGAGTGACAATTTAGGGCGGTTTTTGGACTGGCGGCGTAATTAGGCCATATTTTTTTTTTGGAAAACCATGTGGGTTTAATCGTTTCTGTTAATGGTTTATCGAATGATGTTGATTAACTTTTTTAAGACAGAAAATAGGGTTATGGAGATGAACGGCTTTTATTTTCAGCAGGACAGAATCATATACGAGTTTTGTACCAAACACCTTGAGATATTTATCGATATCGGGAATTCAATTGGTCAGTGATAAACTTTACTTTGGCGTTATAATAGAGATAGGATCCATGCCAATGTAGCATTATGTATTCATACCCAAGGAGAAATCAGAGTAGTTTCCCCTGAAAACGTGATAAACAACTTCATCAAAAGAAAGACTTCATGTAGACAGAATTCAGACAGATATCTGATGAATATTGTATTTCGCTACCAAACCTGAATCTCAACCTATAGACTGAAATACAATTATCCCGACTTTTCAATAAAAATATTGCATTTTTCTACAGATTTAAAATGACACTTCTTGCTGGATGACCCCTTTCTTTATTGCAGCCATGGAGTACAATTCTAATTTTGATTTAAAAAAATCAAAGATGGTAATTTCTATCATTCTTAACCTACCGTATAACTTGGGTTTTCCACAGACGGAATGATTATGGTTCGTAGAAGAAAAAAAATTGCTTATGGATGGAAATGCCCATTAAAAGCTATGGGAAAGAGGGAAGTAAAGAGTGTTTTTTATAGAGGTATAGAACTTTGAAATAGAATAAAACAAAATTGATTTCTTTAAATTGACATGAAATTGACTTTATTCGAAAGATAATCTTCTAACATTATAATTTAAATGTAATTTCTGGCATATGACCGCCACGGCTGGCTCGGACGTAGTCTAATCTGGAGGTCCAATTTTCGATGATTTTTTCCAACATTTGTGGCCGTATATTGGCAATAACGCGGCGAATGTTGTCCTCCAAGTGGTCAATCGTTTCGGGTTTATCGGCGTAGACTAGCGACTTCACATATCCCCACAGAAAATAGTCAAGCGGCGTTAAATCGCACGATCTTGGAGGCCAATTCACGGGTCCGTCACGTGAAATTATGCGGTTACCAAACGTTTCTTTCAATAAATCAATTGTGGCACGAGCTGTGTGACATGTTGCGCTGTCTTGTTGAAACCACAGCTCCTGCACATCATGGTTATTCAATTGATGAACGAAAAAGTCAGTAATCATGGCTCTATAGCGGTCACCATTGACTGTAACGTTCTGGCCAGCATCGTTTTTAAAGAAGTATGGACACCCATAAAGCACACCAAATAGTCAGTTTTTGTGGATGTAACGGTGCCTCAACATACGCTTGAGGATTATCATCACTCCAAATACGGCAGTTTTGTTTATTGACGTATCCATTCGTTGACGAATGACTCCGAATGAACTTATAACAAACTGTGAACTGTGTTCGAAACAATATACACAGAATCACAAATACCCCCAAAAATATTATGGAATGATCACCGAATCCATGGATGAATGAAGAATTAATTGAGTGTTGCAAAAAAAGAGACAAATTATAAAAGAATTGGCTATCAAAACTTTAAGACAGCACAAGGGAAATAGAGTACAAAACATATAGAAATATGTATAGTCAATAAAAAATTGCTGAATGCCAAAAACTTGTTTTTCAAAAATAAATTCCCTGAAAACAAAAATAATATCCAGAAGATATAGGGTTCGCGCAGGTTCAAGAGTTACGCTCTTATTGTGTTTGTCACACAACCTGGATGGGGTGCAGATGGTTTGTGTCAAAGATGTTTGTTCACTACTCTCCGGGGGTGGTTTTCCTAGATAGGATTCGAGAGATTCAACTGAATTTGTCGCGTTGGTTGTAGTTCACGGGAACTTATTTTGTTTCCATGTCATTAAGGTGTTGTATTGGAAATGCACACACGGAAAATGAATTTTGAAGTGATCCTATGCTGCGAGTGTTATGCCTTCGTCAGCATTTTTTGATCATCTCTTATTCACAACTGATGTTGTTGCACGGTTTTTCCGTATAGGAATTGTTCTTGGCTATGGACAGACCTTCCGCTGAACAGTCGGTGATGATTACCATTGCACTACGACCACATTGCGGAATCCAACATTTTGAATATACATATTTCTTAAGCATCTTGAATTTTTCTCAAATAAAAATCACTGTCCCTCCACCTTTCATCTTAAAACGTTCCTCTTTATCAGACAATCATTTAGTTTTCAATTTCCTGAAACGCAAGGAATGTTCGTGTCCAAATCAGAGACAGAAAAATGAATCAAAAAAGAACAACGAAAACAAGCACTTAAGAATCAACAATAAAAGAAAAGTAGTCAAAAGGACATTCGATTCGTATTACCAACAAGCAAGTGAAGCCGTTGGCATTGTTACATCTCTGCGTTCTGTGTTTTTACGCCAATCCTCGGTTTAAGTCACTCGCGCGCTGTACAATTTCGTGCACCATCAACCGTCATCTCGCCATGTCGAAGTAATAGTTCAACTCCATCCTGCCCGGTGGGCAATATCCTTAAAACCGATATTCGTCATTGTTTTTTCACAGTCAATAAAACTAAAGGACAATGTAAACGTGAAACAATTTAAGCGGACCGGGAGTCATTAAAGGGCAAACAAAATCCGAGGAACAAAGCGGATGCAGAGGGCAACAGAGAAAAAAAATGTGAAATGTGATATTGGAAGGAGTGAACGGAGGACATGTCAACCGCACACAGAGCGGGACATGTCACATCAGCGGCATACAGCCGTAGGACCTTATAAGCTATAGTTCCATGAAAATATCCTGTACATGTATGGAAGAGTGTAAGGAAAAAAATACCAAATTTCCCGCGACGATTTGAAATCTTCTTTCCAGAATGGACACACGAGGATGGTATTGGATTATTGCCTCAAAATGCACGAAGCTCGGTAGGTTGCATACACGTGCGGCGGGTATGGCATCGGCGGTCTGTGGCAATGGTGTGCATGTTGTCCGACAAGATGCTTCCATTAAGCCAAGTGGAAAATCTCGTTTGTCATCCATCGATTCTATATACCGGCATCGTACTGTCAAATCCAGGACATCGCTGTCACTGATGCCTTGACATTGTTGTAAAATATTCATCCCCATCATAAATTGTCCGATCTCTCCCCCATTTCGGTACTCTGTAGCCTGATCTACTCTTTAATACTGTCGATGGCAGGTCGGTCTGTCGCATCCGATGGATTGGATACTCCATTAACGCGACTAGGAGTGCTCCGAATGAAGGCTGCTTTCTCCTTTATCGGGTACACGGAATGACAGTGACTCCGTCGTGGATCCAGTTCGAGTGATTAAGAGGGAATCGAATCGATACTAACGCCGTGATGCCCAAATGCTGTTCTCTTGTAAGCTGTCACAGTGTGAGCTGTGAGCTCTTCGATACGATGCTTCGTGGTCAGCCATCAATTTTCCTTCTACTCTGCCTACATGCCCGTACGGATGCGTCTGCAAGCGCATGTGGAATAAAGTCACTGACAGAGAAGTCACTCAGAATCTGCATTTGGGTTTGATTCGTGATTGGTTCACTCGCTCTAGAGTGGTCCATTTTCCCGTACTCAGTGTTCGGTGGGTGATACCCGATGCTGGATGCTTCAAGCTCGCCTGTCACCGCAGGGCATCAATCACGAGTGGAAATTTGCCTCAATCTTGTCGGTTTCCGTCTCCGTGATATGCACTCATGCATCGTCACCTCTGCTGGAACCTTTACCTCCCGTTACTTTTTTATGTCCTTTGCTATCCGTAGTACCATATCATCATCTCATTGTCGCTGTCGGGAGCCCAGGATTAGGATGAGGGTTTAGGTACTCACACCAAATGTGAATTCAAATCCGATGGTAAAGAGATGATCCTTCAGAGAAGACTCGGTTGGGTTTCCTTTATTATCCTGCATATCAGCATAACTTTATGGCTCGAGTTAATATTGCTTAACACCTTTCAGCACTCATGACATCGTTTAGGATGGTTGCTTCAACTTTAGGATGATTTCGCCGGATTCCGGAACGCATTTTACGACGGTTCTATGTTATATGTACCATGTACTTGTATTTTCAGTTTGCCGGGTGTAGAACCTCTCAACGTGTGTGCTCCTTTTTACCCTTTGTCCTTCATTCGAATTGTGCTGAATTGCTGAAGTGGTAGCAAAAAAAAAAAACAAAAACCAAAGCTTAAGCCGATGGACGCATGGAATGTGGGCTAAAAGAAAAATTGAATGAATGGAAAAACGAAAGAAAAAAAACCACCCATCGTGTATAGAATTCATTTCATAATGGCATCGGATGGACGAATGGATGGAGATCCATTCTCATCTCCATTCAGTCATCTTTCGGGAAAGATATGGCACAACACTTCGTTACGATTCATCATCGTCATCACAACAAAGGAGCCAGAAATGAGAAGACATGTGTGAGTTTGTGGTACGGCACCCATATGGAATTTTTTATTTGCCGGTAGACTGAATAGGATCGGATAGGCATTGGTGGTCCTTTCCTACCCATATTCAGCTGCATTCGGCAGGCTGTTACCTTTCATTTTGGTGATGGAACTACGTGGTGAATGGCATAATGGCGTTTGAAATCTGAGAAGGAGTTGAAATTATGACTCTTTTTCATCGCATTATGGAAGGAGCAATGAAATAATATTTCAGCTGAAACGGATCAGGATCAATGTTGGGGATAGTTGCTGTTTTTTTTTCTCGAGAATACGGTCAACCTCTCCAACTTCTGTGCTGTGAATGATGTGGCGGTTAAGTTGGGAGATATTATGTTTGGGTGAACGTTTTAATTCTCAGAATTGAGGTCTGGTTTTCAGAGTGAAAAATCCTCTACTCCCCCTTGGACATCATAAAAGAGTGTGTTTGTCCGAGCCGGATGCAAGGGTGGAGGCGTATAAAAAGCATGATTTTGAGTATAAGTTGGCTTTTGTAGTGAAATATGTACTTAGGCGGGGAGAAGCATGAATGTGTTTACTCATGCATGCTCTTATTTCTAGGAGAGTTTCTTTGTAGGTTATTTCCCACTTAACCACTTTCCAAAAACTCACAACTGTTGTTGCTGAATACCTCAACACCTAGTTTTTCTGAGTTTATATGGTATTCTGGACACTACACAATCAAAGACTTGAGGAAGTTTATTCAGCCCCAAGCGCGGTCCAAATAATACGAGGCAAAAAATAAGGTGGATGTTCTCGAAAAATATTTATTTATTCGTCAGGATCTATTCGCTCCTCTCCAAAGTAATTGATTGGGCTTTGGTTTCGACTTCGTAACCATATATCCCTGTTACATTTGAAGTGATGACCGTATTCACCATATCTGGTTCGTCATTCTCGTCATTCTCGTCATTCAACAGCCAATAGCCAACAGTCCAATGACCTTAGCAACCCCTCATATAGTGATTCGGCGATTCTCGTTAACAATTTTCTTCACGTTTCCATCCGTGCTGGGGCGTCCATGGTGGGCATCGTCATTAACATTTTCTCGGCCATAATGAAGAGAGGGTGCCACCAGCGAAAAAGCACACCCAAACACGTTTAACCGTTATATCTGTAAAAAAATAAACTGATTAATAAATTTGTCTGAAAATGTCAACATATGTTTAGGGATAACAAAAAGAAATGTATTTATGGTAGATAACGAAATTCAAAAAGTCACCTTATTTATTGAACACACTTGGTAAATTTAGGTCTTGCATTTGCACATGTTGTACACATACGAGCCGTAATTGATTTTTAGGATTTCACCCCATTTTTAATACCTGATAATTAATGACTGCTTAATATGATACACGTCTAAGTCTTACCTTCGAATTTGAAGTTTTTGAAATTGACCAAATAAAATATTTTTTGTTTTGTTTCAAGTTGGTAGAAAATCACAAAACCATTTGCTTACAGCTGCCCTTTGCCTTCCATACACTTTGTAAGCCATTCGTTGTTGGCGCTATGTGAAATACCGAAAGCTAAAATTAAACAGCGCATTGAAATGGGCTTCGAATTTTTGATGCACGATGCTACTCCAACGATGAACAACGTAAATGTAAATGTTAAAACCGTTTAATGGAAAAAAAATCTTGTAGTATTTTGAACTAGTAGTGCAATAAAATTTGCATCGTTAGACTTATTAATATTTTGCTTTTAAGATATTATTATTAGTACCGTCCATTCGAACTCCGAAGTTCGGAGCCTCGTTGACAAACCTTCGCCAAGCTTACCTGTCAACAGATGCTCTCTTTCTTTTGCTGTTCTGCTCCATTGCTTCTAGTGTTATGCATTCATGTGTGTGGCGACGTTGATGTGACGGATGCCGTACGTTTTTGCTTGCGTTGCATTTGATGCATTGCCACTATCTACGTTTGACTGTCGCAAGGGGACAAATGTTTTGTTTGCGTTAAAGTTTTCCTTGTCGCCGTATTGGTTGGGTGTGGCATTCACGAGCATCGGTGTCGGGTTGCGAACGCTTGGATATCGCCCACATAATATGATCCTTGGACATTCGGAGGAGAGTTCTTCTTCGACTGTCCAACGCGTCACTACTGTTTAATGTACATTCCGATAAATAAATAAATTGTTAAAGAGTTATTATTGTTAACTTATTTAAATGTGGTGATAGTTAAAATTGATAAGGAATGTGGTCGCGCGTAACACTAGGTTCATACTTATATTCTAAGCCCAATCACCTTCCTGGCAGTCTTTTTCTTCTAACTGTTCCTCGACGTGTCCTGCCCGTCCTAGTTTTCGTGATTTTATTACTCTGACAATGCTGGGAGTTAAATAGAATTGATTCTGTAGTTTTCTCTTTTTATAAACAGGACGAACACTGTTTTCCACCATAGGTCCTCCTGGGACCAAGTCTCATTGATTTTGACATTGCGGGGCAAAAGAGTTCATTTGAGTATGCTTGTTAGTTAAAGGATCTCCAAAAGGTGAACTCAAAACAAAAAACCTGAACGGGAAATAGAACTTCCCCCAACTGCTCGACTTTAAGGTTAAAAGAGAAAAAACAAAATATTAATTTTACCCTAATTCTCGAGCTCTCGCTTAGAATTAACTTATCACCTAAACTGCATTTCGCAGGAAACCCATCGTTCGCACCTACTCTATAACGTAGACAACGTAGACCATAAGGGCATGCACACCATAATTAGCCTTTTATTTATTTCGATTTTAATGTCGTTTTTGACAGCCAATACGGTTCCCATGCATTCGAACTCGTCCATTTTCTCAATGCTTTTATGGAGTACAATGTGCTAGGCTTGGATCGATCCAAGTCGTGACCATATATTTGGTTTTCTGCATACCTTACTTGGGACTTTCTATATTCCTTTTAGATGTTTTCTCATGATTTTTCAGCAGGTCCAGGTCGTCAGCCTAAACTAGGACGGATGTGATTCTATTATTCTGGAACTATTGACCCTTCTCATTTTCTTGTTAATTATAGATATAGTGGTGACGGGGCGTCTCCTTGTTCAAGTCCTTCACGTATATGTTTCAGATAGCGCCTTTCCCACTTTAAGTCGTCCTATATTTTCCTCTGCGTAAACTTCAATTTCATAAACTTCAAGGTTCCCAGCCTTACAAGGACATGATACTTTTTCGACCTGTCTATAGAATTAGATGTCTTTTTAAATTCTATTCTGTTTCATGGAGTTTTAATTTCTTCTCTAAAATCTGTCGTATAGTGAAATTCTGGTAACTCGTCAAAGGGTCCCTCTTGAAGCCACGTTGACAGTCTCCGATTATTTCCTTAGAGTATGATGTTAGTATGATATCTGACTGCACCTTGAAACAACTTGATAGCAGCGATGTTCTTCGGAATTGTTGTATTGCGTTCGGTCAGCCTTTTAATTACGGGAATGATAACTGAGTCTTCCATTCCTCGGGGATAGTTTTATATTTTACTTCTCTGTTGATTTTTTTCCTGTATGTTTTATTAATTTCGATGATAATAAGTCGAATTCGTCGGTCCGTTTTTCTTAAATTGGTTGCTTGCTTCCGCAGGAAAAAAGTGACAGATAGAGGCGCAGAGCTGGTGACTAAACACTACGCACACTCGCATCACTACAACAATACACCATTGTTATTTATGTTTATTTATGTTGGTTTTAAAAAAATTTAAATGTTGGATTTAAGGAGCTTGTCAAAAGAAATTATTTGTAAGATTTATGGTACGGTATAGTAATAAAAAAAGAACAAAATCTTGGCGTGGCTTTTCTATAATAATGTGACACGAAACAACCCATAGTGGACCAGAAGTTCTCCATTATATTGAGATCAGGGCTATTCCCGTGTCAATTTAGAGGTTCAAGATCAAAATCTGCCTTACATTGGGTTATTTGTCAAAGAAAATTACACATATTTGGAAGTAGTTTTGGGTAAAATTGCAGGTGAATTTTGTTTCGCTTACAGAACAAACAGGAATCATTATGAAGTGTAGGACTTGAGGTGTATGGTAACAGCATAGCTCTTCTCATAGCATAGCTCGTAACACCATCATAAATGATTTCTTTACATTTCAATACATTTACGGAACCATCCAAGAACAAAATACAGCCGAGATCCCAATTCGTTATACATACCCAGACCATAAAGTTAAAGATTGCAAAGTGATCCTGGGAGACGCGATCGCCCCTCAACACCGTCTCCTCCTGACTGAATTTTTTATGGAGGCGAGTAAGAAGTCAAAGCAGCAAACGAAGGTGTCTGAGAGAATCAAGTGGTATAAGCTGGATAAAGGAAAAGGCGAAGCTTTTATTACCAGCATGAAAAACTACCTCTCTTCCATTATCGATGAGGTCGGTAATGAGGAGTGCAGAGCACAAGACATGTAGGATTCCCTACAACAATCTGGCCTGGAGAAAGCCAAATCACTGCTCGGAACATCTAAAGGCCCCTGCCAACACGCAAAAGAAACCTGGTGGTGGACAGACGAAACCAAAGCAGTGATACACGAAAAGAAAATGGCTTTCCAAGCTTGGTCAAAGTGCTCTTCTACTAATAGAGAGGAAAAAGCTCGCCGTGAAAAGGTATATAGATATTGCAAAGGTATCGCGAAGAAAAAGTGCGCCGAATTCAAAGCGAAAAGTATGGAAGGCCCCTATCAGGAGTTGGAAGAAATATCGTCTTCCCAGGAACCAGGCTACCCAGGAGCTTCGACAAAGCAATTTGAACAAAGGAGCAAATATCTTTAAGATAGCCGCCCAGAGAAGAAGAAATGCTCAGGAGATTCGTTTCCCAAAGTTTATTAACAATGCTGAAGGCCAACTCCTTGTGGAAGGCGAAAAAATTCTCCACAGATGGCGACAGTATTGCGAGGAACTTCTGAACGAACAGTTTCCCCGAGTGTACTTTCCAAGAGCCGCCCCGAATCATGCCGAAATATCCGACATCACAGTCGAAGAAGTTCGGTACGCGGTTAAAAACTCCAAGAAAAGAAAAGCTGTTGGGCCGGACGGGATACCCTCTGAGTTCTGGAAAAAGATGGGAGACATCGGGTCTAGATGGCTCATGGTTCTTATCTCCAAACTTATGAGAGGCGACACTATGCCTAATCAATGGAGGGAAAGCTATCTTCTTCCATTGCACAAAGGAAAGGGTGATACGCGAAATTGTGATAACTACCGTTCTGTCAAGCTGATGTCGCACACCATGAAGATCGTAGATTGCCGACTGCGAAAAATAATAGGACTATCTGATGACCAGTGCGGGCTTGTCTCGGGTAAATCAACGACAGATGCAATCCAAAGTATAAGGGTCATGATGAAAAAGCATCGTGATTCTTCAAAGGACTTGCATATGGTGTTGGTTGATTTCGAGAAGGCCTTTGACCGGCAACCAAGAGATCTTTTATGGGTAGCGCTAAGACAAAAAGGAGTTCCAGAAACCTACGTGCGAGTGATCATGGACATGTACAAGAGAGCAACGACAAGAGTAAGATGCACCGCAGGAGTCACCGAAGAGTTCGCAATCAAAGTCGGTGTACACCAAGGGAGCGTCCTCAGTCCACTGCTCTTTATAGCAGTCGTTGATTGTTTGCTTGAAGGAAAAGTGACGGACCCCAATGTGCACCAGCTATTCCTTGCTGACGATGGAGCCATTATAAGTGATGATCAGGCGTCCCTATAACAAGCACTTGATGTGTGGGTGGACATTTTTGAGGGACACGGGTATCGTATTAGTTCAAAGAAGACAGAGTATCTGTGCTGTCCGTTCTCTGACCCTCATCAGCCTATTCCAGACATTTACTTGAATGGAAGAGTGCTTCCCAAGTGTGAAAAGTTTAAATATCTGGGATCTATGATTAATAAAGAAGCAACTTGTGATGACGACATCAACCATCGCGTAAGCGTAGGGTGGATGAAGTGGCGGGAAAACTCCGCCATCTTCTGTGATCGAAAAATGCCCCCTAAGCTGAAAGGAAGGCTCTACACTTCAGTTGTACGTCCGGCGCTCACATACGCATCACAGTGCTGGACAATGCACAAAAAGTATGAGAGCAAATAAAAAGGCAGGCGGAAAAACAATTGGTGCAAACCAATGCAAAAACAATAGCATTTGATTGAAGTAATCCCAAACCGGGAAGCCTGCCACTACTTTCTGAGGTCAAACCGGCGGACCCCACAAGCGGACCAGTAGGAATGCAGTTAAGTGGGAAGGTTATGGTCCTACACTTCTGACCATAGCGACGCCGAAAAAAAGGAAAAGAAGAAGAAGAAGAGGTAGAAAAAAACATTGGTTTGAATATAGCTCCTTAGCTCTCCTTCACACTGTCTGCTTTTCATCAAGTCCATCTGGGTTATGTTTGGACTCGACAGAAAACAGGACCCTTTTCCAATGTTGGCGGTCCAACAGTCTTGTTTGACTGAAACAAGAAAAGTCACTTTTTTACAGGCCTGCGTGCTTGAAGACCTACTTCATTTAGCCGGTGTTTAACGGTTCGCATCCTGATGTTTATACAACATCAGTCACCATCGTCAATTCTTTCCTCATTTCCACGGCAGTTGCGAACCGATTTTTCAGAGACATGCGGTTCAAAATCTGATCTTGCGGTGCCACTGTTTTTTTGCGTCATCCGCTTTCAATTTGCCTTTCTATACTGCCCTTTGAGCTTAATTTCTTCAAAATCCGTCCCACACATCCTCAAGCTGTCTCACTGCGAAAAATGTTTTATTTGAGTCGCAAAAACTCTGACTCTGATGCTATTTTTTAACTTTTTTCAAACAATTTTTTTTCTCTTATACATCAAAAAGACTAAGCATAAAATAGTGAAACAACAATCCACTTATGCATGTACGTTTCAAAAATGTGAGAGAAACCCACCTCGAAGTCATAAAACCATAAAATGTTTATAGTGCAAAATTAAGAGAAATAGGAGAAAAAAGTCTTCACGACTCATTAAACGGTCTTGTGACAATAAATTTCGCTATCATTCTAAAAAAAATATGAGCGCGAAAACTGCAATATTAAAATACCTAAGAATACACAAGATTACTTGGATATCATGGAAACGAAACAGAGGAGGGGATTATAATTATAACCACCATAGAAGCATAATAATGTATAATACGAGTACAAAAAAAATCAACGTTGAAAAGTTGTAGGAGCCCCGTATCCAGCGTCACTATCAGGACGAAAATAATAACCGGTGAGCCTTATTAATTTAAAAGAAAACTAACGATCACGCAAGATAAGTAGAAGCAGTGTTATCAACAATAAAAATTGCAATAAGTAGAGCAGCAGAAAACAAGTTAGGTTACTGCAAAGCCCTGACAGGAAAACCTTGGTTCAACGATGAATGCGAGGAAAAAGTAAAAGCCCGTAATGTCATAAGACTTCAGGGTCTGTAAAAAACTGACGAGGAACGTGAGTGCAAGATATCAGACCCTACAAAAGAAAGTCAGTCAATTCCTTTAGCTGAAATAAAAGTAACAACGAAAACAACAGTTCAGGAAGCGGAACACGAGAGCAAAAGGGTTGATGTTGTCGGGCGACGTCTCCCCAATCTCGGCGCGACAGCGAACTACTAAACCTAAGGCGCTCGGGCTCACCAAGCGTGACATCATAATCGATCCACCACTTCACGGCTTTGCGGACCACGTGGAAGACTAACAATACCGCTAATCTATTCTGGATCAGTCCACATTGATCTAAATAGAGGAAAGCCTCTATAGTTGGGTAAGTAGGTAGGTAAGGTAGATCTAAGAAACTATGAATAAAAAGTGGATTAAAAACTAAAAAAAAAACTATATTTATAACAATTATTAAAACCCTTTATTTTTTGTCAAAATAAAAAAGAAGGAAAGCCTCTGGTGGGACAAAGCCGTTCAGGCGCACCCTCTCATTGCACAAGATCGGAGATCAGGTTGTTGACCCAAGCCTTCCTGCAACGTGGCTTCGAATCAGTTCTAGACTGAGAAAAAAATCCACCCGATTATCCACAATTCTATTGTAAAGGACCTCGTACGGGGAAATTTTTTTGTATTCAAATTCGGGTGTAACAGAATCCGAAACAGCCAAATCCTTTCCATTAACCTGGCTTTCATAATGAACCGGACGAGATATCAACCAAGGGCCTGATTAAGGCCATGTAGAAGATTACCTTAACTCTGGAACCAAGTTGACTGTTTGAAACAGCTACCTTCTCAGAGGTGACGTCTATTGTTGGATCTGATCTGTGTGCAATTAAATCGTCCACGTACGCTATTGAATGGTGAAGAGAAGCTACCAGATCACTGAAAAAGGTTAAACGTTTTTTTGGTGGGCTTGGCGATTTTTGGGTTCTTCTTCTTTTCCTTTTTATCCCGGCGTCGTTATGGTCAGAAGTGTAGGATCATAACCTTCCCACTTAACTGCATTCCTACTGGTCCGCTTGTGGGGTCCGCCGGTTTGACCTCAGAAATTAGCGGCAGGCTTCCCGGTTTGGGATTACTTCATCGCTGAGGCCAATCAAATGCTGGTGTTTTTGCAATTGTTTGCACCAATTGTTTTTCGGCCTGCCTTTTTTGCGTGTTGAAATTGGAATGTTGATTGATAACGCCTTTTGGACGGGGTTCAAAGGATCTCTCCTTTGAACATGGCAATACCAACTGAGTCGGTCGCGCTCTATATTTCTTGTGATGGTTTCTTTTACGTGGAGGCTTCCTCGGATCTTTGAACTTCTAATTCTGTCACGTTTTGTTACTCCCGCTGTCATGCGAAGCATCTTCATCTCAGGTGCCGTTAATTTGCTCTCATATTTTTGTGCATTGTCCAGCATTGTGAACCGTATGTGAGCGCCGGACGTACAACTGAAGTGTAGAGCCTTCCTTTCAGCTTAGGGGGCATTTTTCGATCACAGAAGATGGCGGAGTTTTCCCGCCACTTCATCCACCCTACGCTTACGCGATGGTTGATGTCGTCATCACAAGTTGCTTCTTTATTAATCATAGATCCCAGATATTTAAACTTTTCACACTTGGGAAGCACTCTTCCATTCAAGTAAATGTCTGGAATAGGCTGATGAGGGTCAGAGAACGGGCAGCACAGATACTCTGTCTTCTTTGAACTAATACGATACCCGTGTCCCTCAAAAATGTCCACCCACACATCAAGTGCTTGTTATAGGGACGCCTGATCATCACTTATAATGGCTCCATCGTCAGCAAGGAATAGCTGGTGCACATTGGGGTCCGTCACTTTTCCTTCAAGCAAACAATCAAGGACTGCTATAAAAAGCAATGGGCTGAGGACGCTCCCTTGGTGTACACCGACTTTGATTGCCAACTCTTCGGTGACTCCTGCGGTGCATCTTACTCTTGTCGTTGCTCTCTCGCACATGTCCATAATCACTCGCACGTAGGTTTCTGGAACTCCTTTTTGTCTTAGCGCTACCCATAAAAGATCTCTTGGTTGCCGGTCAAAGGGCTTCCCGAAATCAACCAACACCATATGCAAGTCCTTTGAAGAATCACGATGCTTTTCCATCATGGTCCTTATACTTTGGATTGCATCTGTTGTTGATTTACCCGAGACAAACCCGCACTGGTCATCAGATAGTCGTATTATTTTCCGCAGTCGGCTATCTAATACCCGTTCAACGATCTTCATGGTGTGCGACATCAGCTTGACAGAACGGTAGTTATCACAATTTCGCGTATCACCCTTTCCTTTGTGCAATGGAAGAAGATAGCTTTCCCTCCATTGATTAGGCATAGTGTCGCCTCTCATAAGTTTGGAGATAAGAACCATGAGCCATCTAGACCCGATGTCTCCCATCTTTTTCCAGAACTCAGAGGGTATCCCGTCCGGCCCAACAGCTTTTCTTTTCTTGGAGTTTTTAACCGCGTACCGAACTTCTTCGACTGTGATGTCGGATATTTCGGCATGATTCGGGGCGGCTCTTGGAAAGTACACTCGGGGAAACTGTTCGTTCAGAAGTTCCTCGCAATACTGTCGCCATCTGTGGAGAATTTTTTCGTCTTCCACAAGGAGTTGGCCTTCAGCATTGTTAATATACTTTGTGAAACGAATCTCCTGAGCATTTCTTCTTCTCTGGGCGGCTATCTTAAAGATATTTGCTCCTTTGTTCAAATTGTTTTGTCGAAGCTCCTGGGTAGCCTGGTTCCTGTCAGACGCGGAAGACGATATTTCTTCCAACTCCTGATAGAGGCCTTCCATGCTTTTCGCTTTGAATTCGGCGCATTTTTTCTTCGCGATACCTTTGCAACATCTATATACCTTTTCACGGCGAGCTTTTTCCTCTCTATTAGTAGAAGAGCACTTTGACCAAGCTTGGAAAGCCATTTTCTTTTCGTGTATCACTGCTTTGGCTTCGTCTGTCCACCACCAGGTTTCTTTTGCGTGTTGGCAGGGGCCTTTAGATGTTCCGAGCAGTGATTTGGCTTTCTCCAGGCCAGATTGTTGTAGGGAATCCCACATGTCTTTTTTTTTTTTTTTTTTATTTTTTTTTTTGATCGAGCGGAGCGTAGCGGAGCGAGAGCAATCACCCACTTTTTGGCCTAGCGCGTGCATGTACGGGGAATATAGTGGTCCGAAAACGATTTCGGACTAATCTTGTACGCACTAAATGTAGATATCGGCTATAACCACACATGTGTGCAGCATGTCATTCGATAGATCTAGGTCTGTAGATGAGCCATAAATTATCAAATGAAATTGTTTGATTGAAAAATAGTGAGAAATAACGAAGTAAAGTTTAGAAAAGTGCCATGCGGAGCGAGAGCAAGGTTGATAAAACAACAAATTTGCTCGCTCGATCAAAAATTTTCAGTAGCGGAGTTAAGCCCGCGCATACTGATCTGCCTAGTATTTTATTTATTACTTCGATAGCTACAACAGTTGCTTATCTGCAAAGCCGTAAAGGCTTGTCTGCAGAAGACTAGTTACAAAGATATTCATATATTATATTGTTGAAAATCCATTAATGTTAATTAAGAAATCATTAAAAGAATTAAATTAAGTACATTTTGAGAATTTAACAATTTAAAAGAATAATGGAAAGATAAGATACAAGTTTAATTCAGACAATTTACATACATTTCTTTCACTTTTTTCATCATCTCGTGTTTAGGTAGGTTGCGATACTCCGGTGGGACTTCATTGAGTATTCTCGGGACAGATACTTCTAGTGTCCTTCGGCCATATTCATTCCAGAACCTTGGAATTTCAAGACGTCTTCTGGTGTTGATCATTTGCTGCGTTTGATTTCTGTAGGTGCTGTCGTCTCCGTAATTTGCCAAGATTTCCAGATTGTGTAGTTGTTGTATTTTGAGCAGTCCTGCTGTTTCGTTTCTATGTTGCCGTCCTTCTCTCCTCCTTTTTACTTTTTGTACAAGTTTCTGCGCTCTGATTTGTATTTTTTGAAGCAATTTCATTTGTGATGCTCTTCCCCATGCTAAGATGCCGTATCTCAAGTGCGATTCCACTAAACTAAAGTAGCACTGTTTAATTACTTCAGGTGTACATAAGTTACTTAGGTGGAAAAGTGCATACGTAGATTGGTACAGTTTTTTCTTTAGTGTGTCTATATGGTTGTTCCACTTAAAGTTGTAATCAACTATCAGCCCAAGGTATTTGTACGTTGATACGTAATCGATAAATTTGGTGCATTCATCATTTCCTGTTGTTCCTCTATATCCATTTCTATGTAGACAATCTACGTCATGTATTTTAATCTTAAGTTTTGTTCTGGGAATATGCGGCGGGCGAATGTGCATTACCTTTGTCTTAAGTGCGTTGATAATTAGTCCATGGTCGTGACACCAAGCTGCGACTCTATTAAAGTCTATTTGCATAAGCTTTACAGCTTCTTCAACGCTCCTATGGCTAACTACAATCGCTGTGTCGTCCGCATACGCATAGCCCGTACTATACTTTAATACTGACAGTAAATCATTAACATATATAATGAACAGGAGCGGACCTAGTTTTGATCCCTGTGGGACACCGTATTCTACTTTTTCTTCTTCGCTGATCTCATTACCAATTTTGACTCTGAAGGATCTATTGCTTAAGTAGTTTTCGAACCAAGCTAATATGCGACCTCGTATTCCAATTTTATTCAGCTGTCTTAGAATTTGTTGATGACTTAAGGTGTCGAAGGCTTTCTTGAAGTCGATGAAAACCGCAATTGTGCTATGGTTTTTGTCTAGGCTTTTGTATATTTTGTTTGCAAAATTCCCAAGCAGTCTATTTATATTTTTGCCTTTACGAAATCCATATTGGTTCTTATTCAGAAGGTTGAATTTTTCAACGAATTCATATAGCCTTCTTTTTAATATTTCTTCCAACACTTTGTCGACAGCTGGTAGGATCGAGATAGGTCTATAATTTAAAATATCATTTTTCTTGCCACTTTTGTGAATCGGTCGGACTATTGATGTTTTAAGAATGTTTGGAATCGATGTTTGATCTAAACTCATATTGATCATCTTCGTTATCAATGGCGAGAGTTTCGTTGCATTGTTTTTTAGATCTCTCGGTCTTATTCCATCAATCCCTGCCGATTTATCTCCTTTCATTGACTTAAGTATATTGCATACCTCTGTGACGGATGCATGTTCAGCATATATTGAGTTCTGCACGCTGTGTGTATCGCCTGGGAAGGTTTGGTAGCTACAATCATGGACAATGTTTTTCACTTCTGATGTTAACATTTTTGCAAATTTGTCAGGAAGTTCCTTTATATTTGTTTCATTTGCGAAATTCTTTGTTAAAATGTCATCCAGATTACTCATATTTCTCCCTAGTATCGAATTAACGATCTTCCAGGTCTCTCTTGGGTCATTTTTACAATTTTGAAACTTCTGCTTGTAGAAACTGGTTTTTGTCTTCGCTATTTTTTTATTCAGTTCATTTCTGAACAATTTGTATTCTTTTTGATAGTCTTCATTGTTCCGATTGTTTTTGTACCGTCTGTATAGTCTATCACGTTCTTTGCAGTCGTTTTTTAATTCAGAGGTTATCCAACTATGCTCTGTGTTCCTTTTCTTTTTTATCACAGTTGCTGATGTGTATAATGTGCTCATTATTTCTTTAAAGCTGTGATACATTTCATTTACGTTTGTGTACACATTCAGAGTATCCCAGTTGAAATCTTGAATTTTTTGTGATATTAGATAAGTTGGTATTATACTTTCCTTATTTGGTTTCATTTGGCTTGTGGTGTTTGTTTTTATCCCGCAGTACAGGGCATAATGATCTGAAATGCATATTTCGATTACGGCTGAGTTGATATCTGCATTCTTGGCTCTTATGAAGTTGTGGTCGATTAGACTTTTGGTGTTTTTGCGTATATCTATACGAGTATGCGCATGTATGCAATTATGCAGTCCTTTTGAGGCTACCATCGACAAATAATCGCAGACGTCATCATTGCGTTTGTCTTTTATGTTTATGTTTACATCGCCCATTAGTATGATGTTGCTCCTCGTTCCACCACTGTCAATATGTTCGCTGAGTTCACGAGTAAAACATTTGACGTTTGTTTTGGGTGGTCTGTATATAGACAGGATCGAAGCCTCAAAATTATCACGTTTGACATTTATGTAAATATTTTCATATGTGTAAGTTAATTTCTCGACTTTTTCATATGAAATATTATTTTTGACGTAGACTACTATTCCTCCTCCCTTTGAATTATTTCTGTTAAAAAATTCGCTTCTGTATCCATTTATTTGATACAATTGGTTTTCGTCTTTTTTAATATTTGTTTCACATAACATAATGACGTCAATATTACATAAGAAGTCAGCTACATATACTACAAATGCGTTCCAGTTTGTTCTCAAGGACCTTATATTTAACGACATACATGAAAATTGTGTTTTGTTATTGTTGATGTATTCGATTACTTCTTGTGATTTTAATTTTTTAAATTTTATATTAATTAATTCATTATCGGCGTTATTCATAACAAGGAGAATATTTTTGTACGCGAGTGTAATTACGATCATGGATATTGTCTTGATCATTTATGTCATTTTGTCAAGATCAGAGATCGCTCTTATCTCGATTATTCGATCTCCCTCTGCCTTTCTCGCTAGCACCTTGTTATTTCTAAACCAGACGAACTTCCAGTTTACCGATTTTGATTTATTCTTCGCTAGCCAGAGAATCTTTTTAAAGTGTGGAGTCATGTGTTCGTTTATGTATATTTTATGATTTGTGTACGCCGGGTATGGCTCTTTTTGTAATTTGGAGCACACTTCACCATACTTCAGTGTTTTCTTATGTTTTGACAGTTCTAAAAATGTGGCTTTGGTGCTTTTCCTTGTGAAACTTAGAACGATGTTTTTCATTTGTTTGTTTTTTCTGTCAGTGAGTGTATAAACTTCTTCAATATCAGTTTCTGTGATTTGTGTATTAAGTGTTTCACCTATTGCTTTGATTATATCCACTGCGGTTTCATTGCCAAGCATTGGGATGTTTTTTATTTCTACGTTCCTGTCAATTTGTTTTTGTTCCAGTACGTTGACTTGCGTCTGTAGGTGTGTTATTTGTTCGTCTTTGATTTCTATTTTCTTTTTATAGTCCTCAAGTTCTTTCATAAGATTTTGTAGTAATGTGTTGTTTTTTGCAAGTGCATTATTTATGTCGTCGTATTTGCTCGTGGTAAATTCTACTGCCTTTACATATTCTTTCAGCATTGCCTTTATCTCCCTTAGTTCTTTATTTACAGAGCTATTATTGGCATGCCCACTACTTGAAGCACTTGCCTTTGGGGACTCCGCTGTCCGAGATCGTTTTGCGTTTTGGACTTCTTCTTGCGGTTCTTTATCTTTCACCCTACAGGAGGTACATTGCCAGTTCTTTTTCGCTTGCTGTGACATTTTTCGGTAAGAATTCTGAGATACAGAGCTGCATTCAAAATGTAAATTTCCTTTGCAGGATGAACAGTTGATAAATTCACCGTCAAGCGGTAACGGATCTCCACAACGATTACATGAATTCATCTTACCAGTCTTTTGTTTGGAATTCCTTTGTTTTTACTGTAAATTAACTTTATTATATTTTTCAATATTTCAATAAAATATTTTATATTTTATTATTTTATTATTTGGTTTTCTTCTATGTAGCTATTGCTTTGAATTAGTTAACTAGGTGAAAAAAGAAAAGCTGGTTTATTATGTTCTGGAAGAGAGCGAGGAAAAACACGTCTGATCACTTCAAGATTTCAACACACAATGTTCTCTGCACTCCTCATTACCGACCTCATCGATAATGGAAGAGAGGTAGTTTTCCATGATGGTAATAAAAGCTTCGCCTTTTCCTTCATCCAGCTTATACCACTTGATTCTCTCAGACACCTTCGTTTGCTGTTTTGACTTCTTTCTCGCATCCATAAAAAATTCAGTCAGGAGGCGATTTTTGGGTTAATGAAAAAAAATATTTATTGAGAGTCTGCATTAAATTTGATTAATAAAATAAAATTAAGTCCTTGAAATGTTGACTGTGAAAATTTGCGAGTGAATAAATCATCATTAAAGGACGAAAAAATGTTCATGACGATGGATGTCGTGAACGCCCCAACGGATAGAAACGTTGAAGCAGTGAAGAAAATTGCTATTGAGAGTCGTCAAATCCCTATCAGGCATATCGGTTGGCTTATGTCGTGACTTATTTTTCAGATAGTTTTGACACATGTTTGTATATCAGCGAAGTTTATTTCGAAATTGCCAATCCTGACCATAAAATCCATTGTATGAGCATCGTTCAGGAGCTCTTGAATGAGATGAATGATGATCCACACTTGCTAAATGGGTGTTGAAACGTGGCCATATGGTGTAGTCGAGCCAAACCCGCAAAAACTAACGCCAAGTTGACCCAATTGTGAAAGTTTTGCTTACTGTTTTCCTACAATAGCGTGGTCCATCACGAATTCTTATCTCTTGAATTACGGTCATTAAGGAATATTATTCTGAAGTGAGACGCCGTTTGCTTGAAACAATGCGAAGAAAAAAATAAGGGTTTTTGCGTCACAAAAAATGCACCTGCTCACTCATCGTTGCTTATACGTACATTTTTGGCCAAGAAAAAAATACTGTAATCATGCCTCAGCCACCATTTTACCGAACTGAGTCCCATGCGATTCTTTCTCTTCCCAGAAATGAAAATAACGCAAATTTACTTTGATGACATCGCTGGAAGATCTTAAACTATAGCAAGAGGAGCATATCATAAGTGCTTCCAGGTTTGAAAAAAGTGCTGGCCCAAAAGTAATACATCTGAGGGGGATAATTTTGAGGGAAACAAAAGAGATATTGATGAATAAGGAAATATATTTTGAAAAAATAAAAAATCACTTTATTTCTCGAACAACCCCGTATAGAGGGATAAACGCTGTACAAAAGGATACCAGACCAGATCACATTTCACACCCAACGATAATGGGGAACTTGTTTCGGACAGCGAATAAGTTGCGGCCCAGTAGAGCAAATATTTCGACAAACTTTTTAAGGTACAAATAAGCAGCATTGGAAAACCAGACGCATTAAAAGAGAACTTTCATGGGTTCATCACAACTGTATGAAACAATGAAATTATCCCTGAAAACTCAGTCAGCGTTCTCGTATTTAAAAAGGGTGACCGAATACAGTGTAACACGTCATGACGACACGTAACACGAAGTGGAGGTTGATCACTAACTGACTATGAAGGGGTCAATGACTACCCTGGTCGTGCCATCACTAACGTAGGAGTAGCTATCTATAGGTATATTCGGTATTCCCTGGAGCATTAAGACAGTCTCCCAGCAACAATATTCCGACATAGCGCTTGGAAATATACTAGGTGACTAGCCGTTTCCCTGGTGCTTCTGCGTCTAGTCTAGATAGATCAATATGCCGACACACAATTAGGAGTTTCTGAAACTAACTTTGAATAAGTACTTAACCCATTTAATTACCTCCTATCAAATATTGAGCGCCACGAAATGAAGCGAGTGAGTGCCTGCAACCATTAAACAGCTCTACAGAATATATAAGTCGTTCCAAAGCCACAAAATTTGGTGTACCTATCTGCAGGCTCGTGAGGCAGATATTTATTGCTACGGCACTATTGGTCCCAAGGCCTCAATTATCTTGTCAGGACAAGCCTAGCTGGAAAACAACTCTTGTTTTATCGTTTAATCCAGCACCCTTGGACCTCATCTAGACCCGTTCTGCCTATGTATCTCCGACTACATTCACATTCCCATCACTTGTTTTCCAGTTAAAAACATCAAACAAATAAAAGTTACTTTTACCAAACTACCGCAGTGCAAAATTAAACTATCAACCCTTAGAGGGCTAGACCTGCCTCCCTCCAGCTTCCTGGTTAACAGCAGTTGTCCATGTATGCATCGGAACCTAATCCTATTCGGCTTGACTGTATGAACAATTATTTCAAAATTTCACACACATTGATGCCACGCAGGTCCGCTCCCGTGTAGAAAGCGAAAAAAGCAGCCGCAACCTAACCACCCGGCCGCGTTGTGAAAAACGATCTCCAGCGCGGAACGAATGCATGGCGAAAGGACAATAACGATGTTTTAATTCCCCCGTCCAAGAGGTAAACATTGTCAAACGCTCGTTTAGTCCGCTGCCCAGTCCTTATGTTCCGATGTGTACATTTGCATTTGATATCCTGTGTAAACGATGTCGACAAGCTCACGGCCCCATCCCGAAGCACCTCCATCGGTTGTCCGTTGGTAGTAGCGTGGCCCCATGTTTGTCGAGGTCACTGTTTTTTATGTTTCCCTGTTTTGTTTTAATTCTTCCGTTCGCGGCTGAGCCAGCTCGCTTCAGTCCAAGTCCGGACGCGTTATGGCCGGAGTGCGATAAGCCAATTTAGAAAATTAAATTCGATTCACAGATGGCAATAGGAGGTGATGGAGAAGCAGGGACTTGACTGAATACATTTTCTGAGAAACACTTGTTTTGCATGTTGACATATACCAAAACAAACATCCGACGTGCGGAAGGCAGTATTGGAACTCATCGGTGATGGGAGCTCTGTAAGCACCGAATTCCGCGTGCGATTGGGCGCGATTTAATGAGCATCGACGAAATGTTCCAACCCGTCCAAACATGGGAGATTGATGGACTTTGGCGGTGTGGTCTATTCTCAATTAACGAGACAGTAGCACACTGGACTGCTGATAGTATGTTGTGTTAGTCTATTGTCGAGGGATTGGAGTTAAACATTGTTGCACATGGCTAAGGCCAGATAAGGCATACTGGCATGGAGAGTAAGGGGAATGGAGAAAGGGAGAACAAGCGACCGACGATTTATGACAGACGGATATGGATGGTGTGGTGGGTCGTGCACATGTTTGCGCAGGAGCTTGTGACGTGTCAGGAAACAATGGCTTTTGACGGTTTATCATCTTTTAAATGGTTAAGTTATTCATGGCTTTCGAATTGCGAGGTGAGCGGGACAATTTGCCGGAACGCGATGGATGAGTTATGTTAAACAGACGTGGAATGCTGGTTGGCTGACGTTGATGGACGATTTGTCAAGTGAAGATAAGTGCTATATTTAGGGCTTTGCGACAGAGATGCCGTAGTAAATTGAATTCTGTTACTGAAAATGAAATCGAAAACAAATGTAGAAATGTTGATTGAATTGTTGCCTTGAATTTCTCGAGAATGTTCGGGCAAAATTTATTACCAGCCTGAACGAAGCGAAGAGAGAGCAGGAAAATAATAAATAAAAACTGTATATGGTGTATAATGGTGATGACTTGGCTCTTAAGTGATGCAAGCCCCGCATCATGGGCATCAGAAAACAAAACTCACTAGCTACTAGCTACAGAGCCAAGGTGCTGACAGAATCAGATGGCCTTCTTATTTCGCGCTTAGAAAAATAAACTTTTAGATTGTGGCTCTCCCGAATTTATATTTACGACATGTTTACGACAGTTCACCTACCCATCAGTGCTTCTTGTCGGTATTTGGTAAATGTGGAGTTTGTATACTTATGCTCATTCGTTCAGTTTTTAAAACTTGATCTCATGCTAGGGATCTAGTGCTTTACAACTTAACAATTTTGCTCCGTTTCTACAAGCACGTACATGCCCTTATCGATTTTGTGTCTCGTGAGCCCCTGCGGGCTTAGGTCGAGGGTCATATTCCAATACAACTTCTTTTAGGAATTGCAAGAAGACGTTAGGCCTTAGGAATTAAAGATGACCTTCAAAAATGTAGAAGCTTTTCAAGGTTTCTAGTCTTTTCTGGATCAAGACATATTGAGATGATCAGTGGCAGATAATTTTAGTAGTGGCTGAAATCACTTTTACTCTTAATTCAGTTTGTTGAGCTGTTGAGGAATAAGAAGTCGTTTTTTGTCGATGTCTAGACTGGCCTTTTATTTAGTTTAAAAACCTTTTATCTGCCCAGGTTTACTAACTCCCTTTGATACTGTTGATAGTCTTATTTATTTCAAGCCTTCGGATAGATCCAGTGGAAGTATGCTTGGTGCGTTTAAGCCATTGTTAATCTATATATCGACCGGAACATACACAAAGGAAAACAGCTAGTCTCTCTAGACGATCTTTAAGTCAAAGTAATGATTGGGTTTCAGCCTGCCAAGGGACATTGATGTAAAATACTATATGAATCACAAAACTGACGAGATCTCCAGTGCACAATACATATGTTAGCACCCTTGCTATCAGAACTTGAATAGTTTTTGACCATAAGTCACAATCAGTTTCAATATCTAAATAAAACTTTTCTTAAACTTACTCAGGAACTCAGGAACCCAGGCACGTCTGTGCATCTGGGGTTGCATATAGGTTTTCAATAAAATCGAGGACTAAATCAAGGAAGACGTGAGCATTTGGACGGAGCGATAAAGATTTTTCTCCGTCCTTTTGTATAAACATCGCGAACACCTAGTAGGTTTAGGATCAATCAAAAAATTAATTAATCAAGCGGAGAAAAGGACATTTTTATCCTTTTTCGCTTAACATTTTTTTTCTTTTGGAATTTATTATTAGAACCAGTGAACTTCTACTCACTTAATTCGGTCTGTCCAAGGAGGATTGTTGCCTGTTGTGGAGTGGTGATATATACCACAACGTCAATTAAAACTTCTACGTCGAAATCCCGTCCGTGGTCTTATTAGGATCATTACTTATTCTCTTGTTAGTATAACTTTCGGATAACGTTTAACGATTTGGGTTAAGAGTTTTTGCTGGATAAATAATTTGAATTTAGGGCGCTTTGAATCTTCGGTTGCTTTTTGCATTGACCGTTCATCTACCTTTTATTCGCTTGACAAACAGGTCTGTCGGAAATACTGTGAAGGTCGACAATTAGAAGTGGAAAGATGTAGATTGTATGCCATATGACGGTGTTATTTACTTTATAAAATGTTCTTCATTTGATTATTTAAATGAAGAAAGTCCATTTCCACTTATAAACTTTGATTTCATTTTATGATATTTATTTGCTCCTCATTCATCAGTTTCCGGTTATTGTTCGCCTTTAAAGTAGGTGGCACAATGCTCATAAAGTGTTTTAAGCTAGTTAAGATATTATAACGAGCTTTTTGGCGCCTTGGCTAGTTCGTTTGATACTGTCGCGCTAACAATACCTGGTTAGCGTGTATTTTGTGTTAAAACCCGAGTCCGGGTACTGACTGATAGCAAACGGACAAGAATAGCTCAATGCCAAGAACGTAGTTGCCAAGAACACTCCCAGGAGCCGGAGTGTTAGGTATCAATACATTCTCGACGTCCCACTCGTAGAGTGAGAGTTCCAATTGGCGTGGGTCACATCACCAACACTGTAGCAACATTACTTACTTTTTGCACAATGTATTCTTAAGTTCGTTTCACACGTGATGTCATGTGATATCACTTCTTCCGAAAAATACAACAAGCAATTGCTTAACTTGAATTCCTTTAATTTACTACTTACTACTCAGGATTTTCCTTTTGCTTTAATTTCTTTCTTTCAATCTGTTTTCTTTTATATGCGAAGTGAGTGTTTCCTAAGGATGTCAGCTATAGCTGTTACTGTTCGCCGTCTTACACCTTTGCTTATGTATAGTAGGTCCAACTAAAAGTTACTATTTTCCTTCCTTTTTCTCTTTTTAGTGTTACTTTACAAAGCCGGGCTATGGAAGGCCTATGCAAAGGCTTTCCTGTCTGTCTGCCTCGGCAGATCCAGGTAAAAGTTTGCCAAATTCGAGAATTGTAGTTTGGCTCCCGGCGAGCTGATCCCATCTTTTTTTTTAATGATTTTCTTTTTAGGCTGAATTCTTTGTCTGATGAGCGGTAACGGCGATGCTCTTCTACTTCAAGACTAGGCGGTACCCTGCTTGTCCGAACTTCATTTTTCGTCTGCGTGAGTCAGTCATGAAACGGCGGTGGGGTCGCTGACGGATGATTACCGGAAGACTGTCAAGACTATCTACTCTCAGTCATATGATACGTCTTAACTTCCCCAAAAGCTACTTGAATTCTGAGCAAAGGTTATGATATGATTACTGATTAAAATAAATTCGAGATATTTGGCTCAAAACGCAAGAATAAAGACTGGCGATCATCAAATTGCTAGCTTCCTCCCCAAAGTCTCACGCCGACCTTTGAGTATAATGGAGGTTCAGAAGGAGTAATCTATTTTTCAAGTCTACTCGTAAGATGAAAACAAGGATTGCTCAGCCATCTTAAAGAGAATTTAATGCCATTGTGTAAAAGTTGGGTCGTACAACGTCTTGGGTCGAGGCACACAGCAAAGATCGTCGACGAATATTTGCTGTACCATACCTCAAAGCAACTTAACTCTCCTCTACTATCGCCAGGCTGGAATTGGATATCTATGCGAAGTTTCGGATTAAAATATCAGGAAAGTCTATAACATTTGGGCGAGGGCTTCGGTCGGCTTTAACAGAAGAATGAGCAAAAATTTGCATGGAGTCCGTGAAAAACATTACAGTAACATCGGTTTCTAGAAGTTTGATAGTAGTTATCAGAGCCAAAATTCCAACGAAGCATTAACTTTTAGCGATAATATACACAGTTTAGGCATCAATTCATGGAAAACTTGGTCATCAAGGTTGATGGATTATTGCGGCGATTACCTTTTCCTGAATTTGTGAACAGTTGCTTAGCTTATTTGCTTGAATATCATAATTTTACATGACATTTTTTTTACTATCTGGCAAACAAAGCTGATGATTTTCCAACGAGGGAACGGCCACGGGTTTATTGTAATTTCGATTATAAGCGTTCAAAACCGGAATCGCTGACGGTCGAAATCACTGCGATGCTTGGTACTAAACCGTCTTTGCGCTCTTTAAGAGATCCATACAGAGGGTCTTATTTTGATCAACTTTTTCGAGCATCTTGGTTGGTATCTCGCCAATAACACTTTTTATGTTGTCTTCGCAGACTACAATTGACGTTAGCTTATCGGCATAGACGAGTGATTTGACGTATCCCCGTGAAAAATAGTCTAAATGCGACAATTCGCACGATGTAGCCACCGATTTCACTGGTCCAAAACAAGTGATAAATTGCTCACCGAACCTCTTTCTCAATTGGCCGATCTACTCGGGCGCTGTGTGTCATAGGGCGATGTCTTACTGAGACCACGTTCAGCTCCTCCAATTTTACTAAGGGCTACATACCGAAAATTCGACGCGGTAGCAGATCGTTCGGCACAATCCCAAGTGCTGCGAACGGCGACGAATGGAAAAATCACGGTTTTCATTAACACTGGCGGATACAGCAGCCAGTTTCCTCTGTATGCACTTTACGCATGGAGAGATTAGTGGAGATGCACGTGCGCAAATTTGTCTTTCGAATGCATCCTCTCTCGGAGATGCAACATGCTTATCAGCGCGGGAAATCCTGCGAGACTGCGCTTCAAAACCTAGTTGGGAGAATTGAATGTGCACTCGAAATGAGAGAGTACCTACTGGGCATTTTCGTCGACATTGAGGGAGCTTTTGATGCACAGGACATTGATCGCTGATACAGGTCTCGAACAAAGTGTCCAGTCTGGAGTAAACAGGGGCTGCTAGCAAGGTGGCGCTATTATGTGCATGGTGGTCGACCCTCTGCTTGATTTTCTGAATGCCTCTGGAATCTATGCCCAGGCCTATGCGGATGATGTTGCTTTTCTCTCTGTCGACTCATGTTGAGCGACTGTTTGTCTCAAAGCACAGGTGGCGCTAAATGTGATCGATGACTGGTGAATGGGCTGTCGGTTAATCCTTTTTAGACTGATGTCGTTTTCTTCATGTGCTAAAAGGCATTCCCATCCCGATATCCAAGGAAGCCAAGTATCTGGAAGTCATCTTAGATAGCAAGCTTCTTTCGTTAAAACATGTTGAGTCAAAAACCACCAAGGCGATGCAAAGGTGCTTCTGGGAAAGCAAGGGGCTTATCACCGATAAAGGTCCTCTGGATCTAACCGGCAATGATATGACCGATAATCTCGGGACCTGAACCCGCTTTAGGTCTACCTGCTTCCATGGTCAAATCCGACATCAGCGATTGCATACAGTCATAGATGTAGGAAATATCCAAGATGCAGGATGACTAAGCGGGCACGCCCTGATGTCTGCAAGAAGTCCGCAAAATTCTTCTTATCCTTAGGGAGAAATGAATGCAGAAGACTTGCGGACGTCATTACGGGCGACTACACTTTTGCTAAGCATTTCTACGTGCTTGGCATCAGTGAGATGTGTGCTGCATGTTGCCAGGAGGATGACACAGTAGAACACTTTCTCTGCGAAAGACTTCGATCGCCCACGGTGGCGTACCCTTGGGGCCAACGTGGTGTGTGCTGAAGCTCCTCTTCACCTTTCTCCGAAAAACGGGGAAAATACAATAAGGAAAGGTGTCTGTCTGGTAGTAAAATTGACCAGTACTTGCATCTGAGTGCTCCAACAGATAGTAGAAGCCTCCAACAAAAAAAAAAGTAGACAGTACGGATAGACGTCCGTACGTGAAATGTCATAACGTGAAATTGGTGAGCAATTCGACCACTGTGACCAAAATTTCTTGCTCATTAAGTCGATTATGACAACATTAAATTGGTTGAAATGCTCGAAAAATATTTATACAGAACAAGAATTTCGATAATAAATTTAAATAATTTGTAGACATTGTTAGAGTGTAAGTCTTTTTGAAAAATGGCAATACTTACTGAGTATGATTAGCCTTCCCGAATGCTAAAAATCACGCACAAACTGTCAAAAGCAATTGCTTGTCATAAGGTGAAGCAATCAATAAGGCGTAAGCACTTCCTACAAATATAACGATTTTTCCTGCAAACTATTCAAGCTTGTGACAAGCAACATCTACGACTTCGTGTGACTGTTGTCGGACTCCCAAACTTAGTAGTCTCATGTGAACGCATTAATTTTACCTCTTTTTAGGGAATTTTTTTTATAAGACAATAAAATTCAATCATTTTAATTTTTTTATATGTTTTTATTTGTATCTTAAACTGTATAAAAAAAATGACTTATTTCACGTTCTTTACATATTTTTTTAAATTAAATTAGACACCAAAAAAAAAGCAGGTCACTGGTCATGGTAATAGCGGCTGTTAATGTCGTCTGAAATAAAAAAATCGAATGGATTATTGTTCAGTAGGTCTGTCACGAAAATTAAAAAATTTCATTGAAAAAAAATGGCAGACTGTAAAAAAAAAATCTTGTCGTTTTTGTTAATTTTTTTGTTAAAAATCGTTAAAAAAAAAAAAATATTTTCGAAAATAAGCAATTTTGGCACGGCTGATAACCATTAATGAGTAGAAGAACATATATAAATTTCAAAGCAATCGGTTGAATAGTTTTTTTAGGACCATGACAGTTTTAGAAAATGATGTTTCGAGAAAAATGCGTTTAAAGTTTCAAGAGCAAGACAAGTCATTAACGGCGCGTCAGCGACTATGAGTTGTAACTTATTTAATACTAGGAATTTCAGTCTGAAATTTTTACACCATATTTTCGATAGGTTTTACTATATAAAAAAAATCGATTTTTCGAAGTGGTCACATGAGACTACCCCCTTAAGAGAAGCCTGAGGCTCAAGAAGCTTAAGGATAATGGAGACAAGTAAGACACAAATGCATTAAGCTAGAGGATGGGAAACCAAATATTTTCCATTGGGCTGTGAGAATGATGGCTTTTAATTACATCACTCTAAAAAATTAGTGCTTCTCTGCATCAGGCATAATTGATAAAAACTACCATGTCCCTTACAACTACTTTTTTCACTGAATCTTATATTCTTGGTTTATAGCTTACCATGCCAGCTTGGATGTGAAATAAAATTTGATCCGCGAAATCCGCCCGTGCTTGTTCCTTTCACTTTCCTGTCATCATCAGTCTTTCCAAAATCATTATTTCGTTTCGCATCTTTCTGCGAATGAACATTTTGACAGGCATTTGGCAGAATATGAAAGGTCTCATCAGCATAAACACGAAAAGATATTAGAAGCGTTCCATAGAACACGAGAACAAAAACGAGGTTCCCTCACTTCTTGATTCAATCGACGCCCCAGCAAGAAAGAAAATAAATACAGTATATTTGCCCGCACTCGCTGCCGGTGGTCCTGGCGTTTCGGGGCGTGGATAAGACAGCAAAGAAGGAAAACAAACAAGCAACTAGCGGGGACACCATTTCCTGGAGTTGTTCTGTCAGCAACAGTGCACTTATAACGTTATACTTGAGAAACCATCACCTGCGGAGCCTCCGCCACTGCATAACACATCGTGCAACTAGCTGCCTTCCACAAGCCAGCCAGCGGCTGTCCCTTGCCTGTCTGACAATCTTTCTGTCTGTTGATTATAATAACATATGCTTTACAACGTGATGGTTATGCGCTGACACTTATGTGCTGTGCTTCCGTTAAACTTACGTCTAACTGTCTGTCTGGAACCGCATGTAAACCAAGAATTTCCACCGTCGTCTTCGGCGCCTTCTTATTTCCTCGATACGAGTACTTACCGAGACGTTTTCGTGTGCTATTCTACATGCTCGTCCACCTCTCCCCTCCGTGTGGGCGAGGTATGCAATTTTCTTTTTTTGCAACAGACTTTCATTTAATCTTCGGTGGGAACGGAAGCGGATGTGGATGTTGATGTGGGAACAATTTTCATGTGACAGTCGTCAATGGAGCACAAACACACAAAGTGTTTTCATCTGTCTGTTCATTGTTGACTATGCCCGTACCGATGATGACTGTATGGGCGAAGGGCAAGGAGGGTAGGAGGATTAGGGGAGTGAAATGGCAAGTGGAAAAGTTTCTCCATTGACATTCCATTTACTTACAAAATCGGGACTTTTACTTTTTGATGAGCACGACAGCTGTGTGCTGCTGCCTCGAACCCCAGTCAATTGCTAAACAATTGGGTATCGCGGGACTGTGTAGACTGTCATTGAGTCGATGATCAATTTGTGCAAATATTTCCATAGTTGACTGACAGAGCCAAATGCTCTGGCCTTCGGTGCACTTTACTTTTTGCTTCAAGTTTACGTCCGTTTTTTTTTTTTTGGCTTGTATTCGATGCACAATGCGAGTTTTGCCTCGTCCTCGAGGCGACATTCGATATTTGGTTATGAAATATTTTTATGATAGCAGCTGTATTGACATATCATCCCTCAGTATACTTTGCAGATATTGTACAAAGGTTCATGCATGTTTGGCTGAGAGAAATCGAATGGAATATGGTTTTTGGCATAGTTGACAGTTTTAATTTAGTCGAGAAGTGTCGCTGCAGCATCAATAGCTTTATGTTCCACGTCCTCAGTTCGTCAGCTTCCAATGGCTTAGGGTGTTTTTTTTTACTGAGAATATAGCAACTTGGCGAAATTGCTTTCATTCGGAGACTGTATTTTTTATGGATTTGTGATTTGCATGAATGGAACAAGATATCCAGCGACACCAACGTATTTTATTTATAGCTATGTGCACACTTGTCACTAATTCGTTCATTGACACGAGAATACTGCCATCAAAATTGATTAAACAAGCTTTTGCTGTTGCCAAGAATGGGGGGACATTGTGTTCCCTTGGAAGCCTGATTCACCTCTGACGTCTTGTGTGATTATGTCCTAATGAACTTGCCGTCTTCTTAGATAGAAAACGATTCCAATGACCCCAAGACAAGCACTTATCCCAGGGATAATAATTGTCTAAGAGTACAAATAAAAGCACCATCGAGGGAGTGGACTTAAATGCGCACAGATGGCCGTAGCGCGGACAAGGGCTCGCTTAAAAGATACACAATATCACACAATATTTCGATGATTAGAAGAGCAGGCTATTTTCTCTAAAAGGAACCACAAATCGCTATAAGGGTTGATCTTGAATTATTAAATTGTAATGCAAACTTCGATAACAATTTAATTTATTTTACGATCACGACAACTGTGCTCGGTGGCTGCTAAACGACAAGTGAAGTTCAAATGGTAAAAGGCATCGCTCGAAGGGTATGTAGGATACATACATAATTCTTTTCTCGCGCGATGATACCGTTGGGATCATACGATCCGCGATCCGAGCAGTTGTCGCTGGTTAATACATAAGCTATGCTGATCGCACGAGTATTCCATGGATTTACATATACATAACTTTACATAATCTGGTATTAAGGAATAATTACAGTGGTGTCAAAAAAAATGTTTACATTCACATTAATTCATTAAGTTTGACTATAATTTTAATTCATTTCATAACAAGGGTTAAGGTCCGGAGTAGCAGCTGTTGATACATTGTTTTAGCCACTATTAAGTGCTTTCCATCTTGTGGGCTGCATCAGTTCAGTGCTTGTTCCAAACAATGCTCAGCTTAAAGGGTTAACGACATTCTCCAAAACGTCGTTCTTATCCAAGTCTTAGCACCTTTTCCACAAAAATAGTGGTTGGTTATGCAATTATAGCTACTATTACATGAGCAAAATGTGGCCTCTTACAACCCTTGGACTAATTTCCAGAGCTTTTATTGATATTCGATCATACACTCGATCATTTCCGGTCAATGAAAATAATTTTTCTGTGAGCAAAGAGAGCCTTAAGAGGGCTTTTGAATTTTGCTTAGGTTTTTGGTTCAGTGCGGAGGTAAGCAGGTTTCCAGTGTGTCCTTTGTAGGCCCTAATTCCCAAGACTTCTCCAATGAGGCGAGACATGGATTATTGCAAATGTTCATTTCTGATGATGACTTCTTCGGCTTGCGTCTGATTCTAACATCGCCCTTCATGGCTTCCGGCCGGATTTTTGACGCTCACGTACTATGATAATATCCTCGAATAATGACAAACAAAACAGCGAGTGGTTCCAAGCAGTCACAAGTTCCGAAAGATATCACCTTTGCTGTATTACCCATCGATCACCACTGAACGCGTCGGGACTTGGGCCTACACCTGTACACAGTGCCGGTTCCAGCACTGAAAGTGCCCTGGGCGAGATTTTTACGGCGCCCCCTAACTGCAATTCAAACCTATATTATACGAAAAAAGGCAAAAGATATAAAAAATAACCATTTATTAAAAGAAATACTCCTAATCATACATATATATAAAAACAACTAATAAAATTTGACTTTTCTAGCCTTTCTATCGGCGAACTCTTTTATTAAGTTTTCAAAGTCGATCTTTTCAGCAATTTCAATTCCGATTGACAAAGTTGCCAAGTTTGTCAATCTACAGGGTGCGCCATCTCATATAAATGAACGCTCGATTGTGCTAACTCTACGTGCGTATCGTGCAAAATATCGTGATCGTGTTTCGCCCAAAAAAGATACAATTCGTCGTTGGGCCTCGAATCTTTTTCAATTTGGTTTTGTGGCAAGCCCTCGTGAACAACCTAGGCCACGTCCGCGGCGTTCAAACTCATCTATTCAGTCTGTGAAAGCCCGTGTTCAAGAAGACCCAAGTTTGTCATATCGGCGCCGTTCGCAGCAGTTAGGCATCATTGGGACAACTTCGAATTTTA
Source organism: Merodon equestris (assembly GCA_958301585.1). NCBI lineage: Eukaryota > Metazoa > Arthropoda > Insecta > Diptera > Syrphidae > Merodon > Merodon equestris. Next base: position 38,769,140 of record OY284416.1, on the reverse strand, counting down.
AAGGATGATCTTCACTTATTTCCATACAAAGTGCAGATAACTTAAAGAATTTTGCCACAAGATGAGCCACGGCGCTTGGCATACGCACAAAATGTCGTTGCAATGATTAATGCTGAGCCGGGATTCTGGCAGCAAATTTTGATGACCGATTAGGCACATTGCACGCTATGTGGCTCAGTTAATAAACAAAATTATCGCTTCGGGGGCACCGAAAATCCTCACATTATTCACGAAGAGCCTCTATATGATCAAAAAGTTACTGTTTGGGCCGGTGTATGCGCTAAAACCATCATTGAACCGTATTTCTTCAAGGTTGGATATACAGTGGATGGCGATCGATATCGGTAGATGTTGGCCCATTATGTGGTCCCAGAAATTCGTAAAACAAGGCTTATTTCACGTTTGGTTTCAACTAGACGACGCGACATGCCATACTGCGGGCAAAACAATGAACGTTTTGCGTAAGAAGTTCCCTGGAAGATTGGTGTCAAAAAAGGGCGATATTGACTGGCCTCCGAGATCGCCGGATTTGACTCCTCCAGACTTTTCTTTTGTTTCTTTCTTGAAAAGCAAGGTGTATGCTAACGGCCCGAAGATAATAGAACAGCTCAAAAGAAACATTCGTGCGGAAATTACAGAAATTTCGACCGAAATGCTCGAAAATGTCATGGAGAATGCGCGAAAACGAGCCCATTTTTGCATCGGCAATAAAGGCAGTCATTTAATTGATATTGTTTTTAAAAATTAATAAAGATAAATTGCAAAGGTCTAAGTTGAATAAGGGTTTTTGAATTTCCAAAATCGATTGAGAATTGTTGAAGTTATTCGAAATTTACATCGACCCATATGAGATGGCGCACCCTGTAAATTGAGATATTGTCGATCGCGGCGGATAGGTTTTTATCAGCTTAAGCTTAGAAAAACTTCTCTCCCCACTAGCAACCGTTACAGTTATAGTCAATAATATTCGCAATGCTATCCATATATTTGGATATACATACTTCTAAGTTGCGATCTTTGATAAAAACTTAAAACAAAAACAAGAGTGACCACATTCTGATCAGGCAAAAAAAAAATTATGAGTTTGTAACGAGTTTTCTGGGCCGGGATATGCTCGCCGGGCTAAGATCTGTCACATAAATTTGTTTTGTGACACCGACAGAAGTGCTAGTGGTTTGCGCACTACGCTGCCCCTTTGGGTTGAGACCTGTTCGGGGCACTCGGTCGTAGCGGCTCCTCGCCGCTGTCGCGTTGACAGCCAGTCAGTCTCCTTATGGGTGAGAACCCGAGTCCAGATCCCGATTGGTGATCGGATGCCAGAAACAGTGTGAGGCCGAGCCCGTCTGGGTAAGAATCCGAGTCGAGGCCCTAGTTGTGGTCGGCTTGTGCCCTTGAGCGCGGCTATAACGTATGGTTAGGCGCTACCGGGTTAAAACCCAAATCCGGGAACTGACCCTACGGTATTTGCCTCGGGAGTTGATCCTAATAGGGTCGGCCTCGCATAAGCTAAAACCCGAGTCGGAAAATCGATTTCGTCCTATTAGTCCCCACTCACCGTTCTACTCGCTGGGCTATCGCCCCAATTAATGTCGACCACACGCTCGTCGCTCCCTTGTAGGTGACATAGTCGAAAGGGTTTTATTATTATAATAATTTTTATTTTTCTTTTTGTTAAAAAAAAAATTATTTCTGGATTTCGCGCAATATGATGCCACCTTAGCGTCCACACGTCGTCTTGACAAGCACTTCTTACCTTGTTATTGTCGTAGTTCCAGCTTACTGTAGATTCGGCCGGACTTTGGTTTCCTTCTCTACGCTTTTGTCTTGGTTGCCTCCTTGGTTGCTGTTGTTGTTGCGACTGCTTCGCTCTTTCTTCTCAGTCCTTGTCACTGCTTACCACTGCTTGCCCTTCTGACAACTGCCTCGGCCTTTTATAGGGCCAGGCCGAACGCCGATGTGAACGGCGCCTTTCCAATCGTCGCTGACATTTCCCCTGTTTACAGGATCTGTCAATGGTGACGACAGCCGTAGTCGTTTGTCTTTGGTGTCTTTGACCTGACTGGTCTTAGGCAAATTGCTAACGTGGATGTTTTTATGAATTTTTTTTGTGTGCTTTTTGTTTGATCATTTTGTGTTTAATTTGTGTTTATTTAATTTGTGATCTTGTGTTTGGTTGTTTTGTATTTGGTGGTTATTTTATACTTATGTGTTTTATTTGTTTCCGTGTTTTGTTGAGTATTTTTATTTTATTTCTTGTCTACTTTCGCTTATGATAGGTTGAACTCGAGTAACGTAAGTAAAACATGTATGTGATTGTAAAGGAAAATTTTATTTATTTCATTTATGTTTTAGGTTGCAAATTATCCGTTACAAGTTCACAGCCTACAACCATATATATCTGACTTAGAGTCTACAGTTAACTTCAATTGGAGATCACCACAGAGTTTGACAAGGTCGGGTTTTTCCGAAATCTGATTTATATTGTATAAGAAAGACCAAGATTGCGAGTACTCATTTAATTGTTAGAATCTTTCATTCACTCAAATTATTGTGGGGTCCAAAAGACAATTGAAAAATTCAACCTCAATTTTTCTTTCTGGACAATAATATGCATCAATCTAGAAAAAACATTATTCCATCTTGTAGTTTCCTTTCTAATCAAATGTTGCTCTTGACAATCTATTGTTTTTCCTATTTTTAATCGTAGTTCAGCCTCAATCCATGAGAGGTAAAACTTCTTATGAGAAGTGCTATTCTCATTGATTTTTAACATTTCAGACAAGTGTTTCCAGTTGTTATATCAAGTTCAGTTCCAAACCTTAGCCTGTGCAGTCGCATTTTAGCTCGCTCATCCCTTAATGTTTTTTTTTCCTTTTCTTCAAAACGACCCATAATTTAATTTTTCTTCGACACAATCAAAAAACACGAGTGTCCAACTGTGCCCCCAATTTGTCACCATAACAATTACAAACTTCTACCTCATTAATAAAATATTAAAATGCGCGAGATCCGCCTTTCCCTAACCGAAATTCTCTGACGCAGCCAAACATTCACACCAAATGACAGTCCCAATTTAAACCAATACAATAAAAAAAATTATCTTTCTGATCGCGAGTGACTCGCTCTTGCCCTAGTTTAATATGGATCACTGTGATTTTGCCTACTGTGCCGCCGATACCAGAAATGCTGACCGGGTTATTTGTAAGGGTATCTGCGGCAAATCGTTTCATCTTCCCAAATGTCGATCACATATGTATATAAAGGAATATGCCGAACATTGCCTCTTTATTGTGAGGAGTGCAAAAATATCACTCTCTCTGATGTCCTGTTCGCGATTAAGTGTAACAGTGAAAACATTAACTCGGTCGCCAACAACGACTACATATACTCGTATGTTCTTCAAGAACCTGGCGTCTAAATTTGACTCTCTTACCAAATGTGTTGAAGATCAATATCAATTTTACAATAGAGTCAACTTCCACTAACAAACCAAAATCCCTGGAAAAAAATTGGCCACCTTAACAAAATTAGCCAACGAAAGCAGTTCACCCAACATCCGCAGTGTCGAACTTAAGCGCGACCTCATTTCGACCCTCAATACATACCTCAATCCCTTAAAAGTGACAAAATTAAACGAGAACTTAAAGTCCCTCCGGTCTGACATTGACATTCATTTTAGCCACTCATTCAATAAAAGTACTCCACTCCTTTCTCAACCCGACCCTCGGCTTGAAGCTATTGCAAACAAACTAAATGACGTCAGCAGTGAACTTACTACCACCAGGTTTATCCTAAGCGATCATTGACGAAATGAGAACATCTAACAAGATTGGTGACATCCAAATCCCCGGCCACTTCCATACCAACCCATCGTTTGCCAATACCTCCATACGTGATGAATTGCTTGAAGCCAATGTGTCCGCCCCGTCAATTTGTGCGTCTCCGCTGCCACCAAACACCACATCCTCAGTCAACTGTTTAAGTGAATGGAACCAGCGACTCCAAAAACTGAAAAAAGGCAACGAAGAAATGTCTACCTTTATTATTGATGGATTGACCTCCGACTCTCATAAAAAATGGGCACAAAAGTTCACAAAGGAATTTAAAATTCCAATAGTAAGATGCCAAGCGCTTCAACGGTCCAGATCGTTTAAACTGAAGCTATCCATATCATCGAAATACGAGTGGTTATTCCTAAACCCTGACGGCCGCCCTTTCACTCTTTGTAAAACTACCCATATCAGGTGGAACGAAAAGAAAGATATCCACCCCAAGCTAAAACCTATGTACCTAGCTCTAAGGAACATAAAAATAAGCTTAACAATTGTGATAAAGACCCTAAACCTCAATCTAACCCCCACCATAACTGGAGCTTCAAAACAACACTTTTCCCATCTTTCACTCACTCCTCTATCTCCCATATGCAGACCTATTCCTCTGCTCCACCAAAACCGCCACGTCAACGAGTTTCCTTCAATATGACCAACTGTTTGTTCTACCACCGCTGGCCACACCTCGCCACAAATACAAGCACTTCTTCCTAATTGTTTACCTAATTTCGATCTCAAATCTGGAGCCAAGTATCCTGATTTCCGCAGCTCCCACGTCCTCCATCCCTCAGCCCCCGCCTTTTCTAATACACCCACACCATACTCGCCCTCTCACACTATAGCCAACTCCACTTCTCTTCCAACAGTTTCAACTCCTTCTTCAACAACGTCTCCTCCTAAATCTACCCAATCTTTCATTGATCCCCTTCTGCCTCCCTCAGTCAAAACTACACAGCAAGTTAGTAACCCCACTGAATGCCGCTATGCTCTCTCTCGCCTAAGAGATAAAAAGACGTATGAAAACATTCGTCCCTTTTTGGCCTATCTCCATGATAAACCAGACTCGGGCTGCTATGAAGGTAAAACGAAGACTAGTGTAATGGTCTCCATTCAACAGTAAGGCCCCCCTTCTGACTTTTCCAAACTCAAGTGCCCCTTTATTAAGAATCACGAGTTCTTCAACATCCCCCTCCAAAAAGTATTGAACGATCTAGATACCTTTCGTCAATATATGCACTCAAAACGGATATCTAACCTCCAGCGTAGCAGAGCCGACCACGACAGGTATTTTCGCCTCTAATTTCCATTCTCTTCCTGCCCCTCATGCTAACCTTCCTCTCACCTTCTATTATCAGAATGTAAAACGTCTTCGCTCAAAACCCCAAGCAGTCTTTCAACAGTCCCATACTTTACCATACCAAATCTTCGCTCTGACTGAAACCAACTTGATCCCTAGCATAAATAACCAAGAATTGTTCCCATACAATTTTAACGTCTACCGCAATGACGATCTCAACCGACCTCCCGATAGCTGCCCTTGTCGTGGCGTATTAATAACTTTAACTCAATCGACTCATCCCTCATTGCAATATCTTCTTCCCGTATATCGACTTCGTTTCAATCAAGATTGTACTGCCCCGTCAAGCGCTCTATGTCATCTGCCAGACCTGATTTTCACAACAGACCCCCTTAGCTCCTCTGTTTCACTTTGTCCCCTTTCCTTATCAACCATCGACAGCTACCATCCTCCACTTCTTCTCTCATTTTTTCACGACTCTCCACCACTGAATACTTCCCCTCCACTTAAGTCCTATGACTTCCACAAAGCAAATTTCAACCTAATCAATGAATATCTCAATAACGTCTCCTTCAATTTTGACAGCCTTACAATAAACGACGCCATATCCATTATCTACAGAGAAATATTCAATTCTATTTCTCTTTTCGTTCCCCTTTTCCGTACCAAACATTTATCTACCTCCCCCCTTGGTATAATCGTAGGCTTCTTTCACTAAGAAACGCAAGAAACAAACTGTGGGCAATCTTCCTTCGTACGAAGGTCCGAAGGTCCGAAAAATTATGTTAACAACTACCGCCCCATTGCCAAACTGTCACATATACCCAAATTCTTCGAGAGTATTTTGTACGAAACTCTAAATTTTCGCTGCAAGTCTTTAATCTCCCATAGACAACACGGTTTCCTCAAATGCAGATCTACAACCACAAACCTTGTCTAATTTGTGTCCTCCACACTCTCAGCATTAGAAAATGGAAATGAAGTCGACATCATTTCAACTCATTTCAGTAAAGCTTTCGACAAAATCTCCCACAAACTAATACTCTTGAAAATGTCTTCATAGCTTCTTCCGGCGTTCCCCAAGGCAGCCACCTAGGTCCACTTCTTTTTGTTCTTACCATAAACGAGTTTATCATCAAACATTCACACCTTACACTGTACGCCGACGACAAAAAGTTCGTCAAGACCATTTCCTCGGAACAATATTCTTCCCTTATTCAATCGGAGCTCAACAGCTTTTCCATTTGGTGCTCCAAAAATTGTTTGGAACTTAACATCTCCATATACCAATCAATTACCTTCTCACGTAAACGAATCAAGCGTCCCTTTATGACCGGTGACGTGGGCGGTCGCCCTACCCTAACGCCGCTACTGTATCTATGTCATATGCGGCTTTAAAGTCAACAATATAGTATGTGACGACCTGAAATTGTTCTGTTTTCTCCAAGATCTGTCGCAGTGTAAGTATTTGGTTAATGGTGGATTTTCCTGGCCTGAAACTACACTGGTAGGAACCTATCAGACTGTTCACGGACCAAGATTGTTGAAACCAAGCGTGCGCACAATATGGCAGAGACTATCTTCTATGCGAAGCTTAGGAAACTTATGCCGAAGTGGTCTTTCCATATGCTCAGTATAATAAAGGTGGACAAAAATCTCTCTCAGTAAAAATACTGGGTGCCTGTCTATTTTTTTTTTACTTCGTGCAGGAGTGTACGCTCTTATGGTGTTTGTCACACAAGCTGGACGGGGTGCAGATGGTGTGTGTCGAAGATGTTCGTTCAGTACTCTCCGGAGGTGGTTGTCCTGGATATGATTTGAGAGATGCGACTGAATTTGCGTTAGTTGTAGTTCACAGCAAATCATTGGTCATTAAGGTATTATATTGGAAATGCACACATTTTGAAGTGATCATGTTATCCTTTCAAGTAATGGCGGCGCGATTAAATGTGATGATCGACGAATGTTACAGAATACAAACATCAGTTATCGATATTCTTAAAGATATCAATCACGGTCATTTGAATCCAAATCCCCTCACACCAGCACAATTGAAAGATGAAGTAGATTATATTAAAGTACATATTCCCAGTAAGCTAGCTCTGCTTGGTGGTGATTCGAACGATGAGCTAAAAGGCGTTTATTCTTTCATGAAGGCAAAATTAATTATAATGGACCAACGCCTAATAATAAATGCTAAAATACCACTTATTCATAATCGACCGAAATATACCGAATGATCCCACTTCCCATTAAGAGAGCCAATCGGGCATTAATACCAAGGATCAATGCTGAATATATTGCGTACAATATGGAGGAGAGTGTCTATATCTTATTATATCGCCCAGCAGCAGGATTGGATGGAAATAGTGCTAAAATCCAACATTGACTGTACGGAGCGATGCGAGAATAAATAGCAGCAACCAGCACGATTCCGCAGTTTCGGCCGTTCGAAGTGGAAAGGAATCCTGGGACAGCTACCTGCTTCAGTTGAAGCAGCATTTTTCAGTCAATTCACTTCAAGAAGACAGCTTGCAAAAGACTCATTTTTTGTCAACATGTGGCAACTATTTGAACGAAGTGTTGCAGAAATTGTTCGAGACTAATGATGTGAGTACATATACGTTTAAAGACTTAACTGCAAAACTCACCCGGCATTTTCAAACAAAATTACATGTGCTCGCATCGAGATGTAAGTTTTTACAATGGAAAATGTCCCCAGGCAAATTGGACAGCAGATTTAAGAGGTATTGCTAGGGATTGTGGTTTTGTATGTAATAATCCAAGTTGCAATATATCATACGCCGATTTTATGATAAGGGATATGATTGTTTTCCATACTCCACATGATACGGTTCGAATAGCAGCAACGCGAAAAAAGAATTCAACCCTGGAAGAAGTAGAAGAGCTAGTGACAGGCTATGAGTCGACGAAGCCACGGACATATTAAAAGGAAGCAGTACTTCCGCAGCACGTCAAACAAAGCATGTCAACGATCACGAAACCGGAATCGAAGGTCATCCAATAGGCACCTAAATCATGAAAGAAGATAGGGCTCTCAAACTTTATTCGACAAAATAATAACACGGTACACTCTATAAGTGTTAAAGAAGAAGCGGTGGTGGAAGAAGTGCCATCAGAACATTGGGAAGTCGAACGAAAAGGGCAAAAGATAGATTTCTAGATTTCTCGCCCATCTTAAGCTCAAACCCGGCAGCCAACCCAGGTTCTTTAAGCATCGCCCGATACCATTCGCGTTGAAGGAAGATGTTCGGATGGAAATTCAGGCTTTACAGCAGTTAGGCAGGGGTTACAAGCCAGTGGGGAACACCGATTGTCATTGTTAGAAAACCAAATGGCAGCGTACGACCATGTGGTAATCTTAAAGTCACAATTAATCCGCAACTAGAGGTCGATCGTCATCCGATCCCTCGAATCCAAGAGTTGTTTCGTAAACTGCAAGGAGGCTGTTATTTTACAAAGGTAGATTTGTCCGATGCGTATTTGCAAATTCCTTTGGATGACGAACCCAAAAGCTATGTGTCATAAACACAGAATTTGGCTTGTATGAGTATCAGCGCTTACCCTGCACAGGAATTTTTCAACGATATATGGACCAGTTAACATCTGACTTGGAATTCTGTACATCTTACCTAGATGATTTAATAGTGTCAGGCCAGGACTCTGCTAGAGCGCCTGGAAAGACAAGGCTTACGTTGTCGGCTAGAGAAATGTCAAAATAGGAAGTTGAATACTTAGGGCACACTATTGATGATATAGGAATTCGCCCATCAGGCTCGAGAGTTGCAGCTATTCGCGATCTACCCAAACAGAGGCATGTGAATGAGCTGGAAGCATTCATAGGGAATTTAAACTATTACAATCAGTTTATTAGGAACTTCCCAAGCCTAGCAGCTCTATCAACGAAACTGCGTGCCTCAGGGAAATCTTTTGTGTGGGGAGGAGATCGGCAACGAGCCTTCGAACAGTTCAATTAGATTATTGTTAAAGTTCAAATCAGTACATTTTGGAGATGACGCCCACGTGCACTTCCGTGATGCCCGTGTGCTCGTCAGTGACGCCTGCGTGCTCGTAGTGACGCCTTTGTGCTCGTCCCCATCAAGGTCAATGACCCCATCAATGTCATTGACCTCACCAAGGTCATTGACCTGACCAAGGGCATTGACCCCCTCAAGGTCATTGACCCCCTCAAGGTCATTGACCTCACCAAGGTCATTGACCCCATCAAGGTCATTGACCTCACCAAGGTTATTGACCTGACCAAGGTGATGGTAATCGCTGGACAATAGAGGCGGAAAATCTCAAACTTCACACCTTCCCAATGGGCCTCATTTTTTTTTTTTGGCAAAGAATCCATGAAGAGCACCATTATTGTGACTGGTAAGCGATACAGAACCATGATCAACACATTTTTATTACCAGAAATCGATAATATGGTTCCAACAGGACGGTACAACAGCTGTGGCTCTATTAAAACAAGATACAGACTCTGGAAGCTCTCAAAGAGAATATCCTACAAAAGGGCGAGAATTTGTCGGCCGCAGGTGAGGTAGAAAGAACCCAAATGAACATCAACGATGAGGGCGCCCACTTGACCGACATCTTCTTCAAAAACTAATCTAAGGTAAACCAAGAAATCTAAGTAACAAAACAATACCTTGTGATATTTCGATATGTGGAAAATGGTGTGTGGTCTGGAATTCGCTGGCTAGTGGCTACAAATTATGTTTACTATTGCAGCGGATTGGAGAGTAGCCAGTTAATAACTCGTACTTTGCCTGTTTCCTCTTCGCAGATTCATCTTCCTTGCTCTCCTCGACAGCTTTGTCGACATTGGTCTCCCTCAGAGCAGCGACCTCGCTGCCGGTGCCTAGAATTTGAAGAAATCTGTCTTGTCCAGGTTGTAGTCGATTACTTGGTTATCAACCTTGCGGTGGAACTTCAGTGTTGGGAATGACGAGATCTTTGTGTGTTCGAGCTCGTTAACGGACGTGTTTATTTTAGCGATGACATTCGACTCGTGATCCATGTACTGCTCAGCCAATTGATCATAGACCTGCACCAATTGTTTGTAGTGTGACAATAGTTTCCATGACAATTGTTATATAGAGACCTTGTATTGTAGAACAAAAAAAGCAAGCTCTATTGTGTATGGAACGGGCTGCGCATCATGTAGCGTATAACTCAACTAGTACATCCTTAATGTTGTCGAATGCAACCTCATCAAAGTTGGTAGTTACGAACACTTTAACTGGGTTCTTGTCCCAATCCTCTGGCAATTCCTGGCTCAATAAATGCTGGTTCAGCTTACCATCCGAGAAGTCTTACACGAATGTCTGTACTGCTGGCTGGCTTCTACTTGGCCATGTCTTCAAGTTTGATGAGATGCATGGTCCTTAGTCATGCCGAAAAATTCGAAAGTACGTGGATGGTCTTCCTCATCAGCACTGATGCTTATGAAGAGGATATCATAACGGTATTTGCCAGCAATATCCTTCAATGGGTCAACGTATTTCTTGTAGTGGCCGCTCCCTTTCGAGACTAAGAAGAGCAAATGCGACCTAAAAGCACCACAGAAGATCTTCGACGCAGATTGATGATTGAAATCGACTACGAATGGCAAGGAATAGGTCTCAGCGAATTTCTGTAGTGCTTCCCGGGTCAATTCCCCGGAGAATACTGATTTCTTGTCATCGATTTATTTGTAGGGGAATATTTGGCCACTACGTCGGCGATGTTGCTAATACCGAAAACGATAGTATTGAGGGCATTGGCGGTTGCAAGGAAGAGCTTGGCAGCTTTTGATTCATGATCAAAGAAGAAACCAACAATGCACATTAGAATGTGCATAGAATTCAACTAAGACGAACTCGTTGTCGGTGATGACAGATTTAAAATTATCTTTGGTTTGATGTTTCATGTCATCAGCGTAAATGCCGTCGCGACAATCACAAACAACGCACATACGAACAATTTCATTTTTTGATAGAGACAATATGGCTTCCTCCAAATGGTGCTAACACGTCGAGAATGAAAAAGAAAATAACCCAATTAAAGAAAATGTTCGATCCTTTCACAAACGCTCTTAAACTTTTATGAAGATGTTGGCAAAAGATTTGTTCGAAAACCTTTCAAACTACTGCAGCGTTGTAAAGTGCTGCCCTCTGCAGTTTAAAATGCCTACTATAAAGTAATCGTGACTTATAAGAAAGTCACTTCCATTACTGAGGGATCAATAAACAATTCCATTAAGAAACTACTCGCCTAGGTAACCTTGCCCTCTCCTTACTAGCCATAGCCACGGTATCACTAAATTCTTTTTGCAGTCCTTCAGAGAGTTTTCTCAATATCCTTATCAGGAGAAACTTTATGATACAATATTTCAAGTGATCTCGTGTCATTGGCATTAGAGGCCAACATACTACTCTGGAGAATTCCTTAGAGAATTTTCCCAGATATGGAGAACCGCTTTTATAATTCCTATTCACAAAAAAAGGTCCAAAGAGTGAGGTTAACAACTACCAAACTGTCACACACATCCCAACTTTCCGAAAGCGTCTTGCATGACACTCTAAGTTTCCACAGCAAATCTCTAATCTACTCTAAACAACATGGCTTTCTCAAATTCAGGTCTACAACCATAAACCTTGTCGAATTTGTATCCTTCGCCCTCTCAGCATTAGAGAATCGGAATGAAGTCGAGGTCATTTCACCTGATTTTAGTAAAGTATTCGAGAGAATCTCCCACAAACTAATATTCTTTAAGGTGTCTTCCCTTGGCTTTGAACCCACTGCGTTGAAGTGGATATTTTCTTATTTAAAAAATCCGTTACTACAGTGTTCGTTTTATATCTGCCTTTTTTAAGCTTCCTCCGGCGTTCCTCAAGGCAGCCACTTAAGTCCACTTCTTTTTGTTCTTGCCATAAACGATATTGAAATGGTGATCCAAAATTCCCACCTCTCACTGTAAGCTGACGACACCAAGTTCCTCGAGGACACCAATACCGTTTCCTCGCAACAAGATTCTTCCCTTATTCAATCGGATCTCAACAGCTTTTCTAATTGGTGCTCCAAAAATTGATTGGAGCTTAACATCTGCTCCTCGTCTCTACTGGCTCAATAATCAGGTCATCTCCACCGTTCAGGTTATCCGCGAACTTGGCATACTATGTGACCAAAAGCTCAATTTTCGCGAACATATCGACCATATAATTCTTAAAGAAAATTCTACATTCGTAAAGCGTTCGTCTAAGAATTCTTCAATCCCTATGCCGGGAAGTGTTAATTCGAATATTAACTTCGATTTCAACCTCAATACTCCATGCTTAAAACTCCGTCTTCTCAATAGCCTCCCACCCGTTCTTCTTAGTAATTAAGTTAGTATAAAGCTCAATAAATGGGAGTGCTTGCTCCCATGAAAACTAAGACCAATGAATTCGTCTCTTTTCGAGCCCTTAAGTCATCATTAAGTGTTTTGTCTATTTTTTCCACGCTAGGTAAGGCGAGCGTCGATTTCAACCTGACGAAGCAAGGCCTCGCAATAATCTGCAACTTGATTCTTGTGTGTAAACTATGAAAGATCAGTGGCATTCACAAGGGTGACTTTTCTGGAACTGCCTGATGTAAGAGAGCCACCTTTATGGTCAAGCTTAGACCTCAATGCAGGTATAAGCAGATACGAGGCTTTTTGATCGAGATGGAATAACTTTGAGAGAAAGCATTACGCAATGCCAACAGTTGCAATCCCATTATTAGTTGATATTTGATGATGAAGTTTCTAAAACATAAGTTTTTAGAGATCATTACTGTCTTATAGCTCTAATCAAATTTGTGGAAAACTTCATCAAAGCGCACATGTTTTAATGATGTAATGCGTATCTGTTTTCCACTAATCCAACCAATTCCCTTCGACCCCAAGCAAACTTGTAATCCTACCCAAATTCCATTCAGCACATATCTAAGTGACAAGATCGAAGACGTAACGTAGAGCTGTAACCGAAGGAGATGAAGAAAATCGAAAATTATCTGTAAAACATTTAACCAATTTTTCACTTCGAACCATCCACATCATAACCATTTACGATGCGATTGACTTTTATTTTACTGCGACTACGTTCCGTATGAACAATTTTGCCGTCTGCTCCATCCACTGACGAAAAAAGACTGAGACGAAAACGAATGACGGGCACACATTGCCATGAACGGGGATGAAGTCATTGTCGTAAGATACGCTACTTGCGTCTACCCTTATCGGAGTGTTAAACATCATCGAAAGGAGCAGTTCGGATCCGAAGGTACATCTGATTCAATATCATCTGGAGTTGTAATACAGCAAGCTTTTACGACTTATCTTACTAGTGCGATTGGTATTTAAGGCCATCCAGTTAAATTGGCCGAGACGGGAATGTTGTAATAACCAATCGAGCCACTAAAAATCAATGAAATACCTTTATTACCCGAGTCTATATAAAGATTGGTTCTAATTGCCCTAGTCAAACCGTAAGCCCCGTCGAGCCTGACTACCATATTTATTCCACGACCATGCGGGTCCAATTCCAATTCTAATTTCCAAATTTACTATTCAGGAGCCCATCAATTATCCGAGATCACAACCATATACCTTCTCCCCATCTTAATTAAACAGAAATAAATTTCTTTCGCCCGGGTCGACAGTTGAGGGCAATCAACTCCCCATGAGTAATTCAGTGGTTTTATTGCAAACAGAGGGCAACAAACGCTCGCACGCCCTTGCATCGTTCGAGCACTTCGAATAACGTCTTCATCCCCGACGACCAGTCAGAGTCAATGAGTTCTAATTGCCAAATGAAAGCTGTACCCACAAAACCGAAACCAGATGGACGTATCGAGCAATGAGCCCGAGCACGGGTGGAACTTTCTTCACGTCGGGAAATCTTTCTCAATTAGAACCGGCTTGGCACTTTTTGATTGTCTGCTCTTTCCCCGGGTCGTACGTCAACACACTGCTGCAATTACAAATGCCACATCGATTGTCGTCCTGATTGACAATTACAGCAGCCGCCGCAATTATGGCTACTTGGGAATTCTCGCTACATCCGAGGGGCTAAAGTGCCCAGCTGAACGGTCGACGAGCAGTAAAGTCGAAATGTTCCAATAACCATATATTTCTCTCTTTGGCTGCGGCATGCGATGAAGAGCATAATTGCGGGTTAGGCAGTACTACTTGCCAGCTCTTAAGGACTAATTTTTATCTTCGGCCTTGGATAATTAGTTGGTGAAGAAGGATATGGAAAGAGAAAAAAAGATGTCGAGGGGTGAAGGCGTGCAGACTGGGTCAGATGTTATTGCAGTTCGGTGGCGTGCCCTAGGCTGGAGTGCGTACTACCTACGGTGGCCGACGGCGGAGTGGTGCTTTATTAGCCATGCACAGGTGAGCATACAAATGGATGTCGCTCGGTGCGGTGTTTATGTTGGTGGCAATGACAGATTTCAGGATTTATTACTCGTTTATGGTTTTGTGTAGGTCGTACGTGGGCTGCTGTGGGGCTGTTGATGGAATTAATTAACGTGTTTGTGTACACTTGTCCGTTGATTTTTTTCCAAGTCGCATTTTCTGGCCTGATTCCGGTGAACAACGAGAGGAGATGTTTTCGGTTTTTGAGCTCACTGCTAGTGGTCTGTGGAAAACAATTAAATCGCATTTAGGCCATGTTACATGTTACTTGGGTTTCATGCACATTTTAGCACGAATTAGCTCCCGGCGGACTCCATTATTCGGACGTTTGGCGCAGATCTACGAATATGAGTGCATTGGAAACAGGCATCGCCAATTTCTTTATCACAGATCCAGTCAAACCAGTTGTGTAGTCAACTGTTAAGAGAATTTAAAATTGAACATGTTGGCATATCTCCAGATTTTAAAGTCTCTAAGGCTCGAATCTACAGTTTTCGTATGTCGTGAATGTTTTTCGTCTCGCATATCTTGAGAATTAATTAAGATATCGTATTCAGACTAGTTTTATTCCATGTTTTAGAGTATCTTGAAGAATTGATTAAGTTTTTATGAGCTGTAATTCAACAGATTTTTTTTAATAGCAACCAGAATAACATCAAATAATGTTCCAGGGCTAAATAGCCTATCTAGATTCGAAAGGAAACCGGCTTTGGATATAGACAACTGTTTTCCCACTCATCCTAACATATAAGTTACTGGTTCGGTGGCTTCCCGAATATAACTCAATAAATCTGAAATATCGAAGACTTAAACAATCTATCCCCATCCTTATCTTAAGCTTTTATATCAAAGTCATAGTAACTTGTGGTGTCATCAGACTTAAGCAACCATTATACGACCACGTAGCAACAGCAGCAGGGCTCTGCCTGCGAATCTGACTTCGGTTGTGAAAGACTACATTACACCCAGTATCGACTAAAAGTGCGACGTAGTGTCGGTTATTATCCAGAAAAAAATGAGCACGGCGTAGAATTGGCCGTTTTTTCAACCAAATTGAGGATTTCCAATTCATATTGTCTACCTGTTAGCTCGAGAATTTTTTAGGAACGATGAGATATCAGGGATCAGAGAGGCATGCAAAATACTCAGTACTCAAATCCTCACCGTCGTGACGTTTCCAGGCTGATGAAGCAACTCAAAAGAACATTAACTTAAGTAACAAGCAGGTTTAAGACAGCTTTCTTGGGCACAGTAACAAAGTAATGAGCTAGCCAAATTCGGAACTACCGTTAGTACTCATACTGAAATCATAGGTTCCCGGATGAACTTCTTCAATTCTTACATCCAACACTTTTTGATACGTAATACCAGGTTAAATATCACTGTGGTACAATACAGAGTTTGATGTGGTGAGGTCTGACGCCGATGGCATGTGGTTCGAATTACTCAACAGGCAAGTCGCCGAAATTAGATTTCGCGGTGTTTCTCCTCGTAAAGCCACCTACAGTATATTTGTCTGGGAAACGTTTTCACCTTCGAAAACACCATTATATGGGAAGAAAGGCAGCATTATTTTATTAATTGCTATTTCGAAATTCGGGGATTAGAAAATGTATTAATAAAAGTAGGTAATGAAAAGAGTTTAATAGAAAACTACCACGTCGCGTCGTCCAAACGTATATTTAGTTTCTATATTTGAATTGAGTTCAAGGGTAGAATCAATCAGTTCAGGTCCAGGAGCTCAACAATTACATTGATTGAGTCACTGATATTGACACTTAGAGTGATGGTAAATGTGAGGCCTAATATCAAGGGATTCATGCAAGATGCTACATAGTAAAATATTTATCGGCAGAGATGTCCGGAATCATTAAAAACATTCTCTGTCGAAAAAGTAAGGCGAGTTTTAAGATTTTTAACTTAGGGCAGATAGAAATTGTATGCCAGTCGTCGGGCATGCTTTCATCCTCCGATATTTGACAGATGATCTTGTGCCACGTCTCTGAGACGTGTTACTACCAGATAATGGTCAGAATCGGCGTTTGCCCGCTTGCCTAGCGCGGTGACTGCAACGGCTGTTGAGGGGGTTATCCAGAGGGTGCCACGAGAAGGCTGTATGTCAATTTGACGCGAGCAGTGACAATGATTGTTTCTGGCATCCTGCCAGGCTAAGAGCAGTCAGCAACTTTACCCAGTATGATCAGTCTTTCCGAGCATTGACACATGTTAAGTAAGGAATTTAATTGAAAGTTTGCAGCGATCGATTCTTTTTAGTCCATTTTTGGCCGCTGCTCCACACATGTCGGCTGGCACGTTGGCAATTCTGCGATCGATATTGTTCCTGTGCTCCTCTAACGTTGTTGGTTTGTGTTGTGGGCATGAAACAACGACTCGACGTTAACGTCAAACTTGTACGTCGTAAAACATTTATTTCCAACTGGTCACTATGCTTCCTCGATAGTGACATGGATGCCGCTGCTGATGTGATCACGCACTTACTTCTGCTGGGTATAAGATCCTTCATTCCTCATATAGTGAAGAGTACCAAACCCAAAGCAAACGCGTGGTTTGACTCGAGCTGTAAAGAAACTATCAGATTGAGAGAGCTGAGTTTTCGGAAAACCAGAATAAGTTTAAACGAGCCAGAAATGACTGTAATGCATTGATTCGACGTGTCAAATTCTCGTATGACCAAAAGTTAAGGCAAAAAGTATTAAATTGTCCCAAAGGCAGCAAAAACGCTTGGTCATTTGTGAAAAACATACAGAATTCTGCCTCGTCCTCAATCCTATGCTCATTTACAATGACATCCCAGCTGTCAGCTCTTTAGACAAAGCCAATCTACGGACATTTTGCAGCCAGCTCAACGCCCCCAGATTGCCTATGCCTCCGCTTTGAGAGCGTAGAATCTTCCATGGGACAAATCCACTTTTGCACTTGTACAGTTGCAAGAGTTCTTTCGGATCTCAAGATGCTAAAGTCCGCCCGCCCTGATGGTATTCTCCCAACACTTCTGAAGATATGTTTTTCCACGCTGGCAAAACTGCTGCGTAAGCTTTCTCATCTTTCTAACTCTTCTGGTCTCTGTCCGAGTAGATAGAAAACAGCATTTGTCCAGCCCGTTCCTAAAAAGGGTGAATTTTCGTCTCCCACCTCCTACCGACCCATATCACTAACTTCCCTTCTTTCTAAGGTCATGGAAAAGCTGATAAATCGTCAGCTTATGAAATATCTTGAATCGCGGAAACTTCTTAATAACCGGCAGTACGGTTTCCGCAACAATAGGTTTACTGGTGATTTGATGATATATCTCACCGACAAGTGGAACCAGTCTTTGCACCAGTTCGGAGAAAGCAAGATTTTTGCGCTTGATATTTTAAAAGATTTCAACAGAATGTGGCATCAGGTTCTTCTGTCGAAAACGCGTACTTATGGTATCGCTGAGTCTCTTCTTTAGAAAGGAAAGGGAATTAGAAATTACCTTTCGGGTCGTTCAATTCAAGTTGTTTTGGACGTTTTGATATTCACCAAACCAACGCTGGTGTTCCCCAGGGTTCCGCTCTGTCACCGACACTCTTCCTCGTTTTTATAAAAGATTCTATTAATGATACTTCTAATCCAATACACTCATTCGCTGATGACAGTACTCTTAGCTTTTCATATTCGTTCCAGGACTCACGTCCCTGCTCTTCGGCCGTAGAACTGGAGCAGCAGCGTATGTTAAGCACATTAAATTCCGATCTTGACAGCACAATTAAATGGGGAATAAACAATAGGGTGGAATTTAATGCTTCCAAAACACAATGCGGTCTTTGGTCACTCAAGCTAACCATCAATAATCAGCCATTATCCTTGAATGGCGCTTGCGTCGATTAAATCGAAAGACTTTCCATCCTTGGTATGTGTGTTAATAAAACTCTTACTTGAAATGAGCACATATTTGAGGATGCCGAAAACGATTCAAGAAATGTTTCACTCCTTCTGATCTGGCTTGAATTTAAAAGGCCAAGTTTGAGTACAACATAAAAGCGGGCGATTAAACTCATAGGAGACAACAATATCGCGAAATCGATCGACTCACTCGAACATCGACGTTATGTCTTTTCTCTCTCTCTGTTTTATCGACAATGCTCAAATGAGGTAGCCAATTGCATTTCTTCCCTTCCAGAATTCAACCGCAATACACAACTCGTCCAGAATGTTCACCAAGCCTGTCCTCGGACGTACAGTCAAATTTAGAGCCTCGTTTTTAGCCAAACCACACGAATGCTCTTCCCAACTCAACTTTTCCCATTTTTTTCCCACTTTTCACAATTCACAAGCATTTAAAACCATTATGCAATGGTACCTTTCCCTCTCTTCTTCTAGACCTCCGGTACATTCGGCCTGTGCTGCGTCTTGACTTCTTTTCATTTACAAAAGGATAGTTATAGCCCCTTGTGCACGCGTCTAAAAAAACAAAATCGTGAAGTGTAATTTTCAACAACTTTATCGAGCAGCTGGGGCCGTATATCACCAATAACAAGTTACTTTCAAATCGTCTAACGTCTAAAGGTGTAAGATCACAGGATCGTGGACGTTGCGCCATCATGTTAAAAACCAAAGCTCTGTCACGTCAATGCCATTCAACTGACGAACGAAGATGTCAGAAATCATGTTTCTATAGCGTTCTGCGTTGATGGTAATATTCTGTCCGGCATTGTCCATCGACGCATTTAGATTCTCCTTAACACTGCGCTCCACAACATCAATAACTTCTTCTCTTCGCACTGTTTGTCGTTCTTGGGGATGCCTATTACTCACTAGAGTTTGTGTGGTGCAAAACAATTTGTGTTCTGAATAACTTGATTAGATCGACGATTATGTCGACCGTAAAGTGGGCGTAGCGCACGATCAGCAAACCGAACTATGGTTTCCAAAATAAATTTGCACAATTCACATTCGTTGTTCTAGCGTTGATTTATTTCTCGTAAAATGGCAAAACATACTCACCACAAACCAACTTTCAAGTGCCAAACTGACAGCCCGTAGTCTCAGTGTTGCAAATTTAAAAACCAAGCCTCTAAAAAAAACACCCAACTTGATAACTTGCCTGAGACCATTAGGTCAAAGACACCAAAGACACACAGCTATGGCTGTCGTCACCGTTGACAGATCCCATAAACAGGGGAAATGTCAGTGACGACTGGAAAGGCGCCGTTCACATCGCCTTTCGGCCTAGCTCTATAAAAGACCGAGGCAGTTGTCAGAAGATCAAGTAGTAACAGCAAGAAGTAGTCGCAGACAATAACCACAAAGAAGGAGTAGCAAATGACAAGGAGAAGAACAAAGGCCATAGAACAAGGGAAGACAAATACATAGATCGAAAGTACGGCCGAAGCTACATCAATGCAGAACCATAACAACAACTACCACACGAATAAGGTAAAAAGTGTTCTTCGAAGCAACGACGCAGTGTTGACGCTAAAGTGCATCACATTGCGCGAAATAAAATAAAATATTTTTTTATATTCGATTACGTCGTCTACAAGCGAAGGACGAGTTGAGGCTGTCGCTCAGCGAGTAAAACGGTGAGTGGGGAAAAACAGGACGAAATTAATTCTTCGACTTGGGTTTTAACCCACACGAGATTTATCAACTCCTATTAGTATCTACTCCCGAAGCAAATACCGTAGGGGCAGGTCCCCGGTTTGGCTTTTAATCCGGGAGGGTATGACCAACCGATATAGCCGCGCTCAAGGGCACAAGCCAACAACAGCTAGAGCCTCGACCCGGGTATTTATTCAGACCGGCTCGGCTTCACACTACTCGTGGCAACCCATCACTAGTCGGGAGCCGGATTCGGATTCTCACCCAGAAGGGGACTGACTGGGTACTGTTAACGCGACAGCTACGAGGTGACAAAGGCGCCACTACGGCCGAGTGTCCCGAACGGGTCTCAACCAGAGGGACAGAGTAGTGTGCCAACTACACTAGCGCGTCAGATTTTGGCCCGGCGAGTATACCCCGGCCCAGAAAGCACGTTGCAGTTTCTCAAAGAGTTCTATTGGATGTTATGTGATGCCCACATAATTCTCGCGGTGGTCATATGAACAAGACCGTATTCTATGCTTAAACTAAACATTAAACTAAACATGTGTACTTTTTTTTTTATAGGGTTCGTGCAGGTTCAAGAGTGTACGCTCTTATGGTGTTTGTCACACAAGCTGGACGGGGTGCAGATGGTTTGTGTCTAAGATGTTCTTTCACTACTCTCTGTGGGTGGCTGTCCTAGATAGGATTTGAGAGATTCGACTGAATTTGCTTGTAGTTCACAGTAACTATACAGTACTGCACCTGAAATAAATTTCAAACCGATTGTTCTATAGTTGTGTAGATACAAAACTGTCATGCCTTTTTGAAAAACCGTGTACAATCGAATGGATAGCCATTTTTTTACATCTATTTAGGCATGTCCAGGCAATCGATTAGTTTGACTTTAACAATAGTTATGTATGTGAAAAGCATCTTTCTTTTTTCACCTTGTTTTTTTTTCTTCTTTAGAGCTTGCGACAAAAATGATGCTAAATGCTTACCCAATAACTTAAAAATGCAGCCATAAATCGAGGAATCCAATTTCCTCTCGAAATCGAATTCAGATGCATTCCCCACTCCACTTCCACGAGGCTGCATTCGAGTGTTGTAACAATTTATTGTATCTGTCCGTCCGTAAACCTGCAAACCTACTTGTATGTATTATACTTGCATTCAAGAGATATTTCTGATTTTTCTTTCAATCTTTCGGATTTTCTTCTTTCCTACACCTACCGGGTTTTCCTTGCTACCCTTGGATTGCTATCACGTTGGCATTGATTCCGGCCTTGATAGTGTAAACCTGAACTGGGAGTATAGTAAGAATATTAGTAGCATTCCGAATCAGTTTCACCTCCTTCACTCCCGCAGAATGCAAGACTTCCCGACAGACACTCAACTGTTTATTGCTCGTATACACATGAGGCATCTCCGTATCTCTGCATCTCTCTATGGATGATATATGGTCTAGGTGGAGTATCATAAGGATGCCGGCAAGAAAGGAATTTATGATTTCATATCACGTATTTTATTACGAAATATAAATTCATGGCAGCTAGCGGATACATAGATAGCGCCTCGAACACGGATGTAGGTTACAGTCGTGTAGGTTATGTCCGTTTATTTATAGCTCCTTAATAGTTGAATTATGCCAACGTGAAAGCCGCAAAAACGAGGAAAAAATGGAATTAGAAGTGGATTGAGATGCCGTCTGGTCGTGGTGATGGTTACCACGTATATCGCAGGCAGCTGTTGTGGTTTGTGGGCTTACATCGCCTCCATTCCGGCAACGACTTAATGCGTAGTTTGTGTTTACTCAATTCGTTTTATGGCTCCCCACACTGCTTCTTTTAACTTTTTTTTTTCAAATGATTTTCGGGTAGGTTGTTAGTCAATGATAGCGGTTTTATAGCCAATAAGTGTGTTTCATATGTGTAAAATCTAATTTGCTGTCACACGTGGCTGTTTTGACTTGTTGTTTGGTCGTTGATGTTTGCTTCTAGGAAATACCGAGGCCTCAAAAGAATTTTTAATGAAATTCGTTTTTGGTTTCCTTGGGTTCCGGCGAATTCATATTGATTAAGTCAACTCGTTTGGTATGGATTCGATTAGGCTCCGCACATGCTTGTCCGGAATGTGGTTTACTCTTGAAAACTTTTAAGCTCATTCGAACTGTTGGTAGTCCTTATATCCATGTCAATGTTTTGAAAAACCTAAGAAATGGAATTCAACAGAGCAGCTCATAGCTTTTCATTCAAATAATTTTCATTTTAATTAACTTCAACTGCAGCTTTCTGCTTCTGTTAACCTTAAATACTCGTCGACACCAACCTAATCTAAAATGAATGCCAAATTGCAACTTGATCACAACCTCTATTTAGCTTGACCGTAACGTTGCCTTTCGACAACTCAACCTTCGACAACAGCTATTGGTCGTGTTCCAGTTGACGTGATTACAAAGCAGAAAGGCAACTATCCAACCTCGTGTGCTCGCCACCCTTTACTATGCGCCTGTTACTCTGTGTCCGTTTGGTAACCGTTCAGCACGGTTAGCATCATCAAAGTAAAACACCTTCCTGCACGCGGTACAGTTGTGAATCTAATCAAATTTGTTCCAGTTCTCTGCCATCGGAGCCAGGCAACTCCGCACCCTCAATGGAAATCCAATCAATAGATGGCAGACATGCACCATGTGCTTCATAGGTGTTTCACACGCCAACGTATCGAGCTGGTAGCGGGGCCAGCTGGATGTCTGAGTGGCAAATTATTTAGATTGCGGACGTTACAAAGAGGCTGTCCTAAGCTGGTCTACATGGCCGTGGTAGGTAATGAAATCGACTTCTATGATGCATTCGAAGTATATACAGTCTAAGCGCGGCACTGTGAGCTCTTCCGAAGGAAACTGGCGATGCACTTAGGTTTTGTTCTTTCATCGTGGTGTGCTTGGCAGTTGAATTCTTACTTGATGGCAGCAGCGCCTTTGCTGTTTTCCGTTTGGGATATAAGACATGCGAATGTTCAAGGGTTTATGGAGCCGCCTGAAACGCTTTTACGCACTTGTGTTTCTTTTAGCATCCTGTCTTTCCTCAGTTTTTCCGAAGGGACGAGTGCTTGTACGTTACTTCTACACATCCTCCTACTTGATTTAAACATGTCAGACAAGGCTTGAAGGCTCCACGCGGGCTTGTCGACAAATAGTGTTTTTAATTTTGCACCAAACAAACGAGAGTTATCGTTCAAGTTCCGCCCCATTTGCCGTAGTGAACAGCAACAACTCGGCACTGCGGCCAAAGTGTTACTCATTACAGCCATAAATCACTGTAACTTTAGAGTGACAGTTTCCTTCCTTCTAATGGTTGGCTGTGTATTCCTTAAAGGAGTCGAGTATCATCACTTTCGCCGTGTTTCCCTTTGGCTTTGTTTTTTCTTTCTCGTCTTCGCCTTAGTCATACATTAGTTCGCTAGAGTGAAAATCCACACCACATCGTTCTTCCGGTCGCTCGCCATATAGTCAGTCCAACTACAAATGTTTCCGCCTCATTCATTCAGAGGAGTTTATAGGACTTTTTCCTTTCTCCTTGCACTAGTATCTCCCATATTTTGTTTGTTTTTCGCTTTTTAGCTTTTCGCACCCTCCACTGTCTTTTCAGCTGCTGCACGTCATTGTTTTCATCTTTTATTCACAGGAATTGTAAAGAGAATTTATCTTTGGTTAGCATGTTTCTGAAATCGGTTTCCGTTGTATGGAGAGTTGTGTGGCAGCATTTGAACACGGTGAAGGGACTTGATGGCACCTTGTTGGCATGTTCATATGCGAATGGAACGGGTTGAACACATATTTCAAGCTGCCGTCGTGGTGTCTGGAAACGGCACTTATGAAGTAATTTATTTCATCTTTCTTCTAATTGAACAAAGGCGGTTATTTCGTGGGGGCCATAAAAATATCTCGGTTACTAGTTTACAGTTATAAGGATTAAGATAGGCATCCAGCGTTTTTAACAAGAGGGTTTTCGTTCACCTTTGCCAGAGAATATGGAATGACCACTTTTGGCATATGTCTCTCTTAAGATTCGCATACAAGATCTTCCCTGCTGTACCTTGTTGCCTGAAACCGTTCGTGGATAATCTGGTTTCAGGTCAGGAAAATCCACCATTGACCAAATATTCACACTACGACAGATCTTGGAAAACACATAAGAATTTCAAGTCGTCACATACTATATTTTTGTTGACTTTAAAGCAGCATATGACAATGTTTATAGAGACGGACTTTACAGAGCCATGTCATGCTTTAACATCCCTGACAAACTCGTCAGGCTTTGCAAGATGACAATGGAGAATTCTCGCTGCTCGGTAATGAACTAATCGAGCCCTTCGATGATAAAAAAGGATTTAGGCAGGGCGATGCACTGTCTTGTGATTTCTTTAATATTAAACTCGAAAAGATGATGATTGGTTAGCCGTGACTCAGCGGCTAATACTACAGGGACGGTCTATTTCAAGTCTGCACATTTGCCTGCTTACACATTTGACATTGACGTTATTGGACGGACTAAGCGATACGTCAACGAAATATTTGCGACCATTAACGCAGAGGCTAGAGTGGATCTTAGAATAAATGAGAACAAGACCAAATATGTATTGACATCAAAGAAAGACGCGCAACACCGACGTCTTGGCTAGACCGTCACGTTCGGCTGCTATAATTTTGAAGTAGAAAGACTTCGTCTACTTAGGCTCGATAGTGACTTATTCATCCGGGTCCTTCTCTATGACGCTGAGGCTTGGATATTATCAGAAACGAATGAGAGAGTTTTGGGCGTTTCTGGAGGATAATTCTGCGTGCAATCTTTGGTCCCGTTTGTGTAAACGGATAGTGGAGAAGAAGATTCAACAAAGAACTGTACGGGCTGTAGAGCAACACCACCTAGTCAGACGTTTATGGACCAACTAAAATGGCTGGGCTATGTAGAGCGATTGGACACCACCGCTCTGACCCGAGTTTTCGACCCCAACCTCGAGGGACGCCGCAACAGAGCACGACCGCATCTAAAGTGGGGCACACAGGTGGAAAGGGACTTCAACCAACTGAGCGTGCGGAACTGAAGCTACTGGCCAAAGATGGTCGGCTGAAGAGATTTGTTGGTTGATACCCTGATTCACCCCGAACTTTAGCGCCATTCCAGTAAATAGGTTTACCATTTATCAGGGGCATTACTATCCTTTGCCATAATACTTGCCGCAATCGACCATAAATATGAAGTCAGTCTTGGAAAACTTACATATGTCGAGACTTAATTTAAGTTGGTGACTGTACATAAGGGTAATAGGGTTGAAATCCAAAGATACAGTAACACGACACGGACGAATAGTAGTCTTTGTGGCCAGACCCATAACCACTTCATGCCTAAAGCTTTATATAAACAATGCTTTACAGGTCAACAAAAGTCGATGAGACTTACGGGATGGATTAGATTGCAGATGTGGACGGGCTGTGTATTAATTTAATATCCAATACAAAAGCGGAAGTTTTACAGGATTAACGCTCTAAAGTACTTGGAACGCGGTGAGAATTGAAAGTAGAATTCCAATTGATCTTGATCTTGTTCTTAAACATTTCGAAAATAGTATTGAGGGAAGAAAGGGCCTTTCAAGGGGTACGTTCTAGCTTTCTAGAGTTGCATTCAATATTCTGAATAAAAACTTGTTTCGGCACGGATGAACTGATACCCATAATCAAGCATCGATACAAAAGTTTCATCGCCTAACCGCCAAGCGTATTACAATTATTTTCGAACCAGGCTTAACAGCCCTGGGGGACTGCAAAAAACTTTTAGTTCTATCGATTGAAATCCATATTTTAATGATTCAACGTCTAAAAACTGAAAGAAAAGGGTCCCTTAACAACATGCATGTATTTAGATGCATAGAATTATTGCTCAGCCCTCAGAACGCTCTGCGAAGTAAAATAGGAGGGTAGGAATCAGAAGAGGTTCTAGTGTCAAACTTCCTGAACTACGAAGAGTACCAGGTAATATCTTTTTTTTTTTTTTGGAGGCCTTCGCTATTTGTTGGAGAACTCAGACGCAAATACTGATCCATTATATGTACTGCTAGACAGGCACCTTACTTTATTGTAATTTCCCCGTTCTCCGGACAAAAATGAGGAGAAGCTTCAGTAATGTAGAGCTACGAATTCGTCACACACCAAGTCATCACCGTACGCGAGCGAAGGCCGTTGTGTCATTCTCACAACATGCAGCAAAAGTAGGCGTCTCACTGATGACAAGTACGCAGAGATGCTTAGCAAACGTGTAATGGCCCGTAATGACCGGCGTACGCCCTTAGTCATACTGCATCCTGGATATCCGTTCATCTACGATTGTGTGCATTAAAGACCCATTCGTAGATGTAGGATTTGACCGTTGGAGCAGATAGACCTAAAGTGGGTTCAGGTCCTGAGAAACCCTCAAGCGAGTCCATCAGAGATTTCATTTCCTGGGACCCATACAAGCCTTAGTGAATCTAGTCTTCCGACTTTGTTCAAAAAGGTATTGAGTTCTTGCACTTGGCCAAAACTCCGAGCGCAACTTAGCTGTCGACGTATATGCTTTTTTCCTTCCATTTGTGCTTCACAACATATGTATCTCTGATTGACAGACAGGCGCATATTTTCCTGACGAAAAGCGCAGTTGGACATTATTTGACTGTGAAATTATAGCGCAACAGGATGGCAAGTGTCATTGCGTCGGAAGATATTTCTCACGCAAGTACACTGTCAATTCAAAGCGAGTTGTACCAGAAACCATTTCTCTTGAGGCGAAATGTGGCTATCAGTGTGCATCCTCTGATATATACATATGTATGTTAATGGGCGTACATATGGGCTGGACATATGTGTCCAGCGTGCTGGGAAAAGCCCCCGTAGAGCTGAAACAAACCGCTCTTCGATTCTGGTGAAAGAGGCTACGATGTGTTTGCGTGTTAGCTTGTTCCGCCAGACAACTGATGCATATGAGATTATCGGTGTTATCATTGCCGTGTAGACCCTTAATCCTTTTCCCTGAGGCCTTTTCCCTGAGCTGAGTATTTTTCTTCCTCCTCGTCAAAAACGACTTCCT
This sequence comes from Merodon equestris, assembly GCA_958301585.1. NCBI lineage: Eukaryota > Metazoa > Arthropoda > Insecta > Diptera > Syrphidae > Merodon > Merodon equestris. The sequence goes on along the minus strand of OY284416.1, from coordinate 38,741,867 downwards.
AGGTCAAAAACGACATCAGTCTTAAGATGATTAACCGACAGCCCATTACTCTTGCACCAGTCATCGGTCACATTTAGCGCTATGTGTGCTTTTAGACTGACAGTCGCTTAGCCTGAGCCAACAGCGAGAACGGCAACATCATCCGCATATGCCTGGGTATCGATTTCAGAGGAAATGAGACTGTTGATTGGAAGGTCTGTAGTTCAAGTCTGTCCATAGCCAAGAACAATTCCTATACGAAAAAATTCACAACATCAGTTGTGACCGAGGGATGATCAAAAAATGCTGACGAAGGCATAACACTCGCAGCATAAGATCATTTCAAAATTCATACTCTGTGTGTGTATTTCCAATATAACCCCTTAATGGCATGGAAACCAAAGAGTTGCTGTGAACTACAACCAACGCAAATTCAGTCGCATCTCTCAAATCCTATCTAGGACAACCACCTCCGGAGAGTAGTGAACGAACATCTTCGACACAAACCATCTGCACCCCGTCCAGGTTGTGTGACAAACACCATAAGAACGTACACTCTTCAACCTGAACGGCGTTATGAACGGCGTCCTCTACTAATTGCTTCGTTTCGAGTTTAGGAAGGGGTTGAGTCGATTCCTCAAGCTCCTCTCTAAACCTGCCAAATCCGTCTTTCTCGGTTTCCGCTTGAGCTGTGAGGGGGAGATCCCACAACTCAATTGGGATCCGATATATTTGCATATTTTCGATATATATTGACAACATGGCTTAGCATCTGCTATGACTCTCTAGTTAGTGATGGCCTTCACATGCCTATTGGACAGGGTTAGGTCGATCACCTTCTGTTGTTTCGCCGTAACAAAAGTCAGACGAAAGAATGCAGTTTAAAAGATCGTCTCCTGCCAGGTTGCACTTGCTGCTGCTCCAAACAGTGTTTTGAGCATTTGCATCGCAACAAAGGATGAGTCCAATATTTCTGCTTTCACAGTACTCTATGATTTCAGAAGCTGCCCTCGGTATCAGAGGCAGTACCGAGTCGTAGGGGAAGTAAGCAGACGCAACGACGAAGTGTTCGATTTCTCCATGCGCTTTGAAGCTTACTCTGGCAGTCACCAAGTTTTGTTCACAGGAACGTCCAAGTTGGAAGCACAGATTAGGGCTTTTGGATCGCTCATCGTTTTGCATCGCAACAAAGGATCCTTTGCGATGCAAATGCTGGCACCATCACCATCACCATCACCATCACCATCACCATCACCATCACCATCACCATCACCATCACCATCACCATCACCATCACCATCACCATCACCATCACCATCACCATCACCATCACCATCACCATCACCATCACCATCACCATCACCATCACCATCACCATCACCATCACCATCACCATCACCATCACCATCACCATCACCATCACCATCACCATCACCATCACCATCACCATCACCATCACCATCACCATCACCATCACCATCACCATCACCATCACCATCACCATCACCATCACCATCACCATCACCATCACCATCACCATCACCATCACCATCACCATCACCATCACCATCACCATCACCATCACCATCACCATCACCATCACCATCACCATCACCATCACCATCACCATCACCATCACCATCACCATCACCATCACCATCACCATCACCATCACCATCACCATCACCATCACCATCACCATCACCATCACCATCACCATCACCATCACCATCACCATCACCATCACCATCACCATCACCATCATCATCACCATCACCATCACCATCACCGTCGTCATCGCTTATCGCCTATCGCCTATCGCCTATTGCCTAACGCCTATTGGCGATCGCCTGTCGCCTATAACGATCTAGAAATAGGGAATATTTACCAGCGAAATAAATAAATAAAATATCGTTTGTCTGCATCTCTAAGCCCCCTGCTGCCATCGATGCATTACTACAACTTTCTTGTAGAACAACTTGTTGGCTAAGCTAGTTTCTCACAGCTCCTTTCAAACGTCAACTGAGAAGAGGTTGACTGACATTAATTTTTTCCATTGTTAACCCAATCGTTCATTAGAAGGCTGAGGCTTGGATTTTGGGAAATGGCCCTTTAGTCGATGGATCTATCTGTGACGGCCGTATTCGATTTTACACAGGTCATTCATATTCGGACGTCTAAAGCTTTCAGCTTTCATGCTGTCTTCAGCCTCACCATAGTGATTCATATCCACTTATCGTCGTCAAGCATCACCGCGGCTCTTTGCCAAGCAGCTCACTGACGTCGGTGCTTTCCGAAGCAGACAAAAAAAAAAGAGCACGTCAGTCGGAAGGAGAAGGATCTGCTTATAAATTTCACTTCAACGACTTTCACCACCAAAATTACCGCTCAGGGCAATCGACGATGCCCTTTTTTGCCTCCATCCAATTACCATTTTTCTGTGTTAAAATAAATTTACTTCAACTCTACCTGTCTAACCTGTACCGTGTCCGCGAGCTGGTTGCCACCAGCGCCATTTACGTCTGCGATACATTTATCATTCGTTTAAAAGAGCAAAACCGAACGATGGGCCCCGTCCGTCCCAAAGAACGCAAACAGCAAACGACCGCGGAAATTATTCAAGACTTTGCAGCATTGGCGCGAAACCGCGTCATCTCTTCGTAGGCACTACAATAAATTCATATTCTTGCCTCGAAAACTAAATTGCACCCTTGTCCTGGGACGTTTTTTTGGGACTCGTCCTTTTGTTTTTTTTTTATTCAACTTTACCTCGCAAATCATAAAAATATTTGTGAAGTTAACTTTCATTGCAGCGCTACACATCGGCTGCGGTGCAGGATGGCGCGGCAGGGCCTGTTCGCAGGGTAGTTCATCTAAGAAATGAATTAAGGCCATTATACCCGTAGCAGTACGTACACACGTAAGGGTAGTCTGCTTCCCGGCGGACCCAATATCCACGTGATTTACAAGCCGTCCTCGCTCCCATTCCCATTTTTACTTTCGTCTGCTTTATCCGCGCGATATTCATTTTCCATTTAGCTACTTGCTGTGCATGGCCATTAAACGCTCGTCCACCATAAATGCAACAACATTGTGAAATCAGCGCAATCTACCGCTCTGCAGCGTTCTGCATTTTATAAATTAATGCAACGCAAAATAAAAGGCAATAAAAGTCCTTAAAGAGAAAGTATCTTACGAATATTAAATCCGTCGGAATGCGACCGAAGGAATTGGTTTCAGCTTAAGATAATGTTTTCCCACAAAACGGGTTTAAGTTATTTATGGTTATAACGTCGGTTTGCATTCGACAATACAACACACAGTCGCCACGGAAAGAGGTTGAAGATACAGCCGAGGAACAGATAGCCGAACCGCAAAACAGTGATGCGATAAGACCTCGGGCCGCGTCTGCAGCGGAGGGGGGACTTAAAAAATTCTCCAAAAATCTAATTCCCGCCAGAGGGATCAGCGGTTGTGTGGTATAAATTGCAGTTAGACTGTAAGACCGTAGAAGCGGGCCATGCATGGAGCAATGCAATTGTCGGATAAATATGTTAGGTCCTCGGCCATGCGGCAAAGGGGCAGGGTTTGAAGCCGGTCTGGTGGGCTACCATAAATTTTTAGCCGTTGAACCGGCAAAACATCGAAATAAGAAATAATTTATCTGTTTGCTTGTTCGATGGCGTCGTGCCGCGCTTCGTGCTCGGTGCTTGTGTCTCGCCAGGAAGGATGGCGCTCTGTAGTGTAGTGTATGAAATGCTAAGCAAGTGTTTTGCATTATTTCATTCTGTTGCCTTTAGCTGGTTGGTTATGGCACGGGTAAGGATGAGCGTGCTTTGTATGGTTGGTTATGGAACGGGTTAGGATGAGCGTGCTTTGTATGCATGTGTGTGCAGCGGGAACGGGTTGAGTGTTTACAATGAGACGTAAGGATTTGTTCAGATATGTGGCTGAGAAGAAATATAGTGCCTGTAAGAGATGAGGACCAGGACTCGGATGTAGATGATGGATAATAATATTACGATTGGGATTTGCATGAATACATGAAGCATGTACACTTATAAACGTACTTTCGTATCGAATCGCGTACAATGATGACGGATGCTTCATGTTGCATCTGAATATATGTATGTATGCGTGCTATAGAGTGCTTTCTTGGCAAGGATGTGCTAATATTTTTGACGTTGGATGACTTTCTACTGATATTTTTCTTCACACCTTGTCTTTTATATCGCGTTGAGCTGTCCTAACCACAGTTATTTCACCTCAGCTCTTTGAATTTGAATTCGGTTCAACCACCTTTCAACAAAAGCCACGGCCAATGAATCTTTTTCAAACTTAAAGTATTATCTAAAGGATTTTAAATTAATTCTTGTAAGTCAAATCTGAAGGACGTCATTGGATGAATTTGGCACCAGGGTTATTAGGACCTATTACACGGCGATTCAAGTTGAATTTCGATTCTTTCACCATAGTTTTAGTCTTCTTGCCCAGCTGGGGTAGGGAAGACTTATGCAAAGGCTACGCATATATCAAACCAAACATGCCGAGTAGCTATGAGCCTGAAACTTAGCTGTGTTAAAGAGTACATTATTCTGAGTTCATAGCGACCGGTTTTAGAACCCTAGCTACTGTGGTTCCTTAGTCTAGGTAAAAGTTTGCAAAATTCAAGGTAGAAGACATGGAATTGTAGCTTGGCCCCGGCGCATTGATCCCATCTTGTTTAAGCTCTCTAATATTGTTTGTTGGGCAAACTGATCTCGGCGCTGACGCGAAATAATGCATCCTTCGGAATTTTTAAGCAAAACATCTAGGGTCTCCAGTAATGTGTGGCAGGTTGCGCCATCCTACCGAAACTGCATGCATGCCTAAAACAAACAATAGACCTAGAACAATAGATCATGCTGCTTGTCATCTGCTGGTTATCGTTTTCAAAAAATTAAGGCCTTATTGCTCCTACACAGTTAACAGTTAACTTCCAGTCGATTCGGACATTTTTTCCCATCGTCGTTGGGACATTTTTTCCTCTCCATGTTTTAATGTCGATCGGGCCAGCATAGTCGATTGTTGTATGTGTGAATGGTTTCGAAACTCGTACTCTAGGAGCAGGTAAATTCCCCATCAGCTGCGCCATTGGCTTTGGTTTATACCTGAAACATATAGCACATCCGTGTACGTACTTCTTGACGGTATTTTTGATGCCACAGATCCAAAACCTTTGCCGCAGGTAAGGAACCATTTTGTGTACTCCACCCTTCCCTGATAATTAAATTCGTGTAGTGATGTGCAGCCTTAAGAATGATTGGATGCCTTTGGTCAAATTCAAGGTCCGCGTGTTGAAGTCTACCGCCGACTCGTAGAATCCCCTGTTTATCGACGAATGGATTCACAGACTTTAGACCCTTTATGCCAATGTTGTGGTCCAGAGTTCCAAAAGTGGGCCCAGCTCTCGATCCGAAGGTTTCTTGCGGAGATTTGATACGAACCTGATGCAGTAAGCAAGTACTCTTGTGGCTCTGTTAGCGCTCGAGTACTTGTGGATGGCTTCGGTGATAGGAACTGGTAGACTAGATGCGAAGTGAATTTGTTTTGCTCGCTTTTCTTCTTAAATTTTCAGATTGTCGGGCTGCGCAGGACATGTAAAAATCCAGCGTTCCCGGAGGAATGCTGGACCATTCCACCATAGATTATTGTCTAGCAACTTGGTTGGGAAAATACCACGCGAAGCTATATCTGCTGGATTTTGTGCGGATGGTATGTGTCCCATATATCGGTGCTCGTGAGTGATGGTATTTGAGCCATTCGATTTTGGACGAAGGTTTGCCACCTGGATGGAGGAGACTTGATCCAGCATAGTGTCACCTCGGAGTCTGTCCAAGCAAATGTTTTACAGCCTTCTAGTCGTAGGATTTTGGTCCTCTCCTGGATTAATTTGGCTAGCAAAACTGCGCCGCATAACTCAAAACGTGGAAGTGTGACAGTCTTTAAAGTAGCTACCTTAGTCTTAGACATGAGGAGATGCATGTGAACCTTGTTTTTATCCAACACTCGGAGGTACGTAGCAGCAGCATACGCCTTTTGTGAAGCATCACTAAAACCGTTCAATTCCAGATTGATGTTACCTGCTCTCGTTTGAATCCAACTTGGAATACGCAATTTTTTAATCACCGGAAGCTCCCTCTGAAACGTGATCCAATGTTGGTGTAACTCTTTGGGCAACGGCGTGTCCCATTCTAATCCCCGTGTCCAGAGGTCCTGCATCAGAGTTTTGGCCTTGATGATGCTTGGGGACAGCCAGCCGAGTGGATCAAACAGTTTAGCAATAATTGAAGAGAGGACCGTTCGCTACGTGATGTTATTTTCTGGAAACGGAGTCACCTGGTAAGTGAAACAATCACCTATAGGCAACCATTTCATTCCCAATGTCTTCACCAGGTTTGCTTCTTCGAAGGGTAAAGAGAAGTCCACCTCACGGTCTTCCTCCGGAATGTCCTGTAAGAGATGTTCGTCGTTGCTGGTTCAATTACCTAAGTTAAATCCTGCAGATGCTAAGAGTTTCTTCACTTCATCTCTCTTTTTTAGGGCTGCTTCTATTGTATCTGCTCCAGTGATGACGTCGTCTACATATCCTCCAAAGGATGAGTTGGTAGTCTGTGTCCTTCATGTTCATCCTGATTTGTCGATACATTTTTCCCATGTCTGTAATATGGCAAATGTAATACGATGCCTCCTCCAACGAAGAATGACATCTTGCACGTTGTTCTGGATCTTTGGTCCCACCATCAAGTGGTCATTCAGTGAAGAGCCAAAAGATGATTTAAAGTCGCGTCGAATACGACTCTTAATTTTGTGGTTGAACTGGATTCTTTGATGACCGCATGATGGGGGATGAAATAGTGATGAGGTGTCGACATTACTTCAAGGGGATCCTCAATCTCACTCATGTGTCCAAGGGACATATATTCATTCATTCATTTTTGGTACTCTTCTTTGAGCGCTGTGTTGTTGTTCAGCCTCCTTTCCAATTGATAAAATCCTTGAAGAGTACCGCATCTGGAAGTGCCCACGGTTGGATAAGATTCCCATTTGAAGGGAAGGCAAACCTGGTAGCGGCCATTGGGTAGACGTTTTGTATTTTGACATCTTCTTCCGCATCGCATTTCTTTGTTGGCAACTCTTTGATCTCCCAGAATTTTTATACTTGGGAATCAAGATCGAACATTTGGACGAAGCTCCTTATTTGCGTTGGAGAGTCTACAAGCGTCTTGCCTAACAAAATCCATCCCAATTTTGTTTTTTGTGCAATTGGGGCAATGGACTTCTGCTCTCTGATCACTTTTGGCAGGAGAATTTTGGGGTATATGTCGCTACCAAGAAGGATGTCTATTGCGGCCGGAGTGTGGTAGTTGGGATCAGCCAGAACTAAACCATTTATGTGTGTCCATTTGTCGAAATTTACGTGTTGAGCTAGTAGAAGACCGGTTAGGGATTTAAAGATATACCATATGTTCGAGTTCGTTCGGCATATAAAGAGTGTAATGAGCCGAATGATATATCTACATAGTTGCAACACGTTCCGCTGCTGACTTTCCCTAGTCCGGTTACTTCGATGAATGTGCGTTTGGCCCTTAGATTCAGTCCTTGTGCTGCTAATCCTGTGATGAAGCCAGCTTCTGAACCTGGATCTATTAACGCACACAGATGAATGTGGTCTCCAGCAGCTGATCTTACCTTCACGATTGCGGTTGCCAAAAGAACTTGTGTGTTTGTGTGGTGTTGAGTGTGGAAGGTATTCAGCATGCAAGTCGATGTGGAAGGTTCAGCGACTGTTGAGGGCTAATGGGAGTTTATATGAAACGCGGGTGCGTTTGGGTTGATTGTCGTATGTGTGTGGGGTTGAGTTGAAACCTGGTGTGTTTGGATGTATGTGTGGAGTTGGTGAGCTTGTATTTTGTGTTGGGGTGCGGGTGTATGATGTATTAGAGGACTGTATTATATTGTGTGGTGTTGATTGGGAAGGTATTGTGTGAGACTGATTATTGTGTTGTGAGTTAGGATTGAGGTTTTTGTGTAGTAAAGTGTGGTGTCTTCGGTTGCAGAAATAGCAGCATATGCGGCATGGACACTGTTGAGTGCGATGACTGTATGCTAGACAGTTTTCGCAAATGTGTAGCTGTCTTACCACATTGATACGTCCATCCACTTCCAAAGCCAGAAATTGGTTGCAGTTTCGTAGCGCATGCTGTCCTTTTCTGCAAACTCCACAGTTATATTGCTGTTTCGGTTGGGGTCTTTTTGTGAAGACATTTCTTTTTCCTTGCCTTCCTTGGCTCTCAGTTTTATGACTGGGTGTTGGCGTTTGTTGAGCGACGGCCTCTAAAGTTCGAAATCTGGCTTCCAGGAATTGAACGAATTCCGCGAAGGTAGGCAGCTCCTTTTGAGAACCGAGTTTTTCTTCCCATAGCTGCTGAGTTAGAAGTGATCATTTTTGCAACATAACGTATGTATGTAGATCACGATCACATCCCAGTTGTCCGTCTTCACTCCTAAGTTCCTAAGAGTGTGCAGATACATCTAGAAGTTGTTTCAGGTTCTCCGATGTTTCAACCCTGGAGATTGGCTGGTTGAAGAACAACTTCAATTGAATGTTGACCAGTACTCTTTTGTGATCGTATCTATTTGTGAGTATTGTCCATGCTGTGTTATAGTTACCTTCATCTAAACTCAAATGTTGTAGTAAGCGCTTCGCCTCACCAGTAATGCTGGATTTTAGGTAATGCAGCTTTTCGACTTCTGTTAGTGTTGGGTCACTATGTACCAGCGAGTGGAAAACGTCATGAAAGGATCTCCAGTTTTCATAACTACCCGCAAAGGAGGGCAAGGAAGACGCAGCTCATGCCTTTTTCCGGCATGTGGCACGTTGGCGACGGTTGTAGAAGTAGCCGGTATGTTGTCGATTGCTTCTAGCTGCGACGAGCGGTAAGTGGCATATAATTCTCTAATTTTATCATATATTTCATCAATTTTTTCACTTTCAGCGTCGTTCGACTGCTGCGGACACTGCATTGGAATTCGCTGTAACACTGGCTTGGAAGTTGGACTCAAGAATGGCTAGGCGCCCTGGATATAGTGTTTGTATGCCTTCGTCTCCTTGTTTGCGTGTTTGAGAACGTGTATTACGCGAAATTGTTTTATGCGTTTTTTTTTGTTGTTTTACACGTCGCGTGATTAGATAAGTTGGCACAAAACTCGCAATAAATAGTTTTTTCTTTATTGTAAAAAATTAGTTAGTTTCTATATATAATCAGGGTGTCCCACGAGCAGTGTGCCAAAAAGCTAAAGCATGTAGGTCTGGTCAAGACAAGAGGGTTTAGCCGGGAGGGGCAATTTTCTAAAAAATTGACTTTTTGGAAAAAAAAATTATTAAAAATCAACAGTTAGATCCACAATGCCGTGATATACTTTTTTGTAAAGCCAGAAACCTCTCCTTTCATCTTGTTTTTAAACGAAGCTTTTTAAGGCATAATTTTTGAGAAATTAATTTTCAAACTCAAAATTTTGAAAAAAAAAATGGAAAAAAAACATTCACTTATCCGATTTGCTTTTCATACAAGTGAACGGGACCAAAAGTTTAATGCCGATTTCGAATGGCGAGAGTCGAGAATTTTTTTCAAGGCAAGTGTTCTACGGGAAGTTTTGCCGCGAAATCAACATTCGATGGCGTTGAAGCTATCGGGATCCGAACTCGCCCATCGCGCGTCAGAGGCCGACACACTACCCTCTTTCTAGCCATACTTTTACTAAAAAGAAAACGCACAAAAGCCCCTAAATTAAACAAATTTTAAGTCACTTTCGTCTTGCGGAAAAAGAGTGGTGTTAATTAAAGACTTTCGTGGAATGAAAGCTTTTATCAAACATGATGACTCGAAATGTATAACCGGTGTATCAAAGGTGCTATAATTCTTGACATACATATGTATGTATGTACTTTATGCACATATAAGGTGTACAACTTTGCATCCGTCGTTTGCCTATATGTGGCGATCACGGTAAGTAGCGGTCAAAAAATACAGATCGCAGACCTCAGGCAGTTGACTTGGACCTCGGTCAACAGAATACACCGAATATTCACGGCTCCAAGATCATGCTCTGCATTTGGTGGGACCAGCTCGGCGTCGTGTACTATGAGGTGTTAAAACCAAGTGAAACAATTACACGTGCTCGTTATCGAACGCAATTAATGCGTTGGAGCAGAGCATTAAAAGACAAACGGCCGCAATACAGCGAGAGGCACGATAAAGTAATTTTGCAGCACGACAATGCTCGACCCCACATTGCAAAAGAGGTCAAAACGTACTTGGAAACGTTAAAATGGCCCACCCGCCGTGTTCTCCAGACATTGCTCCCTCTGACTATCACCTGTTTGGTTCAAGGGCGCATGGCCTGGCTGACCAACACTTCCGATCTCATGAAGAAGTCACACATTGGATCGATTCGTAAATTGCTTCAAAAGATGAACATTTTTTTCGACGCGGGACGAAAGATGGAAGAAAGTAGTGGCCAGCGATGGAACATACTTTGATTGATACATGTGTAACCAATTTGTTTCATTAAAACCTCAAATATTGGGGAAAAACGGCGGAAGCAAAGTTGTACACCTAGTATGAATGCATATAAATATATAACACCTTATTGACATGGAAATAAAATAAGTTACTGTGAACTACGCTGTGTAACGGTCAATTTCGACAGGTTCTTCTCTGTAGTGTACTCTTGAAAAAGAAGATGTTTCATTTCAAAGAGCCGATAGTCGATCATCTACTGCCTACAGACTGCTAAACGCTCTCCTGAACCTCAATGACGAGCACCATATTCGGTGGAAATTTATTATGAGCGACGAGCCCCATTTCTATCTGAATGGATAATTACAAAAGTGCCTTTCTGGGGCACTGAGAATGCGTATCAATTATTAAGAGCGATCACCTTTAACATATAAGAAGTATGAGTTCATACTTCAAGAGCTCATACCCCGGCTATTAAGGTCTTTTTCGAAGATAAGGCTCGTTATCGTTATCGGAGGTCTTGGAAAATCTCAAAAATGTTCGCATTTTTCGAAGATGCTGTGAGCGTTACAGAACTATGATCAATGAGGAGTTATTGACACAAATTGATAAATTGAGACTAGATGAAAACGGCGGAGAAGTATACAACTCTCGCGATAATAGACATTTGGAAAGATGGGTTTTCAGCGATTTGCCCGCAAGTCCGCCCTATTCGAAAGCTTTAGACTGTGTTCTTTGGGTTTTTTTTTTTAAAACATGTGTCTTTCGAACAAGCCGCAGACTCTATCCTACAAGGATGCGAGAAATGATCGGTCCAAGTTCTAGTCGAAACGATTGAAAATTACGTAAAAAGTGCCTAAATGGTCATCAACCTACTTGGCCGATATCATCTTCAACAAGTAATAGGTCTAAATAAACATTAAAAAATTATATACATTTATAATGACATTGGAGTATTTTGTGCACGAAACATGTCGTATATTACCGGTTCCGATGAAGCAAAATTTCGTCGAAAATGAGCAGTTGAAGGAGTATCTGAATAAACGGGTTCCTTCATGAAGGTATTTGATCAGTTGAGGTTATCAGAGGAAACTTGCTGTAGTGGTCAACGACCATACCCCATCAGCCACTGAATAATATACATATAAAAGAGTTTGGGAAATGTAATGTTATCAGATGGTCTTTTAATAAAGGAAAATCCAGCAAAAGGTGGCATTATAAATGTCCGAGTATTGTTGAACTGTTAACATTCAAGCAACGCAATGATGTTCTTTGATAAGCAGAACCGAGAAGGTTGCTAAAAGTGGATCAATACTTTTTAATACAGTGTGATGAATGAAAAGGATGAGTGAAAATTAACTAGAAAAATAAAAATGTCACGAAAAGGTTCTATAAAGACAGTAATACCTTCGGTTACGATTAAGCTATTTTTCGCGCAGCTATAGTGAGTTTAACTGAACTATTTGAAGGGTTCAGGCGGTTAGTGATATTAAAACTCCAACTCATGTTCGTCCAGCAAAGTCGTTTGAAAATACCGTCAAGCAGAGGGTGTGACTGTACCCCTAAAAGTGTCTATTTTAAGTAACTCAGAGTATGTGGCTCTTTCCACCTTGCACCTTATTTTGCATAATGATCGTACACGCTTTTAAAATCTTGCTGATATAAGAATTTAAGCCAGCAGACTCAGGGCTCATACTGTAGATTCGAGTATAACATGTTACCATTTTCTATATATGTATAAAAGTGCCTTTCGTACTAACTGAAAATGGCACCTCTTGTTAGATGACGGCATCAAATTTTTTTGAACATTTCTTTGATCGTTTTAAATAACTAGCCTTTGGAAGCAAAAGATATTTCTCTTTTGACCTCTAAATTTTCAGTGTCTTAAAGTAAAGGATCCAAACAGTTGGCACTGCTAAGAAATTGCACAATCTCCCACAAAATACACAGCTATAGGCTGTAGGGCTTATGTAAACATCTTCGCCAGGACTTGAACTAATCGTGTTTCAAGAGCACATTTGGTGTTTTTGACTGCCCTTGTAATTTATGCCTAAACTGGTGCAGTACTCGAAAAGTCACAACCACAATCCCTCTCACAAACGTCTTCCACTTCCATTAACACTGTTCACTTCTGCAGCTTCCACTCTTATAGTTCCTTTCATTCCCACATTTCTAAGTCGCACCACTTGGTTGATTTGACGAAGAAGGATTCCTTCAACCGCACACGAATTTCCATGCAGCACTTGCTGCTCCTTTTTCCTTAAAGTGATTTCAAATAAATATTGTTGGATTCAGCAAAACAAAATTCAGCCAACAATAGCTAAGAATAAGGCAAAAAAAGAGGAGTAGCCCAAAGAACGAGCAAGAAAGAAGAAGAAAAAAACGAACGAAGGAGAAGCTTCCGCCTTCGCCGAGTGTATGACAAGCACTGCAGAGCTAAGCTACCTCCAAAGTACCATCTTCAGTTAGTAAGTAAATTACCATACGATTTACATCCTCAGAATGTCAAGTACTTTGTAAGCAAAGTTACTCGCCTGCTACCATGTTGCATATGCAGTATGGAATACCATCATTCCTGGAAGCGGCACCAACGCCAACGAAGCCTGGAAGGTGAGCAGCATACAAGGGCGATGCCTGTGACGAGTGGCAAGAGGTTACGAACAAGCGAAGAACGATGAACGAGCAGAGCCACTACCATCGAACTGAACCCAAGCCGGGCGTTGGTAAATGGCACGGCAATGGCAACAAGGAGCTCCGTAAAGGAGTCCTCTGATGGGATATATTTTATATTCCAACCATACAGGGGCAATTTATTAAATCACTCAAGAAAATATATGTACTATACATGGACGCAGTTGGGAAAAGGGTTACTCAGCTTAGGACTGCTCCTGCAGGTACTCCTTGTCGACTCAATGCATCCTGACAGACATCGCCTGCATACTTATGTACATTTACACAGCCATGCACGCATGAAGCGTAACTATATCCCACTGCGGCAGCATCACAGAGATTTCAAGCGGTTCTCGGATATCCCTGTGATTTCACACACCGCAAACGTATACTCGAAGACGCGCCAAGGGAAGCCGGGAGACTTAAGTCACTGAAGATGGATGGTCTGTTTACCTGTGGCAGGATATGCAATGTCATCTTCATCGTCATCATTGTTATTCACATTGCGTTTTATATTGGACTCGAGATGCATAGAGATTGAGTTCGGTGTCTGTCATGGCGGTAGGTGTTATTCAACGTCGCGAGGTCGTCCTTGGAAGAGTGTGGAAGAAAAGTCAAAAGTGAAAGCTCCTAATATCTCACTCGGGATATTTTGAATTTCCGAATTAATGCCACTGTTTGGCAGCTGGATATAAGAGTAGCGATATCCTGTTGACATTTTCCTTGAGATACGTAATGACTTTATTATTCCCTGGGAAGCACTGATACATTCGACGACGACCATTGTGCTAACGTTTCATCTAGCGATGGTATGACTGATTTTCTGCTAGTACTAAAGGAATCATGAGTCCTGGTGGCGCGGGATAAGTGCAGTGGCATTCCTGCGCTGGAATAGCAAATAGCACAAGTCACTGGCGGGGATAGATGGATTCACGACGTCTGGGATATATATTTCTGGACAGAGTCCGGAAAACACACGCAAATTGGATTCTGGCTAACGAGGTCAGAATCGATGTGTTGATGCAGGATAGTCGTTTTCGGGAAAATTCATTCGTTGGAGCTAAAACGAATTGCGTGACAATCTTTTTGAACATTCCTCAGGGAACTATCTTCGATGGTAATACTTGTACCGAAATTCAATTGGGTGAGTTGGTTCAAAATTCCCCGAATGAAGATGAGGACTGAATCCACAGGAATAGAGGTGACTTTATCAATAGACACGATTGCTCTTGTTCTAGATCCTTACGAGAGAGATACGTAGTCCAAGATGGCAGAGGGCTCACGTAGTCCCTAACTCTGCTTCGGGGTAAAGGTTTATCTTGAAGAGGCGATTTCTCCTGAAGGGTATTTAATAGGTTTTCCGGTATAGTCTGGTCAATAGGACTGATGTTAAACCTTTCCTCAACTCTGCAAAATCAAGTCCAGACTTAGGAGTATCTCGTAAGAGTTCCGCTCCTACTGTATGTCCTTGCATGCCCGATTTCGATATTTCTTAGGTCTGTAGGTAGTCACAGTAGGTACCTATGGCATCCTCGAAAAAATGAGGCCTGATGACACTGAGACCAAAAAACTTACACTTCATCGTTGAGCTTCAGGAGAAAGGGAGTGTAATTTGGACGGTCTACTTATTGATAGACTGTCTGCACTTTAAGGCTTTCACCCAAAAACGCCGCAGAGACGTGGAATGATTAATTACTTGGCTCGTCGTTTGGTAAACATTGACGACTCATCCGCGACATCTTCAGCCACAATGACGATATTTTTGTCGCCCCAGGCGAGTGGCTAAATGCTATGTATGATCAACTCGTGCTGGAAGCCCGTTGCGCCAAAATCACTTTAGAATTATTCTGTAAAAAAAGTAGTCGGGAGTATTCCCCAATCTTGAGGAGTACAGCGTTTCATGGATCTTCGACATGTATTCTGCATCTGTTTGCTTCACAAGTATTAAAACAAAATTGACAGGTACTAATATTTGGATAAATTATGACCTAAGATTTCTTAAGCGTTTGGTT
Source organism: Merodon equestris (assembly GCA_958301585.1). Lineage (NCBI taxonomy): Eukaryota > Metazoa > Arthropoda > Insecta > Diptera > Syrphidae > Merodon > Merodon equestris. Next base: position 38,726,644 of record OY284416.1, on the reverse strand, counting down.
TTAAAATTTGGAAAACAAAAAAAAAGAAAATTAAAACAGTATATAAAATTTTATAATTGAGCTGCAAAGCTAATGCCATTTATTTTTCAAGAACAACTTTGGCTAAATGTTGTCATGGATTACGTTTTAAGTGGTCAATACGGAGAGTACGATTTTGAATCACTTTTTTTCGACCATATTGGTTGGTATCTTATTAACAACACTTGTAATGCTGTCACTTCTGCACCTGCTGCACAGACAAGTGATGATCGTAACGTGATGTATTCCTTTTAAAATAGTTTAAAGGCGTCAAATTGTACAACCTAGCCGGCCAATTCACGATTAAAAACCAAAAGATAAATTGCTCACCGGACCATCAATAGGTCCATCAATTCAAGCGCTGTGTGGCATGTAGCATCGTCTTATTGAAATTACTTGACGACCAGGTTCAGCTTCATAATTCGACGCTGTTCAAAATCGTTCGGTTTCAGTTCTTGCGTGAGCTGTATGCTTGCATAAAATCTTCTAAGTAGTCGAGTAACACAATCCTAACTGCTGTTATGGCGACGAATGATCGAATTAAAGTCTTCATTAACACTGCCAGATACAGCAACAATGTTATAGTTTGTGCACACTCTGCACGTATCAATAGGTAGCGTGATGTCTAATAGCACGAAATTGAGACAAAATTTGGTCACAATGGCTTGAATTACTTCCTCAGTAGTTTGGTTATGATGATCGTAAAATAACTGAAGGCCGCGAAAAATATTTTTCCCATATTTGATAAAAAAAATTTAATCATTTGTAAGGTCTATTCGGATGAAAGTCTCTTTGCCATAAAATGGCAATATTATTTAAACATGACTAATTCTAACGCAAGTCACGGATTAGATGAAAATTGTCAAAAATAGAACACTGAAAAACCAAACGGCAAAGAAAGCATCTTTTAGAACCTTCCAATAGGGTAATACATTTTGGGTCCCATTTTAGCCATATCAGCCATATGGCTATGAAAGGATTTAGGAGATATGTTTACTTTCTATCATAATCAGTCATGATCATCTTGACCCAGTTGCTTCATGTATTATCCGATGACACGGAATTCAAGTCCCACAAGAGCTAACAGTGACTGCGAGCAATCACCGCGTCCAAATAAGCATTATTCCAACGTCTTTACAAGACTTCTTCCAGCCAATAGCTATCGGTCATAGAAACTCTGTACAAAGGAATTCGTGATTAAATTGTCTTTGGTTTTTGATGTTGTATTATGATCATGCAGATAAGTCTTTTTTAGCGGGAGCATCAACTGAAACTTAAGCTTTGAGGTATCGCTAATGCATCAATGTGAGCGCGGTGGGCTTCCACAGCTTCAATATTGCTTAGGCATTTTAAAACCATTGAGCTGATAGAAGTGCATCTTTACTACTAGAGAAATTATGCTGAAGCAATTTCAGTTTTGTGTTAAGATCATTTTCCATCGCAGACATACGTGCCAAACTAGTATTCTGAGCTTAAAAGTTCCCATTCTCGTTGTAAACCTTCTTCAAGAGAGGTCTTGCTGCTGATATCTAGATCAATCAGGTTAATGTCGGGTGACTGTGGAGACGATTTGGGCTGCGAGCGAGCTTTAAAAAGCAGCCACACTTTGACATTGTGAGTAGTGTGTTTTGGGTCATTATATTGTTGAAAGCCATAAATTAATTATAGATCAATTTCCGTGGCGCTTTGCTTTTAGGTTGTTGAGATAGTTATATTGGTTTAATCTGTAGTCAAAAAACTCCATTTGACCAACCCCGCTAGCAGACTGGCTGTTCGATCGAGAATATTGCGGCTGTTGATGTGAGAACGAAGAAACATAAACCAGACGACGGGCCACGTAATTGGGCATCACCAGACAGACCCTACCGCGAATTTTAGTTAAAGACTTACACATGTTTCCGTAAAAAGTACAAACAGTGCATCAGTTAATGCCTGCCTGACCGCCAGTCGCGTGTGGATTACTGTCAAGCCATCCTTAATCAACAACGATTTATTATTATACAAATTATCATGAGCGACGAGGCGCATTTACACTTAACCGGTTACATCAGTAAGCAAAATCTTTTTTTCTGGGGAATTGAAAATTCGTGTGTGATACACGAAGAGTCATTACATCCACTGCAACGTTCACGCGGGAGGAGTGTTTGGGCCGTATTTTTTTGGGGACGCCATCGACATTACGATCACTGTTACTGGCGAACGCTACAGGGCCATGATAAACGACTTCTGATTGCCGAAATTGGATGAGCGGAGCTCACAGAACGAGCCACAATGAAAATTGTGAAGGAAGCGTTTCCTGGTCGCGTAATCTCCCGTTTTGGCGATACGGCATGGCCAGCAAGATCGCCAGATTTAACCATTCCAGACTTCTTTCTTTGGGGCTACTCGAAGTCGGCGGACTTATGCCAACAAGCCTCGGACGTTCGCGTTGGCAGCCCTTAAGAAGAATACTCGACAGGAATGCAAACTCGACAGGAATGGAAAATGCGATAAAACGGGTAGAAATGTGTATCAACACTGGGAGGATATCATCTCTTCCACATATCAGAAAAAAATTTAAAGGTCCAAATAAAAGATTCCATTGTTCAAAGAATTTTTTGTTTTATTTAGTAAAAAAAAAAACAGAATTGGATGATAAATCTTGCGCCACCTTGTACATACAAGAGTCCCTATGCGGTGTTGCATAATTCGATGGTCCGATAAGTACTTAGCCTCACCGCCAGATGGCGCCAGTATCGAGAGAGCAACTTACTATCGTGTAGTACATTCTAGTAGACGGCTACTGTACTACTAATTTTTACTATTGTAATTTCAGCCGGATCGGACTCGTAGTTTTGTTTTGACCCCGTGTGGAAGCGGGAGTGTCCGCGGATTTTAGAAAAATGGAAAAAGAGCAATATCGGTCAGTGAATCGATTCTTGTTTTTGGAAGGGAAATCGCGCAGCGAAACAAAGAGCGTTTGGATGCTGTGTACGGTGACTCTTCTCCTTCAATGGCGACCATCAAAAATTGGTGTAACGAGTTACAACGTGGTCGCACGTCGGTTTTTGATGAGCGACGTCCAGGTGCCCCGAAAACCGCTACCACGGAGGATAACATGACAAAAATCCACGATCTCGTATTGGCAGACCGCCGATTGAAGGTGCGCGAGATAGCTGAGACAGTAGGCATTTCAAAAGATCGCGTGGGTCATATCCTGCATGAAATTTTGGGCATGAGAAAGCTGTCGGCGCGATGGGTGCCGCGTTTGCTCACTCCGAACAACAAGCGCAACCGTGAGACCATCCAGAGCAGTGTTTGACGCTGTTTAAGTGCAATCCGCAGGAGTTTCTGCGTCGGTTCGCGACAGTCGACGAAACATGGATCTACTGGTACACACCAGAGACCAAGAAACAGTCGAAAAAGTGGACTTCACCCGGCGAACTTGCTCCGAAGAAGGCGAAGACTGTCCCATCGGCCAGAAAGGTGATGGCCACCGTTTTCTCTGATTCACAAGGTGTGATCCACATCGACTACCTGGAGAAGGGCAAAACGGTCACAGGGCTGTACTATGCCAAATTATTGGGCCGATTCGACGCCGAATTGAAGAAAAAACGGCCCCACTTGGCGAAGAAAAAAGTGCTCTTCCACCATGATAACGCACCGGCTCACTCAAGTTTACATTGATTACAATTACTTATTAATAAGTTTTTTTAGTTTTAAAGAAAGAAGTTAAAAATATTTAAAGTTTAAGTCGAGGGTGTCGGAACATGCATTCCGAACACGATTAATCGTTCTCGATAATACGCATCCCCAAAGACGACAAATAGTGGAAAGAGAAGAACTTATTGCCGTTTTAGAGCACAGTGTTGAGGAGAATCTGAATGAGTCGATTTGCCATCGTGCACGGCAGTTGGAGCTTTACCCATCCCCCTTGTGGAAGATTTTACGGAAGGATCTTGGCTTAAGAGCTTATAAGATGAGGCTTGTGCATGAGTTGAAACCGCGTGACCATTATACACGTTGTAGGTTCGGTGATGATTCAGCTTGATACTCATTTTCAACGCAAAATTGCGGGAAACATTTACTGATCACATAATTTCGCGTAATGGGCCTGTGAAATGGCCTCCACTTTCGTGTGATCTCACACCATTAGATTACTTTTTTTCTTGGTATGTGAAGTCACTAGTGTATGCTGATAAACCAGAGACGTTCGATTATTTGGAAGTCAACGTTCACCATGTTATTGTTGATATACGACCCCAGTTGCTCAATAAAGTTGTGGAAAATTAAACTTCAGGATTCCACTGCCACTAATTATATAATAATTAATTAAAAATATCTAACATAATAGACATTAACATTTGTTTCAAGTGACGTAATTCACATTGAATTTGTATACCTCTAAAAAAACACCCTTTATAATTCTTCCAATTCTTAAATGAATCGTCACGCTTCACAATGAGCTTCAGAATATTAAATACTAACCACTGGAGTGCAGACTGTGTTTGACTTTAAGTTTATCATAAATGTTTATTAAAGAGAGTAAGAAATTTCTCCTGCAGGAATCTCGTTTGATTATTGATCAAATGCAACTGGTAGATGCACTGGCAATTTTCACTTACTGCATTTGTAACGAGCTTTCTGGGCCGGGGTATACTCGCCGGGCCAGGATCTGTCACATAAATTTCTATTTGTGACACCGGCAGACGTACTAACGGCCTGCGCGCTACGCTGTCCCTTCGAGTTGGGACCCGTTCGGGACACCCCAAGTGTACTGCAGACAGTACCCCGTCGATCCCTCAGTAGGTGAGGACCCGAGTCTGAGTTCCGACGGATGGTTGAGTCGGGAGCAGTGTGAGACGTAGCCTGTCTGGGTAAGAACCCGGTCGAGGCCCTAGTTGGAGTCGACGTGCGCCCTTGAGTACGGCTGTGCCGTCTGGTCAACCCCGACGGGTTAAAACCCCAAGTCGGAACAGTCCCTACGACACTTACCTCGGGAGTAGACTCCGACAGGCCTTAGTCGGTCTCTTTGGGTTAAAACCCGGATTAGAGAGCCGATGTCCACCCTATTAGACTCTACTCGCCGTTTCACTTGTCGAGCGGTCGCTCCAACTAGTCTCGTACGCTCGTCCCTTCTCCTTGGTAACGAGGCCGAAATTATTATCCCAATTATTATCCCGATATGGTAATAATTGAAGATAATTCCTCCCTGAGAATTTTTATTATTATTGAAATAATAAAAATAATTTTTTTTTTCGTAACTTTATTATCCTTATTATCTAATTATAATGACGTCTTAACCTACGTACGTTTATCTTTTGTGATGTCACCTGAGTATCACACTGTGTGAACGTACCTCGTTATCTCCCTATGACTTGGCCTTCTTCGCTGACACTTCGTCTTCCCTCGTTGTCTTGGTCGTCTTTTGTTACCTGTCACTTGACTTGACTTGACACACAGATTGGTTACTTCACTGACTGATCGTCACTTCTACTCGCGGACTGATTGTCTACTCGCGGACTGATTACCCTTCTGTCAATCGCCCCGGCCTTTTATAGGGCTAGGCTGGGTGACGATGTGAACGGTGCCTTTCCAGTCGTCGTTGGCATTTCCCCTATTTACGGGATCTGTCAACGGTGACTGTGGCCGCTGCCGTTGTGTTTGATGTCATTGACCTCTGTGGTCTTGGGCAAAAATGCCAAAATGCATGTTTATGCAACTTTTTGTTTTGGTGTAAATTTTATTTTATTAGTTTTGATTTTTATATGTTATGTTTAATTTATGTTTATTTCAAAGTGTTTTGTTTATGTGTACATTTGTTTAGTATGTACTCTATTTGTGCATACTTTGTGTTCGTGATCTGGTGGCTGTTTTGGATGTTTTTGATGTTTTGGTAAACAAACATGTATGTATGTAAGGAAAATTTAGATTTATTTGTCTCTTTTTACTTTACAGCTAAATTTTCCTTTACACATTCTGTCATAATAGAGTACAGTTTACGAGTATATTAAAAAAGTCTCTGAACTTGATGCTGGAACCAGTTTATTCCTTTTCACCTTGATATGTCTGAAAAAGCAAGTCATGCTTTGAGAAACCTGGATCTCAAAGCTGGCTATAAAGCAATACCACACCTTTGTCGGGTACAAATATTGCATCGAGGAGGGTGGATGCTGTGCATGTAAGGTGGGTAGGAGTAGATGTGTGTACATTGTTTCATGTGCTCCATAAAGTCAATTGAACAATGTCTGTTCAGGAGGTGACTATTAAAATCACGAAAGAGGATTATGTTAGAAAAGCTGTTCGAGGGTAATAGTATTTTCTAGTCTGTAGATGACCCCTATCACAACTCTTTCATGCAGTAACAAAATATCTTGAAAGACATAATCGATGGAAAGTTCGTCCATTTTAGTTGACATTCGTTTTATGCCTTTAACACCAGAATCGTTTCTGTCAAATCACCATTAACTCGAACCGGCGTGGATTCCTCAATACATGATGGGCTTCACATACTCATGATAAGTAAAGGGTGATTTTTTTGGGGCTTAGTTTATTAGTGTTCGATTTTTGACAGCCCATGAGTGATTCGTCACATGTTCTAAAGTCATACATCCTTACTTAGTATTGCCATTTTGTCACAGAAAAACTAGCACCTAATTCGTGCATGTTCCAGAATGTACACTCTTATGGTGTTTGTCACACAACCTGGACGGGGTGCAGATGGTTTGTGTCGAAGATGTTGGTTCACTACTCTTCGGTGGTTGTCCTAGATAGCATTTGAAAGATTCAACCGAATTTGCGTTGGTTGTAATTCACAGTAGCGCTTTTGTTTCCATGTGATTAAGGTGTTATGTTGGAAGTGCACAACAGTTGGTGATGATTACCAGTGCAATACGACCACTTCAATTTTTACAAGTTAATGAATTTTACTGTTAAAATTCGTTCACTGTCAGAAATGTTTTACTGAGCAAGCAGTTCAAGCTATAGTAACCAAGCCATAGAATCCCTTTCACGCTATTGGATGTCAAGCCACTTATCCGTATGTGTAGAGTTCATACAGAAGGAAATAATACAGCTGCCAAATCCTGAGTTGTAGCTGGCTTTTGACCTCACGTAACTTCAAAGAAAAAAAAATAAAAAAAATCGATCTTCATAGGTGTGCAATTCACAGGTCCGAAACACGAAATTAGCTGTACACCAAAGTGTCTATATTGACAATATTTTGGGGGCTATATGTGCCACAGCCCCATCTTATTGAACCAAATATTGCCGACATTATGGGCAGCAAAAAGTCCGTTATCATGGTGCGGTAGCGCTCGCCATTGACTTTTATATTATATGCCCTAAAAGACGGTGGTATCGCTGCATCGATAGGTATAAGGACTCCAGCCTCATTTTTAGAGAAATACGGACTGATGGTTCTACCAGCCCATAAACCGCACCAAACAGAGCATTTTCGTGGATAGAGCAGTGGTTCGACATACTCTTCAGATTGGTTGTCTATATGACCGTTGAGCCAGAAATGAACCACATCACTGAACAAAATTCGATGCGAAGAACGCCGATCTTGAGCTGTTGTAGAGCCCAATGACTGACATTTAAGCGTTAATTCTTGAATTGATTGAATCTTGTAAGCCTTTAAACCAAGGTCCTCTTTTAAAACTCGACAAGTTGATGAACACGACAAGCATTGAATTGATTGCTTACGGTTTTCAGCCACATTCGCCGCCACAACTACAAGTTCTCCTCACTACGGACTGGATGAGGTCTATTCGGTTGCATATTATCCAGTGACGTACATCGCGGCTTCAATTTGCGGATAGTGAAGACAATACCGGACTCGGGAGGTCGATGATGCACACCATATATTGCTCGAAGGGCACGAGAAAGATTTTTCACAGAACGCGGATTTTCATAATACAGCTGAATAATTTGGAGACGTTGTTGAGCTGTGAGCCTTTCCATGATGATTTTTCAAACAATACTGAATAAAAAGCCATGATGCCATGAGGCCAGATATGTGTGATCTTTAAAAAACGAGTCTAAATGAATCACCCGTTACAAGGCTACGGATATATATAGTAAGTCAAGAAATATTGTGGGGAAAAGCAACGATGGCAAATCTGTAGTCTCATTAATGGCGTTCAAGATTCAGAGACACCCTGTGACTGAACGACGATTGAGGTGTCACCGAACTCACAAAATTCGTTTCCCTTTTTGCCACCAGGGCACTTGTGTTTAGTTTAAACTCCTTTTTCACATTCACATGGAGAGTGTGGAGCAACCCGGCGACCACACAAATTGCTACTATATCGTGTTTAATGCTTCTGCGAGAACTAACACTAGTGTTTCCCTGAACGACGTAAATTAGTGGGTCCCACCATTCAAAATTCAATTCAAAATCACTCCCCAACATCGAGATTACCTACGTATCATTTGGAGGGAATCACCATCAGTCCCTATCGGTATTTATCGATTGATAACGGTCACCTACGACATGGCTTGTAGCCCGTATAATGCAGTACGAGCACTACACGTGCAAACGATGACTATGGCGCAGTCGAAAACGGCGAACAGGCATTACGAGCTGTAACTCAATTCACGAGGCTATCAATTTAGCTACCAACATTGATAAGATCCTAGCCGCTGGGCAATTTCATTTGCGCAAGTGGAACTCAAACAGTCAGCAAGTGGTGACTCATAACAGGTTGTCAAATATCTCCCTTCCGCTTTTTTGCTCTTTATTCAAAATATCTGGAGGGATTACATCTACAGGGGATCTTGTTATCCGTCCAACGACAAAATCTGTTTTTGGTTTGTGATGGAATCCAGTAGTTCTAGAGTTCTTTTTCAATGTATCAATAAACTCTCAGCCTATATCTCCAACAAAGCGGCGGGTCCTGAGTGAAGTGGCATGACTTTTGGAGGATGGGGTCACTACTACTCTTCACGGTTTCTGCGATGCTAGTACGCGTGCATACGCTGCAGAACAACTGGTTTAGACAAGCAAGTTCGAGTATCTTACTAACTATTCGTACCAAGGTGTCTCCGATTGATGGTATTACGATCACTCGCCTGGAGCTCTGTGCAGCAACCCTATTAGCCTTAACGCTTCAAAGTGTTCGGTCAGCATTGGGACTTATGAATATACCTATCTATGGTCGGACTCGAGCATCGTACTGTGTTGGATTCACAAGAAGCCTTCTACTCTCAAGCCCTATGTTGCGAATAGGGTCAGTCAAATACAGAAACCGACGTCGAAAGATTGTTGGCATCGTGTTTGGACGGCTCACAATCCGGCCGATTGCGCGAGTCGAGGCATTGGAGCAAGACATAAGCTCTCGTGACTTGGTCCGGAGTGGTTGAAGGATGCCGTCATATCTTTGAAAAGGCATACGTCGCTGACCTCAATCGAATTAGATGTCATGGAGGGTGTAGAGAAGAACATTTTAAGAGCCATGGCTACCTCGATTGTGTCCAAGCTGCAAACAGGACGACGAGATGGTCAAACTATTCTTTTGCGACTTTTGCGCACAGTGTATTTGTTTTACGATTCTCTCCGAGAAGAAGACATCTGAGGACCCATATCATTGGTGCCGACGAATTAGAAACAGTATTAATCTCGCTCATCAAAATCGAGCAGTTCAAGCACTTCAGTTCCCATATTAATCGACTTCGTACAAACTTCAGTATACCCAGCTGCAGCCGATTGCTTCCACTCAACCCTTTTCTCGACAAAATGATGTCTTACGGGTAAGCGGTCGGCTCCACAAGGCATCTGTACCCCATGATCATCGCTTCAGAATCATCTTGCCAGGGAATTGTGCTTTCGTTTGGTTGCTAATTAAGCAGAGTCATGACAGAGTGTTGTCACGGTGACACACAACTGATGTTGCAGACGCTTCGCAGTCGCTATTGGATCCTGAACCCTAGACAGTCTGTACGGACCTATATACATAACTGTGTCATCTGTCGGCTTCACCGTAGTGCAACTATTAACCAGCAAATGGCACACTTACCAGGACAGCCGGTCATGCTGCAAGGCCAGTCAAAGCTTACCTGGCTCTCTTTATTTGCATGCCCACAAAGACCGCGCACATAGAAGTTGTAGATGATCTCTCTTCACAAGCGTTCTTGGATGCTTACACATTATTAGTAGACTGCCGAAACTTATACAGAACGATGGCGGTGCGTATTGAGGCGTGCCTTAATACTCGTCCACTTACACCATTACATCATGATGAAAGGTTTGCACTTACTCCAGGCGATTTTCTCATTGGAGCTCCTTTGACCGCTGTTCCCGAACCGAACATCACCGATGTCCCAATTAATCGCGTCAAACATTGGCAGTAGTTACGACAGGTGCATCAACGCTTTTGGGAACGATGGAGCGACGAATACTTGTCTAACTTGCAAATTCGCAACAAGTGGCAGCGACGTCTGAAAAGTGTAAAGGTGGGTGATATTGTGGTCGTTCGTCAAGAAAATCTACCACCGACGTACTGGCGGTTGAAGTCCATCCGCGCAGTGATGGATTGATTTGCAATGCTTCTCTGAGGACAGCAAATGGTATGTGTACCCGAGCAGTGCAGAAACTATGCCGGATCCTAGAACCAGACTCCCTCGAACGGAGTTCGACCGGGCAGGATGTTCAACATTCAGAGACACCCTGTGACTCAACGACAATTGAGGTGTCACCGAACGCATAAAATTCGTTTCCCTTTTGCCACCAGGGCACTTGTGTTTAGTTTAAACTCCTTTTTTACATGCACTCAGATGTACATCTGTGTACCTCTGTGTACCTCTGTCTCGGTGTATTCATAATATCGCAAAGCACAAAATCACATAATTCCCGGCACTTTTTGAACATACCTAATCCTCTTCTTATCCTCGTTTTCAGTTGCGACTGAGATGCTTCGATACACAATCAACGTAGCTAGTATATCCTGACGAAAACCATTCCCCACTTCAGATACATACTGCCAATATAAACAAGATCCTTTAGCAACCTTTGCCGAGTTAATATTGAGAACGCTATTACTCGAGGAGTTATCTTCTTCCTGCCACGCAAAGCATGATTATCCAATTGCAGAGTAAGTGCATCTACTGATTATAGCCAAAATCCCAACAACCGCAAAGCAGTACAAATTCTCATTGATTAAGTTGCATGAGATCCTAAAACTAACTACGCATCTAACCAACTCCCGTGGCCAGTAGAGTGTCTCCTTCGCAAATGCCTGACTAATTTAATACCAAAACCCGTTTCAAGTGTATAATTTCCCAGACACACTTCCACTTAACTCTCGTAGCACAACATGACCCACCTCCAGCTTGAAGCCCTCCAAATCCTATCGTCGAAGGGCAGACCTGGTAATAAGCTGCCTTAATGCGATTCAACATAATAATGATAAGAAAACCACACCACACCCCAGCATACGCTATCTTGTCCTTCGTCCTTTCGAAATTAATTCGCCAGCCGTTTCATATGAACGCTATCGCTTCTCTCCTGACCCATGAGCACACATCCGCACAAGTAGACCGGTAGGCCGGTCGCTCGATGGCGTCTAATTACCCACATTAAAATGTTTGCCAGAGCGTCTCTGAGTGTGTGTATGCGAACGTTTGAGCCGGAATATGTGCCAAGCGGAGAGGAGTTAATTTTTTCGCCACCATAGTCATTACCATAACATGCAGCTCTCGTCGTGTAGACCCGGTTATAGGACTTTTACCTGCAAGGTCTAATTGCTGTGTCATTAAAATAGCCCCGAATTGTTTGCCCATCGTCCTGGCATTCACCGACGTGATTGTGTGTATGTACTTAGATCACAAGAGCACTTCGGTGTCGTCCCTTGTTAAACATCCTTGTTGAACCTCCTACTTTGCCAAAATTTGAATAAAGAAGAAAATGAATTAAAATCATTTAGGCAAACCGACGCGTCCTGTCGTTGTCGCGACTCTCCGGTGTCTACGTGTGCGAGTGGTTGAACTTTTGTCCAATTGCCAACTACGATTGAGTGAAGTAACGTAGCCGATTCCTTTTCTCTAGTCTTTCGGTGTCGTCAATGAAGGGATTTTGTCTACTCCCGGATCCGTATTCTCAAGCTTCTAGGCGCCTAAAGGTGCTTAACCTTGCTCAAATGTCACTGACATTCACCGATTTTCGATTAGAATGGAAATTTCTCTGCGGTTACGAGCAGCCAGATCAGAAAATCCTGTTCCTAACCAATCCATTTTCGTCGTTTCTGGTCGCCGCACCCGGGCTCACCGACCAAACTGAATCGGTTTTTCAACTTTGGCGGTTTTTGTGTTCCTGATAGCTTACGACACACACATTCGTCCTATGTACTTAATGCATGGCCAGTTTAAACGTGCCGCATGGTAGTGCCACTTCCGGCGAGTGCGGTTATGCTCGTTCAGCCGGCTGCCAGCAACAAAACCGTTTGACAGTTTTCCTCATCGATCTGGACGATGGACGAACTACCCTGGGCGTATTGTAGCTTAGGACCATATTGAAACCATTTCCTGTGGAGTTTTTTGTTTTCCTTTTTTTTGCATATATATCGAGCAATTTTTTGTGTCCAAGGACATGCGACCTGGATGGATTCAAGAAACCCCCGTAAAACGAAGCAAGAACCGGGTGTTATCCGAGCTTTTTTTTTCTTAGGCGAATGATAGCAATTAAAATGGCAATAGAGAGGAGAAATAGCATGATGTCCAGGATGCGACGTGAAGACTGATTATGAGCAGCGTGATTGTCCTAATTGCGCATATCCTTAGGGGGGAAGTAATCGTAAATAATTTTATACCCGCGCTAGCTTGAGTGATTACAATCGTTTAAAGGTAGAATTTCGAGTATAGAATTACAATGTCCTTTCGGTTTAATTACCGCCTGGAGAGTTAACGACAGACGACTTGGAAATCTCATGAAGTTTAGGAGCACTTTGCAGCTATACGGGTGTATAATGGGCAAGAGGGTTCCCTCGAAGAGGTTTTAATTACTTTAAATTAGTTAGGTGCAAGTGGGAACCGTACTAAGCGGTAGAAATGGGGATGTCGATTCGTCCGGATATTAAAGCTCATCGTCGTTAGAGTCACGTGTCGCTTTATTTTGATGCGTCAATGGCTGGACGATTAAGAATTTTACTTTTCGAATTGTCGCCTAATAAAAATCATGCTCCAATTTCATCAGGAGAAGCTGGGAATTATTGCTGAAACTGATGAACATTTTTTGATAAGAGATAATTCGTCAAGAATCTCAATTTGAGAATCTAAGCGAATTTAAAAACTTTATGACAGTGACATTGACATGACAGGGCATTAAAACCTTCGCCACGTTTTTGGTAATAAAGTGGTTTTTCGTTTATTTTGAGTTTTTGAAAAAATTACATTTTGAATATGATGCAGCGCAAATAATCGTCTCCAGAGCGAATAGAGCAATGGTCAAGTTTTATTTGGCTGTTGTCGTGGTCCCATAACGCTCTCCATTGATGGCCAGGGCTGCTCCAATGTTATGGGAGAAGAACGGTCCAAACATCCTTTCCATATAAACTTTTTTTCATTAAATTTTTTTAACTTCATCACGAATTATCGAGGTGAGTAAGGATCCTAACTACCAAGAGCGGCAACTACTCAATATTATCGGTGATCTCTCAACGCTGGTCTGTTAAGCCTCATTATTCTCATCATACCGAGTAACTAGGTTTTGATGACTGGTAATACCAGGGTTGCAAGTCAATGACCCGTTCTGTATATGGAGTCGTTATACAAGGTCGGTGGTGACAAAATGGGATTCTAAAGTTGTACATAAAATTTAATTTGAGCGCGGGACGAAGAGCGCAATATAGTCATCTTCGTATGGTTTCGTCAGTCATAATAGTAAAGTAGTTAGTTCCGCACTGTGTGAAATCTACGAAAGAGAAATATACGTTACGGTATATAAGGCTTTAAGCTAAGATCACACGGAAAATTTGGTACACGTCTTGATTTTATGACGTCAAATCAATGAAGTTATTTGCGACTATGGTAAGTGTTTTCGACTCGTAAATACGCAAAGAGAAAAAGCCTATGGAGTAGGATCTGCAATATGTAGCCCTCCAATCCTTTTAGTTTTCGTTTTCAAACTGAAACCCACTTGCCACTTCCCACTTACACATTTAGTATATCCGTGATGGGCTGAAGAGGAGCTAATAGGTGGTCGCTACTCTAGCCAACATCTAGTAATGTTTAGAAGGTTTACATGGTTCCAAAGAAGGTAGGTAGGTAGGAGTGGCCGCCTGATATCGAGATGCCAGGCCCAATTAGCGCTTATGCGCCGTTTTGATGCCACAACTCAGTGACCTAGTGTGCTGTTATTGGAGTTTCATATCCATCCTGTGGAATTAAGGAATTTGATGATATTACAGAATCCTATTTCCCTGAATTCTGATAGATCGTCGAAGGAGATTTTGCCGAGTAGGCGCTGTCTGGTTCTAGCTAGAGCCGGACATTCACACAGGAAATGGGTGAGAGTTTCCTTTTCCAGTGGGTTCTTGCAACTACGGCAGTAGGTGTTGAATGGGATGCCTAACTTAGCAGCGTGGGTACCGACAGGCCAGTGGCCAGTACAGATGGCTACAATTCTGGCAATCTCTTGTCGGGGTCTGTTAGTTAGGTCGAGGGTTCTTTTCCTGTTATAGGAGGGCCATGTTTTCCTAGATATGACGCAGTTGCTAAGACTGCACCATCTGGAGTTCGCCCTCGAGAGAAAGTGTTGTAGAAGGTTTGCCTTGACCAGTCTGATGGGGGGGAGTACTGCCTCCGCCAAAGAACAGTCGAGGGAAGAGCCGTGCCTTGCTAAAGCGTCAGCCTTTTCGTTTCCCTCTATTTTGCTGTGGCCAGGAACCCAAATGAGAGTAATGTTGAAATAGTCTCCTGCACAGCTGATTTCATCCTTACACTGTGCAACTAATTTGGATTTTATGGAGTGAGAGTCGAGAGCTTTGATAGCTGATTGGCTATCAATATATATATTTACATCTCTCTTGGTAATAGGATAGCGTGTGAGTAACTTGCAAGGGAACACGCTGGCCGAGTCTGGAAGTCGCAACGATTTGGAGATATTCAGTTCCGCTGAGAAGATACCCGAGCCAACCCCACACTCCATTTTCGAACCGTCGGTGAAAAAAGCTACCTGATGGTTCTCAGAGTGCAGTCCCTGTTTCCATGCCATCCTGGATGGGAAGTGGACATGGGCGGCTTTATTTGGGTTGTGTATGGTTGTCGTGAAATCGGTTGCAGTCATGGCCAGGTCACTAGGTAATAGGTCCAGCACCTTGCTATGACCGTAGGGTTTAGATGACCAGAACCCAGATTCTCTGAGTCTAATGGCGCTACAGGCTGCATTATATCTTATGAAGAGGTCCAGAGGGAGGAGGTTTAGGAGTACGTTGAGTGCCTCGGTCGGGGTAGACCGAAGGGCACCGGTTACCCCGATACTGGCCGATCCTCTGTACGCGGCTTAGTTTTTTGATGTTGTATGCCTTACTTAGGGCAGGCCACCATACGAGCGCTCCGTAGGTGAGGATGGGGCGGATGACAGCCGTGTACATCCACAGCATCATTTTGGGTCGGATTCCCCAGCTTTTGCCGAAGGTTCTGCTACAGGCATAGAAAGCGACACATGCTTTCCGTACCCGATGTTCAATGTTTATCTTCCAACTGAGCTTGGGGTCTAGGATAATTCCTAGGTATCTAGCCTCGGAAGACAAGGAGAGTGGCTGGTTGTTGAGTCGAGGGAGATTAAAGGACGGTATCTTATATTTGGTGGTAAGCAGCATCAGTTCTGTTTTACTCGGATTGACGCTTAGGCCGCATCCTGAGGCCCAGGCGCTTAACTTATTCAGAGCTCTCTCTGAGATTTCGCTAATTACCGAGGGAAACATTCCCGATACTAGGATGACCACGTCGTCAGCATAAGCAACCGCCTTAATTCCGATTCTCTCGAATTCTTTCAGAATTTTATCGATAACCAAGAGCCATAGTAGAGGCGATATTACCCCACCTTGGGGTGTGCCTCTATCTACGGTCTTAACTATAGTGGTATTGCCCATCTGGGCCTGAATGATCCTAGTTCTGAGCATGGATATGATCCATCTACTAACAAGTCCCTCTACCCCTGCCGAGGTGAGGGCTTCTTGGATCGATTCAGCGTGAATGTTGTTGAAAGCACCTTCTATATCTATGAAGGTAGCTAAGGTAAATTGTTTATGGTGGATGGATTTTTCGATTGTCTGCACGACTTCATGCAGGGCGGTCTCAGTGGACTTGCCTTTAATGTAAGCGTGTTGGGACTTCGAAAACTTTGTGTTTCCTAGGGAGTCCCGGATGTGCCTGTCCAAGATGCGTTCGAGGGTCTTCAGGACGAAGGATGTGAGGCTGATAGGTCTGAAATCCTTTGCGGATTCATGACCGCGCTTGCCAGCCTTCGGGATGAAGATACATCGAACTCTTCTCCAGGCTAGGGGGATGTAGTTGAGTTTCAGCGAACTTCGATAAATCACCGTTAGCCAGGGTATAACCTTGCCCAAATTCTTTTGTAGCATTATAGGAAATATCCCGTCAAGTCCCGGTGACTTGTATGGAGGGAAGCTGCTAATGGCCCAAGAAGACCAAAAGAAGACCTGCCCAAAATATTTTACTATATTTTGAATCGTGTATTAAAAACCAGCTGAGCTGTCTGATATGAGAATCTCTCAAGCAAAGCTCAGTTTAGAAACTGAAAAATAATATAACTCCTACGGGCAAGAGCAGCGATTTCGAATGAGCATAGGCTCCCACAGTCAAGCTTCCTCAAATGGAAAACCTAATGCAGTGCGAAAACTGAAGAAGTTTATGCATGTTTCCGCATTAACATACCCCGCGAAGAAAACTTGATGCATAATAAGCAGGTTTCCTCGTCGACTATATCTACGAACCATTAAGGTTTTGAATCGAGATCAGCATCTTACCTGCACTACATATGTTTTGAAAAAACATTCGACAGCATCAGCAGAGAGTTTACCCGATGAGTCAAATGCAAGATCAAAATCGAAGATAAGCTAATTGCCTTACCAAGACTACGAAAAATGGAGCTAAGGGCCACATTTTGCTTAAACATATATTGTAAGACAAATGCGAAATCTGAAGTGCATCATCGTCGGGCTGATATTGAATATGAGAACAACCTTATTAGCTAAGATTGGTAAAAAGTTATGGAGAGCTGAGACACATCACCGGAAATCAAATGGGACGGCGTACAGGGGCAGCTGAGGATTTGGCTTGCAAGTATCCTGTTGCAAAACTGTTGACTAGTTGGAAAGATGTCATTTAATTATGTAATTGCATAGGGTGGTCATTACATCAAGATGCGATCTTATAGTAATGTGCTTCTAATTACGTTTACTTTAAAGTGGTAAGTTAGGTTAGGTTAAAGAAGGGGAGTGTGATGGTTGGGCATCACTTCCACTCGGCCGCCAACGGACCCATTATGATTCCCTTCATTTATGGAATACATATATAATTAACCTGTACTATCACGTTGAAACCACCCCGTGCTCTTTATGAATTTTAGAAGATCTGATACATCTGTATTTACTACGTCCGCAATCTCTTCGCTTGGCCCAGCGAAGATATGCGTCGATTCGGGAGAGCTGGGCACTGGCATAACAGATGTTGGATCGTCTCGGTTTCTTCCTCATCACCGCAGCTCCGGCAGAGGCCGCTGGATAACGAGTTCCCTTTTCGGAGCATTGCTCCGATGGGACAGTGTCCTGTGATCACTCCGACGAGCATACGGATTGAGTTTCGGTCCAGTGCCAAGAGCTTCTTTGTTTTTCCAATATTGAGTTCTGGCCATGATGATCTTGTCGTGTAGCTGTCGTTTCTTGTAAGCTAAGACGAGTTGGCTTCTTTTATAATTGTGTCATTTATGATCCGTTATCCGCTTCGCTGATGTCTATTTCAGACCCTTACCTGGCCTATTCGGCCGCTCTTTCATTCCCTGCGATTAAGCTGTGGCCCGGGACCCAGCAGAGTTTGACCTTGTGGTGTCTGATGGACTTCAGTGAGTCGCGACATTTCATGACAGCCTTTGATCTCGTTGTACAGGATTCTATTGACTTCAATGCAGCCTGGCTATCTACAAAGATGGTGATATCCGATGATGGGATATCGGTTACTTGTAAGTGTTTGGCTGCTTTATCCATTGCTAGGATTTCTGCTTGGAAGACGCTGCACAAATCAGGGAGTCTAAATGATTTCTCTTTGTGCAGGGTATCAAAATAGAACCCGGCCCCACTGCCTGTGCCCATTTTCGAGCCGTCGGTGAAGATGGTAAACTCGTGGTCGTTGATCACGGCGTTTGATAGCCACTCTTCTCTGCCGGGGAAAGGGATTGGTATTCTGAGAGAGGAGTCATTTTGGGGGAAATATAGTCGGTCGTAGCTGCGAGGTTACTAAAGCCACGTTTCTTTCCCGGGTCACCTATTATCCTGAGTATGGCCGCATGTACCTAGTTGGCTTGTTTCCACACAGAGGGCTCCCTTAGTGTTAGAGCGCTTTTTGAGGCGCAGCCTTTTATGAATAGATCCAGAGGAAGTAGATGAAGTATCATGTCTAGCCCTGCTTTGTACGTTGTACAAACAGTAGCTGATCTTTGTACTTTTTAGCTTTTCGTAGTGCTAGCAGTCCACCAGACTAGGGCCCCATAAGTTATAATGGGTTTAACGTCTTTCGACTTAATTTCTATTTATTGCCGTCTGGCTTACATATGGCTCATTTTAAGAAAATATTAATAAAAAAACTTAGACAACATAATTCATTTTTAAACTTTAAGCTTAACGTACTTTAACTAGATAAATAAGGAAACTTAACGTAAGCCTAAAATATACCTAATCTATAATTGATGAGATGAACACATGTCTGGTGTGTAAGTCGCATCGGACATGTGCTCATCCCTTTAATTGCACCCTTTTAACGTAAGGGTCGTGGTTGGCGCTATTTTAGACGTGCCGCCTATTGATTGATTTCATTTTCATGAGTGGACTGTGAATGCAATCACCAGAACAAACTTTTTTATCTGATCTGAAGCCGGGGTGCTGTACCGAAAGTACTTAGACCGAGCGACGACATCCGGGTCGTATAAGAGTCGCCTTCCCTGGCGTCGGAAGTGGTATATCAGAGCGATACCATTATCATCCTGTTGGTTGGGGTAATAAGCCCCAAAGATCAGACTGGTGTTGCTCATAATCAATTATAATCAACCTAGCCTTGTTAGGATAGCATTTGACATACCGTGACTCTGGTATTCGATATAAGCCCAGGCAACACGAAGACACTGCCTTTTGTATAAGCAAAGAATATAGAAAATATTAAATGGAGCCACATTAAACCGCACATGACAGCCATAGGCGACAATTTGCCTTTTGAGAGCATATGTAGCATATGACTTTTACCCTAGCGTCAAGTAGACTACTTTGAAACAATCTTCTCGTAAGAGCAAAATCTTCTTGGCTTTGGCAAGAACAGCATCTATGTGTCTATTGAAATATATTTATTGAGCAAGCCAACTTCCAAGATATCTCACTATATTTCGTGTCGCCAATGGCTGCCCTTGTTGTCCAATGATGGTCAATTTGCGTCAAATCCCTAGTGGCCCTATTCAATGGCGTTATGACAAGAATTGTTTCTGATTTTTGAAATGTCAGTCGGTTGTATGATGTCAGTCCTTTGAAGAGACTATTCGACAATACTTTTAAAAAACTTACGAGCACCAATATTCCTCGGTAATTGTTTTCCTGTTTAAATACGGGAATATTGACCGAGACTTTCTATTCCTGGTGAATAGAGTCATTGCTCCACATAGTTGAACCCATGAACCCATGTAACTTGTGTGTTAATTCATCTATGGCATGTTTTATTGATTCCGATGCTATTAGGCCTCGCGCTTGTCGATGGATTGCTTATTTTACTTCCATGATGGTTGGAAGTTCTACCTGAATTTCTGTTGTACGTATGACATCTTTATCCAACGCTGCTTGCTTTCCATGTATTTAAAAGTCGGAATATTTTCTGCATTTCAACCCTTTCGTTGTTCGAAACGAGCTTCCCATTATCGCTGGGAATAGTATCTATTCACACGAGGGTCCTTTTTAAAGTTGAAGAAACTTATTGTCCTAGAACCATGATTGTTTGATATGGCACTCGTATATCTCTTCCTTTCCTATTTTCGCCTATGTCCTCGAGTATGATTTTCACGTCATTCGTTGATTTGTAAAATGCGTCCTTCAACTTAAACAATGTAAGTTCAGAAATATATAGTTATGGCGGGGTACCCATAAAATGCTGCGTCCTTTACTTTCTCCACAATTTTGTTCCTGGGTACCATGAATTAGCTGATCAAACGTATCGGAAGTGGTTTGTTCATTATAATAATGAGATTTCAACTTGGAAGACATGGAACGGCCTACGTAGACAATCGTAGAAAAAATTTCAGAGATAAAGAGTTGGAAAATTGCTCGATAGAGACTAATGTATGCCTAAAAATATGTCGAAACCATTGGTAGCTGGCCTATCAAGGGGTGTTTTTTTTCACCTATGCGGGCCTGCTTTAACGGCTCCATAGGGAGGGATTTTTGCGTAGAATTACATATATCTGGCTATTAAAAGTGGATCCATTACGTTCATTCGATGGGCCGATCACGAGTTGAGCCCGACCAACGATCATCATCAACGGAGAATTAAACACTGAATGAAAAATTGCCACAATAAGAGCAAAAGACGATCGGGGCACTACAACCAACTTGGAAACACTGAAATAGGGGGTCCTTCCTCATCCGTCGTATTCTCCAAATATCACTCCTTTCGACTCCATAATGCATGCCTTTTAAAAAACCAAAAATTAGGTTGATCGGCGAACCATCTTGAATCCTCTCCAGAATAAATTTGCAAATATTTTCCCGAATTAAGGCTTCAAATTTTTAAGCCGTAAACATGTCGAATTCACATTTGCACAATTTATCTGATATCTTATTAAGATGCTCATATCAAAAATCCTGCAATAATTATAGACTTAAAAATCACCTCTGATTACCGCGTAATTTGCATAAAAGAGCTCGTCCTTGAAACGTCACAAATGGCTCATGTAGCTACAGACGTAATTACACCGATGCATCTACTTACGAACAGGATGAATGACACCTCATACCTAATTATGAGCAATTAGTAAAAAATATATTATCCTCGTCGAGTGGCACGAGGCCGAAGGGTTGCTTACGACCATGTCTGACAGTTTAATGGTGTTTCTCTAACACCGTTTTAGTAACGCCCACACATTTTCGACTCACTCGTATATCATCCAGTTAATTACTCTGTTTGCTACATAGAGCTGTACATACTTATGTGTGCGTATACTTTGCAGTTACCAAAAACGGTTATAAAATGATAATGATCTTTGGTGTTATAACGAGACCATAAAGTTCGTCGCCCCCCGGCTGTCACTGCGGCGACGTCCCTTCAAAAACGAATTCGAATCCTTACCACCCCCCCGGCCTTACCTTGCTTATTCCGACAACCATAGAGTTAATATTTAACAAGGTGTTAAATGAAATGTCAACCGAAAATTACATGCATACAAAGGAGCCCAACCGAAGATTTGGTCTTTCCTGCCTCGCCTACCTCGTCCTTGGAGGATGGCAGGCTATAGGGTTGACTTTGAATTGAACTAGAATAACTCCTAAAATTTGCCCTCATGGAATTTTACGTCCTTACATAATTTAAATAATCGCTGCACATCTCCTCATCCTGGGGTATGATCTCCAACTCCAAGACTCTACCGTGATTATACCGTCTGTCTTGTGTCCTTAGTCCCCTTGGTATGTTTGATATTATGTCATGCATACGAGCTCGTACGCCTGGTGACCACATCACCATTCAGGTGGTTTCCTTTGTCATCTGGAAAAGGGTTGCTTGAACGCTTCTAACCATAGCAGTCAACCCGGTTTTTGCTGATTTCCCTGCTAACCCTAATTTTGGGGCTACGAAATTTTCGGTTATCTTATTCCACTTTCCTGGTCCTTTTTTGTTTTCGTTATTCTCCATTTCCGGTTCAAATTTGTTTTCTGTATTTCTTTCCCGTCTGTGTTAAATAAATATAAACACGAATGGGGTGGTAGAGGGCTCATGTTGCGTGATTGGGATTGAGTGCGGGAGATGGTAGATTGGCCATAAGGCGTCGGATAGATGGGAATGGAGATAAAATCGATATGGATTTGTTGACTGGCATACGTAGTCGTACGATGAGGACACCATCAAGTATTTCTGTGTATCCTGGTTCGGTTTTTATGGCCGGAGGCAGGGAGGTCGTTCGCTTGTTATTATTGTCGCTGTGGGTTTTTATTTTCCATGCAAACCGACGCTACGGGCCGCCATCCGGAAACGGCACGGAGGCTTGTCTATATGTAGCCTTGTTTTATTATTACTTTTTATCTTCTCGGTGGTGTTTGTCGTGCAGATATTTTCCACCGGCAAATTATGATAAAACGATAAAAACGAGCGCACAGTGGCGGACAGCGGGCGGTGAACGGCGGAAAGCACAACAAATCCGAAAAATGAAGGCTATTGATCCCGGGGCAAATTACTTTCGAGGTTTATTTGAGTAAACATCGTGTGGGGCAGTTGTCATAAAATATTAATGGCCCTCATGGCTTATGCAGGACCTAATTGATTTAAAACTTTCGTGTTTCTGGTCTGAATCCTTTTTTACACTTTTTATCCTTGTTTTGGTTTTTTGATTTGAATACCATGCCAACTGTCTGCTGGCAATTCATTTAGGGGATGTATCTACACACATACGGATTCGTATTCAATTCGGGGTCGGTAGAAATGAAATGAAATATGTTTAGATGGAATTTTTATTATGATTGAAATGTGGACAGATTTTGATGTCATTGGTTTGTGTTTTGTTTTATTTTCCTCCCGTAGCATTTGGACTTTTTAATTGACATGACATTTGATCTGAAATTTGTTATTTGGATTGAAGTCTATTTGAAAAATATTTCACTTTTTGAATAAATTGCCAGTCGTCGATTTGATTGGGGTTCCTTTTTGTTTTTCTTCAAAACAAATTGACTGGATATTTGTCTATAGATATTTATTGGTGTGCATTTCTGACGTGATTCGAATATAATTGTGGTTTCTAGTGTATTTGGGAGTAATCCACCAAGCACTGGAAATATAAAAATGATTCTAACATCAGTAAAAAAATTACTGATTAATTAGCAACTGTGCTTGCTTATGGTTTAACGATTGAAAATAATACAGAGGCGGACTTGTTTTTAACAGAAAAAAAAAATTATATTTTACACAAGATGCGTTCAAAAAGTAACAAGGATTGTGTGATTTCATACATATGTGTTTTAATCGGTTTCACTCGTTTTTTTTGCTGTTGTGTTGGCAAATATGTCCAAAAAGTGTCTGCGCTTTAGTGGTGAAACCAATATTTTTGCCTAGTGTCAGCTTGTCAAAAAAGTTAAATGTGTTTTGGTACAATCGGTGATTTTTTATAATGTTTAGAAAATGGATCTGAGAATTTGCATTAGGTAGGCAGTTATATAAATATTTATTCATTTTCTATCCAGTTAACAACATAGATTGACATAATGAACATGCAGGAATTCGAAGTATAATTAAGTTGCATTAATTTCAAAGGATTTATAAGATATAGCGCTACTAGTATTGTATTATACGTGTCCGAACATACTGTAACTGCGTCGTATTAAAGCTACATCATCTATCTTCAGCTTGTATTATGGATACATTTGTCAATGTGTAAACAATATATTTTTTTTATATGCCAATTTGTCGAAACATGTGCCAATTAAAGCGTATTTGTGAGAAGTTTTACTGTACTGTACTGTACTGTAAAAAATAGTGCTGCTGAAAGTCATAGGTTGCTATTGGAAACTTATGTTGATCATACTCCATCTATATCGTTCTGAGTACTGGTTTCGTGGCTTTAAAAGTGGTAATTTTGACACGGAAAAGAAGAAACGTGCGGGACAGCCAAAAAAGCCAAAGAAGATGAAAAATTGGAAGCCAAACTCGATAAAAGTCCGTATTAGACGCAAGAAATGCTTGCAAAATCATTAAATGTTGATCAAGCAACAATTTCCAGACAGTTGAAGGTATTGGGAATTTCAAAAGAAAGGGAATTCGGTACCATACTAGTTAAAGTCGAGAGCCGTCGAAAAGCGATTTGCATGTTCGAAATGCAGCTTAATCGTCATAAAAAAAGTCTTTTTTGCATCGCCAGCCAGATCGACGGCAGAGCCAAATGTCCATGGTGTGTATTTGGTCGAATCAGAAGGGAGTGGTCTTTTATGAAATGTATGCGACCGGAATGGGAGATTAGGCACGGCAAATTGATTTTCCATCATGACAATGCTTGTCGTGCAATCACATGTCATGCAACCCGTTAAAACTTACATAGAAAATATTGGACGGAAAGTTTTGCCCTAGTCGCCATATAGTCCAAATCATGCCACCCGCAGGTCCATGCAGATTACTCTTTCTGGAATACACTTCATTCAGTCGAAGGTATCAAAAATTGGCTCGATTCGCTCTTGCGCTTAAAAAGTGAGAAGTGTTTTTGGGCAGGAATCCGTGAATTGCCAGAAAGATAGGAAAAAATCATAGGTATACTTTGAACGAATTATTCTGTATCCATTTTATTTACGAAAGATTTTTTTCACAAAAAAATTTATGCATGCTTTCGATATATGTGACCGTCCAGGGAGAAACCGACCTTAGGTGTCAAAATGACATTTTTCACTTTTTTCCGGAATCTTGTCCCCAAATCCCTTAAGATTAAGTAGAAACCTCTCAGAAGTCCTTAACTTGAAAATTGAAGTCGTACGGAGTGAAAAACGTAAGATGTATTTGAAAAACACAACGAAATTTCTTAAAAATAGAAATTCTTCAAGTTAAAATACATTATTGTTTCTTTCGTGGGTTTTTATCATTTCTGCTGACGTTTCTGACGCAGACGTTGAATTCTCGGTTTTTTAGGAGTTGATGACGATTTTTGTTCCATAAAATTGAGCTCATCCGGATCACTACTGCTGGAACTGACTTTTTTTTTTCGTTTTTGGCCTAAATTAAAAATAGTGGAAAGAAAATTTCCAAAAAAAGCTTTCAACTGAAATACAAGTACCTATTTCCTTCCGGCGCGGAGTTTGAATTTTCGGTTTTTTTGGAGTTGATGACGATTTTGGTGCCATGATATCGAGCTCGTCCGAATCGTTACTGCTGACACTGCCCTTTCTTTTTCGTTCTTGGCCTAAATTGAAAATTGTGTTGAGGAAACTCAAAAAAAGAAAAAGAAAAATGCTTCAAAATTACGTACCTGTTTCCTCGTCATTTCGTGTTTTTTTTTTTTTGGTAAAGGTTGGTTAGGTTTTGGCGCAACTGAGTCTTGACGGTCCGGGTTACGACACAATCTACGAATTTTTTTATAGGGGTACCACTGCCTCTCCAAACTTAGACCATCTGGTTTCAATTCCTCTAAATTATCAGTCCAATGATCAGCCCTTAGGTGGAAAACTTCGTCTTCACTATCGGCATATTGCCGAACTCGAACTTCATCACCTTCCATTATAAAGCGATGGTATTTTGTGATTCCTAGCAACATAGTAAGAAGCGCATATTTATTAGTTATAAATACATTGTATGATATACAACTATTTATAACTATACTATACTGCCCATATGAATGTTTACCTATCAATGGGCAGTTAAACTTCTGGAAATATTCTTCGTATTTTTGAAAACGGACCTCGGATGCTCTTACCACTACATTTCTTCCACTAGGTGTTGAGCTTTCGACACTTTGAACAAAATCTTCATAATCGTCAACGACACATTTTGAAAAGCGCATTTTCAGGATTCCGAACATTCTGTCTGGTGCAAACTTTGTATGTCCCGTAATTAGAAAATTCAGCTCGATTCTTTTATTCAACTTTTGTTGCACACGATCGGATAGGTTAAGTATCATGGTGTTATTTTTATTTTGGGAGACGCAATTGTCTGCAAATAACACTACTTCGTCGTCTTTGGTGGAATATTTCGATAACACAGTTTGGCCCCTTTCCGACGTCTTCGGCTTCGTCAATTAAGTAGTTGTGTTGCTCTTTTGTTCCAGCGTTGAAAATCCCAAAAACGCTACATTTTCTTAGCGCTTTAAAATACGCCGATCCTCCTTGTTGAGGACTGCGAGGGTATCCCACATTCTGAGCAAAGTCGAAACATAGCACGATTGTACCAGATTTATCGGCAGTAGCCGTTTTCTCCTGGTAATAAGACCTTTGCATTTTTGACACCGTGATGTGTTCCATGAACTCGAGTAGCTGTGCTTCTAAATGAGGAGCTCCACCACTTGTTTTTTCTACAAGCGAAGCGCCTTCTTGACAAATATCACATAAATCGTCACTAGGTTTCATAGGAGTAATGTACGGGCAGTGGTCGTTCCAGATTTGATAAAACGTACTGCGTCCCACAGGATTGCTACAGCCTTCACAACAACGTCGATACATCGAGGCTTTAGTATCGGCTGAAGGAAGTTTCGTCATTTTGATGTTTTTATGGCTCGGAAGGCGACCTGGCAGTGGTACACCTACTTGTTCGGCGTAATTCTGGATAAAAGTGATGATTTCGATCGTTCTTTCTTCACTGATAATATCACTACGACAGCCTAGTTTGTTAGCTAAGCCATGCACCCTTTCAGTAACACCTTTGGTATCAAAATGATCCATTATTGCTTCATATCTGAACATACTAAGGTTATGAAGAAACAGATACATTTTTAAACAAATTGGTGCCCCTCTGAACAGAAAACGATTCATAACTCTGCTTTTTTCTCGTGCTCGTTTACCAGACTTCTTTCTATAAATGCTTAATTCAAAATATAGTTTAGATTATATACAGTGTCGGACAAAACATTTACAACTCGAACAGTAACAGTAACAGTTCGAAAACATAACAATCTTCACATATTTTTGAAAGCTCTATATTTAAGGAAAATAAAAATTTCTGATTCATGAAAACCCAATAAATATTTCTTAAGTTGTGTTGAATTATGCTAAGGTACTTAAAATTCTCTCGCGACAAAACGATTGCAACTGAAGTGACTGCAACGCTCAACAATATATTTACCGTTACATCGCAGTTGTTTTCCACTACTTGTGAGCTCTGCCTTATTGAGCACATGTCTGAGGTTCGTTGCCTGAAAGCTCATTCGCGTTAATATTTTTACACAGGGCATACCTCGAGTAATGTTGAAAAAAGGTAATAATGGCACCTTATAAATTTGGAAATGCGTTAAGGCAACGTATTGTAGATAATTTCACATCAGGCTTTTCACAAGAGGAAATAGCTATGAAACACAAAATAATCTCTAAAGTTAAGCGCGGATATAAATCATGATCTTTGTGAGATTGTGGTTTTCGGAATACAAACTAGTTGTAGCAATAAGATTAAATTGATGGACTTTAGTCTAAATATGCAGGAGTCCCCTGACTTTGAAATTCTTTTCCATGCAAACAATTGTATAAGAGCTAGCGTGTCTAATTGTTTTTCTTTTAAGGAAGCTGTTGTTGCTCAACAATAACAATAATAAAATAAAAATAAACATGGAAATAGCTTTTGATAAAAAAAGGATATTCTTATTTGATCGAAATGCAACTTTGTGCATTTGACTGACGGTCCAGATTCATTTAGCGCTACCCTGAACAAATTCCGAAAAGTCAATGTTGAATAAACAAGGATCCTGTGACATACTCGTACGCTGTTTAAAATTGAAGTAGTAAATCAGTTTGAATATTTAGGCATTACTATTGATCGAAATATGAGTTGGTCTAACCACATTTTGACTTTGAAGCAATATTTAAGATACCGGGTAAAAAAAAAATTGTGACAAAAAACTAAATAATTACTTAATAAACTGCCTATAAATATCCGGAGCAAAAGATCCTTGCTTCAATTCCTTAAAATATGGCTTCTCAATTTTGATCACAACGGAATTAAAACTCTGTCATCCTATGTGCTTATTGAATTGATATTAAATTTTCTGTATAATTTTTTTTATGTAAATTGAATTGTTCATCCCATTTTTCAAAGAAATATTTTTTGAAGTCTCACTATCACTATTTGTAACAATAATGTTACTATCTCTTCTTAATCCCAATATTATTATGGTAGATTAAGTAAATAAACAAATGTTGAATGAAGAATAGTGAATAAACTAAAACTAACTAAACACTCGATGTGACGTAATATGAAAGCATCTGAATCCAAGTTTGCATTCTTAATGCCATGCAGAAATTGTATATTTTCACTCTGACTTTAAGAGTTGCCAAAATATCTTGTTGTGAACAGAACTCAGACCATTAATGGAAAGCGGTTGCGGAATACGGTTTTTCGAATTATAAATGAAGTTAATAACAGAAAGATGACGACGTGTACCAGTAAAGGAGGCAGGACTCGAAAGATATCAAATCGCTGCCAATCAAACTTTTTTTTTAAATAAACCGCAAACCGTTTCAGATATTTCAAAAACTTTATTATCGGCTTGAAGTGCAATAAAAACATTTTTGAATGGAGCTCGACTTCGTTCATATGGCCACTGCGAGCACGTTTGCAGTGGTCGATTCGTTGGACCCAATTTTCGATGACTCGGCCACACATTTCGGCCGAAACGGCTGCTATTTCGCGTTCAATGTTGGCTCTGAGCTCTTCCAACGTCGTCGGCTTGTTGGCATAAGCCAATGACTTAACGTAGCCCCAAAGAAAATAGTCTAGAGGCGTTAAATCGCACGAACGAGCCAGTTCGACTGGCCCATTTCTTGAGATAACACGCTCATCAAACTTACTCTTCAATAAATCGATTGTAGCGTGTGCTGTGTGGCTTGTGGCACCATCATGTTGAAACCACATGTCGTCCAAGTCCATTTCTTACAATTCGGGTAAAAAATAATCGGTAATCATGGCGCGATAACGCTGGCCATTCACAGTAACGTGACGACCGTTATCGTCGACGAAAAAATATGGCCCAATAACGCCGCCGGCATGTAACCAAACAGTTATTTTTTGTTGATGAAGTGGTGATTCATGAAGCACATGTGGATTTTCACCCGACCTATAACACATATTTTGCTTATTGACGAACCCATCGAGCCGAAAATGAGCTTCGTCACTGGAGATTTTGCGATGAAAATCATCATCTTGGCGCATCTTTTCCAGAGCCCAATCGGAGAACGTACGTCGCTTCAAATGGTCCATCGGCTTCAATTCTTGAGTCAGCTTGATCTTGTATGGGCGTAAACCAAGATCCTTACGCAAAATACGCCATAATGTGGTCTGAGCGATGCCCAATTCTTGAGAACGCCGTGGAATTGACTGATTTGGATCGTTTGCTACGGACGCCTGAACGGCAGCGATATTTTCGACACTTCGACCAACCCGTTGTCTCACTGACACGGCTACATCACGCAACGAATATGTAGACTCATATTTTTGCACTAAGCTTGTTATTGCTTGTCTACTAGGGCGAGAATTATGACCGAAAATTGGAGTTAAGGCTCTTAAAGTTGCGGTCACCGACTGCGAATTTCGGTAGAAAAGTTTTATAATTTGCAGACGTTGCAAGTTCGTATACTTTATCATGATGAAAATGTTGAATTTACTGAATAAATTGATAATGACAGTTCGATGATTAGTGAAAGGGTGCGTTCACAAATTAAATTCAAAGCTGTCAAGTCCCCATTGTAAAACCCTTTATTTGAGTACCATAAAAATATCGAAATAAATAAATTCTGTATATGGGCAACGCGTGCTTCTTCGCGATAAAGGAATTATTCAAACCAACTCTTTTGTCTCGTAATGATAAAATTCGTATTTATACAATCATAATAATGACAGCGACACTTTCAGGATTTGCAAATTAGCGCTGGATAATTTTGAGTCCTTGCTCAGTTAAGTTTCTACTCCTACAGCAATATCAATAGAGACTTCAATTAACCTCTGAAATAATGCGATTTAAAATCATTGGCTTTTTTTTTTTGGTAATAAACTCAAGAACAATTCTACGTCAATGCTCGGTCAACAACTTGCGCATTAAAAGCTTGTTATTCACCGTAAATGACCACAGTCGAATAGAAAAATTAATTAAAAATATTATTAAAGACTGGTAAGGAAAATTTAAATCGGACATTTCACCGATTCTAAATTCCCTTATAAGGCCTGAAATGTGTGCCTTAGCCTTGCTGCCCTTACAAAAGTTCAGTTTTAAATAGATTTAAAGTTGAATAACATTGCTTTTAAAATTACAAACATATCAGGTGTCCAAATGGGAACCCGCTCTTTTTATCCAAATTATGAGCATTATTTCGGAAAATTTCTTAAGTTTTTGTTATTCATTCTCAAAATTATCTCCATTGATAGTATTAATTTTTCCCCATTTTCTGGCATCATATAAATCCCACATTCGAAAAACTTTACGTCTTTGAGCTGATTCGCGAGCATACCCAATGCCTGGCTTGTCCGAAAAATTTGAAATGTTTAACAGTCAGGCCGTGGGCCATCGATTGGAAAGGTCTATATCTGGTGGATAGGGCGGGTGGAGTAGAAATTCCAAGTAGGTTTTCACCGATTTCACGACAAGCGGTCGAGCGTTGTTACATAGCAAAATCACATTTCCGCTAGTGTAGCGGCCGATCACATTCAATGTTCGGCTCAAACGCATCAACAGTCAAAAACGATTTCGCGTGATGGTCTTGTGAAGGAAAATTCACAGAAGGAAAAGCACAGAAAAAAATCATAAAAACATCCATATTTTCGATTTGCCTAAGACCAGTCAGGTCAAAGACACCAAAGACAACGGCTAAGGCTGCCGTCATCGTTGACAGATTCCGTAAAGAGGGGAAATGTCAGCGACGGCTGGAAAGGCACCGTTCACATCGCCGTTCGGTCTGGCCCTATAAAAGGCCGTGTAGTTGTCAAAAGGGAAACTAGTAAGAAGGAGTGACAAGCGGCGAAAGTAATAAAAGCAGTAAACAGTCATAACAAGTACGGCAACCAAGATCACAGCGCAGGGAAGGAGACAAAAGTCCGGCCGAAGCTTCAGCAAGGTGGAACTTCGACAATAACGAGGTAAGAAGTTTTTGTCAAGACGACGCCGCAGTGTTGATGCTAAGATGGCATCACATTGCGTAACATCGCGAAGTAGTTAATTTTTTTTAAGAAAAAAAAAAAAAAAGAATTAATGTACATATTATTATAATTAATTATTATAATTTTCGGCTACGTCACCTAAAAGGGAGCATCACACTGCATAACATCGCGAAGTAGTTCTTTTTTTTTTAAGAAAAAAGAATTAATGTACATATTATTATAATTAATTATTATAATAATTTCGGCTACGTCACCTAAAAGGGAGGAACGAACGTGTGGTCGATATTAGTTGGGGCGATCACTCAGCGAGTAAAACGGTGAATAGGAACTAATAGGACAAAATCGATTCTCCGACTCGGGTTTTAACCCAAACGAGCCCGACCAACCCCTATCAGGATCTACTCCCGAGGCAAGTATCTTAGGGTCAGATCCCCGATTTGGGTTTTAACTCGGAAGGGCCTGGGCAGACGTTAAAGCTGCACTCAAGCGAACAAGTCGACAATAACTAAGGCCTCGACTCGGGTTCTTACCCAGACAGACTCGGCCTCACACTGCTCTTGCCAACCGATCACCAGTCGGTGTCCGGACTCGGGTTCGCACTCATTAGGAGACTGACTGGGTGCTCTCAACGCGACGGTACGAGATGACAAGGCGCCGCTACGACCGAGTGTCCCGAACGGGTCCCAACCCAAAGGGACAGCGTAGTGCGCAAACCACTAGCACGTCTGTCGGCATCACAAAAACAAATTTCTGTGACAGATCCTGGACCGGCGAGTATACCCCGGCCCAGAAAGCTCGTTACAGTCTCGTTGGGTTTGAGCGATTTTTGGTAAACTGCACCCTCTGTTCTCAGCAACGGCAGAACCGAAGCGTCGAACCATGGTTATTGGTCTTTGTCGACGATATTGATGCATGGCCGGGTTTACCCGACAATCTTTTACGGTTAGAGTTATCATATAGTATCCATTTTTTATTACCAGTGACTTTACGTTGCAAGGGGGGCATTTGACGTCGCTCGGCACTAACTCTAACTTGTTACAACTATTTGTTTCTGAATTGTTCTAATAGTTTAACCGATTTTCGTTACTTTTGCCATGGCTTGCATTTCTATTCGGCAAGGGTCTTGAAGGTTAGAACCATCATGGTAGTCCCACCAGATCAGCTACTAATGAAAAAGCGACTGGAATAACTACTACTGCCACACTAGTAAAATAGCGATGGTTGCAAGTAGCTCAGAATTTCGAAATACTCACCAGAGATTTCCAAAAAAAGGAAAGTTTCTCAAGCATCCATGAATTTAAAAAAAAATTAAATTATATTCCAGAAATCGATGTCGAATCGATGTTTCAGAAATTAGAAGTAGCACATCTCGGAATGTTTCGTTGGGGATTGAGGATTGTCATCTAGATATTGATGACATACTTCAAACATACTCGTATGACCTGTGTTATTCCTTTTTGGTTTTTTTTTTCCAAACAACCACTCCATAATTTTTTTTTGCACATTTTTATGAGGAGAATAGAAAATACAGGTCGGGCCATTTAAGCCTATGGCATCTGGGGACCTTGTTGCTTTCACATTTATTTTCAGATTAACTTATGATTACCTGCGTTCGAAGCATCAGTCCAATTTAATTTGCGCCATGGAACAACTCACGCCACAATAACCTTCTGCGCTGCTACTACGCACCTTCAAAATTTGCTCTCCGTTTCAAAAATACAACGTGCCCATGGTATCGGATATAATATCGAGTGAATAAATCGAATTTATAACCTTTGCGACCCGAGGCAGACGAGAATATGGGTCTGTTCTGTACAGGCCAGCGTCGAGAGATGATGACAACATCAAACTATCGCAGTTGGGCACCATTTGAAAGTCGATAATTCGTGATGATTTGAAGTTATTTCGGTACAAAATTCAATTAAAGCCAGGTTACTTGGATTATACGAATATCGTGGTAACATGCTACAAATCGGCGATGGTTTTTGGCAATAAAAACGGAAACTTTTCCGAGCAGCTGTTTCCTTTCCTCGCCCTAAAATAAGTACTAAAAAAATACTATAAAGAAAACAACGCAAAGGTTTGGACTTAAACATTGTACGAAATTATGCGGACGGTCGTTTTGTTCCGTATGGACTAACGGAGAGCAATTTACGAACACAGAGTTACATCGGTGAAACCAATGTTAGTATGAGGATCAAAAAATTGCGTTTCCGATCCACTATTGATCTTTATTCATTTTAAATTCGGCTCATCCAGTGGTAATTCTGATGATGCGCATTTGGCTAAAACGCCTAAAGAGATAAAGATTACTCCTCCTTCTGTCTTTTGAAACTAACATTAATCGCTCAAGACATGAAAACATGAAAGTTCACTAAACACCAAACTTTCAAATATTTTTCTCGAAGGAAGAGCAAACAAAAAAGGCGTGAGTACCAGGTACTCATGAAATTTGATGTGTAAACATTTCTTCTTCCTCATTAGCTTCTTCAATGCACAATTCTCGGCAAATTTGGATTGTCTTCCAAGTAGGACTCAAATTCTTGTCTTCATTCCATTATGAGCACATCGGTGTCGTTGTAAATTTGAATATATTTTTTTTCGATCGTTTTCCTCGTCATGAAAAGGCAAATGTAACGTTACCATTTCTCGTTTGTACTCATTTGGATATTCAACAACGTAAGCTGCACAAGAGTATTTCTCGACAATAAATTTAAAGTCCATATTTGAATCCAGGACATTTAAGATGAATGGATTAAACGGGTGCAGGGACGGGTTAAGAATATCCCTGCAGCGATACCTCTCGCTTGTCGTAAAAGGCGACTAAAACAAAGGTGAACAAAAATCACATCTAGGCAATTTAGAAAACACCAAGGTGAGCCTAGGGACACATATTACCACCATTAAACTGCCCCACAAGTGTACATGCATGCAAATCAGTGAATCAGTGGGTTGACACGACTGGAGATCACCGGTGTTGTAAGAGTAAGATCAAACAAAAATATCTGGAGCATGGTGCAATTGGTGCAAACAAATGCCAAAACACCAGCATTTGATTGGCCTCAGCGATGAAGTAATCCCAAACCGGGAAGCCTGCCACTACTTTCTGAGGTCAAACCGGCGGACCCCACAAGCGGACCAGTAGGAATGCAGTTAAGTGGGAAGGTTATGGTCCTACACTTCCGACCATAACAACGCCGGAAAAAGGAAAAGTTAAAAAGGATTAAACGGGTTGATCCATTTGTCTTTAGTTTCTCGCTTTAAAAACACTCGTGGTCTCTTTATTCCTGCTCGCAGTATGTCTAGGTACATAGCATATGAATTTATTTTGTGCTCTAGCAAGAAGGTGTCCAAATCAGGATAATCGTTCTCTTCAAGTGCTTTCCGGATTCGCTTGTAAATAATCGAATATGGTGCGCATCGGCTCAAGTATGTGTGTTGATCGAGACGGCAAGAATGGCGCTTCGAAACGACAAGATGTTGAATTATTTTTATAACAGGTAAACGTGTGTTTATGTCGTTGAAGTTTTGCAAAGCCTGATACCTCATCAGGAGATATAGACACTAATTAATCAATCAAAGCCTCAGCCTGAGCCTTTTCCTGTCCCAGAGCATCCGTTGGAGATTCATTTAGCCACAACAGTATATGAGCATGCGAACTGCCTCGGTGTTGAAATTCTATTCTTTTGAAATAGTGCTTCACGTAGTGTTGGCCAAACGAACTGAAACGCGTTGATTGAAGTATACTGATGATAACTTGCACAAGTTTATTAAAGTGGATAGCACAGATGACAGGATCTTCATTGATGAGTGTAGCTTTTAAGTTGAAATGCATATTTTGGCCAACCAATTTTATTGGCGTTTAAAGTCAAAAAGAACGTCGGTTTTCCAAGCTGACGAATCATCGCCAAAAGATCGCGTTTATGTTGAGCCCAGTAATAAGTGGAGTATGGTATCGATCGTAGAAAAGCCAAATTAGTTTCAAGACATCCATCAATGAAATCTGCTGATTCTATTTGAGCTCGAGTGAGTTTTGTATTTTTTCCAATGAATTTGAAGGCAACAGTTATTGAATCGCGTGTTCGGATACGTACAATTTTCATTTCCATGTATAGCAAGTGCTGAGGATTCACACGACGTCTATCCGCTCTTCGCAGTTCATTCGTTGCCATCATGGATGGCGTTACAGTCAGTCCTTCCTTAAAGGCACGAAATTGACCGAGATAAATTGAAGGAAACGTCATTTCTTCGCAGTGTTCATCAAAAAGAACACTAACTTCTCTCTTCGTGTTCTCCTGGAGCTATTCTTAAATATCTGTGTTCATTCCATAAAAGCGTTTGTTGTTGAGCGTGCAGACTATCTTCAATGTCGATTATTTCATTTAGTTCTTCGGTGGAATGAGCTGGTGCTGTGTTCGGTACGAAGAAGGAATCGTTATTCGGAATTATGTTATAGAATTTATAGAGTGGTGTCTCTATCAAGAACTGGAGCCACTGCTTGACAACGCGTTTTTTAACAAAGCCAATCAGGTAACTTGACTTATGAATTTTTCTGCGTTTAATATGAACATTAATACAATAGTCGTCATGCGCGGGGATACCAATCGTTCAGTGATCAAATCTAGCTCTGGTAAATCGTGTGGCCGTGGAGGATATTTAAATCCGTGTGATGTTGAAAAGTTCGGAATTCTCTCTTTCCGCAAGGAAGCGTGACGCGTAAGGCAGACTCGCGCTGTGTTTAAATCGATGTCAGGAAACTCAACTGTGAGAATAGTGAACAAATTATTCGGTACAGTTTTAAGATTTTTTTCGTACCACAATCTGTCACAGACACTACATGCAGCTCCAAAATTATTGTCTAAAAACATTTCTTTGAATTTTGCATGGGCTGTAGCGTTTCTTGCATGATGACTATATCTAACAGTAGGTTGAATACTTGGCTGTTGCGTTATGTGTTCTTCAGCTTTGTGGTTTGGTGTGAGTTCAACTGGACTTGCTGTCACCAGGGCTGATTGACCACCTGGACTCATTTGCTCTGTAATTTCATCTGCTTCATCCATCCTTCTGCGATCTCGAGCTCTACTCATACATAGTTTCAGATATTATTTCTGTAGCGTCTTCGTTTGATTGGTTTGAGGTAAGTGCAGTTGCACTTATGATGAGCAAAATCACGTAATTTTTTCCCGCCGAATCGAAACTGAGTTGTTGAAAATGAGCAAAATCACGTAATTTTCTCACATACAAAACCACTTATTGTTTTCAAAGTCACTTTTTTTTATAAATTACAAACTGCAGCTCAAATGTGACCGAATTGATCGAAATCAACACAACAAAATTGCGTGGTGATGTCTTACTCCAAGTTACAAGTGTTAATTGCGTCTGTGCGTCCTGTTCGCACGCTTGGCGTTTGGACAGGTTTGGGAGTCCCAGTTCCAGTCCAAAGTCCAAGTTATAAGTGTTAGTACAGTACGTCATTGCGTACGATGCGCACTCTATAATGTTCGTGTGCATGTGTGCAGAGTGGCAGCACGCATACACACAAACGTATTAACGCATAGCCATAGATGAATCACAGACAATAGACTTGTGTTTATAGGTTTATACCTCCTCAGCCTACGCACACTGACGTAGTACTCAGTGGCGGATTTGCCGTAAGGCCCAGTAGGCCCGAGCCTAGGGCGGACAGATATTAAGGGCGGCAAATCGTGCCAAAAAAAATCAATGATGATAACAAGATTAACAAGAAATAACTCAAATGCAAAGTATCTTAATATTTTAAAGGCTCGCGTACCGTATGATTATAATCTTCCTAAATCACTAATTTTGCGTATCAAAGTATAAATAATTTCGTACATCGTACATATAAAATAGTTGGTACGTTTAGTTTAATATAAGTGATCTAGAAAGAATAGGTAGGTACCTATTGTTATTACGCGCTTGTCAGTGAAGCTCGTGCGGTCGCGCGAGTTATGGAATAAAAACACAACCGTAGTGTTTTGGTTCGGTCTTAAGACTGTCTTTATTTTATTATTATTTGACAATGAAATTTCTTACGACCTAATTAAAAATACTTAGTAGCTAGCTCAGCACAGAAGGTTCATTACTTCGATTACGAAATTTGGACAACGGAAATTACGGCCGAAAGAGAATGAAAATATGCCAAAGCGCATCGAACTTAATTTTGTCGATCAAGCAATAAACCTTTTGTACGGAAGTAGCGAGCTCCGGGGTTCGGTCAATGCCTTTGAATGCATTGTAGGCATTGACGTAACACTTCCCCCCCTAGCTGTGAGATACTCGTGGATCTCACTATATACTTACATATTAGTTATTATTTTCTGTTTTTAAAAAAAAAATTATATTTTTTTTGTTCTTATATTCTATTTTATTCCATAGCTTTCTTTAATCTTATTGATAGAACAAATATGTATGTCGTTAGGAATGATTCCATTTTCCTTAATCTCATTAACACTAGTATTTAACTGTAATTTTAATCGAGTTTGCCTTTGGCGTATTATTTTTATTACTACAATAATGACAATCAATATAAGAATGGTTACACTTACGAAGCTATAATTTAAACTTTTGTGGAAATTTAATTCATCGATGGCTTTAATATTACTTTCTTGTTTCAGAACTATGTCGTCAAATGTCAGTATTTTTTCAATAGGGAGCGTTTGGTTTTTATTTGGAATAAC
The DNA here is from genome assembly GCA_958301585.1 of Merodon equestris. Classification (NCBI taxonomy): domain Eukaryota; kingdom Metazoa; phylum Arthropoda; class Insecta; order Diptera; family Syrphidae; genus Merodon; species Merodon equestris. The sequence continues at coordinate 38,688,713 of OY284416.1, read as the reverse complement.
AAAACTATCTTTATATTCGAATACAGTATTGGAAAATTGTATATTATTAAATGAGATTGTGCAATTGTTAAAGGAAAACAAATAATTTCCATTGAGTGCAAAATTTCTTTCGTCACAATTGCTTTGAAACCGTTTATTTTTCATGTTTTTTAAAATTAATGTTGTGCTATCGATTTCTATTATTTGCTCTAAAGCATTTGTATTAAGGGGACAATTTTGTTGAAAAATGCAGTTTTTACTCTTTTTTAATTCCTTTAAGGATTTATTCTCCTCGAATGTATAGGCTATTCCTTCTATTTCAACTATAATTTCGAAATCAGAAACTATCTCAATGTTGTTCTTGTTCGGCATGGGCATTAAAATTTTTTTATTAGTGATCGTAAAATTGGCTGGTAGCTTAATGGCAAAAATTATTTTATTATTATTAAAAGTAGCGACGCCTGTTCGAATATTTGAGAGTTTCCTAAAATCAATATTGTGGGTTACGATTTCTTCATAACTTAGCAGGTTAGGATGTAGAACACCTAATCTTGCTGAAGCTATATTTTGTTGTAAGATTTCAACCTTTTCCTTGAGAGCCCCAAGCTTAAATATTTGTTCGATGAAAAAGGTTTCAGCGTGAAGCCTTGCAGAGAGACCTTCGATTTGGTTAAACTTTTCTAAAATTCTTTGTCTATCTGTTTCGATTGTCTGTTTCAATTTTGAAATGCTCTCGTTATAATTTTCATTTATTTTAATCTGTTGGTTTACGGTTCTTATGATCTCATGGTTACTTTCATCTGTAACCGAAAAATGTTTTTCTATATTTTGTTTATCCTCATCGTCGAGTGTTCCAAAAAGCCATTTGAAGACGCTGCCTACGAAATTAAAGGGACTCCTCTTATACCTATGTGGGATTATGGTTAAAACTTTACCCTTAATATTTTCTACTTCTCCTACTAACAAGTTTTTTCGGTCCTTGTCTATGTCAATATGGTCTAGAATTTTAGTGAATTGTTTGAGTGTATCTAGTATTTCGTCAGGGTCTATTATATGTAAAATTATGTCATAGTTACAAACTATTTCTACTTTACCAATATTTATCTCTGAGTATCCGAGGTGCGAATCGATTTTTTCAATTTGCAAGGTTTGGAGTGACATGGGTATCAGAGCCAGTAGTAACAGATGAGGAAGTACCACCTGTAAATTTAAAGGGACGTTTAATATTTGACTCGTGAACGTTGCTCAAAGGGTATTTTCTAAACTTCGGTTGTTCCTTATGTCTAACACTTGTATAATTCTTTATGAACCCTTCTTGGCGAACTTCATTATATTCTTCTCGAGACCTGTTCCTAGTGGTAATGACCTTTCTTTTGTAATTATTTAACCTATCGCTTATTATATTCTTATCAATTCTATTATTTTGAACTTCAAGGGGTGTGGTCTGGATAGAAGAGTGAAAAGAACGGTTGTAAAGTTCTACGGCTTTAAACATTTGTTCTTTAATTGGTATCTTATTCTCTAAATTCAAAACACGTATTCGCTCCGTTAGTGTGTTATTAAGTCGTTCGACGTCGCCGTTTCCGGTGTGGCTGTTTGGTTTTACAAAATGAACCTCTATGTTTTCTTCTTTAAAGAAGTTCTTCAAATTGACATTGTTGAACTCGTTATCGCAAACTACTTTTGTCATTTTTCCTTTGATGGAAATGTATTGGCGTATTTTTTCAATTAAGGTCCTACTCTTTCTATCTTCAAGGTAAAAGCTGACCGCATGTTTAGAAAACTTATCTATGAAATTTAGGAATGAATGCTTAGAATTAACATAAGTATCTATATGAATTATTTGGTTAAGATCAGTAGGTGTTTCGCTTAACTGGAATTTCTTTTTAATAGGGTTTCTGTCGTATTTTGCAGCTGTACAAATGTCACAATTATTTATTACTTTGTTGATTAAAATCTTAAGTTTTGGATAAAAGATTTTGTGCTTCATACCTTCATAGTTAGCGATTATACCAGAATGTCCAGATTCTACTTTGTGGTAGAGAGAAATTTGTTTAATAGCTTCATCCTCATTAGTTAGATCTTTTGCGAAGTGGCAACATTTAACGAATCTTATACCAGAATTAGCTGGGAATATCTCTAGCAATTTTCGCTGTGCTTGATTGAACATAAAACTATTTAATTGTGAATAAATTCCAACTTTTCCCTTACTGACATGCCTTCGGACGATATCAGCAATATTGTTTGGTATGTCATTCTTTTCAATAAATATCCTTTTGTTGTTGAATAGATTTGTAGATTCTCTTTCCTTTGTTTCACATAGTATCAATTGTGTTTTAAACCGATTCACTATTGTGTCTAGTATAGGGATCTGGTCGTATGTATTTGTTTCCAACAGGTTAATTTCGTTAGTACTCGCATCAATTCTGCTTAGAAAATCAGCCAATTTATTTTCTTTGCCTCTTACATAATCGATTTTAGCTTCGTATTCTCCTAACTGTACAAGCCAACGTTGGAGTCGTGGATTTAAATCTCTTCCTATATTCTTTGTATGTAACCAGCGTATTGGTTGATGGTCAGTACACAAATCGAATTCTTTCCCAAAGAGATATGGCCTGAAGTATTTAACTCCCCAAACTATTGCAAGCAGTTCCTTTTCGATCGTGGAATAATGCTTTTCGTGATCGTTAAGAGTACGGGAAGCAAACGAAACTGGGTGTCCATCTTGCATTAAGGCGGCACCCAATGCAAAATTGCTTGCATCAGTTACTAATTTGAAGCGTTTTTTAAAATCGGGATATTTTAATATTGGGTAGTCAGTAATAACGTCTTTTAGTTTCTCAAATGCGGAAATATAATTGGGATCATTAACGTTTACTTTAGAATTTTTTTTCAAGTATTTCACCATTGGGTATGCGATTTTGGCATAATCCTTGATGAATTTCCTATAGTAACCAGTTAACCCGAGAAAAGATTTAATTTGTTTTTGGGTTTTTGGAAGCTTAAGGTTTCGGATGACGACAATTTTGTCAGGGTTAGGCTTTACCCCTTCTGAAGTAAGTATGTGCCCCAAATATTCCGTTTCTTTAGACAAGAAATTGCATTTGTTAATCTGAATTTTGAGTCCCGCTTTCTTAAGTGTTTCAAAATTTTTTCTAATATTAGTTAAGTGTTCTTGGAGTGATGTGCTAAAAATGAGTATATCATCTAAATACACAACACAAATCCGGTTAATATACTCTCTAAGAATAGAATTCATTAACCTTTGAAACGTTGAGGGTGCATTTTTTAAGCCGAATGGCATCCTCACGTATTCAAAATGGCCAAATGGTGTCGAAAATGCAGTCTTCTTTCTGTCCTCAGGCCTGACTAAAATTTGGTGAAAGCCTTTAGCTAAGTCAAGAGTAGAAAAATAATGCGATTTACCCAATTTGTCCAATATCGCGTCAATATTAGGTACTGGGAATTTGTCGCTTACTGTAACTTCATTTAACTTCCTATAGTCGATAACAATCCTCCATTTTTTATTTCCATTTTTGTCAGTCTTCTTTGGGACAACCCATAGCGGACTATTGTAGGGAGAGTTGCTTTCCGTTATAATGCCCTGCTGTAGCATCTCGTTTATTTGGTGCTGTATTTCTGTTTCGTGTACTCTTGGATACCGATATATTTTAGAATATATTGGATTACTTGTTGTAGTAATAATCTCATGAGTAATTTCGTGAGTGAATGTTAAGTTATCGCCTTCTTTATAAAAGAGATTCTTATATTCGCTAAGTAGTTTCTTAATTCCAATCTTTTCTTCTCCATTAAGGTGATCGACATTAACGTGATCTAACAAAGGATCTATAGGTTCTAGAGAGCAAACACTATTGGGGTCAATGGGATAATTATTTGTAATAAATTCGAATTGTTTTCCTTTAATTTCAACACATTTCTGATTCAAATAAATATTGACTTGATATGGGACAAGAATGTTTAGACCTAAAATTGCGTCATACTCCTTACTATTTATATTGAAAACGTTCCAATTTATAGTACCCGAACTTCCAAATTCGGAAGGGACAGGAGTTTTAATTCTTGCGGTAATTACAGTTCGACCATTAAGAGTTAAATAGTGATTAGGTTTGGGTAATGTTTCCTGCTTATAGTTACGTAATATATTTGGCTTTATTATGCTAGTTGTTGATCCTGTGTCCATTAAACATTTTATGGTTTGGTTTCCTAATGTTACTCTGACTATCGGTAGGTCTTGTTTTGAGGCGGTATTTGAAAATTTTCATTGGATTCCCTTGGTTTGTTAGTACTATGGGGTGGTTGATCTAAGTTAAAATAGTTGCATTGGTTTGCATTTGAAAATTGATTTCGAACAGAGGGACTGGCTCCCGAAAATCTTTGGTTGGGGTTTCCATAATGAGTGTGAAAGTTATCTTGTAGTGAATGTCGTTGTGCACCTTCATTTGACATGTTCTTACTAGGAATATTATTACCTGATCGAGTTGAATTATAATTCCAATTACAAGGAAAAGTTTTATTTTGCTGTATTATATTTCTACTGTTAATTTTTTTGTGCCTTATATCTATTGTTCTCTCGTCATCTAATAACTTTAATTTTGAGTATTTATTATAAATATCTATCAAACTATGATCTAGTTCAATATGTAATCTAATAATGCCATCTATTTTCTCTAAGAGGATCTCTTTGAGATCTCTTTCTATACGACTAGGATTATATAAAGCTGGCTTTAGTTCATCATAGTCGTAAATTTCGTTTAACTCAAGATTGGCATTATTAAATATATTAAAAAGTTCTCTTAAATTACTAACCTTAACATATCGCAAATAATTGAAGACTTCCGAGTAGGTCCTCGTTGGTCGGAAATGTTGTCGCAATTGGTCCTTCACCGCTGTCCATGTAGCATGATGTCCCAGTAGTCGAATGCACACTGCAGCTTTCCCTGATATTTTCTCAGTTGTAACTATATTTACAGCATAATTGTAGAGCTCCTCATTATTGCCACATAACTGTAGTGTTGCCTCCACAGATTTGAAGAAGGATGCAAGACTGTAATCATCCATTCCATTGTAGGGCTTAAGTTGCCGGAACTGATTCAGGACTTTATCTGGGCTCATCCCGAACTGGCAGTGGTAACTTGCTGGATGGGGGTCTGACTGCTGCATCCTTTCTTCCTGTGCCTGGATTATCGCCGTGAGGGTTGATATCTGCGCCCTCAGTGCTTCCTCTGTTGTCGGTGTTGAGCTGGTTGCCATTGTTTAAATCTACTTTGTTTTTGTTTTTTTTTTTGTTTTTTTTTTTTATAAGCGCTTATGATTCGTTTTTCACTTTTCAGTCACTTCACTTCTAGCCAACTTATTTTTGTTATATATTCTTCGCGATTCGAACTTAGATATCTTTTGATAACAAGTTAACCGACTGCGCCAGTTATGGAATAAAAACACAACCGTAGTGTTTTGGTTCGGTCTTAAGACTGTCTTTATTTTATTATTATTTGACAATGAAATTTCTTACGACCTAATTAAAAATACTTAGTAGCTAGCTCAGCACAGAAGGTTCATTACTTCGATTACGAAATTTGGACAACGGAAATTACGGCCGAAAGAGAATGAAAATATGCCAAAGCGCATCGAACTTAATTTTGTCGATCAAGCAATAAACCTTTTGTACGGAAGTAGCGAGCTCCGGGGTTCGGTCAATGCCTTTGAATGCATTGTAGGCATTGACGTAACACGCGTGCGGTGCGTCGCGTCGCTGTGACCCCGTGCCCCGCCGCTGCCTACCCACCCACGCCTTAACTGACCCACTCCGTTGATTTTAACTGACTAATAGAATATACACATTCTTATAGGAGGTGGCCTATAGCCGACGGATGTATGAACTTCAACTCACAAAGTAGAGCTATTTTCTACTTTTTTACATCCGTTGGCCCGTTGGCAGTTCATACATTCACATATTGAAGTTCACACATTGACGAATTGAGAGTAAGCACGTTCATTGGTGGATGCATTGAGAGAATGTTTAAAAACTCTCTCGCATTGAGAGAAACTTCAAATTCAGCTGACATTTCAAACTACTTTCGGTTTGTGAAGGTTGTTCAGTACGCGCATAAAGTATTTAGCATTGTTTTCGCAAAAATTTAAATGTTTTAAGAAAAGCTCATTGCGGCAATCAAAGGCCATCCGAGCCTTTACAATAAAACGTTAAAAACGTATGAAAAATTAAGGAAAAGGCTTATTAATACATATGTATGTGTAAATATGATTACCGAAATAAACTCTTCTATATTGTTTTCGTTTTTTTAATAAGTAGGAATATTTCTCAGTTGAACGCACTACACCAATTAATAAGTCACTGACAATTGTCAACGGACTGATGGATTCTATGGGCCGATGCTTTCCTGCTCTATCCGCCAACACGTTAGTTGTTGAAATCAACGGAGTGGCGGATCAACGGATTCTATGGGTTGGTCCCTTTACTCGCTTACCCGCTCGCGACTGCGCTTTGCGATAGTTATGTCAACAATGTGCGTATAGCAATTGCAGTGAGCGGATTAAGTTTTTTACTAAATTGGTAACGACATTCGCGACGCGACGTGTACGTACTGCTATATTATACCTATTAATATAAATATTTGTAATTATCTCACGCACACGTAAAAACTTTGTGTTGCATAGTTAAATATGGACCGAAAGAAAAGGGTAAGGTTAAGTGGGGCAGAGTATCGCAAGCGAGCTAAAGAAAAAGATGATAAACAAAAGGATACGATTAAAAAAACGCGGAAATTAGACGATTTCCTTAGAAAATCGTCTACAGATATTAAAGATCCTATCATTGATCCAACACTCGACGTTCGACGAAATCAGCGACGATCCAGCTAAATGGACAATCGACGAGTTCACGCGTGATCACATTTGTAAGAACGGAGCCAATCAAAACATCCAAAATGATTTTTCTAAAAGTGAGCGCATTTACAAAGATAAAGCGCGACATTTATTCGAACGTCAGCTTCTAAATGGTGAAAAAGTTCCGCGAAAGTGGCTAATTTAATCCAAAAGTACTGGATGCGTTTTTTGTCGTCCTTGTCTGCTTTTTAATGGCGGGGAGAGTCAGTTCGACAAAAAAAGAAGGTTTCAATGACTGGAAAAATTCATATCATCGAGTGTCAGAGAATTCGCCTACTCACAAATTATCTGTTCTGCATATGAAAGAACGAAGCAACGTGTTAGGTCGCATTGACCGCGCATTAACAATGCAATTAGATGAAGAAATAAATTACTGGAAAAAACATTCTGAAAAGAGTAGTTGCATGCGTAAAGGCGCTTGCGTCACGTGGTTTGCCTTTCAGAGGACACGACGAAAAATTTGGAACAATCCACAATGGAAATTATTTGATGTCCTTAGAGCTAATCGCTGAGTTCGATCCGTTCTTAGCCAAATACATTGCACGTGATGGCTCAGGATTTACGAGTTATCTTTCTTCTACAACATGCGAGGAATTCATTCGGCTTATGGGAGTTTTGGAGACAATTGTAATGGAAATATTAACAGCAAAATATTTTTCTCTGATCATTGACTCGACACCGGATATATCTTACGTAGATCAGCTCACTTATGTAATCAGATATGTCCTGCCTAATGGATCACCTGCAGAACGGTTCCTCAAGTTTATTCCAAACACAGGCCACAAATCACAACAAATGACAGATGCTGTTACCTCAACTTTAACTGAATTGGAAGTTGACATTTCAAACTGCCGCGGGCAATCATATGACAACGCAGCTAACATGTCAGGCATATACAACGGCCTGCAAGCTAAAATAAAGGAAATTTCACCCCTTGCCGACTATGTTCCCTATTCAGCACACTCGCTTAATTTAGTAGGTGAATGTGCAGCTCAAAGCAGCCAAGAGGCTTGTTCGTTCTTTTCTCTACTCCAAGAGTTATACAATTTCTTTGCAGCGTCAACTCAGCGTTGGGAACTCCTTCAAACCCATTTCACCGTCAAAAGTCGATCAACGACTCGTTGGTCAGCTCGTGCAGACGCATGCAAAAGTTTACGCGAATCCTGGAATAAAATCCATAAGCGCTAGTCACCATCGGAAATGACACACAACAGAAGAGAACCGTTATATGCGAAGCCAGGGGTATTCATTTGAAACTGGAACGTTTTGAAACGGCCCTCATGGCTGTTTTTGGGGATGTTTACTAGATTGCATTAACGCCACAAGTAAAAAACTTCGGAGTGTGGAAATTGACATTACCATTGTCATAGAACTGTACGAGGCTTTAATACATTTTGTTGGCGAAACAAGAGAGAATTTCGATGATTTCGAAAAAAAGCGAAAAAACTGTCCTTCGTACAAGAATATGAAAAACATTTTCGACGCAATCGAAAGCGTAAGCTGCTTCCTGGCGAGATAAATACAGGTGAAGAGATGCAACAAAAAAATGGCCGTGAAAATTTTAGAATAAATACTTTTTTGTTAGTAATTGATACATTGTCAGAAGAACTGAAAAGATGCCGGGATGCTTATAAATTACTCTACAATAAATTTTACTTTATTACCAACCTGACGAATCTAAGCATCTCAGAAGTCGAAGATAAGAACAAGGCATTGCAAATGATTTATTCTACTGACTTAGAAGACAATTTTACATGAGAATGTCTTCATTTTCGTTCTCACTGCAGCATAAAAAATGAGGAGCGAAAGAGTGCAGTCAGTTTGTTGAAATGGTTACGAACCGAAGGTCTTCAAACCATTTACCCAAACGTGGATATTGCTCTTCAAGTACAGGAGAAAGATCGTTTTCTTGTTTGCGCAGAGTTAAAAACTATTTACGCACAACAATGACGGAGCAGAGGTTAAACGATCTTGCTTTGCTTAACATAGAAGCTGATTTTTTAAGCAGATTGGATTGCGAAGATTTAATTAATGATTTTGCTGCGCTTAAATGCAGACAAGTTTTGTAACACATTGTAAAACATTTATTTTATTAAAACAAAACCTAAAACCGTTTTAAATGTTTTATTTAAATGTCCAATCATCCCTGAAACATCGGAAAATACAATATTATAAACTAGCTTTATAAGCTAGCTTTTAGTTAAACAATTTTCTGAATCAATTAAAAGTGGGAATAAAGTAAATTCATGAATTATGTATCTAGTCTATAATGATGGGTGCTGAGAAAGGGGCGGCACATGGCCTGGGGCCTAGAGCAGCTAGGACTGCAAATCCGCCACAGGTAGTACTAATACTAAGTTCGATTACGCACGCCGACACACTAATACTAATTTCGGTTACGCGTGACGGTCATTTCGCCCATACCGAGACCTAAGATGTTTACACATCAAAAAAAAATCTCAGAGTTCCTAATGCCATAATTTTATTCAAATTCATAATTTCAAAAAGTAAAAATTTCCAATCAGGATTCCGAATTTGTTCCAGTACAACATGACAAGAGGTGGACTTAATATACGAGTAAAATCGTTTACCATTTCCGAATGCAAATTCCCAGTAGTCCGATATCCCTAATAAGTCCCAAATACGTGTCGTCCCGTCGTAATCCAATATTCAATCAACTTGTTCACGAGATAGACATAAATGACTAAACAATTAATTTACACAAGGCTATCAGGAGTCATTAAGTCATAACTCACGATTGAAAATGCACATAAAATATTCACCATTCACAAGCGATTTGAAAAAAATTCCTAAACGTAGACTGACAGTAGGACATTCAATTCCGTATTTGCCTTTCAGTCCATCAGTATACATAAAAGCACTGCCTCTATGTTTGGTCACGTTTAGTCAATAAACAAATATCCGAGCTTGAACTACAAATCACATAAAATATTTATACGTAGAAGTCGCTCTTTAACCATCAACCGTTTTTGGAATAAATGTCTCAGTTCTGTTACTGGCAGATTAAGCAAATATTTGCAAAATTTATATGAAAAATGCATTTTTATAAACTAACGTGAATTAATTACACTAAATTCAGATTAAATACGGAAAATAATTTACTTAGCCTTGATTTGGCATTAGAAAAACCATTACCAAAAAGCTTTAAGAATAAAAATAAAACCCTTTAGATGTAGTGTTTTCGAAAACAAAACTCAATTAACCGAGCCAAATATTTACAAAATGTATCGAAAGTGCCAACAGACAATTATACAAAACCCTGTACCAAAAAAAAAGGAAACCACCTCACACCTGGTTCGACATGAAATCGTTAAGCCACAATCTCGATGGTGGTTAATTAGATTAAATATAATTTTATGTAATTAAAGTGAAATGAAGGGATATTGGCCCCGACCGTGCTATTGCGACCTCTTCCGTGTAATGGGATACCGAAACAAAAACATTCAAATGGAAAATATCGAACAAAAAACAATGAATTTCGGTTATTTTAAAATTCTGTTTAAGTTTGTAGATTTTGCGGTTTCGCATGGGCTTAGCTTTGTTGCAGCGAATGTCAGTTTTATTTTTTTTTAATTTTTGCAAGTACACTGTCGTTAAAATGAATATAAAACAATTTAGAATAATTTATTTGTAAGTGGGACATTGGTGTAATGGAAATTGCAAAACATTTCCGTTTTTGCCTTTGAACAACACTAATATGGACCTTAGAGAGAAAGCTAATGGAGTGTGGGATACCTACATATGTAGATGCACTTTATGTTCGTAATTTGTTTTTGTTTTTTTTTAATTTAATTGCATATGTAGCTCATACATAACCACGGAGCGTCATCAGAGACTGCAGCTGATATGGCGTCGTGCTGTTTCCAGCCCCAATGAATTTGAGTTATTTGAATTTAACGGATATTTATTCATGTAAACAATATTTATTATAACATGACTTGATATTACTCATATTTATACAATTATACGCAATTATATTAGGTCCAATTCTGCCATTCACCAATTTTAATAGTGAAGTTAAGGACTAGTATAACAGAAATAAAGGTGAGCTCCTAAGGAGTTTCCTACTAATCCAGTAGGCAACACTTTCACATTAAGGGTCAATTAACTGTTCTAGCCATGACTTTGGTAAGTGAACATTTTTTTTATAATTAACGCGTGCACAAGGGGTTATGCATATCCTTAAATGTCAAGACATAGTGTTAAGAGAAGGAAAAGTTGAGCTGGGGAGAGTGTTCCACATTCGTGTGGTTCAGCTAAAAAACGAGTCTTTAAATTTGACTGTGCGTCCAAAGAGAGGCTTGAGGGTGAACTGATGACCATTTCTGGCGAGAGGTGTATTGTGGTTAAGTTCTTGAAGGGGAGGAATCCAATTGGCTAGCTCACTTGAGCATTGTTTATTCAAATAACGATAAAACAGAAAGAGAGAGGAGACATTGCATCGATGTTCGGATGAGTCGATCAGCTCCGCGATTTTGTTGTCGCCCAACGCTCCCTTTTGTATTCAACCTAGCAGGTGCAGAGAGGTCTTGGGAAAACATGATCAAATATGAGCGTTGTACTCAAGCTTGAGGCGGGTAAAGGCCTCGAAAATTGGAGCCAGATCTGAGGGGAGAAAAATTTCTTACATCGTTTGAGGAAACTTAGACATTTTGCAGCGTTCTTTTCGGCCTTCGAAAACAACCTAAATTTAACGGCTCGCAAGGTATTTTCTAATTCATAGAAGAAGAAACTCCTCGATACCATAAGCACGTATTTTCGACAAAGGAGCCTGCTGCCAAAATCTGTCAAATGCTTTTAGATATCGAACTGCCGGCCATCAAGAAGTTTCCACGATTCATAAGATAATTAGAAAGTAGGGACGTTAGTGCTTTGGGTTGGTTGGAGGTGGAAGACGAAGATTCGCCCATTTTATTTTATTATATATTTTTTTTTTATAGGTTTCAAGAGTTACGCTCTCAGGGTGTTTGTCACACAACCTGGACGGGGTTCATATGGTTTATGTCGAAGATTTTCATTCAATACTCTCCGAGGGTGATTGTCCTAGATAGGATTCGAGAGATTCGACTGAATTTGTCGCGTTGGTTGAAGTTCACAGTAACCTTTTTGTTTTATTCCCATATCATTTAGGTGTTATATTAGAAATGCGCACATATAGCATGAATTTTGAAGTGATCAGGGGTGGGCTGGACTAATGTTGTTTTCCATCTACTCGGACAGAGACCAGAATAGTAGGAAAGATGAAAAAGCTTACGCAGTAGTTTTGCCAGTGTGGAAGAACACCTCTCCAGAAATATTGGGGGATATTATGTTTACAAAAACTCAGACAGTCTAATGGAATTTACGGCTACTAATTATCAAGCCTAGAGTTCCGCATAAGTGCCTAACAAAACTAGAATTTAACTTCTCTCTAAGAGTTTAGAAATTGGCCATTTACTGATCATTCCTAAAATCATCGTTACGGCATGAGGTTTGGAGAGAAATATATTTTTTCCTATTATCGGGTCACAGAGATATTTTTGGTTTTGATTTGATCTGCCAAATTCGGCAAAAGAGATTTTTCACAAGAACATAATTCAAGGGATAGACTAGAGAAGGTTGTTGATAATGAGGAACTAACTAACTACGACTGTTTTAAGCCTTGCTATAAAATTTAAGGTCTCAACTGCAGTCATTGGAAAACTGAAATACTAGGGAAAGTAATGGTTCACGTCCTTTCTACATGTTACAACGTTTGCAGGTTGAAATATTTTTGACTAATACTCAGCCTTGTCATAAATGCACGACAAATTGCCACGTACAGCCCAGTGAACGCTCCTGGAGCTGGGACGAATTTTTGCGTCATCCACCTATTTGTTTTTTTGTTTAAAGGTGGGCTAACGCTAACATGCAGATCTACTGTGCTTTGTGCTTGCTAGCCGATCAGACGAGGAGTTCCATTTCTTTCTTAATAAAGTTCAGGATGTTCCTCGTAGGAGCTAAGATGATCCCCTCAGAAGCCATTATTTCTGTGAGGAGTATACGCTTCCTAATATGGCAGGAGCCCAGACTACAGTGTCCCGAAAGATAGCTGACCACTTTTCTGATATCGACATTTATATTTAAGAATGCGGACTAGTTCCCAGCGCCTTCGGTCTTTTCCGATTTGGTCCAAAGATGCCAGCGCCAATGCCGGGATCCATTTTGGAGCCATCTGTGTACCACCTAGTGTGTACGCCTTTGACATTTAGCTAGGAATCGCTGTTTTCCCAACCTGTGCGGTTTGGGTCAGCACCCCAAATTTCTCGTCGAAAGTGAACGTGTGTGGAAATGTGTCCGAAATTGTGTTAATCATATCCAGTTCAGGAAGGTGTTGTAGAATGGACATTCGACCCAATGGATGATCCCTTTCTGAGCGAACTCATTAACCCTACAAGGTTTATCCTGATCATTTACCACCTGGGGAGATTTCGACAATGATCAGTAGAATAGAGAGTTCGTTCAGCTTAGATGGCGTAAACAGGATTTTGAGAACAGCTTGGCTAAAAGAAATAAATACTTTTCAAAAGAGACATGTTTGCTTCAGTTGAGCGTAAGAAAAATGCAATCAAATAATGTAGAAGTACATTTTCCCTTTACTTTTTGAACGAAGAAATATTTGAAGGAACCAAATAATATATTGAATCTCATCATAAGTTAGTACAGATATGAAGAACCTTGCATCACCCCGGGTAGCGATATACTTGAGTTTAATTAAGATATCACCAAAACACAAGGGAAGCTCTATAAATCTCCCTTGAGCCGTCTTTTCATATAAAAATTCCATGCTTATCACAAATACCAGTTCCAATAGAAATGATTCTAATGAGATTACCTCCCTGCTATTGATGTAATCCAGAGGGGCAAGCAATGAATTGCCAGGCTATGGGGAAAAAAACTTATTATTAAGCAGCAGCTTCTTATTTCTATAGAGGGATTCCTTTTCGGGTATCCATGAAACCTGTGTATATCAACAGTTGTGCATTCACGAGCTATTCGGGGGGATTTTTGTTTTTGTTTTGCTAAATACAGTAAACAATTAAGTACTATGAGCAATTAAATATTCTAATTTCAGTTTTTAAGGCACTAATTGGTGCATGCACCATTTTCATAGGTTGTAACCCCCCTAGAGAATAGGTTGATTCAGGATTTAGGGATTTCATCAGGGATTTCTTTAGAATTTCGGAATATCCACTGTAGCGGGTAGCACCGGACCAACGGGCGGACATAAAAGCAAACCAGTCAAAGAGTTGATTTGTTATACAACATATAGTAAATGAAAGTACCGGATCCCAGCTTAGACTTCCCGGGAACTCAATTGCACCCTCTTTAGTTGGTGATGTTTTTTCGTGTTTTCTATTTAATCTATTCATTATTGCCGCTTGTGTTGCTCATTGCTGGCTATTTAATTGATTTTCCCTTTGCAGCGTCATGGCAATCATAAAATCCATGTCATGCATAAATTATTTGACAATTTATTTGGTAAGTTGGCCAACTCGCAACAGCAAACACGAGCTAAAGGCAACCGGACCAAAGTGAAAGGCATAGCAAAGGCTGGCTGGTCCAGGCGAAGCAGGGCGCAAAGTTTCCCAGAAAAACAATTGCATTGCAGTTTTTTTTTTACTCCCAAATTAAATTTTTCTCCGCGCTGATTTTGTTTTTTATTTTTGAATGGAAATTAGTTTAAATGAAAACGAAAACTTACCAGATTGCCCACGCCCTCATCCCAGCCACTGTCCCAGAAACTAGCACTGGCATTTGGTGGACCACCATCTCCCCCACTTACTGTGGCTACTTCCCCCCGAACATACGGATATATCCAGTCCTCTGTCCAAAAAGCGAACGGGAAACGAAATGAAGAGAAAAAACTAAAGTTCCACTTCTCCATCTTGGACTACAAACGCATTTCCCAGTTTGCATTTTTCATAAAAACATCCAGCAAAGACGGAAAACAGCAATAAGAACGTAAAGAAAGAATTCGAATAGGAAGAGGGGGCCGAAAAAAAAATATATTTAATCAACTTCTCTCCTTTGGTGGAGGAATTTATAAAGGGCATGCATTGTTCACGAGAGGAATGAAATGAGCAAAGAAAAATCCCCATCGGGGCAACAAAGTTAAACATTTGGAGCAGGAAGAACGAGACGAAAAGTCGAAATATAACCCAGTCGTGAGGGTGGTGAAACAAAAATCTTGTTTTCTTAAGAGAAAGAATGTTCCATCCTCGAATGTCCTCGAGAAGTGTGGCTCTGGGAAGCAATGCAGCTTACAGGTTCCACAAAACAATTTACTTACCATGGTACCGTGGATACGATTTTGTTTGGATTTTTGGTTTTTTTTTTTAATTAATTCCGAACGCAATTAAATACTGTTGGAAAAGAAATATTTTCCACGGAATTTTTCAATAACAAGTAAGATTCCATTCATTCTAGCTCTCGTCTATTCAAATAAGGAGATCAACATTGGAGCGATGCAACAAAAGAAAGCCGAACTGCTGCAGCGAGGAGACCATACGAAAATTCCTGTAAAGTGAAATTGTTTAGAACAAGTAAACAAGTCGTGAATAAGAAGAAGCGCCTCAACGTCACTGCCTATGCAGATGACGTTGCACTCTCTATATCTGGAAGAAACCAATCCACATTGAATGAGTTACTACAGGCAGTTTACTCCAGTACCCTTTATACATATTTTGTGAATGAACTTTAAACGGTGCGATAAACGGATAAGCGACAGGTCAACAGATGATCACAGTCAACATCAACTTCAGCAGACGTAGCGAAGGGCAAGCGATAATTCTTCGACTTTAACGGTTGACACATCTGGCAACCGGAACGACGACATTAGCTACCGAAATCCGTTCAAATGCGCTGCACACACAGCCGGGAAATGGGGAGAAAAACCCTTCTACGAAGAGACAAGGAAAGCAGTTGAGCAGAATACTAAAGTGATACGGCTCCTAAGTAACTGTGATGATTTTCAATGCAAGACAAGTTTCGACTTATGCCTATACGTGAATAAAATGACTAAAAAGTTTAACGTTTACCTCTGTTGGGTAACAGGATACAGCGATCTAGGGCAAAGACGATGAACTAGAACAACAATAAGGCAATCAAGGTAATATGTGGTTTTTATGTCCTTGGATTTTAATTGTCAAAAAATACAGGAAAATTGCAAAATTGTCAACAATGTCGATACAGGTCGACCCAATTTTGAACCACATTTTCGAATATATTGGCTATACCAGCCAATAGGTGTGTTGACAAAAAGTTTAGTAGCTTATAGATATTGCTCGGATTTAAGTCATTCCATGGTAAAATGGCATTTATAAGTAACCATCTTCACTTGAACGCATATTACGAATCATACACGAGCTGTCAAAAAAGGAAAACTAAAAAAAAAATCAGAAGGGAAATCATGCTTTTGAAGAAGCATCCACTTGCCACGTCAAACGAAGCTTAGAAATTAGCTATAAACATATGACATTTTGCTGAAATATAATTACTACCGGCAAATCCTTAGGAGAGGTTTAACCCATTTGGACTTATCACCATCTACGTCGTAAATACCCCTCAAACGAAACGACACCACAGGCGTCATCGCCAGTCACTACCTCATAAGCATAGCGAAACAGACACGATCACATTTCTAGTAACGATGACGAAAAAGAAAAAGTGGGCTGTTGATAGTGATGGGATTACCCAAATTACCAGCTTCTCATTGAAGACTAGAGTACAGTACTTGGCGCGCGGTGAAGTGGTCTTTATTCCCAAAATATGGAAAGAAGATTACTCACTCGCCAAGGGTTTCAGACCAATCAGTCTTAGTTCCTTCTTGAAAAGCATGGAGTTGCCCTTCGAATGCATTTCCTCTCGGAGATGCAACATGCTTATCAGCACGGAAAATCCTGCGAGACTGCGCTTCAAAACCTAGTTGGGAGAATTAAATGCGCTCTCGAAAGGGCAGGTTCTGGGCATTTTCGGAGGCTTTTGATAACGCAACTTTCGTCAGCACATGTAACGCTGCCAGATGGTGTAAAGGTAGCACTGTTTTTTTGGATCAAAGTAATCGCTGTGCTAGGGACATTGATCGCTGATGCAGAACAATGTGTAAAATCCAGTGTAAACAGGGGCTGCCCTCAAGGTGGCGACCTTTCTCCGCTGTAATGGTGCATGGTGGTTGACTCTGGTCGATGCCCTCAATGCCTCTGGAATCTATGCCCAGGCCTATGCGGAGGATGTTGCCGTTCACTTTGTCGGCTCATGTTAGTGACTGTGTCTCTTAAAGCACAGGCGGAGCTAAATGTGATCGATGACTGGTGCACGAGTAATGGGCTGTCGGTTAATCCTCTTAAGACTGATGTCGTTCTCTTCACGAGAAGGAGCTAAAAGGCATTCCCAGTACGATATCCAAGGAAGTTTAGTACTTGAGAGTCATCTTATATGGCAGGCTTCTTTGGTCAAAGCATGTTGGCTTATCGTCGAAAAAGGTCCTCTGGATCTACATGGCAATGATAAGACCGATAACCTTATATGCATCGGTTGTCTGTCAGGCTAACACGCGAACACGTCGTGGCCTCTTTTACCAAACTCCAAAGAGCGGTCTGTCTCAGCTGCACGTGGCTTTCCTCAGCACACCGGGAGCTGCTCTAGATGCTATGATGAATCTTCCACCTCTTGACATATATATAAGTGCGCACTGAAAGCCATTTCTTTGATCTTGACCATGATCTTTGGTACAACTCGCATTGTAGTGAAAGTGTACTTGCGCGAGAAATATCCTACGACCCCTGTCTCATGGATATATCTTCTGACGCAATAACACCTGCTATCCAACTGCGGTGTAATTTCATAGTCAAATTTCCGTCGCGTCAAGACTGGCTCAGGCCAGATACTGAACCTGGAATGGATGGTCTTCGCATTTTTACAGATTGCTCCGGGACTGGGTGGGGGTCCGGCGTTGGAGTTCTTTCTGAGCGCGAAAACATTCGACTGCACTTATCGCAGGAAAATATGCGTCTGTCTTTCAATTAGTGATTTACGCAATCCTAATGGCCATGCACTATGCTGTGAAGCATAAGTGGAAGGGAAAAAGCACATGCGTCTGCAGTGACAGCCAAGCTGCACTCAAAGCTGTATCCAACCATCTATCCAGCTCCAAATTAGTGCATGAGCTCAAGTCTTTTTTTTTAACAAATTTGGAAAACTAAGGTTTGTATTGGTCCCAGGTCACTCTCTGATCCCTGGAAATGAGATCTCCGATAAACTCGCTAGAAAGGGCTTTCTCTGAGCCCCTCTGGGAGCCTCTCAGAACCTGAACCCGCCTTAAGTCTACCTGCTTCCACGGTCAGTCCAGTCGTAGATGGAGGGAATATCCAGCATTTCTACGTGCTTGGCATCAGCCTACCTGTGCTGCACGTTGCGAGGAGGATGGCACAGCAGCAGACTTGCTCTGCGACTGTCCCGCTCTCGCTCGCGCACGATGGTGCACCCTTGGTGCCGACGTAGTGTATGTCAAATCTCCTCATTTTTCTCCGGACAACGGGGAAAATACAATAAAGAAAGGTGTCTGTCTGGTACCAGTATTTGTGTCTGAGGGCTCCAACAGATAGTAGAAGCCTCCAACGAAAAAAACAAAAAGGAGCGAGAGCTCTTCACTACGCAATATCGGGTGGCACAAAATGCATCCGTAATTGATACTTTAAGTTGTTATCAAGATATGCGTTACGACGGTTCACAAACGTAAGGTTATCAAACGGTATAAGAACTTGCAAATTAATTGGACGTAGATCAGCAAGCCATTTCCCATCTTTGGTGCGACGCGAGTTCCGCACTTCCGAATTTCCTCACATGAACTGGACATCTCTGTTAAGTGTTTAAAAATGCTGTAATAAAAGGCTTTGGAGCTTTTAACCTAGTGAATTGATTAATACTCAGTCCAGCTCAAGCTGGTGAGATTCGTCGTACTAATTACATAAATCCATACATCGTAGTGGATTAAGGCAGCTGTTTCCAATGTCAAACGTCCAGATGTTTGAGGTCCGTTTCCAAATAAGTGCACCACCTTAGATACGATCATCCACTCTGCAAGGTCCATCTATTTGAGAATCGAAGACTCTTCGAACCGGGATAGCGGTGTCCATTCTCTCCACGTAGCCAGCCATTTAAAACCGAGCTGATATTTCTGTACAGCTCTCACACTCTTCGAAGCGCCCAAGGGGCTACTCATTTAATTCAAAAAAGTTCAGGCCTCTGTGCAGGAGAGAAGCACCGGTATAGTCAAGTTTTTTGTAGAGTTTCCTTGGTTTGACTCTACTTGCTGTTGAAGCAAGAGTTGTTCTGCATCTGTTCTCAGCGCTGGTGTTATAACCTCTTGTTACTAGTTGTTATTATTATTCGTATTATTAATGGCCATTTGAAACTCGGAAATTTAGAGCCTCACCAGCAATCGTAAAGCCTTATTGTCATGAATGTGTTTCTTCCATGTTTTGCTGTTGTGTTCCATCTCTTTAGATTATTTTTTATATTGCCCAAATCTTATCTATGGCGCGATCTTCCTGACGGTTTTTTATATATTTTTTTGCTCGTCGCTAATTAGCCAAACCTTGAGCTATAACTGTCAAAACTAATGTTCTCGATAAAATGTTGTCTCAGCATGCCCTGGCACTCGTCTGTGTTAGGATACCATCTAGGGTCTTCTGCTTAAATTATCGCATCCTTCATTGACGCTCTCTTCTTTCATCTGCATATAAAAGCAGTGTGTGGCCTGCCTGTGTTTTTGTAACATCCAAACTTCAACCTTCTAGAAAAAGTAAATTCTACAGGGTTGTTAAAGCTTAACAGATCTCTGTATAGCTCACCTATAGCTCTCCAAGATCTGCCGTAAGACTATCGTGGTACTAATAGGAACCCGTCGAATTATTCACGAACTGTTTCAAGCGTTCATACAACCCGGCGGGTCTTTTAGGTGATGTGGGTCTATACCAGTAACTTTATTAGGCCGGATATCGTTATTTTACTTAAATTGTGTGAACGGAATTCTTTCTCCTCTTTTAGTGGACCCGTTGAGTTCTACCTAACAGAACTATCATCTTTCCACATCTCGAACGTTGTCGACAATATTACAAGTTGTCCGTGTTCATCTTGCAGTCTCTCGCCCTGGCTTTATAGCCATAACATACTTTTGTTAGAACTTCTGAAAGTGTTCCTGAGACGCCATTCCTCTTCCACCTCGATCTCGAAATTCCTTTTAATCTTCTACCTTGCGTAGGTGAGGTAATGAAGACCTATACAAAGGTTTTTCTGTCCTTCCGTCTGTCCGTATATCAAACCAAACTTACCGAATAACTATGAGTGTGAAACTTGGCTGGTTTTAGAACTCTCGCTACTGTAGTTCCTGAGATCCAGGTAAAAGTTTGCTAAATTGGGGGTAGAAGACCTGGAATTGTAACGGCTCCTGGCAAACTGATCCCATCTTGTTTCTTTTGAGAAACGCAGGCTTCTATTCTCTTATTTTTCCAGTTCGCAAAACTAATGACCAACTCTTGTCCGTACTGTTTCTCTTTATGGATCTGTCGGTACTCGGCATTAAATTGAAATTCCTTGTTGGTGCTGGCTTGAAGTTAGTAAGATCAGGGGTGGCAGTGGCAATAGTTATCTATTTACCGATTTACTGGCAACTATTGCCTACGCTTTTTGTCGAATTAAGCAAGAGATCCGAAGTCATTTCTTTAAGTTATCCTATTGTTTTTCTTAATTAAGGTGGGATAGGCTTGATTTGTAAGTGAATAACCTATAGCTAGTCAGGTTTATTTGATGAAAACACCTTTCAATATTTTTTACTTACCCCGACATTGTTTGAAATGTCTTTATCCGTCTCACAAACAGAAATTAGAGGAGCTTATAAGTCCCTTGGAAGATCAAACATATCTTTCAACCTTTTCCCCCTGTGAGCTTAATTTACCAAATATCACATTGCCCTTTTCACAGTCATCTCTTGCTATTATCATATCAAACAAATCGCAAAGGTTTCCTTTTACAACTTCCACCCCATAATGCAATGTCTAATGGAGTACTTCCGGCCATGGCAAGCATCAATATAGTCCGTTCCGTTTTGGATATAGCAATTATCGAAATCTAACGCGACCCCAATAATGCTTGAAATAACACTTACCCAATTACAAAACAAATTCCCATCTCATCCAGAACCCCTCACAGTCCTGGGCTATTATACTACACAGCTATGCCGACAGCCTTCCTGTGCGTGCAAGCCTGGGAATGTGTGCGCTTTAGTCAAAGGTGGAGCAAACGTTCAAACCCGACAATTTATCTCATTAATTTTATGGATCTCGTAAATCCAGGTGAGCTAATAACACATTCTACACAGAATAGCGTGGACGCCGAACAATACCTGGGAAGATACTCATCTTCGAGAAACTAACAGGTGCAGATGCAGGTGTGCTCGTCTTGGAGATTCTGGAAAACCGTTTAATTAAGGAGCAACGTACCTGTTTACTCCATTTCTCATTCACACTCAGCGGTGACGGGTGGCAGGAGGTAGTTGGTTGGTTTCAGGATCATCTTTCACCAAACAACCACTTTCGAAATCTAATTTCGAATATAAAATTCGTTAATACGATTCGGCGGATTTATAACTTTGCTGTTGTTAGCGGTGTCAATTGATAGCAGGACGGAAGAGGCGCCACTTGACACGAAATTTCCTCGTAGGATTATGGGAACATCACACGGGTAGAATCGTAAACGGATTTTTATCACACCATTACAGCACTCTGCATTTGGGTCTTGTTTAAGTTGACACTTAAGCTCGGTATGGCGACGATGGGTACCAGTTCGGAATTGTACCGAAACATGCTCGCGAAATTAGAGGCAGTTTATCGAGAATTAATTTGATTCGCACGCGAATGAGTGGTGTTGCGCGGGAGGATACTTCTAAATTTAATAATCTTCATCGTAGCATCGTCGCCATCGACGACTGGGTAAAGTGGCCCAGACAAGTAGTATGCATCAGGGGGTGTTCTCTATCATCTTGTATGCGTTCCAAGGGCGGGTTTGAGCTTCACTTTTCACGGGGTAATTTGAATTTTGATTGAATTTCTCTCCAAGAATAAGATAATTGGGCTGCTCCTGGTACTCACTGATGCCCTACAGTGGCACCCAATTTGGTATGCTGTTATGCTTGTCGGCGCAGTACCCGTAGCGAGCTATTGTGATTAAAGACGTTTGAAAAACGAAAAGTGATGGAGTTGTTACTTGAACAACAACACTATTGCGCGCCTTTGTACAGATCCTTCAAGCAATAAAAGGCTTTAGAAGCACGGGCTCACAAAAAAGTGCGAAAAACAGGTTGAGCAAGGCGCTAATTTTCATAAGCCATAAATACGAGTACGAAAAGCCGCCAGGTGTATAATATTAACCGTTAGTCTGCGGAAGGAACGAGGTGACGGCTTGGCTCCACTGTCCCGCGATAAAAGTTGTTTTTATTTTTATGAATAAAGTTTTACGATTTTTATTGCGCGAATCCATTTCTAGTCACGTTTCATTTTATTGGAGTGCTTGGAAGGATCACGGGTAGAAAATGCTGTAGACCTTCAGTGTTTTTAGAGCCAAGCGTTAAATGTAGCATTTGAAGTTGAAATTCCCTCACGGAGCAGTGTTAAAGGAGCTATTCTGAAAAGCGTAAATATAAATGGTTAGAGTGAGTTTCTTTTGGTTCAATGTATCGTAGTAGTCGAGCGGGTTATTCTCTAGCGCTTTATGGCTGGGGAAATTGCTTTGCAGAAATGAAATTGATTTAAGAGCCATCGAATTATATTGAATATTTTTACGAGTTATAGGATTTGCACTGAAATCCGTATAAATCTTAGATATAATGCGGCAAATTATTTATTATATTTTTTATGTATTTTTGATATTTTCATGCTTGAATGATTGTTCGGAAGAACATTTCTATCAATCCAATACACAAATTCGGCTTATTATTCATCACGAGTAGAAGTCAACTTCTATGGGAGCCTTAATGGAACTTCAGAATTTATATCAGAATTAAATTTCCTATCAAATGTGCTATGAAATGGGAATTTCTAGAATTTTGTCTACCGCTATTTATAGGGTCCGCCAAATAACTTTTTTTTTTTTTGAAAATGCTATAAAAAAAACTACTGAATATTTTGTCAAATTTCTTCTTTTATTTGAAAGTACAATCCTTCCGGTTAATAATGGAAAATAATTTCATTCAAATGGCTGCCTCGGCTGGCCATGCAGTAGCCTACACGATCGGTCCAATTTTTAAGCACATTATCGATTGTGTGCAGCTGTATTTCACCAATGGCTTCACGAATATTGTCCTTTAAAGCGTCAATTGTCTCTGGCTTGTCGGCGTAACACTTATCTTTGACGGCACCCCACAAATAATAGTCCAACGGTGTCAAATCGCTGCTCCGAGGTGGCCAAACGACATCAACTCTGCGGCTGATAATGCGATCTTCAAAAACAGGGCGCAAAACATCGAGTGTAGATTCGGCTGTGTGGCACGTGGCGCCTTCCTGTTGAAACCAAATGTTGCCAATATCCTCCTCTTCAATTTTTGTGAACAAAAATTCGTTCAACATGGCCCGATAACGATCGCCATTGACTGTAACGGCCACTCCTTGCTCATTTTCGAAGAAAAATGACCCAATTATGCCTCTGGGCCAAAATCCGCACCAAACAGTGGCTCGTTTTGGGTGCACCGGCTTTTCAATGTATGCGTGCGGGTTTTCTGTGCCCCAAATGCGACAATTTTGCTTGTTTACATACCCGCCAAGATCAAAATAAGCTTCATCTGAAAAGATGGTTTTTTTGGCAAAATCAGCATCTTCTGTAAGTCGATCGCAGGCCCACTTAGCGAAGCGTTTTTCAAGCGTATACACAACCATATTCGTTCAGCGGAAGGATAAAGCTAATTATCTGTCAAATCAGACATGAGCTAAGTGTTACCATTCACGAAATAAGCACTACTTGAAAAAAAAACCTTAGATGGCGGACCCTTTAGAAGGTAGAAAAGCTGATGGTATTTGGAAATGACTCACGAATCGACCCAATTTTCGGCTTCTTCGGAAAATTGGTGTCAAGGTGGAGATTTATGTACAAAACAGCTAGCCGAGTTGCATGCCTCATTTCAGTGTTTTCTCATATATTTTTGCCACTTGAGTAACATGTGTTCGATTTGGCCGTCGATGTTGGTGAATAGCCGCACTTTCTCACTATTCCTTTTGCTTTGGAATTATAATTGATTCACTTTTAATTGACGGTTACAATACTCAATTTCTTGGGTTTCATACTACTCCCGATGAAACTCAGCAATGCCTGCAATTTTGCGTCTTCATACTTTTGTAGCGTTGGGGGTGGTCGTGGTGCAATGGTAATCATTACCGACTGTTCAGTGGAAGGTCTGTAGTTCAAGTCTGTCCGTAGCCAAGAACAATTCCTATACGGAGAAACTGTGCAACAACATCAGTTGTGAATGAGAGATAATCAAAAAATGCTGACGAAGGCATAACACTCGCAGCATTCAAAATTCATTCTCCGTGTGTTCACTTCCAATATAACATCTTAGTGACATGGAAACAAAATAAGTTACTGTGAACTACAACCAACGCGACAAATTCAGTCGAATCTCTCGAATCCTATCTAGGACAACCACCCCGGGAGAGTAGTGCACGAACATCTTCTACACAAACCATCTGTACTCCATTCAGGTTGTGTGACAAACATTATAAGAGCACACGTACAAAAAAAAAAACAATCGTAACACATTTACATTTTCACTAATAAAGGATGTTTTTTTAGAGGTATACATATTCAATGTGAAATAAAATACTTGAAACTAATGTTAGTGTCAATGATATTAGCTTTGTTTAATGGATGCTTTTATGCCATTAAATATGATTTCAGGCATATATGCGACACGGCTAGCATAATCGTGAGGTCCAATTTCCGACAACTTCATTGAGAAAAGGGGGCCGTAAATCTATCAACCCAAAGAACGTAATCTAAACGTTTGCGATCACAGGATCGTGGACACCAGTTCACAAGTCCATTACGCGAAACTATGCGCTCAGCAAATGTTTCTCGCAATAAATTGATGATGTCGCTAGCCGTGTGGCATGTTGCGCCATCTTGTTGAAGCCAAAGCTCTCTCGCGTCAATGCTATTCAACTGATGATCGAAAAACTCAGAAATCATGTTTATATAACGCTCTTGATTGACGGTGACATTCCGGCCGGCATCGTCTTTAAAGAAATATGGTTGTATGAACTTTGTATCGACAAAGGCTTTTGGGTTTTCTCCACTCTAAATTCGGCAATTTTG
Organism: Merodon equestris; assembly: GCA_958301585.1. Classification (NCBI taxonomy): domain Eukaryota; kingdom Metazoa; phylum Arthropoda; class Insecta; order Diptera; family Syrphidae; genus Merodon; species Merodon equestris. The sequence goes on along the minus strand of OY284416.1, from coordinate 38,663,411 downwards.
CTTGTTTACATGTCCATTCAACCTAAAATGGGCGCCATCGGAGAACAAATTTTGCGTTGAAAATGAGGGTCAAGCTGAATCATATTTTCTGCCCATTCACCGAACATACGACGCGTATAGTGGTCACGGGATTTCAACTCTTGCACAAGCTGGATCTTATAAGGTTTTCAGGAAAGAATTCTCCGTAAGATATTCCACAAAGTGGATGAGCATAGCTGCAATTGAGGGCGATTCGACTCATTCGGATTCTCCTCAAAACTGCGCTCCACAACGGCAATAACTTCTTCTCTTCGCTCTGTGCATATTATCCTAGTGTACGTGGTGCGAAAACGATTCATAGTGTTCCGAATAACTTGCTCAGATGGATGATTATGTCGACCGTAAAATGGACGTAGCGCACGATTAAATTTATCGTGAATCGAACCAAGGTTCTTAAAATAAGTTGGCACAAGTTGTAAGCATTTTTTTGGCATTGATCTATTTATTCCAAAATGGTAAAACATGCTAACCACAAGCCAATTTCTATTCGTTAAATTGACAATATGTAGACAATCTGTCTTGCCAGCTTAAAAACCAAACGTCTAAAAAAATACCTTTTATAAATTGGATAGCACAGCGGTACAAGAACTTCAACTTTCGAATGGAACAATCGTTAATCGATGGTTCATCGGCAACAACGGATTTAACGACACAATGGATGAAATATTTGACAATTTTTCATCCTTAAATGTGAAAATCGTACTCTGGTAACATTAGGAGAAGAAAATCTCCATGAGTCATCAAATGATAGTGGTCTTAGGACAATAAGGCCGCCAGTTAAAAAAATATGATCATAGAATCCATAGCATACAAACAAAACAGAATACATAGGGATACTTGGATTTAGCAGCTCGCAACCAAGCTGATAATTTACTGATAGACGGAAGGCTACCTTTCAACGTACTAGATATTAGAGCATTTATGTTAGAGGAGCGGATTGCGTTTCTGACCGCATTCTGAACATTGGCAAAATCAAAGCCGATCCAAATTCACAGAAACAATCTTGTGTACCGAATGTGTATAGATTTTCGGAGTTGGCGTCAATATCAGGGCGAAATTAATAACCCAAGTGCCCTATTTGATGGCATGAAGAATAACGACGAAGCAAGACAGGTAAAAAGTGTTCTCAAGAAAGCAATGGACAACATACTAGGCATAAAACAAAGGAAAGTCTCAGTTCCACACAGAAAGCGATGAAAAACGAATAGCCCGTAATGATCTAAGAGTTCAAGCCCTGAAAAGTACTGAAGAGATTACGAGTATAATATATCAGACCCATTTAACAAATACGGCACTTGGTCTTTGACTAAGATGGAGTAAAATAGATTTCTGGTTTTTGAAAACAAGAGTAATCTATGGTGAACAACCGTACATAATTCATTGGATATACACAGCAATCATCAGACCCATTTTAACTTATGGGGCCCTAGTCTGGTGGACTGCTAGCAGCACAAAAAGCTATATGAACATGCTCAACAAAGTACAAAGGTCAGCCGCTGTTTGTACAACGGGAGCCATGAGAAGCACGCCGCAAGCAGGGTTGGACATGATTCTTCATCTCCTCCCCCTGGATCTATTCATAAAGGGCTACGCTGCAAAGAGCGCTCTCAGACTAAGAGAGTCCTCTCTGTGGAAGCAAGCCAACTATGGACATGCGGCCATACTTAAGATAATAGACGACCTGGGAAGGAAACATTATTTTAGTAGCCTCGCAGCTACGACCGACTATATTCCCCCCCAAAATGACTTCTCTCTCAGTATACTTATCATTTTCCCCGACAGAGAAAGGTGGCTATCAAACACCGTAATCAACGACCATGAGATCACCCTCTTCACCGACGGATCGAAAATGGACACAGGCACTGGAGCCGGGTTCTACTCTGATACCCTCCACAAACAGGAATCATTCAGACTCCCTGATCTGTGCAGCGTGTTTCAAGCAGAAATCCTGGCAATAGAGAAAGCAGCCAAACACCTAAAGGTAGCCGATATCCCACCATCTAATATCACCATCTTCGTAGACAGCCATGCTGCACTGAAGTCAATAGAATCCTGTATAAAGAGATCAAAGGCTGTCAAGAAATGTCGCGACTCACTGAAGTCCATCAGACACCATAAAGTTAAACTCTGCTGGGTCCCGGGCCACAGCTCAATCGCAGGGAACGAAAGAGCAGACGAACTGGCCAGGCAAGGTTCTGAAATGGACATCAGCGAAGCTGACACATCATTGCAACCACCGATCAGCGCATTATACCGGATCACAAACGACATAATCATCAAAGAGGCCAACTCATCGTGGCTTACAAGAAACGACAGCTACACGACAAGATCATCGTGGCCAGAGCTCAATGTCGGAAAAACAACGAAGCTCCTGGCGCTGGACCGTAACCCGATCCGTATGCTCGTCGGAGTGATCACAGGACACTGTCCCATTGGAGCAATGCTCCGGAAATGGGACTCGGGATCCAGCGATCTCTGCCGGAGCTGCGGCGATGAGGAAGAAACTGAGACTATCCAACATCTGCTTTGCCACCGTCCAGCTCTCCAGAATCGACGCCTAGTGTCGCTAGGCCAAAGGTTCTTTACAGAGATTGCGGACGTGGCTAATGCAGATATATCGGATCTTCTAAGATTCATCAAGAGCACGGGGTGGTTTCCTACACCAACGCTTTACGAAACCGAGTGCAGAGTTGGCTTTAAGAATTATATCGTGCACGAAAATTGAGCTCTTGGTCACTTACATAGTAGGCCAAGAACGCGGGTAACCTGAACGGTGGAGATGGGCTTATTATTGAGGAAGTTGAGACCAGGAGGAGGTTTGATTCGTTTACGTGAAAAGGTGATTGATTGGCATTTGGAAATAATAAGCTTCAAGCAATTTTTGGAGCATCAAACAAAAAAGTTCTTGAGATCCGATTGAATAAGGGAAAAATCTTGTTGCGAGGAAATGGTGTCGTCGGCGTACAGTGAGAGGTGGGAATGCTTGGTGACAAACTCAATATCGTTAATCAAGCCATCAGATTTCCTTTGACAAATTGAAAGATGGACATAGGATCGTTTATATGATTGGCTTGCATTTCGCTCAAATGGCGTTCCTAGAGAGAGTTATGAAGCTCGGTAAATCGCAGATAAGTACCAATATAGTTAAAAAAGTCATTAGGGGATTGAGTACGAAGGAAGATTGCCCACAGTTTGTTTCTTTTGTTTCTTAGAGAACAGAGCCTCCGATTATACCAAGTAGGGGTGGTAGATAAATGTTTGGTTCGAAAAAAGGGAACGCAAAAAGAAATAGAATTAAATATTTCTCTGTAGAAAATGGATAATGCGTCATTTATTATAAGGCGGTCAAAATTGAAGGGGTCGCTATTAAGATATTCATTAATTAGGTTGAATTTTTTTTTTATAGGATTTGTGCAGGTTCAAGAGTTTACGCTCTTATGGTGTTTGTTACACAACCTGGACGGGGTGCAGATGGTTTGTGTCGAAGATCTTCGTTCACTACTCTCTGGGGTTGGTTGTCTTTGATATCATTTTTGAAAGATTCGATTGAATTTGTTGCGTTGGTTGTAGTTCGCAGTAAAATGATGGATCATCTGATGGAGCCCATTTAAGAAAAGGAAGATTGAAATCACCAAAGAGAAGGATTCCGCACATCATTTATGCTGTCTTCTTCTTCTTCTTTTCCGGCGTTGTTATGGTCAGAAGTGTAGGACCATAACCTTCCCACTTAACTGCATTCCTACTGGTCCGCTTGTGGGGTCCGCCGGTTTGACCTCAGAAAGTAGAGGCAGGCTTCCCGGTTTGGGATTACTTCATCGCTGAGGCCAATCAAATGCTGGTGTTTTTGCATTTGTTTGCACCAATTGTTTTTCGGCCTGCCTTTTTTTTTTTTTTTTTTTTTTTGTGACACGGGCATGCTCCAGATTTTTTTGTTTGATCTTACTTTTACAACACCGGTGATCTCCAGTCGTGTCAACCCACTGATTTGCATGTACACTTGTGGGGCAGTTTAATGGTGGTATATGTGTCCCTAGGCTCACCTTGGTGTTTTCTAAGACGTGTTCTTGCCTAGACGTGATTTTTGTTTACCTTTGTTTTAGTCGCCTTTTACGACAAGCGAAAGGTATCGCTGGAGGGATATTCTTAACCCGTCCCTGCACGGAAAACATCATTTATGCTGTCAATCGTATTAATGGCGAGTTCATAGGATTCAATAGGTAGCGATGGCAAGATATAAAAGCAGATGACATAGAGTGCTTTACCGGGCAGTACAATCTTGATTGCAACGAAGTCGAGATACAAGGAAGAGGATATTGCAATAAGGGATGAGTCGATTGAGTTAAGGACGGCTATTAAAACGCCACGACAGGGGCAGCTATCGGTAGGTCAGTTGAGATCGTCTTCTGGTAGACGTTAAAATTTGATGGGAACAATTCTTGGTTATTTATGCTAGGGATTAAGTTGGTTTCAGTCAGATCAAAGATTTCGAATGGTAAAGACGGTTGAAAGACTGCTTGGGTTGATCGAAGACATTCTGATAATATAAGATCGGGGGAAGGTTAGCATGAGGGGCAGGAAGAGGATGGAAAATACGGGCGAAAATATCTTTTGTCGCTTTGAGTAGATATATTGTGAGGCTTTTGAAGCTGGCAAAGCCAATAAGGAGACCATTACGCTCGAGTTAGTTTTACCTTCAAAGCAAACCGAGTCTGGTTTATCATGGAGATAAGCCGAACAGAGACGGTTATTTTTTTACGTCTGTTTATCCCTTAGACGAGAGAAAGCTCAGCGGCATTCTGAGGGGGGCAGTTGAAGTAGTTGCTTAGAAGGATTGGAACAATTGGGAGAGAAGTGCAGTTGGCTATAGTGTGAGAGCGCGAATGTGCTGTGGATGTATTAGAAAAGGCGGGGGGTTGTCGAATGGTAGCATTATTGACCTATTTTTCTGGAGACTGTGGTACAGAAACATGATAACCGATTTATTTATAGAAAGAAAAAGGAGGAAAGAAGGCTTTAACACAATATTATTCAAGCTATTTGAGAATGTGCTACTGCAACACCAACTGAAATGTTGGAAATCGGAAGGTTTTCATTGTGTTGTATTTTTATAGAAACTTTATATAGGAACAAAGTCGTGACCTCCTATTTCTTCTATCTTTTAAATGGTTTCATGGGTTGTTGACATACTGTGGCATTCAAGGCCTTCCTCGTCTTTAGCGTCTATAAATTTCGTTGAACTCATTGAAAAATGGACGCATAACGATAGTAGCATCTCTAGCGGTATACGAATTTCTTTCAAATATATTAACTAACATACCTAACGAATAAAAAAATTGTGGGAGTTGAGCAAAATTCCCATTAATTTTTGTACAAGTTTCCTATGTTGAAATCAAGTTATTCCTCCACCATTAGGTTATACAATGACACACCTACGAGTTCTAATTCCAACACCATTGTTCGAAGAAAAGCAACATCTCCGAATTTCAATGAGATTGAACACCTGTCGTTGAGCCATAGTCGTTGGGTTCAACGTCACGTTGTAGTCAATTGATTGCTCCAGTCTCGCACACCACAACCGTTTCATATAACGTTTCCCACAACCCCGCGGGTGTAATGAAATATATCAGCGATTTCTACGACCTCAATTAACCCAACCCAGCTTTAAATGCAAGCTTATAAGCTAAGGATATACTTACAGAGTTATCCATCAAGAGGTGTCATCTTAAATTAATAGCGGAAAGCTTTTTTTTTTTTGTTAAAAATGAAGAGCTTCTATTTTGGTTTTAAGTATTAACTTAAATCTATCGACTAAATTCTTTATAGTTAACGAAAAGGTGTCTTATGATGACCCAAGGCAATACCAACTCTATCAAGCGTCTTTCTGATATATGCACAGTTTTCTGCACTGAATTTTTACTTTTTGAGAATATATGTCTGATCGATCTTGGAAACTTTCTAGTTTTTACTTATTAAAGTCATCGCGATGATAACTGAATGATTCAATAATGACGCGAAATATAAAATGACACCTCTTATTGGATGGCCCTTTTTAAAAGCTTTACTGGTTCTGGAATGTCGTTCACCATTGTTTCACGAATCATTTTCGATTTAAAAATGTTTATTAATACCCAACAAGCAAGCTATCTGTCTTAAACCTGTGACTTCAACGATTTTACCAACATTTAATTACAATTGAAACGCTTTAATTACAAGCTTCCAATCCAAGTGCTTAACAACGACAACCACTCGCGAAATGTGAAAGTTAATATTTCAATTTGTATACCCGTACGAGGTGGCCCATAGCTTAAGGGAGCCAATTCACGTTGTTCATTCCCCGAGAACCGCTCCGTAAAACCGCATTTGTCTACGGTCTGCTTAACCATACATTGTCGTATCGAACCAACGCCACCCGATTGCAGCACATGTATCGGCAACTCGAACCACATGGAAAACCTCGAACAGCAAATTTAGGGATAATAACTTTAGTCCGAGAGCCAGTCGACCACAAGTTGTAAATATTTTAAGGAGGATTGTAATTTCTAACTGAAAGTAGGTATTTCTGTTCCAGTTCCGGTCGCTGTTTTTGTTCTGTGTTGGCACTATAGCTCTCGAGTGGGTCTGGATGAATGGCGAAATAGGGTACAAGGGGATGGGATTTCAAATGCTCTTGTTGGCTATTCGGTCGTGCTAGATACTTTGTGTATGAGTTGCGAACGGCATTAGCAAAACAACATTTCGCACGATAGGATTTGAAACTGCTCTATTGTCCCATTGTTTCCTTCCAACTCTATTGCGAACAAAAAAAAAAAACTTTTGTTTCTATCCCCAGCTTCAAGGACATCAAAAGTCACATCAATTCGATGCGCCATTCCTTACCCGTAGATATTCGCATTTGTCTCTCCATTCCATTCAAGTTGTGCGCGTTATTCGTTTTGTGCTCGTCGTCGACGACACACCATTGCCGTTGTCATTGTCGTTGCCGATGTCCTTGTCGCCCTCCAATTTTTCTACTCTATTCCTTTATTTTTACTGCTGCTAATCTTTAAGGAATTTTATTACACCTTAGGGTGTGCTCAAACGAAGGCAAATACGAGTACCTCTTCTACCACCCACATAAAGACCCGTTGCCGTCGGTTGCGTACTGAAGGGATGTATCCGAGCGTTTGTGGGTGGATAAGGGGCGACCGAAAAGGTTCCTTGTTATCGCAAACGTTGCACAAATTTTCCAATTTCCCTTTCGGCTCCTCACCCTACTCCTCACATTACGTTATAGCGTGTGTGTGTATTCGAAGGCAGCGTTTCCACCATTTTATTTTCTATTGATTCTATCATGACAGATAACTGCTAGGTGGTTCATGACGCGCTGGTTCTGTTTTTGCCAGGTCCACGGGTGTAGTCGTATATTTAAAATGCTATTCGGGTGTACGGATGAGCATTGCGGCTAGTGTTCAATGACACGGGATGCGCGTTAGGGGAGCAATTCACACAAAATATTGTCAACATTTCCCCCACAACCCCACCGACGACTCGTGTTACGACCTTGCATTATGATTTTGTGTTATCGCATGCAACCGATAGCTAATTCAATGGTTTGGAGATTCGGGCTTTATAGCAAGTTTATGGCACTCTTCAAGTAAGCCGAACTATTGTTGGAATGCAAGTCATTTGCATCTCTACGAACCCAGGGACCAATGCGAATGACTCACTGAAATGGAAAACTTTCCTATTCACAAGGATTTGTTTTGACTTGGAACAGTTATTGGCCCATTCGGACTTGTAAGATACGTATGAGGTCCCGAGGGGAGGAAAGTATTATGTCCTTGTTGATTCTTGGTAATGATTTGAATTTATTAGGTGATTCCTATTCGACAAGGAGAATAACTAAAGCTGTTAGGGGCCATAACCATAAGTTCCTGACTTGGGGGTTGACACAAGAAGTTTTTCGATTTGTATAGCAAGAGATATTATTTACATGAATCGATGCATGCATACCCATTCGGATCGTTGGGATTTAACTCTCCAGAGGGCTGGGGTAGGTTATTTGAGTTGCTAACCAACTTTTACCAACTACCTTCGATGATTTATCCTCAGGTAATAGGTTTTTCTTAAGCAACCATTGGACCGAATATGAATTTTGAATTGAAGAACTTAGAACAAATCAACGACTCCGGCGCAAGTACGATATTTCTACTATTGAAGGATCGCATGAAGGGGAAAGCTCTTTTTTAGTCAAATGTAATCAAGAGCTAGTCCTACGAGGGTCCGATAAGTACTTAACCTCGCCGCCAGTATCGCAAGAGCAACTTACTATCATGTAGTACATTCTAGTAGACGGCTACTGTCGAAATTTCAGCCGGATCGGACTGGTAGTTTTGTTTTGACCGCGTGTGGAAGCAGGAGTATCCGCGGATTTTAGAAAAATTTAAAAAGAGCAAAAAGAGCGGTCGGTGATTCGATTCTTGTTTTTGGAAGGGAAATCGCGCAGCGAAATCAAAGAGCGTTTAGATGCTGTGTACGGTGACTCCACTCCTTCGATGGCGACCATCAAAAATTGGTTTAATGAGTTTCAACGTGGTCGCACGTCGGTTTTTGATGAGCCACGTCCAGGTGCCCCGAAAACGGCTACCACGGAGGATAACGTGACAAAAATCCACGATCTCGTATCGGCATACCGCCGATAGGTGCGCGAGATAGCTGAGACAGTAGGCATTTGAAAAGATCGCGTGGGTCATATCGTTCATGAAATTTTGGACATGAGAAAGCTGTCGGCGCGATATGTGCCGCGTTTTTTTTTTTTTTTTTTTTTTGTTGGAGGCTTCTGCTATCTGTTGGAGCACTCAGACACAAATACTGGTCCATTGTACTGCCAGACAGACACCTTAGATGGCGTTGGAGCTCATGTGGAGCCAGAGCCAAGCTTCTTTTTACTCACTTATGTTGTGTGCGATTTGTTTTTTCACATAAGTGAACGGAACCTAAAGCTTAATGGCGATTCCGAACGGCGAGAGCCGAGAAGCTTTTTCATGGCAAGTATACAACGCGGGGTTTTGCCAGTACCCCGCCGAGGCGGCCGACACACTATCCACTGCGCCACGGCGCTCCCTATGCCTATGCCGCGTTTACTCACTCCGGAAAACAAGCGCAACCGTGAGACCACTTCAGAACAGTGTTTGACGGTCTTTAAGCGCAATCCGAAGGAGTTTCTGTGTCGTTTCGTGACAGTCGATGAAACATGGATCCACTGGTACACACCAGAGACCAAGGAACAGTCGAAACAGTGGACTTCACCCGGCGAACGTACTCCGAAGAAGGCGCCGAATGTCACATCGGCCGTAAAGGTGATGGGTACCGTTTTCTGGGATTCACAAGTTGTGATCCACATCGACTACCTAGAGAAGGGCAAAACAGTCACAGGGCTGTACTATGCCAAATTATTGGGCCGATTCGACGCCGAATAGAAGAAAAAAGGGCCCCACTTGGCGAAGAAAAAAGTGCTCTTCCACCATGATAACGCACCGGCTCACACCTCCTCCCTCGCCACGACCAAATTGGTCGAATTGGGCTACGAACTGCTGCCCCATCCACCGTATTCTCCAGATTAGGCCCCGTGCGTCTTCTTTTTGTTTCCAAACTTGAAAAAGTCACTCGCCGGGCAGAAATTTCAGTCGAAGGAGGAGGTCAAGAAATATAGTTAGACTTAGATTGGTAGCCTGGCCCTCAGTTGGCGTCAGTTTTTAAATAATTTGACGAAAACTTTTAATTTAGATAAATGTACTATAAAACTTCCGTTGACTTTTCACCTTACATTTACTGTCATCATATACAATTTTACAACCAATAATATTACAATTTCTCATTTCTAAACTTTTCTTCTTCTTTTATTTTTGAATTTTATTCCAACTTTGTGTTAAGTATAAGAAAAAGTGATTTAACAAAAACTGAAAAAGGATCATTTGCAACATGCCTATACTATCGGGGAAAAAAATCTTCTCAACTAATTCAGGATATAAAATCAATCGACAAAATCATTTCAAAGACAACATTTTCGAAAAGCTGAAGATTAGTGAAAATTTGTTCTGTGAATTTTAAAAAATATGGGTAGTTACCTGATTTCGTTCATGCGTCAATGAATTTAAAAACCGCCTCGGATATAACGTTATATCGTAGCTTGGATAACTTGATCAGATGCCCTCTTTTTTGTTGTCAGCCTTGCAATTCATAAATTCTTCAGTGTATTTAATGTATGTATTTATATTGTGGCCGAAGAATGACTTCTCGGTAACTACTAGGGAGACCATAATACATTAAGTTCACTTATAAAGAGCTATCTCCTGAGGAGATGTCAAGGGCGGCAGGCGGAATGAAGCAATATCCTCGAAATTGCGCGGCGAAGAAGCTTTAGCTAATCTCGGCATTGCTTTCCGAATTCAACACATTGCTACCCCCGGATGGCATTAGGAATTGCCGACCAGGGTTTCAGAACTGAGTTATAACCAAATAAATCCAATTCTTCTCTCCGAAGAGTCTTGTATTCCTTTCAGAGTATCCTAGACATAAATGAATGCCAGTGACACCTGCCTTTATTCATTAAATAAAAGGTACTCTATCTGTCATATCCCCACACCTGTTATCCTTTTTACTCTACCTAAATATTTAGTTCATGAACTTTTCCCTAATACTAGAGTCTGAAATATAATCCCATTACACAAGACAGATGAAGGCAAACAGTAGTACATCAGCTCAGTCACGGATAAAATCTCGAAAGTTATTCGTTCATTTAGCATATACCTAGCACCGCACTATCGCTCATCCATGCAGGGAACAACTCTTTCTGGGCTAATTAAAACCCCATGATTACAACGAAATCGTCTTCCATCCCATTGTACTAATGTGTATCATTGTGAAAAATCACCACCGCACACACATGTCATAGGGAGCGCACGTCACATTCCCAAACACTAAGAGGCAATCCTAGAAAATGCAATTAAAGACAATTATCTGGAATTAACATACCCCCTTCGAGATGTTTGCCATCACGTGCACATTCAGGTTGCTGTAAGTGCGCCTAAGCCTTTTACGGATCCCTTTAGCTTCATGAAACCCTACCGTCGGGATGGTGTGCTCTACCAAAGTGTGAACGTGTCTCCAAGCCGAATGACAATTCCTTTTTTTTCTCCATCTTCCATTTCCATTTTCCCCGTTTTCTTGATTCTTTTCCCCCCTCCTTCTCTTATCGTATCAGGAATGCCCAGCTTGTACAATATAAGTTCCATGTAAAAGGCAATGAGGGTGAGTTCGTTGAAGGCAGTCAGACTTCGGGATAGTTACGAACTAGGAAATGGCTTAATGGAGCGGTAATATTTGGAATGCGTTGATGGGTGTCGAACCCGTTGCTTAAGCCAACACCATGACAATAGGATTGCCATCGCCGTTAATTTCACCGGTTCAATAATGGTGAATTAATTCAACCCCTAAGGTGCGACGATAGAGATTACGAGTTAAATGAAATTTGCGCGAAACAAGCAGGAGGAGTGGGATAGAATCAATTTAACCAATAAAATTCCAAAACATCCGCGCGAGTTTCAAGATGTTCTAAAATGTCCCCACCGAAGAGTAACAGCAGTGACAAGATGAAGATGAAGAATAAAAGCCAAAAGGTCAACCAAAATCAAAGGAGCGAAAACGCCTTAAATATATTTGAATAGTGAAAATCCATTACAGAGATCAATGGAAAAGCAGTCGAGCAGGTGATTGAGCATGCATTTTGCAAGTCGATGCAAGAAGGTGGCTTCTGATTTATTCCGACTCCTTTTGTTCTTCGTCTATCTGCATTTTTATGCTTAATATCCTTACAGAATATTTTTCATTTTTAACTGCTCATTTAAATAATTCGTGGGACGCACTCGGTCGGAATAAGTGAACGAAGAGATTATTTTTACGGATGGCTGTTCGCTGGCTTGGATATTATTGAATTTATGGTTTTTGATCTGGGAATCTCTCTTTGAATCTAGACCTTGGAGGAATTGAAATAAATACCGTGAAGATAGATGAATAATAGTAAGAAGATAGTATTCGAGCGAAAGAAATCCGTGCTGACAACTATCTAAGGAGTGGAAGACAAGGGCAACGTCTTTTTGAAATACCGACTTGGCTCTTGAGCACTGAAAAGAATTCGTGAAGAGAAAACTGTTTAAATGCTCGTTTTCATGGAAAGTGAGTGAAGCTCGTGGGTAATAGGTTTCTGCCTGAGGTTTATATTTGTTGAATAAAAAACTATAATTCTACGTAGTACAAAATAGTAGATCCTTGATTTGAAATCTTGGCAACATTATTTTCTATTTATCTTACTTGACCTGTCACGAATATTGCTAATGAAAAAACTGGAAAAATATTGCACCTGAGTATTAAAAGAAGGTATTTAGCGATTGCCTTAGGTTAACTTACTTCGACAGTAGCTGGTCATGACAATGCCAATATTGAAACCCGTCCGATTTCGAAATTCCGCACATGCCGTGTGTTTACAGGCATCGGCTTGTCTATTAAACTCTCAAATAAATGCTTAGAAAAAATAATTAAAAATAGGGTCGTTGAAATCGACGATATTTTTTCAAAGGAGCTCACGGTATTTTCCTTCCAGCTCAGGGTAGACAACTCGATACCATCGTAGTTTGTGACGTATTCTTCGTACGATCCTCTTTCAACCGACTTTGCCATCACCTGTTGTTTTGTCGAGAGCTTGCAATTTTTCCCGAGACGGTTTCTTTGTACTGTTCCCAAGCACAAAATTCCTTCCTTGGCCATATAATACATGAGTGGCAATGGGTTGTACAATAGAAGTTGTCAAAATAAACAATGTGGTTCACTCCTCTTACTGATCGCTCCAACATTCGTCTCATCGTCCATCATAGGATCGCTATCCTTGCCTGAGCAGATAATGATCTTGTAAGCATATCCCTTCAGTGAGCACAACATAAACAATTTGAAACCCCACTTATGTGGTTTCAAGGGCAAATATTGTTTTATAAAATGCCCAATTATTGTTGCGCACATTTGTTCATCTATGGAGAGTCGCTGATCCATCGGGATGCTAGCGAATCTCTTATTCAGGTGATCTATTACCGGACCAAGTTTATGGAGCCTGTCATGATTGGGATCGTCTACCGGCCTGTGCATGTCATTGTCATTCAAATGAAGAATCCGCTTTATCTTTTCAAAGCGGTTGACTGGCATGGATTCTTTTATGGCCTGAAAGCCATGTTTAGTATTCCAATATGACCGAACACTGTATTTTTTCATCATCATATTCAAGAGATTTTTTTTCCATCTTAGCCGTTGCATGTCTAAGGGCTTTATCATTTATCATTTATTTCTGGCAGAGCGTCCTCATCTTTTCCAGAGCAGACGTTCTCGATATCAGTGCCAATCTCCTCATTTTCGTGTTCATCATCCAGAAGTCCCTCCAGCTGCTCACAAGTCAGCAATTTCCCAAGGTCGTCTTCATCTACCTCGTCACCATCCTCTGATAAATACCCATTTTCGAGATCCTCTAGGTAGCTTGCAATATTCCTGTCATGAATATGTCTTCGAGCCATTCTATGTATATCAAAAAAAGCAAAAGGTTCAAACCCGCAACCAAGCTAAATAGAGTTGAAAACAATTGTGGAAATATTTTTCAAATGTAAAAAAATTAAAATAAAAGTACACCCACCCGCTTGAGATTTACCTTCGATTATGATCTATTTTGACCTTCTACTCGTCCTATTATATAAAATTTTTTAAACCGATCCTATCTTTTCCTTTCATACATTTATACCTGCATATATGTATAAGGGATCAGCACACCCTAAATGTTCAATTTGCATGTTTTTATTTGTTTATACGGGTGTTTATGATTTTTTATATGGACTACGAGGGTGGTCCGATAAATACTTAGCCTCACCGCCAGATGGCGCCAATATCGCAAGAGCTACTATCGCGTAGTACATTCTAGTAGACGGCTACTGTCGAAATTTCAGCCATAGCTGTCTCATAGTTTTGTTTTGACCGCGTGTGGAAGCGGGAGTGTGCGCGGATTTCAGAAAAATGGAAAAAGAGCAATATCAGTCGGTGATTCGATTCTTGTTTTTGGAAGGGATTTCGCACAGCGAAATCAAAGAGCGTTTGGATGCTGTATACGGTGACTCTTCTCCTTCAATGGCGACCATCAAAAATAGGTTTAACGAGTTTCAACGTGGTCACACGTCAGTTTTTGATGAGCCACGTCCAGGTGCCCCGAAAACGGCTGACTCGTATTGGCAGACCGCCGATTGAAGGTGCGCGAGATAGCTGAGACAGTAGGCATGTCAAAATATCGCGTGGGTCATATCCTGCATGAAATTTTGGGCATAAGAAAGCTGTCGGCGCGACGGGTGCCGCGTTTGCTCACTCCGGACAACAAGCGCAACCGTGAGACCACGTCAGAGCAGTGTTTGACGCTGTTTAAGCGCAATCCGAAGGAGTTTCTGCGTCGTTTTGTGACAGTCGACGAAACATGGATCCACTGGTACACACCAAAGACCAAGGAACAGTCACTCGCCGGGCAGAAATTTCAGTCGAATAAGGAGGACATCGCCGCCACGGAGGCCTACTTTGCAGACCTCGAGAAAACCTATTTTTCAGACAGGTTAAAGAAGTTGGAGCATCGCTGGGTCAAGTGTATCGCCATTGCTCCAAAATTGTTGTTTTTCTTTTGTAGGCTAAGTACTTATCGGACCACCCTCGTACATATATATTTATTTCTGGTGGACCGCCTTAAGCCAAACCATAAACGATTTTGTAAACCAAAATATTTAAAAGTAAATAAAAAGTCAATAAACTAACTAACTATATATTTATTTTCCGTTTCCTGTTTCCCCTTTATGTGCATTGATAACACATCTACGTCTTGTTCATGAACAACAACTTGAAAGGAGTATAAATGCGTGGAGTATCATTTTTGATACATACAAAAAACCACTTATTTATCATAACAAAAATCCGATGTATTTAGATGGTGAAAATACTAACCTTTGTTGATTTTATTTTTTGAACACAATTTTTGCAAAAATGTATTTTATAACAAAAAAAGAAAACTTTCGATTTCACTATATTTCAAAATTGTCGGCTATAAATTAACGAAATCAAAGACACTACTGATAACGGATCCATCATGATTTTTTTTACTTTGATTTGGTTAAGAAACTATTGTTCTATCGTATAATAAATACCGATTGTTGCTAATCAAAACAAAAACATTTTTAGAGCGAATAAAAAATGTTGTATCATTTTTGAAACAAGATGCATTTAAGGGTTATACTATACTCTATACAAACAAGCTTCTTCGGGTATTCAAAGAGAGTGTACAATTAACTTGTGCCGATGATATAGCAATAGTGGTGTGTTGAAGTTCTTATACAGAACAACACTTTCTGTTAACGCAGGAGGAGGCTGTTACAGTAAGAGTTTTATTTGGCAGTGAAATAATGCCATGATCTGATCAGAGGCCCTTGAACTGCAACTTGCAACTTAACAGCAAATCAAATACAGGAATGTTATCTGCAATAGCTTAACCAGTTCACTGATCAATATAATGAATAGCTACAAATATCTTGGAGTCGCCATCGACAGGAATTTTTTTTGTCTGACAAACATATAAAAAAGTTGCACATGAGCCTCAAAGGAACTATGTATATACGCGCTAACCCATTTACGGCATAATGCCACAACGTTGTTGCTATAACAGCAGAGTGCACCATGAGTTTATGTGACAAAGACCATCGATGTGGCTTGCCTATACGGAGAAAACATTTGAGTTGTTGGCGAAACAATTCATTGCCTTTGCTTATTTTACTAAGCACACTTGTTAGCTTATTCGTAAATATCATATTTAACCAAAAACAACGCTGTTAAGATGTATTAGCCTCAATATAAAAAAATCAAAGAGAGGTCGTTTCGCAATCAGAGACGAATTTAAAAAAACTTCGCACAGAGAGCTAGATGCCTGCGTGAGTCTAGCCTTTCAGAACTGCTTCGCATATTTAAAAAAAGAAGCTGCAAAGTTTGTTGTATGTAATGCCTATTTTGATGGTAGTAACAGTGATGTGTGCGAATAAATAAAATTCTTTGCAAAAATCGAAAATTCCTTTTAATTTTTGAACGCACTTACAATAGTACAGGGTGTTTTAGAACCGGGATCTATAGTTGAATAAGGCTACAAAAGTCTGAAGGTCACGACCCCCTCAATAGCTTACACGGCAGCACTTAAGTGCGGTAATTTAACACTTCAAATATCACTCTGTAACTGTTGAGGCATATATTCAATGGACTCATATTGTTAACACCAGCTAACTCCAGTCACGCTTCCTTTAAAGTGCCCAAATGGATTCTTACGAATCCAAGAAAAGAAAGTTTACTCAAAGAAGAAAAAAAACAATCAAAACAAAAAAACTGGAGTCAAAAACATCACCACAATCATAAAAATTAATGACGCTTAACACAATGGAATGCAAGCACACAAAAACAGGAAGTCGAACACTCACCATTCCTTCCTCCACCATACTAGCGTCTACGAGTACTAAGGTGAACAACAACGTTTTTAGATCATCATTACCAGCAGCAGCAACGTCGTGTACATACATTTATACACCGGGCCGAGATGGACGAAACGGAAAACTAAAAGTCAGGCATTAGCCACGAGTAGCTTTTCGGGGAACCAACGAAGCATGTCCCTAATGAGAAATATCGCCTTCGGTTTCGAGCCATTTAATGCTGACCCATATCATGGCGAGCCGAAAAGGCAATATGCGAATCCGCCTCATTTCGGATTTCTCCGAATTCTTTTTCTCTTCGATTTGGTTTTTGGATGCTCGTATTCGTGTTGTTGCTTTCGTTTTTGGTTCATGTTTATATGGGTCAGGCAGTTCGGCGCTGGGAGCAAAGCGCTTTGTTACGGGTAGTGGTGCAGCGATTAAGGTAACAGCAAATAAGGACATTTAGTTCCAGCCGTAAAGTAATTAGAGCCGTAATTGGAATAGGCGCCACTCGTAATCGGTGTCGACCTTAATTTTGCGGCCGAAGGTGTAAAACAGAAGAAAGTTGGGTTTAATTAGACATACTTAGGTATTCGCATTGTATAGAGCTGGTGCCGCTGATGGAATGGGCATGTCAATGAACTCGCGAGGGTTTCCGATACTTTCCACAATGAACTGTGATCGCATTGTGTCTGGCAGAAAGTTGCAATCATCTGAATTGGATGGCGGGGAGAGGGTACAGAGCAATATAGCACCACTCGAGAGTGCATTTCCATGCACTGTTACAGGATAATTAATAGCTGTGCAAGCCCCTACCCCCGGGCTCAAATGGGTCCATCCAAACAAGTAATGAGTATCTGCAATCTGTAATTGAAACATAACAAGTCGAAATAAATTGTACATCTGTTCCGATGTGAATGTGAATTACCTGCATTCACCTTACTGTAGCTAGGCATAGATGCTTCTGTAGCGTTACGTGCATGACATCCTGTGGCGCAGGAATGCAGTCGAGTAAAAGAAATGAAATCCCAACAGCATCCTCAACCATTTGCGCCTGCCACTACTGTCGTCATTATCGTCATCATGCCGATAACTAAGGTATTATCGATATCAACATCCCCAGCGTCATGCATATCCACCTCGACACCGGCCTGGAAGCTTTCAATTATACGAAGTTTTGAAATTAAAATTTTAATTACAGTTCACTGGACGCTGCGACTAATTAACTGTGTAGGTGTACATACATACTGGTATACGCTACCGGCTACGATAATTACAATCGTATCCATCTCGTACCAATTGCAATTCCAACATCAATTCCAGCAATACTGGCTGCAATTACGATGCTCAATCAACTGAATGCGGATACCCTTGCATGCACATCTGCGGCGTACTGACATGGTTATCCATCGCCTGGCTTCGACGGTGTTGATGTCGACGATGAGCAACAAACTTCAAAATGCTACACAGACTCCTTCCATATCAATGGCTGCAGTCATGCCCTTTTCATTTTTCTACAAGATACATTGCAGGAGAGTAAAGACCACGCTGCACACTGGATTGCCATCGAATGTTGTTTTTTTATTTTTTATTTTTTTAATTACACTTTTTTTATTTAACATACTACCGCATCACTGTATCCTGGCATTTGTGGCGAGTCAGCAAGCTTGTGTATTGACGGTAATTGAATTAATTTTTATGAGATATGATTGGAAAAAGCTCGATGTTTGTTAGTGGTTCCGGACATAAAGTTTTTATTTTATTTAGTTGCATTTTCACTTTAACGTTTTTCTCTGTAATTTTTTTTATGAGCGATTTCGCGGCTGAAATTTGGTATTCGGAAGACGTGAATTGGTTAAGTACGGGTTTCATATTTCCCGGACACGCCATTACGACTGAAGTAAAGTTAGCGCATTTTTCCGCGTTTTAAAATTTTGATGTTTTTATAACTTCTGTATAAAGAGCGTTGTGAACATAAAAAAATATTTGGCAAGTATCTGGCAAGTCGACAAATAGGTAAAGCAAAGAATGTGGAGACTGGAATCTGATTAAAGAATTCGAGCTTCACATGTTGGTGTTAGGTCGAGTCGAGATGGGGGAAGCAAGTCTGAAGGAGATGGGCGTGGGGGAAATGCCCAAAATGTCTTCTTCATTTGGGTACATAGGAAATGTGAGCAAACAAATTGTGTGGACGTTGGGAGTCAATTATTTTCATTGACCTAGTTCAATATGATTGATGATTGATTTTGACATATGCCAGGTAAAGTCTTTGGCAATTTTGGCCGTGGAATCGCTTACTACGTAGAAACCCATTTTTGTCATTGAAACTTATCACGAAAATAGGCGATCTGTAAACAAGATGAGATTAGTTCGCTACAGATCCAAGCTACAATTCCAGGTCTTCTACATTGAATTTTGTAAACTTTTACCTGGATTTGTCCAAACGGACACACAGGATAGCATTTGCGTAAGTCTTCTCTGTTCCAGCTTTGCAAGATAGAATACTAAGACGTACACGCATTTTTGTTTCATGCTCATAATCCGTCCCATAAATTCTGTCATGCACAGCCACATCCGGTTCTCAATGTCTCAATCAATCGTTTATTCGCGAATTTAAGTTAGTGAACAAAAAAAAAAAAAACAATCAACTCCTAAAAATAGACAACAATAATACTGGCGGTTGGTGAATTGGGTTTAGTCATCATTGCGGTTCATGTATTTGATGGGATATATAATAATATTAAATGGCAGATGAATATGTTTATAATTCACATTCACTTCACGCAATTTTACAGATATATGGTATATGCTTACAGGCGGAAAGTTTTTGCATAAACCTTCTCTGCTCCAGCCTTGCAAGACTAAAATCAGAGTTCGCAAAATTCGTAAGTTTTTCAATCAACATATTGACACTAGTGAGCTCGGAATTTGTGTAATGAAGCGCGTTAAAGAAAGAAACTCACCACTGTGAGTGAGCGCATCTCAATACGCTTCTCTTGCATTACTGAATATGTTCGACTATTAAAAAGTCTCTTAGGTAAGATTCGATTTTAGTTGTCAATACAGTCTCTTTCAAGATTCCTTCCAATGCTTCTCTTTATTGTTTGTAAAACAATTTACCTTCGGACCCAAAATCCCATCGGCAATTACGTCTTCATTGAAACCGAATTTCCTTTCCTGTAGTAGTCCCTTCATTTTTTTTTCTTCCTCATTTGGGGTCGTTTTTCGCAATTTTTCACTTCAAATCTATTGATTACGCCATACGTAATCCAAGATTTGACTAGCTGACACTTACATTTTTGATCACTTTTAATTCCTTTGCCGTCCGTTCAGTTGACTGCCGACGGGACTCTGGAGTGAAGTGATGGATCCGTGTTCCATATATTATCAGATACTGCTTTCAAACGCATTGTAACAGCTCCAAACAGCACATTTTGAACAGAACTTTCTCATGCTCAGATGATAAACGCAGAACCCTTCGCCCAACTTCAATTTACGATAAAACATTTTGTAGACCTCTTTCAAGGCTTCCAAAACAGTCGGTTTTGGGTGATCAGAGCATGTAAATGACTTCTCTACGGTATTTTCTAACTATAAAGGAGTATTTTATCAACACGCAAAATTCAAATTTCGAATTGTTCGAAGGATTAAGATTTATAGGCAACGATAATGGCGAGCTCGTTTGGACAACGAAAGAGCTGCATCCCAATGGGGGAGCGAACATGTGCGAACAACATTGGAAAACACACAGCACTAAATCATGGTAATTCCAAGAAATGATCGCCCAACTATTCGTAGATTTTAAAAAGACAAATGGCTCTATAAACCGATCGAAAATATATCAAGTCTTAGTAAGGCTGGGAATCCGGAAAAAGTTGGTGGAAAAACTGGCGCAAGTATGCCTAAAGGGAAACAAAGGAAGAGTTAAATGCGAAAAGCCTTGTCTGAAATATTTGAGATACGTGAAGGATTAAAACAATGAGTCGTCTTGTCACCACTTCATTCAGACGTCATTAAATTCTTTCAGGAAAACGGTTGGAGAATGACTTTAGCTTACGCTGACTATCTGGAATTTCTTGGAGATAGTTAGGAAACAGTTAAGAGAAATGTAAAAAATCTAATAATAGCAGACATGAATGTAAGTTTAGAAGTAGTGATTTGTAGGCCGTTTGGTTTTCCAGTGTTTATTTTTGACAGTATACGCGTGATCTGCGACATGTGTCAAAAAATATCAAACTTTGTGTGCTGCGAAAAACGTTTTTCGCACAACTCGATGCGTATATTACCGAAGTCATTATCGACTTATTGAGCAAGCACTACAAGACAAGAGACGAACTTTGGCACCAATTTCACGCTATTGGACATCGGTTCACCCATCTGTATGTGTAAAATGCGTACAGAGAAAATTATTGCTGCTGTATCCGCCAGTCTTAGGGAAAAGACTTGTGCAGTTGTAGAGG
This sequence comes from Merodon equestris, assembly GCA_958301585.1. Lineage (NCBI taxonomy): Eukaryota > Metazoa > Arthropoda > Insecta > Diptera > Syrphidae > Merodon > Merodon equestris. Next base: position 38,642,365 of record OY284416.1, on the reverse strand, counting down.
AATTTACGCAGGGATTTTGATCTAAAACCTTACAAAATACAGATCGTGCAAGAATTGAAGCGAAAACACATGTTGAATTTAGGGTAAGTGGGTCGTAGAAAAACCGGACCGATAAATTTGCCTATTAGATTGCCCGATTCACCCATTCAGACTACTTTTTATGGGGATACCTTAAATCAAATCAAACATGCACTATATGAACACTTTGAGATAGTGCGTAAATTTAAATGTCTGGGAACCGTATTGACGGATAAAAACGACATAAGGATCGAAATAAATAAAATGCTGTATATGGCAGCTCATGTTTCTTCGCGATAAAGGAACTATTTAAAAAACTCTTTTGTCCCGTAGGACCAAAATCTAGATTTATAAGACCATAATAATGTCACTGACACTTTAAGAATGTGAAATTTGATCTCTGACTAAGAAGAAGGTTTGAGGTTCGAAGTTTGAACACAGGATCTTAAAGATAATCGATGGTGGAAAACGGGACAGAGAAATAGGCGAGGGCTAAAACAACACAATTAAGAACTCGAGGAACTTGGATCAGTGCCAAGCATTGCTCGAGTAATGAAACTGCGAAGACCAAGATGGGCAGGACACGTAAAATGAATGGACAATGAACGAACAATCAATTGAATAATGAGTGGAAAACTCGTAGGAAAAGTCCGCCAGAAAGGTCTCACCCTAGACATCAATATGGACCAAAAGTGATGAAACAGAACAACAATAAATGGAAGGAAGAAGATGAAGGCTTGTCAGCGAGGCTCTGAGCTTCCGAGTTCGTAATTGCAGGTTATAGTAATAATAACAATCGTTTGAAAGTTATTGGTATCAAATCATATGGATTTGTTAGTAGGGGGTCCCATCCTACGAACTTATGATGATGTCTTGCTTTGTCCGAATTATACAAATATTGACAAACTGGGACCATCTACGACGTTGCAAATAGTTGTTGAAACGGAAAGAAAATCTAAATATACTAAAGAGCTACCACCCCCCAACATGCGGCCACTTCACGGGAACACCCGTTGACCTAGATAGCTGAGGTTTGGGGTGTAGGTAGGTCTGACCCCAGAGGGTGGCATAAAGGAGTGAAAGTTCAGCTGACTCCACCCCTCAAGAATAAAGGTGCCATCTAAATATACTGTTTTTTTTAACTTGCACATGATCACACAAATGGTCCAGCGATTTACACAAGTCGAGTTTAAGTTAAACTGGGGATTAAATCAAGGGGGTCCAAGCTTTCCTTAGCCAATTTTTGGACGATTTCCTCTGTTTATAATTTTCGAAAAACGCCATAAAACACGTAAAAAGTAGGAGGAATATGTGTTCTATGAAAGAAAGAAACTTCGCCCTTTGTTGCTCGTGATTACGCCAAGGATAATCTTAAGTAGATTAGATGAACCTTGTGAGAAAATGAGGTCAAAATTAACATATTGTTGCTATAAAAGGTCAATAAAATGACAAAAATTGTCGTTCCTATTTCATTTTCATCATTTTTGATCATCACAACCACTACCATCATCATCATCATGTGCTTCAACGTTGAGTTTCCGGAAGCAACCTAGAAGGCAACGCTCCTGTTTATTGGTGTGATGAGTATGAAGTTGAGCGTATCATCAAACACCGTGTCGAGGATGGCCAACGCTACTTCTTGATGAAATGGACCAACTACGCTGCCAAGGATGGGAGCCAGAGGGCAACCTAAATCGTTGCCAATAGACCCTGGAGGATTATTGGGCCAAGTATGCACAGACGCAAAATAGGACCCAGGAAATGGCCGCTAGGAAGCAAGTAAAAAAGGAAGAAGTGGCTTCCCGTCAAGCAAACAAGTGCAAATCACCCACTGAAGTCAATAGACCGGAAGTTGACTAATCAACAATCAATCTGCCTGTGGCCAAATATCTGCGATTTCTTGGTATTGATTTCATTTTTAGCTTTCTATCCATAAACTTTTCGTAATTAAAAGTACATTTTGTTAATGGAAATTTTTTTCGACAGGGTACTAGTTTGTCACTAAATTTGAAATTTTCCGACACAACACACTTTTTAGGATGGACCGGTGCTTGAATTATCAAAATCAGAAACGACAACAATGCATTCTGAAAAAGTGGTGCAGATTATGGAATGACAGTGAGACTGGACTGTACTTTTTGAAGATGAAGCTTCAGAGGTAGTTGGGAAACGTTGTCGCTGTTGACCGAATATTTCTCCCCAAAATTCAATGAAGTTGATCTGGACGAACTCTATTTTCAAAAGTATAGCGCTACCGCCTATCAATCAATCAATCGAAGATCGCAGGAGAAGTTGATTAGCCTTCGAGGCTTATATGATTTGACACGTCTGTTAAATTATTTGAAGGGTAAGGTCTGTTCCAATAATCCGGAAACAGTTAGGGGCCTTACCATTCAGATTGAAATTATAGCTATCTTTCAACTTGATCAACCATGATCATTTTTGCCTTCGCCTACAATAGTAGCCGTGAGTTTTAAATGAATGTCATTGGATTCCTTTAAAGATTGCCAATATAATTTGTTCAGATTCGATACCTCACGGGTACGACGAAATAGCTATCAATAGTGTCTTGACGAAAATTGATTTAATGTTAACTGGGAGACAGTTTCCAAAATAGTATACGAAAGATGCGGTAAGCTCTACCTGTTAGTCTTAGCGCTGAGGAATCGAAAATGAAGGAAGATTTAAATTTATTTCCAGAAAGACTTCATGTGTATAGAATGCTTTAGACAAGACGTACCAACGATATCACATGGTTCTTTTCAATTTTTCAGCGAAAGTCTTCAACAATCACCAGTAGCGCGAAGGTGCAGCTGTGTTGTCGCCTGAAACCTGACTAAAACGTTTAAAGGAGCTTAGCCTTAATCTTTTCCAAAACCCTTGTATATGAACGGCAACATAGAGATCGGGCGGTATTCCTTATCATAAACGTTTCGACGTTTGGTAACGGGTATAATTTTAGCAGCCCGTAGACGAGGTGGATTATTCGTTTCAAGAATTTGGGGTTCATAAATGCCAAGCTAATGGCATTCGCCTTAGTTATAGTTTTAATTTTTCGTTTTTCGTGGGGGCATACACCCCCATTTATTGAATCTAATTCAAGCTACCTTCATTTTGTTTTACTGAGGTTGAAATCGAAGTATGGATTCGAATTAACACTTCCCAGTATATGAGAAATGGGTCCATTTGAGCCTTAAGCGGTTCGGGGGGTGAGTAGATAGAAGAGATGGAGATTTCGTACATTGTGATGGTTGTGGAGTTGAGTTATAGAGGTTCGCACAGTCAATGATACCTGAAAAGAGTCGATGGATGAAAAGAATGTCAGATACAGTTGTTCTTTCCTCCAACGTGTTTATGTGGGTTAGTTTAAGACAGGCTTGATAGGATGGTAAAAGCAAAGGACTGTTCCAGGGGAGACCTCGAAGGCGGAAATGTAGGAACCGACGTTGGATGCTCTTGATTCTAGAAATGTGGGTTTGTTGGTAAGGAAACCACACTTGAGAGGCGTATTCAAGAAGGGGCCGGACAAAGGTTATGTAGAGAGATCGGGTAACGTAAGAGTTGGAGAATTCTTTAGACCATCGCTTCACGAAACCGAGTGCAGAATTAGCTCTAAGGATTATCTCATCGATGTGTGCGCGAAAATGTACATAGCTCCTGGTCATATAATATACCAAAATCGCGAATGGCCTGAACAGTGGAGATGGGTTTATTATTGAAGAAGTAGAGATGAGGAGGAGATCTATTTCATTGACGTGAAAAAGTGATTGAATTGCATTTGGAAATGTTAAGAAACACCAGGTGGAAAAACTATTGAGATCTGATTGAATAAGGGAAGAGTCATTACTGGAGGAAATGGTGTTGAAAAGCTTGGTGTTGTCGGTATATAGTGAGATGTTGGAATGTTTGATCATCATTTCGATATCGTTTATGGTAAGAACGAAAGAAGTGGACCTAAGTGGCTGCCTTGGAGTACGCCGGAAAAAGCTAAAAAAGGGTTAGAAAAAGCAGATTTGAAACGAACACTGTGATAGCGATTTCTCTCTCTGAAATCGGTTGAAATAAGGTCGACTTCTTTTCCATTCTCCAAAGCTGATAGGGTAAAGGACATAAATTCAACAAGGCTAGTGGTTGTAGATCTGCATTTGAGGAAACCGTGTTGTCTAGGGGAGATTAAAGCTTGCAGCGAAAATTTAGAATTTTATACAAAATACTCTCGAAGAGTTTGGATATATGTATGTGACAGTTTGGCAATGGGGAGGCAGTTCTTAATATCATTCTACGGACTTTTTTTTGTGTATAGGGGTTAAAAAATAGGTTTTCCATAACCGGGGGAATTCACCTAGATCTTCAACTAATGATTTTTGAGAAAGGGAGGGAAAGGGTTGAGAAGCATTTTTTTTAGAAATATGGCAAGGAGACTGTCAGGTCCAGGAGTGAATTCATCATTAAGTAGATTTAATATAAAATTCAGATTAACAGTAAGAATCGACTGTACGAGGAAGAAATGGTCCAAGGGAGAGATTCGGGAAATAATCGAAGTAAGCGAAGTCCGAGACAAAGGAGTCGTCGCCGAAAGATTGTTTAAAAAAGGCGGCGATCATGTTGGGCTAATTCGAAGAAGGAAAGAAGAAGGGGAGAGTGGAAGTTATCATTGGTTGAAAGGGAAAGGGGACAAAGTGAAACAGAAGAGTTGAGAGGATCAGTTGTGATTATGAGGGCTAGGTGTCAACCCATGTAGCTTAAGACGCCACTAGTTTGGCTATAGTTTGAATCTACTAAGCGATCCAAGAAGGGATATTGTGTGGGAGTAGTTAATATTAAGGTTGGGAATATTAAGGTTGAAGTCACCGAAAAGAAGGATTTCATTCTGAGGGCCTCTTAAATCAATTATTTGGCCAATTGCGTTAATGGTGAGTTGATAGGATTCAATAGGTTGTGAAGACAAGATGTAGAAACAAATGATGTATAATGTCTTCTGGATTGGCACAATCTTAATTGAAACAAAGTCGAGATGTGGATAGGATGATATTGCAATAAGAGCCAAATGTATTAAGGACGCCTCGACAGGGGCAACCATCAGTGGATCGGCTGAGTTCGTCATCGCGATAAACATTAAAATTGAATGGGAACAGTTCGAGGTTATTCGATTGGCTTACAAGGGGCGATTTAAGTACATCCACTTCATAGAGTCTAGATGATCTTTCAAGTTTGTTAAGTGTTTTATTTTAGTCACTACGATAAATTTAGAAGGACATGGTAAGATCGTGCATTGAGAAGCCAGGAACATCAAGCCGGCCACAGATGTAAATGAGATCAGTCCGTTGGACAATAAGCAGAAGGTTGAATGTAGGGTTTGTAGACTGCAATTATGTTGGAGCTTAAGAAGCTTTTCACACGATTTCATTGTGAATCAATACGGCTTAGCAGATTAATCCTGAGAATATCGGGGAAAAAAAATGTTTAAAGAAAACGCCGAAGAGTTGGATGATATTAATGACTCCGACGAGATATTTGTCGAATCCACAGAGGTACTCAATACCACCACTAGAACTCGACTTGCTAATTGATCCACTGGCTATTTTTTTCATTTTTTTACAAAGATTGCAACACGGCCCGTTCGATATTTGCAATGCAATTTCGTTGATTTCGTTTAATCTATCATTTGTGCGGTAGTTAAATGCACGTTTGTTTTGATGTTAAAATGACGTGTGCTTTCACACGTGCGGTGAAAGCGGCGTAAATGGTTTTTGTGCGTTTTATTGGCTCGTTGTAAAATTGACGTTTGGACTTAGTTAGACTTTTGTGGAAGTAGATTGGTCGGTCAGTATCAAATACAGCGCTGCACAAACAAATTTATCGGGAGTAGGCCTTCCTGTAAGCGCAAAGCGGAGTGAAATATCACCACGGAATCAGCATTCGGTTTTGCTCGGTAAATGCGCTTGACCGATGGTGGTTGGTGTTTAATCGAGTGACACAGTTGTTTGAAAGTGCTTTTTAGATTTTCTCCTGGAAGGGTGGGAATCTCGGTCAAAACTGTTTCAGTGGTCATGAAAATAGCACATATTGATGTTGCGATAAGCACATATACAATAGTTGGTTGGGTAATTTGGAAAAGAGCATTATTAACTTAAATGTCAAGGACAGATGGACGATCATGTGACCCACAAGGGAAATAGCTGGGACTAAGGTAAAATGCTACAAAAATTGACAATTTTGCTCAAAATTTTGACAGAATATTACCCGAAGAGTTTGATTTTACAAATTTTGGATAGTTCCAGTGGAGTTTTCCCCAGCAACTTCGCCACAGAAAGCATGTGGCCCATTCCTGTCTTCATGCCTTATTTGTCCAACGGAGCCTGAAGGGATATCTTGCCATAAATAACGTGAGCAATTGAGACGGTGTTGTTTGCCTTGTAACAATAATTTATTTGTGACACTGATACGTGCTCACCCACAATGAAGTCGACAAGGCATTTGAAAAATCCTTCCTTAACCCGCATCCTAAACTCTTCTTTACCAAATAGCCCCGCCGCCATAGAATCCCTTTTCTAATGTGCTCATATAAACAGGACATTCGCAAAGGTAAACAACCTCATCAATTCACAAAACGAAGAAAGAAAAAGTTAAACAAAACAATCGCATTCGAAAGAAAAAGGAGAAACAACCTAAAGTTAAGACCTCCATCGTCGGCTATTAATATAAATGTTTAAACTTGAAATCCTTAATCAATCCCTACACCAATAGGTAGATCCGAAAACACTTCAATCTCTCACGTTCGTTGGCCGTCGTTTTATCTCCCTTCAATCATCGTCATGACATCGAATGGCTTGTGATTGCCCTAAGCGTAAGAATACAGCAAGCAGATTGCTTGAAAATACCCAGAAACCCAAAGGCAGACGGCATGTATCCTTAAGATTGGTCAATATGCAAAATAAAATGTCAATTCAACCTCCGATTCCTTCACTCCGGTATCTTGGAATGCCCAAAGGAATGAACCCAAAAATACGTGGTAATTTCTCAACCCGAGGAGGTCGCAACTTTTTCCATTTCAATTTTCCTCAAACTAAGAACGAGTCTATTCTTAGGAAGGCAAGGTTCAAAAGAGACAAGAAAAACAACGGTAAGTGGGCATGGATGGTAGATGGGATAGGAGAACCCGAGCCGACGAAGGATGGGTGGAAGGTAAAGGAAAAGGACCAATTGATGCTTTGATTAAGATTCATTATATAATTTATATCATTCCTTCGGTCAATGTCCTTCCGCAGTCATTCTTAATTCACAAGATTCTTTGTATAATATATATTGAATGCGTCTGGGGGGAAAACGGGAACGGATTGGTTCGATCCAATTTGAATCATTTGAGAATAGAAGAAAGGAAACAGTATGAGCAAAGTGTCCTTGTTGTGTTTAGAGCTTTCCTACTAGCATGCAAACACAAACTCCCCAAAGGGTATCTCGTCGGGGGCAACCCGGGTAATTGGAAATGCTCGGTTTCACATCTGCTACAAGATGGAAGCGAATAAAGCAGAAGAAATGAATCATGAAAAAAAATTTCTTTAAATATGGAAGAGGCAATAGAATGCTCGACGATGATGCCGGACTATGGGGAATGGTGAACTTTATCCTTTGGTTCCGGCCCCGTTGCCATTATTGCTGTTATTGACATTTGATAGATTGATGGAATCAATGTAGTCGGTTGGCTTAAAATGAACCTAGATTAATCGTCGTCGTGGACGGTAATCGGTTTTGGTGCTCGACGAGGAAAAGACAGATTCGTTGAGTTGGCTAATGCGTAGAATGTCCTTCATTCGACCGTGGGGCTGAATTTAATGGTTTCTAGGTTCAAGTTGCTTTTTCAATTGATGCAAAGGCATACAGCTATGTATAAGGCTAAAATGGTTATTCAAGTTTGCTGTAGATGGAAAGAAAATCGAAGTAGGCCCATCCAGTACCCGATTTACCACCGTGCCAATCCACTTCATCCTCATTGATCCCAATCTGCGGAGCCGACCGAAAGCAAATTGTTTTCAAACCTAATCCGTCAACCCGTATACCTGATTCGCATACATACCTACGTTCGTGGCATTTTTCGACGAAAAGGACGAATCCCCGTGAATTGAGTCCTGAATCCCTGTCCCATCCTGACAGCACATAATCCCACTACTTACGATTCACATTCCAAGAACAATACAACAACCATTGCCGTGATTAATGATACCAAATGTCAATTGTCAAAGATATCACGCGAAATACGGATATATCCTTTCGTCCCATCGCACACGTGCAGGTACACAATGTGGCGCCTCCGATATTGTGACCAAGGCAAACTCTTCCAAATCCTTTCGATTTATTCCTTTAATATTGGCCTTACATCCTCACTCCTTGGATGCGATGAAAAGCGGATTACATGCCAACCGCCTTGAGTGGCAGAGTGGCGGCTCAGTGCGATTGGCAGACAGACGCTACTCGCTACTCATATAGGCGCACCGAGTTCGTTAAACCTTTTCGTTAGTTTGTTACCAAGGAAGCCGATGGATGTCTGAGAAATACGATAAACGGTTCGATAACCGAGTTTTCCACGAACTGCTTTCAGCAATGTTGGTGGCAAGAGATACTCCAAGTATAGCTGCTTGGAATTAATTTGCATTCCGAAGAGGGTCGTCCGGGCGTCAAAACGGTCACTTTAACGAAGACAAATGAGGCTGATCAGTGTCGGGGTTTACCTTTAATATCACATCAAGCATTCGTTTTTCGTCCACTCCATTCCTGAAATGGGAGACAGACAAGTCCGTACCGCAATCGCAATTGTCGTCGTCGCTATCTGTGAACAGAAGTTTTTATTGTGAAATAATGATGCATTCGGAAAACATACTTGGGGTGACATTTAATCCTGGCCTGGACTGATGGCACTTGCGCGAGTGAAGAGCGGAGAAGTATGATTGCCGCAGAAACCACTCGGTTGCTGGTAGACCGAGGACGAGTGGTTTTATTTTATTTTCTTTTGTTTGTGTGAATGGGAGCTGGGATACGAAAAAAAAAAGGAAGAAGAGCAAAAACATTGATTGGAGGACAATGAATTGTTTGGTGGTGTTTTTCTTTTGTTTGTCATGCACACAATGGAGCACTTTTTGTGGCCATCGAGTGGGATATATGATGCGGAATTCGAGTTTTTTTTATAACCAGATTTCGGACGACGCAGGATATAATGGAGCAGTCCGGTGGGGATGATGCTGAGCTGGCAAATCAGCAGGGCCTTAACGGTGGACAAAATTTAATATGTGAATATCTCAAGAACGAATTAGCTGGACAGATCAAAGTTGGCCAAAACTAACTTGCCGTGCCTATGCTGCTCAATTCTTGGTCACATTAGTTCTGTTCAGAAGCGAGCTACCGTGGTGATGTCATCCTGTTGTAACTCATATTATACAACGCTGGGCTGGTTCAACCAAATATACAGCATGAGCTTCGGTCCATGGAAGCTTGGCTTGGCTGTTGACGCCCTTACGATTTCTTTAGTCTTGGACTATGAATCAATCTGGAGTAGCAGTTCGCTCGTGAAAAAACGCCGCTCGACCTACCCCGGCTCCAACCTGATTTTTAAACGGTGAACAATTATCAATCCCACGTCTTCAAATTTTTTCACCAGTCCGAGCCGCTCTTTTTTTTTCGTGATCGGATTTTGTTTCTGGAATCGTCCAACCTATGTATCTTCCAAGTAATGAGTTTTTTAGTTTGATGTGATCGGGTTGAGATGAAAACTGTGGGAATATTTAGAACCTTTGCAAATAGTTTTTCTCTTAATTGACGAGCGCATAGTGTGATGTGATTTGCAACTAAAGCTCACAGCAATAGTTCAACCCCTAGTTTCTTATACCACCTTATTCTATTCCTAAGGGTTGTAGCGTATGGACTCATTTGATCTGACAAATCAATTTCTTGTTATAAGCTAAAGTTGTTTCAGGCTTTATTGGCAATTGTTGTGTTTTCGTCTTAATTTCGGGGCTTAAGGTGGATTTGAGCTTAAAGAGGGCTGTGTGCTTACTTGTTGGATTTGTGATGTTTGTCTGTTCGAAACAGATACCAAAACCGGTGCCTGTTCAGTAGAGATCTACGGTAATCTCCTATTTCAAGACATCGATTTCGCCTTTGTTAGAGGTACTTCCCCCGGTAGATTTCGCTTATTTGCTCTGTGTGTACCTACAACTAGAGTTTTCTGTTACAAAATATACTGCGGTAACTTATCGCTGGTAAAAGAGTTTTCTACGTAAAGGCACCTTCCTTAATTTGGAGGCCCCGGAGACCGCAGATTAAATGCGGACATTTTTTGCCAGTCGAATTTGACACGTAACGGGCTTTCGAGTATAAGTCCTAAGTGCCAAAAATCCTTGGAACATAATCTGAAAAGTTTCACTCCATATCGATGAGTTTTCGACCTCCCTATGGTATTCCATCAATAAAGAAATCTTCCCTAGGGAAACTGATCTTTGAAATTAGTCTGGGGGATATCAGTAAGCTTTTACATTTTTCGAAGTCGATTATTTCGATTTCCATCATTGTAGAATGGAACGCATAAAAATTAAGGATAGGCTCGTGGATCGTAAGAAGCTGAAGCGACCGGATGTTTTCTAAACAGTACTCAACGAAATAAGTAAGTAAAAAACTGGATATCACAGTGGTACAACAATTTTGAATTTCAAGCGAAACATTTGTTAATGACGACTACATTGTGGTTTGTGGAGGTACAGGATCAGCAACAAAATTGTGCAGACCGTATGGACGTAATATTTTACAACGACTGAATGTCGATGGCCAAAATCTTGGGTCTCCCTTATAATTACGTACTTCTGAACGGACATTTTCTTTTTATTTTATAGGGTTCGCGCAGGTTCAAGAGTTATGCTCTTACGGTATTTGTCACACAACATGGACGGGATGCAGATGGTTTGTGTCGGAGATCCACTACTCTCCAGGGGTGGTTGTCCTAGATAGGATTCGAGAGATTCGACTGAATTTCTTGTGTTGGTTGTAGTTCACAGTAACTTTTTTGTTTCCATGTCATTAAGGTGCTATGTATATTGAAAATTCACACACAGGGTATGAATTTTGAAGTGGTCTTATACTGCGAGTGGTATTTATGCCTTCATCAGCTCATCAGCATTTTTTGTTTATTTCTTATTCACAACTGATGTTGGGGCACAGTTTTTCCATATAGGAATTGTTCTTGGCTATGGACAGACTTCAACTACAGACCTTCCGTTCAACAGTCGGTGATGATTACTATGTCACCACGACCACTGCCATTTTCTGAAAGATAAAGATGAAGAGGAAGAAACTTATAAAATAATGGATAAAAAATTCAAAAATTCCACTACAATCTCCATCCTTCGATGATATAAGTTCCGTCAGTTCAAAAACCGTGACGAAATGGATATCTGGTTCAAGAAAGCAAACCAGGTAGAAGCAGAATGGTCAACAATAAAATTTTATGAGGGATGCAGCGGAAAACAAACTACTTAATTCCAAAGCATCTAAGAGAAAGACTTGGTTTGTAAAAAATAGCGAAGGAAAAGTAAAAGCCTGTAATGTTCTAAGACATCACGCCCTGGAAAATAGTGCAGAGATTAAGCGTGCAAGATATCAGTTCCTACGAAAGGAAGTCATTCTTTCGGGGTAAAAAAGATGGTGACAAATGGAAAAGTTCGCTTAGATTCGGGAAGAATGGACGGCGCGAATGAAATAAAGGCTGTACAAAATGGATACTAAACAGATCAGGATGTATACGCAACGATAAGAGGGAGATCGCTTCGGATAATGGTAGAGATTGTTCAATAAACTGCTAAATGTACATGGAGAGAAAGCAGAATTGGAAAACAGTATTATTCACACAGCAGAAATTGCCAACCATCGAGGAAGTAAAAGAAGCAATCCATCGATTTAAAAACGACAAGGCTAGTAGAGTCGACTTTATATCAACGGAATTAAAAAAATATGCTGGAGAAAAATTAACGGAGAAGCTACATGGGCTCATTACAATGAGAAAATAATGAAGCTATTCCTTTCGAAAGAAAATCTCGGTTATTATACCCTTATTTGAAAAGGGTGACCGAACACAATGCAACAATTACCGAGGAGTATCGCTGCTATCAAGTTGTTAGAATGTCTTATCAAATATTCTCTTAAAAAGACTGACATCATACCGGGGCTTTTCCGAGAAAGCTAATACTGATACATGTATTTCTAAAGTGAAACTAAGGTCGAGTTAAAGTACAATAGGCTTTAACTGAGATATTCAGGACATGATTTTTTGAACTTGGTGCTGGATTATGAAATTAAATACCTTCAGAAGAATAACTCCTAAGAGCTATCTGGACCTTCACAGAGATAGTGATGAAACAATAGACAGAAACGCAGAAAGTCGAAAGTGGCAGGATAGGAAGTATGCGACATACCTTGATATGTATCTGCATTTTCAAATACAAATATCATGGTGATAAACATTACAAACCAGGGTGAATTTTCCAGTAGCTTTCCAATAATGGAAACTGGACTAATTTCAATTAATTTTAAACATATGTATACACAAAAATGTACTAATTACATGTTTTTCAAATGTGCACCGCACTTACCATAAGTGCGTACCTGGGTATGCAGCCTGGTTGTTTATGCTTATTGTGGTACAGTCTTTCTGTTTAGACTTTCTGTCTTGACGTTTTTTCGTTCTGTAATTTACCGTTACCTTGTGTACTGTAAACGTGGTGAGAAAACTTGCAGTTTCTTGGCGATTTGCACCCAAATGGTTGAGTCACAGCAGCAAGTTCAGTGCGTTATTTCCCTTGGTTATAAATTTGGTGTATAAAACAATAAAATATTTGCATGTAAAAACAGAAGGTGAATAATAATATTGGATCATAAATGTAAGTCGTTTTTTTTTTTATAGAGATCATAGATTGTTTCAGATATGGGAGACAACAGACTAGTCTTTTCTAGAAATTTTCACATGATGTGCCTGAGTCAGATCATGGAGATGTTGTTGAATCTGTGGAACCCATGCTAAGCTATGCCGCAATACTGATAACAGCAGATATATGTCCGATTTGACAACCTATGAAGGTAAGATAAGTGATAAGGTGGCATTAATAAGATACTTGTTTCAAATGCTTAACCGACTTTCGAGTAAATATTTTTGCCTTATGAGGCACTTACCGCCGAGTGCCAATTCTTTCCTTTCCGTGGTAGACTAAATTTGAACGGGTCAACTACGGTATTCAAATCTAGTGGTTATGCGATGCAATAACTGCCTATCAATTTCAAGGTGATGCTCGTATCCACACAGATAAAGAGCTAGATCAATCTGGAGCGACAAACCAAGGAGAGGAAGTTGTAAGTATAAAAACACTGGGCGAAAGCCCAAAAAAAATAAAAATAGGCCGTATATATCAACACAGTTTCAAGCATTGAAAGACCGTGCTGTCTTATCTAGTGAGTTTGGGTTCCACAAAAAATGTAACATTGTGTTCCTATTTGCCAAGAAAATAAAAATGCCGTGATTTTATTTTCCACACTTCACTTCGGTAGCACAACCGTTGAAAAATAAGCTAGAAACAATAAGACACTATTGTAGAATTCGACCAAAGGCGAAGTTAATTCTTCTTCTTCTTTCAATGGCACTACAGCCCGGTGTGGGCTTGGGCCTCGACCAACAAGCGTCTCCAGCCAGCGCGATCTCCAGCCAGCGCGATCTTCAGCCAGCGCGATCTCCAGCCAGCGCGATCTCCTGCCAGCCTTCTCCAGTTACGCATACCAAGTTGGTTGAGGTCCTTCTCCACTTGTGTGCGCCATTTGAGTCGAGGACGTCCTCTGTTGCGTTGTCCCAATGGCTCGGATTCAAAGACTCTTCGGGCCGGAGCTGTGTTGTCCATATGCTCTACATGGCCTAGCCATGTTAAGCGTTGTATCCGTAGACGATTAACCAGGCACATGCCGCCGTACAGCCCATATAGTTGTTATAGTGATTGAATCTTCTCCTCCAGATGTCATCAACGCAAACAGGACCAAAGATCGCACGCAAAACTTTTCTCTCGAAAAGACCAAGAGCTTCCTCATTCGCTTTAAACAGCGTCCATGCTTCTGCACCATAAAGCAGGACTCATTTACCACTAGACCCATTTTAACCGCCTCCGCTTCAATGCCAGCAAACGCCACATTGACGGCTCGCTGTGTTCGACCAATCACGTCAATATCATCCGCGTAAGCCAGCAGTTAAACGGACTTCTGGAAGATCGTGCCTCTTGTGGTGACTTGTGAGTTTCGCACGATCTTCTCGAGTATTAAGTTGAAGAAGTCACATGACAGCGCGTCGCCTTGCCTAAAACCATTTTTGACATTAAAGGTCTCGGTAAATTCGTTGCCGACCTTGATGGAGCAGCGAGAGTTCTCCATACACAATCTGACGAGTTTGATAGGCATGTCAAAACTAGACATGGCTTTGTATAGCTCGTTTCTATGCACGCTAAGTTAATACTATAGACAAAATGCTTAGCGAATTCTCCACAAAATGCAGAACGAAAAGGAGGACTCAAGTTTTATTTTTATAATATATCAGACGTTGTGCGGCAACGCAGCACATGTAATATAAAAAGCTATTAACCCGGAATTTTCGACTTCTACATATGTGCGTCGCAAAAATGTATAGGATTTCGGAAAGAAACCCTGCAATGTCATCTATAGGGACTGGATCGAAATTTCTATATACGTATTTACCGCAACTTCAACACTTGGAATAGAATAGCACAGATGCTAGAGCAGAGAGTAGGAGTTGAACTTCCAGTTTCCAACCATCAGTTTCCACAAGAGGATCGCGATAAGACTGGTTGCATCAAACAGAAAGGAAACTTTATAATATGCTATGCTCAGTCTAAAAGACATTCAATTAGGAAGGAATGCCAAGCTTGCAACAAGCCAGTCTGTGTTCAGCACAGTTGCGATCTTACTATCTGTCAAAACTGTTTGTGAGAACAAACAAATATACATTAAGAAAATTGTTATATTATTTCATTATATTTTAATGGAAAATGGTAAAGGAATTTAGTGAAACTGAATTGCATACCTGGGTATGTACGTACTGACTAAGCGTTGTGCCACATTCGGATTGACAAAAACTGATTGACTTGGATCACTTGACCGAGTGAGTGGAAAGCCCGAGGGAATAAGACTGCCAGGAAGGCAATATGTAGACGGACCTATGTAGGAAGATGGGACAGAGTAGCGAAAGCAACACACACGTGACAGGAAGACTTGTCAAGAGTTTGCAATGAGGCTGGGAACCGTGTTTCAAATGGCTGATAATAAAAGTAATAACATTAATTGTTCTGATGTGTTCTTTTACTATTTTCAAAATGTAACATAGTGGGAGGGGTTTAAAAACGATTTCCTAACAACCGATCTAGATAGTGCCATTTCGTATACTCCTTTTGTTTCCTTTATCACTTCCTTCAAAGCACTTTTTTATTTTTCCACAATCTATTGGGAACCATTGGTTCATCAGACCACGTTTTGGTTTACATCTGTGAGCAAAACGATTGGTTTAATTAACAATAAAGAAAACTTGATTTTGAGTCATATTAAGTAAATTTTATTACGTTAATTTTGATTTGAAATTTGAACTTGATGATCTTGTTTCCGAACAGTTTTGAAAATTTTGTTTACCCACGAATTCTCTTTATTCTCTTCATTGTACTCTATTGTTGATCTCATCCATGTAAAAGGAAATCGGAATCAAAATCCAAGTCCGAATCAGACATAATTTTATTAGCAGCAGTTTATGAAAATGTTCTTTGGCTCATTATAAATTATTCTTCTTGATTTGAAAAGAAGAAGATCAGCCCTTAACAACTCTCTGCAGTCCAAGTCCGCTTCCGATAGGGGTTGTAAATGGCAAGTAAATTCACCGCCATTATCCTTCAAAATTAAGGTCATTCAAACGGCCTTCGCGAGTTTGTTTGCAGAACTCGAACCCAGAGGCTTCATATCTTAATCTGTTGCTTAAGTCAGGCATGATTGTTTACTGTTGGATTTAAGCGCTTAATATACGAGTAATTCAAACCTAGGTGGCCGCTTCGCTGCAGCATGTGTTTGAGCGAAGCGAGGTAAAACTTAAAGGTAGAGTTGATCTCAGCTTACCGAAAACAAATAAAAAGAAATGAACACATTTTGGCGCTAAAATATTTCAATAAACTTTTGATACTACGTGTTGATTTGTCATGAGTCATATTGATGTTTTTCAAAATCTGTCTGTTATGGTATAAGACAATCTGATAACATAAGGAGGTAGTCTCATGTGACCACTTCGAAAAATCGATTTTTTTTTCATATTTCGATAGTAAAACCTATCGAATACATGCTGTGAAAAGTTCAGACGAAAATTCATAGTATTAAATAAGTTACAACTCATAGTCACCGACGCGCCGTAAGCGACTTGTTCTGCTCTTGAAATTTTAAACGGATTTTTCTCGAAACATCATTTTCTAAAACTGTCATGGTCCTAAAAGAAAAACTATTTAACCGATTGCTTTGAAATTTATATATGTTCTTTTATATACCTATGTATATACTGGGTGTCCCACGAGCAGTCTGCCAAAAAGCTAGAGGGTGTAGGCGTGGTCAAGACAAGAAAAAAATCTAATGGGAGGGAGGAGTTTTTATTAAAATAAAACTCCGAATTTTTTAAAAATAATAAAGAAGGGGTCGATGTTTCATACATTAATTTGCCAGCCGCTTTAAAACCAAAAAAAAGGTTTTTCTTAGAAAAAAATGGTTCGGGTTTTTTTTTAATTTCTCAAAAACTACAAGACATTTTTGCATCCGGTTTTCTGTTTTTAACTAAAAGCTAATAAGAGAATTGAATTTTTGAAAAAAAAAAAAATAATACTTAATTACATACAATTTTGAAAAGAAATAGTTCGGCATTTTTTTTTTCGAAATTTTCAGTTTGAAAATTAATTTCTCAAAAACTATTCCTTAAAACAGCTTCGTTTAAAAACAAGATGAAAGAAGAGGTTTCCGGCCTTACAAGAAAGTATATCACGGCATTGTGGATGTAACTGCCGATTTTTAATATTTTTTTTTCCAAATTAAGTAATTTTTTTAGAAAATTGCCCCTCCCGGCTAAACGGGAATAGACCCTCCCTCCCATACGATTTTTTTCTTGTCTTGACCACACCTACACGCTCTAGCTTTTTGGCACACTGCTCGTGGGACACCCTGTATATGCTCATTAATGGTTATCGGCCGTACCGAAATTGCTTATTTTCAAAAATTTAATATTTAAAAAATAACGATTTTTAACAAAAGAAAGATTTTTTTCTACAGTCCGCCATTATTTTCTTTTTTAATGAAATTGATTAATTTTGGTAGGGCCGATAGCGACAGACCTACTGAACAATAATCTGTTACCACGACCAGTGACCTGCTTTTTTTTTGCTGCCTAATTTAATTTAAAAATATATATACATATAAAAAATGTAAAATAAGAAAAAAAAATTTATACAGTATAAATAAAAACATGTAAAAAAATTAAAATGATTGAATTTTATTGTTTTATAAAAAAAATTCCCTAAAAAGAGGTAACATTTATGCGTTCACATGAGATTACCCCCATAAGTCGAGTGTAAAAACTAATATTAATTAACATAATTCAATTCGCGCAATGCCATATGCAGACTCATGGGGTTAATGTGATAGAAAATGGATTTTTTTATTAATTTAAGAGATTATTCATTCTTCTTCTTTTCCTTTTTCCGGCGTTGTTATGGTCAGAAGTGTAGGACCATAACCTTCCCACTTAACTGCATTCCTACTGGTCCGCTTGTGGGGTCCGCCGGTTTGACCTCAGAAAGTAGCGGCAGGCTTCCCGGTTTGGGATTACTTCATCGCTGAGGCCAATCAAATGCTGGTATTTTTGCATTTTGCACCAATTGTTTTTCGGCCTGCTTTTTTTTTGTGACACGGGCATGCTCCATATTTTTTTGTTTGATCTTACTCTTACAACACCGGTGATCTCCAGTCGTGTCAGCCCACTGATTTGCATGTACACTTGTGGGGCAGTTTAATGGTGGTATATGTGTCCCTAGGCTCACCTTGGTGTTTTCTAAATTGCCTAGATGTGATTTTTGTTTACCTTTGTTTTAGTCGCCTTTTACGACAAGCGAGAGGTATCGCTGCAGGGATATTCTTAACCCGTCCCTGCACGGAATTTAAGAGATTATTCATTACGTTACGATTATTCATAATTCCTGCTATCCGTTTCAGCCTGTTAAGTTCTTTGAGAATTTTGCAGTCGATAATATGGTTTTCAAGCTATACTTCTATATGGCTGCCAGATTTGGGGAAAGAGTGCTCAGTGTCACCTCAAGAAATTACAAGTGGCACAAAATAAGATATTAAAAATGATGCTCAATCTTCCTTGGCATAACTCAACATCGATTCTACACGAAAAGGCGAATGTTGAACTGATTCCCGACAGGATTCATAAGATAACAGTCCAGTTTTTGCAAAAGTGTTCTGTTAACGAAAATCCTTTAATAAATCAATTAGGTGATACAAATTCCAGACAATAACATCTTAAATTGTTGTTATATTGTATTTATATTATACTTTGCTTATAAACTTATACTATTTCTTTTTTCTTTTTTGTACATTTTCTTGTTAATGTGAATATGTAATGAATTTAATTGTAAACACTGTTCTACTTGCCTAAACATTTATTTATATATTCCTTTCCTTTTTTTTTTTTCTCGTCATTTCCTACTTTGTTCATTGGTTTATGTATTTAATTATTTATTTACATTTTTATCTACCTATTTATTTATCTATTTATTTATTTATATATTTATTTATTTATTTATTTATTTATTCAACTATCCGGTTGTTTATTCACTACTCTATTTATCCCTTCATCTAATCAATCACTTCATATATATTTACTTACTTATTTATCCATATCTATATTCAATTATATTTTTCCTTATACATACAGAATTACAAACATTGCTTTAATTTTATAACTTGACTTCTGTATTATTATATCTGTTAACCTATCTTTGCTAATGGAAGGTTTTTTTTTCGTATTTTCCTTCTATATTTAATTCATAAAGAAACAAAATCAAATGCTTAAAAAATATTAAAGATGTAAGATACCATATATGTTTGTATCGAATCTTTTGTTAATAATGTGCGATGGCAAAATATTGTAATGAATTATGTGCGAATAAATATAAAAATGTAAAATATAATATGGTTTTGATGTTAATGAAGGCCGGAATGAACAACAATATACAAAGTTTCGTGATTTCCTTATTAAAACACCTATTATGTTTGCTTTTTTTGGCTAAGAACGTTCGAAAAGAAAGAATCTTCAAAAAAGACAAAAAATAGCGCGTGTGGAAATTTTGCACTTTTAATTTAAATTTTTTTCATCAATTAATTTTTTAAAATTAGGACTAAAATGAAAATTCCTTGTCAACAGTAACCTAGATATTTTAAAATACTTTCTGAGGGTACAAAAATCATAAGGATCGGTTAAGAAATGGCTGAGAAACAATTTATCTTAAATCGCAATTGAAGTCACCCGATGGGAGCTCCATAAACAATTCTAAGTGCGACTTTTTCGACCCTTCCAAAAGACATCTTCTGGAAACATCATGTTCTAGGAATTTTTCTCGCAACAACTACAATACAACGTCCTTTTTATGGCAATTCAAGTCGACTTTTTGAAGCCATATATCGTCCATGTCCATTTCGTCCAATTGATGCCTGAAAACGTCAGCTTTCTTCGCTTTTTTCGCCATTAACAATCAACACCTGGCCATTCTAGTTTTGAAAGACACATCGTCTAATGACGCAAGGGAGACTCCTGATAATGAAATGGATCATTATCAACTCAATTTAGCTTGTTTCGAAGTTGTTCAATAAAACTGATATTTTTATCAAAATTTGGATCAGTGTCCAACTGTCCAAAACAAAATCAGTGAAAGCAGCAAGAACCCATTGATGTTGGTGATCTAGTTCTGGTATCAATTTAATCTTGCACTGATGCAGGCCGACGTCCGTGCGCAAAATTCACCAATTAAGTTTGCAGAAAAGCCATCTCGTGGTATCAAGAGGTTTAGGTTTTTGCCACACTCAATTTTCTTGCTGGACGTGCTCTATCCGCAACCAAACCGGTTTCGCCGAATTTGACAATAATTTGTTGAGTGGGCTTGGCTTGTTATTATCTAACAACTTAACGCAACACCATTTTTTTTTTTTGCTATAGGCTTTTACAATCTGTTGGAGGAGGGGCTTCAGCGATGTAGACCTAAGAGATTCGGCACCCACCACGTCGGCCCCAAGTCGCAGAGAAAGTATTCTGCTGTGTCATCCTCCTCGCAACATGCAGCACAGGCAGGCGCCTCACTGATGCCAAGCACGTAGAGATGCTTGGTAAAAATGTAATGGCCCGTAATGACGCCCGTAAGACTCCTGCCATCATTTCTCTTTAAGGATAAGAAAAATGTTGAGGACTTCTCGCAGACATCAGGGCGTACGCGCTTAGTCATCCTGCATCCTGGATATTCCCTCCATCTACGACTGTGTGCATTAAAGACCCAGTCGTTGATTTCAGATTTGACCGTGAAAGCAGGTAGACCTAGTGCGGGTTCAGGTCCTGAGAAACCCCCTTCTAGCAAGTTCATCGGAGATCTCGTTTCCTGGGATCCCAGAGTGACCTGGCACCTATACAAGTCTAAGTGAATTTAGTCTTCCCACTTTGTTTAAAAAGGTCTTGAGTTCATGCTCTAATTTGGAGTTGGATAGAGGGTTGGCCACAACTTTGGCCACAGCTTGGCTATCACAGCAGACGCATATACTTTTTCCCTTCCACGTGTACTTCACAACATAGTGCATGGCATTAGGATTACGTAAATCTCCGATTGAAAGACACACGCATATTTTCCTAACGAAAAGTGCAGTCGAATGTTTTCGCGCTCAAAGAAAACGCCAGCGCCGGATCCCTGCCCAGTTCTGGAGCCATCTGTAAAGATGCGAAGACATTCCATTCCAGGTTCAATGTCTGCCCAAAGCCAGTCCTGACGCCATGGAAATGTAACAGTGAAATTACAGCGCAGTAGGATGGCAGGTGTCGTCGCGTCAGAAGGCATATCCATGAGACAGGGGTCTTAGGATATTTCTCGCGCTAGTACACTTTCACTCCAATGTGAGTTGTACCAAAGACCATTTCTCTTTAGGAGAGAAATGGCTTTCAATGCACAACCTCTGATATATATGTCAAGGGGTGGAAGATTCATCATAGCATCTAGAGCAGCTCCCGATGTGCTGGGAAAAGCCCCCGTGCAGCTGAGACAAACCGCTCTTTCGAGTTTGGTGAGAGAAGCCACAACGTATTTGCGTGTTAGCCTGTTCCACTAAATAACCGATGCATATGCGATTATCGGTCTTATCATTGCCGTGTAGATCCAAAGGACCTTTTTCGGCGATAAGCCCCATGTCTTGCCAAAAGCACCTTTGCATTGCCAAAAAGCTGGCAGCACTTTAGTGGTTTTGGACTCAATATGCTTTGACCAAAAATCTTGCTATTTAGGATGACTCCCGGGTACTTAGCTTCCTTGGACATCGGGATGGGAATGCCTTTTAGCACCAGCTGAGTAATGTCAGTATTTTTCCTCCTGCCCATGAAGAGAACGACATCAGTGTTAAGAGGATTAACCGACAGCCCATTACTCGTGCACTAGTCTTCGATCACATCTAGCGCCGCCTGCGCTTTGAGATAGACATTCGCAAAACATGAGCCGACAGAGAGAACAGCAACATCATCCGCATAGGCCTGGCCATAGATTCCAGAGGCATTGGGAGTATCGACCAGAGAGTCGACCACCATGCACCATAACAGGGGAGATAAGACGCCACCTTGCGGGCAGCCCTTGTTTACTCCAGACTTGACACATTATTCGAGACCCGCATCAGCGATCAATGTCCTGTGCACAAGCATTGCTTTGATCCTCGAAACCTGTGCTTCATCTACGCCATGCCGTCTAGCAGCGTTACACATGCTGTCGAAACGTAAGACACCATAATGATACATCAAACGAGGTCACCAAAAAAGCGGACTCACTAGATGAGTTGTGTGTCATGTGGCACCAACATATTGAAACGGTCTTCCAATGCGGCTTAATAGTAAACGCCATCAACCGAAAAAATAATTAAAATTTCGTCAAGATTCCTTAACATATCTAATTCTCCATGTAGGCGAGTAGGCTTTTAATGCTGTTCATAATATTTGCTTTCCAGACCGAAAATGCCTTTTAACCTAGCCTCAGTAAGCTATTTCATTTATTTGCTTCGAAATCATGAATAAACCATACCAACCATGATCTTCGTAAATATCTTTCTCTTTATTTGGTATGTGAATCAACTAGTTTAAACATAAAGCAATACAAAAGCAAAATCGCAAGAGACTGCAAAATAGAATCTAAGGACCATACCAGTAGTCGTCATCCCTTCTCATTTCATTCGTCAAATAACCAAGCAAATACAGAATCAGAAACTAAACGAGGAAAGAACAAAACAAAAAATTAAATTAACTTACTTCTAACCACTTGCTATTGAGTATGGATCCTTACAGCTAATTCCCAAACATTCCATTGTTCGGATGTTTGCCCACTCTCCGGGCCAATGTTATCATTCTCACCCTCAGTCTCCAGCCAACACTTGCTTTTCCGGCACTCGTTTTGAAAAGACGATATTGTTCAATCATCTCGCCCTTTGTTGTCCTGTTGTCGGTTCTATTCAATTCGGTTCTGTATCTGCTCCACAGCTCGAGCCCTATGTACGAGTACGTTAAAAGAAAATATCGCAAGCACTTTACTGTCCGTTCAGCACCCGAACATCACTTGAAGACACTTAAAACGCCAATGTACTCGTACAGCTCAAGGACCTGTTTCTAACTAACACCAGTACAATGGACCGAACGACGTGAGATGATGGCGTTTTGCGTGAGTTTTTAGCAATTTCCATCGACGAGATGGATGCAAAGCTGTAAAGATAAAAGAAAGACGAACGATGATGAAGACGGGCGGATAGGGAGTTTCGTCGAGTGGGGGTAGTTGTATCAATGTCCATTCATCTCAAGAGTGTAGTACTTGTAGTTTCTTTTCATTTCTTCTCTTGTCCATCTCCTGGAATCGTCCTTTTCACTTTTGCTCTTGTGATTTCGATTGTTTGCTTTTGTTTTGCTACAAAATTCGTTTGAAATTCCTCGTAAGTCTTGAGTTTGTCGAGTGCGAGGCGGACCGAGGTAAACAACAACCAGCAAAACAATCGAATTTTATGACCACAATTCAAAGGAAGCATTGTCTTCCCTTCGCTTTGATCCTTTCATTTTCTCTCGCTTTTTTCACCTTTGTCGTTTCGGGTTGGTTTGTTTGTTTGGGGGGGAGACCTGGGCCCGTGGGGGTAATAACTCCATTGCAGCACTTAACCTTATATTCCCTTTTTTTTTTTCATTTTTTTTTTTTTTTTTTTGATGCCAAAAACATAAACATTCCAGAATTCATTAGACTGAAATTGATTTGGGATCAAAAGGTAAGACGAGATGGAAGACGTAAATTTAATTTCGCCCATAATAAGGATACACGTCGGAATTTAAATTCTCCATGGATGACTACACACAATTCATCCGGGAGTCAAGGGGCGGCATCAGGCATAGGACATGTCGTACGGAGCATAAGAAACCCGTATGCTTCGATTCGATGTAGTTCGGTCTAGGATTTCTGTGGTGTGTGGTTGGAATGCCGGGTGACCTTGGTTCATCTTCAGTTTTTATTTTGCCTACATGTCAGGAATGCTGAATCTATCCTGTGGGTTAATAAATATTTCATCCATGAGGTAGAGATGCCATCAGCCTTGCGGCAATAAAAAATTGAAATTTTCTATCTACGGTAGGATAGATCGATTTTTAGGTTATGTTTTTTCATTTCAAGTCTTATACCGCCCGCCGCATAAAGGATGCGAAATTGAATTAAGCGTAACGCAGCATTGGAAAATATACGTTGCATGCGATTTTCGCGAAATTCGAAAACACCGAAGAGGAGAGAGAAGAGATACCACTCCAAAGGCGGGAAAAAAAATCGAAGATAGAAATGGAAGAAAAGTTGAAAATCCGCTCAAAGGTAGTGTGCTTCTGACAGCTCCGAGGGTGGTATTCAAAATGGTTGTCATCGAAATTTTTGCGATTTGAATGTGCGGAGAATGCTTTTCCAAATTTCGGGGTTATGCCTGGCTGAGAACATCAAAGTGGATTAATAGAAAGGAATTCAGGCCTTTCCTCGTTTTTTTATGAATCTCGTAAGCATTTTGATCCGGATATGTCATATGCTTTTTCAAAATGTCTAGGTTTTCAAATGACAGTTGATTGGTTTATAAGTAACTGGATATTATTGTCGAATTTAAAAGCCGATTACATTGGATGAAATATACAGATAGACATACATATATGGGAATGAGTGATATTGACAATTTCTTTAGAATAATCCTAATAGGCAGGTTAGGTTGGGGCACAAAACGTCGACCGAGTCACGGCGCCTTTCCAAGAACTTTGGGTTATTTTCGGATTTGTAAAAGTTTTGCATGAAAAATTACGGATCATAAGACTACTGCCATGGATTCCCTACCCTGCCTTGTAATAATTGTCATGACAAATAGAGAGGGAAGCTTCAGTATATTCTACTCCATTAGATAATTGAAACCTAAGCCCAAGCAACCTACATGTCTGGCCGAATGCTTCTCTGCGTTGCTAGGATACTACGAATGTCTTGGCTGTTCTTGACACAACATTGAAGATGACTTACAGGAATTATAGTTCATGGAGCTAGTTCTGATCCGATCTTACCAACCTACCAAGATTTTCCTCTTCAGTTTTAAGAAGATCATCATTCGAAGACAACAGCTATGGAACATGAATCGACAGAAAGAGCCTTTCTATGGTATGATTAGTAGTGCTGGTATTCAAGAAATAGGGTGACTTTTTATTTTTCCGGAAAAATATTTAGTTATTCATCAACATCTATTTCTATTTCATCACCCTCAGATATTATACATTTGCGCCAGAGCCTTTCCCAATCCTCGAAGCATTTCTGATAGGCGCTTTTTGGCATAGCCTCGAGTTCTTCCAGCGATGTGGTCTTTATATGCTCAATTGTGGCAAATCCCAGTTCCCTTTCCACTTTTGGGAAGAGAAAATTACACATAAGCAACGATGAGTGAGCATGTGCATTATCGTATGCAAGAGAGCGCCTTGGCGCAGTGGGTAGTGTGTCGGCCGCTGACGCATGATGAGCGAGTTCGGATCCCGATAACACCAACGCCATCAAATGATTATTTCTGGGCCTCTCTCCTCGGCGGGGTACTGGCAAAACCCCCCGTTGTAAAAAGCTTCTCGGCTCTCGCCGTTCGGAATCGGCATTTAGCATTAGGTTCCGTTCACTTGTGTGGAAAACAAATCGCACACAACATAAGTGAATAAAAGAAGCTTGGCTCTGGCTCTTCATGAGCTGTAACGCCATCTAAGGTGTCTGTCTGGCAGTACAATGGACCAGTATTTGTGTCTGAGTGCTCCAACAGATAGCAGAAGCCTCAAAAAAAAAAAAAAAAAAAAATCGTATGCAAGAGCCAAGAGTTTCTGTCCCATAAATCCGGACGTTTTCATCATATTGCTTTATGCAAACGGTGTATAGCTTCAAATACTTCCCATTGACCGTATGACCTTCCGACAGGAACTCATGAGGAACCACGCCTTTTTAATCGAAGAAAACAGTGAGCAAGTTATTGCTTGTATTAAAAAACAAAGTGTTTCATTATTATTATTTATTGATCTTTATTAGACTAGAGTTCATTTCCAACTGACTATCGGGTTAACAAACTTGTTTACCCGAAAATCTAACGCTACGCATTTTTGTTGGGAAAATGATCCCAAGCTTCACTTTTAGCGTGTTCGTTCTTCCCAAACTTGGTTTTGCTAAATTCTACGTTCGCTGATCAGCAATTAGCTGTGATGTAGGAAGTGGTTGGTATCTAGGGAATTTGTGATGTGCAGTTGGATACGAATGTATTATGTACATCATGCACCTAATCACATTTGGCCGAACTTGTGAGTTTTGTTCTGGTCGCCTCCATTGAGATGATTACGCTTTGGTCTCTACGTTATAACCATATGCCCATGTTTCGTAATCAGTGATGATCCTTCTCAACAAATCTGGACGTCAATCAATAGCGCTTTATTTTTTAACAACCTCATATACCAGAAAAAATCGTTCAAGTCTATATCGCATTAGTGCTAAACAGCGCCAAAGTGTTTTTTAAAGAGTTTAAGAATTGTGGGTTCGTGCGAATCAGATAAAGGCGTATTCTCGCTCATCGTGATGAATGTTTTTCAAATCAACGAATGACATGCGGGATGACATGGAAGATGACTGTGAGACTTCTTTTGAAGAAAATAAGTTCGACCAGCAGACCCGAAAAATGATATCGTTCGTTTTTTCGATGTCGATGTCTTCACAATTGCCAAGGAATTGAGGAAGAAATTGACCGAGAGATGTTCTATTAACATAAACATGAATGGTTCAGGGCCAGCTACATGAAGTGAGTCTTGGAACACTCAAACTTTCACAAAAGCCGGTTGTGAAAAGAAAAAAAATTGATATTGGCCAAACAGCAGCAAGAATGGATCGCCGACGATTGGATCATATTTTCTGACGATTTCAAATCGATTGGACCAGATGGAAAGTAATCGGTGCGGAGAAGAGCTCAGGAGCGATATTCAGCGTGTGCTTCCCAACGTTAAGTATTCACCATATGTTATGGTCTGAGGCTATATAGGGTACATTTTTTGCTGTGGCGATATTAAGCAAGCTCCGTTAGCATAACCATTTTAGCACGGAAAGACTTACACTCGAACAACTCTTACATACTATAGGAAATAATTAGCAATTTCTTTCACGTTTTGGGCTGATAAAACCGGCTGGATCGTGCGGTTGACGGTTTTGAATCTCGGAATTGGCTCGAAAATATCCCTAAACTCAATATAATAGAGAAGTTTTGGTTAATTATGGGCCCGTATAAAATTATTCAAGAGCGCAAACCGTCGTAAAAAAAAAAACTGGCGTTTAGTCTACAACAAAGAAACTTTGTGACTATATGCTATGAAGAGTCTAAGCGGTCATAAAAGCTGAAGGGGGTCTTACACCGGGGCACCAGGGATAAACGGCTCATCTGCGGTGAGTAGCTATGTTGAGGGCGCTCATGAGCTCATTCGCTTTAGTACCGCAATGGCGGACTGGGATCTCGCCGATGTTGCTAAGCAACATGCCCATTATTGGGCAGGTAGAGTTAGCGATATGGCGAATCCCAGTTGCTGAAAGACGCAAACCGGGCGGGGCGTGATCACTTAAAACGAAAAACGCGAGTGCTAGCCAAGAAATTCCAATTTCAAAGTGTATACATAAAAATAGAATAGATAACTTCAAGACGAAAGGCATTACTAATTAAGAAATATAGTTAGACTTAGAGTGCTCGATCACGGCCAGTAAGACACATTAAGCTTTATGAAAGTATTACATATCACCCCATCATTCAGTAATTGTATTTAAGAAGTAATTAATAATATCGGTACTTTCGATTTATTTGTATACATAAAAGAAAGTAAAATGTAATATTTTTTTTCTAATAAATAAGAATAGTATAAAAACAATAAAAATTTATCGAAAACCAACGAACTAAAAAGGGGCTACAAAGTATTGGGAAAAAGTAAAAACGGCTTCAATACGTTTTAGAAACAATGCTTTGTTGGACCTTTTTTTGGTACGAAGTATGATTTCATTTGGCCCTCTTCGCCGTATTTTCTATCGTTTCGGGAGGATTTCGGGCGAGAAGTTCTCTTTGAGAGTTTTGAGAATCTTACAGCCCTTTTCTGAGAGATCCGTGATTTTTAAAAATCCTAAAGCATTCAAATCGGGTGATATTGTTGGCCAGTGTAAATCGATTAGTTGACTTGGAAACGCGAGAATCGTGTGAGCTTGCATCGTCCTATTGGGAGCATTTTTCTGCAATAAGAACTCATTATTATTGGTTACAAGTCACAGTAACGATGCTACCAACGCCGTCCTTGATAATTGAGGCCTTATAATACAATCGCTCTTTTTAAACGATATCAGTGCTCCAGAAGTGCCCTTATTTCGTCGTTGAGTTCAGTTTTTAGTTTTAAATTCATTTTTGTATATTTTTTAGAATAAAACTACCCTAGACAAAAATGCTTAAGACTAGGTTAAAATACCTTACTGATCCTATATGGCCACACTAAAGCAAAATTATTACGATTAATTTATAATAATTAAAGAAAATTACCATTTAAGGATAAAAAAATTAATTTCGACGTTGAGATCCAGGAGGGCGTGAGTGTAGTTTAAACGCGATTGAAGACCTATAAGCAATAGCTTATGGTCTACCTGCATGTTGGAAGGGAATGCCTTTTAAAAAATACGCTGCAGAGATGAAGGAGTATTAGCCACTATTAGCCACGTCGTCTGATCAATATTAACGGCTTCCGAAGCCACTTTCATGTTTTGTCGACGTGTACTCTGTTTCAAAAATTTTAAAACAAAACTACCAGTTTTTAATAAAACTTTTTTTTTTTTTTGAGTCTGTGCTCTTCCGAGTTTGTCTGAGTGATCTATTTAGAAGAGTCCTACGTCCCTACGTTTGTTTTGATGATCGGAAAAAAAAAACAAAAATAGGATATAACAACTCAGTTTACAACAGTTGATAATGATATTCTCCAAACTCTGACTAGTTTTTAGTTTCAATAGGACTTCAGCTCATTCCTAAATCTG
This sequence comes from Merodon equestris, assembly GCA_958301585.1. Lineage (NCBI taxonomy): Eukaryota > Metazoa > Arthropoda > Insecta > Diptera > Syrphidae > Merodon > Merodon equestris. Next base: position 38,613,410 of record OY284416.1, on the reverse strand, counting down.
GCGTTTTTAGTGTCAGCAATTTTTTATGTGCTTGGGTGTTTAGCGCGTTCGTCCTCTTCATTTATACGGCTTATACTGTGGTGGTCAAAGAATTAGAAACGATGGGAAAAATACACTATTGGCAAGTGTTATGCCACTTATGAAGGTCACTGTAACGATCAAGTATTGTTTTATTTGTTTACCGCTTATAAGCTCTATATGCACAGATGTGCACAATGGGTTATACAGTTACCACATCATTGATTATCGTAGTAGTTGATCAACGTAAAGAATTTTGTGTGGACAAAGAATTAGAAACGACATCGATAATATTTTTCTCCTTGCGTATAATTGATGTAAGTTTATGTACTTTTTAAGTATTTTCCATAATTAGTAATATGATATAATTAGTAATAGAGAAAAAAATGGGGAAAAAGAAGTCATGCACTCCAGAGTTGCGGAAGCTTTTGGTAGAAGCCTCGAAGGATGGAAAACAATCAATGGCAGCAATCGGAAGAAGATTTGGCTGCTCCAAGAAGATGGTTTTTGGAGCCGTACATGCTTTTAAGAGGAGAGGCAGTTATCAAAACCCCGAGCGAAAAAAAAATATGGAGAAAAACAACAGCAAAGGAAGACAGGTTGATTACTCACTTCGAAAGCTGATCCCTTCTTTACTTCTGCAGAAATTAAATAAGTCGTTGGACCTCAAATCAGCAACGAAATATCAGCCAGAACCATACGGCGAAGACTGCTCGAAAGTGGACTTTGTGGGTGTATTGCACATAGATAACGTCCGGAGTCAACCTCAAGAAACGGCTAAACTTCGCCAAATCGCATGCCAACAAATCGATTGAATTTTGGAAAAAAATTCTGTGGAGTGACGAATCAAATTTTAATTTGATTGGGTCGGATGGGAAAGTGTACGTAAGACGCCCCCCCAACAAGGAACTTGACCCCAGGTACACTATTAAAACGGTTAAGCATGGGGGAGGAAACATCAAAGTTTGGGGTGCATTCTTTTTGTATGGTGTAGGTCCTTTAGTGCGTATCTAAGGCAATATGGACAGATTTATACTAAAGGATACAATGGAGGCCTACTGCTTCGAATACATGCCCGTTACGTACATTTTCCAGCATGATAACGACCCTAAACACACCGCACGAGTAGTAAAGGAATGGTTTGTTGAGAAAAAAATTAATGTTTTAGATTGGCCAGCGCAAGGTCCCGACTTAAATCCCATCGAAAATGTATGGGCAGACGTGAAAAAAGGCCTAAAGCATGTAAAATCGAAAAACTCGACAGACAAACAAAAATTAAGAACATATGGGAAAGTATACCTTCTCCAAGATGCCAGGCTCTGGAAGACTTTGTGCTGTTATAGCAACATTCTGATCTTTTTTTATTTTTCTTTAATACGATTTTTTTTTTTGAATTTTTCTTTCTTTTCGTTTCTAATTCATTGGCCAACTTTCAACTTGTTTTGTTTCTCCTGAATTTTTATTATTTATAATAATAAATGATATTCATGTATATTTACTCTAAAATATAAATTTACTTTTTTAGGCACCCGAAAAAAAGAAAGATAATCAAAAAAACTAAAGGCAAAAGCAGCCGTTTCTAATTCTCTGATCACCACGGTATCACTCCCAGTTGTGTATGTTTACAGAATACTCTTACTCACTCTCTTAGACGGCAAGTCAGAGTGAAACCCGGCCTTAATCAAAAACATCTCCAGTCGGCACGATCTTATATTAGATGCTTCCAGTGCCCTCGAATGATTGGTCGCCTTCCAAATGTGTACTCTATTTTAGATACGATCAACCTCTGCAGCATCGTCCTTCGGGATGATAATCGAAGACCTTTTCGCCCATATAGCCTTAATATCCAGGCCAGTATCAGATTTCGCACCGAGATTACAATTTCACATATTGTTTTTTAATACCCCAACATACCCAACAACATCTGCTAGATCATTGCTATCAACTTTAGACTTGCGGCTAGCTAATATACCTGATTTATACCAGCTTACAGTCATAGGGGATCTGAGCTCTGATCATTTTCAAATCACATGTGTTTTATACGTAGTGAAAATGGAGAGCTCGTTTCGGACAGCGAAAGCGTTACAGCCAACGAAATAAATATTTCAATAAGCTACTTAATATGAGTATGTAATACATGTAGAGCATAATTTCACTCAGAACTGCCAACTAACTACGAAAGACCACATGAGTCCACCTAATATCATGGGAGTTAATGCAAGAGATAAATTAACAGATAAGTTATATAGGCTCATCAGAGTTATATAGAATGAGGAATCTATTCCCGAGGAATAGGAAAACTTGGCCATCATTCCTTTGTTCAAAAAGGGTGACTACACACAACGCAACGAGTACCAAGGGATATCACTGCTACCAAGCTGTCAAATATTGTTATGAAGTCACTGACATCATTCGCAACGGAAATAATCGGAGACTACCAATGTGGCTTCAGAAGAAATCACTCGATTAGTAATCAAATTTTTACGCTGTAGAAAAGAAATGGGAATTCCAGGACGCGGTCCACCAACTATTCGTAGATTCTATAAAGCATATGACTGGGAAAGGCTATTGAAAGGGCTGGGATTCCCGAAAAAGGTGGTGAAACTGATACCAGTATGTCTAAAAGTAAACAAAGGACGAGCTTATGTGCGAAATGCATTAACTGAAACATTCGAGATACGTGAAGAACAAGGAGACAACTAGTCATCACACGATAAAATGAGATCCCTTCAGGTTAATGAGAGGGAAATAACCCTTAATGCTGAAGGTCTGGTCCTGCTTTAATATTCAGTTAAAAGAAATGTCGAACGTTTAATAAAAACAGGAAAGTAAGTAGGCTGGAAGTAAATGAAGAGAAAATGGTCACTGGTCTGGAAACCGTATTGACTGTCAAAAACTACATAAATACTGAAATAAATTATTAGCTATATACGGGCAAAACTGCTTCTTCGCGATGAAGAAACTATTCTAAGCAACTCTTTCGTCTTACAATATCAAAATCCAGATTTATAAAACAATAATAATGCCAGTGACGCTCTACGGATATGAAACGAGTTCTCTGACGAAAAAGACGAAAATAGATTTCATCTCCTTGAAAGAATGGTCTTGAGGAGAATCTATGATGGAAGAAACAGGCGAATGAAGAAAACCGCACAGTCAAAAACTTGAAGACCTCTGTTTATCCACAAGTATTGTTCGAGTAATAAATTCACGAAGACTTAGATGGGCAAGACGCGGAGAACGAATATACAGTGGACTAATAGTCAGAAGAATAATAAGTGGAAAGTCGTAGGAAAAGACCCCTATTATAAGGAACGGATTAGAAAAGATTGAACAGAACAGCGAGAAATTTTGTGGAAGGTTTGGCAAAGGGTTGTCAACGACGTTCTGATTTAAGATAAGTGAGACTTAGTTAGTAAATATTTTTCAAAAACTAAATACTTCATCAAAATCAAAATATTCATAAAGTTAAATGGTACCTGAGTCAAGAAAAATGTTCCTTAATTTTCGACTTAACTCTGACCTAAAAAGTCCCCAATTTCTACTCGCATATTTTTTAAAGAGTTTATAGAAAACGGGACTATTATCCGAACCCAATTATTCTAACGCAATTGGTTGACAAAGCGATTCCTCTATGTTCATAATTAATATAAAGGAAACACCATGACGAAGGAGGGGGTATAAAAGGGAATTGACAGGAACAAGACAGAACATTACGGGTGTGATAAGCTGGCCTCTGAGAAATTCTCCAGGGCGTCAAAGTCTCAATGTACATATTGGCAAAGATTAGAGCAATCAGGTCCAGACGTCTCACAATTTTGAACCCTGGTCTTAAGCATACATTGTTAATGGTACACTCAGATTTGAATAACTTCGTGTACAAAAAGGCAGACATAGTCCATAAATGCAAGATTTATACGCAAAAGTTTTTTTTCCACCACCCATCTTCCGTGTACTCTTTGTCCATCTAGGAGCTTATATTGACGACTACGTCGCATAACTGAAATTGAACAATAAGTTTCTTCCTCATCGAATTGAAATCCCTAAATCGTCTGTCTATTTAACTGAACGGCCACTGTGTTTCTCATTGAATTGATTACAGAAATACTGTACACACAAATATCTACAGCAGGTATCTTTAACAAATATTTTGTATCCTAACTTCAACCGAGTCAAAGTCAAACACACACGAATTAAACCACAACTTTAAATTTCATAGTAGAACCAATATCTTATCATACCTTCAGGATATTGTGGAACAAAACTTGAGAAAATCTCGCCCAAGTCCTTTCCACACAATCACCGGTACATCAATGTTTGCAGGCTCTTTTCCTATCCAAGTATCTACAGGTTTATGACTAAGTCGTTTTTGTATTAAGTCTCGATGGATCTTCTAATGTGGGGAACATACCCGACAGAGGGTGACTGTTGTGGGGGAATAAGGAGTTTTGAAAATCCTCAATTAATAGGAAGCCTATAAAGCCTATAAAGTTTATCACACCCTAAATTCCCAGCTGGGTGCTTCTCGTCTAATAACAGTACAAAAGAGCTCCCTTACCGACCGTTAGCCGTTGTTTGCCATTTTATTTGATTGCCTAACATTACGGCACGTTTACTGTGCATTGATTGATGTTGCACGATGTCAAGAGTGTATATACATATATGTGTGTGTGTAAGCAAAGGAGGACTAAATTCCTTGTCTCAAAAGTTCGTGTACATGTGAAGGAGTTAAAACTGGGTGTTTGAATATCTAGACTGGGTGAAAGGTTCCTTCTCTGTAGCCCCAAATGATCTGTTTAATATTTTGGCATCTCAAAGGGATGTTTGTTCCTTGCATGTTCATACATATGTATGTACCTGCTGGTCCTGGGAGGGTTGGTGAGGAAACTTTGTAATTTGTTGCCGTTCCTCACAAACGCTCGTCCATTGAAAGTTGGAAATTGTTTACCCTCAACTCGTCTGGAGGGGTTTTCAGATTGCTTTTGTGTACTTTTGCGTGGGCCAGTGGGTGCCAGTGGTTTCTTGAAAGTGTTCTGTGAACATAACTCCTAGATTGATTGCTTTCTGTGGTGTTAATTTTTTTGTTATCCACATCCTGCGTTCTGGCTTCAAGTTACTGTTAATGGCTTTAAGGACGAAATTCATTTGGGAAATTTGTCATGTGCGGTCTATGACCTGTCTCATGCACTTTACTTAAACGAATTTCTTCATTTAGAAGCTCCATTCATATTCACTTAATGCCAGATCGGATGTGCTGCATCCTTCAGAAAAAACAAATTGTAGTAACCCTATTCAACCATTATGTATTCAGTTTTAAATTCATCTCGTACAGCATTCGCTTTCGTCACATTCCAGCCTAGCTACAAGAAGCCATCGTTCGCTATAGCTACACCCATACCAATGCCATATCACAGATCCATCCTCACCCACTTCGGACTTATGGAATAAGGAAACACATGTGTCATAGCCGCTTTACACTGGTCACAGATTAAATTCAACAACCATTTGCAGTGAATTAGGATCTTAGGACCGGAATTCAGTTGCGAAAACACATAGGCGTTTCAATAGTATCTAGTATCTACCGTATCGGATAGACCGGACGAGCAGGTAGTACGAGCAAAATGCGAGGTAAACAATGAAAATCCAGAAGAGCAGCAACTTCATTGGGGATTTACGATGGCTTAGGCCGCCAAATTCAAGGCAATCAGTTACAAATTAATTCCCTTTAGGAGTTTTCGGAGGCCAGTTGCAGTTGAAACTGAATTCCATGACCATGATTAAGCGATGCAATTGAGGCCGACTGGGTTTCGTGTAAGGCATCCTCGGGGTTTGCTGCTTATGTATGTGTGTTTGCTTTACTTGATTGCGTAGCCCGGCATGAAGCATGGACCGTGTTAATGACGATGTGAAAATTAATATTCAAAATTTATGGAAATTGTACAAAGGTAGAGCCGTGCGGGTGCAGGAGGTGGACAAAGGGTTGAATAAAGGGATTGTTTAACACGTGGCAGTCAGCACCTGATTATAAGTGACCTAAATTAAAATAATATTAGCTCTTTGCTTGTGACGGGTATTCGTTAAAGTTTGTCGACAATTTAATAATATGTAGGCTTGTAAAGGGGTTTGCTATGATGACTAGATCGAGGGTGGTGCAAAGTGTGATAATTTTGAATAGAGAAACGTAGATAAAGCCCTATTGTCTGCAAAGTTAGCTTTTGTGTTTGGGTAACAAAAGGTCCTTATTCTACTTACCACACTCAGGTATGTAATACGTCATCCAACAAGAGGTGTAATTTAAATGTCTCGCCAATTTTAATTGACCAATAGTGCTTTGATACTTTGCATTTTTTTGTTTGTTTTGATAATTTGTTCAGGTTCAACGGTGTACGCTCTTATGGCGTTTGTCATACAACCTGAACGGGGTGCAGATGGTTTGTGTCGAAGCTGTTCGTTTACTAGTCTCCGGGAGTGGTTGTCCTAGATATGATTTGAAAGATTCGACTGAATTTGCGTTGGTTGTAGTTCACAATAACACTTTGTTATTTTCCATGTCATTAAGGTGTTATATTGGATATGCACACACAGAGTATGAATTTTGAAGTGAAATACGAAAAGACAGGAGATAATCAAATATTAATAGAAATTCGGACTTCTTTAGGTGAAATAGTGAACATTCACTACTATTAAAATATCGCGGAAACATTTCGTAAAAGTCTATTCATTTGAATGCCCTGAATACGTTGATGCTTTGTAGGCTGTAACCTGTATTCATAAGAACAATTGTGTTGTGATGATGACAGGAATTAAACTTATCCGTAATTTGCATAGAGATGTGGGCCTACTTACGTATAAGGTTCTCTTAATATTAGGGCTGGGTACTTGAAATAATGAGATTTTACAAAATTATTTTTCATTTGGCTGGGTATGTAAACCTTGGCTATGAAAACTTAAATACTGATGTAGCCACAATTTGTTTCAATGAATTTTGATTGCGTTGTCCAACGATGATGGTTCACTTTTCTGGACCTAAAACTACATATTGACGTTGACAATACTTAGGTTCAGCAGAACAGCGCCTCATGCACCATAGCTAGTGACACAATGACTCTATTGATTGAAAAATTTCCTAGCCTAGCAGATCGTACAATTTAATTACATTCGACTTTTTCTTTTCAAAAACTGACTGAAGCAACTGTATCAAGATTGCATTAGTTAATAGCGCCAGAGTCAGACTTTAATTTTAATAAAAAAGATCACATTTTTTTACAAAACCTTATGATTTTTCTATTAATGTATAGTGACACCTCTTGTTGAATAACCCAATCTATAGGGTATTTGTCAATACCCATTCAAGAAGAAAAGCCGAAATACTATTTACAGCATTCAACGGTTGTGTACAATAATATACTACACACGCACATCCCTATATTTTCGAGTAAAATTCGTCGGAAATACTTAAGTGGTTTAGGTCTGGTTTGTCCTATCTGCGGTAATAATAAAATTCGTCTGCCTTGCCATCTAATTAATTCTTTTAATCCGATTGCTTAAAATATTTGATTTTCTTGGAAATTAGACATTTTGGTAGTTGTTAGTTTCGGATTTTTATTTCGCAGTTCATTGGCCACTTTAGAACATCGATATAAAAATGATGTTGGCCTCTACCGATGATAAGAACATCGTGGCTTTATAACATTCACTCGAGAACTTTATTTCAAGGAATGACCATCAAATCCTTGTCCTTAAATTTACATCAACTGAGGGGATTGGCGTATCACGTAGGGGGCAACAATTATCTGGAACGCAATAATAGTGCGTAAGAGCGTTTATATTTCGAATATCCTCATGAACCGATCTCCCCGATCAATGCCCTATAAGCTCTAAGCCTGGCCTAAAATAAAATCAGGAGTTTCTCCCATATGCTATTATTAAACACATTTTAGAATATTTCATATGCTCCAATTATTACGACCCTCAATTTTAAAATAAATGTTTAAAATGCTCCTTTGCGCGTATGTCTGTCTCAATTGGTATCAAATGGTATCAAATTCAATCTTACATTTCGTATTGTGATTTTGACAGTCTTGGTCTGTCACCTCTGGCAAAAAAGCGGGTTGATATGGGCGGCTAATTAGGCCATAATAATTTTATATGAACTACAACCTGTCATTATCAATTAACACAATAACCGGGAAGACCCCGGAAATACAACAACAACATTCTCAAACTTAAAATTGGGTTAGAAATTTTAAGAATTTTAAACTATAACATATTTTCAAACGTCAAATAAAAATATCCTATCACAAAAAATACAGCATTATATTTTAACTATGTTCGTTCTTACCTTCTTGATCCATACCCATCACAATATTTTGAAGAAAGTCTGTAGTCACGAAAATATTTAACTTTTTGTAAGATACTACCACACTTAGGAAACGGGTAAGATACGTGCATCTGATAGGAGAGCGGGAAGGGTTGTCTGTTGCTCTGTAGTTATTCGAAAACTATAAAAAACAGTTTTTTGTTACCTGCCACAACTTCTTAAAAAGTGATTTTTGAGCGGCTAGTTCAACTTCAACTTCAGCAAAAGAAGAATTCGGTTAACATGGCTCTGTAACGCCCACCGTTGACTGAAACGTTGTTCCCAGCCTCATTTTCAAAGAAAAAACCGCCAATGATGTCACCACCCCACAATCCGCTCCAAATTGCCACTCTCTGTGGATGCGTTGGCATCTCGACAGTAATGTGCGTATTTTCCGAGTTCCAGATGCCGCCGAGATGAAAATGCGCCTCGTCAGAAAAGATGATTTTTCGCCCAAAATCGTTGTCCAATTCAAGCTGCTCTAAGGCCCAAACTGTGAAGCGATTACGAAGCGGATGGTCGTGCGCCTTTAATTGCTGAGTCAACTGAACCTCGTAAGCGAATGATCCGAGACCTTTGTGCTCCTCCTTAGGCTAGTGCGTGAAATGTTGAGCTGTTGAGATCTATGGCTAGTTGATGTTTGTAAATTGTGGGTGCTTCATTTCGACCAAAACTTATTTAAAAAAAAACATACTGTTTGGGCTAAACAGCAATCAATTTGGAAATAAGTTTATAATATTTTTCAACGTTGTTCAAGCATAAAGCCACTCATTTCTGTTAAGATTCTGAGGGGGAGACAGTTGTCGGCGTCGTGATTTTAAAAATAAACACTAGATGGCCCACCCTTTACAAGGTGACCCAAGACTAATCATTCGATTTTGTTTATGAATTATAATACTAAATTATTATATTTTATATACAATATATAATTTACTAAATTAATTTACTAAATAAAAAGTAATTGTGAGTGATAGAAATCTTTATATAGACCTTAAAATTTGTTTTGTTAAGTGGAAAAGGTGATATATATCAAGTGAGTGCCCACAGTGTTGATAAACATTTGTGCTCGTTTTATTGCAATTTCTATGACTATCCGCAAGATTTCGGGTGATTACTGTTCGCATTCCTGTCTCCCCTAGGGCTGCGATTTTTTGAGGCTTGTTGGCACAAGCCCGCGACTTCAAGTAGCCCCAAAGAAAGAAGTCTGGGATTGGTAAATCCGGCGATCCAGCGGGATACATATGTATGTGTGTATGTACTTGCACCACGAACTTGCAACATGTACTTGCCACACGAACTTGACACACGAACTTGCAACATGAACTTGCAGCACTTGACCTGACCAAGGTCATTGAACTCAACAAGGTCATTGACCTCACCAAGATCATTGACCTCACCAAGGTCATTGACCTCACCAAGGTCATTGACCTCACCAAGGTCATTGACCTGACCAAGGTCATTGACTTAATCAAGGTCATTGACTTCAACGAGGTCATTTACCTCGACAAGGTCATTGACTTCAACAAGGTCATTGACCTCATTCGAAGACCAAAAATGCAGCTCTGTTAGGCCATGCTACATCGACTGAAAGACATGTTAGTCAGAAAGGGCTATTCTCGAGAATATGGCGAATATCAACCAGAGTTATGTACATGTAACCAAACGTTGTCGTGCTGGAAAATCTTTTTGTCCTGTCTTTACTCGTTATGCGGATGTTTCTCCCAAATGCTTGACTCTGTCGGGTTAGATGTATTCAGTACCGAGCTCCTTATCACAGGGTACTATCATCAACCGGTAGCAACAGCTAATGAGGTTGTCACACTATGATTATGGGACTATATATGGGATGAGTTTCCACTTACGGACTTTATGACTTTATGGCTGTAGATTATTATAATGGATCGGTCAAAATACGATGGAGAAAACCCTTCCTTTTTGGTAGCTGGAGCAGCAGTTCGCTGGATCGTTGGATCATAATCAAGACTTACAAATGAAGGGAAATGGCTTGCTGAATACGAAAGCCTACAAGTTCTTACTGAGTTTGACATGGATCTTAATATCAATCAAAATTCCCAAAGTTAATGATGAGGCGTTGTGGAGAGATTCTCATGATTATTTACCACTGGTGCCACCTTTTGCAAGAGGATGGATGGGGAAACATGTGGCAGGTTATAACATCCATAAAGAACGTTGAACCATACATATAAAATCTTTTGAGCACTTTTTGCAGTTAAGCTTAAGCAGAGGTATGTACGTACATAAATCACTAAACATAAGAGCTTTATGTGGGACTTTTCTCCTCACCCCGTCCCATGAGTTCACTACTAGTGAATGAATTTCACGAAATGGGGCAGAGATAATTATGAATAATTCGCGTCAGTACTTCATAACCCTCCCTTGCCTTTCAACAGAAGCAAGATAAAACACCACTTTATAGGTACCCGCAGGAGCACAAGACCACAAGTGCACGAGAATACCGTCGTCCTCTGGAACACCCCTAGCATACAAGTAGCTCGAGTGTTCAACAAACCAAAATTATCTACTTCTCGTAAATCACTTTCCACAACAATAGCCAAAATCCAATATATCACAAAAACCGCCCATCATCCAGTGACCGACCCGGAAACCGCCCCTCGGACCCTCCCGCCGCATTCAATTCACAACAAGTGCAGTTAATTCTTTTACCAATAATTGTAGTTCTCCCCCAACACGCGCACAACAACTAAATGGACGTAATATATCACGCAATTTCCACAGCAAATGCATTCCATTATTAAACGTGCACCTTCTTGTAATGTGGAGCACCCGCCTCCGGCAAGTGGCCGGGTCGCACCGTCGCGTCGGACTGCTACTGCCACTTCTGTGAGTGCAATTTTAAATTCAAAACATATTCGCTTGCGCGTCCATTGTGCGAAGTACGACTACAATCTATTCGTGCACTATACACAGTACGTATCACATCCACACCTTTCTCGTCGAGCATATTCTCCTGCTTTTCGTCCCGTCCGGAGTACGATCCGATTCCAAATGCGATACTCGACAAATGATGAATGCTTCTAAATTCCCACCCAACCAGAACACGTAATAAAGTTTTGCTATAAATTTCTATAAATGGGTTATGGGGTTAAATGATAGCTGGTCGTAGTCGTCCTGTTTCCAAGAGCCATCCCCTTGTTCCTATACCCATCAAGCCATCATCTAGATGGAGCGTTTGGTTTTCAAATTGTAAGCCATCCATTGCCGGTACTTAAGGAGCTGAAAAGTCCTTCGAAGTCACTTCACCCTCCAATATTAAGTCGCTAATCCTCCTGCCGGAACTTCCTGGATTTTACATGAGAAATTAGACGAAGGACATTACGGGACGCCCGGGGATGGTGCCACAGAAGCTACAACCACTTAGAGCGTTGGTAATGATTTGCAGATGACAAGTGCGAGATAAATTTCACCGGCATAAAAGTATAATAATCATTTTTCATTTCGGTATCAGTGAACCCTGGCAAGGTTTCCAGCACCATCCCTCCGGCTACCAGCCCTGGTAACCGCCTGGTACAAGCTTGCCTGGTATATAAGTGTCCTCCGCTGTCTACTAAGTGGTTGCGGATTAATCAATGTGATGGCAACGTTGTCGCCGACCATGAAAAATGGTCTCGCACTTGAGTGTGAGCGATGCACAGAAGTGGAAAATTAAGGAACAGCTTGCCACCCCTTAGAAGGTATTCGTAAGGTAGTGACTGCGACACGGTGAGACTTTGTAATGGAATTGTTGAGGAAATTTGTCAAAAAGATATTTCCTTCTGCGAGCAATTGCATCAGTTTCAGCAGGACAATCATTTCATTGCGATAGCGGTATAATAGAAGTGGCGTTTCCATTTGATTAATTAGTGAGCGCGTTCTTTTTGCGGCGAACGCGGCAAGCTGCTGCTGATATTAATAGCCAACAACCTGCGGTAACTAATTTCATTTGTTGCCGTTTATAGTGTGTTATAAATTTTGAATTATTCTCAATTCCGACTGGTGCTTTGGTAATGGATTTATTCGCGGTTGCTAATCAGATGTCTCGATAGCGCAATTAACGTTAAAATTAGTTTTCACACTTTTTGTTGTCGAATGGGCTATTTGTTTATTTGTGGCAGAAATACTAATTTGTTTATGTGTTTAATTAAGGAGAATATATGGCAATGCAAGCTCGTAAAATGTGTAAAGGACGTAGTTGGAGCTTAGGAATGAATTTATAGTTCTTCATTCGAGTTCTAATTAATAAAATTTCGTATTATAGGGTGATTCAACATTTTAAATTTCTTGTTAAACTGTCCGCACTCAAGTGGCATGGATATAAGTTAAAACAACATGTTGTAATAGTGAAAATTCACTAATTGCAAAAAAAAACAAAAAAAACTTTCGTAAAAATCGTACTACTTTAGTATCTATATTTGGACAAACATATAGATGCTGCTCTGGCAAAGTATCGGGGGACTTTCGTACTGACAAGATTGCTGTCTCGTACTTGATTTCGAAGTGATGGCAATCTGCTACCTGCCCTAATCAGGCCTACGGATGTTTCTTTGTGACGGCCGGCCTAATGGAAAGATTTTAGGTTTTGGGCTCGGATTTTACGGCTGGACAATTTTCTATTGGCTGGAAGTCACTTTCCAAAGGCAATGACTTAGCTCAATAACCTGATCCCTAAGGCTTACTATCAAAACTACGTCTACCACAAAAGTGTGCGCCTTAATGGCTTTGCTTCTCCAGAGGCATTTTTCTATTTAGATTATGCCGTGGTTTTAAAAGCCATTTATAAAGGTGGAAAACATAATTTTCTTGTTCTGGTTACTTTTAAGTCAAAAAACTTTTCTTAAGTAAGCCTATTTATCAAGCACAAGGAAGTATTAAGTAAGACTAATGAATGTAACAAATGCAACATTATATCCTATTACCCATAAAAAAGCATGGTACATCGCTCAGCCGCTCACTGTGTCAGCTCTGGCTTGCCAAAAAGGTCCAACCCCTTCTCAACTGCAGTATATGGCCAACTAATACGATCAGCTCCGCATATGTCTTCATTATTGTCATTACAAAAGAAAACGACTCCATGGCAAGGTTACAATGGGTCCCAGCACTCCGCTGATAATAAGCAGCCCTTCGATCTTTACTTACGTTGGGAGCCAGATGTCATTCAAAACCTCATTGCAATAGGGCTGTCACCCTTCTAGCTACTTGACAATTACTACTGCAACCATGTTAGCCGGTTGCGGAGAATTAGGAAACGTAAGATCTCATCGCATATCACGTTTTCCTCAGCTATGCACAGCTGTAATTTTGTACCTCATCTTCCTCCAACGCCGGAATCATAGAGTAGCAATCTTTTACTAAAGTAGCCTGAGATTATTTATGACCTATATAGTATTTTAGTATATCATCGCAGAATTAAATGCGTTTCTTACGTCTACTACTTTACTTCTACGTCAAAGTATTTGCTACTCTCTGCAGCCCATGGTTTCGATTTTAGCTATCTTGCAGTTAAATATGTTTGCTCATGCAGCAACGTACGGCGGCACTAACGTCTAGCTAAACTCTGGCAATATGTGCCTTTGATCCGCAAATGTATTTCAGCCGTTGTTTAATACGCTTTGGAGGTCAAGTTTTTTGCAAAATTTGCAGGAACCTCTCCTTTTCCTTGCGCTGGTTTTACATATTTTTTTGTTTTGCTGTGGTAAACTTTACACCAAATCTGAGTGTGCTGGGCTTGAGACCATACATCCAACGTCCTTTAAAATAGTCCTACCAGCATTTTTCCGTCAGCTAAGCTTATACCCATTCCTTAAATGTTAAAGGGTGATGAGCTCAGAAGTATCACTAATTTACTACTATTTTTACAAAAGCATTTTAATCACATTAATCTGTTTTTCGATGGAAGTCTACTGCTGTTAATGGTACTTGAGACAGACTCTTAATAAAGGTTCTTTGTACTACTTGATATGGTGGACCAATTCACTTTATTATTACTGAGACGTATGCTATTTTTTTTCCATTGTATTTAATTTTCATTTTCTTTTATCTAACTTAATCTAGACAAAAATGCTTAAGCCCAGCTTAACTATCTTAACTAACTACCTAACTGACTCTGCGCGTGCACCTTATAGTATATAGTCTTAAAACTATGTTTTGTGACCTTAAAATTATTTTAATTAAAGAACGGTATATGAATCATTAAGCTAAGACCTTTTTTATAACCACCAAAGGGTGCTTATATCAAATGAAAACACTATTCATTCCCAAACACTAATCATTCCCAAATCCCATCCCCCCAAGGTGTTCGATCCACTATGAACTACTCTCTACGCCAAGAAGTACTTCAGGTCAATAGAAATGAGAGAGCTAACAGCCCCGAGAACTCCTTGAAGGCAGAGAGACTAGGTTCAAGTTCAAGATAGATGGCAGGAATTGTAGCATAAATGAAGAGCATATGTAAAATAATTTATTGCATTTTTGGCGAGAGGACCAGCAAGATCAAGTCTGTGGTTTTCAATTAGTCCGAGTGATAGGCAACGCTTACAAATTTTGCGTACTTGACATCCGCTTGATAATTTATCTCACTTCTGGTACCTTCATATGGCGCTCCCGCAATAGAATCAAAAGTATGTATACCTCTGCGTCAAATCGCTGACGATACAAGACACTTCTAAGAAACTTCTAAATCAGTTTTAAAGTAGAAATATGGGTACCAACTCATAAAGTTCTCCATCATTGGATTTAGATAAAATGTAGGCAAAAAGCACCCCTCTGAGACTAAGTTTTGTCCAGATAAGTTCATCCCATCTGCATTGCGGCAGCAAATCGAATACAGTCGGCATTCAATCGCGGTACCTTTTAAAGATTGCCGTAGTTTTCCAGTGGGAATAATGGCTCTCGCTTGTCTTCACCGTCTTGAGGATTTGTTCCTCAGAAGTGATAAGAAAACTCTTAGTTAAATGTATTTTGAATTCATTTACCTTTGCCGGAAACGAAATGTATGCCGCCTCGACACTTTGTAGCCAATCAGGACCTTGAAGCTAAATTTTAGACTCAGATAGCCTTTTCCTTGAGACTCCTATCGTTGATATACCTGCAGGATTGAGCTTCTCCGAACAAAGTCTCCACACGACTTCGCCGACGTAGAGCTTCCATCTAACAGAATTTCCATCCATCTTAGAGTTTTTTTGAGAATCCGACATAAACTAATTGCCTTAAAAGTCATATTAAAATTTCCCTTTTCGCATGTATAAAGCCTTTGGCTATGACAGTTCCGAGGTGTTTCTATTCTGGAGTGATTTTATTTTTAGAGCACTAATATCGTTTGGCTGTCAGATTGAAACTATCGAACATAAACTTCAACTCCTTACGCTTTCGTGCTCGCGTTAACGAAAATATGTAACTCCCGTTTTAAAGGCTGGCATATCAATCTGGGTATGGTGACTTATTCCTAAGAGTGACTGCAAAGTTGGAAATAAAATTTGGTGGTTTCTTGGAATGCTATTATGATTTTAACGATGAAAGGTCCTCATAAACGCCACTTAATGCTTACCCTAGATATAAGTCCCAGAAATTCACCCTTTGTACAACACTCGTGGCAAAGCCTTTAAACTTCGTTGCTCTATTTCAATCGTTAACTCGTCAGAACTCGCCATCACAAACCATTTTAAACCTTACACCTTTTGTATATTAGGAGATTGACTGATGTCTGACAACTTATAGGTTGAAGTAACATTTATGTGAGTGCACTCTTTATAACTTTTTGTTATTTTGCCAAAGACTCTATGACTTCCTTCTAGAGTGGTCCTTCTAGCATGCTATAGGTAACACGATGTCTAAGGAGATCTTCGTTTAAATGCTTTTGAATAGTCATGTTCAAAAGAAAAGGATTGCATGCCACTCGGAAAGTCATTTGGAACCCAGCCCAATTAGGTAATTCTTTGACATTACGTCTAGCATCGTTGAACCTTTTTTATGTAATTGAATTTACAGGGTTCTGAATGTCTGTATCCAGACCAACCCTTACAGCACGAAAATTAAGCAATATTTTCAACAAATTGGGCAATAAGTTTTGCCTTAATGAAAGACGAAACTTTAGTGATGGACGAAGCAGTATTTAAATTCTCGGGGTATCCTTATCGTCTTTAGGGCCCAATTAGGTAAGTAACAAATACGCTGGGACCACATCACACGTTTGTTGACTCGTTCGATTGCTTTCTCTACATCAAATACATCTCTGCGTCCTTGCAGGAAACTACGAACTAAGCTACCAAATCTAGAGGGCGCATCTTCCTTTGAAGCTGTCAAGGGGTCGCCTTCTCTTTACAGAACTCATCCCTCCTTACGACTAACTACGAAGGTGATCCGATAAGTACTTAGCCTCACCGCCAGATGGCGCCAGTATCGCAAGAGCAACTTACTATTGTGTAGTACATTCTAGTAGACGGCTACCGCCGTTTTGGTTTGTTTTGACAGCGTATGGAAGCGGGAGTGTCCGCGGATTTTAGAAAAATGGAAAAAGAGCAATATCGGTCGGTGATTCGAGTCTTGTTTTTGGAAGGGAAATCGCGCAGCGAAATCGAAGAGCGTTTCGAGACTGTGTACGGTGACTCTTCTCCTTCGATGGCGAACATCAAAAATTGGTTTAACGAGTTTCAACGTGGTCGCACGTCGGTTTTTGATGAGCCACGTCCAGGTGCCCTGAAAACGGCTACCACGGAGGATAACGTGACAAAAATCCACGATCTCGTATTGGCAGACCGACGATTGAAGGTGCATGAGATAGCTGAGACAGTAGGCATTTCTAAAGATCACGTGGGTCATGTCCTGCATGAAATTTTGGGCATGAGAAAGCTGTCGGCGCGATGGGTGCCGCTCTTTCTCAGTCCGGACAACAAGCGCAACCGTGAGACCACTTCAGAGCAGTGTTTGACGCTGTTTAAGCGCAAACCGAAGGAGTTTCTGCATCGTTTCGTGACAGTCGAAGAAACATGGATCCAGTGGTTCACACCAGAGACCAAGGAACAGTCGAAACAGTGGACTTCACCCGGCGAACGTGCTCCATCGGCCGGAAAGGTGATGGCCACCGTTTTCACAAGGTGTGATCCACATCGACTACCTGGAGAAGAGCAAAACGGTCACGAGGCTGTACTATGCCAAATTATTGGGCCGATTCGACGACGAATTGAATAAAAAAAAACCGCCCCACTTGGCGAAGAAAAAAGTGCTCTTCCACCATGATAACGCACCTGCTCACTCCTCCGCCCTCGCCACGGCTAAATTGGTCGAATTGGGCTACGAACTGCTGCCCCATCCACCGTATTCTCCAGATTTGGCCCCGTGTGACTTCTTTTTGTTTCCAGTCACTCGCCGGGCAGAAATTTCAGTCGAATGAGGAGGTCATCGCCGCCACGGAGCCGAGAAAACATATTTTTCAGACGGGTTAAAGAAGTTGGAACATCGCTGGGTCAAGTGTATCGAGCTAAAAGGAGACTATATTGAAAAATAAATCGCCATTTCTCCAAATTTTTTTGTTTTTCTTTTGTAGGCTAAGTATTTATCGGACCACTCTCGTATGTATGCACAATAACGTTAACCCGAAATGGAAGAAATTGTGAGAACATCATGGATGGAAGCTTATATATTTGGTGGAACCGGTTCGGCGTGGTATATTTTTAATTGCTGAAATCTGGTTAAATGGCCATAAAACCTGTCTGTTGAACTAAGAACGGCCAAAATATAAACAAACTTGTGATATATTTTCATATGTGATTACAACAGAACGGCTCCCATGTGTCGTTAGAACTGGAAACATTTAATTGGGATGACCAACCCCACTCGCCGTATTTTCAGTCATTCCTTCCAGCTACCACATCGATGATAAATATCCTGGCTGTCTCTTGCTGGTCTCTCTAAAAAGTCAAAAATCAGGTGGATCTAAAAAAGGTGCAGTTTTCTCAACGCGGAGTTCGTATGCTACCAGAAAAATCGCTAAAAGTTGTATCTAACGAATAAACATGTAACCGTTTCCGAAACAGATCTCCAAATTTTGGGCTGGCTTTGGCGGCTTTGGCTTAATTTTTTTATCAACAATTTGACCAATTAGTAAAGCAAACGCAATAACGAAAAAATTACTAAATTCGGAGGAATGCAATTCACAGAATTACAAAATTCCCGATACTTTTTGAGCACTTCCCTAATGTTTGTGGTATGTTTGTGTAAGTGGCCAAACCCTTTTTAATGCTAAAATAGTTGGTAGCTCTTCGAATAGTAAGGTCAACCACCTAGGCTTTAGTTTGGCAAAATTACCATTTTTTATGTCTCGCTAAATAAGGCTCAATTAACTTAAAAGTTAAAAAAAAATAAAAAAAAAAACTACGACAAACGACATTTTCTTCTTTGACTTAGCGTACCCTCTCACAGAGAAATTGGTTAAAGCAACCCTTGACTTCAACTTCAACTTCTAGCTTTTACTTAAATTGCTGTCACGCTTTTCCAACTTCAACAAACTTAGCACTTGACTATTGTTTCGGCAAAAATACAACGTCGAGATCCTTACAAATATTCCTTTTCGTAGCTTTTATGTCGCGACTCTGTAAAGTTTATTCATGCAAAAAACAAGGCTCTCGGCCATTCGTTTTGCCTTTTCGTCCTCTTTTTATATTTCGCTTTGTCGCGACAACTTTATACATTTCACAAACAGTTTCTGCAGGAACATTGTGACAATAAAAAAAGAGGGATAAAGCACACAGTCATGAGGATAAGTGCATTTAGCGCTGTTTTAAATGCCACCTTCGACCTCTGTGCACGGTGTACAAGCGCAACAAAGTTCCTGACACTTACAACCATAAAACATAAATATTGCGACTGAAACGTTACATACCCTCTCTCGGTCCTTTGCTCTAGCTGGATTTGTGGCATAAAATTGATTTATCGTTAGTTGTATATAGCGGTCCATTCAACTGCTACAAATATCTTAGCCGCTCGAAGGAAGTAAACTGCCAGTGACACCATCTTAAGGGATGCGTTGGGGTTGTGCTAGTATCGCTGGGGGTCGCAAGTGTTTTCTGGGATTTGCTAGGATTCGGTCGGGATGGATTGACGACTCAACTGAAGTGGATACACTAGCGTTGGGGTTAGTTTTATGGAAGGCAATGGTGTGGAACTTGTCTTGATGCACTAGGATGACATGCTACTCTAAGAGCATTGGCTATCGCACTGGGGTGATTGCAGTAAATGTTGATTGGTAAATAAATTGCTTCTGGGTGGTTGAAGGGTTGGCATTTATGGTTAACCTGACACTGGGATCGTGCGGTGATTAATCAAAAACGGGGTTGTAAACTGTGCCATAAAAACTATTTATTGAAGGTGTTTAAAGACTTTCTTACTTAAAGCGAAGAAACAAGACTTTATTCCGTATTCATCCCCTCGATAAAACGGCCTAAGGGCGGGGGGAGTGATCCAAGTTCTCCCCTTACTAAAACAATTGTCATCAAACACCAGGGAACATCAGCATAATTATCTCCGACGACGTTAATTTCAACATTTGCCCTCACGGCTGTCCCGGATTTCAGAAAATCCCAGCATGTTCCCTCACGCTCACGCCACCAACCCTAAATGACAATAAAATTTTTAAATCACCGATTTACCCTTCATGCAATTAGGTGAAAGGCAAACTGCTGATAAACACGCAAAAAGTGAAGCTCCAGACACCCAACCCACCACCTGTCAGACCTTTCCCTTATTATTTGATTACGGTTTGCCAGACTCACACTCCTGCCCAGTCCGCGGCATCATGTTCTACCAGATGGTACCAAGCCAACAACGACGAGGTGTAAACTACCCCTCCGGTCGGGAGAAAAAACTTTCCATGCCGCCAGATAATTACAAGTTAACTCAATAAATCGACTCCCCGGGTTGGGCACACGAAGCAAAGAAAACACCGACACCCTTTGTGTGCCGAACAAACAAAGAAGGTTGGCCGAAAATAAAACAAAGGACGACGGGTCGGGTATGGAAAATCCAATCCGCCAACAGCAGGAATATTGTTGTTCGGTTAATAAATTTAAGAGCTATTCCGGGTGAAGCTCGAACTAAATTAATTTATCCAACAACTGCAAGGCGTCATGTCTGCATCTATGGATTCCAAAGGAACTTTCGTCACGAGACTGCTCGAGCAGAAGGAAATCTTTTGTGCGACTAATAATCCATTTACACATCTTCTCTGTCCATCTGGTTGAGCTTTTGTATCAGTTGCAAGTTGCAGCTGCCCTGGGTCGGACGGCTCACGTAATTAGCTTATAGATTACAAATTGCATTTGGATTAGGTCGTTCTTCGTGGGGAAGCCGGCTCTCAGCGACCCTTTGTCGCCTCAACGACTGAGGTGTGGTTTATAATGAATTACAAAGTACGTCGGTATCAACGGCAGCAATGACGGGCGCTTACGAATCGCACAAGTCCTTTGTCCTTTATAGACAAAGCCTCTGATTGACTAGCGAAATGCGAGTCAATACCGTGCATGGGATTAGCAGCTATTAGCAAATTGATATTGGATGTTTCATTAATATGGGAAGAAAAAGGGCACGACCAACGTGGCGCGCTCGTATTTACTGCAGTCACGGTTGGGAGTATGCGGATCTGTTTTGGATTAGACCTTATTGATGGGTATCGAGATGAACGTTGAACTTTGAATGGTATTTGTTCAGTGATTTGGTGTTGCCTTGATATCGTTTGCAATTTACGAGTATAAGTGACATGAGCATTTACGGTGAATGAAGGGCGTCAGTTGCGGGTATGTTGAGCTGCTAATGCTAATGCGGATTGGTTTGATTACTCTTGTGTAAGGGAAGTGCCATGTGCAGATACGGTTTAATGAGAATTTGTCGTTTGTGAGGAATAAATCAGAAGTAAAGAGCAGATTCCTCTGATCCCTTAACGAGGTGGTTTAAAAATGGATTAATGCACTGTGGATTATGCACTTTTAAGCGACAGGATTGAGATAGCTATGACTGTGTGAAACGACGAGAAAAAAAATATAACAATCTAGGCGTAAGGGTACAACTATCCTACTAAAATAACTAAAACATTGTAGAACAACTTCGCGTTAGCTTTTTCTTTATATAAAACAAACCGAACTTTTTGTAAATTTGATCGACTACTCACTAGACAATTATGCGTCAAATGAAATGGGCCCGAAGTCTATATCTTTATGTGTTCCTGAGATATGCGAGGCGAAGGAAATTCACACAACATACAATACATACAGATACACATTTGTTTAAAAACGAAGGAATCTAGTTTGATGGATTTTGAAAACGGGAGCTTGATCAACATTTTAAATTTGATCAATCAGACTCTTACAATACCTGCCATATGAGAAGATCCTTAAAAAATCGAGGTACTAATGCTCTTCGATGCTAGCACATCAAGGTTTCAATTCATTAAAATAAAACTAACAGCCAACGCTGTTATTAACATGAAGACGTGGAATTTCTCATGTTTCAGAGGAACAATCTTGTGCCTAATATGGAGGCAATTAAGATTAAATGACAACACTTCAAAAGAGGAAACAAAACTTTAAAGCTTATCGGGTTTCGTATGTCAGTGTGCTTACCTGGTTCTTGGGTGAAGGGACGACAGGGAACTGATTAGGAAGATGACAGACCCTTAGACTAAAGAACAATTAAACTTGAAAATAGTTAATATGCTTTTTCGTATTCAGTGTTGTAAAGCTAAAATATTCGACTCACAAAACTTGGACCGTAAAAGTTCGCATCCTCACGACTTATAGCACAGGTATTTGTCCTTTGCAGACTGCAGACTTCTTGCAGACATTGAACTAACTTCAGAATTGTATGTCTGAAGGTACTAGAACGGGTTCGGGTTCTGAAAAGTATTACTTTTAACTCATTCTGGTCACTCATCGGAGACCTAATTTCCCAAGATCCTAGCTTGATCTAAGGCCCAAACAAGATTCGGCGAATACAGGTTTTGAAAGTTGTTCAACGAAGTCTGCAAGGATGGTATGGTTAAGTCTTTTCTTCCAACTTTGCTTCAGAATACAAAGCGTGGCCATTCTTCTTCTTCTTTTGATGGCACTACAGCCCGCTGTGGGATTAGGCCACAACCAACAAGCGTCTCCAGCCGGCGCGATCTCTTGCCAGCCTTCTCCAATTCCGCACACCAAGTTGGTTGAGGTCCTTCTCCACTTGTGTGCGCCACTTCAGTCGAGGGCATCCTCTGTTACGTTGTCTCAATGGCTCGGACTCAAGGACTCTTCGGGCCTTAGCTGTGTTATCCTTACACTCTACATGGCCTAGCTATCTGCAGAGTTGTATCCTTAGAGGCTTAATCAGGCACATGCCGCCGTACAGCCGATATACTCTTAGTTTGTGATTGAATCTTTTCCTCCAGACGCCATCAACGTAAACAGGACCAAAGATCGCACGCAGCTTTTGACAGCGTCCATGCTTCCTTACCATAGAGCAGGACTGGGATGTTTAGAATATTATATTTATATAGCCAACTTGAATACTATTACTCAATTGCCTCTTGTGCCCAAAGAAACAGCGATTGGCAAAAGTGATTCTGCGTTTGATCTCGGTACCGGTGTTGTTGTCCCTATTTACTGCGGAGCCGAGGTAGATGAAGTCCTTGACTACCTCGAAGTTCATGCTGCCCATTGTGATGCTCTGTCCGAGTAGTCGATGTCGTGCGTCCTTTCTTGATGATGTCCCTCGCTTTGCCCTCATTCACCGCTAGACCCATTTTAGCCGCTTCCGCTTCAAGGCCAGCAGACGCCTCATTGACGGCTCGCTGTGTTCGACCAATCACGTCAATGTCATCCGCGTAAGCCAGCCATTGAACGGACTTTTGGAAGATCGTGCGTCGCCTTGCCTAAACCCTTTTTTTTTTTTTTTTTTTTTTTTTTTTTTCAATTCATTTTTATTTCATATTAACTTATATCTATCTTACCCTAGTCAAAAATGCTTAAAACTAGCTTAACTATCTTAACAAATGTAACTATCTTACTGGCCCTAGGCGGACACTCTAAAACAAACAGAACAATTGAAACATACTTATGTCTTTCGACGTCTACATGAATTTACAATTAACATTATTATAACTAACTAACTTAAGCTAAGAAAAATGTTTTTTTCTTATTAAAAAACTTAGCATATGATCATTTGTTTTTTAAATATTTTATTAAACTTAAAACTACCTTAAACTAATTAAACCTAACTAAACCTATCTTATTCTAACTTAACTAAAATATATATACACAAATATATACATTATATATATTTTATATATATATCTTTTTTTTATGTTTTAAGTTTTATTCTTTTTTTTGTGATACATATTTCATTTTGTATTTTTTTTTTTTTTTTTTTTTTTTTTTTTTTTTGTCGTTTTTGCCCTAGCCTACCCTAACCTACCCTACCCTACCTTACCCTACCCTAGCCTATGTAAGCCTGCCATTGGTGTTAGGCAGGCCTTGCCTTGAAGAGGCTGCTCCTATCAAGGTGTCCGTTGACGGAGTTCTCTCCAGCCACCAAAAGCGTTGATGCTGGCGGACTACGTCTCCTCGATCCCGGCGTGAGACCGATCTACAGAACCTGAGGCGCTCGGGCTCACGGAGCGCGACATCGGGTTCGTAGAGGAATCGCCGCTCCACGGAATTGCGACCCACGTGGAAGATTAGCGGTAACGCCAATCTGTCCTGGATCAGCCCACATCTATCTAGATAGAGGAATGCTTCTGGCGGGACAAAGCCGTTAAGGCGCACTCTCTCATGATATAGATCATTGGGGTAGTAAGCCCCGAAGATCAGGCTATTGACCGAAGTCATTGCTCTTGCAACGTGGCTTCGAATCAGTTTGATCAGAAAATTATCTATCCGTACAATCCTGGCCCTATTGTATAGGACCTCGTTCGGGTAAAATTTCGTGTACTCAGATTCGGGAGTCCTATGTAGCCCGAGACAAGTCCTAAGACATTGTCTCTCAAACACCCGAATCCTTTCCATCAAGCTGGCTCTCACATTGAACCAGACGGGGCATCCATAGGCAACCATGGGCCTGATTAAGGCCATGTAGCAGATTACTTTCACCCTGGAATCAAGTTGGCTGCTATGAAACAGCCATCTTGTCAGAGCGAAAGCGCCCCGGGCCCTTGCCAGAGCAGCATCTACATGTTTGTCAAAATATAGATACTGGTCCAGCACGATCCCAAGGTATCTGACTACACTTTGTCTCGCCAGTGGACGCCCGTCCGGCCCAAAGATAGAGAACCTGCGCCATTTTTTTCTAGTGTCCCGAGAGGCCCTAGACAAAGGCGTTCTGAACAATATAGATTCTGATTTCTGGAAGTTGATTTTCAACTTCCAGTCATCACAATACTGCTGAATTTTTTCGAAGTCACGCTGCAGAAGAGTAACAATGACGTCGATCGTTGGACCTGATCTGTACGCGATTAGGTCATCTGCGTACGCTATTGAGTGGTGTAGAGAAACAAGTAGATCACTCAGGTAAATGCTGAAAAGGATCGGCGAATTTACCGTACCCTGTTGCAGTCCGTTTTTGATTTCAAATATTTGGGTAGAAGTTACATTGGCAATTTTCACAACGAACTTTCTACCGGTTAACATGTCAAAAATCATATATAGCAGTGGTTTACTTATGCCCAGCCGACTGAGCTTGTAATAAAGGCCTTCTAACCATACAGTGTCGAAGGCTTTTTCCAAGTCAATCAAACAGGCACCCGTGCATTGGTTCTTGCATTTATTCCATTGGATATCCGATACAAGTTTCGACGCGGCATGAATAGTGTCATGTCCCGCTCTGAAACCGAATTGGTTATCCGGAATGATTTTATTGTCCTCAACCCATTTAGACAGGGCTCTATGGATCACCTTCTCGAAGACCTTGCTGATACTCGGAAGGAGACTGATCGACCGGAGATTTGCCGGGTTAGAGGTGTCTTTCCCCTTCTTGGGGATTGGTTGAACCACCGCTGTCTTCCAATGCACTGGATAATATGCATTATTCAATGCATTGTTGAACAGGATGGCGTACCTCTCTACAGCCATTGGTGGAAGTTGCCTTAGCACAACATTGGATATGCCGTCGATACCCGCGGATTTTTTCCTTTTCAATGACTGAAAGATCATCTGGAGATCTTCCGTCGAAATGAACAGGGTGTTAGCCCCCTCACTGGCGATGGCATTGCTTGCCATGAAATCTTCATTGAACCTGGTAAAACCAAGATTCTCAGATCGCCAATGATCGAAATCATTTCTAAGGTAGAAGTGATGAAGCAGGGCTCTGTTCTCCAGGTCATGGTTCGGGCGAATACTATCATTCACCTTGTACACTTCCTGGAAAACAGCTCCCACTGTCGCCACCTTCTCCTGAGGATCCTCAATCACGAAAAAGTCGTCATCCAGGATGGCGCCATCTGGATCGATGCTAACTGTCCGTAGCAAACGTTCATTGTCTGACGTTCTCGGAAGTTTCAGATCCTGAATGTCATTCTGATTGTTTCTCCGAAATATTTTATTTATTTGCGGAAACATACTCGCGCTGTTGGATTTTACAGCACGAATTCTGTTGTTCCAATGCAAACTTACAGATATTCTGTAATTTTCTCTGATCAATTGTTGGAGATTTTTAATCAGTGACTTCAGTGTCCTGACCTCCGAGTTTTGTCTGTCGGTAAACCGCCTGTACAAGAGTTTGAGTCTTGTTAGGAGTCTACTTTTTTGTCTATGCAGTGCGTCGATTGTCGCGTTTCGGTATATGTTTGTGGTATCGTGCTGTCTTTGACGTGGTATCGTACTGTTCATAGTCTGTTTAATGATATCGTCCATTTCTTTGAG
Organism: Merodon equestris; assembly: GCA_958301585.1. Classification (NCBI taxonomy): domain Eukaryota; kingdom Metazoa; phylum Arthropoda; class Insecta; order Diptera; family Syrphidae; genus Merodon; species Merodon equestris. Next base: position 38,587,145 of record OY284416.1, on the reverse strand, counting down.
ATACCTGTCAATCTCGTGGTTTGATAGGTTCCTATTAGTTGGTGGGAAGGAGGCGCTCGAAGTGAGCGCTCTCGTCAGGGAATTGGCGAAGCGTGGCCAGCACACCCTACTGTAATCGTAGGGGTGCGTGTGGACGTACTCTGCCATTTCCGCGAACTCGTCAGGTACTGTGATCACGGCACATAGTCCGCAATGGTCACTGTCGTATACAATGGTCCGTAGACAGTTAATAGACCATTCGTTCGTGTCTGCCAGTCTCAATCGAGAGTCTATAAGCATTAGATCCAGATAGGAGCCGCTCCTAGGATACGATGGACTATCCGTTGCGAGCAACTTGACTCTATATTCAATGTTGTGAAGAACCCACCAATGGCTTAGTAGGCTCCCCCTAGTGTTGGGAATGTTATTTCCCCAATCACTATGTTTGGCATTTAAATCGCCGGCCAGGATGTAGAAGTTTTCTACCGAGTTCAAGCGCAGAGATCGAAAGATCGAAAGAGTGTCTCGAGTTCTGCGATAAAAATATTGGGTTGAGGTGCTTCAGGTGCATAGGCTGATACAATGTACATTCTCTTTCCGTTTCGGAGAGGAATGCACACAATACAGGCCTCTAGCACCTGGAACCTCCGCACTTCACCGCTATATATGACTTTATGTGTAAGATTATTTTTAATGAAGATCGCAACTCCCCCGCCTTGAGTAGCGTTGGGTCGGTCTCTTCTAATTATTTTATACGAACTGTGCCGGATTTTGTGCTTCTGGTTTAGCTTTGTTTCGCTAACCAAGAGTACATCGGGGCTTTCGTCCTGCAACAGGTTAAAAAGAATTTACATTCACCGATAGGATCTTCAAGTGTCTCTCTGCCAGCGTACCCATCATGACCTTAGGTGCGCTAGGCCAGGCAGAAGCGAGCAGATACTATCTACTCGGGTCGCCGTTTCCTGGATCTGTTTTTGGAGCTGCCCAATCTGCCCTTGGATTGCGAGCAAGATCGAACAGACATCCACCTCGGCCCCCGGTGCCTTAGAGACAGGCAATGGGGCTTTAGGAACAGCCACGGGTTTTTGTACCGGCTTTCCCGAACCTGCCGCCATTTGGGCGTAGGTCAACTGGGATGTGACGGCTGGTGTTTGGAAGCGACCCAAGGGACGCTTCTCCTCGACCTTCTGCTTACGGGCCAGGTTTTCTTTCTTGATGTCCTGGAACTTAGGACATCCCCGATAGTTTGCAGGGTGCCCTCGGTTCCGACACAAGACACACTCGAGCTGCTCTCTGTCCGCCACCTTGTCTTTCCCAAGGTCGCATTCCTCGTTCTTGTGATTCTTTGCACACTTAACGCATCGAGGCTGCATTTCGCAGTTCGACGCGGCGTGCCCGAATCTTTGGCAGCGGATACATTGCAAAATGTTTCCTTGCCTTTTTAATATTTCCCATGTTACACGCTGGGAAGCCAAGGAAGTAATGGACCTTAACCTCTCCAGCTTGCTGTTGGGTGTGAGCTGTACCACGAAGAAGGGAATCACTCGCTTCTCCCGTCGGGAGCTCACCGTGGAAAATGGCTTAACCGCCACGAATTTGAGGTCGTCACTCTCGAACTCTTTGAGCTCTGAGAGCATTTCCTCGGGATCTGTGATAGATTCCACGCCTTTGAGGAGCATCGTCCGCAACCTCTCGGCCTTTGGAGTGAAGGAGAAGAACTCCGTCGTTGACTCCTTCAATAGGCTTTTAATACGCTTATGCTGCTCCAGTGTCTTGCACTGAATAGCATAGCGTTTCTGGCCCAAACATTTAAATTCAAAATTACCTACACCAATGGCATACTTACACAGATCGATGGTTTCTCGTAAGGCCGTGGTATAGGTGAAGATCGGTGGCACTTTCTCCTTTTTCGGGCGCTGTTGCTGCGACTGATGCTGTTGCTGCTGCTTCTGCTGCTGCGGTTGTTGTTGTTGCTGCTGCTTCTGCTTCTGCTGTTGCGGTTGTTGTTGCTGCTGCTGCTTCTGTTGCTGGTTCAACTGCTGCGGTTGTTGTTGCTGCTGCTGCTTCTTCTGCTGCTGCGGTTGTTGTTGCTGCTGTTGTTTCTGCTGCGGCTGTTGTTGTTGCTGCTGTTTCTGCTGCTGCGATTGTTGTTGTTGCTGCTGCTTCTGCGGTTGTTGTTGCTGCTGCTGCTTCTGTTGTTTCTTCTGCGGCTGCTGTTGTTGTTGCTGTTTTACTTCTTCGGCGGCTATTGCCTCCTCTTTCAGCTTCTGCAACGCCTTAATTTTGTCAACTACGGCCTGTAGCTGGGCGCGCAGGAAGCGTTCTTGCTCCTCCAGCACACTACGTTCGTCCTCCGTAGCCGAACTTAAGAGGGCCGCGAAGGGGTTGTTGTCCCCCATGTAGCGGCCTTCTCTACCGTCGGAGAGGTATTCGACCTCTGCTTCCATGGGGATCACTTTCTTTATTTGTTGCTGTTGTTGTTGTTGTCCGGCTGCTTCGGACGTCGATGGTGGAGATGATGGCGCCCCTTTCCTCGCTTCGACCTGCAGCTTTTCAGTCGAAGTGGTGAGGGAGGGGCGCTTAATTAAGTTCGGCCTCGAGTTGACCCTTCTGCGCCTCTTCATTACGACGGCCAGCGTTGCGAAATCGGATGATAAATCATCCGATTCCGATTCCGTCTGACGAACGGGTCCTCCCCCGCCGTCTCCCGACATGTCTTCTCGCTACTGTTGTTACTACTGTTAGTAGTGGAAGAACACGAAAAAACACGAAAAAATTTTTTTTCCCGAATGGGGATTTGATCTGCCGATCTTCGGATTATCAGTCCGGCGCTCTACCACCGTGCTAACCTTATAGTTGCGAGGTGTTTGACTAAGTCCGCACTTGTACTATTTATTGCTTATTTTGCTTTCCACTTATGGAAATCAAGCCGAAACACTCCCTACCACTGCACCGGTCTGTGATCAACTGTTTTTCACGGACTCAGTCAGGACTTATGGCGCTAGACTCCCCAATGAATCGATGTTGATGTGATTTCCCGGAAAATGAGGAAGAAGTTGTTTATCGGTTGTTGCTTTTTAAACGTTTTGACAAAAATAATCTTCCACGCTCTAGAAATTCTCTCTCTATAACATGGATACTTTGATACGCCTCCATGTGTTCAATAATATGGCTCGACCCCAGATCTCTTTTTTTTATGATTCTGTTGCATTAGCCGGGCTGGATCTCATCCATATTTTCAATGATGCTGTTCTGCAGTTGATCGTTTATTTTTGGTTTGTTGCCTAAAACCAGTCACTTAACGTTGCCCCTGGGCAAAAACTCTAAAGGCGTTAAAGCGAATGATCTTGACCGGCATTTCTGGAAATAATGCATTTTGGGACTTTATCTTTCAGGAACTTTAATCTAACGTCCGATATAAGGAACAGGACGTCGTCTTATTGCAACCACATGTCCAGGTCATCCAGGACAAGTTGCGTGATCTTAGGGCTTCAGTAATTGTATCAATTGGAATGCCTTCCCAAGTCATTGTACACAATTCACAAAGTTGATGTCGCAGAACGGGCAACTCCTCGTGGGGGTATCAAAAAGCTTGGTCTGCAGTCAAAGGAAATTAAGGACAAAAATACGTCAAAAAAGTCGAAACGTTTAAAAAAAAAGGATGGACACATGACCCGTCCAATGGAAAAGCAGGTCTACCTCCTAAAAAGGGAAAACCAACAAGAAATTGTGACAGCTAAAAACGAAAAACAGGTGGTAAACTGCTTCAAATCTGATGAACCAGGCTATATTTCTAAGGAATGCCCAAACAATCATTCAGCAATGGTGGTATCAACGGTTTTAGTGTAGATAGTAATAGTTCCAGTGGCAATAGCGACCGGAAACATATTCGTCTTCATATGTCAACTAACGATTTTGAAGAGGAAATTCAGTACCAATTCCAACATGGACATGTTAAGCCGACGATCACTCTTACGGCTCTTCTGGACTCAGGTAGTCATTTTCACCCGACAATGATTTATGAAAACGTTTATGATGGTGTTACCGGATGGAAACAGTCATAAATATAGTGGAGTGGACGGTAGTTCTCTCGACGTTGTGGGTAGTATCAAATCAAAAATGAATTTTAATACAACATTTGTCAATTTGAATTTACCCGAAGTGGGCGATTATTCCATGAGTTCCCGCATGGTGTTGGGAAGGGATTTAATACGTCAGCTCATCATTTTCCATATAAGGAGGTTAGTGGAGGTGTTCGTTGAAAAAGAGAGCAAGGAGCTTGTTCTAATAAAAGCATTCAACGCGGCAATCACCGATGGCCCCTTATCGAGGACCACATTGATCAACTCAAAAGCAAGAAATTCTTCTCCCCATTAGGCTTGAAAGATCACCACGTACTAGAGCATAAATCAATTAAATATACTTTATTAACTACGCCACTTGGGCAATTCGAGTATCTAATATAATAATAGTATATCTTTCCGGCTAAGAAACCCTCCGTCCATTTTTGGGTGGTATATGAAGTAAAATCGCGAAGACTAAGATGGACAAGTTAATAAAATGAATAGTGGATGAACAGGTTAAGAACAATGAGTGTAAGAGCCGTAAGAAAACGACCCCCAGGAAGGCCGCGCCGTAGATGCGTGGACAATATGATGGACCTAAAGGAGACGGCATCAAACAGCAAAACAATTATGACAGGAAGGTTTGATTGTTAACGAAGCTCTGAACTTCTGGGCTTATCTTACATTTTTTGGACGACATCCTAATAGCTACAACAATAGTGGAAGAATATCTGATGACGGGTTATGATGATTGACCATGTTATTGATAATATTACATGGTGAGCTCTGCCATTCAGATTCGACATAAGACAGAGTTGCTATATCTGGGGTGTAAAATTTACCAAGCTGCATAAGGCCGTATGAGTCTTATTTCAAAGCTATCAAAGGTTTCTCTACCACCAATCTGTATCTAAATATTTCCATAGTCCTATCGAAATCCGTATGTACTTTCGGAAACTCACATTTTGACAGCCTGAGTAAACGATCTTCTTTAAAAAGATACGCGTTCGATCCTTTAGGTTAGGTTAGGTTTGAGAAGGGGAGTGTGATGGTTAGACATCACTTCCACTCGGAGGCAAATAGGCCCATTGTGATTCCCTTCGTTTGTGTGGGTACACATAAAATTAACCTGTCCTATCACGTGGTGGCTGAAACCACCCCGTGCTCTTGATGAATCTTAGAAGATCCGATATATGTATCTGCATTAGCCACGTCCGCAATCTCTGTAAAGAATCTTTGGCCTAGCGACACTAGGCGTCGATTCTGGAGAGCTGGACAGTGGCAGAGCAGATGTTGGATCGTCTCGGTTTCTTCCCCATCGCCGCAGCTCCGGCAGAGATCGTTGGATCCCGAGTCCCATTTCCGGAGCATTGCTCTAATGGGACAGTGTCCAGTGATCACCCCGACGAGCATACGGATCGAGTTACGGTCCAGCGCCAGGAGCTTCTTTGTTTTTCCGACGTTGAGCTCTGGCCACGATGATCTTGTCGTGTAGCTGTCGTTTCTTGTAAGCCAAGACGAGTTGGCCTCTTTGATAATTGTGTCGTTTATGATCCGGTATAAAGCGCTGATCGGTGGTTGCAATGACGTGTCCGCTTCGCTAATGTCCATTTCAGAACCTTGCCTGGCCAGTTCGTCTGCTCCTTCGTTCCCTGCGATTGAGCTGTGGCCCGGGACCCAGCAGAGTTTAACTTTATGGTGTCTGATGGACTTCAGTGAGTCGCGACATTTCTTGACAGCCTTTGATCTCGTTATACAGGATTCTATTGACTTCAGTGCAGCCTGGCTGTCTACGAAGATGGTGATATCAGATGGTGGGATATCGGCTACCTGTAGGTGTTTGGCTGCTTTCTCTATTGCCAGGATTTCTGCTTGAAACACGCTGCACAGATCAGGGAGTCTGAATGATTCCTGTTTGTGGATGGTATCAGAGAAGAACCAGGCCCCAGTGCCTGTGTCCATTTTCGATCCGTCGGTGAAGAGGGTGATCTCATGGTCGTTGATTACGGCGTTTGATAGTCACTCTTCTCTGTCGGGGAAAAGGATAGGTATACTGAGAGAGAAGTCATTTTGGGGGGAATATAGTCGGTCGTAGCTGCGAGGCTACTAAAATAATGTTTCCTTCCCAGGTCGTCTATTATCTTAAGTATGGCCGCATGTCCATAGTTGGCTTGCTTCCACAGAGAGGACTCTCTTAGTCTGAGAGCGCTCGTTGCAGCGTAGCCTTTTATGAATAGATCCAGGGGGAGGAGATGAAGAATCATGTCCAACCCTGCTTGCGGCGTGCTTCTCATGGCTCCCGTTGCACAAACAGCGGCTGACCTTTGTACTTTGTTGAGCATGTTCATATAGCTTTTTGTGCTGCTAGCAGTCCACCAGACTAGGGCCCCATAAGTTAAAATGGGTCTGATGATTGCTGTGTACATCCAATGAATGATGTACGGTTGCAAGCCCCATCTTTTTCCGAAGGTCTTTTTGCATGCATAAAAAGCGTTCAATCCTTTTTTCATCCTTTCCTCCAGGTTCCTTTTAAAGGAGAGGTTAGAGTCAAGAATGATGCCTAGATATTTTGCTTCCGCTTTGAATTTGAGTGGAGTGCCCTCTAACTTTGGGGGAGCAAATATCGGAATTTTCGTTTTCCTGGTGAACAAGACCAGCTCGGTTTTCTGGGGGTTTATTCTCAGACCGTTCTGTCTTGCCCACGAGGAAAGTTCACTCAGCGCAGATTCCATTAGTTCACTGATAGTTGGTAGAAATTTACCTTTTATCAAGATAACCAGGTCATCCGCGTACGCTATGATCTTTGTGTCTTTTTCCATAATGAATTTGAGGATCTCGTTGACTGTAAGAAGCCACAGCAGGGTAGGCACCTCCTTGTGGTGTGCCTCTAGTTGTCACTTTCCTTATAGAACTGTGTCGATCCTTTAAGTTTCTGAAAAGCAAACTTGTGGAACCCGTTCTATCGATCTATTGTCAGTCAGTCAGTTGACAGTGCAGCTGAGCTACGTTGCAATGCTTAGGTTTCTGTGCAGTCCTGTTGCAAAAACAAAATGCCATTTTTCAAATATCAATGAGGTATTCTTTGTCAACTAGTGTCAAATTGGTTTGATCTTTAAGAGGTCTACCAGGGCTTAAATGAAAGGTATTAATCTCTAGTTTTTAGTGCCGATGGGCATTTGTAGTGAATATATACTCTAGATCCAATATGGCCGCCTAAGCCACGTGACTGACCTGTTGTTTTACACTAAATCATATATAAAAGTAGCTGCACAATACCAATAGGGGTTTACAACGGCTTAAATGAAAGGTCTTGACTCCCACTTTCAAAAGCCGTGAGGTGTCAGTTTTTTTGCGACCCTTAAATTTAAAATGGCGGCCTTAATCACGTGACATATGCGTTTTTTCAGTCAAATCAAAAGAAAAAAAATTTGTTGGTCCTAATTTTGTCTCAAACTCGCTTGAACTATTGTTTTTCAACAAATAAACATCAATCGTATGAAAAGTTTTTTTGTGGAAATGCTATTTTCGCCCTCTATAGGACAATTAAAACATCATATGACCGGATATGGCAAATGTGCTGTTTCAAAAGATCGTCAAAGACATTTTTATTAAAACTAAGTGTAATCTAAGGGGTAAGGCTACTTGCTCTTTCCGATGGGCATATTTACGACTTCCGGTTACAACCTTCCGGTTACAACGGTTATTTTATTGATAAAATAGTTCAGTGTTTTCACTTGCATCAGAATATTTTTTAATTATCAATAGTTTTTCTTTAACCAAAAACGCATGATTTTTTGAAATTTGGGGTACAGCTGGAGCATTTTCAAATCTTCTGTTCAAATGCCTAACTACTTTCTGATGATCTTAAAAAATAAAATGTATAATAAAATGTTATTATTTTATCAGAAAACTTTGTTTTCGACCAGTCAAAGAGCCTTTTACAAGTTAAAATGGCATCATTCGGTTTACACGTGAGGCAGTATCTTGCCGCTTCTCTCTTGAACACAGCGCCGAGACCATCCGATGGACCTTTGCCATGTGCTGTTGCATGATGATGCCATTCTGCAGTAATATCAAAATTGGTTTTGTGTTGCACCATGTTTGCCATCTGGAACCTATTTTTGAAGTGCTGTTTTGCACCGTCAGTAAAATAAATTAAATGCTTTGCTCGATGTTTTTTCACCAGATAAGGAACCAGTTGCTTTTGGATTGTAAAGACAGCAGCAGTATCGTGTTTTGTACAATCAGACAGGAATATTAAACTTTCGTGTTTTATCTCTGACTTTTCCTTGTAATAACAAACAATTGGAAATATTGTGCATTGGTCGTTGTTGAAGTGAAATGCTTGTGACGCATTTTGAACTACAAACTTGTAATTTTCAGAAAAATCCATAACAACTAATATTTCACCATTCTTCAGATTTTTTTTCTTTTCCTCATAAAAAGAGGTCTGCTTTTTTGCAATAAATGAGTGAAGTTTCAAAGGTGATAACCTTACACATAGATCCTCTAAAAATTCATCCGAATTTAAGACTTGCTTCATTAACGTTGATCTGTCAGTTCCAGTCCATGTCGAAAATTTAATTTCAGAAATATTACTATCATTTAATAATGCATGTAAATTGTTCTTAAAGTTATCCAAAGTAGGGCATTTATTGCAGTTGCCTAGAAAGCATTTATCGGTGGCGTTTGAACAAGTTATTTTTTGCAAACAATCTTTATACGTATTCATGGGATGTTTGGAATTCGCAGTTATTTTAGGTAAATTAACAGCTTCTAACATAAGCCTGACATTCTCGTGTATGGTACAAACACAGACACTGTGTGTACCACTACTTCCAGCAAGAATACAATTTTGAGGTCTTAGCTGAGCAAATGTACTAAAACTTACTGCTTGTTGTCCAACTTTTTCTTGGTACAGTGAATAGAGACCTCTTAAATCTAATAAAAGGAGGCGCCTTTGCATTAAAACTCGACCACCATCAGTTTTAACAGATTTGACGTCGTTTATTCCAGCCATAATTCTGCTATTTTCTTCATAGATATCATGAACTTTTTGCTTCTCGTTATTGGTCAATTTTTTACCGTCTTTAGCAGTCGTTTCTGCTAAGACGCCACCAGTAGACTTTAAATCTTTCGATTTTTTTGCATAATTCCAATTGCATTTAAATTCATAGGAAAATTTTTTTTGGGCTCCACGCATCTGGTAAAATAGTGAGAATGCGCAATCGATGAGAATCGTGTATTGATAACGAAGAAAATTTATTTTTTAGACCTAAGGTGTGAAAGATTCTGATGAATCTGGAATTATGATAGACGTATCATTCATTTGAACATCTTCATGAGATGTAGAATATGAAATTTCAGAAGGTCGTTTTTTTCTACAATCAGAACAGACTTTAGCAAAACTAGGTGTTTCGGGAAATGATTTTCTAAATGTAGCAGACACACTCCTAAGATCTTTTCCTCGGTGGCCTTTCTTATCATAAGGATTACAACATCTGTCACTATGACTTAAACTTCTAATCCTTTGGAACGTTTTCCTTCGAGTCGTAGACATTTTTTAGAAATGAATAATTGAAACTTATAATAACTTATAATAAGGTATATAGAATGAAGAAGAAAGTGAGGTTAGTTTGATAGCCAATTTTTCCTCAGGTCTGTAATAAATTTAAAATGTCAGGTATTTGATGATCATGTTAGTTATAATAATAGAAATATCATGTTATCAATGCTATAAATGAATACAAATAAAAAAGTACGTACGTCGACTGGTTTTTTTAGCATTAAAAACATAATATTACATTGTAAACAAATATTTTTCCGTACCGCTTGCACTATGTTATTTTAATATCTTAAACAAAATTAGGACCAACAAAGTTTTTTTCTTTTGATTTTACTGAAAAAACGCATATGTCACGTGATTAAGGCCGCCATTTTAAATTTAAGGGTCGCAAAAAAACTGACACCTCACGGCTTTTGAAAGTGGGAGTCAAGACCTTTCATTTAAGCCGTTGTAAACCCCTATTGGTATTGTGCAGCTACTTTTATATATGATTTAGTGTAAAACAACAGGTCAGTCACGTGGCTTAGGCGGCCATATTGGATCTAGAGTATATATTCACTACAAATGCCCATCGGCACTAAAAACTAGAGATTAATACCTTTCATTTAAGCCCTGGTAGACCTCTTAAAGATCAAACCAATTTTGGGCAAGGGGGGGTCACTAGTTGACAAAGAATACCTCCAATATAAAATATAAAATATTTTCAAATTAATATAAAAATAAATATCATGGCTAATAGCTAGAAAGTTTATCATTAATTCATGCACTTTCAAGAATGTTGGCAAAAAAATGCGAAACTGAAAAAAACTTGTAATTAGCATGAAAACATAGTGAAGATCGGATTTGCAATGAACAGTGAATAGAGTTAGCAAACTGCTTTCTGGAGAAAACCAATAAGAAAAAAAATTGTGACAGCTTAAAAGAATTTTTACATACGTAGCTTAGTAGAAAATATCAATATCAATCTAGAAAAAGTAAAAGAGTTTATTACGCTCTGAAAAAAATTGAAGTGAGTTAACCGTGTTATGTGGGATAGCGAAAGAAAGGGCTTCTTTGGCACAAGCTTGAACAGATTTTTTATTATTTTTATGATGTTTTCGATTTATGATAAAGAATGAAAAAAATATTATATATATTAGGTACCTATATAACTTTGGTGTATGTAGTACCTAACAGTAGTAACAGTACCTACCTATGTAACTTTGAATTCCTTTGGCGTTTCTTTGGAGGCTCACTTCGAAGTCATCCATTGTTGTTTGGTTTTTGGATTTAAATGAATTCTAGTCTCGTCCATGGTCATGGAAAAATAATAAAAACCTTCGCAAGCATTTTTATAGCGCTCCTCTATGAGATGCTTGCGACCTAAGCTACATATATGCCTGATCAATCTTCGATCTGTCAACACAACATTTTCGACTTTTTGCACGATATCTGTAGAAAAAAACCTTGAGGCCGATACTTTGAAATGAATGTTGCTAATGTTAATTTATTACAATTTAGATTTAGATTTAGATTAAGGTGGGGGAGGGACTAATCACTGCGGCCTCTGGCGGGCCTATTGTGATGTCTCCCATTCAGAGTTCACTCAAAAATCCTGAGTTCATGATAAAACTTAGTATGCTTTTGAGTGAACCCGCAGCGATTTCTTCTGCTTCAAGATAGTGCCTGCCTAGGTGTTTGTGTCGTGTACTGATGAGGCAGTTACAGTGGCACAGAATGTATGTGCTCTGCTGTTTCTGCCTCTTCGTTACACATTCTGCAGGTTTCATCTTGTGTGGTGCCCATGGTTTTAAGATGTTTGTTGACCAGGTAGCGTCCAGTGAGGAATCCTGTGACTATACAAATCTGACTCCTAGAAAGTTTAAGGAGTTGTTTCGTTCCCTTAAGAGAAGTGGTTGGTAGGGACATCTTGGCTTATCTGCTACCTTCCGTTTGTGTCCAGTAGTTGGTTGGCCGTGTTCCTCAACCATTCCTTTATGTAGCATTTTATGGTGTGATAGGTATGCCGCAGAATGGTCTTGGCATCATGAATGGTGATGCAGAGCCTTTTCTTGTTAATTGGTCTGCTTTTTCATTTCCTGTATGGCCACTGTGCCCTGGTATCCATATGAGGTGAACTCTGTTTGGCCCGATGGCGTAATAAATGTAAGCAGTCCCTTACCAATTTAGAGGTGGCTTCGTAGCCTTGAGGACTAAAAGTGCAGCCTTGCTGTCAGAGAGAATACAAATGTTTGCTGGTTATAGCTCTGTTTATATTTCCTTTGAGACAGAGTTCAATTGCGTATATCTCTGCTTGAAATACGAAATCGTATCTATCTATGCTGTGATAGATGTGTGTTCCAGTGTTAGCTCCATATACTCCAGCCCCAACACCTTCGTTTGTTTTGGATCTATCTGTGTACCATACATATGATTAACGATCGAAGGAAGGTCTATTTTGCTCCCAGATGTGTCGAGGAGGAATTGTGACCTTAAAATGTTGGCTGAAGTTATACCTTGAAAGACAATTGTCTAAATGGGGTATTTTTAGGATTTCATGCCTGTTTAGTTCATTAAGAATGTCAGGAGGAAAGAGCCTGGAATTTGAGTCGTCCTCCGCGATAAGTTGATGAGCGAATATTACTGCTTCTTTTTTAATTTGGAGGTGTACGGGTGGTCGGTCCTGCGCTGCGTAGGGGGTTGTTCTCATAGTTCTTGTAATACAGATACAAGCTAGCCCTTGTAGTTTGTTGAGCTTGGCTTGTACTGATGTTTGTTTTGTTTTGTGCCACCAGACGGGCACAGCGTATGTGAGAATTGGTTTGGTAATGGCTGTGTATAGCCAGCGAGATATCTTAGGATTAACGCCCCAAGTTTTTCCAGTGAGACTTTTGCTGATCCATAGAGAGATCCTGGCTTTCTCAATGGTCTTTGTGTTGTGACAGTTACAGGTGAGCTTTTCGTCTAGTGTTGCACCTAGATATTTGGCATCGTTTGAGAACTCTATTGTTTCACCAAATAGAGTGGGTTTTTTGAGTTTATGCCTACTTCTTCTTTTGGTGAAAGCGACTATGGTGCTTTTTTTAGGGTTGACATTTAGTCCGACTTTTATGCACCAGTTCGCAACAAGGTTGAGTATCCTTTGGAAGAGTTCCGAGATTGTGTCTTCGAATTTTCTTATAATTAGCATCACAATGTCATCAGCATAATCTTGGACATAGAAGTCATTTTTGCTGAGTAAGATAATCAGCTCATTGACCACGATGGACCATAGGAGGGCCTTGGGAGCAACCTTTCGTGGCTTTTACATTGATTTTATCATTGGCTAGTGAGGTGTTTATTTTCCTGTTGCTAAGCAGCTGTTAAATCCATCTGCATGTGGTATTATCTACTCCTGTGCTGAGGATGCAGCGTTGTATTTGGGCGTGATCGTCGAAAGCACCCTCAATATCAAGAAAACAACCTATCGCAATTTCCTTGTCGCTTTATTACACTTTATTTTGTCCGCTTTTCAGGATATGCTAGAGACAACTGATTGAACTGTTGCACTACCACGATAGTATTGACAATCTTAGTAGTAATAACAATAGTAATAGTAGTAGCTCCAATTCATACAAAATTCCCAACAATATCTTCAGTGGATGTTATGCCCAGGTTAAACTTCTTGACCCAGCGTACTACTTTAGAATATCGAGGAGAAAAGTACCCCAATGTTTTCACCAAGTCGCTGATAGACTGTCTTTTCAAGCAAAGACTGTCTGTCAAGTTGGCCACATAGCAAGATCCTTACGAGATTAAAAAAGTCACAAATGATAGGTGAGCATTCGGTGACACTGAGGACTATCTGGTCCGGTGGCTACTGATTACAAAGAAAATAGTAACTATTAATAAATAGAAGGATGAAACTTCTTTAATGTTTTGGCAAAACGGACATTAAAATCACGAAAATCGGACTGCAACAATAAAAATAATAATTAAATTCCCATTACTTTTTGAACACACCATGCATGTTATTGTCAAATGATGAAACGGGAGCTATGTGTCTGAATTAATGTCTTCAAAAAACAACGAACGATGACTGACAAATAACTCGTTTATTAGGCTTTTGCTGTCCGCTGATTTATCTACTGGTCTATGTACTCTCTAAAAGATGCTCGATAAGCTTACCTCTATAAATTGTTATTTCATTAATAGTCGCAGGGAGACATTGTATAAACTGATATTAAAGCTCTGTTCCTTAAGCATCCAAAAGCAAAAAAACCAAATGCATACTAAGTCGACTTGGAAGTCTTAACTAAAGTAGCTACCTTCTGGAGCATGAATGCCTTAAGCCACTCGAGTTTATTATTACGCATTCAGACCGTACAACCCAACTAGACACACATACATATGTATGACCAACTGAACCTAATCTCACGCCTTAAACTTCACCCAAGCATACGTTCTTATAAAAGCATTTCCTCAATTCGTCTACCTCGAAATCTTGTACGAAGTAAGCGGAAAGTTCCAGTCAAGCATTCATGGCAAAGTTTACACAACAATTCTTACAGCTCAAAACGAGTAGTTTGCTCCATGTCCTCAACTCGGCTGAATATAAAGAAAAATTCTCCTCTCCAGAAATGTAAATATTACCGGAAACACCCATGTCTCGAGGAACGTAGTCGAATAAGGCGAGCAAAAAAGGTACACATGAAGTAGTGTAGTCCTTTGATGCACAACACATTTACCGTCGACATCCATGTCTACCAGCAGCGAATAACCGAAAGACTTATTCAAGTTGAATTTACGCCTCCTGGAGTAACCCCTTAAGTTAACATTTCCTTTTTCCTCCTCACGATTCCTTGTCACAAATGTTGTTTGCATTCCTTTCTGTTGTATCTAGCATTTGCAACATTTTATGTCTACATCCATTTGAGGATTTTTTTCGAACGCCTATCTCCCCCGCGCTTGTTTGCCATCCCAATCTAGGCAAATTGATACAGCGTCATTGTGTTATCCTTGTAAATATATCCCTTCAATCCACTCGGATGCGAACAATGCGTCCTCGAAAGCAGTGTCTACCTACCTGAAAACCGACAGCTAGATATCGGCATGTTGAAGCTCACTCTGATTACCATTCCCGCACGTGTCGTTGTCGTACTTGTCGTGGTTCCACTCTCCCGGCGAGGCTTGCGTTTAGCGGAAGGTATTGGTAGAAAAAAGCGTGACTTGTTCGCGTGCTCGCTTGTGCGCTCGTTGTCCTCAAAATGCAGGAAATTTACATTCTTTATCATGCACGCGGGTATTTTTCTACTTTTTTCCATTCAGGTGCTTCGTAGAGTGGAACAAAAAAAAAATCAGAAAGAAAGGATGCAAGATATGGTGAGACTAGAAAGCACAAGCATCGTGGCGTGTGCGCAAGTAGTTGTAATTAATTTCCTACGGGCAAACTCGAGACTCTGTTGGCTTAATTAAAATCTCGGGAAACACATTTTAACAACAGTCATCGCTCGTTGCCGCATCCTGGCTTGGATATTGCCCGTTATTGAACTAGGGCAATAATGAGCTATCGTATCCCACGCAGGCACGTTTGGATTATTTTTTCTTCTTTCATTCCTGAGCTTGATGGTACTGATGCTGGTGACGAAAGGATATGGGACTTTGGTGTGCGACGGATGGAGATGTGGTGGCAATTTGCTTGGCTTACGCTGTACGAGTATTGTGATGTCCTTTGAAGGATGATAAACCGATTTGTTGGAAAGGGTTTAGCTGAGATTATTGACAGTTCAAGATAGATGAGCCGGTCGACGATACTTGGCCGGGTTCTGTGTATGTGTGTGTGTGTGGTACTATGGACTTAACTGATGAGATAATGTACGAGTACAAGTGGCACGGTGATCTTGTGTGCTCCTTGGGATTAGTTTGTTCTGTTGAAATGTTTACTCTAAGTAGATTGGGAAGGAAATAGAAGAGTGATTGATTTGATGGTCCGATCCAGTGGCATTGGGATATGCTTACGTAACCTCTATTTCCTTTTTTTCTTTCTTTTTTGGTTCGTTTACACATTGGGGTTGTGGTATTTTGGAAAAAAAGGTTTATTTTGGTAACTGATTAGGGACGACGTTTGATGTGTTTGCCTGTGTAACGCACTATCCCCTTAAAGCTCTCAACTGAATTTTGGTTGGTAGGCTTGGATGTCCTTCATGCATCGTCATCCGTCATTCCCGATTCCCCGTTGTTCTTAGAATTCGAAGCAACGTCTTGGTACTAACTGGATCAAGGGATCAAAAGGCAAGAGACAATATGCAAGAATTACAACACGAGCATATGGGCTTGTCGAAAAGTTCAATATGTTCAGTGAAGCAGAGAGTTCCAAAAATGTGGACCTTCGATAATAAGAAGTTTTACAAGGGCTCTTAGATGATTCTTCTTGTTTTTTTGTTGAAGGCTTCTGCTGTTTATTGGAGCATTCAGACGTAAATACTGGTCCATTGTACTACCGGACAGATATTTTTTTTTTATTTTCCCTATATAGTCGGACGGCATATCCATGAGACATGGGTCGTAGGATATTTCTCGCGCAAGTACACTGTCACTCCAGTGCGAGTTGTACGTAAAACCACTACTCTTGAGGCGAGACATGGTTTTCAGTGTGTGCCCTCGGATAAATATATCAAGGGGTGGAAGATTCATCATTCATCTAGAGGCAACCGCTCTTTGGAGTTTGTTGAAAGAGGTCACGACATGTTTGCATGTGTTAGCCTGTTCCACCAGAATACCGATGCATATGAGATTATCGGTCTTATCATTGCCGGGTAGTAAGCCCCATGTTTTGCTAAAAGCGCCCTTGCATTGCTTAAAAGCTGACCGCGATTAGGTGGTTTTCGACTTGACCAAAAGCTTGCTTTGACCAAAAAGCTTGCTATCTAAGATGACTCCCAGTTACTTTGCTTCCTTTGATATTGGGATGGAAATACCAGCAGCCGCCTTACGTTTGCGAACACTCTTACCTTTTTCGGTTCGAGCTCTTGCTACCGTTGGTCACAGCCTTGCTAATTTGAGGATCAGCATCGCACATTCTTATCGGGGAGTTGATCCTCACCAGTAAGAGGAGAAGTGTTAGAAGCGCATGCCAAAAGTGCTGGCATGCTTGTGCCTCTTACAGCAGCTTTCACTAGCCCTCGCTGTAAATGAAAAGGTCAGATGGGCTTGGTTCCTCCCCGACCTAACCCTCTTAACTGCTTTTTTCAGAGGTTTGCCCTCATCTATCGTGCCTTCGGCTGTGTTAGCCTCGGCATGATTTTCGGCAAACCCTTTCTCCTTCTTTTTGGCACTTAGCAGTTAACTCTACAGTACGTCCCAATTCTGGGGCGCGTTCAACTTGAGTGGTTTCCTGTGCCACGCTTGCCACGTTGTAGGAACCAGGTGGTCGGACAGTGAGCCGCAGGAGTCGGTATCGTTCCGAGCTGCGGTGGTTTGAAATGAACGGTGGGACCTCCAGAATCTTTGCCCCACTATAAACGCTTAGCCAAAGCAAGTTCAACCGCAAAGTCGTAATCAGATAGCATCAGGTAACAGTTACGGATGTAGAAACTCTAACTTGGGTTTGTCCGGCATCGTCAGCCGAAAATCTAGCGACAATAGTTGGCAGTGTGACTTACAACTCCAGTCTTTGAATCGATCACAGGCTTTTAAGGTTCAGTTGACACAAGTCACTAGATTGCAAAGCTTGGATGATTAGTTACTGGATATGAAAGAACAACCTCTCCAACATCTGCATAACAGCTTAGAATGGTTTTTATGCTGGCAATGTCAGTGGGTCATTACTACTTTTTCGAAATTAACGTTGATGCGACCGTATCAGTGAATGGATTATATTACCGAACGAGATTGAGTGACTTTTTTTTCCCGATATTGGTGCTGTGGACGGGGATGACATTTATTTTCATAAGACAATGTTGGTGGGATAATGACTTTATTGGTTGATCGATTTCCTGGATGTCTGAAAGCTGAAAATGGTAACTTTAATTAACCTCTGAGATTTATTGACGATTCAACATCATTAGACTTTTTATTTGGTGCTATATTCAAGATGACCCGAGAGAAAGCTGGTATTCGGCAAATACGAGGGTGGTTCGATAAGTACTTAACCTCACCGCCAGATGGCGCCAGTATCGCAAGAGCAACTTACTATCGTGTAGTACTTTCTAGTAGACGGCTACTTCAGCCGGATCGGATTCGTTGTTTTGTTTTGACCGCGTGTGGAAGCGGGAGTGTCCGCGGATTTTAGAAAAATGGAAAAAGAGCAAAACCGGTCGGTGATTCGATTCTTGTTTTTGGAAGGGAAATCGCGCAGCGAAATCAAAGAGTGTTTGGATGATGCTGTGTACGGTGACTCTTGTCCTTTGATGGCGACCATCAAAAATTGGTTTAACGAGTTTCAACGTGGTCGCACGTCGGTTTTTGATGAGCCACGTCCAGATGCCCCGAAAACGGCTACCACGGAGGATAATGTGACTGACTGCCAGTTGCTGCCATTTTCAATGAAGTATCTTCGATAGAGGGATACATTTCGGGTTACCTTGTATCTCTTCTGCTTCTGAGCTTGTTTTGAGTGATCTGTTTAGAAAATTCCTGGCTTCCCTGCATTTGTGTTGGAGTTCAGAATTGGTTGACATCCCAAAAAAAAAAATGGAAAATCAAGCCAGTTCATAACAGTCGATGATGATACTCTCCAAGCTTCGCCCTCTGTCTAGTCCTCTGTTTGATTGAGTTTGATTAGGTCTTCATCTCACTTCTAAATCGTATAAATTTTCTCGTTCCCAGTTTCATATTTTTTGATATCCTGGGGTGTGTAAGGCTGTTGTCCTCTCCATTTATACCGCTTATACCAGTGTTATCATATTTAGAGAAGACTTTTAATAAGTCACTTAGATGACGCTACATGTGAAGCCGGGGCTTAAACAATTAATATCTCGAGCCGCTACGGTCTTACATTAGATGTTTCCAGCGCCGTCGAAGGAGATCCCTTTCCACCATTGTACTCTACCTTAGAGACGGTTGTCCTCTGCAGTATCGTTGTTTGGGGTTCTAAAGGACTCTTGAGCCTATTTAGCCTAAATAACCAGGTCACTTGTGACATTGAGTCTGTAGATGCCTCACTAAAATTATGTTACTTTACAGCCTTTGCAAAGTCTTAGGGCAATTTGAAATGGTTCATACGGCCGTTTCGCGTCTTACGGTGGCACGTATCCGAGTGGTGCAAATTTTAATGATTTGAGCGATAGCCTCTGTTATATTGACCTTAAGGGCGTCGGTTGATTGTGGTTTATTCGCATAAACCTTCGACTTCAGGAAACCTCACAAGAAAGTGTCTAGCGGGGTCCAATTGCATGGTTTTGTTGGCCGATTCACTTCACTTCTGCGAGACATAGCTTTGCCCTCAAACCCTTAATGCAGAATGTTTATCGTGGCGGCCGCTGCGTGGCACGTAGCGTCGTCGTGCTGGAACCACATGTGGTCTAGGTCCATATGGTTCAATTTGGGCAATAAAATCATCATTCTGTAGCGCTCGCTATTGGATGTTACCGCCTCAATGACGCTGTCGGCTCAAAATTCAGACCAAACAGTTACGAGTTGGTGAACCTCGTGCGGGTTGGTGTCATCCCAAGGAAGTAAAGGAAACTACCCATCGCCTTATGAACACCAAAACCAAAGAAGTCGGTGAATTCACAGAGGTGTTGTATTGGTTACATGAAACCATCTCTGAGAAATCAAAAACTCGGTCATCATTTGTTTGTTTAATACGGGTAACCGAACACAACGCAACAAGTACCGAGTGATATCACTGCTACCAAGCGGTAGCACGCTGTTGTCAAATATTCTCTTAAAAAACTGACAACAAACGCCTAGGAACTAATTGGAGACTACAGTAGGAACCGCTGGATGAGTGACCAGAATTTGACTATACGATAGTATCTAGAAAAGAAATGGCAATTCCGCGAACCGTATGACCCTATAATCCGATCGAAAATGTATCATATCCTTGTAAAACAGGAGTCCTGAAAAATGTGATGATTCTGATACACATCCCATTCTCAATCTCCTTTAATGATCAAACCTCAAATGATCGCGAACTTTTTTGCCACCTTTTTTAAACAATCTTTCGCCGTCGACTCCTTTGTTCTGGACTCTGCCTACTTCGATTATTTACCGAATTTCTTTCTTGTACAGTCGATCTCTGTGTCATCGGAAACAAATCAAACGTAAAACAAATTAACGTAATGAGGAATTCACTCCTAGGCCTGATGGTCTCCCTGCCATATTTCTAAATCAATGCTAATCAAGCCTCTCTCTCCCTTTCTCAAAAATCTTCAGTTTATCCCTATCTCTAGGTGAATTTCGCCGGTTACGGAAAAACCCTTCTATAACCACTATACATAAGTAAGTTCCGAAGACAGATATTAACAATTGTCGTCTCATTGCCAATCTGTCACACATGCCCAAACTCTTCGAGAGTTTTCGCTGCAAGTCTTCAATCTCTCCACGGTTTCCTCAAATGCAGATCTACGACCACAAACCTTGTTGAAATTGGGCCCTTTACCCTCTCGGCCTTAGATTTCAGCAAAGATTTCGATAAAATCTCCTACAAATACTTAATACTCATTAAATTGTCTTCCCTTGGCTTCGATTTTATCTCTTTGAAATGGATATCTTCTTACCTGGAAAATCGCTATTATAGTGCTCGTTTCAAATCTACCTTTTCTGACTCTTTCTTAGCTTCCTCCGGCATCCCCAAAGGCAGCTACTTAGGTCCACTTCTTTTCGTTCTTACCATAAACGATATTGAAATGGTGATCAAACATTCCTACATCTCACTACGAGGGTGGTCCGATAAGTACTTGGCCTACAAAAGAAAAACAAAAATTTTGAAGAAATGGCGATTTATTTTTCAATATAGTCTCCTTTTAGCTCGATACACTTGACCCAGCGATGCTCCAACTTCTTTAACCCGTCTGGAAAATACGTGTTCTCGAGGTCTACCAAGTAGGCTTGCATGGCGGCGATGACGTCCTCATTCGACTGAAATTTCTGCCCGGCGAGTGACTTTTTCAAGTTTGGTAACAAAAAGAAGTCACAGGGGGCAAATCTGGAGAATACGGTAGATGGGGCAGCAGTTCTCAGCCCAATTCGACCAATTTGGCCATGGCGAGGGCGGAGGTGTGAGCCGGTGCGTTATCATGGTGGAAGAGCACTTTTTTCTTCGCCAAGTGGGACGGTCTTTTCTTCAATTCGGCGTCGAATCGGCCCATTAATTTGGCATAGTACAGCCCTGTGACCGTTTTGCCCTTCTCCAGGTAGTCGATGTGGATCACACCTTCTGAATCCCAGAAAACGGTGGCCATCACTTTTCCGGCCGATGGGACAGTCTTCGCCTTCTTCGGAGCACGTTCGCCGGATGGATTCCACTGTTTCGACTGTTCCTTTGTCTCTGGTGTGTACCAGTGGATCCATGTTTCGTCGACTGTCACGAAACTCTTTTGGGTTACGCTTAAACAGCGTCAAACACTGCTGTGAAGTGGTCTCACGGTTGCGCTTGTTGTCCGGAGTGAGCAAACACGGCACCCATCGGGCCGACAGTTTTCTCGTGCCCAAAATTTCATGCAGGATATGACCCATGCGATCTTTTGAAATGCCTACTGTCTCAGCTATCTCGCGCACCTTCAATCTGCCAATACGAGATCGTGGATTTTTGTCACGTTATCCTCCGTGATAGCCGTTTTCGGGACACCTGGACGTGGCTCATCAAAAACCGACGTGCGGCCACGTTGAAATTCGTTAAACCAATTTTTGATGGTTGCCATCGAAGGAGAAGAGTCACCGTACACAGCATCCAAACGCTCTTTGATTTCGCTGCGCGATTTCCCTTCCAAAAACAAGAATCGAATCACCGACCGATATTGCCTTTTTCCATTTTTCTAAAATCCGCGGACACTCCCGCTTCCACACGCGGTCAAAACAAAACTACGAGTTCAATTCGGCTGAAATTTCGGCTCCTGGAATGTACTACACGATAGTAAGTAGCTCTTGCGATACTGGCGCCATCTGGCAGTGAGACCAAGTACCTATCGGACCACCCTCGTAATGTTGTATACGATGATGTGTGCCCGAAAAATTGTGCTACAACATGAGTTTCTATCTTGGAACCGTATGTTTTTCTAAGAACTCACTAAGCTGGAATAGGATTTCTAGTTCTTCCGACAATGATGGCTAAGGGTATGAAGGTTCTTACTACCTTTGTCATCACTGTAGCGTCATTTTCTGTTATGGATTCTGTATATTCTCCTTGCTTAAGTAATCCTTTTCTTCCATAATTTCTCGACGCTCCTTGACCTTAGCATGTTTCTTAAGTGTCTTAAAAGGCTTTTTTCAAGCTTCATTCATGGATTCCTAAGAAAAAGAAAAATTTTTCTTCACACGATATACAGAAAATCTATTTATGTCCACGCACCATGAGCACCTATTGCTAGCAATTTCACAGACAACACCTCCAATCACAGTTTCAACATCCATCGGGTGATAAATCGTGCTTCAAATCCAGCATACCATTAAGAGAAAACACGCACATCTGCCCATTCCTATCCAAACAATACCAAGCAGTCAATGGAAAAGTATGAAAATATGGCAATGGTGGCCTTAAAGCATCAACTCATCCCCTTATGCACAATGTCCACTTAGACGAACTGGATACCGACTACGGTCAGGTAAACAATGAGCTACAATCAAAGTGTGACATGGCGTAGACGCAGTCAGAAACTAAATCGTCCTCGAGCAGCTTTATGAGTACCACCGGAGCGGTAGGTTCATCATCCGCATTTGCCACAAGGTTGAGTACATCTGTATGTGTGTGGGTGTGAAAAGAAGAAAGAGAAATCTCGAAATGGAGGCAAATCCAGGGAAATAAATTAAAGCACGCACCGGAGCAATTTGTCTTCCAGGATATAACCACGCTTCCCGCATCACACACTCCATCACAATCTCTCGCCTATCAAGCAGATCCTAGATGGTTAGCACTGCTTTATCACTACCGTGTAGGGACCAAGCACTCCAGCACATAGTAACATGTAGTCAGTCGTGGCGGGTGGTAGGAATAGCATACCAAGCGGCTATCGCCTAGCAGCCTACGTCTTTGGAGACATCTTCTTTAAGGTGGCGTAATCGCAACGTTCTACGAGGGAAATGGTAAAATATAATTCTTTGATTGATACAGCAGGAACGCCGACGCACGGCTGAAGCACAAGCAAGCCGACTCACAAGGTCTCGGTTACCATTGTGCCGCTGTGCGTCAGTGCTTTAATGGATTATATGTGTATGCGTATCGGATTTAAATTGGAAAGATAAACAAAAATTGGAAATGTGCGATTACTCCGGCCGAATACAAATAAACTGCTCAGGTTTGGTGTGGCATTTCCGTGTGGATTACCCGACTTGGCTGCGGATCGTACGTGGTGAGCATTTCAGAATTTTTTTCCTTCTTGCCCACTAAGGAACGATGAAATGAGTGGGCGTCAATAAGCTGAAAACCAACCGCCAACATAACCTCCCGGTAATGGTTCATCCACTCGTGAAACATTACATCAAGCACTCCTTGGTTACTTTTAATCGACGGGATCGTTTGCGTTCCCAAGTACCCTTATAAACAGCTAACACAAATATTTCATATATCCCCTTACCATCTGGCCAATCTCGATTTTGACTAATTGCATTCCTTAACTGCCACGCGGCCAATCAACACCGTCATCATCATCATCATCATAATGCACAGTGATCCAATTACAACGGAATCGATGACGCCGGAAATACGTACATAGTTACGCTATAATTTCTATTTGTTATACAATGTTAACACCGGAAACAGGAACGAGTATGTATCTGATTGAGTGAGAGGAAGGCTCAGCATAAGTGGTTGCCCATTAATGATATTCAATCCATATCCGTTGACAATAGACATATTATTCGGCTCGAGGTAGTTAATGGGTTACGTTTACCACATCAAACCTACCCTCCTACCGCCCCTATACTGGATCGATTGAGAGTGCTTGGTTGAGGGCGCTCTCGAAGATTGAATGCTAGCTCATTAAATTAATTCGCATCGGTACGAAATTTATTTAGCTTTGTTGTTTCGCAGAGATTAGAGTGGCTGATGGCGGAAAAATTCGAATCTGAATGTTCTAGTAAGCGTAGGGGTGGGACCTACTAATGGATTTACGGCAATTTGGATACAGGGAATATTAAGAAAATGGCTGTTTCGTATGAAGCAAAGTACATTTTTTGAATGGAGAGAATATGGCTTTCGATATATTTACTCAAGTGGTTAAAAAACGAAGCTGTCGCGCCGTATTTATGATTAAAAAATTATTACAAATGCTCTCCGCTAATTGTCGTATGGATATGATGAATGACTTGAATTAATGAAGCACCTGGGTTCTGAATGAACGAGAATTTTTTTTCAACGAAGCAGTCAAGGTTTCTTAACGCATAGTTTTTTATCAAAGAAGTTCTCTTCACTACTTGATACCCAAAATTAAGGGTGGGCCAAAGAACTTTCTTTTTAAAGATTGTTTTTTAAAAAATCAGTGATCAACATCTTTCAAAATATTTTTTTTTTCTTTTTTAAAGAGTGAACCTCTCGACTACAAGTAGAATATAAGTTCACTAAAATATTACTTTTCGCCAGCTTTGGGGGCGGGCAGGATAGAATAGTAATCATCATCGACTGTTGAGCGGGAGGTCTGTAGTTCAAGTCTGTCCATAGCGAGGAACAATTCCTATATGGAAAAATTGTGCAACAGCATCAGTTGTGAATGAGAGATGATCAGAAAGTGCTGGCGAAGGTATAATACTCGCAGCATAAAATCACTTCAAAATTCATACTCTGTGCGTGCATTTCCAATATAACACGTTAATGATATGGAAACAAAAGACTTCGAATCTTTCTCAAAAAATCCTATCTAGGACAACCACACCCGGAGAGTAGTGAACAAACATCTTCGACACAAACCATCTGCATCACGCCCAGGGTGTGTGACAAAAAGCATAAGAGCGTACACTCTGGAACCTGCTCGAAGACTATAAAGAAAAAAATCTCCTCAACCGTAGCAAATCTCCCTCTTTTCACCTCCGGAGAATACGGTGGCTGAGACATGATTACGGTATAATTTTTGGCCCTACACATTACATACAAGCAACGATGAGTGGTAATGCTTCTATTACCGTGCCTACAAAACCGAATGTTTTCTTCGTATTGCTTCAGGCCAACGGCGCATAGCTTGAGGATAATATGGCTTATTGACCATTGTAACCGAAGAAAACAAAGAGCAAAACGTTCACATTTGACCCCACTTTGCGTGTTTTTTACTGTTTTGGTTCTTGCCATTAGGAGTATTAGGTTTCATATCGACTTCATAAATATATACTCTTGTGTCATCACTAGTGAGGACCCTTTTCAGCAAGTCTGAGTTGTCATTCAACAGCTCTTAAGTGATGCTCATACGACGATTCTTTTATTTAAAATTTCGGACTAAACTCTGTTGACGGACGGAGTATGTTGGAGCGCTTGATTTTATTTTTATCTTGTTTAATTTAATAAAGACTTTTTGATGCATTTTTTCAATAGCAAAAACTCGCTAAACACAGTAAACACGTCTTTATACCTGTGAAAAACAAACTAAATATATGAAATGGGTGAAAATGTCAGCGCATGTTAGTGAACTTATGTATGTACCATCATAAGAAAAAAAAGTTGAAAATCGAATGCAAGGTGGCGCGAAATTAATCATCAAATTTTGTTTTTGAATAACGTTCTTACTAAATGAAAAAAAATAATTTTGAATAATGGAAATCTTTACCTCTACAATTTTTACTGTTGAGCGTCAAGTGCCTGCGTCAATGCTGATACACATTTGAACCCGTTTTGTCGCATTTTCCATGACTTTCTGCGAGACATTCACTGCGACTGTCTGAGGCTTGTTGGCATTAAACCGCGACTTCAAGTAGCCCCAAAGAAAGAAGACTGGAATGGTTAAACCGGACGATCTTAGTAGTCATTCCAAATCGCCAAAACGGGAGACTGTGCGACCAGGAAACGTTTCTTCACAATATCCATTGCAACTCGTGCTGTGCGTGCGGTTAAGCCGTCTTGTTGAAACCGCATGTTCACCAATCACCGGTCATCCAATTCCGGTAGTAAGAAGTCGTTTATCAGGCCCTGTAACGTTCGCCAATAACAGTGACCGTATTGACGATGGCGATTTCAAAAAAAAAAATACGACCCAATCACTTCCCCCGCGTGAACACTGCACCACGCAGTGGCTTTGAGTGGATGTAATGGCTCTTGGGGCATCACACGGGGATTTTCAGTGCCGTGGATTTGACGTAACCGCTTAAGTGGAAATGAGCATTATCGACACAAAACCGTCCTCTTCGTT
This sequence comes from Merodon equestris, assembly GCA_958301585.1. Lineage (NCBI taxonomy): Eukaryota > Metazoa > Arthropoda > Insecta > Diptera > Syrphidae > Merodon > Merodon equestris. The sequence continues at coordinate 38,561,091 of OY284416.1, read as the reverse complement.
GTTGAGATTAAGGATGGCTTGCCAGTGATTCACACGCGACTGATGATCAGCAGGCATTGACTGATGCACTGTTTGCACTTTTTACGGGAACATGTGTAAGTCTTTCACTGAAATCCTCTCTGGATCACCGTCTGGTGATGCCCAATTGCGTGTCCTGTCGTCTGGTTGACGTTTCTTCGTTCTCGGCGATATCGGCAGCCGCGATGTTTTCGGCCGAACGACCAGTCCGGTGGCGGCTACGCCCTGCATGGTCTTCCTTGGTTCCAGTCTGTTCGAGTCGAGTTGCGAAGCACCGAAATATTTGCCAAGTTGGTAAGGCACGATTAGAAAATCGACGTCGATATTTACGACGCGCTAGCGCCACCGAGCGATTATTGAAAATCGACACAAATATTCCACGCTCTTGCGGAGTATAGTATTTTATAATAAATTTAATAAATAATTTTATAATAATGTTATTCCCATGTCATTTCCTTAAAAGAATCAGATCGAAAAGAAGGATCTTTTCGTATTTTCGTATTTTTCGTATTTTAACTCGTCTTTGTTTCCCTTAGGCATACATGTTTTAGTTTCAGTAACTAGCAAGATATAAGATATAAGATTACGCCTTTTAAAAACCTTTCATTTCGTTTTTATAACTTTTGTTTTTCTAAACACTTTTGTATACTGAAAATTTGGTTACTCATCGAGTGGTTCCACCTGAAGCCACATCGGTGATCTCCGATTATTTTCTTTGGGAATGAATCAGAATCAGCAGAATCTTTAAGAAAATATTTGACAGCACTTTGAAATAACTTGATATGGCCAAATGTGAGATAAATTATTGCCGAACCTGAGGCAGTCGATTCCTCGCCGTGCACAAAAACTCGGCCGTTCGCAGACTACAACTTGGCGAATTCAGCACCGAGACATGGGCCTATACCCGTACAAGATTCAACTGACCCAGCAGCTCAAAGTTCATGACCATAGACAACGCGCGCCGTCCGTTCACTAACATGGCTAAGGAGCGTTTGAAAGAGGAAAAACCATTCTTAACCAAAATTGTTCATTCTTAACACCGATTTTTGGATGAATGGTTGTGTTAGTAAGCCAAATTGGCGTATATGGGAAACAACAACACGTAAGAATGGTGATAACTAATTTCTTGTAACCCTAGACGGCATGTGGTTCAAACAGGGCCACAGGTGACATGAATTAGCCACCAATGTCATGCGATTTGACCCGTTCGACTTTTTCTTGTAGGATTTCCGCAAGCGTAGATCTATGCGAACAAACCACAACTGACTGACGTCCTTTAGGTGAAAAGTCATTGAAAATTGAACCACTCGGATTCATGCCACCGTAAGAAACCGAGGCGGGAATCATATTTCGTACAAACTGGCTTATATGGGCCTTTACAAAAAAATTGTTAATACATTACACCCAGTTTGTTTTATTCTTATTCAACATATTCTCAACATGGCATGAATGAGTGGAGTCCATCGACCGTGACATCGCGATCATATTCTAAAGAAATATGGTCCAGTCGGCATGAAATCCACACCACGCGGTCATTTTTTGGGGATGCAATGAGGTTTTTTGAGCTATATGTAAGTGCGTTCCTATCCAGTAATGAATAGGAGGGTGGTCCGATAAGTACTTAGCCTCACCGCCAGATGGCACCAGTATCGCAAGAGCAACCATCGTGTAGACAGCTACTGTCGAAATTTCAGCCGGATCGGACTCGTAGTTTTGTTTTGACCGCGTGAGTAACATATGTGACTGCAACCCAAAAGGCGGTCAATTCCCCAACGAAAAATGCAACGCTACAACATACGGCCCCTCCCCCCAAACCAGCAAGAACTGGGTCATCGATGACGACATCAGCGAACTCAATCAATCCAGCTGATTCAACGACACCGGCAGATGACCCCAAAAATAATACGAACGATGCAGCGAAAGAGAAGTATAAAAACGAACCTCGCAGCAACAACACCAGACCAGTTTTCCGAATGTAACTCATGCTGTTCACAGCGATCAATCAATAAGAAAATAAATTAAGGTCTCCGTTGACCAATAAACTTAAACGCGGCAATCGTCATTCGTGTGGAAGCGGAAGTGTCCGCGGATTTTAGAAAAATGGAAAAAGAGCAATATCGGTCGGTGATTCGAGTCTTGTTTTTGGAAGGGAAATCAAAGAGCGTAGCGAAATCAAAGAGCGTTTGGATACTGTGTACGGTGACTCTTCTCCTTCGACGGCGATCATCAAAAATTGGTTTAACGAGTTTCAACGTGGTCGCATGTCGGTTTTTGATAAACCACGTCCAGGTGCCCCGAAAACGGCTACGACGAAGGATAACGTGACAAAAATCCACGATCTCGTATTGGCCGACCGCCGATTGAAAGTGCGCGAGATAGCTGAGACAGTCGGCATTTCGAAAGATCGCGTGGGTCATATCCTGCATGAAATTTTGATCATGAGAAAGCTGTCGGCGCGTTGGGTGCCGCGCTTGCTCACTCCGGACAACAAGCGCAACCGTGAGACCACTTCAGAGCAGTGTTTGACGCTGTTTAAGCGCAATCCGAAGGAGTTTCTGCGTCGTTTCGTGACAATCGACGGAACATGGATCCATTGGTACACACCAGAGACCAAGGAACAGCCGAAACAATGGATTTCACCCGGCGAACGTGCTCCAAAGAAGGCGAAGACTGTCTCATCGGCCGCAAAGGTGATGGCCATCGTTTTCTGGGACTCGCAAGGTGTGATCCACATCGACTACCTGGAGAAGGGCAAAACGGTCACAGGGCTGTACTATGCCAAATTATTGGGCCGATTCGACGCCGAATTGAAGAAAAAAACTTCTTTCTGTTTCCAAACTTGAAAAAGTCACTCGCCGGGCAGAAATTTCAGTCCAATGAGGAGGTCATCGCTGCCACGGAGGCCTACTTTGCATACCTCGAGAAAACGTATTTTTCAGACGGGTTAAACAAGTTGGAGCAACGCTGGGTCAAGTGTATCAAGCTAAAAGTAGACTACATATATTGAAAAATAAGTCGCCATTTCTCCAAAATCTTTGTTTTTCTTTTGTAGGCTAAGTACTTATCGGACCACCCTCGTATTTTGCTTATCGATGAAGCTAAAGATAAGCTGAATTGCTGAATATGATTTTTCGACGAATTTTTGAAATCTTGATTAATTTTTCATTGTTTCGCAGAATCCAATTACAGAAATATTAACATTTCAAGAAATCTTGTGGTTGTTGACTTAAGTCGATGTTGTAAGGATTTTGGCCAAGATGCTTACGCAAAATTCACCACAATATAGACTGACAGAATCTGAATTCCTGTGAACGCCTTGAAATCGACAGATTTAGCTCATTTTGAACAAAAGCTGTGCTTCGACTCTTGTCTTATCTCACTGGCACAGGAACATTCATTAGTGAATATTTTGACTGGAATTTGTCCACTACATCACGCATAGCCTATCTGATGGGACGAGCCAAAATGTGGAGTAAGTGCTCGTAAGGTTGCGACCACCGATTCGAGGATTCGTAATTTCTAATAATTTTCGAAAGGTTGCTCGATTGTGAATTCAACCTGAAACTTCAACCTTAAAATGTGGGCCCTGGCTGACGTTATGGCAACCTAATTAAGAAATTCAAGGTTCTGCTATTAGAATATAAAACTGTTATGTCCCTATTGAAAAAAACCCTTTAAAAGTATGGAGAGGGTATTTTGGTCGCATTTGAAAATAAAATAAACAAAATTTCGATATAAATTTAGACAAGAAGGGCTATTGATCAAGTACTGGTCATTTCAATACAACATTTTATTACACTTCAAAGTGGTACTACATCAAGACCAGTAATGAACTGATTAAGAGCTTCAGTCTTGAAACATTTTAAACGGGCTTTTGTGTTGTTATGTTATTTATAAGCATTGCTATTAAGGAAATGGTAAAAAAGTCTTTAACTTATTTGACAAACTATAAGGTTTTCCAGCGTATATAATGCGCCTTTCTTCTTTTTCAAGCAAAACTTAAATTAGAAACTTTACTCAAAAGAATATATAAATACGTGCAATCGATGGAGGGGACAAGTGTATGATTGGGGCCAGTCACGGTAGATGATATTACAAAAATTCCACCATCCACTCGTACATACCATTGACCTATTGCCCTTCCTAGCGATTGCAGGCCCAAAAACGAAACATCAACCCCCCGATTCCCTTCTTTAAAAAATAAAAACAAAAAAAAGTCTCCCGGTTATAATTGGTCGGATTGTTATTAAATCTCTGAAGCAAACATTGGAATTCGTAGTCCCCCCTCGCAATCACCCAGATCCTTATGAAATAATAATAAAAATCAAAAACTTTTCCCCACCGACCCGTACCAGCAGTAGCAAAACAGCAATAAGGCGATCCCAACGTCAAATTACTTCTTGTTGAATTGTTTCCAACACAGTTTCAAAAACAAAAACGCAAACGAAAAACAAAAACAGGAAAAAAAGCAAACCTAAGGCGGAAACAAATTGAACAATAAATTTAGCGTTGCTGCTCAAAATACAAGAACGAGAAAACAAAATAAACTTTCTCAATCGACCTTGATGACTACCGCGGAGCAACGGGAGGTAAGAGGACCTTCAGCCTGGCAAATGAGTAGGGAGGAACATTTTTTCGTTTTCTCTGAAAACAGTCCTTGTATTTATGATCATAAACCGCGCAGCACATGGTGGCGTATGCGTAATATTTTTCGCACACTTGTACATTTGCACAATCCTTGATGCTAAATTGGAGCAGCTTCTTCCGTTTGGTTTCCTTGTCTCCCGTATTCATGTCCGTATATTTGACCTCCTTTAAAAGAGCACTACACCACTACGTCTACCGCGATTGTAAGATAAATGAAAAACTTAAAAAAACGAAATGAAACAAAGTTATAATAAAATGATAATGATAGTCCGCTGCGGAATCCAACGCGCGGAGTGTCCTTTATCCCTATGCTCCCGAGAGTGCAATAAAACGCCTCCAGCTAGTGGCATAAGAAGCTGGGAAAAAAAGTAAAAAACAGGGAAAAAGTAAAACTTCAGAGCCACTGTCTTGCAGGATCCCATGATACTCGGTTAAAGGCCTTCGGGCTGTACGAAATCCTCGATGGAATCAAGCCGTAGCACACACATACACAATGGGGAGCTGTGAAGCAAAAACAAAGAAAACGAAACTAAAAGGACATCGGGAACGAAATGAAGGATTTAAATGGACAAAAATAAAATGTTGCGGCTGGACGCTAGCTCCATGGAAGTTAATGCCATTGGCGGCAATGCAATCAGTAATTTTTTTGAATACGACAACCCGGAGTTTTAAACAAATGAAGGAGCTACGGAAGGGTTGTTTTTTTCCTTCTCCATGACCTCGTCTGTTATTCGCTTCCTGTTTTTCTAGGAAATACGAGTTTATATATGGGTTTTTGGATTTTGTTTTATCGGCTAGGCCAAGGTATAGTAGTAGGACTATTCGTTCCAAGAAACGAATAATGGCGCATTGACTGAGCTGATAAGTGGCCGTTCGTGTTTTTGGGTTCACAAACTACTGTCGTATAAAGAACGTTAAGTTTTTAGTACGGGGGATCTTGATTATTTTCGGGAAATCGTATGGCAGAGAAAATGTACGATGAAAAGGTATCCTGGAGTTAGGTTATATGTCCTTTTTTTATGGGATTCACTAACACTGCCGGGTCGAAGGCATCAAAGCTTTAAGCAAATTGTTCGTAATTTTCAACGGCCACGATTGGACAATCTTGCTGCTTCAATATAAAATATTTTAAGAGTAGACTTGTATCCTCTACCGGTTTTTTTTTTTAATTTGACTTCAACATTTGATTCACCGTCATAAAGGTATGGGTCTAGTGATCCTTTTTGATTTTTCGATGAAATTGTCCTTCCGAGCTATAAAACTCTTTTTAGCTCATAACTATTAAGGAATTGCAGTCTTCAGGTATCCAATATACATAATTCGTTTTTATTTCCCCATTCTGTGAATTACTGGCCATATTTTTTATAATGGAATTTATATACACAATGAATTGGTATTCTTCTCGAATTCTGACATAGTCATATTGTTCTCTATGGGCATCTCAAAGAGATCTATTTAAGTACGAATTCGAGTCATTTATCGATCGACATTTATAAAGGAGAACAACTGCAAAACAAATGGCATGCAAGTTGCCAACACAATTAACGCTGCTTTTACCAAAGCGAGTCATTTCAGAGCTAAAATTACCAATGTAGCTCGCCTTGAGGCAAGTTCTGGAGTTGTGCCGCATATAAATGATATGTAGTGCTGATCGTCGCGCTAATCAGGTAATATTTTCTGTCGCTGTTGATGATATTGCTCCTGATACCCATAAGGTTGTTCTGTCTGTTTCTATTGCCAATGGTATCAATTCACTTCAGTCTAGCACTGATCATGGAGGTGTGTCTATAATGCCTGCTAATGCTTATCGACTTTTTGAAAAATAGGTGCTGTTGTTATTACTGATGCTACTCTTAACAGGGTTTGCTTTCCTTTTTTGGTCTTAAATTTATTTTTATTAATTTTTTACTTAGGACTACTTTATCCTAGACAAAATTATTTAAAACTCGCCTAAATATTTCATCTAATTTAAAGATGCCTTCTCGACTCTATAAGCACACTCTAAAGGTGATGGCTAAACTTAATGCTCTCGGGCTCGCGGGGCTCGATATCATGTTCGTAGAGAAATGTTTTTACTTTTTTCTGGATCAACCCACATTGATCTAAATTGGGGAATACCTCTGGTGAAACTAATACAATACATTTGGGAGTAAATAGGGTGCAGACTCAAGTTACGCGTTAGTCAACATGCTGGGCCTCCTCACATAGACGAGATACAGAAATCGTTATCTTCAAATGTTTGATTATTGGTTTTCTCCCTTTTCCTTGGTGCAGGTACTGGTATTGTTACGCTTAACGTACGGCTTCTCCACCATTTCAATAGGATAACGACAAGGAGTGCGATCAGTAATAAACCCCCTGTGGATCCCAATATTGAGTACTGATATGTTCTGTGCGTCTTGATATCGTTCAATATGTGCTCCTGACTCTTTTGAATCTGAATCGAATGTTCCAGCCTTGAGATTTCCAATGACATGTCAGGTTGTATTATCGGTGTTGGTTGCCGCTTATATTGTAGAGTTGTTAACTGCTCCGAAAGGTTGTGTGATGGAAGAAATGATGAATTTATCGTGCTAGTTATTATCTGTTTCCCCATAACTATCATCATTTGATCTTTAATGATGCAGTTTGATGATAAATGTATTATTCCACTACCCTTTAGCAATTTTGGTATTGGATTAAAATTGCAAATAATATTCACAGTTGTTTGCTTCGCAACGCTGTAGATCCAAGAGTTTGGTTGATGCATTTCTATCCAGTATGTTATCGGTGGCATAGAGTGAGTTAAACATGTCTCTGACAACTGCTGATTGTAACGCAGAATGCTCATCTCACAAGAGCTCGCTGCAGCGCCGGATATGTAAATCGGGTGCTCAATGTTGCACCAAAATCGATCTGGAGATCGAATCTGACAGGCTTCAAATTCGTTCTTATTTATAGGATAATGGTTATTCCCCTCAACATTCACCAATAAGTAGTCAGATGAGGGTATGATATATGTAGGTAAAGTTTCCATTGTGCCAAGTAGGTACTGGCAAGACCCTGTATACCTTAAATTCTTCGTTGTATAACAGAGGAAGGGCAATTTCGATAATAATGTTGCGTCCAGTAACTCGTCCTCTTGACTGGAGACTCTTATAAAGTTGTAGAATAGAGTCGAGCTGCCTCTCACCAGGTAACATCAATGAACGCGGAAGGTGGTCGTGTATCCGATTTAATTCTTCCTTAAACTGTTGTACAGTCAATATAAGCGGATGTATTGTTCCACCGTGTGTTGACAACACAATATTGAGTAAGATGTTCTGAGTGTTTTGATAATTTATCATCATCAATAGTGTATTTAAACCCGCGGACGACAGCTGTTCATACGCATCGTACTTGTCCATCTTCTCACAGACTTGATTTAATACGCCATTCAGTTGGTCAAGTTGCCTTTTTGTGAATGACTGTTCTTCCTTAAATACATTTAACGTTGAATCAATGATTGTAGTTTGATTTTTCATTAAAGGAATCATATGATCTTCATTTTGTTTCACGTGATCTATTGTTTCTTCATATCGTTGGGCAAATCTTTGGTCTAATATTCCAAATAGTTCATTTGCAACCGTACCGACTACGTCGAATGGAGAACGTTTTGATCTATGGATCGGGTTATCGTTTGCGTGTAACAGGATGTCGTTGTTTAGATCAATCTGCTGAAGTTGTCGATCAAATTGATTTAACGTGTCTTCGCATAAAATGGTTTTCACCTTTGGTACCCTTGTGGACGAACAGATTTCCTTCATGTGCTTGATACATTGCTTGAACGTATAATATTCTGACCAATAGTTGCTCATATTGAAGAAGATAATAGTTTTCCATGAACTAGATATCAGGTTTGCTCTTCCAACATCTTCGAAATAAATACCGGGCTGACTATCGAATTGCATTATCTCATACTGTTCGTTAACTGGCATGGCAGTGATTGTGCTTATCAAAACTGTTATTGCCCAAACCCATAATGGTAGGCTGACTCTATTATTGCCCTTTTGTCGTAAAGGCTTGCTTGGAACGTATGCTGCGCTTGTGGTATCCTCTATTGATGTTTCCGTAACTGCAACATTGATTTGAACTTGAGCTTCAGGTTTTGTAGAAGTTTGTTTCATCTCTGGTTGTATTTCATTCTTTTCAATAGGAATGAGGCACAGTTTGGTTATGGGCCTTTTGAAGTATTTTTGGTTACTGAATACTGTAGCAGCGCGAATTTCGTTATCCTTTCCGGGATGTACTTCCGTTATGATGCCCATCGGCCAAGTAGTTGGTGGTAATCGATCTTCTTTAATTAATACAATATCGCCAAGTTTAATATTGGGCTCCCTTTTTTTCCATTTGGTTCGTTGTTGGAGTTGTGAGAGGTATTCTGATGACCAAACCTTCCAAAAATCCTGAGTCATCTTTTGTATTAATAGCCAACGGGAACGGTAACCTTTTAAATCCTCTATGATCTGTTGGGGGACAGCGTTAAGTGCACATCCAATGAGAAAATGTCCGGGAGTAAGTATTACGGTTTCGTCGACGTCATTGTTGACCGCTATGAGTGGTCGGGAATTCAAACAAGCTTCTATTTGCGTTAGTAAAGTTGAAAGTTCTTCGAAGGTTAAGGACGTATTTCCGATTATTCGTTTTAAGTGGTATTTCGTAGACTTTACCGCGGCTTCCCACAGCCCGCCGAAGTGTGGTGACGCAGGAGGTATAAAATGCCACTGAATTCCATCCAAAACAAGTTTCCTTGATGCATCTTCTGCAGATTGTCTTATAGCATTCTTTATTTGGTGCTGAATTTCTTTGTTGGCGCCAATAAACGTAGTTCCGTTGTCGCTATAGAAGTGTGAACACATTCCTCTTCTTGATATAAACCTTCTTACCGCTGCTATGAAAGCTGCAGAGCTGAGATCACTCACTACTTCTATGTGAACGGCCTTGGTTGATAAACAGACAAATATAGCGATGTAGGCCTTCGTTGTTCTATTTCCTCGTCCTTTAGAAATTAATAACTGGATTGGTCCAGCATAATCGACTCCAGTGTTTGTAAAGGGTCTAGACGGAGTTACTCGTGCAGAAGGTAGCATTCCCATTAATTGGGTTTTAGTTTGTGCGTTGAATCGATGACATCTTACACAATTGTGGACAACCTGTCGTATTATCCGCTTTGCTTGAATGACCCAATAAGATTGCCGCAAGGTTGATAACATTAGTCGGATGCCTCCATGTAAGGTTCGTCTGTGTATGTTCTCAATTAATAATTTTGTAAACCTCTCGTTGTGCGGCAAAATGCACGGATGTTTTTCAGCATCTGATATCATTGCATGTTCCAAACGTCCTCCCACAACCAGAAGATTGTCTTTATCTAAGTAGGGGTTCAATGACAGAAGTTTACTTTTCCGGTTAATAGGTTTTCCATTTCTTATGCATGACAGCTCTTCGGGAAACACTCTTGCTTGGATGGAGCGTATAAGCATCTTTCGGGCATCCTCCATCTCGTCCACGCTCAAATCTCCAATTTTCCTTGATTTTTCCCTTTTGCAATTCCTTGCAAACCTTATGCAGCACGCAATTACCTTTAACAGTTTGGTATAGCACGAGAATCTTTCAGTTATATCGTCAATTGTGTGCACTGCTATGTTCAAAACTTGTCTTTCTTCCGGAATCTTTACAGCATGTACTTCCTGCTTTGGCCACTTACTTGAATCGAACTGCAGCCACTGGGGACCATGCCACCACAATTGGTTGTTTTTCATTTGTTCTGGTAAACAACCTCTAGAGGCAGAATCCGCTGGGTTGTCGAATGAAGGGATATGCCTCCATGAAGTTTGTTTAGTCACTTCTTGTATTTCCGACACTCTATTCGCAACAAAGGTCTTCCAGGTTGATGGACATTTCTGGATCCAAGCAAGAGCGATTGTAGAGTCACTCCACGCGAATACTTCAATTACTTGAGTGCCAAATATCTTTAGTATTTCTGCCAATACCCTTGATAGTAAATGTGCTCCACAAAGTTCTAATTTGGGAAGAGGAAGTTTTCTCCGGATTGGAGCCACCTTTGTTTTTGCTGTCAGCAACGTTGTAGTGTAAGATCCATTTCCTTGTGCAACTCTTGAGTATACTACTGCCGCATATGCTGCTTCTGAGGCGTCGCAGAATCCATGAAGTTCAAATTTCTGATTTTTCTTTACTTTCATCCATCTAGGGATCTTAATGTCCTCCAGAGTCACAAGATTGTCCTTAATTTTTTTCCACTGACCTTTCAATTCAGGTAAAAGCGGTTCATCCCATTCCACATCCGACTTCCAAATTTGTTGCATTAAAATTTTTGCACTAACTGTCACTGGTGCTAGCCATCCAAGTGGGTCATATAATTTGGCTATTTCAGACAACGTTTTCCGCTTCGTCAAGATGTTTTCCTGTCTTAAACATTTATCGTTGTGAACCTTGAATTGAAAGGTGTCGCGTACAGGATTCCAATGGATCCCTAAGGTCTTAATGGTTTCTTCTTCAAAAATCCTTATTTGATTTTGAGTCTCGGTTGTACTTCCACCTTGTACTTAGCAGTTCCCGCATTCGTGCCGCCTAATCCATTTACCTTTACAAGGACCCTTTGCTTCTTGAGTCTCAATAGCTGCACGACAGATTCCGTGATCAAGGAGGCTTGAGAGCCGGGATCGATGAGCGCTCGTACATTAACACCGTGGCTAAAACAATCATTGTTCCTTATGTTTACTATTGCAGTCGTAAGTAATACATTTTGGTTCTGCTCGCCGTGGATCACTTGTTTCGTGGAATTCGAACAGCTTGGTTGTTCCATTTGCTTAAGCTGTGGAACTCTTTCTTGCCATTCCATGTGAAGTAATGAATGGTGGTTTTTATTGCAAGTTTTGCATTTCCGCTTGCTATAGCATTGGGTACCATTACCATGTCGTAGACAATTTTTACACAGTTTGGCGTGCTTGACAACTTCAAGCCGTTCCTTTGGTGTGCTATTCGTGAATTTTGGGCATGTGTATACTGCGTGATCGCCTTTACAAATTACGCACTCCATTGATTTTGATGTAACAAGGAAGTTGCGCACTGGACGTTTCGGATCGTCCACCCATTTATTTTCCTTTTTCTTTGCAGGTAATAGCACTTCTAGGGCTTGATATCTTCTTTCTAAGAAGTCTAACAATGATTTTAAGGTTGGCATCTTATTTGGTTCTGTGAGACCTTGCTCAAACAGGTTTCGGCTTTCTTGATCTAGTGATTTCGTCGTTAAATGCACTATGATAGGACCCCAAGAAGATGTATCGAAGCCCAGATTTTTTAAAGCTGACAAACCTTCCTTGATAGCATCCAACACTGATTTGATTGCAGATGCAGATGATTGGTTTGCATAGGATCTTAACATCTTGTCCATGTACATCGAGACGATTTTACGCTCGTTACCGTACCTCGATTTAAGAGTTTCCCATGCACAGTTGTAATTGGCACTTGAAATCGTTAAATGTTGAATTAATTGTAGTGGTTCCCCTTCCAAATGGGTCTTCAAATATTCCATTTTCTCTGTTGTACTTATGGAGTCTTTCCCATGAATTATTGTAGAAAATACATCATAGAAAGAACTCCACTCGAGATAATTTCCCCGAAATGTTGGTAACTTCAAGGGAGGTAGTTTTGCGCTAGATTCCATCCCAGTATTTAATTTATTTTCCTTGGCGAGAGCCGACGCCATCCGATGGAGACATTGATTTATGTCTCTTTTAATGTCCATGTATTTCGACTGTTTGACATATGCTGATTGCAGGTCTTCTTCCACCGCATTGGCCATAAACTCTTCATGAAGCTCATTCAGGTTCCGAAGTTGCTCTAACAAAATTTTCTGTTGATAATCGTATACTTCCTTAGAATATCCAGCGAAAGTTTCTTCGAACTCCTCCATGTTACCGAGTATAGCTTCAATTTTCACGTAAAGTTTTCTGAGTCTTTGCGATTGGAGGCTGATGTCCTTAGACGTAGTTGCTTTGGCCGATCCTATTTCTCCAACTTCATGAGGAACTATGCTTTCTAATAAACCTTTTAGTTTTTTATACATCTCCTCGACTCTGCCATATGTATTTCTCCCCATATATGGCGTGTCTGGTTTGACTGAGTCCTTTATTTTTTCATGGTTGTTTTGAAATTCGGCCCATAGTGCATTTATTCTCTCCAAACGCTCCTGTTTATAACTCGGAGTCTTTCTAGAAGCACTATCTTTTTTGAAGTTTATAGTTGCCTTCTCTAGCTCTTCTGCTAGCGTTTTTTGTCTCGCAATTATGACAAATAGATCTGTCTCATCCTCCATATTGAAATTGTCACCTTCACTTATCAGTTAATTTACCAATGTCAGTAGCCTTGGTAACGCTATAATATACCAATGTCAGTAGCCTTGGTAACGCTATAATATACCAATGTCAGTAGCCTTGGTAACGCTATAAATGTTTTGTAATATACCAATGTCAGTAGCCTTGGTAACGCTATAAATGTCGATGGTTGATTCACTTTCGAAGGACCAATTGTTGAATGAAATAACCACACTGTGTTGTCACTGTCGAACCACTTGACTCTTTATTTTTGTACTCTAGCTTATATACTAAAATTATGCTTATTCTACACAAAAAAAATGATATTTTGGTGGGAACTCAAATTAATCGTAAATTGTGTGTGACATTTGATGCTATTGTTTACTCGACAGGTAGACTGCGCGAATGTCACTTGAAGCCGTTGTTTATTTTGCAATTCATGGGAATGTCTCAAATTGTTGGTCACAACACGCGTAAAAGATAGTCCGTCATATACCACGAGCTTGACTCTCAACTGAGACTGACTGACACGAACAATTGGTCTAATAATTGTACTACGGTCACCACTGCGGAGTTAGTGTCGTAATCAAAGTAATAGACGATAAACTTGCCATCCTACATTATGACTGGTAATTTAAAAAGAAATAATTAAACAGACAATGGACAGTACAATACTACACCAACGATGTCACGGTACCATGAATGTGTGTCGAAACGCGACAATCAACGAACTGCATAGACAGAAAAGGATCCTGACAAGACTCAAACTCTTGAACACGCGCCTTACTGACAGGCAAAATGATTGAAAATCTAAAACAGATAATCAAGGATAATTACAGAATATTAGTTAGTTAGTTTGCATTGGAATGACATAATCTGTGCCGTAAACTCCAGGAGCGCGAATATGTTCCCGCAAATAAAAAAAGTACATATTTCGGAAGAATAATGAAAATGTCATTTAGGATTTGAAGTTTCCGAGAACATCAGACAATTATCGCTTTTTACCAGAAACCAGAACGAGACGTGTGTGTCGACAAAACCTGTTCCAAACAAACTCTATTCGCGAATACGTCTGAGCTAATTTCATTTTACCGCAGTGTACTCCCGCCACACACACTCTGTGAATTATAACAATGAGCGTGATTGTTTGCATAATTTTGACAGAACCCCGGGTTCCCACCTGCTCGCCGCAGCTTGTAGGCAAACGTCGGCGGCCATTTTAAGTGGTACGTCTCATTGGTGGTTTCTGCCTTCTACGAACAGTCAGCATTGATCCCAAGAGCGCCTTTTTGGATGACGATTTCTTCGTGATCGAGGATCTTCAGAAGAAGGTCATGACAGTGGGAGTTGTTTTTCAAGATCTGTATAAGGTGTATGATAGCATTTGCCAAAACCACGATCAGGAGAATAAAGTTTTACTTCACCATTACTACCTTCGAAATCATATCGATCATTGGCGATCAGTGAACCTTGGTTTTACCAAGCTCAATGACGATTTCATGGCAAATGATGCAAAATAATGAAATGGCGAATATCCTGTTCATTTTGACGGGAGATCTCCAGTTGAAGAGAAAAATATTCGCAAGCATCGATGGTACATATATCCAATGTTGTGCTCATGCTGTGCAATGGCAATGTTCAACAACGCACTGAATTATGCATATTATTCAAGACAGCGGTGGTGCAACCGAATCCCTAACAGGGGTAAAAACACATCTAACTCAACAAATCTCCGGTCAATAAATCTCTGGCGAGTATCAGGTTTTCGAAAATGTAGTCGATAGAGTCCTGTCTAAATGGGACTTAGTACCGTAACGTGACTTCGAATCAATTTTATCAGAAAAACTATCACTCGTAAAATCCTATCCCTATTTTATGGAACATCCATTGGGTAAAATTTCGTATAATTGGATTCGGTCGTTGTTGAGACTTTGTCTCTCAAACATCTGATGATATCATTCAGCTTTTTCTCATATTGAAGTGCACGATAGAACCATAGGCAATCACGTGTCTGGAAATTCTAGAATTTGATTTCCGTTAATCACAATACTGCTGAATTGTTTTGTAGTCACAATACAAGAGAATGACAAGGACCTGATCGGTACGCAATTAAATCTTCTGCGTGCGCTATCAAATCGGGAAGAGAAACTATCAGATCGCTGCGGTAAATGCTAAATAGGATTGTGAAAACGCTTTTGCAGCTAATATGGCTCAATTCTACTTACGGCACATTTACTAAAGCAATTTATTGGGTTTCAAAAGCTGTATTTATTTTAATAATTTTTTATTCGGTAAACTTAATATAAACGATAAAATACAATAGTAAAGTAGAGTAGACTATGACGATGTATCAGCTGTCGCCTGGAACCGTCCAATAACTTGTCGCCCAAAAATTCTGCCATTTTCCGAATTTCCGCCTCCGTATATCCCTCAGAGTAGATTCCACACGCCTAGAGTATCGAGTAATAGGTAACAGCTCTATATCTTCCATGCGAAGCTGGTCAACGACTACGCCAACAGAATGCCCGATATAAACAATAATCTTCGGACCGAAATCAATTTGTGGTATTGCTTGACTCACTGTATTCCTTCGCCTTTATCTGTATTCCTTCGCCTTTATAGTGCTCCGTCAGTCTGGAGTCATCCCCATTGCAGCGATGGTTCAATCAAATGACGTAACGACACCCTAACCCACTTCCATATCAATATCCTCGCTCGCCTGGTGCTGATATCCACTGCATTCGGTGTTACTGTCGGCTCCTCGTTGCGGCTTACTAATCCCTCCACATATCTGTATAATATAAAAAAATTGTTCAATCTAATCTAATTTAGTTTTCTGACCATTTTTTTTTTTTAATAAACACATTCGGTAAATGTTCTCGTATCGTATCAAAACAAATATAACCTATGTATGTATATAACCTAGTAAGCTTTACATCCGACTAGCTTAACCTTAGAGTAATCGCGCCCTTTCGTAAAGCCCGAGTATCGCGTGGGGAGCATTTCGCCGCCCATACTTCCATAGGAACTCTTGCAAGTCGTCGCTCTGAACTTACTTCCATTGTAGCTGCAGCAGTGGTTATTCGCCTGTTAATAATCGAACCAGTGGTTCATCTCTTGAGGATGGTGTACGTGATTTACTTGGCGAAGGCAGAAAAAACAGATACACAAATTTAAGTTACGTTAGTCGTCGCTCTGCCAAACAGGACACAGCGGAGACACCCCTGTCTCCTGCAGTTAAACATCCACTTAATTTCTTCGAATTTCCAAATTAATGAGGTGAGGACCGGACGTGTAACGTGTAGGAAGCTTGGCCTTGAAAAATGTACTGTTTTCAAAAAATCACAGTCGCCGCGGGTGGCAAAATGCTCATAGCGCGGACACTCTAGGGTTAGTAAGTTCAACAAGGAAATCCGGGGAATCGCATTAATGCAGGACGTGATTTCATATGATTTTTGTTAGTTTTTTAACACTCCTCAATCAAGATGAGGTTTTCAATACATGCGTAAAAATTCTTACAGTTAATTGTTCTTACGTTTCCAGAGACAACGCTATAATTCTGTTATGCCTAAATTGTATTGTAGTCACCATTTTACCATGGAGTGTTACTCTGTTGAAAAATGCGTCGAAATCATTAAAATTTGGTTTTTTTCTTTCGCAAAAATTTTAGTGAACAACGAAGTACTCAAGCCCGAAACGACGCCCAATTCGGTAAGCAATTCCACCAACTTTTTTTTTTATATACGCTCTTATGGTGTTTGTTACACAACCTGGATGGGTTGCAGATGGTTCGTGTCTAAGATGTTCGTTCACTGCTCTCCGGGGATGGTTGTCCTAGATAGGATTCGAGAGATTTGACTGAATTTGTCGCCTTGGTTGTAGTTCACAGTTACATTTGTCTTTAAATTGGCTTCTAACCGTTATTGGATATTTTTGCATATTTTACTATAAATGCATATTTTGCATATTCTTGCATACTTTTAATAATAAATGCATAAATGCATATTTATTTTCCGAAAAATAACTCAAAATTAAAAAAAAACATAAAAATGTACACGCACAATTAAACTTCTTATAGACAGATAGATATATACATAGATATTCTTTATTTCGTATAAAATTACAATGTGGTTGTCACACAATTTACATACAGAGATTCGATATTTATTATATCTTTCAGGTGTATAAGGATAAATGACTTTTAAATATATTTTTACTCGAGAAACAACGATTATGAACGAAAATTACAGCAAAAACATTCAATGTATAACAAAAAAAAAAAAAGATATATATAATAATAGTAAATAAATCCACAAATAAATAAATAAATAAATATATATATGTGGCGGTGTGACGGCAGCCTTAGAGTAAGCAACAACTGACAGCTCCGGTCAGCCCATCGTCGACGCATCACGCCACCCAAAAACTCGATGAACCAGGGAAAGTTCCATTGCATCGCCGCTGTGCTTTCATTACTCACTCATCGTCCGACATCAGGATCAAGCAGTCAAGCCCCTCCATCGCCTCCGTCGTTTTTGGGATTCCGCGTTCAGAGTTTTGTTCTTTTTTTGGGTTAAGGGAATAAACTGAAAATTGAATTTTAGCTGAGGCTTTTATTAACCTCCACATATGTATATATGTATAAATAAAAAAATAAATAAATAAATAACACATATATAATTATAAATATATGAATAAATAAATAAACAAATAAATATATATATAAATAAAAAATTATTAAATAAGTAAATAAATAAATAAACACATAAGTAAATAAAAAATATATAAAAAAATAAATAAATAAATAAATATATACGTATATAAATTTAAATATAATAAATAAACAAATAAGTAAATAAATATACTATAACAATAGATAAATGAGTAAATAAATAAATTAACAAAGAAATAGTAGTCAATAGTGAATTAGTTGTTGTATCAGAGGATTATCTGAAAAAACGCAATTTTGTCGAAATTTATCCAAAAGTTTAGCTATTCGAACGGAGATCAATTCAACTTTCAATTTTATATGAAGATCAGAAGTGGAATGATATCTAGAAAGATCAAGCATCATTTTCAACAGTTTATTTTCGGTTATTTGTGGCTTTTTAAATTGGCAGTTTGCGCTATTTCCACATACTTGGCAACCATAAAGTAATATAGATTGCAATATTACCTTATGTATTACAGGTTTATTGGGCGTATTAAGCATTGATTTTCTATTTATAAATGTGTGAAGCAGCTTAATGGCAATACCTATTTTATTAAATGTATTTAAGATATGTTTCTTAAATGTTAACCTTGTATCCAAATAAATTCCTAGGTACTTTACACTAATATTCCCATGCACATTGACTTCTTATATTCTTTTTTCATTTTGAAAACCTAAATTAATTGTTAAAATACTGCTACTTCTATTATTTAATTTTTCAAATGAAGATCTTTGTGCTTTTTTAACCTTTTTATTTATTTAATTAATGTTACATGTTATTTTTTGTTTTTCATTATAAAAATCGAAAGTTTAATTATATTCGTGCAGTTTAACTGGTCGCTATAGCCAACGGACGTTTTATCCGATTTTTCAAAAATAGAAACATTAGTTACTTATGCAAAAACCAACCATAGGCGACTTCGTCATGGCCTTAAATGCACATTGAAAGTGCATATTTCCCATTTTTAAGAACATACGTTAAGCGCTATTTTGCGTTTTTAAGTGCATGAAAATCCCAGCCCTAGTGATTGCCATTGTACCACTATTGCAAAACTCAGAGAAGGCGGCTTGGTTGTTGATCGAGTAGTTCTACCAAACACAGGCCAGGCCATTTTGCGATCTCAAAGAGATCGTCAAAAGACACGGGTATGCATTCGTATAAGACCAACTTGATACCAAGACTGAACTTATCTCTGATCGGGCTCTGAAGTTTTAAGCGGATACACATTTTGGTGAATAAACCTCTTCAGTGATAAAGTAAATTTTTGCTTGGGTAATCCACAGCAGTAGGACGGAACAATATTGCATCCGGAGAAATTTCCTGTTTGGTATGGATTTTGGGCAGGCGGGTCATTAAGCCATGCAAAGAGCACATAATAACAAGTAAACGGCAAATGGTATTGGGCTATGACACTGGCTTTTTATGTACCAACAAGAGGATGGATCTAGTGTTACATTGGAGTTGTTAAATGAGAGTCATGATCGTAAGAATTAGACTTTTCACTGGAACTTCAGTGCCCAATACAACAAACCTACGACTGACCAACTGGAGAACAAGACCATTCAAAGCATTGGTGAGAAGAGTTTTAAAAAGTTAGGCCTTCGAGTCAAGCTCTGTAAACAAAACCGCGAAGGCCATTAATCTACAGTAAAGATTTCTGTCCTTTCTCACGCACTATTTTTATTTAATTTAAAAATTAAGACAATTGACAATTAAGACACGCATGAAAAATCCCTTAGAGAATAAAAATTAGAAATAAAGTGAATTTCCGAAACCGAAAATTTCCGTTCTTACGTAAAAACTTCTCGGTCAAAAAGAGATGATGGAACCATCAAGTCGCAGTTTCAAAGGCGATGTGGGGATTAAGGTACCCCAGATCCCAGATCTTCAAGAATAATAGGAAGAATCTTTACCTCTGGAGGTTTTAAGAACAATAGACCTACACTGATCACAGTGCCCTATGCTATTTGTTAGCACTAGCCCCCTATTTAAAAAAAAATAACCTCTGGGACACCTCATTCGCTTAATCTTGTTGATGGCATGGAAAAATTGGCCTTAATACGCCCATTATCGAGCTAAGAAAATAAGAAAATTATCGAAGATTCAGTGACTAGTACTTCCTATTATTTAAAGAGGTTTTGACTGAAGTATTAAGGATTCGTTTACCACCTAAAACTAAAATAAGAACCTAAGGATCAGTAAGGCAAATATTTCTCATGTTTCCGGGATAGTGGCTTTTTTCCATCTACACTACAAAAAAGTTGTGATTTAAAAAGAGGATTAAATATCAAAGTAAGTTTTGGACTTGGTGTTTAGTATTTTCTCAATGGCTCAAATATATTTTGTCAAATAATGCATAGTCGGGTGGCTAAAATGCGACCAAAAGCATTGCAGGCAGACATCTTACAGAACTAAGTAAGTCCATCTCTACACCGTATCCTTTCCATCCTTTAGAAACCTTTACATGGTGAATGGCCAGTTTATCTTGCTGAAGAACCGCATAAGACGTTTGGGCTACGACTTAGTAAGATCTTGTGGACCCCTGTCATCAACGATGAAGCCTGTTGAGCTACGACGATCCTTAGCCAGTTGTTTTCAGTGCCGCAAGTCTACCTTCTTCTTAGATTGCGTTACAGCTCACGGAGAGCCATAGCCAAGCTTCTCTCATTCACTTATGTTGTGTGCTCTTCTACTCCTAGATTACTCTACTCCAGACTAAGTGGTTGTTTACGACACGAAATATTCTCGCCAAAAACATTCACTGAAGCTGAAAAGGGCTTTGCACTAGATTTGTGCGATAGTAAATGGCTTCCTAAAGCTTTATGCCGTAGAAGAAGCAGAAGTTCAACGGTTGATTACGTTCTAGCGAGACGTCGAGAAATTCGTGTAGATCATCTTAATTTGAAGATAACTTTGCCCTAGTTTAAGCTCATATCTATTTTTGCGACTTCTATTTGAATGACGGACGCATCGCTTCGGTCGTCTAATCACCTCAACGTCATCTGCGAACGCAAGCTACTGTGCAGACTTAAGGAAAGATATATGCCTCTTGTCGATCAGCTCCGCACGCTGTGGAAAAAAAAGTATATGGCTACGCATCGTCATGCCTGAATCCCTTTTGAACATCGAAAGTTTTGGTTCCCTTGTTACTAAAGTTAATAGTAATTCTCTGTTGTTATCCTGTACGGTCTGACAATTTTGACAGGGATGTTAAAATATCACAGGGCTCTTTATAGGATGCCGTTTTAGACGATGTCATACATGGCTTATCATTTGAGTGAAAGGTGGTCTGTGCGGACCAGTCTTCTTTAAGATCTGCTGTAGTGTAAAAATTTGGTTTTTGGGACTACATAAATAAGAACCTTTAATGACCGCAGCTTTGCTATTCGAGGCGCACCTAAGCATCCTCGCGCCTGAACAGAAGTCAAAATTAATTACAAAAACTGCACGATTCCTGCATCTCGTTTCCCAAAGAAGGACCTGGCGCCTGAACAAAATCAATTAATTATTATCAAGCAGATTGACCACATTGTTACTCGCCAGCATTCTGTATGCCCACCAATTGGGCATGTTGGTTGAGGGCCGGGTCCAGTCCGAAACCCAGTGCCACCTCTGCCAGAAATAAAGAGCTCTAAATTTTGACTAGAGTACTATCCTTTATCATTGTCCAAACACAATTAGCTGGGAATCCAAAGAGCCCAAGTTTTTCCTCGATTCCAGTCATCGCTTCTGAGTTTTGCTTACTAGCAGACTTGAAAACTGCTTACTTCTTACATTTATCTACCGCCGACTAAAAGTTTTGAACATAATCCACAACCTAATGGATCCAACTTACCAATATCTGGCCTTTACCAAAAGTTCCCAATTTAGCAACATTTCAATAAAATATCATTCCACCTAAACGGGAAGGACATTAGATCTCGTTAAGATTTCGACTTCTCACTATTTACATTCGACGTTACGATCAAAACTTCTGCCATAACAAATAAACACCGAACCCTTTTAACCAAAAGCTAGAGCTTAAACCGACAACTTTCTCCTTATCACCACCAATGCCAGCACAATCCCACTCGGGATAAACCAAATTGTAAATTATTCCCTTCGCCGGCATCCGCCCAACGAGAACGAACTGAAAACCGAAGAATAAAGTGCCAAGAACCTAGAAGTCAGAAGGACCCAATTCGAGTGAGCAAAGCAAAAGAAAACTTTCACGGGCACCTTTTCAAGTTGCCTGTCCCCCCCATGCCCCCTCCTCCCTGTAGATCCTTACAAGCAGAAATACTTCTTCTATTTATCGATTACACAGTTCAACTTCCATAAATTAGCAATCGATGTAAATTTTCAATTTCCTAGGAACAACATACAGGAGCAAAAGCAAGCGACGGTATCCTGGCCACGTTTTGTCCGCCTTTCAAGGACATTACCATTTCTCGAATTCAATCTGTACAGTGTACGGTTCCACTCGGCGAAGTCGGAGCTCATATTAAATGGTGTAGAAAAATTTCCAATCCATTGGGTAAACCCATGAGTAACAGCAAAGGATACCATTCCCCCCCGGCGGCGAGGGTGCCGGGTGGGGTGGCGAATATGCCTGAGGCAGGGTGGGGCTGATGTCGAGTTGAATCTTTGTCCTTTCGATGTGGTGCGGGTTTATCGTTGAATTGCTTAATACCCGACCATATGGGTGTAAGGTGATATTGAGAGCAACAAAAGTCAAAGGCACACCTCATCAGCCACTGGCCGCAGGAGCATTTCAAGAACCTGGTGCCGACATAGGGGGGGAACTATAAACCCACTCGAGAGAAAGCATACAAACAAATTCCCCGTGACAGGCGGGTAATAAATTTTCATTTACAAACCAAAAGTACAGAATGGCGCCCGGCATGAGGCCATTCGGGGGTTACGCGGAGTGGGTGAGAGAAACCGACTGAGCGCGTCGGTTTGGCTTATTTTGAAAGTGTGTGATGGCGTTTTGTCTGATTCCCAAGGTAATCCTTTCGGTTTGAATCTTTGTTGCCATATACGTTTTCGCCTTGAACGTTATTCTCACCAAGTGAGAATAATCACGGAGTGAGTGGGGGATAAGATTAGTTGTGGTTAAGGGATGGAATACAGTGGATGATGGGAATCTGTGCTCACATCGTGCAAACACATAGATTTCGGACACAACCGAAAACTTATTCGGTCTAGTGTCGGCTAGATCACTTAGTCCACACGCTCTTTAGGACAATGCCATGAATGTTCTTCTCGTATAGAAGCTATTGCCCGTGGTGAATCCTTTGTCCTTCACACAATCCTTTTGGCGTATCAAGAATGTGTAAAAGGACAACAGAACGGAAACCGACAAAAGAAAAGAAAAAAACTCAACCCCTCCACCGAAATACCAACCATACTCGCCGTTCCCCGAGTGGGCGGCTACTCCTCGACACATGATTGTTGTGCGAGTTTAATTTTCCTAATGCATTCCATTACACACTCTCCAGCGTTTGATTTAGTGCGTCCGCTCCCGGTTGGCTGGAGCTTAACGCTGTTGCATCCAAGGGGTGTCGTGCCAGGACTCCGAACTAACCTCGATAAACAGAAGCAAGAACGTGAAATAAAAGTGAACCCATGTCAAGGCATATTCAATCCGTGGTGAGTAATGACCAGCTTTTATTCTCATCTCCATTATACTAGTATGTATTCGGGAAACTTAGAAACCTTTAAAGCGTATTCGCCCAGAATTTAAGACCTGCAATCGGTCGAGAGCGAAGCACTTTAAGAAATTGGACGACAGTCGAACCTAGAGCTGAAGAAAACATAAAACTGAAAATGGAAACTGGTTCGCGCTGAAGCACCCACCTCTGGCCCGGCAATCTAGTGTTGGTTGGCAAAGGCGAAATGGAAATGCATTTTTAATTTGTAATTGCAATTGAAAAATGAGAACAGCGTGGTACTGGGACGACGACAAGGACTGCGATGGGTGAAATGCGAGCGAATCGGGTGAAGGCGATAGTGTTTGGTTGAGGACGCTAATGGAGAATGGAAGGAATGGTTTTGGGAAATTGGGCAATAATGGAATTAAATTGTTGAAAGCTATTCCTCGAATAGCCGTGAAGACGAATATAACCGGGAGGATGAAAAAATAAAAATCATAGAGGAGGGAGGATGAATTTATGGAGGAATGGGTGGTGGAAGTATGGATATCTTACTAAGGGTGTGGTGATTTCAGAAGTTCTTCGTTCTGCAGTTGAAGTCGATATTCTATGGATCTGAGAAGAGCATGAATAGACTCTGCTTTTGTAATACAAGGCAGTCGGCTATCGGGATTGTATGTCCAGTAATGAGATTCATTAGGGATTGAGGGAGATATCATTTCATAATCTTCTCTCTGAGTAGAACTGTGAATTGAAAAATTGCTCGTTTATTGGAAGGATAAGAAAACAAATAAGGAAGTTATAAAACCTAGACACGCAAGAAGGAACGTAGAAGTGGGGGACTAAATGTCAGAATTAATACTATGCCCGTGTCAGGTGTAAACGATTATCCAACAAGAGGTGTCATTTTAAATTTCGGGCTATTTCGGGTAATATTAAAGCATCATTGGGGTGCCATTTGATAATTCATGCAGTTATGAGAAATGGATATATATTGTATATATACAAGGAACTGAGTAAGTGAAAATGTACTACAAAACAGTAAACATTTTGCGGTAAAATGTGTGTAGCTGCGGTTCAACATTAAGTGCTTTTTTACAAAGCTATATTCAAATGAATCAGTAACTGATCAGCGGCTTTCTGATGTGAGGACTCCTATTTTTGTTCGTACTATTGGATCTGGTGTCGGGGCAAGTATTTTCCCGGCAATATTGTATAGATCATTATTTTTCCACAAAATTATTTTGATTCATGAAGCTCATTTACCTTTCTCTGGGTACATAGGAAAACATACTAGTAGTTCCGAAAACCCTAGTCAAATACTCGCTGTTGAACATGCTCTTCATTAGAACCTTGAATAAGTGTTTGCGGTTGTAACCTTATTCCTTTTATAAAGAACATTTCATTAAAAGTATTGTTCTTCGCGAGCTAGGGGAAAAGTAATTTTCCCTAAAAACAACATGACTTTTACGGTTCGACTTCTTGACATCATCTCATGGCCATGTGTCATAGAACGGAGCTACTGATAATCTGAAGGAAAAATGTCTGTTGGATACGGCGGGTGGGGAAGGATTAAATATTTAATTTTTCTTAATATTTTTTTACTGCTTTTGCAACGCGTGGCCGAGCGTTTTCATATGGCAAAATCACCTCGTTATGTCTCTTTTTGTATTTCCTTCAATACGCGGCTTGAACGCATCAATTGCAGTCATAGCGATCTCGCATGATAGTCCGGTTAAGACGCTGATAATAAATTATGTCCTGCTGATCCCACCAAGTTTAGAGTGGAACTTTCGAACCATGGATATTGGCCTTTGCCGACGTTGCTGACCCGTGGCCGGGCTTACTGAACAATATTTTACGTTTAGGGTCACCATATAGTATCCACCTTTAATGATGCAAAAAACCTTTCTTTCTCTGTCGCTGAAACAATAGTTCACACGTAAAAATAAAACCCCACTCGACGTCTCTAGGCTTCAACTTGTACGACAAATCAATCAATTTCTGACAAAAGAGAAGAGACAGAGTATTAAATTGACGAGGAACTCAACAGACTTCTTTAAATATGCAAAACATTCTTCAGATGATGAACAAACTTCGGAATCTGCAACTGGATAAGGCAGAAAATTGTCCGGCCTATTTCTACGAATATTTTGGGGAAATGGCGATTTATTTTTCAATATGGTCTCCTTTTAGCTCGATACACTTGACCCAGCGATTAATCCGTCTGAAAAATACGTTTTCTCGAGGTCTGCAAATTAGGCCTCCGTGGCGGCGACTCATTCGACTGAAATTTCTGCCCGGCGAGTGACTTTTTCAAGTTTGGAAACAAAAGGAAATCGCACGGGGCCAAATCTGGAGAATACAGTGGATGGGGCAGCAGTTCGTAGGCCAATTCGACCAATTTGGCCGTGGCGAGGGCGGAGGTGTGAGCCGGTGCGTTATCATGGTGGAATATCACTTTTTTCTTCGCCAAGTGGGGCCGTTAATTTGGCCCAATAATTTGGCATAGAGCCCTGTGACCGTTTTGCCCTTCACCAGGTAGTCGATGTGGATCACACCTTGTGAGTCCCAGAAAACGGTGGCTATCACCTTCCCGGCCGATGGAACAGTCTTCGCCTTCTTCGGAGCACATTCACCGGGTGAAGTCCACTGTTTCGACTGTTCCTTGGTCTCTAGTGTGTACCAGTGGATCCATATTTCGTCGACTGTCACCAAACGACGCAGGAACTCCTTCGGATTGCGCTTAAACAGCGTCAAACACTGCTCTGAAGTGGTCTCACGGTTGCGCTTGTTGTCCGGAGTGAGCAAACGCGGCACCCATCGCGCCGACAGCTTTCTCATGCTCAAAATTTCATGCAGGATATGACCCACGGGATCTTTTGAAATGCCTACTGTCTCAGCTATCTCGCGCACCTTCAATCGGCGGTCTTGCAATACGAGATCGTGGATTTTTTTCACGTTATCCTCCGTGGTAGCCGTTTTCGGGGTACCTGGACGTGCGACCACGTTGAAACTCGTTAAACCAGTTTTTGATGGTCGCCATCGAAGGAGAAGGGTCACCGTACACAGCATCCAAACGCTCTCTGATGTGATCAGTTGATCACAGGCAACTGAAGCGGAAGGTAGTGTCTAGAGTGAAAAAGAAATAAACAGTAAACAATATAAATGCACGTTTGAGCGAAGAATCAGAAGGTCGGCGGTTCGATTCGGAAGAGATCTTCTTGGTGTTTTTTTTTCCGCGATCTTTCTGATGCTTCTTAAGTAATAGTAAACTAAAGGGTCCGCCATCTAACGTTTTTTTTTTCAAGTAGTGCTTATTTCGTGAATGGTAACACTTAGCTCATGTCTGATTTGACAGATAATTAGTTTTATCCTTTCGCTGAACGAATATGGTTGTGTATACGCTTGAACAACGCTGGGAAATATTGCGACATTACTTTGAAAATCATGGTAATGTGCGTAACAATGCGTACGGATTTTGGAAGAAGAGAAGCACCGTCAGCTCCCTATGTTCGTTATCTTGTGAAAAAAGTGAAAGAAACTGGCATCCTCATCGATAAACCAAAGCGTGGAAAGCCAAAAACAGTGCGTACACCCGCGAATATTGCTGCTGCGGCAGAAAGTGTGCGTGAAGCGCCATCAACATCAATTCACCGTCGTTCTCAACAATTGAACATTTCGGAGACATCATTGAGACGAATTTTGCATAAAGACCTTGGTATGACGCCATACAAAGTCCAATTGGTTCAGGAGTTGAAGCCAACTGACCATCCAATCGTTGCGTTTTCGCTTCGCTAAGTGGGCCTGCGATCGACTTACAGAAGATGCCGATTTTGCCAAAAAAATCATCTTTTCAGATGAAGCTCATTTTGATCTTGGCGGGTATGTAAACAAGCAAAATTGTCGCATTTGGGGCACAGAAAACCCGCACGCATACATTGAAAAGCCGGTGCACCCAAAACGAGCCACTGTTTGGTGCGGATTTTGGTCCAGAGGCATAATTGGGCCATTTTTCTTCGAAAATGAGCAAGGAGTGGCCGTTACAGTCAATGGCGATCGTTATCGGGAAATGTTGAACGAATTTTTGTTCACAAAAATTGAAGAGGAAGATATTGGCAACATTTGGTTTCAACAGGACGGCGCTACGTGCCACATAGCCGAAGCTACACTCGATGTTTTGCGCCCTGTTTTTGAAGATCGCATTATCAGCCGCAGAGCTGATGTCGTTTGGCCACCTCGGAGCTGCGATTTGACACCGTTGGACTATTATTTGTGGGGTGCCGTCAAAGATAAGTGTTACGCCGACAAGCCAGAGACAATTGACACTTTAAAGGACAATATTCGTGAAGCCATTGGTGAAATACAGCTGCACACAATCGATAATGTGCTTAAAAATTGGACCGATCGTGTAGGCTACTGCATGGCCAGCCGAGGCAGCCATTTGAATGAAATTATTTTCCATTATTAACCGGAAGGATTGTACTTTCAAATAAAAAAAGAAATTTGAGAAAATATTCAGTAGTTTTTTTTATAGCATTTTCAAAAAAAAAAAAAATTATTTGGCGGACCCTTTAGAAAGAGCAAGAAGAGATGTCGGGCGACGGCGGGGGAACATCCGTATGTCCGACGGAATCGGAATCGGAAGATATATCATCCGATTTCGCAACAACGGCCGTCGTTACGAAAAGTCACAAAAGGGTTAACTCAATGCCCAATTAATTTAAGCGCCCCTCCCTCACTACTTCAACCGAAAAGCTATAGGTCATCACCACCAACGACGTCCAGTGCAGCTGTATAACATCAACAACAATACCAGAAAGCAATTCACCCCGTTAAAGCGGATATTGCCTTTAGTTATCGTAGATGATAAATTACATGAGATGCTGCAGAAGGAGAAAGATGAGGCAACAGGCACCCTGCTACAGTTGAACAAGAACGCAGCAGACGCCGCAAAAGAAACAGCCGAAAAAAAAGTCCGAACAGCAGCCACAACAACAGCTGCATCAAAAGAAGCAGCATCAACAAGAGCATCAAAAAAACCGCATCGGTAGAAGTAGCAGCAACAACAAAAGCCAGAACAACCATCATGACCTACACCACGTCCATAGAGGATCAACTTATGTCACTGTGCCATTGGTGTTGAAAACTTTGAGAATTCAAGCCACTGAAGCAGCATAAATGTATTAAATACCTATTGAAGGACTCTACGACGGAGTGTTTCTCATTCACATCAAAAGCTGAGAGATTGCAGGCGATCCTTCTTAAAGGCGCGGAGTTAATAACAGACCCAACTCAACTTGATTCCAAGGCGAAGGTAATAATTGGTCAGGCCTATGAATGCCTATGGATTGCGCGGTCTGGTTTAATGTGGAAGCCAGCTTAATGGAAAGGATTCAGGTGTTTGAGAGACAGTGTCTCAGGACAGTGTCTCGGGCTACTTAGGACTCCCGAAATTGAGTACAGCTTCGTACATTCGTAGAACCTCAAGACTCTCTTGGACACGGGGAGTCCAGTTTCATAAAAGGTTTCTTCCATAATTTGTGATCTCACCATCGACAACAATCATTCATATTGTGGAGTCAACAACAGCCGTTTTCTGTATTTATTTTGAACATTTTCAATTAACTTAGATTTACTTGCAGCGGTTCTATGATTTAGAAAATCAAAATAATAATGTTATGTAACACAAAATCAGCAACGGTCCCGGTCCGATCAATAACTCATCCCCAACACTCACCATCGGCTCTGACTTGAGCTCCGGCTAGCTTACGTACTTCTTTAGATTGAGCTACAGTTCGGAGTGAACCAGGCGACACGATCATTGAAGAACTGCTTTCAGTGCCGCACGCCCAGTTGTTGGAGATTCCTTTCCATGTCACTTTAGATGCGTTCGTCCTTTGCTGCGTCATCCCTCGGGGTTGAAATCGAGGACTCTTCGAGCCAGAGCGGAGGTCCGTTCGTTCTACATGGCCCAGCCACCTTAGACGTTGAATCCGTAGCCACGTAAAATTCTTCTTCACCACTCTCTTCTCGAAACGCCCAAGAGCTTCCGCATCCACTTTTGATAATATCCCAGCCTTAGCGCCATAGAGGAGGATCGGGGTGATTAAGGTTTTGTAGGGTAATCCTTGGATTTTCGAGAGAGGGCTCTACAATTCTATTGTCTCTTGAGCCCAAAAAATCAAAGATTGGAAACAGTTATTCTGCGTTTGATCTCAGCGCTGAAGCCATTACTGCTTCGAGCCAAGGTAGACAAATTCCTTGACTATTTTAACATGCAACGTTCTGACAAAGACGTCGGTGCTGCGCGTCTTTCTTTAATGATAGCATAAATTTGGTCTTGTTCCCCTTTACCCTAAAACTCACTTTAGCCGCTTCTGCTTCAACGCTCACAAACGCTTCATTGACGCCCGGCTTAGCCCGTTCAATAAAGTCAATGTCATATGCGTAAGCAAGTAATTGTGCAGACTTGAAGTAAACCGGATTTTTTTTATGTTTGGTTTATCAGTGCTCTATTCTTGAAAGATCACACATGCATTGGGGAATAACGCTTACAAATTATTGACTTTGATTATCGAAATTCGTGGTCAATGAAAAACATTTTTCGCGCACTTCAACCATTTTGCGGTCAGCATAATGGACCTAGCAAGCATAACAAGCCAGTTTTTTTTTTTTTTTTATAGGGTTCGTGCAGGTTCAATAGTGTACGCTCTTATGGTGTTCATCACACAACCTGGACGGGGTGTCGATGGTTTGTGTCGAAGATTTTCCTTTACTACTCTCCGGGGGTGGTTGTCCTAGATAGGATTTTTGAGAGATGCGACTGAATTTGTCGCGTTGGTTGTAGTTCACAGTAACTCTTTTATTTCCATGTCATTAAGGTCTTCTTATGCTATGCTGCGAGTGTTATGCCTTCGTCAGCATTTTTTTATCATCTCTCATTCACAACTGATGTTGTTACACAATTTTTCCGTATAGGTATTGTTCTTGGCTATGGTCAGACTTGAACTACAGACCTTCCGTTCAACAGTCGATGATGATTATCATTGCACCACGACCACCCCCAAGCAATTCAAGCCATAGTGAACAAATTTTGCATCAACTTTTGGACATCCAGCCATCTACCCGTATGCGTAAAGTTCTATTGTGTTGGGATTGCGCTACAAGGCTTTTACGCTAGGATTTTCGATTAATACCTTATAGAATACAGCTCGTTCGAAAACTGAAGCCTGCCAGGCTTAGAATTTTGGATGGGTAGGGCTAGTGGGAGATGCGGTTTTTTTACCGAAAAGTTGTCATCAGTGACAAAACTCGTTAAGAAACGAGACCGCCGCATTTGGTCAATGGAACCCCCTATCGTTCAATGATTTCAAACTTTTTTTTGTCCAAAATGCACGAGTTGAACTAGATCGACATGGAACCAGCAAAACGACGTTACATGCCACACATCACTCGTATCGATGAACTAATTGAGAATTGAGGTCGGTGAGAAATTTATCTTTCGTTTTGGAGGTGCATTCGCCGGCTACATCGTGCGATTTGACGCACTTAGACTATTTTTTATGGAGAAATTTCCAAACACTCGTATATGCAGATACACCAGCGTCAATTGCAGGCTTGGAGGAAAACATTATATGATCCAAAATTTTACTCTCGGTACGGACAGCTTAAAATTTTGTCGCGGTCAACAATAGCAAGCATTGATTTATCCACTTAGGTAAAAACTTTTGCTATTTTCCTGACATTTTTTGGATAAACTTAGTCATCTTAGTGGTGGTGTGGATTCAACACCAGACGCTTAGTTTTTTTTTCCAAATTTTCTAAGTTGAATATTCATTTATTTCAATAAAAAAAAGTCGATTTGATACATCCATTTCAATCACATGTGTCAAACCAAACTGTCACCTAAGACTTATGTTTAGTTAAAGGTCTGCCATTTCATTTTTATGATCCATTGGACATATCGGATTTCTGGG
This sequence comes from Merodon equestris, assembly GCA_958301585.1. Taxonomy (NCBI): domain Eukaryota; kingdom Metazoa; phylum Arthropoda; class Insecta; order Diptera; family Syrphidae; genus Merodon; species Merodon equestris. The sequence continues at coordinate 38,529,748 of OY284416.1, read as the reverse complement.
ATCGTATTATGTGGGCAGGTTTGCGTATTGAGGTCTACTTTTCCTCCAATATTAAGGACGCGATTGTACATCCAACAAATGAGTTACACTGCTTGGGTTTTCTAAGCATCCGCAAATGTCCTGTAATCAATTTGAATAAATTTGAACAAATCTTTTGTATGCGTCGGCGAGAAGTCGTCCCTAATGACTCCGGTCACAAAAATTAATGACTTCGCAAAGAAGGGACATCGTTGTCCATTCCATCAATAGAAACTTGGAAGACGTCCGAGTCCCATTTCAAATAATCAACTCAAATGATGCTCTCATTTAAAGACGACCCTTACACGTATTTTGCCTCAAAACTCCTGCACCTTTAAGAACTCATTAATTTTCTCGCTAGCGTAATTTCTCCTCTTCATCAAGATCATTCCCATTGAACTGCAGGACATACCCGCCAGCACTGGCACGTTAACGTATTTTTATTTGGTCTACTTTATTTTTTTTAATTTTCTCCATGCCACTGTATCCAACAGAAAGCTGCAATCGTCGTTGAATGAATGCTTGATGACAAAGCCGCCTCTCATCAGTCCATTATCAAGCAACAACCGTCCAAGCACGGCCACGGCCCAGTGAGCTTTCAATTATTTTTAGCGATGTTTATTTAGGACCTCACGATGTGTAAACACTGGCTGTCACCCACCATTTCCGAGGTAAGTCGCCTTGAATTATACATTTCCTGTACGTCCGTCATTACCGGCGATGAAACGAAATTCCCTTTCAATATGACCGTGGGTGGTTAGCATTTAACCGGAGGACACATGTAAACTGTCTCTACGACACACGATAGAGCGCCCAAAACTCCGAACAATCACGTATAGAACGGGCACGAGGATATGTATTCATCCGCTGATGCGGTCCAATGCAATGTTCGGGACGTTTGCTGATGGTTTTAATTGCCCTTGCTCTTGGCGTAAATTGATGTTCAATGGTTAAATGACGGCGAAAAGAAAAAAAATCGAAATTTCCCGAAATTATTTATTCCCGTCCTCAGACGACCAGACAGTTGAATGAAAGGTCATTTATATTTGTTTGTACTCGTAATTAAATTTAAGGACATGACGAAAGAGGAGCGCGGAGAGCGTGCCGGAGTACAGACGTCCATTGGATGGACGGTTTTGCAATTAACAACGCTTGGCCGATCATTGATTTGAAACCGGCAAAGCATCATCGCGATGATTGACGGTAGTAGGATTTCAAATATAAGGTCCATTCCGACACTCACTGCCTTCTCGTGTAAGACAGTGGAGTTTGGAAATTGAAATCGAAATCTGCCATGAAGAACGACAGCTGACAATTCGTAATCTGTAGTTCGTCCCGATGGGCTCGATAATCAGCATCACCAAATTGTCACATTGAATCCTGGCGAATGCGTAGACACAAACATTGCGCTGGTATAAAACGTATAAACTGAAAATTCTGTCGATCCTTTGGACAATGAGCAACAAAAGATCATCGGACAGAAGCGTCCAGATACCAATAGGCAGCTGTAACACAAGAGCTATTATTGTTCGCCAAACAATGGTGCAAGTGTTTCGGGCCTAAAAACCACAATTGGTTATGGGCAAACAACAGCAACAGAAACAATGTATTGTTGAGAGCAGGATATTCAGGATACTCGATGCATTCGGGATGTGATATGCGGGATGTGCAGGATACACGCGACAGCATGGAAAATTAATTTTCAATTCATTCGACCCATTTGGAATATTTGCCGTTGCCTCCCCCGTGGCCATTCGTCCTTTCGAACAGGATTGTATCGAATCGGGATTACACATTATCTTGGTCGCAACTAGCTGCATTTACGCTACTCAACTGGATTTAGCGGTTGCTTGGTTGTTTTTACGCTACCGCTCAGCTCAGCTACGAGTATGTGGTGTTAATGACCAATGGCGATGATGTCCCTCCATCGGTCGCGAGGTGATTTATGAATGCGCGAGTTTTTCCTGAATATATCGTGCATACCACGCCGGATGTCGTGTCTTGCTATCATTTGCAACAAATTAATTTCGAATAAATTACTAGGTCAGGGCGCGCCAGAAAGGATGTGAGCCTGTGACTTCGCCACCATAGGCCTCAAGTGAATTTATGCAAAATGACTTTTGGATAAAGTGTTTGACTACAGAGTAATCCATTACTTTGTACGTCGACATCAGCTGCCATTACGGAAAAGTTAAATTAAAACTTAATTAATTTATTAACATTCATTTTAATGTCAGAATTGTGTCGAAAATGGAACTCATCTGTGCTGGCAGTTGTAGTTAGTCGTGATTCAATTCTGGGACTCGTTGATACACGGAGACATGAAGCGGGATACGACTGTGGAACATCATGTGTTTCCAAAAACAAAAATTAAGTTTTGGAATTGTGTTTTCCATCTCGGGGAAATGATTATTTTTATGGCAACGTGTTGTTGTAAATATCAAGCTTAATCGGCTTAACTCACAAGCGAGGGCCCTCCTATCATTTTTCTTTTTCAGTTTCAATTATGGTTAATGAGCAGCAATTTATGAAGTGATTTATAGTATGTTCGAATTTTTTTGTTAAATTAAAGTACTATTGAAATATATTGAAAAGGAAAAAGGAGATATTGAAACAGAGTGCAATTAACATTGCAATTGATTTCTGTCTGCTCTTCTGTGCGTATGGATTTGATCACAGACAGTCGGGACCGGGTTGAAAAAAAGTATTTTAATCGGACTTTATCAAGTGTTTTGAAGTTTATTGCCCTTGTGTTTGGTTCAAGGTAATTGAAACAGTTCCACGCTATTGCTGCATGCAGGTATAGGGTCATCCAACAAGAAGAGCTATTCTAAATCAATAAATTAATTCAAAATGTTTATGAAAAAAAATCAATCTTTTTAGATTAATCCAAATTGGGTAGAGCAGGGTGAAGTTAAAATATTCACATGTTCCTGTAGTGCTACACATTTAAAACGAAACGACATGATTTCATTAATTTTTGGAGATGATATCTGGCTCTAGCACTCTAGACCATTTTCGTGAGAACTTAGGGTTCGCACTCTCTTTTCGCCTTCCCTTTGAGAGCTTACCGAATAAGTGGCTCAAAAGGAACTTAAAGGTAGAAGTCTGGGGCGATCAAATAGGGCGATCTTTTTTTTTTAGATGGCCTTACAACGAAGGGCCAGAGCCAAGCTTCTCTTATTCACTTATGTCATGTACGACTTATTTTTTACACAAGTGAACGAGACCTACTGTTTAATGCCGATTCCGAACGGCGAAAGCCGACAAGCTTTTTCAAGGCAAGTGTACTATGAATGGTTTTGTACCCCACCGAGGAGAGGAGCCGCGAAATGAACGGGAAATGAACGGGATCCGAACTCTGCGTCAGAGACCTCTGCGCCTAGGTGCTCTGTAAATAGGGCGATCGTTGATTAGTTAGGTCGTTGACAATGGTTAATATAATAAACTTGCTACCTAGGTTGTTCTTGAGAAAACGGAGCTTTTTAGCATCTGCTGACGGATGCTAGTACGCTAAAAAGCGAGTAAAAGCCATTGCAGCCAAACACATTGCAGCGTTGTTATGTCCAGCTTCCTCCTCCTTGTGGTACCGTCTGGGAATCTCATAACCATGGAAATTATACTAACGGATGAGGGCGAATGAGGTTAGTGTTGCTTTGACTATTGCTTAGCAACCCATAACTATAAAAAAAATGCGCTTAGAAACGGTCACTACCCACGCAAAAAGAATAATAGAAAGGACGATGATCTTGGGTGAGGTCCCTAAACAGACCACATGTAGCCCAAAAACGTGTGGACGCCCTAGACCATTATAAAGAGGACTTAACTGCCATCAAGGAAATGCGATGGGATGGATCTGGTAAAAAGTGCATAAAAACTGTGACGTCTACTACGGCGACTGGTCAACGATTGTTCAAGTGCGGATTTGTTGTTCGAAGTAGACCATGACAAAAAGTCTTAAGCTTTCGGCATGCGAGCGAACGCCTCATAACGATCCGCAGCAAGGCTAAATTCTATAACATCAGCCTGATCAGGCTAATCTACGTTTACGCCCCCAAGGAAGACAGGAACATCAAGGTGAATTATAAGATCTCCTAGACAGAACGTGCCCCAACTATGACATCAGAATTGTGCTAGAAGACTTTAATGCAAATCTGGGTGAAAAAAGCATTTTTGAGATAGACATCGGCAAACACAGCCTGCACGACACCACAGCCGATAGCGGACTCAGGCTTATCGATCTTGCAACGGGGCGAAATCTCCTTCTAGCCAGCACGTGCTTCCCGCACCTCGAAATACACAAAAGGCACCTGGCGGTCGCCAGATCAATCAATCGCCAAACAGATTGATCATTTCGCGATCGATGTCAGACTCTCCTACACTATTCTTGAACATTCCGAAGAGTTAACAAGCAATGGAACCTTTGTAACCAAGCCCTGAAAAGAATTGCGTCCGCAGTTCTGGGCTACAACATTCCACCACGAACGAACTGATTCGATGACGAGTGCAGGGAAATATATGCAGTGGAACAGAAGGCATATAAAGCCTCACTGAATAGAAGGTAGAGAGCTGTTCGTGAGTTCTGCGAACTAAAAAGAAGGAAAGAGCATATGTTTTCCGGGAGGAAAAAGAAAGAACACGAGAACCACGCGATTGGGAGCATGCGCAGGCATGACGTTTGAAAGTTTTACCAAAAGATAAAACGAACATGCCAAGGCTATAAAGCTAGAACAAAGGTCTATAGAAACGAGAATGGACGCCTAGTGATAGAATCGGTCGATGCCGAGAATAGGGAAAAACCATTTCTGCAGACAGTATAATGGCAACGCCAGGCGGCATACCGCTGTTAGGCAGATCACAGAGAATCCCGTCCCCTGACCTAGACAAAGTTAAGATTGCCATATCTAAACTGAAGTCTAAGAAAGCCGTTGAGTATATATATAATTTACCTTCCGTCTTAAAAAGCATGCCACTTGTCAGCCACCTTTCCCATCTTTCCCGGCCGTATACGAATTCCACGGTGGAAAACAACACGTCTTGAGGATATGTAAGACACAACCTATTTTTTTGGCGTCTTCATACGAAGGGAATATTTCCATTTAAGCGATTTCACTGATCCACATGTACCACATGTGCTTAGGTTTATAGGCACCCCTTTTTCTCTGCCAGTCACGCAATGCAGAAAAAGGGTTCCTTTTCTGTCGTTGTTGCAGCAGCTTATCCTTCTTTGGACGTCTCTCGATTTCAACTTGTATTGCATCCAAATACTCTATTCCTGAATCAAGTTTGCTTTTCGTCTTCCATTCGAGAAATCTGTGTCAAGGCGCGCCCAATGACCAGTTCAAAAGTTTGAAAACACTGAAATAGAGGCATTACTAAATCCAGGCCCAAATCAAACCAACAAGGATTATCAAATTCACTGGCTGTAAGGCAATAAGTCATTTCCCTTCATTTAAAAATGTTGGGAATGATCCACCAGCAGGGAAATCGAGTATCATACGAGTTGAAGCCAAGAGACGTCGAATGGCGAACTACCGCTGCAACGACAAGAAAGGAAGAATTTTCTGCGTCGCGTCGTACAGTGAATGGCGATGTAAAGTGACTCCATTACGATAGTTCAAAGTTGAGATGTTGCGGCTATGCACCAACATTGAGAGCTAGTTCTGACATCTGAGCGTTGTAGCTCAGCATTGAAGCATACTTGGCACAATAAGACCAAACACACGAAAAAGTGATTTTGCAGGACAATAACCCTCGGCTACATGTTGCTCAGCTAATTGACCATCACCATCACCATCACCATCACCATCACCATCACCATCACCATCACCATCACCATCACCATCACCATCACCATCACCATCACCATCACCATCACCATCACCATCACCATCACCATCACCATCACCATCACCATCACCATCACCATCACCATCACCATCACCATCACCATCACCATCACCATCACCATCACCATCACCATCACCATCACCATCACCATCACCATCACCATCACCATCACCATCACCATCACCATCACCATCACCATCACCATCACCATCACCATCACCATCACCATCACCATCACCATCACCATCACCATCACCATCACCATCACCATCACCATCACCATCACCATCACCATCACCATCACCATCACCATCACCATCACCATCACCATCACCATCACCATCACCATCACCATCACCATCACCATCACCATCACCATCACCATCACCATCACCATCACCATCACCATCACCATCACCATCACCATCACCATCACCATCACCATCACCATCACCATCACCATCACCATCACCATCACCATCACCATCACCATCACCATCACCATCACCATCACCATCACCATCACCATCACCATCACCATCACCATCACCATCACCATCACCATCACCATCACCATCACCATCACCATCACCATCACCATCACCATCACCATCACCATCACCATCACCATCACCATCACCATCACCATCACCATCACCATCACCATCACCATCACCATCACCATCACCATCACCATCACCATCACCATCACCATCACCATCACCATCACCATCACCATCACCATCACCATCACCATCACCATCACCATCACCATCACCATCACCATCACCATCACCATCACCATCACGCAAATTAACTCAATTAACCATCACTGAAGCCTTTCGATGGCTTTGAGCGCCGAAACTTCCTTGATTTTCGATCCGCCGAAATTTGGAGAAAATTAATTTTTGGGTTAATGACACATTTTGTCTTTAAAGTTAAATATGAATTATGTGACAGCAAAAACACGTGTGCTTCGGAAGACTCCATTGGATCTACACAAAGTGACCGTGTAGTATGGATTTCATGTCGGAAGTGTAATTCGACCATGTTTTCAGTCGATGAAAATGAACGCGATATTAAGGTCAATGGAGCTCGCTATCGTGCCATGGGATATGCGGCTCCCTCTAAAATGTGAATGAATTTCATACATAAATCTCATTGGAAATTGTTTACGCCTGGAGCTATATATGTACATATGACGTTTGCGTCAACTACCGATATTCCCCAAATGCAAAAAATTCTTAAATATACGCGTCACGCAAGCAGTGTGAATTTTCCATTTACCAACGCCACTTGCAGACTTTCATTCATCCATTAACCTTTTTTGATATCCGATACGTACTATGATACGTGCCAAGGCTAGTGCGTCGTATTATTATGAGTATATCATTATATTCACCCTTCAAGCCGAGTTATAATCCTCATCAAGACAGCTGAGTGGAGTCTTAATGGAATTTAAATTTCTCACAGTACCTCCATTACGCCATCGAGTCGCTACTTGTAAATCATCAGAATGTCAATGTCTCCTAAACACCCTCATCCGACTTTTGATCGTCCACTCCTTCCATATCCAAAGGCCAGTAAAGGAACATCCGACAAAAATAAGTACCCCGATAAACATCTTCCAGTGTGAATATGGCAATTCTGTTTTCCATAGACCAAGGTCCTTGAAATCCCAAAGTCCCCGCCAGACAAAGGCATTCACTTAGATCGGCCGGACTGCTTAAAAGCAATACCAAGTGGCTTCTTTTCATTCTTAACATAAAATTATCATACATCATTCTCCTATTATTTACTTTGTGTCATAAATTATCTTCCGGCTGCCTTGTCGTGCCACGCACTTGCCGCTGAAAATAAATAATATAAATGGCTGTTGTTCCAACGTTCCGCCTTCGTCCTTTCTACATATTTCCAGGAGCGATTTTCAAATGGACACAAGACGAAGGAAATGATGATGTACGAGTATGTACTGTGGATGGGGTTTTTGGAGACGACAGGCAAAGAGTGTATTTGCGAAGGAATTTCTGTGGAAGGATGTTATAATTTTAATGTCCTCAGATGGAGACACTGGGAGGTTAACGATGGAGAGTCTCATGGATCCACGATACGGGGTGGCGTGGAACAATATATTTTATTTTATATTTTTCGGAAGCCGGAAGAGGAAGGAAGTGATCGTGCTGTGAGGTGTGTATCAACTTATTTTCGGGAGTGAGCGGAGATTTATTGAAACTCGAGATTCTTCCGAGGGAATGCGAAGCTTTGCAGTCATTGACTTGGGTCTATAGAATACAAGGGCGCAACCTTGAATGCTACACCACTCAATTGGTATTGTTTTTCGTTGATAGGCTTTCAACAGCTATTGTAGCGAGAGTGCTAGTTTATTACACCCTCCTCCTACCATTTTGCGCTCTTATTGTCTAAATAATGTAATACAGTCCTATGGCTCTCGTATATTACTATGTGTATTATACTATCTCCGGCGCGCACACAAAAAAATCGTTCGACAATTTCTGAAGAGCAGCAAAAGCTCCTACATGTAGTCATTCCAGATACCTGTTACAGATTAAAAGCTGCGATGCTGAAACTGACAAATCTCTGTACTTGCTTGTCAAGTCTGTTGTTGTCAGCTCTCATTCTCGGCTATAGTGAGTTTACACGTAATTTTGCCTCAAGAAACGAAAACGTGCCGTAATATTTTAGAAATGTTAAATAAATTTTGTTTTTAATGAGTTTGCACCTCGTGAGACTAATCGAAACCTAAATTAAGAGTGGGCAGCTGAATTTAAACGTACATCCCTTGGAGATGACTCATGAGGGATGGCCAAAAACCAAACCACATAGGAAGCTCTATGCAAAATGAGTGCCGCATCTGCCGAATGACCGATTTAATAAGGATCCTACGGAACAGCAGCCCAAGCAGTGCGTGGGCTAAAGGCAATATAATTAGAGGTAAATATTTCTCCAACTTTTTTGACCAGCTGGATGCCAAACTTCGCGAAGAGAAGTTATCTTTCCCAAGAAAACGCACTTGTACGAAAGGGTGCGTCGTTGAAGGGAACTGCGGGATTTGGGGTAAGATTTACTCGGATATTCCCCCTTTTGGACCAGCGCACACGGGAGCGCTTCTACCAGGAGGAAAACTGGTATAATTCTCTACTCTAAGCGCACACGGGATGAATTACTTCGGCAGAAAAAATTGTATATGTGAACCTCGTTTCATTGTGTTAGTGACGAATTAGGATTGAAGCGCAACACCAGACAAAAAATATGCAGCCTCGAAAAATAGCGAGCTGTGTATGGGTTAGTTTTCTACCCTGTTGAACTACTCGATACGCTGTTGAAGATTTTACTCCGTTTCATACTGCACACTTCAGCTTCCTCTCCCATAAAATCAGTTTTCTGCCGGTAGAAGTACTCCCGTGTGCGCTTTTCGTCCCTCAAGTCACGGATTCATGAACCTCAAGGTTTCTATCTCATTCCTGAATTGGTTGCAAAGTCTGAAGGTAGTAATCTGTAAAAAGTTTGTTCCTCAGCGTATATTCCTTGCCCAAATATGCTTCAGCCTTGATCATGTAATATGTTTTAGTGACACAACGCAATACTTTCCTTAGACCGTATTTGCCTGGCTCATTTGGGATATACCTGCGAAATGGAAAACGCACGCAAAACAAAAGTGCTCATCCATGGTGTATCAATCGGTCGAAGAATATGATTTGTTAGACTTTCGATCCCAGGCTACTGGTGTCCACGATTCGCAAATCCGAATACTCTATGCCAGGAATACGCCTACGTATTGAACCACACCCTACACACTTAAACCACTCTTCCCGCGGGACTGCCGTTGGGTATTACTTCACGGGTCTGGTTAGCAACTAGCTCTGTATCTGCGGTTTCAGCTCCTCTTAATTTTTCGAGTCTTCTCAGCTCGTTTGAAGAAGCAGATCTTTAGCCAGTAGTTTCCTGAGCTTATCATGTAACTTACTAGAAGTTCCGGGATCCGTAGGTTCATTTTTGCGTCTGCGAAGCGTCTAGAGTGAAATATTGCATGCTCTGCGTCTTTGTCTTGCTCTGGACATTCTGAGCAGATGGGTGAGTTGTAATTGCAATCCCTGCGTGCTCTCGATCAGCTTGTGGGTCCATCAACTCTTTGCCGTGTTATCCCAACTGGTTTTCCATTACAGATGTAGCCCTTCCTTTTGCATTAATCTTCCGGACAACGCTGGTCTCTTGACGAACCGTAATTCACCTAAGGTAAATCCTGTCCATCTCGTCGGCGAAGATATCGATAGGGACCATGCTCGCTATAGCACGGGCTGCTTCATTCGAGATTGTCCGAAACCGCATACTGTTCTTCTTGCGCAAACCCTGTTTGCAAGTGAGAGCTTTCTTTTTATCTCCTTCGTTGTAAAAGCTCCCGCCCAGACGGGAGTATTGATTTTTTTCACTTTGGAAAGCAAAATCCTCTTCGCGTGTCCCAATCCATCGATGTTTGGCAGCATTCTGGAAAATGCTGCCTGCCTTTGGGACGCCTTTTTACTGCAATATTCGACATGTGTCTTAAAGTTAAGTCGGTTGTCGAGCATTACACCCAAGTATTTTAAAACCTTTTTAGACCTGATTACTTGACTCCCAACACGGAAGCTTGCGTTTTCCAAAATCCTTCGGCTGGCTATTAAGACAGCCTCCGTCTTGTGGTCAGCTAGTTCAAGGTCGGCAGACTCTAGCCAATGTTTGATTCTGTCAATCGCTTCATTCTTGGCGGACTTTACCTCGTGTATGTGTTTCGCTGCAGTAACTAGGGCGATATCGTCAGCAAAAGTAATATTTAAAGCCATCGTCCTTCTGGAACCTCAGCTTCCTGTTAATGAAGTAGTTAAGAATTATTTTCACAAGATAATGTGGTGCATCCAACCTTCTAATGCAGGATCAGTTTCCGAAATTAAAGGCATTTTTAACGTACAACATTACTACTGCGTATTTCTTAGTGCTCCTTCGCCATCTTATCTCTCGTATTGCTACGGCTGCTGTATATACTACCTCTTTTAGGGCATCGACGGTTCAAAGCGATGTTCTAAAACCATATTGGTGGTCAGAAAAAGATCACCCATCCTTCGCCACGGCGAATAGTCTGCAATATATGATATGTTCTGGGATCTTTCCTTTTGTATCCAGCAGACATATTGGCCGGTACGCCGAAGGTTTCCCTTGAGTAGCAACACCAGATGTTGGAGTTTCGTTAGTATGAAAAATGTCTGGTCTCCTTTTTACGGCTGATTTGACCGCCGTCAGATCCGGATGCTTTTTTATTACCTCCAAAGTTAGGTCCTCGTGCAGTTTTATTAAAAAGTTCCTTTGGTGTATTATAACTGTTCCCGCCAAAATTGATACCCCTCGGCCCAGTGTGCTACTGTTGAATATGGAGGAGCAGAGTCCACCAATATTTCACCAAGTTGCTGTGTATGCCTTTGGTATACAATTTATTTTTCCAAGGAGAGGTACTTGATGACAGATTTAATTTCTTTTTTCTCCATTGTAATGTCTTCAACGGTTCGTATTCAAATTTATGCACCCCCTGGGAATCGTGGTCTATTTAAATGATATTTTACCTCAATTAAGACGGTATATAAGCAAGCATTTTGGATTTTCGTCATTTTCCTCTAGCAGCAGGAGTTCAACCGATTCGTCGTCAATCTTCTTAGACTTCGATTATTGCTCACCATTTTGTCACAAATACTAGATAACCTAAAAGCAACAACAAAAATCAAACAACCTAATAAATAAACCTATATTACAACCCAATGGTGCTACAGCATCCTGCATTAATAATTTCTATAACTTGCGATTTCAGCAGTCAACTGACAACTAGCATAAAATGAAGGGTCCAATCCTGAGAAAATTTTCCGACCCTATTGGCTGGTATCACAGTCATCTTCGAAAAAGTACCATGATTCCGACTCTAAACTTCACCAAACAGTATGTTTTCAGCAGCCCTTTTATTGCTTAAGATTGCTCATCGAATCAAATGTGGCAGTCTCTTTTCTGAATGAGCTTCGTTGCTCTTCAGCTCGTCGTTTCGGTTTCAGTTCTTACATGAGATCCTTGTTTAAAATCTTTAACGTAGTTAAGAAACACATCTCAATTGACGCGAGCAACGAGTGAAAGATAAACTGAATTCATAGAATTTAGTGCTTTGATAACCAAAAAATTGAAAAAGGAGAGGAATATAAAAATACAAAGGATGGAAAGTATGTTTGAAAAACTACATTAACATCTAAAATATAAGTTAAAGGATTCCCTGAGGGGGAATCCAAAAAAAACGCGAACGCCAGCCCGAAGGCTGGCCCAACTGTTCGACTTATAATTCAAACACGTACCTATACTATTACGTTATACTATTTATTCGGAAGATTTGTTCTAGGTTACAGTATGACTTAATCCCGTCGCGCTCGCCAGAAGACTGCCACTCCCCAGTTCGTCGCTTGTGCTCATTGCCTCGGTCAAGTCTCGTCCCCATGCTGACTCAGGTGTTCCCGTCGTAAATCCGCAGTTCCCATGATCATGTTCGGTGCATATTCCTCGAGTGCTGTTACCTGATCGGGAATGTGTGCATGCTTCGTTAGCATGCGGGTTACGTCGACACTTGATACCCAAAGTCGTGGGAACCTGTCGACGAACGAACTTCCCACCTTCCGAGAAATTCCTGAGCAGGCACCGAAATTTGAGAGTGCCTTTTCGCGAATAATGAATTCAAACAGCATAGAAAGAAATGGTTACACTGCATCAGCAAAATAGTAAAGTTCATAGAAGTTCAACAGATTGTAATTGTAAGCTCGAGCACTGGGGAACAGTCAGATGCAGTCGAGCCGTAGAACCATTAAAACAATAAAGATTCGTTTTGCTCCCATTTGTTTTTCGTGTTTTTTTTAAAAAATCAAACGCGGAACATACAAACTTAACTGGCGCAGTCGGTACTTCTGAACGTCAAAAGACATCAGAAGGAAAAGAACATAATCGTATAGTGCAGTGAAAACAAATAAAATAGTCTAACAAAGTCTAAAGACAAACGGAAAAGTGAAGTGAAAGCAAATAAATACGTCCAAAGACAAACGGAAAAGTGAAGTGAAAGCAAATAAATAAGTCTAAAGACAAAAAGAACAAGTAAAGTGAATTAAACAAAATGGCAGTTGAAGGTATGAACCTAGCCATGGACGAAGTCCTGAAGGAATCGTCTAAAATAAAGGAGTTCTGCGGCAAAGATGAATACTCACTATCAAGCTTCATACGGGAAGTAGAGCTATTTCTCCCATGCTACCTTGGAGGACCATTGGAAAGTTACTTTCTGCAACGGCATGTGATCAACAAGATACAAGGGCCGGCTCTCCAGGCAATAAGGACACTTGGACCAAATCCAACGTGGGAAAAAATAAGAGAGGAACTAATCAGGAACTACGGAGTAAGGCAGACCTACTACAGCCTTTACCACGAAGCAATGAAAACCAGGAATACTAATGTAAGTGAATATTTTAACAAACTTAGAGACATATTAGATAAGCTCAATTGCAAATATGAATTCGATATGGATAGACCAACAGAATTTTCCCATACAAGCAATGAATCAATGATTCTTAAAACATTTATAAACGGCATAAGACCACACTTAGCTAGCATAATTTTAAGTAGACAGGCTAAAACACTAAGAGAAGCATATTACATTTTAGAGGAGTCAGGTCTAATATATAGAAATGATACGATCAATTATAATTCAAGTCAAAGTTCAAATCAACATTCTAATCAGAAAAGACGTTTTTACGATCAAAATAATTTAAACAATTTCAATGATCAAAGATCATTCAATAGAGCGAATTTAGGGCAAAACAGAAATAACAATAGGATTAATCCAGGAAATCCTAGACCTTTTTCAGGACAGGTTAGGCAAAATAATAACTCAGGTCAGTTCAGGCAACAAGGAAATAACCCCAATAACACAGTACAAGAGGAAATAAATTTTCATTCGGAACCCTCAAACATCATTTACCGATAGTAGAACTAAATATAGGGACTGATAAAATCCGCTGTCTCATAGACACTGGATCCTCAACTACAATCTTAGACCAAAATAAACTCCCGTCATATAAAAGAATACTTTTGAAAAAACCAATTACCTTTAATACCCTTACAAACACCACCATTTCTAATAAAGAAATAATAACAAAATTGCCAGACGAATTTAAAGAAAATGCCCACATGATCTGGAAATTAACGGAAATAAAAAACAAAAATTTCGATGGCATAATAGGACAGAATCTATTGAAACCACTACAGGCAGTAATTAATCTAAAAGAAGAATACATTGAAATAAACAGTCAGAAAATAAAATTCGTCAACTCTTGCCCATATAGTTATGATGAGATAAATTCTCTTGAAAACAATAAACAACCAATAGAATCTTATTTAAGAGATGATTTAAACTCTGATGAAAAAAGCAGGTTAATAAACCTCCTAAATAAAAACCACGATTTATTTTACAAAGAAGGACAAACACTTACTCATACAGACCAGGTCCAACACGAAATTATAACCGTAACAGACAAACCGATTTTTTCAAAAATATACAGATACCCACAGATCCACGAACAAGAAATCAATAGACAAATCAAGGAAATGCTTTGCCAAGGAATCATAACGCAAAGTAATTCTCCGTACAATAGCCCACTTTGGATTGTCCCAAAAAAAATGGACAATTCCGGAACCAAGAAATATCGCATTGTCATAGACTACAGGAAGCTTAATGAAGCTACCGTCGATGACAAATTCCCTATTCCTAATATTGACACAATATTAGAGAAATTAGGTCGATCGCAATATTTCACTACATTAGACCTTGCGAAAGGCTTCCACCAAATATTGGTTAAAAAGGAAGACAGGAAAAAAACAGCTTTTTCCACCCCTTCAGGCCATTATGAATATGTGAGAATGCCTTTCGGGCTTAAGAACGCCCCAGCCACCTTCCAAAGGCTAATTAACACTGTTCTGAGGGAACATATTAACAAAATATGTGTCGTCTATTTAGATGACATACTCATTTTTAGTACCACCCTCAACGAACATATCACAAGTATTCAAACAATTTTCAATGAACTCAGACGCCACAACCTCAAAATTCAAGCAGACAAGTGCAATTTTTTCGCAAGACAAACCGAATACTTAGGACATATTTTAACAACAGAAGGAGTTAAACCAAATATGGCAAAAATTCAAAACATTCAAAAACTTCAGCTACCTCAAACAGCAAAGCAAATCAAGTCATTCTTGGGAATGACTGGATTTTACCGAAAATTTATTAAAGACTACGCTAAAATAGCGCAACCACTAACTAAATACCTAAAGAAAAACACAAAAATCAATACAAAAGACCCAATGTACATCAACGCTTTCGAAAAATTAAAACTAATTCTTACTGATCCACCCGTATTGAGATACCCAGATTTCAATAAAAAATTCAAACTCATAACAGATGGGAGTGACATGGCTATTGGAGCTGTCCTCACGCAAGAAGGACACCCAGTCTGTTATTCAAGCAGAACATTAAATGAACACGAGAGGAAATATTCAGCCACAGAGAAAAAGCTTCTAGCCATAGTCTGGGCGGTCAACTATTTCCGACCCTATTTATACGGCAGACCTTTCGACCTAATGACCGACCACCAACCCCTAAAGTGGCTTCAAACTAAACGCAAGGGAAAGGATATAAATCCTCGGTTACAAAGATGGCTTCTTAAACTCGGAGAGTACAATATAAATATTGACTACATTAAGGCTTAAGGCTTAAGAAAATATCGCAGCCGATTTCCTAAGCCGAATTAATGCAGAAACCGGAGAGATTAATATGGTTAATGAAGAACCAACCCCAACCATGGATCAAGCCATAGTACAGAATGAAAATACAGGAAACGATAACGCTAGTATAGTCAATACGATTCACTCACAAGAAGAGGATCATAACGACCATTTTCCGATCCTCGACACCGTTATAAATAGGTTTTATACACAGATAATCCTCACAAATAGTAAAACTAGAGAGATAGATATTGTAAACAATAAGAGGAAAATATATATTTGTTCCAGTGACATTGAACAGGATAAACTTAGTGACATCTTTAGGAGATACATAAAACGAAAAGGTAAAATAGGTATATATTCAGACCTCACTGAACATGAATATAACTTAGTACAACAGAAACTCATTGAACTCTTTGTTCCAAATAAAAACATCAAATTCCTTAAGTGCGCTTATCTAGCAAAGGACATGGCAAACGAAGACGATACGTTTAAGCAAATTGCGAAGTACCACAAACATGAAACAGGACACGGTGGTATTACAGAAAATTACGAAGGTCTAAAGAAACTCATTTACTTTAATAAACTAAAGGAACTTATCCAAAAATATATAAACAACTGCGACATATGTAATAAAGAAAAATACGATCGAAACCCCGTGAAACCCAAGTTCAATATCACTGACACACCATCCGATACTAACCAAGTTATACACTTAGATATATACATTAACAGCAATAACAGATTCATAACTTTTATAGACAAATTCTCTAAACATGCAACAATATTCCATGTAGAAGATAGAAGTAGTATAACGATTAGGAAAAAAATACGACTTTTTCTTTCCATCAAAGGAAAGCCAAATAAATTTGTTTTAGATAATGAGTTCAGTAACACCAACATTAAAGATTTCTTAAGGGAAGAGCAAGTTGAAGTACACTTTACGAAGCCGAATTGTCACACGGGCAATTCGGATATTGAAAGATTTCACAACACAATCGGTGAGAAAATGAGAATTCTGTTTACCCAAAAATCCCGATTAACAACAAAAGAAAAAATATATAAGTGTGTCCAATGGTACAATAAGTCCATTCACTCCACCACCAAATTCACTCCATTAGAGATAGAGAGAGGCATGGTAGACAAGGGAATAGTTAAAAGTAATATAGACACTAAAAAGACTCATATTATATCAAAACGTAACAAAGAAAGAGAAGAATATATTGAAGAAAGAGAACAAGGTTATGTCAAGAACTATAAAGCTGTCAGGCATAAGGAACAACCAAAGTTCCGAAAACTTAACCTTTCCAATACACACCCGACTAACATAAAACGCCCCTATAAATTTGCAGGTCAACTGGATGTTAATGATGTTCCTCATGACTCTAACAATGGTGACACCGACAACACAACAGTTTCTTGACTTACAACAAATAAACGAACAATCAGGTTTTGTAAAATTACATTTAACAGACGTGACGATCGGAAACGAAACGGACATTATTTTACATATCATAAATCCTTCAGAAATTTTAGAGTTAGTTAAGAATATATCTCGAAATATTCATTCATTACCTAAAGAAGAGAACTATATCCTAAACGAAGAAATTAATAACATTTTACACAAAGTCAAAACCCTTATTCCTTTAGAAAACAGACAGAAAAGAGGACTTCTTAATATAGTAGGAAGAGTAGAAAGTTGGCTCTTTGGTACAATGAGTGACGAAGACAGACAAAACATAGACAAACATTTACGAACAATTTCAATAAACAACCATAATTCGATAAATGAACTTAACAAACAAATAAGAATTAACAACTCCTTTAATAATACATTCCAACTTTTAAAAGAAACAATCGAACGTGATAGAATTATTATATCAAAACAACTTAATAATATACAGAGAACAGAAAGAGATGTTGTACTGAAACAAATTTATTTTGACCAATTATTTAAACTCAAATATTTAGCTGATAAGGTCGAACATATTCAGGACAATATAATATCAACTAGAAACAATATTTTGCACCCGAACATACTTACCAATGAAGAGATAGATAGATACAAAATAGATTTTTACAAGTTAAAGCAAATTAAGTTAGGAGTAACTGTATACCAAGAAAACACCTTGCTATTCGCAATCAAAATTCCCAGAAACTTTGTAACATTATCACTAAAATTATTAATGCCAGTACCAAACGAATATTTTATGGAAATTAAGGAAGAAAAAGAATTCATTATTGAATATAAAAATAAGGTTTTAAAATATGAAGTTAACAAGAATATAAAGGAATTAGAAGTAAGCAAACACTGTATACTTAAGAACAATTGTAAACTAACAAGAAATAATAAAACTGAAATTATATCTATAGATGACAACACAATCTTTATAAAGAACATTAACTCAAATGTAAACCAAACATGCGATGACAGAGAAATTAGATTAGTAGGAAATTATTTTGTAAACTTTTCAAACTGTTCCATAACTATCCTAGACCAAACTTATTCAAATGTAAAACACATAGAAAAACAAAAATTTTATTACCCAAACAATAAGCTTAATCTTAATGCATCTGAAATTCTAAAGTTCAATAAAATTGTAATAGAATCCTTTGAAAACCTTAATGAGGTAAAAGAAATAAGATTTAAGAAGCTGCTGTCATACAAATTTGATATAATGTACATACTGATCGGTGTAACCATATCTATTATTATAGTATATAAATGTTTCCGAAATAACAATGTAAAAGTACACATAAGCAAACGAATTCAGGGGAATTCTTCTCTAAAGGGGGGAGAGGTTACGTCGACACTTGATACCCAAAGTCGTGGGAACCTGTCGACGAACGAACTTCCCACCTTCCGAGAAATTCCTGAGCAGGCACCGAAATTTGAGAGTGCCTTTTCGCGAATAATGAATTCAAACAGCATAGAAAGAAATGGTTACACTGCATCAGCAAAATAGTAAAGTTCATAGAAGTTCAACAGATTGTAATTGTAAGCTCGAGCACTGGGGAACAGTCAGTTGCAGTCGAGCCGTAGAACCATTAAAACAATAAAGATTCGTTTTGCTCCCATTTGTTTTTCGTGTTTTTTTTAAAAAATCAAACGCGGAACATATAAACTTAACTTGCGTGTATTGGCTGATGCAATGATGGAACACACAAAGTAGAAAGAACCGTACAAAATGCTGATTCATCAAGTCCCGTTAGTACGGGGTATCGACCTTTGCCCCTGGCCTTGGTCGATGGTGTTAACTTATACTAAATATTTCATATAAACATAAATATAAATATAAAGATAAAAATGTGTTTCCTTGAAAAGTTAAAAACGCAATATACATAATGTGTGTAGTATAGTAAGTAAGAAAGTCAAATTTAATTTAATTTAGTTAAGTTGCTCTGGTTTGTGAGGAAAAGCTGCAACCTGCTCCTAAATCGGCGTGTGCCATTTAGTTCTCTCAGGGTGCGCGGAAGTGAGTTCCACAAGCATACAGCTGCAATGAAAAATTGCCTTTCAGATGTTAGACAAGAGAAACGCTGTAAGGTTAAGCAGACAGATCTGTTGGATGTTGAAAACTGTATTTTATTGAAGAGATATGCCGGTTCTTTTGTATTGATAATATTAGAAAGATAGATAACTGTGCGAGACCTTAGATAGCTCGGAAAGGACATATTCAGTAAACTCCTAGCCAAATGCTAGGTATGATCATATCTTCTTAGATTATATACATATCGGATAGTACTATTGAATGGTACTTGCAGCTAGCGTTTCAACTCAAAATCACAATTGCCATAAATCTGTACATACGCACAGGGATTGCCAATGCTTTGGCAAGTATTAGTCTTGTTCTGGGGGGTGTACACTTTTGCGTAATCCATAATGATCGGAGGAAACCATAAGCCCTCCCGACTACCAAATTTACGTGGTTGTACGTTCCGCAGTTCTCAATAACGTCATCAGCGTAAAGATGTTTTGAAGAGTAGAAGATTGCCGAAGCTATATCATTTATTGTAAATATATAAATTGAGAACAAGAGGGGTCCCAAAATTGACCCTTACGGAACTCCTCGTTGTAGGGGAAGAAACCCCGAGAGACTCTCATTCATGTACACAGCTTGGTTTCTTCAATTTAACCCGTTGCCGCACACTTTTTATTTGACGATGTCGCTCAGAAACACACTTTTTTTTTCAATTGTTTATGGCTGCCAGATGAAATCGAGTGTAACTTGTATATTTGGAAGTGAAAATTATCACATTTGACCACAGTTTTTGCAAAAAAAACTGTCGACGGCTATAACCGTCATTTGCTCATCATGTCATTGTTTCTCTTCTCGCACTAACGCTGTTCTTTATTTATCAATTAAAGTTTGCCTACATATCGGCAAATATCGGACGGCTATAGCCGTCATTTGCGGCAACGGGTTAAGTATAGATTAAAGTAATGCGACAATTTTTTAATAAGGCTTGAGTGATTAACCATGTCAAGGGCTTTGGAAAAATCCAAATGCAGTAAGAAGGTTACATAGCCACATTTTTCTCATAAGTCTTCAATCACATTCAATAAAGCAGTTATACAGCTGTGCCTAGTACGAGTATCCATAGTATCCATATTGAACTGGAAGCAGCAAGTTGTTACGTTGCAAGTAGTTATACAGGGTGTCGAACGAGCAGTGTGCAAAAAAGCTAGAGCGTTTTTCAAATTCAAAATTTTGAAAAAAAAATGACAAAAAAAAATTTCGAACAATTTTTTTTCAAAATTGTATGTAATTAAGGACTAATTTTTTTTCAAAAATTCAATTCTCTTATTAGTTTTTAGTTAAAAACAGAAAACCGGATGCAAAAATGTCTTACAGTTTTTGAGAAATTAAAAAAAAACCTGAACCATTTATTTCTAAGAAAAACCTTTTTTTTGGTTTTAACGCGGCTGGACTTGTAGGCAAATTAATGTATGAAACATTGGCCTCTTTTTTATTATTTTTAAAAAAATCGGAGTTTTATGAGGATACAATAAAGTGACACTGTATTGGAATAACCCTGGATTAATTCTTTTTTTTCCTTGATAACGCCTGAAAACTGACCTGCCAATTACGTCTGGGTCCGCCCGCCGCCGATGCGTTCTACCCGCTAGGACCGTAAGACAATAAAACCGCAATTTTTCTTTATTGAAAAACAAAATATTTGCAACCTAATGTAAATAAAAGGCATCGCATTTTTAATAAAAAACCATTTCCAAATTGGATGTTAACTCATCAACACATTACGATGTCAAACTTATACTCTCGAGAAGAATTAACGGACATGCACTTCTGATACGGTTTAGCTAATGGTCGAGATCGTGAAGCCCAAAGACTCTACGCTGACAGATATCCCAATCGGAGGTGTCCCAGTCGTAGCATGTTTTCAAGAATCCACCGACGTCTGCGAGAGCACGGAGTGCTAGAGCATCGAAGAAGCGAAAGATCAGTTACAGATGGATCAGGAATCTTAGATGAAAGAATTTTGGATTTGGTCCGACGTAATCCCTCCCTTAGTACAAGGAGGATAGCTATTATGCTTGGAGTGCCCAAATCTAGAGTATGGAGAGTGCTTCATACCGAAAACTTACACCCGTACCGTTTTAGGCCAGTTCAGGAACGACAAGTTTTTGAGAGCAGAATTTTGTCGATCATTACTGCTTCGAGATGAAACTGAACGAAACTATTTTGCAAGGATATTCTGGACGGATGAAGCACAGTTTACCAGAGATGGGGTTACTAACTTCCACAATTTGCATCATTAGAGTAGCACCAATCCACTCAACAAAAAACCAAATAAATCACAACACAGCTTTAGCTGTAATGTTTGGCTTGGTATTGTTGGACAAACTGTAATCGGCCCCCGGTTTTTGAATGCCGTTATTAATGGAGAATCATCCCTGCAGCACCTAAAATGGAGCACCAGCACACTATAGCTTACGGATTAGAAACTGGCTGGATGATCATTTTAGTGACCGTTGGATCGGAAGAAGGGGCCCGCGGAATGGCCACCTAGATCACCAGATTTAACTCCTCTAGATTTTTATGTGTGGGAATTCATGAAGAATTATGTTTACGAAGTGGAAAAAGTAACTTTGGAACAACTGAAAAAACGGATTGAAGTCGCTGGAGTAAAATTGCAGGAAAATTTGTCAAGCACAGACTTATGTGCAGCCATTAGAAGGAGATATAAACTTTGCCTTCTAGAAAAGGGGGTCATATTGAAAATTTATTATAATAAAACTACAAATTTTTAAAAAATAATAAAAAAGAGGTCAATAATTCATACATTAATTTGCCTACAAGTCCAACCGCGCTAAAACCAAAAAAAAGTTTTTCTTAACAAAAAGTGGTTCGGGTTTTTTTTTAATTTCTCAAAAACTACGGTTTCTGTTTTTAACTAAAAACTAATAAGAGAATACAATTTTTGAAAAAAAAAAAATAGTAGGTACTTAATTACAAACAATTTTGAAAAAAAAATAGTTCGAAATTTTTTTTTTCCATTTTTTTCTCAAAATTTTGAGTTTGAAAATCAATTTCTCAAAAACTGTTCCTTAAAACAGCTTCTTTTAAAAACAGGATGAAAGAAGAGGTTTCTGGCTTTACAATAAAGTATATAACGGCATTGCGGATGTAACTGTTTTTTAATTTTTGATTTTTGATTTTTAATAATTTTTTTTTCCAAATTAAGTCAATTTTTAAGAAAATTGCCTCTCCCGGCTAAACTGGGGGGAATAGACCCTCCCTCCCATACGATTTTTTTCTTATCTTGACCAGACCTACACGCTCTAGCTTTTTGGCACACTGTTCGTGGGACACCCTGTATACCTGTGGATAAAATCCACTTGGTCGTCCGATGAAGGCATAGTGTAAACCAAATTCCATGGAATGCTATTAATATGCTACCGAAGTCAAGATATATTCAAATTTTTAAAATCTCGATACGTATAATTTGCCCTGCAAGCGCAGACATTCACGTCTAAGTCATAAGTTGGAAGATGAGGTCATGCTTAGAAAAAGCTGGTGCAGAATACTGATCGTAGAGTAATACTTTGTCGATATTATTAACGAAAAACATTTGTGTATTCGGCAGGCTCGCAAAGAGACTTCTTCAATTAAAAGATATATTGGCGTTAAGTCAATGGTCCTGTTTGGCCTATGCACCACTCCAAAAAAGACACTATCGTCCCCATTGATTACATTTATGAATAAATAATCAATCGCAGACCCAATAGGTGATACTTAGTATAATAAAAGTAAAGAGATCAAGCAGGCAATGCAGAGTGGCTCAGCAGAGGATCGAACTGTATCACAAGCTGCTTGAGTCTTAAATACGCTTGTGTTTGAATTAAGGAGTAGATATTTCATCCCTACTGAATAAATCATTCTTTCCAACAATGGTATTTTGAATATAATCGCCAAGCGACACTACTTCTCTCATTCTGCTGTTTAGCCTCGGCATGTTGGTTGCCAATCTTGGGAAAAAAAATCAAATTTATTTCACTTCGTTAAGTCGTTGACAGTTGAAATCAGATCGATATAGATATGTTTGACAACACAACAATCATAAATCTTGAGACTCGATGGAGTTCTTTAATATCATAAGATTCCTGTTATTTGTTGAACATAACTCAAAAATATATTCCATGTGGAAGAGCCCATGGAAGACTAGACAAAGCTTCCGTCAATGGTAATTAATTCCTTTCATATCCTGAGCAGGTCGATAAGGTCACGCTCTTTCTTCATATCCTTGCCCCATCCCCAAGATAACAAATTCATCTTTGCAGCACTTTCCGATTCTTTTATCCCTCCCCTTTGCAAATCTCTTGAAATAGTAAAAAGGATTAGAGGAAATTAAAATATTCGAACGGAAATGTCGTGAACCCTTTTTACCTTTCTAATTTAATTAGTCCTTTACCTCGCGGCAGCTAATTTATAGGCACGCCAGTCGTAACGTATAACTTACTCAATGCTATCATCTGTTAATCCTTCATTGTGTATTTGTTTTTCAACCCAAAGTAATCCCGAAGTTACGCCATCAATTGCCCTTTAATTACTTGCACTTCTTTTCGCACCTTTAATTAAAGAGAAAACATAAAAAAAAAAAATAGAAACTGCAAATGGTGAAAGGAAAAAAGTTTGCCCGTTTCGAGAGCAGAAAGTCCGTAAACGGACACATAGATAAATGACTTTGCATTTAACTCGTCGGATGTTTCGGCCACTTTCACCATGTCATGGTGAGTCGATTTATTCATTCCATTTCCGGTTTTATATATATTTTTTTCTGTTGATTTTCATTCACCGCCCGTGTGAACTTTGTGTGAGTGTGTGTGTGTTCAACAAGGATCACGATTAATGTTCTACCTCCCGAAGCGAACAAAGTACTGGTGAAGGTATCTCAGCTGAAAATTGAAAAACCGCAACTTCAATCTTAACGACGGACGATAAAAATGACCATCTTTGAAATGAAACATCCGGCCAACAATCTCCGTCATGGATGCGGTAAGTATGATCGCGCTGGGGTCGAATACGAGCAGGACCATGAGGGGCGGGCGGCGAAATCGACAATCGTGAGTGAGGTTTTCTAATTTTCGAAGGCGTGATGAAAAATCGAGTAATTTCGTGAGTTTTCCCCGTTTTCCTTCCCTTTCTATCGTCGGTTTTATTCGACGGTTCCCTGTCTAATGTCCTGCCGACTATTCGAGACGGCCGGCTAAGGGTGCTTGGTGGACAGTGATGGTAATGGTGTTACAGGAACGAGCGGGAAGTGCCTCAATATTGGCTGTAATTAATGACTGTTAATTTGGGTTATTCCGGCAAATGGCTTAATCAAGTATTGCCCGTGTCCTTGCCCTCGCCGTCGTGTGGTGGTAGTGTATGCACGGGTGAGGGGCTGAACTGATAAATTCCGTTTGCAGACCTTCGAAATAAGTGTTAATTGTTTTCCCCCTTTTTTTTTTGTTCAAATAGTTTTTCTCGTTTGCCGTTTGCGTGTTGGGGAAATTCGAATAAAGTTTTGAAAGTTAATTAGCATGGCCCCGAGAGTGAATTTTCAATTGAGCCATCACATAGGGTGCAATAAACAGACACAATGAATGAAACAGGGAAACAATTTAAGGAATAAACAATGTCAACATTTACACTTCCCTCTCACAAAAGATTTTTTTTGCCGACTGATATGGAGGAGGAGACACTTATCTTCAAGCCAGGATCTCTCGTCCTATCTTCTTGGAAAGCAAGAGAAATAAAATCCAAAAGAGTAGAAACTTGCACGGCGACGAATGAGGGTGAGGGATGGCTCGAAGGTTGGTTTGACTTTTCACATACAAATAGACCAAACAGCCGACGACGTCCATCCACATTACATGCAGCTTTAATACGGAATTAACTCTTTAACGTGCGGGCCAAAAAAGAGATGAATTCAAAATCTCAGCAGAATGAACGTCTTAGCTCGTCTTAGCCACCTCATTCCATGCGTAAGTGTGCGGACTTACGGGAAGGCAGTAGCATAATGACAGCTCGGGCGGAGGACACACAATTGCGAAGAAGTGGAAAGTTAAAAAGCAAAGGATAAAAGTCAACTGAACGGAATTATTATGTGAACCGCAATAGGGATGTGTAAGTGACCCAAATTGCATACATTTATCATTTGTGTCCCCAACATGACCAGCACACCAGACCATCATCATCGCCTGCCATAGTGGCTTTCATTCTTTTGCTTGTTTAGATTTTGGCTCAGACGTCACCTTCATCCGCTCTTCCCTCGAGCCAGTTCTATGGTATATGACACCCATCGTGGTGCCAACATATATATACTCTCCGTCATCTTGTGGTGATTTGAATGAATGCAAAAGCGCCCTGGGGGCAAGGACCCTTTTTGAACTATTCACATCCTGGAATGTGGACACACATATGAGTCCATGTATAAAGGCATAGACGCCATAGTTGTCGTATTTCAAGATGAAAAGTCAGTTAGTAAGCTGCCGCTTTTGTTGGATTCCCTGTGTGTAGAATTGTGAAGGGTTATCCTTTGAATCGTGACTGTTCTCGTTTGATTTTCCTTTTTCTCTGGACTTGTTTTCCTTGTTTCCTTTCCGGCATTTAAATATTCCCGTTTGAGTGTGTCTGAGGCTCAGTGTGAGTGTGGCATGTCATGACAGGGCTCCTGTCACCGGGGTGGTACAAGAAAAATGTCGCTTAATAGCGACGAATTCGCCCGAGGAATAAGGGCTTTATGGCTCATGTATGCTTGGGCAAATAAGCCACATGAGTTCAAAGTATTTAGCAGTTGGGTAGCAGCATGAAATAAAACTGCGATGAATGGAAAATTGCCCGTGGCAGCATCGTTTTTTATTTTTGTTTTAATTTGTTGTTAGTTCCAGAGGTACAAGGGGGCGTTTTGGATCGCATGATCAAGGTATGCGAGCTGAACTGGAATTGGTAATTAAATCCTAACCTAGAAAACCATAGTGAACTCGAGAGTATGCCGTCACGGGCATGGCAAGTCAGGTAGGTGTATGCGCGTATAATCCGAATTCAATAAGTCCATTAGGCAGTCGTTTCGAGTGGGAGCGGTTGAAGAGCACGTACTCACGTCAGGATGGGAATAATGGTTTGTGGACGTGACTGGAGCGGATTAAAAGGAGCAGTTTCGAAGGTGAATGGTAAAATGGTTTGATGCTATTTGAAACGCATTTACCAATTGCGTGCCATGTGGACAGTATAGGCATATTATAAAGTGGGTTGACAGAGGTCCTTGACCGGACATTCTTACCGTGCGACTGGTCCTCCACTTCATCGGTTGTATGACAGGATTTCCATTAAAAAAATTAAACGTAATTGAGGAAGGTGAATTAAGAGCCTCCGATAAAGATTGTAGGTCTTTGCTAAGGGAGAGGCTATGATATGAAACTTAATCTGGTTTTTAAATAACAAAAACTTGTCTAAGCAAGTTTAGTTTGTAAAAATCGCCCCAGGGAGCTCGTGCATCTCAAGAACAAATAATGATATCGACTCCAGACCAATTTCATTTCATTTAACACATAATTGCAAAAAAATTATCCGATAAGGTTTGTAAAAATTTTGGATTGGCAAATTTATTGAAAAATTCCATTAGAAAAAACAGACCAACCGCAGTCATGAACCGAATTTGTTGTTTTATATGCTCTAGATTATAACAAAATCGTGGTGCTAGTGAAAATTTGAGGATATGAATTGTGGTGGGGCCTTTTTTTGTAATGAAAGAAGTTCATAAAATAATTAGTATTGTAAGGAGTATTTCATTAAGTTTACCAAATTTCAAATATAATAAAAAGAGTTGACATTCAGTACCAAAAATACTAGTACCCACATCCGAGGTGTCTAGTTTTGCGTGACTCTAATGGTTAAATGGCGAAGTTTTTCAGTTGTCATAATCCAGTGACTAAACATAGATCTTGGACATAGGTCCAAGGGCGTCGAATTGCACGATCTTGGTGGACACTCCACATCAACCCTGATATAACTTTTTGGTGTGTACGCTCTTATAGAGTTTGTCACACACACAATGGCAGGAAAATATGTGGTGATCCGTTCGTCTCCACATCGCATCCTGACTTTTCGAAAGGCTCTGAGTCAACGGTTGTGATGCTCGTCACTTGATGCATATGCACGTCTGAGTTGTCTTGCTTTCCAAGTGGCTTATTTGGTTCATCTGCAGAAACCAATTCTGGATTAATGCTGTAATTTGAATTACTTGCCTGGGGTAATCTGATAATGTCTCCTACGTGAACCGACTTTCTTATATGCGAAACCTCGCCGTAGCTTGTTTCCACCAGGTACATACGTCCCCCAATCTTCCTCTTAACACGCGCTGGAGCCCTTTTAGCTCGCTCTAAATATTGCCGAACTAAAACTCCCATATTAATAATTTAGACTTGAAATCAATCTTCCTCTTCATGCTGAGAGTTTCTGGATGAAAAGAGAGAAAAGGAGATTAGTGTTCGATGCTGCCGACCGTGCAATTTCTCGGCTGGAGATACCCCGTTTTCATCCGTCGTTGATCGAAACACTGGCAAGAATGTTAAAAGGGCATCATCACATTGTGAATCGTAGTCCATGATTTTTCAAAAGGCCGTCTTAAAGGTTCGAACCATTCGTTCAACGAGACCGTTCGACTTCGGGTTGAATGGAAATGAAATTCGCTCGACTTGAATTGTGTCCCATTATCAGAAAAAATAGTGTTGAAAAGTCGTTCTAATGCAAACATGGATTGTGGCTTGCGATGTGGAGAATTTAGAGTCGACGACGATTAACCACATATGTTCTTCAAACGGACGGGCGTAGTCAACATGAATGGTCATCCAAATTTCCTTTGTCGTAAGCCAACTCGAATATTCCTTTGGTAGCTGACTGGCATTTAGTTGGCATGATATGCAACGGGCTGCTGTCTTCGACATGTCGTCATCTATGCCGGGCCGCCAGCAGTATTTTCTGGCTATTTGCTTCATTCGTGTAGTATCCCAATGACATAGATGAGGCAGCCCAAAGACCTTATGCTGCAATTTTGTTGGTATTGGAACTGGAACTTCCGTTGCTGCTGAGAAGAACGTCAGCACACATATTAAGACAAAACCTTCTACGAAAATAAGATATTAACATTTCTTCATCGGTTAATAAGCGATTTGTCCAACCCTTTTGCACATACTCAATCACACGTTTGATAATCGGATCTTTTTGCGAGACATTCGCGACTCTGCTGACTTCAATGGGAAATTCATCCACCACCATGGAAAATACTGCATCTACCTGTTGACATAATTCAGACTGATCAAAATCCTCATCAGGGCCAACTGGCAAACGTGAAAGGCAATCAGCATTTCTATGCTGTTTAGTCAGACGATATCGAATACCATATGTATACCCCATTAACATAATGGCCTACCGTTGAGGTCTTTGGATAGTCATGTGTGGCAATCTTTTATTTGGGTTAAAGATGGTAACCAGAGATGGTGATCAGTTATTAATTCGAATTGTCGCCCGTAAAGGTATTGATGGACTTTTTTTATTTACAAGGATTCCTTCTCAATTTGACTGTACCTTTTTTGAGTTTCATCCCGCGTTTTTTGAAGCGAAAGCAATTGCTTACTCAGTTCCATCGGGATAGATATGGGAAATCACGGCTCCTTTCCTTTGTTGAAGCATCCGCAGCGAGATACTTTTAATAAAAAAAAATAATAAAAACATAAAAAAATTTCACCATGCGCGCACAGTTTATTCAATGCAGCTGCTATTTGAGCAAAATTATCGATTAACTGGTCTAGCATACAGCTGAGGCTGGAAATAGTCAGTTATTATGGTCCGAAAATATTAGTCTCTTCGTGACCTTCTGGTCATTCTCGTTTCATATGTATGGGCCAATAACGCCACTTGCCTAGAATCTACATGAAAGAGTAAGTTACTCCAGATGCAAAGTGGATTCTTGATACCTCTGTAGATTAGACTACCGAAGCGTAAAGATTTTGTTTTCCTTAATTAATAAAAAAACTAAACCGCAACACGAGCCTACCTTAACCTATCCTAGCCAAGCCTAGCTTATGTCAGCCTACTATTGGCATTCGGCAGGTTTTTCACTGAACAGCATTGATCCTGCCAGATATCCCTTGATCTCGGGACAAACCAGGAACAGTTTATAGGCGTTTTTTCAGCTGTGAACGCTTACTTCAATGTTGGAAAGGTGATTTTGCATTGAACTCTCGCTGGCATTAAATGGGGGCTTATTAAAATTCTAAGCACCAAAAGTCATTGGTTAAACCTGGCCAACCATTAATATCAACGTCAAAGCATAAAATTTGGGACTCGTGCTCATAATCTGTGGTTGATTCAAAAGAATGTGGTTAGACCGATGTGCAAATGGTTAAAACGCCCACAATGTTTTGAAAAACATGAATAATAATGCCCATCGGTAGGTCCCGAATCCTGGCCAAAATAGTCTCTCAACATGACACGACAGCGAACTCCATTTTCGGCAATAGGGCAATCATTTTCATTGAGGAAAAAATGCAGTGCAATAATACCTACCGTTGTCATGAGATCAAGAGCCATTAAGACAAAAATTAGCTTATGACTGTTGATGATTTTTCGATTAAATTCAGGATTTTTTTCAAACTTTTACAGAACCCAGTTAGAGAGGTTTCAGTGCTACAAAAGAGCGTAGATTTTTACGCGATTTTTTTGTGGAATCCATATTTTCTATACTTTGACCGCCGCGTTGTCTCACTTGTATTATATATGTTGATACGAATCAATTCATTATAAATTATTTAGCCACTCTAGTAGGCCGATTTTTAGGACTGAAAATTGGAGTAAATGCTCCTGTTATTGCAACTACCTACTCAGAATATCGACATTGTTCGTGGGTGAACTGAATTTAATTTTTTATTTTTCGGGGGTGCATTTGTATCTTTTAAAATACAAAATTGTTATAACCTTTTGAAAAACTCTATACAAGGCGTACAATTGAAATCTTGAGCTTTGGTGCCAATAAATACGAGCGTGGTCCGATAAGTACTTAGCCTACAAAAGAAAAACAAAAATTTTGGAGAAATGAGGATTTATTTTTCAATATGGTCTCCTTTTAGCTCGATACACTTGACCCAGCGATACTTCAACTTCTTTAATCCGTCAGAAAAATAAGTTTTCTCGTGGTCTGCAAAGTAGGCCTCCGTGGTGGCGATGACCTCCTCCTTCGACTGAAATATCTGCCCGGCGAGTTTTCAAGTTTGGAAACAAAAAGAAGTCGCACGGGGCCAAATCTGGAGAATACGGTGGATGGGGCAGCAGTTCAAAGCCCAATTTGGCCGTGGCGAGGGCGGACGTGTGAGCCGGTGCGTTATCATGGTGGAAGAGCACTTTTTTCTTCGCTAAGTTAATTTGGCCCAATAATTTGGCATAGTACAGCCCTGTGACCGTTTTGCCCTTCTCCAGGTAGTCGATGTGAATCCCAGAAAACTGTGTCCATCACCTTTCCGGCCGATGGGACAGTCTTCGCCTTCTTCGGTGCACGTTCGCAGGATGAAGTCCACTGTTTTGACTGTTCCTTAGTCTCTGGTGTGTAGCAATGGATCCATGTTTCGCCGACTGTCACGAAAAGACGCAGAAACTCCTTCGAATTGCGCTTAAACAGCGTCAAACCAGAAGTGGTCTCACGGTTGCGCTTGTTGTCCGGAGTGAGCAAACGCGGCACCCATCGCGCCGGCAGATTTCTCATGCCGGATATGACCCACGCGATCTTTTGAAATGCCTACTGTCTCAGCTATCTCGCGCACCTTCAATCGGCGGTGTGCCAATACGAGATTGTGAATTTTTGTCACGTTATCCTCCGTGGTAGCCGTGCAGGGGTACCTGCACGTGGCTCATCAAAAACCGACGTGCGACCACGTTGAAACTCGTTAAACCAGTTTTTGATGGTCGCCATTGAAAGAAAAGAGTCACCGTACACAGCATCCAAACGCTCTTTGATTTCGCTGCTCGATTTCCCTTCCGGAAGCAAGAATCGAATCACCGACCGATATTGGTCTTTTTCCATTTTTCTAAAATCCGCGGACTCTCCCGCTTCCACACGCGGTCAAAACAAAACCACGAGTCCGATCCGGCTGAAATTTCGACAGTAGCCGTCTACTGGAATGTACTACACGATAGTTGCTCTTGCGAAACTGGCGCCATCTGGCGGTGAGGCTAAGTACTTATCGGACCACCCTCGTACAAAACATTGTAGAGTGACATTGGCATAGTGCGGCGTCTGCAATAACCAAAATGGCTCGTCCATGTTTTGTGGCGTCGAGCGAAAGAAGTTGAAAGAGTTGACCAAGAGCAATCGGTGGGTATCACAATATACATAGAAGAGCTGTTGAAAAGAAACGCGTATTATTTGCAGTTTTCTCTTAAAATGTCGACGTGGTACTTGGATTTGATTTTCTCAAATTGGTGGATTGGTGAGTTTTAGCCACCTTTTCTCATAATCTTATCTAAAATGAGTTCAAGCATTTCTCTTTAAATTAAAAACAAAAATAATTTTATTTTTCAGATTATTTACCTGATTAAGTAATTTTTAAAGGAGGTTAGTCATCCCTTCACTTTTTTTACTCGTTTTCCTTTTTCGATTCTTCGTAAAGGTGTAAAGTTTCGTGTAAAATAGAAGTTGTTTTACTAAAAGTATTTAATATCTGCGTAAAAGGAAATATTTTTTAACGATTTTATTCTGAGCGACAGATGGTGTTAAAAAGATGGATTTAATATGTCGAAAGTGGAATTTTTACGATTTTATGCATTAAGGAGGGATTTATAGACCAATTCAAGTAAGTTTTTGCCATAAATCCAAGGAAACATGATACTTCTGGTAAATAGAATTCAAGTGCGGTCCAAGAAGCTTGAGGGATGAATACAGCAAGGCAGATGCAGAAGGAGTCGTCAATGCTCTGCGTGAAATGGTAACCGAACAGAGGCATGTGACCTGTATTTAATAATTGGGTATTGATACGGAATAAATTAATGAAATATTAAATGCTGACGGATGACCGAAAAATAAATTCGTATTAAGTGGCACCAGAGTGACGCAAATCATCAATCATTAACCGGGGTTGCTGAGGCTTACGAAGTCTTTGATCACACAATTAGTTGTCATGCACGCATTATATTTGTTTTTCTATGACCTACGTATCGCGGAATATGGTCAAATTAATATTTTTTGTTCTGATAAAATGTTGTTCCGATCAGAAGTTACAATATTTTCAAATTGTTGAATAGTCTGTTTCTCTTCTATGCACTCCAAAGTGGCATCAATGATGAGCAAGGTCTTCAACTAAATTTGGCACCGAATTGCATTTCAATTTAACTTTTCTGGGTTTGCGCCTGGTCTTACCATATGGACAGAGGTCTTTCTAGGAGATCGTCGATAGACAATAATTTTTAGATTTTCTATTTCTGATCAAGTGCCACTTCCGGAGTGCCTCAAGGTAGCCATATCGGCCCGTTGTTATTAATCCTAGAAATAATGATGTCAACTGCGGCGTCATAAATCTCACGTTTCGTATAAGCTGATAATGTGGCACTATTCGGTGTCAAGGAAAAATACCATTTCATGTTCAATGCCAACTAATGCCAAGCTACCACTTATTCCAACGTTGCCTGTCATGAAGTAGTTCCATCTCGCTTTGTTATTTTATGAGTTGTCTGATAATATTTCGCCTTCACATCGACAACTGTATTAAACATGCCAATTCCGCCGTCGGCCTTGTGAAACATTGGCCTAAAGAGTTCTTGAATATTTAAGATCTTAATACACTATCTTCAATTGGTCAAGTCTGGTCCCCTTCTTACGGAATTCTCACTAACCGTATTGAGGCAGTATGTTAGACTCTTTCGCACTGCCTTTGCTGATCTTTCCTAGGCTGAAATCTATAATTTACCGCCTTATAAGAATCGTTTAATTTTAATTAAAATTACAACCTCTGAAAGATTGACTCGAGGCTTAAAATATACTTTTTATCGATGTCTAATTTAGCGGTAATATTGACTGCCCCAACTTGCTGCATATGATTCCCCTGAACATCAGTCATTGAAGAACTTGTTATATGCCTCTCTTCCGCTCTCTTCAATTCTC
Source organism: Merodon equestris (assembly GCA_958301585.1). Lineage (NCBI taxonomy): Eukaryota > Metazoa > Arthropoda > Insecta > Diptera > Syrphidae > Merodon > Merodon equestris. The sequence continues at coordinate 38,496,385 of OY284416.1, read as the reverse complement.
ATCAAATAAACTATGGATACCATGAGCTAGTGTCCAGAATGCTGCGCGAAGAGAACTCAATTCTTTTCTACTCTTGAGTAAAACCAATATCAGACTGATTAACTGCATTAAACTAATAAATTGCCATCGTGGAGGCATCAAAAGTGCTATGATTACGATTTAACCTGGGCTCCAACCAACAAGTCCCTCCACCCGGCACGATTTCTAGTGCCAGCTGTCTATAGTGCTGCGCGCCCGGTCGGTTGAGATCCTTTTCTATGTATTCGGGCCACTATAAATGCGGGCATCTTTTGATGCATAATCCCTTGGAATCGGGATGGAAAACCCTTAGGGCCATGAGTGACTGCAAGCCGATGTCGCTATAGAGCCGGTAGGTCTCGTGGTTACACCTTGTCATCCGCTCTTCATTAACCCAATAATAATATAGAATAATACTTCATTGTACGTAATCGACGGCTTGCTGCATCATCCAATCATGTGTTTTTCTTAGAGGTTTGGTTTTTAAACTAGCAACACTGTTTCCAGGGTTTATCAATTTCAAAGCACATTTTGAATTGTAGTCAGTATACTTTGCCATTTTACGGTAAATAAATTAATGCCAGAACAACGTAAATTGTGTAAACATATTTTGAAATAATATAATACGCATCCCCAAAAAAGACAAACAGTGCGAAGAGAAGAGAAGTTTTGGAGCGCAGTGTTGAGGAGAATCCGAATGAGTCGATTCGTCATCGTTCACAGCAATTGCAGCTATGCCCGTCCACTTTTTGGAAGACTTTACGTAAGTTCTTGTCTTATAAGAACCTTGTGCAAGAGTTGAAATCACGGGACCGAACGCGTCGTAGGTTCGGTGAACGGGCCGAAAGCATGACTCAGCTTTATTCTCATTTTCAACGCAAAAATGTTGCTCTAAATGGATATGTCAACAAGCAAATTGCCGAATTTGGAGTGGAGAAAACCCATAAGGCTTTGTCGAGACGCCCTTACAACCATTAAAACTCACTGTTTGGTGTGCTTTATGAGCTGGTGTCATTGTATCATTGTATTTCTTTAAGAACGATGTCGGCCAGAATGTACCGTCAATTGAAAGCGTTATAGAAATATGATTTCCAACTTGTTGGTTCCTCAGTTGAATCGCATTGGCGAGAGAGAGCCTTGGTTTTAACAAGATGGCGCACCATGCCTGAAGGCGGACCACACCATCAATTTATTGCGGGAAACATTTGTTGAGTACATAATTTCGCGTAAGGACTTGTGAACTGGCCTCCACGATCCTGTGATCTCACATCTTTAGATTACTAGTCACTAGTCTATGCCGATATACCAGAGATGTTGGACGATTTGGAAGTCGACATTCGCCGTGTTATGGTTGATATACGGCCCCAGTTTCTCGATAAAGTTGTCGAAAATTGGACTCCACTAGTGCACTTCATTTAAACTAGCCGTGGCCCACATATGGCTAAAATTATATTTCATGGCATTAAATAAAGCTAATATCATAGACATTAACATTAGCTTCAAGTATTTTATATTATATTTAATTTGTATAGCTCTAAAAAAAACACCCTTTATATTGATATCATTACAATGTGTGATTGTCGACCTTAGGGCAAATGTTGATATTTTCTCCAAGACGCTCTCAGTAAATGATTAAATTGGTAAATAAGCACACCCATTTCCATGTTTCGCCAAGCAGTAAAAAGCCAAATGGCATTCGTCACCTTTCCATGATTATTGATTTAATTTTGGTGGTCAATAAGTATTAATCAAGGCTTCAAAGTCTTTAGTAGCATTCAAACAGTTCACCTTCACTTATAAAACATTTCCTCACCTTACATTTCCAAAATCATTCCACGCACCATAGCCGCATATTTCGCCTTAAAGACCGAAGGCAAAGCTAACCACAAATAACACTTATGTGGCTTAAAAGACGATATTGTTTCTGTTGGGAGACGCCTAAGTTTACCGCCTGATGTTTCTAATCTGGGGTCTATTGGAAGATAGCGAATTCTCATTTGTACACCCGATAAGTTGCTTCTATGCAAAATCCTCCGACTTTGAGACCTGTTCTAAAAGATTGAGTTGTACTTTAAAATACTCAGTCTGATTGGATCAACAGACGCCACCATTTATTCAATAGCAAAATTCCTCTGTATATCCTTCGTCTGTAACCTCCACCATCCCCTAAAAGGTTGTTTACCCCATCTTTAATCAGAAAGGCTTTATATTTAAAATCTAAACGTCAGAATTCTCCGGAATTTGGGGTACTCGTAATGATTTAGGATGTTAGTAATCCCAACACAACCCAAGCATCCGCGGAACCGAATTAACAAGTTCGTTCACTGCAATTCATCACTGCAAAAAAAATACGGAAGTATTCAAGGAATTTTAAGCACATTCAAATTTCTTTTTCATTCGCTGCTGTTCATTAAAAACCTTCAGGCCCAGCTCTGTCCTTGCCTCTGTACAAGCAACGTCAATATTCACCTAACCCTTACCCAGCCCCTCATTTGCATTTTTGGCCACGCGCCTACGCCACCCGATCCAAAATCGAAACTATTCGGAAGAAAAAGAAACACCACGGAAATCAACTTTGGCCAGAAACCAATGGCTACCTCTCGTCATCGGAATAAAAACAAAGAAAAAAATTGTAAAAAATCATAAAGATTTCTCGAAAGGACCTTCGTTAGCATAATATCGGCCTCAAAGTAAGTGTTTTATTTTTTGGCCTTTTGCCTTTTGTGTTTTGGTATTTTTATTTTTTGAAATTCAAATTACCGCGAAGACTGTGTTTGTGTATGCGTTATGGCGAATGGAAAGGAAACTGTCCAGTCCCTGCCACCCACCCGCAGGACATGATGATGGCAGTTGTGGTTGCACGATACAATGACGTTTTTCTTTTGTTCTTTTTTTTCAAATATTCCATTTTGTTTTTGTTTTTTAGCGACGAAGAAAGTTTTATTTCATCGCAACTTTTTTTTCTGGTTAATGGTTTTGTGTTTTATTTTTTATTTTACTACTACTGGCCGGGAGCTATTGGACGGTACTGCACGACTTTTTTCGAATACGCTTCGTAAAACATTAAATTATTTAAAACAATTTTTTTCATAATTATTTAATTTTTTTTGTCGACTTTCTGCATGACGGAAAGTTAATTTCATGCATTTTGAACATCACAAGGGTGGTGGCAAGGATCGCTTCACGCTTACATCCTTGTATTCGCTCGTTCTAGTCCTTCGTCCTTGTTTTTCCTGTAACTGGATATTACATGCGGCTAGTCGCGTGTGTAGGTTGGTTGGGATTTATAGGCAGAACCTGAGGGAGGTAATAAGTTTCTGGCTAATATCGTGCCGCTCCGGTGATGAGTAGGGTGTGCTCATGAAGTGTGAGTTATTGAGTGGGAAGAACACGATTACATAAGCACGTTGTCGGCGGTGGGGTCTCCATTCAAGATATTTAATGTTGGTGAATAAATTTATGTTAATTAAAGTAGAAACGCTGTTATCAATGTTGATGTTTCCCACGTGCATGAGACCTTCATCGAAAGCCGATTCTTGTCTTAAAGGAAGAAAAAAGGGTGATGAAACAGCTTAACGACACGTTTTGCACCAAATGTAGAGATATTTGACAGATGCTGACCAGACCTAAGTCAACATCTTTGGGATCCGTTGTCGAAAAAGCCAGCTTTTGATAATCGAAATGACAGCGCTTGGGAAAGAGTGTACTTGTAGACGAGAACAAAAGCTAGAAAAAACACCAGGAAAAGGGATAAATTCCTTTGCTCGCTCCTTGTAACGATACTTAGAGCAAGAAAGGAGCAAAATCGAATAAAATTTGCATGGATTTACGCTGGTTCTGTTGGCAAGGAAGCAGTAACTGTTTTTGCAACGATAATCAATTCATCGAACAGAATATATTGAGTCGAGCGATTACAAAATTCCTGCGGGAGACATCAGAACAACTTATGCCATACTCAGTGTACCAACTTGCTGCTTACATGGTGACAAAAGGATGGTGAGGAGCGTCCTTATGATGGTTGTGTTGTTTACGTGCATTAAAAAAACTGAAAAAGAAACCATAATATACTTGCTCGGGTAAGCTCTTCGTACCCAATTCGGTCCCGTGAAAGGCTAAGACAGCAACATATTCACGCAAAAAGGGAACGGCACAATGAATTCATCACAGCAGGCCCCTCCTGTGTGTGTATTCCCATCTAATCTTCGGATTTCATGAACAGCATGTCAGTCGAGTCACTTCTACACGTAATTTTTGATTAACATCGCTGAGCAGGTCGACTTGACCAGGCAAAGGATGGACTACCATCCTAGCCAAGTGGTAATTAGCATCAGTAATTCTCCAAGACCTTCGGGAATCAAATCATTTCTCACTTAGGTGGCGCTGCATACCGGAGCTGTGTTGTCTTCATTTCGTCGTTGTATCTTCTTTTCCACTATCTGCTTATACAACGGAGCTCAAAAGAAGCAGCGGTTGACTAGAGTTATTTTGCGCCGTATCTTAGGGCTGGTGTTGTTGTCGCTGGTCACTAGTTAGCCAAGGCAGACGAAATCTTTGACCACTTTGAATTTGTAGCTGCCAATTGTGACGTTCTGCCCGATGGCTGCATGTACTGGACTTCTCTCACATTTTTCACGCTCTGTTTTTTTTCTTCCTTAAAAGCGTGTACTCCTCCCTTCTTTTCTGCTCGTAAAGCTCGCTTTCTAGCTGGTGGTGGTTTTAAGCCCAACACATCAGAAGCGGCGTCTCTGATGACGTGCTGGCAATGCTCTCACTGTTGTTCAGTGGATTGTACTGGTGTTATTGGACTTTGTGAAAAATTGAGGGAAACGCGATCGGCAAAGGTCTTTTTCTCGTCTTTCCGACGTCAAACTTTCTTTGTTCTGCTCGACATCCTGATTCGCACTTTGGCTATAACAAGGTAGTGATCCGAGACGATGTCGCCTCCTCGGAAGGTTCGTAAATCTATGATGCTGGAGAAGTGTCTAGCATCTGTCGCAACGTAATCAATCTGGTGGATCATCGACTGATCAGGTGACCGCCAGGTTTCTTTACGGGTGATGAGATGTGGAAATCATGTGCTAGCTAAAAGAGATTACGCCGCGCCAGGAAGTTAAGAGCCGGTAGTTCTGTCTAGGAGATCGTAAAAAGTTATCTTTGAGTCGATCATCCTTTTTTTCGGTTAAGGCGTAAATGCATATTAAGCTGATCTTCTCGAAATTCATCTTGATGTGGATCATTACGAGACGTTTGCTTACGTGCCTAAAGCTTAAGATTTTTTGTCATATTCTTCCTTGAACGAATAAGTGCTGTTTGTTCTCCTTTTAGCAATATCCGTAATAGAAGTTTTTCATCCGTCTTTTGCCGAATTCATTCCATCGCACTTCTTGAACAAGGGCGACATGTGCCGATCCCAATCGGCCTGAGTTGCAAATAGGCTGTAGTAGCCCTGTTCACCAAATAGTTTGCTTACTCGGACTGTAGACGTCGTTGTTGATTCCATCCTGGATATTCCTCCTCCGCCGTCTTGTTAAAAGAGCAGTTCGAGCCACCTGATATGAGGTTCTTTTTAGAAACAGCCTAGTTCGCAGATTCTCTTGTTGAATGACCCTTTCATTTTGTCGTTCTGTACTTGCCTTTGTCGCATGTGGAGGAGTGTGAACATGTCCGCCCTCTGCCTTTCCGTCTTGTCCCGAATCACCGGCAAATGTAAAACAGAGTCGCGCATCCAATACATTTTTCTGCAACTATCATTATTGATGACATATTCTAGTTTTACAAATAAGTGATGTATGTAACTACGAACTCAGTCTATCTACGATCTCTATCAGTGTATTTTAATTCATTAAAAGATTTTGTAATTTCCTTTTTGATGCTTCTACTCCAAGTCATTCTTAACTACCCTCTATTTCTAGCACTTTGAGAATTCCATTGTAGAACCGAATGCACTATTTCATTAGCGCTTTATCGAAGAGTGTGTCCGATACATTAATGCCGATTAGAATAATGTGTGGTCACCAAGTGCCGACTATGAGAAAGCCTGAAGATTTTTTTAGCAGATTCTTACTTCATGGTACATGGTACATACATCACTGCCGTAAATTAAAACTGACTTCAGGCAAGCATTAAATATAAGGATTTTCGATTCTCTTTTGAGCGATTTATTTGACCACACTCGCGACAGCCCATCAAACGGGCCTAATGCTTTGGATATTCTACGCTGAATATCGGATGTCAGAATGTCGGGGGTCAGAATGTTACCCAGATACTCGAATTCTTGAACATCGTCCACAATTTCTTCAGCTATTTCAAACTTCACGTTTCTGCTTACGTTAGCTTGCACGGACTTGGTCTTCTTTATTTTTTTTTTAGGCCGAGCTTTAAGGAGTTGTTTGTAATATTTTTGAGTCTTTCGTGCATTTCGTTGCATGTATTGCTAACTAAAACATCATCATCAGCATATGACAAGTCTCTTAATTTTTGTGTCATCTTCCAGTTTATTCCACATCTATTGTATGCTTCAAGTATTATATAGAATGCTATAATACAATAAAAATGGAGCGGGTGCCTGCTTTACTCCTGAAACAGTCGGAAAGGATTCGCTTAGTTATCCTTCGTACTTTTAATGATATTACCGATTTTGTCGGAAACACCTCTTGCCGAAAAGTTGACCAAATAACGTCACGCCTTAGTGCGTCAAACGCTTTCGCAATGCTGATGATTGCTCTAGTAAGATTCGACATGGATATTGTCAATACACGAGTTCTCAGGTCTTAAGCCAACTTGGTTGGGTCTGATGAGTTTATGTAGTGGTGCAGCTATTCGTTTCAGGATAATTTGAATGAAGATTTGTATAATCAGAGAAGAATGGAAGTACAAGCTCACTTGGATGAATGATGGAAAGGTAGGGACTGTGTGACCAAGATACAGTCTCCATATTCCCCTCTGGAATGAGTCAACAATATTTCAGGCTGATCGTTTCGAACAGCATCAGCGACAGGAGGTCCACTAACATTAGCATATCTATATTCTTAGCCAGTCAAAGAGGCACACTTTCAACTATAAGGTTGCCCGGGAATGTCACAAAACATTAAACAAACTAGCAATAAATAACAGACTAAAGCTTATCTGGGTGCAAAGTCATGAATACCATGAAGGCAATGAAAAGAATGAAAAGGCTGACATGAAAGTCATTAAATATGCTCGAATACCCTTTACGGGGCCATCCACTCCTTTGTGATTTTGACAGTTCAGACATAAACCTGCATTTACATAAATGTCATCACTAAATAAAAGAATCAATTCTGGAACAGACAAGAGAGTATTTGAACACTCAAGAACGTTCATGGAACAGATTTACAATCCCCAACGTGCAGAAGAACTTAATAAAGTCGACTTAAGAGTGCTATCTGAGGCACTTGACGGGTGCAGATGGTTTGTGTCGAAGATGTTCGTTCACTATTCTCCGAGGGTGGTTGTCCTAGATCATATGAGAAATTCAACTGAATTTGTCGCGTTGGTTGTAGTTCATAGTAGCTGTTTTGTTTCCATCCCATTAAGGGCTGTTATATTGGAAATGCACACGCAGAATATGAATTTTGAAGTGATCTTATACTGCGAGTGTTATGCCTTCGTCAGCATTTTTTGATCATCTCTTGTTCACAACTAACGTTGTTGTGATGATCACAGTCGCACCACGGCCACTCCTGTAAAGAAATCCCATATAGAGAAGTTGTAATTTTTTTTAAGGCAGCACTCAAAACCTTGGGCAAAGAGGGGGGTACGAGTTCTTCAATTCAAATAGCCTTTTATATTTTGAAAATAGCTCTGTTTTTTTTCCGCCTGCTACATCAGCCATCTTTAGCTTTTCCTCATTCTTCAATCAGATTCCGAGATGCTTGTGTGAGTCATTCTTTACGCTTTTGTGGATTGATGTGGATGACTATAAAGGTTTCCTTTGACCGAGAGTTCGTAGTTTTTCGACGGGCGGGCTATAATTTTTTCTGAGGGGTTGAGGTATATACCAACCTTTCTATAATGTGGATCGATGTCTTTTCCTGTAGATACTCGAACAGTTTGATTTTTATCGAGATACAGGTTATTAGCCTATACCCGCCTAGTTCGGAGTTTGGACTGTTATCTTCCAGTTGTTATTAGACCAATGGCTCCCGAACTCGCCTTTGCCTTCGATATGTTACTTACATTTCCTTCATAGCGCAAATGTTGGGGCTTGGATATTGCACCACACACTCGGTGGCCAGGGCCTCATCTCTGTGGTAACGAGGATTATTGCAGGGAATTGGAACCTTACACCCAAAGAGGCTGTTTGAGACGCATCTTGAGCCTTCACCCCCTCCTGACACCATAGCATGACGGAAAAATGCTTCATTTAGCCTTCCATTACCTTGAGAAAAAAGTAATTTAAGTCGTTTCTTCAAATGGGAATGCCTTGACCTGAACTTAAAAAAATCCATTCACTCTGCGTAATAATCAAATGACACTGTTCCATTAAAATGGCACGTTTATTCCACTTCACGTTGAATCTATATTAAGCTTCAAGCACGTGCCATCACACGCAAGTTAAGCCTTCTCCTGCGAATCCTTTCTCTTAACACCACTAAATGAGCATAATTGTATCCAGCAACCATCAAGTCTAAAGTATCGATGGAGAACAATACAGAACGAGGAGGACGATACCGAGCACCAAATAAGAAGTATAAGGAAAATCAACACATAACTCGGTTGTGTGGGTCAATTATGTCACACTTAAGACGAACCTTATAGCATCACACAAGCAGCATCCTGAATCGACCCATATGCACTTCACACACTCATTTTCTTTGCTCTATTCTACATTCTATGCTCTCCGTTTCCATTCGTTTTCGCCTCAAGTTTATCCTCAAGCGCAAAAACTAGTGCAAAACTTTCGCCGAATGGGTTACGACGAGTAGCTCATAGTCGCATGTGATTGCGACACTTGGAAATTAGGTTGCACTACTAGTGCTACATGCCATCATTGGGGAGATTGGAGGATGGGTGATGATTGAAGAGACCCAAAGCAGTTGTTAACAATTGCGGACAAGGCAAATCCCATAAGCAGCTTATGTATGTTACCTATGAATGTGTATCCCGAGATGAGGTTCTCCTATCATGCCATACAGTTACTCCGAGGTGATGTTGAATGTGTTTGAGCGTGGTGATGGCATTCACCTTGTTCACGTCGATTTTATACGGTCGTGAAAGGGTATCGAACGTTCTCAATATTATCGGGATAGTTGAGTTATTTCAATCGGTTTAGTGAAATATCGCCTTTCGCCACGTTCCACACTGCTGAAAATCTGAATGCCCGACCGTCACGTTCCGCTTATTATTCTGACTGTCAGTATCATTTCCTCATCTGTAAACAAAAAAAAAAACGCCATGAAATCCTAAAAATCTCTTTATCCCCAGGACATGGACGTTTTCCGCCATCCGAAATGGAATCAACTCCACAGCAGTTGTATTTAATATAAAATGACACTCAAAAATGACTGATAAATTTACTTAGATTTAATTTATACCCGTAATGTCGTTCGTGTCCTGACAGTCTTTTCAAACCCTTGTCGTCCTTTCATACCGAAAACGACATCAATCGATCTCCTTACTAATTCATGAAATGTAGCTCGGAGCACCTGTAAATATCCAATACAATCAATACAGATGTACCTGCTGCGTTGGTATGGCATTCGGACTCGTATTCTATCTAACCATCTATCGGTGTCAGTATCCACTGGCAAAGTGACAACGATCAAGATTTCGGTTTAGTGACGTCGAGTAAAAGATGACATAAAATATTCGAAAATACCAAAATAAAAAAAAGGTAACATCGACATCATGGCAATGTATCTTTATCGATGTTTTATGCACGGTTAAATGATTGGATTTTCAGATTCTTTTGAATTTCGTTACGAATATTCTTAGGAAGACGGAGTGCACGAGCCGAGAAGGAGTTGTATTTATCTTTGGTAGTTTCGATTGATGTGGGATTTGTACGAGTTGAATCACATTATTGGTTTTTGGCTATATTTATCGAATGATTTAGTGGAAATTTGATACGTGATCCCGGTCGACCCGCTCCACCAGAGTGGATGGATAAATGGAGCCCGCTTACGCAGGCCCTTTACAATAAGTTAATTGAGTTGAAGAAGATATTTTGTTTATCTTTCGAGCTCACTATCTTTGAGTGGTTGCGTGTGTATAAGTGACAGTTTTATGGCATTTTTTTTTTGTTTTAGAAACCGGATAAATAAACGATATGGGTCGATGGGGTCGGACGATGGAAGGATGCTTTTGTCAAGCTACTGACTGAAGTGGAACTGATAATGTGATTTTAATGTTTAACAAGGAAGTCCATCAAGATGTGACCCCTCTGTAGGCGGCAGTGACAAATTAAATGAATACTTAGTCAACAAACGTAATTGAGAGAGACAGACGTTTCGTGGAAGGAAGTGAACGTAAATTTATAGCATCAAGTTCGGATGAAGACGATAATGGGTCGTAGTAGTTTGATTTATCGCATGATAAAAAGGACAGACTGCTAAGGGAGCTATGAGTTAAGATTCCTCTTGAATCGTACAATAAGCTGCAGGAAAGTGAGTGGGAAGAAATTTAACATTAATCCAGTCACTTAAAGAGCTGTTAGAAGCAGTGACAGATTTATACATTGTGAAGGAAATCGGCTTTAGTCAAAATAGAGTTAGATGGAAAACCAAGCTATATTTTGATTATTTTCGTGATATACAAAATCAATTTTGCCACCTACGTTGAGCCTTAACGGCCATGGTAATGCTACCCTTCCGTCATAGACATGTCTCAAATTTATTGGCAATTACTATCTTCCGTCGTATGACTTTTCAAATGCGCCGCTCCACAAGTAATTTCCGTGATCACAAGGTAATTTTATTAGGAGTACCACAAGACTCCATTCTTGACCCTATTCTCTTTTTGATCTGGATTAATTCTCCCTTTGACCATACTTTTGTTGAAAGCGTCACTGCCATTGCCTACATTTCAAATAACAATCGTCTTGATTGGCTGCTGACATTAAGCATGATGTGCATTTGTTATAAATCTGGTTTGCGGAACACAGATTGTCAACAGTAAAACCAAGCATCGCGGTTCTAAAAATTATATACGAATGTGTTCGTCTATTCGTAGTCTTTATGAATATGGAAAATGCTGAATGAAACTAGGTACAACTTGTTGTAATCCTCAACGCTTATCCAACTCTTTGGTGCTGTTTATGTCCTTCAATATTCTGCCATTTAGAAATCATTATTATTTTAAGGTTTCAAAGACATTTTTTATTACAGGTGGTTATAGACAAAGGCCAATTTGCAACAATCACAACTTAAGAAGTAATAACCGTTCCATTTTTTAAAGACCAACTTTAAATCACGAAAATAAAATACATTGAGGACTGCCGGCCAAAATAACTACTTTTGCCACATACATGTGTCTCTCTGTGCATCAACTCTTGGTTTTTGCCCACATACGTGTAACCCCTTGCCCCTTTGTTACAATGGACTTAGATGTGATGGTAAGTTGCACTTTCAATGCCCCACTATCTCTGAAAGATCGTATAGAACAATTTCCCTGACGAAAAGAAAGAGTGGAGATGCTCAGCATGTAGAAAAGATATAGCCAACTCGAATGCATCAAAAAATTCAAAATCGCCAGCAAAATCGCCGACTCAACCACAATTGAAACGAACACGAAGTACTTCCACACCAGAAGCTAACAACGAGCAAGACGAAGGAGGGAACTACAATGCTCAAATTTTGGAAGAGATGAAAGCTATAGAAGAGAAATGTCCGAAATTAAGTCCAGCTGTGATTTTGTTGCCAATAAATATAATGAAATGAATAAAAGCATAACCCGAAATAATGATCTCATTAAAAAATTATCGGAAGAAATAAAAGAGTTAAAAGAAAACATAGAAAAGATGAAATCATATATAAAATGGAAACAAAAGTAAACACACTTGAACAACAACTGCTGAAAGCTAACGTCGAAATCAAATACATAAAGCCAAATGAAAGTTTAATAAACATAGTGCAAGAGCTGGGAGAGACCATCAATTGTGCGAGTACTATTCACCCACACGACGTCAGAGATATTTACAGAACGCGCGCAAACAATCCACTGAGATCAGCTATCATTGTCTCTTTCGCAAGCTACCCATGTAAACAAAATTTTATTAAATGTGCAAAAACTATTCAAAGAGAGAAACGGAACCAGAAAGAAGCAATTGTCTATGTAAATAACCATTTTACGCCAAAAAATAAACACTTGCTTTGGCTTACCAAAAACAAAGCAAGAGAATGTACTCGTAATTGGAAATTTGTTTGGGAAGCTGCAGGCAAAATATTAGCTCGTAAATGTGAGAAAGAAGAAGCTATAAATACATGCACTATAAGGGATATAGAAAAAATACATAACTAATATACAATTTTATGAAGAATGATAGATTAAGAGTGAATGATAACAGCTGATATGGTGGAGGAACATGTGGGTGAAGTCGAAGTTGATTTTGAGGTATTGAATGGTTTTATTGGCTTGAACGATATTGATTTAAAAAAATTTAATTGTTGTTGTGGTTGTATGAATATTCAGTCCATGCAATTTATCCAATTTAATTATAATAGTTTTTTTTATATTTATTTATTTTAATATAATAGTTTTAACTGAAATAAACATAAAAGAAGAAGAAAATTGCCTTTACCACATTGAAGGTTTTAATATGGAATACATGCCAACTTTATTACCAATATGGAAAACTACCTCTCTTCCATTATCGATGAGGTCGGTAATGAGGACTGCAGAGTACAAGACATGTGGGATTCCCTACAACAATCTGGCCTGGAGAAAGCCAAATCACTGCTCGGAACATCTAAAGGCCCCCACCAACACGCAAAAGAAACCTGGTGGTGGACAGACGAAGCCAAAGCAGTGATACACGAAAAGAAAATGGCTTTCCAAGCTTGGTCAAAGTGCTCTTCTACTAATAGAGAGGAAAAAGCTCGCCGTGAAAAGGTATATAGATGTTGCAAAGGTATCGCGAAGAAAAAATGCGCCGAATTCAAAGCGAAAAGCATGAAAGGTCTCTATCAGGAGTTGGAAGAAATATCGTCTTCCGCGTCTGACAGGAACCAGGCTACCCAGGAGCTTCGACAAAACAATTTGAACAAAGGAGCAAATATCTTTAAGATAGCCGCCCAGAGAAGAAGAAATGCTCAGGAGATTCGTTTCCAAAGTTTATTAACAATGCTGAAGGCCAACTCCTTGTGGAAGACGGAAAAATTCTCCACAGATGGCGACAGTATTGCGAGGAACTTCTGAACGAACAGTTTCCCCGAGTGTACTTTCCAAGAGCCGCCCCGAATCATGCCGAAATATCCGACATCACAGTCGAAGAAGTTCGGTACGCGGTTAAAAACTCCAAGAAAAGAAAAACTGTTGGGCCGAACGGGATACCCTCTGAGTTCTGGAAAAAGATGGGAGACATCGGGTCTAGATGGCTCATGGTTCTTATTTCCAAACTTATGAGAGGCGAAACTATGCCTAATCAATGGAGGGAAAGCTATCTTCTTCCTTTGCACAAAGGAAAGGGTGATACGCGAAATTGTGATAACTACCGTTCTGTCAAGCTGATGTCGCACACCATGAAGATCGTTGAACGGGTATTAGATAGAAAACTGCGGAAAATAATACGACTATCTGATGACCAGTGCGGGTTTGTCTCGGGTAAATCAACAACAGATGCAATCCAAAGTATAAGGATCATGATGGAAAGCATCGTGATTCTTCAAAGGACTTGCATATGGTGTTGGTTGATTTCGAGAAGGCCTTTGACCGGCAACCAAGAGATCTTTTATGGGTAGCGCTAAGACAAAAAGGAGTTCCAGAAACCTACATGCGAGTGATTATGGACATGTACGAGAGAGCAACGACAAGAGTAAGATGCACCGCAGGAGTCACCGAAGAGTTCGCAATCAAAGTCGGTGTACACCAAGGGAGCGTCCTCAGCCCACTGCTTTTTATAGCAGTCCTTGATTGCTTGCTTGAAGGAAAAGTGACGGACCCCAATGTGCACCAGCTATTCTTTGCTGACGATGGCGCCATTATAAGTGATGATCAGGCGTCCCTACAACGAGCACTTGATGTGTGGGTGGACATTTTTGAGGGACACGGGTATCGTATTAGTTCAAAGAAGACAGAGTATCTGTGCTGCCCGTTCTCTGACCCTCATCAGCCTATTCCAGACATTTACTTGAATGGAAGAGTGCTTCCCAAGTGTGAAAAGTTTAAATATCTGGGATCTATGATTAATAGAGAAGCAACTTGTGATGACGACATCAAAGATCGCGTAAGCGTAGGGTGGATGAAGTGGCGGGAAAACTTCGCCATCTTCTGTGATCGAAAAATGCCCCCTAAGCTGAAAGGAAGGCTCTACACTTCAGTTGTACGTCCGGCGCTCACATACGGTTCACAATGCATGACAGACAATGACAAAACGTGACAGAATTAGAAGTTCAAAGATCCGAGGAAGCCTCCACGTAAAAGAAACCATCACAAGAAATATAGAGCGCGACCGACTCAGCTGGTAGTGCCATGTTCAAAAGAGAGATCCTTTGAATCCCGTCCAAAGGGCGTTATCAATCAACATTCCAATTTCAACACGCAAAAAAGGCAGGCCGAAAAACAATTGGTGCAAACAAATGCAAAAACACCAGCATTTGATTGGCCTCAACGATGAAGTAATCCCAAACCCGGAAGCCTGCCGCTACTTTCTAAAGTCAAACCGGCGGACCCCACAAGCGGACCAGTAGGAAAGGAATGCAGTTAAGTGGGAAGGTTATGGTCCTACACTTCTGGCCATAACAACGCCGGAGAAAAAAGGAAAAGAAGAATATGGAATACATGCATAAGAACGTTTTTATGAAAGGTGAAATTGGGATATTTATTAAAAAAATGGTCATGATGTGAACCGTAAGGTCCACACGACTCACTTCCCAGTGAGAAGAATAAAGAACAATTTTTTTTTTTTTATTATTATTTATTAATATTATAATTTTATTCCGTGCAGGGACGGGTTAAGAATATCCCTGCAGCGATACGTCTCGCTTGTCGTAAAAGGCGACTAAAACAAAGGTAAACAAAAATCACATCTAGGCAATTTAGAAAACACCAAGGTGAGCCTAGGGACACATATACCACCATTAAACTGCCCCACAAGTATACATGCAAATCAGTGGGCTGACACGACTGGAGATCACCGGTGTTGTAAGAGTAAGATCAAACAAAAAAATCTGGAGCATGCCCGTGTCACAAAAAAAAAAAAAAAACGGCAGGCCGAAAAACAATTGATGCAAACAAATGCAAAAACACCAGCATTTGATTGGCCTCAGCGATGAAGTAATCCCAAACCGGGAAGCCTGCCGCTACTTTCTGAGGTCAAACCGGCGGACCCCACAAGCGGACCAGTAGGAATGCAGTTAAGTGGGAAGGTTATGGTCCTACACTTCTGACCATAACAACGCCGGAAAAAGGAAAAGAAGAAGAAGAAGAAGATTAATATTATAATTTTAAATTTATTTAATATTTTTTTTTTTTTTATAATTTTAACCGTGGAAGCTTTGGTAAAGGTAAACACCTCCGCCACCTGGTCGTCCTTTACCAAAGCCCCGACCACCTTGCCATACTGTTCCGTGATTGCCTCCACCTCTTCCTCGGCTTCCACCACCTCTTCCTCGGCTTCCTCCACCCCTTTCTCGGCTTCCTCCATCTCTGCCCCGAAATCCACCACGGCCGCCACCTCGTCCCTGTTTTCGGACGTGGCCACGGTGTCCCCGGTAAATTTTGTTTTGACCGCTTCCTTTTCTGTCCTCATCTTTTTTCTTTTTTTCTTTCTTTTCTTCATCTTCTTTTTTTTAATTTTTTTTCCCTCGGGAGTGGTGGGAGCCACCATTTATACCCCGTTCTGAAACAATAATAATAATAAGACATGTTTGATGATTGTTAATGTGAACATTGTTAATAGCAATTTAATATTGTTAATAACAATTGAATATTGTTATTAACCGCAAGAATTTTATTATCTCAAAAAAATATGTTCGTAGTAGCTTAGTGAAAAAAAAAAAATGGAAACAATTAATGAGGATCTCATGACATCAGTCATCCTATCCACAGCAGCTACAATTGAATAGGACCACGACATATTTCAAAAACCCAACATAACGTAAGACGTATCAGAATATGAAATAACAATCTTTTTTAAGTCTAATTCATTTATGACTATAAAACAAAAAAACCATAGCTTCACCAAAAGCTCTTTTACTGTTAACAACTTCTACTTACAACCGGGCATTCAGTCATCGTTTATTTCTCAATTATTAAACGTGCATCTTAATAGTAGTTTTCGACTGTTCTTTTCAACACATTTTTTTGTATGAATTACATAATAATAAATCAACTTGCAAAAAGATTGTTTAATTTTTTGTATCCTACGATATCATTACAGACACTTTTTTTGAACAATTAAAACTTTGTTTTATTATAAGCAAAAATTTATCGACACTATTCTCTAAACGTTATCAACAATATCCAACTGTTACAAGCAATATTAAATTTTTTTCAACTGTATCCAATTATTATTAACATTGTTATTTACAAAATTCAATTGTTATTAACAATATTAAATTGTTATCAACAATGTTCAAATGTTATTAACAATATTCAATTGTTATTAATAATATTTAATTATTAATAGCAATATTATATTATTAATTGCTATAGCCTTACCGATGCTATACTTCCAAACCTGATATATGTAAGTTTAGAGTTGTTGTAGAAAAAGAGTGTTGTTTTCTTTATAACTTTCTTTAATGAGATTTTTCACAACTCCGATTGCATTTCTGCTAAAATACTCAATCATAACAATGTGAATATGAAGGTATCTAAAATCTGCATGAAAAATCTTCATTCATTTTAAAATTCAGCTTGTTTGCCTTTTTTCTTGGTTTTCTCGTTAAAAAAAAAAAAAGGGCTGAACCGATTTCGCTGAAAATTCTTTCAGTCTTATGTTATGTAATTACGCGTCTAATGTATTTAGTCCCATGTTAATATCGTCGTTGGTTCTCAATATAATCGAGACGAAAAATGATTACGAACACACATTAACCCATACGTACATACACACACACAGACATCTCTATAAAAACGTCGGATTTGGATTCTGGTGACCTTGAAACGTGGAGATATGTCAAAATTTGGGATTCACAAAATCGGCCCCATTACAAAAAACAAAGTTAAAAAGATATAAGAAGACACTGAGCTACGACAGCTTCCGTATAAAAATGTTAGATAGATGGGGAAGTAAAAAAAAAATATTCAGGCAATTTATAGATCTCCGTCACAAAATAAAAATCAATTTATTGCAGAATTTGATGAAAATACTAGAAACGAAATGGATGTGATTGTACTTGGAGACATAAATATTGACACTCAAGATTTCGGTAACTCTGTCACGAAAAAAATCTTTGATGTATTATCATCGAAAGGATTAATGAATGTCCTAAAAAAGAATACTAGAATGAATAATATATTAATAATAAAATTAATAGGCACAGGCACTTTAATTGACCCCATATTTGTTACACTTTCGAAAAACGATATAGTTTCAGCAGTTACAGAAACCGACATATCTGACCACTTTGCAAACTTTTACGGTACTAAGCGAAATAATATTGCGAAACACATTCAAAAATTAACCAAGATACTTAGATTGATTCAACTGAAAATCATAAACAAAAAAAAAACGTAAAAACAAAAATTGGATAACGCCAGGAATACTTGAGCTATGCAAAGAAAGAGATGAAATGTATACAAGATGGAAGAATAATCTGCGAAATGAAAGCTACATATCCGAATACAAAAAAATTAAGAAACTATGTTAACAAAAATGTACAAATTAAAAAGTCTAACTATTACAAAAATCAATTAATTAATGCAAAAAATGTTCCGAAAAAAAACTGGGGTGTAATAACGAACTATTGGGTAGAAATAAAGCATCAATTGATGAAATAATAGAACACAATCTTTGTACTCAATCGAACGTGGCCGACATCACCGAAAAACTTGCTGAATTCTTTTCCACACAACCGTCTAAGATTGCACACGTATGTATGTAGTGAAAAACCATCTAGTCAACCGATTCAACATCTTACTCATTCAATATATGTATGTAGAAGAAGCTGATGAAGAAGAAATTCAAAATATACTATGTAATCTGAATACTTCTAGAAGTCCAGGAGCTGACGGAATTAGAGCGTGTGACATTAAAGTTAATGCTAATTGTCTAACACTACTAATTCAACAAATTTTCAACAGAAGTTTGACACAATTGTGCGTTCCAAAAAATTTTAAGACATCAGTCATTCGTCCCATCCATAAAGGAGGAAAAAACAGCGAAATTCAAAACTATAGGCCCATTTCAATCCTGTTTGTTGTTGAAAAATGCTTAGAAGAAATAGTTTTAAGACGACTGAACAAATTTATCGAGAAACACTTGCTGCAATTCAATCAATATGGTTTTCAAAAAGGGAAAAGTACCGGAAAACTTCTTGGAGAATACTGTAATGCTGTTAATATGAGTCTCAATAAAAATCATCACGTGCTGGTAATGTCTGTGGACTTCAGCAAGGCATTCGACACGCTGAGCCACGAAAAACTACTTGATATCCTTAAAAAAATCGGTATAAGAGGGACACTTTGAAAATGGATGGAGAGCTACCTAATTAGAAGAACTTTTAAAATCAGAGTTGGAACTTCATTGGGTCAGGAAAAAAGCTGCACTCGTGGTGTACCACAGGGGTCAAAACTTGGTCCGGTCCTGTTCATACTCTTTACCAACGCGCTTCTCCAAGTTTTCCAGAACAGCACATTTTTCGCATACGCAGACGACATAACAATTGTTGTTAGGCACAGGTGTCTTGAAACCGCAATTTCTACGAGGAGTTACAGGAGTTTGATGAAGTCTCTCGATTGTGGATTGGTCACCAATGCTACCAAAACAAAACTAATGCATATTCGTACACCCAACAAACAAAAGGAGCCAATAAGTATTTTCTTCCAAATCCCAAAATGTCGCAAAAACTTCGCAAAAAAGTGTGCCATTGAGTTAGAGAAATCAATAAAATATTTCAGAGTCACAATAGATGAGCACTTCATGTGGCACGAACATATTAACAATGTAAGGCTTAGCATGAGAAATGCTATGTTTACCTTTTTTACTGTGAAAGATATTCAACAAAAAATTTTCAAAAACAAATACATATGTATTCGTATATTATTCAGTGTTGAGTCTCGGTTAAGGTATGGAGTACTGGCATAGGGAAATGCATCAAAAATTCATACACAGATAAACGTGTTAACCTGCAGCATAGAATTGTAGAAATAATTGATAAAAACCATCTACACTTCAAGTTTCTGAGTGTGGGCAATATAGTTAAGATGACAGCAGTTCTATAATACACCAGAAGACGAGCGCAAGGTCTACTTAAAATTCCGATTATATACACCAAGTATAGAAGACTGAGCTATACTATACCATGAATCAACTTCCGACAAACCTCAAAAATATTCAAAACTTTAAAAAACGTAAAAAAAATATTTAACCGTTCTTTTTGAGTTAAATTCCAAACTTCATGCCTGATGTATTAAATATTTGTGACGGCGCATACGAAAAGGTGGCACGCGCCCAAAAATGAGTTTCTGAGAAAAACGCGTTTAAAGTTTTCGAAGTTGATTTTGCAGTTTCCATCCAGATGATTACAGAAGAGAAATGTTGATAATGTGATAAAATATGAACGCGGTTGAAATTTTGAATTTGCGATGTATTTTTTAATGATTGCGGATTGAGTGTGTAATTAAATGTTTGTAATTAAATGCGAGATGTTCAATACGTGAAATGTTATTATAATAAAACCGTCTACAATCAGATTAACACACCGCATCAAATTATTTCAAGTGGTATGTGAATGAAAAAATATCCGCTACATAATTCAGATCTAAACATACATACAACGCTGATGTACAAAATTATTTTTGAATTCTTTTCCAGTATCCAGTGGTTAATCTTCAATTTCCAATTCATTTGTAAGAATTTTAGTGCTGGAGATAAAATAACTCATCATTACTCATCACGTAGTAAGTATTCTATCAGAGATGATTGTACTTGAATATTGGGAATCAGTGTATGTTACAAATTTTCGAAAATCATTTCCCAATTCAGCGCTTCAAGTGTGTTTATGTTCTTCATCTATTTCCCCATTTTTGTAGAATTTGTTGATGGGTCATCATAATGGCAGAAGATCGTAAGATTAGGTTTGGATTTGGTAGATTGCCAAATCATCGTGATTTTCGTGTGATGAAACTCCCAACAAGCGATACTAAAACTACTCTTTACAATCTTTACATAAAATCGCTGAGGGATGCAGATCGAAAAATTAAATTACGTTCCTTTTAAAGTATCTGGAAGCAATACTGTCCTGATGTAGTAGTAATGAAGCCAGCAGAAGATTTGTGTTCAAAGTGCCGTTCGTTATCACAAGCTACGTTGTCTGTTGCCAATGAGAATGATGATGCAAAATTGAAAGTTGCGAATGAAACTCTGCATCACATAAATAGTGCGGCGCGTCAACGCGAATACTATAATTCATATCGTACTAAAGTTGCTGAGACGACACATGATGAATTGCTGGTTATATCCATCGACTACGCACAAAATGTTTCCTATCCGAGTGGACCCCAACAGCTAGGCATCGCTTACTTTACATCCTTACGTAAATGTGGTGTTTTCGGAATCGCTAATGAAGGAACAAAAGTCCAGTCAAATTATCTAATTGACGAGGAATTTTCAATCGGTAAGGGACCGAACAGCGTCATTTCCATGTTGGACCATTATTTAAACTTGCCGACAACTGTGCGTCACAGAATAAGAACCGAGCAATACTTGGATATCTGCAATGGAGAGTGGATACCAAAAAAAAATGAAGAAATCAACTTGAACTTCCTATTGGCAGGACACACTAAGTTTGGGCCCGATCGCTTTTTCGGAATCTTCAAAACAAAGTATGCACGAGAAAACGTTGACTACTACGATGACGTGGTACGCTGTTGTAATAGTTCTTCTCCAAATGGCTTCAATGTAGCAGTGACAGTTGATAATGATTTTCCTTGGAAGGATTACGATTCTTTTGTGAAAAAGTACTACACAACTGTAAAAGGGATTTCGAAGTATCATCACTTCAATTTTAAAAAATCATTGTTGAAGTGTAAACCCCTTGTAGATGATGATTCCATTGATTACTGTTTACAAATTTGTGAATTAGACGATTGCTATCCACTCCCTATTACACCACCAGGACTCACTGCAGATAGGAAATGGTATTTGTACACAACCGTACGACCTTTATGTTTCGATACAGCAAAACAAGACAAAGTTGCACCTAAACCCAAAGAAGCAAAACGGAAACCAAAAGAAGCAAAACGGAAGGCTGAACAACTCGATACCTCAGAAGATGAATCTGATGTTGATGAGAAGGGAAACACCCTTGGTAAATCGAAATCGAAAATTTTACTCAAAAAACCAGCTGTAAAAAAAATTTAATCAAAACGGAAAATTTCGCCAAAAATCAACTGTAAAAAAAGGCAAAAGCTAAATGTGAATTAAAACAGAAGAAATCGAACTCAAAGTCACTTTAAATAATTACTTGTATTAGTTTAAACATGTTACTTGTATTTTCTACGTCTTATTTTTACAGATTCATTATCTACAACCTTTTCCTTGAATTATACTTACTAACAAAAGTTGGACTTGATTTTTTACAATTGCATTTCTTTTTTCAGTAGTTTTGTGAACAAAGGTATCTCACTTTACAGCCATTTTTCAAGAGTTTAGAATGCAAATACGGGCTTAACAATGGTTCCATCGGATTCTGCGTTAAATTTTACATAAAAATCAATCATAAAAAAAAAATCGATTTTTTGGTCGCGTGCCACCTTTTCGTATGCGCCGTCACATATGGTTTTTTACTCATTCGTTTTTGACTCTTCCTCCACTATCCATTCATTTTACCTGTCCAACTCATCATAGTCTTCGCGGAAAATGCTCTGAGGTCAATAAAGTAGTTTTTTACAATCTCCTGTTTCTTCGGTTTGTTTTTTACCACAGATCCTCCTTAAAATCTTCTTATTAAAATCTTATAATAAAGACCCGATAGGAAAACCTATTTTCTTTTTTCAATATCATTATTCTGAATTTATGTATGTATATGGATTTTTTACGGTTCGGGACAAAAAAGTTGTTTTGAAAAGTCCTTTCATGGCAAAGAAGGAGGCGTTCGCCTCTTGCAGCATTTTATTTATTCCGATCTTCATGTCGTTTTTGTCATTCAAGTCGTTTTCTAGCATTTGAGCCTGTACATTTTTTTAATACGTTTATCAAGTATAGTCAGGTACGAGATTCGGATCGATTTAAGTCATAGAACTTCCTTGTCTGCGTTTTTGCGTTTCTCTCACGCTCTCACACTCTCTCAGAAGGTCCAGATCGTCAGCGTAAGCTAGTGCGAATATGATTCCATCAATGATGATTGCTCCATCATTTTCCTGAAGAAATCTCAATACGTATTCCAGCAACAGATTAAGAAAATGGCGACAGGGAGTCTCTTTGTTTTGATCCTTCATCTATCTCGAATTTTTCATAAAAGGTTTTTCATATTTTAACTCGACCTTTCTTCCCCCTTGGGCAAGTTTGTACTCGTATTAGTTTCCGCAAAGATTATGTTTTCCTGGCCTTAGTGATCGGTTTATAGCGTCATACGTCTTTTAAAAAATGACGAATTGATGGTGGATCCTTTCATGGAATTCCCATTTCTTTTCTAAAAGCTGTTGTTGAATGAAAATCTGGTTACTTGTTCCTCCTGAAGCTTGGAAGTTCCGATTGCTTCCTTAGCAGATGATGGCACTCTCTTTAAAATAATATTAAACAGCATCGTATAAGAACTTAATATGAATGGTATCCCTTTGTTAAATTACGTTCGCCATTTTAAATACGGGAATGTTGACCGAATTTTTCCATTCCCCGGGGATAGTGTCATTGTTCTTCATAGTTGCAAGGGGGACGTAACGTCTCTGTTAATTCCTCTCCCGCCTATAATTATAATCATTTCCGATGATATTATTAGATTGGCTCCTGAGGCCTTGCCAATGGATTGCTATTTTTACTTCCTCAGTGGTTGGCAACTCTACCTGATTTCCATTTCTGCTAGCTCTCCATGTACATAACGCTGTTCATGGAAATATTTCACCCATTCGGCTACAACTCTTTCGCTTTCCGAAATGGTGTCTTCTACCGATCGGAAAATTATCAATTTGGTTGCACGTTACTCCATCCTGTGAAATCTTGGTGACCTTGTATAATCGCCTGTTTTCACGATCATTTGTTTTAAGCTGGCGAACGTCACCGTCCTAAGACCATTATTGTTTGATGAAGAAAGGAGACCTTCCTTTCTTAGCATGTACATACATATATCGTAAACCTCCATCGACATCATTCGATCTAACATTGTCTCTGACTTTTCTTTTCAGGCTATGTTGAAAAGAGCCTACACCTATGCTCCAAAGCATCATTAAAGAATAACTATTTGCAAATAAATATATAAAGACTGGATTTTGCTTATAATTTACCGCTTGTTGGTTGATATGAATTTATAACTTTCAGTGATTTCCTCATCGTTCAGAAATCAGTCAAAGACGAAATTATGCCTCCTTTGCCAACTTCCTAATTTTAGTCCCTTCAAATCTGTTTCCGGCCTATGTTAGGTGAAGAAAAGTTATAAGATGTGCTGTTTTAATTTTATAAAAACTCGTGTACCAATTTTATGCATGCGTCAGATGTACTTAAATGAGTGTAAGCATTAAGTATGCAAATACCTGTGTACGTATGAATGTACATGAGGTAAATTCTTTAATGCTTTATATCAATGAGTGGATCGTTAAAGTGCATAATGCCAGATGACAAATCTTCTGGTTAGAGGTCCTATGACAGTCTTAAAAATAGTCAAAAGGAAGAGAAAATGAAGCCTTTGCTTAATCACCCTAAATAGCGCAAACATTAGATTCTCAGATTAAGTTGAATTTCCAACATAAATGAAAAAGTAAAAAAAAAAACCACAACGATCACGACTCCGTTTTAAGTGGTTCATACGGAGAGTCCAAGTTTGGGTCACTTTGGTTGTGACAGTTCAATCGGCTTAAATTTTTGAACAAGCACAAGTTAGATTTATCGTCACCTATAAAAAAGGACGGTGGGACTGAATTTACTGCTTTTCATATAAAACCTCGTATAAAGGAGCATTACGCAATGCAGAAAGACTCTGCTGCTCGGAAAGCGTCGCATGTCCAATTTTCATGAGCTTCTCAAAATTAAAATCGTAAGCTCGTTATCGGGTACCCGACCTCAGATGATCGTATTTATTGAAAATTTGAGATATTGGTCCCAAACTGTGATGATCCCCTGGCCTTCCATAGTACACAGAAAGATGGAAAATGGAATCAAGCTTAAGCTAGAGTTTGGCAAATTGAGCTCAGACGTTCGAAGCCTCATTTACAACCGTTCGTCAAACCTCTCTGTCATGAGTATGCTCCTTTCATGTTTCGCTGGTCTGTTCCATCTCTTCTAGGCTCACTATTTTTTGGCGTCAATAGTATGACTTACCCAGTATTAAGCAGCACTCACAAGTCCTTAACTTATATAACATGAACTCAAAATCCATTCGTTATTGACATGTCGTTCTGCAGAAGCTAGTAAAGTGAAACGTTGGGGGCGTCGCTAGAAATGTTAGTGGCAAGGAAACTACAGACCTTACAGCTAAAAAGAGCATAGATATTTGTGGTAATCCCACATTTAAATTCAATTCACTTGTGGAAAATCACAGCACCGACCTACTGCAAAACAATTTAAGCCCCTCGCTAAACGGAGAAGAGCATTTACTCTTAAACAAACTTTTCAAAAACATATTAAAAGATGTTATCAAAATACTTTTAAGCCGCCTATTGTATATCGAGCCGTAGGATTTAATTTAAACGCACTGGTTTTATTTTTTCTAACATATGTACTTTTTATTTTTTTATTATTTCTAATTATTATTATTCAAATTTTACTCTCGACGTTTGAGGACGTCTGTTTCACTCAAAAAAAACAAAATAGAATGATTTGCCCCGGTTCACAGTGGAAACTCTCCATACAACGCCATCTTGTAAATGGCTTTTACGAAAGTAGAAAATTGAAAATGAAAATCGATAGTTAAGTTAACATACAATTTAGTTTCAATATTAGTTATTTTTTTATTTATAAAGAAATTCGTGAAATCGATCACTGAAGTGTAATGAGTCAAAATATTGATTTGACTGAATTACTCGCACAGACTTTTCAAAAGCGTTTCCTGGAAACCTTTCATTAAGAACCATATAGGTGTTAGACATTTTTGGAAAGCGCAGAGCTTCAAGTATTTACAAAAAAATAAACATAATAGTGTTGTATAATATGTAAAATTTATATCTTGTTTTAATCTGCCCTTTCGTAAATGTTTCCTTATTATATTCAAACAGACTTTTAACGACTAGCGCTGTTTGCCGCTGCCTAGTTACTTGTCTGATTAAAATATTTAATTAGTCTTAACTCTATTTTTGTCAGACACAAAAATATATGGCAAAGTAAAATTTTGCGTTTTTTTTGCATTATTTGTTTCTGATTACATTCCCAACATAAACCCTTAATAAAAGTTATTACTTTTATGAGTTTCCTTACTAATTGATCATTAAAGTTAAAAAATGACTTAAAACAACAAATTTAGTGATATGAACTATTAGGAACAACTCTAATGGTAGGTTAACTAGGGATGCCGTAGTCGTGCAGTGAATTAATTTTTTTTTTGAGTCGAAAATTCCTTCATATCGTCTGTTTCTACTAATACAAAAATTTTGAAAATCGGTTAAGAAATAGCTCAAAAACAATATATCCAAGATCGACATTGGATTCACCCGAAAACAGCTCCGTTCGCTTCGCTCATTAATAAAATTTTCTTTCGCATGCACCGTTACTTTTCACCCACAATTTTACGTTTGCCTGTATTCACCAAAAAAGCCGTGTCGATCGTCATTCAGCAAATTATTTACCACAATTTTTTTTATAAACTCTGGCGCAAATTACACTGAATTAAGAAATTATTTAAAGGATATTTTTACACTATCATCAGATAGAGCTGATATAGTCATAGCAAGTATTCAAAAAAACTTTTTTTTTCAAAGTTTGAAGATCGATGGGGAAAAGCGAGAAGAATAAAATATCGTTAACAGTGCGTGGTTGGACGGTGAATTAAAGATATCATTTGAAGATAATACTCCAAAAACTTTTTCTGGCGAACGTGGATGTCCTTCTAAACCATATGAAGAATCGGCAGAGAAAACAAAAAAACGCAAAAATATGGATCTTGTACAAGAGTATGGATTTGAATTTATATACTATTTGCGTTCTATTAGCGAAGGCGATGAAGCAACTATTGTGAGTATTGCGCGAACTTTACCTAAAAACGACAAAACGAAGTCCTTCAGAAGATGTCTTACGAATTGGAATTAATGACTTCTTATTCAAAAGATGAAGCTCTTAGTATATTTATTGATATAGATTTAACGAAATCCCAATATTATTAAGGTTTCGGTTATCTGAGAAGAATTGCTTAATGGATGCAAAGAAGATGTGCTATCCCCCAAAATCGAGCATCGAAATTAATCACATTGGGGCTTCTATCAACTTACAGGAACTATTAGATCATACTGCAGCTCGTATCCTTCAAATATCCTTCAGGGCAGAGAAATTTGAAATTATACGTAAAATGGGGCTGTGATGGATCATCTGGGCAAAGTGAATATAAACAGCTATTTCCAGGTGAGACCGAGTTAATATCAGACGCTAATTTATTCATTGCTTCTTTTGTACCTATAAAACTACGTGACTTATCAACAAACCTTGTGATCTAGCAAAATACTACCTGCTCTTCTGTTGTCAAAGAAACTCCTGTTGGTAATATAAAGCGTCAAATAGACCAACTTACACCATCATTGGTTAATAAAAATGACACTGTAGTTGAAATCAAGCATGAACTATACTTAACGATGATTGACGGAAAAGTTGCTCAAGTATTAACGGATACATCATCGAGTGCTGTGTGTACTATAGGTCTAGGGAGAATGATTTGGACAAAGTTACTTTCAAATCCAAAAACGAAGATGCTTTCCAATATGGCCTTACGACTCTTCATGCTTGGATTAGATGTATGGAAACCATTCTACATATTTCTTACAATATTTCGTGCGAGAAATGGTCAACAACAACTCTAGATAATAAAACGAGTAAGGAAGAAAAGAAAAAATATGTGCAAATTAGATTTCGAAATGAACTTGACCTCCATATCGACAAACCCCGACAAGGAGCTGGTAATAGTAATGATGGAAATACTGCCCGAATATTCTTTTCTAACTATCATTGTTCATCTAATATTACTGGAGTTGACGAAGAATTGATAAAACGGCTATATATTATACTACAAGCAATATCATCTCGAATGCTACCAAATTCGGTCAATACGCAATGAACACAGCTCAAATATTTGTGAATAAATACAATTGGTAGGTATTACATGCCGTCCTCTGTTCATAAAATCCTTATTCACGGGGAGATTATTATAAGACATTTCGCAATTTTACCACTAGGCCAATTGTCTGAAGATGCACAGGAAGCGCGGTACAAAGACTACAGACAATACCGATTACATCATTCCAGAAAGTGTTCTCGTTCAGCAACTAATGAAGATGTTTTACATACACTATTATTTACATCAGATCCATATATTGCATGTTTAAGGACACCGACCGAGGCAGTTTTTAAGAAATTTTTGGCTGAAGCCAAAATGCTCTTGGATCTTCCTGAAAGTGAATAATCACCTTATTATACTTGTTCAAGAATATATTAACTTCCAACTTAAATCTTTCTGAATTCAAATGTTTTCAATGTTTTTCAATGCCTCATAACTTTAAGCTAAACTCATTTGCTCAGAACTTAATTGCTCATCAATCGTTAATTAACTAAAATCTCTTACTTACTTTCATAGCTTCCTTTTATTAAAAACACAAATGTAAAATAACCTACCAAAATCAAGTAAAAAGTACGTTAATACTCTTTCTACATGCATTAATCAATATGTTTCATGGATTTCTAATTCTATTTCAGCCGTAATCACCTACATATAACTAATTTCACTAAAAAGCATGTACATTCAATAATAACAATGAATTTTCAAGTTCCTATCATTTAAAACATAAGAGGTACAGATTCTTGAGAGTGAACCCGTTTCGGTCCCACTGTGCGGTTGACTGCCATTGGACGAATGGTACATATGTGTTGTTTTGCGTGTTCGTTTTCGTTTGTTTCGTTTCGTTCCGTTTGTGAATGTGTGCGCTGTGTGTACTGCGTGTGTCGGGTGTGTTATGTGTTGGTTTGTTCGATCGTTTTATGGTCGGTGGCTGTTACCCCGTTTACATGCGTAGTTGAATCCGGATTGAACAAGGATCGAAATGCATATAAACGCGGATCGAGTTGAAATAGAGGTGACTCGAAAAATCATGTAAACCTGGGTCGAGGAGTTGAACTGACATTATGTGTGAGATATGTATCTTTTTTTATTTTTCTTTCTTTCGACATTTTGTTTCGCTTGTCATTTCAGGTTGCCGACAGTGTTTAACTTCCCTTTCTGGTTGACACAACGCAAGACTAACACAATCAAAGTAAAAGGTTCGTATATACACACTATATGCCATTTCAACTACGTTTGAACTTTTCGATCTTTCGACTACGTTGCGGAAAAACCTGGGTCGAAATTTCAACCCAGTTTCGACTCGATCTTTCGATTACGCATGTAAACGGGGTATGTACCGTAGCCTAGTCGCCTGATTGTTAACCGTTAAGTCGTTCGTTTGTGTGGCGTGATGTTCGTCGTCGCAGTTTCGCTCCTATCCCAGCTGATATGCCAGCGATATCAGTTCAATAAAATTTATCTGCCCTTAGGAAAGCTAAGTATGTACCTTTAGTTACCTTCCAGCGGAATCAATAAATTTATTAGGAGGATCATGAATCTCTTCACCCAATTAAATCACTTGGAACAAAGGATCTTATTGGGCGTTTTGGGCGTAGTGCTGTTCTTGATTATGCATAAGAGGGTGGTCGTGGTGCGATGGTAATCATCACCGACCATTGAGCGGAAGGTCTGTAGTTCAAGTCTGTTCATAGCCAAGAACAACTCCTATACGGAAAAATAATTTCAGTTGTGAACGAGAGATAATCAAAAAAAAAAGCTAACTAAGGCATAACATTCGCAGTATAAGATCGCTTCAAAATTCATACTCTGTGTGCATTTCGAATATAAGACCTTAATGACTTAGAAACAAAAAAAGTTACTGTGAACTACAACCAACGCCACAAATTCAGTTGAATCTCTCGAATCCTAGCTAGGACAACCACCCGCGGAGAGTAGTGAACAAACGTCTTCGACGCAAACCGTCAACCCGTCCGAGTTATGTATGTGACAAACACCATAAGAGCGTAACTCTTGAACATGCGCGAACCCAATAAATAAAAAAAAACCGTTTCAGTACAAAAATTAGCATTTTTAAGCAGACCATCAATCGGGGCTTAACTCCACAGTTTCTAGCTTGGGCTAAAATAAAAATACCATAACTTTTCGAAAAAATATTGCAGTTTTTTTTTAATTTGATATGATACACGATCCTCTTGGGGGAAAGCCCTATAATCTGGTAAAGGCTCTATTGACGTTTAAGATACCATAGGACTGCTTATCAAAATATCTCCTTCTCTCCTTTCTAGTGTTAAGGGCAGAATATATTTGTTCTCTGCCAGGCGAAGCAAGGAACGTAGGTAGATAGAGATAGTGGACTTTTGACAGCTCAAATCTCTTGTCCCCGTGTTCAATGCTGAGCTTGGCCGTGTTCTGAACAGCAAATGGCCCGTGACGATAACGGCCACTTCTCTGGATTTACCTTCTCCATATGAGTTTTGCTAGCTGTAGAAAAGATTGGATACCAACTTTTGTCACAATTCCGACTGATTTTGTCAGAGAGCGTAACCTAACTCAACGGATCACTCATTTCCCTTAAATTTACTGGCGCCGTGGATCAAGGTGGACATCGGAATAGGAACCAACATTGTTCTGGATTTGATTGGTATTGTTCTATAACGATGATGCAGAAAACGACGTTATGACCTTGATAGCTGTCTGGCTGTTGATTTATGTAGGGATGAATCCTGTCACTACTTTCAAAATACTGCTTGAACTTATGAGTTTCTTGGACAAAGTCGAAAGACTAACTTCACTATGGCTTGCTTGAATTCCGAAAAACTTTATCGCCGACAAGCTGACAAAAAAAAGCTTAGAGGAGGACCCTTTTAGGACTTGTGGCTTTCATCCTATCACTGATTACAGATGACAGCATTGTCTTCCAACAAAATCTTGGGACGAGGAAAGGCGTAATTTTATTTCCTAGAATCTAAGTGAACTTAGATTTTAAAACAAAAGAGGTGTCCCCATATCCCACCATTTTCGTTCTCGTGATTCTGTTTGCTTCTCTTTGAATTCTATTGAACTCGGAAAGTTGGAACTTGTGCCCTCTGACTAGGGTTCAACGAAAGAGATAATTGAATTCAACTCAAAATTCGCCTAGCCCCGTAAAGCCAATCCGAGCAAACACTTCCCAGAATTATCACGCTCATTCCAATTCGATTAATTCGGCTTAAGGGATTAATAAGCGATTAATGTTGTTTGCAAAACTTTTCGACATCAACTCAACGAAGCTGTCCCTCCTGTTAACTCCCCAACAATATCCTCTCACTGATTACTGCTAAACATAGAACGGCAACTTTCATAATTTTCGAATTAAATTTTTAACAGAAGTGTACCTAAGTACTCGCGTTTACATTAATAGGGGGCGTGTGTCCCTACCAGCGACGTTTAAGGGATATATAAAAATATTTTCGTTTTTTTTCCACAAATATTTCAAATTAATAAGCGGATTTAAAAGTTTCCGCGAAACTTTGGCGAAGACCATTAAATCCACGTCGACAATGGTGAATTGTTGCCTTTTTTAGTTGACATTTCAGCTATTCAGCGCTGGGCTTTGCAGTTGGGTTCACAAAAGTCGCTCTAAAATTTCGAATCCTTATACCTAATCGAATCTATACCTCAACGGCACGAGAGACGTTGAATACGACGACAATGGTCGGTACAGCTAATGCTGATGATGAACAACCGTGAACTTCTGTGCTTAATTTGGGGAAATTTATGCAAAAAGTTCGAAAACTTCTTACAGCATTGAGTAGTCGACCTTAATCGTCATTAATAAGCAGCCGAAAAACATAGAGCTTAGGAATAACACACCAACCAACGGCTACAGCAATAAGCCACTCGCAATAGAAGCAGCAATGGCAACGGAGTTTCAGGATAGTAACTGTCATGGTTGCGCCAATCCTGCTTACTGGAATAGTGAAATGAAGCGAAATCCTGTCCTTCTAAGGGAGAAACTTTTCTTGAATACGAAAATTATTATTACTCCACTCCTGGGCTTCCATACTAATAATAATTTTTTCATTTTTCTATTTGCCCATTTCCAGTCCTTGCCAGCGGTCGAGAAGGACGAGATGGAAAGAAATTGAAACTCGTCCTCCAACCACATCTGCACTGCACCCACATCCGCTCTCAGTCATATAGATCTCGTTTCGTTCGGTTGGGTTTGATATTCAAGTAAAGTAGTTTCAAATAATCCCCATGATGATGAAGTTTTCGGCTCGACGATAAGACTACAGAGTACAGCATGGTCGAGCGTAAAAGACAGAACGCATACAACTCGAAGGGATTTCCCGTAATGCCTAATGACAGTGGATGGTAGTTTCCCTGTCATCCAGGATCTAATCAAAATTCATTTGGGAAACATAAATTTTCCATAGAAGTTTTCAACACTTGTCTTAATGTTTTTCGGACGATGAGGCGATGAAACGAAGACAAGCTTACTCGTCACGCTGGCGAGACTACATCGAGGATCTCATTAATCATCCCTTTTTGGACTTTTTTTTTTGTTTTTTGTTTATTTGGATCCTTCTTAATGGACAGCTTTCTGTTTTCTTTTTGTTTTTATGCGAATTTTGTTTCCGAGTTTGTTTGGCAAGCAATTTGGATAACATTGTACGCGTGGATGCGATACTGAACGGAGATGGTTTGATTGATGTTTAGATGTGGGCACGCAACACGGAAAGTTGCTTGGGGCGTTGGGGACTTCGAACTAGTGGAATGGAATATATTCTGATGAATGAGCACGTAAAATAGTTGAGAAACATTTATTTTTCATTTTTAACGAGAAAAAGATTTTCTCGTGCGTAAAAGGTCAACGCCGAAATGTCAAGTGGTCCACCGCATTGTATACTTCATCGGTTTTCGATATCATACAATATTTTTATATCAAACGAATGGCTTTGTCACTTGACGAAATTAGATTAAAGCTACAATTTTCATTGTATTTTTTCCAAGCTACAATATATTAAGTGTGTTCAAAAAGAACCGGGAATTTCGTAATACCGTCGGTTGCAAGAGTTCAATTGGCGACATTTTATGTTATGTCGGTATTTTACTATGTCCGTAAATAGGTATTTATATGGACACATACATTATGTTAAGGGTCATCCAGCAAGTAGTCATTTATAATTTCGTGTCATTTTTTAACTACCAATATTCGACTACCAATTCATTACTTTGACTCTTTTGGTAAATATAAATCAGGAGCTTATAAAATATTGATCAATACACACCCATATAATGTGAAATAGGGAAGATGCAACACGAAAACCATACAAATATGGGCGATAGGTTTCGTGAGGTTGTTACTGACTTTGATCATTATCAGACGACCTTTTCCCCAGCTTTAATGTATTAAATCTATAAATTCAAACGCACGGACAATATACATATATCGCGGCCGCAAGAATTAGGGCTTTTCGCAATTACTTTGCATCGCAATTGCCTACATGCTTCTGCATAACTAGGCTCATTTCCATTCGTCTTGGTATGTAAACCTTGCCACAAAAACCTAAGAGAAATGTTATGCAACCCTTGCCGTTTCAGTAAATTGATTTTCCTAACGACCGATGTTGATCAACTTTTTTGACCGAATTTGGTGTTGCATATGTAGACATACGTAGAAACCTATAATTTTCATCATTTTCAATAGGTCGGCAAGTACCACATAGTAAGTGTGACAGTGGCTCTACCGCATGATGAATTCACTGGACTAGATATGAAGACTTCAATTTACCTCAGAGAATGTAGAATTTAACATTATTAATATTCTTCTTGTGATGCTATATACGATTATTATCATTATTATCGGCCATTTGGAACTCGGAAGTTCCGAGTCTCGTTGACCACACTTCGCCTCTCTGTTATGAGTGTGTTCCTTCCATGTTTCGCTGTTCCGTCCCATTGTTTCTAGATTCATCCCTATATTATCCTCTCGTCTACAGCGAGGGTTCTCTGGCAGTCTTTTTCCTATGGGTTTTCGCGAAAAGTGTCACTGGTATTATTATAGTTTTTTAAATGCGGATTTTAACACTGCGAAAGAAAAGAGTTGTTTCTTGAATCTATGGTACATATATGTGGTTTTTGATAGTCAATAGTTTACGCAAATATTTTAATCCGTCCATTTTCTCAAAGCGTTTATCGAGTACAGCCATTTGTCTTTCTCTTCATTAACTTTCAAACCTACTTTTTCTCCTTAGATAACTTATAAGGCTTTCTGCGTTTGTCCTAACTGTCTCTTTACTGTCGCCCAGAAAGTCCAAATAGTCATAGTCATTGCAAAATTAAAAGGAAGTATTGAAAAGCGGTCTCCTTGTTTTAAAAATTTACGATGCGACAGTTCCTACCTTAGTTTATCCTTTATTTCCCTTTAGTCAATTGTGTCAATTTTACCATCTTTCCGGGATTTCTAGCCCTACAAGGACGTGATACATTTTCGATCAGTATATAGAGTCATAGGCCTTTAAATCTGGTTACTCACCAAGCAGTTCCTCCTGAAGGGACACTTATAGTTTCCGATTATTTCCTTTGTTTATGAATGCAGCCTTTTTAAGAGAATATTTGGCGGCACCTTGTAATACGATTAACTTGGTAGCAGAGATATTTCTCGGTAATTGTTGCATTGCATTCCATCATCCTTTTTAAGTACGGGAAAGATGACTGAGTTTTTCTATTCCTCGGAGATGTTTCACATAGTTGTGATGAGCCCATGTAACTTCTCTGTTGATTTTTCTCCTGCATTATTTCTTAATTCCGATAGTATTAGCATGACTCCTGCAGCTTTGTTATTCTTAAGTCTTCCTTTACTTACTCAATGTTTGGCAGTTCTACCAGAACATCTACGTACAGTTTGATAACACCCTTTTCCGTTGCTACTGGCTTTCTATGTAGATTCAGCATTTTATTGAAATATCTCCTCCATTGAACTGCGCCTCTTTCGTTGTCCAAAACGATAACGGTTTAAAAACGATTTAAAACGTGATCTGCCCTGGTATCCTTTTCGTACAGCGTTTAGCCTTACATAGATTTTTCTCGTGTTTTTAGCCACATATTCTTCTTGAATTTTAGCAAACTCTTTCCTTTGCTATTGTCGTTTTTTATTCCAATGGAGATAGTTTTGATATTTTGTACGCGTGATCTCTTCTATTTTATCCAGGGCTTGAAGTCTTAAAACATTATGGGCTTTCACCTTTTCCTCATGACTTCTCTCTCAGAATACCAATCCTTTTAGAATAGAGAATAGTGAAAAGAGTGGCTATCAAACACCGTAATCAATGACCACGAGATCACCCTCTTCACCTACGGATCGGAAATGGACACAGGCACTGGGGCCGGGTTCAACTCTGATAGTCTGCACAAACAGAAATTATTTAAACTCCCTGATTTGTGCAGCGTCTTTCAAGCAGAAATCCTAGCAATAGAAAAAGTGGCGATACCCTACCATCGGATATCACTATCTTTGTAGACAGTCAGGCTGCACTGAAGTCAAAGGCTGTCATGAAATGTCGCGATTCACTGAAGTCCATCAGACACCACAAAGTCAAACTCTGCTGGGTCCCGGGTCACAGCTCAATTGCAAGGAACGAAAGAGCGGACGAATTGGCCAGGCAAGGGTCTGAAATGGACATAAGCGAAGCGGACACGTCATTGCAACTACCGCCCAGCGCATTATACCTGATCATAAATGACACAATTATAAAATAAGGCAACTCGTCTTAGCGTACAAGAAACGACAGCCACACGACAAGATCGTGTCCAGAGCTCAATATCGGAAAAACAAAGAAGCTCCTGGCGCTGAACCGAAACTCGATCCGTATGCTCGTCGGAGTGATCACAGGACACTGTCCCATCGGGGCAATGCTTCGGAAATGGAACTCCGGATCCAGCGATCTCTGCCGGAGCTGCGGCGATGAGGAAGAAACCGAGACGATCTAACATCTGCTTTGCCACTGCCCAACTCTCCGGAATTGGCAGCTAGCTTCGCTGGGCAAAAAATTCTTCACAGAGATTGCGGACGCAGCAAATGCAGATACATTGGATGTTCTAAAATTCATAAAGAGCACGGGGTGGTTTCAGCCACCACGTGATAGAACAGGTTAATTAAATGTGTACTCCACAAATGAAGGGAATCACAATGGGCCCTTTGGCCTCCGAGTGGAAGTGATGCTCAACCATCACACTCCCCTTCTTTAACCTAACCTAACCTACTTTCTTCTCGCATTCGTCTTCGAACAAAAGCTTTACTTTGAGGGCCTTACAATAGTCTAGAAAACAATTCCGCTGCTTCCTTTCTTCTTCTTAGATGGCTTTACGGCTCATGCAGAGCCAAGATTCTCTCATTCACTTATGTTGTATGCAATTTATTTTTCACACAAGTAGACGTGACCTACATTTTCGTGCCAACTCCAAACGGCGAGAGCCGAGAAGCTTTTTCAGGGAAGGGTACTACGGGGGGCCTTGCCAGTATCCCGCCGAGGAAAAAAGCCGCGAAATAAACATTCTATGGCGCTGGTGTTATTGGGATCCAAATCGCTCATCGCGCGAGTTACCGTTAAAGGCTCCGTCAAACAGAAAGCGTTTTTAACGCCGCGGTGAGATCGTTTACGCCGCGGTTAGATTATTGTGACGCAGCGTTTTTAACGCCGCGGTAAAGAATGTCCAACAGAGAGCGATCAAAAATAGTTGAGATTTTAATTTCATTAATATATCAAGCAGCTCGGATGAAGAAATATTATTATTTGTCATGCTACGTTCTAGCAAAAGAAAAATATTTTTGGGTTCACAACATAAATAAAAAGAGAAATGAAGTCGGAGAATACCACCGGTTATGCCGAGAACTAGAATCAGATGAAGACCGCTTCTTTTCGTATTCCCGTATGTCTCAAAATGCTTTCGAAGATCTTCATGAATTATTGCTTCGCCAAGACACAACAAACAATGCCACGAGGTAATTACAATAAGTAATTGAGTTACAAATACATAAATGAAGGGTTCAAGTGCTGTTGCTCTGTGGGTGGCGGAAAGACAATTGTTTGTCATGACTCGCGTCAACACCGAATGACGAAAATAATCTGTAATTTCACACAACACCGCGTTTCATCGCCGCGTTGAATTCAACGCGAGGTTAAGAACGCGCCCTTAAAATCGCTATTCCACCGTCAAACTCATAACAAAATCAAACGCAACCGTTTATTTTTCAGGTCTCAGTTTAGGCTCTCTTGTTTTTTAATTTTTTTTATTAATTACTCCTTTAGATTATTAAGGATCAACGCATTCAGTTTCCGTTTGGTTTCGAGTAGCAGCAAAGCAAGCAAATTTACTGACCCGCATTTACGTAACCCGAAAGCCATTGACCCCTGAATGCTATATTGAACCTCGTTATTAGTTGTGAAGTAACACAAATATACCGTCAGCAAGTTTGTGTAACTCACGTTAGCGGCCAACCACTATCCGCTGTGCCACGTGTGGTCGTGGTGCAATGGTAATCATCACCGACTGTTGAGCCGAAGGTCTGTAGTTCAAATCCGTCCATAGCCAAGAACAATTCATATACGGAAAAACTGTGCAACAACATCAGCTGAGATGTTGATCATGATCATGAGAGATGATCAAAAAGTGCTGACGACGGCATAACACTCGCAGCGTAAAGTCACTTCAAAATTCATACTCTGTGCGTTCATTTTCAATATAACATCTTAATGACTTGGAAAAGAGCTACTGTGAACTACAACCAACGCGACAGATTCAGTCGAATCTCTCATCCTATCTAAGACAACCACCCACGGAGAGTAGTGAACGAACGTCTTCGACAAAAACCATTAGCACTCCGTCCAGGTTGTGTGACAAACACCATAAGAGCGTAACTTTTGAACTTGATGATTTCGAACGATAACCAAATCACAACCAGACAAATTACTGAAGATTTCGGAAGGTTGGCTTATGTCATGCAATTTTTTCACATCTTTTGGGTATGAAATTAAGCACAAATTTGGGTATGAAAGATTTTAGACACGAAAACTCACTCGACAATTGTGGCCAAATATGAAAACCATGGTTCACCACGACGTCAAATCAACTATAAGAAATATCATATAACAATTTTGTGTTTAAACAAGACACAGATCGAATGAGATATCTGCCTGAAATCCGAAGATGGTTTTACAGGGTTATCTTAATA
This sequence comes from Merodon equestris, assembly GCA_958301585.1. Lineage (NCBI taxonomy): Eukaryota > Metazoa > Arthropoda > Insecta > Diptera > Syrphidae > Merodon > Merodon equestris. The sequence continues at coordinate 38,458,402 of OY284416.1, read as the reverse complement.
TTTTTGCAGAACCCATTCGGAGAAGTTTCGGCGCTTTAAATGCTCAAGAGCGCTGTTTCAGTAAATTTGATTTCGAAATGGTGAAGGCGAACATTTTTGTGCAAAATTTGCTTCAATTTGGACGGATAATTCACAATTCATGTGAGCGGGAATTGGCTCATTTGAAGCATTAACGGCTGCGATATTTTCGAATTTCGAGAACCTCATTGTGTATCTGTTCGTCCATTGTTCATTTGTTCTATGGTCCCTTAGTCTTCACGATTTTATTACTCGTTCAATGCTAGGACTTAATAAAATTCATCGAGTTATTGACTGTTTCGTCTTCTCCATTCGCCTGTTTCTTCGTCCTGTTTTCCACCATAGATTCTGCTTAAGATTTTATTTTCAAGGACCTGAAACCTTTTTTTCTCGTTCTTATACAGAGACCACATTCTTAAGCTTTTATAAATATGGATTTTGACATTGCCGGGAGGAAGACCTAGCTTGAAGAATTCTCTCATGACGGAGAAGCACGTGTTGCCCATATGTAGTTTTAAGCTCTTCCGATAATTGTTCCCCGATAATTGAACTCGTTCACTTTCTCAAAGTGTTTTCAGTCCGGTGATGGGCTAAGATCCATTCAAGCAGATCAGTGATCACATATTTGCTTCTCACTTTATTTACTTCTCAGCCTACTTCTTTTTATGCTATTTATTAGACTTTTTGCGTTTCTCTTAACTGTTTCCTCACTTTCTCCCAGAAGGTCCAGATCGTCCGCGTAAGCTAGAGCAGGTATAATTCTTTTAAGGGTTAATAACCTATAATTTTGATCTTTAGCAACGAGGCGCATTTGTGATTGAATGGCTGTCTTAAAAAGCAAAAGTGTCGTCCACCAACCCACACGAGGTTCGCCGGATGACAATGCATCCTCAAAAAGTTACCGTTTAGTTTGGATTGAATGACAGCGGATTGGTCCGTACTATTTCGAAAACGACATTGGTGAGGTGGTCACCGTCTATGGCGAGCGCTACAGAACGATGATAACCAATGTCTTATGGCCCAATTTGAACCATATGGACTAGACGACATGTGGTTCCAGCAAAATAGCGCTACGTGCCACACAGCTCTGACCACTAGATCCGTGTCTCCGTAAGAAGCTGGGGAAGGTAAGATCATATTTCGTACACAATGGCGTACATCGCCCTTACAAATAAAAAGGAATTTTGTTAATATCTTGCACACAGCTTGTTTTATTCCAGTTCAACATCTTCCCGCCCTTATTAAAAAAACCCTTTTTGTTTGCTTCTGTGAATTTGGATTTGGCTTTTGATTTTGACAACGCGATCAGAAGCGCAGTCCCGCAGATGTTTTGACATCTAATCCGTTGGTATGTTGTCTTCATACCATCGTAGTAAAGGGTCCGCCATCTAACGTTTTTTTTTTCAAGTAGTGCTTATTTCGTGAATGGTAACACTTAGCTCATGTCTGATTTGACAGATAATTAGTTTTATCCTTCCGCTGAACGAATATGGTTGTGTAAACGCTTGAACAACGCTGGCAAATATTGCGACATTACTTTGAAAATCATGGTAATGTTGCAGAATGTGTGCGAAAATTGCGTACGGATTTTGGAAGAAGAGAAGCACCGTCAGCTCCGTATGTTCGTTATCTTGTGAAAAAAGTGAAAGAAACTGGCATCCTTGTCGACAAACCAAAGCGTGAAAAGCCAAAAACAGTGCGTACACCCGAGAATATTGCTGCTGCGGCAGAAAGTGTGCGTGAAGCGCCATCAACATCAATTCACCGTCGTTCTCAACAATTGAACATTTCGGAGACATCATTGAGACGAACTTTGCATAAAGACCTTGGTATGATGCCATACAAAGTCCAATTGGTTCAGGAGTTGAAGCCAACTGACCATCCAATGCGTTTTCGCTTCGCTAAGTGGGCCTGCGACTTACAGAAGATGCCGATTTTGCCAAAAAAATCATCTTTTCAGATGAAGCTCATTTTGATCTTGGCGGGTATGTTAACAAGCAAAATTGTCGCATTTGGGGCACAGAAAACCCGCACGCATACATTGAAAAGCCGGTGCACCCAAAACGAGCCACTGTTTGGTGCGGATTTTGGTCCAGAGGCATAATTGGGCCATTTTTCTTCGAAAATGAGCAAGGAGTGGCCGTTACAGTCAATGGCGATCGTTATCGGGCCATGTTGAACGAATTTTTGTTCACAAAAATTGAAGAGGAGGATATTGGCAACATTTGGTTTCAACAGGACGGCGCTACGTGCCACACAGCCGAAGCTACACTCGATGTTTTGCGCCCTGTTTTTGAAGATCGCATTATCAGCCGCAGAGCTGATGTCGTTTGGCCACCTCGGAGCTGCGATTTGACACCGTTGGACTATTATTTGTGGGGTGCCGTCAAAGATAAGTGTTACGCCGACAAGCCACAGACAATTGACGCTTTAAAGGACAATATTCGTGAAGCCATTGGTGAAATACAGCTGCACACAATCGATAATGTGCTTAAAAATTGGACCGATCGTGTAGGCTACTGCATGGCCAGCCGAGGCAGCCATTTGAATGAAATTATTTTCCATTATTAACCGGAAGGATTGTACTTTCAAATAAAAAAAGAAATTTGAGAAAATATTCAGTAGTTTTTTTTATAGCATTTTCAAAAAAAAAAAATTATTTGGCGGACCCTTTATTAATGCCATGAATACTAAAGACTCGAATGGATCTATGTATTACAGCATGCACTGCGTGCCTGAACAAAATTATTCCGAGCGAAAATGGGTGCAAGCGTTTTAAAGTTGTTACCACCTACACAGAAAACTTTTAATCATTTCCAAACCTTACTCTTTCCTGATAAATGCATATGTATTTAATAAAGAAGTTTAAGAGTCCGTTAAAAATGTTTGCTTTCAATGCGTTGTCTGGTGCGACACGTGCTCAATAATGTGTGCTACGTGAAATTTCTATATTTGAACAGTGAGCAGTGTTGGGACTTTACCACTATTGTGGTAGATCTACTACTAATTTGTGAAATTTTCAAATCTGCCACATCTACTACTCAAAGTATGAAATCGACCACTGTTTTGAATTCTTCATGCTTCCTTTTCCCACTGCTTCTATACTGTTAGCAGTTTATTATTTGCACTCAAAACGACTGATAAAGATAAATTGTTTAACCCTTCCATAAATTTAATTATTTTTTATAATAAGTTCAAATATAGGTATATTAATGGTTTATTTGTTCACAAGGATGAGTAGTCAGTTCTTCTTCTTTCTTCTTTCAGTGGCGCTACAGCCCGGTGTGGGCTTGGGCCTCAACCAACAAGCGTCTCCAGCCAGCGCGATCTCCTGCCAGCCTACTCCAGTTATGCACACCAAGTTGGTTGAGGTCCTTTTCCACTTGTATGCCATTTGAGTCGAGGACGTCCTCTGTTGCGTTCTTCCAGTGGCTCGGATTCAAAGACTCTTCGGGCCGGAGCTGTATTGACCATACACTCTACATGGCCTAGCCATCTTAAGCGTTGTATCCGTAGACACTTAACCAGGCACATGCCGCCGTACAGTCCATATAATTCGTGATTGAATCTTCTCCTCGAGATGCCATCAACGCAAACAGGACCAAAGTTTGCACGACCTCATCCGCTCTTAACAGCGTCCATGCTTCTGCATCATAGAGCAAGACTGGGATGATTAGAATATTATATAAAGCCAACTTGGTCTTACTCAATTGCCTCTTGAGCCCAAAGAAACAGCGCTTGGCAAGAGTGATTCTGCGTTTGATCTCGGTACTGATGTTGTTGTCCCTATTTATTGCAGAGCCGAGGTAGACGAAGTCCTTGACTACCTCGAAGTTCATGCTGCCCATTGTGACGCTCTGTCCGAGACGTCGATGTTGTGTGTCCTTGATGACGACATGTACTTCGTTTTGCCCTCATTTACCACTAGACTCATTTTAGCTGCCTCCGCTCCAATGCCAGCAAACGCCTCATTGACGGCTCGCTGTGTTCGACCCATCACGTCAATATCATCCGCGTAAGCCAGCAGTTAAACGGACATCTGGAAGATAGTGCGTCTGGTGGTGACTTGTGAGTTTCGCACGATCTTCTCGAGTATTAAGTTGAAGAAGTCACATGACAGCGCGTCGCCTTGCCTAAAACCTTTTTTGACATTAAAGGTCTCGGTAAGTTCGTTGTCGATCTTGATGGAGCAGCGAGAGTTCTCCATCGTCATCCTACACAATCTGACGAGTTTGGTAGGAATGTCAAAACTAGACATGGCTTTGTACAGCTCGTCTCTATGCACGCTGCCATATGCGGCCTTGAAGTCGACGAATAGGTGGTGAGTGTCGATCTGCATCTCTTGGGTCTTTTCCAGGATCTGCCGCAGTGTGAACATTTGGTCTATTGTGGACTTCCCTGGCCTGAAACCACACTGATATGGACCTATCAGGTTGTTGACAAACCATTTCAGGCGTTCACACAAAACGGCAGAGAAGATCTTGTAGGCGATGTTAAGGAGACTTATTCCTCTGTATTGGTGCAGTCAAAGGGGTCTCCTTTCTTGTGGATCGGGCAAACGACACTGAGATTCCACTTATCGGGCGTGCTTTCCTCCGACCATATCTTACAGATGAGCTGGTGCATCCTCCCTACCAGATCATCCCCAGCTGCTTTAAACAGACAGGACAATCCGTCCGCTCCAGCAGCTTTGTTTGACTTAAGTCTCGATATTGCTATCTTGACTTCGTCAAAGTCGGGGGGACGGAATTCTTGTATATCGTCGTCCAAATTGAGTGAAACATTCTGCCTGACAGCGGTATTTGGGTCCTCGTCGCCGTTTAACAGTCTGCAGAAATGATCCTTCCAAATTCTCAGCATTGACTGCGATTCTACTATCAGTTGTCCATTTTCGTCCCGATAGGCTTCAGTCCGAAATTTATATCCACTGGATAATTGTTTTAGTTTCTGGTAAAACTTTCGGACTTCATTCCTGCTGTAGCACCTTTCCATCTCTTCGACCGCGCGCTTCTCATGCTCTTTCTTTTTCTTTTTGAGAAGCCGGTTCTCTTCCCTCCTCTTCTGTTCGTAGAGCTCACGAACAGCTCTCGTTGTATTGCAGCATTGCGTTGTAGGCGTCTTGCTTGGCTGCATGGGCCTGTCTGTACTCGTGGTGTTGTAAAACCTAGCACATCAGTGGCAGCTTCCTTGATGGCTTCGATCGTTTGCGATTGTAGCTTTCTGACGTCAAACCGTGGTGTTCTTTCTCGACTCCCTTGTTGTTTTGATATCCGTGTTCTTACCTTGGCTACAACAAGGTAATGATCCGAGTCAATGTTGGCTCCTCGGAACGTTCGGACATCGAGAATACTGGAGGAGTGTCTGACGTCAATCGCAATGTGATCAATCTGGTTGACGGTTGATTGACCGCCAGGTCCCTTTATGGATGTTGAGGCATGGGAACCGCGTACTCAGTACAGAGAGGTTCCGCCCCGAGGCGAAGTCCACGAGCCTGAGTCCGTTCCCGGATGTGTTGTCGTGCAGGCTGTGTTTTTCAATGACTCTAGCAAAGATTTCTTCTTTTCCCAGCTGTGCACTAAAATCTCCTAGAACGATCTTCGTGTCGTAGCTGGGACATTGTTCGTATGTTCTTTCTAGTTGATCATAGAAGTCTGCTGTTGTCATCTCTGTCTTCAGTCGGAGCGTGGGCGCAAATCAAGCAAATGTTACCGAATTTAGCCTTGATGCAGATTGTTATGAGGCGCTCGCTTATGAATTTGAAGCTCAAGACTTTTTGCCTTAGTCTGCCTCGAACAACAAATCCACATCCAAATAAGCGCTGCCTTCCCCCTCTGTAGTAATCGCCGTAGTAGAGGTCGCAGTTTTTCATCCTCCTTTTGCCCGGCCCATTCCACCGCACTTCCTGGATTGCGATAATGTCTGCTTTGTAGCAAAGTCAAGGGCCTCCGCGAGTTCATCAGCTGCACGTGGTCTGTTAAGGGACCTCAAATTCCACGTGCAGATCCGAAGTTCATAGTCCTTAATTATACGTTTGCCGGGGTCGTCAACAGTGTATCCATCATTATCCGAGGCTTGTGGTTGGTTCGTAGTGAGTAATTTTTTTACAGGTACAGCTCACTAGGCCATAGCCCAACCGACTAATCCTGTTTTCTGGCGCAGGATACTCGCCATAGGCCCTTCTCGGTTAGTAACTCCCAAAGGTAGTCTCCAGATGGCACCACGAGGAGGTGGAAAAAGGACTTGCTAACAGGGCCGCAAGGTGTTCGTCTGCGGTGGCTCTTCTCGTTTTTTGTGGAACTAACATTCGTCGGATAAATGTTACCCCTACGAGGCCTTTGTTAGCCTTTACCATCCGAGTAGTCAGTTACATGCTTTAATGTATTTTTAAGTGAAGTTTTTGTTATGTTTTTTCTTAGCTTTTCTCTTAATGAACTGATATATTTGAGGTTATAGTAATGAAATATGTATTTGTTTTTGTTGTATAAAGTTTACTTTGCTATTTTATTTCCGTGGAATTAAATCTACCACCCATTTTTCAAATCTACCAAGCTTTTTTTTCTGGATCTACCACACTTTGAAAATGTTAAGTCCCAACACTGACAGTGAGCCTCCATGTGGTAAGCTATGAAAATTCGAACTCTTAACAACAACGTTCATCCATGAACCATGGCTCTTTGACCTTTTCAAATGTACAGCAGGTATTTAAGTACGTAGTTTCTGATCTGCTTTATTCGATTCTCTCTAAATTTTACTTGTTTTCTTCTACAAATATACACTTCTACGGTTGTATATTTCAGAGGAAAGGAAACACTCGGTAACGAGATACATTGGCTTCCGCAGAACTGTCTGTATTCTTCGCAAGGTTTTCAAATCCCACTCGTGGAGAAAATGCCTTTGGAGAAAATAACAAGCAGATAAATCTAAATCGCATCTGAACACAAACCTTGTTTATTCATTCCACGGCTTCACTACTACTTCACTTTAAAAACACGTATGTAAGCCATCACGTTCGTAGCTACCAATTTATTTCTACATTTTACTAGTAAGTCGCTTCAGCCTCCGAGTGACGTTTGAAAAACCACCCAGCTTGTTGCAACGTTGTCGGAAAATGTTCAAAACTCTCTCACTAATCAGCTTCAACACCCAACACTCATTTGCTGCCTCTATGTGCAGCACCCATCTGCCTCACTCAATAATTAGTTTTAGTCAGGCAAATATTTGAGCATGGCACACACGCCCTCAGCTTGAACGAATCAATTTCCTTGCTTACTCAAGACAAAAATTAAAATTTAACTCCACTCTTCCGCACAAGCCGACAGATGAGCATATGCTCACCAGTTATAGAGCTCACAGGCCCAGCAGCGCCACTTAAGTTCCTTTCCGTGTCGACTACTGGTAGTACGTCTCCTTCGAGAAGTGGTACGGTGTCACCGACAATGAAAAACAAATAAGCAGGAGCGTCGCATCCGTACACAGCCACGTACGTAGCAACAAAACAAAATCCATGACATTATCTCATGCAATGCACTTATCCGCTTATATCCTGTGATTCTGTCGCTTGCGGTTATGGGATGCTTTATAAAGAGGTTGCCTTGTATGAAAAACATTTGCCGCACACACCGACCACGCGGCACACAGCGTTTAAAGCTAAGCTTTATTTATTCCAAGTCATAAATAATTCTTAACGAAGACTCGTCGGTTAAGCGGAAATTTATCGTTTTTTTTTGTTCTCGCCTCTTCTTCGTTTTGTTTTCGTCTCCGTTTGCCGCTGCTTTGCTGGTCATGAAGACCGAAATTTCATCAGGAACCGGATATGTTCCGCTCATGAAGAAACGTACACATGCTTTACTGCCGTATGAGGACCAGGGCCAAGAACAAATGCATACGCTATCATAGCTACCATTGTTTTTGCTAGCTGACGAATAGAGGAAGTCACCTCCAAAAAAAAGTGTGTGGCAACAAAGGAGTGAATGGACTCAAACACATCAGGATCCATGTGAACAAAAACCCAGATTCCTAGCTAGCTCTGGGGTAAAGCTAATAAATTTAAACTCCAAAGCTACATTCCTTGTAGCCGACCGACAAAAAAGGAAACATCTGATGACAAATCGCTTTTTACTGGCCATCCCTCACACGGCCCTGATAAATTAGACGCACAATTAATTTATCCAAGAGGCGTGCACGCGTCCCACTTGTTTCCCTATCACCCACAACCCAAGGTTGTGCATATTTCAAGACCGACATCATTTGGATTCCCAACATCCTGTCCATTGACTATTCACACCAAACTTCGAGCAGAGCATCATTTTTAAGCAGCTCCATCAGTCATGGGGGCGGCCCAAGACGACACCGAAGGGCTCTCGGTAAGTAGGAAATTTTACAAATAATCTAAAACCCAAAAAAGGCGAAAATATTTAAGTAATTCTACTGCTTCGCGACTTTAGAGCCTTAAGCTTGCGGATGAAAAATTCATCAACAAAGATACTAACTGTCTTCACCTCCCTCCACCCATACCGACGACCGACTGTAATTGTCTTAAGTTTGAATTGGGGTTCGGGTTGTCATGCTTCTATTTGTCATTAGATTGTCATTAATCAAATTTTCAATCACAACTTGTGACAGGGGATTAAGTTGAGGAATGAAATGGCCGACGGAGTAGGTTTGCCCTTACTGGGATAACAAACTTTAAAGGAACTTGAAGTGCCATTATAGTTTTAAGCTGAATAGTTCATGCGAAGTTGGAACGGAAAATTGAATTTTCTGCAGGAATATTCGTAGATTTTCAATTAAAATATTTAATTTGGTTTCTATGTAAGGAGGTTCGGAAGTCCTTAGGGAAGTTTTTTTTAATATGATAATTGCGAGGTTCTCGTCCGGATATATTTGAATTCCCGAAGTGATTAAGGGCCATCCAACGAGAGGTATCATTTGATTTGATTTCGTGTCATTGTCGATCTGCCCGTAAACGGTTATCACTGTCATATTTTTTGCTACGCGAAAGGGAAGAGGTTATTCAAAATGGATGGAAAAAAAAATAACAGAAATGTGGAAATTTCGCAGGTTGGAACAACCTATCCAACAAGAGGTGTCATTTTAAAACAGCAGACAAAACAAAATTTTTAGAAATAGTAGTTTTAACTTATGTCTAAAGCACAAGCTCCAAACAATAAAATATACGAGGGTAGTCCGATAAGTACTTACTTACTTACCGCCAGATGGCTCCAGTTTCGCAAGAGCAACTTATTATCGTGTAGTACATTCTAGTAGACGGCTACTGCCGGATCAGACTCGTAGTTTTGTTTTGACCGCGTGTGGAAGCGGGAGTGTCCGCGGATTTAAAAAAAAAATGGATAAAGAGCAATATCGGTCGATGATTTGATTCTTGTTTTTGGAAGGGAAATCGCCAGCGAAATCAAAGAGCGTTTGGATGCTGTGTACGGTGACTCTTCTGCTTCGATGGCGACCATCAAAAATTGGTTTAACGAGTTTCAACGTGGTCGCACGTCGGTTTTAGATGAGCCACGTCCAGGTGCCCCGAAAACGGCTACCACGGAGGATAACGTGACAAAAATCATATTGGCAGACCGCCGATTGAAGGTGCACGAGATAGCTGAGACAGTAGGCATTTCAAAAGATCGCGTGGATCATATCCTGCATGAAATTTTGGGCATGAGAAAGCTGTCGGCGCAATGGGTGCCGCGTTTGCTCACTCCGGACAACAAGCGCAATCGTGAGACTTCAGATCAGTGTTTGACGCTATTTAAGCGCAATCCGAAGGAGTTTCTGCGTCGTTTCGTGACAGTCGCCGAAACATGGATCCACTGGTTAACACCAGAGACCAAGGAACAGTCGAAACAGTGGATTTCTATGCTAAATAATTGGGCCGATTCGACGCCGAATTGAAGAAAAAAGTGCTCTTCCACCATGAGAACGCACCGGCTCACACCTCCGCCCTCGCTACGTCCAAATTGGTCTAATTGGGCTACGAACTGCTGCTCCATCCACAGCATTCTCCAGATTTGGCCCCGTGCGACTTCTTTTTGTTTTCAAACTTGAAAAAGTCACTCGCCGGGCAGAAATTTCAGTCGAATGAGGAGGTCATCGCCGCCACGGAGGCCTACTTTGCGGACCTCGAGATAACGTATTTTTCAAACGTCGGAGCATCGCTAGGTCACGTGGTGGAGCTAAAAGGAGAAAAATAAATCGCAATTTCTCCAAAATTTGTTGTTTTTCTTTTGAAGGCTAAGTACTTATCGGACCACCCTCGTATACGAGGTTCGCTCGAAAAATAATAGAAATTTGCAAATTTCGGGCGTTGAACGACCTATCCAATAAGAGGTGTCATTTTAAAACAACATCTTTTACTTGCGTCTAAAGCACAAACTCCAAACAATTATATACGAGATTCATGATAGAATATTGCAAATCTCGTGCGTTGAAATTACCTATCCAACAAAAGGTTTCATTTTAGGTCAGTACAAAAATGTCTTTATGAAAACATGTGACGTTTTCCAAAGTACAAATTCTATTGCATATAACGTGGGTTTTGGCCTACAAAGCTTATCACCACCAACGCTGATTATAAATCAATAATGTTTTGAAACTTTAAATCACTCCTCTTTTCGGATGACAGTCTATGTAAAAACATAGCGTCATTCCATGTACAATTAACATCATGGATGTGCGCAAAATAATAAGATTAAGGCCTTCTTTATTCACTCGGTGATAGAATTTTATAAAGTATCAAAAGTTCAATTTTTGAGACAAATTGAAAAGGCTATTGTCTTAACAGCTAAGACTTCCGTAAACAATGGAAATAAATCAGCGTTTTTCCGCCACCAATTGTCACTAATCCAATTTACTTCACCTTTCAGGTCCATCCCCTGCTGAATATGTTCCATGTATCAGTAAAGACAAAATCAATAAAACATAAATCCCGAATAAGAACATGCTGCGCCACAATTTGCCCACGTGTTTCATTATTCATAAGCCTTCGACACGAGAAACACCTACAGGACATCCCGTCAAAACAACAACCCACAAACAGCTTTACCTGAGAGATAAAGGAAAAACTCCGCAACCTCACGCATCCCAAGATACGATGCCGAGCAACCGAACAGAACACCAACCTAAACATTCAGCAATATACCCACTTTACAAATTTTTGCGTACTCCTCATTGACACTTTGCCTTTCGGTGAACGATTCAAATTCCACTTCTTCAGGCAGAATACGAAAAAGGATGGGCGAATATCCTTTACCCCATACTCCTGATCGACGGCCGAAATAGCTACGGCAGACAAGGAATTTCTTCCAAAATATAAAATAGCATTTTAAGCGAAGGATTCTCAACAAAATTATCAATGCTCTATTTCCCACACAAATGACTACCTCCAAGTGTTCGTTGAGGACTAGGATGTCGATTGGAAGGAAATGGCAAAACAACATATCCACAAAGGGCGATTGGGAGCGCAACAACGAAAACAAAATGAAAACAGACAAGTATTCGTTAAGCAAATTCCAGTTCGATTTCAATACTCACTTCGTTACAGTTCAATACGCTCCGTAAGGATATCGATTTCTAACCGAATTGAAATAAACCAACAAAAAGGACGAGAGGCGGGATAGTGAAAGAGTAACAAACCACCATCCAAATCAGCCATTCAGCTATTCAGTTAGATACAAATAAGTAGAAATATCGAGCAAAACTAACTAATTCCGATCATGGATTCGTGGATTCGTCGCTCGAGATGAAAAATGTAATGAAAAATGGGAGATGGGCGAAATGGGAAAACAAGTCATCTTGGATGATGCAATCGGGAACGTAGATGGAAAGACGACGTTTTGTGGAATGAATTGTTCGAGAACTGCGGGAGATGATGCACTTGAGCTTGAATGTGGTTCGATTTCAATTGCAGAATTGTTTGCGAATTCCACCTGAAGCTGGTCCAAGTGGTACGAATGTAATAAAAGTGTTTATATGTGGCTGAGAGCTGTTCTGGAGAACCTTATACTGATTGGATCATCGAGTTTGAATGCCAAGATCCATTTCTGAATTGTATCCATCAAATCACTTGCCTCAGACTAGTCATCTGACCAGTGGCGGATTTACCAGCAGGCTAAGTAGGCTTGAGCCTAGGGCGGCAGATTTTAGAGGCGGCAAATTTGAAAACCGATTTTTTTTTTTTTAGCCTGATGTGTAGATATCTCTCTAGAAGTCCACAAGACACCTTTCCGATGACAAACTTCTATATTCTACGGTAAAACACCCAGTTCGCGGCCCCAACCAGAAATCGGTCGTTGCCCACACTTTCTATGAGTGAAATGAGAGCGAAATTGCGGAAAACATATTTCACGCTCTTCCCACTCCCACTACGTACTCATACAAGTCCGACTATTGGTTGGGGGCTGTGAACTGAGTGGATTGTGTACGTATTGGTAATTGCGGTATTGGTGTGGTAGATCTGAATAAAAAATTGTTGCAAAGAAAAATGCTTTGTTGGAGATATTCTTCGTTTTGAATGGATCAAAAAATTTCAAAATAATAATCGAATCATATTATCAATTTTAATCTTATGTGTTGACTACTGTTTGTTGAACAAGTGCTAACTTCAGAAAATTTTATTTGAATGCTAAAAAAAAAACTAAAATACTTTTCAGATTGAAAACTAGATACAATCGACGACGTTGAATATTCGTACGTGTGGGTTCATCTGGAATCTCGTTGTTATTTTTTCAATTTGTTATGATATGGAAATTACAAATAGCATAATTATCAATATTGAGTATATTCAATTAGGATGGTGCGTGATACAACGATAGTCTTTCTTTTCAGCCGAAAAAATGTTTTTTCCCCGAACGCGGTGTTTTTTTTTAACGCTACAATATGATCAATGTTGCACGTGCACGTTGCGGGACCCATTCCCCATTCCAAGAAAGGTTTGGGTTCCTTCGATTCCTCAAATCGTTTTTTCCGAACGGATGGAGAATGGTGGATATGTTGACATTGTTGACAAATCAAATCGAAAAACGAAAACGAAACAAAAGAAAATAAGGCACGAGACAACAAGTTTTACGCTCGCAAAAAATATTAGGTCGTGATTTGAAAAGCTCTATGTTGTGTGGAGTAAGTGAACCGAAATTTACGAAACAAAAGCATCTACATATATATGCGAATTTCCCATACTAATATTTCGAGTAGGAGTGTCGTCATTTTTAACGACACTTCCGAAATAGAGCTGCAACAAGGGCAAACGGGGAAGTCCCGTACTTCAATAAACAAAGCCTCGGTTGATAGCTTCCTGCAATAATTGCATAACGAATTCACACTTCTTTCTGGTTGTGCGCTGTGAATTTTCAAAGTGTTTCGTGGATTGTATGAATATTTCCATAGCACCGGTGAGTAACAAATTATAATAATCATAATACAATATAATAAATCATCCACAACGAATCAGTTTATTGAAAAAGCCCTGCAACGTTGAACAGTTTAATGTTTTTACGTCAACCGTAAATAGTATTCCAAAAGATTCCTCATGCTTCTATTGTTATTTTGTCTTTTTTTAATAAAGCAAACATGGAAATAATAATAATTGGGAATAAACAATTTATTTATTTATTATTATTATTTAAAATCCTCAAACAATTAAGATTAACATCTTTTAAATTTGCCGAACTTAAGAAACTAAAACAATTAAGATTAACATCCTTTACTTTACTAAAATATAAAAATTAAACTAAAAAAAAGGGAAGAGACTGAAGAATTAAACAATATAGAACAGTAAAACAGAGAAGAAAGACGAGAGGATTTCACTAGTCATTTTCAGCAAGATATTTAAAGCATCTCGACTTGAAGTATTTTGTTGTTGTCGCTTGCTTGATGTGGAGGTGTAACATGTTCCAAAGTTGAACCGCATTCATAAAAAAATTGTCGAGACGTTGCTAAATATTTGTGTCTAGGGACAATTAATAATGAGCCACGCTGAGCCTTAGCAAAACAAATACTCTTGTAGAGATATTCGGGTTCTTTGGTGTTAATTATTTTCTGTAATAGAGCAAGGTACGGAATTTAAACAGCGATTTGAGGGAACAGCCTACTATTTTCTTGGCGAATTCGGAAATATGTTCATGTCTTTTAATGCCGTATATATATCGGGCACAGCTATTGAACGCCACATTTAACTTACTGAAAGACTCATAGTCCAATTTAGAAAAAAAATCACATCCATAGAGTAATATAGGCAAGATGAAGGATGTCACAAGCGTTTGCTTAACGTCCGTGGGTAAGTAATTTGTAGTAGGACTAAGGCCTCTAAGAGCACCGTATACTTTTGAAGTTACGCTGTTGCGTAACTGCACATGCGTGCTCCAGCACAAGCCCCGATCGAAATAGATACCCAGGTTTTTTACTTTGGATACAAATTCAATGGGTGAATTGTTTATTTTTAATGGCGGTAGTTCCAGGGTTGTTCTGCATCTATTACGTATTATAGCCTTTGTTTTGGATGCGTTGAGTCTAAGCTTATTAGTTGTCGACCAAAGACAGATTTAAGTCGTGCGAGAGCAACTCCATAGATGAAATACAGTTTGACTTAGGGAACATGGAGTATACTTGTATATCATCAGCATAAATATGATATTTGGAGGTAGAAAAACATTTATAAACGTCATTTATAAAACAAGAAAATATAGGGTCCGCCAAATAACTTTTTTTTTTTTGAAAATGCTATAAAAAAAACTACTGAATATTTTCTCAAATTTCTTTTTTTATTTGAAAGTACAATCCTTCCGGTTAATAATGGAAAATAATTTCATTCAAATGGCTGCCTCGGCTGGCCATGCAGTAGCTTACACGATCGGTCCAATTTTCAAGCACATTATCGATTGTGTGCAGCTGTATTTCACCAATGGCTTCACGAATATTGTCCTTTAAAGCGTCAATTGTCTCTGGCTTGTCGGCGTAACACTTATCCTTGACGGCACCCCACAAATAATAGTCCAACGGTGTCAAATCGCAGCTCCGAGGTGGCCAAACGACATCAGCTCTGCGGCTGATAATGCGATCTTCAAAAACAGGGCCCAAAACATCGAGTGTAGCTTCGGCTGTGTGGCACGTAGCGCCTTCCTGTTGAAACCAAATGTTGCCAATATCCTCCTCTTCAATTTTTGTGAACAAAAATTCGTTCAACATGACCCGATAACGATCGCCATTGACTGTAACGGCCACTCCTTGCTCATTTTCGCAGAAAAATGTCCCAATTATGCCTCTGGACCAAAATCCGCACCAAACAGTGGCTCGTTTTGGGTGCACCGGCTTTTCAATGTATGCGTGCGGGTTTTCTGTGCCCCAAATGCGACAATTTTGCTTGTTTACATACCCGCCAAGATCAAAATGAGCTTCATCTGAAAAGATGATTTTTTTGGCAAAATCGGCATCTTCTGTAAGTCGATCGCAGGCCCACTTAGCGAAGCGTTGTTCAAGCGTATACACAACCATATTCGTTCAGCGGAAGGATAAAACTAATTATCTGTCAAATCAGACATGAGCTAAGTGTTACCATTCACGAAATAAGCACTACTTGAAAAAAAAAACGTTAGATGGCGGACCCTTTAGAAGCGGACCTAATACTGAGCCTTGCGGAACACCAGAGTACACACGGACATTAGAGGAACGTTTATTATTACAGAAGACGTATTGAAATCGATTTGAGAGATAAGAGGACATAAGATGACATGCGGAACCCTCAGAAAGGAATTGTTTTTTTAACTTTTCTAATAACAGATAGTGTTTTACGCTATCAAAGGCTTTGGAAAAATCTAAGCAAACTAATACACCAGCCATATCCTTATACATTCCTACACGGATATATTCGCAGACTTTGAGCAGTGCCGTGGTACAATTGTGCTTAGCGCGGTAGCCAAATTGCAATTCAATAGTAAGTTTATTATTTTCTAGATGGGACTTAAGTTGACTACTTACTATACCTTCAAACACTTTGCTTAGAAATGGAAGGATTGCAATTGGACGAAAATCAGTGCTATTTGGGGAAGATGATTTGGGTATCGGTACAACTTTGCCGGTTTTCCAGCACTGTGGGTATGTGGAGGTGGTTATAATAGTATTCATAATATGCGTGAGCTGGTGTAGTATACAGGGCAAAAGAGTTTTGATAAAGACAGGATGTATATCGTCCGAGCCTACAGCTTTAGATTTAATCCTTAGTATAGCAAGTCCTACACAAACTTTATCGACACATGCGAAGGAGAAGGAGTTCTGAGCACCCTCTGAATCAAAAGGAATACGAGTGAAATCACTTTCTCCATACGATGACTGAATAAAATTTCTATTAAGTACTTCGGGATCAAGATTTGAAGGGATAGTAAGTTTGTTCGGACAGATGCCCATTTGACGAATATTATTCCAAAATGTAGAGCTCGAATTGTTGGTGGAAAATTTTCTTGAATAATATTGCCGTTTGTTTCTGCGAATAAGAGTGGTTAAGCTATTTCGCACCGCCTTTGGTCAGTAAATCAGGACATCTATATTGTCTCCATCTAAAATAAAGGATATCACGTCGTTTGATGAGGTTAAGAATTTCGTCGGTTATCCATGGTGTCATATCTTTGTCTTTTCTAACCTTGATTGGGACATGTTTATTGAATAATAGGTGGATGTTATTATTCAAACAATTTGTTTGCATGTCAACATTGTTGTTATTGTATACCAATGACCAGTCCAGATTTAGGCAGTCCGAGAAGAGTGAAGTAATGTTCATATTATAAAAATCAAAATAAGAAGTGTTGTTATTTATGTTAGTAGGTGACAAGTTGTTGAGTGATATGAATAGGAGGTCATGATATGAGAAGGCGGGAGCGAATATTTGATCATAGAGTGAGACAAGCGCACGATTTGACACCAGACAAACATCTAAAAGAGAAGCACTTCGATGGGGCATAAAGTGGGTCGCCTGATGTAAATTCACAAATCTGAGATGCAGGGATTCTACCATTTCAATGAAGTTACTATTTCTTGCGTCCAACAAATTCAGATTTAAGTCGCCTACGATAACAATATCAGTGTAGATAGGGGCGAGTCTTTTAAATATTTCTTTAAGTAAGGAATAATTGGCAACACTTGAAGGCATATATGTATATGCAACCTACCAGTAGCTTTCTTCCAGATAGAAAAATCTCAATGAAAGAATATTCAAATATATCTGTATATGAAGACTTACAGACAACATTGAAATTAAAACATTTCTTTATATAGATGCCAACCCCTCCATCGATTTTACCCTCTCTGTCATTTTTCATCGGGAAAAACTCAACAATCCCAGTTGTGGGAAAAAAATATTACAAATTTCGAAAGAATTCTTCTTTTCCTCAAAGTATTTCAATTCTAAATAGCTATTTCGAAAGCTATGCAAAGAAGTTTCGATTTGTTTGTGATAGCTTAAAAAAAATTACCGTTGTACATTAATTATTTATTGTCTGAAGTCTGAACAAAGGATACTACTAATTGCGTACGGGAAATAACCCTCCCAATTTAATTTTTTTCATTTCAGTTCTTGGAAAAAAAGAAAGCGACTTAGTGGAACTGAGTATATATAAAAAGAAAGCCAAAATGAAAAAAGAAGAACAAGAGCAGATTATTCGTGTAAAAAATTGACAGTTTTTTTTAAAAGTGGAAGTAGTGATGAAATATCAGAAACTTCAACAATATGCACTGTGACAATTCGATCTGGAAAAGATGAAACGGATTTTAACTCCGCAGCCCAATCATCTGTTGAACAATCCACTCTAAATAAAAATGATAATTATGTTCTTGGCGAAGAGAAATCATCAATAAGTAATAGCAGTTTAAAAATTGAAGATGCGTCTCAGACTCAGGGGTTAAATGATGACCAAATGCAAACAACAGTAAATATAAACAAAGATCCGGCTTATTGGGAAATTAACGATACCTTAAGGGAGATTATCGCAAGATGCGGCTTCGATCAAAACAAGACTTGTGACTTCTCTAAAAGTGAAAAACTATATGCTAATCAGCGTCGTTTCTTGCCAGTGAGTATCTTCCAAAGAAAAATTAAAAATAATGAAGTGAAGGACCGAAATTGGCTGGTTTATTCTGAAAGTAAGAGTTCCGTATATTGCGGTCCCTGTTTGGCATTCGGTCCATTAGAGAATACAACTCAGTTTGAGAGCGAAGGATTTAATGATTGGAAAAATGCAGAATACCGAGTGCGCGTCATAAATCTAGTATCCTTAGTTTGAAAGCTAGAAGTGAGATTCATGGTCGAATCGACAATTTACTCTATCTCCAAATTGATGAAGAAATTTCTTATTGGAGAAACGTTCTGAAGAGGGTCGTTGCTGTAGTGAAGCGGATGTGGTCAAGAGGTCTCGCTTTTAGAGGAAAAAGTGAAAAGTTCGGTCATCCACACAACGGAAATTATTTTATGATATTGGAACTGTTAGCTGAGTTTGATCCTTTTTTAGCCAGTCATATTGAACGCTTTAGGAATCAAGGATCTGGTAGTACCAGTTACTTATCAAAGACCGTTTGCGATGAGTTTATTCTCTTGATGGATCATAAAGTCTCGAAGCAGATTGGAGACGAGATACGAAGGGTGAAATACTTTTCCTTAATCATCGATTCAACACCAGACATCGCACATGTGGACTAAGTCACTCTCGTGATTCAATACGTTTGGAAACGGGAGAACCATGTGAAAGATTTCTCAAGTTTTTGCCCTCAGTGGGACATAAAGCTGAAGATATGTTTTCTGCCATTACTTCGGAACTGAAAACCTTGGGAATACATATTGAAGACTGTCGTGGACAATCATATTATAATGCCGCGAATATGTCTGGAATGTAGAATGGCTTACAAGCGACAATTCAAAGCCAAGCACAGTTTGCTTTTTTCGTTTCTTTGCTCTGCCCACTCTTTAAATTTAGTGGCAACTGCGACTGCTTAATCTTGTACCGAAGCTTGTCGCTGCTTCATGTTGCTCTAAGAAATTTAGGTTTTTTTTTGTTAGTTCGACACAACGCTGGAAAAAATTAATAACTGAAGTCGGAGAAGGGAAAACGGTGAAAAGAGTAAACCTCACACGGTGGTCAGCTAGAGAGGATGCATACAGAAGTTTGAGAGATTCTTGGCACGAAGTCCTTAAAGCTTTGGAAACAATCAGGGATGATTGTACCGAAAAGCCTATCACACGAAACGAAGCTACATGAATTCTTCTAAGATTAGAACAGCTGGAAACGGCGTTAATGGTTGTTGTGTGGAAAGAATAAACAAAGTGAATGTACAAATTCAGACTTCAACCGTAGATTTGATTACTGATACTGATTCTTTATGAATCTCTTCGCAAATTTTTCGTAGATCAACGAGAAAATTTCAAGTATTTCGAAGAAAAGGCGATGGAATTAAGCGTGTCGAAGCAGTACACAAAAGACATGGGAAAAAGACAACCGAAAAGAAAAAAAAAAAAATGATGAAACGCCCGATGAAGAAATGAAAATGACCGCGGGTGATACTTTCTGAGTTAACACATTTCTCGTCATCATTGATAGACTCGTATTTGAATTAGAAAAAAGACAGAAGGCCGACAACAAGTTCAACGAAAAGTTTTCATTTTTGACCAAAATGAGTGAATTGTCATCATCAACCCTTAGAAAAAAAGCTCTCGCCTTGGAAGAAATATATTCTAATGATTTAGAGACTGACTTAGTTCAAGAATCCTTCGCGTGGCTGCACACCTTGTCGCGGTGCGAAGGCTCAGTAATTGTCAATGACTCTTGAGAATTCACTTTCCATGTTGGACATGAATTCTCTATGACGAGACATGAAGCTAAGCTGCAGCCATTACCTCCTCCTCCCTTCCCCGGGTATCCCCTCCATTCCCCCCTCCCTTCCCCTGGGCTGGACTAAGGTGTAAACCGTACCGTGCCGAGAGTCAGCCAGGCTGGGGGCCCAGTCTAAATAATAGCCCAGTCGCTAACGGTGTATCCAGGATACCTGGCGCCCTCCTGGATCAAATAGCCTTGCCTGTATACTGCGAGGCTCTGTACAGATCGACCACCCATTCCTGCGCTACTCGAGGGATCACATATGGAAAAAAAATGATCGATACAGACAGCGTAACCGGGGCTCTCCTTCAGGGACTACAGACTGGTACCGCTACCGACGATGAATCCTTAGCTTAATCACAGGTAAGCAACACCATGCAAGTGGACTCTGAAACTGAGGCCCAGCTGCTGGAAGAAAAGGTCGCCCCTAAGGCCACAGGCAAACCTGTAGAAACGAGCAAGGTAAAAACACCGGCCCAAAAAGCAAAGAGTAACTATAAGAGGTCGGTGCAGTATATCAGGAAAATGAACGCAAGAGAACCCTCAACGCTCTCTGAGCGCGAAAAAGTCCTGATCAAGAAGGACAAGAAAGAGGTAGCCAAGTTCGAGAAGAAATCGGCTCCCACCTCCAATCACGCTTCGAAAAAGGACACAGGGCGAGATAAGAGGCCATCGAACACGGCAACTATCAAACCCAACGTCCCAAAAGTGACTCGACAACTGCCAACATAACCGGCCACTGTCGAAAAGAGCGCACAGCAACCAGGCACCTCCATGGGACACACTGCCTCAGGATCGAAGCAGAACGTCAAGAGGGGGCGCTTCGGAGAAGAAACTCTTAGGGAAGCGAAAAAGGCAAAAACATCAGCCAGCTTCAATCTTCCCTTGAGTCTACAAGTGGCTATTGTCGATCGTTCCAACCCGGATGGGAAGATTACATCCGACAATTGGCTAACGGTCGAAGCCAAAATTTTAAAAGCGATGCTTGTCGCGGATAGCGGCGATGAGATTAACTTCGACGGGGCAGGATGGCAGAAAGGAGTCAAAGTTGTCGGTTGTAACAATCAGAGATCCCTGGACTTTTTAAAGCGCACAATCGACAATTGCGGCGAAATATGGCAGAACGCTAAACTCGAGGTTATCCCTCGTTCGATGCTCCCGCTTCGCACGTTGGCTTCAATATGGATACCTCCTCCGGTTCCCGAAAAGGACGAATCCATTTTGAAGCTAATTGACAAGCAGAATAAAGAGCTTGATTCTCCCAGCTGGAGAATAATTTCTTCAGCCAAGAGTAAGAACGGAGCGCCTTGGCGCAGTGGGTAGTGTGTCGGCCGCTGACGCATGATGAGCGAGTTCGGATCCCGATAACACCAACGCCATCAAATGATTATTTCTGAGCCTCTCTCCTCGGCGGGGTACTGGCAAAACCCCCCGTTGTAAAAAGCTTCTCGGCTCTCGCCGCTCGGAATCGGCATTTAGCATTAGGTTCCGTTCACTTGTGTGGAAAACAAATCGCACACAGCATAAGTGAATAAAAGAAGCTTGGCTCTGGCTCTTCATGAGCTGTAACGCCATCTAAGGTGTCTGTCTGGCAGTACAATGGACCAGTATTTGTGTCTGAGTGCTCCAACAGATAGCAGAAGCCTCAAAAATCAAAAAAAAAAAAAAAAAAAAAAAACCGCAGCAGACCGCGGCATCAAGTTCGGGCTGGGAACCCTGAAGGTACGGCTCCCCAAGGTTAGGTTAGGAACGCTTTTTATGCATGCAAAAAGACCTTCGGAAAAAGATGGGGCTTGCAACCGAACATCATTCATTGGATGTACACAGCAATCATCAGACCCATTTTAACTTATGGGGCCCTAGTCTGGTGGACTGCCAGCAGCACAAAAGGCTATATGAACATGCTCAACAAAGTACAAAGGTCAGCCGCTGTTTGTACAACGGGAGCCATGAGGAGCAAGCCGCAAGTAGGGTTGGACATGATTCTTCATCTCCTCCCCCTGGATCTATTCATAAAAGGCTACGCTGCAAAGAGCGCTCTCAGACTAAGAGAGTCCTCTCTGTGGAAGCAAGCCAACTATGGACATGCGGCCATACTTAAGATAATAGATGACCTGGGAAGGAAACATGGTTTTAGTAGCCTCGCAGCTACGACCGACTATATTCCCCCCCAAAATGACTTCTCTCTCAGTATACCTATCCTTTTCCCCGACAGAGAAGAGTGGCTATCAAACGCCGTAATCAACGACCATGAGATCACCCTCTTCACCGACGGATCGAAAATGGACACAGGCACTGGGGCCGGGTTCTACTCTGATACCCTCCACAAACAGGAATCATTTAGACTCCCTGATCTGTGCACCGTGTTTCAAGCAGAAATCCTGGCAATAGAGAAAGCAGCCAAACACCTGCAGGTAGCCGATATCCCACCATCTGATATCACCATCTTCGTAGACAGCCAGGCTGCACTGAAGTTAATAGAATCCTGTATAACGAGATCAAAGGCTGTCAAGAAATGTCGCGACTCACTGAAGTCCATCAGACACCATAAAGTTAAACTCTGCTGGGTCCCGGGCCACAGCTCAATCGTAGGGAACGAAAGAGCAGACGAACTGGCCAGGCAAGGTTCTGAAATGGACATCAGCGAAGCGGACACCTCATTGCAACCACCGATCAGCGCATTATACCGGATCATAAACGACACAATCATCAAAGAGGCCAACTCGTCTTGGCTTACAAGAAACGACAGCTACACGACAAGATCATCGTGGCCAGAGCTCAATGTCGGAAAAACAAAGAGGCTCCTGTCGCTGGACCGTAACTCGATCCGTATGTTCGTCGGAGTGATCACAGGACACTGTCCCATCGGAGCAATGCTCCGGAAATGGGACTCGGGATCCAGCGATCTCTGCCGGAGCTGCGGCGATGAGGAGGAAACTGAGACGATCCAACATCTGCTTTGCCACTGTCCAGCTCTCCAGAATCGACGCCTAGTGTCGCAAGGCCAAAGATTCTTTACAGAGATTGCGGACGTGGCTAATGCAGATATGTATATCGGATCTTCTAAGATTCATCAAGAGCACGGGGTGGTTTCAGCCACCACGTGATAGGACAGGTTAATTTTATGTGTACCCACACAAACGAAGGGAATCACAATGGGCCTCTTGGCCTCCGAGTGGAAGTGTTGTCTAACCATCACACTCCCCTTCTCTAACCTAACCTAACCTAACCTAGTTCAAGAATGTATTCATTTTCAAAGCCACATTTCTACGGAAAGAATTTCAGTAAAACCAAATTCTGAATCATTGGAAAGTCTATCTTCGTTTCTGCCTCACTTGGGAGAGGGGCCTCATGAGGTGAAGAATATATTTGTGGGTAAAAAAGAGAACCCGGGGTGCAACGATGCCAAGCGATCGGAGACAATGCCATGAAAAATCCAATTAACTTTTCCCCAAAGCTGTTAGCCCCACAAACCCGGGGCACAATGATAATACTTTATATTCTTTAAATGTATTGAATTGGATGATGGAATCGAAATTGACCGATATTTTTGTAAATATTTATATAGCTTATAGATTATTTGTAACCATTCCGATAGCCAACACTGAGTCCGAACGATCTTTTTCTGTATTAAAGGGGATGAAAAATATGTGTAGATCATCAATGTTAGAAGATCGACTTTCGGCTTTGACAATCATGTGTATAGAAAAAGATTTATTAAGATCTTTGGATTTCACCGACATAATTAACGACTTCGCTCACATTTGTGTTAGCCCCGGGCCTCATGCACCTTTAATCCGCCCCTGCGTTTCCTAACTTGGACATAGCTCTTCTTATGGTATTATGTATTCCAGCGACAAATTGTTCGGGTGAGAGAAGCTTTTCTTGTCTAAAAAGGGTAAAAAATTATCTGAGATCGACCTTAAGTTAAGAAAAATTAAACGCTTTAGCTCTGTTGTGAATAGAGTCAGAATTAATGAACAAGATCACTTACGACGACATTATCGATGATTTTGCCAACAAAAAATCGCGCAAAAAGGTATTGTAAGAAACTTTAATAAGTTAATTGAAACTATTATTTTTTAACTGTTTGTAAGCGCAATAAAGATTTTTTAATTACGTTTACTGAATGTACAGTGGCATATCCCGCCTTATTAGTCGTACATCATTGAACTTTGATTACCTCAGAAATATACTCAAAAACTATTTCTTGTGCAATTTTAACCGATTTGTTGGATTGTAAAGATAATCTTGGAACTGACAATTCACAATTGTAGAGGTAAGGGCGGCAAAAATTCAACAGCCTATACTTGGGAAATGTGTAAATCCGCCACTGCATCTGACTCTCAATTATTTGGGATTCCATAAACAATAAACAATAACTTCAAAATTGCTTTTGGAAACAGAATATATATTTGCATGCTGAATAAAGTCAATAAGCACGTTTGTAGTGATCGATTTTTGAAGCCAATTTTCCATCACGCTTCCACATATATCAGCCGAAGGTCCGCAATTTCGCATTCGAACTCCCCTAATGTAGTTAACCTATATTTAGACATTGAAAAACACCTAGAAGAAGAAAAAAAAGTCGCAAGAAATCTGGAAAATAATATTGAAGAAAGAGACGAAAGTCTTGAGACTGGTTTGATTGAGGGGATCGCTGTCGAAGGCAATGAAGATGAAGGTGACATTCAAGGTAGAAAACCTCTTGTGCCATGGTTTTTTTTTGGAAAAATCAATGTAGAGTTTGAGGTTTGAAAAGGAGAATTTCGGGGGAGGAATGCGAAACAGTTTAGAAAAGTGAAGCTGCTTTCGGCCAAGTCAAATGTCGAAACGACGAAGCGAAGTTTTCGACGATGTAATAATACAACAGATTTGTGACGAATCAAGTTCATATGTATTACAATCCAGTTGTACAGAATTACAATGTGAAACTACCGAATTAAAGAGATTTGTGGGTATATTACGAGTTTGTTCAAAATCACATCTAGGCAATTTAGAAAACACCAAGGTGAGCCTAGGGACACATATACCACCATTAAACTGCCCCACAAGTGTGCATGCAAATCAGTGGGTTGACACTAAGAGTAAGAGTAAGATCAAACAAAAAAAAAAGAAAATCTGGAGCATGCCCGTGTCAGAAAAAGGAGGAGAAGAAAGAAAACGGTCAAACCGTAGCATTATGGAAACGAACGCTAAAAGGAAAAGCACTACCCCGCCAGGCACTACTAATGGTCGTGATCCTGGGACGAGCAGCAATGCTCGGGTCAGAGCTATAGGATTTCCGGGGGATAGCAAAGTTATGCAACGGCGTAAGCCACAATTTAGAGTCGCGAGTTGGAACGTTGAGTGGTTGCAGCTATGAGCTTGAAGAAATGATGGTTAGAAGCCGAGTAGACATCCTGTGCGTACAAGAGACGAAATGGCGAAACACCGGTAATCGGGCACGTTTCTTGGACGTTAAAACAAAAGCCTCCAAGATGTTTTACTATGGATTGGAACAAGGAAAAAACGAAATCGCCATCATCCTTGCGGCAGAGCTACTTGGCAACGTCTTAACCATTTCAAAGGCCAGTGACCGTTTGATGGCTCTCAAATTGGTGATGCATGGTGAGGTGTGGAACATCATAAACGCATATGCCCCTCAAGTAGGATACGAACAAAAAGAAAAAGATGCATTCTGGCTAGATTTCCACAACCTTGTCAAAATCATCCCAAAGGAAGAGCTCTTGTTTGTTGGGGGAGTTTTAAACGGACATGTCGGGAAGACAAGCGAAGACTATGAAGACTACCACGGAGGGCTGGGATACGGCACCAGGAACTCTTCAGGTGAAGATATCCTGAAGATGTGCAAGTCGTACGGTCTTATAGTGCTAAATACCATGTTCGTCAAACAAAGCCGGCACCTGATCACTTATAGCAGCGGCGGAAATGAAACTCAAATAGACTATCATTTGATATCCAGTTTCATGAAGCAACGAGTTAAAGATTGCAAAGTGATCCTGGGAGACGGGATCGCCCCTCAACACCGACTCCTCCTGACTGATTTTTTTATGGAGGCGAGTAAGAAGTCAAAGCAGCAAACGAAGGTGTCTGAGAGAATCAAGTGGTATAAGCTGGATAAAGGAAAAGGCGAAGCTTTTATTACCATCATGAAAAACTACCTCTTTTCCATTATCGATGAGGTCGGTAATGAGGAGTGCAGAGCACAAGACATGTGGGATTCCCTACAACAATCTGGCCTGGAGAAAGCCAAATCACTGCTTGGAACATCTAAAGGCCCCTGCCAACACGCAAAAGAAACCTGGTGGTGGACAGACGAAGCCAAAGCAGTGATACACGAAAAGAATATGGCCTTCCAAGCTTGGTCAAAGTGCTCTTCTACTAATAGAGAGGAAAAAGCTCGCGTGAAAAGATATATAGATATTGCAAAGGTATCCCGGAGAAAAAGTGAGCCGAATTCAAAGCGAAAAGCATGGAAGGCCTCTATCAGGAGTTGGAAGAAATATCGTCTTCCGCGTCTGACAGGAACCAGGCTACCCAGGAGCTTCGACAAAGCAATTTGAACAAAGGAGCAAATATCTTTAAGATAGCCGTCCAGAGAAGAAGAAATGCTCAGGAGATTCGTTTCCCAAAGTTTATTAACAATGCTGAAGGCCAACTCCTTGTGGAAGACGAAAAAATTCTCCACAGATGGCGACAGTATTGCGAGGAACTTCTGAACGAACAGTTTCCCCAAGTGTACTTTCCAAGAGCCGCCCCGAATCATGCCGAAATATCCGACATCACAGTCGAAGAAGTTCGGTACGCGGTTAAAAACTCCAAGAAAAGAAAAGCTGTTGGGCCGGACGGGATACCCTCTGAGTTCTGGAAAAAGAAAGAAAGAAAAGGAGACATCGGGTCTAGATGGCTCATGGTTCTTATCTCCAAACTTATGAGAGGCGAAACTATGCCTAATCAATGAAGGGAAAGCTATCTTCTTCCTTTGCACAAAGGAAAGGGTGATACGCGAAATTGTGATAACTACCATTCTGTCAAGCTGATGTCGCACACCATGAAGATCGTTGAACGGGTATTAGATAGCCGACTGCGGAAAATAATACGACTATCTGATGACCAGTGCGGGTTTGTCTCGGGTAAATCAACAACAGATGCAATCCAAAATATAAGGGTCATGATGGAAAAGCATCGTGATTCGTCAAAGGACTTGCATATGGTGTTGGTTGATTTCGAGAAGGCCTTTGACCGGCAACCAAGAGATCTTTTATGGGTAGCGCTAAGACAAAAAGGAGTTCCAGAAACCTACATGCGAGTGACTATGGACATGTACGAGAGAGCAACGATAAGAGTAAGATGCACCGCAGGAGTCACCGAAGAGTTCGCAATCAAAGTCGGTGTACACCAAGGGAGCGTCCTCAGCCCACTGCTCTTTATAGCAGTCCTTGATTGCTTGCTTGAACTAAAAGTGACGGACCCCAATGTGCACCAGCTATTCTTTGCTGACGATGGAGCCATTATAAATGATGATCAGGCGTCCCTACAACGAGCACTTGATGTGTGGGTGGACAGTTTTGAGGGACACGGGTTCAATGAAGACAGAGTATCTGTGCTGCCCGTTCTCTGACCCTCATCAGCCTATTCCAGACATTTACTTGAATGGAAGAGTGCTTCCCAAGTGTGAAAAGTTTAAATAAAGAAGCAACTTGTGGTGACGACATCAACCATCGCGTAAGCGTAGGGAGGATGAAGTGGCGGGAAAATTCCGCCATCTTCTGTGATCGAAAAATGCCCCCTAAGCTGAAAGGAAGGCTCTACACTTCAGTTGTACGTCCGGCGCTCACATACGGTTCACAATGCTGGACAATGCACAAAAAGTATGAGAGCAAATTAACGGCAGCTGAGATGAAGATGCTTCGCATGACAGCGGGAGTAACAAAGCGTGACAGAATTAGAAGTTCAAAGATCCGAGGAAGCCTCCACGTAAAAGAAACCATCACAAGAAAGATAGAGCGCAACCGACTCAGTTGGTATTGCCATGTTCAAAGGAGAGATCCTTTGAACCCCGTCCAAAAGGCAATATCAATCTACGTTCCAATTTCAACACGCAAAAAAGGCAGGCCGAAAAACAATTGGTGCAAACAAATGCAAAAACACCAGCATTTGATTGGCCTCAGCGATGAAGTAATCCCAAACCGGGAAGCCTGCCGCTACTTTCTGAGGTCAAACCGGCGGACCCCACAAGCGGACCAGTAGGAATGCAGTTAAGTGGAAAGGTTATGGTCCTACACTTCTGACCATAACGGCGCCGGAAAAAAAGGAAAAGAAGAAGAAGAAGAAGATTACGAGTTTGTTCAAAAACTAGGGTGACTTTTTATTTTTCTCAAAAAATATTTTATTTATTTTGTTCCTTTCAAAATAATCGCTCTCAGATAAAAAACGCTTGAGTAAGGGTATTTTTTTCAATCCTAGAAGCACTCCTGATATGCGCTTTTTATTATAGCCTCTAGCTCGTTCAGCGTTGCCGTTTTTATATCCAGAAACGATGAATGAGCGGGTGCATCACCGTGATGCAACAGCCATGCATTCCCACAAATACGGACGTTTTCTTCGGATTACTTCACGCAAACGTCTTAAGGAGTCAGACTGGAGTCAGTCAGATTGACAATAAGTTAATGTTGGACCATTGTCCTTTACATCGTGTGCTTAAATTACGATACATATTTGGCATGAGTGGGTTTTAGTCCACCCGAAATGTTGGAGGATGGGTTCGCACCGAGCGCCTCTTGTCGCTCGTTATCGTCGCATAATTGTTATTTCAGTTTTGTTTTTTTTTTATTATACCATTCGTTTAATATTCTTAGACGTTGTTCCCAGTTTTACCTATCTAAACTTTTTTGGTCTCTGGCGTTTAAGTCTTCATCTTTGTGTCAAATTGTGCGACGTTGTCTGAATCCGAAGATCCAAGAGTTTAGATAACATTGGCAACAGATAAATTGGGCAGTAGTTACAGTGTTTGTGCGTTAAATATGTTTCTAATATAGGGTTTTCCAAAAAGGACTTGACAACTTTTTTTTAAAATAAAACGCAAACCATTTGAGATATTTCAAAAACTTTATTATCGGCTTGAAGTACAATCAAAACATTTATGAATGGAACTCGACTCCGTTCATATGGCCACCGCAAGCACATTTGCAGTGGTCGATTCGTTGGACCCAATTTTCCACACATTTCGGCCGAAACGGCCGCTATTTCGCGTTCAATGTTGGCTCTGAGCTCTTCCAACGTCGTCGGCTTGTTGGCATAAACCAGTGACTTAACGTAGCCCCAAAGAAAATAGTCTAGAGGCGTTAAATCGCACGAACGAGGCGGCCAATCGACTGGCTCATTTCTTGTGATAACACGATCATCAAACTTACTCTTCAATAAATCGATTGTAACGTATGCTGAGTGGCTTGTGGCACCATTCTGTTGAAACCACATGTCGTCCAAGTCCATATCTTCCAATTCGGGCCAAAAATAATCGGTAATCATGGCGCGATAACGCTGGCAGTTATTTTTTGTGGACGAAGCACATGAGGACCTTCACCCGACCAATAACGCATATTTTGCTTATTGACGAACCCATCGAGCCAAAAATGAGCTTCGTCACTGAAGATGATTTTGCGATGAAATTCATCATCTTGGCGCATCTTCTCCAGAGCCCAATCGGAGAACGTACGTCGCTTCAAATTGTCCATCGGCTTCAATTCTTGAGTCAGCTTAATCTTGTATGGGTGTAAACGAAGATTCTTACGCAAAATACGCCATAATGTGGTCTGAGCGATGCCCAATTCTTGAGAACTGAATTGACTGATTTGAATCGTTTGTTACGGACGCCTGAACGGCAGCGACACTTCGATCAACCCGTTGTCTCACTGACACGGCAACATCACACAACGAATATGTCGACTCAAATTTTTGCACTAAGCTTGTTATTGCCTTTCTACTAGGGCGAGAATTACGACCGAAAATTGGAGTTAACGCTCTTAAAGTTGCGGTCACCGACTCCGAATTTCGGTAGAAAATTTTTATAATTTGCAGACGTTGCTCGTTCGTGTACTTTACCATGATAAAAATGTTGAGTTTGCTGAATAAATTGACAATGACAGTTTGATGATTAGTGAAAAGGTGCGTTCACAAATTAAATTCAAAGCTGTCAAGTCCCCATTGGAAAACTCTTTATAAATAATTCCATAGTCAGCCAATTTTCTTAGGATTTTCACGTCTATCATATCATTACCTGATGTTTTAGTCGTTGTTGTGATTGGGATGGTTTCGTTTATATTTTAGAACTTTAGACGAGGTGGATCGTTGTCTTCTTCGTTTGTGAAGCAGAGAGCCAGGAAAGCCCCTAGTGTTGTAGCTTTTCCTGTGTTTCGGTTTCATGGTTATCCACACCACGCCATTGTAATCGACGAAAAAACGGATTGACCGTCATATTTGACCGATCACTGGCTCTTGTGGTCATTTGCATTAATGATTGGGCTTTGGCTTCGATGTACCGATGTGCTTGTACCACCAATAAGCTTTTTTTTGCTTAGAGTAGACGTCATATGTCACAGTCATTATTTCAAGTATTTCGGAGGACTTACTTTTATTTTTCATACATAACTCAATATATATTCTTTGACCTATTTTTTTCAATAGCAGAAGCACATCAAGACCAGTCTAACCTTTATATCTGTGAAGATAAAACGAAATATCCAAAATCGCTGACAATGTCAACAATGTCAGGAGACATGTGTACCAACATGGGAAAAAAAACCACATAAAACCCAAAAGAGGACAACCTAAAAATTAAAATCAAACAAAAATTGAGCAGAACAGCAGAAATACCAAAGCGGGGACGAATAAATGACTTCCTATAAATATAACAACACTCATCAGGGCTGTCGTTACTGGCATTGTACACGATCTTGCCTCTACCTTGGACAAGGACTGTGCCAATCCCTTAGAATTGGCATTTCATCAAACATTGTGTTATATTTAGCTTCCGACATTCTCGTAAGCCAAAATTTCAAATAGTTTTTTGACAACTGATTTACTTCCATAAGTCTGATAATTTGTTTTAAACCAAAGGGTATAATGGCCGTAGGAACCCTTCGATATAATCAATTAAAAGATTGTGCCCTAAGGGACGAAAGAAATCTTCTTAGAAAAGGTCGAGGATCAAACGGTTTTAAATTTGAAGCAACAAATAACTTACTTGCTTCTCGATGGTATGAAAATAATAATTTGTAATATTATAGGGAAAAATCCAGTGAGTGTGTGCAAATAATGGTATCGAAAAGAGAAGAAATTTGTAAAAATCTCTCGTGCAGGAATTATTAAATCGTACAGCAAGAATATGAGAGGGTTTTATCACATGTAGTTGGAATTATAAAAAATCAAAGAAGTTCATCAGTAGTACAACAGCTGGCTATTATTCCACAAAGACCTGAGTAGCTCCAGCAGAGACTACAAGTATTGTATCTTTCACTTTTAAAAGTAATTTGTTAGCCATATACTCAACAAAAAAATAAAAATAATAATAATAAGAAACATCTCCAACATACAAAAGAGACTGCTCATTATGACCTCTCGCAACATAGCATTCAGACCCACCATCACCCGTTTCACAAGTTTCACATGTTGTGGAACCTGCAAGAGCCACAGGATTATACCAAATCTTAACTGCAGGTTATGCCGCACTGGGTATCTGCGCGCAAAATGCGCAAACCCGCAAAAAATTGGTTAATTTTTATCACTCCTAAACAATTCTAAAGGGTGGTCCAACGAAAACGCACGATGATAATTGTAAATAAAACAAAAAGTTTTCAGAGAATTATCTTAATATTTTTTATTATGATAGAAGGATCTATGACAATTATGTGTGAAACAAAATATCGGGCGAATGCTCGCCACGGCTTCGGTGGCA
Organism: Merodon equestris; assembly: GCA_958301585.1. Lineage (NCBI taxonomy): Eukaryota > Metazoa > Arthropoda > Insecta > Diptera > Syrphidae > Merodon > Merodon equestris. The sequence goes on along the minus strand of OY284416.1, from coordinate 38,426,572 downwards.
TAGCTCTATCCGATGGTCCATATTTTCAATGACTCTGAGACATAATTGAGGTTCAATGTCGTTAATGTGACGAATAATCTCATCCTTTAGCTCTTGAATTGTTCTTGGCTTATTGACGTACACTTTTTCTTTAAAATATCCCCAAAGAAAGAAGTCCAACGGTGTCAAATCACATGATCGTGGCGGCCAATTAACATCGCCACGACGTGAGATAACACGGCCATTGAATTTCGCGCGCAAAAGAGCCATTGTTTCGTTGGCTGTGTGGCAAGTGGCACCGTCCTGTTGGAAGCACATATCGTCCAGGTCCATATCCTCAATTTCTGGCCACAAGAAGTCCGTTATCATCTCGCGATAGCGAACACCATTCACGGTAACTGCTTGGCCGACCTCATTTTCGAAGAAGTGCGGCCCGATGACGCCGCTTGACGTTAAGGTGTGACTCACAGTTAACATCGTGCATTATGGTTGGACCACCCTTTATATTCTCTTAAAATAAAATGTTACTAAAAAAACCGAAGTTAAAATATTTATTTGTTAAACTGTTCCACTATTGCCCAATATTTTCTAAGGTCGTTTGATAGGTGTAGGAAGTGTAGTGTAGAAATAAATAACGATTTGGATACGAACTACATGTATTACCATAGCAATCGCTTTTTGTGCCTACCTTCAGAAGAAATTTAATTTCTAAAAGCGAAGAAACTGATAATAGAGGGAGAGCATACACTAATTTTGAAAAAGTATTTTGATTAGAGCTATGAAATCGAAAAATTTGTATTTAATTAATATTTCCGACAATGTTGATGTACAATATGTATATAGTATTGTACAACCAAACATTATGGCCGCCTCAATACGCAGTAGCTTTGATGATCAACAAATGGTGATGGGTTTGCCGAACTTCAATAAAAAACACCTAACTGGATGCCATGCATAAAAGGAAAGCAAACAGTGCTAACCCTCAAAACACAAAAAGTGGGGAAAAAAGCCCAATGATTTTTTAGGACTATGAGTTTGGAATCCATAGAAAATATATTTTATTTTGTAAGGTTGATACAAAAGAAGACCGGGTATTAACAAAACATTTTAAAACTATTAAGGATAGATGAAAAATTAAACCAATAAAATGTTGAACAATTCAATAGGAAAATTCTCTGTGGAACATTTTATTACTGAAATATTTCTGCATCTAAATTAGAAATTAAAATTGATGAATTAGTTTTAGCTAGTTACTCAGATGAATTCCTTCTGCGAGACAGGGGTTAGGATATACCCGCGGAGTGCCAGGCGTAAAAGGCGACTTAACTACACCAATACACCATAACAACATCAAACTGAAAGCAACATTAAAAATCGTTGATTGTCAAATATAGCTGGTCTTTCTCAAATCGCTGGGTTGGAACTATCCAGGGGGAGAGGATCCATGAAAATAAATGCACAAAAATCAAGGATAGGCTCGTGGAGCGCATGCTTAATATATTCAATATATTTGACAATTTCTCATCCTTCGACATGAAAATCGTACTCGGGGACTTCAACGCGGAAATAGGAAACGAAGCGATATATGTATATGCAACAATAGGAAAAGAAACTCTCCATGTCCCATTAAACGATAATGGTCCTAGGACTATAAGTTTCGCCAGTTAAAAAAATATTGTATGATCATAAAAACTACGACATTCCAACACAAAATAATATACAAAGCTACATGGATACCACCGGATGGAGTATCGCGCAACCAAATTGATAATTTTTTTGACAGATGGAAGACACCATACCAACATAGTAGATGTTCAAGCGAACAGATAAACGAACTGCGATTCAGAGCACTTCCTAAACATCACCAAAATGATGATAAAATCACCGAATCCAAATTCACAGAAGCGGAACACAGCAATGTATAAAAAAATTAAACATTTAAGGGAACCTCGTTTGCAGCATCAATATCAGGACAAAATTAATAACCGGTTCGCCCTACTAGATGGCTTAGAAACTAACGACGAAATAAGACAGGTAGAAACAATGGAGGCAGCGGAAAACAAACTAGGCTATTGCAAGACCTTGTTTCGACGAAGAATGCGAGAAAAAATAGAAGTCCATTATATTCAAAGCCTTTGAGCCCCGGAAAATACTTAAAAGATCATTCACATAAGGTATCAAATCCTAGAAAAGGAAGCCAGCCATCTCCTTCTGGATAAAAAACGACAGTGACAAGGGAAAAATTTTGATAAAATCCAGGAAACATGTGCGGCTAAAAAGATGAGAGCAATGTGTGCAAGGCTAAACATTATACAAAAATGATACCAGTCCATATCTGCTTTTATTTGAAACGATAATGCGGAGCTTGTTTCGGACAATAAAAGAATTGCAGCCCAAAGGAGGATATATTTCGAGAAACTGCTGAATGTACTCGTACTATATGGAAAGACAGCCGCAATGCAAGACGGTCTTAACACAACGCAACATTTACCGAGGAATATCTCTACTTCCAAGTTGTTACAAGGTGCTGCAAATATTCTCTTAAGCTTCATATACAAAAGGAAATAATCGGAGATTACCAGTGTGGCTTCAGAAGGAATCACTTGACGAGTGAACAGACTTTATCTATACGGCAGCTTTTAGAAAAAAAAATCGAACGTCCACGAAACGATACACCAACTATTTGTGGGCTTAAAAAAAAGGCATATGACTCTATAAGGCGGGGAGGCTGGGAGTCCCGAAAAAGTTGGTGAAACTGATACAAGTTTGCCAGGGAACCAAAGGACAAGTCAAAATAGAAGATGCCTTGTCACCACTTCTTTTTAATTTGGTGCTGTTATGCGGGATGAGATCTGACAATTTGGACCTGCTGGCAGATAGTGAAGAAGCAGTTAAAAGGAAGCCTAATAATGACAGGAAAGCAAGGAAGCTTAGAAGTAAATGAATCCATCCGACTTGGATGGATTCAAACCTCAACTGACTGTACTCGATAACCACTTTGAAAAAGTGGACGAATTGAAATATCTGGGTTAGGTTAGGTTAAAGAAGCGGAGTGTGATGGTTGAGCATCACTTCCACTCGGAGGCCAAAGGGCCCATTGTGATTCCCTTCATTTATGCAGTACACATATAATTAACCTGTCCGATCACGTGGTGGCTGAAACCGCCCCGTGCTCTTTATGAATTTTAGAATATTCGATATATCTGCACTTGCAACGTCCGCAATCTCTGTAAATAATAATCTGTGGCTCAGTGAAGCTAGGCGCCGATTCTGGAGAGCTGAGCAGTGGCAAAGCAAATGTTGGATCGTCTCGGTTTCTTCCTCGTCGCCGCAGCTCCAGCAAAGATCGCTGGATCCTGAGTTCCATTTCCTGGCCATGATGATTTTGTCGTGTGGCTGTCGTTTCTTGTAAGCCAAGTCGAGTTGGCTTCTACTATGATTGTGTCATTTATGATTAGGTATAATGCACTAATCGGTGGTTGCAATGACGTGTCCGCTTCGCTGATGTCCATTTCAGACCCTTGCCTAGCCAATTCGTCCGCTCTTTCGTTCCTTGCGATTGAGCTGTGACCCGGGACCCAGCAGAGTTTGAAGTCTGATGGACTTCAGTGAGTCGCGACATTTCATGACAGCCTTTGATCTTGTTGTACAGGATAATATTGACTTCAGGGCAGCCTGGCTGTCTACGAAGATAATGATATCCGATGGTGGGATATCAGTTACTTGTAAATGTTTGGCTGCTTTCTCTATTGCTAGGACTTCTGCTTGTAAGGCGCTGCACAAATCAGGGAGTCTAGATGATTCCTGTTTGTGCAGGGTATCAGAGTATAACCCTGCCCCAGTGCCTGTGTCCATCTTCGATCCGTCGGTGAAGGGGGTAATCTAGTGGTCGTTGACCACGGTGTTTGATAGCCACTCGGCTCTGTCGGAAAAAAGGATTGGTATTCTGAGAGAGAAGTCATTGTGGGGGGAAATACAGTCGGTCGTAGCTACAAGGCTACTACAACCATGTTTCTTTCCCAAGTGATCTATTATTCTGAGTATAGCCGCGTGTCCATATTTGGCTTGTTCCCACAAAGAGGACTCCCTTAGTCTGAGAGCGCTTTTTGCAGCGCAGCCTTTTATGAATAGATCCAGAGGAAGGAGATGAAGTATCATGTCCAACTACTTGCGGTGTGCTTCTCATAGCTCCCGTTGTTCAAACGGCGGCTGACCTTTGTACTTTGTTGAGAATTCTCATATAGCTTTTCGTGCTGCTAGCAGTCTACCAGACTAGGGCCCTATAGGTTATAATGGGCCTGATGATTGCTGTGTACATCCAATGAATGATGTACAGTTGCAAGCTCCACCTTTTACATGCATAAAAAGCATTCAATCCTTTTTTCATCCTGTGCTCCAAGTTCCTTTTCCAGGAAAGTTTGGAGTCAATTATGATGCCTAGATACTTGATTTCCGCTTTGAGTTTGAGTGGAGTACCCTCTAACTTTGGAGGAGCAAATATCGGGATTTTCCTTTTCCTGGTGAACAAAACCAGCTCGGTTTTCTGGGGGTTTATTTTCATGCCGTTCTGCCTTGCCCACGAGGAGAGTTCCTTCAACGTAGATTCCATTAGTTCGCTGATAGTTGGTAGGAATTCACCTTTTATCAAGATAACTAGGTTGCCCGCATATGCTATGGTCTTTGTGCCTTTCGACAAGAAGATTTTAAGGATTTTGTCAACTGTAAGAAGCCACAGTAGGGGTGAGAGAACTCCCCCCTGTAGTGTGCCTCTACTTGTCACTTTCCTTATAGAGCTGTGTCCAATGTCTGCATTGATAATTCTGTTATTTAACATATTTCCAATCCAAATTACAATGGATTTGTCTACTTTTATGTCCTCAAGAGCTGTTATTATGGCCTCTGTGTTTACATACAAGGCCCCCTCTATATCGAGGAAGACTGCCATTGTAAATTCTTTTATATTCAAAGAGCTCTTAATTTCACAAATAACACTATGCAGAGCACTTTCCACTGTTCTGCCTTTAAGGTAGGCGTGTTGAGTGTTGCATAAGTTGTGTGAGTTGATAAATCCTCTAACGTATAGGTCAAGGAGTCTTTCCAAGGTTTTTAATAGAAAGGACGGGAGACTTATTGGCCTTTAGTCCTTTGCGGCGGTATGGATTGGCTTACCTGTCTGAGGTATGAAAACTACCTTTATCTCTTTCCACTGTGTTGGAATGCACCCCGCGCGCAAGCAATTGGAAAAAATCCTTACGAGGTGGGGTACAGTGTGGGTCTGTGCTTTTTGAAGCATCGCTGGCAAAATATCATCTGGCCCCGGGGATTTAAAAGGTTTGAACGAATTTATTGCCCGTGATACTTTATCGTTTGTAATAAATTCATTTATTACTTCGTCAATTGTGTGAACCGTGGTAACCGTCATCCCGAAGGGGACTGTCAGCAGTCAGTCAGCATTTTTGACTTTAATGACGAGGTTTAAGGATGAATCCCTGGACGCAGGGATCCTTGAATAGGATCTTTCTGAGCTTTGCGGCTTCGTTGAGATCCTCTATTGATTCGCAGAACTCCCGCCAGGATTTAGACTTTGCTGCTCTTGTTTTGCTTTCGTATTCATTGAAGCTGGACTTGTAGTTATTCCAGTCTTCGGTTCTTTTTGTGATCTTTGCTCTATTGAATATAGTTCGGGTCCTGGTCCTGAGTTGCTTTAGCCCTGTGGTCCACCAGATTGCTCTGGTTTTCTTGCGAGCACGTTGCAAAGGACAGGATTTGTTGAAAGCCTCTTTCTGAATTCTCACAAGATTTTCGACTGAATTCTCAATGTAAGTTGGATCGGGGTTAGTGATGGCTTGTGGTGATACGACCCTGTTGGCAAAAGGTTTGAGAAAAGATTCCAGTCTGTCTTATGAGAGTTTCTGTAAGGTTTTGGTTTTTCTTTATTGACATTGTGGACACTCTCCAATTCGCTACTCGGATAGAGTTAGGGGTAACCATAATAGGCAGAAGCAAGCAGAAGCTTATGTCAGATCCGACCGAAATTCTCCCACAATGAACAGATGCAAGCAGAAGCAAGCAGAAGTACTGTCAAATTGTTTTCATTCGATTTGTTTATTTTCGGTGTGGCTTTGGTTTTTTCTTTTTATTGAAATAAAAGTCATCTGCTTTATCATAAAGACACTTATTGTCCTGCACAAGTGAAATCAACTTGTTAACAAGCTCGTATTCCATATTTATTTTATCTTTTTTCTCTTTCGTAACCTCAAATGTCACTTGTCAAAAATTCTGTCCGGAATGTCTTCTTTCCAGAAGACCTTCCGTCTGCTCGCATCAGTTAACGAACATTTAACGAAACGTCACATCTGCCCATTGTGGGCATATCATATGGTTTGCATGTAAGAAGACATTCCCCTCTGCTTGCTTTTGCTTGCTCCTGCCTATTATGGTTAGGCCTTAAGACTGGAAGGAAGGAAGGCTATTGAGAAGACGGAATTTTAGGCATGGAGCCCTGAGGTTGAAATCGAACTTAATATTCAATAACAACAACAGCCAGCATACGGAAAATGGGTTCTTCGGAGTCGTATGAGGTGCGGGGGGTGGATAAATAGAAGAGACGAGGATTGCGAGTGTTACGAGGGTAAGTGTTAAGAGATATGGACGTTTAAGGCGTGCCGTAGTCAATGGAACCTGTAAGAAATCTATTAATGAAGATGATGTCAGATACTCTTCTTCTTTCTTCCAAAGTACTCACATTTTTGAAGGTTAAGATGGTCTTAATAGGGTGATAAGAACAAAGGATCGTTCCAGGGCACACCGCGAAGAGCGAAATGGAGGAACCGACGCTGGATGCTTTCGATTCTAGATATGTGGGTTTGTTGATAAGGGGACCACACTTGAGATGCGTCTTCAGCGATGAAGCTCATTTTTTACTTGAAAGCTTTATCAATAAACAAAATATGCGTTTTAGACGACAATAAATCCACATGTGCTTCGACATACTCCATAATGTCGACAAAAAAGCGACCGTGTTAGGTATTCAAGTGGATTGAACCGCATTTTTCGTCGATGGAAAAGTTTGCCATGTCATGCTCTATTGAGTTTGTTATCGTGCCCTCTTGGAACACCTATTTGTGGCCAAAATTTGATGGACAATGTCGAATGTAAAATCGCCAACTTTCCAGCCAGTATTCCTAGAAAAGTGGTCGAAAATTGGCTCCAAAGAATCAGTCGCTGTAAGCATACACGAGGTGGTCATATGAACGAGATGGAATGCCAAACATGAATGGACGTAAAAAGGCAAACAAGATTAAAGTATTGATAGTTGGAGAGCAAGTTCAAAAGGATACTTAAAAAAATTAGTCTCGAACACATGGAAAGCATGGCAAAGCGTCGCTCGTTCTGCGGAAAAGGTTTTACAACTTGATCAGCTGAATGTGTCATTCTTCATTTGGTCTCATAAAGGTATCTTTACGGTTAAATAGTGTCATTATTGTCAGTGAGATTCCTACTACTATTTTTTTTTCCATAATCACTATTTGCTTGTCCTGTATTTGTTACTCTATTTCCCTTCCTTTCTGTCATTAGGGACATTCAATTACCTTAAAGTTGTTATTCTTCTCGTATTTTTTAAAAGTCGTGCTTCCTTTATGCTTCATGCTTTCGAGTGAGATTTTTTTACTTAGTGCCAACGATGCATTTAACGGCGCGGGTTGGTGACACCCGCTGTGCTTTTAGTTTTTATGCGACTTGTGCAATTATTTTCCAACTGGCCTAACATTCAGTCGAGGGTGCTGGCTCGCTTGGTTTTGTCCTCGATTTTAGTTAGGTTATCTTTCTTTGCAGCTCCACAGCTAGTCGTACTCGCCAGAGAGTTTGTAAACAACGAGGAACTTTGTTTCGTCTCTCTACTGTTTTCTTTGGTTCTGTTTTTTCCATTATTTTTTTTCCGTCTGCAACAAACCTCATACCCTCGACTTGTACACAAAAAGCCACACTCGAAGATACGAGTATGAACGATCAGGGGTAGCACGGCGCCGCGCGGCGTACATCGAAAACAGGTTGGCTTTCATTTGTGGTTGCTACTGAAAGCTACACAGAGTTGCTTAAAGCAAAATAGAAATATTAAATAAAAAAACCGAAAACAAACAAGTTTGAAAGGAGACAAAAAACGGACGAATCAGAGCAATGAGAGGAAGGATACTGTGAGGAAAATACCTAAACGGCACGTACAGTTCACCATTAGGATCGTGCTGTTGCTATTTCCACAATAGAACCAAATTGATTATAAGAACCCGCACTTGCTCTGGGTAGATGAGGCGGTTGCATCTCCTATCGGATGGAATTGAAAAACTTCTCTGTAATAACTTTTTCCACTGCTCGAGTGGAGGGTCTTGATTAGGTAAACTCGAGACCTTAATGCACCTGTCTGTCTAGTTTAGATACACAATCGACTAATCCATTCGAAAGAGCATATTGTTTTCTATTCCTTTGACACGACGAAGACATGAGATAATGAGATGACAATGGCAAGCAAGGATGCGTCTGTTCTACGCTTATCAAAAGACATTCTTGTGTTTCCAATGAGTGTCTTCATTAAAACTAATTTACATTTCATTGCATAATCATATTACACAGTCACAGGTGTTCGCGCTCTTGTCGAAATACACTTTCCAACATGTTACTTCTATTCCGTTTGTGCTGATTGTGTACGGCGTACAATTGAATTGGTGCTCGACGACCTGGCACGATACTGGTACTGATGCGCTAATACCTTCGATCCCGGGGATATCCTGCAGCATACTGTGCAGCGAAATATAATACAAAGAGACCAATAAAATTGCAAATTCAAATTGAAGCAACGACAATAGGGGCTTCTGCTGCATTACAGACTGCAATGACACTAATAGATACACAGAATCGGCGAACACGAGTACCTAGTACTCGTTCACTGATGAAAGAAAAAGTACCGTAGACGGCCCAGATAGCGGAGGAGTATCTGGAACGAAAACAACCGACCGAACAATGAAAGAATAACAAAAACAAGTATAAAACGAGGATTGGATGGGCGGGGAGGAATTACAACCGAAATTGGAATGCAAGTGAAATGTAAGTTATAATGGCATACCGGAGCCGATGTACAGCATTCTACTCTCTTAGATAGTCAGCATCTTCTCTGGATACAAAATGCACAAAACAGTACGCTCACTATGAATGGGATAGGAAATGCAGTTCGTGCGTTAGTGCTGCGCAGCGGATAACATAATCGAATCAAATGCAGACCTCAAGAGGAGATTAGACAAAAGGGAATTAACAAGCCTGGTACGGGGGAGCGATAAGCAAACGGCAAATGTTTGCTATTCCTTTGACTGGTTACTTTGCGATTTTGTGAGCAGTCAGCTGCTTCTAGTTTCCTTTTGAACAACTACCCTTCCGTTATTTGTGTCGTATACACATGCGCTGCATTTCTCATGCATTTGACTTTATACCACGATCCGGACACCGTGTTATCATAGTTCAGCATCCATCTACATCTCATGACATCGTCCTCCACTGCACCGACCGAAACCTGAACCCGCGTCTCAGTGTCTGTCAACGCACAATTTGCTCTAATTTTAGTATATTGTCTTAACATAAGTACCTATTGAAGGTTTCACCCGTGGGGTTCCTACGTTGGACACCTGCAAAAAGCTTTCGAACAATACTGTGCTGAGAAAGAAGGAGAGGGAAGTTACGACTTGAAATTTTCTGACAACAGGACCTCAAAAATCCAAAAAATATTTTGACCGAAAGGGTTTCAGTTTAGTTTAGTTTATTCATCTACCGAGCTTAACTCTAACAGATTTCAGATACAAATAGCTCAAAAAAAAAAAAAAAAAAATTGTATATAAATGATTAATAATAATAATACATAATACTAAATTACAGGATACATAAATTCAGAAGGGTTTAAAATTAAGTATATTTATTTACAGATAATTCATTACAGATAATTTAAATTTCGATCTATCATCACACAAGTCTATATCAGAACAAAGAGAATTAAAAAGATTAATACATTTTGTTAAAGGTTCATTGAGACCATAGTTGTAAGGATGCACCTTGTTGAATAACAAATTTCTTGTTCGAAGTATTCTTTCTGGAGCATATAATTTCAAATTTTGAAGTATATCAGGACATATAATTCTGTACGAAAAGACATCATGAATAAACAGTATATATTGAACATTGCGCCTTCTTTTTAAGGTATCTAGACCAATTAGAGCACATCTTGTATGATAAGGTGGCATTGCATCAAGATTCCATCTCATTTGTTTTATTACAAATCTCGTAAAGGACTTTTGCATCCTCTCAAGTCGTATTATAGAGTTTACATATTTTGGACACCAGACAATAGAACAATATTCAAGGAAAGGACGTACGAGTGACATATAAACAGACTTCAAGGCATACGGATTCGAGAGATCAACACATGTTCGCTTTAGAAATCCAAGCATCGAGTTAGCTTTAGCAACTACATAATCAATGTGGAACGAAAAAGTAAGTTTCGTGTCGAAAATAACACCAAGATCTTTAACTTCGGTTTGTCGTGTAAGACTGGTATAACAAATAGTATAGTCATAAATAACAGGTATTAATATATGAAAAACAGAGAAAGAGTGGCATTTGCTTATATTTAGGACAAGTCGATTACTCTCACACCAGTTAGCTACTGTGTTTAAATCATGTTGAAGATTCTCACAATCACGAATGGATTTAACACGTAAAAATATTTTAAGGTCATCAGCATACATCAGGCAATTTGCATTATTAAGCAAAGATGGAATTTCATTAATATAAATGATAAAGAGTAAAGGCCCTAGGTGACTGCCTTGTGGGACACCAGACAAGACTTCGATAGTTCGAGACTGGCAATACCCAATTTTTACAAATTGCTTCCTGTTTGATATATAACTAGAGATCCATTTAAGTAAATTGGAATGAATTCCAAATGAATACAATTTGTCTATGAGGATACTATGACAAATTGTATCGAAGGCTTTCTTGAAATCTGTAAAAATTACATCAACTTGATATCCTGATTCCACTGAATCAATAAGATATTTAGTGAATATAGTCAAGTTGGTTAATGTAGATCTACCAGAAACAAATCCATGTTGTTTTAAAGATATATGTTCTTTAAACGCAAAATACAACTTTTTTGTAATAATCGACTCAAACAATTTCGGAACAGCTGAAATCTTACAAATGGCTCGATAATTTTCTACATTATGTCGGGATCCAGATTTAAAAATAGGAGTAATAAATGAGCATTTCCATTCATCTAAAAATGTCCCCGAGGATAAAGATGTGTTAAAAATGAATTTCAATGGTAAGGACAGCGATAAGTTGCATTGCTTAATAAAATCAAATGGAATTTGATCAGGTCCAGCACTTTGGCCGGTGTTCATAGATGATATGCCTTCCAGAATATCATCAATTGAAATGTACAATGAACCTAAATACGTATTACAATCAAGTATATTATTGTTAAAACATGGACTAACATTCGAATAATCAACATACACTGACTCAAAGAACTTAGCGAAAAGTTCACAAGTGGAATCAATACTATGGGACACAATCCCTTTGAATTCCATATTTTGAATGATACCATTTATCTTTCTTTTGCCATTAAGAAATGTCCAAAAGGCTTTCGGATTTTTTGAAATCTGTGACTCAATGTTTATAACATACTGTTTATATAAAAACTTGTTCAAAAATTCATATTCTCTGCGTAGTTGACAGAAACGTTTTTTATCTAATTCAGATCCAGACTTTTTAAATAATTTGAATGCTTTGTTTTTAGCATTCTTCAAATTATTTAATCTTAAATTATGCCATGGTAATTTAAACGATCGGATGTTTCTTTTAAGAGGAACGAATTGAGAGCATCCAGTATTTATTATACTTAAAAATGTATTATAGACTTCTTTAAGTTGCAAACCAGAAAGAATATTCAACCAATCAACCGAGGAAAAATAATTATTTAGAGCATCATAATTCGCCTTAGAAAAATTGTAAATCTTTTTATACGAATAATTATTTGAATTTGACGTTACTGATGAAACAAGACTGCATTTTAGTTCTAGACATAAAGCAATATGATGAATTGAATTCTCTAATATAGGGCATAAAACTTCTCTTACAGTACAATACTCATATAGTTCATTATTTACAAACACTAGATCAAGTATTCTATGCAACGAGTTATGACAACAGTTTTTTTGAGACATATTAACAGTAAACATGGAATCAATAAATGTAAACTCACAGTCTGTTCTCATATTATAGGGGATTAAACATTTATCATCGGTTGAATATGACCATTTAACATCACCTAAATTAAAATCGCCTACGACAATAACATGTTGATGGTCGATCAGCTGATCAGCGATAAATTCGATATTTCCAAGATGACGTTCATACACACATAACGGGCTCCTTGGAGGTATGTAACTAGTAACGAAGAATACTTCCTTTCGCACGGCTGCACTCCCACCAAAATCAACGGCGACACAAACGGGTTTCCGATAATACTGGTGGAAATCCAGTCACAGAACTAACCATTTCACAAAAGCAACATTATAAAACGGACAAATGAGTTTTAGTATGCAATTGGTCTACCCAAACTAGCAACTCCATATTTGGATCCCTTGAAGATTAGAACTTAGTGTTCTTACGGCAGTTCCAACTGAATCAGTTGGAACCATCTTGTTGGAACCACATATCACTGATGTCAAGTATATCCAATTTTGCCCAAAAACATTTTTTTCAACATGGCAGTATTTTTATCGACGAAAAAAGAGGTTCCACCTACACCTCCTACATATTGAAGTTCATCACGATAAAAATGCAGGTCTTAGCTGATATTTTGACACTGACAGATTATAAAATGAGTTTAAGGACGAGGTTACATTAAAGACAAAATTGTTATGTTGTTATTGAAAAACCCTGGAGAGTCTACCCGTGTTACGTTAATTTTTGAACAAACTTCCATATGTTGGCAGTGGAGGCCTTAAGGAATAGTATAAGGCGTCTGTTACTTACTTAGATAGTGCAACCGTTTGTGATAAACTTGGGCCTGAATTAATAATCCCCTTCAGCCAGCATGGTCCTTAATCAGTTGCTTCCAATGCCACATGCCCAGTAGGTTGAAGTCACTTTTTACATCATTCATTAAAGTCGTTCTCTGTACTACGGCGTCTTTTGGGGCAAACTGCCAAGACTCTGCGGGTCGTGGCGGAGGTATTTATTGGCTCCATATGGCCCAGCTATGTTAGAGGTACGGTACAGTTTTTATTTTTTCTCTTCTCATTCACTTTTTATTAACACAAAAGGCATTTTTGTTAATGCACAAGACTCTACGCCATAGAGAAGGACCGAGAAGATCAAAGTTTTGTAAAGGGTTACCATTCTGCGGCGTTGTTGCTTGTCACAAGCGATCAAAGGTAAGCAAAATTCAACGACGCCTTTTTCGTGGTCGAGGATGGTGGCGACAGTAGGGGCTGTCTTCCAGGAAGTGAAGAACGTGAATTATAGTATTCGCCCGAACCACGACCTGGAGAACAGGGCCCTGCTTCATCACCCCTACATTAGAAATTATATCGATCACTGGCGATCAGAGAACTTTGGTTTTACCAGGTTCAGTGACGATTTCATGGCTAATAATGCCGTCACCAATGAAGTGGCGAACACCCTGTTCATTTCGACGGGGGATCTCCAGATGATCTTCGAGCCGCTGAAGAGAAAAAAATCCGCGGGAATCGACGGAATATCTAATGTTGTACTCCGACATCTCACAGCGGTGGTGCAACCAATCCCCAAGAGGGTTAAACCCATCAAATCTCCGCTCGATGTCTCCTTCCAAGTGTTAAAAAGATCTTCGAGAAGGTGGTCATTTGAACACTGTCTAAAGGGGTTGAGGACAATTCATGCATAACACTATTCATGCCGTGTCGAAATTCGAAATGGAACCAAGAACCAATGCGCGGGTGCCCGTCTGATTGACTTGAAAAAAGCTTTCGACACCGTATGGTTAGAAGGTCTGTAGCTCAGTCATGATTTTTGACATGTTAACAGGTAGAAAGTTCGTTCTGAAAATTTTCAACGTGACTTCTACCCAAACATTTGTTGTTAACAACGGACTGCAACAGGGTATGGTGAACTCGTCGATTATTTTTAACATTTACCTCAGTGATTTGATAATTTCTCTTCACCTGAATGGTGAGTGTACGTCAATGATTTAATCGCGTACAAATCAGGTCCAATGATCGACGTCATTTTCATTCTTTTGCAGCATGACTTCGAAAAAATTCAGATGAAAATCAACTTCCAGAAATCGGAAACTATTTTGTTCAGAATGTCTTTGTCTAGGGCCTCTCGAGATACTAGAAAAAATTGGCGCAGGTTCTCAATTCTTGGACAGGATGGACGTCCACTGGTGAAACAAAGTGTAGTGAGATAATAATTTAAATCACGAGAGAGTGTGTCTTGAGTTTGTCCCGCCAGAAGCATTCCTCTACCTAGATAGATGTGTGCTGATCCAGGATAAATTGGCGGTACCTAATCTTCCACGTGGCCCGTATGTCCGTGAGGCAGCGACTCCTGTACAAACGTGATGTTCCGTTTCGTGAGCCCGAGCGCCTCAGGTTTAGTAAATCAGGGTCGCACCAAGATCGAGGAGACATCGTCCGACAGCATCAATGTTTTTGGTGGCTGGAGCGGACTGGGTCAGTGGTTAACTTTAATATGTCAGCTTCTTTAAGGCAAAGCTTGCAGGCTTACTTAGACTAGGGTCACAGGTAGGTTTAGTTTTGTTTTAATTTAAAAATTAAAAATTAAGAAAAAAATAAAAAATTAAAAAACATTAACGAAAACAAAAAAAGGCAGTTAAAGTAGGGTTAAGTTATTCTTAGTTATAAGTTATTTTGTAAAAAAAAATTATCTGATGCTAAATTTTTTTAAATATCACTTCTTTTGCCTAAGTTATTTATTTATTTTAATTATAATAAGTAAATCGTAAGGCCGAAAGGCGTAGTCTTAATGTGTTCTATTTGCTTAAGAGTGTCCGTATAGGGCCAGTAAAGTATTTCATGTTAGTTGTTACTGAAGCTAGTTTTAAGCACTTTTGTCTTGGGTAAATGTGTTCTAAAAATATAAAAGCAAACGTGAACTAAAAAAATTAAATAAAATATACAAAATCCTGGACTTTTCCAGAGATACAGCTGCCAAAGGTGACGTTCTGACCACGTGGGTATTACTCGTCAGTCTCCGATGATAGCAAGTATATATTTATTTGACTTCGTCCTCCAGCAGCTCCTTTTTTAAATATTCCCGGATGCTTTATTGTTTCGTTTCTTCAATCACATTAATATCATTTGCTATGTGAGAAATTGTGCAGACCTGAAATAGATCACAATTTTGTATGTCCTGCATGATTCTTTAAAGATGATATTGGAGACATCAACAATACTGGCAACAATACTGGCCTTATCAGTCGCTGTATCAATTCGTATAACCCTTTAGCATTCCTCCTTTCATGCATTAAGAACTCTGTACAATTGTCGTTACAGAAAGAAGATTGGCTCCAAGGTTTCACCCAACGCACCAACGAATCATTTAACCCATCACTCCATTGTATATCACCTAGAATATTATTTAATTATGTATAAGCACAAAGATTCGTCTAATTCACCTTTTCGTAAACCGTGTGGCAGGTCCCATTGTATAGAAATATTATTTAAAATCGCCGTACTAGTCGAAACCTTTTGCAATTTGCAAACCGTAATCTCTGGCCAGCATAGCCATCTTAAGCTCGGTATTGTCAAAGGATACATGAATGGCCTGAATAGTCCCGAACGTCACCCTCTGCTCGATACCATACCATAAAAGGTTGCTAGAGAACGAGCTAAGATGAACTCCCTTAACTTGTCGTTTTAAATGTGTTAAGCTTCAAAGACCAAAGGCACCATGTCAGTCATTAAAACCAGTAGTTACCTATAGTACATGCTCGATCATTAACTTGGGACGTGCGGATTCAAAGACCATATGATCTCCATCAACAAATTTACTTTACTACTTACTATTGCAAGATATGTTGCGGTCGTTATAGGATACTGATCTATTAGCATGGCCGATGAGAACTTGCCTTAAGGGTCACTTCGGCAATAGTAATGATTCCTAGGTGCCGACGATACACAGCAGGAATGCCCTGCTCTTTCGGGATATATTAATAACTGATGCAACCATTATTCAGTGACGGTTAAATGAATTCAGTTCCACCCATCTTTCACCAACATTCACTGCTGCGTTTCTTTTTAGATTTCCAGGTTAGTCTGAAAACTGCACAACAGCGCTAATTAGATTTTCTATGAAGTCTACTCAATATACTGTAACTGGTGTCGTAACGAGCATTCCAAAAGAGGATTCCACAGATATTATATTTATCCGCATTTCGTATGTTATTGAACATGTATCTTGAGCAAATAATTCCGAGAAACCAAACTGACACTTTAATTAACAGTGTTGCAGTGCAACATTATTTTGCATAATAATTTGTCAAACGCAAATGCCGACGGCAAATATGCATTCGGGCTGAATGCCGACGGCAAATATGCATTCGGGCTGAAATTCGGGAGACCATGATTAAACACCGAAATCACAGGTCTCAGTACGAGAAGCGCCCACATCAATTCTTAATGCAAAAAAAATGCGATGTTTTTGGTTTTGCTGGCTCCTCCCACTTACGCATGCACGCATGTGTGCGTGTGTGTAGCAAACTAGCCATGCCAGGCCTAGACGAAATCGCCGTGCGGGGAGAAGAGGGAATTACTCCAAGATCAATGACCTTTCCCAACAAAAAAACGGTCGTCATCAGCTGATCCGACGGGAATCTCCTGCAGAGACCAGATTACATAAAGAAGCGAGTGTACTATGGCGAGTGTACATATACATCAAGATTGTTTCTTGTCGAGCACTTCTTGTACAGAATTGAGATCGAAAGGATCCAAATAAATCTTTATACTTTTAAACATTTATCTTTGTTTTATACTTTTGCTAATAGTCAATGTGAATACCGCGTCCGGAGTAATTTGATTATTCATTTCCATATTTTTTTTGTATAATCGCTAGTGTCCGCGCGACACATTATGGTCCTTCGAGCCGGATCGGTGTAACAAAAATCTAAAAACAGTGTGAAATCTCACTAAAACCTCTATTTCAAAGTGAACACAGAGTGAACATTAATCAGAGATACTGTATTAATTGCAAAAACGTGTTGTATACAGTCGTGGGACAATTTAAAGCTAGATCGCAAATTCAGTGGGAAACGAAGTGAAGATCTGTTCTTAAGCTGTTGGTCGACGAAGTGTTCCTGGTTCGAGTTTTCTTCGAAGGCAAACGTTCCTGGTTCGAATTTCTTCTGGAGCAACGCGTTACATCAGGTGTGTGGCTCTTTTATAATATCAATTTTATAACGTTTAAATAAATATCAAAATATATTATAAATATATTATACTGAGTTTGTGAGTATAAAATGAGTAAGACGAAGTTAGATAATTTAATAGAGACGGTGCAAACCATTGAGTTAGAGTTGTGCGATGACTATAGGGCTTATTTGGCATTGGAGGGGTCGAGTAAATCCGTATATATGTATGAAGCGCGCTTAAGTAATTTGGAGAAATCTTTTGAAGAAGCTAGAGGACTACATCAAAAGATTGTAGCAGCTCCGAACGAAGAGACAAGGCGCAAATATATGGAAGCCTCGACGTTTCACAAATTAAAGGAATTGTACTACACGTACTCGTCCATGCTAAAAGAACAGTTAGCTAGCGTCGAAAATCAAACTCAGGGAAGTTTAAATAATTCAATAACACCATCCAAATCTCCGGAAGTTGAATTAAAATTACCGGCAATTAAAATTCCAACTTTCTCGGGCTCATACCAATTATGGCCTGAATTTAGAAGTTTATTTGAAAGTCTCGTTGTGAAAAATTCGTCGATATCTGATGCTCAGAAGCTTCATTATTTGAAATCCAATCTAAGCGGTGAAGCCGAAAGAATCCTTCGCAATACAGCAATCACCGATGGCAATTTTGAGTCTGCATGGGCTACGCTCATGAAGAGATACCAGAATCTGAGGTTCCTAAAGGATAATTATTTTAGATTACTTTTCGACCAATCCGTTCTCTCCCAAGAATCATCCTACGATATAAAACTGCTTATAGATACCACAAACGAGGCAAGGCGTTCGCTAGAAAATCTAGGAGTGCCTGTCAGGTCTTGGGAAGACGTCTTAATTTATCACACCGTGCAGAAACTACCGCATACAACCAGAGGTCAGTGGGAAGCACACATATCATCTTATATCGACTATCCCACATACAGTGTTCTTGAGGATTTCTTGTTCACGAAGGCAAGAACTTTGGAGATTATGGAATCTTCCTCGTCTTCGTCACAAATAAGATCCAAGAAACACACATCCGGCGTAGTTCGATCACATCTTTCACATACTATGTCTAAATGTGCGATGTGTAAAGAACCGCATTCCATCAGGAAATGCTTCAAATTTAAGGCACTGAATCCTAAAAGAAGACAAGAAATTGTCAAGAAAAATCGTCTTTGTTTCAACTGTCTTTCGGATTCACACATCACAGATCATTGCACAAGTACATTTACGTGTGCTACGTGCAAGCTAAAACATCATTCGTTGCTGCATTTAAGTGAGCCAATCAACGAAGCGCATGTTCATGAATCACGCTCAACAGTGGCTAGCCAGCCATCACATCATTTCAGCTCCTCTTCCACCCATCGTGAAAAATCCCAAGATCCACTATCCTCTATCAGGACTGCTTCAGCACACAACACTTGCATAGCAGAAAACCAGACAACACGTACGGTTCTTCTTGCTACTGCGCTAGTCAAGGTTTATTCAACCACTGGCCAACCGTTGGTGCTGCGGGCGCTACTGGATCCGGGGTCGGAGGCCTCATTCATTTCTGAGTTTGCCGCACAATCGCTAAAACTTAGAAGGGAACGAAGCCACGTAAATATCATAGGCGTAGGAGGAGGCAGCACAAGTATAGCTAAGCATGCAGTGTCTCTCACCATTTTCTCAAATATCAACGAGAAGTTCAACGTTCAGGTGAAGGCCATGGTTCTACCCAAGCTTACAGCTGCACTTCCAACAAGTAGCATATCCTGCATCAAGTGGGATCATCTACAAAGGATTCAACTTGCGGATCCAACATTTTACAAGCCAAGCAAGATCGATATATTGCTCGGAAGCGATATATATTCGGCAGTAATTCTTGATGGTATCATCAAAGGTACTCCAGGTACTCCCATGGCTCAGCGCACGGAACTGGGCTGGGTCATTTCAGGTAGCGTTTACTCTAACACTTCACCAACCCTAACCTCCCTACATATAACAACGGAGGTTCAGGAGCTTGAAAGTATATTGCACAAATTCTGGGAATTAGAAGAAGTGTCAAAAGGAAAAATGCTATCACCAGAAGAGGAACAATGTGAGACTCATTTCTGCCGAACTCATCAGCGATTGATGGACGGCAGATACGTGGTCCAAATTCCCTTCAAAGAAGGTATTCCTCCAGTATTAGGTCTCTCCTACAAATCAGCCCTTGTACGATTTTTGCAGCTGGAGAAAAAATTCTATTCAAATTCAGTATTCTACACTGAATACAAAAGGGTTTTTGAGGAATACATTGCACTAGGACATATGACGGAAGTGGATCCCAGATCACTTGCATGCAAGCACTACTTCATGCCTCACCACGCTGTGATAAAGGAAGCGAGTTCCTCAACGAAACTACGAATTGTCTTCGATGCTTCGTGCAAGACTTCCGACGGCACGTCCCTGAATGATCATCAACTAATTGGTCCAAGGTTACAAAATGACATCGTGGATCATATTCTCCGGTTTCGAAAATACAAAATTGGTTTTGTGGCAGATATCAGCAAAATGTACCGTCAAATCTGGGTTTCAGCGGACGATTCGATGTATCAACTTGTTCTGTGGAGAGATGGTAAGGACGACAAAATTAAAACATACCGTCTTAATACAGTAACTTTTGGTACTGCCTCGGCGCCCTATTTGGCAGTTCGTACTCTGCAAAAGCTTGCTGCTGATGAACGAGATGATTTCCCGATGGCATCAAGCATTGCAACAAACAATTTTTATGTTGACGATGTAATTCATGGGGCAGATTCCACAGAGGAAGCTATGGAAATGCAACGCCAACTCACAACTATGCTGAGACGCGGAGGGTTTCCACTAAGAAAGTGGGCTAGCAACAACGAGAAGCTTATAGCTGCAGTTCCGGAAGAGGATAGAGAAGTACGGCTCCCTCTCTCATTCGACGAAGGCAATACAATCAAGACATTGGGTATTCAATGGCATCCTGGAAGGGACATTTTCAAGTTCAAGATGGTGCTCAAAGATTCTCCGACAACTACCAAACGATCTATCCTATCCGACATTGCTCGGTTATATGACCCCATGGGATGGATTTCTCCTTGCGTCATTGTTGGTAAGATTCTAATGCAGGAAATCTGGAAGGAGAAGCAAACATGGGACAGCGAGTTACCATCAGCGATCATTGGTAAGTGGCAGACTCTAAAAATGGAATTAAAACATCTCGTCGACATTGAAATTCCACGCTGGATTAACATCACCAGCAAATCGCCGGTAGAAATCCATGGATTTTGTGATGCCTCCGAGAAAGCATATGCTGCAGTAGTATATGTGCGATCAATGCAGCAAGATACATCTCATTCACATCTCCTTCTTGCGAAAACAAGGGTTGCTCCGCTAAAAAATCAATCGCTAGCACGGTTAGAGCTTTGTGGAGCTGTATTGCTAGCCCATTTATTAGAACACGTTACGGAAATCATGCAGTTCAATGATGCAAAGGTGTTTGCATGGAGTGATTCGAAAATCACGCTTGCGTGGATCAACTCGCCGTCTTACACTAGAACAACATTCGTTGCAAATAGAATAGCGGAAATTCAGCGGTTAACAAATTCCAGGCAATGGAACTATGTCCCATCTAAGAGTAATCCAGCAGACTTGGCATCTAGGGGATTATCTCCAAGAGAGCTTTCAAATAACTGTCAATGGTGGCATGGGCCAGAGTTTCTACAAACTTTTGATGAAGGGGAACACTCTAAGATAAACATCCCAGCTACCACAGAAGAACTAAAAGCACCGGAAAATAAAAAAATTCAAAATGAATTTTGCACTCATTTCATGTCCTTTGATTCTAATGCCGTTCTCACCAGGTTTTCCACACTACAGCGACTTCAACGAGTTGTAGCATATTGTCTTAGATTCGCTAATAACATACGCAGGAAATCACCACGCATTGGTGGAATACTGACTGTAGTCGAGGTTACTGGAGCTCTGACCCGATTGATCGTATTGGTGCAACAAGAAAACTTTGGTGAAGAAATCTCGAAGCTAACCAAGGGTACAACGGTCCCAAAAGGAAGTAAACTATCACGACTTTCTCCAATAATAGACGGGAATGGCATCTTACGTGTTGGGGGTCGATTAGAAAACGCTGATTTACCTTATTCGCAGCGTCATCCAATCATACTTCCCTCTCAAAATCCATTAACTTCCCTCATAATTCATGATGCACACATCAGGTCACTGCACGGAGGGCAACAACTTCTAATGGCAACGCTTCGAACAAATTATTGGATTTTAAAACTGAAATCCAATGTCAAAAGGTGTATTCATAAGTGTTTAATATGCTACAGACACACCGCTACACAAATGCACCAAAAAATGGGGAATCTACCAGCTGCGCGAGTAAATCCAGCACGACCATTTCAGACTTCAGGAGTAGACTACGCTGGCCCTGTACAACTTAAGGCTTGGAAGGGCCGTTGTAATAAGGTAACTAAGGCATATATCGCAGTATTTGTATGTTTTTGCACAAAGGCAGTTCACCTTGAGCTTGTCAGCGACTATACTTCAGCTGCCTTTATAGCGGCGTTTAAGCGCTTCACAGCCCGCCGCGGAATATGTACCAATCTTTACAGTGACTGTGGAACTACTTTTCAAGGAGCTGCAAATATGCTTAAGACGGAAAAGAAGAAGTTGACGAAACATTGGACTGATGACATCGTGAAAATGGTGCAAGCTAATGGTACCACTTGGCATTTCAACCCTCCTGCGGCTCCTCATTTTGGCGGACTCTGGGAAGCCGGTGTAAAGTCAATGAAGTACCACCTGAAACGAATCATCGGTCAACATACTCTAACGTTTGAGGAATATGCAACAATTTTAGCTCAAGTAGAGGCCTGTCTAAACTCGCGACCACTTTGTCCAGTGACTGATGATCCAAATGACTTCTCAATTTTGACACCAGGACATTTTTTAGTTGGCTCAGCCTTAAACACCACACCCGAAGATGATCTAAACAACATTAATCCGAATTATTTAAGCAGATGGCTACTAATGCAGAAAATTCAACAAGATTTCTGGCGGAGATGGAAGGCGGAATACCTCGCTAGACTTCAACAGCGACCAAAATGGTTGACCTCTAACGTCCAACTGAAAGTAGGCGATCTTGTCCTCCTGCTAGATGAACAAACGCCTCCAACCCTCTGGCGATTAGGAAGGATTGAGGCAACACATCCAGGCACTGATGGAAAAATTCGGGTTGTCACAATCAAAACATCAACGACAGTAATGAAACGTCCGATAGCCAAACTTTGCCTCCTTCCAATGGTAAATGAAGAGAACATACACCAATAAAGACTCAGGTTCTCTTACTCACTCACACAAATGAATTTATCAATTGAATTGTTTAACATAATAAAATAATAATTATAATCCAATATAGCCACACACCATTCACCCCCTTATCTTTTCTAATCTTTTATGTTTCAACTACGAGCAATCATGGGACGATGGATTTATCTCGCAACAGAAGCAGATCAACACGCAAGTCTGATGATGGATGAACTTTCCGGCGGCCGGCAGGATGTTGCAGTGCAACATTATTTTGCATAATAATTTGTCAAACGCAAATGCCGACGGCAAATATGCATTCGGGCTGAATGCCGACGGCAAATATGCATTCGGGCTGAAATTCGGGAGACCATGATTAAACACCGAAATCACAGGTCTCAGTACGAGAAGCGCCCACATCAATTCTTAATGCAAAAAAAATGCGATGTTTTTGGTTTTGCTGGCTCCTCCCACTTACGCATGCACGCATGTGTGCGTGTGTGTAGCAAACTAGCCATGCCAGGCCTAGACGAAATCGCCGTGCGGGGAGAAGAGGGAATTACTCCAAGATCAATGACCTTTCCCAACAAAAAAACGGTCGTCATCAGCTGATCCGACGGGAATCTCCTGCAGAGACCAGATTACATAAAGAAGCGAGTGTACTATGGCGAGTGTACATATACATCAAGATTGTTTCTTGTCGAGCACTTCTTGTACAGAATTGAGATCGAAAGGATCCAAATAAATCTTTATACTTTTAAACATTTATCTTTGTTTTATACTTTTGCTAATAGTCAATGTGAATACCGCGTCCGGAGTAATTTGATTATTCATTTCCATATTTTTTTTGTATAATCGCTAGTGTCCGCGCGACACAAACAGGCATTCCATGTGAATAACGCATGCTTTAAGGCAGTTGGGACGTGATGAGTTACATCATTTAGATGAATTTGACTAACAAAAGCAGGATTCTTATCTATTCTCTCTTAGGATCTAAATCACTATTTTACATGAACAATTTACAAATATGTTATAGATGGTCCTTAATACATTTTTTTACTTATAGTAAAAGTTTCCAAACTTCAATACGAAGCGTTTATAGTTCTCCCAGATGCCTCCTAATCTAAGTATTGAGCGGCAGCATTACATTGGTGAAATGACAAAACGACAGCAGAGCTTTTCGTGCTTAATGATATGTATTTAAATACAGTGGCTGCGCAAAAAAAATAAATTATTGCAAGCACAGTATAATTTGTCGTCAAAAAAAGAAACTATGAAATAAGAACTAGGTATTTTCATCATTTTATAAGTGGGAGCTCATTAAAAGGGTGTCAAAAAAGTGCATTATATAATATAGCTTAGAGTAGTAAGTAGTCAAAAAACAATTCCAAACTCCGCACTGAAAACACCGAAGATGAATAACTAGGCAGATCAGTATGCACGGGCTTAACTCCGCTACTGAAAATTTTTGATCGAGCGAGCAAATTTGTTGTTTTATCAACCTTGCTCTCGCTCCGCATGGCACTTTTCTAAACTCGTTATTTCTCACTATTTTTCAATCAAACAATTTCATTTGATAATTTATGGCTCATCTACAGACCTAGATCTATCGAATGACATGCTGCACACATGTGTGGTTATAGCCGATATCTACATTTAGTGCGTACAAGATTAGTCCGAAATCGTTTTTGGACCACTATATTCCCCGTACATGCACGCGCTAGGCCAAAAAGTGGGTGATTGCTCTCGCTCCGCTACGCTCCGCTCGATCAAAAAATTCTTCCCCCCCACTTGTGAAATTGTACTCAAAACTAAGATAAAACTCGGTTTCAAGAATTTATGTTTGCCTTAGAATAATTTTCTATATCTCGCAAAGAGGCTCAATACCTTGGCTAAACAATTGCCTTCACTTGATACTCATCAATATGTCTATTTCTAACAAAGACTTCTTCTTCTTCTGATGATTAAGTGATTGAGGGAATGTTGTCGGTTAATTTACCTGAAACGATGGCATGTGCTCATGGTCAAGTTTATAAGGGCTTTTCTAATAGCGATGTTCTAACGCCGATAGTTTACTGATCTCACGTTTCAATTGGCAACGTTATTTTTTTCAACGATTATATTCTGCCATAGTCACCATTGTACCATGGAGCATTACATTATTCAGCGATGCATCAAAGTTGTTAAAATTTATTAGGCAAATTAGTGATCTCTTCGCTAGCTTCGAAATAATTTATGCCGAAATGATCGTCCAACCGAGCACTGAACTAAACAATTCGGGGAAAGCGGTTCATCAACGAGCAGTCGCTATTCGAGGCCTAAACACGCGGTCAACCGAAAATATTCCTACTGTTTCAGAAAATGTTCGTTAAGGCCCAAGCTCCTCCTTTTTTTGTGTTGGAATATTAAATTCTTAAATCTACATTAATTTAAATTAAGTTAAGTTGGCCACTGGTTATCCCGGTTTAAAAAAGTTACGGCGAAGCGACATTCGTTAAACGCCAAAAGCTTGCCCTACTAAATCGAAGGCACTTCGATGTCTTGGCCGACATTTTTGTCACATGTCACTAGCAGAGCAAGCGACGCAACGTGGTAAATACGAGTAAGCGGAATTGCGGGGATAAGCCGTAAAGGCGTTCTCATGATATTAAGAATTGGGGCAAAAGTCACCAAAAATTGAGCTGACTGTTCTAAAACAGTTTTATTGTAAGGGCAAAAGCAGTTTTAGTCCGAGTCAGTGCAGCATCTAGAGTTTTATTAAAATATAGTAATTAATCCAACCATATGTCCAAATGCCTAACTACACTTTGGAATAACAGTGGCTGTTGGTATAATTCAATTTGGAATTTTCACCGAGTTTTGATGGTCCTTGGAAGCACTAGACAACGACGATCTAAACATAATGGTTTCTGACTTCTGAATATTTATTTTTAATTTCCAATAGTTATGTTGCAATATACTTGCAATGATCTCGATTTCTAAACCTGATCTCTACACAGTCAAGTCACTGGGCGCTCAATTACGTGCTAAAGAGAGCCTACTAGATCGCTTGTGAATATACAAGGGGTGATTCATAAGTAATGACAATCAGTTACTTCTCATATAAAAATTATTTTTTTTCCGTTCTTATGTACCCAAAATCATTTAAATAGATCACGATTCCCAGGAGGTAAATTCATTTGAAGGAATGACATCAAAATGGAGGAAAAAGAAATTTGAGCTGTCAACAAGTACCTCAGCTTGAAAAATTGTGTACCACTGACATACCCTTACACATGACATGGAGAAAACATTGGGGGGCTCTGCTTCTGAAGATGAACAAGATGAACGTCGCGCAGGACGCCCATCTAAGTCCCTCACTGAATGTGTACAAAATCAAAAATATTGTGCTGGCAGATCGAAGAGTGACTGTCAGGCATATACTCGTAGCTATGGTCACAGGAATCTCACATCGTAGCGTTCACAGAATACTTGCGGATGAACTGCATATAAAAAGGTCTCTACACCTTGGGTACCGAGAATGTTAACCGACGAGAAATAGGAAAAAAGGGGTCGACATTTAAAGGGTGAATTTCGAGAATTTCCAAACACATCAGGAAATGTTTTTGCTATGTTTCGTGACCATGGACGAGACCTAGGTCAATCATTTTGATCCTGAAACCAAACAACAATCGATGACTTGGAAGCGAGTCTCCTTATCGACGCCAAAGAAGCTTAAAGTGTCAGTCCAGCTGGAAAGGTTATCCGTTTTTTTGGGACGCTGAAGCAACATTTCTTGTGGAATATTTGGATAAAGCAACCACTACTTCAGGACCCTAATACGCAGACCAAATAAGAAAATTGCGGGCGGTCATTAAAAAAAAAAAACGCCGGCAAACTGCCATCTGGAGTTGTTTCACCAAGACTACGTACCGGTTAACAAGGCCGCCCTATTCGTCGGATCTAGCTCCCGGTGAATTCTACCTCTGCTCTCTGCTTGAAAACACATTCGAGGCAAGAAATGTAAAGACTATAGCGACGTTATGGCCGCTCTTGAGGCATTTTGTGGCGTTCAAGACCAAAAATTTCCAATATCAAATACCTGGGGAAAATTACGAGTACATTTCAGTTTTTGACAATGGACTGTCTACCAGGCATGCACTACAGTGGTTGGCTTATTCTTAACCTAGTAAACTTACAGTAAAGTTCCTCTAGCCAAATATTCTCAAAGGGGACCACACTTGAGATACGTATTCAAGAAGGGGCGAGCAAAGGTAATATAGAGGGATATGGTCACGGAGGGGCTGGAGAATTCTTTCGGCCAATGCTTCACGAAATCGAGCGCAGAGTTAGCTTTAATAATTATATCGTCCATATGTGCGCAAAAATTGAGCTCTTGGTACATAGTATGCCAAGATAGCGTATAGCCTCAACGGTGGAGATGGGCTGATTATTGAGTAAGTAGAGACGAGGAGGAGGTTTGATTCGTTTACGTGAGAAGGTGATTGATTGGCATTTGAAGTTATGCTTGAGGGAAATTTTTGGACACCAGACAAAAAAGCTGTTGAAATCCGATTGAATAAGGAAAGAATCTTGTTGGGAGGAAATGGTCGAGAGAAGTGGCAAGGTTTGATGACAAACTAATTGACGTTAATGATAAGAATGAAAAGAAGTGGACCTATGTGGCTTCCCTGGGGAACGCCGGAAAAAGTTAAGAAAGGGTTAGAAAAGGCAGATCTGAAACAAACACTGTAGTAACGGTTTTGTAAATAAGAAGATATCCACCTCAAAGCAGTGGGTTCAAAGCCAAGAGAAGACAGTTTGAAGAGTATTAGTTTGTGGGAGATTTTGTCGAAGGTTTTATTGAAATCAGTTGAAATGACGTCGACTTCATTCCCATTCTCTAATGCTTAGAGTGTGAAGGACACGAATTTGACAAGGTTTGTGGTTGTAGACCTGCATTTGAGGAAGCCATATTGTTTAGAGGAGATTCGAGATTCGCAGCGGAAACTTAGAATGTCACACAAGAAGCTATCTAAAAGCTTAGGTATATGTGACGGTTTAGAGATAGGCGGTAGTTGTTAACATCACTCTTGGGACCTGTTGAATAGAAATTAGGAAGGCGGTTCTCCATATCTGGGTAATTTTCCGAAGGACAGGGATGCGTTGAATATTTTTGAGAGCGCGACAGAAAGAATGGAGGAACATTTTTTTAGTAATAAAATACTCCAAGGGAGAAATTTGGTAAGGAGTCGAAGTAAGTAGTGTCCGGCATAAAGGAGTCATCGGCAAAAAAAAGTTGGCGATTGTTTTGGGATCATTCGATGTTCCGCCATTGAACAAGAGTGAAGATGGGTAGCCATAAAATTTCTTTTTGTAGTTGACAAACTGAAAGAAGAACTTGGGATCGTTTATAAGATTGTCTAGCGTTTCGATCAAAGGCCGTTTGTAGAGAGAGTTGTGAAGCTCGGTACAGTATACCGAGTATACAACAGTATATTTAGAAAAGTCATTGGGAGATCGAGTATGAAAGAAGATTGCCCACAGTTTATTTCTTTGTTTCTAAGAGAAGGGAGCCTGCAATGATACCAAGGAGGTAGATAAATGTTTGGTTCGGGAAATGGGAACGTAAAGAGAAATATGTAGAATTAAATATTTCTCTGTCATACGTTTGCTGATTGGCTCTGGAGCAGTTCATCTTCAGTGAAGAAAAACATAGTTAAACAGATACGCGAACAAGCTACATTTGTGAATTTCCAGTCTCCACTGGATACGGAGAAGCTTACTGTTACTGTTTAGTGTGAATTTCGAGCTGATGGCAACATTGGGTCATACATTTTACCAAACAAGAATAACCAGAACGTGACTGTCAATGTCAAAATGTATCGGGCCATGATAATTGAGTTTTCCTAAATTGCATGACATGGCCCTGACGGCCTCGCAACGTGCAGAAGAGGCGATTTTGAATGGCCACCAAGAATTTAATTTCCTAAAACCTACCTTGGAGAGCTACGTTAAATCACTGGTTTAGGGACCAAGGCAACAACAGTTGACGGGTAAACAATATTTTCCAAGCAACAACATTATTGGTGAACTTATCCAATAGAATAGCGGAAGCCAAGTATCTAGGCATCATTCTTGACTCCAAACTCTCCTGGAAAAGGAACCTGGACGAAAGGATGAAAAAAGGATTGAATACTTTTTATGCATACAAAAAGACCTTCGGAAAAAGATCGGAGTTGCAACCGTACATCATTCATTGGATGTACACAGCAATCATCAGACCCATTTTAACTTATGGGGCCCTAGTCTGGTGGACTGCTAGCAGCACCAAAAGCTATATGAACATGCTCAACAAAGTACAAAGGTCAGCCGCTGTTTGTATAGCGGGAGCCATGAGAAGCACGCCGCAAGAAGGGTTGGACATGATACTTCACCTCCCTCCCCTGGATCTTTTGATAAAAGGCTGCGCTGCAAAGAGCGCTCTCAGACTGAGGGAGTCCTCTCTGTGGCAGCAAGCCAATTATGAACATGCGGCCATACTCAGAATAATAGACGACCTGGGAAAGTAACATGTTTTTAGTAGCCTCGCAGCTACGACGGATTATATTTCCCCCCAAAATGACTTCTCTCTCAGAATACCAATCCTTTTCCCCGACAGAGAAGAGTGGCTACCAAACGCTGTGATCAACGACCACGAGATCACTCTCTTCACCGACGGATGAAAATGGACACAGGCACTGGGGCCGGGTTCTACTCTGATACACTCCACAAACAGGAATCATTCAGACTCCCTGATCTGTGCAGCGTTTTTCAAGCTGAAATCTTAGTAAAAAGAAAGCAGCCAAACATCTACAGGTAACCGATATCCCACCATCGGATATCACTATCTTCGTAGACAGCCAGGCTGCACTGAAGTCAATAGAATCCTGTATGTATAACGAGATCAAAGGCTGTCATGAAATGTCGCGACTCACTGTCCATCAGACACCACAAAGTCAAACTTTGCTGGGTCACGGATCACAGCTCAATCGTAGGGAACGAAAGAGCGGACAAATTGGCCAGGCAAGGGTCTGAACTGGACATCAGCGATGCGACACGTCATTGCAACCACCGATCAGCGCAGTATACCGGATTATAAATGACATAATCATCAAAGAAGCCAACTCGTCTTGGCTTACAAGAAACGACAGCTACACGACAAGATGATCGTGGCCAGAGCTCAATATCGGAAAAACGAAAAAGCTCTTGACGCTGGACCGTAACTCGATCCGTATGCTCATCGGAGTGATCACAGGACACTGCTCCATTAGAGCAATGCTCCGGAAATGGGACTCGGGATCCAGCGATCTCTGCCGGAGCTGCGGCGATGACGAAGAAACTGAGATGATCCAACATCTGCTTTGGCACTGCCCAGCTCTCTAGAATCGACGCCTAGCGTCGCTGAGCCATAGATTCTTTACAGAGATTGTGGACGTCGCAAATGCAGATAGGACAGGTTAATTATACGTGTACTCCACAAATGAAGGGAATCACAATGGGCCTTTTGACCTCCGAGTGGAAGTGATGCTTAACCATCACACTCCCCTTCTTTAACCTAAACTATCCAATAGAATCATAAAAAAACATTTGACCTCTTGAAGCAAGTCCTGCAAACGAAACTGCTTACAATGGTATATAGCTGCTACAAGATAATTCTCAATAGCCGTTCATGGTAATTATTCGAAAGAAACTAGCGAGTATTTCTTGAAACTAATTATCGTTCTATGCTTTTTGAGCGTCTATGCTGTCATCCCGTCGACAGTTGCTTATGCATTCCTCTGTCATGCTTTATTCACTTCATTTTCATTCTCATTATTTTTAACCGACTTGGCACCAGAAGCAAAAGCGTATCTACCCTTTTGAACCAATAATAGTCTATCATTCCGCGACTTTCATTGCATCCACCACTCCATCTCATTTTGCGCGTGATAGAAAGTACCACAACTTTGAGTTCGCATACTCCCAGTCGTTCCTCTTAACTTTACCCTAAGCCACTTCAGTTCTAAGTTGCCCCAGCCGGCAGGACCTGCCATCATTATCATCGTAATCACCGCTGGTCCTATCATCGTCATCATCATCATCACCACTGGCATTTTACTACCGAGTTCGTTGCAGAGAAGGCATAATTCATAATCAGAGGCTTAACGAACCCGCTTAAGAGCACTCCCCATGTAAGTTTTTCCACGGAAACACTACCGTGAGCCCGACCGAAGCCCCGGAGCGATTCACCTGTTCCCCACATGGGCCACTATCACTATACCAACAATCATTACCAACCGCGACTGCAATAACGTCAAATGACACAGAGCGATACGCGGCACAAGTGTACCCGTCACATACCTAAAGATACATCCATGTCCATGAGAATATGAGAATCTATTCGGGCTCTGCCATGGAATGGGTGAGGTTTTAGCTACTCCTAGTACCGTCTGCTAAAGTAATTATTTATATATTCCGCAAGTTTGTCATTGAGTGGGTATTTGCAGCGAAACTTATGTGAGTACCATTAAGGTGCTTGTGCTGTACGAGGATTACTGCCTCTAACATACACCACCGTCGAGCACGGGAGTGGTGGGGAATTAATTTGAATTATGTGTTCCATACAGTCGCCGAGTTCAATAGGGAAGGATGCGAGAAATATCACTGGCTTCAAACGACTGACATGTTTAGTGCGACACAGGCTTGATTTCCTAAAACACTCTCTCGGGCGTAGTTTATGAGACTATAGATCCAGACGAGCGGGCGAGACTGTTCTCAAGGCCGAGCGATATTTAACTCCCATCCCATGCATACCAGTATGTGCACAGAGTCGCAGAATCTATTTCAATGGAGGAGCAAAAGCACTCTGTCGAGGTTAAGAGGAAACCCACATTCTCATGCATTTCAGTTCATGAGTCTTCCTTACAGACAAGGACCTAATAAATATCTCAACTCCTCTACGCATACATATTGCACGGAATCTTAATGAAAATTTATATCTTCTCGATGTGGTTCACAGGGTTCATGATGTTGCAGGTAATATTTGTGCCCGCACCACCCCGCCATCTAGTCCAGGCGACCGAGCACTGAACGTCTCGGGATACCAACTAAATCCAGGATGATCTTTACGAATCCATGTCGTGACTTTGTACCAAAGTCATTTTAATTTTCGAGCGTATCCTTTAATGGTTTGTGCTCCGGTGGAGTGCGGAGTGGGAAAGCGACTCCTTGCCCTCGACCTCCTCGTACATCAGAATATCAGTCCTTATCTGTCGAATTGATACACGTGCGCTTCATCCGGCACAAGAAGCAAATGTAGTATACTCGTACTCGTATCCACAAGTATGTTTAAAATAATCCGCGTTTCGTACAAGCCGATAAAGCGTAGCAGTTTATTATGCTCTTGCATTCGAAATCCACTGGGACGTGGGGCGGGATGCACACGCCCATGATTCCTTGTGCAGATAGTTTTCAGTGAACACGAATAGAGTGTTTTATACTCGATGCGGGAGGAGGGCCGCTGCCCAACGTTATGGCACACAATAATTGATGTCAGTGGATTTGTATGCAATTAGGAAAGGAGAGAGTGGGACATGACTGCGGTAGTGAGTCCTTGTTTACGAGCCAAGTACTGGTTGAGAGCGTAAAACCATGTTATTGAATAGTTTATTGGTTAATCGGTCGATAAGTTTGCACTTTGCAAAGATGATTGTCTAAGTGGGTTCGGTGTGATTCGCTTCGAATTTCAGTTGTTCGCATCTGTGGTAATGGGATATAACGTATTAATTGCTTGAGGGTCAGGTCGGTTAGGTTGAAGAGACAACGCGAGCTGGCAGTTGATCGGGTCAAGTGGTGTCACAAGTTCCTTTTGGACATGATATTGCTTAAACCAGATCAAGTGCATCCTCAATTGGGCTCGTTTGTGTATGGAGAGTGCTGCCATTTAAGTGGAATGTGGTAGTGAATTTTAAACATGGCCTGTCCAGAGAGTTGAAATATATTTAACATGGAGTTTCGTCTATATTTAAGGCAAGATTATTACAATTGGGATATTATCTTTGGTACGTAGATAGAGGCCCTAAAGAACGTGAAAGTGTTTGACACTTAATGGATGTCAATTGGCCACTGTCTTATGAAGATCGATTCAGTGAGATTAATAATGCTTGATATATCTGAAGTGTCATGAAGGCTGTGCCTTGGATTAACATTAAAAAGTCACAACTATTCCGAAAACTGTTGAATTTTTCTACTTACTTAAAATGACACCTCTTGGTGGATTGATCATTTCAACGTTTAAAAATTGCAAATATTCGTTTGTTTTTTGAATGTCTCTTATCCATATTATTTGAAGTTTATACTTTGAACTTACATTAAAATGTGACTAGTTTTTCTAAAAATGTTGAATTTTTCGTCCCACTTAAAATGACACCTCCTGTCGGATAGGTCATTTCAACGCCCGAAAATTTAAAATATTCGTTATTTTTCCCGCATGTCTCGTATTTATACATATTTTGGACTAATATTAAAATAGTTTTTCTAAAAATGTTGCGTTTTCCCATTGACTTAAAATATTGCTCAAAAGCGAATGTGCGATGTGCTCTCGACCAATGACTCATTGCGATTAATAAATCCGCGAAAAATCCCCATCGAACGATTATGTTAACATCCATAAGGACGTCCATGATAAAAAATTTACGAAAATGAAGGGTAGGAACTTACGAAGCTACTTCAGACTAGAAGTTTTCCAAACACTATTTTTGAATGAGTATTAATTGGATATCACAGCAGATCAATAAGTTCGACTTTCAAACGCGGCAAACGTTAAGGGCGACTACACCTTCGTTTTTGCCTCTACGGATACCCACAATCTTTCAACACGATTCTTCGTGATCACTTAATACTTTACAACGACCGAATGTCGATGGCCAAATCCCGGAGTAAAGGGTGCTTCTGGTGCACATCTTGATCTTGATAGTATTCGATCTGACTCCAAACAGATTTTTTTTAAACGCGAAGCAAATATGTACATTATTTGAATTATTTTGAAACTGAACTTTACCGCACCCCGGAGTTTTTCCTAATTAAAACGCGCCTCTTTCCCAAAGCTTTCTTCGACCTGATTTCTTGGACCTCCCTGGAAAAAAAGCTAAAAAAAATGTCGAAATGAAATAAAAGAAGAAATAAATGTAAACTCATTTATCTGTCACTCTATCCGTCCAATTAAATCAGTTTACAGATTTGCTTAGTAGATATCCAGCAGAAGGCGGACCCAATGAAAGGACGAAACCTTTCCTGTAGAAAAACACATTTTTCATATGAGCACAGAATCCATTTTCACTTTCCCAATTCCTTCCACTTCGCGACAGATGGATAGCATGGACAAAGTTTCCTCTTTCACATTGACAGGGACATCGGAAAAGGACAAGAGGGAAATGAAAGAAAACGAACAAAAAAAAACACTAAAAAAAAAACTCAAAAGTCTACTAATGACATCCCTGATTCCATTAGCGAATCCACTTTGAGCGACCTAACGATGTTCCTCGAACTCGTTCCACCAACGACACCAGCAACACAGCTAGGTCGGACTCTCGCTGGGAATCCTTTAATTGTTAATTTAAACTTTCGGCCACTCGAACGCCCCCACACATGCACACCGAGAAAGGATATCTACTGTCAGAGACTCTTAACAACAATCCATCTGTGTTTCGTTTGGCTTTCCTCGCAGCGCAGTATGACCATGAAATTACGACTGGTGAATAAAGTCGAGCTCGAGTTGCGCTGTCCTGGAGCTCTTAGTCACATTTTTCGTTAGAAGACCCGGGCTGCAGTCCATTTTTCCCACTCAGTTTCGCTGTCAACGCTGTCGTGGTCCTAGTTTATGATTCAGTTTACATAATGCCTAAAGGACCGCATCAACAAGAAGCTGCTGGATGCTGCATCAGGATGTCACTCCGTGAGTGTGTGCGAGAAAAAGAAATGTAAAATTCAACGAGCTTTCGTCCGGTTTCAGATCCGTGGAGACAGCTCAGTCCTGACAGTTGCAAATTATGCATGGCCGCATGCAGATGCATAACATGCACGTCCTCGCGCATTTGTTGATACGTGCAAGTTCTTTATGCAGATACACTCGATGCCACTGCCGTTGCTACTTTGCTCGAATTTTCCTCGTCTTCCGGTTCTAACCAGAAAAAACAGAAAAAATAAAAAATGAAGCAAAGAAACATGACGTGAGGTACACCATCGAGAGAAACCAACACAAACTTTGAAATTTAGACTGTAACATTCCCTTGTCCCTGCCGCCACCGGAATTCTTTCGCTCCATGCAACTTTTAGTTTGTGTTGATCCAAAAAGCATGACTCCACTGTTAGGTCATGCAACACCTCATGCCCTCCCCCTCCCGATCCGTACCTGAGGAAGACACGAGAGACGAATCCGGATCGTTGTATGACCAGTTTCCGTATAATATGCTCCTGTCTTGCTACGGATCTTTGCCTAACACCACCGAGAATATTACGAAAATGTTGTGCCTCATAGTTTCAGGTAGTTGGTCCTCCGGGCTACCGGTCTGCCTGTGCTGCTGGCTTCATCTCCAACTCTACCCTTCTCCATCGGGCTTTAGTATGCTGTAACATCCCGGATTTTCACAATCCACAATCCAGAATTTGAAACCTTCATCCTTCGGGCTGTGTTGTGTGGCTATGATTTTGTTTTGAACAACGTGTGACGTGTGTGTATCACATGTGAGATTGGGAGATTTTCCTAAATGCCGTTAGTTAGGCAGGTATAAGGATGATAATTTTCTTGTCGGTCACCTGGTTTGGTTTTAATTATTGTTATGCATAAATGCACCAGATGTTTGAATATCCTCGAGTAGAAATTATGCACTTTGAGCCCTGCAGCAAGGCTCACTCATTCGAACTGCTGCTGTTGTTGTTGTTGCTTATCCTGATGTAATTATAAATGCATATTTGAAATTTGAATAAATATTATAAATTTTTCCGTAAAATAAATTGTCATTTTCTGGAAAGATGGATATCCAGTTGGTTAGGGAAAGGGAATACCTCTGCAGGGATGCAGGAATTTTAAACA
Organism: Merodon equestris; assembly: GCA_958301585.1. Classification (NCBI taxonomy): domain Eukaryota; kingdom Metazoa; phylum Arthropoda; class Insecta; order Diptera; family Syrphidae; genus Merodon; species Merodon equestris. Next base: position 38,390,711 of record OY284416.1, on the reverse strand, counting down.
CAAGCACACGCAATGCAAACTCGTTTTAGAGTTTTGGTAAGGTCTAGTCCGGTACGCTCAGGTCCATAGTATTACCTGTTTTTTAACTAATCGCCTCTTATACGATAACGACTGGCGTTCCTTTTTTTTTCTTGTAAAGATGCCTACCCAGCTGGTACTCGATCCATGTGCAAATACCGCTGGAGCGCTTTTTATACCAATCCAACTTTTGACTGAGTTTACAGAGAAGCTTTTGAGAGATATCAAAACATAGATTTGAGGCTAAGCACAGCACTGACATACAAAGTAGTGTTTTATCAATTGCTGCAATGAACTTGAAGCCTTGCCAAACAGCTCTGGCAGTGTGAATGCCCATCGGCCAATAGCCCGTGCTTTTTTCTACGATTTCGGTATCAGTTGTGCAGGTGAGAATCGGCGTTTACCAATAGATGGCGCCAGTGTTACATGCTCGTCAGAAATGTCACATGGCAAACTTGGGGATCTACCAACAACTGCTTATCAATATAGAACATTTGTAAATTTTCATATTCACAATGAGGATTTTGCTGATGCTGATGATGATCTCCACGTGAAAGACAAGGAGCTACCCGGACTAGTGAAAAAGTTTGATACGCAGAATTAGAGACATTAGGCGTAAAAGATTTATGTCGAACGCAAATATTTGCAAATTCCCCGAGCATAACTCAACAAGCCATTTTCCGTGGTTTGAAAGCTTTGGAAATGGTCTTTAAGTTAGAAAACTAGGTGCTACAAGAGTTGAAGCCGAGGGATGTCGATCGGGTTTTTTTCTAGAGCGAACTGCTGTTCCGCATCGTATTCTGACTGGCGATTAGTCAGCATAGCCGCAAAATCGAAGGATCGAAGTCCATGACATATATTTGATGGGGCCGGCCCAGTATTTTCAAAAGTAGGCACAAATCTTAACCTGTACTGTGTTGAGTTTCAACTTGTTCCAATTGACACTTTAATTGTAAGAGTAATTTAAACACGTGCAGAAGAGTAATTTTCAAAAAAATGTTTAAAATTTAATATGGCGCTATTATAAAGTTTTTAACTAAGGAAGAGCTAATGCCATTGCAAATAAAAGAAAAAAAGAAAGAACGTCGTTTTTTGGTGCAGTTCAGAACCAGCGACACGATAATCTTCAAGCAGATATTCAATCAATTGTGATGGGCGATAAAACTATGATTTTTTGCTATAGACATGGAGAACTGTCACCAAAATAAATAAAGGTTATCTAAAGCGTTAAGAAGCTCATAGGTACAATTTTTTTTTGGGACTGCGAAGGAATCCTTCTCATCGATTTTCGGGAACACGGCTGTAACGCGGCTCAGTATAAAGACTTATAATGACAATAACTATTGCACACAGCTAGGATTTCAAAGCCTACAGCTAAGATATGTGGCTTCCTAGAAATTAATCATCCCTCTTATAATCTTGACCTGGCATCGTTAGACAATTTTTTTAAAATTTAAATCAAATATGAGACGGACAGAAAACTAACTTCTTCTTCTTCTTTTCCTTTTTTCCGGCGTCGTTATGGTCAGAAGAGAAATGGCAAGTAAGGTTTCTGATCTTAAAAAAAAAACCCGAAAAAAATTGATCGATTGTCGGATCGCCTCAAAAGATGTATATTTTTTTCCAACACAGAATTCGTACACTAACATAAAAGTGAGCAAAATGATTGGTAAGTGGAGCTCTAAATTTTACCAGTTTGGTATCTAAACTAACTAGAGTCTGTTGTTAGCTGCTGTTAAACAAATAAGAAGGATGTTTAATAGAATGTGAGGTGGTTTTCTCAACCTAATCTTCATGTAACTGTTGGACGTATACCAAAAGAAAAGAATGATTCCGATGCTGCTGCTGGCCCGTTTAATTTCTCGTTTTCAATGCTGCACTATTCCGTAAAGTATGAGATTACGGACTCTCTATTCCCCCCTGGATGGAAAGCGACTTTCACCCGTACAATTTTAGTCGGTAATGGGCGGAGACCTTTTTGTAGGTTGACTTCTTGACTTGTTTGAATCAGGTCGCCAAAACTAACGAGCCATGGGACCTATTTAAGTACACAGAGTTGCTTCCTACAAGCGGTTTTTTATAATAAACCTCAAAGAAAGTTTTGGGTTCAAAATTTCGGAACTGGAGAAGTTAGATAGAGCTAAGTTGTTAGGTGAAGCTTAAATGGTAGTATGTTGGTCTAGATGGTAAACAGTATTAGTCTGATTTTCTTTGGGTTGGCATTAAGACTTAATTTTGGGGCCAAGGACTTAACTGAACTAACGCCTTCTCCATAATTTCATTTAGCACAAAGCAAAACAACCCCGATGCTTGGACAACCAAGTCGTTGGCATACGCTACCACTTTTATTCCCTTTTCTTGAAGTCGACTGAAATTTAGTAGAATAATAGTGGTTTCTAAAAGGCTATGCAGTGGCGGATACATTTTTCCCCAGAGCAGTTACGGATATCTTAATGGCAGGTTCTGAGTTTGAAAAAGTTTTATTTCTTTGAAGCTCTAGAGAGTTCAGGTCCGGCAGCGCTGTCTAGGAGAGTATCAAATCTGAAATGCTTGGAACTATTTGATTAGTAAAGAGGTTTTAAAAACTTGGCCATCACCTTTCCGGCCGATGGGACAGTCTTCGCCTTCTTCGGAGCACGTTCGCCGGATGGATTCCACTGTTTCGACTGTTCCTTGGTCTCTGGTGTGTACCAGTGGATCCATGTTTCGTCGACTGTCACGAAACTCTTTTGGGTTGCGCTTAAACAGCGTCAAACACTGCTCTGAAGTGGTCTCACGGTTGCGCTTGTTGTCCGGAGTGAGCAAACACGGCACCCATCGGGCCGACAGTTTTCTCGTGCCCAAAGTTTCATGCAGAATATGACCCACGCGATCTTTTGAAATGCCTACTGTCTCAGCTATCTCGCGCACCTTCAATCTGCCAATACGAGATCGTGGATTTTTGTCACGTTATCCTCCGTGGTAGCCGTTTTCGGGGCGCCTGGACGTGGCTCATCAAAAACCGACGTGCGACCACGTTGAAACTCGTTAAACCAATTTTTGATGGTCGCCATTGAAGGAAAAGAGTCATCGTACACAGCATCCAAACGCTCTTTGATTTCACTGCTCGATTTCCCTTCCGGAAACAAGAATCGAATCACCGACTGATATTGGTCTTTTTCCATTTTTCTAAAATCCACGGACTCTCCCGCTTCAACACGCGGTCAAAACAAAACTACGAGCCCGATCCGGCTGAAATTTTGACAGTAGCCGTCTACTAGAATGTACTACACGATAGTTGCTCTTGCGATACTGACGTTATCTGGCGGTGAGGCTATATAGGTATTTCATAGATAATTCGAATAAATTCGCTGCGTATTTTTAAAGTGAAAGGACTATCCATTAATGGTGAAAGGCACAGTTTTGTCCCATTTATCGGACAATTTGCGAATCGATCCATTTTCTGCAGACCTCATTAAAAATAAGATTCTCTTCGGACAGACCATGAGTCATCAATCAAATGAGTAGAACTTCCCATTTGAACATTTCCAATATGTTACAAAAAGTTTTTGGACATGCAAACGAGGAGCAAAATTATTTTGTGTTGTCTTTCGAGGTGTTCCAGCGGTTTTTCCTTTAATTCATGTAGGCCGGACCCTTTTGGCCCCAATAAATTTAGAGCATGAGCTTGGATTCATACAAAGTTAACTTCGACGTTGATGTTGGTGTTTTACGGATATGTTTGTTACGATTTCGGCACTTTGGATACTCTTACTAGGTTCACTTTTTATAGCTAGTGAAAACTCGAAATAAAAAACCTTTCCAAATCTTCCATTGAAACAGCTATTCACAGGTAAAACAAAAAGCCTTTTAACGTACCTTGGTTTTAATTCGGTTTCTGTGCTTTCTATCATTTCGATGACTTTATGGGAGTTGTCCTTCTATTGACTAGTCAGTTCCCAATGATTCGATAAATTTCTTAAGCTTTAGACATAATTCCTTTATCAAACAGTTTATCCAATTTTTCATCTTCCAACATTTGCGGCTGTTCACGTTCATTCTTTTCCAAATCGAAATCACCTATTTTAAAACATGCAAGCTGCCTTTACATGTTTGCTCAGCTTCCACTAAGATGCGACTACTTCCTGCAGTACTTTTCCATATTACAGTAATAAAGTAGAACTCTCTGCAAAAAATTGATCCGGAACAAATTTCGACATAATCGATAAAGTAAATACGAAGTGCTGTTATACAAGCTCCAACTAAATGATATATTGAAACTGACGCCTACTTACAGCTGTTTCAGGGAAAATATATTCCGTTGATAATACATAGACGAGGAATGTTCTACCTACGCCATCTCGCTACGAATGAGCGCCCAATACGTATTTTATTTGTGACTTAAAACGAGACAAACATTACTATAACCTACGAAGGAGAGTAAATAACTTTTAGTCAAGCATACAGAAACTTGTCCTGTCTTAATGGTCACTCTAACTTAAAATGATTTTCATTTGTTAGCCCACGTGTGTGCTACATCCAACGCTTCAAGATTACACTTTGTCATTCACTGTGCACAATTTCCACGGTCCTGAAGACTTCCGTTCGGAACTTTATTTCCAAATCTAATTCAATTATGATAATTATCCTAAAGCTAAATATAGCTTCGTTTCTCGCCTTATAACCTTCCTATTTAAGGATACTCATACATTGAATCGCGAAAAATAGAACCAGTCTACCGTTCCAATTCGTCTATCCCTGGGCTTGTCTATCCCATGTCATTTGACGAAAAGGCATGTCTAGAGTGTAAGGTAATCTATCTATTTACCCTATGGGCTCCTTAATATGGTCAATCTGATACAAGTGGATTCTGTTGCTACTGAATGTTCTGTCTTATTTTCAAAACTTTCGAATTTTTCAGATCTCTACATATATCAAACTATTTCTCTACAAATGTACAGATAATTTTCAAATATACTATATTTTAAAGAAGTTCGGATTAGTACAACCAATAGATTTGCCGTTTTCATACCCCATGCCCCATACTCTTTGAACACAATTCATTTATTTTCCTTAGTCCTTAGTAAAATCAGTTGCAAGCTTAAATCCCGCACACATGGTATTTCTTTTGCAAATGGTGGCCAATGTTATACTCCTCAAAATCGAGAAATAATCTTAGAAAAATCCTGACAAATCAGTGATTTTAGCCCGACGTCCTGTATCAGGTAGAGGCTATCAGCGGAAGGCTTCGTCATGCTCATTTCGATAAGAATATCGTCGCTGGGGCTGAAGAATCCATGATTAACTCGTCAGATAAATTTGTAATTAAAAGGGTTCAAGGGATAACCCACAATAGTGATCTCCCCTTAACGGTTGTCATTTTCAAAAAGTCATTAAAAAAAATTAAAGATGCAAGTAAGCCTTTACATATGGGGAGACTGTTTCTGGGCCACCTTCTATATTAAGTAATCGATCAATAATCTCGATTTTTGATTTCATCCAATAATGTCTGCGGCCATTAACGAACTGACCCATAGTCTTGATCTCACAATTCACTGGCCCTCGAATTTTCTAGGTTCCTTGGTCACCTCGACGTTTACATTGCTATTTTAAGCTAGGAGAAAGGTTGGAGAGAAACTCAGGAATTAACAACATGACTCATAGCTCAACTAGTATAATTACCGGTGCAGGCTAACTTAAACTTCAATAAGCACCCGCAGCTTATTGAAGTGCAAATATAGGTCCCTACCGTAACGAGTCTTGCATGATTCGCAAAAATAAAAGATAAGATAAGACTCGATCTGAGAGGCTTAATTTTGTATAATTCTGCTGCATAAGCCGGCTGAATCTCACCAGTTCGTAATAGTTCTTAGTTTTTCATTCGTTTTTATTTTCTATATAAAAATGTTTAAATTTAGCTGAAACTAGTAACCAGTTGGAACAATTTTCACAAAATGTATTTTTAATTACGAAAAGTTTATGGATAGAAGGTTAAAAATGAAATCAATACGAAGAGATCGGAGATTATTTGGCCACAAGCAAGATTGATTTTGATTAGTCAACTTCCGATCTATTGGCCTTAGTGGCCTGGTGTTTGGCTTTCCTGGCGGCCTCGAGGCGCGGTGATATGCGCTTATTTGACTGACGGGCGGCCACTTCTTCTTTTTTTGCTTGCTTCCTGGCGTCCATTTTCTGGGTCCTCTTTTGCTTTGTCTCTCCTGGCGAAGATTTAGCTTGCCCTCTGGCTTCCATGTATTATCCTTGGCGGCGTAGTTGGTCCATTTCATCAAGAAGTAGCGTTGGCCATCCTCGACACGGCGTTTGATGATAGGCTCAATTTCATACTCATCACATGGTGATGGTTGTTTCCGGAAGTTCAACGTTGAAGCACTTGATGATGATGATGGTGGTGATGATCAAAGATGATGAAAATGGAATAGGAATGACCATTTTTGTCATTTTATTGACCTTTTATAGCAACAATATGTCATGTTGCTATGTTCTCACAAGGTTTATCTAAACTATTTAAAATTATCTTTAGCGTAATCGCGAGCAACAAAGGGTGAAGTTTGCTTGTTTATAAGAACATAGGCTTCTCTTACTTTTTACGTAATTTATGCGTTTTTCGAAAAGTCTATTGTTCACATAAACAGAGGAAATCGTTCAAAAAGTGGTTAAAGAAAGCTTGTCCCTCCTTAATTGAATCCCCAGTTTAACTTAAACTTGACTTGTGTAAATCGCTGGGCCATTTGTGTGATCACGTGCAAGTTAAAAAAAAAACAGTGTATTTAGATGGCGACTTTATTCTCGAGGGGTAGAATTAGCTGAACTTTGACCCCTTTATGCCACCCTCTGGGATCAGACCTACCTACACCCCAAACATCAGCTAGGTCAACGGGTGTTCCCGTGAAATGGCCGCATGTTGGGGAATGGTAGCTCGTTAGTATATTTAGATATCTTACTATTTAATGTCTCTTATTGGCTCTGTGCGGCACTCAAAGTCTAAATATATTTCTTAATTGTTAATGCCCTTCAGCATTTGATTTTCTAGGAAAAGTTTATTGAAAACTGGTTTCTTTTCCTTTTTCTTATCCTAAAGCGTAGCCTACCCTAAGATGCTTAACTTCAGTCATGTATGTAGTCAATATGTACATATATTAAGTTGGCTAGCATTCGAGTGTTTTGCTCCGAGTGGTCACCCGCCTGATTGCCTTCCAGATTGCGTCTATTAGCGACTGGGCTTCATCATCTCGCTCACGTTGCATGTCCGAGACCTCACCTAGACTAACAGACTTCAGTCAGTTGTCAGGCTCATCATGCACCGGGTTTCCATCCGACATCCACTAATAGTCGGTGTGCTGTTTAGTAACACCGGCGAGATACCAGTCCGCCATTGCGGTACTACAACGCACAAGCGCAGTCAAAGTACCCGTCCCGGATGAGCCGTTTTTCCCTGTAGCCCCGGTAGCGCTGGTAAGCTACCGGGCCAGCATCCCTATTTTGCACCAAACTTCCTGAATCTATATGGAGATCGGAGTGTGCTCTTATGGTATTTATTGGGTCTCATGACCATCCTGCAACACCTACTTAAGTTGGGTATGATCACCACAGTTTCAGACGCATTACCACACGCGTTCACTTTTGACAAGAGATTTGAAATACTGATCCCAAACCGCACAGCTTGGGAAAGCGCGAACCCTTGCTTAATGTCCAAAGCCTCAGGTAGTATAGAGATGGCTCCAAGAAGGATTCCGGTATTGGCGCTGGCATCTTCGAGCCAAGGCCCTGGGAACTAGTCCTAGTGTCTTCCAAGCCTAGTGTCTATACGCCATCCTAACGGGTGCCCACCTAAACTTAGAGACTGGCATAAGAGGCATAACCTTCAATATATTCTCAGACAGTGAAGCAGCGTTCAAAGCGTTGAGCTCGTATAACAAGGACTCAAAATCAGTCAAGGAATGCCACGATGCCCTGCAAGACCTAAGCAAAAGAAATAAAGTCAAACTCCGATAGGTGCCAGGGCAAAAGGAGATTGGAGGCAACGAGATCGCCGACCAATTCGCTAGAACAGTTTCCAACGAAAGGTACATAGGTGCCGAACTTTTCGAAGACCTGAACCGGTCGTTGATTAGCTTTCTCCTAGACAAATCGGAGAAATCGCAATACCCGCCCTTTTGGAACAGCATTCGACAATCGAAAAGATTTATACGGTCCCAGAACAAACACTCTATTAACAATTTTACATATAATACAGTCGATATCAGAAGACTGGTCGGCTACCTTTCCGGACCCTGTAATCTGAGATATCATCTCAACAAAATTAGCCTTTCGTCTGACACCCAGTGTCGACTCTGTCCTGAGGACGAGAAAACTGCAGAGCACATACCATGTGAGTGTGTTGCCCTGTGCCACCTTAGTAAGCGTATCCTCCTCGGAAAAATTATGAGCTCTTAACAGAGACATTCTCGTCTTTATAAAGAAAGTAGAAGAGCTCCTCGTCTGATCGGCTAGCAAGCACAATAGATCTGCATTGGTTGCAGTGACCCATGCTATATTAGCACTACCCCCTTGGTAGTAAGCCCCAGAGATCAGGTTATTTTCGTTAGTCATAGCCCTTGAGATCTGCCTTCGAGTCATTTTAATAAGAAAATTATCTATTCTATCAGACCTGTTCCATTATACAAGACCTTATTCGGGTAATACTTATTTAACTGGAATGCTGGCGTCTTGTACATTCTATGACAGACCCTAAGGCACGACCACTCGAATACACGAATCTTTTCCATATAAGATGATGCCTCATTAAGCCACACCACAAGACATAAGCTATAGTGTTCCTTATCAGGGCCACGTAGCATATTATGTTTATCCTACGGTCAAGTTGACTGCTGTGAAACAGATTTCTTGTCATACTGAAGGCTTTCTTATCGACAGCAAGGCTATATATGTCTATACTGTGTAGACACTAGTCAAGCCAGATAATAGGATATCTAACCACTAATGGCTGTCGATGTTGCCCAATGATCGCGAGTTTCCTTCAATTCTTTCTAATATCCCTTGAGGCCCTATACAAGAGTATACTAGACAGAAGTTCTTGACAGTATCGTTTTCGACTTTTTGAAGATAATTTTTACCTTTTAAACATCGCAATATCTCTTAATATATATCTTAATGATCTTAATTTTTAGACCTGATCTGTACGCTACTAAATTGTCTTCACACGCTATTGGGTGGCTGAGGGAACCTTTAAGATGGCTTCTGAATCTCATCAATGGCTTCAATAATATTGTTCTCTAGTTGGCCAACTGTTGTTCGTTTTTTTTTCTGTAAAACCGGAACTTAACTTAACCGAGAGTTTCTAAAACTACACTGAAACGTACGTTGTTTGGTTCTTTGCGTTTTCTTTTTGGACGAAATGTAGTCGTCCAGCTCAAGGGTCAGTTATGATTGCTCATACCGCTTGCCATTGACAGACGTTTGCCGTCTGGCCATTCTCGTTTAAAAGGAAAAATTGTTCAATAACGCCACCTGATCGAAACAGAAAGTTTCATTCGGATGCAATGGATAATTTTATTACTGCTGATTAATCTTCCCAAAATGCGTCAATTTCATTTGGTGCCTCAAAAATTTCATCAGAATTTGGATCCTTTTTTACTGCTCTTTGTGATGGCAAAGCTTCAATTCTTGAATTCGACAAGCTGCGGCAGCAGAAAGGCCTACTCCTTATGAACGATGAAAATCAAGAGGTTCGATCGAATTGTTAGGTTAAATTGCTCGATCGATTGGAGGACCATTTGGGCCGTATATATTTCATTGCCCCTGAAAACTTTAAAGAACAGAACACGATTTTTTATAATAATTTTGATCAGTTTTGACGCCTTGTGGAATAATGAAGCTCTCCATAATATGGCTATTGTAAACGAACAGAGTCATAGAATGACAATTGGCCACTTGAATCCTGACATTCAAAGTTGGAACAAAGCTATTGAAACACCATTTATACCAGTTCTAAATTCCTTTTTCGGCATTGAAAGTGACAGTTAAGTCATTACTCAGCCATTCTTACCTGGTACGTCTCCCTGTCATTACCCACTGCATTTGCGAGTTCATCAGATAATCAATTTAATTTCCGTATCGTCCTTTGAAGGATGGTACATAACTGGTAGTAATTCTTTTCCCATATTCCAGCAACGTCAGCGTCTGCCTTATCGCCGTTTTCGTCCCTTCCGTTCGTTCAGTCTTGGCATGTTTCAGTCCACAGTTACCACAATGTAATTATGCAATTTGTATGCTATCCTCGTTTACAAATTCCTCAATTTGTAGACTAACTTTTGAAATTCAAAAAATTTTCTTTCGGAAAAAAATTACATCAAAACTTCTCCGCAACCATTGTGAACTGCAAAAACTTTCGAACCAAGTTGAACGATTTAACTTTTCAATTATTTATTGTGAAGGTTATAAAGAAAATTACAAAGGTCCTTCCCGAATCCACTCGACAGCCTTTTGATAACTGAAACCTTTTTCCGACCGTCAAATGCTGCTTATTTACCCCGTTCAAGTCAGGAATGACGTCGCAGTAATTCCGGCAAGCGACTGATGTGACAGCTATGCTTGAATACGTCCTTTTTCCTCGATGCAATTCCACTCGATTCCCTTCACGGTAAGGTTTATCCTCGGTATATCCTTCAAATGCCAGCATTTTATCGAGGCGAAAAAGGAGATGAGGGAAAACACAATCAAAATATAAACCCGATACATACACAGCTCATCCATCAATCCGACTAACCAATCAATGGGTTTGGCGTGAAAGTGTGAACAAGTCGTCGCTATCGTCATCTTCATATCCTTCGTGTTCTCCTTTGCTTTTCTGTTCCCGACGCCATTAAAGCATCAGCAAGCTGGATAGCTGGCTGGCTATATGCGTGGATGGTTAAACGGCTTGCTTGGCTTGACGCAGCGATGGAAATCATTACCCCGACCATCTGTTGGGAGCAGCTTGTATCAACTACCAGCTCCTTCCTCTTCTCTCATTACATTCACTCTTTTTTCGTTCGTTCGCTGGATTTCAATTTCACACCCATTCAAACGCGAGGAAGCTATTCAAGCGATTTATTGCAATGCAATCCCTTCGAGGATTCACTAAACTTTGATAGCACATCGGGCCGGTGTTGCATGGCTTACTATGTATACTTGACTGGCTTCCGGTTGGTTGGAAAGACGTCTCGCAAGGAGAATTTCCAATTCGTCCTTCATATGCAGACGCTATGAATCCGAACAAGCAATTGCATCGATTTGTGATGTTACTTTTCCGTTTTTTAAGTTCGTCGGAGGACCGACTGTTGTTGATTTAGCATTCAGGAATATTCTCGTCAGGACGATACAAAACAGCTCCTTGAGTAGGTGTCGAAATAGAGTGCAACTCTGGGGGAAATCGGCGAACAAAGTAAACTAATGGCCGCAGCATGATGCACAAAAAGGACCAAAATAATAAACAAGGAAAAAATGAAGACAAAAGCGAAATAGAAACGGAAACGGAAACAGAGTGAACATTAAAATTCCATTTTCAAATTGTTGTTCTCCTTTTCGTTCCATTTTATTCCCTCGTCTCACGACGCGCAAAAAGTTGAAAAGGATATTCACGTCGCGCGGTCGGTGCATCCGTTCCGGCTCTATGTTTGTGTGTATTGCACACATATTGCAGTCGTTCGCAAAATGCGGAATTTAAAAAGATATCCCTTTTTAACGGATGCCGGCTCGTCCCCAAGGATCTATGTTGCTTTTGTTCTTATCTCTGACGAGAAATGAAGAGAAAATAATTGCCATTCGCTTTTTATTAGAAGGAAATTCGTTTTATTTTAATTTTTATTTCTTGTTTTTTCATTTTCGTACTTGTTGTTCGTTTATCTGCGCTTGTAGGTTGCTCCTAGTCCCGAGTAATTAAGTGGGCAGTATTTTCGGTCGTATGGAGGTCGGTTTTAGTTGCATTTAAACCTTGCGGGAGGGGCAGGATGAGTACAAGTTGCGGTGCCGATGAAAGCACATACGGACGGAGAGGACAACGAATGGTTCTGGCGATGTTTTTATTTTCTTTGTGGAAGTAATTTTTAGAAGGTGTGAATGTTCAGTAAGTTGGTGATCCGGCCACCAACCGTTTCATTTGGGACCGTTAAAAGGCTAATTGCTCTCAAAAGAAGATTTGTCCGAACAGGATGCTAGTAGAATAAACCACTGAGGCCATTATGTAAAGGGTCCGCCATCTAACTTTTTTTTTTTCAAATAGTGCTTATTTCGTGAATGGTAACACTTAGCTCATGTCTGATTTGACAGATAATTAGTTTTATTCCGCTGAACGAATATGGTTGTGTATACGCTTGAACAACGCTGGGAAATATTGCGACATTACTTTGAAAATCATGGTAATGTTGCAGAATGTGTGCGAAAATTGCGTACGGATTTTGGAAGAAGAGAAGCACCGTTAGCTCCGTATGTTCGTTATCTTGTGAAAAAAGTGAAAGAAACTGGCATCCTCATCGATAAACCAAAGCGTGAAAAGCCAAAAACAGTGCGTACACCCGAGAATATTGCTGCTGCGGCAGAAAGTGTGCGTGAAGCGCCATCAACATCAATTCACCGTCGTTCTCAACAATTGAACATTTCGGAGACATCATCGAGACGAATTTTGCATAAAGACCTTGGTATGACGCCATACAAAGTCCAATTGGTTCAGGAGTTGAAGCCAACTGACCATCCAATGCGTTTTCGCTTCGCTAAGTGGGCCTGCGATCGACTTACAGAAGATGCCGATTTTGCCAAAAAAATCATATTTTCAGATGAAGCTCATTTTGATCTTGGCGGGTATGTAAACAAGCAAAATTGTCGCATTTGGGAAAAAATGAAGAAAACCCGCACGCATACATTGAAAAGCCGGTGCACCCAAAACGAGCCACTGTTTGGTGCGGATTTTGGTCCAGAGGCATAATTGGGCCATTTTTCTTCGAAAATGAGCAAGGAGTGGCCGTTACAGTCCATGGCGATCGTTATCGGGCCATGTTGAACGAATTTTTGTTCACAAAAATTGAAGAGGAGGATATTGGCAACATTTGGTTTCAACAGGACGGCGCTACGTGCCACACAGCCGAAGCTACACTCGATGTTTTGCGCCCTGTTTTTGAAGATCGCATTATCAGCCGCAGAGCTGATGTCGTTTGGCCACCTCGGAGCTGCGATTTGACATCGTTGGACTATTATTTGTGGGGTGCCGTCAAAGATAAGTGTTACGCCGACAAGCCAGAGACAATTGACGCTTTAAAGGACAATATTCGTGAAGCCATTGGTGAAATACAGCTGCACACAATCGATAATGTGCTTAAAAATTGGACCGATCGTGTAGGCTACTGCATGGCCAGCCGAGGCAGCCATTTGAATGAAATTATTTTCCATTATTAACCGGAAGGATTGTACTTTCAAATAAAAAAAGAAATTGAGGAAAATATTCAGTAGTTTTTTTTATAGCATTTTCAAAAAAAAAAAAAGTTATTTGGCAAACCCTATATATGAGCGTGAAAGTATGGTGCGAAATCGCTATGAAACACCAATTCCTTCATCGAGGCACACTAACAAAACAAAGACTTAAGCTAAAGGTCTTAGTTGTAAACATTTTCGTGCAATCTCATCTCTAGCCCTCTAGCCTAGTCTTCAGAGAGAGTTCTGATCTTAGATGGACGTTATTGGCGGTTAACAAAGAGAATTAGGGAATGGTCCTATTCGTATCAAGGGACAAACGCATAGCCACTTATCAAGTACGTGTTTGAGACTTGTTAGATATTTTTATTGTCCTGATCCACAAAGGGCATGATAGAGTTTTTGTGTCCAAATATCTTCTACTACTTCCACTAGGGTTGCTAGTATTTTGTGCCTCGCCATGCATTTTTGAATTTACAGAGAAATATAGTACAGCCCCTCGAATAGAGCAAAGGACAAAGATTTAAAGGTGTCCTTTAGCTCTATGCTTGGAAGAGAAGTTAATATATTTGAGGAAGTGAAGCCAGCCTGATAGGACTAATGCAGGATTGCCTAGTGTACTCCTGATAAAGATTGATAAAGACAGTAAGTTGAATGCGCATTTATGTATATGGGCCGTGAAGCACTGTACCCAGAATGATTATCAAGTGAGTTTCATACCATAAGGTGTGGAGCAAAATTATTACTCCACACGGATCTGAGGCAAAAAGCAGTTCGGAAAAAGTATCAGTCGCCAATTGCCGCGATCGGATTTTAAAGCCCGTAAAGTCTCTATATTTTACGAAGTGCGTTCAAAAAGTAACAGGAATTTAGTTATTTCTTCAGATTCACTTGAATTTTCGCTGCTATGTTGGTTTTTATATTTAAAAAGTATTTGTACCCTGGAAGTGCAGCAGCTTGTTAAGTCTACTGTCAATTATTTATTAGTAAACAAAAGGAATGAAAAATACCAGGTGGAGCAAAATTAATCATCCAAATTAGTTTTTTATGTTTTTTTTTTACGACATAAAAATAATAATTTTGAGTGATGGAAATTTATTTGGCCCTTTATATTTATTTTTTTTGTTAAGTGGAAAAGATGATATCCGTTAAGTGGCTGCCGCCAATGCCGATACACATTTGTACCCGTTTTATCGCATTTTCCATCACTCCACAAGACTTTCGGTAACAACAGTTCGCACTCCTGGCGAATATTCTTAAGGGCAGCGATTTTCTGAGGGTTGTTTGCATAAGCCCGTGATTCCAAGTAGCACCCAAAAAGAGGTCTGAGATGGTTAAATTGGGCGATCTTGCTGGCCATGCCAAATCGACAAAATGAGAGATTACGCGTCCCTTCACAATTTTCACACCGTCTTGTTGAAACCACATGATCACCAAGCTGCGCTCATCCAATTCTGGCAGTAAGAAGTCGCCTATTAAGGCCCTATAGCGTTCGTCAGTAACAGTGACCGTATTGCCGATAGCATCCTTAAAAAAAAGATGGCCCAAAAACTCCTCCCGCGTGAACATCGCACCACACAGTGGCTTTGAGTGGATATAGTGGCTTTTCGTGCATCACACGCGAATTTTTAGTGTTCCAAAAACGAAGATTTTGCTTTTTGACGTAACCGCTTAAGTGAAAATGCACCTCTTTGCTCTTGATGATTTTCGAAACAAAATCGTCCTCTTCGTTGCTGAATAAGGATGGCTTGACAGTAATTCACCCGCGACCGATGGTCAGCACGCATTAACTGATGTACTGTTTGCACTTTGTACGGGAACATGTGTAAGTCTTTCGCTAAAATTTGCTGTAGGGTCCGTCTGATGATGGCCAGTTGAGTGGTGCGTCGTCTGGTTGATGTTTATTCGTTCTCAGCGATCGACATCGAACTTCACTCTATGCTAACACCACCGACCGATTATTGGTCAAAAAAAGCGACACAATTATTCCACCCTCTTGTATACTGCAGCTGTCTAGTTCACAAATGTCAAATATAAATGACGCACGATGTCTTTTGCAAAAAATGATAACATCTTCCGAAAGGGTGATTCATTTTGCGCCACTTTGTAGTATCGAGTATTGCTCATGATGTCAATAAAGTCATAGCAATTCTAGAACGTGTTGGAACTTGTCATTAAACATGAAACTTCTTCTCTCAGATGGCGTTACAGCTCATGGCGAGCCGGAGCCAAGCTTCTCTCATTTATTTATGTTGTGTGCGATTAGTTTTTCACATAAGTGACCGAGACCTACAGTTTAAAAATGTATTACGAGGGCATTTGCCAGTAACCCGCCGAGGAGAGAAGCCACGAAATGAATATTCGATGGCGTTGGTGTTATTGGGATCCGAACTCGCTCATCGTGCGTCAGTGGTCGTCACACTACCCACTGCGCACCGGCGCTCTAAACTAATTTTTATTTTTATATTAAACTTACTGTTTTGCAATTAAACTACACAGACACAGCAAGATCATTCAGCCAAACGGCTAACCCAAAAAGACGAATGTCGACAAGTCTTTCTTAGATAAGAGGAGAATTGACTCGAAATATATTAGGAGCGCTTTTTTTGATGAAGATGCAACTTTATTGTGAAAAAAACGGTTACAAATGAATCATTCAAAGTATTGCCCACTTTTTCCCATTTTTCTGGCAGAGCTCGTATACCGTCACGTAGAAGTGTTCTTCTTTTGAGGCTATCCACGAATCAAGCCATTTTGAGATGTCTTCATATGAATGGAACTGCTGATCAGCCAGACTATCTGGATCAGGAGAATATGGCGGGTGGGGTAGGACTTCCCATTTGAGCGTTTCTAAGTAGGTTTTAACGGGTTGGGCAACTTGAGGCCGAGGGTTGTCATGGTGTAGAATCACTTTTTTGTGCCTCTGCTCGTATTGTGGTCGCTTTTCGCGCAGTGCTCGGCTCAATCGCAGCATTTGAGTTCGATACCGTTCCCCAGTGATGGTTTCGTTTGAACAGCTCATAATAAATAATACCGCCCTGCTGCCAAAAAATACACAGCATAACCTTCGCAGCGTGAACGAGCTGTCCTCATGATTTATTTCTCTTTGGATTGCTATAATGAATCTATTTTTCATCACCCGCAACGATGTGATGAAGAAAACGACGCTCAACGACTCTTGGCTTCAAATCACAAGGAACCCAAGTTCCTTGCTTTTGAATCATTCCCAACGCATGCTTCCCAATGCATCGCTTGGAAATATCTTGGCGGTTAACTCCCAATACTGAAGCAAGCTCTTTTTGCGTTGCATCCTCATCAAGCATTTCCTCCAATTTAGCGTCTTCGAATGTTTTTGGCCTTTCTTCACGCAAACGGTCGTCAGCATCGAAATCACCGTCTTTGAACCCACGGAACCAATCACGGCACATTGTTTCACTTAGAGCAGCATCTCCATAAACTTTTTAGAGTTCTCTATGCACATCAGCCGCAAAATCAGACATTGTCACACAGCCAAAATTATATGACGCAGAAACAAAATCACTAATATGTCAAAGTGGTTTGTTTACCATATGTCCAAGCTTGGTTCATGACGTTTTGGATACGTCACAATCGAACAGCACTTTCTACTGGAGCCGTCTCTTGATAAACAGCGAGAACTTAGTTGCACACCTAATAATTTCGATGGTTTAGTTGCCGGGATTCCAACCTTCCAACCTATGTACTGTTATCGGGGTCAAAGCCTATCTGTAAGACAAGAGCCACCCCGATACTGAAGCCTACAGTATATGAGGTCGACTCTAGTGGCCGGTGGTTTTATTTAATTAACATCGTTACGCTTTAAGGAGTTGCAAATAAATATAACCAAAGTTAAATTTTGAAAAATGACTTCTCAACCGTTCAACCAGTACAGATGCGTTATTATTTGGACTGCATAGTTTTATTTTATATAATTAAATTCTAAAAACTTCTCTTTAGTGATCACTTGGTAAAATGCTTTCTCATGATGCTTTCTCTCTGGCGACATGGACCCAGTACCATCTTTCCATCTTCCTTGCTTATGTCCTTATTATTAAATGTAACATTTATCGTCACCTACATGTAATACATTTTTATCGAATACTTTGAATAAAGTGTGATTTTCATATGTCACACCTCCGTAACAACTTATTTATAATTCATATTTATACAAAAGCGTTTTCTTCAAAAGTTGGCATTTGAACTTTGAACTTTCAGCCGACAATTCAGCGCTAAACATCTCCCAGGGGCTGTAGAATATTTCCATCCCATTAAGCTTTGCACGTGTCACTTACAATACTTTTTTTTTTTCGTGAAAGAAAAGAAAAAATCCAAACCACAAGTGCCGGAAATTATGAGAAAATCACCTAATGGGATTGCGGTATCGATAACACGTGTTCGAGGTATTTCCGAATCAGGCTCACTACCAAGGACATGACTATGTGTGAAATGCGAATGCACATGGGAGGAACCATCTACACATGTGTACGAGTAGACAATTTAACTTTGGATTTATTTAGATATTTCTCATCCACAAACGGAAACTGAAAGACTGTTATTTGGAAAAGATCGCAGCTTGAAGTTTATTTCGAGCCTTAACATCGGGCTCATCTGATGATGAGATGCCTACTCCCATTTACGGCTTTTATTCTTATTTTCCGAGCTCGCCAATTTTATATTATAGTAGACCTCTCAACCTCTATCAAGCCTTTTAAGTGCTGTTTCTTCTCTAATCTTTTTTTTCCTAAATAAAAATGTTTAAATCTAACCTACAAATATCTTAATATTGTACTTAAAATATAGCTGCGATCAAAATAAGAGTAGTGAAACCTATGTAGTTAGAAAAGGAAAAAAAAAAATCCAC
The DNA here is from genome assembly GCA_958301585.1 of Merodon equestris. Lineage (NCBI taxonomy): Eukaryota > Metazoa > Arthropoda > Insecta > Diptera > Syrphidae > Merodon > Merodon equestris. Next base: position 38,372,374 of record OY284416.1, on the reverse strand, counting down.
TTTGTATAAACAAGTATTAATTTTAGTCCTCTACCTTGTAAAGCTGGGGTAGGGAAGAATTATGCAAAGGCTTTCCTGTCTGTCCATCTGTCCGTACGCATATATCGAACCCAACGTGCCGAGTAGCTATGAGTCCGAAACTTGGCTGTGTTATAGAGTACACGATTCTAAGCTCATAGCGACCGGTTTTGGAATCCTAGCTTCTGTGGTTCCTGAGACCCGAGTAAAAGTTAGCAAAATTCAAGGTAGAAGACCTGGAATTGTATTTTGGGTACTGAGCTGATCCCATCTTGTTATTATTATTATTTTATAAAAAAATTTAAACCTAAAATTCAACATCAAATATAATAATGGTCAAAAAAATAGTATTGTGTTAAACATCGATCTTGAAATATATCAAAAATATTTATAAATATATTTAGTTTAAAATTTTAATCATGACAAAAAGATCGTATTTTTAATCTTAAATTATCACTTAGTTACACAACATTTGTTGGAGGTAACTGCGGCACAACACCGTTGCAATGAGTTGACTAGGTTTTGACACCTTTCGATCGACGTCGACATCCAGAATTGCTGCAAAGCTGCCCAAAGGCCATGGTTGCTAGTTAGTCCGTAACAAACAACAGCCTTCTCAACGTCACACCGAAGGTCTTAAATTGGGTTGAGATCTGGGGACCATGCGGGCCATAACCATAATGCTGGATCCTCCATATTTTGTAATCTCTTACCGAGTATTGAATTCTGTTTTTGGAAGCCTTCTGGCATAAAAACGAGAATCCTTTCTGCTATATAAAACGACTGACCATTCAAAAAAAAAACCTTAAAAATGTTGTTTTAGCTTCCACTACTATTAATTTGACGGTTACTGTATATAATACTTAATATAATGCACCCCCTGTGCGTGCATTTTAACTCTCACTATATCTCTTTGCTTACTAATGCCATTCGCCGCAAGCTTATCGGTTCTATCTCTATTAATTTAAAATTCAATCTTTTAGAAACATTTTAGCAAAACTTAAATTCATTTATTATTATTATTCTAATCTGTAATGTAATCAGGTTGGCTAATACAAGGTTGGCTAGTGTTTCGTTTCGAGTACTCGTCCTCCTGGTTGCGTCTTACAGCGACTGAACTTCGCCATCTCGTTCACTCAGAATACCCAAGACATCAAGGCTAATACAGTTCATTCAGTTTTCAGGTTTATCTAAACATGACTACGCGCCCCGCCTCCAAAAATTCAATTCAATTTCAACCCTAATCTAATTTACAAAATAAGGAGCGAGGAAGATCCGACTTCACCCGATAACCAACGACAGTCAGCGTGCTATTTACCCGTCGCGAATGAGCTGGATGTTCTTGGCGCCCTGTTGGCGGTGGTACCTCACCAGTACACCATTCCTACTGTGCACTAACCTTTCGAAGTCGATATGGAGAAATGCTCCTGTGGCAATACATCCCGATGGAAGGGTGTTATTGTCGTTAGTCATAGCCCTTGCAAGGTGCTATCTAGTCATTTTAAAATGAAACTTTTCTATTCTGTTCAGGTCAGCTCCGATGGCATTGTCTTTCGAACACACGGATCCTTTCAATATGAGACGACGATATATAAAATCACATTGGATATATGTACGTACTCAACGATCGGCCTTATTAGTGCCACATAACTTACAACTGTTACCCTGCGATAAATTCGAATGTTGCGAAAAAGTTTTCTTAGCATACCGAAAACTTTCTTAGCTCCAAATAGACAAGCGTCTACACTAAAATATACATATGTAGATGCTTTTCAGGCCAGATACCAAGATATTGAACCGCGTTTCTTACCCCTAATTCTTGTCCATGTTGCTCAATGATCGCGAATTTTTTCCGGGATCCCTCGAAGCTCTGCAAGACGGAGTCCTAGGCAGTATCATTCCCAATTATGATAGATTAAGTTTAAGCTTCAATATGATCGAAGTTACACTGCAACATTGCATTAATGACCTCGATTTTTGGACCTGATCTTTACGCTACTAGATCAAGTGACTGAAAAAAACTTCTAAGATCGTTTGTGTTGATGTGAAACAGTATCGGAAAACTAACCGCTTCTTGTCGTTCAGTTTTAAGATTTTGCTCGAAATAACATTATTAGATTTAACAAGAGACTTCTTTCTCATAATCATTACATTTGTCATGCACGATCCAGGTTCAAAAAATAAGGTAACTTTTATTTTTTCTTGAAAAATATTTATTTATTCTTCAATATCTTTTTGTCCCTTTCACAATGATTCCACTCAGATGTAACATACTTGCACTAGCGCTTATTCCATTCCTTGAAGCTTTTCTGATATGCGCTTTTTAGTATAGCCTTGAGCTCTTCACTGGAAGAGCTCAATCGTAGCAAAGTCTTTTTAGTTTTCTGAAGAAAAAGCCTAGTGAATAGGAAAGCTTATTCTCTGACCCATAAAAGAAATATAGATTTCAGGTGGAAAACGTCACAAAAGCCGAAGAAACAGGCGAATTGGGAAATCTACACAATCATAATTTCGAGGAACTCTAACCAGCCCCAAGCATTGTTCGCACGCCACGACTAGGATGGATAGGAGACGTAGAACGAATGGACAGTGGACATAGAGTTATAAGTGAGAAGCTCGAGGAAAAAGACCTCCAGAGAGGACGCGTCGTAGATGAGAGGACGATATAAGGATGGACTTAGAACAGATGGCATTAAACAGCGCAAATTAGAAGGAGTACACTCATAACAGGACTCTTGTCGAAAGGTTATCGTTGAGTCTCTGATATTTCGAGCTCCAAATGACAGTTTATAAAAATAATGGTATGTAACGACGATAGCTCTATTGATACCTGTATTTATTAAACATAATAGGCACTACCATTGACAGTTTCTAAGTTAGTTAAGGAAAAGATATTGGCTCGGTTTTGTCATATGTTTCGATGCCTCATCAGCACTTTTCATCGAATGAGAAGTGCACTTCTCTAACAAACGCATCATGTTTAGCTCAGTCAGCGCATAATGACCATATGTATTACGAGTAGTCGAACTTCTTAACATTTCCAAGCGCTCGTAAGTGGCGAGCAACAGCTGTGTAGTGCTCTGCAATGTCCCTTTCAGTTTAACAAGGGTCAGATTCTATTACAGCTCCGTTATCGATGGTTCGTGCTGCGGGTTCCAAGTGGATAGCTTTCAAGAGTCATGTCGCTTGATCGGAATCTCCGTGCACTGTTGATGTTTTTGGATGCCTTCGCTTTTTTGTGGAAAAAAAAAATCGTTTTTGGTTGTCCATGCAGAAGAACATGGACTTGATTATCCTATCCTGTCACCCTAATGTCTACAACTGAACTGATGCTGTATGAACACGGAGGAATATTAAAATCATATTAACTTCACATCAAGCAGAAATCCGAAATACCATTGCAACAACTTAAGATTGGGTTTTTCAATAGGAACATAACAAATTTTTATTTAAATATTGTCCAACTACACTTTTTTATCATACGTTAATGTCAAGACGTCAGTCTAGAATGCACATCTTTTAGGAATTATTCATTTTACTACTGAGATTCTGAATCGGTGATCCCTATTTTAAGAACGCTTATTCCAATTTTCAATCGAAATAATCGTTCGGCCAAATTGACTGTGCTGGACAAATTCGAGTTAGCATATTCTCCGTAGAATATTCCTGTTCGAGTGAAAGTAGGTACCGGTCGAAGTATCGAAAATATCGTAGCCCTAATTGCTTCAATTCAAAATGAGCCAAATTCGTCAATTGCACGTCGCTGACCGGAATTTAGAATCTCTCAGTCCCCAATGCGCGTCAAAAAAGATCAAATTAAAGGCTTCTCCCTTTGAAGAAAATTCCGAATTTCGTTGAAAACTCACCTTCGGCGACCGAACTCATCAAAATATTCGTTATTAACCAGGAACAGAGATCGGGTCATATGATCGAAATCGAATTCATGAGTCCTATACCTGGAATAAATGTCAGCCAGATATCTCAACTATTCTGTGCTTTATTTAAATACGCAATTGTTATGTCCATAGTGAAACAATCTGTACAGCCCTCGAAACAACACGATTCCCGTTACTTTTTGAACAACCCGTCGTATGTTCGCTGGAGCAGTCTTTTTTTTTTAAATTTATTTAAAAAAATGAAATTCAATGTCAATTCCTATTTTTAGAATGTTCGACATAACTCGAGTTCTGGCTCTGCTACTTAATTTGTCACATCTAACTTACAAACTAAGAAGAACGGTGAAGGGAACCGGAACTAAGAAGACGGACCTCGAAGTACAAAACGCAATAATCGGGGTTTTATGCTCTCGATTCTAAAAATGTGAGTTTGTTGGTAAAGAGACCACACCTAAGATGCGTATTCTAGAAGGGGTCGGACAAAGGATAGGAAAAATCGAGTAACGTAGGGATCGGAGAATTTTTCAAACCAGCGCTTCACGAAAACAAGTGCTAAATTAGCTTTAAGGATTATCTAGTCGATATGTGCGCGATAATTTAGCTCCTGGTCACATAATATGCCTAAATCGCTTAAAGCTTGAATGGATTAGATGAGGAGGAGGTTTGATTCGTTCAAAATGTCAAGCTTCAAGTAATTTTTGGAACACCAGATTGAAAAACTATTGAGATCTGATTGAAGATTGAAGAGTCATGACTGTAGGAAATGGTCTTGAACAACTTGGTGTCATCGACATGTAGTGAGATGTAGGAATGTTTAATCACCATTTCAATATCGAATATGGTAAGAACGAAAAAAAAGTGGACCTAAGTGGCTGCCTTGGGGGACGACGAAGGAAGCTAAAAAAGGGTTAGAAAAGGCAGATCTGAAACGAACACTGCAATCGCGATTTTCCAAATAAGAAGATATACACTTCAAAGAAATGGGGTCGAAGCCAAGGGAAGAATATTTGAAGAGTATCAGTCTGTGGGAGATTTTATCAAAAACTTTGCAGAAATCGGTTGAAATAACGTCGATTCCTTGCCATTCTTTCATGCCGAGAGGGTGAAAAACACGAATTCAACAAGGTTTTTGTTTGTAGATCTGCATTTGAGAAAACCGTGTTGTCTAGGGGCGAGCGTAAACTTGCAACCAAGCCTTAAAATTTCCTACAGGATACTCTCAAAGAGTTTGTGTATGTGGAAGAGTTTGGCAATGGGACGACAATTGTTAGTATCGTTCTTCGGACCTTTCTTGTGTATAGGGGTAATAAAAGAAGTTTTCCATAACTGGGGAAATTCAGCTAGAGGATTTTTGAGAGAGGGTTGAGGAGTATTTTTTTTAGAAATATGACAGGCTGACGGTCTGACGGTAGAGGAGTGAATTCCTCATAAAGTTGATTTGATTTGTTTTCGATGATACAGGGATCGACTGTACGAAAAAGAAATGGTCGAAGGGAGAAATTCGGTAAATAATTGAAGTAAGCGGAATCCGTAACAAAGTAGTTGACGGCGAAAAACTGTTTAAGAAAGGTTGTAAAAAGGTTGGCGATAATGTTGGGATCATTTAAGCTTGACCATTAAAGGAGAGTGAGGCAGGGTAGCTATCAGATTTTCTTTTGTAGTTAACAAATTTAAGGAAGAATTTAGGAACACTTATAAGATTGGCCTGCATTTCCGCAAAATAGGGTTAATAGAGGGAATTGTAAAGAGCGGTAAAGTGGAGATAGCGCATGTAGATGTAGTTAGAAAAATCATTAGGAAATTGAGCTCGAAGGAAGATTGTCCACTGCTTATCTCTTTTGTTTCTTATGATACGTAGTCTGCGATTATACCAGGGTAGGGAGGTGGGCAAAGTTTTTCGTTGGAAAGGGAGATAAAGATTACCACAATCCCGAATTCTTTGAAAAAATGATTGAATGTGTCAGAAGATTGGGCAGTGCATACCGTCCAACCATGCAACCGTTCACACGTAAGATTATTTAATTAACATATGTTATCTATACGAGTACCAGAATTTACGATTAATTTATTGCTACTGGTTGCAATAATCGTCTTAATCCTTGTTCTGTTTCAAACTTAAAAAAATTGGTTTCACTAGTTCACCAAAGCTTTCTATTTTTGTAATGTTGTCTGTGAGAAGTGATTTCCAAAGATCTTAGAATGATTTTTTTCTTATAAAATATAAACCGTCAATTGTATTCCATATCAGGGGTATTTGTGTTTAAAGAACCTTTAAACGTGAAGATATCTCAACATTTCAGAGACTTTTAAATGGCAAGTTAAAAGAGTCATAGAAGGAGCAATGTCAAGAGTCAATATGGATTATTGGTAAATATTGTAGATATTGTATTTAATTTAAATAAAAATGTCACCACTTTTCGTGAAGTTACTGGTTAAAAATGAAACCGCTTGTTGGATGAACCCATACATTGCGAGCCACCACAACACAAGACCGTCCTAATACAGAATTCCCCCAAAAGTAGTTTGCTAATCAAATGATCCCTAAAACTCAGAAAATAGTTTAAAAAATTCATGTCTTTAACCCGGTAACAAAGGAACCACTGAATAGCACCCGACTATGGTATATCCTGTTGTATCGCGACTATTAGACACGCTCCAGCTAGTCTATTTATCAGTGTTTGGGCAATTCTTCCTCATCACAAAAGGATTCAAATATACCCTGTCTACTGTGACCGACGTATGGATAGTGAATGGTAATACGAGTAAAAATCTACAGAAGCGAAAAAGCGTCCTTGTAACGTACCCTTGTGCCCATTTAGTTTAGATTTCTCTTTCCCTTTCTGTCCATGACAATTCTATCTCTTTTCTGCTGTTAATCAAATAGGTAAAGTGTGTCCTGGTCGTATCCTTTCCAGTTTCGTACAAATACGGCACGAAGGAAAGAGTTACTCGGTCGTCACGGCCGCAGAGTGAATTTTACAAAACCCGTGATGCTTTGTCCGCTGAATCTAAAAAAAAACCTTTAAAATTTCCTCGTATCTTCAACGCTCGCTTATGTGCCTGACTGATTCTTCGCTGTGACCATGCTGTAGGTAGACCACGCTCTCGCGCACAATTTCTGACGAATTGTGGACAGATGCAGGACGAGCATTTTGGCAAGCACAAGGGCTATCCTGCATTTTACTATTTGCCCGCTGTACCGTGTTTTCGTGCGCTGACTGAGTGTTCATCATGCGAATTATGATCCTCTCTCACAAAATGCTAATAGAAGACTGTCCTTGCGATATTTTTTTTTGGCAAACTAAACTAAACAAAGTGGAAGTGGAACATTTTTCCTTTTTTTCGAAAATGGTGAGGGAATGGGGGTGATGCCTTTAACAAGTTTTGCGACACTTCCCATCCCTTAGTCAATCCATCGAGCTGTCGTTGCTACCGATTTCACCAAGACACTCCAGGATACTTACCCATCCAAGCCCTTGACATGTCGCGTGGAATCATATTTCCATTCCTTCGGTTACAAACTATGTTAATACCCGTCAATACATTATAAGCTTCTTAGATTCACCATAAAGGAACACCAGCGTACCATCATCGACACGACGGCAGAGAGTATCACCACGGAGCATGGTATGTTTGCCGCTTAGATTTATGTGCTCCTGTTTGTGATCATTTATTGCCGTTTTGTCTAGCAGTGATTTCCAACTTTGTCAGCAACTCCCGATGCTCGATGACTAAAGTTCACGAGTTCTCGTTTGTCTATGTCCTTCAGATGTTGTCGTTCATCCTGGCTCCCCATACTGCCCCGTGCTGTGTCTAACATCTATCGCGCGAGACTTATTTGCATTTATATTAAGGATCCCACGGAGTGATAGAACAAAAGCATTATAGTACAATAGAGAAAAATATCTGACATTTGAAGATAGATAAAATCGACAGCATCTGAAGTGCGGGAGAGAATCGAGCGGCTGAGGCTAGGTTTAGGTTGTGATAGAGTGCGAGGTAGAATCCCTTTCACAAGCGCCACTTGCAGATAGCGTATAGTAAGCCGATTTTTTCCCTTTGCGTTCGGCTTTTAAAACGACTCGGAGTGGTGTTAGATGTGACAGGATACTAAGCATATTTGAAACTATTCTTCAAAATGAATGAATGGATGAAAGTGAAGGTTTCAGAAGTTAAATGGGGTGATTTGGGTTCATGATGGGATTGAAAGATGTAAATGACATCGTAAAGTGTCGTTAAGGGTGTGAGATGGATTTCACTTGTCTGCAGTTGAAAAAAAGTGCTTGCGATAGTCACGTTGAGTGTATTTAAATTTTTCTGAACTGAAAAAGAATGTATTTATCTTGCTACGTACAGGCGTGATTGGTGGGGAAACAAATACGTTGTGAATGGTGGGAGGTGACTAGGGCCTCAGTGGAATGCCCCTCTTTAAGGCGAGTCTTTGATACACGTCGTGGTAGTGATAACGATGGCTGACGTTCAACTAAATGAACTACCATCTGATAAATTGAAGTACTCAACAAGTACAGGAAAACCAAGCACCAAAATGGAAGTGAAGAAAGGGAAAATTTCTATATATGTTTCTCTCGATGGCTAGAGTTTTTAAACGAATCGTAGCCTAACTTTGAAGATAGTAAAACGAGAATTGTAGCTATCCCATAAGGCTACATTCTCCACTCGATTAAAGTATGGCTCAATGTCGCCGCCCGTCTATAATACAAATGCAAAGGAGACGACAGGAGGAAGAAATTAACACTGAGCAAGAGGATGATTCTGATAGCGAAGAAGAAGTTGCAGAAAACTAGCCGTAGAAAATAGAGGAAAAATCCTCCATTAATTAAAGTAAGACGACCTGGAGTAAAGAACGAAGCAAAAAACATGAAAGAACCAGGTGAATATGGAAGTTGTTTTTTACTGAAAATGTAATTAGCCTTCACGAACCAATAAACAACAGTGTTAACACCTAAATTTGAAAGAGAAGGGGATTGCTTGGAAACTGATGAGGTTGAAATTCAGGCACTATTTGGGCTCTTACACTTTGCTGGTCTTCGGATCAAAAGCCGTACTAAACATTTATTCAAAACTGATGGCTTGTCCACAGATATCTTTCGTTATCCACTATAAGGTGGAATCGGTTGTAGTTAGTATTGCGGTGTCTCAGGTTTGATGACAAAAGCATATGAACTGCACGCGCTCCTATTGACAAATTAGCTCCCATTAGAGGTTTGATTGAAAAAATCATGCGGAGTCATCTCATATGGTATGATGTCGACTTCGAATAACTTCAACAATTATCAACCGATTTTCAATTCCGTACAATTTAACCATAAATTGATTCACACCAAAAGAACGAGCGGAAATAGTTTCAATGTTCATTAAAAATGAACGGTCGTTTGTGCTAACTCAACGTACGTATCGTGCAAGATATCGTGATCGTGTTGCGCCCAAAAAAGATAAAATTCGTCAATGGGCCTCGAATTTTTTTTCGATTTGGTTCTTGTTTTTGCCATGGCGCTTGCTGAGCCTTGGGCAAATTTCGATGACCGATGAGGCACATTTTACGCTCTCTGGCTCAGTTAATAAACAAAATTGTCGCTCCTGGGGCACCGAAAATCCTCAAATTATTGACGAAGAGCCGCTATATGATCAAAAAGTTACTGTTTGGGCCGGTGTAAGCGCTAAAACCATCATTGGACCATATTTCTTCAAAGTTGGCAATACAGTGGATGGCGAACGATATCGGTGGATGTTGGCCCATTATATGGTCCCGTAAAAAAGGCTTATATCACTTTTGGTTTCAACAAGACGGCGCGATATGGCACACTGCGGACAAAACAATGAACCCTTTGCGTACGAAGTTCCCTGGGAGATTGGTGACAAAAAAGGGCGATATTGACTGGCCTCTGAGATCGCCCGATTTGACTCCTCCAGACTTTTTTCTTTGGAGATACTTGAAAAGCAAGGTGTATGCTAACGACCCGAAGACACTAGAACAGCTCAAAAGAACCATTCGTGCGGAAATCGCAGAAATTTCGACTGAAATGCTCGAAAATGTCATGGAGAATGCGCGAAAACGAGCCCTTTTTTCATCGGCAATAAAGGCGGTGATATTGTTTTCAAAAATTAATCAAAATAAATTATAAAGGTCTAAATTGAATAAAAGTTTTTGAATTTCCAAAATCGGTTGAGACTTGTTGAAGTCGATGTCAGGGAGAAGGAAGAAACCAGATGGCGGGCCACGAAATAGGGCTTCATCAGACGGACCCTACAGCGAATTTTAGTGAAAGACTTGCACGTATTCCCGTACAAAGTGCAAACAGTGTATCATTTAATGCCTGTTGACCGTCCGTCGCGTAAATTACTTAATCTCAACAACGTCTCGTCTCACCTTGAGCGTCAAGGCGCATTTCCTCTTAAGCGGTTACGTTAATAGGCTGAATCTTCGTTTCTGGGGCACTAAAATCCGCGTATGATGAACGAAGATCCATTGTGTGGTGCGGCATTTACGCGGAAGAAGTGATTGGGCCGTATTTTATTAAGGACGCCGTCGGCAATGCGGTCACTGTAACGAACGGTCACACTGAAGCGAACGCTTCAGGGCCATGATAAACGACTTCTTACTGCCGAAGTTTAATGAGCGGGGCTTGATGAACATGTGGTTTCAACAAGACGGTGCAACCGTACACACAGCACGAGCCACAATGGATATTGTGAACGAAGCGTTTCCGGGTCGCGTATTCCTTAAGGAGAATATTCGATAGGAATGCGAACAATCATCAGCGGAAATCTTGCGGAAAGTGATGGAAAATGCGATTACACGGGTACAATTGTGTATCAATACTGACGGCAGCCACTTGACGGATATCATCTTTTCTACTTAGAAAAAAATAAAAACTTTCATCACTCAAAATAATTTTTTTTTATTTAGTAAAAAAGTGATTAAAAAACAAAATTGGATGATTAATTTTGCGCAACCTGGTATTAATTCTGAATTAGCTAAATGAACTACAATCCACTGGGTTCTGACATCGAATCAATCACCGATCTCTTACGCTATAGTTCCATAATAAAAAGACATGGCCCCACAAAAAGGAAAAAGGAAATAAATTTAAACACAAGAACTAATCTCCAACCTCGCGAAGGCTCTGAGAAATCTATTAATACACGAGAATTGGTTTCTGATTAATCGTTTTAAAGGGAAAATTGTTCCCAGGCAAGCCTAACATCGTGCAGAAAGCGTTGTCATATCTCGAAAGACGGTATTTCGGTCAAATTACAAGGAGCGACAAAAACGGCCAAAGCGTTGACGGTGGCAATGCGGGGGTGCTTTTCGCAATATAATGACTAGACTTCCCTACGCACCTCTAAAGTGGTGGTGAGATTAAAATAGTTATTAAATTTGTTTTTGTTGTCTACGAGCTCCCATTCGAGGCCACTAAGTGTACTAAGTTGGAAAACTTAATACACTGGGTCACTTCCTGAACTCTCACTTGACAGAACTGTCTTAGGTGCAGAGTGACACCCCGATAGCTCTATGAAATCTGTGACTTTCCTTAAATCTTTGATGAGGTTTGATTGCGGAGGACTTACAGGTACTACGTGACTTTTTAAGCCTTTGGTTTTTAGTTGTAAAAAAAAGTCAGGAAAATTACAAAATTTTTACAAAAGTTTTATTTAAATTAATAAACCAATACCTGCCATTTACTATTATTATGTGTGAATGTTGATCACGACTACATTTTAAGTGGTCCACATGGAGAGTCTATTTTTTATTTTGCTGGAACCACATGTCGATCAGGTTAAGATCTTGCAGTCTGTGCATAAAAAGTTCGAAATCAATGAACGATAGCGTGCGCCATCATAGATACATTTGTTTTCACCCTCGTCTTTGAAAACAAAAAAAACAAACCAATGATATCGTACGATAATAAACCGTACCAAAAAGTGAATTTTTCTAGGTGTGCTGGCAGTTCTTGTAATTCTTGAGGACCTATACCCATTCAACTAGAATTGAGCTTGGTTACTGAAGACAATTTTTCGATAAAAAAAGATCTTTCTCCAGCTTTTCTAGTACCCAATCACCAACAATTCGACGTTGTGGTAAGTCGCAAAATCGTAAGTCGTAAAATATTCTTTATATTTGAGTTACACAATACCAAAAGTCTCGGACGGCGACGAAGTAAAGGCCCCGGCCCATAGAATCTAGAGCTTTCGATTTTGGACGTGTATTCGTGTCACGTGCACATGTGTACAAAATATATATTTGCACGTGTGTACATTAAACACATGTAAATAAAAATATACGTTCTATTCTATGCATTTGCTATGCTATGCATTTTTTCTTAATCTGACCTAGGGCAGCTTCTGAGAAAAGTTCTATTTGACGACTCTTCATCCTCACACATTTACTGCTAGTTCGACGACAGCAAAGCCATTGTTTTTTCTTCTTTGTAGATTGTTGAAAATACTTGAACAACAAATGATGCGTTTAGAAAATGATTCTACTGAAGGGTCCGCCATCAAACTTTTTTTTTTTCAAGTAGTGCTTATTTCGTGAATGGTAACACTTAGCTCATGTCTGATTTGACAGATAATTAGTTTTATCCTTCCGCTGAACGAATATGGTTGTGTATACGCTTGAACAACGCTTCGCTAAGTGGGCCTGCGATCGACTTACAGAAGATGCCGATTTTGCCAAAAAAATCATCTTTTCAGATGAAGCTCATTTTGATCTTGGCGGGTATGTAAACAAGCAAAATTGTCGCATTTGGGGCACAGAAAACCCGCACGCATACATTGAAAAGCCGGTGCACCCAAAACGAGCCACTGTTTGGCGCGGATTTTGGTCCAGAGGCATAATTGGGCCATTTTTCTTCGAAAATGAGCAAGGAGTGGCCGTTACAGTCAATGGCGATCGTTATCGGGCCATGTTGAACGAATTTTTGTTCACAAAAATTGAAGAGGAGGATATTGGCAACATTTGGTTTCAACAGGACGGCGCTACGTGCCACACAGCCGAAGCTACACTCGATGTTTTGCGCCCTGTTTTTGAAGATCGCATTATCAGCCGCAGAGCTGATGTCGTTTGGCCATCTCGGAGCTGCGATTTGACACCGTTGGACTATTATTTGTGGGGTGCCGTCAAAGATAAGTGTTACGCCGACAAGCCAGAGACAATTGACGCTTTAAAGGACAATATTCGTGAAGCCATTGGTGAAATACAGCTGCACACAATCGATAATGTGCTTAAAAATTGGACCGATCGTGTAGGCTACTGCATGGCCAGCCATTTGAATGAAATTATTTTCCATTATTAAACGGAAGGATTGTACTTTCAAATAAAAAAAGAAATTTGAGAAAATATTCACTAGTTTTTTTATAGCATTTTCAAAAAAAAAAAAAGTTATTTGGCGGACCCTATATAATAAAATCGTTTAATATCAGTTTTTTTCAGCAATTTGCAAAAACGGTTTGATCTGCAATGTAATGGCACACCTGACGTTTATGTAAGGCAAGTAGCATCTTTACTTGACCCGCGATACAAACACCTAGAGCATGAAAATTTTGATGTAAGAGCTCCCATAAGAGACAAACTAAAGATGCTCCAAATGGAAAGTTCTCCTTCGGACCATACTTTATTAAAGAAAAAAATATAAACTAAACTGGTTCACCGCATACATATTTTCTTTAATTACACGTTTTATTCTAAATACACGTGTAATATAAAATACACGGGTAAATATAAATACAAGTGTTCCTATACGAACCTTTTATTTACACGTGTGACACGTGTACACGATTACACGTGTAATAGAGGGCTCTAATAGAATCCGTTGATCCGCCACTACGTTGATTTCAACTGAGACCAAACGTGTTGCCGGATAGAGTAGGCAAGCATCGTCCCATAGAACCCATCAGTCCGTTGACAATTGTCGATGACATTTAATTATTAATTGGTGGAGTACGTTCATCTGAGTTATAAAATGGATGACACGCCCAGGATTGTACGGATAGATAATTTTCTGATCAAACTGATTCGAAGCCACGTTGCAAGAGCAATGACTTCGGTCAATAGCCTGATCTTCGGGGCTTACTACCCCAATGATCTATATCACGAGAGAGTGCGCCTTAACGGCTTTGTCCCGCCAGAAGCATTCCTCTATCTAGATAGATGTGGGCTGATCCAGGACAGATTGGCGTTACCGCTAATCTTCCACGTGGGTCGCAATTCCGTGGAGCGGCGATTCCTCTACGGACCCGATGTCGCGCTCCGTGAGCCCGAGCGCCTCAGGTTCTGTAGATCGGTCTCACGCCGGGATCGAGGAGACGTAGTCCGCCAGCATCAACGCTTTTGGTGGCTGGAAAGAGCTCCGTCAACGGACACCTTGATAGGAGCAGCCTCTTCAAGGCAAGGCCTGCCCAACACCAATGGCAGGCTTGCATAGGCTAGGGTAGGGTAAGGTAGGGTAGGGTAGGTTAAGGTAGGCTAGGGCAAAAACGACAAAAAAAAAAAAAAAAAAAAAAAAGAATAAAACTTAAAACAAAAAAAAAAAAAATTAAAAATAAAAACATAAAAAAAAAAGATATATATATAAAATATATATAATGTATATATTTGTGTATATATATTTTAGTTAAGTTAGAATAAGATAGGTTTAGTTAGGTTTAATTAGTATAAGGTAGGTTTAAGTTTTATATAAAAAAAAATGATCATATGCTAAGTTTTTTAATAAAAAAAAAAACATTTTTCTTAGCTTAAGTTAGTTATAATAATGTTAATAGTAAATTTGTGTAGATGTCGAAAGACATAAGTATGTTTCAATTGTTCTGTTTGTTTTAGAGTGTCCGCCTAGGGCCAGTAAGATAGTTACATTTGTTAAGATAGTTAAGCTAGTTTTAAGCATTTTTGACTAGGGTAAGATAGATATAAGTTAATATGAAATAAAAAAAAAAATTGAAAAAAAAAAAATTGAAAAAAAAATGGATGACACGGATGGCCTTTGATCGCCTCAATCAGTTTTTTCCTCGAACATTTTATGATATTTTTTTCCGATAATAATGTTCACTTTTCGCACACTAAACGACCTTCACTAACCGAATTGTACTTTGAAATATCTACCGAATTTGAAGTTTCTCTCAGTGCGAGAGAGTTCCTAAACATTCGCTCAATGCATCCACCAATGAACGTGCTTACTCAATTCGTGAATGCGTGTACCTCAAAATATAAATGTCAACAGATCAAAAAGTAGAAAGTGGCTCTACTTTGTACGTTGAAGTTCACACATCCGTCGGCTATGGGCCGTCTCCCACCTCCCATAAGAATGTTATATTCGGAGTGACGGATCAACGGATTCTATGGGACGGGGCCTTTAGTCTAGAAACCACCAATGAGACGTACCACTTAAAATAGCCACCGACGTTTGCCTACAAGCTGCGATGAACACGTGGGAACCCGGGGTTCAGTCAAAATTATGTAAACAATCACGCACATTGTTATAATTCCAAGAGTGTGTGCGACGTGAGTACACTGCGTTAAAATGAAATTACTTGACACGTATTCATGAATAGAGTTTGTTTGTAACCTGGACTTCTTTCAAAATTTCAGGGTGTCACGGGGAAAGACGTACAAAAGACGCACGTCTCATTCTGGTTTCTGCTTTAGTCTCAAGCACTCTACTCATACGGATGACTCGATATTCAATAGCGTGAAACTATTGCGCAATTTCGTCACTTTGGCTTGGATTGCTAGTTCAATAGGTCGATTATGGAGACTGCAAAACAGTCGAAATGCTTGAAAAACATTTTTCACAGAGCACGAATTTTTATAATAAATTTCAAAACATTGTAAGCGTTATTACCTTGTACATTTCTTTATTACAAAATGGCAATAAATGGAGTATGCCTGACATTGAAACATGTCACGTATGACGCACGAGCTGCCCGAAATAGCAAAAAAAAAAAGCCTTTATGTGCGGGGTGTTTATTGGTTTCCATAAATGTGATGTTTTCTTCCGAATTACGATATTACTTTCATCTTTTACCGTGATGTTGCTACACCTGGTTCCCGTCGTACATCATTCAAAAACGAATGTTATCGCCATCTTTCAACACTAAATCTTTTTTCAGTCCTTTTATGTTAACCATCCCTTGTTGTTTCTTTGGAACAAAAGTTATAAGCTATTACGTAGTTTGGTCGTAGTTGCACCTCTCTAACAGTATACCTGGCCTTCATGCCTCTTCATAAACGAATCTCTGCTGAAGAGTGACCTGAAACTGATAAAGGTCATTAGTTCAGCACTAAGCATCATTTTAACAATTCTGACAGGTTTTTTCAAAATCTCATTAGAATATGGGAATATGGGTTCGATATATAGACAATCAAGGCGAATTATACAGTTTAATTGAATTGGAGAGTTGTCAGCTGTTATTATACTTGAAACGCCTCCTCAGAGTCCTGATCTCTGGAACAATTGTGGGCTCATTTGGATAACCACTTAGAAACCACCAATTTCCAATATAACGAACTTGATGTTAGCTTTTAATGAAGAGTGGGGAAGAGTAAAAATCTCACGTATGTCTTGAAAGTTTTTTTTCTTCTTCACCACTCTTTTTAAATAAAAAGTTCGTATAATTTGTCTGTATCTCACTCCTATCCGAAAAGATTCGTATTCATATTCAAGGCCTTGGAGATTTATTCAAGTGATTTTTAATTTTATTAAAAATTTGTTTTCTTGATTTGATTTGACGCCCACGTAGGGTCACTTCATTGGCTTCAAGTTCAAGCCTTAACAAAGACAAAAATAATATAAGTTAATGGCTATGGTAGAGGTCATTTCTTAGATAGGGTTTGGGGAGATGTAGGTGGAAAAGAGCATGACATGGAATGAAGGTTTTGGGGATAGGTGTTAAAAGGAACTTTTGAAACAGTGTGGGGCGGACAATATTTACGGTAAGTAAGTCATGGATAACAAGTATGTCAGCGACCTTGCGTCGTTCTTTTAAGGGTTGTAGGTTGATAAGTTTTAAGAAATCCTTAAAAAGCGAGAATTGTAGCTGATATTTTTCCAGTTAACGCTAGGATGGCCTCAATGCGAGGATTGTGGATGCCATAAGAGGGGGACCCAGACTTAACTAGCAAGGATGGTCTACGAGTATTTAATCAAAGCTCATTATGGAGCAAGTGTGATCGGAAAACTCCCTTTAAGACCGTGTCTGCTAGATTCATTTCAGAAGAATTATTATTCCAGTCTATGAGTTTTACCAACAAGGAAGCGTCGCACATTTCCAATTGAGGAAAGGTTATTGCTTTTTGGGGAGCCACCTTCGTTTTTACCATCAGGAGATTCATTCGGATTTTGTTTTGTTGATCTTGGAAACGTAAGTACACGTCGAAAATGCATACGCATTCTGTTCTATCACTTAAAACAAGTATTTTCAGACATTTCTTCTTCTTCTTGGATGGCGTTACAGATCATGGAGAGCCAGAGCCAAGCTTATCTCATTCACTTATGTTGCGTGCAATTTGTTTTATACACAAGTTTTTTTCCAGACGCTTATCACCCTTATTTGTATGGATACGTTTTGGTATATATACGCTATCAATCATAAGAAGCTCTTGAGGGAATGATTTCTATTCTTGTTGGATCCAACGTGGTCGTCCCACGTGAATCCCCTTTCCCATAGCTGTTGTATCATCATTTTGGCTTTGACAAAATTTATTTATTTATTTATTCATCAATGGATATTCATCTTTTGACTACAATCAACTAAAAATCCTTTACAATTATATATCATTAAAAAAATTCAATAGAATATTCTTAAACTTAAATCTATTCATTTGAAAGTCAACTTCATTGCAAATTGAATTAACAAGTGACAAAGAACGGGTTACGGGTTCATTTTGTCCATAGTTCGTCCTATGACTAGGAATTAAAAGGAGCACGTCCTGTTTCTTAGGTTTCTCTCAGGAACATAAAAAGGTATAAGACTCAGCAATTCTGAAGAATTAATTCTGATGCATTTCGTGCCCTCTATCTTTACGTGATTCATTTCTTCAAATATTTAGGAAATGTCTATTTCACGTTTTTCATTTGGAATTCCATGCAAAATTTCTTTCGTGTTTCAGGTCCATTTTCGTAAGCGAAATCCTGCCGACAATAGAACTTTCTCAACCTTTTCTCTCATTTGTAAAGCCTGTTCTACTGTTTTCGCTCCTGTGATAATGTCGTCTACATACATGTCGTAACGCAGGATAGATGGTAATCTGACTTGCCAAATATGACTCCAGCTGTTCCAAAAGTCACAGTTTCTAGGCGTCCACCATGTTTCAAAGAAATGAGCTGGTAGTTAGTGTTATTTTTTCCATATCGGCAGATGTTTTATTCAGCATAGCGCAACCTCGATGACATTATTTTGAAGTTTTGGGCCAACCAGAAGCTCCAAACGATGATTTGAACGCTGCAACTCTCAAGTTTGTGGTGCAACTGTATTCTTTAACTACCGTATGATCGTGATTTATATAGTGGCAAGGGATTGAAAATATTATTGTTATTATATTATTATTACTTTTATTGTTATTATTATTAATATTATCAATATTATTATTATTAATATTATTATTATTAATATAATTATTATTATTATTATTGGTATTATTATTATTATTAGTATTATTATTATTATTAGTATTATTATTATTATTAGTATTATTATTATTATTATTATAATTACAATTATTATTATTAATATTATTATTATCATGCTCCACTCCTGGACTAAGGTTTCACAAAACTAACGACGGAAAAGGCATGTTTGATAATGGCAGATAACGCTAAAGTAACGAAAAAGGTTATCTTCGGCAGGAGGAACAACAGCTTGACATTTGTTAACATTGAGCATGAGGTGGTTTTTTTGGCATGAAAGAGTCAACCTGTTTAGGTTGGATAGGAGCGAGGGGGAATATACGAGCATGTTTTAAGAATTTAAGACGAAATTCTTTGATAACACAGTTGACATCATAAATGGTTAGGAGAAATATCAATGGACCGAGGTGGCTATCTAGTGGGACTCCGAAGTTGGCACTCATTCTTCATACTTTTTCCTTTTTTTATGGATTGGGATAATGTAAGCATTTTTCCAAAGCTGAGGAAACAGTCCCTGTTAAATGGAACTTTGAAATAAGGCCGTGAGGGGTTGGAGCAAATTGTTGGCGCATTTTTTTAAAACTATGGTAAGAAGGCGTCAGGACTGGACGAGCAGTCGTCTTTTGAGTTATACATTTTCTCCATGACAATGGCGGGAGTTCTATTCACTGATGTTATAGACGTCTGAGGTCAGTGTTTTATTCGGAGAACATATTAGTTAAGTCCGTTTTCAAAAATTAGCTCTGGTTGTTATAATTGTTTCATAGTGACAGCTGATCTTGGTGGTTTCAGAGAGGTTATATATCTGTCAATAATATTCAGTTTATATCCCTTTAAGTTTCTTGGGAACTGTGTTGAATACGTCAAATTTTGTGTTAAGGAAAGTAAGGACAAGAGGTTTTAAGTATTTGCTTTAATTGGAATAAAGGTGCAGCTGAAGCACATCGAATGCTTGGAAAGTGCACAAAAATTACTCAATCCTTGACGATCTCAGTAAGACACAAATGGGACTTACAGATTCATTGGAAATAACTCAGCCAGCGTCCGGAGGTCAAGCTGTTGTGTTCTATGAGCTGCTACAACCTAGCGAAACCATTACGGGCGATCGGTATAGGCTACAACTGATTCTTGTAGTCTGAACAAAATCATGATAAACTTAAAAAGCGACCGAATTTTTACTCCCAATATATAGGTATAACGAATATAGTCATGGTCGGGAGAAAGACCCTGTTCGGTGAATGACTAACTGAAGAAATGGCACAAAAGTTGGCAGTGTTTTTAGGATCATCAGCCTTTCTCCTAGCATTTGTAAAGTCATAGAACCGGTAGAATCCATGAATCAGTGGTAAGAAAGGTTTCGGAGGTAAAGAGGTTCGCATAGTTTTAAGATCGTATAAGACTGCAGGTAAGGAGAAAATCGGAAGCAGAGCGGGATTTAAGGTTGGCCTGCTACTTGAATTGAGCTTAGTTCCTTGGAGATGAGGTGCACTTCTTTTTTGAGGAATATGAGACGGATATGATAACACAAAAGAGTACTTCGTAAAGGTTTTGTCAGTAAGTGCGGGTAGATGTTGAAATTGAATAAAATAAGCTGTGTATAAGGTATTAACAAAATTAGAATTTTATTTAAAAGCCCCACGTATGCCATTATGTATGAAATATGACATCGCTCGCTTCGCTATGAATAATCGCCTCGGCTTTTTATAGTGGCTCGGATCCCAGTGGTCCAATTTTCAATACCTCTTCCGCATAGATCCGGCAGAATTTGAGTGATAGCCTGTGTTATATTCACTTTAAGGGCTACGGTCGATGTTGGTTGTACTTCAGGAAACCCCGCAAGAAAAAGTCCAGCGGGGTCACATCTCATGATCTCGGTGCCCAGTTCACGTCACCTCTGCGCGAAATAACCTTTACCCTCAATCGCGTTCATGCAGAATGACAACCTCTATGTGGCATGTAGCGCCGTCCTGCTAGAACCACATGCCGCCTAGATCCATATGGTTCAATTTGGACTATAAGAAATTGGTTATTATCGTTCTGTAGAGCTCGCCACTGACGGTGAACGCCTCACTAACGTCGTTTTCGAAAAAGTACTGAACAATGATGCCACCGCGCCGGTGGAAAATCCACACCAAACGGTAACTTTTTGTGGTTGCATTGTCACCTGGTGAACCTCGTGTGGGTTTATGTCGTTCCATATACGGCAATTTCGTTTGTTAACGCAGCCATTTGGTTGATTGTTTTTCGGCCAAAATTGGGGTCCTCATCCAAAAGCTCTGAAGGTCAGTCAGACAAGATCATGAACTTTGAGCCTCTGGGAGAGTTGGATGTTGTACGGGTGTAGCGCCAAGTCTCGACGAGAAATTCATCAAGTTAAAGTCTTCGAAAGGGCGATTTCTTGTGCACGATGAGGAACCGACTGCCTCGGGTTCTGCTGTACACTGTCACGGACCACGGCGATGTTTTTGGTCGATCTTGCATTTCTTTGGCGTGCGAATGTCGGCTGATGGATTACCGAACCGATAGTCTCAAATTTGGCCACCAAACGCTGAAGAATCGACTGTGAAGGATCGGCACGTCTACTGTAAAATGGGCGCAACGTAACTAATGAACACTAATTTTGACAAAAAAAAATTATCATTTGGATATGCGATTCAATTGTGTATCTTGCCATGGTGATTTGGCATCAGTAACTGATCTATCGACACCATTTGAAAAACCCAGGCAGGGCAGGAGTGTCAGATATTTAGGAGGAAATTAAAATAAATATTGCTGAGCAGATCATTTGGTTTTACGAAGTCGGCTTTTCAATTGTAGTGATTGTCGAATGAGTTCTAAATAAGGGTGGATGGAGCGGATCCACGGTAGAGGGAAGGTGGTTGTTTGCGGTAATTATTCAGTTTTCGGCATCAGATGAGAATATCAGATTCTTGGTGACGATACTTAATTTGATCAGAGTCGGAGACACGATCTGTGAAGAAGAGCCACTACATCGGACTACCTCAATCCGTCAAACTGATTGCTCATCTCGCCTATTAAATGGAAAAAGTTAAAGAAAACACCCATCGACTTTAATTTGTTTTTTATTCATCAAATGTTTTCTTTTTTATTTGTTTCTTTGTTTTGTTGTCTTATTTATTCATTTATTTATATAATTAATAACTTATAGTAGCAAATATATCAACACTACGAAAATGTGATTCATTTTTTATTTTTAAATTTCTCCTCTCCACTATATATACTTGCCATCGTTTGCTTTTCACATTTATACATTTTATTCATTAATTTGTTTATGTTATTAGTTTTTGTTTTTTTTTTTTGACTTTTACAAAACGAACGATAAATGAAAAACAGTTGAAATGAATTTTCATTATACAAATGACAAGTGGTGTTGTGGAAAAAATAAACCTTTTTCAGTGAAAGTGTTTTTGCTTTTTAAATTTTGGTGACCATACTAAGTGGGTGGTTAGACATAAACAATTCCTAACAAAATCGGTGTGAAAGGTGAGTTTTTTTTGTGTAGCACACGTGTGGTTTATTTCTAATTTTTATTTAGGGGGATAAATAATTTTAATATCTAAAAACATCGACTAAATCTAAAATTAATATAAAAACAACACAATTAGTAGTAAAAAGACCAATTATAATATTGATAGTGCCTAATCCACTCGGTGTACTATAAAATAAGGCGGCAAAATCGAAATTTTTGTCATGAAAAAAATGATTTTTGTTTATGAACATCGAAAAACACTTCACTCTTGATTGCAGTTCATCTAAATATTTTTTTCTTTGGTTTTCTTTTACGATTGTTCGAAATGTTGTTTTACGTCAAATCTGTTTTTATTTTGGTTTTTCGTAATATAAATTTTGTTAATTAATTCTATTAACGCTAAATGTTGTTTTCCTTTTTATATTTATTAAACTAAATCTATATTTACATGATTTTGGTTGTTAATTTATTGTTTTCACTTGAGTGTCGCTTAAGTAAAATTTCATTCTTAACCTATCTGTTCTCGGGATTCTTAGTTTAACTAAGTCTTTAGTGAACTATGTTAGGGTGCACTTAATCTGTTTTATGTTTTTGGTTTTAGGTACCTACAGTTAAGGATTTTTTTTTATTCATGTTTTTTTTTTCAATCGTTCGTTATACAATATATTTTATGTACAATGAATTTCAATCTTTTTTTTATTTTAATTAGAGATACATGTACATATATTCTATATTAATTTCAATTTGTGTTTTTTCTTCTTGTTTAGTGATTGGTGAAAGATTATGAATATTTTTAGTGTCGTTTTCTCGGTATACCTTCGTCATATAATAACGCTGATCAAGAGTTAGGGCAACATGAGTTGGCAACTAATTGGTATAACAGAAATTGTTTACAAACTCATAAAATTAGGACTACTCGTGGCTGAATAGGATACGTGCCCCAAAACCAACTTTCTCGTCGACACTATCGCTCTGTCATGAGAAACTTGACGTTTCGCGGCTATTTGTTCGTATTTGAAATAAATTAAAGCTTGTCACGTTCAACACGTTTAACAGGCAAATAAATTGTTGTTCGAAAACAAGTTACTCCTACCATAGATGAACGTTCGAGGTTTTCGTGGAAAATCGCGACCTAAGCTGATGGTATAGGAGATGTCTAAAAGCGGTTTGGGAAAGAACAGAGGGAAAACTTTAAATTAGAAGGCGAAACTTTTTCAATTATCGCTCTTACTGAAGCGACAGATACAACTATGTGGTGGAGAATATAGGACCATCCATCGATCCACATCATCATAGCCATCCGCCAGCTATCAGTGTCAGTCGTTAGTTGATTGGGATTTAAAGTTTACAAACGATTTATGGGGTCGAAATTGAAAATATGGGAATAATTCGATTCTAATATCCCGCAGCTTCATTTACGAGGTATTGCCTGTCATTGAATTGCCTGGTAATACAATGAGCAATAGCATGGATCGATGGTGTTCCTATAGCGCCACTGAATCGTCAAGACAATCAGCACTTACATATGTTGAATCGTTGTCGTCTCTGCGTCAGATGTCGGAACCTTCCTGGGAATCGCCGACGTAGCCCTCGTCGGGACTGTCAGCTAACGGTCCAGTTAAATGGCGTAATTTTGATGGCTCCTGCTGCTGTTGCTGTTGCTGCAGCCCGGTGGATGTGGAGGATGTGGAGTCTTCATCGCCCTCGGGTATTGAGGATGGTTCCATGTCGGTTGTTTGTGCACCTACGCACCGTTTCTTCACTTCGGACGTTGAGGTCGCCGTGCTGCTAGTATTCGTTTGCGTGTGACTCGAGGTTACTGGTGGTATTTGGTTAATGGGATTGCCGGTACCGATGGTGGTTCCTGTTCCTGTGCCTGGGCCTGAACTCGAACCGGTGTCCTTACCAATTGGGGAGCTTGACAATTTCTGTTGCTGCTGCGACGGTGGCGAGGAAACAATTGACTGCGGCTGTTGTAAGGGTGGTATTGTGGTGGCAGCTATAACTCCCGATGGATATCGAATAGGCTGAGCGTGATAGCCTGGCAAACATGGTGGCCACTGTTGGAAGCCAGAACTCGTTGTGCAAATTGTGGCTGCTGTTGCTGCCACTAACGTTGGCTGCTGCTGCTGATGCTGCTGCTGGTCAACGTAATCAGCCTTGTAGCCCTCGGGCGGAGATGGGTATTGCACTATTGGATGCACCGGATATCCTTCAGCCGTGAACCGTACATTGGGTAGGTGGTATTTTTCATAAGTTGGTGTGCCAGTTCGTTGGAGGAATTCGGCTTCTAAGCTATATCTAGTACCGGGGTTAGCTGCCGATGCAGCGAATTGCTGCTGTTTATGAGCCCGATTGTGTGGTAAAGTCCGATAGAAATGCTGCTGCTGTTGTTGCTGTTGCTGCTGCTGATTGGATTGAATGTGTTGCTGTTGTTGCAAGTGATTGTTGCTAAAATCATACGCAAAGCCATCCTGTCCGAGAAAGCATACCGGATTTAAATGCACATCGACTTGATGTTGACTGCCGGCGGCTGTCCCGCCCAAACCGCCATTGTTTGGCACTGCTTTCAGATGCAAGCCCCGGGGTATCGTTGACATAGCAGCAGAAAATCGAGCATGTGCCACACCAGTTGTCGGTCGAATGATTTGCGAACCAAATTGATTTGAAAGCTGGTAGCAGTTGTCGAACGCACCAACACCCACGGGCGGAATGCTACATGGTCCGGAACAATCGCTATTTACCTCGTACTCAGCCCCACAATCGGATGGAGCTTTTGTCTTGTTCTTTACACTCTCGGCATCGTTGACCAGGTCGGGATTTTTCTCTTGATAATTGCGCACCGACGATGGTGGCGAGCAATAAGCTATGCCACCGCCTAGCATACCCAGCGGGTGACGACCGTCATTGCTGCCACCTATTAGGGGCGGTGTAGGTGCACCACTCGATGTCAGTTGCATACTACCATTGTCCATTAGATGGTGGGCGACCGGAGCATACATCATCAGATTCTGCTTCATCTGGCCACCGATGATGACACCATTCTCTTTGACCATCTTTGGTGAAGACATCTCCTCCTCGCCGTTGATTATCGACGAACACTTCACCAGACCGTTGTCGTTTGTACTGGTCTCTTGGGGCTTGTTTTTCGCTTTTGGTTTCATCTTTTGCCTGCACTTGACTACAATGGTACACAGTAGAACTATAAATATAACTGCACCTCCCGTACTGCTGGCTATGATGTAGTTCAGATAGTCTCTTGGGAAGGATACCTCCTTCACAACCGGCGGCTCCTTGATTATCACTCTTACCGTGTAATTGCTGAATGTGGTACCTGCAATATTCTGGCCGACACACGAGAATGTCCCATTGTCCTCGGGGCCGACGTTGTAGATGAATACCTCGCTGCGTTTCTCCTCGCCGCCCGATTCGTCGATATAGTAGAACATGTGCAGGTTGTCCAACATGCTGTCGTTAGTCATTACTTGTCCGTTGAAGAGCCATATCACTCTCGGCTCGGGAATCGCTCTTACGACGCACATGATTGATATGTTGCGACCTTCTGAGATTTCCGTGTACGTTGATTTGGGCGTTACCTCCGGCAGACATGCCAAGTCGTCCTTTTTCAACGTTTTTATCACTTGATTTTTAAGCCGTGGCGGCTCGACACATTTGGGCTCTTCCGTCTGCGGCGTGTTATAGTTGATTAGCCACGCATGGACGTCAATCAGTCGGCAATCGCATGTCCATCGATTGCTCTGCAGACTGATGCCATGCAATGACTTGGGCAGTATGTGATTGCCTTGGATGAAGCTAATACGATTGCCATCCAATCGCAGCCACTCGAGATTGTCCATACCGATGAATGCCTCGTTCTCGATCCGCTCCACCTGGCAGTTGCTTAGCTCGAGTGTGGTTAGGAACGATAGATGTCGGAAGGCAGATGTTTTCAATTCTCGTATAGGATTGCCGCTCAGGGATAGTCTCATTAGTGAGGTGTAGTCTTGAAAGGTCTCGCTGGGTACGTGTTGCAGCGAATTGTCCGACAGATCCAGCTCAACGAGATTGGATAAGCCACGAAATGCCTTCTCATGAATACGTATCAGTTGATTGCGTGACAGGTAAATCTTTTGAAGATTAAGTAAATCCATGCGTAAGAAACGTTCGCTTTGTAACACCTGCAGACTATTGCCGGAGAAATTGAGAACCTGTGTGCCGGGATCCATTCCTTCGGGTATGGCTGTCAATTGTTGGCTACCACACTCGACCGTCTGTTTGCCGCCTTTCCATTTACATATGCAAACCTCCGACGGACAGGCAAGAACGAATTTATCATCGAACCGGGTGACAAGTGTCAGAAGGACGATAATGAGCCACGAATAGTGATGTCGTGGACGTTGTTGCCTGATCCCTCTGAACGCTGGATGACAAATCATTTTACTGCTCCACTTGTGTTGCTACGTCTCTAAGGAGTTTCCACACGTTCCAGTTGCGATCGAAGGCACAAGGACAACGCTACGAATGAATAAATTCAAATATCTAAATCCTAGAATTGATGAAGAAGAGTTTGGAATCTATAACATGAACCACCACCAGTTGTCCTTTGCATTTTGCATGCCCTGGTGGTGTGAATGAGTTTAACATTTAAACCGTGGCGCACTCTGGTGTCAGATTATGTTCGCCTGGCGACGTCGCATCAACGTATCCAATTGTATCATCTCCGTTGACGGCGATTCGGGCGACGATGATGATAGCGCGACATCGGGCAGGAGATAAATGGAAACTAGAAACTAGAGTCGTATTCGTATTCGTATTCCCGCGCTCTCGTTCTCGTGTCGGTGCTAATGGTGATGTCTTACTTTATCCGAGATGTCCTCTTTCACCTGACATTTCACTCGAACTACTTCTCTGACAGCAGCGTTCACAACAGATCCAGCTTAAGGGTGTGCAGATGCAAATGCAGTTTAACGCGTTCCTAAAACAAAACAGGAAAGAAGAAAAATTTAGTTTTTGTTTCATGCTTTTTATCTAGGGAAAAAGGTGAAATAAAAAGAAAACGGAATATACGTAAATGGATAAAGAATCTGCCTGGTTGCGACAGCAAAGGAGAATAACAAAGGCACCTGGCATCATCGCTCGCACCAGCCGCAGGAGCGCCAGGACCAGGTGAGAACAAAAGCATGCTGAGTATTGATAATCCGCTTGATTGCATTTGTTTTTTGTTTCAGCGATTCTCTCGCACTTTAAAGTTACGGAAAGAATTGTTTAATTAAGGGTTGAGTGGAATAGTTCAAAGGCATTTTACGTTGAAGAGTGATGATGTCGTTTGCATAGGGAAATGCGCCCTAATTGCGAGCAGAAGAAAGGCTTTCAAGACCGAGTTTAATTGCTTGATTAATAAAGTAAGTATAAAAGTGAGTTGCTACTGCCCTGTCTTAGCATTGTCATCGACGGAAACAGAGTGGAAAACACCTTTTCTCCCTTCCAGTTTCGCCAGTCTGTTGTGAGTAAACAAATGGATTTTGTTCATTTATTTTAAAACCTAATTAGGAAAAGCTTGTAACGAAAAGACGGAAAGATTCGAAACTTGTTTAACCTGATGAGAGGTAGAGAGAGTACAGGCATAGACCAGACAAAACCGAATGCACAGGAAGATCAAATGGCAAGAAGTAATGATATTCACTCAGGACATGAGTCTGAAACGTCCCGTCACTGAATTTGTTAATGAATAAAGAGTCTTCAGGAACATAAAGCAATGACAATGTCTAGGAAAAATTCATTTAGGATAAAAGCTTGCCAGCGAAATAATGGAATTAATTGTCTACTTCTTGGGGCCATCTAAGCAGTAGTGGAAAACTCTGCAGAATTACATGAAACTTCAGTTTCTTCATATTATGCCTATAACTCCTCTTAGCTGGATAAGCCTTTAGAGCTTTTTTCATAGGAATTTTCAAACATGCAGACCGACAGGTCATACAATCATTAAAAGCTGTTTTCATGGATTATCTCAGTAGATTAACATTTTTCTAATGGTATGTGCTATTGCACTATAGCAAATTAAAAATACTTAAAGAGGAAAGTCTTGTATCGTAAGTCTTGAGCGAATAAGGCTTGTTGATTTTGAGGGATTAAGTTTAAGTTTATTAAGTGTTGACCACTTTTTTATTTTTTTTTGGTTTATATTTCGCGCAGGTTCTAGAGTGAACGCTCTTATGGTGTTTGTCACACAACCTGGACGGGCTGCAGATGGTTTGTGTCAAAGATGTTCGTTCACTACTCTCCGGAGGTGGTTGTCCTAGATAGGATCTGAGAGATTCGACTGAATTTGCGTTGGTTGTAGTTCACAGTAAGTCTTTTGTTTCCATGTCATTAAGGGGTTATATTGGAAATGCACACATAGAGTATGCATTTTTAAGCAATATTATTAAGGTTCTCACTAACTGTAGCTATTGAGTCTTAACTTAATCCGATGGGGCGTATGAAGTAAGTAATTAAATAAAATAGGTCGCATTAAAGATTCCTGCGGAACACGTTTATTGACGGTATGTGGATCAAATATTCCGATTTCAATATCTTCCGTCAGTATAGTCAATCGCTTTTGATAAATAAAGTACATAATATTAAAACTTTAATATCCCCAGAATACAGCGATGATCCAAGATCGCTTGTTATCTTCATGGCCGCCGATTCACAGCTTTTACCCAAAACCAGACGGCCCGATAGCAAATTATTTGCATTCAGATATTGCTGAATCTAATTGGAAAGTTTTTTGTTAGAGGCTACAGCTAAAAAACAAAGCACGCTTTGGTCTGAAATCCAATGAACATTGAAGGATTCTTTTTCGATATCGGAATAAAGTTAGCGAATTTTCATTGAGCTGGGTGAGAGCTACACTCCTATATACAAAATTAAAAATCTACAAATAAAAGCAAATGATTAAAGTAGCTTCAGGAATTTCGGACTGATGCCATTTGAACGTGTGGCGTTAGACTTAATAGACGTGAATGCTATAGTAACATCATACTCGTTAGCATACTCAAAGGAGAAAGCAATAGGTACCTCATGAACGGTTGGATTCATATCGAACACATCCTAAGATGGCTTGAAAAATCCGTCTACTGCTTTTGGACCCAATGGAAGGTTGTGAGATTTTATATTCTCTGTTAGACTCATATTTGCCATATTTTTTCATAATTCTTTAGAAATTATTTTAGAGTCAAGCTGACTGCTAAAGTATGAAGGTGAAGGAGAACAGCCCCCCCAAGCATGGTCGGAGTAATAAAATTGCGGGGACTTACATGGGCAGGACGGGTAAGCCGACTGGTCAGGGAGCAACTGGATAAAAAATAATAAATTAAAAACCTTATAGAAGTAGGTCGCGAGTAAAATTTTAAGAATTCACAAGTTTTGTTAAAAAGAAAAGAAACTGTTGGTACGACTTTTGAGAGACCTTCTGCTCCATGCTGATTTCTATCTGTGTACTAAAATACAATTTTTGTGTGTCTCGAAAAAAAAAACTTTCAAAATTCAAAGTAATAGAAGTCCTTCTTTAAATATGAGAAAAAAAATATATATAGGGCTAATCAATCATGCAATATAAAGTGTCACATTAAATCATATGAAATTTTTCAACTTCTTTTTTTCCTTTTTTCCGGCGTCGTTATGGTCAGAAGTGTAGGACCATAACCTTTCCACTTAACTGCATTCCTACTGGTCCGCTTGTGGGGTCCGCCGGTTTGACCTCAGAAAGTAGCGGCAGGCTTCCCGGTTTGGGATTACTTCATCGCTGAGGCCAATCAAATGCTAGTGTTTTTGCATTTGTTTGCACCAATTGTTTTTCGGCCTGCCTTTTTTGCGTGTTGAAATTGGAACGATGATTGATATCGCCTTTTGGACGGGGTTCAAAAGATCTCTCCTTTGAACATGCTTCTTTATTAATCATAGATACCAGATATTTAAACTTTTCACACTTAGGAAGCACTCTTCCATTCGAGTAAATGTCTGGAATAGGCTGATGAGGGTCAGAGAACGGGCAGCACAGGTACTCTGTCTTCTTTGAACTAATACGATACCCGTGTCCCTCCAAAATGTCCACCCACACATCAAGTGCTCGTTGTAGGGACGCCTGATCATCACTTATAATGGCTCCATCGTCAGCAAAGAATAGCTGGTGTACATTGGGGTCCGTCACTTTTCCTTCAAGCAAGCAATCAAGGACTGCTATAAAGAGCAGTGGGCTGAGGACGCTCCCTTGGTGTACACCGACTTTGATTGCGAACTCTTCGGTGACTCCTGCGGTGCATCTTACTCTCTTCTTAATCACTCGCACGTAGATTTCTGGAACTCTTTTTTGTCTTAGCGCTACCCATAAAAGATCTCTTGGTTTCCGGTCAAAGGCCTTCTCGAAATCAACCAACAGGGGACGGTGTTGAGGGGCGATCGCGTCTCCCAGGATCACTTTGCAATCTTTAACTCGTGGCTTTGAGTTTCATTTCCGCCGGTGCTATAAGTGATCAGGTGCCGGCTTTGTTTGGCGAACATGGTATTTAGCACTATAAGACCGTACGACTTGCACATGTTTAGGATATCTTCACCTGAAGAGTTCCTGGTGCCGTATCCCAGCCCTCCGTGGTAGTCTTCATAGTCTTCGCTTGTCTTCCCGACATGTCCGTTTAAATCTCCCCCAACAAACAAGAGCTCTTCCTTTGGGATGATTTTGACAAGGTTGTGGAAATCTGTGGAATGCATCTTTTTCTTCTTGTTCGCATCCTACGTGAGGGGCATATGCGCTTACGATGTTCCACACCTCACCATGCATCACCAATTTGAGAGCCATCAAACGGTCACTGGAGTTTGAAATGGTTAAGACGTTGCCAAGTAGCTCTGCCGCAACGATGATGGCGATTCCGTTTTTTCCTTGTTCCAATCCATAGTAAAACATTTTGTAGGCTTTTGTTTTAACCTCCAAGAAACGTGCCCGATTACCGGTGTTTCGCCATTTCGTCTCTTGTACGCACAGGATGTCTACTCGCCTTCTAACCATCATTTCTTCAAGCTCATAGCTGCGACCACTCATGCTTCCAACGTTCCAACTCGCGACTCTTAAGTGTGGCTTACGCCGTTGCATTCCTTTACTATCCCCCGGAAATCCTATAGCTCTGACCCGAGCATTGCTGCTCGTCCCAGGATCACGACCATTAGTAGTGCCTGGCGGGGTAGTGCTTTTCCTTTTAGCGTTCTTTTCCATAATGCTACGGTTTGACCGTTTTCTTTCTTCTCCCTCCTTTTTTTTTGACACGGGCATGCTCCAGATTTTTTTTTTGTTTGATCTTACTCTTACAACACAGGTGATCTCCAGTCGTGTCAACCCACTGATTTGCATGCACACTTGTGGGGCAGTTTAATGGTGGTATATGTGTCCCTAGGCTCACCTTGGTGTTTTCTAAATTGCCTAGATGTGATTTTTGTTTACCTTTGTTTTAGTCGCCTTTTACGACAAGCGAGAGGTATCGCTGCAGGGATATTCTTAACCCGTCCCTGCACAGGTCATATGAAATTTTTAAACATTTTTATGAAAAGTTATTGGGTCAACAAGATTCCAGGAATCAGAGTAACAATTTAATTTCTTTAGTGTTTTTCATTAATTGATATTTTCCGGCGGAAAATGTTTACTCTGCTTTCTTAGAACTGATTTTTACGATTATCGAAAAGTATTGCCACAAAAGAACCTCAGCTCTTCTGCAACTCAGTTTCTCAGTAAAACCAGATATTGTAAGCTTATCAAATTCACTCTTGGTTGTTATTATAATACTAGCGTAACAACGACATTAATGAGGACAATGACATGAAATTTGACACAGACGTCAATTACAGTATTACATATAAACCAAAAAAAAAAAATATTTTTCCCAATCGATATACCCGGAAGGTTGAAACCGGAAATGTTCCAAAGAAAGCCTATTGTTTTTGAATCGGGGCAGCTAATTAAGGTCTCTATTTCGAGAACCGCATGTTCCGAAATTTTTTTATGCAGTAGTGTCATTGTTCCGCCACCTATGTGGCCGAGCTACTAAAAATAAAAATAAACTTTAGTATGTGTCCATAGAACCAATTTCAGATAAAAATAAATAAGTCAGTGGGATAAAAATAAATGAAATCAATTATTGATGGTCGCACCAACCAATTCTGTGATCCTGTAAGTTCTGTAAGTTGGTTCCACTTTTACTTTTGGGTTTCTAGGAACTACCGTTGCGACCTATAAGAATGTTGGCATGTCTTGGTTGCGGATATAGCCAATCCGCGCAATCGGCCAAAAATAGACAATGAATTTGCTATAGTTGTGCCAGAAGGTTCAAGAGTTATGGCAGTAGGTTTTCAGATCTCCGACAACTACATTGCAATGGTCCGTTGTTTTATACTGGGTTGTAGGAAATTGTCAGCTTCTTCAGCACATCAAAATCACAACTTCAAGAAAAAGTACATGAGAAGTGCGAAATCAACATTTTACCAAGTAGTAAAACTAACATGCCATAAGTCTCCTAATGATCGTCAAAGATCTTATCTTCTGTGATATGTAGATGTCTGAAATTTTTCGTTAACCATCTGATAAGTTCAAGTTAGTGTGGCTTCAGGGCATACAAATTCGCGATTGGTCATATACGGAAAATCTTTGAGAAGGGAATTTAAGGTCGGCGCACGAAATTTTCGTCATCTTTAATGGCAGTGTTTATAAAGACAAACTTTACAGAGCCATGGCATATTTTAACGCGGTCAACCTCGTTAAACTATGCAGGATGCCAAGGGAGAATCTGTGCTGTGCCATTGATTTCAAGGCGTTTGTGTTAAGATAACAATATAGTCAGGCAAAGGTATCGTCGTGTAATTCTTAGATATCATCCTTGAAAAACTCGTGTCGGATTGTCCAATACAAGATGCACGATCTACGAGTATTTCAAGTTCGCACAATTACTTGCGTACATAGATGATATTGACGTGATTGAACGAACACAATTAAACAGAGGATTGAAGCAGAAGGTGTTTATCTGAATCTGAGAGTGTAAATCGAAGAATCGAACTTTAGTCGATTGTCAAGCATATCGTCTACTTTTCCGTGCTAATGACAGACGATAACGACACTAGCACTAAAATCAGACGCAAAATAACGCTTTCGAATACTGCTTCTTAGGATTGAAGCGATAATTGAAAAGTTGGGTCAAACCAATGTAAGAAGAAATCTCAAATATCCCGATCCTCCTTCACAAGGTAGAAGCTTGGACCTTATCGAAAACATGTTGGTTGTTTCGAAAAAAAAATTCTGCATACAATCCTTGGTTCTGTTTGTGCTGATACAGAGTGAAGGGAAAATTCAAACCCGAACTCTGAGATTTATACAGTTGATGTGGCATAGGTAGGAGCGGCGAGATACTTGTCGTTTGAGGTCCAGATTCGCCAGAAATTGCGCGCCATCTAGGCCTTGAAGGTTTTGCTACTTTTTCTTTGTGCAAGGTCTTTCGATAAGGACATAACAATTTTGTATTTGAATAAAGCTGAAATGTTTTCCACATATACTTCACATGTAAGTTCAAGTACAGATTTAGTTTTCGTTCATATGACCATTGCGGGCACGTTTTCAGTGATCAGATCCTGGGAGCGAATACCTCCAATCGGTCGGAATGTTGGAAATTCCGCGTTTAATATTGTTCATTACCTTTTCTGACAGCCAGTTGACATAAGCCGATGAGTTAATGTAAGCTCATACAGACAAATCATATCCAAACTCATGTGGTTAGGAGTGATGTGACAATTTGTTTGGATAATTTTTCGAGATGACACGATTATTGAACCACTCCCCCAACACCTCCGATATTATATCACATCACATGGTCACTTTTCTGTGGATACAATAGAGTCTCTTGAAGCACTTGTGGCTTTGCCGCTGTCCAATACAGTAATGCAATTATTGTTTATTAACAAATTAATTCAAATTTAGGATTTCCATAAAATGTTTGCAGAGCCCAACGGTTTAAATGATCAAGAGACTTGAGTTCTTGAGTTAATTTTAGCTTGTAACAAAACCTTGATGACAAATTCGCCACATTGTGGCCTGAGAAGTTATCAATGTCTATGAACGGAGTGGAATTGACTGATTTAGCTAATTTTAGCCTTAACGATTGCGAAATTGTTAGTACTTCGACAGGAATGTAATCTCGTTGTCACAAGAATATTCAATAGTGAATATGTTGACTCGAATTTATCAACTATAGCGCGCGCAGGTTGTTTGATGGGGCGTTCATTATGACCGTAAATTGGAGTAGCCTCCGTCAAATAAGCGACCACCACTTCAGATATTCAAAGTATTTTTTTGTAATTTTTGTATGTCTAATGTTCATAAAATTCACAACAATACGAGGGTGGTCGGATAGGTACTTAGCATCACCGCCAGATGGCGCCAGCATCGCAAGAGCAACTTACTATCGTATAGTACATTCTAGTAGACGGCTACTGTCGAAATTTTAGCCGGATCGGACGCGTAGTTTTCTTTTGACCGCGTGTAGAAGCGGGAGTGTCCGCGGATTTTAGAAAAATGGAAAAAGAGCAATATCGGTCGGTGGTTCGATTCTTGTTTTTGGAAGGGAAATCGCGTAGCGAAATCAAAGAGCGTTTGGATGCTGTGTACGGTGACTCTTCTCCTTCGATGGCGACCATCAAAAATTGGTTTAACGAGTTTCAACGTGCAGGTACCCCGAAAACGGCTACCACGGACGGTAACGTGACAAAAATCCACGAGCTCGTATTGGCAGACCGCCGATTGAAGGTGCACGAGATAGCTGAGACCGTAGGCATTTCAAAAGATCGCGTGGGTCATATCCTGCATGAAATTTTGGGCATGAGAAAGCTGTCGGCGCGATGGGTGCCGCGTTTGCTCACTCCGGACAACAAGCGCAACCGTGAGACCACTTCAGAGCAGTGTTTGTCGCTGTTTAAGCGCAATCCGAAGGAGTTTCTGCGTCTTTTCGTGACAGCCGATGAAACATGGATCCACTAGTACACACCAAAGACCAAGGAACAGTCGAAACAGTGGACTTCACCCGACGAACGGAAAGGTGATGGCCACCGTTTTCTGGGATTCACAAGGAGAAGGCAAAACGGTCACAGGGCTGCACTATGCCAAATTATTGGGCCGATTCGACGCCGAATTGAAGAAAAAACGGCCCCACTTGACGAAGAAAAAAGTGCTCTTCCACCATGATAACGCATCGGCTCACACCTCCGCCCTCACCACGGCCAAATTGGTCGAATTGGGCTACGAACTGCTGCCCCATCCACCGTATTCTCCAGATTTGGCCCCGTGCGACTTCTTTTTGTTTCCAAACTTGAAAAAGCCGGGCAGAAATTTCAGTCGAATGAGGAGGTCATCGCCGCCACGGAGGCCTACGAGTACTTTGCAGACCTTGAGAAAACGTATTTTTCAGACGGGTTAAAGAAGTTGGAGCATCGCTGGGTCAAGTGTATCAAGACTATATTGAAAAATAAATCGCCATTTCTCCAAAATTTTTGTTTTTCTTCTGTAGGCTATGTACTTATCGGACCACCCCCGTAAAATAGTGAGTCTTGGCTGGTGGTTTGACATTAACAGATTGTATGAAAAGTTTAAGAGGGCATTTGTATCAAAATATAAAAATGGTATGTCCTTATTGAAAAACTACCAATGTACCTACTCCTACTCAAAATCTTATTCGGCCGTAGATTATGGAATCCACTTCATCTCTAGATGATACGTCCTAATAAAGTAAAGCTTATGATGAATATGGTCATTAATTTTGGCACCTTCTTCAATGAATTCAATATCATTCTGCACCCAGTAAGCAGTAGTGAATTCGAGTTTTTAAAGCGGAGATAATGTCACCATTATCTCATGTAAATGCCAGACAATTCGATATTAATAAGATATGAAAGGTACCATTGGCATAAATCAGTCATATCGACCTTGAATAAAGAAACCGAAGTCAGTTATTCACTTCAACTCCAAAGACGGCTAAATAAGCTATGACTAACCCCTTCTCTTTAGCAAACTTATTATTCATATCCCTTCAGAAATCATGTCTCGTTTACAAGCACATATGTAAACATTCCTTCCTCGACCCCTAAGAAAACGAGAAGAAAACGAGACATTTAGTGAATCTTCCGCCCCCAATCTTGTCCCCACTCTCAAGAAATTCTTATCGTCCCTTTTAGTTCACTTCACAATGTCAGGCGACACTCCTATAAGTGCACAAATAATCAAATCAACCACGAGTATCTAGTTGCACGTGTGAACAAGAAGAAAAGAAACCGAAACAAACAACTTGACAACAAAATTCATAAGACAACCTATCCTTGAAGCAAAGTCTTATATCATCCTGTCTCCATGAGTCACGAGAACACATGCCCAAGTAAGGGGGTTGGATAATAAATAAACCTTGCTCGCCTACTTTCGCACCGGGATGCCCATTAATCATTGATTATCTGAAACAAAGCAGGAGCAACTTGAAAAAATGATGCAAATACCATAATAACAAGTTGTAGATACTTAGATACCGGTGATTAAGAACTCAAAAGTGTCATTAAAGCATGAATTATAGAGATGATTTCAGATTCACCCGACAAGATTCCAGAGTACATGCGTGTCCTTGTTACGTCGACTCGATGGTCGAGGGAGGGTGATGAATACCAGATGGCGAATGGTAGATTAAGGACTGTTGCTTCACTTTATGTGCGTCCTTATGAAAGTTTAAATTTTCGATTAAATGCCGCGATTCGGCCAGAACTACACAGATGGGTCGTTTCTCTCTAATCCGATTGGTCCTGGGAGTGAAATAATCACACAAGCGCGTATGCGTCATGGACTGATTGACGTCTAATCCTCATCACTGAATATTTCATTTGACTTTGTTTCGATGATGTTATGGAATGCTTAAGTGACAGTCAGCAGTGGAAGCGTTCACTCAAAGCGAGATGTCCGACATACACTAAATGAATTTATAAAGAACAACCGACAGCGGGGGAGAGCTCAATCAGAACTTATTCGTTTGCTTCAAATTATGATCAACGTCATCCGTGAAGCATTCGTCCACTCAAGCGTTTGACATCGATGTCCTCATTGAAGATTGTGTCATCTATAGAAATTGTCTAGGCAACGACAATCCTCCGTCACCGGTTGTCAACAACGACTTCTCAATCCCCCAATAGCATCGGTGAGATTTCAGCCACTCCACTCACCCAGTTCAGTTGTCCGGCCAGGAATCAAAGATGATAATTGGCACACTATGTCATGCTCACAAAATTGTAAACTCAACCGAGGCAGCGATAAAGCTATGCTGACAAGGTGACATTGGTAACTCCTCTTTCTACAGCCCGATGGGCATTTGCTCTCCGTATCGGTCAAAGGCACTGGGTCAAGCCATAAGCACATACTTTTAGGATTCCCATTTCCTTTTCGTTAGTGTGTGACAGGATAGAGAGGCGAGGGCAAATATCTGTCAGAAGAAACATTGTTTACGACTTTATCATCCTCATCCTGAGTCCCAGGCTCACGCCCTTGCACTCAGAGGAGTCAGCCTCACATTCCACATCCATACTAGTGAGGATAATAAATATGAGCTTGGAGTACATAATAAATTCAAGAACCACATATTCGAAGTCATGTTCGTCCTGGAACAGTATTCCTCGACTGTGGCACTCAATGCATTTCAATGGACAACAATTGGTCTTGTTAGCAGAATGGAGGAGATACGGATTTGCATGATTACTTTGCGAGATTGTTTTGATTGAACGTGAAATGGGAACGGGAACGAGGAAACGGGAATGATGGCAATCAAGTATCCAGGCGCGGTAGGGGTAATATAACGTTCGGAATTCAGGTGAAAAATTGATTCAGAATTTCAATAAATCAATTTGATGTCTGTTGGTGGTGAGCGGCTGTGTGTGCTTTGCCATGATTGGGGTTATGTTTGCGCAACCTTTACGCACATTTTTAACAGGCTTTTGCGTTCTTTGTTTTAGGGCTTTAATGGCAGGTGGAGATCCGAAATTACATTTGCATTTCGGCGAAGGTCGATTGATTGGTAATTCAATTGCGAGTCACTGATGCGAGCAGATGCTATTCAACGATATTTTATTAAAAATATTTTCAAATTTATTTTTGAAAAATAATTTTTTTTTCGATTATTTAAGCGATGTAGGTTAAACGATCATATTTTTCGTATTTATTGAGTCATGATAATAAATTGATAGCAACGCAGATGGCAATTCCCAGAAGACCTTTGAACCGATGAGGCAGATTTGTATACCGAGGGAGTGGAATTAATGTTCGATACGCCCACGGCGGTCCTCGGCCAAATAAATGCCACTTGCGGGAAAATGTGCCTTTCGCTAAAATCTGCAGCTGAAGCGTGTCGAATGAAATGTACAGTGAAGCTTCTATTAGCGATAAACATTTAGCTAATGGTTTTAACGCTACAAAAGTAGGGACTTTGACTTGGTAGGCAAGGTGCGTCCAGGACGCAAAATTGGAGGCATCACTGGATCAAGGTCTATTTGAATTGAAATAAGAACTTTCAGATTCATTGGCCATAATTCAATTCAAAAGTAAATTGGATGCCGTACAAGTTGACACCGACAGTCCTTAAAGAGCGTACTTTCACTACAGAAGTGATGCTCCAACTTCAAGCAAGGTAGGGTTTTCTGCACTTCATTGTAACTGATGATAATCCAGAGCGAAAAAAATCGTCGCCGTACATAGACAGTGGAGCCAAACATCCAAGAGTCGAAGCTCGCGTTGTATACGCTGTTCAAAAAATAAGGTGACTTTTAATTTTTCTAGAAAAATATTTATATATTCATTAATATCTTCTCTGCCCCTTCAAGATAATCCACCCCAGAGCTTTTTCCAATTCTCGAACCACTTTTGGTATGCGCTTGTTTGTATAGGCTTCTTTTATCTCTTCAATCGTTGAAAATCTCCTTCCTTTCACAGGTCTTTTCAGTTTTGCGAAACGCACTGCGGGCTAAGTCCGGTGAATATGGTTGGAACAAAACTTTTACATTTGACCGAGCTTGATGTGGTTTTTTTGATCTTGATTCTTCTGTTCGCTTCCATTGGGCTGATTGGGCTTTAGTTTTAACTTCAGAGTGATGACTCTTTAAGGAAAACTGGATCGTCATTGACGTCATTCCTCAGCTCCTGAACGATGCTCATGTTTTGGTGAAATTTTAGCAATTTTGGAATAAATTTCGCTGACACACGTTTCATGCCCAAAAAATGTGAAAAAAAATTATGGTATGAGCCAACTGACTCAGCATTGTTTCATCCATTGTTGACGTGCCTTGGCGTCCGGACCGAGCATCGTCATTAACATTTTCTTCGCCTACTGTGAAGTACCACTTATAAATTCTTTTTTTGCTTTGAATCGACTCACCAAATACATACAATGTCAACATATGTATATTAGGGGACATGTGTTACAACATAAGAAAAAAAAATTGTATTTAGCTAGCGAAATTCAAAAGGTCACCTTATTTATTTAACATCCCACTAATTGATGGGACCAGATGTTGTGAGATCCCAAAGACCTAACTTTGTCAATATATTGATTAACATGAACATATCATAAGGGCAAAATAATGTGAAGAGTCAAGCCTCTGCCATGAAGAGTTCATTCTCTGGTCTTTAAACACTTGAGCTTTAGGTGGTTAGAGTTTGACCAACCCTGGACAATAAAGATATCTGTAATTATACAGACTTTTATTAGGCCAACATACGAACAGGTAAATAAGGATATCGTCCACGAACATATGAACTTGACAATTTATGATTGAGTCTGTAGGAAAAATTATGCAGAATACATAATAAATAGTAATGGGCCCAACACAGATCCTTGCGGTACACCAGACTCAAGAGAAATCAGCAATGGTTCTTAGTGTATTGCGCAAGAAGTCTAAGTGCTGCAGTGTCAATACCAGAATACATTTTTAATTTAGAAAGTGCAATTAAATGGTCAACTCCGTCAAAGACTTTCATTTCAGTTGTTGTAGGTCCAATAGTTTCTTTGTAGCTGCTGATTTGCAGCTACGTTTATGATGAAATCCCAAATGCCGCTTGAATAGGTTGTTAGTAGCAACTAGGTACCCTTTTACTTGGTTAGCCAAAACATTATAGAGAACTTTTTTTGGAAAACAGGAAGATTGCAGAGCAAGCTAGCTGATTGGCTTGAAATCCGATGAAACTAAGGAGCTAGGTTTTTTTGAAATGGGAGAATTGTAGCTTCTTCCCACTTCTCGGAAAATCAATTTCTATAAATTCAAAAGTTTACAAAAGTTTACACAATCAGGGCCAGTAACATTCGATTTAATATTCCGAATCGCATCATGAACATCAATTGAGTTGACATATTCAAAACTAAGGCTTTTATGTGAGTCTTCAAAACCTGTCGGTAGTATGGGGGTGGGGTTGTGGGGAGAGGCGGCACTGTACTGGGGCTAGAAGAACATTCAAGGTGATTTTTCCCGGCACTCACTCCGAGGCTTTTCAAGGTTTCCCATAAATCTCTAGAAAATATGAGAAAATCTCTACAAGCGTATCATAGAAGCTTTATTTCTAGCAATGTTATACTGGTTGGCGACGAAGCAAGGAAACAATAAAATGTATTACAAAGGAAGCAGTAGAAAACAAAGGTTCAAAAACAAGCTTCGGCTCGACGTAGACTGCGAGGAATGTTCTCATACTTCAAGCCCAGGAAAATAGTGAAGAGAGCATGCGCACAAAATATCAGACCCTACAAAAGCCGTTTTCTTCGGGATAAAGAGTGACATTGGCAAAGGAAAATTTGTTAAAAGACAGGAAAAATCTACGGCTAAGAACGAAAGAGCAACGTATGCAGGGAAAAAAAAGGTAAAAAAAAAAAAATACCGTTCCAAATCGGGATCTATACGCAACGATAATCGTTTCAGTCCAACCCAACACAAGAGTTAGTTCCGTAAGTTGCTTTATGTACATGAAGCACAAGCAGCAATGGATAACGATGGTATCCATACAGCCGTAATTCATGTGGAACTGCCAACCATCGGGGAAGCAAAGGGAGCATTTCATCGACGTACGAATAACAAGTCCGCAGGTGATGACCTTATACCATCGAAATCAATTAAATATGCTGAAGAGCAATTAACAGAGAAGTTACATGGGTTCATGAAGTCAGTGTGGTTTCAAGATTAATCGCTCGACGAGTGACCAGATGTTTACTATACGACAGCTTCTAGAAAAGAAATGAGAATTCCACTAAAAGATCCACCAACTATTCGTAGAAATGAAATTCGTAGTGAAATGAAAATTATCCACTTAGTTGAAGATGTTACGGAAAAATCTTGACTTCAAAGCTTATAAAATCCAGTGTGTGCAAGAGTTGAACCGGGTCACCGTCAAAGCGTCGCAGGTTCGGTGAATGGGCCGAAAATATGTTTCAGCTTGATTCTCATTTTCAATGCAATATGTCGTTCTCCGATGAAGTCCATTTTGATTAAATGGTAAACAAGCAAAAGTGCCGAATTCGGAATGGAGAAAACCTAGAAGCCTTTGTCGTGAAGCCCTTACAACTAATAAAACTCACTATTTGGTGAGCTTTATGGGCTGGCGGAATCATCTGCTCATATTTCTTTAAGGACGATGCCTGCTCGAATGTTTCAATCAGTGGAGAACGCTATAGAAACATGATTTCTGACTTTTTCGCTCCTTAGTTGAATGGCCTTGACAGAGCTTTGGTTTCAGTAAGATGGCGCAACATGCCAGAAGGCGCTCGGCACCATCAATTTATTGCGGGAAACATTTGCTGATGGCATAACTTCGCACAATGGACCTGTGAACTGGCCTCCACGATCCTATTATCTCACACCTTTAGATTACTGTCTTTGATGGTATGTGAAGTAACTAGGCTATGTCGATAAACCGGAGACGTTAGATGATTTGAAAGTCAACATTTGCTGTGTTATTGCTGATATACGGCCCCCTTTGCTCGATAAAGTTGTCCAAAATTGGACTTCACGATTGCGCTTCATTCAAGCTAGTCGTGGCGCACAACTATTGACGAAAGATAAATGACATAAAATTATCTATTAAATAGAGCTAGTATAATAGCCATTAGTATTAGCTTCAAGTGTTTTATTTCATGTTGAATTTATATGCCCGAAAACGTTGGTGTTGGTCTAAAGACAGTCAAAGAACGGGCTAAAATACAAAACACCTTACAAAACAAGGAGACGCCTTGTTACTACTTTTTTCCGTTTAGGAAATAATAGGAGAATAACCCTTAATGGATGATCATACCTGTTCTAGCTTACGCCAATGATCTGGGTCTGCTAGGAGATAGTGAGGAAACAGTGAAGAGAAACGCAGGAAGAGAAATAGCACGACCCAAGTGGCTTTAGAAGTGAGTCAAAAGAAAACCAAATATAATATATGATTTCCGGTCGTTTGGATCGATCCAAACTTCGCATCTCACTGTACTTCATAAAGGCTTTGAAAAAGCCTTCGGGAACGGTATTGACTGCCAAAAGTGACATAAAGATCGAAATAAAGGGCTGCATCTGGTCCCTTCGAGATGAAGGGACTATTCAAAACAACTCTTTTTCCCTCAGTGTCGAAACCCATGTTTATAAAATCAGTGACAATTTACAAAGGCGAAACTTGATCTTTGGGTCTTTGAAAACGAGATCTAAAAGAAAATGTATGGTGGAAAACAGGACGAAGGAAGAGGCGAATAAAAATATTAAACAATCAAGAACTCACGGAACTTTATTCCGTGCCCAAGATTAAGGTGGGCAGGTCACGTGGAACGAATGGATAGTGAACGAATAAAAGAATGATGAATCGGAAACCTGGGAGAGAAACAGCGTCAGAAAGGTCACGCCGTGAATGGGAGGACAATATAAGAATGGACCTAGAGGAGATTGAACCCAACAGCG
The DNA here is from genome assembly GCA_958301585.1 of Merodon equestris. NCBI lineage: Eukaryota > Metazoa > Arthropoda > Insecta > Diptera > Syrphidae > Merodon > Merodon equestris. The sequence goes on along the minus strand of OY284416.1, from coordinate 38,329,337 downwards.
AAACACGGAAGCACATTCAAGATAGGGAGGCTTGGCTTATGGCTGTCAACGAGGTTCAGAAGATCCGAGTACAAATCATAAATAATCAGTCATAATAATAACATTCTATTGTAAAGCAGTAATTTCTTAGATATTTATTTTAAGTCCTTTCAGAACTCGTACAGTGAACCCAAAACTTTTTTTTTCTTAAATTAATTTAATTCGAATTTAAAAAAAAAACAAATTGAAAACGTTTTTTCCAAGGAATCATGGACGTAAAGTGCCATAATCCTTTGTTTATTTTATCTTTTCCAACACGTCGTAAGGCAAACAAAAGGCACTTTTACTTGATACCTACTTGAGGGTTACTCTATATAAGGGTTGATGATGCTTGTAAGAACTTAATATAGAATTCGTGGAAGGTGGTTATTGCATTAGTGCTTATAATATATCTTAAATTTGAGTTCGAACTAGTAATATTATATTTCTAGGCCGCTTCACAAAATTTTGATACTACATCGCACAACTTCTTCACAAAGGATTCCTATAACAATACAGATGGTAGTCGAACGTTAGAAGCCCTTCAACTCTTGATAGGGGAAACTCCAGTGTTGGCGTCGAACATATGTAGATTTCGGCAGATCCCTTCATGGTCGTCTTATCCTATATTTATAACGCCTTTCCTCCCCTAAACAAGATTTTTGTATAAATTTATTCACAATTACGTCTCTGTCTTCTTACGCCACATATATTTCGATGTTTGTGTTTCAGCATGAGAAGATATGTTTATTTATTAAGAACACAAAAAAAAAAAAGTTAAAACACGCGCTACCTTCACTTATCCACTTACTCCTCATTGCCATACCACAAGTACCTGAAAAACTCCCTTAGCAGATGGCAATTTTTCATTTTTAATTTCTTATTCAATTTGAAACAAAGCCATTGCTGTCATTGTTCCAACCAGTAAATCCGCGCCTCATTCCCCCGTTAGCTACTTCAACCATCCGGATCGTGTATTATACCCATCTGCCTTCCCCCACACGAACAACAGGCAGTTACATCCAACCCAAGGACAATTAATTGTAATCCTATTGTAACGAAATGATTTACGTCCTCGAACATGTACGTATTTACGCACGGGCTGTGCACGCCCGACCGTTCGCACACGAATTGAATCTCATTTCATTTAACAATTTCAAGTCGTCTTCAGATTCGTTCCCAATTGTATGTGAATCCATAAAGGACACCCAATGTGTCATAGGCACGTTCTTAAGCACATGCTCACATACATTTGACTCAAATATTTAATGTTTATCTTATCCTGCGTTCATCTGTGCTTCCTTCCTCCTGATTCTACCACATACATGTACGACTTAGCTGAATCGTCATATTTCTTATCCGATGACATTGTTATGTATCTTGTATCCAGAAAAAGAACAGAAATAAGGCAATCCAACTTTCGAATTTATTTGTCCAAACCACCCGAATGGAAATAAAGAAAACATATTGCCGAAAATATTTCCTCTCCCCTGCAACTGTATCCAGTGTCCTGTGTCGTTTCTCTAATCATATCCTTAAACAAACCAAACAATCAAGAGTAAGTAAGGAGAGGAGGAATAGAGTGAAAGGAAAAACAGCAATTGGTAAATACGAGTACCATATATGCCAAGGACATCCTCCTCCGCACAGTAGACCTAACCAAAGGCAGGACGACAAGAGCGTGGAAAGAAGGAAGTAGGGAAAACGAGGTGCCTAGCTCTTTTGAAATTGAATGAAGGCGAGCATGAGGACTGCTTAGAATTCATGAAAAGGATTTACTTAATTAAGGACATTCAATTGTGCTTTTGAATTAAGTTTGAATCCTGATTAAATGTGATTATATTTTGGAGGCTTATTGTGTCACTGGGTGTTAGGGGAGACAAATGTTAAAACATAACGCATCGGATAAGTCTACGCTTTAATTGCTGGCGAATATAAGTGTATTGCGCGATGGCGAAAAGGACTTTTGCGATGAAAATCTAGATTTATGGCTGGTCGCTTGGGGGAATGAAAAAGGGTTTTGTGACCTTCCTGAGTCGGTAATGAATAACACTGAGATGTTGTTATTTTCACCACGGACTCCGAATAGTAGTTAGTAAACATGTATTTCTTATTTACCTATTTGTGGGACTATACATTGGGTATACTGATACAGTACAGCTTGATCCAATTCATTGTCCGATTTTGACATCCCCGTTTCAATCACATACGTCAAACCGATTTCTCACCTGAGACTGTAAATATTTAGTACCAGGTTTGCCATTTTACAACATGTACCGCTTAATAATCAATGAATGTGTTGAAATTGTAAAACTTAATACAAAAATGGTGATTGTGTTCTAGGTTCTAAAGCCCATTCGATGGTGATAATGTTGGAAAAGATTCAAATTTATGGAATTCCGAGAATGTCAACCGAGTTTTTTTGACGTAAAATAGAAAATATGGATATGATGGACACGATGTTTCAACAAAACGGTGCCAAATCTCACACAACACGACGAATTTTGGTTTTATTGCAAGGAAAATTCCTGGACGAGTTATTTTAAATTTGGTGATTTGTCACCGTTGGATTTTTTTTCTAGGGCTCTTCAAGGATTGAACTTATGGGAATCCAGAAACCCTTGACACTTTTGAAAACGAATATTCATCAGATGTGGCCGATTTACTGCCCTAAATATGTTCAAAGTCATCATACAAATTACTTTGTAAATCAGACTTGAATAATGTTATATACCATTCAAAATGGCATATTCAGTTCAATATACTGACATAAAAATTTGATTAAAGTCTGTATCATAAATGTGTTTTCTTTAAATTTACTTTTGGAACCACAAATTGGATCACTCTGTACAAGGCGATAGCTCAAAATATATTACTAACTGGAATATTCTATAACTTTTTAAAGTGGCGGACACTACCAGTTTTTTTTTTTTAAATATGTTTTAGAAGCAGATATAAAATACACGTCGACAAGCGAGATAATTCGTCAGTGATTTTAGCGTAACCAGAATCGGCCTACGTCCACTTGATAAAAACTAAGGCGTTCAACCACTTCCCATACAGCATCTAAGCCTTCTACAAAGTAGACGATTTTAGATCGATATTCATCATAAGCGATATGATCTCAGTTCCATTTGATCGCATACGAAAACAAACAAAATGTACGCTCCTGAGCCATTGAGAACATATATACTATTCAAGAAGAGCAATGACATCCACTAAGACTCATTATATGGTGTGCCATTTACGCCGGAACCTTCATCGGCCGCTGTGGATAATACAGGTACTGTGACCGGTAAGCCATACCAAACTCTGATCAACGAGTTTTAATGCTGCAAATTGCTCAATTGGGACTGGAGTAAGATGCAACCGAGTACTTAGCTTCCGAGGAAATAGACAATTTAGAGGATGTATTTCCAAGTGGCCTAATGCTTTGTTTTGGTGATTTGCATTGACCGGCAAGATCGCCCGACTGACCGCTGTAGTATGAACTACATGGTTCTAAGTCCGAATCGCATAATTTATTAAACCGATTTCAGTGAAAACACTTAAGTCGGTTGTCTTCAAAACTCCTGACCTTGCGCCTTCTTTCATTGATGGAAGAAAATCGAGGACACGAAGTCATTCGGCAAAGCACAACTGAATCAAGAACTTTTGTCTTAATAGACGAACCTTTTGAAACTACAACACACAATCCGTACAAAGTAGACAGTACTCCGATCAATGATTTGATTGGGGGCATATTGCTTGTAAATAAGCAGTTCGGTTCAGATCAGTACGGGCCCCGGTCAGTGGTGGACGATTCATAAAAACCCACCTATTTACCCTATTTCTCGATTTAAAAGCTGCTTACCCCACTATCGTAGCATCGGAGGTGTAAGTCAGCTTAAAATTGGACACTAAACTCATGGGACTGTTGATCAACGAAAATACTTGCTCGTCTATCAAGGCTAAAAGCGTCCTTACGGAGATCTTTGATATAAAAAAAAACTAAAATAGATTAATGCGCTATCGCAATGTTTTTTCATGGTTGACAAGTGGCACGATCTGAAGCTAAGAATAAAAGAAATAGCAGTGTAATCAGACAGGGGGTGGCTGTGGTGCAATGGTAATCATCACCGACTGAACGGAAAGCCAATAACAATTCCTTTACGGGAAAACTGTGAAACAACATCAGTTGTGAATGAAAGGTGATCAAAAAATGCCGACAAAGGCATAATACTCGCAGTATAAGATCACTTCAAAATTCATACTCTTTACTTTATTAACATATTAATGGCATGGAAACAAAAAGTTACTGTGAACTACAAACAACGCGACAAATTCAGTCGAATCTCTCAAAAACCCTATCTAGGACAACCACCCCCGAGTAGTGAACTAATATCTTAGACACAAACCATCTACACCCCGTCCGTGTTGTGTGACAAACACCATGAGAGCGCACACTCTTGATCCTGCACGAACCTTTAAAAAAAAAAACTATATTTCGGCTATTGCTGCTCGTCCGTTGTAATAAATGCATTCCGAAGAAGTTATTGGACAGTGGAAAGAGATAGAGAACCAGAGATTAGTGGTTTCTGGCCAAACAAAAAAAAAACAGCAGTGCCTCATACACGTGCTGATCCAAAAGCAATGATAATGAAAATAAAAGGCGGTGATTGTACCTATGGCAAAGGAAATAATTTTTTTTTCTACATAGTCTCCCAACAAGTCGATAGTCTATATTTTTTTTGAACGCAGTATTCCCTTAGAAAAAAATTCTTTATCTTGACTTCGCTATCGTCTTCAAATTTCTTGCCTGAGATGTGTTTCTTGAGCCGAGGAAAGAGGTAGAAGTCATTGGGAGCAAATTCCCTCAATGTTTGCATTAAGCCGCTGTGTTCGAGTATGTCTTGGTAAACATTTTTTTTTCAAGCAAAGGTACTTGATGACAACTCTTATGAAGTTTTTCTGTTATACCTACGACGCTTCGTATCCAGATGAATGAATGAAATGCCTAGTGGGTGGCAAGCAATTTTTTTTGGATATTTATGCGGACTGGAAATTAACGATTATTATTACTTTTGAATCACGCCTGGTAAACTTAAATCAACCGAATGAGTATAACACAATAAGCTTTTTTTTCTATTTTCGGACCCTCATACCCAGCGCCAACACCAGGGCGAAATTAATAATCGATTGGCCCTACTAGATAGCATGCGAACTAACGACGTGGCGATATGGGCATGGTCAACAATTAAAAGTGTTGCAAAGGAGGCAATTACATCATAGTTCCTCTATGAAGAATGCGGGCAAAAGTTAACGCCGTAATGTCTAAGACTTCTAATCCTGGGAAGTAGGGAAGAGATCACGAGTTCAAGATATCCGGCTCAACGAAAAGAGGCATGGCGTTTACTTCAGTATAACAAACGACACTGAAAAAGAAAAGAGTTTGTTAAGTTTATAAAGATTTACGGCGAAAAATACGAGAAGGATAATAATGGGCAGCTCGTTTCAGACAACAAGAGGGTTGCGGCCCAGTGGAGATGATATTTCGATAAACTGCTTAATATTCATGGGTAGCAAGCTGCATTGGAAAATGAGATATCCACACAGCAGCAATTCAGGTAGAACTGCCTATAGACTTAAGAATAATAAGGCTGTAGAGGTCCACCTAATACCATCGGAATCCATAAAATATGCTGGAGAGGAATTAACAGAGAATTTTTATGGGCTCATCACGGGCACGGAACAATAAAACTAACTCCGAGGAATGAACTCGGTCATCATTTTCGTATTTAAAAGGATGACCGAACACTATAGAAATAATCCGAAACTGCAGAGTGGCTTCAGGAGGATCCCCTCGAGGAGGGTTTGAATAGCGTTTATGATATTGATACTTTAACAGCCAAACATGGTTTCGTCGATTCTGTTCGGATAATTTTGATGTCAAAGATAAACCACGCTTTCGAAGGCCAATTGTCGAAAATGGCGATAAGCACTGTTTCGAATCCCCAAGAGCTAAGCATTGCCGAAAAAAGCATTTGCAACCATATGAATAAGCCAAAAATAAGCTGAATCAAAAAATCGACACCCTTCTGAAGGAGATGGTAACTGGTGATGAAAAGTTATAATTTACGACAAATTCAAGCGAAAGTGGTTGTAACCCGGGGCAAAGGGTGACCGAGTAGCTGTGTGTTTGGTGCGATGGCAGGGAATTATCTACTGTGAGCTGCTTCCCTATGGCAACAGTTTTAATTCGTACTGTTCTGTCAACAATTGAACAATTGAATTGAAAGCAATCGTCCAGACGCAGCCAGCTTTGGCAAATAGGAGAAGAGTTGTATTCCATCAGGACAACGCCAGGCTACACACATCGATAGTGACTCGCCACAAGCTCCGGAAGCTTGAGTTTTTTACACATCCTTATTACAGTTCCGACCTAGCAGCAAGTCTTTAACACCTGTTCCTGTCCGTGGCGACAATTTTCTGGTGAAATTCTCTGGTCTTCAGAGAAGCTTGTGAAAAACGACTGTCAATTTTTTTTGTTCGACCCAATTTGGATCATTCTAACTATGTTAAATAAAGCCTTCAATTTGCAAATAGTTTTATTAATTTATACTACCATTATACAAGTTTATGGTCATTGACAGACTGGGGTCGATACAAGCATCGCAAGTGCTCGAGAAAGTGGTCGGGTTCAAATATGTGGGAAGCGTATTGACTGCTAGAAACGACGTTAAGATCGACATAAATAAAAGGCAGCATATGGGCAACGCTGCCCAATTATGCAATTAACCAGCTATAAGCTGGTCGAAAACAGGTTACCAATCGAGAATTCGATTTTTTTACTTTAACTTTATTCAGCCCCAAGCATTACATACTAAAAACGAATGGACACTGAACGAATAGTCAAAAGAGTGTCAGCTGAACGCCGCCAATATCGAATAAAATACATCACTTTCAGAACGCATCCCTAAAGAAACGCCAACGATGACATGGAATTCGAGAAAAAGTAAGCAACGGTAAGAGAAGCGATCAAGGAAAAAAGGACGCCAACAGGATTCGTCTTACGCTACGCTTTCCTTTATTTCCACATAACTTCATTCTGTCATAAATAAACGTTTTAATATTAGTTTTCGTGAGTTTCCTTTTTCTTAATTCGAACGAGACTGTCAACGTATTCCGACAAGAGTATTAAGCAACGGGAGGACAACGTATGAATGAAATGAAGTGAGTCGACTAATCACTGCACAATGGAAAAAAGGAACAAATCCTTACTTTTCGCACTGTAGGGAGATATTATAGGAAATCCAAGCATTACAATAATAAAACAAACGGAAACAAGAGGCAGCAAGAAAAAAAGCCTGCTTTAGACGGTCGGATGATGGTGAGTCTTAGTGAAAAAAATCCAATAAAGTTCACCGAGGAGATCAGTGTTTGTTTTTTATATAACGGTAGGCATGTTTATGTCAACATTTTGGAGGCTATGATGTTGAAATATTGCGAAGAATCAGATGGGTCCTGCAGAAAGTTAATAAGCCACAACTATCCAGGCGCAATGCCAAAGTATGGTTTCGGTTCTTCGAGATGAATCCTATTGAACATGCTTAGAGAGATATTAAGCGTGATTGTAGAATGCCAAAAAGTCGAATATTATGAAGCTATGGGGTGTTGTTATGATTAGTTGGCCGAGTATTTTAATTTTTTTTATAAAGGGATTAGGGACTCCATGATAAGAAGATGTAAAACTGCGATTATCAGCAAAGGTTATTCAACGCATTCCTGTACCAATATATTAATAGATTTTATGCAAATTTTGGCAAAAGCCCTACTGTGTTAGGAGCACTGTTATTTCCTCATAAGACGTTGAGTTCAACTAAGTTTTTATACAATATTTTTATTTTAAATAATTTATTCTACCCTGGAAAGCTGGGGTATGGAAGCCTTATGCAAAAGCTTTCCTGTCCGTCCGCCTGTCCATACCCATACATCAAGCCAAACTTGCCGAATAGCTATGAGTCGAATTCTCATTCATACAGAATCGAATCGAATCGAATGATTCTGAGCTCATAGAGACCGGTTTAGGAACCCTAGCTACTATGGTTCCCGTGTTCCAGGAAAATGCTTGCAAAATTCATGGTAGATGATCTGGAATTGTAGCTTGGCTCACGGCGAGCTGATCCCATCTTTTTCTGGTTAAACAAAGAAAAAGTCTGCATTGCTACGACTCTTGGATGATCGATTATATTTTTTGAAGGATTTTCTCTTTGGTGCTACTTTTTTTTGTTTGCAGATGTATTTAAAGGTCATACAATTGTTTGCATACGCAGATGACATAATTAGAAGGACGCCGATTGCATGGCATTTGAATCCCCCAAAAGCCAAGTCATTTATGTTATATAAGCTGTGTTGACGCATTGTCAATAACACAAGCTCCTTCGATTTTCAGTGCAGTAAATTTCTCCCAATTTTTCCTCTCCTCTTTAGTTTCATAGTGTAGTATAGTAAAGTAGCGAATGCTATTAAGTAGCCATATGCCACAGAGTTGAACACTGAAATTGAGTTTTCAAATTTTTTTGTCAATATTTACGACAGAACTACAGATGTACACTGATGCAAATTGAATGTCACTGGCTCTCAATCGAGCCCAGTGGAGTATGTTTGCAAAAAGCAACTTATATTACGTTGGTTTCATACAATTGTTCCACCGAATGCCATATTTTCAATGGAACTTCCAAAATCGACATAAAGAATCTCACATAAAACGGAACTCTCTTAGGTCAGTGCCATTGGATACGAATGAATCGTCGAAATATGAGCAACAGCCTGGACGAGATATTCTCGAAAACTTCGAATTCAGAACAGAGCTTTTAGCGAAATCATTTCGTGTCCCAATTTCTGCAAGTCGACAATTTCCAACCATTTGAACATCGTTCCATGAATGACGGCATTAAACCAAATTCCTTTTGCGACAACAGCGTATCCACAAAAGCGAAACCCATAAATGATTAAAATTGAGAAGATAACCCAACTTCCGCCGCACTACACACTCATTAGGATAATTAAAAGTGAACGTCATCCGAAATGAATGTCGGAAAGTGAAATATGCCGCGAACGTGCACTCTCACTCATTCACGATTCCTCCCCCTCCCGTCCTCGTTTTTATATCGTTCTTCCTTGTTCTGCGTTTATTATCCCACATTAATCGTCGACGGTACTCAATCTCTGCGTGCCACTTTCCAACTTTAGTGTGTTTGGCAAACTTCCCTTATGTAACGTGTACGAAAGTCGTTTTAATATTGAAACGTTCTTTGCTCATCAGAGGGAGGATTTGCATCGTAGTCGTCGTTTTAAATCCCGTTCACATCTTAATCACCGTAATATTTCAAAATTTTATGGAAACAAATTATGGCGCCGAGTAATGACACGAGAGAGGGGTAATTAAACTTCTAGGTTTTCCTTAATATTTAACAACATGGCGGTCACCGGAAAAGCCACATCCCACCATATATACGCCATTATCACCGCAAGCCTTACCGTCCTCCTCGCCATTATGGTCCCGCTTACTTCGACACAGAGAGCGGGGCGGGCGGAAAGGCGTTACGAAATGTTTTTCGAATACATAATGCAGTCTTTGTGAAGGAATAAATTGAGCTTAGCAGGATGTTGTTATCCTTCTAACGACGAGAAAACTGCATGTTTATACCCGGAATGCGGGTGTGTAGATTGTAAAGATTTTCATATCCAGGTTCCTCGATGGTAGAATGAATTCGCCAGCAAATGGTTCAGATCATTATGTGTACGTACATTCTCGAAAGCATTCAGGATACTGCCGGAGTACACGATGGGAATTATTACAATTGAGCAACGTTTACAGGAATACGGACGCGTGTACGACAACTTGCTGTTTTCGCACTTTGATTTCAATGCGTTGCACAACACTTGAACAATAAAAATAAATTCCCATCAGGGGATCCTTGGATATGGGTACTATGGACAACCGCTCTTGTCTCACAGACGGCACAACTGAAAAGTTATGCGAGCTTTCGTTCACTATCCACAAATCCTAATAGGAATGATCATATACTGGGGGGCTTAACGGCAGGAACAGGAAGAGCACGATGTGGATGGGATGCGAAATGACGCGTCATAAAAGGAACTTTTGCATACAAATTACCAATTCTTACGTGCGGAGACGGCAAAGCTTTGTCTGTCCCGATTCCTAGTTACTCGTTTAACCCCCGTCCCATGTGCATATGCATGTTTGTGCGGGGGAAGCGATGAAAGTTGGAATTAATTTTCGCAAAATTCTCTTCAGGATTATGTCCTGCAAGTGTTTGTTGGAGACCTTGGTCTGTCATCCTTCGTTTTATGACACTTTTTCGGTTGCGTCAACAATTCCGAATGACTTTCGGAAATTTATTCAAAACGACCGTATGACACAAAACAATTGTTCTCTGTATTGTTCGTGTTTCATTTTGAAATTAAATTTCATCGTAATTTCGAATGGGAACATGTTGCAGAAGTGTGAACGGTGAGCAATCATAAAATGTCGGTTTGCTCAGTCAAATTGTAGATGAAAGGTAAACAAGCTGGATGCCACAATGTTTGTAGCATACTGGGTGCAGTAAATTCAAATATTTGTCATCCAGAGAATGCTGTTGTCCCCTATCGTCCCGTACGAGTTTGGAACACCGAACTGCAGGAGGTCTGGGTTTATGGTATGTGTATCACGAGCATATTGTTTTTTGGTACAAAATTATTTCAAAGCTAATAGCCTTTTAATATGACTGTGAATCGGGCATGGACTTAATATTAATTTGCAATTAGTGTTGAATTATATATACGTGAAGACACAAACCTCTCTCGACCAACTTCTAATATCACCGCCAACCCGAGTCTTCACTAAGGCTCAGCTCCTTCTTCGCAACGGGTTCTAAAGATGAAGTGAAAAGCGACGCTGTTCGTGTGAGAAGAAATAGTTCGCTAATACTTTTCCGTGTATCTAAAATACTAGATCCCGTAATGGATTTCCATACATGAAATTAGCCCACTTCGACGATGGGAATCATTTTGTCGCTACTAATACCTCATATGACAGAGAAATCCTCCTCAAAGGTCGTTTCTTTGACTCTGGTCTCCTCCTCTCCTCCAACTCGGCAGTTCCTTTACCGGAAACATTTTCACTCGACTACCTGCAGTCTTATACTAAATTCGCACAAATACGTATATGTGAATCTTTATTACCTCCGATACCCGTCGAATACAATCTTCTCATCAATCAGCCAGTCATCTATTGACCAAGTCCTACTACCCGATCATGACAACTTTCTATATAAAAGTCTGCCCCAGACATCTCTAGCTTCAGTGAATTTATATAAGTCCTGTTTTGATCATCGAAAAAATAAGCAACTTATAGGACGACTACTCGTCTTCACTCGGGTCTTAACCAACTTCTTAGTTTAAAAAAAATACGCCAACCATTTGATCCTAACCTTGACGGCTTTATTCCAAAGTTCCATTCCACAGAGATTCTTTCCTCAGCTTTGGAAAAAAATGCTTACATCATACCAATCCACAGAAGAGGACGAAAGAATAAAGTGTCCAACTGCGGTCTTAAATCGCTCAACTCTCTTGCATCACTTAACATTTGGAGGGTATTGTCTACGGTGTACCATCCCATTTTTCCGTATATCAACATAGTCGATGGACAACCTCTAACTTAACTGAGCTTGTCTAACAATCGTTGTGTATACTCGAGGATGACAAAAAAGTAAACGTCGTTGTCATCGATTTCCGCGAAGTCTTCGTCAAATTATATTTTTCAATTCACTGATCTTGGTAATATCCGGAGTTCCCCACGGTAGTCACCTCGGCCCACTAGTGTTTATTTTAATAATTTAAATTTTATCATAAAGAACCCACATCTTTCCGTATGTGATATAAATATCTTCAAATCTTCCCCTGCTGATTCCTATTCCCTTCAATCCGGCCAAAAGAGTTACACTATTTGAATATTTTATGATGTCAAAAACATCATTAATGACAAATTTAGGCCTACCAGAATCTAAGTTTTCTGTAATGAACCTGCTCCCCTCGTAAACTTTTTGCTGGTCTTAGGTGTTATTTGTGACCGAGATCTTAACTTTCGTCTTCGCATTGACATTATCAGGCGTACTCGCAAAGTGTTTTTTTTTTTCAAATGTTTGATCACATGGGGTTGTTGAACTAGATTCTCTGGGTCCTGTGTTGTTGACGTAAGCGTTGACATAGACATCAAGGACTGGCTTAGCGCTCAGCTTTTTTCCTTCCTTAAGAAATAATTCTGATCGACACCACCATCTTGGATGTCCAAGCCTTCGGAGGAGCCAATTTTGATTCGAATGAAAAGCTTGCTGTGGCCAAGGTACGGATTCAAAAAAAATTGAAGTCGCAAGTGACTGCCAAAACCTTTGCCAAGTCTCCCATATCTCAAGCTCTCTCAAAAACATAGCCATCGCGTATGCCACATCTAATACACTACGCTACAAGCCACCACATACAAGGAACAGCGTGAGCTTTACGAATAGAAAGGAAAGAAGTAAAATATGTAGACTTATGAGAAACAAAAAGAGTGGGCAAGGTGCGATATGGAGCAAAGCTAAAAAAATAAAACGACCAAATCAAGCCTAGGAGCAAATATCCGCATAATGGTTCTATGGAATAATACCATTAAAAGCAAATGGACTAGCACCAAAAGCGCTTTTCATGCATTAAACCCAAAACGAGTTGTCTTATGTGAGACGTGGCACCATCTTGTTAAAATCACATGTCTCCCACATTCATATATTCGATATACTCGTATTTGGGATGGGAAATTGACAGTGACGGTGACCCCATTTTCAAAAAACTATGGACAAGTATGGAAAGTTAATGAGTATTCCAAGACCAGCTTGTCCGAAACAATCTACAAAAGATCAATCGTCTTATAACTGACTTTCTACTCCACAGACTTGTGAAGGACACATTCATAAATAGTAATTCCAGGTTAGGCCTTAAAAAAATAGTAATTTCTGTTGTTCTTCAGCTATATATCAATCTTCGAGTGGCTTTAACGCAAGCCTTTCAAACCCAAAACGTTCAGATAGTAAAGCGAATAGCGCACGTTCACATAAGGCCCTCCGATCAAGGTCCGTCTTTCGTATACGAGTAAGTGAACTAAAAGGAGTAATACTGTTGCCCACTGAAAATGTGTAATCGGCTCCTAAAACAGTTCGGTGAAGCTTTTTTGAATAGAAGTGTTCGATTGGGTACACTAGATCTTAAAATTTTTCCGATAAAATTAAAAAACAAGCAATATGCGTCGTTAGGTGACCCTTGCCAATGAACAAAATATTCAGGCGGTAAGGACCATATTACTGCATCAGCTAACTAGTTTAGACCAATACTGACTATTGCTTGCACAACAACGCACGACAGTACACCGTAATGAACTTTTTAAATTAAATTAGTAGCATACTGGGAAAGGGCAAACATTTGAAGATTACGAAACTGCACAGAATGGATGATCCAAATCGTGTTTCTAAAGCGTTTTTCAATCGGCGCGGGTGGATTTTGGCGGCCTGTGGCGACAATGTTTATTATTCCTGTACTAATGTCAAATCACCATGGCAAGTTACATAATTGAACAGAATATCCAAATGATAAAAGTTTATTATCAAAATGAGTGTTCATTAGTGCAAACGCTACGGCCGTTCACAATCGACTTTTCAACGTTTGGTGACCAAATTTTTAACGAGTAGGGATCTGACAATCCTTACTCTTCCTTTTGATGAAGCCTAGCATTGAGTTGGCATTGTTTACTATACATATAATCAACATGCGGGAGAAATGAAAACTTGCAATCAGAAATTACACCAAGGTCCTTTTTTTAAACTCTTTCAAGGGTTATATTATCAATGCAGTAGTTGAATTCTATAGTTGTCATCCTTCTACTGCAGGAAAGAATTTAACATTTGGAAACATTCAGGTTTAAATATAGGGTCCGCCATCTAACTTTTTTTTTTCAAGTAGTGCTTATTTCGTGAATGGTAACACTTAGCTCATGTCTGATTTGACAGATAATTAGTTTTATCCTTCCGCTGAACGAATATGGTTGTGTATACGCTTGAACAACGCTGGGAAATATTGCGACATTACTTTGAAAATCATGGTAATGTTGCAGAATGTGTGCGAAAATTGCGTACGGATTTTGGAAGAAGAGAAGCACCGTCAGCTCCGTATGTTCGTTATCTTGTGAAAAAAGTGAAAGAAACTGGCATCATCATCGATAAACCAAAGCGTGAAAAGCCAAAAACAGTGCGTACACCCGAGAATATTGCTGCTGCGGCAGAAAGTGTGCGTGAAGCGCCATCAACATCAATTCACCGTCGTTCTCAACAATTGAACATTTCGGAGACATCATTGAGACGAATTTTGCATAAAGACCTTGGTATGACGCCATACAAAGTCCAATTGGTTCAGGAGTTGAAGCCAACTGACCATCCAATGCGTTTTCGCTCGGCTAAGTGGGCCTGCGATCGACTTACAGAAGATGCCGATTTTGCCAAAAAAATCATCTTTTCAGATGAAGCTCATTTTGATCTTGGCGGGTATGTAAACAAGCAAAATTGTCGCATTTGGGGCACAGAAAACCCGCACGCATACATTGAAAAGCCGGTGCACCCAAAACGAGCCACTGTTTGGTGCGGATTTTGGTCCAGAGGCATAATTGGGCAATTTTTCTTCGAAAATGAGCAAGGAGTGGCCGTTACAGTAAATGGCGATCGTTATCGGGCCATGTTGAACGAATTTTTGTTCATAAAAATTGAAGAGGAGGATATTGGCAACATTTGGTTTCAACAGGACGGCGCTACGTGCCACACAGCCGAAGCTACACTCGATGTTTTGCGCCCTGTTTTTGAAGATCGCATTATCAGCCGCAGAGCTGATGTCGTTTGGCCACCTTGGAGCTGCGATTTGACACCGTTGGACTATTATTTGTGGGGTGCCGTCAAAGATAAGTGTTACGCCGACAAGCCAGAGACAATTGACGCTTTAAAGGACAATATTCGTGAAGCCATTGGTGAAATACAGCTGCACACAATCGATAATGTGCTTAAAAATTGGACCGATCGTGTAGGCTACTGCATGGCCAGCCGAGGCAGCCATTTGAATGAAGTTATTTTCCATTATTAACCGGAAGGATTGTACTTTCAAATAAAAAAAGAAATTTGAGAAAATATTCAGTAGTTTTTTTATAGCATTTTCAAAAAAAAAAAAAAATTATTTGGCGGACCCTTTAGTTAGCTTCGCACCAATGCGCAAGACAATTCAAGTCCTGCTGGATCAGCTTACAGTCACTTTTCTGCAATAACCTTATGAACGAGATATCAGACATCGACATAGAGAATGCATGTCGAGTATTTAAATGTTTTAGGTAATAAATAATAGGAAGAGCAGTGGTCCAAAATGGGTTCACTGCGGCACGCCAAATGATACCGGGATGCTATAAGAAAAGCAATTGTTAATTTTAACTGTTTAAGTTCAATGCGTAAGATACGATTCTATCCACTTGAGAGAACGGAAATGAAATCCAAAATACGATATCTTATATAGTACCTTGTTAAAGACTTGGCTTGTCAGTACAATACATCAGTTTGATGATTATCTTCATAACCTCTGATGATATCATTTCTTGTTAAACACAAGTTTGTTGTAGTCGATTTCCTGAGATAAAACCATGTTGGAAGTCCGAAATATGTTCCTGAATAGCAAAGAAGACCTCATCATACATGATTTTTTCAAAAAGTTTGTGAATTGCTGATATTTTACAAATTGGTCTGTAGTTAGTAACATTTTATTTAGAACCAGATTTGAATATTGGAGATATATAAGAAATTTCCCAACATATTAATTCCAAAAAATAAGCCGTGTGTGAGTGAAAAATTAGATAGATATATGCCAGTGGTCCAGCAAGAGTTATTGCGCAGGACTTTAAAAGAATTGGTGGAAAACCATCAGGTCATTGTCTTTTAGTCACATCCAATTTCGCAAGTGCGTCTTCAACCTCGGGTATACTGATTGTTACCAATCCAATATCGCAACGGTTAGATTCGTGCCGTAAACTGTTTGAGGAAATGGATTCTATTGAGTAGACGGATTTAAAATGAGATGCAAATAAATTACAGACGGTTGAAAGATCACTAGTAACCACAGTAGACCATGCAGCTTAGAAGGCCCATTGAATTGCGTTTGGAATCAATAAAGTTCCAAAAGGAATTGCTATTTCTTCTTAAATTAGATTTAATCGATAGTATGTATGTATTGGGGGTACAAATTAATTCGGTCCGTTTTCAAAAGATGGCGCCACCTGCAAGTTGTGGCTGATCTTGGAAGCGATTACCTACTTCATTGGAAAGGTGTGACATCTGTCAACAATAATTAATGTGCATCAGCGTCTGTTTCTGACAACAACATTGTTTTTTGCCTCTTCGAAAATGTCCGGATTTGTCTTAAATAAACAGCATTTGCGGGAAGTTTTGATTTTCTTTTTTAATTAGAAGAAAAGTGCAGAATGTTTGTAGAAGTTTATGGTGAATCTGCTCCGACCGATAAATCATGCAGAGAGTGGTTTCGACGCTTCAAAAGTGGTGATTTTAGCGTCGAAGGCAAAGAGCGTCTTGGCCAGCTCAAAAAGTTTGAAGATGGGGAATTGGAGGCTTTCCTGGATCAAGATAAGTGCCAAACGCAAAGTGAACTCGCAGAATCGTTGGGAGTGACTCAGCAAACAATTTCCGTTCGGTTAAAGAAATTTGGATTTATTCAAAAGCAAGGAAATTGGGTGCCCTACGAGTTGAAACCGAGAGATGTCGAAAGGCCTCGGAACTGCTTCTTGAAAGACATCAAAGGAAGGGATTTTTGCACCGGATCGTGACCTTAGATGAAAAGTGGATATACCCCACGAAGAAAAAACACTATGCAAAGCCTGGTGAACCTGTTCCATCATCTTCTACATCGACGCCAAAGAAAAACATCCACGGTTCAAAGGTCATACACTGCATATGGTGGAACCAGACGGGTGTGGTGTACTATGAGCTGCTAAAACCAGGCGAAACCATTGATGGGAAACATTATCGACTACAACGTTGAGCCGTGCATTACGTGAAAAACGGCCAGAAACGACCGAAAGGCATGACAAGGTGATTTTGCAACATGATAACGCTCGGCCCCACGTGGCTGTAGCGGTCAAAAACTACCTGGAAACGCTGAAATGAGAGGTCTTACCCCACCCTCCGTATTCTCCAGACCTTGCTCCTTCCGACTACTGGCTTTTTCGACGGATGCAAAACGATTTGGGGGGTCACCGGTTCGGGTCTTTTGAAGAAATCGAAGAATGGCTCAATGATTGGATCGATGCCAGAAAGGACTCCTTTTTTAGAGATGGTATTCGAAAATTACCAGAGAGATGGGAAAAAAGTAGTCGCTTCCGACGGACAATACTTTGAGTGATGTATTTTTTACATTTTTTCAATAAAAAAAAATTTTTTGAACACGAAAAAAACGGACCGAATTAATTTGTACTCCATAGTTGCGATAAAGAAAATTACACAGGCATGTAAATTCATGGTGTCTATTAAAACAGTATTCAAGATAGATTAAAGCACGATTGCCTTGCTTTTGCTATTTTCTAAATTAGAAAATCTTTTGTTATATCTGATGAGATCCGAATTCCTATTTAAAAGTTTTTTGCTTTTTGCGTTTGGAAGATTATCCCAATTTTGGCCGAAAATTCGTCTTTAGCGACGAGGCGAATTTTTGAATGAACGGCTGTGTTAAAAAGCAAAATCGGCAGGTATGGGGCAAAATCAGCTCACGAGTTCGTCAGGTAATAATGCATCCCTAGAAAGTTACCGTTTGGTGTGGATTTTGGGCCAATGCCGCATCGTCATTGGTCCGCATTTTTTCGGAAACGATTTTGGTGAGGCGCCAATAACGACCAATTCCTTATAGCCCAAATTCAACCATATGGTCCTAGACGACATGTGGTTCCAGCAGAGAGGCGCTACGTGCCACACAGCGGACGCCACAATTGACACTCTTATCTCTCGCAGAGGTGATGTGAATTGTCCACCAAGGCCATGCGATTGGACTTCGCTAGACTTTTTCTTATGGGGTTTCCTGAAGTCGCAGGTCTATGCGAATAAGCCGCAAACGATCGATGTCGACTCAAATTCAGCCGGATCTATGCGAAAGAGCCATTGAAATTTGGACCACTGGGATCCATGCCATCGTAAGAAACCGAGGAGGCAAACGCTAAACAGATGCATGACAACCATTCTTTTTGCATTGGAATCAAGGACTTTGATATGATTTTAGAATGACGGCGCAAAGAGCGACAGTATTTCAAATCCGATAAATTCAACTGGCTTTCAGGGTCATGCGATTCCAAAATGTTGAAGTTGGGCTTTCTTCAATAAACTTACGAAACCTACGAACTTGGAGATTTTAAATATTATAATCGACATAACCCTGGTAGAAGCTATCAAAACTTATCCCGCACGAATCAACTGATGCAATCACACCCTTTACATCACTTTTTTGTACAATAATTAATGAGTGGAACCCATTTCTTGTGGCTCTTGTGACAAAAGTTAGGAAACTTGAACTGGGTCACCTTGTATTTAATTGAATTTATACTTGAATATATTATTTGTGGTCGAAAGCACGACTAATGCAAAGTTCTGAGGTAGACTTCTCCTCGTCTCCACATTCTACGTCCACTATATCAAAAGAGTACGAAAGGAGCTGTCATAACTTAAATCACAGATTTAACCTACTTTAACTTCAATAGTTAAACCATTGGCCTTGGGATGGCAAGAGTCGTACCTTTGTTCCCTCAAGGAGAAGATCCCAGAGTTTAGTATGTGCGGCAACCCATAAGTTGTTCTTCGTCATAGTAACCAACACAATGTACAGGCGATTCAGAATAACTCGATTAAAATGTTCCATTTACCAATCTTATCATGAACGAGTGAATACATGTGCGCACTCTGACAGAAATAACTTGCATACCAGATGGCCGGTAAAAGTTGCTACCTAAACGATATGAGAATCGAAAAGAAGGATTAGTTCATCATATCACATCAAGGAGGCGAACGAGTGATCAAATTATTTTTTATTTTGACCTTTTTCTTATGGTGAAATTTAAAAAAAAATCACTAAGTCTACAATCAGCCAGTGGCCCCTAACTATAAGACTCACGCTTGAGCTTCCTTTGAACGTAACTTTTATAGTGTCCTGTAAAAGTAGGATAGTAGGCAATGGGCAATAGAAGGTTTCATTTATACATTTGAAAAATAATATCAAATTCAAGATCATCCAACAAGACCCATCATTTTAAATCAATAAAAGAATACAACATTTCTACGAAGAGTGGTGATATTTTTATTTTAGCCTAAAGTACAAGCTCTAAGGTTAACACTTGAAATTAAATAAAGCACCAATTTCATCAGAATATGTTGCATCAACATCGTTTACTCACTGTCTTCAGAGGCGACAGTTTTGGCAAATGGAGTGATTTCTTGCTCCCAATCAGCGAAAGTACGACGTTGTGCTTGGTCTGGCAAAAACATTTTTCGTGTCAACTTGAATTTATGAGCATCTTGGGTTGCCACGTGGTTGTCCAGTTTCTCTTCCGTCTCGAAATGGACCAACCTGTGTTTTTCAGTTGCAATCTCAACTGAAGCGGCAATAATTTTAGATAGCCTTGCCGAGCAACTGTCGACGACGAGCAATCTTTGCATTTCAAATTTGCAAAAATGTTCTTTTTTATACATACATATAATTACATAACACTTAGGCACTTGGACTGTACGAATTGTTTGAAAAATGTCCACAATATTTCCCCATTTTTGTAGTGAATTTCACTATTTTAACGCGTGTATCAATCCGGACCCCACAAGCGGACCAGTAGGAATGCAGTTAAGTGGGAAGGTTATGGTCCTACACTTCTGACCATAACAACGCCGGAGAAAAAAGGAAAAGAAGAAGATCAATCCACATTTAATAAGTCATCACAGCTCCTCATCATCATCCCCATCGTCATCATCATCAAAAGTCATGTCAGCAATCAGACAAATATTTGTCTCTGCTCTCTGGCCTAGAATTCAAAATGACACCTTTTTTTGGATGGCCCCATATTGGCTGAAACTAACAATGTCCACCCGATGTCCCCGGCAACATTTTGAAAAATGTATAATTCCCCACCAAAATTGATTAAAAACCAGCCCCATCTCATCATTTAACCTCTCTGCCAACATCCTGTTTCGTCTAATTAAAAGCCCCTGTCCGACATAAAACAACAAAAAGTAAAAAAACGATAATAAAACACGGAGTGACAGAAAGGAGCACTGACCCTAGTGCATGTAAAATTCACGTTTTATCCTGTAATCCATAATCTAGATATTCCTGAAAAATTAATTACCACTTGTCTTTTCCCTCCGTCAACCATCTGCTTTGGTTTCATGTCCATCAATCTAATCGGATGGTGGTAGGCCTATCCATAGCTGACGGCACAGCTGTAGGGCAAGCAAATAGCATGTCAGCCATGTGAGTGTTGTCCGTGCCGTTGCGTTCAAAATCCCCGAATTCGTGCAATCCGTGAGTGGTTTTATTAATTTCGGTGGCGTTCTTCTGGCTTTGACAACTTTTTTTCCAACCACTCCTCACTGTAGCCCCTAAGCCGAGCGTTTGATTTTGAACAGTTGGAAGTGGACAAAAGGTACTCAAGCGTACCAACAGATATTGCATTTTCCCTCGATATTGACCAGTCAGGGCACGTAGAGTTCGGGCCAAAAAAAGTCTTCGCAATTTTGTTGACATCGTATCGGGAAGAGGAGCAGCAGAATCAACTGTGGCAGGTGTGTAGAGTCAAGGACACCGAAGGAGATTTACGTCGCACTAAATCTTCGTCATCACGACAAAGGGCACTGGCAGGATTCAAATGCATAAATCTTTAAACTTGAAGGGCACTTTGCTATCCACGGATTCTGACCGACTGACCGCTGGCAATCTGAACCCTTGTGGGATGGGGGTTAATCGAAGAATCTTGTTGGCCCATCAGCATTCAGCAATGAATTTCGGTTTGAAGGACATCCGACTACGGGCTATGTATCGTGTGGGAGAGGGAACCTAAGAAATTTCACTTGGATTGCCTTGTCAAGTGTGGAATGACTGGAGTGCCGGATAACATGAGCCATTTGGTGTGCTATCACGAAACACTTACGAAGCATGTACGTTATCTGCTCGTATGGTTGTCACTTCGCGTGACTTGTTTTGTGGCACTGATTAAGTTCGCTTATTGCTGCTTCACGTGACCAATTTTGATAAAATTTTTGCCCCAGTTCCACGGAATGCTTGGCAATTATTTACTTGACGTTTTTGCGCACTTAATTGCTATTTGTTGTGTGGACATGTATTCATAATTTATAGGTATGCTGGTCAGCAATTGAGGAAGGATTTTATTTACCGCCGGCAGGAATTGTAAGGAATTATGCCTGGTCATGCTACGAAGGGGTGTGTTCGTGTCCTGTCTGTTCGGTTGGATTATTTTTGTGAATCGTTTCGAATTTGCTCACGCTGTCTGGCGATAATAGTAGCTTGGCAATTGTAAGTAAATATGATGGAAGTAATTATCACTCACGGCATAGTCTATAAAAAAATTATAGCAGCTTTTATTAGAAAACAAAGTTTATCCTCGGTGGAAAGCCATAAGTTTATATTAGTCCATATTTACCAAAATCAAAACATCTCCTGTGAACTGATAAAAAAAAAAAAACCTTTGGCAATAACAGGTAATTTATCACCAAAAAGTGACAAAATTTAGCATCAAATATCAACAACCTTATCAAGAACAAGAAAGATTTACAGAAAATTAAAGAAAATATTGAGCTGGAGAAAGACTAATTTTTAAAAATTCCTGTTGAACACCAGAGGCTAGAAGATAAGTAAATTTTGTTAAAAACTGATATCAGATAAATCTGCTAACCCGGAAAGCTTTCTTGGTTCGGCTCAAGTATTCTTCATGCCAAAAATGATAAGTTGGTGTATCTATTGGTAGTAAACCATCTTTGTTAAAGCACGACGTCAGAGAACCAACGAAAGGTGTTATTTTCGGTTCATAGAAGTTCTCAGCATTTTTTCCAAAAGAATTTTTACGTTTTTTTTTTCAAAAGTTACGCTCTTATAGTGTTTGCCACAAACCAAGACGGAGTGCAGATGTCTTGGGAGAAGATGTTCACTCACTACTCTCCATGGGTGGTTGTCCTAGATAGGATTCGAGAGATTCGACTAAATTTCTCGTGTTGGTTGTAGCTCACAGTAACTTTTTCCTTTTCCATGTCATTATGGTGTTATATTGGGAGTGCACACACAGACAATTAATTTTGAAGTGATCTTATACTGCGACTGCCTTCGTCAGCATTTTTTAATAAAGGAAAGTGTCTTATGATGTCAAATGATAAAATCTAGAAAAATTGTTGCACATGTACCCAATTCCCACGACTGTCTCCAAATGGACCTGGGTTTTCAGTCACGCTCTCAGCTCCACAAGATTAATTTCTGCGAGACGTTCAGCTTCATCACTTAAATTCATTATTCATTAGAAGAAGGCATTTTATGATTATGAAAAGCAATACGAACTTCATAAGCTATTGCTGAAATACGAGTATTTTATCTGTTTTACCAAGTTATGCCAGTCGGTATCGATTCATATTTAATAACCTCCTTTAATTTGCTTAACAAGGGTCATCGAAATAGCAATTGAATGTTGACAGCTTGACAATGGCCTCCCCAGGGATCAGTCCTCGGACCTATTCTGTGGAACCGAATATATCATGGAATTTTGCGATTAACACTGCCACAAGGAGTCAAGATTATCGGTTTTGCTGACGACATCGTTGTAGTTACTGCAGTGAAATACATCCACGAGGTAGCATCCGCCACGGATGAAGCGATCGTCGGGATTAAAAATTTACTAGTATCTGCCGGCCTTGAACGAGCTGACGACAAGACGGAGGCTGTCTTTATAATCAGCCGAAAAACTCTGGAATACGCAAACTTCCGGATTGGAAGCCTTTCAATCAAAGAGGCATGTAACTATTTGAGTGTAATGCTCGACAACCGACTTAACTTATCGACTTATGTCGAATAGTGTAGTAAGAGGGCATCACGAATGCAGGCAGCTCTTTCCAGAATGCTGCCAAACACCATCGGGATACGCGAGGAGGATTCTGCTTTGCAGAGTGGTTAGATCAATACTCTTTTACGCTGCGCCGGTCTGGGCGGGAGTTCTTACAACGAAAGACATAAAAAGAAAGCTCTTCTCTGCATACAAGCTTTGCGCAATAACAACAGTATGGGATTTTCGGAAAATCTCGGATGAAACAGCCTGTCTTATAGCGGGTATGGTCCATATTGATATCCTTGCTGAGGAGATGCATAGTGTAGCACTGTGGCAAGTCAAGTGGGATAACACGGCAAAAGGCAGTTGACCTACTAGCTGATCCCTACGATCGAGGCCTGGGAAAAAAGAGCACAGGGGGCTTGCAATGACCACAATTACCACACAATTCCTGTCAGGTCATGGCGGCTATTGAAAATATCTCACAAATTTGGACACCATCCAGCAAGCGTGCTCCAAAGACGCGTAGAAGTCTTGGCCACCGATTCCTGGGACTCGTGAGTCCTTAACTTCACCGACTTCTTGACTCCGGCAGTACTTGAATCCTATTGATGCATGTGTAAAAGGCCCCATTTGGCGAATTGTGACTAACAATAAGCCCTGGTAAAGGTTTTCACCAAGCAATTTTACAGAGACGAACAAGAAAATCCTGGGAAGATTATATCGGGTTTGATGTTGATACCATTCACTTAGAAGGTTTAGCGAACTAGGCTTCGGCGGGTGCACTTGCCAATCAGAAGGTGGCAACTTCGATTTTGGGATTTAGGGTGGCGGCTCAAATATGTCCTTTAAGACGTAAAATAGTACAATCCGACACTTAGTGGTAAAAAAGGTCTGGCGATCATATGGGTATGGAAAATGATGGCTCAGGAGACGATTAGGAGAAACGTTTTCGCGGAATTGGCTGGAGGACGAGTAAGCAGACAGACTTACTTGGTTCAGGAAGAATTTTTTTTTTACTAAAAATGGTGTATAGACGGGAAAAAAAGGGTGCTAAGCGTGCGGTATGGTACGACGGTTGTAGAATCAAATAATGTTCGAGTTAAGGGGAGTATGGATAAAACGGATAAATCACATAATCTTTTTTCTTTCGAATTAGTGTCTTATGTATTAAGAACGCAAAATTAGGGATTTCCCCAGACATACGGGTGGTGGGCGAGAGGTAAGTTTCACGGAGCCGGGGGATTCGGTTTATTGCCTACCAGAGGTACTTATCTTACTGCAAAACAGTTCGTTAATAGGATAAACTGTGGCATGTGGATTTTTAAATAAAGGAGCACATCGAACGAGATAAAATTAAGTTGGACCAGACCAAAGCCAGTTTTGGTATCTACGAGTGGGTGCCGTCACTGCACCGTGTTAATTCGGCGGGCGGACTCAAGACTTACATCGTTTCCTTCCTTTTTACTTCAATATAAGCCCCAGTCAAGAATAATGGCACGATGTTCTGATGACATCAGATGTCAGGAACAGTGGGACACACACAGTGTTCTTTCTAAGCCTGAACCACAAGCTCTCTCCCACCCGTATGATATTTGCCTAGCTCCTTCCAATACCGTACGGAAGGTTAGTTCAAATCCCGTTCATTTGGCTATAAACTGTAGGTATTTTAATATATCAACAACAAATATATCTTATAAAGGGAGAGATAAGATAATGTGTGGATGTAGCCTGTCAATTACAAACATTTACTGAAATCAATATGATTATTCTTTTTAACAGGCATATCAATCCGTGCCTGAAGTCAATAACTGAGCCTTAATTATGGTATTTTACGGCGAATTTTAAAGGATGATCTTCAAGTGAACCCATATAAAATACAAATTACATAGAAATCGAAGCTTTTAGTCCATCTACGATATCGTTATATCGATGTCAGATCGCCAAGACCGCACTAACGAAGATCAGTATCTTTTTCATAAAACGGTGGCTTACTCGATATTTGGTGATCGAGTGAAGCTTACCTTTGATCTTTCTCGGGCGGTAAAATCAGAAATATTTATATTTACCTCAACACTCGTAAGTATAATACTTCGTTGAGGTCTCGTTATTAAATATTGATTGGTGGCCAAAATATGAGACGACTGGTCAAAATAACGCAAGATCGGCTGAGAACATCACAGCGGTCCGTGAAAGTGTACAGCAGAACCCGAGGCAGTCGATACTTCGCCTCACACCAGAAGTCGGCCTTTCGTAGACTTCAATTTGGCGAATTTGGCGTCGAGACAGGAGCTCAAAGTTCATGACCATAGACAACGCTTGGAGCGCTTGGAAAAGGACCCAAATTTTGGCTTAAAAATCATCTTTGGCGACGAGGCACATTTTTGGATGAATGGCTGTGTTGACAAGCAAAATTGCCATATAGGGGGCGATACCAACCCACACGGAGTTCACCAGATGACAATGCATTCTCAAAAAGTAACCGTTTGGTGTCGATTTTGGGCCGGCGACATCATTGATTCGAAATCGACGTTGGTGAGGCAGTCACCGCCAATAGCGAGTGCTACAGAACGATAATAACCAACTTCTTATAGCACAAATTTCACCGGAATGGCGCTATGTGCCACTTAGCGGACGCAATGATTGACATTCTGCATTACCGATTGGAGGGTCAGGTTATCCAGAGGTGACATTAATTGCTCACAAAAGTCATGCGATTTGACCCTGCTAGACTTTTTCTTGTGGGGTTTCCTGAATTCGCAGGTGTATGCGTTTAAACCTTAATCGATTGTTAAAAATATTGCGTTTTCGAATTGATAGGCAAGGCCGGATGTTATTGGCAGATGTTGCATACCATTGTTAACCTCAGACTCTGAGCTTTAGACAAAAATAAAAATATCACTTTTTGCAAGAATATTGCGTTTTCGTATTGATTTAAAATGACACCTCTTGTTGGATAGCCCCATCCAACGCCCTTAACGTAAACATAACACAGACAATTGCTCAAATTCGGATCACCGGATCTATGCGGAAGAATCATTGAAAATTAGACCAAGCGAATCCGTGACACCGTAAGAAGCCGAGGGGGCATTTGAATGAAGTCATATTTCATGCATACTCGTAATGGTTTACATGGGTTTTTCAAATAAAGAAGAATTATTTTAATACCTTATACACAGCTGGTTTTATTCTATTTCAACATCTACCCGCCCTTATTTAAAGCCCCTTTATTTACAGCAATAAATGCGAGCAAGGAATTGAGAGCCAAATGGCTCTTCCTAGAAATTTGTACAAAAAACTTGCGCTCGCCACAACACGGAAACAATTCTGAGATAAGGCTTACAAAATTAGATTTATGATTAGGATTGTGTGGACTTTAATATTTTTTTCAAGCTACTCTACTGTTTACCTCCCCTTTTGATTCTATTTATGTACATATTAAAAATCATTAAATTTAATCTACGACATACCTACAGCTGAGAGCAATGACGGACCTTTCTTCCTTTGCAAAACTCAAAAAGCCTATCTACGAGGCGTTGAAGTATCACTTCCCTCAGAGTGTTGGTCGTTTTATTGGATATAGAAGACGTTGTCGCACAAAAAGTCAATTATTGTCGTCTTCCTTGACATTGAAGAGTCTTTCAGTTAAATTGCCCTGAGATGCCTATCAAAAAAGAGAAAAGGCCACTTCGCTCGGTTTTCATTTAAAATTAGTCTCCTAATGTCCTGGGAGATTTTTTGCTAGAACCAATAGAACAAAGTGCTTCTATCTTAAGCAGGAATCAAAGCCATAAACAAACAACCAGAAAAGGCTTTTTGTAAAAAAAAAACGATTGTGTGAGTCTAGAATAGGTATACTTGATACGTGTTTGCATTTCCAAATTAATTTAGGTCCTCTTGTATCCTAGTCAAACAAGGAGTTGATTAGACTCGAATGAGTTGAATGGGTCGTTTGAATGAATTATAGAAAAAAACTCGTTCAATCCTAGGTGCATAAAGCCATCTGATCTACATATCTCTGGAGTAAAATATGGATAAAACAAACCCCCCGATTGTCCTATTTTTAAATAAACATTTTTGCATTTATATTCATTGGGCTATTATGCATGCATCCTGTCAAATATTCATAGCCAAATTCGCATATTATGTGCAACACATGTGAAAAATCGAAAACCTAAAAATAATAAAAAAAATAAAAATGGAGCCACGTCACTCTATGTCCGTTCCAATGGTAAAAAGAAAACCCAACTCGAAACAATATATTTCTAAACTAAATGCCCCGACAAAACAGACCATTAGATGAATGGTCATATACCATACGAGTATAACGAAAAAGACAGCTCTGCGCTTCTGTCCATGAGTACTGTATTGGGAGCCATATCGACGAGTTGACCTCTCCACTCGATTTTCTAACTTTATTTGCACTTGTTACAATTTTGTGTTTCTGACTGCCCGGTTTTGACAGCTCTATCGTATATCCCATTGCCCGGAATAAGCACCTGTACGAGGCACACACACGAAGCACCTAAGGATAGCTCTATCGATATACCTGAAAGTATAGAAACTAAAAAAAAATAATAAAAAAGGATATTTATGGTACAGAGTCAGTGGAGCGTGCTGTGCAAGTTCGTTTGTTGTGATTTGCACACTCCAGTGTTAGCAGCCACTTGCAATTAAATTAATAAATATCCTTTACTCGCTTACGTGTACTCGTTAGTTTTTTTTTTCAGATCCTGTCCGCTTGGGAATCAAATTGGATTTGTATTGGCGTATGAATTTGTTTACCACTGTTCGTTGTCTGTGCTCAACGGGCTTTACAATTTTCCGATAGTAATTGGCAACTTTTACCAGTGCTCACGCTGTTTTTTGTTCTCTATCCTCTCCACTGCGCGGGTCGCAGAGTAGTCGATTCAATTTTTTTTTCATCAAATGTACTTGTTTTTCATATTTTTTTGTTTTTGCATTTTGCTTGAAACAAAGTTAGATGAGAAAAATAAAGTTTTAATTGAACTTCCGCTCGAAAGGTTCTATTCAACCGAGTTAGTCTATTTAAAGTATCGGTTTTTTGTTCTTTGTGCTGCTTTGTCGCCTTTGTTTCAAGTAAAAATGGCAAGTCAGCCGGCCAAAGCTGAAGACCTTTGATAGAGAGGAGTGGGAAAAGTGTTTTTCGTAACCTGTCTGTTGGCGTGAAGCGGCCCGATGACACTTTGGCGGCAAATACTTGAGCACATGAACAACTTGTAAATAGCTCAGCGGATGTTTTGTACATTTCCTTTATTCTTTTGTCATATTCGCGAAACGACGAACTTTTACGACTTAATAGATGTGAAAGCCTTAAGACTTAAAACTTTTATTTAACAGACAGCCCTTTTCAGAGTCGTGTGATATCAGTTCGCGTTTTGAAGAGCTCAGATTGATTTTAAGATAGGATTTTTAATCAAAAATAATTTCCGGGAGAAATCAAAAATTCAACCACGTGGCTCGATATTCTATAGTCGTGTTGAAGGTTTTTATTTGGAATGAGTCGCGATACATCTGCCTTTATTCAGTCGAACGTTTTTTGATTGTGCTTGGTTCCCGGGGGTGTTTAATATTTCATTTGACTTATCGGCTTCCGCACGTGTAAGGCAAAATATCCCATCTGAATGAAATATCCTGGGCCTTTCCCAACCATATGGAAAATATTATCAACATCGACATTTGATTTCATAGAAAATGCAACCACATGTGTAGTACAATACAATGGAAACTCGGCAGAGTTAGGAATGAATTCCCATGAGGCTTCTGTTCATTAGACAGGTATGTATGTACTCGTATATGTACAGTATTTTTTTTCTGGTCCATTCGCAAATTAAAAATCGAATCACTGATTTCACACCCAAAGCATTTACCAGACTATTGTTATTTAACAAAACGTGCGTGCTAAAAAAAACCCCCAGCTACTTCAAACTCTTCAAAAACTGTGAACTGTCAACTTCGACGCACTGCCAATTTCATATTACAGAACGGAGCTTTTATATAAGACTACTGGTAAGCTGCTTATTAACTTCAGGTACAAAAACACAGTGAGGGGTGTAAAGCAAAGGTATGAAGAAGTACAAAAAAAAGGAGGACATTCGAGAATATTATCTCAGAAATATGTAGACCTTAAGATGGGACCATTCAATAAGGACGAAAAGAACAATTTAGATGAAGTGGAGACCCGATTACTGGGTGGTCTAACTGAGCTAAAACTTTTAAGAACGTTGTAATTTATTTACTTCAAATCGTCTTTAGAAATTAAATTATTCTCACGGCTAGCAATGCCAGTGGTAAGAGGCGACAAAATTATAACACCACACTCAAAACAGCACCAAAATTCACTGACACACCTTGATGTTAAATGTGGCTGATCTTCCCTGGGTAACATTTTTCGGAGATAAACTGATTTCCAGATCGAATATCCGTGTGGAAACTACTCAATGAAGAGTATCCATGAAATGGATTGCACAAAATTAAAGATAGCCTGGTGGAATAAAAAGTTCAACTTACCAACAGAACAGTTTTTAGGGACGCTTACACTTTCACTTGTGGCTGCACGGATTTCCAAAACCTTGGAACAGGATTGTTCGCCGGTAACAAAAATGTGTAAAAGATAAATGATGTAGTATTTTACAAGGGCTAACTATCGATTGCCAAAATCCGAGGTCCCCATTTAACTACAGCGTGCGCCATCTCATATGGGTTGATGTAAATTTCGAATAACTTCAACAATTCTCAACCGATTTTGGAAATTCAAAAACTTTTATTCAACTTAGACCTTTACAATTTATTTTGATTAATTTTTGAAAACAATATCAATCAAATGACCGCCTTTATTGCCGATGCAAAAATGGGTTCGTTTTCGCGCATTCTCCATGACATTTTCGAGCATTTCGGTCGAAATTTCTGCGATTTCCGCACGAATGTTTCTTTTGAGCTGTTCTATTGTCTTTGGGCCGTTAGCATACACCTTGTTTTTGAAGTATCTCCAAAGAAAAAAGTCTGGAGGAATCAAATTCGGCGATCTCGGAGGCCAGTCAATATCGCCCTTTTTTGACACCAATCTTCCAGGGAATTTCTTACGCAAAAAGTTCATTGTTTTGTACGCATTTCTGGGACCACATAATGGGCCAACATCCACCGATATCGATCGCCATCCACTGTATCGCCAACTTTGAAGAAATACGGGCCAATGATGGTTTTAGCGAATACACCGGCCCAAACAGTAACTTTTTGATCATATAGCGGCTCTTCATGAATAATGTGAGGATTTTCGGTGGCCCAGAAGCGACAATTTTGCTTATTAACTGAGCCAGAGAGCGTAAAATGTGCCTCATCGGTCATCAAAATTTGATGCCAGAACCCGGTTCAGCATTAATCATTGCAACGACATTTTGTGCGTATGCCAAGCGCCGTGGCTCAAAATTCTTTGAGTTGTCTGCACTTTGTATTGGAATAAGTGAAGATCATCCTTTAAAATTCTCCGCAAAGTGGTACCACTGATGCCTAACTGCTGCGAACGGCGCCGATATGACAAATTTGAGTCCTCTTGAACACTGGCCTTCACAGACTGTATAGTTAAGTTTGAACGCCGCGGACGTGGCGTAGGTTGCTCACGAGGGCTTGCCACAGAACCAAATTGAAAAATTCGAGGCCCAACGACGAATTGTATCTTTTTTGGGCGCAACACGATCACGATATTTTGCACGATACGCACGTTGAGTTAGCACAATCGAGCGTTAATTTTTAATGAACATTGAAACTATTTCCGCGCGTTCTTTTGGTGTGAAGCAATTCATGCTTAAAATTGTACTGAATTGACGTTTCCAAAATGCTATGACATATGAAAATCAGTTGACAGTTGTTGAAGTTATTCGAAGTTTACTTCGACCTTGTTGTGGCCTTATATTTCGTGTCAACCACATTCTGATAAAACATTATACAGGAAAATATTGGAAAATGTTATGCTTCTATTTGTAGAGGAAAACATGCCCCTCAGATGGCACTCTCAACACGATAATGATCCAAAATACACGGCGGGCTTGGTGAGAGATTGTTTTCGCAAAGTCAATACACAGATCTCACTCATTACGGGATGACCTCAGTAGTAAATTGAGGGTCAGTATTTTGCAAACGGGTACCAGTTGTGGATTGCAGTTTAAAAATTAATAGACTGAATGCCACGCCAAACCTAAAAAGTTTTACCAAACTTGTTGAATTAATTTAATTTTATTAATTACCGTTTAAAAAGTACAGCTTCTTCTCCTTAGATGGCGTTACAGCTCAAAGAAACGAACAAAAATGTAAAAGAGACGGCTTGGCACCCCGTTTTTTAAATTAGTGTTGGAATAGGTAATAAAATCTCTGTAGGAAAATGATAGTGGAGTAATGCTTGATCTGCGACTAAGAACAAAGAAGCAAAAACAAGATGTTTTGAAGTATCTATGTTGGCAAACAGAACGAAGAAACAAGCGAGTGGCCAAAATCAATCAAGAACTGAAGGAACTCTATTCAACCTCAAACATTGTCCGAGTAATAAACGTAGAATGAATGGACTGTGGACGAATAGTCAAAGGAATAATGAGTGGAAGACCACCAGAAAGGCCGTAGGCTAGTTGTGAGGAAAATATAAGGATGGAACTAGAAAAGATGGAACAGAACAGCCAAACTTAGTAGGAACATACTCATTACAGGAAAGCTTGATAACGAGGCTCTCAACTTTCAACACAAGTGTGAACTATTGGATTAAGTTTATCGATATACCATACTTTTAATGCTGATCTTGGCCTGTCAGATGCCCCACGTCAAAGAGACGAGTGGATTTGCCATTTTTTAGACCGTATGATTGTCGCGTAAAATACGTTTTTTTTTTAAAAGAGAAAGCAACGAATGGCACTTCATACTAGTGTTGATTAATTTCCAAAGTCAACACTTTGGAGAGCAATTCTGTCTTATCCGTAAGGTCAATATAACAGCAGGAAGGTTGTGGCCCCAAAGGGAAAGCAGGCAGGTTCAGAAGTGATTAATAGTTAAATAAAGGGTCCGCCATCTAACGTTTTTTTTTTCAAGTAGTGCTTATTTCGTGAATGGTAACACTTAGCTCATATCTGATTTGACAGATAATTAGTCTTATCCTTCCGCTGAACGAATATGGTTGTGTATACGCTTGAACAACGCTGGGAAATATTGCGACATTACTTTTAAAATCATGGTAATGTTGCAGAATGTGTGCGAAAATTGCGTACGAATTTTGGAAGAAGAGAAGCACCGTCAGCTCCGTATGTTCGTTATCTTGTGAAAAAAGTGAAAGAAACTGGCATCCTCATCGATAAACCAAAGCGTGAAAAGCCAAAAACAGTGCGTACACCCGAGAATATTGCTGCTGCGGCAGAAAGTGTGCGTGAAGCGCCATCAACATCAATTCACCGTCGTTCTCAACAATTGAACATTTCGGAGACATCATTGAGACGAATTTTGCATAAAGACCTTGGTATGACGCCATACAAAGTCCAATTGGTTCAAGAGTTGAAGCCAACTGACCATCCAATGCGTTTTCGCTTCGCTAAGTGGGCCTGCGATCGACTTACAGAAGATGCCGATTTTGCCAAAAAAATCATCTTTTCAGATGAAGCTCATTTTGATCTTGGCGGGTATGTAAACAAGCAAAATTGTCGCATTTGGGGCACAGAAAACCCGCACGCATACATTGAAAAGCCGGTGCACCCAAAACGAGCCACTGTTTGGTACAGATTTTGTTCCAGAGGCATAATTGGGCCATTTTTCTTCGAAAATGAGCAAGGAGTGGCCGTTACAGTCAATGGCGATCGTTATCGGGCCATGTTGAACGAATTTTTGTTCACAAAAATTGAAGAGGAGGATATTGGCAACATTTGGTTTCAACAGGACGGCGCTACGTGCCACACAGCCGAAGCTACACTCGATGTTTTGCGCCCTGTTTTTGAAGATCGCATTATCAGCCGCAGAGCTGATGTCGTTTGGCCACCTCGGAGCTGCGATTTGACACCGTTGGACTATTATTTGTGGGGTGCCGTCAAAGATAAGTGTTACGCCGACAAGCCAGAGACAATTGACGCTTTAAAGGACAATATTCGTGAGGCCATTGGTGAAATACAGCATACATACAACATACAATACATAATCGATAATGTGCTTAAAAATTGGACCGATCGTGTAGGCTACTGCATGGCCAGCCGAGGCAGCCATTTGAATGAAATTATTTTCCATTATTAACCGGAATTATTGTACTTTCAAATAAAAAAAGAAATTTGAGAAAATATTCAGTATTTTTTTTTATAGCATTTTAAAAAAAAAAAAAATTATTTGGCGGACCCTTTACAATAAAGAAGGAAAAACTGTTAGAGAAGTTGCGATCTAGTCGAAAAAGATTCGTTCATGACATAATTATCAGATAAAAAAAACAATGTAGATTGTCGTAGAAAGACCAGAAAGGGCAAGGTCAAATATTAAATAACAAAGAAAGGGGCAGTTCAATTCATGTAAGTCTGCACGAAAAATAAACATTTTCTTAGAAAGAAAGTCTAGAAAAGATATGTGCTTTAAAGCCGTTCGAAACATAGTACACAGAAAGAATTTCTACGATAGGATTGCCTCAAAAACAAAACCTTAGTTTGCCAAACAAAGATGGTTTCGGAAAAACGGTAATTATTCACTTAAAGGATTTATTTGGATGTTTTAATTATTTATTTAATTATATTCTAAAGGTAATCTGCATGGATCGGATAGTAAGGCGTACGCGTGCATGTCAATTGCTGGACATTCTAACATACAAACTGCAGAAAAATTGCATATTTTAAATAATTTTGGATTCCATCCATTATAATAGACGCTTCCTCAGTCACCTGACGTAAATATAATTAAGCACCTATGGGAAGATCTTGCAAAATGATTTTACACTAGAAACTCTAACCCGTGTATTGAGCACAAGGAGTCCTGATTACTGAAGCGTGGAAGTGTGAAACTCAATTGAACCCCACTTCTGCCGAAATTGATCCAATCAATGCTTAATGAGCTTCAGGAAGTGCTGCAAGCTTGTTTGTTTTTACTAAAAGGTTTGCTAGACAGCTTTGTGCGATTATTCGTTGAAGTCACGTTACATACATCAACGCATTATCTTGGACAAAAATCAAGAACAAGCCCTGGACAAAGTTCGGAAGCTGGAGTATGGACCTAAGGGGGTAGTCCCACGTGACCACTTCGAAAAATCGATTTTTTTTCACATTTTTTCATATTTCGATAGTAAAACCTATCGAAAATATGCCGTGAAAAATTCAGACCGAAATTCCTAGTATTAAATAAGTGATGGAATTAGTAAAAATGGATATTATGGTATGCTCGACCAAATTTATATTGCTGAAAAGTCAGTAGTTGATACTGTTTTCAAAAAAGTCGTTGCAGAAGAAGTAAAAATAAATGTTGAAAACGGTTGTACTGAAGATAAAATCACGGTTTCTGGTGATGGATCATGGGCCAGGCGTGGTTTTACCTCACTGCTGGGTGTTGTTTCTTTGATAGGGAAATATCCTAATAAAATTGTAGATTTAATTGTCAAAGCAATCCAAACATCCGAGCAATGGATTGGCAGGTAAGAGCCAGACGAGTTTTAGTTTTATGAAAATCACACTGAGCATTGTGAAGCAAATCGTGAATGAATTTCCGATAAAATGGAAGTTGACGGTGTGATCGAAATTTTACAGCGGTCTGTCGAATACTTTCAAGTAAAATATAGTAAATATGTACATTGGGGATGGTGACAGCAAAACATTTAAAAATTTACTGGATGCCGATCATTACAACGGCGATCCTGTGGTAGAAAAAAAAGAGCACGCCTTGCACGTCAAAAAAAGAATGAATAGAATGAAAGAAGCTAAAAAAACACATAACCAGTATAGAAGCTAAAAAAGGCTCTGAAGAAGCTGAAAAAAAGAAGGCCAAAAATAATCAAAAAGATGAAGCAGGTAAAGTTGCTGCCACAAAACGTACATCGAAAAAAAAAAATCATCCACTAGCGATGCAACAAAGAAGTCGACTCTTGCATTGACTAATGCCATGATGGTTAAGCTATATAAGTAAAGGGTGTTTTTTATAGAGGTATAGAACTTTGAAATAGAATAAAACAAAGATCATTTTTTTAAATTGACATGAAATTGACTTTATTCGAAAAGTAGTTTTCCAACATTATAATTTAAATATAATTTCTGGCATATGACCGCCAGGGCTGGCTCAGGCGTAGTCTAATCTGGAGGTCCAATTTTCGATGATTTTTTCCAACATTTGTGGCCGTATATTGGCAATAACGCGGCGAATGTTGTCCTCCAAGTGGTCAATTGTTTCGGGTTTATCGGCGTAGACTAGTGACTTCATATATCCCCACAGAAAATAGTCAAGCGGCGTTAAATCGCACGATCTTGGAGGCCAATTTACGGGTCCGTAACGTGAAATTGTGCGGTTACCAAACGTTTCGTTCAATAAATCAATTGTGGCACGAGCTGTGTGACATGTTGCGCCGTCTTGTTGAAATCACAGCTCCTGCACATCATGGTTGTTTAATTGATGAACGAAAAAGTCAGTAATCATGGCTCTATAGCGGTCACCATTGACTCTAACGTTCTGGCCAGCATCGTTTTTAAGGAAGTACGGACCAATTATTCCACCAACGCATAAAGCACACCAAACAGTCAGTTTTTGTGGATGTAACGGTGCCTCAACATACACTTGAGGATTATCATCACTCAAAATACGGCAGTTTTGTTTATTGACGTATCCGTTCAACCAAAAGTGAGCTTCATCGCTAAACAAAATTCGCTTATGAAAATTGGGATCAACGGCAATCTTGTTTTGGGCCCATTCACCGCCAGCCGTGGTGGTCGTATGCCAGAAGTTATATTTAAGTTATAATGTCAGAATGTTAAATGAAATTATCTTTCGAATAAAGTCAATTTCATGTCAATTTAAAAAAATCATTTTTGTTCTATTCCATTTCAAAGTTTATATCTCTATAAAAAACACCCTTTACCTACAATGGTTTGGCTATTTTGAGAAATCCAGATTCTCAACAAGAAATTAAGAAAGCAGTGTGGGCTACATACTATCATTACATTTCAACCGATGAAAACCCCCAGCGCTCGTACTGTTCAATTGCATGGTGCAATGATTTACAACATACGGCAGAGAATACAGAGGGAATTTACGCACATCCTCCCGCATTTAATGAAGAAACAGCAAGTTTTTTGAAGCCAATTCACGAAGAATTATCATCTGACGATTTGATACAAAGGTGCTTCTGAAAAAACACTCAGAACAACAACGAATCGTTTAATAGTTGCATCTGGAACTTGGCATCATTTTGTTGGAGAAAAGACGCTGGAAATTGCTTCATGGACACCTGCGTGTATGTTTAATGAAGGATTTGTACCCATCCTTAAAATAATGGAGATTTTTGGTACCCAAATTGGCCGAAACGCCTACTCGTATGCTGAGGAGTACGATGAACGACGAATAACCCGTGCAGAGCGATCCACGTCCGAGACATCCAAAAAGGCAAGGGCATCCCTCGGGTCACAAAAACTGGCAGAAAATGATGCGTATGAAGCCACCGAATGGTAATTGTATGGTCCAGGCATGGCAGATTAGTGTAAGTATAAATTTTCCACAAAAAATTCTGCTCTTGAAACTTTAAACGCATTTTTCTCGAAACATCATTTTCTAAAACGGTAATTTTCCTAAAAAAAAAAAAACTATTCAACAGATTGCTTTGAAATTTATATATGTTCTTCTACTCTTTAATGGTTATCGGCCGTACCAAAATTGCTTATTTTCCAAAATATTTTCTTATTTTTTTAAACGATTCTTAACAAAAAAAGTAACAAAAAAACAAGATTTTTTTTTACAATCCGCCATTTCCTTTTTTCAATTGATTAATTTTAGTAAGACTGATAGCGACCGACCTACTGAACAATAAACCATTCGACATTTTTATTTCAAACAACACGAACAGCCGCTATTACCATGACCAGTGACTTTTTTTTTTTTTTTTGGTGTCTAATTTAATTTAAAAAAAAATATATATATAAAAAATGTAAAATAAGAAAAAAAAAAATTTTATACAGTTTAAGATACAAATAAAAATATATAAAAAAATTGAAATGAAAAAAAAACACAAACAGCGAACGTCCCTCGGTCGCCACTGCCGCCTTAACCATGACAAAAGGTAGCGCTTGTCTTCTAGTAACGAGTAGAAGTCCAAATTTGCCTAGGACTTTTCCGTTTAATGAATATTTCAATTGTGGAATGTTGCCCGTCCGAGAATATAATATTCGGCGATTGGCCAAGTTCCATTTCCTTTGCGCTATCAAATCTCCCTTTTTCTGAGCATCGGTAAGAATTTGTTCTTTTTCGAGCTTTTACGGCTTTAGTTTGAGCTCGTTTTTCAAAATCCATTGTACGGTTGTCTTTGATCTCGGTTGATTCATGCAATTCCACTCTTCACTTTTTGAACCTCTTTTGAAGATCATGTAGACCACACTGCCAGTATTGTTGTAACGGGGCATGGTTCAGGACAAAAACGATTTATTGATATTGAGGTGCTGGCAGGTTTGTGACTTTTTACTCACGTAGAGCGCTGTCACATTATTGCGTTTGACTTCTGTTACGGATAAGAAAAAAAAAATAGTAAGTTGAGACGCAAATGCTTCTGCACGGTAGTAAGCAAGAAGCCCAACTGTAAATAATCGAAACATTGGCGGAGTTTCACCAACTGCTTAAGAAGTTTTAGGCTTCTGAATTTGTTTACAGTACAATTGGGCCACATGGTAGTACGAAGAATCCAAGGGTGCGACCTATTTCAAATCGTTGCAAATGCTTGCATACTCAATTCTCATTCAAATGGTTAGAACAGGAAGAGGAGAAGTTGGAAAGTTGAGGTAATTTTAATGCAACGATTGAAGGTATTGAGACAACTTAGATAGATATGGGAGTAGAAAAACCAATATTATTTAAGCACGTTCAAACAATGATGGGAATTTGTCCATTTTTCCTGAACTGCATTTGGCGAGAAGTCTTGCTTGCGGCACCTAACCAAACATAAGGTGTTACCAATTAAATATTCAGTGATTCCAACCATAGCCCCGAACTACTCACAATTTTTTGCACGCTCCTTTCAGCATCTCGAGGTAACCTTTTCGCATGAGCTTAACTAAAACCACCAGCCGCCACGAATGTACCCTTTATTTATTGCCCTTCCCCACTATTTACATTGTGTCGGTGCTAAGGGCCTAGGCTTTCGATGCCCTTCGCTACCGCTCCTACCACCCTCGCCCCATATTCACGTTAACGCACCCTTAGCTCACCTGCTACCCAGTAGAATAGCACTTAAGTGAACAAACTTTAGCATACATTTTCCCTATTTGCACCGCACTTAGCCAAGTTAAACGTCCCTTTAAAGCGTTTTATTCAACTTTCTCATTCCTTGTGTTCGTGTGTTTTCTGTTTTCTACTTTTGCATTTCATTTTTCCTTGACTTTTTTACTTTTTAAATAGAATTTCATTTCCTAACCTTCAGCTCGCTCGTACGCCTCAACCCCCACTGCCACTGCAAAGCAAAAAAGTTCATTGGCAGAGCTCAGAATGCCACACCATGCGGTAGAAAATAAGCTAACATTTGTTCAACTGAAAACATGATTTCAGCCAAAGTCAATAGTTCTTTACCTCCCCCTGCCGCTGAGACTAAGAGGTGTGCACCACACATTCCTACCGTACATCGGTAGATCGGATTTGGGGGATGGAAATGAAAAGAAAGAAAATTTCAATGATAGTATCACGCGAAGTAAACGTGCTTGCCGACTTCCCTTCGAGCTTCGCCAATGGAGATCTACGAGGTAAAACAGGATTTTTCATATCCTGTCGGGAATGTACATTAAACAGTGAAAGCCAGGGGAGCAGGGGAGTGCGGCACGTTTTGTGGATTTCCAGAATATTTGTCTGTACACAGAGTATTTGGGAACAAATGAGAAGGTTTACTGGACCGTTTTTTGGAATTTCTATCGATATAAACGTTCCTTGTTCCCTATCTGTCAGCTGCGATGATGCAGAAAATTAATGATTCCTCCCATGCTTCCCTTGTCGGAGACGGTGTTCGTCCGTAGTTTGTAGAACAAAAGAAAGGACATTGCCGCGTATCCAGAATCAGAATTGTTTTGCCCAGCATAAGTATGACTTGCTCTTAGATTTTTTTTACGAGCATATGACATACCCTTTTTCAAAATAGAATTAATTTTTTTCTCCTTATTTCATAGACATAATCGGACGTTTACCTACAAAGCACATCGGAAGGGCCCATCTTATACATCCCGAAAACTCATTGACCGGTCTATAATGTGACTGGTAGACCTGTATTTCGACTAGACTGCAGATTGCCTGAATAGGAAAGGCTGAATATAACACGTTCTTTATACTTATCCTATGTCGAAACTTACTAGCTACTTTCTAGGTATTTTGTATTTCTTTCAAATTTTAATTTCCTAAGTTTGTGTGCGACATGAATGCTTAATTTTTTTTCTCCGAAGGTTTTATTCCCTCTTCTCGAAATTATGTTGATTTTGCCACGGCAAATCTTTCCGACTACCTTGAACCAAGGTCTACCCTTAAACTTATTTCAAAACAAATTTTTTTTTCAAAATTGGTTTGAAAAGTATGTTCAAAAAATTACGGAAACTTTGAGTTCGTAAAGGAATTTTATCTAACCGCTCATATCAATGTTAGTGCCTTTAAACGATTTGTTTTTTTCCCGGCAAATCCATTACAGCCCCAAAACACTCCTGGAACATGATTTTTGCAATATAATTAAGCACTCTTTACGGTGCGCTTTAATTCTCTTCTTTTCGTGCGAAAGAACAGTCGTTAGGGCCACACCTGGCAAATGTGGAGTGCCTGCATATGTCTGCCCCATGTGTATCGTTAATAATTTCTCTTACCTTTCCACATTTTCATAAGTCGTTGATGGTCGGGCACGTCCAGAATGCTCATCGTCTTCAGCATCTTCGCGGTCTTTTTGGCAACGTTTACACCCCTCATAAAATCTGATCTTATTTGGACCTGAAAATCTGTTTGCCAACAGATGTCGTTACCAGAACTACCTGAATGTAATTTAGGATCGTATTGTAGGCGATCTTCATCAGTTAATTCGCCTTCCTATTTTTTTATTATGTCGAGTTTCGTGGTGCCATGAAAAGAGTGTGAAAATCAATCGTTCGGAAACGACATATGTATTAATGTTGAAGACAAAGAACGTTCTGGCGCAGCGATGAACTTTAAGGCAAGTAGAATTGGAGGCATTACTTAATGAAGACGCATGTCAGACGATAGATGAACATGCAAAATGATTATTAGGAGATGACCCAAGAGTCTTGGAAAGTTTAAAAGCATTAGGAATGATTGAAAAGAAAATACGTTAAATGCCGTACGACTTTATGCCGACAGACGTCAAACGTTCAAACGTGTAGACCATATAATAACTTTAAGCTTGAAACGTTTTGCGGTAGCCCACCCATATAAAAAAAAGGCAAATATCCTGCTCTAAATTTGCTGGTGTCAGCAGGGTGAAGCTGCCAAAAGGGGACGAAGCCATCGCGGGAGATCGCTTTCGACTACAATTGATGTGTTTGAACCCAACACTGAAAGGAAAATATGGGATCAGCTCGCCGGGAGTCAAGCTACAATTCAAGGTTTTCTACCTTGAATTTTGCAAACTTGTACTTGTTTCTCAGGAACTACAGTAGCTAGGGTTCTAAAACCGGTCCCTATAAGCCCAGACTTATGTACTCTGCAACACACCCAAGTTTAGACTCATAGCTGTTTGGCAAGTTTGGTTTGATATATACGGGCAAGGTAGAAGACTTAATCCGGCACGACATTGGGACTCATAATTCGCAGCTCTCTCTGACAATGGCATTGATGATCTGAACAAGTGTGACATCCTAGATCCCAGCAATACATTTAAATTGACCGAGAGCTTTGGCTGTTTTGAAGTCTATGATTTTGATTAAATGTCTTCTTGTAATTAAAACTAGCGCCATTGGCTTGAACTTAATGAACCACACATTCCTAAAACTAATATTTACACCACCTTAACACCTCTGACATATGTATATGTATTTAATAGCAGCATAAAACATGGAAATAACCATGACAAGAAATAACATTCAATATCTATATTACCGTAGATATCTAAGGTTTTCGAAAAGCTTCTGATCATGCAATTGAACTTAAACTAACATACGAGGGTGGTCCGATAAGTACTTAGCCTACAAAAGAAAAACAAACATATTGGAGAAATAGCAATTTATTTTTCAATGTAGTCTCGTTTTAGCTCGATACACTTGACCCAACTTCTTTAACCCGTCTGAAAAATACGTTTTCTCGAGGTCTGCAAAGTAGGCGCAGCGATGACCTTCTTATTCGACTGAAATTTCTGCCCGGCGAGTGACTCTTTCAAGTTTGGAAACAAAAAGAAGTCGCACGGGGCCAAATCTGGAGAATACGGTGGATGGGCAGCAGTTCGTAGCCCAATTCGACCAATTTGGTCGTGGCGAAGGTGAAGGTGTGAGCCAGTGCGTTATCATGGTGGAAGAGCACTTTTTTCTTCGCCAAGTGGGATCGTTGTTTCTTCAATTCGGAGTCGAATCGGCCCAATAATTTGGCATAGTACAGCCCTGTGACCGTTTTGCCCTTCTCCAGGTGGTCGATGTGGATCACAACTTGTGAATCCCAGAAAACCGTGGCGGTAGCCATCACCTTTCCGGCCGATGGGACAGTCTGCGCCTTCTTTGGAGCACGTTCGGCATGTGAAGTCCACTGTTTCGACTTTTCCTTGGTCTCTGGTGTGTACCAGTGGATCCATGTTTCGTCGACTGTCACGAAACGACGCAGAAACTCTTTCGGTTTGCACTTAAACAGCGTCAAACACTGCTCTGAAGTGTTCTCACGGTTGCGCTTGTTGTCTGGAGTGAGCGGCACCCATCGCGCCGACAGCTTTCTCATGCCCAAAATTTCATGTCTCAGCTATCTCGCGCACCTTCAATCGGCGGTCTGCCAATACGAGATCGTGGATTTTTGTCACGTTATCCTCCGTGGTAGTCGTTTTCGGGGCACCTGGACGTGGCTCATCAAAAACCGACGTGCGACTCGTTAAACCAATGTTGGATGGTCGCCATCGAAGGAGAAGAGTCACCGTACACAGCATCCAAACGAATCGAATCACCGACCGATATTGCTCTTTTTCTATTTTTCTAAAATCCGCGGACACTCCCGCTTCCACACGCGGTCAAAACAAAACTACGAGTCCGATCCGGACAACAGCCGTTTACTAGAATGTACTGCAAATACATACGACAGTATGTATATGTATTACGATAGTAAGTTGCTCTTGCGATACTGGCGCCGTCTGGCGGTGAGGCTAAGTACTTATCGTACTTATCAGTAGACGGCGCTGGTGTAGCTTGGTCAGAAATGCCAGATCAGAAACGCCACAGCTTTGGCTAAAACTCAACAACTTCTCATTCTGAATTTTCATCAGCATCATAT
Source organism: Merodon equestris (assembly GCA_958301585.1). Taxonomy (NCBI): domain Eukaryota; kingdom Metazoa; phylum Arthropoda; class Insecta; order Diptera; family Syrphidae; genus Merodon; species Merodon equestris. Next base: position 38,286,499 of record OY284416.1, on the reverse strand, counting down.
ATTTTTCTGAACGTGAAAATGTCAACTTTTATACCCAAGAAGCATCATTCCAGCTGAGGCATTTCGAATACTCAAAGAAATGTATAATGAGGCTTCTGGTAGTCAACGAACGTGCTGCAAATGCCTTCAATGTTAAAGAGGTGTTTAATTTAATTTAGAAGACAAATAGCGCCCCAGACCGGTGATTCAGTGATAAGAACGGAGATTGATGGTCGTGACTCAACAACAATCCATACACATTGTTTAAAAGTTTAAAAACCTTGGGAACAGGTCAATAGAAGAATTGGCGCTTGGGAAAGAAAGGAAGGATAGGGTAATATAAGTTGATGCGGAGATACGTAGGACGGTATTCTATCACATTGGCAAGCATTTTTGCGATCAAAATTTTGACTTGCGATCAAAATTTTGACTTGCGATCAAAATTTTCAATAATGCCCAAAATTAACAAGTCAAACATCCATTGGTAGTAGCAGCTAGTCGTTACTGAAATATAAGCTCACTACTGCACACAACTAATGTCATAATGGCCACAATACGAGTTAAGACCCGACATAATGATTTTACAGCATGACAACGGTTTACTACAATATATGTTACTTAGGTCGTTGAATCTTACTTGGAAGCACTGAAATGATACATCCTATCCCCACCCGTCTTATTCTTCAGACATTGCCCATTTGGTATACCTGATAACTTAGCTTAGAGCTGTCGCACGGGACAAGTAAGAAGATAAGTAAAATAATTAAGGATGAAGAAACAACAACTTAAGATCCAAATGTAAAGGGTGTTTAGTTTAAAGGTATACAAATTCAATATGAAATAAAATACTTTAAGCTAATGTTAATGCCTATAATATTACCTCAACTTAATAGATAATTTTATGCCATTAATACTTCGACCGTTAAATGGACATTGCGCATGATAAATTTGGCGAACCGAACGATGGTTCTCAAAATACGAGTAAGTAAAAAAAGAAATCAATATAAAATTAACCGCATGAAGCGCAGTGGCAAATACAATCGTTATCAGTCCTCGGAATCTCGTAAGACACTCGAGCAATTTCTTAAAAAAAATTTATCACCACAAAACACTGTTGGGAACGACCTTTTCGACCAGTAGCTCTTTCGGAAAAATTGTATCAATTCTAGAAAATCGAAAGAATTAATTCCGTTGCCACCTTATACTCGTCCTGCTTTTAGAAACTTCGTACTTCTCAATGAGAAAGCTTTTACGAATCATTAAGTCGTCGCCCACAGTTTTCCAAAAAGAAGGAATCGGAACAAAAACATTTAGTCTTCCTACACCGAATGGCGTCAAATAATGTTTTCAACAATCTCTAGCTACGAGTTCTCGATCTTCAGTATAAACCATTTAGATATGGATATTCCCACATAACCTCTACCGAAGGCTGTGGGAGCAGATTGATTTTTGTGATAGAGGATTTAGTCTTTTGAGGTCGACGTAATGCTAATGGAGTGGTAGGCAGGGAAAGAACAACACATCGTACAATACATCTCTTAAAGTGACGCAAATTAAAGTGCTCTAACGATAGTAGACCGCCTACTTCCTGAACAAATTATGCACAAAACGAGAGAAAGCAAAAGAAACAGCAAATCCTTCGTGTTTTTTTATTAAATTAGAGCAGCCGCATCCGGCAGGGTTTCCTCTAGAAAAAAAAATAAAAATATTTCCACGTAGTACTTGGTAGCACTTGGCGTGCAAATCTGTCCCGTATGCCAAAGCAGAACAACACAACATACCTAGTTTGCGTGTCCGTCGCATCAGGGTTGCGATAATAAGGACGAGGCTGCGACAACGAAGAGAACGAGTACAAGGATGACAGCTAGTCGAGGAGAAGGTGGAAAACAAATCCGCAGACCTTCCGGCAGACAGACGACATCTTCAAATTGCATAATGCAACAATATGAACTCGTTGAGCCAGACAGGCTTGAAACCAGCTTCGACCGCGCAGGTATTCAGGATAAGCTAAAAAAAATACAAAGAAGACGCAGAGGAACTCTTGCGATCTACCGCGGCACAACCGTTAAATTATCATAACAAATGAGCCTCGTGCGGAGTATTTAGAATACGTGCATCATGCATCTTTTTGTGCGAAGGTCCTTGTGCTTGGATTTTTTCGTGTTCCGTATCGTGATGACAGCTAATGCTGCGGATATGGACAGAGTTACGTGGATGGAGTAAACATCTCTGCTGGGTAAAAAGGATGCATCGCTATAAGATATGATGTTTCAGGGGGAAAACAACAAGGACAAAGAAGGACCAAGTCGCTACAAGGCTAGGCGGTTCGACGGCCGACTGTATGGTAATCTGCGAGCTCCAGGTTACAATTTTTATTTTTTATTCCTTCAATGCTCATCCTGCACGTACAATAGTACCAACCGGTGGAGGATACGATTGTATCCTTTCGGAATGGCAGCTGCTCTCATGGGAGATACATTCTTGCACACCCTCGAATACTATGTGTAACGCTGTAGATTGAAAACAAGTCGGTTCCCATAAAGCCGCCTAAGACGGAGAATCGGTAAGTGCAGTGCCCCCATGGAGCTGTTTATGAAGTTGTACAACCGGAAGCGAACTCAGGCACAACGACCAGAAACGACGGGAACAGGGGAAGAAAAAAAGGTAAAGAGGAAGAAACGAAAAAGAAAAACCAAAGGCCATAGCTCACAGGACGATGATTTTAATGGATGATGTAAGAAAGGAATAATGGGCGCCATTTTTGTCTTGTGCCTGTCGCGTCTGCCAGCGAAGTTGCCTACAAAGCGACTTGGCGATGGGCTGTTTTCATTCCGTTTCCGTTTTTTTTTTCCTGTTTTCTTTTAAACTATTCTCCACAGTTAGTTATTTTGCTTGAGTTCTCCTATTTACCCAGCCCGGCCAGCAGTGTGGTCTTTAGTCCCTGCTCCTTGGAGCGTGTTATAAACTTTGACGACCACCCTCACTCCCGTTCTCTTTGTTTAGTTTCAGCTGCTCCTGTGATGGTGGGACGGTGTGCGGCGGGACGAAGAAAAACTAAGTGTGGACAAATTTCCAACACACCAGCCGCCTGTGGCAGGTGGTCCTTACTACCGTTGTTGTTGTTGTTGCTTTTGACATCTTTTGTCCTATAGCTGTGGCAGGGTGGTATCGGATGTTAGGAAGAATGGAGTCGCCTATGTCATGAGGTCTTTTGGGGTTAGTTTACAACATTTGAAGCAACCACTTTTCTATCCTTTTCATGTCGTTGTCGTTGACTGACTGCTGTTGGTCCTACTTGCCCTTCATCAACACACACAAAAAAATCCTATTCATGCAGGACCATGTGAGGAGATTTTTGGTTTTTTTTTTTTTTTTGAAAAGTGATGTGCGATGGGAAAGTATTCGCAGCATTTTCTCGTATGCCTTCCCTGGCTTATGGGTGTTCTTCTTGCTCATGCCCGAGATTTTTTTTTCTCTTTGGATTCTTGTTTTTCTTCCTTGCTTGAAAAGGACTTTTTCAAAGGATGTTTATTGTTCGGGGTGTTTTGCCTTTGCTAAAGACATTGTGTATGGTTGTCGTTGTTGTTTCGTTGCGATGCTGAGCTACAAAGAAGCTTGTGGTGAGGCATTTGCTATTCCTTTTGGGGGGTTGATTCGAAAGCTAATAATGTGTGTGGAAATTGTTTTTTTTTTAGTTTGATCTGCGAAACATGAAGGATTACCTTCTTTAGTAAACTAATTCAATTATTTCAGGAATATACCGAGCAAGTTTAATGCTTTTCAAGCTTGTGTTTGCGGTGAATGAGGAAATTTTCAAGTCTATGAAAAACTACACGATCTACTTTACAATTGAAAAGGCCTTTAATGCGTAATGCGCATTAAGCCTATACTTTTCATTAGAAATGTAGAAATGTATGTAGCTCTAGATCTAGACACAGATTTGTGTGGTTTTAAGGTAAGCGATAATCTAAATTTAGCTACTCTTCAATAGGACGCATGAATATTTTAAAATTTATTTTCTCCAACTACTTTCGAGCTGCTGTTAAAGCCTGTGAAATAGAAATGACGATGAAAGGACCCTGGGGTCTCACAATCTACCGACTTCGCATCAGGTTTTGGAAAACTGGCAAGAGTCCTAACGAGCGAACAGAGAAAGGGCTAATGTGCTACAAATAAGTTTTCAAAACATACGACTTACCTACGCAGACAGTCATCCAATAAGAGGTGTCATTTTTAATTTCGTGCTATTGTTAAACTGTCAACACTTGGCTATCGCTTTAAAGGTGAAAGTTAGGAAGCTATAAAATATAGAAAGATACGATAAGATACACACTTCCGCTGAAATAGTGAAAATATCACGGAAATCTTAAGCATCTTCAGATAACTATACTGAATTAATCGATAAAGATCAACGTCTTGAACGTCTTGAACAGGTTAGTGAATCCAACCCAAGGTTCGGCAAGGTCAACTTAAAATACTGGCGCCAAAGCTAAGACCATACCAGAAAACTCAGCAGTCCCAGTACCAGGTTATCATAAGGATTTGGCATTTTATCTAAAAATTTTGGCCTTACTGCTTAAAAAAGTACAAGAATTGAAGCCAATAGTCAGCGCACAAGGCCGTACTTTTATCACAAAATTACTCTGTTTTTGAGTCTGAAAACTAAGGAGAAATCCTGCAACAATCTTTCTATACATAAAGGGTAATAGGTTGGTGCGACCGTTTCAGGGAATAGCGTCACCGAACAGACTTTGTTTATGTCTGAAAAGGTGCTATGGATGTGGACGACATTTATTTAAAGCGCATTGACGCAGGTACCACACAGCTAGTAAAACAATGGTTTTATATGTATATACTTTAGATATACTGAGTCCAAAAAATAAGGTGACATTTGAATTTTAACTGCGCGCGTCGAAGGATTTAGAGAATTAATTTTAAATTTAGGTTGGTAGTACTTTCAGTGACATCTACATATGTCAAATTTACATGTCAAAATATTCATTAGTGTTTGAGATATGTGTCGTTTTGTGAGCTGCTAAAAGTGAGTTTTTCGTTTTTTGCGATGTCGAAATTTGTTGAACAAAGAATTTGCATTAAACTTTGTTTGCGGAATCAATTTTCTGCTGCGGATACGTTGAGGATGGTGCAGAAAGCATTTGGTGATGAGGCTATGTCTAAAAAAATGTTTACAAGTGGTATAGTGAGTTCCAAGCCGGCCGTGAACGTGTCGAAGACGAAGAGCGTCCTGGGCGACCATCAACCTCAACCGACGAAGCTCACGTCCAACAAATCAAAGATTTGGTGTTGAAAAACCGTCGATTAACGATTAGAGACCTTGCTGATGTGGTTGGCATATCGAAAGGCTCGGTCAATACCATTTTAAAGGATGTTTTGGGCCTCAAGCGCGTCAAATCTCGGCTGGTACCGAAAACATTGAATTTTTTGGAAAAAAGGCGTCGCGTTGAAGTGTGTGAAACGATGCTTTCTGACTATCAGCACAAGATGGAACGCATGATCACTGGAGACGAGACTTGGATCTATTCTGGCTATTCAGCAAGCTCAAAAGACCGCTCCGGGGACACCGTTTTGATACGATAGAGGAGTTTTAAGCCGCAGCTAAGACGGAACTGAAGGCTTTCCATCCCGGAAAGTGACTACAATCAGTGTTTCAAAGATTGGAAAATCCGTTGGCATAAGTGCATTGCATCGGAAGGGAATTACTTTGAAGGGGATGAAATTGATTTGGAAGAATAAATAAAGAATTTTCAAAATAAATACAATGTCACCTTATTTTTTGGACTCAGGACGTACTATGTTAAGAGTCTACGACTATGTTTTACCAACGATTAATACGCAAAAGGGATGCAAAATATCGTCAAAAGAATTTAAAAATGCAGACAGACCCACCAATGCGCTTGCAAGCATTGAAGCAGAAGTGGCTAAAGTGGGCTTAAGGGTAAATAGGGGCAAGACCAAATATATGCTGTCATCAACAAAAGACGCACAGCACCGACGTCTTGGTCAGAACGTCACCTTCAGCATCTATATTTTTGAAGTAGTCAGTGCTGAGATTAAATGCAGAATAACTCTTGCCAACCGCTGTTTCTTTGGGCTCAAGAGGCAATTGTTTAGTAGAGCCCTCTCTCGATAAACTAAGGTATCCCTCTACAACGGATCTACGGATCCAACGTCTAAAATGGCTGGGCCATGTAGAGCGAATAGACATCACCGTTCCGGCCCGAAGAGTCTTCGACTCCAATCCCTAGGGACGACGCAGCAGAGGACGACCGCATCTAAGGTGGCACGCACAGGTGGAAAGAGACCTCAACCAAATGGGCGTGCGGCACTAGAAGCAGCTGCCCAAAGATCGTGCCTGCTGGACATTTTGGTATTTTTGCCCACCTGTGTTTCACTTAGTGCCAAAACAACTGGTTTGTAACGAGAAAGGTTGACGTACGCAGCAAAGAAATTTACTCTTAGTTCACCAGCATCATTGGATAGCCGTATATTTTACACACAACTAGGGAAAATCACATGTCAAGTGAGTAGGGTTCCTGAAGAAACACAACACTTTTGTGTTTGGTTAGAAAAGTTTAAATCAAATGCGCAGAATGGACAGGTGCACTATCATTATGGAGCTGCCCAGTTTTTGCTGCCCACCGATTCGGTAGTTAGCGCCATACAGAAAGGACGACTGTACCAATCCTTTAAACGTGAGGTGCTATTGACATCGTCCCTAAAATCATGCTGAATCTTGGACATCGACAAGCTTTTAACAAAATTTGCTGCAATATTGTTGTCCACATTTTTTTTTCTGTCATTTTATAAGCTCTGAAATCCAACAAATGTTCACTACACTACACGTGGTGCCAACTGCCAGCAACTGACGTTTTCCGCGGGCAAATTCACAAATATTCATGAGTTTCCCTTATATACGGGTATCTCCACTAATGAAAGTTTCCCGCGTTTCACTGGCTTACGCGAATAAAATTCAATACTTTTTGAACACACATCGTAGACTACAGGGGGCTTTGTCAGTAGGATTTTAGAATTTAGCTTTGGCGTTGCGTGCCTTTGTAAGATTTGACAGTTCTATTTTACGGACATATTAAATTTGGTTACTTGGCTTGTAACCATCTCGATTAAGGTGGAAGTGAAAAAAGGCCTAGGCATTAAGGGTACAAACGGGAATTCGCTGTCTTCCAATCTATGGTGATAGCGTTATACATATACTGATCAGAAATGTCAAGTCAGAAAGGCTTAGAATGCTTGGGTCAAGAAATCCTCATCATAACATTTTATTTTGTTCGTAAAAGTTTCGACTTTCGTCTTCCGGTAAGGCTTCTTTCTTTTAAGGAAAGTGTCGAAAATTATTTCAAATCTACAAAAGTGGCAATTTAGACGAAGGAGTGTCCCGGAGTGCCATTACTAGATCAAAAATAATATCAATCGCGAAAATAATTTGCCGATTCATTGGCTTCAGCTCAACAAGCCATTAGCCATCGTCTGAAAACCGTGGGAATGGTCAAAAGCAGGGAATTCGAGTGCCAGTTTAGTTGAAGATGAAGGACGTCGAATGGGTTTTTTTTTTACAAGCATCGTATTGTGAGTAAAGATAATCGACTGCCAATGCAAACATCCGTAAATCGATCAGTGCTCTTTTTTTTTATAGGGTTCGAGCAGTTTCCAGAGTGTACGCTCTTATCGTGTTGACGGTTTTGTCGAAGATGTTCGTTCACTACTTTCCGGGGGTGATTGTCCTAGATACGATTTTTGAAAGATTTGACTGAATATGTCGCGTCGGTTGTAGTTCACAGAAGCTCTTTTGTTTCTATGTCATTAAGGTGTTATATTAGAGATGCACCCAAAGAGTATGAATTTTGAAGTGATCTTGTGCTGCGAATATTATGCCCTCGTCAACATTTTTTGATCATCTCTCATTCCCAACTGATCTTGTTGCACAATTTTTCGTATAGGAATTATTCTTGGGTATAGACACACTTGAACTGCAGACCTTTCGCTCAACAGAAGATGATGACCATTGACCAACGACCACCCCATGGACATGCTGTTTACTTGGTGCAGGTATCTCAGCGTGATTTTTTTTTAAATTAATTTTTGTTTTTATATTTTAAGAACACACTTACCCTAGACAAAAATGCTTAAGACTAGCTTAAATAACAACTAACTTAAAATACCTTACTGGCCCTATTCGGGCTCACTCTAAAGCAATTAGAACAAGCGTAGTATGTTATGAGATGTTGCAACCGTCACGGGAGCTAATTTGCAAGCATAACTATTGCCTTTTGAGCCAAAAGAAAAACGGTCACATTACGAACAAAGATTCGACACAATGGTTTTGCAACACGACAACTTTTGGCCGAGCTATATATCTCCGGTGGAAGCACTGAAATGGGACATCCTCTCTCCATATTATCCAGCCATCGCACCATCCATAGGGCCTGGCTGAACAGATTGGAAGATCGTTTCAAAAGACGTGCAGTTTTCCAATACATACACACTCCAAATGGTTCCAGAAATGGTTCTGAAGGATGGCCAAATACAAGTTTTTTTTTTTAAAAATGCAATAAAATGAACAAAATTAATTTTTTTTTCATGTATTATGGCTTTCTTAGTAAGAACAAACATTCCCATTAATTATGAAACACAACGTGGCTGCCTCGTTGATGGTTTCAGGCCCAAGCTCACGGAGAGCTTGCATGATATTGGCGTTTGCCTTGTTTTAATCATTTCGGGATTGTTCGGTCCTTCACGGTTCCCCACAAAAAAAGTCCAAAGGGTCAAATCGCAGCCCCGAGGCAGAGAATTGACATCGCCAAGACGACTGATAACACGATCTTGGTGCGCAAAAGATCGATTGTGTCATGGGCATGACTCGCCATCCTGCATGGACTAGAGGTCGCCCAAATCCATGTCTTCAATTTCATTAAAAAAAAAAGTCGGTTAACATGGCTCTGTAATGCCAACCGTTGACCGAAACGTTGTTCCCAGCCTCATTTTGATGATGCCATCACTCCACAATCCGCACCAAACTGTCATTCTCTGTGGATGCATTGGGTTCTCGACAATTACGTGCCGGTTTTCCGAGTAAGATGCAGCAATTTTGTTTGTTAACGTGGCCCAAACTGCGAAGTGATAACAAAGGAGATGGTCGCACGACTTCAATTGCTGAGTCAATTGGACCTTGCAAGCGAATAATCCGAGAATATTTGCAGAATTCTCTTCAGGCTAGTGCGCGAAATGTTGACCTGTTGAGATCACACTCTCGGCCACAGCAGCCACATTCTCATCTGTGCGTACCGTACGACGACGGAGACCATGATTATTGTCCGCTAGCATACCAGTCTTGCGAAATTTTTGGACAAACGCGTACAGCAGTCGCGGTGGGTGCTTAATTTGGACCAAAACTTCTATTTAAAAGACACACTGTTTGGTCTATACAGCACTGACTTTGGAAATAAGTTTTCAATATATCCCAAAGTTGTTCAAGCGTAAAGCGATTCATTTCGGTCCGCGGAGGTATGATACTGATTTTCTGTCAAGGTTTTGAGCAGGAAACAGCTGTCAGTGTCAAAACAACTTATAATCTAAAAAGAGAACTACTAGATGGCCCATACTTTAGAGCTCCAAATTTTGAAAAAAAAAATTTAAAACGACGGATTCCCATTGTACACATGATATGTTAGTCGTTTTGTGAGCTGGAGATCTTCAGGATGTGGCCTCTCAGCTAAACGGAAAAAGTACAACTTTTCAAATGTCGCTTCACATCTATAAACCAAATTCTAATCGAATGGTAGTCTACTAGAACTCCCCTATTAGTCTGAACTATCGGACGAGTTTCTTTTCAATATGAGCTGTTAACTGACTTTCTGAAGCAAAAGTCACTAAAATTCTGGTAATGGCTACGGTACTGAATTAACCTGAAAAACACATTCATGTCGTATACATGTGCATGCTCGCATTAGTTCGAGCCCCGCCGCAAAAGGTGATAGACTGGTTGACACATTTTGGAAAACTTTCGAAAAGCTAAAGCTTTGTTACGTGAACACTAACCTCGGTTAAAATCTCTGGATTTCATTTATCAACATAAACTAAATGTCGATAGCTCCATATAAGTTTATATTGTATAAAGGTGCTATGTGGCTTGTTGTTCAAATACAGCTATGTCAATGTCAATACGAATTGATTGGGTTACTAAAAAAATGTTAACATAGATCTAGTTCTCTTTTTTTAGCGAATGCACCGCCCCACTAAATTCACCGAACAGTGAGTTTCAATGCAGGTAAAAGAGTTTTTCTGTATAATCATAAAGCATGCATGGTTTCTAAGCCGCATATTCATCGAATGTTACATTCGGATTCTCCTCTATATCACGATTTATAGCAGCAAGAGGATTTTAAAACTTTGAAAGCGTGACCTGTCTTGAATACACAAGCAATTCATAATTCCTTTTACGAATCTGACTAGACTGTTAATGTGAATGCGAGCCGTGATGAACATTTCTAAGTGCCCATAATCACTTCAAACTTTTCTGATAATAAGACGGGCAGACAAAAGCAATTGGCCTTCACATTACCGCCAAACACTTGAGTTTCCCATTCCACTCTAAATAGAAGCAAGTCTCTCCACTGGAATCACATAAAGCACTACTCGCTTCCTCCCCTCCTCGAGCAATTCACAAAAGCCAATTCCTTTTCAATCTACAGTTCTAAAACTTGGCTCATAAAAAAATAACTCCAAAGGAACTTTATCCTCTCCTCACACAAAAACCACAAACACGCCCTCTACGGAGCTTCATCCGCCAACCGCAGCAAATACCATAGTAAGGCCGCATCAGTAAGCTTACATCTTCCCACTCACATATCATATTTTATTTGCGTTTCATGCTTTTATGGATTCTTAACTCGTACTCAACTTACTTCGGTACGTACAAACACGAGCACATCCTGGCAAAGTTCCTTCCCTATTCGCCGCTATTCCCTCACGTCTAGTTAAATAATTAAACTTCTAAACGTTTTATTTCGCCTAGAGGCTGCCTCTCGACGATGGATCCGATTCGAGTCTGTGATTTAAATATATTTTTTTTATTCTAGGCTTTTTTGAATAATTTTTTTGTGCCTCCGCATCCCTCAAGTCTCATTTACATTTTACCGATGTTAAGTCAGATGTACGACTTTCCGAAACCCTTTGACTGAATGCTTTTATGCTTCATGTCGTCCATGTCAGTTTCCTTTTTTTTATTCACTTAACCTCCTGTGATGGTGATTTTTGAAAAAGTTGTTCGTTCGGTTTCTAACTATCGAGTTGAGGGCACTCAGTCCTGGAACTCCCCCAGTGCTCGTTCGTGCAAAGAAAAGGGATAAAACTGATTTTTTTGTAAACAAAATAAAATAGAAAAAGAAAAACGAACTTTGTCATACATGTGACAAAAGGGAATAATAAAAGTTTATTTTTCTGTTTTTCTCCCGTCCTAGACACATCTATTTTGGAACATTGGGAAACCCAAACTTCCGAGGCAGAGCATCAACTCCTCAGAACAGAAAAAAAGGCAAATATCTAGCGGTATTCAAATAAAATCCATGGTAAGGGGCTTGCTCTTCGTGGCTAGTATGTAATCACTCCAAGGATTTCAGGATAATGGTGGCGAATAGGATGGAAAGTCAAGAGTTCGATGATTTAGGAGATTTCTTTATGGTTGAATTTCAGCTGAATTGATTGCATGAGACTCGTCGTACGCAGGCAGACAAAGTTCGTTGCCGAGACAATGAGTTGAACGCAAAGTCCCAAGGATATTTGTGAGTTTCTATTCAATTGTTCCCGGAACCGGAAAGTTCGAGGAAGGCGTAGCAGCCAAGAAAGTTCATATCGAACCCTGGAGTAACATTTTATACGGGCATTATGCTCAACACGGTTTCAGGGGCCTAATTTTGTATTACTCTCAAGGACATGGCAGGCTGTTTGGAGTTTCATCATTTGACTGATGTTTGTTTTCCGTCGGGGTTGTTCGCGGAATTCAATTGAGTGGAAATTGAAAAGAATTCTTTGTTAATTCTTGAATATTTAAAAACGTAAATTCACAAATAGGCGCTGAAAGGCTTCGGCTGACTAAAATTTCTGATTGTTACTATATCGATAGAGGAAAGTTGCTAAGCCCAATGGACTGTAGTTTCGATCGGCGCGGCGGTTCGAATAATGCGGTTTTTGAAGCTAGTTACGAGTTTTGCGGAACGTGGAAATTGCTGTTACTTGTGTTTCCCTGCTTGGCTTTATTTATTTTGTTGATCCCAATGACAAAGTCTGTCTTTCGATCTCATTTGTTATCCTTTGTATGTAAAAGAAGTAGCGTCAACATTTCACAATAAAGTGTTAATAAAATAGGTAAGCTAACGCCTATTGAGAAAACTCTTATTAAAATTTAAAGAAGAAGAATTTTTTTAAAGAGAAATTGCAAAAATAATTGACAGAACCCATCAAGGTGTCAAAAAAATTATTGATAAATATAAAAATTTTAAAAAGAAGATCATTCACGCACTGGTAGATCCGAGCGACTTTCCAAATCTGAAGAAGTCTTGCTAAAATAACAGAAGACATTGAAAGGGAGTCAGGTGTTCCAATTAGTGCAAGCACTATTCGAAAAGCACGACATGATAATGGACTACATGGCAGAGTACCGCGAAAAAACCACTCATATCAGCAGTCAATCAAAAACGGCGACTTTTCAAAAAAGTATGAAGAAAAGGATATTTCGTTTCGGTAAAAATGTGTTATTCAGTAACGAGAGTAAATTTGAAGTTTTAAAATCAAGACAACCACCAGTAAATTTGGAGAGACAAAAATAAGGCGTTCGACGAGAAAAATTATTACCCAATTAAGAATTGAAGAGGGCCGATTATGGTATGGGCATGCATGGCGGCAACAGGTGTTGAAAACCTTGTGTTTGTTGGGTCCACAATAAATAAATTGAGTAACTTAAATATTCAAATATAAGACATACATACTCGTACTCGTATGTTGTCAACATTGTCTAGATTTTTTTTCTAATATTATTCCGAAATATGTATACACAACAGCCACCTTAATGGACTATTTTTGATGTAAGTAATGTTTTGTTTAATACCAATAATACCAATACCAATCCTTTCCCCGACAGAGAAGAGTGGCTATCAAACGCTGTGATCAACGACCACGAGATCACTCTCTTCACCGACGGATCGAAAATGGACACATGCACTGGGGCCGGGTTCGACTCTGATACCCTCCACAAACAGGAATCATTCAGACTCCATGATCTGTGCAGTATTTTTCAAGCAGAAATCCTGGCAATAGAGAAAGCAGCCAAACACCTACAGGTAACCGATATCCCACCATCGAATATCACTATCTTCGTAGACAGCCAGGCTGCACTGAAGTCAATAGAATCCTGTATAACGAGATCAAAGGCTGTCATGAAATGTCGCGACTCACTGAAGTCCGTCAGACACCACAAAGTCAAACTCTGCTGGGTCCCGGGTCACAGCTCAATCGTAGGGAACGAAAGAGCAGACGAATTGGCCAGGCAAGGGTCTGAACTTGACATAAGCGAAGCTGACATGTCATTGCAACCACCGATCAGCGCATTATACCGGATCATTAATGACACAATCATCAAAGAAGCCAACTCATCTTGGCTTACAAGAAACGACAGCTACACGACAAAACCATCGTGGCCAGAGCTCAATATCGGTAAAACAAAGACGAATTTGATGCAGAGAGTTGACGTGGATTCTGATTTTACCTTTTCAGTCAGATCCCGGGTGGTTCCTTCAAGGTAACTTAGCTGACCGAGTCCGTAAGGGAGAAGGTACAAAAAAATTTGAAAATGTTACGTATACGTCCCGTAGTGCCTATATTGGAGTGCATTTCTCGGCTTCCCAAAGATTTTTGGCGACCTGAAATTGATGCAGGCAACTAACGTGAACTCAGATCTTACCTTTTCAGTTAGATCCCAGGTGACTCCTTCAAAGTAACTTAGCTGCCCGAGTCCGTAAGGGAGTAGGTACAAAAAAATTTGAAAATATTACGTATACGCCCCGTAGTGCCTATATTGGAGTGCATTTCTCGGCTTCCAGAGGATTTTTCGCGACCTGAAATTGATGCAAGCAATTGACGTGAACTCAGATCTAACTTTTTCAGTCATATCCTGGGTGATTCCTTTATGATAACTTAGCTGCCCGAGCCCGTAAGTGAGTAGGTACAAAAAAATTGAAAATGTAAAAAACTGAAATTCGATCCGTATGCTCGTCGGAGTGATCACAGGACACTGTCCCATCGGAGCAATACTCCCAAAATGGAACTCGGGATCTAGCGATCTCTGCCGGAGCTGCGGCGATAAGGAAGAAACTGAGACGATCCAACATCTGCTTAGCCACTGCCCAGCTCTCCAGAATCGACGCCTAGCTTCGCTGGGCCAAAGATTCTTTACACAGATTGTGGACGTGGCAAATGCAGATAAATCGGATCTTCTAAAATTCATAAAGAGCACGGCGTGGTTTCCGACAGCAATGATAGGACAGGTTAATTATATGTGTACCCCCACAAATGAAGGGAATCACAATGGGCCTTTTGGCCTCTGAGTGGAAATGATGCTTAACCACCACACTCCTCTTCTTTAGCCTAACCTAACCTAATGTTTTGTGTCTAAAAGACAAAGGAAAAAACAATCATATGACCTCCGGGAGCACGTTTGCAGTGATCGTTTTTTTGCGTATTTTTCACAATACGTACTCGTCGGAACGTTGGGCATTTTGCGTTCGATATTGTTCCTGAGCTCATCTAGTTACTTACTTCAACAAATAAATCCAACCGCGCTAAATCGTATGACCGAACTATTTCTCCAGATTTTTCGAAGATCGAATTTTGCCTTAAATATTGTAGATCAATTTTTTGACCAGCTGTGTGGCCACCATGTTGTGGGAACCACATACCACTGATGTCAAGTCCATCTCAATCAGACCAAAAGCAGTTTTCTAACACGGCACGTTAGCGAACTCCATTGGAGCCTTTTTTTTTTTTATTGTTTGCCACAAAATGGCCCATTCATTTATTTTTGACTGACCTCAAGAGGTCGTCGTGTATACTTTAAAGTGTCCATGTAGGGTATTTTAAGCTAGAAAAGTTATTTAAGCTAATTTTAAGCATTTTTCTCTAGCAATAGATTGCCAGAATAATTTTGATAAGATTCAGGACTTTCATCAATCTTTTCAAGACCCATTCGAAAAAGTTTGGGCACTTCAAATATCGAGAGGTTTCAGGTCTTGAATTAATTTGATCTTGTAAGACCTTAATAAAAAACGCTCGGTTGAGCGGACGTTAAGTTGCGACAATCGACTCAGAATCTCGGTATTAATAATTAATAGTTTCCAAAAGTTACTTTCTCATATATTTCATTATGATAAAACAGAAACTTTGGATGAAGTTTTCACGTTGATAGATTATTAGAAAAGGTTAAGGGTGCGTATACAGTAAAAAAAATTGGTATGTTCCTATTAAAAAACCCTGCGTAACAGAATATTTTACCTCTTTTTTGCTCATCCCTATTTTTACGGCTGTGCTAAAGATGTCTCTATCTACATTCTAGTGTATAGCTTCATGAGGAAATGAACATGTTTAATTAGTTAGTTAACAAAAGGTGTGCTTTTAGTTCTTCGGCGGTAAAATGTACCTATTGAAGCGGAGATTTCGACACAAAAGAAAATCCGGAAAAGAAAATGCAGTCTGTCTCCACCATAATTAAGCCAAGGTCAAACGGACCAATATAAGGCAAGAACTATTGATAAAACTGTCGCAGAAAAGCAGAAAATGTTCGCATCCAAAAAAAAAAACCAGAAAAACAAAACAACAACATTTGTGCTTTGTCAAATTATCTTTAATAAAAGGGTCATCGAAAGTGTTGTTTAGAGCCATCAATTACCGAGCTGTTTCCAGTCAGCATTTATGCAATCTTCCAACTTGACTCTGTAACATGCCACAGAGCACAAAAGGTAATTTTTTAACTGTATATACCAGATTATAGCCCGATAGAATATTGTTGGGATTATACTCTAGTACTCGAAAATTCAGGAATGATGTGTACCATACAATACGCTTGGAAAAATAAATATCGGTGAAATATTGCAAAGAACTTCTAAATTCATCCTGGCTGGAATTCCAGCTGCCCGAGAAGGATGTAACATGCTAGGTATTTAGAGATTTCTACGACAAAAAAAATACTTGAATCGGTTAATAGACCTTCCGGAATGACAAAATTCTCTTTACTTTTTGAATATATCTTACATACGGTTAGCCACAATAGTAGGAATACACTCGTAGAATCACTGTATTCACAATGAACATTAAGATAAAATTCTCGACAAATTCTAATTATCTCTACATCTATAACTCAGGCGCTTTACAGTTCCGGTCATACTTTTTGGATCACACTGTGTATTTTCTTCACTTAAAATTTTAGCTCGTCCATCTGGTCAGAGGATTTTAGAATTGCATTTATCTGGAAAAATAGCATTATTCCGAGAAGCCAGAAAATGGTTCATACTCGTATTAAAAGCTTTGCGAATTGTTACAATTTTTCTCGGTTGACCTTTCTTTGTTGGAGGCTACTGCTATCTGTTGGAGCTCTTAGACGCCATTACTGGTCCGTTGTACTGCCAGACAGATACTTTAGATAGCATAAGAGCTCATTCACTTAGGCTGTGTTCCATATATTTTTCACACAAGTACACAAGGACTTTCAATTCAATCCCGATTCTGAACCGCGAGAACCGAGAAGCTTTTTCAATGCAAGTATATTACGGTTCCCGCTGAGGAGAGAAGCCGCGAAATAAACATTCGATTCGTCAGGTTGACACTGCTAACGAATGATTTTTTCTAATATTTCGACCGTGATAACCTACATTATAAAGTACACGACGTATGGGGATTGAACTTGGAGGTCGAGAGTTCAGAGACTCTTTGCCAGGCATTCAAGACTATGATGAGCAAGACACGTAGAACGAATGGACAGTGGACAAACACCTAATAGAATAATTAGTGGACCGGATCAGGTATTGTATGCTTTGCCATATAAGGCAGTTTTCAGACCAATATTTAAGAATGTATGTTGCACATTCCATATAATTGTCCGAGGTTTGTTTAAAATAAAGTGACTTAGTTTTTTTTAGAAACATATTTATTTTTTCATCAATATTTATGTGTCCTTCCAGCGATGTGGTTTTTACTCCTCAATTGTTGCTAATCTCCGTCGTTTCATGGTTCTTTTCACTTTTAGAAAGAGAAAAAAGTCGCAGGGGGCCAAGGGTATTGTTTGTGGATAAAAAATGATGCACAAGCAAGGATGAGTAACAGTTCTTCATAACATTTATATCCGTTGTTGACATACAGGGGCGTCCAGGGCAGGCATCATCATTAATTTTTTGTCGGCCTTTGGTGAAGAGCTTGTACCACGTAAATGTTTTTTTTTATTGGTATACAAATCCAATATGACATAAAACACTTGAAGCTAATGTTAATATCTATGATATTAGCTTTATTAAATAGATAATTGTATGCCATTAGTGCTTAAATAAAATACGCACGCCACGGCTAGCTCGAATGTAGCGCAATCATCAAATCCAATTTTCGACCATTTTATCGTACAACTGAGGCCGTATATCAGCAATAACACGGCAAATATTGACTTCCAAATCGTCTAACATCTTTAGTTTTTCGGCATATACTAGTGACTCTACATACCCTCAAAGAGAGTACTCTAAACGTTTGAGACCACAGGATCGTGGAGGCCAGTTCACAGGTCCATTACGCGAAATGATGCTCTCAGCAAATGTTTCCCGTAATATGATGTCGCGCACCTTGTGTCATGTTGCACCATTTTGTTGAAACCAAAACTCTGTCACGTCAATGTTATTCGACGGAGGAGCGAAGAAGTCAGAAATTAATTTAGCTCGCGAGATTCAAAAAGTCACCTTCGTTTTCGAATAGACCTCGAAAACGGTCGTCCCATAAGAGATGTCTTTTCAAATCAACAGAGGCACGTTCTCTGGATTAGTAAAGGATTAATATAGACTATTTCAAAAGTGGCAGCTAGGTGTTGGTAAACAACAAGTTTGGAACATTTTTTCATTTCTTTTCTTCGTCTTGTTATCGCTACCATATTTTCATAGAAGTTAAAGTACCTAAAAAAAAAACTTGGTGTTTACACATATTCGAATATACGTACAGCCCTTGACTTTCTTAGGGTCTCAGGGCCCTCAAGAAATATTCAAGACTATATTTGGAGACAGTTTTGAGCTTGCAAACCTTAAAATTGTCTCTGACAATGTGACTCCATCTAAGCCTAACTATGTACTTTCTTTTGTTGCACCAATTACCAGGTTCATTTCGTTTATGATCCAGCATTCATTAAAAAAGTGCTGATGCGTTTCAGTATGCTCCCTGACCCCATGTCTTTTGCAAGTGTGGTAACTCCGGAGCGAGTATATCTCAAAATAGTCCGCAACCCTTGCTACACTGTCCGAAAGTTGAATAAAAGATGCTGGTACCAAAAGCTGACGCTGGTACTTAAGTCATACATCGCTCATAATACTTGTTAAAAAATTCCAGGTTCAATCCGTTCGTCCTCGGGCCATTGCGGTGAAACTGAATATCGAAGGCAAACAATTTAAAAAGAAATTACAAATTTCGCAACACACCAAAGAACGGTACAACAACAGGAGTTCTAACCAGGTTCCTGGGGAACCATTTTACTGTTCAGTTCCATTGCTGCCGGAACAGGATTGTTGCACTCGATTGGTGACAGAAAACGAAAAAAAAAATAAAATACTCGCAGAGACGACGAATACGACGCAAGGATATGGATCAGCAATCAAATTGGGTGAATTAAAGTCGAAAGAAAAGAAAATTTCCATTCGTAATTGAAATTTACTCCGGCCATAAGGAGGCAAATGAAGGCAAGCACATTTCACGCAGAAATTCGTACGTCAATAAGTCTGTAGGCAGCATACGGCTCGGAAGGACGATTCACCCGAGCATATTGCGAGGCACACAACACTTAAACCAACTGCCCATTTCAATTGTCACCTAAAGGGAATACGCGATACTTTCATGTTCCATTTTGTCTTTCCTTTCGCTCCTCGCTATCGTCCTGCCAGGGTGTGACACTTGAAAGACGACTTTTCCATTCAATTCATTCCTTTTCAGAAAAGTAAGAAAATGTGAAATGAAATTAACTAAGACACCTTCCCTCGCGTCACTTTCGTTGTTTTTCTGTTCGTTTTTTCTATTCAACGAGGAGCGAAGGAAGGAAATCGTCTTGGCAAAATGCTTGTAGAAACAATAAAATCTAAACTTTACTTCATTCTGCCTCAGCTTCTGCCTTTTGTTTTGCTTCAAGGATATGAACAACCGAAATCACAGCACTCCGAGTCGAATAATGGCGAAAAAAGTGAAATAGAAAACACAGAAAGGACGAGAGAAAGTGTATTTCTTGTCTCGGAGAAAAGAAAATTCATTACGCGGCATGACGGTGGAGGGGCATCCGAAAAGAAAAAGTTGAAAACTTTCCACTGATCCTAAAAATCGTTTCGGAGAAGGGGGAAGTCGAAACAGTTTCAAGGCTGGCATGGAAATAAATGCCCCCCATGGGGTGACCTGGAACGACTGGTCAAATAGCTCATTGAAGAATTGCCGGTCAATTAATACAAAAAATTGGCATTCTCCTGTGTCGTCCTTTTTTTTAACACATTTTCGAATGATTATGTAGTGGAAATTAGTGCACGCGTAATGACCCTGGTGACTCATTATAAAAAATGCTTTTTGGCTTCGCAATCCCCCGACGAGTGACATTATTGAAAGCCTCAGGATACCACTCGCACAAAATCGCTTCCATCAAACTGAACGAACTTTTGTCGATGACAAGCGCTGACGTTGTGAGGCAACGCCCGGGATCTTGGAAAGTCCTGCGAACTGACATAAACGTCCAACGTCAACATCATGGCGCATCAACCGGGATGTCATATTCTGATGTCTATGACAGCCTTAATAGGGTATCCTACCAATCTAGTTCATTCATCCGGGCACAATGGTTTCGAAGATAAGTGAATGCGCGTCATTTAGGTTGGAAATAAAGGCGAAGAGTGGGAAGTTACTCTCAATAGAGGGAATGGATTCCGAGTTGGATTCACTTAATGTGAATTGCAACCTTAATTTACTCCTTTATTGCCGGATTAACAGAAGTCGTTCGACGTAACGATATGACATTCTGAGTTTGTTTTTGTTTTTTTTTTATTCCTGTTTTGTGAATTGAAAATTTTGACTGTATGACTATATAATGAAGGGGATAGGGGTAGAAAACTCGACACCACAACTCGAAAGGTTGACACTTTACTTGTTTATTAAGGACAAGCTTGTTAAATTTTTATTGAATTTTTTAAAGCTACTTAGCTTTTATAAGAGATAAGATCAAAGCTGGTAGTAAAGCACTAGTCTAGAATATAATTTAACAACCTTCTTTGTAAATGAGTAATTGTCGAAGAGAAAGTCTTTTTTTAAACTGTCTATTTCGCTTTATAGCGTAAAGATATTCAACCAAGGATTTACTCCCCTAAAGTGATGAGGACGAAGATAAAGGGCTATTCAGCAAGAGGCGTCATTTTACATCTCCAGCCATTGTTGGACTGTCTGTAAAGAAAATAATATAAATAGGCCATGATTCCCAGGAACTACTCGTACAATTATTTGAATATGAACCCTGGAAGGGATAACATCAAAATAGAAAGGAACGAAATTAGAGCTGGCATCAAATACCTCTTAAAAAACTCTTTACCAAAGACATACACAGCGACTTGATGAAAACATTGGGGAATTCTACTCCTCCATTCCAAAGTAGGCTTCTCCGCCAAGGAGTTTAAGCTGGACATAACATCTACCGAGGATGACCATCGCGAAGGACGCCCATGTACATCCTCCACTATAGATAACGTGAAAAACGTGAAGAAAGTTGCGTTGGCAAGTCGAAGAGTGACCATCAGACATATGTATATGTAGCTGAGGTCACGTGGATCCCATGTGGCAGCATTCAAAGAATCCTTGCGAACGAATTACATATGAAAAAAATCTCTACGCGTTGGGTACCGAGCATGTTAACCGACGAGCAAAAGATAAAACGACTCGACATTTCGAGGATGAATCTCGAAAAGGTCCAAACAGATCAGAAAATGTTTTTGCTACGTTTCGTGATTATGGGCGAGGACTGGATCCACCATTTTGGTCCTGAAACCAATCAACAATCGATGACTTGAAAGCAAGCCTCCTCACCGACGCCAAGGAAATTCAAAGTCCAAAGTTCGGCTGAAGGAAAAAATATGGTGGAATATTTGGAAAAAGGAGCCACTATGCCGGGATGTTAAAATGCAGACCAAATAAGGAGACGCGGCATACTGCGAGCTGGAGGGCTGTTTCAACGACGTCGATTTTTTTTTACAAATAATCGGTCAGTGGTGTTAGCGTAGCATGAATTTCGATGTCGATTTCCATGTCGCGCCCACTGGGCAAACATTCCGGCGGGTAGCTACTCGACTCGAACAGACTGGAACCAAAGACGACCAAGCAGGGCGTGGCCGCCACCGGCCTGGTTTGGCCGAGAATATCGCGGCTGTGACTGCCGATGTCACTGAGAAAAAAGAAACATCAACCAGATGACGTGCCACGCAATTGGACACCACCAGTCGGGCCCTACAGCGAATTTTAATGAAAGACTCCCGTACAAAGTGCAAACAGTGCATCAATTAATGCCTGTTGACCGTCAGTCAATGAACTACAGTTAAGCCATTCTTAAGCTCAACAACGAAGAGGAAGATTTTGTGTCTAAAATCATAATGAGCGACGAGGCGCATTTCCACTTCGTCTTCGTTTCTGGGGCACTGAAAATCCGTGTGTGATGCGGATCCATTACATCCACTCAAAGCCGCTGTGTGGTGCGCGTAAACGCGGGAGGAGTGATGGGGCCGTATTTTTTTGAGAACGCCATCGGCAATACAGTTACTGGCGAATGCTACAGGACTACGATAAACGACTTCTTACTGCCTGAATTGGATGAGCGAGAAATTGGAGTGCTTGGTGAACATGTGGTTTCAACCGCACACACAGCACGAGCCGCAATGGATGCTGTGAAGGAAGCGTTTCCTGGTGGCGTTATCTTCCGTTTTTGGCCATTTGGCATGGCCAGAAAGATCGCCCGATTTAACCATCCTTTATTTCTTTCTTTGGGGCTACTTGAAATGGCGGACTTATGTGAACAAGCCTCAGACAACTGCAGCCCTTACGGAGAATATTTGGCGAACAGTTACCACCGGAAATATTGCAGAAAATCATTGAAAATGCAATAAAACTGGTACAAATGTATATCAACACTGGCGGCAGCTACTTAACGATTATCATATTCTCCACTTTATAAGAAAAATTGTAAGAACCCAAGTAAAGATTTCTATTACTCAAAATAATTTTTATTTATTTAGCTAAAAACTAATTTGAAAACAAAATTGGATGATTAATTTTGAGCCACTTTGTATTAGTCGTTCGTGGTTTCATCCGGTTGCCAAATTAGGGGCACTTGGTTTAATGCAAGCCCGAACAAAAAAAAATAACTTAAACAATCCAAACTTAAAATCTATGAGGACATTTCTAAGACAGAGTTTGGTGAGGTGTAGATCGAAAAGAGCGAAGTTCATTCTGGACAGGGGCTTATGCTAGCCATGGTTCGTTCGATGCGAGTTTGAAGAAGGGTTGGACTGGTAGTCTCGGGTATATCTGCATCTTTAAGGGACTAGACTTGACTAGCATATTCAGAATGCTCCTTAAGAAGTGTATAGGAATATCGTGATATACCATACGATTTCGAAAACTCCTTGGTCCAATGTTTTACAAAGCTGGGTGAGGAATTTGCTCGTTTGGTAAAGTCGTCGGTGTGAAGGCAAAAGTTAAGTTCTCGGTCACGGTTAACAAAAAGTTGACAGGGGGAGTGACTTCATGATAGAAAACTTAGGTAATGGGAGGTGGAGGAAAGCACAGTGTAATACCTTGACATTTGCTAACATATGTTAGAATGAAAAATGTTTTTGTTTTTTTACACCAAAGCTTGAACCTTGGTATTATGAATAGTTAGTATAAATATCAATGGACTAAAGTGGGTACCTTAGGGTACTCCGAAGGTGGCATTGATTGGATCGGAAATACAAGACTTAAAAATAACACAAAAATTAAAAAATACAGAAGCACAAAAGAATTGTGAGAGTGAGCTTACCGATTTAGGGCGTTAGCTGGAGACCTCATTCTTTCGTCCTTTTCTGGGATAATTTAAACATTCTTTTCTGAAATAGAGCTGTGAAACAAGGCCGTGAGAAGTAGACTCAGATGGTTGGCGCATTTATTTTTTTTTAAGCTATCGCGGGGAGACAGTGAGGACCCGACAAGTAGACGTCATTTAAGTAACGTATTTTCTTAATAACTAAGTCTTACATACTCGTATAATGAAATAGAATGTCATGATCGGTTTGAAGGACTTGTTCGGTGGACGACTGGTTGAAGAAATAGGCAAAGCAGTAAGCCACTATATTCGGACCATTAGGAGAAGTATTAAGAAAATTTAAAGTCGGGGGGTTGGTATCGGATTTTGTTTTCGAAGAGGTGAAATGGAAGCTCTTGGAATCGGTGATAAGAGAGAATTACATTCGGTTCAGGTATCGGAGACGTACGAGTATAAAACTGCAGGTAAGAGGAAAGTTCGGAAGCAGGGCGGATTTTAAGGTAGGTCTGCCGCTGATTATTTTTTACGTTGTTGGAGCGATGTTCCTTGGTTAACTAGGATGGAGATAAGGTGCAGCTCATTTTTGGTGGATATGGAACGAATAGGATAAGGAATGAGGCCACTCATTACTTTGGAGTAATGTAAGGCAAGAGTATCATCAAAATTCTCTAAGGCATTAGGATCGTGTGCGTACTAAGGTTTAGAAGAAAATTAAAATTAATGTTGCTGAGTAGATTATTTAGCCTTGCGAAGTCTGCTTAAAGAGATGCTTATTCTCGGAGTGGAGAGTGGTGGAGTGTGTCCGATATAGGTGAAGGCCCCATCCAAAGTAGATCCAAAGTAGAGGATGTGGCTACTCGCGGTAACAACTCAGTTTTCAGCATCAGATCAAGTTGTCTATATGTATATGTTGTTGTTGATGTTGTATGAGTTGGAAGATACCAGAGTCGGGAGGATGATCTGTGAAGAGGACTTCCTTACCAGACGAAGTAAAGTGAGTTTCATTGTCGGACGCAGCGCATTTGAAGTACGGAAGGTAGAAATCTTCACAGATTATGATAATGTCATTGGGGCTAACGATATCAAATATGGTATCTAAGAGTTTGTTTAATGGTAACTTGAAATGTACAATAACAGCAGACAATTTTTTTGGAGAAAGCTATTAAGCCGCTAGTAAAGTTGAAAACAGTGGAGTTCGACGATTTGAAGGATAAGGGATCGTAGCGGCTATGTATAATGAACCCGCGAACGTCCATGTGGACAGTGTTGTCGTGGCCATCAGTACGAAACAGAATAAAATCTGATGTGAATAACTCACTGTCTCTGCTACTGGAGACAGATTAGTTTCAGTTAGAGCAAACATGTCCTAAGACGGTTTTTAGGAAT
This sequence comes from Merodon equestris, assembly GCA_958301585.1. Classification (NCBI taxonomy): domain Eukaryota; kingdom Metazoa; phylum Arthropoda; class Insecta; order Diptera; family Syrphidae; genus Merodon; species Merodon equestris. Next base: position 38,261,781 of record OY284416.1, on the reverse strand, counting down.
TAAGGACTACTACGACAATTTAGTAGAAGAAGGGGTGTATTTGGGTGAACTGTGCGATTGGTGGAGAGATGTAACGATGCTTAGATTAAGACTGAAAATAGTTTTTGAAGTTAGAACTTCTCTGCAGGTGTGAAGGGTGCTTGGAGTTAACGTGCGCAACGAACGAGGAGAAATCCTAACTTATGTAGGTGAGATATTTCATCTCTCTTGAAAATGGGTAAAGTTTTCGTCGGTGATTCGATTCTTGCTTTTGGAAGGGAAATAGCGCAGCGAAATCAAAGAGCGTTTGGATGTTGTGTACGGTGACTCTTCTCCTTCGATGGCGACCATCAAAAATTGGTTTAACGAGTTTCAACGTGGTCGCACGTCGGTTTTTGATGAGCCACGTCCAGGTGCCCCGAAAACGGCTACCACAGAGAATAACGTGAGAAAAATCGACGATCTCGTATTGGCAGACCGCCTATTGAAGGTGCGCGAGATAGCTGAGACAGTAGGCATTTCAAAAGATCGCGTGGGTTATATCCTGCATGAAATTTTGGGCATGAGAAAGCTGTCGGCGCGATGAGTGCCGCGTTTGCTTACTCCGGACAACAAGCACAACCGTGAGACCACTTCAGAGCAGTGTTAGATGCTGTTTAAGCGCAATCGGAAGGAGTTTCTGCGTCGTTTCGTGACAGTCGACGAAACATGGATCCACTGGTACACACCAAACACCAAGGAACAGTCACTCGCCGGGCAGAAATTTCAGTCGAATAAGGAGGTCATCGCCGCCACGGAGGCCTACTTTGCAGACCTATTTTTCAGACGGGTTAAAGAAGTTGGAGCGTCGCTGGGTCAAGTGTATCGAGCTAAAAGGAGACTATATTGAAAAATTAATCGCCATTTCTCCAAAATCTTTGTTTTTCTTTTGTAGGCTAAGTACTTATCGGACCACCCTCGTATGTATTTCGAAAATGGTAGATGGTAGCGTGGATATGGTCGAATAAAAATATTAGTTTGAAAAGGCCATGATTCCTCTTATTTTGTTATATCTCGTCATAAGGTGCATTCATCCCTTTAAGGCTTACGCTTTTCAGCAGAGAACATTTAGCAGCATTTTCTTATCGAAATCGGCTGAATGAGTTTCGAAAATGCTGTAAATTGAAAGAGTTTTTCCTCTTAGTATCATATTCAATGACAGTGCATTATTCGAAGGTTGGCCAACTCCCATAACAAAATTCTTCCGGCCTGTAGTTAAGTACGTTGAGCTTCGAGAAGTTTTCTTTCTTTTAGTTCTTAGCATGCACGAATTGACGAAAACTACGTTCAACCCTCCGTCCATGTGTGTGCATAGAAAAGATAAAAAACATGTAAATAATAATTCCCCTATCGTCAGAAACACGTGCGAGTTGTTGAAGTTTACTAAGCTCTTTTCCGACAAACGTTTTCCGCTGCAGTGCGCGTTTGTCTTTGTATGACACGTGCTCGTGTCTTCCTCAAGTTTCTATGGTACGGAATTAAATGGAATAACACGGGAAATAGGTCTTTGCGATGCAAGTCACGAATACCAACCGAAGGATACTGGATTTCTTTTGTAGATGCAAATGTAAGTCTTCCACTAAGACCTACTTAGCATTCATTATACGAGTACATATACATACCAGTGAATATGAACTCACCCGGTAGTGAGTGGATGCGTCCCCGACTTTTCGAATTTTCATTCGACTGATTTATTGAATTTCTATCTCAACGAATCGGACGTCTCTCCTCCTGTTATCATTCTTTCTTAATTGGTTTCTGCTGACAGTTTCATTCTTGAACGTCTAGTATCTAAGAGTATATATCAGATCTATGGAGATGATACGACACTAATCTTTCTTGGCAAATGTCACTTATCGTACGTCTACAGGGGTATAACTACTATCGTTACGGTACTTACCGTCATTTTTATTTCCGAGCGATGTCGTTTTCAGCTGAAATAGTCAGAATAAACACATTTCAAACGGATCAGCTCGTTATTTTATTGTCGCCGTTGAAATGATGACACACACCTCCGCTCCGGGATACGGTGTATCCATTGGTTGCCTCAATCATCCGATATACGAGTACTCGTACACTCTATCAACTGAAAGTGAAGTCAGCCGGTTGTGCTAAATGGATGGATTGATAGGCAAGTGATTGCTGCTATAGATACTTTGCATTTTTCATTCCTTCCTCATTTAGTAAATCAATTTATTTATTTTATTTCATTTATTCATCATATCTGATCTTGGTGACTCTTTACTCTGAGAATTCCATTTGGTTTTCATTTAATTTACGAGCCGTCATTGAGGATTTATTGTCCTTCGATAAGAATTATTCAAGAGACTTGGCATCCATCCGGAATTCAATGAACAGCAATAAATGGAATTGTTATTACTCGTACTATTGATTTTTGCATTCATTGTATCTATAAATGCCATGCTTCCGACTGGCTGTCGGAAATCGCAGGAAATTCAAAAGGAAGTATTCAGAGATTGTAAAGAGGCTTACGGTTTAATAATTGCAAAATATTTACAGACTGGCAACTGAAATAAGCTGACGTGTTGGAATGCTTTTTATGCTGTTGTTTTCAACTGTATTTTATAGCATCTTTTAAGGCTCACTTTTTGCGGACATTTATGTGCTTTTTTAATAAGCCTCAAATAGTAAAACATTTACTGCCGAAGCCTTTAAGTAGTAATTGATGGCATCGGACGTATAACATTTTTATAGCAACAACTTAGCTGTATATGTGGAAAACGGCATACTATTCAATTTATTTGAATGGAATATACTTTTTTGTTTTAACTGCTTAAATATGATATTTCTGGCGTCGTGTCGAGTTCTGTTTTACATTACCCAATTCAAAATAATGAAGTTCAGGGGATATCCGTAAAGACTCAAAATTCAGATGATCAGACTGAAAACGTATAATATTTTCAGACATCTGCGCCATAATTTTAAAATCAATTTTTCTAGGTCCTGTGTTTTTTGTACAGGAAAAAAAATCAATAAGTTGAGAATTACCAAGAATCTCCATTGACGATATGAAATTGGCAAGATATTGTTATAGAATATAATATGTAACAACAATGTCAGTACTTGATACGTTACAAAGCAATATGCATGCTCATGGAGTGGAATATTCACCAAGTTCATGGTACAATAGTATCGGATCCAGGCTATGAATACTTTTATATATGGACAAAGCATGGAAATGATTATTGGAACAGTATCAAGTGGAACACAATAAACGAATTGCACCAGCCATTTCCCTAAAGTTAGTATTGTTGGTAAATGGTTTTCCACAACAGCTCTTGTTTCAAACAGCGACAGACTGTCTTGAACGCTCCAGCCCGTTACCAACGACTGAAAACATTGAAGGAGTGAAGAAAATTGTTATGGAGAATTGCGAATTACTATTAAGGAAGTTGCTGAGGATATTGGCATATCAGTTGGCTCATGCATTTTTTTTTTCACAAATTTTATGCTTGAAATGTGCGCCAGCGAAATTTGTTGCGAAATTGTTAAATTTTAACTAAAAGAACCGTCGCATTCGCATCGTCACCAGCACCAGCTCAAAAGCTGGTGAATGACGTGAATGACAATCCAGATTTGTGTAAAAGCTCATCCCTGGTGTCGAAGCATGAATATATGGTCATGACGACGAACTCAAGGCCCAATCATCCAGTGAAAGCGATCAGACCGTTTTCACGCCAAAATTTCAACCGAAAATAACACGCCAATTTCGGAAAATGTGAAAGTTTTGCTCACCGTTTTCTTCGATTACAATGGCGTGGTTCATCATGGTTTCGTACGGTCGTACGGTCAGTAAGGAATATTACCTTGAAGTGATGCTTCGCTTGCGTGAAGTACCTATTACGAAAAATAGAATAAAAATTATGGCTGTTACATCCCGATAATTTACCTGCTCACTTATCATTGCTTATGAGTAGTGTTTTGGGCCAAGGCAATCGATGACGTGATTGCTCAGCCTCAGATCATGCCTCAGCCACCGTATTCATCGGACTTACGGCTTTAGAACTCCTTCTTTTTCTAAAACTGAAAACACCCATGAAAAGACGGAGATTTGCCACGACTGAACAGATAAATACATAATCCCTGGAAGAGCTTAAGGCTCTTCTCAGAAGTGCTTTGACGATTGGAAAAAGCGCTGGCGCAAGTGTATTATATCTGAAAAATATTAAAAAATTTAAGAAAATTTTATTACAATTTAACAGAAATTTACTAAACTAGATGATACGGTGAAACTTGTACCACCTAGATCTGATTTGACACTCCTCTTCGTAAGCGATTATGTCCCAATCAACCTTCCAACACCTAGTATATGCGTTGTGCCAAACTCAAAACTGACTTTGGGTGGTTGCAAAACACTCAAAAATACAGCTATCACAACAATTTTTTTTAGTTATGCTCTTAAAAAATATTTGAAAATCTTTAAAAACTGAGATTCTAAATGAACGTTTAATTCATATAACAAATAAACTCAATGTATCGACTTTTACACGTTCAAAAATTAAATTCCCTTGACTTTAATGACGCTGCTAACTAAATTTTCATATTTTCAGCTAATTGCCCGACTAGTTGGTGAAGAATACTGACCATAACCAAGAACGATTCTTATACGGAAAAAAAACTGTGCAACAACACCAGTTGTGAATGAGAGATGATCAAAAAATACTGACGAAGGCATAACACTCGCAGTATAAGATCACTTCAAAATTCATACTCTGCGTGTGCATTCCCAATATAACATCTTAATGGCATGGAATAAAATTACTGTAAAACTACAAACAACGCGACAAATTCAGTCGAATCTCTCGAATCCCAAGACAACCACCCCCGGAGAGTAGTGAACGAAAAACTTCGACACAAACCATCTGCACCCCGTCCAGGTTGTGTGACAAACATCATAAGAGCGTACACTCTTGAACCCGCACGAATTATAAAAAAAAAGTCCGCATCCGAAGTTCGTCTAAGTTCCTTGTTGTATTATGATACCTTCCCAGTCATTTTTTAAAAAAAGGCAATATAGTTGAGAATGCTTTTAAGTCTGGACTTTGTGTTTGGCGACGGCATCTTATGAATATATTTGTTTAACAATTTTTGCAGAACTCCATCTTACTGAAATATGACTTCATCATCTGGATATGCACTTTCGTCCATGAAGTCCGGGAAAAATGTCGTTGCAATGATTAATGCTGAGCCGGAGTTCTGGCAGCAAATTTTGATGACCGATGAGGCACATTTAACGCTCTCTGGCTCAGTTAATAAACAAAATTGTCGCTTCTGGGGCACCGAAGATACTCACACTTTTGTCTTTGGGGATACTTGAAAAGCAAGGTGTATGCTAACGACTCGAAGACAATAGAACAGCCTAAAAGAAACATTCGTACGGAAACGCAGAAATTTCGATCGAAATGCTCGAAAATGTCATGGAGAATGCGCGAAAACGAGCTAATTTTTGCATCGGCAATAAACGCGGTAATTTAATTGAAATTGTTTTCAAAAATTAATCAAAATAAATTGTAAAGATCTATGTTGAACAAAAGTTTTTGAATTTCCAAAATCGGTTAAGAATTGTTGGAGTTATTCGAAATTTACATCGACCCATATGAGATGGCGCACGCTGTACTACTCGAATCATCCCTTTTTGTCATTTCAACAATTTGATTTCCGATTTGCCTCATATTTGCAAAAAAAACTGATGAAACTGCTGAAATAGACATAAGAACGACCTTTCGAGTTGAACCAAATATCTGTTTTGACGGACTCCATAACAGTATGAATAACTGCAAACTTTTAATTTGCTTTTCACTCATAGATTAGTATTACAAGATAAGAAAAACTAATGCAAACAGTCAAACGAATAGTGAGTGGAAAACCCGGAAGAAAAGACCGCCAGTAGGGCCGCGTCGTTGATTGGAGGACAATATGAGGATGGATCTAGAAAAGCAGAACGGAACAGCGAAACATGGAAGGGACATACACATGACAAGGGGCTTGGCGAACTCATATGCTAAGTTCTTAAAATAAAACAACTTTTCTTAGCTTAAGTTTTCCTAAAGCAAATTCTTAGAATATTTTTAATAGTCGAAAGACATAGTTGTAAGTTATACTGTCTATTTAAGAGTGTCCGCCTGTTGATTTGTGAAATAGTTAAGCTAATTTTAAGCAAAAAAATTGAGGCTTGGCGAATTGTTGCCAACTAGGCTCTGAACTTCCGAGTTCCAAATAGCCAGTAATAATAATAATAATACTTTATGTGGCCACCTCGGGTGTTGATAAAAGCTTGTCCGTGGCATATACGGTATTCGATTTTGACCCATTCTCTTGTTATTTCATTATTCCATGTTTCCTAAACTAGGAGGCCGTACCGAAAACGAATAAAATTTGGTGCTAAAATATTTTAATAAACTTTTGATGCTACATGTTGGTTTGTCATGAGAGTCATATTGATGTTTTTCAAAATCTGTCCGATTTCAAATGCTTTTTTTGAATGTTTTTTATCAATCGGCCCTCAGGTGTTGAAATTTGAAACTAATGATTTAAATCTGTTCACACGTTTAAAAAAACGCTCCTTCTGGACTTTCATGCTGCATATTTCATCTATGCTGCTTATGGTATAAGACAATCTGATAACTTAAGTCAAGGGTAAAAACTAATATTAATTAACATAATTCGATTCGCGCAATGCTATATGCAGACTCATGAGTATAATGTGGTAGAAAATGGATTTTTTATTAATTTAAGAAATTACTCATTATATTCATTAGTTCATAAATCCTGCCATCCGTTTCAGCCTGTTACGTTCTTCGAGTTTGGATGGCAAGCCTTTCTTCTCACTGATTTTCCGAAGTCATTGGAATGGAAAAGAGACGATCGAGAAACGATTGAAGAATAGGAACCTAGAAAACACTACATAAGCCAAGCATTGTCTGGATATATTTGAGGACCGGAATAGTTGTGAAATTTCACCAATGCGCATATTGGAAATTCGTCATTATATGTATTTGTGGTTTGTAAATTATATCTACAACAGTACCAATTGATCCATTGCACAAACCACCTGCTGTAAACAAATTTTGCCTTAATATTACTGGTGCACCAAATCAAAGAAGAAGTCTTGGAGATAAGCCCTGCGCAGAGTCTGAAGGGATCGAGGCAGCTCTGGGATCGTTGTGGACTGAATTTATCATTGCGACAGGACGGTTTGCATTCTTTAAACTTTCTGTATTGTAGGTTCGGATTTTTTCGTATGTCGACATCAATCTGATTGATTTGTTTATTGTAAGGGGCTCATCATAGCTGTTAGTAGTAAATCGCTCTGAATATAATTTAATATCTTCTTCAGTAAAGTGTCCAAGCGCCAAATATTCTAGTGTATTTTTGAATGCCTGTTGCTCGACACCTAATTGGCGTATAATTTGTTGCAGGAAAAATACTTTGTTGAACTGCAGATAGAACAGTTTTGCTGTTAAAGAGGGTCGGAATGAACAATAATATACAAAGCTTCAATATTTTGAACTCGTGATTTCTTTATTAAAACTCGAATTATGTTTGCTTTTTTTGGATAAAAACGTTCTTCAAAAAAGACAAAAAATAGCGCGTGCGAAAATTTTGTACTTTCAATTTAAATTTTTTTCAAGGGCCAATATCAAAATTCTGTTTGAACAGTAACCTAGATATTTCAAAATATTTTCAAAGGGTCCAAAAATCATAAGGATTGGTTAAGAAATGGCTGAGAAACAATTTATCTTAGATGGCTTCGCTTCGCTCAATTACTGTTTTAAATTATTCTTATCTGATCTTTGGGTCCCCTGAAAACTATTTTAGCCCTTATAAAACCTAATGGTTCTCGATCGGATTCAAGCCTAGGCTATTTCTAAACAAATCTAGTGTTTTTAGACCGATACCCAAAGGCACTTAAGATTCAAAGTTGTGGACAGTTTAGTTTTAACTTTTGATCGACTTTTATAATCAAGGAAAGATAGGATCAATAGCGATTGAAAACAGGCCATATATGGAGAACTCTAAATGGTTCCTTATGATACTAACGCTGCTGCAAGCATTGATTGAACTGGTGCAAAATACTAATTCGCCTTGACCGAATTATGAAATACAGCCCCATAACATGAAACTTATACGACAATTTTTTTTTCCTCATATGCTAAGTTTTTTGAAAAAAAGAAAAATAATGTTAATTGTAAGTTATTTAAATAGTAGTCGAAAGGCATACGTAAAAATTGTACAGTTTATTTTAGAGTGTCCGCCTAGGGCCAGTAAGTTTCCTAAATTTGTAAGGATAGTTAAGCTAGTTTTAAGCATTTTTGTCTAGGATAAGATAGATCTAAGAAACTATAAATAAAAATGAGTTACAAAAAAAAAAAAAAAAAAACAGTTTTTTTTTTAAATCTTCTCGTTCTACTGGTTGACATCGGATGAATTAGAATGACTTTTTTTTGTTTTTTATAATTCGTGCAGATTCAAGACTGTATGTTCTTATGGTGTTTGTCAAACAACCTGGACGGGGTGCAGATAGTTTGTGTCGAAGATTTTCGTTCATTTCTCTCCGGGGGTGGTTGCTCCAGATAGGATTTGAGAGATTCGACTGAATTTGCGTTGTAGTTCACAGAAACTCTTTTGTTTCCATGTCATTAATGCGTTATATTGGAAATGCACACACAGAGTATGCATTTTTGAAGTCACCTTATGCTGCGAGTGCTATGCCTTGTTACAAGATATAATTTCAAGCTAGTAACATTTTAGTGATTCTTTGCTAGATATTTCTTTATATAATGTTAAAGTAGTCATATTGCTTAACTCCAGTTCCAATCGCAGACATATGTACATCTCTACATCATGACATTAAAGCCTCATGTTTCACCATCGTTTGAAGATTAGCATCTTTCAGCTCATTATTTGTTTTTTGCTAAAATCTCTGTTGCCCTCACTGCCAAACAAGTTAAAAATTATTTATTCACTAAAAGCAATCATGTTTCAAGAGCTCAAAGTCTTGTTAACATACACAATATACCTTTCATCTACCTTCGATCATATTTTCTTCTTTCCACCTATCCTATTTTCTCAACAACCCTTATTTTTGAACTTTGACAATCAATATTTTATAGGTTGTAAGCTCTATTTATCTTAAGCCATCGCAACCGATGGTTCAATCACGGCGCGAATTTTAAAAGACACCTCTTCTTGGATTGCCCTTTGTTAAAGATAAAGTTATAGAGGTGTTAATGAAATTTTTTTTTAGCCATAAACTTTCAGTGTTCAATGTAACCCTTACATCCCAGCACTACTTTTTCAAGATACCCAAGAATCTCACCACAAACGGCCAGACTTAATTCAAAGGAAAGTTCCCATTTCGTTTAAATAATTTAATTCTTCTTCACCTAATCACATAAATGCCTTTAATGCAGTAGGCATATTTAAGCTAATCAAAGGCGCCATTATAATCAGGAATTAAGTTTACAAATTTCTTCTAATATTCTACCACCTGTTCAACGAGGATGTGAAAGAAGACTCACCCTAATCCGACCCCATTCCTTTTAAATTGAAATTATGTTAGATCGTTAAAAACGAGAAGAAGTGAACGAGGAGAAAAAACCAAAAGTAGCTCAAGCAATAAAAGAAAACAAAAATAAAAAAAAAACTTTTTACAAAATCAACAGAGTTTCTTCAACGTCAAGCCTGCGATGCCCCGCGTTATTCCTGGACCTAATTCATCTGTTTCACCGACTACGTCCAGTGTGACAAATGGGATTCTTTTCCGTCAAAAAAATATGTAAGACGGGCGTATGTATGTATGGAGTTTTGCTTATTTGTTTGGAGTGTCAGCTCGAAATGTCGCATCCCTGAGGCACAAGGTACAACATTCGTCTCTAAATGAGATTTATTTCATTTTTTCGTTTCAGTTCTTTTCTTATTTGTCACCTTGTAGCTTTTAGGGATCTCCCCTTCCAACTTGGCCTGGACCCATTTTCTTGACATTTTTTTCTTGTTTTACTTTTCTTCTGTTCTCATTAAAAAGTTATTAAGCCAATTACACAAATTTAGCAGAAAAAATGTGTAAGACTGGGACGGGTGGGGGAGACCTTTGACCAAACGGGGGTTCGCAATACGAGTCATAAAATTGCTTATGAGCGAGAGAAAAGTAAAAAGGGTCAGTAGTACTACTGGCCTTGTGATTTTCTGGCGATTGTCGAATCAATGTGGCTAATTAGCATTTTCGTAGCATTTTTTTTTTCTTTTTCACTTTTTGGGTAAAAAGGTTTAGGATATGCGATGGGCCGGTCCTTTGAATTAATCGCCTTTAATTACACGGGCTTCCGTTTTTTGTTCAAAACTAAATTTTTCGTTAATGCTTTTGGGAGCGTTTTTTTTTGGATTTGGGATATTGTAATGTACTTACAGATTTAAAGAAGGAGAATTTTGGTATTCGGCTTTCTCTAGTGATAATGATGTGGGCTCTGGAAATAAACAATGTTAGAAACGCAGTTAGTTTTAGATCGAAAATAATTATAGAGAGGAGCTAAATTACTCAAGAAAATTAAATCGAATAAAAAAAAATTTAAAATGTTGGAAAAACCTTGTGATTTTTAGATATATCATTTACAGTTTCTTCCATTACTTATGGGTGATCCAATTCAAATGTCCTATATTTACAATACTGTCACTTAGACACCAATCAACAATCATCCGTATTTCGAAATTCAAAAATAAGCCTTAAATAACGCATTTAGTTTATCGGAAATAGTATGGGATCATGGCTAACTAAAGAGTTTTACTAAACTGATAATCTACAGCTTCGGGAAATAATATTGGCAATTTGACAATATTGTAAAGAGGTGGGCCAGATCATCGTGTCGACCGTTCGGCTACAGATACCGTGGCTTGTAATATGCAATGGGATAGTATGGCAGAAGTCCCGGGGTTATCGTTCGCTGTTTTTGATGTTTTCGGTAAGGAGTTATCCAATTAGAAGTGTCATTTTACATTTTTGTGCCATTGTTGACATATCAACAATCAACAACCATTACGATAACTTTTGATTAACTAAAATTAGGAAGATATTAAATATGGAGGGAAAAGTACGGACATATTGTGCTGCAATAAAATAGTGTAACTTCAGGAAACGGCTGAAGTCTTTTATACAGTTCCTACTACTTTGGTCAATAAAATGAAACGTCTTGAACATGATTTAAAGACTTCAGTTTGTGATCATCCAGCAAGGTCAGGTTTCGCCATCGAAGCGTACAAAGGTCTTGGTCTACATGCTATGCTTACAAAATCGATGCCATAACAGGAGTAGTAGATAGAGCAGCAGCTAGTCACGCTGGACATTAAAAATGCCTTGAATTCCGCAAACTGGTCCTGCATTAAGAGGTCTATGACCAGAATGGATACACCACATTACCTTATGAAGATAATTCTTAACTACTTTACCAGACGAAATATGGCTTTAAATACTGCAGTGTTTCCGTGGCGTCCCTCAGGGATCAGTCCTTGGACCTCCTCTGTGGAACGTAATGTATAATGGAATTTTGTGATTAACGCTGTCACAAGGAGTCGGACGACATCGCCGTAGTGACTGTGGCGAAACACATCCACGAGGTAGCGTCCGCCACGGATGAAGCGATCGCCAGGATCAAAAATTGGCTAGAGACTGTCGACCTTCAACTAGCTGACCACAAGACGGAGACTGTCTTAGTAATCAGCCAAAAGACTGTGGAATACGCCAACTTCCGGCTTGGGAGCCAACTAATTATGTCTAAAAAGGTATTCAAATACGCTCGACGTGTGTAACGCTCGACAGCCGACTTAACTTTAAGACCCATGTCGAACATTGCAGTAAAAAGGCTTCACAAATCCAGGCAGCGCTCCCAAACATCGGTGGACCGGGATTCTGCTTTCCAGCTCAATACTTCTGACGCTGCGCCCGTCTGGGCGGGAGCTTTTACAACAAAGGAGATAAAAAGAAAGCTCTCATCTGCATACAGGCTTTGCGCAAGAAGAATAATACGCGATTTTCGGGCAACCTCGGATGAAGCAGCCTATGTTATAGCGGGTATGGTCTCTATGGATACTGGTATCTTGGCCGACGAGATGTATAGGATTTACCTTAGGCGAATTACGGTCGTCAAGAGACCAGCGTTATCTGTAGAATAAAAGCAAAAGAAAGGACAACATCTGTGGCACTGTGACAAGCCAGGTGGGATAACGTGGCAAAAGGCAGATGGACCCACAAGCTGATCCGCACGATTGAGGCTTGGGGAAAAAGAGCACACGGCAAAAGGCAATTACCCCCATACGAAATTCTTATCAGGTCACGGCGGCTATCGAAAATATCCTTACAGATTTAGACACGATAGCTCGCCCTTCTGCCCAGATTGTCCAGAGGAAAAGAAGGACGCAGAGCACGCAATATTTCACTGCAAACCCAAGATTCCTGCCGATCCCGGAGCTTCTAGAAAGTCACATGATAAGCTCAGGAGACTACTGGCTGGAGATCTGCTCCTTCATAACTGAAATTGCTAACCAGCTCCGCGAAGTAATTCCTAACGGCAGTACCGCGGAGGGAGTGATCGGAGTGCGCAGGGTATGGTTTGATACGTAGCGAGTATTCGGGTTTGCGAATCTTACATATGTACCAGTAGCTCGGGCCACAGGTATCTTTCGAAGATTACACATAATTTAACGTAGCCATAAAAAAAACATGCTTACAGGACCTTAAAAGGAAATTGATATGTACCAGCAGACCGCGTGCAATGCCGTACTTTTTGTTGTTCTCGTTACAAACTCAAATTAAAAAAACAGTCGCACAGTTTAAAAAAGTCGGGTTTAAAAAAACCCAAGGGTAAATGGAACTATTTCTCCATCGCCAATGAGTGACAATTTGGTGCGAATTTCAAGCCAGTGGTTTCATTGAGCCTTTCTAATTGAAAATGATACTGGTGCGACCGTTTTAATGAATGTGTTGGATTACCGAACGATGTTGACTGGCTTTTTGCTTGACATTCGCGCTATGGACGTGGAATACGATTATTTTCGAAAAACGTCGCTACCAGCCAAGCCGTTGAAATTGAGACTTCAACTGGCCATGGACGGCTATATTAAACATAATGTCTGTGCCAAAGTTTCATTGCCGATTCGTGTGCTAAAAAAATCCTATGACTATATTGAGGCAGAGTCGAAAGAGACATTTGACAGATGTATTTCAATAGTAATTTAACATCATCATTTTCCGTAAATGGTAATTTCGTATCCTGATTATTTAAAACGACACCTCTTATTGGATGACCATTTTAGAATTTCAAACCTTAAAACACCAAAGAGCAATCAGACTACTATCGAAGTTATATCCTATTTGATGTTTTTTCGAAATGGTTCGCAACATCTGTCAGGTGAAACAGGCGAAGCAAAGTGAACTACAGAAAATCTGACCTTTTAGACATATTTGAGTGCAAAAACATAGTTTTTCTGAAGATAAATTGAATTTTTTTGTTTCTCATTTAAAGGCATGATATTGCTGAATCCTATGTGCTAGACACCATCCATTTCAGTTAAGCACATTTCTAAGAACAACTTATTTTTATAAATCCTAACATAGACAACATTACACCAAGTTGGGTCCACATAGAAAATCAGACGATTAATCAATGATTTCGAAAAAGGCATTTAAGCTAGTCATCACCGGCTTTATAAATTTCCTTTTTCATCAGCCTTTTGATATTAATATCTGTCTAGCCAAGTGTACAATTCTGCCGTCATCATCTTTAATACTTTGGAAGTATTCACTGTTCAATATGCGGAGCGCTATGCCGCCCACGTTTTGTCGCCCACTTTTTGTAACATATAACATCTATTGCATTATCATATCGGCCTACGCAATGCTTGTCATTTTATTTCTGTTACAAAACGTATCAACCGAGCCCGTTTTTATAAGGCTGATGATTTCAGCGCCTTTTCGAATCGCCTACACCAAACCAACAAATGCGGCCACTTTTGGATCGCACGAACAATGTTGGAGTTAATTAATTCAAAGCATTTTACCAGAAATGGCATAGGCAGTACGTTAAAATATTTCATGTAACCAGTTGTAAGTAGGCGTCAATTTCAGTATACGAGGTATGTTAAAAAATAAGGAGAATTTTTGAATTTCGCGAGGTAAGTACAATATAAAGTACAAGTACAATTATGGTATTTGACGATTGTTATGGAAAATTTTCAAATCACTATCAGAGAAGTTGCTGAGCATATTGATATATTGGTTAACTCATGTCATGATATTTTTTCAGATATTTTAGGCATGAAACGTGTGTCGCCAAAATTTGTTCCAAAATTGCTTAGTTGTGACCAAAAGAGCCTTAGAATAAGCACCGCTAACGAGCTGTTGAATGACATGAATAACGATCCACAATTCTTGAAATGATTCATCATGGTAACGAAACATGATGAATATGGGTGTGATGTCAGGACCCAATATTGGATAGATATTGATGAAGAAATATTTTCCGGGCAAAAATCACCTTATTTTTTGACCATATCCTTAACTCTTTCAACCTCAGGAAACTCATTAAGAATGGACTTATGAATCTTGGCGAGCAAAAGCATCTTGCTGTAACGCATATAGCTGTTTTCTTTTTAAGTCAATACGAGGGTGGTCCGATAAATACTTAGCCTACAAAAGAAAAACAAAAATTTTGGAGCATCTGTATGTGTATCTTTAGCTCGATACACCAGCGATGCTCCAACTTCTTTAACCCGTCTGAAAAATACGTTTTCTTGAGGTCTGCAAAGTAGGCCTCCGTGGCGGCGATGACCTCCCGGCGAGTTACTTTTTCAAGTTTGGAAACAAATAGAAGTCGCACGGGGCCAAATCTGGAGAATACGGTGGATGGGCAGCAGTTCGTAGCCCAATTCGACCAATTTGGCCGTGGCGAAGGTGAAGGTGTGAGCCAGTGCGTTATCATGGTGGAAGAGCACTTTTTTCTTCGCCAAGTGGAATCGTTTTTTCTTCAATGCGGCGTCGAATCGGCCCAATAATTCGGCATAGTATAGCCCTGTGACTGTTTTGCCCTACACCAGGTAGTCGATGTGGATCACACCTTGTGAATCCCAGAAAACGGTGGCCATCACCTTTCCGGCCGATGGGGCAGTCTTCGCCTTCTTCGGAGCACGTTCGCCGAGTGAAGTCCACTGTTTCGACTGCTCCTTGGTCTCTGGTGTGTACCAGTGGATCCATGTTTCGTCGACTGTCACGAAACGACGCAGAAACTCCTTCGGATTGCGCATAAACAGCATCAAACACTGCTCTGAAGTGGCCTCACGGTTGCGCTTGTTGTCTGGAGTGAGCAAACGCGGCACCCATTACGCCGACAGCTTTCTCATGCCCAAAATTTCATTCAGGATATGACCCACGCGATCTTTTGAAATGCCTACTGTCTCAGCTATCTAGCGCACCTTCAATCGGCGGTCTGCCAATACGAGATCATGGATTTTTGTCACGTTATCCTGCGTGGTAGCCGTTTTCGGGGCACCTGGACGTGGCTCATCAAAAACCGGTGTGCGACCACGTTGAAACTCGTTAAACCAATTTTTGATGGTCGCCATCAAAGGAGAAGAGTCACCGTACACAGCATCCAAACGCTCTTTGATTTCGCTGCGCGATTTCCCTTCCAAAAACAAGAATCGAATCACCGACCAACATTGCTCTTTTTCCATTTCTCTAAAATCCACGGACATTCGATAGTAGCCGTCTACTAGAATGACGGCTATACGATGGTAAAGTGTTCTTGCGATACTGGCGCCATCTGGTGGTGAGGCTAAGTACTTATCGGACCATCCTCGTACGTCATCGGATAGAGCGTGAATGACAATATTTCGTACTTTGTCTATTATGTCGAACTTTGTTTGGGAAAAAAATAATTTGCGTGGAGTTCTATTTCATTGCTTTAATATTGAAAAAAAAATGCTGCCTATGCTCTAGCTGAACAAATGTGTTAAAGGTGTTTGCAGGCTTCGCGTTTGAAGAAATGAAAACCCTGGATAGTTACAGTGGTTCGAAGATGAAGAATGGGAGGCTATGTGAAAATCCATGTCAGACTCTTCAAAGTTGTCTCAATCATTAGAAGCTCACTTCACCGAAATGGTTTTGTTTGCACCTGTGGTAAAACGCTTCAATGCCAGAATAGGAAGAGATTTTCGAATAGTATTGTCACTGGCGATGAAAAGTGCCAGATGAAAGCCGAAACCGTAGATTATGGTCGACCAACCATCAACACCACGGCGAAGCCCATTATCCATGAATCCAAACTCATGCTCTAAATTTGACGCGATTGGAAGGGTGTAGCCTACTATGAGTTGTTCAAACTGAATAAAAGTATCACTACTCATCTAAGCGCAGGAAAATGCTCATCCAGACCTCTCAAAGTCGATAGAAATACTGTGATTAATGACTCATGGCCTGAATGAGCATAGTTTATTTCCTATGAGAATTGCAAAAAAATGAAACAATGAATGGCTTGCATCTAATGACGAGACGTTTTTTTCCGTTTTGGTATTTATATCCTAAACGACGATACTTTGAGTGAGACAATATTATATGTGATATAGCGTTTGGTTTTTAATTCTCAAAAAACCCTCAGAAATATTATAAAGATATACACAAATGTTAATTAAGTTAATAAACTAATAATTGCCATTTATCTCTTGTAAGGGTTTTCCAATGGGGGCTTGACAGCTTTGAATTTAATTTGTGAACGCACCCTTTCACTAATCATCGAACTGTCATTGTCAATTTATTCAATAAACTCAACATTTTCATCGTGGTAACGTACACGAACGAGCAATGTCTGCAAATTATAAAAATTTTGTAGCGAAATTTGGAGTCGGTGACCGCAACTTTAAGAGCGTTAACTCCAATTTTCGGTCGTAATTGTCGAACTAGTAGACAGGCAATAACAAGCTTAGTGCAAAAATTTGAGCCTACATATTCGTTGTGTGATGTTGCCGTGTCAGTGAGACAACGGGTTGGTCGAAGTGTCGAAAATATCGCCGCCGTTCAGGCGTCCGTAGCAAACGATCCAAATCAGTCAATTCCACGGCGTTCTCAAGAATTGGGCATCGCTCAGACCACATTATGGCGTATTTTACGTAAGGATTTTGGTTTACACCCATACAAGATCAAGCTGACTCAAGAATTGAAGCCGATGGACCATTTGAAGCTACGTACGTTTTCCCATTGGGCTCTGGAGAAGATGCACCAAGATGATGAATTTCATCGTAAAATCACCTTCAGTGACGAAGCTCATTTTTGGCTGGATGGGTTAGTCAGTAAGCAAAATATGCGTTATTGGTCGGGTGAAAGTCCACATGTGCTTCATGAATCACCACTTCATCCACAAAAAATAACTGATTGGTGCGGTTTGCATGCCGGCGGCGTTATTGGGCCATATTTTTTCGTCGACGATAACGATCGTCACGTTACTGTGAATGGCCAGCGTTATCGCGCCATGATTACCGATTATTTTTGGCCCGAATTGGAAGATATGTACTTGGACGACATGTGGTTTCAACAGGATGGTGCCACAAGCCACACAGCACACGTTACAATCGATTTATTGAAGAGTAAGTTTGATGAGCGTGAGCAAGAAATGGGCCAGTCGATTGGCCGCCTCGTTCGTGCGATTTAACGCCTCTAGACTATTTTCTTTGGGGCTACGTTAAGTCATTGGCTTATGCCAACAAGCCGACGACGTTGGAAGAGCTCAGAGCCAACATTGAACGCGAAATAGCGACCATTTCGGCCGAAATGTGTGGCCGAGTCATCGAAAATTGGGTCCAACGAATCGACCACTGCAAACGTGCTCGCGGTGGCCATATGAACGAAGTCCAGTTCCATTCATAAATGTTTTGATTGTACTTCAAGCCGATAGTAAAGTTTTTGGAATACCTCAAATGGTTTGCGTTCTATTTAAAAAAAAAGTTGTCAAGTCCTTTTTGGAAAACCCTATATATAACTTTGTATAAATGTTGACCATGATTACCTTTTAAGTGGTGCATATGGAGAGTTAAATTTTGAGTCACTATTTTAAGCCTATTGGCTGAAATATCGCTAATAACGTGTGTAATGTTGTCTTCCAGGACTGCAATTGTCGCTGACTTACCGCCATAGACGAATGATTTTATGTATAGTCATGAAAACTCATTTCTCAATTGAAATATCGATTCACGTACTGTATGAAGCGCCATCTTGCTAGAATCACATGTTGACCAATGTCGACCAGGTTCAGATAATGCATTTTGGGCAAAAAAAAAAAATCTTTGTTGAACTATAGTGAATGCCATTGACGGTTCTCCCGGTCTTCTATGAAAACGGGCCAATGATTCTGCCGGGCCTTAAGCCGCACCAAACAGTGAATTTTTACCGCGTGCTCATCCAACAAAAAATGGAAATTTTTTATATCAATTACCCATTCACTCAAAATTGACCTTCGTTGCTGAAGACAATTTTTCGACAAAAAAGCAGAAACACCTCCAGCTTTTCTAGCGCCCACTCATTGAAAAATTGATGCTGTAGCAGGTCGTTCACCTTCAGTATTTGCACGAGCTGTGTTAGATCAAGATCCTTGCATACAGTTGTCCATGTAGTCAAGTAGCACGAATGGACGAATGGTCTTCATTAACGCTCGCGGATTTACACAGCAATATTTTCCTCTGCACATACTAAACGCTATGGCTTGAATTGCTTGCTTTGAGGCCCATTGTGACGACTGTAAGATGGTTAAAGTGCGCAAAAAAACATTTTTCCCAGAGCACGAATTTCGATAATAAGATTCAATAATTTGTAAACACTGTTCGGGTACTGTTGAATATATCTGACTTTGACACATGTCACAAATCACGCGTTAGCTCTCAAAATTGAAAAACTGAAAATCCAAGCAGTACAAAAATCAGCTTTTAGTTTTCGATTTCATCATTGGACAATAATTTTGTTAAAACAAAAACTCTACACATAAATTCCAAAACCAAATAATCTGACTCGACCTTGTGGCATGAACTTACGGCGAACTTCGCCGTTAAAATCGAAAAATGTTAGCGATCAACGTAAATATTCCGTTTGGACGATTGAACCTCAGTTCCGACGCAAGTGTTTCACCACTCGCAATACAATAGTTCAGTAGTTTTACATCAGTATCGACCTCGTTTAACGATTTCTGAGCAACTTTATACATCGCTGTTTTTGTTCGAAATTTAAAAGTTTTGTAAAAACAAATTTACTGTCACACATTTCAACACATCACTCAATGAGTTCAAAGGATGACATATAGATTTGTAGGAAGAATCAAAATTTGAGAACAATATGTACATAGTTCACAGGTCAAAGTGGTTTCACTGATGCTTCTTTCTAATTTTCGAATCAATGGGAAAATGTCAAGAGCCTTACTTTCAAATGGGAAAAAATACCGTTCAAATAAAAAAAAATAAGGGAGCTGGACGGGTGTTATTTGGACTCTTCTCCATCGAGCCAAATGAAAGAGTGATTTGATGTTGCTGCACTCTCTGGTCGCCCAAAATCCTCGAAGAAAATCCATTGACAGCGACCGCTCCACCAACTTCGTTTTCGAAAAAATACGGACCAATGTCGCCGCCGGCCCAAAATCCACACCAAACGGTAACATTTGTGGATCTATTGTCATTTGATGAACCTCGTTTGGGTTGGGGTCGTCCCATATACCTCAATTTCGCTTGGTAAAACAGCAATTCATCCAAAAATGCGCCTCGTCACTAAAGACGATGTTTCGGCCAAAATTTGGGTCGTCATTATAACATTCCAAGCCCAGTCAGCAAATTAGCGGCGTTGTCTATGGTCATGAACTTACAGCTTCTATGTCAGTTGGGTGTAGGCCCAAGTCCCGACGCAAAATTCATCAAGTTGAGGTCTGCAAAAAGCCGAATTCTTGTGCACGGCGAGGAATTTACGTTTAGACATGCTGTTCAATCTTGCTGTTAGCTTGCCGTGGTGATATGGCATTAATAAAGTAACGTGGCCACGAAAGTTTACCCGCGCCAGTTGAATAAACCTTTATAATACATTACTACACTCCATGGTCAAATCGGCAGTCAGCTGAGTGAACAGCAAACGATGAAAATCAGCCACACAGACCAAAGACGCCAATGTCAGTTGATAAGGTTTTGATCTCCCTACACAATTCTACAATGCCAGGTCTTCTACCTTGACTTTTGCAAACATTTGCCTAGATCTCAGGAACCACAGTAGCTAGGGTTCTAAAACGCTATGAGCTCAGAATCATGTACTCTATAACCCAGCCAAGTTACAGACACATAGCTACTCGGCAAGTTTGGTTTGATATGTGTACGGACAGACGGACAGACAGATATAGAGAATGGAAAGCCTTTGCATAAGTCTTCCCTACCCCAGTTTTGCAAGGTAGAAAACTAAAACGACCTAAATGAAGAAGAAAAAGTTGATCTTTCACCATGACAATGCGTATCGGAAATCGATCCAATGCGTGTCACACGTCGATCGCAGCAGTGGCAAAATTATACGAATTGCGCATGTTCTCTGGATCTGGGTCTCAGCATCTACCAACTGTTTGCAGACCCAAACAGAGTGCTCCAGGAAAAAGAGATTCGGCTAGAATGACGAAGTGATTGTCAAAACGGAAAAGCTTTTTGAGGTCAAATACTCGTATAAATTGTTTTACAAAAAGTCCATTGAATTGTTAGAGGACAGTCATCAATATTTATTTTGTCCTCCTCAAATACGTATGCCTCGCGTTTTTTCCAATCATTGAAATACTATGAAATGCGTTTCTTAGTGTAGTCCTGAGCACTTTCAATGATGCGGTCTTGGTTCTTCTGGTCGCTTATTTGGATCGTCATTCTCGTCATTCAAATGCCTCTAAGCGATGCTTATAGGACGGTTTTTTCGACATAAGTTTCATGCCCAAAATATCTGAAAAAAAAATCATGGCATAAGCAAACCAGTATGCCAACATCCTTAGCAATTTCTCTGATAGTATTACGACAATTGATAACGGTTCAACTGCTTCAACGTTTTCATCCACTATTGATATGCTAAGGCGTCCAAGCCAGGCAGATCTGTGGAGAGCTTTTACAACTTAGAACCATTTTTATTGGTTAGAAAAGACCTGACAAATGCCGAAGTCAACATTCTAAGTTCGTTCTAGCGCTTGCTCCCAAGTTCAAAAAGTCACCTTATTTTTTGAACAGGCTCACAATCTATAAATTATTTCTCCATTACTTCACCTAAGTCACGAGGCATTAAGCTAAGCATACATGGCAACTGATGAATATATAAAAATGACGTTTAGGCTGACCATTAGGCTTTCTTGAAATTAAGAAATTCTACAAGGAAAGGTTGTCTTTTTAAGTGCTGTGGTTTTCAAACTGGCAGCACTGTTTCTACAGATTGTCAATTTAACAGTTGAGAATTGAGTTATAGTTACTACGTTTTGCCATTTTACAGTGAATAGATTAACGTCAGAACGATACATGCCAATTGTGCAAACTTATTTTGAAGACCATGGTTCGGTTCGTTAAATTTATCGTGCGCTACGTCGATTTTGCGGTCAACATAATCGTTTATCTGAATAAGACATTCGGAATACGATGAATTGTTTTCTCACCACGTAGACTCTAATGGATAAAACGCACCCCCAAAGACGACAAACAGTGCGAAGAGAAGAAATTATTGCCGTTATGGAGCGCAATGTTGAGGACAATCCGAATGAGACGGTTCGCCATAGTATTCAACAATTGGAGCTATGTGGATGGGCATAGCTTCGTGGAAGATTTTACCGAAAGATCTTGGCATAAAAGCTTATAAGATCCGGCTTGTGCGAGAGTTGAAACCATGTGACCATTATACGCGTCGTTGGTTCGGTGAATGGGCCGAAAATATGATTCAGTTTGATCCTCATTATCAACGCATAATTTTGTTCTCCGATGAGGGACATCTTTAATTAAATGGATATGAAAAAAAGCAAAATTGTCGAATTTGGAATGGAATAAACCCAAGTATCTTAAGGACGATGCCGACTAGAATGTTACCGTTAATGGAGAGCGCTATAGAAACATGATTTATGTCTTCTTCGTTCCTCGTTAAATGGCATTGACGTGTCAGAGTTTTGGTTTCAACAAGGTGGTGCAACATGCCATACGGTGCGCGATACCATCAATTTATTACAGGAAACATTCGCTGAGCGCATAATTTCGCGTAATGGACCTGTGAACTGGCCTCCAGATTCCTGTGATTTCACACCTTTAGATTACTTTCTTTGGGGGCATGTGAAGCCATTACCCTATGCCGATAAATTACCGAATCGACGTTGGACGATTTGGAAGTCAACATTCGCCGTGTTATTGCTGATATACGGCCCCAATTGTTCGATAAAGTTGTCGAAAATTGGACTTCACGATTGTGCTTCATTCGAGCTAGCCGTGGCGCGCATATGCCCAAAATTATTTTTGAGCATAAAATGGCATAAGATAATCTATTACGAGTATATAAAGCTAATATCAAAGCCATTAACATTAACTTCAAGTGTTTTAATGCATATTGAATTTGTATACCTCTAAAAAAAACCCTTAACAATTCCTGTTTCTTCTTGAACACACCTTGTATATAAAGTCGTCTGCAAGTACCTAGACCTACATATGATTGTCAGCAGGATTATTTCATTTCACCACTTTTTCGCATCTTAATTACGTCCAATGAATGCGTGTCTCTGGTTAATCCCATAACGCAACAAAACAGTTGAACAGCTTTCATAAAAAGGCTTTGCTTAAGTCAATTTAAATTTAAAATTAAATTATATGATAAAAAATAAAAGTCAGAAAAGCGTTTGCGAAGCAAAGTACATACATACTTCAATTCCACGTGTCCCTTCACCACGCAGTTCTATTAACAGATAAAAGCTTCTCGTTTTGCTCTTAGGCAGTGAACGCAGAGCCCGGTGTACCAAAGCCTGCAACACATCACTTCAATTTAGTTGTGCACAAAACACATGCATATCTGACAAACAAAACTACTTTCCTACCTGTTTACTTAAATCCCAACTACTCGTTAAGGCAATTTTCAAATACGACCAACAGTGTTGAAAAAGGCGAATTTTTGCACAAACTAAACTCTTTGTTCGCACTACTCCTCCTCGAATCCACTTTGATTGTCTTTTTTCTTTATTGTAACTCGAACAAGGGAAACCGACACCGCAAAGTCCTAATTAACTGAAATACACTCCATTTAAAACCACGATGCACCACTCGCGTAAAGTAGGGATTTGATCGAAGGACAATGGTTTCATGCTAGATTACGGACTCCAAACAGAATTTAACAAAAACTAGCGAAAATTGCTGGAACAACAATTAAAGCGCCGCGAATTTACACACTATAGTGCTTACAATAAGGGCTTGCAACAAAAAACAGACATTTTTTGTTTGAAATTTTAAATAAAACCGACAAAATAATTTCCCAGAGAATGGGCACCAACTGCCATTACCGCTCGATTCCCAAATGTACAAAATAAAGCAACAGCATTCGCAAAGGTTGAATGCAACTGGCAGCGGTAGACGCCACTATACGATATCAAAGGAATGCACATGAAACGAATAAACACCCGCGCTCCAACGTGGCCCCACGAAAACTAATTAAAATGCAAATCCTTTTCTCCGGCTCCGAAATTGAGCATCTTTTTGCATTTTCCGCACGAGTATTTCACTGCCTGTGAACCGAAAACTCAACTCAACTCAAATTCAAACCGATATGTATGTGTAGTCGACTGAATCAGCAGTTTGTTTTCAAAAAAAAGAAAGAGAAAACTAAAACAAAAACCGGCGACGTCGAGCCACATACGATCCACATACAGTCGAGATACAAATAGAGCAACGCGAATACCGTGCAGCGGTAGTGTATTCTTTCAATGACCCTTAATTATTCGCTGGAGATACATCGAAAGTCGAAATCATCTTTTTGTCTATTTTCGGATGCACAGCCATTATGATAGCACACATAGGTCCCCTCGATTCGAGGCAGTCTGGCAGCTGATTCCATCGGCCCGGGTCTAGTCTAGTCTCTCCACTGGCAATCAAGTGCGAATGGAGTAGATGAATCGCACCATATGTGCGAGGGTACGAGTACGAGTGAAGCAGCAATGCATTAATTAGTATCCGTTGGATACTCCGTAGTATGTGTTACACTGGCAAAGGGCAAGTTCACGAGCCATAGGGAATAATTAGGATGCAATACCGAACATGCAACGCATATTGAAGATAATTTTCATAATAACCCCAGAAATTCGACATCGGAAAGTTTCCGACGAGGATAGTTGCCAGGGAATACGACAATGAGTCCGCTGCGCCAGGTCTCGGTATTGTTGCCTCTAACGCCGTTTCATATTCAGCAATCGCAAGAAGTTTTAATCTCACGATATAGTTTCACAGCTCCTCGGCGACTAAGCAGTTGAATGGCAACTGAAACTTCGATAGTGTCGAGTTCCTGTTGTCCAACAAATTTCGAGGATTGCAGGTTTATATTGAGTTGCAAGTTGCGTATCGCTCGGCCCAACGGATTTGGCTTTAATCAGACAACTTGGCGCTCTTACGTATGCATAGACGTTGAAGCTGCACACTACTAACTTATGATGGTCCCCCTCGGAGGTTCATTTCCCATCATGGGCATGAAGTGATGCGCATTGCAGATATGAAAATCCTTTTTAATGGAATTTAAATTATTTAACAAAGACAAAGTGGAATATGCTTCATTAAGCACAATACCATAATGTGGGGTGCATGTAATTGGCTTCGTTGTGGTGTGGTCGAGGTCCTTAATTGGACGATGTTTAACAAGCATACCGAGGCGATGGAAATTCCTGAAAATTTTAACAAGAATATGGAGAAGTGTCCTTTGTTCTTTTTGTTTTTGCTTTTTCTTTCGATCTATCCTACCTCGATGGAACCCAATGACTTTGCACATACATTCACTGACAAGTGGTGAGGAATGGAATACATTTTTTAATTAATGATGTTAATTCTCTGTTGGTCTTGACCATGGTAATGGAATGGTATTTTTAATTAATAAATGACAAAGCGGACGGCTAGCATTTAGGAATACTTACAAGGTGGCCAACAATAAATTTGCTTTTCAAATTGCCACCTTTTCGTTTATTCAGTGGAGCGAAAAATTATGATTAATTTAAATTTGAAGGTGTACGCAGGAGTGTCTGTAATATGAGAGGTTACTGCTGTTCACAGTTCTCCTAATTACGTTGCCACTTCAACATGGAAATCAGGCGTGCAGTCAGATCCTTGACTCTAGTACTCGGTTTTCTGATTTGAGGCCTTCATTAGGCCTTGCCTTACAAAGATATTACAGTATTTAGTAATATTTCTGCTGATTGCCATAAAGGGCTATGAATAATACAAATTAATACAGCAAGAGATGGTTGTCAACACCTAAGCCTAGGTGTTCATTTAGCCCCTAAGACCTGTGCCGAATAGTCTATGGGGCGCCCAGAAGTTAACGAATGAACAGTGTGAAATGGCAGGACCTTGCTAAATCTACAATTACGCAACTAGGCATAGAAATTCGAACTTCAGAGGCCTTAAAATGTGAAAATATATAATCTTCCCAACCTTTGGGTTTTAATTGTCAATAAAACACAGAAATTTGCAAAAGTGTCTAAAATGTTTGACCCCAATACTTGCCCTTTACACTCTGAAGTGTTTTAGTCTGGTATCTTGCAAATAACAGCTGTCTTCCAAGGCTATAATTGATAATAGCTTATCGGTATAGATGAGTGATGTGACGAATCCCCATTAAACATAATCTGATGATTCTGATGTTTTCAAATAGCACGGTCTAGCCAGCAGATTCACGGGTCCAAAACGAAAAGTAAATTGCTCACCGAACAGCATATACGCCATCTTGCTGGAATCACATGTCGCCCAGGTTAAACTCGTGCACTTTGGGCAAAAAAAAAAAGTTTCAAATCATGAACGATAGCAGGCGCCATTTGATTCCGCCGGAACATAAACTGCCCTGGGTACAGTGACAGCTTTTAAATTGCCTTACTTGAAGACAATTTGTCGATTTGGACCTTCCTCAAACTTTTCTTAGGCCCACCCACCTAAAATTCGACGCTATGGTAGGTCGTTCAGTCTGCCCCGGGGTATGCATACGTTTTTTTCCGGTTGAACAAAGAGATGGCGTCAGCGGAAATGCGAGTATGCGGCGTATTAATTTGACACATACGTCATTTTGTTCGCCTGAGATTTAACTACAAAAACACACAAGTTAAGTCCGCCAAAAACTAGCGTCTTTCTTTTATCGTTCAGTGATCATGTCGAGTTTTGTGCCTGAAAGAGAACATTTGCGACACGCACTGCTTTTCTTATTTAATCAAAAGAAAAAAGTTGTTGCAAGTCTGTTGGTAGAAACATATAGTGAATACGCTCCATCAATGAGACCTGGTTTCAAATTGGTGATTTTAATGTGAAAGACAGTGAGCGCTCCGACAGACCACAAAAAATGTGAAGACGAGCAAATGCAGGAGTTATTGGATGATGACCCAACTCAAACTCAACGACAATTAGCAGAAGCATTACATGTGCCACAAGAAAACAGGCAACTGGGAAGACCAATAAACTCGGTAAATGGGTTCCACACGAACCAACGTCAAATGGAAAATCACAAAGTCACTTGTGAAATGCTGCTTCAACGCCACGAAATGAAATCATTTTTGCATCGGATTGTGACCGGTGACGAAAAATGGATTTATTTTGAAAATCCGAAGAGGAAAAAATCGTTGCTTTCACCTGGCGAAGCTTTTCCTTCAACATCAAGGCCAAATCGCTTCGGCAAGAAGACCATGCTCTGTGTCTGGTGGGATCAGAGCGATATTGTGTATTATAAACTCTTGAAGCCCGGCGAAACCGTTAATACACAACGCTATCATCAACAAATGATTAATTTAAGCCAGATATAAATCAAAAGACGACCGGAATGTCTCATGGCAAAACTAGCGAAAGACACCTTGAAATCGCTTGGATGGGACATGCTTTGCAAACGCCGTACTCCCCAGACTTGGCGCTATCTGACTATCACCTGTATCAGCTGTATTTTGACTATTAGACTAAGACCCTTTCCTACAATCGTCCACGAATTTGATTATCACATTCACAACCGCTGCGCATGGCAACAAATCACGGTAGCAACAATTTTCCTCTGTACATGCTCTACACATACAGGCAGGTTTCTTGATGTCCACTGGCGTGAAATTGGTGCGAATTTTTGTGATTATGGCTTGAATTGCCTGCTCAGTAAGTTGATTATAATGATCGTCAAGTGCGCGAAAAATATTTTTCGCAGAGCAGGAATTTTGAGAATAAAATTCAATAATTTGTGACCGTCGTCAGCATGTAAGTTTTTTCATGATGAAATGGCAATGTTAATTGCGTACGACTGGCTTAAAGACTAGTCGCCAGTACTGCGTAGACTGTCAAAAAGAAAAGCTGGAAAACCAAACTGTAAAAAAATCACTCTTTAGAAAACCTGCAAAACTGTGCAATTTCTCTTACCTTTTGGACAGAATCATATTTATTTACTGCAGAAATTCTAGTGAATAGGATGAGGCATGAGTTTAGTCGTCAAAAATCATTCTGGGAAAGTGTAACATGAAGCCTCTTATTATTAGTCTAGAGTCTTACTTACCACTTCCCTTATCTCCTTTAAGACTATTCTGTCTTCGCTTTTGTCACCAGCAGTGTTGGACAATTTATTATCACCACCAAATTATTTACAACCACTATTACAAGAAGATTTTCTCCACTGCAAATCTGGTACCAGTATATAGAATAATATTCAATGAACATGTCCTCAACTGGAACCTACCACAAACTAGGTAATATCATTTAAAATTTATTACACTTTGAATAAGTCAACGTTCAAGAATTTACCGTCAATTTATCACTTGTGATTGCAGCAATCACCCTGATCTATATTTAAGCAAACTGCGTGCTATTTCGAACCGAAAAACTATGATCATGAAAACGAGTAATCTACCCTCGAGATATGCAAGGAGAAGGGAATTTTAAAATTATTTTACACAGTCGTTTTTTCGCTAATTATAACTTTTTGGATAGCCTATCTGTATGTTCATGGTGCAAATATGCGTCGAAAGGAATTGGTCTGGAGTCGTTACCGTAGTTTGATCTCAAGATATACGAGGCGAAGAAAAGTTAATAAACGAGGCGAAGAAAAACTAAAAACAATTGTTTGAAATTCTTTCCAGCTTGAAACAATAGAGTCAAATTCTAGTGGCTTTGAAACGTGGGGATATTGAACATCGGAATCTGGACGGCTTGATTATTTTTTTTAAAACATTATTGACCGTATGACTAAACAAACTCGTGGTTTTAAAGTCTACAAGTATTTACTTGCGAGGTTCAAAATCTTAGATGTACGTCAATATTAGACCTGACAATTCTAAACTTTGCAAAAAACGAAGCTGCAAAAAGGACGGTTTTTAATAAGGTAAGAGAAAGTGTGGAAAGACACATAAAAAAATCGAAAGAATTGGACAACATGATCAAAACCGACGAAGACATCTTTCAAATAAGACTGACAAGTAGTAGTAGTTGTAGTAGTTCTATGGCCTACGTGAAATGTGCACGGCCTGTAAGCACTGTATAAGTTGGTGTACGAATGGATCAAGTATTGAACTGAA
This sequence comes from Merodon equestris, assembly GCA_958301585.1. NCBI lineage: Eukaryota > Metazoa > Arthropoda > Insecta > Diptera > Syrphidae > Merodon > Merodon equestris. The sequence goes on along the minus strand of OY284416.1, from coordinate 38,232,979 downwards.
AACAGATCCAAAAACCTTAAGACCAGAAAAATTGCGAAATTTGACTAATGCCAGACAACCAAGCAACCATAAAAACATGAATAGCATCCAAATTTGTGCAAATTACCTCTTCAAATTCAATAACGTAGCAATACTTAATCGCTGATAGGAAAAAAGCTCTACAAAAGCACCGATGGGGGTGGTCGTGGTGCAATGGTAATTACCATCGACTGCTGAGCGGAAGGTCTATAGTTCAAATCTGTCCACAGCCAAGAACAATTCCTATACAGAAAAACTGTACAACAATCATGAGAGATGATCAAAAAAATTCTGACGAAGGCACAACACTCGCAGTATAAATTTAAAATTGATACTCTGTGTACGCATTTCCAATGTAACACGTTGATGATATGGAAACAAAAAAAGTTACTGTGAACTACAAACAAAGTGACAAATTCAGTCGAATCTCTCGAATCCTATCTAGGACAACCACCGCCGGAGAGTAGTGAACGAACATCTTCGACTCGAATAATCTGCATCCCGTCCAGGTTGTGTTATAAACACCATACGAGCGTAACTCTTGAACCCGCCCGAACACTATAAAAAAAGGCAAAAATGGACCAAATCAATTCCGCCCAAACAATAGAAGATGTGGTGCCCATATAGACTTCAACAAAAGTAAGCTCCGCGTACTGACACTGCAAGCCTAAATAGAGCTTTGAATAGAATATTATTTCGCACATTCTACAATGAATCGAACTCAGTTCAACTTCTCATGAGGTAGGCAGCACTCAGCAAGGCTCCTCCTTCTCAAGCTCGATAGAAACGGTTTAAATAGATGGCATTAAGAAAAAAAATTCTTTCAGACACCGGAATAAAAGCCTCCTGAAACGTAGGTTGTCGAGTCTGCTAGATCTCGTGAAAGCAGCCTAGTGTGTGACATTTAAACACATGGTCGATTGATCAACCGAAAAAGATTTAGAGCCTGAGGATATTAAAAATAGCATTAAGCATTCAGTCCAAGTCGCAGAAAACTGCGTATAGAGTGAAATTGATGGCAACAGAGGATTTATATTATTAAGTAGACCATAGGGCTATCAGTGAACAATATGGTTTTTTAGAAGGTCGCAAGACACTAAAGCTCTTCTATAATAATAATAACCTTTTTGATCAATCAGCATTGCTCAATCACGGAATGGCACTGTGCTTTTTACTTGCTTGTCGGTATTTCTTATAACGCCTTATCAACATTCATCGAAAGAAAGTAAGTTGACCTCCGAAACCAGTATTCTCTTTATCCAGAGCCAACCAGCTATGAATTTAAAATTTGATTTCAAATTTGTGAATAAAATTTTAGCTATCGTAGTTAGTTTTTTTTAAACGAACCACCGAAAGTTATGTATGGATTTTTGAGTTATATATAAATATTAGATAGGATGACTTTTTCGTCTCGCATATCTCCAGAACAAACAACAATATCGATTCGAGACCAATTTTGTTTGACGCATAATTGCAAAATGAGCAAAAAATCCTTAAGCTGACCCAAGGATTTGAATTCAATTCTAAATTTGTCTCTTAATTCCCAAATTTGTGTGTTCCTGCCCACCAAATTAAGTTTAGAAAAGGTAGAATAAAAGGTCATTACACCTGAAACTTTAAAGCCTGTAAAAATCTTTCGTAAAGGTGTGTAAGGCTCAACCAATTCAGTTCAAGGATAGGGCCATTTTAAAAAGGATCACTTTTTTGCTGACATGTTGGGTATTCCTAATCAGACTTTTTGAGTGACTTATGGACTTTCCGTTTGGTAGTTTCTAAAATATGTAGATCCTATTGTTCCAATTAAACAATTTGAGGAGTTTAAGGTCCCTTTTTTAGGCTTATCTCCTGGGATGATGGTATTTTATTTTGTTAGACCCCAGCACGCAGGAACCAACTTGCTTTTTTTAAAGACCTCTTTTGAGAAAATCGTAATAATTCAAAAATATTTTCAGCTCTAAGCCATAATTTTAATTTTCGTGGGAGCAACTACCCCTATTCATTTAACTTAGAAACTTGGACGAGAAGGGGGGGAGAGGGAACCGTAATTGAGAAGACGGGTTTTTTAAGCAACTAGTGCTGAGGCTTAAATCGATGTAAGGATTTGAATTGACACTCTCCAGCATACGAGAAATGCTTTCATTGAAGTTGTAGGCGGTACGGGGTGTGTGCAGTTTGAAGAGATGGGGATTTCGTACATTGCGAGGACTAGTGTTGATAGAGACAGAGTTGCAGATTCTAGAAATGTGGGTTTGTTGGTAAGGGGACCACACTTGAGAGGCGTATTCAAGAAGGACAAAGGTTATGTAGAGAGATCGGGTAACGTATGGGCTGGAGAATTCCTCACGAAACTAGTACTGAATTAGTTTTAGGGATGATCTCATCGATATGTGCGCTAAAAATTTAACTCCTGGTCACATAATATGCCATGACCGCGAATAGCCTGAACGCTGGAAATGGGCTAATTTTTGGGGAAATAGAGACCAGAAGGAGGTTTGATTGGTTTACGTGAAAACTTATTGATTGGCATTTTTAAAAGGCTAAGCACCAAACAATCGCCAGATGGAAAAACTAATAAGAGAAGAGTCATGACTGGAAGACTTGGGGTAATCGGCATATAGTGCGATGTCTGATTACCATATCGATATCGTAAGTGGTATGAACGAAAAGAAATGGATCTAAGTGGATGCCTTGGGTGACGCCGGAGGAAGCTAAAAAAGGGTTAGAAAAGGCAGATTTTAAACAAACTCTGTAATAGCGATCTTCCAAATATGAAGATATTCACTTCAAAGAAATGGGATCGAAGTCAAGGAAGTAAATATTTAATTAAGAATATGGAACTGTCTAGATTAAATAGCAGAAAACGCCTTATGAAATGGAAGTCGAGGTCGAATATATCATGATAAATATTCGGCATTTTGTACCCGAGAAACACGCCAGTTAACTGTCAGAAACGGAAGATCTAGACCTGCAATTAAAGAATTTAAAATTGAAATTATTTTTTTGAGAAGCTGTTTAGGGCATTGGAAGACCAGGCGCCACCAACAGGGCGAAAACAGGACGGATGGGCAAGGGGCGATAAAACTAAAGCTGTTTTCTTGAAGACGTTTCTCAGCTATTAGACGAAGCGATTTATTTATAAGTAAAGTCTTCACTAATCGAATTTATTATTACAAAGCACGTGGTCATAAAAACAGAGGAGATCCCTGATTTGTTACGGATAAAAGCCTTGCTCAAAATGCTCCTTAATGCTCAGTATTGTATTTTTAAATTGGCATTAGAGCGATGAGATTTTGTAGTTTTTCTTGGATAAAGCTGAAAGCGCACGCTAAGGGACTAAAAACGGGATTAGTGTTTAAGGTACCACTGTAATAACCAATCACGCCCAGTTTTTGTTTCCTGATTCCGTTGAAGCAATTTCGATGTCAAAGATGCACCACGCCCCGGAAAACCGACTGTCGAAAAAGCCGAGTGAGTCACGGAAATTGTCGAGTCTGATTGTCATGTAAGCATTGTTTCGATTACCCAGGAACTAATCATTGCATAATAATTTGTTTACAACCATTTGAATAAGGCAGGATACATAAAGAAGCTCGATGTATAACTGCGACACTTATTAACGCAGAAAAGACTCATGGACCGAATTTCCATCTCTGAATCGCTGTTAAATCAGAACAAAACCGACCTATTTTTGAAGCGATGATGATTGGTGATGAAAAGTGGATCGCGGTTGAATCGCGGTGGGCCGGCTGGTGCGAATGTTGGCCAAGCTTAGATCGACGGCCAGGAGAGGGATTGTGTTCCACCAGGACAATGCCAGGCCACACGTTCGAACCTGCCACTAAGGGCTTACCACGTGTTCCTGTCCATGGCGAACCATTACTGGTTAAAAATTGGCCTCAAGAGAGAATTGTGGAAAGCGACTGCCCACTTTTACTATACTGCCCAGTAGAAACGAGTATTCTAAGATATAGGCATAATGGAATTAACTGCAAAATGGCAACATGTTATCAAACATAACGGCGCATATTTATTCTAAATTGGGTTCTTCAAACTATGCCAAAAAGGCCTTCAATTTCATGTAAAAATACGTGTCGAAGAAAGGAAAATCGAAGAAGTTATAATACGAGTAGTACCGAAGCCTGGAAAACTGGAGACCGAAAAAAAGTTTGGTCTCTAAGGTATAAGAAGAGTCTTTTATGGATGAGCTGGCTGGCCCATTTACGAATCAAGCATTCAACTATATCTAAGCCAAAAACATAGAATAACCAATATACAATATTCGAATAACCTCTTGACAATAAACAGATGTGTACAAGTATATCCTTAATGTCTCTCAAAGTATAGAAAATGCAGCATAAACGTTTGGACTATTAACTAGGATAAGTAGGACTAGAATATTCACAAAGCTTTTGATAAAAAAAGGCTCGTCTGGAAGTGAATATTCTGGACTCAAGACGATAACGGCTGGTGTACCACAGGAAGGAGTCTTGGGTCCATTACTATACTCGTATAGAGATTTTCAACAAAAAGAAGATACACGTGAACTCTTGTAGTTGTGGCCAGTACTATTGTACAATGTGAGGTACGTCGATGTGCGGCTTGTTAAAAACTCACTTTTGCACTGAATCCTTGGAGTTGCTTGTTTTCCATACCATATAAAGCTCCTTGATATGACAGATGCAGTTCATTAGAACTATGCCGATATATGCCACACTAGTCTCGGCGTTGATTGGCAATTCTGCACTTAGTAGCATGAATGCAGATTTGACCCTTAGCAGCGTTTCCTCACGGAAGAGTTAGCTCTCCGTCAATTTTGAGAAGCCATCTCAGTTCCTTTATCCATCCATTTCTACTCGTTTTAATTGCTAAGATCTCCTTCAAAACTTTCTCAACTTTCCGATCCGATCTCTTCCTTCGCATTCGAAAACATTGTATGAATTGTCCTACAAAACGAGCGACAGCATCTTCCTATTATTATTAGAAACATCCATCTATGAATATGAATGCAGGAAAGGACGTAAATAACCTAAGTATCCTTTTCAGTGTGACTATCCCATCCTAGTTCCGTTTGCTCGAGATTACTTTTTCGTCGAATCACGTTTCCAAGTTGAAAGTTTTATATTCGCATCATTCCTATTCCAGGTTTCGTTTATTTTTTTTCATTTCGGCAATATCCTTTTCAAACGTTTTTGCAGTCTCATTTTTCATTCACCGCTCCCGAATTCTAATTAAACGGGCTCGACTCGGGTTGTCTTCCTTATCGTTCGCCTCGAAGAAATCAGGTGAGGGGAAAGTAGAGAGAATATTTACTCGACTTTTGTCGAGTCCTTACCCCTTATAGGCCACCTTGCGCACAGGTCTTCTAATCCGTTTCAGTCCCATTCGCAGGGTAGACAATAATTTTCAGTGCCCCACTGGTAATAGCAAGGCTTCCGGAACTAGTTCCACATCTTGGCAAATATTAAACGTAGCTCAAAGTAGTTATAGGAAGCACACTAATGTATTGCCATCACCACTGCCAGTTCCGCCGGCAACAGTCTATCACGACTTGGGTCGGAAAGCGCTTCTTTACGTGGGTAGGTGCGGCGGCAAAGGCAGCATGTGGTAAGGCGCTTCCCAACCAAGGAGTGTATCATTTGGAAATGAAAAGTTTACCCACATTTCCAATTCGGCTCACGTTTTGTTCAAACTTTATTGTTATGTCGAAAAGTTTTTCATCCGTATAATTTCTGTTATTCGTTATTTGTGGATGGGGGCGAGTGGTTGATGGGTTTTTGGTTAGACTCGAACCGGAGAGAGGGGGCTTGGCTTGGTATAATGGGCACCTAACTTAGTGTGTTGGGTGCGAGGAACAACGGGTGGGCTTACTGCGAATTGGAAATGTTTTATTTGTAAAGTTTTTGTTTAGGGTTGTCGGTTGGAATGAATGGAAACGCGTAGAAAGTGATTGCGTCGTGGTGACGCGTAGGATAACGCAAAGGTGTCATGTGGGACGGATTGAAAGGGATGCTTGCGTTTGTTCATTTTTCATTTTTCCGTTTTTTGCTAATTACCTTAATTGCTATGCTTAAACCTGTTACCTGGAAGTCGGAAAGTAGGATTAGTTGGTGTATTTCATAAATTCTCAGAAGGGGGTGGCGCATGGTTTGGTGTAAAGTGTATTAGTTTGGAATTTGTGTTAGGCGTTAACGTCAAAATTAAATAGTTTGCATGACATGGCGGTGGAAGTTGTACTTTGAGGAATTGTTATTAATTAACTATTCTTAATTATATGAAACAGGATCGCAATGAAGTGGAAAAGTTTTTGTTTTTATTTTAAAATTGTTTTTACTACATTTTTCGATGATGTTTAAAATTGTATTTACTTTTCAAGATGTGTTATTCATTAAAAGTTTAGATAAAACACTAAACCGCTGTTAAGTATATTCCTCTTCTTATTGTTGTTCAAGAGGCGCTTGATTTGCCCCTAAGCTAGAGTTTAAGATCCTAACAAGATACATGTAGGGGAATGGATGATAGAAATTCAAACAAGGAAAAAGGTCACTAATTCAAAGTAAAAAAACAACGTTTAATTCAAAAATATATTGTTTTAAATAATAAGTTGATAATTCACTAATAATTCACTAATAATTAACTAATAATGCACAAAACAGATAATTCAATTGTAATTTTAAAAATAGATAATTTAATCAAACAAAGGCTTTTCACAATGTCCCAGAATAATAGTTGTCTTTTTCACTTTTTTGACTCTCCTTTAGGAGAATACCTATCAACTTCTCGCCATTTCGAACCACATCTTTCTCCTAAGTCAGCTTTTCTATTCTATTACACTCAACCTCATAGCCGATAAAGCTCAAGGATATAAAAGTAAATGTTTTTAGCCAATACGTTTTGCGTTATAACTTGCCGTTAAGGGAAAGTATCAATAAAAAAAATTGGCTCTTATTGACTTATTGGCTTATTGACACTTCATTTCTAAGTTATTGCTGAGTTATTGCCTTCGCACTTTGAATGCCGTTTTATCACGGAGAGTAGCTCAAAATAAACATGAGCGTGGCCTTCACATTCGGCCGTGATATATTACTTTTCAGTAGCCGGTTACATTAATACATTTTTCTGAAACACGTTTCTTACGCAAAAGATGAGGACAATTTCATGGCCATTTGATGGAACGTGGACTATAAGTTCCATTAAGCAAAATGGTGTTCCGTTCCCATAAAAGTCATGTACCTGATTACAAATCTATGTCAGACGAACGGAGCAAAAACTTAAAAGATTAATTCACTCCATTGAATATAATTTTTAAAGCTTCAACTTCTGGTCCCATAGCAAGAGCAACCGCTTGCAATATTTTTTATATTTAACGTTTTGGATTAGCTATAACTGGGCAGTCTTTTTTGTTAAAATGCAGTTTTGCAGCCTTGTTATCCAAGATTGGCTATTTGAAAAAAATATATATATTGACGAACATTATTCTTAATATTTCCTATTGCGAAGCGGACTGTTGATAAAGATCAATCCACTGCCCCGCTGGGATGTAGGTAATGGTAACGTGACTATGAACAAAGTTTCCTTATAGCCAATTGAAATTGTTTCGCCGTTTAGGATGATACAATAACCGGCTTTAATAGCATCGAAATAAGGAGTTTGTGCTAATAAATAGCAGGCAAGCTTCTCCAATCGCGACGTGGTGCATCTGTAAAACTTGTCGGGAAGATGTCTTTGCCGAAATCGAAGAATTCGAGCCATCTCTACAGACTGTTGTCTCACCAGAATATTACCAATAACCACAAAAGAGGACAAATAACATTTTCTTCAGTTGTCTCTGCTCACGGTGATGAGGCTGTTATTTCAGGCAACCGCTAAGATGCAAAATCGGCTTATGATGCTATATATCCTGAATAATTAAAGTAATGGTTCTGTGTAGACCAGCAAAAAAAATGTCTTAACTGTACGCGTAGAGATGGTTCGGTGGATTTACACTTGAGATAGGAATGTTGAGCATGGATAGAAGATTTTCCTATAGGATACTGAGAATATAGGTTTTCGGTATGCGTTTTCAAAACGGTATGCGAAGAGTGTTAGGCTGATGGATCTACATTTCGTTACAGATCCAGATCTAAACATTGAAACTCTAAATGGAACGATCTTCTCTCGCTTTTTCATTCCTATTTAAAAAACTGCCTGACGGTTGTGCGATTTTCACATTATTTGATACAAATTATTTAATACCTCGGGACTAACTTGATAATTGGCTGTCTATTATAACCTTGTACCGAACATGCAGGATCGCTATATAGCAACGCGGGCCTATAATAATAAAGATTTAATAGGAGAACATCAAGATCAAAAGTGACCCAGAATTGAAGAAATCTTATCAAAATTCGGGCTCGAAGGAAGGAATGCTTGGCACCACGCCTCCTCTATATCATGGATAGAAAGAGGTCTGAGGCAATGCAGTTTTAGATAAAAATTGAAAGAACTGAATCGATAAGATGTGGATCTGTGTCTTCACATCAAACATAAAATCGTAAGTAGACGAGCCTACTTGACTGGTTCTACTTTTTCTACTTCTGTCATGTGCCATACCTTTGGTTAACAGGAATGAATGGAGTTACATGTACAAAAAGTAACTGCTAACACCTTATCTTTTCAGCCTTTACAGTCGGCCAAGCCTTACGGTTAATGAAGACCATTACAGATTTATGAGTATTTTAATTGCCTTTAAATGCAAAGAGCTGAATAACCCTTCGTTCTATGTATTTAAGGATTTTTGATGAAGGCCTAATTAGCTTTTGGGGTAGTATAAGATTCTTAATTGCCGCCGACAAATTTAAATGATAGGTGGCTTGAAACTAACATTTGTTACGGTATTGCCAACATATACATAATTCCAGTTGATCAAAAACTGATCGAATAGTAAACGGTGGATTAATTTCTTCGTAAAAAAATTAATTCGAAAAATCGCCGCCCCTGTCTCATCAATTCTAACCTCCTTTGGAGTTGTCAGCAGGCTTAATACATGTTTACAACATGTTTCAGACATGATTACCATAATATTTTCAATTTAATTAAATTCAAAGCCGAGTAAGGCTTCCCTGCCGAAGGTTGTTTTCAAATTGATTAGTAAGGTATCCTTGACAGGACCTTAAGAATGTTAAGTTGATCGGATACTTCCAATTTTAGGAATGTATTCTCGTATATATTTTCTTAAATATGGCCATATTGTTTATATACAAGTCAGTTCTTCAATAGTTTCTTCCTTAAACCGTTTAGAATATGTACATAATTATTAGTTCTTTGCTGAAAACTTTGGGAACCTTCACGGAACCTACTACAGGAATTGTTCAAGCTTTACAACTGCATGATCTATTGGCTGTTTGTAGCGCTCGCCGTAGTAGTGTTACTCAAGACATTGAATGCGAAAAATTGCTCCGCCATGAGTTGGGATCTACCAATGAACAAAAGACTTGTTTGAGAAGTGTATAGCTAGTTTAAACTTTAAACCCTCAGTATTTTGCATAGTAGCATGATGCACACCCTCTCAAAATTATTCGCAAAGACTTTACAGCCGAATTTATTCAATATTTTCTGTGCACAACTAGTAAAGTAACGGTATTTTCGCATTGTACATCTCCTCTGTATATTCAATAGGCATATTCATGGTTCAAACTGTTGCAATCATCCCTAAGAGTAGTTTTTTCCACTTCTCCGAATATGGTAAGAGGGAATCAGACACAAAAGTGTCCGCACAAGCTCAAACGTTGCGTTATGATATCCGCTTACTCGTATTCTCGTGAATGGTGTTATCATGGTAACAAGCAGAGGGATAGAGGATACTTCTGAGAAAATAAAATAAAGAAACCGAAAAGAGCAAAATGGGACGAAAAAAACTTCTTTAGAAAAGCGAAAGTTTATTATAAAGTTAGTTAAAGCAAAACCTACCGTGAAGCTAATGAACTTATTGGGTACCCTATACCGCAGTTAGGGCTGTCCATAAGTTCAGAAATAAGAGCTATTGTTAAAATAAGAAAGGTAAGGGTCGGAAAAAATATTGTTGGTAGTAAATTAGAGGCCCATTGTCAAGAAAATCAAGCAGGACCCCAAGACGCCAGTAAATTAATGTCCGCAAAGGTGTCCGGAATCATGAAAAAAATACACTCTGTCGGAACAAGTCGGGTTTTAAGGTGAAATATGTTTAACGGTAGAGTTGCACGTTGCGAACCATTTATGTCAGAAGTTGACAAAGACACTCGCATTCGCAAAAGAGTGTGCTAACGAATGTCTAGATTTTTAGTGACGAAAGCTAGTTTAACTTGTTTGGCAATAATGGAAAACAAAGGGTTATGTGAAAACCAAATACTGAGCTGAAAAAAGCGAATATCAAGATGTGGTGATGTACGTCTGTGATTGGGGTTGGTCAAATGGCATTTGTCGACTAAAGAATGAACCAGCATGACTATCTCAATATCCTAAAAACAAAACTTTAACAAAGCGCCACGAAAAAGGATCTAATGTCGAATTTTGTTTTTCATAAAGCAACAAAAGTGCACTGCTCACAATATTATTGTATATGCTGGCTGGCAGCTCCAAGTTACCCAACATCAAATCCAATGAATCTTTGTGGGCCGAGCTTGAAAAAAAACAGCAGAGCTTCTTGTAGAAGACACTGATACCCACCAACTTCATTTGATGTGGTTTTTTCTTAGTTTTGTTTTTGTGCAAATTATTTTGTGAAAACATGTACATAAGTAAAATTTGGAAAAGCAGCCCACACCAAGATATTTTAGGAATTACACGTTTCCAATAACCATACAACAGCCATGATCTTTATTAATTCTTGCCTTGTGCCCTTTAAATTTTTTCATGATAAATTATGTGTGGATCTTGGTTTGAAATACATGTGCTGGGGCGGAACGGGTTAGGTTATTTGTGATAAGTGACAGTCACATTCTCGGTTTCGGTATCGTGTAAAGTGATAGTCACTGTGATTGTCACATTTTTGTGACAGTTTTCTGGTGACAGTTATTTAGCTATTACTTTCATATGTTTTGTGCGTTTGATGTGATTTTGTTTTGTGTTTTTGAATGTTTTGTGAAATAAAAAATATGTTTTCGTGCTTGGAGCTTTTTTAAAGCAAAGATGAGGAGGTCAATGAGGCAGTGATGGCAGTCAAAATCCTGAGGAAGAATTTGAGAAATAGATCTAACATTCACGAGCTTGCAAATGACATCTAAGTAGGAAAAATTATGCAGTTAATATTGTTAAAATTGTACTAAATGATTGATTTTCTAGATTCATGTTTGTGTTGCGCTGCCCAATATTTGATGTGATTTAAAGGTGCCGTTGAATGAAAGTGACATTTCCCAACAACCAACCAATCTCACCCACCAATCCAATATGCAAGAAGACCTCCAACCATCCAACAGAGATGCCGCGAAGATAAAAGAAAGCAACAAATTCGATTTATTTCTGTTTTTACAATAATTTAAAAATTTTTTTTTAATCATCAAGTGTTGCTCCTTTTCTGAACTTTTTTTGTGATAATCTTACCCGATGCCAAAAGATCATGATAGTTACAAATGACTGTCACTAAAGTGACTATCACCTATCACCTTAGCCGATTCCACCCCTGGTCTGATGTGCACTATGTTATTTTTTTTCTAGCGTTTACTGAGTCATCGTACTACAGAGTAAACTCAGCTTGTACTACAGAGTAAACTCAGCTTGTATGGTGTTCGCTGCTGTAGTTAACTAACTGTATCTGACTCTAATTGCTGTATCAACTGCGACAGACAATCCAAGGTAAACATTTGATTTGCGTTTATAATGTAGAGTAAAGGTCTTAATACAAAACCTTGTGGAACGCTATATTTAAAATATTTTTCCCGGTTTATCATTCAGTCACTGGTGCCAAATCATATTTGCAAGTTACACACGTCTAAATGATAAAACTGATAATATCAAAAATAGTGTTCGTTAGTGCAAACATTGCCAACACAGTGCCCATTTTACAGCATACGTGGTGGCTGACTCTTCAACGTTTGTTGGCTAAATTTGAGACGATCAGCCAACATTCGTACTCAAAGAAACACAAAATCGGACGACAACATCGACCCGGTCTGTGAAAGTGGCAGTCGACTCCTCGTCGTACAAAAAAATCGGCCTTTTGCAGACTGCGTGTTGGTGAATTTTGCGTCTCGACTTGGACCTACACTCGTACAAGATCCGACTGATCCATGAACTCAAAGTTCATGAGTCATGACCATAGATGAAGCTGTTTGTTCGCTGTTTAGATTTCGGAGTGTTTGGAAAAGGACCACAATTTTGTCCGAAAGATCTTCTTTAGCGATGAGGTGCATTTTTGGATGAATAGCTGCGCTAACAAGCAAAATTGCCGTATATGGGAGGACACTAACCCACACAAGGCTCACCAGGTGACAATGCATCTTCAAAAAGTTATTGTTTGTTGTGGATTTCGGCCGGCGGCATCATTGGTCCATATCTTTTCGAACATGACGTTGGTGAGGCGGTCACCGTCAATAGCTAGTGCTACACAACGATGGACCAATTTCTTAAGGCTCAAATTAAACCATATGTACCTCGACTACCTGTGGTTCCAGCAGAACCGCGCTACGTGTCACACAGCGGATGCCACGATTGACATTCTGCATTAACGATTTAAGGGGTTAGGCCACTCTAGAATTTTAGAAAAATCTTTTTTTTTTTTTTTTAAACTATCCCTTAAGACCTTAAAAATGATGTGTCAAAAGATTAAAGTCGGGAAAAATTTCTAAGTACACGATTTTTGAATTTTAGTACAAGGCCTACTCGAAAAAAGGGACGTTAGGGGATTGGAGCAAAATTTCAAACGCGTTTATCTTAAAACTGTATTTTTTGAGTTGGCCGGAAACATAACTCAGACAATTTTCAACCGATTTACTTAAAATTTTGAACATATCTTGGAAAAATCATTGTTAACAGAAGTACGTAGAATTTTTTTTTTAATTGCATAGTTCATTTGTTATTAACAATTATTTGATGATTTTTAAAGCAAATTTTTCACTTTCCACTTTGTAAGCGCGCCATTTTGCAGAAAATTAAAATATAAAAAAAAACCCACGTACTTCTCTAGCAGTTATTGTATAGATTCAAAAAAAACAAAGTTGCTAATTATAACTCAAAAATGACGCGAGCTGTTTGTCCGGCCGTGGACCTTGAGAAAGTGAAAACGTTATCAGAAAAATTCTGTGCAGCCGCCATTTTTAAATTAATCGTTCTAAAAAAATTTTTGTAAATAGCTAATAATACATATAATAAATATTATTAATTGGAATCTCGATTTATTTTGTAGTTTTTCTAGAAAAAAAATCCTAAAAAAGCCTATTTTTTCCCTCTCTACAGTGGCCTAACCCCTTAAGGGTTTTGCAGAGGTGACATGTATGCCTGCATGGGTGTTCAAAATAAAAACAATAATTTTTTAAATACCTAGCACACAGCTTGTTTTATTCAATTTCAACATCTACCCACCCTTATTGAAAAACTCTTTACAACCGGCGGAATTATTAATTAAGAAACACTAGTACTGGCTTTTTCAAATTTTTGTTTTTACTAAAATATGGCCCCTAACGTTAACAATACGAGAAAAATAAGATCAATAAAGTACCTCGAAAACGTCCACAGGCTTTCATGCCAACATTTTCATTTTTAAAAAAAATCGAAAAAATAGCTCTAATGGTGTTAAATTGCATAGCCGTCTAGGTAGCCGGTGAATGTCATCATTATGTGAAATAAATGGACTTGGAAACTTAAACCGCAGTACCAGTTCGACCAGTTTAAAAACTACACCACAATATTCGAGGTTTGTCCAAAACAATAAGTGACTTAAGGAATTTCGCAAGCTAAGTACATTGAACATCGTTTTTCTTACTGTTTTTAATGTAAGTTCACATGTGTCCTGATATATTCCGGCATTGTCATCCATTGTGGATGCTTAGTATGTTTTTCACAGGTATAAAGGTAAGACTTTTGTCGGATTTCTTTTTTGCTATTGAAAGAATTCAATCAAAGTAAAAAATAAAATTGATTGGCTTAGGTTTTCAAAAGTTTTGGGCATGAAACGTGTGTCAGGGAAGTTTGTTTCGAAATCGATAAATTTTGACCAAAAGAGGCGTCACATAAGAATCGCTCCGGAGCTGTTTAATGAAATGAGTGACGATCCAAATTTGCTGAATTGGTGACGAAACATGGGTATATAGTTATGACGTCGAAATCAAAGTCCAAATCATCCGTTTGGAAGACCAGAAGAGCCAAGACTCAAAAGAGCATGTCAAGATCGATATAATGTGAAAGTTTTGTTCACTGTTTTCTTCGATTACAATTGCGTGGTTCATAATGAGTTCTTGTCGGAAGGTCGTCATATCAATAAGGAATATTACCTTGAAGCGCCGTATGCTGGAAGCAATACGAAAAAACACCCTGATTTTTGGGAGTAAATTCATGGCTGTTGCATCACAATAAGGCACCTACCCACTCGTCGTTGCTTGTGTATTTTACAAAATAGAAATACAAAAAAGTCACCTAATTTTTTTGAACATACGAAATGACTGACTGATTGATTTGATGAAATGATTCTTCTGAAATTTTTCGGAGTATTGTCCCCAAATGCAATAATTTTGTTTGTTGGCGAATCTGTTTAACGTGAAATAAGTTTCATCACTAAATATGATTTTGCGTGAAGAGCAACACCGTGCCTAAACAACCAATTGACGAAAGTTCCACATAGATTATGATCCGTTGGCTTCAGATCTGAATGAATGCTTCTTCAGAATGCAAATGCAAAACTTTATTCAAAATAGCCCAAAAAGCTGATGGATGAAAGCCTGAAGCCTGTAAACTTCAGAATATCGATGATAAAAGTTTTCCAGCCACATTTCGTGCCCTAGCAGCAATGTTCCAGAGTGAGCATCGATTTTTGTCTAACAGTGACTTCCAATTTTCTTGCTATCCTTTGAATGTTTACTTATTCAGACAATTATGTACAATAAAACAAGTCCGAATTTTATGATTTGTACTTTGTTGAGACATACCATCCACCATCCTCATCCGTTCAGAAATTATTTAATACTAGCATCTAGGCGTGACTTTTGAATGGCTCTATATTTGTTTGGTATCATATAGGATCGTATAGTTGGAGTCAAGTGAATCGAGGTATGAGTGCAGAAATTATTTTCCTATGGGTGCAGCTTGCTTCATCTTCACCAATAGCTCCATGATTCATAATTTTTCGTTATTTCCAATATAAGTAGATGACTTTTTCTATGAGGTTTATTGATATTGAAAAGCCTATAGCTCCGTAGAACAACGACTTCCTTTCACGTCATTGAATTTTATCCAACTTGAACTTATTCAAATAAAATCCAATGGTCTCGACAGCACAAATATTTATTTAGTCGTCCATCCTCCGGCAATCCAAGTAAGATTATACAAAAAGCAAAAAACAAACATAGTCTCAACCCAGTTGCCTATTTGTCCTACATGTACATATCGCCGACTAAAAGAAAGTTCATTTGAATTCCAGAAAACCCTCGGCTTCAATTTTACTAAATTCCTTATCTGCAAATCCACTCGATAGACCACATAAAAGAAATCCCATGTTGTAGACATTGCAAAAGCATCCCTCAACCCCTATCTAACCGGGATATAGGGCAATTAATAGAAAACCAATCTTGTACAAAAAAAAAAAGGAAAAACAATCACCAAAGTCATGCAGGGAGCCAGATAGTAGTAGCAACAACAGAGCAATACAAATAGCAAGGACCGAGCAAAAAAATAAAAACGAAAAACAATAAGAAACGAACATTCAAAGGCAATAGAAAATACTTAAGTAAGAGCAAACACAATATCCGCCCTAGAACAATACGCAGTATCCCAGATACATTGGTATACATCAGCAATACATTGGTATCCTACCCCCCAACAAGTTGGTACCCAAAAGCGTTTCCGATGCTTTGTACAAGAACAATAGGCCGAAATAAATGTTTTTGTTTTTTTTTGTTTTTTTTTTGGTTTGCTCCTTGCAAAAGGACCACCCATCACAACCACGACCGCCATCATCAGCACTATCCCCCGCCGTATTGCCCGAAATCGTTTGGGAAATTAATATCCTCCCATAACTGAGCGAGCTTTCGGGTATATATTGGCGTTTTTGTTTTTTTCTGGAAAGTCCTTGAATTTACACATTACGATCGGGTATAACGAAATTCTTTTCCTATCATTACTTACACACGTGGTCGTTGTTCGGATGGAATCTGACACATAAAGACATTCCAGCACGTAAACATCGTTCCCGTGGAGGAATTTGATATGACTTTATGGGGTTATGCCATCGATTTATAATTTACTAGGTGCCTTGCCCCGAATCCTTTTGCTGTCATCTCCACATTGTTCCCTGCAGCATTTCTTTCTCGTGCGATAAATGATGACAAAGCTCGAGAGACTGGTATACGTATGAGTATGGTATATCATCGTACTCGTAGGCATGGAACCACTCGCTTTCTGATGTATGATGTCCGCTTTGTTGGAAGACATACCGGGAGTGTAGTGTGAATTGTTTCGCTTCGCTTCATCCTCGCTAAATAAGAGATGAAATGAAAACAGACCAAGTGACAAAGACGTGAGAGGGAGGATGGGGAAAGTGTACAAGCAAACAATGTCTATTCAATTGAAATGGGAACAAGGACGACGACTGAAAAATGGATGCAACGAGAACATGTTGAAGTTGGGGATACACGACTACACGGGCATAGAATTTGTTAAAATACCCCCTCCCCCAAGTCCATTAGGCTACTCCAGTGCTTTGCCGTGAGACAAGAAGTGTTAAAGGAGAAGCATACAACAAAAAAAAAAAAAAAACGGAGCAGAAGAAAGGACATTTGTGTCCTTGTGATATTGACCAACATCATTAGCAACATCATCATCATCAACAACCTCATCAGCATCATCTCGGCACTTGGCAATATCCAGTTCGTTAGTCCGTGTGACGGTGCGATAGATAGTCTCAACCTGGACCATGCTACTACCTAGTCCTCCTTAATGAATGGCACCGAGTAAAGAACGATCTACAACGTGTACTCTGTACCCAGCTAAAGTAGGTTTTAAGGACATATTCCGGATTTTCTTTGCGGGCGACAGTGTCGTGAAGTGTACGCCGAGGAATGATGATAGCTAGTTGTTTGTTCACATTTTTTATTCAACCGGTAATCTATGCAAAACGATGGGAAAGGACATGATAGAAGGATGTCGTAGAGGCGAACGAAAAAAATATGGTACATCGCCGGGATACCGGTTAGATGGGAAAGAAAGCCCTTTGTTCGGGTTGTTTTTGCCGAACCATCTTTCGTGTTCAGCGCCTTGTTTTCAATTGCGTGGTTTCTGGAACCGGTGGACAAGCGAAGTCTATTTGGCCGATTTGCTCTCACTACTTCGTGGAAGTTTCTGCTTGTATAGTTGCCCGAGGCGATGTAATTGAATTTGCAAGGACGTTCATGGACCTAGATTAAAGGTGATTGGATATAGTCGTCATTACGCAACTGCCATGACTTCAATAACGAGAATTTGTTATGCTTCTCAACTGCCATGTTAGTGTACGAGTATGTCGCCTTAGGCAGATGATTAAAGTCTTTCTCCTTGGTTCCCCGTTTATCCGAAGGAAGGTGGGAAATCCGTTTTTTTCTACATATATAATTTACCATAAGAAGCTTGAGATATGGTTTCTAAGCAGACTTCTTTGGACGCAATGATTGTTATTCGCCCTTTTGGAGGGTATCGCAAAGTCAGTAAATCTTGATTCCACTATTTTCATAATGCTGTCGGTGTGTGCGTGTGTACAATATGTACGTCAACGTTTTTTCGCCTCGTGTATCTCGAGAACCAATAATGGTATTGGTTCTTGACCCACTTTGGTCGACGCATAATTACATAGTGAGCACCCGATAAATCTTGCAAATGCATAGAATTGATGGTTTGATTCCTATATAGGGAAAATTACTATAAGGTTGTGGTAAAAGATTTCCATCTCGGAAACGTATAATGATAAGTCGGAAATTAGTTTTCGTTTTGAAATATCACATGGCCTACGTTGATTGAACCTTTTTCTAGCGATGACGATTAGAAATAATTTTGTAGAGATGGCTATAATATAATGGTGACAAAAGGCAGAAGTGGTTAACAGAGTAAGTCTTTATGTGATGAGGGTTGACACATAGTGGGGAGATGACAAGGGCTACTTCGTTTATTTTTCCCGTTGCTTATGTAAAGTTTCGACTTTGGAAGAAGAGAAAAGGATTTTTCGTTGCATTTTTCAAAAATGGAAATGGCTGGTTGTAGCTACGTAGCTACGTTCGTTGGGACTTCGTTAACGAATATACATTTAGGGCCTTTCAAAAATAGTGCCTAGATGTCAGTTGTGAACAATTTGAATGCTAAGCTTTTTCTACTTCTTTTTTTGAGATTTGTTAAGGAGGCATACATACAATTTAACCCATGGATAGCTCAACGCTAGAGAAATGCACTTAATTTATTTAAGCTTATTATGTGAAACTCGATTTCTTTTTATCATCATGATCGTCCAAATGAATCGACAATTAAAAGGTTTTTATTATTATGATTATCATCGGCCCTTTGAAATTCGGAAGTTCAGAGCCTCATTGACAACTCTTAGCCAAGCCTCCCTGTGATGAGTGTGTTCCTTCTATCTCTCGCTGTTCTATATCATTTCTTATATATAAAGATTCTCCTATCTACGACGCAGTCTTCCTGTGGTTTTTTCGTACGTGTCTTTCACTCTGTATTCTTTTGATTGTTCGTTCACTCTACATTCGTTCAACGTATCCTGTCCAACTTGGTCTTCTCAATTTTATTACTCTAACAATGCTTGGGGCTGAATAGAGTTTCTCAAATTCTTCATTGTATAGGGTCCGCCAAATAATTTTTTTTTTTTTTGAAAATGCTATAAAAAAACTACTGAATATTTTCTCAAATTTCTTTTTTTATTTAAAAGTACAATCCTTCCGGTTAATAATGGAAAATAATTTCATTCAAATGGCTGCCTCGGCTGGCCATGCAGTAGCCTACACGATCGGTCCAATTTTTAAGCACATTATCGATTGTGTGCAGCTGTATTTCACCAATGGCTTCACGAATATTGTCCTTTAAAGCGTCAATTGTCTCTGGCTTGTCGGCGTAACACTTATCTTTGACGGCACCCCACAAATAATAGTCCAACGGTGTCAAATCGCAGCTCCGAGGTGGCCAAACGACATCAGCTCTGCGGCTGATAATGCGATCTTCAAAAACAGGGCGCAAAACATCGAGTGTAGCTTCGGCTGTGTGGCACGTAGCGCCGTCCTGTTAAAACCAAATGTTGCCAATATCCTCCTCTTCAATTTTCGTGAACAAAAAGTCGTTCAACATGGCCCGATAACGATCGCCATTGACTGTAACGGCCACTCCTTGCTCATTTTCGAAGAAAAATGGCCCAATTATGCCTCTGGACCAAAATCCGCACCAAACAGTGGCTCGTTTTGGGTGCACCGGCTTTTCAATGTATGCGTGCGGGTCTTCTGTGCCCCAAATGCGACAATTTTGCTTGTTTACATCCCCGCCAAGATCAAAATGAGCTTCATCTGAAAAGATGATTTTTTTGGCAAAATCGGCATCTTCTGTAAGTCGATCGCAGGCCCACTTAGCGAAGCGTTGTTCAAGCGTATACACAACCATATTCGTTCAGCGGAAGGATAAAACTAATTATCTGTCAAATCAGACATGAGCTAAGTGTTACCATTCACGAAATAAGCACTACTTGAAAAAAAAAGTTAGATGGCGGACCTTTTATATGGTAGTTTCCTCCATTTGCCTGTTCCCTCGTTCTATTTTCCACCAAGGATTTTCCTTACGATCTTGTCTTCAAAAACTCGAAACCTATTTTTCTCTTCCATAGTCGAAGACAATTTTCGCATCGGCAAAATTTATTTCGTTTACATATTAGCCTACTTCCTCTCCTGCCATTTCTAGCATTTCTCTTAACTGTTTCCTCAATATTTTCCAGAAGGTTTAGATCGTCAGCGTAAGCTAGAGCGGATGTGATTCCGTTATATAAATGGTAGGCCATCTAGTGATTTTTTTAAAATTATAAGCTATTTTGACACAGACAGCTGTTTCCCACTCGAAATCTTGACAGATAGTCAGTATCATACCTCCGCGGAACGGAATGAGTCGCTTTATGCTTGAAGAACGTTAGGAAATATTGATAACTTATTTCCAAATGAGTGCTGTGTAGCCCAAACAATGGGTTTTTTTTAGAAAGAAAGCTGAAATGAAGCACCCAGCGCGACTGCTGTACGCAAGTTTGTGCACAAAGTTCGTGAGACTGGTATGCTAGTGGACAACACTCATAGTCACCGTCGTCGTACGGTGCGCACAGATGACAATGTGGCTACTGTGGCCGAGAGTGTGAGACTGAATTCACGAACATCAACTCGCCATCGATCGAGCTCAACATTTCACGCACCAGCCCGAGGAGAATTCTGCACAAAGATCTCGGATTATTCGCTTACTTGGTTCAATTGACTCAGCAATTGAAGGCGCGCGACCACCCGCTTCGTTATCGCTTCGCAGTTTGAGCCTTATAGCAGCTTGAATTGGACAACGATTTTGAGTGAAAAATCATCTTTTCTGATGAGGCGCTTTTTCATCTCAGCGACTAAGTTAACAAAAAAATTGCCAGATGTGACCCGCATGTTTTGTCGAGAATTTTTTTTGCCATAATACATGTAAAAAATTTAATTTTGTCTATTTTATTGCATTTTGAAAAGAAACTTGTATTTGGCCCATCCTTTATTGTCTGAAATTAAGTTCATTTCCTGAAATTAAGAATGAATTAAAAGGAATTTTCCAAATAAGAAAAAGTAGTGACAAGGCGTCTTCTTTTTTAATCCTTCAGATATCTCAAATGTTTCAAATAAGACGCTACCTGATTGAGCTAAGCGAAGCGAAATATGGGATTGCCACTTCCTTCAAATCGAAGTCCTCTGTCCCTATTTGACCGATCTAGATGACATTTTACACATAGCTATAGTCTAAGTTGGTGATTGTTATAGGTCGAAAAAATGAAAAGTTGTACCACGGAAAAACGCTCTCATTGACTTAACATGGGAAATTTTTTTTCACGCGCACTACTTGCAAGTCACTTGAGCAATGTCGACCAAATTGTCCATGGTGATGTTATAGCACACGCTCATCAGTATCAATGTGTAAAAACAGCGATAAAGCATACCATGGATCACCCATCACCAAAAAACAGCACTCCCCATAGAGTTATATGGTAAATGCTGTTAAAGTTTGTATTCTTGATGAAACATCGATGTGCGGGTCCCGGTTGTTGGTTCAAATCGATAAGCCACTAAGGCAAGACTACTCTAAGTCAAACCAAAGCTTTCAGTGGTTTCATTCTGTACCTTATTGGAGATTTTAATCAATTGCCTCCAGTACTCGATCGGTCATTCCTCGCACAATATTTTCCTACTAAAGAGCTTCCGGTACATGGACGATTATTATTTTTATTATTTGAGCAGTTTACAAAAGTATTTGAGCTGATAGAGATCATGAGACAGTCAGGAAATGAACAGCGAGCGTTCCAAGAAACTTTTGGAAGAATGGCTACAGACGCTCTGTCCACTGTAGATTACAGTTTGCTGCAGGCCAGATTTATTTTAGAGCTAGATCTGTGGAATGTTTCTCTTGGCACAGTTATCGATATTGTTTACATACCGCAGAACTCTAATAACCACCTTTTTGAACTACCACTATGTGTATTGGTAATATTTGACAACTGTTTACAACGGCTTTATTCCAATAACGCCCTAAGCAGCTATATTCAAAAAAAGGAAACGTCTCATGCACCAGGAAACACTTTCCCCTTCAGTTGGCTTACGCAATTACGGTCCATAAAAGTCAAGGCATCACCGTCGACAGAACTATAGTGGACATCGGCACATCAGAGTGTGCGTTTGGGCTAACATACGTAGCATTGTCACGTGTTCGAGCGCTTAATGGACTCTTGATAGACCCGGCATTTTCTCATGACAGACTCTTCAAAATACTCAACAAGAACTTGGCTTGGCAAGTTAAGCTTGCACGGCTGCATGCGAAGACAAGTAAAAATTAGTGAACATTTTTCGGAAAAGTAAACATTTATGTACTTGAATAAAGGTTTTCTTGACAAAAGTTAATGTTTCAATTATTCGTTGCAAAATTTGCTCGAAAAAACACGCAACAAAGAGCCAAATTAGCATTAGAATGTTTCACTGATTTCTAAAAACAAAATCAAATGTTTTGAAAACATGTAATAGCTAGTTTACTTCGCAACAAACTAAATGAAGAAGATTTATTGAAACTTGCTAAGTGTGATATCAAGAAATTGGAAAATTATTTGAAGTCGGACGACTACAGACAAAACTTGCTCGCTGTGAATATGAAGCATCAAGAGAAAAACTTCAAATGTGTACCACCACCCGAAAAAACACTTATGTAACGGTTGCTAAAGATGCACTTAGAAGACTGTACAATGTCACATATTCAAAAAAATGTTACTTAGATTTAGATCAACTTTCAGCTGAAAAAAATAAATCACTGATCGTCTTAAAAGAATTAAAATTATTCCAAAAAATTCAGATTCAAGCCGCTGCTCACAAAAATATTTTTTTGTTGTAACTTGATAACAATCGAATCTCTGCCACAGTGTCTTAAAATCTTGCCATCAACAAAAAAACCTCTTAAGCAAAGAAATATTGTGGAACAAAAATTATCAAACTTGACACCATCAGTATTCACTACCAGAATCAATGAAAGTGATGAATTTCAAAAAAAAAAAGTCAATAAAACGGTTTAATAGATGCTCGCTCAGCTCAGTTATTCGCTGATTTGCATTTGCATCCTAACAAAATCCAATTAACACAACAACTGGAGCAGATCCTAATCAATACAGAACTTTCTTCAATGGTTGTTAGAACCTGATTGTGGTTTTTCACGCGGGATCATCTTTAGTGATGAAGCTCATTTCACGTTGGATGGATTCGTCAAAAACCAAAACGGTCGCATCTGGGTAGAAGAATTTCCCAGATGACAGTCAATTAAGAGCGGTGTAAACGAATGGTTGAAGATTTTTGTGGCCTCAACTTGAAGAACTAGATAAAGATGATTGTTATATTTCGCAGGAGGGAGCTACAGGTTCAACGACATGTCAAAACATAGCGCATGCAATTTAATACCATTAGATTAATATAACTGCACGGCTAAGGAACAATATTCGTCCCGAAATTAATGAACTTAGTGCGGAAAGAAAGAAACGCGTCCTTGAAAATGTCGACCTTCATATAGAAACCTGCTCGTCGTCTTGGACAATCAAATAATTTTATTTGTCATATAAAATATAAAGGGCAAGTTGAAGAAGAGATTGTGTACATTCTCTACCTAACCCTACCTACACATTGAAGAAACATTTGACATGTCAGCCGATAGTCAGTGATGGCCTACAATGATGCTCTCCCGTTTATACAATAGAACCTGCTCTTTATGTACCGTTTAAGACTTAAGTTTCTTAAAGACTTCGGCCTATGATCAAGCAATATCAAGCAAAGAACTATTATCAGAAAAGTCTCTTGAACATCTGTCAATAACCGTTTATCATTAAATTTGAAAACTTTCATCAACTTTCGAGCTCAACAAGCTTCATTCGTGCAAAACACAAAGTAATTTCGACCTAGACGGCAAAGACATAAGTTGTTGCAACCGGGTGGATCCATCACTAGATCTAGTACCGAACATAGATAATGCGTTCAATGCTCAGCATCGAAAGGAAAAAGCCCCAACACAACACGATTGAGAGTTTGACGAAAAGGCTGGGTTGTATGTATGCTGATTAGGTCACTGAAACCGACTGATATCTATCGGGTTTTCCAATGGGGACTTGAAAGCTTTGAATTTAATTTGTGAACGCACCCTTTCACTAACCATCGAACTGTCACTGTCAATTTATTCAGTAAACTCAACATTTTTATCACGGTAAAGTACACGAACGAACAACGTCTGCAAATTATAAAAATTTTCTACCGAAATTCGGATTCGGTGACCGCAACTTTAAGAGCGTTAACTCCAATTTTCGGTCGTAATTCTCGCCCTAGTTGACAGGCAATAACAAGCTTAGTGCAAAAATTTGAATCCACATATTCGTTGTGTGATGTTGCTATGTCAGTGAGACAACGGGTTGGCCGAAGTGTTGAAAATATCGCTGCCGTTCAGGCGTTCGTAACAAACGATCCAAATCAGTCAATTCCACGGCGTTCTCAAGAACTGGGCATCGCTCAGACCACATTATGGCGTATTTTGCATAAGGATCTTGGTTTACACCCATACAAGATCAAGCTGACTCAAGAATTAAAGCCGATGGACCATTTGAAGCGACGTACGTTCTCCGATTGGGCTCTGGAGAAGATGCGCCAAGATGATGAATTTCATCGCAAAATCATCATCAGTGACGAAGCTCATTTTTGGCTCGATGGGTTCGTCAATAAGCAAAATATGCGTTACTGGTCGGGTGAAAATCCACATGTGCTTCATGAATCACCACTTCATCCACAAAAAATAACTGTTTGGTGCGGTTTGCATGCCGGCGGCGTTATTGGGCCATATTTTTTCGTCGACGATAACGGTCGTCACGTTACTGTGAATGGCCAGCGTTATCGCGCCATGATTACCGATTATTTTTGGCCCGAATTGGAAGATATGGACTTGGACGACATGTGGTTTTAACATTTAACAGGATGGTGCCACAAGCCACACAGCACACGTTACAATCAATTTATTGAAGAGAAAGTTTGATGAGCGTTTTATCTCACGAAATGGGCCAGTCGATTGGCCTCCTCGTTCGTGCGATTTAACGCCTCTAGACTATTTTCTTTGGGGCTACGTTAAGTCATTGGTTTATGCCAACAAGCTGAGGACGTCGGAAGAGCTCAGAGCCAACATTGAACGCGAAATAGCGGCCGTTTCGGCCGAAATGTGTGGCCGAGTCATCGAAAATTGGGTCCAACGAATCGACCACTGCAAACGTGTTAAAGTTTTTGAAATATCTCAAATGGTTTGCGTTTTATTTAAAAAAAAAGTTGTCAAGTCCTTTTTGCAAAACCATTTATTTCTAACCTGGCTGCGCAGCAGACTCGATCTTTAAAAGGGATCAAAAATTAATAAATTTCGACGCGAAATGAGTATGCTGCCAGAACCTTGGGCAAAACTTGCACAATACTCAGAGCTAGAGCTCAAAATATAAGAAAAAAGAAAAAACAGATTCCCATTTCATTGCTCTGGATCCCAGAGTGACCTGGAATTCAATTATTTCAGTTTTGTTACTGTCTTCGAAGAGGTTTTCACTGCTGTGGAAGCGGTCATAGGAATACTCATAAGCACGATTCCTTTCCACTCTGCGACATAATGCATGGCTTTAAAAGCTGCTTTCTGCCTGAAAGCCTGACGCATATTTGCCATTTTTTTCGGGTTCTGTTTTCACGCCGAGAAAGGTTGACTCCTTATTTAGGCCACGAATGGGTGGCTTTCAGTAAACCCCTTACTTACTTAGAGAATGTTTGAGGCTTCAACCATCAAGCTTGATCTTCAGTCAGCTGCTACCAGTAAGTCCCTTTATTTATTTGCAATAGTAATATTCTTATACATTAAGATGGGATTCTTATAAGTTTTGACAAGATTAAATGAATATATGCACAAAATAATTGTAGGGATTAGAATAAAGTGTTATAGAAAGAGACAGTAAAAAACGAGGAGGGAAATATGAAAAAGAGGGAGATGAAAAAAATTGTCTGTCTGTTAAGCACATGCGTTTTGTTGAATAAGTGTGTTCGTTCGTTGAGCAAGTCAACTTATTGAAGAGGTATGTAGTTAGGTTGCCAGGTATGCTGGATCTTGTGAAGGCAAGTCAGGATATAGTAGATGAGGATGTTGTCAAATTTGCAGTCAAAAATGATCTTTGA
Source organism: Merodon equestris (assembly GCA_958301585.1). NCBI lineage: Eukaryota > Metazoa > Arthropoda > Insecta > Diptera > Syrphidae > Merodon > Merodon equestris. Next base: position 38,206,862 of record OY284416.1, on the reverse strand, counting down.
ATGGCTGGAGATACATATGCTCGTGCCTATGGATGTTTAAGGGAAAGCGCGCAATGCTGTTAAAAGCCATATTAAGTTTCCGTGATCTCATATGAGAGTGCGGTTAAAAATGAATCCTAGATTACTCGCGCTCTCAACAAAATCTATGTTGTACTGACCAAGGTCGATGGCCGGGAGAATAGAGGCGTCCCTCAGATTTCGGTATATGACCAATTATTTCGATTTACTGGGATTGAGGCAAAGGGTGTTGCCTTGGCCCAGTCAAGGTTACCAAGGAAGTCTTCAATCATTTTGGCAACGAATGCTTATGCTGAGTGTACTGCGTCATCTGCCTACATGTGTACACAGCAGTGTTTGACAATATTGGGTAATTTATTAACATACAGCAGAAATAAAACGGGACCTAGGATAGGCCCTTGTGGGACTCCGGCATGGAAGGACTGGAAGAGCCTTGCGGTATGCCTCGAAAATTTAAGTTTTTCAGAAGGCTGTTAGAGAGAATAGTGTGATTCACTATGTCAAAAGCCTTGGAGAAAGCAGTGGAAGGATAATCCACTCTTTTTTATCTAAAACTTTCCTGATATCATCAACGATTAACAATAGAGCAGTTTTACAGCTGTGCTGGGGAAGAAAACCTGATCGTATAATAATTTTTCAACAGAGAGATATCTAAGCATCTGAGGTAAGATTGCAAGCCAAGTGTTATGGTATGAATGCCGCTGGTCACAGCATGAAGTCAATATACTTACTTCAAAATTATATTTGCCAAGCTGATGTTCTGATTAATACCGGTATCCTGATCTATCCTCAGACCTAATTAGGCAGTTTCTACTTCTTCTCAATGTACTCCTGAATGTTCGTCCAATCACGTCGTTGTCTTTTTAATTCCCAAGAAATTGTGCAGGCTTAAAAGAGATCGCGCCTCTTGTAAGTTTCATATGATATTTTAAAAGATGATGTTGAAGAAGTCATATGACTGTACGTCGCCCTATCTGAACCCTTTTTCAATAGTGAAAGTATTTGATATGAGTGGCGAGAATTCTCCTAAGCCATCTTGGACAACCTGATAAGTTATGTAGCTATATCAAAACATGGCATGGCACTGTACCTTTAGCTTGACACTAAATCCCTGTCATATGCGGCTTTTAAGTCGAGAAATAGGTGAGATGTGTCCATCTGAAGTTCGTGAATCCTGTTCAGGACTTGCCGTAGTGTGGATAATCGGTCATACTGCTAGGAGCTTATAAGTCCGTTTACGAACTGTTTTAAGCGTTCACAAGCTTGGTGTTTCAAGCCTGACAGAGCGAACCCTTACAGGAGTGCTTGGGACAATTATTCTCATCTAACCAAGGGTTTCTTGTAGTTAGTGGCCTAAAACCGACTGTATCAGAAGCGGCACCCTTATGGCGATTCGTCAACATCCTCATTGCTATCGCTGTTTATGCAGATTACATCAGTTTCTGAAAAAAGCTTGTGGGAAACAGGATAAACAAAAGTCCGTCTGGGTTCAACCAATGGTAAAAATCTCTGGATGCACGAGATTTCAGCTGAGAAAAGCCCTGTTGCAACCGATAACTTCTGACAGTTTTAGGAAAAAGCCTATAACGAGTTTGTTTAAAAACTGTATGTACTTATATGACCCTTCCTGGCGAAAAACATATTATCATGCTGAAAGCATTTCTGCATTGCAGGAAAATTGTATAGTAGTTTTCTACTCGATGAGTTTTGAATAAGGTAGCTATATATTTAGGTTTTTCATCAGGTTCACTCCGAGTTGGTGACCCCCCATGATGAAGAGTGCTGACGAAACTCAGAATCCTTTAAGTCTTCATTCAGTTGATGAATTTCTCTTAGTACTCTATATCACTCTGCCTTATGGCTCACACAAATAAGCACCTCGACAAGAGTTTTCTTCGGAACTCTACATTTGTCATCGATTCGTCATATAAATTACTCCCACACGCATCATTGGTCGTAAGAGCATCACCCATTTCCCCCATTTCTATATATGGTTCCCTCAAACGAATTCACGTTTCCACCCCAGGCTTGAGCAAATGTAAACACATAACCTGCAAGCATCTAAAGCTGCTTTTAATTTGACTCCTTCCATGCCAACCATGTCGACGTCCTGGCAACCGCCTTCCCACTGCCATCCTATCTAAAAAATACTTACTCACCATCTACCACCTAAAATAAATTTTAATTTAATTCCTAAATAAACAAATTAGATACACAAAAATCCTCGCAATCATCCGTCCGGAAGCTATGCACACAAACACCTCTCAAGAATCAAACAAGAACCAACGAATGCTAATAATTTCGGTAGCATTTCGGGGAAAATCATCCCCCGTCTCTCCCTCCCCCCGGCTGAGTGTCTCTATAAGATGTCAATACCCAGCGCATTGAGTTCGTCGGAGTTTGTAAATAATTACGAAGGAAAAAACAAAAAAAAAACCCCAAGCATGTGCAGAAGCACATGTTTACAGAAGCGAAAAACAATATTTGCGACCGCATCCTGGGGCTCCATTTATTCGCAGCGTTCGTGTGATATTGAGCGAAAGAATTATTGAAGATTTTCAAAATCAAAAATACAGGAAACCAGAACCGCCGCGTCGAGAACGGCGTTTTTATGTGGTAATTAATATTTTATGATTCATAATGAAGAGTCGGAAAAATGAAATAAAGTTTACGGCCCGAGTGGAGGCAAGACCATGGTAAAAAGGCTTTGGTATCAGCTAAGCCAGCTCCTTCTACGTCAGATTTCCATATTGGAGCATCACACAGACCAGCACCTACCAGCCTCGTGGGTAGGTTGTATACTCACACGCAACATGGGGGTGAGTTCTTTCACTGTGATTGAGGTTCCCCCCATCTTGTGCTGCTCCAATTGATAGCACCTGCCTCTGTGTATTGGGATTTTATTATACACTTTTTTTTTCATCCTGGAGGGTACACGAATTTATGATTTATTCCACTCCAATATAGTCTTCATCCACCAGGATGACACCGAATACGTTGGACTGTACCGAAAGCACACTAGTACCCGCGCTAGCGGTATGGGACTGCGACAGCGCCAACTTGGAGTGTTTGGCAACTTCATTTTGAATATAATACGACCAAGGTCGTAAAATGGGCCATTAATGTCATCGTTTCACCATTCGTGATCGGAATGTAAACTGTCGTTTGTCGGTTGTCGTTTGCATATGACAGCTCTCGCGTCCTCGATTCCCTTAGTAATAATGGTCGACGCACCACATCGTCATGTGCCGGGAAGGAATTATCATATAATAAAGGACCATGGACAACGATTAGATGATTTCTATTGAATTACCAGCTATGCGATATTACGGTATTGCGATATTGGCTGTTGGGCTCTATTGATATATGCGTGCTTGATAGTGAGTGCGATTGGGTCAGGACACGACGTTCGCATGTGGTCTTTTGGTCTCATCCCGAATGTCAACACAACTTGCATTGCTGTTTTAGTTTTTTATTTATTTTTACGCTGTGGATGAGTGGTTAACTGGCGTTTGGATAGAGAGATATTTCGGATATTCCAAGCACGAAGGGAATGTGTTTTAGGAGTAAGTGGACAGTAAAAAAGGAGATAAACATGAGGAATTAGTGTCAGGCGACATTTATTGTCAGATTGAAATTGGTCCTGACGGCCAGTCTGGAGATAGGTCGTTGAATTTTAATTTGAAATTTATGGATATTGTAGGGGATGTATAGCTCGAATGTATTTTTATGGCAAAGACAGAGTGCTCGGCCTTAAATCTTGGAAGCCATTAATATGAAAACGTGAAGTCATCATTCGCACAACGTGAAGTGGGGTAGATCGGCTTGGGATTTTTTACAGTGATGGACCCTTCTACTAAGGCTATTAGGGCCATTTCGTTTACTAATTAAGTGTGTAATGGGGGTACAAGACTGCACGTTTCTTACTTTCAACTGATACAAATGGAGCAATGGATAGTAATGCCGTCCTAATTCCTCGATGAAGATGAAATTAAATCGTTTAGTCTATAAGAAATTTGAAGACAAAGTTGGGTAAAAGATTTCTCTACAAAAAGTACAATCCATGGACGATAAAATATAAAATCATAAAGCAAAACCCTGACAAGGTTGTCAATAATTTTAACTCGTCTCATCACACAGTAAATATAATTCGTTTTGGCGCCATCATTTTATCGATTCAATAAGACGATATATCAAAAAGGTGTCGTTTGTTACAGCAGAATATTTGCAAATAAAATGTATTTTTCTCCCAATCTGTGGCTTATGTTGGTTTGACCTGCTTGTCCTGTCTAAAGCAGTGAAAAGTCAATAAGGCGAGGATGTCCTGGTATCTATTGGAGCACTCAGACGCAAACACTGGTCAGTGTCAGACAGACAACTTATTTTATTGCATTTTCCCTGTTCTCCGGAAAATAATGAGAAGGAGCTTCAGTGATGTAGAACTAAGAGTTTCGGCATACACCAGATCGGCCCCAAGAGTGCGCCATCGTGAGCGAGTGAAATCGGGACAATCGCAGAGAAAATGTTCTGCTACCATCCACCAATATGCAACACAGGTAGGTGTCTCACTGATGCCAAGCACACAGAGATTCTTAGCGAAAGTGTAATACCCCGTAATGACGCCCGCAAGTCTTCTGCAATCAATTCTCCTTGAGGATAAGATTGTTGCGGATTTTTTGCAGGCATCGGGGCGTACGCGTTTAGTCGTCTTTCATCCTGGATATCCCCTCAATCTACGATTATGTGCCTCAATCGTTGTGTGACTCAATCGGTCATGTAGGATTCGACGGTGGAAGCAGGTAGACCTAAAGCGGGTTCAGGTCCTGAGAAACCCTCCCTGAGCTCCTTCTAGCCAGTTCATCAGAGATCTCATTTCCTGGAATCCCATAGTGGCCTGGGGCCCATACAACCCATACAAGCCTTAGTCAATTTAGTCTTCCGACTTTGTTCAAAAAGGTTTTGCTGCACTAATTTGGAGCTGGTTAAAAGGTTGGACACAGCTTTGGGTGTAGTTTGGCTATAACTACAGACGCATATACTTTTTCTCTTCTACCAGTGCTTCACAACATAGTGCGTGGCCATTAGGATTGCGTATATCTCTCCTTGAAGGACTTGGTTTCAAAGATTCAGACCAAGAGGCCACACAAGCCGGGATCTCACCAAATGGTTTAACATTGTTGGTGTATCTCCATAAGCCAGCGACTAAACTTAAAAAATATTAAAGAGCGTTAAATCGTATGAGAACACCGTCACGCAGTGGGTAGTGACGCCGATGTGCGACTTTGGATCCCGATAACACCGAAGCCATCGAATGTTTCGCGGCCCCCCCCCCTGGCGGGATACTAGTAAAACCCCCCGTGAAACACATGCCTGGAAAAGGCTTCTCGACTCTCGTCGTTCGGAATGTGGAAAACAAATGGCACACAACATATGTGACTGAGAGACGTTTGGCTCTGGCTTGTCATGAACTGTAACGCCATATTATGATAATTGTATAATCTCGTGATCTTGTCGATCTTTCCTTATCAATTTTACCTGCAAATGATGCCTTCTGGCAACAATTCCACGCTGTGTCGATATATTGTGAAGGAACCATATGACGTCCAGGTAACTTTAATCCCATTGCCCCTTATCATTGTTCAATACCGTTCGCCATTGGCACTAACCATTTTAAATTTTTAGCATTAGCAGCAACATTCTCGCTTGACTATGCATTAAACAGGGATTGTCCAATGTACGAGATTAAAAGGTATTGCTCTATCAGCAGCCGAATTGCTTTCCCCAAATATTCCGATAATTGGTTGATTGCCTGGTTTCGATTTTTAATATGTCGATGGTTAATATGTCGATGGTTAATATGTCGATGGTTAATATGTCGTAGCTCTCAAAAAACTAGGGAACAGAATAATTTTTATAAAAAAAAATTGACAATTTGAACGCGTGTAGCGCTCCATGACAGAGTAGTGGCTACGCCAGAATACAAACGTCAAACACCGACAACGTTGACACTTGAAACGTCAAAATAATAAGGTGCCAAATTTTGGATATACATATGTACATATCTATTGAAAAACCCGCTTGCATGTGCTCTACCCTGGTTTCTCGACGAGGCTCTGCAGAACATCTTGGGCTTCTTTAAAAGATTTTACGTTTATGCTATGTGAGCTAAGCTTTTTAGTGCTAATATACAAGCTTTAATTACCACCTTAAAAGTTAGATTAAGGCACCTGTAAATGGCCCTTAATTTGGCTGGAAAGCATTCCTAAATTGTCGAACATTCCATGTTTTTTGTCTTTGAGGCATTCGTGTACCATCTAAAACCTTAAGTATTCTGAAGGCGAACAACAGTCCCCCAGAGATTAATATTTTGAAATGTTTATTAAAAGTGTATGTCTGTGAAAGGTATTTGATATTGTTTTTGTATTTAGTATGACGTATCAGGAATTTTATGGAGGTTCATCTAATGGATTTCTTGGCGGTTCTACCTTTGTGCGGTGATGTCTGTAGTCAAGTCAACAGGTCCACAGCCGTGAGTCCATTCGTGATTGTGAGAGAAGGGCACACGTGGCGAAACCATGTGCGCATCAATAAGATGATCATATTAATGAATTGTCCTAGATAAGGCCACAATGATAGTGTCATAGCCAGTATTATCGAATGCCTCCCGATATCGAACACATCTGGCTCAAGCTAAGCATGACTATCAAGGAAGGACTGGAAGACACAACTTTTGAGGTTTGAGGTTTGATTGAACCTATTGCCCATCTGGTTTTATAAGTATTTAAGAGTCTGTAAGAAAGATTCAACTAGTTTGTTCATTTATTAGGAAGTTAGCTGACGCTTAGCGAGATGTCCAACTGGCTATGGTAGGAGGAGAGAAGTATGCGAGCAAGTCACCTGGGGCTTTCTTGATTCACAGTTCATTCGCAATCTTTAGGCAGATTTTTGTAGAGTCGAACTACATTAAGAGAGAAGCTGATAGCAAGTCAATAAATACTCTGAGATGCTCTGTTGAATTGGCGAGGTTTATATTCTAATGAACAAAAATCAAGAGCAAATATTTTCTGCAATTTCATGGAATATTTTTAAGGGCTTTCTCCGTACAGTTCCAAACGCAAACATAGCCCCTTTGTACAAAAACTATTGATATCTGGCGAGTCTCAGTCAATGTAAGCAAACAACAACACCGAAGTCAAGCAGACCACTACTGATAAGCTGTTACGCGCTCATGCTCTCACGCGGGACAAAGGCGAATTTTACAAATTCCCATAAAGGACATACGTTTGGCCACAATTTCCTTGGATTTTTTGAAACGATACGTAATGGCGCAAATTCCTTTAAGTGCCTACACGAACCATAGTGCAACAGTGGCAATATTATAAACTTGCTTTCCAAGACGCCGCTTGTGATGCCCATCACCCTGAACGAAACGCGGTTAAGAATTTCGTTTAGCTGATCTGAAATATTTGAAGCAATATCAGGCTGACGTCCGATTTCAATATGTTCACCAATGCAACAGTTGAAAAATCGGTTTCCCGGTACTTATTGAACACACATTTTGCAATTGCTGTTTCATAGAACTGAGATCACTTTCTATTAGACTTTTATTAAACATTGTCTAACCATACAGTGCTCAAATATGAACTCTATCAGTAGGGATGAGGAAATCCCTACCAAATTTGGCAGACGAATTCTACATGTATTTAAAAACGCGACTTCACGATGCGTGCGAAAACATACGTGGGCAGTAATCCAAGACCGAAGAGAGGCAGAAAGAATTGGAGATCAAGCAATAACACCTGATCAGAACCAGATCAATAAATAAGTCAATAAGATGCGTAGACGAGACGAGCGTAATTCGACTGAGCAGCACAACAAAACAACATCAAAATATTGTACGACTTTTAACACGAAAGTACTGGTAAATGTAATGTAGAATCACGTCCAATAACATCAAACGACGGAGCTCTACCCACGAAAAAGAGCGAACAACTCAAAAAAATCGGGAAGCACTTTATTAAAATATGAAACTCTTTCAACAGTGAAGCGTCCGACAAAATTATATCCACATATACAGCCCAACAAACGAATAAGCTTTACACCACTATCGCTGTCAGATTTCATCTAGGCAATAAAAGCTTAAAAAATAACAAATCTCCTGCATCTCCTCCATTCAGTTCTATTTGCGTCGAAGAGAAGATCCCCGAGTATTGGTTACAAAGCATTTTGGTTGAATGGCGATCTTTCTCAATATAAAAATTACCGCGGAATTATGCTCCTATTCACTACGTCCAAAGTACTGTCCACTATACCTGTTAGCCGCGTTAAATCGAAGCTTGACCAATCACAGAGAAAGCAGCAAGCTGGTTTTCGTCCAAACCTTTCGCATATTGACAAAATTAACAGCCTACGCATCATAGTTGAGCTAATGAATGAATGTCAGGGGACTCTTCAACTTGTTTTCGTTGATTACAGCAGCATACTCGTACACCGCGAAAATATTTGGAAGGCGCTCAGATCTAGATAGGTTCCTGAGAAGCTGACAGCTTTAATTAGAGCACAATATGCGGATTTCAAGTGCAGAGTACTCAATAAAGGCGAGCTCTCCGACAGTATCACAATCAGCGCAGGTATAAGCCACGGATGCCTACCCTTTCTTATTGTTATTGATGACGTCCTGCATAAATCCCTAGAAGGTAAGCGAGGGGCATCCTAGAACTAGATACTAGAACCGAATATCTTGAAGGTCTTCTTATCTGCGAAGCACTCCGATATGCAAGCAAAGGTCAACGATATATGCGCCGATTCGGGTAAGGTTCGCCTAAAAATAAATATCGACAAAACGAAATCAATGAAAATGAACACCAAAATAGCGACAATTTTATGCTACATAGCGAAGAAATTGAACAAGCGGAGGATTTTACCTATCTAGGTAGTAATATCAGCGGAGAACAGTGCAAGAAAGGATATTATGGCCAGAATAAGCAAGGAAACTGCGCCAAATTTGGAAGTCGACCCAATTATCCGTCCAAGCAAATATGAGACTACTTAAATCCAACGTTATCTCAGTACTGCTCTGCGGGTTCGAGTCCTGGCTTGTACCGGCCATCTAGCCGGAAAAACCCAAAGCTTTGTTAACTGATGCCTCCGACATATTCTGAAGGAATGTCGTAAGCAATGTTGATCTATGTAAAAAAATGCAACTTGGAACCAATGGCCAACTAAATATATCAAACTACGAAAACGGAGGTGGATAGGCCACAAGCTGCGAGAATATGCTACGGGAGTCGGCCGACGAGATCTTGATTGGAACCCAATAGGAAGCCACATAAGGAGTCGCCCTAATATCACATGGAGGAGAACACTACAAACAGAAATTGATGAATGCGGGAAATCGTAGAGCGAACTAAAGATCCCAGCAAAAAAAAACAGGATCAGATGGAAATAGAGGTCCTATGCTTGAGTGGGAGATAGAGGAAATGATAATAATGATGATGAATTCTTATTGTAGTTGTTAGTTATTGTCGCGTTGGTTATAGCTCACAGTAACTTTTTTGTTCCCATATCATTAGGGTGTAATATTGGAAATGCACACACAGATTATGAATTATGAAGTGATCTTATACTCCGAGCGTTATGCCTTCGTCAGCATAATCATCTCTCATTCGGAACTGATGTTGTCGTACATTTTTTTCCGTATTGGAATTGTTCTTGGCTATAGACAGAATTTTTACCATTGCACCACGACCACATACGGTGCATATGGGGAAAGACCCTCGAGAGACCGTGCTGGAGATTCATTTTAGTCCAGGACCAAATTCACCCTGACTTCGAGCATCTTTGTTAACCAGCTTTTTTCTGTTTAGATTACTTTGATTGGGCTAGCATTCTTCAGATGACTTTATTAGTTTAACAGTGTTCAATATAACTGAATGACCTTACTTTTATAACTGTATGGTTAGATTTACAAGAACTTGAGGGATTGTCTCATGCCTACTATGACATTTACTCAAAGGCGAAGTGTCCCAAATTAAAATTATTTCTAGGGTCCTTGCTCACAGCTTTAGTAGATTATCCATCTACTGATTCAAAGCCAATCACCTTTAGCCTTTGGCCTTTTAAGAAAATTGAGATAAACTCTGTCCAAAGTATCACGCCCTTGAGTTACCACAGAGCAGATTAAGAATAGGTCAATTGAAAATAATTTCTTTGTCCAGACTTGATTCCAAATAATATTTTAAAAATACATATTCCCAAAGGCTTAGTACCAGAATAGCATTTGTCACTTCCATAGATTCCATGGAAATAGTTTTTTATTTATAAAAAGTCTTGTACGCCCTCCTACCCATTGGTGTCATGTGGGACAAGCTGACTCTGGTAGCCTCCAATCTCTTAGGAAGAAGGAGATTAGTACTTCTATAGAAAAAATGATTTCCCATGCTAATTATGACCGCATGTCGGGCCACCGCCACCGTCGTGCGTATAAATCTTCTCCCACCATTCCACGAACACATCTGCCATATATTATCCAAAAACATGTTTGTCATAAGCTCTTGACAGTGGAATTCCAACAGCCAATGCACGCCCTGATTATTGAAATCGTTTTCGAGCCATTAAATTAGATTGCCACCAGTGTCACCGCAAGCTGACATCATTAATCCACACATCCGTCCTCCTTTCAGACGGTTTCACTTGAAAACCATCTCAAACGAAACGAATGATTTCCTCGCACTCCATCTACGCGGCACTTGACAAACAACACACTTACTTACTATGTGCATAAAAACCGCTATACAGAAACGATTGCTCCCTGCAAAATGATGAAAAAAAGGAATAATAATTAGAGGATCCGACTGACTGAGAGGGAAAAAGGAGTCTCAAGGCATGCAAGTCATTATAAAGCTATGCTTGCCACCTCTTGCAATTATGACGAACCAGAAATCATTCACAATCTCTGCCACGAGTGCGACGTCCCAAATGAACTCCGGGCAGCCCTTCGAGAATCACCCTACCATCCAACACATCCGAATTCGAATCACTGGAGCAGTCTCGAGAGATGAAGAACCACCGCGTCACGCAATAAACTCCCCGTCGTAATTTATTTTATACCATGGGTTTCATGGCGTAGACCATTAAAAATGTCCTGCAAAGATTTATGATCGCATCGGGCGGCATGGAGAGGGGCAGTCCACTGTCATGCTTTAGCAATCTCCCATGCGAGGGCGATTGTTGAAAGTTTTTTTCTTCGTCTTTCAGTTTTTCGGGTGCGAAGCAGAGACATCGCATAGCGTCTTTGGCGGCGTAATTTTGATGGCATACGATGATTAATGGGAAAATTTCATTGCGTCGCTAGCATAAAAATAGCCACCCTTCGATGCTCGTCGTGCTATCTTCCAGGTTTATGCAGCCTAGACTTTTCGATCGAGATAGACTCGATCCCGATATAGTTGCTCCCGGATAATCCACCCCGCTCCGTGGACGTGGGGCGCATCGCAGACTGGTTTATGACGACCACGTGCACCCTCCGGAGGAATGTAATCCATAAAAGTTTTGCTTTATTGCCGCTGTCACTTGACAAACCTAATGATTAGTTAGATGAATGATTCGCGACCAAGTGTACGACATGGCGTGAATTGACACGACGCATCCCGATGCCTGGGGAAAGAGAGTTTAAAAAAAGACACGAACACGGGAGCACTGGTGGTTGAAAATGTTGTAAATCCAGACGCAAAGCCATGACGAGGGCTGGGGTTATGAAATTTGACACGCGCCATGTGTTTTGGGATCAGACGTGAGCGCTGTCAACAAAATTGCCGACGATGGATGCCACGACAATCATGCATGGTACGCACTGGAGCGGGGATAGTGCGTGAGAGGTCAACAAGATTCGGTTTTTGATATGTTTTATTGCCGGAATTAAATAAACGACTGGATATGGATGGCGATATTTATCTGTCAGGAGAGATTAGGTCTTGGATCGTTTGGAATTTTCATGAACCCTCAATTTATCGAATTAGGTATTGGAGTGAGCTGTCACGACGCTGGCTTAGGATTCGATGATTGAGTGATGTCTTGTGTTCGGATAGTATTTTAGTGTTTCCTTTAAAATCCTACTGAATCATTGTCTTTAAAATGAATACTTTTAAGCTGGCGCAGCTAGTGCATTGATGGATATTTACAGGCTAGAAGACAGTGCCTTGATGTAGGAAGTTTGAAGCTTTCTACATGCGAATTGGAATTAAAAGAAGCAGGACTTCCATTCTATTCTAATCTCTTTTTCATGGGGAGCGGTGAACGACAATAATTCTATACGAATGATGCCAATTAGACAAACTCCCAGTCGAGTCAAATGCTTGTCTGCAAGACGATTGAATCAAATTTGACATGGGCCCTAGATCGACTCAATGAGCTGGTCTGCCATTCTAGTGAGGAGCAAAAAATATAAACTCGGAAAGGAATGCCTCAGAAACTTTTTTAAGTTAAGCTCATCCATACGGATAGTTGGAATATATCCGACTCATGCGAGCTTCGTGTTACAAAAATATAAAAAATTTTATTGTTTTACTTATACGATGTTGTGTGAGTCACAGAAGTGTCAGCGAACGCTTGTTGCTTGATTTTTTGTGAGTTGTCGAAGAGGTAACATGCCAAAGCACGATATTTGACTATTTAATAAAGCACCACTTGGAAATGATTATAAAGGGTCCTGTTGCTCATGGTAAAACTTCGAACCATCTTTACTTTTCAAGGTTTTCAGACTTCAAAAATATCCCGCGCCATATTGCATAACAATTACCCGGTGAGCTTAGCAAGCCATTGAATATAGCTATTCTCCATTCGTTGAAGTGGCACGTTGATACTACAGTTACGATAGATCAGTGGCGTCTAGAAATTTAATTTTAACAGTATCACAGCCACAAGATTGGAATAAGTTCTATTGAGATCCAGAAACCTCAAATTTATAAGGTGGCGCAAAATTAATCACCCAATTGTCCATGCCTTCCGCAAGTCTTTCACTAAAATTAGCTGTAGAGCCCGCCTGATGATGCCCAGGAGGTCGTGGTTCCATGGTAATCATCACCGACTGTTGGGCGGAAGATCTGCAGTTCAAGTCTGCCCATAGCCAAGAACAATTTCTATCCGGAAAAGCTGTGCAACAAGTTCAGTTGTGAATGAGAGATGATTAAAAAAAATGCTGACGAAGGCATATCACTCGCAATATGCCTAAGATCACTTCAAAACTCATACTCTTTTTATGCATTTCCACTATAACACCTTAATGACATGGAAACAAAAAAGTTACTGTGAACTGTAACCAACGCGACAAATTCAGTCCAATCTCTCGAATACTATCTGGGACAACCGCCTCCGGAGAGTAGTGAACGAACATCTTCGACACGAACCATTTGCACCCCGTCCAAGTTGACAAAGCACCATAAGAGCGCACCTCTTGAACCGAGCCCTATAAAAAAGAAAATAACAAAAATTACGTGGCCCGTCGTCTGGTTGATGTTCCTTCGTTCTCAACGACATCGGCAGTCACAGCCCCGATACTCTCGGCCAAACGACCACTCCGCTGGCGGTCATGCCCTGCATGGTCCCCTGTAGTTTCAGTCTGTTCGAGTCGAGTAGCTAAGCGCCGGAATGTTTGGCCCAGTTGGCTCGACACGATTAGGAAATAGACTTGGAAATTCACGCTGCGCTAACACCACCGACTGATTATTGGTCAAAAAAATCAACACAATTATTCAACGCTCTTGTGAAGTATAGCGCTCCATTACTTGGCTGTTTGCATACTGCAGCTATTTAGTTCACAAATGTCAAATATGATTGACGCACGATGCCATTTGCAAAAATTATAACATCTTCCGATAGGGTGATGGATTTTGCGTCACCTTGTAGTATAGGTGATATGAGTAAAACTATGTTCGGCGAGTATTATAGAATTCCCATTATCGACGAAGGTTGTGAAGAAAGTTGAATTTCGGACAAATAAAAAGGTGGCGATTTGATATTGCTCAAGAGTCGGGTATTGCTCATGAAGTCAGTAAAGTCATAGCAATACTAGAACATATCATGAAACATGAATCTTCTTCCCTTAGATGGCATTATGTCTCACGTAGAGCCAGAGCCAAGCTTCTCTCCAAGCTTCTCTCATTTACTCATGTTGTGTGCGATTGTTTTTTTCCACACAAGTGAAGGGGAATGTCTGTTTCGAACGGCGAGCGCCGAGAATCTTTTTCAACGCGGGTTTTGCCAGTACACTGCCGAGGAGAGAAGCCGCGAAATTAACATTCGATGGCGTTGGTGCTATTGGGAACTCCGAACTCGCCCATCGTGCGTCAGCGGCCGACGCAATACACATGAGTACTGATTTAAAATTAAGGTCCAATCGCCTGAATAGAAGTTTTTAAGATTATAAAATGCTCGATGAGTGCGGTCGAATGCCGCGCTCAATCACTCGAAGCAGTAACCGTAATCTGGATTTTAAAGAACAAAACTCAATAATATAGCACACAAGAGGTTTGCACAAAAAATAAGGTGACTTTTTGAGTTTGGAGTGCTAAGTACATTCGATTTTATTTTGTTTGTCCCCTAATATGCCCAACTTATCAGTTATTTTGAATATTTAGTTTGTTATCACGGACATAATGGTTAGCCTTTTTTCTGTTTGGCGTCATTTTACTAATGAAAAAATAGATCAAGGATTCTGTATTAAATTTTGTTTATAAAAATAAAGTAAGTGCTTCAACGTTCTTTAAATGTTGACTGTGTCTGCTCTGAGCAAAAAAACATATAGGTGGTGCAAGGTCTTCACATGGAAAATAGTCGAATGAATATTAGAGAAGTTGCTGCGGATATTGGTATGGCTCATGTTATGAAATGTTAAATATTTGGACATGAAACATGTGTTAGCGTAGTTTGTTCCAAAAATGCCAGATGTTGACCAAAAAAGCCGTCGCATGAGCATCGTTCAAGAATTGTTGAATGGCATGAATCAAGATCCAGAATTACTGAAAAGGGTCATCAATGTTCAATGCGACTTTTTTCTATTCCCAAAACTGAAAGGAAGACCTCAAGCCTATACAATCAAGAACTCAAGGAACTTTATTCAGCACCAACCATTATGCTACTAATTAAGCCGTCAAGACTGTGATGGACAGAACACGTAGAACGAATGGACAGTCAAAAGAATATTCAGTGGACGAGCCTGGCGACCCTGGCGACGGGAGGCCAATATGAGGATGAACTTAAAAGAAAAGGAACATGATAGGAAGGCTTGACGAGGTTTGTCAACAAGGCTCTGAACTTCCAAGTTCGAAATGGCTAATAATAATAATAATAATAATAATAATAATATTAACAATAATAATAATAATAATAATAATATTAACAATAATAATAATAATAATAATAATAACTGAGAAAGTCGATAAGGCCTTATCAGCCTGATTTCCTCTTTACTAGAAAAAACAAAGCCACGCCTGCCGTATTTTTCTGAAAGTTCCTCGATACAGAATCATTAAAACCTTCAACTGCGGGTAGCTACCTTTTTGATGTAGAGACTTCTATTTTTATCCTTAAAAAATTGATGGTGATGAAGCTAACTTCGTATTGGATGGATCAATACAAAAATTGTCATATCACGACAGAAGAGAACCCTCAAATGATTCCAGAGAAATCAATACACCCACAAAAGTATTCTGTTTTTTGTGGTTTTAGGGCCTGTTGAAATTATTGGTCCATTTTGCTTCAGAGATGCAAATGAAAAAGTTGTTACTGTGAGTGGAGAGCGTTATAGACAATGATTGACGGTTAGCTTTAACCTTAACTTAGGAAATAGGTATTGATGATTGTTATTTTCCATAGAATGGAGGCATGAGTCACAAATCTTGCCAAAATATTAAGCTATTGTGGTGTAACTTTCCAGGCCAGTTCATTTCACGTAATTGTGCCATAAACTCGTCTCGCAGAACAAGCGATTTGATACTGTTAGAGTGGAGTTTTTTTGAAAAGCTATGTCTATGGGAACCATCAAACAGCAACCGCAGAGTGAAAAACAACTTTGGGACCGAAATTGACGAAATGCGATAATGTGCGAATGAATCATGTCGTCGTGCTCGTTGTAGGAATTCAAATGATGATTTTCTGTTAATTGCTAAGGGACATCTTTTTAGTAGAACACCAGCAAAAGTCTAAGAATTTGCATCTTTTATTTAAAAAAAAAAACATGAAGAGATCTACACAATTAAGAACTCGTTAAGACGTGAAGTCCGTAGATGGGTGACCAAACTGATATCATTATTCAGCTTTGCAGTGAATGGTTTAACCTTCATCCCTCTTCTTGGTTAGTATTACATAATAGGTATCATAGCATGCACTCATGCGTCAAAAGCGGCCGGTATAATTACAGTTTTGTAGAGAGTGATCTCGTTTTTCGGACTAGGACTTTACTTCTAAATTGATTCTGGACACTAATTCTGGTTTCAGCGTGTTGTGATTGCTACTCTACTTCCCTATAACTTCAAAGCTTTAGCTAAAAAGACGATGTATTTGTCTAGGTGTGGGTGGAGGGCGTCTTTTTTTGATGGCAGTCTATAAAGCTTGTTCAATTTTTGAACATAAATAAAAGAAATTCAGGATGAGATATTAGCTTCATTTGTGCTGGGTGAAAGAGCATTTATAAACCTTTGGGTCAATTGAAATTTTAACGGGTGCAGATCAAGGTCTTGGTGCAAAATTAGCCAAGTTAAGGTCGCAAAAAGATTGTTGGAAGCGATAAGGAATCAATGCCTTAGATCTTCTCGTACACTATCATACAAGACAGTAATGTTTTCAGCAGAACTCGTGCGAGTTGATTATTTTTGAATTGGTTGATTCAAATTTGTCCACCAAACGTCGAAAAGTCAACTCAACAATATTCGAATTTCAAGCAGTCATTTGGGAGCGTCCCGAAACAATAAAAACGTTCGAAGACGCAAAATTAGAAATATTAATGCCAAACGTATTGTAGAAGTGAGTCATTTCCTACGTTTGGAGATTCTGTAAACGGTCTAAGAGCAAGGTAATTACGGGGAATACGAGCTGAATTATTCAAAGTACATCTCCCAAGCTTCGATACACTTTCGCCATCGACTTTTGCACGATTCGAGGACTTCTGCGTGCAAGCTTCATTGATGGCACCAGGTGATTTCACCCTAGAGAATACAATAATGTCTGCTGGGGCCAAGTCAGGACTGTAATGAGGATAGACAAATGTTGCGATATCGCTTTCTATCAGCTTCTCGGTCACCTTGGCTGGATTGCAATTTTCAATTTCCGACGATGGCTGGTCTTATCCGGTTGATAATTCTCCTTAGCCTTATTAGCCCTGCCAACTCCATCTAGAATCAAGCGCATACTTATGGCCCGAATTCTGCACTTCATGCATAAGTTGTTTCATAGGGTCGCCTCCTCCACACACTTTCGGCCAGATCTGCAGACATTGTGCTGCTTAAAAACTGCAGTTTGTCGCACGCTTGCCGACTTGAATCATGCCCAATGTTCCCGTACCCAATTTTTCAAACACAAAGTTTGATGGTGTTGGAAGGTGTTGCTTAATGGTTCGTTCCATTTTGAGCCCGCATCTGACGTTTGAAGGATGGCCACAAGGTGCGAGCGCGCTGCGACGCACAATCTCGTCAGGAAAAAAATGTTCCTTATTTGCGAGTACAAGTAAAATTTCTTGGATGAGTTATTTCGCGTTTTGGTGATGACCGTGTTTATACACACAATCCCTAAAGTGCTTGTCGCTTTAAACGTCAAGTTATTGCCGACTTTCACACGGTCGAGTCCTCCAAGGACTCTTGTGAAGGACATTTCAAAGATATTATGTTTTCCTCCACTACTGTAAGATCCAGGCAATAAATCGAATTAAAAATTTGGCCGAAATCTTAATCATAAACTTGTTTTATTTAAATATCCAAGACGCCTAGTCAATACGTCGGCAATTGGGCTAAAACGGCAGCTCAGTTGAAGAGGAATCTGAATGAGGTAGGAATGGGGCCGCCAAAAATTGGCTAGAAATGAGGGAGTAGTAGGGAAATTTCAAGCAAGTACAAGAAAAATGGAAAAGCTTGTTCCAAAATGTGTGCGGATGTGTTCAAGATTTAACAGGAATTTCCAATTTTTGAAAATAATTTTATTTATTTATCTGTAACAAGTACAAACTGAAATCCGCTGTTTTTTTCTACCACATTTTTATTTCTCGTCCTGCACGTCTTTATAGCCAACCCGCCAAGCCGAAAGCATTACAGAAACTGCCAAAAAACTGGGTAAAAATTATAACAAGCGTCCCTTATTTACTTTTGCTCTAGCTCATCCTTAAACCCGGGGGGGGGGTAACGAGCCTTTCCCCCGACATATCATCCCCAGTGGCTTTGAATAGCTCAGTAGCCAGTTAGTCCGCATCAGCAGTTTTATTAGGCTACAGCTTCGATATCGTTAATCTTATCCTAGACTCTAAATTACAAATACACGCTTATCTTTAAGTAATACAGCCTCAGCCCTCAAGTACTCCTACTCGTACGTATGTAGGGTGGTTCTCAATTTAATACAATTTACTTAAATCCGAAATCGATTTCGGATAGGATTCGTAACAGACTTTTTTTCCGTAAATGTTTAAGCCTCGTGCTTTGACTTATCAAAATTCAATCTCGTAAATCTTAATGCCACAAGTCTAAGAAGCGTCTGCTAAGCCCCTTATACCATGCGATAGCTGTCGAATAAATTGCTTGACTTCATACCATAAACGTGAAATTCGTTCATTCATTCATGCCACGACCAAATCCATCTCACTGATACGAACTAGGTAAGAGGCAAGAAAAATGTTCTTCAACTTTTTAATGCATTCGAAATATGACTCTAAGGTTAATGTTCTGCGAGTATCCAAATAAGTCTCAGGAGCACCATCATCATCCCCACAGTATCTGCCACAAAGTCGTGCAAAGAATAAGAGGGCACGCTTGGCTGGATTTTTACGCGAATGCATGTGCGTTCTCGTAGAAAATAATTTTTCCCAAAAGATAACGTCAAAAGTAACGAAAAGTATTTTACAACTCCATTTCGCAGATGGTAGATCAAAGAAATTTGTTAGCACAGGTATGCTTGTGCGGGGGCTGCTCCCACACTTTTGCTAGTCAGTTAGTCGGGAATTCGTGGTGTGTCTGTTGATGCGTCTAGGAACAGTTGATTCCAATTTGAGTGTTGTTCGGTATCCCATTTGCCTCTCGAACGTGCTCCTATACGTTTCGTGGGACGCAGTTTTTTTTCTTATTCGTGGAGGCACGTACGATTCGATTTGAAAAGAATGCCAATTACTTTATCACATCTACCGTCAGTACCTTTAGATGCATGGGCGGATCGTTGGTGATTGTCGGTCGTCGGGACGAACGAAGATCAGATATCCGAAAAAGAAGTGGAGGCCGACGGATGTCAATGATAATAACGCCAGCAGATGGAAATGAAAAATATCCATCCCCACCTCGTTTGCGGCGAGGAATTGTTGCTGCCATTGGAATCCGCTCCGTCCCATTTTCATTGTGATACGGGAATGGCGGGTGTAATTTCTATAGCCATTTAATGAAACAGCGAGCTCGAGAGCACGTCCTACTTTGGTAATCGCATTAATTCATAAAATTGCTGAACTATTATACGTTCCATCCTGTTCGCGGTGCTGCGCTTGGAGGACGTGTAGCGCTGGAGAGGCGCTCGTAAAACACTGATGAAGACAAATTTTCATTATCCTGCGTTTTTGGTCGTTATGTATTTTTTTTCTTCGGCTTTTCCAGTACGGATAATGTCCTTAAGGTGTAGTGGATGATATTTCCTTTCGGATCTCAGCTGAAAAAGACGATTCGCCGCAGAGATGTAATGCGAGGACCATTAGCTTGTGAGGGCGGCAACAAAGTAAATCAAACACTCGGAGTTTGAGTCAGTTTGGCAATAAAGTTTTCGAGCAAGATTCTCTTGAATTATGATAGAGGACCAAGTGGACGTAAAGAAGACTCATAATTCACTTTTTTTTCGTTGATGATTATACAAACTGCTTGAGGTACATGTGTAACTTAGTACTAGTGACGGTTACGATTGCTGCCCAGGCACCTTTCGTGTTGGGATACGATTACTTTGTTGATGTGTGTTTACAGCTAACGTTAATGGGACATACGTATATCCGTTGGTCGGAGAAATCCTTTGTTGCGAGCGTAACGACTTGTTGACGACGGGAGTTTTTATCGCTGCCATTTCTTCATCCGATAATAAAAGGTAGTTGCGTTTATTTATATTGTTGATTTGCGTGCCTTATGGTCGTTTGCTTTTTAACGGTTATGTTTTTGAGATAGTGTAGAATACTACTGAACATTGTAGGTGAGTGACAGGGTCTATTAATCTTTTTCCTATTGATATTGCGTTTAATTACCGGTTGTAGCAGGCACTGGGTACATTGAATCCTTTGGGATGCCAGAGATGGGGAAACTATGATGTTTGTTTGGGTGAAAAGTTATAAACTTGCCCTGTCAAGAATAAATGGGAAATGATAATTTCTGCGAACTCACCCACTTACGGGAATGGCTTTGTAGGGAACTCCCATTTTCACCTCATGATTACCAATGAACAGTGATGACCACAGCAAAACTGGCAATTTCTTGGCGATTCATAGAGAGTAATTTTGTTTTCTTGTTGGCATCGTAATTAGGCATATTGCCAATTAAATTCCGGTTCGGTGGTTCAGAAGTTAGTGTATTGGTTTCCGTCACCCTTAACACTGACTGTCATGGTAAGTCAGTCAGAGGTTGGCTTATCGTCGCTGATAGCCATACTCAAAGAAAACTGCCAAGAGGCGTCAAATCACAAGATCATGGAGCCCAGTTTACAGACCATATCTCTTCCATATTCATAACATTCAATCGGAGAACGGAAAAGTGATTACAATAATTATGCCCCTGTAGCAAATACTATTGATCGTTACACGATGACTCTACTAGCCCCCAGACCGGACTTGTGAACCATGCACGATAATCTCATGAGGATTATCTTCGCTGCAATATTGACCAGCCGAATGGTCAACTGATATACTCATTGTGCCTGAAAACAATTTTTCGACAAGATTTTTCGTCATTCGGCCTTAATTCTTGGACGAGCGGAATCTTGAGGACTTTCAAACCACGATGCTGTTATAAAATTGTCCATAAATTTGGTGGAAAAAAACCAAGCCTTCGTGAATCGAATCGATAAATTTGGACTTCTTCTGAACGGGTGCAGTCTTTTTTTCAGCATGCAGTCTTTGTATGCATCTTGTAGCCACTTGTGTGAAACGGTCAAAAATATGACGTATAGCCATCTTAGATTGTCGATTATGTCCGGTGCAATATTGTGCAACTCTGAGTCTTATGTATAAAACCCCGATTTTGGAATTAAATTTTTAAAATCTAGTAATGATGTGAAATGGAATGTTGACTAAAAAATTACGTTAACAGTTTAGAACTGTTTGAAGGTAGCAGGGCTTGAGAAAGAAGTTTTACATCGCTTTATTGCTTTCAGCAGTATAACTGAGAGAGGAACTCCATGAAACTTACAATTTGGGGTCGGCAATCACGAATGCAAAAATGAATCACACTCGACATAAGTAGGTGACTGGGAGAAGCTTCAAATATGGGCCTTAAAAGCCAGTTTTATAAAGGGTGGATTTCTTTATCAGAAGTTTTTCTGAACTTTGTCAATTCTTACTCTGACCATTCAAGCGTTAACGTTGTCATTAGTTTGTATTTTCTCACAATCACTATTTTACCAGTGAGAATTACTGCGGCAAAATTCTTAAAATATACTAGGTGTACAACTTTACTTCCGCCGTTTTTTCCCCAACATTCGATGCATTAATGAAACAAATTGGTTACACATATATCATTCAAAATATTTTCCATCGCTGGCCACTACTTTCTCCCATCTTTCGGGCAGTGTACGAATCCCGCGTCCAAAAAATTGTTCATCTTTTGAAGCAATCCACGAATCGATCCAATTTGTGACTTCTTCATGAGATCGGAAGTGTGAAAAGTGAAGCCAGGCCATGCGCCATTGATCGAAACAGGTGATAGTCAGGGAGAGCAATGGCTGGAGAATACGGCGGGTGGGGTAGGACTTCCCATTTTAATGTTTCCAAGTACGTTTTAACCTCTTTTGCAACGTGGGGTCGAGCGTTGTCGTGCTGCAAAATCACTTTATGGCGCCTCTCGCTGTATTGCGGCCGTTTGTCTTTGCTCTGCTCAAACGCATTAATCGATAACGAGCACCTGTGATTGTTTCACTTGGTTTTAACACCTCACAGTTCACGACGCCGAGCTGGTCCCAACAAATGCAGAGCATGATCTTGGAGCAGTGAATATTCGGTTTGGCCGTCGACGTGGAAGCCCGGCCGGGATATCCCCATGATTTCTTGCGTTTAGGGTTATCGTAATGAACCCATTTTTCGTCCCCGATCACAATGCAAAAATCTCTTTTGTTTTTGCCTCTGAAGCAACTGTTCACAAATACACAAACGCCGTTCAACGTCTCTTGGTTTCAACTCATACGGGACCCAAGTTCCTTCTTTCTGAATCTGCCTTGAGACGTTTTGAAATGGCTTGCTGTGTCACTCCCACTGATCGTGTCAGTTCTTCTTGAGTTTGACGCGAGTCTTCACTCAGCAATGTCTCCAATTCTGTATCTTCGAAAACTTTCTCTCTTCCACCACAATGCCGGTCTTCGATGTTAAAATTACCGTTCTTGAAGCGTTCAAACCACGACACATTCTTTCACTAATAGCGTCCTCACCATACGTATCTGAGAGCATTCGATGGGACTCCAAATAAAACAGTAAAACCTCCCGCAAATGACGAGAATTTGGATCGTAAACTGACATTTTCAATCGAGAACAACTTTATGATGCAGACACAAATCGACTTATATTTGAATGGTGTTCTGTTGACCGAGGTCCAAGCCAACTGCCTGACGTCTGCGATCTGTTTTTTGGACCGCTACTTATCGCCACATTCTCGTATGGCAAAAGGCGGAAGCAAAGTTGTACACCTTATATTTTAAAAGTTCGTGTTTCGTTTTCTCAAGACCTTTTGCGAGCTATAAAATATGGTGTTTGTTCAAAATATAACGAAACATTTTTGAATTACGCGAACTACATTCGATTTTCGAATATTTTTCTTTTGTTATGTTGGTACATGGCCCCAAACATATGCTGATATTGTCATTCCTTTTGGGTATGTAGTTTGCTGGTACTAAATATAGAGGTAAGACGTGTTTGTTGTGCTTGGTGTTGAAAAAAATGTGTCAAAAGATCTGTATCAAATATTGTGTGAAAAATAGTATTAAGTCCTCCAATGTATTAAAAATGTTACCTGTGCCATTTGGCGAGTCTTTTTCTAATCAAAAAAATGTTTCTAATTGGTGCAAACTCTCGCAATAATGCACCTCGTGTGCAATTTCAGCGAAAACAAATCCGTAATCGTGCCTCAGCCACCGCATTCACCAGACTAGGCGATTTTTTAATCTTCCCTAAACTGAAAAGATGCATGAAAGGACAGAGATTTGCCACGATTAAAGAAATAAGGGCCGCATCGCTAGAAGAGCTCAAGGCTATAATAAAAACGTATACCAGAAATGGCAATGGAACTTGAACTGGCGCAGTTGTATTATATCCAAAGGGAATTACTTTAAAAGGGACAGAATGATATTGATAATGACTAACCACTCTAACCACTCACAACATAAGTAGTACGGGTTTTCAGTACGCATTATAGTACGGGCTACAAACGCTTGCTAAATAAAGATGTTTTTTTTTTTGCAATATCTATGATTGAACTTGATCACCCTTATACTTAAACGATTGTATTCTGCCACAATAACCATGTTACCATGAAGTGCTGCACTACTCAACAAGGCATCAAAATTCTTAAAATTTATTTTAAAAAATCGTTTTCTGTGTTCTCCGAACTTTTCTTGATCTACGAGTACCTAATTTACGTCCAAAATTATGGTCCAACCGAGCGAGCGCGGTCAAGTGATAATATCGCTGCTATGGCTGAAAATGTGGCTGAACTTCCAAGCCTTTTGATTCCTCATCGTGCACAAAGAGTAAACCTTTCTGTGACCTCATTTTGGACAATTTCGCGTAAAAACTTGGCTGTGCATCTGCATAAGGTTCACCAACTGAAATTGGAAATGCATCAACGTTTTGGCGTACAAAGTCAGCTTCGGTGATAAAGCACATCTTTGGACGACGAGCTTCGTGAACAAGCGAAATTGACGCATTTGGGGAGAGAGTCACCCAAAGCGGAGTCTCCATTTTATCCCGAGAAACTTACTGTTTTCTCTGAATTTTGGCAGCCGGCATTTTCATATACGACAATGACCAGACTATGTCTGAAAATAGTTAACAGAATCGAACCATTACCTGACCCCAACTGGATGACATGGACTTAAGTGACAAATGGTTGCAACAAGACGGCGTACTGTCCATGTACAGGGTATAACGTAGGAATTATTGCAATAAATTTTGAAGAATGCGTGATTTCCAGAAGAGTTGGAGTAGAAAGGTCGCCAAGATCGTGTTATTCAACACCCATCGACTTTTTCGCAATCATTCAAAGCATTGAGAAGATCCAGCCTGATTTGTAAAAGAAATTCATATAAAATTGAAACTTTTGGATCGAGCCCTGTGCGAGTAGACGTAACCGCAGAGATTGTTTGAATAATATTTTTATGATTTTTACTCGGTCATCACTCCGATATTTAAAAAGGGTGACCAAACACAATATCGAGGAATATCGAGGCTTATGTTGTGAAATATTTTCTTAAGGAGACTAAGGAAATAATCGAGGACTACCAATGTAGCTTCAAGGGGAATCGCTCGAAGACTAACCAGATTTATCTTCTTCTTCTCTCGTTTGACTCTGATCGAAAATGTCTTATGTAAGGCTGCCGGTCCTAAAAAAATGTTGAAACTGATTCAAGTTTGCCTAAAGAGAAACAAAGTGCAAGTTAGAGTATAAAACGCCTTTTGAAACGTGATGTTTTAAAACAGGAGACGCATTGTACTTCTTTTTAATTTGGTGCTGTAGAGCCGGCAGGATAAGATCCCTACAGGAACATGCGAGGGAAATAACCCTTAATGGAATCACATCCGCTTTAGCTTGCGATAACGATCTGGACCTGCTAGGAGACAGTGAGGAAACTGTTAAGAGAAATGTAGAAAATCTAGATCAAGAAAAAGAACGAGTTCAAATATTTGGGAACCGTTCTGGTTGCCAATTTTATATGTGCCAATATAATATGTTAAACATTTTAAAGATAGAAATAAATAAAAGACTACAAAACAACTCTTTTGTCTCACAATGTTAAAATACAGATTTTTTGGACTACGATAATGCCAGTGTTGTTTTACGGATGTGCATGTTGGTCTCTAACTAAAAAAGAGGAAAATAACTTTTGGGTTTTGAAAATAAGTTTTTAAGAAGAATTTATATTTGAAAACAGGACGAAGAAACAAGCGAATGGAGAAAACTACACAATCAAGAATTCGAGCAACTTTATTCAATCTCAAGCATTGCCGGAATAATAAAACGAAGACTAAAATTAGCAAGTGGTCAGTGGGTGATTACTCAGAAGAATATTGAGTGGAAGGCCATAGGAAAGAGACCGGAAGGAAAGCTGTGACGTAGATTGGAGGACAATATAAAGGCGGGCCTAGAAGGCATGGAGTAGAGGAACGAAACATGAAAGAGACATACTCATGACAGGCTTGAGTGTTGTCAACGTCTCTGAATCTCCAAGTTACAAATGGCAGGTAATAAGAATAATAAAAACGTTATCGTGATAAAATCCGCAATAAAAGTTTCCGTCATATTTTACCAAAAGTTTTTCCAATCAATTTAAATATAATCGCTTTTCAAGTCTCGGTCTGCTGTTAACCCGGACATGAGTCCTGGAACGAATATGAAAAGCTAAGAGTACTGTCATCAGCGAAGGAGTGTATTGGACTAGAAGTAGCACTTAAAAGATCATTTATAAAAATGAGGAAGAGTGTCAAAACAGAGCCCTTTGTTTTTTTTTTTATAGGGTTCATGCAGGTTCAAAAGTGTATGCTCTTATGGTGTTTGTCAGACAACTTGGACTGGCTTGTGTCGAAGATGTTCGATCAATCCTCACCGGGGGGTGTTTGTCCTAGATAGGATTTGAGAGATTCGACTGAATTTGTGGCGTTGGTTGTTGTTCACAGTAACACTTTTGTTTCCATGTCGTTAAGGTATTATATAGAAAATGCACAAACAGGGTATACATTTTGAAGTGATCTTATGCTGCGAGTGTTATGCCTTCGTCCGCATTTTTTTGCCATCTCTCATTCACAACTGATGCTGTTGCACAATTTTTCCGTATAGGAATATATGTTCTTGACTATGGACAGACTTGAACTACAGACATTCCGCCCAACAGTCGATGATGAATAACATTGCAACACGGCCATCGCCATTGGGGAACATCAGCGTTTATTTGGGGAATATCAGACTTGAAACCGTCCAAAACAACTTGAATTGAACGGCTCGAAAGGCAGTTACTGATCCATAGAAGAAGAGGCTCATCGATACCATAAGCTCGCATATTTGACAAAAGAAACCTCAAGCCAAACTCTGTCAGATAGTTTTGAAATATCAAGCGCAACAACCTTGCTTTCGCCGAAATGTTGCAAAGACTGGTTCCACTTTTCGGTAAGATATTGGATCAAATCTCTAGTAGATCTGTTGCTGCGGAAACCGTATTGCCGGTCATTAATAAGTTTCCGAGATTCAAGATATTTTATGAACTGACGAATTATTAGCTTTTCCATGACGGTAGGAGGTGGGATACAAAGATTCGCCCTTTTTTAAGGACATGTTGGACAAATGCTGTTTTCCATCCTTTCGGGAAGAAACCAAAAGAATAGGATAAATGGAAAAGCTTTCGGAGTGGTTTTGCCAGTGTGGAAGAACACCTCTTCAGAAGTATTGGGGGCTAGCGGATTTGGGAACATTGAGATCCTTAAGTACTCTTTCAATTGTGCGAGTACGAAAATGGATTTGTCCCATGGGAGATTCTACGCTCCCAAGTGCGGGCGGTGACAAAGTGCAGTCCGGGAGCGTTGAGCTGGCTGCGTAATGGGCGGCTAGTAGATTGGCTTTGGCTAACAGCTAGAATGTCATTGGTAAACAAGCGTATGGATTAAGGACGAGGCGGAATTCTTTATGTTTTTCACAAATCAGATTTTTTTGCTGCCTTTGGGACAATTTAGCCCTTTTTGCCTCAACTCTTAGTCATGGGAGAATTTCACACGTCGAATCAATGCATTACAGTCATTTTTAGCTCGTTTAAACTTATTCCGGTTTTCCTCAGAGGGGTTGGCTTTGTAAGAAAACCCAGCTCGATTAATTTAATAGCCTCTTTACAACTCGAGTCATACCACGCATTTGTTTTAGGGTCACTCTATGTGGAATGAAGGATCTCATAGCCAGCAGAAGTAAGTTCGTGGTCGCATCAGCAGTGTCATCCACATCACTATCGAGGAAGCACAGTAACCAGAAGTTGTTGAGTCGGCTCAATACTGCGTCTGTCTATTATTTGCTGACTTTTATTACCAGAGTCAAAATTTCGAGATTAAGTGTTGCAGAAAGGAAATCTGATGAATTGGATGCATAATTTCAGTTTTATTGCTTAAATATTTATTTTTAATTCTAAGCTTTTTTTTCTCAATTGGTCAAGTTAATAGGATGCCGCTATTGTTTAAGGCCATTTAAGCTCTTTGTACTGCGTTTTCAATCGTTTCTGCAAGAACCTCGAGAGCTGTGAAAGCGTCCATAGTCCAGAGTCTGATTTGTTTCAATATACAATACCTTTGACTTGAAAAACCCAAAAAAGAAGTCTGAAATGGTCAAGCATGGCGATGTTGCCGGCTGTTGTTAATCGCCAAAACGAGGTGTTAAACGACCAGAAAATACTTCTTTTAAACTGTATTGTCGTGCGTGCTGTGCCATAAATTTGCGTTAATAAAAACTCTACGATCATGGTTTTCTATTCTTCACCAGTTACAGCAAACTTGTTATCCACGGCGGCTAGGTAAAGGTTAGACGATACCTCCGAGGTATATGGCGGACAATGCAGTGATTTGGAGTAGATATAATACCCACCAGAAGGGCGGATTTCATTTTTCTAGATATTCGTCGTTGGCATCGTCGCTTATGATGAATTTCGACTGAAAATCCTTCACTTCGGCGTTGAAGTTTAAGAGAGTGTGTTGATAGTTTAGACGCTCTTGATGGCCTGCGGGTAATAGCTGATGGACTGTCTGCACTTAGAAAAGCGACATATTCTGGCCGTATACCGACATGCGCTGCCGAGACATAGCCAATTGCCTGGCACGTCATCTGGTCGACGTTGACGGTTCATAGGCGGAACGAGATGTCCTACAAATCCTTCCGGGGGCGCTTTTGTTACGTATTATTATAGTCTCTCTTAGAGGAGTGGCCTAACGCATTAGTTTTTGATAATTCGGCATTGGACGATCAGGAAATGTGAACCAAACTAACTGACGAATTATTCTATTCAAATATAGTCACGTGTATTCCGTGATTTTGAGGAGTATAAACTTTGAGGGCTTGTCGACTTTTATTCTCTATTTGTTAACTACACAAATATCGAAAGCTGACAGTTGCCCCCCATTGCAAAATTTATAGCATCCTCAAATGGGGTGATACATTTTGAACCTCATTGCATTTGCCTGAAAGATACTGTGCTGGATATGGTTCCACAATGGTGCAATGGAGTGATGATGATGTTGGAATATAAGAACACATGGCAGAATGCTATAGAATTATTATTTCTATTATTAGACAACATATGGAGTTTTCCTTGAGCCATGTGCAGAAATAGCTTCACGGCCCAACAAGGTGATATATCTATTCTAGTTTCAACAACTGTTATTTTCACAATTCATACAGAACAGCAAACAAAAAATAAGAAAAGAAAACAAAAGAAAATGATGTCCTTTCTCCGTGTACACAAAAGACATGCAGCCAAAGGTGGCCATTACCCGGCAGCGCCTTCTCCAAAGTCATTCGTAACTTAAAGTCACATCAAGGACATGTTGTTTTCTTTCTCTTCTCCTAACTAGAATCTTATTGTTTTCAAGATATTCAATTTTAAACAATTACCTGCTTTTCCTTTTATTTTTAATTTTATCTCTTATCCCGAGGAAAACTTTCCGATTGGCACTTACCTGCAATGAAAGAAAACAAAATGACAAAGTGAGGGTCAGTAAAGATTTCGAAGGCAAAGACAACAAGGATGCAATGAAAATAAAGAACACTCGAAAGAATGAAGAAGGATATAGAAAAGTAAGCAGAAGCCATTTGAGTGTAACGGCAGTGTATGGAAGACGATGAAGCACTTTGAACAATAGTCAAGAGTCGAAGATGCAGTTAAATACGGCATCCGGAAGCCCTGGATGCAATTTCATCTTCTTTCTTTCTTCGAGTTGAAAGTTATTTCTTTGTTGTCGGGGTTAAGTGGCAAATGAAAAGTCTAATGAATTTGAAAAAGCTGTTCGTTGCATTAAGACTCTATTGAATGGTAGTTCAGTGAAGACAGATTGATCTTAAGTATGGTCAATGGGATGCTATAATGAGCTTATTTCCAGGAGAAATTGTCTAGTGGAATACGTGGCAGTGAAACCTCGAAGTCATAAATCTTAAGAGCCTCTTATGTCAGTATCGATTGCCCCCACAATCCGGGTATCTGGAACAACCCATCTACCAGTAGAATGTATATTAAACCAAACCCCTGAAGGGAAGCTCGTAAGTGAATTATCGCCTAGTAATCAATTTATTGACAAACAATCAGTTTTGCCACTTCGACAATAAGTTCACGTATGTATCTGGGAGAGTGTGTCGTACGTGCGAGTTAATCAGAGTGTCTATTCATCAGATAAAAATTAAGCAACAAAAATCACATCTCACTACTATTTCCCTCACGTACTTCCGATGATTCCATCTTTGCTCCTTCCTTCCAATTTTGCTATTTTTTAACAGTGCCTCTCGTTTATTGGTCCTGGCGAAGGAGCCGTTGTCAATCACATGAAAAACGGGTGACAAACAATTTGAAATCAACGAGTAGCTCAATAAGACATCCATCTCGTCATTCCAAATAGCAGCCCGCCCACGAACCGAGATAGGTATTCTTCTAACAAGGAAATGAAGATTATAAACGATATACACAGGCACATGAACGTTCGAAAAATGTCGGCATCCCCATCCTTTCGAAGGCCGAAAGTCTACCATGTGTGACAGGAATCGATAAATAGTTTTCAAATGCGTCTATTTTCATTCGTTCGCTCCCATCTCTGTATATTTTTGGTGATGTTTTACGCCCTCATATGTCATCGCTCGTAGCGAAAGGCAAAGGACTAACTTTAATCGATTTTATTTTCATTCATTATTTGCGTTGCTTTCGTGAAGCCTTTCGTACATCAAATAGCATACAGAGTATCTTCAACCCACTGAAGATTGGGAACAATCGTCCTTGCCATAATGAAATTTTTCATTGAACCTTCTCGCATCCATACTCAAACGACCTGATGCCGTAAAACAGAGGGAACCATCTCTGTTGGCTTCTGCTCTCTCTTAAATTCGTTTTCGTTGTGTGATAACTGAAAAAGCGGAAGGAAAGCTACGAATGAAAATCTATATGTTCGTAGAGGATGAGAGGGCACAACCGACTTCATCTACAAGATAAATGAAAGGAGTTATCTACGAAAAAAAAAAAAAAACGACAAAAAGGACATTGTCAAATCATGAACATTTTAGTCCTTTTCTTCAGCAATGTCAATAGATCATTGTTATGAATGTTTCAGCAATTCTGGTATTCTCGTTTCGTTTCGACGGAGACAGAAAGCAGAGAGATTCCGACATCCGCACTATGTTATCTCCAAGGCACAAAAATACCCCGAGAATTAGGAAAAGGATGGAGTACAAGTACTATACACTCGATAATTAGATGATATAGTACAGTCGCGGTGAAGGTTTCCTTTGACGCCTATAGGTCTACGCAGGCACATGAAGCTATCCTGACACCAGCTCAAGTGGAACTTGACGGTCAAGTTAGTTTAATTTTATCCTTTCTTGTTTGTTTTTTTTTTGCTATCTTTTAGGACTGTTCCGAGTGATTGCTTTTTAGTCCGTTTTTTAATTGAAGCCCCAAGCAAGGACACGCGGCAGTTATTGCCTTTAAGCGGATGAAAAGGAATTTTGCAATTAACTGGATAATGTTTTATGACGGATACTTTCACAGCAAACTGAAACGTTTATGAAATTTTTAGAGACTTGCGCGTGAACGGGTGACCTTGGAGAGAAATAATGTTCCTGAATCCCGTCTACGCCTTAGGCCTCATTCGATTATTTTTTGCATAATTTTTATTCTCGTTCTCAGAACCCCATTAAAAAGCTACTGATTATATTCCACTCTTCAGCCTCCCCTTCGTCGCATCCAATTAAAATCTCGCAAGCCCACGGTTTAGAATTTCCCAACCTTTAGGCCGACTAAGGAATTCAAACCTTTAAAGGACCTCATAAAAAAAAAAACGAACTCTTTCACCCTTTTTAACCTCGAACCTTTAACTACACCATCGTTAAGTATCTGTCTAAATCAATTGCTACAAGCATTAGTATATCTGCCAGAACAGTATTCAGTAGTGGCGTAAAGCTATTCAATCTATCAACTTCCTATCCTTATTCCCCACTATCCTCGTGGAAAATAATTGATGAGAGCACTCAGCACAAATGCATGGCATCTATCCGGTAAAGTACCTAATGAGTTGTAAATCAGTGAGGAAATAAAACAAAACAAAAGAAGACGGATGAAAAGGACGACGCATCCTTTTTCCCCGAATGAAAAAAAAATATATTCATTTCAATCGTAATGACTATGACTCTACTTTCATTCGTGAAGGCTCGTTTGTGATATTACGGTTTACAGTATAGACAAATCGTATCCGGTGTGCCTTTTGTGGTGAATTTTATTTGTATCGGCTAAGGAATTCACGGTCGAATTGGGATAATCTCGTTGATTGAAATTCTTTTCGCCCCAAGGATAATGACTTTATCTTAATCGGAATTGAAATTGTTGAATAGATACTCTAGGGAAAGGTATGTTTGGCAGAAGGATGGCTACATGAGAGTTTGATAAATATCGTCCCTGTGACATGGCATTCAATAGGGTTCTAAGCCAAGGAGCCATCCACTTTGATTAGAGGAACCCATTGAAAACTTTTGGGTTGTCATTGAAACAGTGTTATAAGAGCAGAAATAGAATTGAAACCATATGAGCGTCGACAAAGTTGACTATTAGCAATTAAGGCGTATGATTAAATGTACGCTTTCATGTAGACGGGTCAGGATTTTCTTGACTTGGTATTGTTAAAAGTTTTTCAAAGATATTGGACTTGAGATGATTTAGCGAGAGGCTCATGATTGGCGTGTGGTTTTCTCGTCCTAATAAAGAACAGAGGAAGAGTGAATAAATTCCTATCCAAAGTATACGAGTACTCCCCCCCATTGTTTATTAAACGAGAGAGTAGACCTTAGGCATAACAGCCATACCCAATCTTACTCATTTTCCTGGCTACACTAAATCCGGCGCTTGTCTGCTTTGCACAGAGATTATCCAAATTGTAGTTTCCGAAAATAAACTCAGTTAAAACACATTTATGATTTATATTTTGATTAAATTTCTATTCCAGTATGTTACGCGGATCTCACCATTATGGAATGTAATGTCATTTAAATATCCTCTATAGGAAGTCTGGCAGCACTCGATTCTGACAAGGTAATTTGCGAAGAATCTTCAATCACAACCGGCAATAATTTGATCATAAATTAAGGAATATTCGTTTTCAAAGCGTCTAGACTTTGCGGAACACAGTCTACCTAGAGTACGCTCAGATGAACGAGTCTGCCACCATCTATTCGTAATGCGTGAAATGTACCTACTACAAAATCATAATATTACCACGGCCAGCGATTATTAAGGGACGTGTCCATGTATTCTGTTTGCTCAGCCCAATCCCATATCCATGAGAAATCTTAGGACACATCCTCTAAGGAAACGGTGTCCTGAGCCACAGCAGTTTTTCTCTATAGATCCTGAAGCAATCATTCCTGACATGCTACAAAATAACTTGAAGCAGGTGATATCCTCGTCATGACTTTCCGAAGATGTCACTCTCCAACATATGTTCTCTGGTTCTAATTAAGGGTTTTGGTGAACTTTAGATAAGATAAGATTCATTAAAAAGGCCACTAATCAGCCAAGGACTTTCGCCCACAAATCTATCATCCTTGTGTCAGCTGAATGCTGCCGATGTCGAAAGACCTCAAATTCGAAGTGATGGAACGGAGAAGAAAACGGTCAAAGGAACAAGGAACAAGAAAACGACGCCACAGACGAGAATCATCACTCAACCTCTCCGCGTATCTTTTCTTTAAAACAATAATTCTCTTTGTTTAATGTAATAAAGTGTTCTCAAGGGACCCCGTTTTGTTTCCCTTATTGTTGGTTTCGAGGACAACTGTCAACGGGTGCCGACACTTGTTGCTTAGGCATGTGCGAGTTTCCAGAAAAACTCATTGATATTGGGATATTGGGATATTACCGTCATTTACTGAATTCACAATGCTTGGCCTTCTTGACAAGTGTTAAGTACAGTCTTTGACAATTTTAGTCATGGCGTTGTTTATCCTACAGCGAAGCAATTTTGCTGTTCAAACTTATAATGAAAATGGTCGATCTGTAAAAGTTACATTTCATCAAACTCGTAAAATATTTCGGAAAACTTAGTCGCCCCAGTGAGTCCCCAGACATTGTGCTGTGGTCAACCGTTTTGAAAAAAAAAAAAAAACTGAATCCGTACGGAGTCATACTAGACATTTACAACTTTGATCTGCACCAAAATACGAGGGTGCTCCGATAAGTACTTAGCCAACAAAAGAAAGACAAAAATTTGGGAGAAATGGCGATTTATTTTTCAATACGTATAGTCTCCTTTTAGCTCGATACACTGGACCCAGCGATGCTCCAACTTCTTTAACTCGTCTGAAAAATACGTTTTCTCGAGGTCTGCAAAGTAGGCCTTCTTGGCGGCGATGACCTCCTCATTCAACTGAAATTTCTGTCCGGCGAGTGACCTTTTCAAGTTGGGCCAAATCTGGAGAATACGGTGGATGGGGCAGCAGTTCGTAGCCCAATTCGACCAATTTGGCCGTGGCGAGGGCGGAGGTGTGAGCCGGTGCGTTATCATGGTGGAAGAGCACTTTTTTCTTCACCAAGTGGGGCCGTTTTTTCTTCAATTCGGCGTCGAATCGGCATAGTACAGCCCTGTGAGCGTTCTGCCCTTCTCCAGGTAGTCTATTTGGATCACACCTTGTGAATCCCAGAAAACGGTGGCCATCACCTTTCCGGCCAATGGGACAGTCTTCGCCTTCTTCGGAGCACGTTCTCCGGGTGAAGTCCACTGTTTCGACTGTTCCTTGGTCTCTGGTGTGTACCAGTGGATCCATGTTTCATCGACTGTCACGAAACAATGCAGAAACTCCTTCG
This sequence comes from Merodon equestris, assembly GCA_958301585.1. Classification (NCBI taxonomy): domain Eukaryota; kingdom Metazoa; phylum Arthropoda; class Insecta; order Diptera; family Syrphidae; genus Merodon; species Merodon equestris. The sequence continues at coordinate 38,172,143 of OY284416.1, read as the reverse complement.
GATTGCGCTTAAACAGCGTCAAACACTGCTCTCAAGTGGTCTCACCGTTGTGCTTGTTGTCCGGAGTGAGCAAACGCGGCAACCATCGCGCCGACAGCTTTCCCATGCCCAAAATTTCATGCAGGATATGGCCCACGCGATCTTTTGAAATGCCTACTGTCTCAGCTATCTCGTGCACCTTCAATCGGCCGTCTGCCAATACGAGGTCGTGGATTTTTGTCACGTTATCCTCCGTGGTAGCCGTTTTCGGGGCACCTGCACGTGGCTCATCAAAAACCGACGTGCGACCACGCTGAAACTCGTTAAACCAATTTTTGATAGTCGCCATCGAAGAAGAAGAGTCGCCGTACACAGCATCCAAACGCTCTTTGAATACGCTGCGCGATTTTCCTTTCAAAAACAAGAATCGAATCACCTACCGATATTGCTCTTTTTTCTTTTTTTCTAAAATCCGCGGACACTCCCGCTTCCACACGCGGTCAAAATAAAACTACGAGTCCGATCCGGCTGACAGTAGCCGTCTACTAGAATGTACGTATACACGATAGTGTACGTACACGTGTACGAATGTACACGATAGTGTACGTACACGTGTACGAATGTACACGATAGTGTACGTACACGTGTACGAATGTACACGATAGTAAGTTGCTCTTGGGATACTGGCGCCATCTGGCGGTGAGGCTAAGTACTTATCGGACCACCCTCGTATTTTATATTTTTTTTTATAGGTTTCGCCTAGGTTCAAGAGTGTACGATTTTATGGTGTTTGTCACACAACCTGGACGGGGTGCAGATGGTTTGTGATGAAGATGTTCGTTCACTACTTTCCGGAGGTGATTGTCCTAGATAGGATTCGAGAGATTCAACTGAATTTGTCGCGTTGGTTGTAGTTCACAGTAACTTTTTTGTTTCCATGTTACAAAGGTGTTATATTGGGAAATGCACACACAGAGTATGAATTTTGAAGTGATCTTATGCCGCGAGTGGTAAGGCATTTATTTTTTATCATCTATCATTCACAACTGATGTTGTTTCACGGTTTATAGGAATTATAGGAATTGTTCTTGCCGATGGACAGAGTTGAGCTAGCGACCTGCCACTCAACAGTGATGATTTCCACTACACCACGACCATTTTTAGTTGGATTGGTGGGTACGTAGATAGATTATTGCTATATCTGGGGACGGAAAAACCCAGGCAAAATTCACGAAAAGTCAATGCATCCCAATTCCCGGATTATGGAATGGCGGCATCGTTAGCCTGTACTGTTTTTTTTCAAAACTTAATGAATTGAGTGTGGACGATCTTTGGTTTCACTAGGATGGAACTATCACTCACGGAAGCCATCAAACTCTGGATTTATTGAGTGAGATTTGTTCATTTGAAATTTCTATTAATGACAAAGTTAACTAGTCACGGAGATAATGCGATTTGACACATTTTGACTTCTCTCTGTAGAATATTTGAAAAGCAGGATATTTGCAAATAACTCGAGTAATAATTCAGGACCTGAAACTTCTTCTTTTTCTTCTTAGCAAAGCTGACTCGTTTGAAATGGAATCTAGCTTCCAGCCCCTTAACGTCAATTGCTAGTTGCTAGCACACGATATCAATAAATAGACTTGGCCGTCCGTCAATCGGACAGTCAACTGTCGACTACATTGGGATAAACGTCCGACATTTTAAGCGTCACAACATTTCTAGTAGTTGACGAAAAGCGCGAAGTTCGAAAATTATATCAGGACATATCAGGCCATAAGGCCAAAACGAAAGCATGCATGGCTCTATAGGCTCTTGAGGGGATAGGAGCGAGATACATCTTACAGAAGTAAATGAAAGATTATTTAACAGGAAAGGCGACCAATGCGAAAATCTTAGACAATAAGAGCGTGGAATAGAAAAGTGATTTTGGGGTACCAGAAAGCTTCCTTCAAGTTTCCATTCGCAAATTGCCTACTTAAAATCTCAAGTAATAGCATACAGGTTATCATAAATTCGGGGCATAATCTTAAATTTCTGTGTCTGCGTCGAGAAATATTTTTTTGAGTCCTTGCAGTCATGAGAAAGTCAATATGACACTACTTGTGTCTTTGTTTTTCAGGGAGCTGAGCCTGCGAATATACTTAAGTGTGGAGGTAGAGGACAGAAGAGAATATATTATAAAGGGAGATGGAATTAAATATTTCTTGTTGAATGTAGGTCTTTGATCATTTACACCCTAGATAAAGAGGACCCCGTTAAGATATTCATTGATTTGGCGAAGTTTTATAATACTCTGTGGAAGCAAAAAGAAGTGAAAGATGTAGGACAAGGATTGGGTAATAAAGTATTTTAAAAGAATCAGAGACGACGAGGAGGATATTAGTTGTCGATGGCTAATGAAGTAAGGAGACAATTGTGAAACAGCTGAAAAAGTCAGTTTTGAAAATGCGGCCTAGTTGTCTACCCATGTAATTTAAAATGCAATAACTTGGCAAAAGTTCAGATAGGAGATCTAAGACATTCATTTGAAGTAGTGGCATTAAGGGAAATATACAACGATTGATCGCCTGGTGAAATATATTTAAGATGAGGAAGGTTGAAGTCAAGGAAAAGGAGGACTACATCATGGGGATTCCATCAGTCAATAATATGATCAATCATATTTATGCAGTGCTCATAGGCGTTAACAAGCTGTGATGATAAGCTGTAGTAACAAATCGTCGAGAACTAGGAAATAATGCAATATGGTATGGCAATATGGTTGAGCTTTGGATGGCCAACAGTAGGTCGGTTGAGGTTGTGATTAACGTTTAAATTTGATGGGAAGGGGGAATTGGGTACATTTCATTCAGAGCGAAGACTTCAAAGTATATAGCTAAGCAAAAACATCTTACACACTTACATTCCGATAACAGAACCAAATACAGAAGTTTTGGCAGAGGGGGGTGGAGTGAGACAATTAAGTGCAAAAAACCCGTCGCAGTCATCCTTACTACTCTGAATGTGCGATATTCGCTCTGTCGGAAGAAAATAATTTGATCATTTTATTGGGAATAGCGATGAACTTGTGATATTTGATGGAGCAGTTCTTGGAAGACCTAGTCGAGTCTGATTTGTCACGAATATAAACCAAACAGGGATGAATGTTATCAGAACTCATCTTTTAGTCGAGAGAAAGCGTAGCCACATTCGTTGCAATAAATTATTTTATTTCACTATAGGGAGCAGTAGAGGGTCAATGAATGACTGGCGAAACATGGTAAAAGGGATAGAAATGTAGAAGTGTTAGTAGGGTAAGAGATGAAATGGAGTTCGATATGGAATTATTAGAAAAAAAGGATAGTGAATGGTTAAGGATATGAGAGGTACCAAAATACCAAAACTTGGCTCTAGATTTGAGGTGAAGATTTGGAAATGAATTTGATGGGGGGACGCAAGTGGGCAGCAGGAATGAAACAAGTGGTTGAAGAGGGATTAAAGATATTGAAGTTTTCTTAGGACTGAGGAAGGGGTCTGCATATGTATGAAAAATGATGGATCTAGACAAAAGTTAAGATGAGGTTATAAGGATGAGGATGCATGTTATTAAAATTAAGCTTTTGCTGAGTAACCGAGTCAAGTGTCTTCGTAATATCAATGTCTTACGTTTCAAGAGCAGGAACGTTAGTATTGGAACGAATTTGAAAAGCTGAGAGTGTCGTCATCAGCGGAAGAGTTTAGATATTATAAACAGCAGAAGGAGATCATATATAAAAATGAAGAAGAGTGTAGGTGACAGAACGGAACCTTGAGGAATTCCAGCTTTTATTTGATGAATATTAAGCTCGACAACCTTGGATCTTTATTTTCGACGAAAAAGCCTGAAGCCAAACTGTCAAAGGCTTTGGAAATATCAAGCACAACGATCGTGAATTTTTAGTCACCAGTGGACCTGTTGGCATGGAAACTATACAACCGGTCATTAAGATGTTTTTGCGACTCAAGACATTTCATAATCTGTCTGACGATTTATTTGTGTTTCCATCACCTTATATGGAAGGGATGTTAGTGATTTAGCGACAGGCTGGACAAATGCTGTTTTCCACCTTCTGGGGAAGAGACCTGAAGAGTAAGACAGATGAAAACGTTTATGCGGTGGTTTTACCAGCGTGTTGGAACACCTCTTCAGAAGTTTGGGGAGAATACCATCCGGGCCAGCAGATTTGTTCACATTAAGATCTTTAAGTACGCTTGCAACTTTACGTGGGCGAAAGTGTATCTGTCTTAGAGGAGATTCCACCCTCTTGGGTATAGGCGGAGGCAGAGTGCTACCGCATATTGTTTTTGTATATGAGCCATACCCCATATGAGCTTGGGGTACAACACCAGGAAGCATTCTTGTTCTTTATGACCGAACCACAGTTTTTGCTACCCTTGGGACATTGTATCACATTTTGCCTCAATATTTGATCAGAGAATATGACACGTCTTTAGTTTAGTTAACTCATTGCGAACATCGTTTAGTTGAATTACCGCATCTTCGAGTAGAAGAAAGAAGACTTTTATTTGTTGAGAGACCAGACTGAATATTAAAGTCAGACCGGTGGTCTTCATCGGACCAATCGACCGAAGACCGATCAGTTCTTATTAAATTTTCTAAATGGAATCGGATTGGTTGCGTTTGTGTTCAATACTACAGCTATTAGGAGAATTGGGCTCCAAACTAATCTGGTTAAGGTGGTTAATTGTTCCTCCAGGAGTTCAGAAATTTTTAGAGGTAAATAAGGATACGAGCGTACAGGATGGTATTCTGAATATTCAGGATCCCCCCGCTATAGTACTGTCCGCATATATTGGACTCAGGTGGCGCACTTTTGGAACCCACTTGATGAATGCTGAATTCGCTAACTGAATCACTGTAGCTTCCTTTCATTTTTCTCTGAAAAGCAGGTGAAATAAAATAATATGAGGTCAGTGTCTGGCAATGCAGTGTACCAATAAAATACTATAGTACAATCAGGCTTCTACAGAGCTATTGAAATATGACAGCCTTTTTGACATTTCATAAAGGAATGGTCGCCTGAGTCAAAAAGGACTAAGCAATATAGAAGTAAGATACAAGTTGAACTCCGATTTTGAAACTATGCCATTCATTGATTGATTTAGTGACTCATCATCTGAAGCAATTGTCCTTGTCCCTATTCCTTCCTTTCGAGACGCCAATTTTTATTACCCACTTTGAACACAGCTTTTTAATAGTGTCCTGTATAGCTACAACTTACGTAGATTGACGAGTATCCCCAAGGCACCATTAATTTAATTTGTTCAAGGTCTGTTCCCTCATCTAGGAGGCAAGGGAGGAAATAGGATACTCCCTTGAGGATGAAAAATGAAGCCCAATAGTTCATCTATTCAGTGGAAAGGAACAAAAGGCCAGGCAAGTGGCCCATCTTTCCCTTGATCCCTTGATCCCGCCTAAACTTAAAACGTGATGTCACCCCTCCATGGAATCATGTCTAGTTTTTGTAATTTCCCTTGAAACAGCAGACGTTCCATATGTCAGCATGTTTTCCAAGGACATTAAAAAAGAGAGAGAGAGAAAAAAAAACATATTTGAACTCTTAACGAAGTAAACTGACCCTCTTTCCACCCGCATTTTCCGCCCTAATAAGCCAGCAGCAGAAACGATAAGGACGAAAAAAATAACATCAGCTGCCTGGTAGCAAATAATAAACAACAAACAGAAATCAACTGCAACGTTGTTTCCAAGTAAAAACACAGAAAACTTGCAACTTATTTACCCTAATTGTCGCAGCCATTGTTTTCACAATGTCCTGGCATCCCGTCCCCGAAATTCGCCATCACCATTGCCACTTGAAGTTTTTCTGTTTCATTAACTGCCATATCCGTATACACTCTGGCACTCCAGGACGTCAGGAACGGTTTTTGCTTTATGTTGCAGGATTCCGTGGAATTCCTTTTGCCTTCACCGTCATACCTAACTTAGTCAGAACGCCAATGGGGCTGGTTTCACTACTAGCACTATGGCGGCGCTAAAATCAACGCTGCCGGTATGTTTTCGTCTTCTGTTTGAGTTCATCTCGTGCCGTTTCTTCCGCGTAGTGTTGTCGGATCCCGTTCCGCTGCTGCAGCAACCGCTGAAAATGTTGAAAAGTCAAATCAAATAAAATGAAGATGATTGTTTTGGGCTTGTTTGTTGTTGCCCTTTTTCCCTCCTAACAGAACGCATAAAACACTTCGGACGAAGGAAGCGCTTGTTATTTGTGTTTGTTTATTTGCCGTTCGTTTGCTGCTTGTTGTTTACTCGTTTGTCCGCGTCGCTTCGACAAATTAATGGTTCCCCTATGTACAAAGGACTTCAGGACTCCCCGTGTGGATGGTAGGATGGGCAAGTGGACGGGATAACGATTCGCGCGACGGGTGACGAGGGGATGATAACTTCGACTGGCCATAGAGAGACTTAGTGGAATTTGAAGTGTACAAATGTATGCTACCGCAAGGACAGTCCGTGGACTTAGCGAACCAGCGAATCAAGCACATTTGTCTCAAATATGTTTTTACTTTGTTTTCACCGTCAAATACTCGGTAATGTTTTACTTCTTTTCCAAATAGCTGACAGGTGTTTGAGGGGTATGAATTGATTGCTCCTGCGTGAAAGGAGTGCGGCTTTTGTTGAGAATGATAACCAAGGATAGTGGAATGAGAACTTTGTGATGAAAATGTCGTTTTCCCTTTTTATTTGCTGTTTTGATGAATTCTTTGTGATAATGACTGGGGTTCGGCAGGTTGGGAAGCGCCGAAGGGTTGGTGAGAAATTATATTTTCTGTTTGTGTGCTTTCTGCTATTCCAGAGGGTGGGGGGTGTGTACACAACGTGCTTTGAGGGTTTCGCCGGGATGGTCTAATTCCTGAGCAAACATTTTGAATGGTGTGCGAGTATTTTTGTGATGAAGATAGCGTCGCGTTACCTCATTAAAGTGATAACGTTTGTAACTCAACTCGTTACAAGCGGCACTTCAGAGTTAAGATAATGTTAAGCTTTGTTTCAGGAAATTGAAGTGAAGTGCTGTTTGTTGAAATATGGTTTTGTGTACGGAGAGCTTTGAATGAAAGGTTTTACTGAGCCACATTTTTTTTTTTTACGTATTATAAGTAGAACGATAGTCATTCTCATAACTCTTTGTAGGCAGCTGGTGGTGTTGTTGTGGATCCTATGTGGAATAAAATCGTGAGGAATATCATTAGCTGAATGAAGAGGAGCTCTACCCGCAAAGCAACTGAAGGGTACAACATCGGCAAAGGCCGATCGTTTTGAGAATTGACGGACAACAGGCTGGTCTTGAAAAGTGGAAGTTAATAAAAGCCAAAAGAAATAAGAAAAAAACACACGAACACGGCCGTTTGAGTCACATTAAACATTCTCAATGAATCCTGATGAATGAATACGCCGTGCTGTCTGAATACCTGAAATCGTTCGTGAATAATCTAGTCGGATTTTATCAGTGTGGTTTGAGGCTACAAATAACCACGACTTTTGTCAGCTTTAAAGATACATATGACAATGCCTATGGAGATGAGCTGTACAGAAACGCGTCGAGTTTTGACGTGCCACCAATTTCACGAGGCTGGGCAGGATTCGAAAGGCGAATTATCCCTACTCCGTTACACTGCTTAGCGAATAAACCGAGATCTTCGATACTGGAAAAGGATTCAGGTTGAGCAGCCTAATTTTCACATACAGTGTCACTGGCATTATTGTGATTTTATAAATCTGGATATTGAGTCCAGGCAAGTGCAAAGTTCGGATGGATCCATATCATCATATCTGCCTTACTTTTCCTTTACTTCTTAATCTACTTCCTTTACTGAAATTATTGGACTTTCTGCGTTTCTGTAACTCGTCCATCGTTTCTCTTCAGGCATACTTGTATCAGCCTCAACAACTTTTCCGGGTTTCCCCGGCCTTACAAGAAAATGATAAATTTTCGATGGGTTTCTAGACTCATATGCCTTTTTAAAGTCTACAAATAGTTGGTAGATCGTTTCATGGAGTTCCCATTTATTTTCTAGTAGCTATCGGATAGTGCAAATCTGGTCAACCATCGAGTGGTTCCTCATGAAGCCTCACTAGAGTTCTCCGTTTTTTAACTGCGGGAATGAAGACCGAGTTTTTCCATTCGTATAAAAGAAGTAGGTTCTTGGGTGCGATTCGAAATATTCTTAAAACGCCAGTTTGCAACTAACTAGCTCTCAAGGTGCGTCCCAAAATGATAGAGTCATCGAACAACTTGGACGTACAGACAATAAATCAAAAGAATTAATAATAATAAAAATTCGAATGTCTCGGTTATCTAGAAAAAGCGTTATTCTTTTCCAAAAATTCTTTACAAATTTAACAGTGCACCGTACGGTCAAGGGGGGTAATTGCAAACAGGGGTTGTTGAAAACCCACTCAATTCTCCAAAAACCGGTTTACCATCGAGGCATGCCTTGCCATTATTTGAAAATACGATATATTCGCGTTATGCTGACACGTGCCAGACGCAATCTGTAAATAAATTGTTAACGTGCGTTTTAAATCAACTAAGCGTTGGTCTAATATAGTTTTAAATCAAAAAGATGTCACGTATTTATAAACGAAATACGACACCCCCATCGTATACATCAGAAGATATCTTACATGGAGTTTAAGATGTCAACAACAAAAATGAACAATACAAAAAAGACAAGCCGATGAAACACACGGGGTCCCAAAGTCAGTCTTTTTTAATCGAATTGGTGGTAGGACAAATACTTCCATTGTATCACGAGAAGGAAAGCCTGCACTAACCTCAAATGTGGAAGACACCATCGCACGGCACCTAATTTCAAGATCTCGGGCTGGTTACCCTTGTGATAAGGAGGATCTCCTTAATTTAGTTGGTCCTACGTGAAAACAAAGAATTTGAGAATTTGGCTACCCATTTCAATAGTGGGAAGCCAGGAGAGGACTGGCACCGTAGTTTTATATCAAGACATCTAAACCTCTCACTGAAAAAATCCAAATACTTGCAAAAAGCGCGCCAAGATGCTCGAAAAGCTGTCACAATTTTTGACTTTTATGAAAAACTTACCAAAGCTTATGATGATTTTAATTTGCTAAGCCCCGACAAGGCAGCTTTTATTTTGAAAACGGATGAAAGTCGTTACGGCAGTTATCCAAGTCTCTTGGGAATCATCGGAGAAAAATGTGTACCCTTAAGCCGTCTTTCTGGTGGTTCTGGCAGAGAGTCAACAACCGTCTTGGCTTGTGTATCTGCTAGTGGAGACAAACTACCACCACTAATTATTTTCAAAGGCGGTGCTGTTCAGGCACGATGGACTTCAATCGATTACTTTCCAGGAACTCTTTATGCTGCGTCGAAGTAAGGTTGGATGGAAGAGCCTCAATTTTATCATTGGATTACAAACGAACTCATTCCTCACCTCCAAAAAGTTCACATTGAAAAATGTTTTTCTCTACGATGGTCATCTAGCCATATAGTGTTGGGATCGTTGAAAAAGCTCTTAAAAATAATATTCAACTGATTCGTTTCCCAAGTCAATTAACCGATAAATTACAACCACTCCACAAGTGTGTTTTCGGTCCGGTTAAAACAACGTGAGACAAATCTCTTGTCAATTATGGCAAAAAGATAATGGGACAAGGAATTTGCCGGCTTCCTAAAAGTGAATTTGCTGCACTTCTGAAGCTGATTTGGGAAAATAATCCTACGTCTGCAAACATTGTATCAGGATTTTCTCATTTGATCCGCCCTAATTTAATGCTTTCAGCGTAAAGGAGCAAGCTATTTATAATGCACTATGCAAAGTCTGGTCAGCTAGTTCATCAGAACATGCAACCACATCTATTGCAGTGCCGAACACTAAATATTCCTAAAATGTGGGTCAGCCCTCCCGTTCCCCTGCCAGGTACAGCCCAGATTGAGATGTCATCCACTTCAAAAGGTAAATTAATTTTAGCTGATTGATGTACTCTTCATTGCCTATTAATTTTGTTACTAGTAAGTTATTAATCAAGCATTTATTTTTTAACTTATCTGCTGGAGTTAAGTTTCGTATTCTAATTTGAATTCTGTTTCTTTTTAAAGAACTTTTGGAAAATATTTTCGGTCTACAAGATTCGTCTTCCTCATCTCTAACAAAACCAGAAATTGCTAAGACGGTAGTTTCACGCAGTTCTAATCAATGAAGTGCTAACTCGTTTTAAACAAACTGACGAGCTCAAAGCTAAAAAACTGTCAAAAAAGCGACCTAAGAAAGAAAACCTGTGCTTCAGGAAAAAATAAAAAGTTCATAAAAAAAAAGTAAGGACCAGGAAGACAAATGTGAGCGCATCATCAGATGAAGACGGTTTATTTATACCAAGCATTGAATACGTGTGGAATGACGGGAGAGGAGAAGTAGAAGAGGTATGTATAATGTCTGGACATTGAGGGAATAAACAACTTAAGGCCAGGCCAGTTGGTCGTTGTCAATTTTAAGGGTGGGACGACTTGCTACTACGTATAAGTACGTTTATGAAATTTGCAGGATCCTGGAGGAAGAAGAAGAGGTCGAAGTAGTTGGGACTGTAAGTATTGGTTCCTCAAAATAATGTTTCAAGTTGTCGAAAGCGATAAAAGTTTTGTTTCAATTGACCAAGTTCTTGGATTGTTAGGGGATCCCAACAACAACTTTTACGAAGAAAAGATTACTGTAGAGTTTAATGCAAAAGTTCCAGTTTTTGAATTGAAGGGTTTAAACTTAAATTTACAAGAATTTTCTTTTAAATTTCATAATTACAAAATCTTTGTGTCGTTCATTTTCAGGTAAAATAAATTTTCAGGTTGAAATAAAATCTTTTTAAACAACTAGCTCTAAATTTTGTTTGGGGTAATTGTGAACATTGCTTTTCGAATTCTTATCTTCATCAAATGCTTTCATTCTAATTTAGTTTGCTTTTACCCCAAATGCTTTTAATCTACAGCCTTAAAAGGCTGAGTTCCTTGATTTCATTAATCCAATTTTTTTTTTCTTTTTCTTATAAAGGGCGGCGGTAAATGTAAACACGAATTTTTACGAAAACTAATAAACTTACACACTTACAATTATTTTTTTGTAAAGATGAAAGAATTTAAATGTAAGTTCAACCAACACCAATTTCAAATATTGCAGAGTTAAGCTGGGTGAAACTCTATAAATTTAAAAAAAAACGGAAATGCAAAATCGCTTACAATTACCCCCTTTGGCCCTATTAAAAAAATTAATTAAATGTTCCATATGATAGTGCCACGGGTTGTACCTGTACTTTGCGCACAATTAACGTCCAATGAATCCTCCTTTTTTTAATCTTGTGTCGTAAGCCCTGTTTGGCATTAAGCTTACTCATTTTTGGATTGTTTCTTTTTTAATTTTTTTTCAACTGTTCTTAATTGCACGTTTAAGATCAAGAACGTTGTTAAATTGCCGCCCCAGCATACATAAATCTTAGTACCTGAAATATGTCCCATAAGTTTTCGATTGGGTTCAAGTCGGACGAACGTGCTGGACATGACATAATCGAAAAATGCCGGAAAATCACTTTTTTCCAACATGTCTTGATACTTCTCCGCATTCATTCTGTCAGGAACTATTGCTAAACGGGATGTTTCATAGTAACTAAAGGCGCTCCATACCATCAATATCTCCCCCATGCTGACTTTTGGAGAACGAAATTTCTTCATGCCAGTAGTGTGCCCATCCGTCCGGCCCATCTAAATTAAACCTTTTTCATCACTCCATAAAACGTTTCTCCAAAGGTCATGTGCTTTCGAACCCAGTCCAATCTAATCGTCCTATACTGTATAGTATATATGTACATATAGTATATATAGGTTGCGACTCCATTTTTTTTTTATTGCAGCCGACCGGACAACTTTACAACTTGGCGGCTTCTATTCCAGGACAAGCTGCAATACGTCGAATACTCTTAGTGGAATTAAACGATTTAAATGTGCTTTTTCTGGTGATCAGTTAATGCCGGCAGACGGCCTGATGACTTTTTTGTGCCATAAAAAGTTCCCAATTCCTTAAATTTTGAATGAGTTTACGGGAACGACTTAACTGCATTCCTATTTCACGCGTAGATTTGCCCCTTTTCAACAATTCAATTATTTGGCCTTTCTCGAATTCACTCAACGACTTTCCTCTTCCCACCTTGACGATGTCTGCTCAAACGCAAAATGATGGACACTGATCGAGAGCAAATCATCACTTTTCATATAGCCACAGAGTACAAATTGTTAAGCATATTAAAGTTTTGCCGTAAGAGAAAGGAAACTGCTGCAATCGGAGTTTGGCTCTACCTTTATGGGACACTAAATTTACTCGTATGTGTGGTGTCCCAAATGACTGTAAATAACAGTTAATACTTCGAAATATAATAGTTGGAATTTTAAGTAAACGAGTATTTTATATTTTTGAGTATGCTGAGTATTTTTTTCCCCGATTACTTGTGTCGCATTATAACCTTTGGAAGATGGCACTATCATTTTGGGACGCATCTTAATCGGATTTGATATCACATGAAGGCATGAATGACAATCGCATATGCTCATATGTAGCTTCTTTGACAGCGGCCAGCATAGGACCGATTTGACCAGCAACGTACAAACGTATGATCCTGGTAGGTATGTTTCAGGTACGTCTTAGACAAGATCCATACTTTTAAAACTATAAAAATGGCAGTAATAACTTACAGATGTGACTCTTGGTCTTTGCCTTAGGAGGAAAAAAATAGTTTTCGAGTCTTTGAAAACAAGATCGGAGCAGCTATGATGGAAAACAGGGCGAAGAAGCAGGCCGATAGAGACAACTATTCAGATAAGAACTCGAGGAGCTCTAGTCAATCTCAAACATTGTCCTTATTACTCGGACTCGGATGGATCGTAAAGACTAAGATGAGCAGGACGGGCGGAACGTATGGACAGCGGGCGAACAGTCAACGGACTATTGAGTAGAATATCCAAGGGAAAATGACCACTATGAAGTCCGCGCCGTAGATGGTAGGGCACTATAACGATGGACCCAGAATAATTGGAACAGCACAGGGAAATATGGAAGGAACACGATCATGATTGTTGACACGAATTTGGATTAGTTGACTGATAATCAGCTTTTATTTGCTCATAATAATGTCCGTGTGGTGCCCTATAAGCTTCGTATATTTGTTTACTTTCCGCTTCTTTTTTAAATGCTTGGAAATTAACGTGTCTGCTTTTATATTCCGGTCTCGACCAAAGATCTGCTATATGTTTTTCACGCTGAGCAAATACTGTCTGTGCCAATGTCCTTGATTTACCACTCATGTTCGGGTAATACACACCAAAAACACTTTCAACACCATATTTAAGTCCAATCCCAAGAAATCCAGCTAAATCCGCAACACGTCCAGTTTGTCTAAAATCTCGAATAAAACTACTAATTGCTTCGCGGTCAGCTTCCCTTATATCCTCTGAAGAATAAGCTAATTCATATTCCAAGTCGTGCACGTAAGCAACAAAATCCGCAGAATTAACTACTTCATCTTCGTTGAATATATTATTGCCAGGACCAAGATAATTATATCCTGGCAATGTTAATCCTTGTTTTGGCATTGCAAAGACAACTCAATATAAACTAATTTATTTACTGAAAAGTTATCTTTATTTATAAACATTGAACTCATACACGGTAAAAATTATAACACTGTTTTGCGACGACGACGACAACCAACAACGGGTGCATGGTTACATGATCATGGCCGTTCGGCCGATCGTACCGCCCCGTTAAGCGACTGAAAAAATGAATAAATCAGGCTAATTTAAGCCCCAAAATTTTACAATTCCTGGTACTTTTTGAACATACTTATCAACATACAGTGCTGGTCAAAATACATTAATAGGGAATGTCACTGACTTATTCCTTAAGATGTGTTTTTGGCAGTTATTCATTCCTGCAGTTAGTGTTGTGCAGTAAAGGACCCATAAAATCAATTTTGCAATATTCATAATAAAATGGAATATTGTGTGCTTTGTTGTTTTATCGTTGATAATAACATTAAAAATCATTAAAAAGGTAAAGGTCTTTTTTATATATTCAAAAATTGTACAAATTCTACATTTTTAAGTTAGTGGGACATAATAAACATTGCACGGGGTGAAGGATACCGCATAATTAAAAATTTGAGAGACCATGGAAAAAATTCTTAGGTATGTATGTTGTCAACAGATTTGGAAGGTCAATCAATGTGATATTGAAGGCTCTCTCAACAACTCCAACATAAGAAATCAGAGGTAGATAAAAAAAAAACACTTCCACCCACACGTTCCCATATTGCGCTCCTCGCAAAGGATAACTTCTTTATGTATTGAAAAGCATTTGCTGCCAAACCACATAGTTTAGTCAGTCCTCCAGCTATCAGCAGAGCGTTGCTACAAAATAATGTACAGAAAATTCCGCGACTTCACAAGAGAAACATTAGTGCAGGAAAATATTTCGCTATAACCAGCCATGTTTCAAAATATTCTCTATGATGAAACCAAATAAACTTATTTGGTTCTGATAGCGGTAGAAATGTCCTCGTGTTTGACATATTTATCAAATAAACGACGTCATGGACAAGGAGAGCTATCATGAAAACCTTAGGGACGTCATGCTTCATTATGCCACTACGATAGCAATTTCAACATCACCATGATTCCTAGAACTCATCGAAATTAGGGAGTGCTTGATTGTAAGACTATCAATCATTAATACAATGACTTTATCAGTTCCCCGATCTCAACTGCATTGAGAGTTTGTGGACAGAATTGAAAAAGTGTTTAGTGACACAGACTTTTCTAAACAAAGAACGATTGTGCACTACCATTCAAAGCTACTGGAAAAACATTTCCGTTAATAAAATATCATCCGAAAATTGATTCAAAGCCTGGTCGAAAAAAAATTCGGTTAATGCCTTATCCTATTATTTTGTAACTTGTCGCAGGGAATTTCAGAGAAATGAAATAAAAGTTTATACCTTAAAAAAGTAACACAAGGCTTAATTCCATTCTTGTTAAGTCGAAATTCAACATAAGCCTTTCAAAAAGTTAGATTTGTTTCCTCCACCCACTGTGCGACCCGAAGCACTTTCCTTTCAACTATTCCCACCTTTACCAACTGCGACATATGGCCATACATTTCCATAAGCTTCACAAAATTATTTATAAATGTCATTACAAAAAACAAACAAATAAATAAATAAACATTCAGCGTGGCAGAAACACGTAACTCTCTCGCATAGCACACATTCAGATACCTACCCTTCCTTTAATTGTGTTATATGCTCGTACAT
Organism: Merodon equestris; assembly: GCA_958301585.1. Taxonomy (NCBI): domain Eukaryota; kingdom Metazoa; phylum Arthropoda; class Insecta; order Diptera; family Syrphidae; genus Merodon; species Merodon equestris. The sequence goes on along the minus strand of OY284416.1, from coordinate 38,156,785 downwards.
GCCAGAGCTCATGAATTTATAATTCATTTATTGATTGAATTATGGATTTGAGCTCCAGAGACCGTAAAACATTTTCCATTTGACAAATCGAACCCTTTACAGTAACTTTCAGATGAGACTGAACTACAGATTTGAGCGGCACTTCCGATACTTTTCGGGCATGACAACCAACTCAACATAATGGATGGAATTATATGCGGATTTCGATTATTTTTTGAAAAGAAAACAAATATCCTTACTTCGACAGGATATAACGTAAAGAGTAAACGCAAAATGACCTGCGTCAATCGCTGTGTACTTGCTTCTCGTCTCATGAAGCAAGTGAATATAATAGCCCTCTTTCGGAAAAAAAACTTATTACTCATATGGATGGGTCCTCATTAAAGAAAATGGATAGATCTTTGGTCGATTTGATGCATGCAGGTAGAAGCAATCACCTTGGATTAGGACATTGTGCGACTCGTTGGTTGGGGACCAGATTAGTTTCGGAAGGTATGAAAAATTGTAGAAATGTTTGAATGAAGTAAAGCGAAATCGCATGAAAGCTACCAGTTTCCAATTATCTTGCTGGCGAGCGAAGTATTCGTACGTAGTGGGGTCCATAAACCCGCACATGGAAAATACAATTTTTCCTCCATAAAGTAGTTACAAGTCTCAATTTGGTTGAGTTTGAGCTTGTTCCAATTGAAACTTAAGTTTTGAGAGCGATTTAAGCACGTGCAACAAAAGGTTGAAACTGAATACCGCGCTATCATAAAGTTATGAATTAAGTAAGGTCTAAAGCTAATGCCAATAGAAGAAAGAATGACTGTCGTTTACGGTGAATCTCGCCCTTCGAATGCAACAAAAAAAGCCAATCTATCAGTAATAACACGGCGTATGTTGACTTCACCCAATATCTCTAGTTTATTAGCATAGGCTAGTTTCTCCATTACTTCTGTACCTCCTTCAAAAATATTCAACTCATCCTTGCCCTTTGGAGAATTTCCCCAGATATGGAGAACCGCTTTTATAGCTTCTGTTCACATAAAATGGCCGGAGAATGATGTTAACAACTATCGCGCCATCGCCAAACTATCATACATATCCAAACTTTTCGAAAATATCTTGTATGACACTCTAAGTTTTCACTGCAAATCTCCATTCTCCTCTTAACAACATAGCTTCTTCAAATGGAGGTCTACAACCATAGACTTTGTCGAATTCGTGTCCTTCACACCCTCAGCATTAGAGAATGGAAATGAGGTTGACGTCACTTCAACTGATTTCAGTAAAGCCTTCGACAAAATCTCCCACAAACCAATACTCTTCAAAATGTCTTCCCTTGGCTTTCAACCCACTGCGTTGAAGTGGATATCTTCTTGTTTAAAAAAAACCATTACTATAGTTTTCGTTTTAGATCTACCTTTTCTAACCCTTTCTTAGGTTCTTCCGGCGTTCCCCAACGCAGCCACCTAGGTCCACTTCCTTTTTTTCTTACCACTAACGACATTGAGTTATTCATCAAACATTCTCACCTCTCACTGTACGCCCACGATACCAAATTCCTCAAGACCATTTCCTCGCAATAAGATTCTTCCCTTATTCGATCGGATATCAACAGCTTTTCCGTTTGGTGCTCCAAAAATTGTTTGGAACTTTACATTTCCAAATGCCAATCAATAAGTTGTTCACGTAAACGAATCAAACCTCCCCCTCGTCTCTACTTCCTCAATAATCAGCCCATCTTCACCGTTCAGGTTATCCGCGATCTTGACATATTATGTGACCAAGAGCACAATTTTCGCACACATATCGACGATGTAATTTTTAAAGCCAAGTCTGCACTCGGTTTCGTGAAGCGTTGGTGTAAAGAATTCTCCAGCTCCTGCATGACCCGATCCCTCTATATTACCTTTGTTCGCCCCCTTTCTCGAATACGCATCTTAAGTGCGGTCCCCTTATCAACAAACCCACATATCTAGAATCGAAAGCATCCAAAGTCGGTTCCTACGTTTCGCTCTTCGAGGTCTGCCCTGGAACAATACTTTATTCTTATCACCCTTCTTAAACTAATCAAGAAAGAAGAAGGGTATCTGACATTCTCTTCATTCATAGACTTCTAACAGGTACCATTGACTGCGCCACCCTTTATAGCTCCATATCCCTTAACACTAACGCTCGTAATACATTTCATGCCTAAAACTCCGTCTTCTCAATAGCCTTCCCTCCTTCCAGTCTTAGTTTCTAAGGATCGCGCCCTCCTCAGCCGTTCTCATTAGTTATTAAGTTAGATTAAGTTTAACTTGGATTAAGCTCAATTTGCCCCACGAAATTAGTGACTTCACATAGATACCCCTAAAAAAAGTAATCTAACGGATCGTGAAAGTCAGTTTACAGGTCCACTACGCGAAATTATGCGCTCAACAAATGTTTCCCGCATTAATGGTGTCGTGCGCTGTACGGCATGTTACGCCATTCTGTTGAAAACAAAGCTCTGTCACGTCAACGCCATTCTACTGAGGAACGAAGAAGTCAGAAATAACGTCTCTATAGCGTTCTTCATTGACGATAACATTCATGCCGGCATCGTCTTTAAAGAAATATGGGCCGATGATTCCAACAGCCTATAAACCACACCAAACAGTGAGTGTTAATGGTTGTAAATGATTCTCGACGAAGGCTTCTGGGATTTCTTCATTCCAAATTCTGCAGTTTTGCTTGTTAACAAATCCATTTAACTAAGAATGGACGGAAAACAAAAAAAAATTGCGTTGAAAAGAGGATCAAGCCGAATCATGTTTTCGTATCTCATAAGCTTTTAAGCCAAGACCTTTCCGTAAAATCGTCCACAAAGTGGATGAGCGTAGCTCCAATTGACGCGAATCGACTCATTCGGATTCTCCTCAATACTGCCCTCCTCAACGGCAATAATTTCTTCTCTTCGCACTGTTTATCGTCTTTGGGGATGCGTATCTCCAGAGTGGACGTGGTGTAAAAACGATTCAACGTGTTCCGAATAACTTGCTCTGATGGACTATTATTTCAACCGTAAAGTGCACGTGCGCATGATAAGTTTGGCGAATCGAACCATGGCCTTTTTGGCGTTTTTCTATTTAGCGTAAGATGGCAAAGCGTATTAACCGCAAATCAACTTTCAACTGTGAAATCGACAATCTGTCGAAACAGTGTTTCCAGTTTGAAAACCAAACCTCTAAAAAAAAACGCCATTTACATGACAAAAATTAGTGAAAGGATTCTTAGCGCACGGCAAAAGCAGCGGCATGTTGAATGTTCCGAAGAATTTTCCGGGCTTTGCCGTGATGACCAGAAAGTAGTTATTCAATCAATTGTGACGGGTGATAAAGCTATGATTCTTTACTGTGACCCGACGTCTAGAGTGATTCAATGGAATGACACAGAAAGCGAGAACCGGCATCAAGAACGCTCAAAGCGTTAAGAAGTTCATGGCTAGAATTTGTTGGGATGATAGGGGCATCCTTCTCATAAGTTTCAAGTAACGTAATAACGTTGTAAGCGCAGCTTATTATAGTGACTTATTACGACATTACGACAGTAAATTGTTGAAAGAAAACGAGGGAAATAACTCGAGGTGTCCGATTGCTTCACGACAATTCTTCAGTCCACATAGCTGCGATTTCATAGTCTACGGTTGAGGAAGGTGGCTTCATAGAAATAAATTATCTCCCTTATGGCCTATCCACAAGCCGCCTGAGATTACTTTTTGTTTTCAAACTTAAAATCAGATCTGAGAGGGGAAAAAATTAACAACGATGAAGAAATCAAACAGGCTGTTTACGACCATTTTGACAGTAAAGACTCAGCATATTTTTATAGTGGCATAGCGGCATTATTCAAACTTGTGTAACACCAGGATTCCCATCCGCATCGTCAGCATCAATAGAGTTACTGTGAACTAAAACAAAAGACAAATACCCCCGGAGAGTAGTGAACGAACATCTTCGACACAAACCATCTGCACCCCGTCCAGGTTGTGTGACAAACACCAAAAAAGCGTACACGCTTGAACCTGCACGAATTATAAAAAAAAAATAGCCAATACTTGTGATAATTCAAAGAACAAATTTATCAAAAAAAAAAAAAAACATTTTATGGTCACACTTACACCTCCAGGACCTGCTGCAGGCGCTTACGAATATTTCCAACTATAAATAACGCGCAAAGATCATGTAGGAGTTCTAAAAGACATAAAGTTATGGAAGCATTGTCCGTTGTTAACTTGACAACCAAGTTTGAATTAATTCGTCACCCTACGACCATATCTTACTCACAAATTTCTGTAAACAAAATTATTAAACTCAAATTTTGATATAGCTGTCTTACCCTCGTCTAAATCAAAGGAAATAAGTTTCCTGAAGCACAATAGAGGACTTTTACTATCGGAAGTTGACATCTTTCCACACCAATATAACAACCTTTTACTTTGCGAACATATCTTTAAAGTTAGTCAAGTCCTTTCCACCTATTTCGAATTTGAATTTCCAGGAGATATTAATATATTTCAAAGGATGTGGGCAGCATTGCAACGAGGTATAAGCATTGCAGCAAAAAACCTTTAAAATGTAGGAGAACCTATCCTTCGTATTGATGTAGATTAACAGAAGCTGTATGTCCTAATTAAGAACTTGCCATAGGCTTTAAAGATAACAGACAAAATGCGGTCGAAATCGCTCGCAGGGCACATGAGAACACTGTTTTGTTTGTTCACGTTCAGCATCTAAATTCAAAAACAAAATTCTTTTCTGTACTTAATTCCAACAATTAATAAGACCGTATTACCCCGAAAGCCTCCTTTCGTCTTTCAGCCTCGGGACCCCTCACTCAGATAAAAATACTCCGCAGGCATTGTTTCCTTGGTTTTTAATTACCGTTTTGCAATATAAGTAAGAAAAACAGACGGATCTGGCATTCCAACTCACCCGAACGCCCCAGGCATGACGCATACAATTAATTGCTAATCATGTCCTCTGTCTCTACCTACGACTATTGGCACAACTGTGACTTAGAGATAGAAACACAAACTACTTAGCATACCAAAGCCCATTACGTGCGACACCTTTAGGTGTTGTCCTTTTTGTGCCCCAAATATGTCCCACGCAAACACCGACTGACCATCGACATCTTATTGTTCGTGAACGCCATACGACAAGGGTTTGAGCGACTCTTTCAATTTTGAAGGCTTAACTCCATTATACGTCCATTTGATTTATGGTCATGTTAAATCCAACTCTTAATCCTCGAGGGGATCTGAAATCCAAAATCCGGTCATCAGCTGTGACTGATTTTTATCCTCCGACATGTTTCAACCCAAGTCCTCGAGGTACGGCATAAACTAAAAGTCCACTTACCTTATTATCGTCACAGTTTTACCCCCACCGATCTATGTCCTCTATTCGAAAAGTGCCCATGGCTTGGCAAGAGATACAGGAACACATTTGGAGTACACACTCTACAAAAAGGTTTACATCCTTCGTTCGCAAGGAAGGTTACTTCGTTATGGGTTGTTGGCTGCTTCGCCTGACTTCTGCCTGTATCCCATAAATTATGATATATTTTACCTACAGTTGAGAATTCAAAACCGTCCAGTGGGGAGGCTTCTGGTTCGGAAGACAGTGTTCTTTGGATTGCCCTACTCATACATTACTGGGGGTCCTTAAACAAGTAATATTGCTGTGGTTATTCAAAGCAAGGACAAAATGAGTTGTGAGGGGGAGAGAGTTAGAAGGACTGTTTGGGATAACAAATACCATTTACCGTCTTAAAATTTATGCTAAATGAATATGTATTGCTCTCTCAACGGATTTCAACCATCCGCAAGCGAGTAAAGGCGGTAGATATATTCCTAATAAGTCCATGACAGACAAAACAGAATATTGAAGAAACATCTGAGATACGAAGGAGCTAGCAAGCAGGCGCCTTCCTTCATATTATCCCTTTTATTTCACTGAGACTTTTTTGCCGGCTATTTGGTTTTGCTGTTTGTATTTTCGGAATACGGACTTTAGTTTCGAGTCTACTTCGGATTTTGTTTTATTTCACATTTCATCGTCGCTGGTTTGTTTGCGGGGAATCCTTCACGTGGAAAACGGATGGCGACGGAAGGGGCCGGTCGGTATGAATTGCGTCTGTGTGGCGTCTTCAAAGTTTTGATTTTTTGAGAGGATTATTCCTTAATACCGTTTAATTTATTTACTACGTTCTTTGAATGAAGAAATACTATGTACGAAATGAATTATTGTTTCAAATTAATGTTCGCCGTTGTCCTTGTAGACAGGGCTGGGATGAGATCTTGAAACAGGGCAGATAAAATGAAATGAGCTGGATCCTTCTCATTCCTCAAAACAGTAATAATATCTGAACATTTTCATCGGCGTCATATATTATTTTGTGCGTGAAAATGTCTAATTTTTAAATAATAAAGCATAATTTGCGTTACGCTAAAGCTTTCGCATTCAATGTCAGTGAAAATGTTTAAAGCCGCCTCATTTGAAGCGTTGTTGGATTAAAGTTCTTTTCTAATGCTACAAGAATTGGCCGTAACTCAAAAAGCCATTTCTAACCGATTGAAGTCCTTGGGAATAGTAAAAGTCAGGAAATTGTGTGCCGTATTAATGGAAATGGAAACGGAAAGATGGACGAAGGGTCTCCTGCATCAAGTTGTGAGTGGCGATTCCTTATGATAGCCCAAAGCGAAAGATATCAAAAGCAAAGCACCATGCATCAACATTGACGGTTTAGCCAGTCATCCACTGATCGAAGTTCATGTTTTATACGAGCATTGTTTTTGGCCAAAAAGTCTGACATTTTCTTTGAACAGCTTCACGCAAACTGCTCATAACTTTAACTTGATATTCCTTATTGACCATATGACTTTCCGCAAAAAATCATGAGGAACCACTAGCTTGTAATAAGAAAAGAGTGAACAACACACTCACATTTGAACAAACTTGGCGTGCCTTTTTGGTCTTGGCTCTTCTTGGGGCTTTGATTTCTACATCATAACCATATACCCATGTTTCGTCACCAGTGATGACTCTTTTCAACAAATCTGGTCACCATTTCCGCCGATCAACAGCTCCTAAGCGATGCTCATGCGGCGGTTCTTTTGGTTGAAATTCAGCAATTTTTAAGCAAACCTCGCCGACATACGTTTCATGCCCAAAATATATGAAAAAATGTCATGGTATGAGCCAACCGGTATGCCTATATTCATACCAACTTCTCTGATAGTAATTCAGCGATTCTCCATAATAATTTTCTTCTCTGCTACGTCATTTTCATCCGTTGTTGACGTAAACATCGACTCTGACCATCAGCTGGTAGCAGCTCGACTTAGAGCTCGACTGTCCAATGTCAGAAAGTTTCAACCACCAACAAAACGGAGGTTAGACATTGGGCGACTGCACGTACCGCAAATAGACAGAGACTATAGAGAGCGGCTGGGCGAAAGACTCTCCCATATATCTCACGCCCCACAAACACTAATAGCATGGGGTTGCGCTGCGCACTGCCATCCAGGAAGTAGCTGAAACCACCCAAGGCTACGACAGAAGTCTGTGGTACGATGGATTAAGCATAACAAAAGGCGCTGCAACGGAAAACAAGAATAACGCGGGAAGAGTACAAAGACAGAAGAAGGGAGGGAAAGAAGCTATTGCGAAAAAAGAAAAGAGCCATTGCAGCCTCCAAGCGTATCAAAGAGGCCCAGGATAGACAGAAGGTTAGAGCCTTCTACAAAAATGCCAAAACCCTTGCATCCGGCTTTAGAACGGGCGCCCAGGCTCTTCGAAATTGTAAAGGTAATCTTGTTACCGACTCGTAGAAAATAGTGAATGTCTGTAAGCAGCACGTCCAACAGCTGCTTAGCGGGCATGACCAAGAGAGAGAGTGATACGGTCAGAAGAAATCCCAACACCGAAGAACTAACTAATCCTTCCACCCAGTTTAGAAGAAGTCACCGCAGCTATACATACGAGTATGCTGAAATCCAACAAAGCTGCTGATCCCGATGGTCTTCAAGCTGATCTCTTTAAAACTGATCACTGAACAGATCATCTGTCAAATTTGGGAGGATGAGTTCCGATACTCACCATCTTTTTATCGGCTTTAAAGCCGTATGCGACAGCAAGCATCGTCAAGAGCTCTACAGGACGTTAGCCGATTTTGGAATCCCGGGAAAACTAATTCGGATGTGTCGCGCTACACTGGAAGACTCGCTGCCGTGTGATTTCGTCAATTTAATCCTTGAAATGTTAGCGAGGCAAGCATGTGTCAATTCGGAAGACACTATCTTCTTCAAGAGCGTCCAACTCGTGGGATACATTGATATCATTACAAGCTCCCAGCGCGCCGTAATAGAGGCATTCACGGTAATAAGGACAAACATAATATATGCTGTCGACTAAGAACCGCTCGGTCAAACATCGCCTTGGGCAAAACGTGACCAGCGACAGGTACAATTTTGAAGCAGGGAATGGCAAATGTCTACCTCGGGTCAAATGTTAACTCCGCAACTTAGCGGAGATCGGATAAAGATTCACCCTGAGCAACCGATGCTACTACGATTTATCAAAACAGCTAGGGTCAAAACTCCTAACAAGAGAGTCCAAAATGACTCTCTACAGAACACTGCTCTTGCTAGTCCTGCTTTACGAAGCCAAATGTTGGACCATAAGCAAGAAAGCGGAGATGATTTTGGGCTCTTCTGAAAGAAAAAGTCTGCGTCGGATATATGGTCACCTCTGCGAGGAAGGCGAGTGGAGGAGTGGAAGCAACCGCGAACTCTTCGAGCTGTATAATGATGTGGACGTAGTCCTAAAGGCAAAAATCCGCCGGCAACATTGGCTCGACCACATCGAGCTCATGGACGACCGGGCTTCAGCAAAGAGGCTAATCGAATCCAAGCCACCTGGCCAAGGGAGGCAGAACCTTCGGTTCAGAGGCCAAGTGATCGCATGAATCAGGCTTGGGCCTGATATGTAAATAAGTAGATGTTGACGTACTCGGACATCTGGGTGGGGCATTGTCATGCACATCTTCTCGGCTTTATGTGAAGCACCTGTATTACTTAGAAACAGATTTTTTTCTCAGAGTAGACTTGCAAATTTTTAACATTTCGAAAATCGAATGTACTCACCTCGCGAAATGTAAAAAGCCACCTTATTTCTTGAACGGACATCTTCAAACATTCAAATATCGAAGTTCATTGCAATCAACAACTACCATCACAAGAATTGCGTTCCGAACCTAACTAATGCGTTTGACCCGAGGATCGAACTAGAAACGGCCACAATACAGGCAGAGACTTGAAATTTGACTTTGCAGAACGGCAATGCAAGGCAACATATTGCTCAGGTCATTAAAACCAATATGGACATACTGGAATGGGACGTGAAACCCTACCCGCCGTGTTCTCCAGACATCGCCACTTCCGACTACCATCCGTTCTCATCGACGACGCGTAGCCTGGCTCAGCAGTATTCCCGATCTTTCAATGAAGCCAACAATTTGCTATATTCATGAATTGCCTCAAAAGACGACGAATTTTTCCAATACGGAATTCATATGGTGCCAGAAAGATGAGAAAAGTTGTATTTTTTTCGAAATCGAGAATCCAAATTGTGAAAATAAGACGGCGGATTTTCAATTGTGCACCAACTTCCAATTTGGTACCTTTCAAGACTAGAAGCCGGGGTATTGGAGACAATTTCATAGTTTTTTTTTTGATAATAACATAAAGTTGTAGAATTAAAGGGATGAAAACTTAATCGTTGCTTCACTACGAAGCACGCAACTGGTCCAGAACTGAAATTTTAATCTATTCCCAGAATGTGCGTTACAGTGTCAACCCTTATCACTTCAAGCATCTCCTTGCCAACTGCTCCGGCTTTTCGTTACCTAAAGTATATGGCTATCCATTAGACCAAACTTCACAAAATTCTTTATTCATTTGACATGTCACCTTTCCAAACAGGTTACCAGTGCCATGATCGTTGTACTATAAAGCCTATTATCCCACTTTGATTCGCAATTTCATTTACTCATAAATGTTTTATGCTTGCAACAAATTTCACGAACAAGCGAAGGTATATTCGCGTATTCAGGCACTACCTAAAAAGGAAGAATTCGATTTGCAGGCGCCCTGAAGCATGGATATATACCCAAGGGTTTAATTTGAATCGGATCCATTAAAATAAGGAGGATCTCCAGAAGGAGAAACGTCCTTTTGTTGCACGCAGCAGTAGGCCGTTTCATTCCAACAATCGGCCTATTTCGTCTATGCTTTGAATCCGGTCTTTCAAAATGCTCTCAAAGTTTGCCGAAACACACATTTCTCCGAATTAAAGGGACGTTAATTGGTCCTGACACTTTGCTTAAGTGGGCTATAAAAGATGGAACTTCAAATTTTTAAAAGACAACTTATTATTATTCGAGGGATTTTGACCAGTGTTTAGACCCCTAAAATAAGGCCTAAATTTCTGACGTATTTCCCCAAATTAAAAAGGGCAAACCTTGCTATCTACTCGGGCTTCTCTGAAACTTGCCTAAACAGAAAGAGTTGTCTCCTTGAAATCCTAAGTGATTTGTGTCCATAGCGTTAGAAGTATACCCAAAATGTTCCTGAAAACTCTATTACTTCGTTTTGAACTTCACTGGATTCTATTAATTTCTCTCTTCTTTCTCTGTATATCAAATTATGGATTTCCAATAAACCAGACTTTTTTTTTTGGAAAATAAGACGTCGATCACCCATTTTAACACTCAGCACCTAATGTTTGTTTTTTCACTAATTTAGGTCACATTAAGCAGGTTTGTTCTATCAAATATTTGTCGATACCATCAGAGGCTATTATCCATGTGACAGTATCAGCATCATATTACACGAGAACACAAAGGCAACATAACCAAGGAAGACTCATACGCCTACCAATTCTAGTTTATACTCGTCCTAATGTGAGTGACAAGCAAAACAATGCAATTTTACCTTCACAGGAATCAATAGAAATTGAATGTTGTTGTTCTTGTTGACCTAGTTTTTTCCATACAATATAATAACAGTAATCATATCGGGTCCTTTGTTTGAAATTTGAGATACCTTATTGCTACAAATGCGGCCTAATGCGAACGAGTATGTATCAGGAAATGTGTATTATTATCATACTAGCTGGGTGTAGGCAATTATAAAGAGAGCAAACAGAGTTAGTGAAATTATCGGAGAACAACCAGGAAACACGTTCCCATACAAGATTAGGTGTTCAAAGGTATAATTCCGGAGAAAATCGAATAATACTATATGAAAATTGGAGTGATGAAGAAGATTATATTCTTGATAATAAAGAACAATGTTATAACCCTCCGGTTGCACAATACATCAGAAGAAAAATAGAACCTGGAGATGTAATAAGGAATCTTCTGATTCAGATTAAAGTTTTGAAAAAGAACCTGTCCACGAATTCAGAGAAAAAGACGGAATCCAATGGTGGTTAGAATCCTTGTGTGCCCTAAATGGACCAATAATGAGTCGCTCCTGGTTGTTCACGGCCCAAAGGCGACAAATTTTTTGACCTATCCATCAAGCCGAAAATAGACGAGGTTGGACAGAATTTTTTTAATAAAATGAAAACGGATCAATTTTATGCTGTTCCAATGCAAGATTCAGAATGAGAAAAAAAGGTCAGGCCGCTTCGATTGTTAAGTGAGCTCGATTTTGTGTAGTTTTATACCAAGATATCAAAATACGCCATATTTCCGTGCAGGGACGGGTTAAGAATATCCCTGCAGCGATACCTCTTGCTTGTCGTAAAAGGCGACTAAAACAAAGGTAAACATAAATCACATCTAGGCAATTTAGAAAACACCAAGGTGAGCCAAGGACACATATAATACCATTAAACTGCCCCACAAGTGTGCATGCAAATCAGTGGGTTGACACGACTGGAGATCACCGGTGTTGTAAAAATCTCGAGCATGCGTGTCAAAAAAAGGAGGGAAAGAAAGAAAACGGTCAAACCGTAGCATTATGGAAAAGAACGCTAAAAGGAACAGCACTACCCCGTCAGGCACTACTAATGGTCGTGATCCTGGGACGAGCAGCAATGCTCGGGTCAGAGCTATAGGATTTCCGGGGGAAAGCAAAGTAATGCAACGGCGTAAGCCACACTTAAGAGTCGCGAGTTGGAACGTTGGAAGCATGAATGGTCGCAGCTATGTGCTTGAAGAAATGATGGTTAGAAGGCGAGTAGACGTCCTGTGCGTACAAGGGACGAAATGGCGAAACACCGGTAATCGGGCACGTTTCTTGGACGTTAAAACAAAAGCCTACAAGATATTTTACTATGGATTGGAACAAGGAAAAAACGGAATCGCTATCATCCTTGCGGCAGAGCTACTTGGCAACGTCTTAACCATTTCAAAGTCCAGTGACCGTTTGATGACTCTCAAATTGGTGATGCATGGTGAGGTGTGGAACATCGTAAGCGCATATGCCCCTCAAGTAGGATGCGAACAAAAAGAAAAAGATGCATTCTGGCTAGATTTCTACAACCTTGTCAAAATCATCCCAAAGAAAGAGCTTTTGTTTGTTGGGGGAGATTTAAACGGACATGTCGGGAAGACAAGCGAAGACTATGAAGACTACCACGGAGGGCTGGGATACGGCACCAGGAATTCTTCAGGTGAAGATATCCTAAACATGTGCAAGTCGTACGGTCTTATAGTGCTAAATACCATCTTCGTCAAACAAAGCAATGAGAAATGAAAGTCAAATAGACTATCATTTGGTATCCAGTTTCATGAAGCCACGAGTTAAAGATTGCAAAGTGATCCTGGGAGACGCGATCGCCCCTCAACACAACAATTGGAAAAAAGTCTCCTGTTGGAACAAGGATACTTCGGTCAAGTTCAAAAATCGAGTTCATCAATAGAATACTGCGGTGTGAAACTATTGTATCATATGAAGAGATATTGCGATGATTGGAAGTTAATAATTAACTTCTTAAAGTCGGAAACGATATTGTAAAGGACTCCGTTGTACAGGCCCTCAAGGGATACCAAAAAGAACTGGAGGAAATTCACGATCATTGGCAACATGGATAACATGGTATCTGGCTTGCCCAGAATCTACATATACATATTTCAATAAACATATAGACGCTTGTCTTGCAGCAGCTACCAGAGCCTTCGGCCTGGCATGGAATCTGTTTATAGAAAAGATTCGTATATTCGAGAGGCAGTGCCATAGGGTATGCCAGAACGCCAGAATCCCAGCTCATAAAATATTACCCTAATAAGATCCTGTACGACGGAGCAGACCTAAACAAAATCGACAATTTGCTTGTTAAAATTAGTCAAAGGCACATCACAAGTGCAATGACTAACGAAAATAACTTGTTCTTCCGGGCTTACTACCCCCTTTATAGATACCACGATTTCTCCATATTGATTCCGAAAGATAACTTAAAAAAAGAGATGGTATTCTTGTAATTTACCACCGCCACCGAGGCGCCAGTGACAACCGGCTCATCCGCGACGAGTACGTTTATAGTGCTCGTGAGCTCATTCGTGGCGGACTGGGTGCTCGCCGATGTTGCTAAACAGCACATCAATTTTTGGTGGTTGTCAAATGAAAACGCTTCTCAGAGCAGTGCGTCATCCTGGGGAAATCCTCCTCACTCTTTTGTTCGTAACTTATAAAAGGTTTGCTAGGGGATCTTTTGCATGCTAGTCTTGGCAAGGTCACGGGCGTGCAGAGTGAGAGAGGGGTGACGATGCCCCGTCGCTGAAAGACGCAATCAAGAGGGTGACCACTCAGAACGAAAGACAAAAGTGCCGGCCACTTATACTAGCCGTCAAAATAAACACAGAAGCATTTGTGGACTTGTATATTAAGTATCTAACAGGAGAGGGTAGATGGAAAAAGCAACATCTGGTGCTGTTGCCTAAACGGAACAAACTAACAGATGAGTCCTCGTCATACCATTCAATATGCTTGCTTGGATAAAATACTGGAGCGGATTATATGCAACCGACTGGAGGTGGCAATTGATGAAGCCGGAGGACTCCCAAACCAGCAGTATGGATTTAGAAAAGTTCACTCGACAGTAGATGCTATTCGTAGGCCAACTATGACCTTAGAAGAAGCTATTCAGGGCAGAAGGTGGACAGGGGGTGCCGTGGGAACACTGGACGTAAAAATGAGGTCAACTCCGCAAATTCGAGGCGTATAGCACACTCTCTTAGGTCAATGATGGTACCATGGTCTCTAGTAAAAACAATGATAATGATGACTTCGAAAACCGTTCCTGCTCTACGATGCCGATGATGGAGTAAGGCGTATCACAAAACTGATGGACTTCCACAAGTGTCGGTATAAGAACCTCACTTATGAGGCAAAAATCATAGGCTCTGCCGATGATAGCAGTGTAGAGTAGGTTAGACGTTGGACTTAAAGTGCCCGAAAAAGGCCAGATTAGAAGACACATTAAATATAAAGATGTTTTCAAGTCAAGACTTAAACACTTTTGTCTAGTAAATAAGAATAAAAAAAAATATAAGAATGAATCAAGGACTAAAAAACTGGATTTTGCGTCGACTTGATGGACATATTTCCGCAAAGATTTTGGTATGAAGGCTTACTGGATCCAGCTCGTCAACCAATTCATGAACTGGAGCCGAATGGCCACGTTCGCGTTCAAAATTGAGTGAATGACTCCAAAATCGACTGGCTTTGATCTGGCTCAGTGTTCTAATCAGTATTTCGAAACGTCGTTTCATCCCAAAAAATGTGCAAATGGTGCGGTTGGCTGGTGGTGTCATTGGAACACAGTTTTTTTATTTTTCAAAAATGATATAAGTCAGCGTGTAACGATCAACGTTATACTCGTATACTTAAAAGCATGATTAATGATTTTAAAGTTGTAAATTACTCGTGAGACCAACAATATTTCATGTCCTTGAACGCCTTACTGTTTAAGAATACCTGGGTCACTCGGGTGATTTTCATTTTCAGGTTTTTAAAATGCCCTCCTACGCCTGGAATTTTTTTTTTTAGAGGCCGTGAGTTCAAACCCAAATTATTGCTGGCTTATCTAAGTAGCAGTATTTCATTCTACGTTCGACAATGTTCTATAAGCTCCGATCATATCCCCTGCATAGTAGTCCAGAAAAACGGCGATTCCGAGGAACTATAGGTAATCTTCCCATACATGACAGCTTGCAGAGGCGATAATCGCCCTTTTTAATTTATAAACAAAAGCAACGTAAGCTGACTAGTACAACATGCCAGTGAACAACTACGTATATATGCATCGTTGGCATAAAAAACGCGAGATCAGAGGAACCAGCTCCATCACACATGTGTACACTCTCCAAACAATCGCAGCTCGCCGCCCCAATTTTTTTTCCCGACACTAACGCCATGTATCGCCCCAACTTGCTTTCGGCTTTGTTTACGAGTGCCATTAATTCTTTTATTATTCACACATTCAAAAACGTGCAACGCCATTGAGAAAACTATACATCTGCACACAGGCGATGCAATCTGCGCAATCTGTCGGTGGGTCAATGGCCAAATTTCCAATTAAGCACTCCTGTCATGCTCAATGAAATCCCTGATTTATATTCTGCCGCACAGACTCACCTATACGAATCGATTTCGTCATATACGTTTATTCCCCAAACGTTCAGTGTCTCCATGGGTACCATAGAGGCCAAGTTAATAAAATCACCTGTCTCTCAACTTCCATTAAAAAATAACCCAACACTTATGAAATGTCAAAAAATGTCCACAAAACATATTTATTCCCTAGCGGATGGAATGCGGGGGGGGCAAGACCTAGAGCCGGCTGAGGTTTAAATGGCAAATATTATAGGAAGTGACATAAGGACTATTCCCTATGGGGAGCTGTCATATAAATCCGAATGGAGAGTACCCATGCTGGGCTGTAAACGTACATACTATGTATAAGTATATTCAGAGTCGGGTCAGGCTTGAATGCTCTCCCCTTACCGCCCTTCGGAAACAAGTGTCTCTTGAAATATTCAGTGTAATCTACATAAAATTACATCAGAGGTGAACGCGGGGCGTGTGTTTGTCGCATGGTACATCATGCATGTAGGCGCAATGTGGTGTGTGATGAGGTGGTGAAAAGTTCCCACGGAATGTTGTACTCCTGCACATTGCTTTGAAAAGCTGTATTGACCTACAAAAACATCATCGCCGCAGTGGAGTGGTTTGGGATTTGGTGTCCGCGATTTTTATGGACCATTTTTTCGTGTTGGTTTTCTGTTCGTTAGTATAGCTTCAGGTTGAATCGATACTTTTGCGCGCCATTGGGAACAGGTTGGGTTGTGCTCGTAATTACAAATATACAGACGTGAAATGAGCGGCACTGGATAATGTTCATGGAGAATGAGCAATTGGGGTCGCAATCAATGAAATCGCGGTGAACGCCGGCGAACAGTGACATAGTGTCGAAAACGTTTGGTATAATTCACAATTCCCGATTATATGTAAGATGAAAGGAGTTTAAGATAAACAATAAAGCCTTAAACCTGTGAATGAGACACTATAGACGTTCGAGG
The DNA here is from genome assembly GCA_958301585.1 of Merodon equestris. Lineage (NCBI taxonomy): Eukaryota > Metazoa > Arthropoda > Insecta > Diptera > Syrphidae > Merodon > Merodon equestris. The sequence goes on along the minus strand of OY284416.1, from coordinate 38,140,183 downwards.
ATTTGCTTTGGATTTAAATTTGGCTTAAAAGGGATCTGGAACAAACGATATGACTATGTCTCTAGTAATGGAGGCGACCTAGGATTTCTTGAATTGTTAGACCCAATATGAGGATATGAGGTGGACAAGTGTAATTTGTATTACCCGGGAATATTTCTTGGGCCACAAAGCGATGAGATGCTGAAATATAAGATACATCAGAGGTTTTTCAATAGGGACATGACACTTTGGAATTTTAATGTAAACGAAACATTAAACTTTTATTCAATCTGTTCTTGTCACGTCTTTAGTCAAGGCTTATATTTTAATAACAGTGAATTTCAACAAGGAGCTATGTTTGGAAATCATTAAAAATTATGACCGAAACTCTACGTCGGCGGTCGAAATTTCAGGAGCGCTTTCTCCAATTTTCGGTTGTAATAATCGTCCCATCATACAGGCTGTGCATATTATAGTGGATAACTATGTATATTGGCCAACATATTCGCAATTGAGTATTTCTCTTCCAGTGAACCAACCTGCTGGTCGAAATACCGAAAATATTACAGTTGAAAGTGCTTCAGTTCAAAATGAGCCAAAATATTTCCAAAAAAATTGGATCTAAAAGGGAATCAAAGCATCTTCCTAATTGCTTTACCACGAAAAGAAATGGATATTGATGGGTGGAAATAATAAAATTTCACAAAATTAAAAATCCCATTCATTTGCTCAGAAAGAAATATTTTATCAAAAACAACTAGCGATTATGATTTCAATGCGATTAGTTCAACTATTCTTAATATATCTTCATTACCGACTCAAAAAAATTGCGATGAATGAATTCGTGGTTTCATGAATAAAACTTTTTTAAGTCAAATTTTCAGTCCTCATTTCGACGAATTTTGGGAAGAAATCTCGGTCTACAACCCTAAACAATCAATTTAGCTTCACCGAACTGAAGGGGCTTTGGAATCTAGCAAAACATTTTCTTTTTTATAAAATACAAAATTTTATTTTTACCAGCGTATCTTTATCTACAGGAATTTATCATGATTCCAATCCGCTGCTTCATTAAACTCGGCCTGCATAATCCGCTCAACCCCTGCGGGGGTTTTGTGACATACCACAATCGCCGTATCTACTGTTCATTTGAGTATATTATTATATAAAGAGGAGTGTATCGAGTTTGGAACCTTGCGGGAACCATATTGGTCCCGATGGCCAGCCATTAAACTAATTTTTGGCTTAATTGCTTTGCAACAAATCCACACAAAGTAATCGCTTGATGTGGATTTCATGTCGAAGGCTTGATTGGACCAATTTTTTTCAAGACATTCATTGCCTTGTTACAATCAATGCAATCCGCCACTATGCCATGTTGGAAGACAATTTTGGCCAATATTGGATGAGCTTGACATCAGTGGCACACATTTTCAACAAATTGATATCACATGCCACACAGGTGGTCAACCAATTGATCAACTAAAGAAGAAGTTTGGTAGTCGTACTAACTCGAGATATGGCCTTTAATGTGATTTAACTCCGTTTAATTTACTTACTTGGGATTTTGATAAGCCGTTGTTTTATACCAACAAGCCAACAGAGTAAAAGAAGCTCAGGGGCAGTATTGATCACAATCGGCTGAGCAAAATCGAAATCCATACTCGACCTTTTACCTTCTTGAAATTCCTTATAAACATCAATGAAAGTACGATGATACGCGAGCATTAATCAGGCGTACAAACCATAATGGTCACTTCTCGGGCGCTCGAGACAGTTAAGGCTTCACACAGATCCCCAATAACCCGTACGAGCCTAAATCCATTTCTAGATGCTGAGATATGGATCATGTACCAGTTTCGACCCATACCTGTTTTCTCACGTATGATCAGGGGGGAGCTGCATGTATCCATAGGAGGCACAAAAGGTACTTCCGGTCTCACGAAGGTGTTCTTTTGCATCGATGCCGAGTATGGTATTAAGTTGCCCTTAGTATTCCATGCTACAGAGGTAGACCGCGGCTCAGTCGTTAATATATTGGTTTCTGAAGCAGACGACATGAGCTTTCAATCCCTTAACAGCCAAGCCATGATGCTAGCGCCCTATACAGGGTGTCTTACGACAGAGTTAGAAGTATAAAATTGGGCTAACCATGTGTACGCATTTCTCAAGAGGAAACGGCTCGGGCACGTTCTGCTGCTAAGTTTTTGTAAAAAAAAATTTCATAGCTTTAATTGCCCGGATTGCTTGTAATCAATACAAGTTAATCATAAGGCCTAAAGATATAGTTTGAGTTGTTCTGTATACTTCAGAGTGTCCGTACAGGGACAGTAAGGTATTTTAAGTTTGTTAAGTTACTTAAGCTAATTTTTAACATATTTGTCTCGCGTACGATAGCTCTACGAAATATGAAATAAAAGTATGTATAATAATAAAACCAGCCATAACAGTAGAGTGAACCTATAAATATGTACAAGGAAGAGGACCTTGTTCGACATTTAGAAATTCCTAAAAAGGTGGACAACATCTGGGAGCTAACCAGAGTGAGTGACCCTTCCTTGAGTGTAACTTTAATAAATACTACGAAGTACTTATACAAAGCAGAGAGGTATGGAACAACCCTCCTTGGATGAACCCAGAAATGGTACACAGATGGGTCGAAATCATGAAGTGAGGTAGCAGCTGGTAGCTGCAATGAGGGAGTCAATGAAACAGCACAAAGCATCAGCGACAAAAGACCCATTAACACTACGATAACTCAGACAACCAAGGTTCTTAAAGCGCTAAAGAGGTACACTTTTCATTTTAAGGCTGTCTGGGAATGTCACAAATCACTGAACGAACTGGTAGTAAATAACAAACTAAAGCTCAGTGTCAGGGCATGAAAACCACGAAGGCAATGAAAGACTGACATACAAACCAGGAAATGTGCTCAGTACTTTTACGGGGCCATTCCGCCTTTATGGGTTTGATAATTCTGACCTAAACTTAAATTTGAACAAATGAAGCATTACACAAAAGAACCAATTTTGGAACAGACAGGACGGTATTAAACACTCAAGAGCGTTCATGGAAGAGAATCACAATTGCAAGCCTGCCAAGAACAAGTCTAGAACTAAATAATGCCGACCTAAGAGTGTTATGTGAGGCACTAACAGGACACGGGGCATGCAACTACCACCTATATAAACTGAGTGGGTAGTCTAAGGAGACTATGGAATACATACCGACCGTCTGCCCAAGCCTTGGCCGAGAAAGATTCAAAATAACAAGCAACACAACTATAATAGAAGGTAGCATTCAAATCCTAGACGAAAGAAGAGGGTACAATAGATTTTTATGGTCGCAGTGTCTAGTGTCTTCATGTCATACACCCCAAGTTCTTCAATTCAATTCAAAAATAGACTTAAACTTTTAAGCCAGTGCTGCTTATGGTGCACTTGGTATTTTAAATCATAAAGACTTCTTCTTAGGTACAGGCAATAAGGGTATTTGCTTTGAAAACTTAAAACTTGAAGCACATACTCGTATCACACTGAATTAAAATCTTGCCTAAACTTATATCATTTCCTAAACTTTGCTTTTAGTAGACTAAGTTTTCCTTAACCTTTTCGCCATTCTCTCTCTACATTTTCAACATGTAGGTTTCGCTCTGTTTTCACTATGGAAAGCGAAAAATATGGTTGTTCTAGATAAGATTTGAGAGATTCGGCTGAATTTGCGTTGGTTGTACTTCGCAGTAACTCTTTTGTTTCCATGTCATTAAGATGTTATATTGGAAATGCACACACAGAGTATGAATTTTGAATTGATCTTATGCTGCGAGTGTTATGCCTTCGTCAGCACTTTTTGATCATCTCTTATTCACAACTGATGTTCTTGACTATGGAACTACTTGAACTACAGACCTTCGACTCAACAGCCGGTGATGATTACCATTGCACCACGACCACCCCCAAACTTGTTATCAACATTAGACAGATTGCTCTGTGTGTTTAACGTGAACACCTGCCTTGTCGGCTTAATTTCACGGTGGGCCATCCCACAGGGAGTTGATAACTTCAACCAACGCCCTAGATGGTAACTTTCCATCATCAGTACCAATTCGAAGCCATGTGGGCCAGGGGACATGGACTTTCCCCTTGGTGAGGGGCGAGGCCTATCTAAAACCTCTTATTCTAACCGTCAATTCCGCATTTGGGACAACCACAACCACCACGATACTCCCACTAGGGGGCCTACCGCAAACAGGGCCAGAACATTACCGTCCCGGGGGCCCCTGTCTCCCGTGGTACCAGAATTAAGCCTCCGGTCGAGCCACGCAACCCCGTAAGGGGTTGCTCCAGCTGGGGTGCCCTACACCCTGGACTGGTAGCCAATGTCTGCCAATATGCTTAATAGATTATCCATTGATGGGATAACCATTAATTATCGGCATTTCGCTTTCATTTTCCGCCAGAGGGGTATTCAGGGCACAATTGATTGTGTGCCCCAATAATGTCCCTCTGGCGGGTTATCAACATTAGACAAGAAGATTTTCAGCTCTGCATTTTGAAACTTGCCATTAAAATAAGTATTTTTTAAGAGATTTTCAACTTGAGCCAATATTGCTAGCCGACCGATTAAACGTGTGGTCTTAAAGTTCCTTTCTTTTACAGCATCAACTGACATAGAATATCTTTCTCAAAGTGGCAATTTTAGCTTTGGGAATATGAAAAAGTTAAATGGGACCATATTGTGCGAGACTGGGTTTGGTCAATCGTCTTTGTTGAGGTTTTGCTCAGAACTCTTGCATGAGGATGTATCTTGATTTTTAAACATGTTTTTTTTTGGGGACAATTGTCGTTAAGCTTCTTATCCATAAAATAAATTATTATTTTAAAAACAAGGGAGCCAAGGTACAATTTCAAGTCTCCTACCTACAATTTTGCAAACTTTCACCTGGATCTCAGGAACCACAGTAGCTAGGGTTTAAAAACCGGTTGCTATGAGCACAGGATCATATACTCTATAGCACGGCCAAGTTTCAGATTCATGGCTACTTTACAAGTTTGGTTTGATATATGCGTACGGACCAACAGACGTACCTGTCCGTCCTTTTCAGGACCCTAGCTTTGGAGGGTAGAAGACTAAAGATGGCTTGACTATGTTATTCAAAGTATTGTGCATCGCTAGAAACTATTTTTTTTCCAGGAGCATATGATTTTCATATTACAAGAACTCATCATGATTATTTACAATCGTGGGATAGACCTAATTTTTACAATCCCATAAGAATACAACTATTGAATAGACCATGACTCATCAATTGGAGAAAGTGATAATCAGAAGGAGCAATGTCTGGAAAACACCACGGGTGGTTTGGAAATCCCACTTGGAGACGGTTTTGCGAATACCATCGTTACAGAACGAAAGTGTTACTTTTTCCCTATCTTTACGATTATTCTCCCTTTGGCACACGGCTCAAGCGCATTATCTGTAGACGGCAGAGGTCTGCAGTGATGGTTTCATTCGGGTTGAGTACCTCATAGTAGATTGAATGCTTCTGATGCCACCAAATACAGAGCATCAACTTGTTCCCATGAATATTTGGCTTCGCGCATGGTGGTGATGGTTGGCCGGGTGTAGCTTATGTCTTTCGGAACCTGGAATTATTGAGATGGCTCTACCTTCCATCGCCAGCGACAATTTGATGCAAAAATGTTCACAGGTGAAAAATGTGTTTTTATGTGTCCCAGTTTTTTTTTTGCTTTTGGATTATTCCCCTGGCCTTAAGAGGTTCCCTTGGTTAGTAAATCCCTAGTGAGTAAGATAATTTTTTAAATGTCTGGCAAGTGTCTTTATGTAACACTTCCTTTAATTCTTCATCTTCAAACTTTTCCGGCTTCAAGGTAGTTCTTTGTTATCACCGTTTAAACGAGCAATACACTCTTGGTTAGTGAGAGAATGGTCGCCCATAGGTGTCTACTATAATACGATGCCTTTCGCAGGACTCTTTTTCATGTTTAAATTATGAAGTCGAACTCTCGGTAAAAATAAGTTCGGAGTAAGCTGCAAAGTACGAAGTGTTGTTACCCACACTCCGAGCATATACTGAAAATTACGCATAATCAGAGCTATTTCACCGCAAATCCCTGGTAAAACGCTACTCCCCGTGTGTCGCGCTCTTAGACTCCTATCCCGTTGCTAGTTACCCATAATAGTTTCATGAAGTTGTGATAGACAGGCTCGGAAAAGCCTGTTTTCAAAGAACGGTTTTGGTCGCTTTTTCAGATTGGTAGAACGGCAACGCGTTTCATGCTCAAAACTTCAGTCATAATATTATTAACGAAGGTTTAAGATATTTTTACTTAATAAGCACCCCCTCTATAATTTATAAGACGATTTTCTAACAACAGTTCCTTGGATTTGTGAATAATTTCGTCAACTGTAGACACTAAAGCCCTATTAAAACCAAGCAAATCTACAAGCATGCCGCATCGTCGTTTGAATAATTCATACAACCCATACGCCAGTGTTTTATCTAGGATTATTTACTAAAGTTTTCCTGCAACATTTTTAGGGCTTCACAGTTTCGTTTAAGGCATAAAAGCCCTTTTTTAATGGCCTGTTCCATCATGTACATATACTTTGAAACACATTGAGTTACAGATCTGGGTAAAGCTCTATGTCGTAACTCGGCTCTTCGAAGACACCAACTTAAAGGAAAATAATTGTGGCAATGTCCCTGTACTAAAGCAAGCCTCATGATTCAACTTTATGTATTTTTAATAGAAGAGAGTTAGTTCCAAATATATTCTAATTCAGAAGTGAATTTCAATTCAGCTTTGTGATTATTTGCTTTAAAAGTAATCCAACAACGATTCTATGATCTGTACAAGTGCCCTCCCCAGAGCCAATTAAAAATAAGACTCGTAAAATCCTGGCGAATCGTCCTCCATTTTAATTTCAAGTCAAATAATCTCAGTTGCTGAGAGTTGATTTTAGTATGAACCTACACAATTCCCAAAGTCCTGTAACTCATTAAGTATGTCAACCGCTATGTCCGCCTCTGTCTTAAAGCAGTCTTGTTTAATTTAACTATTTAACCAGGCTAAGGACCAAGGGACTTCTTAACCCCTTCCGTATCATATCCTGCGAATACATATCTCATCCGAATTGATTTCTAACCTACTGAGTTCGGGATTCAAACGAAATGATAATTACAACGAGGAACCGAGCAAACAAGGACACTCATATGAAGCTCATATTTATAGCCCATAAGCTCCTTGTGGGGAGGTCGATGTGTTTTTCTTTCGTCTTTGCTCTATACGGAGGAGTTTTATGTCCACAGGGAAAACAAACAAAAAAACTGCGAGAAACATTGAGGCCGATGGGAATACACAATTCGGGTGGAAATATAAATTTGGAGTCTGATGGTTGCGACAAAAATCCTTTCAAAATTTTTTTTATTCCCTCAACAAAAGCAGGGCCGAACAAAAAACAGTTTTGTTTTTAGTTCTTTTGCAGATTCAGGATGTCTCTGGCCAAAATCGATAGCTCTGCATGTAAATGCTGATTTCGATATCCGGCCAAGCTCGAAACGGCCAGAAGTGAGTTTTTCTGGCATGGGATATACTCGTATACCAACACATGGATTTGAAAGGAATAAAAGACGAATCTATAGATGTCCATCCGGCAGAATGAATTTCATTGTGAATTCCTTCGCCGGATACTCCGTAACACCCCGAACGTAAGGGACGACCGGGCGAGGCTGGAGAATGAAGAACAAACTTTAAGTTCAACTTTTTGGACAGGACAAATATTAATGGCTCTTGACATTCGTCGTTGATGTCGTCGCCATTGTCCTCGAGGCTCGGGCGCCTCTGGTGGGTAAAAATGATTTCAAATTAAATATCCATTGGTATAATGGGCGATGAATGGACCTGAGCGGTTGGTGGGTATTCAATGGCACAGACGGGATATACTCCATCGTCGGTTGAATGGGATTGGATATGAGACGAAGGAAGTTTACCATTATCTCTCGGAAAGAATTAATATTTGGATATAAATAATTATTTTGAGTGAAATCTCCATGGAGCCCGTAGGGAGGTGTAACGGCGAAAACGAAAATAAGAATCGAATGACGAGCAGTGAATCTTGCATGGTCCTTAAAAATGTGAAGGTAAACAGAATGTTAATGAAAAACTTCAGTCCAATTAATATGAATTCTTTGAAACCGTGCGTCCCGATGCGCGGTGCTTCGCTGGAATGGGTCTGAACATAAGTTTTGTTTTATTTGTCGGTAATACAATTAAGGATGGCATACGCGCAGGATAATCACTTAAACTTTGTTGGAATTGTTGTTGCACTCATTAAGTCGATGTAAATGAGGATTGAGTGGATTGTTGCCTGTAAAGAATTCAGTGGCATCCGGTACATGTGGATGATTTTAACCTCATTTGAAGTGGTATCGTTTCGAGAGCTTCCTCCCCGGGCATTGTTGCGTCAGGTCATTAAATTCACAATGAACTGGTAACAAATATGTATATATATGTATGTATGATGACGACGAGGCGGCGGAAATAATTTCATCTTGAAACCGCACATGGGAGAACAGGATTCTCTTTCAAGTGTGGAAGCATATTGTATGATGAACCCCACACACGTTCACGTTGTCATTGTAATGTAAAGGGTGTTGTCGAGGTATATCCGTCGAATATTTCCCTCATTTACATATCCTTTCCTTTCTTTTTCTCTTTCGTCCTTCGCTTGGGACACGAAGCGCCCCTTTTTTCTTATTTCTATCCTACCTGTCAAGATCAATTCCTAATTTCGAAAACAGGACCAACGTCTACTATGTATGTATTACGCGCTCGGCTTCTGTCAACTAAAAAATTCACAAATTCAGTCGACGGTAGGCCTTACCTCGTCCCAGGCGCTCAACAGGAAACGTGTATTGAATTTAAGAGGTAGCTTTTAATTTTATCTCTTGGTTTTTGATATTTAAGTCACGCAGTCCAATATCAATTGAGATGAGGTAGATGAAGGGTATCCTGATCCTCTCTCTCTCTACCATAAAAAGTAGAAAATCATGACTAAATGCTCCCATACAATACATTTTCGTGTACGCCTCTATGCCATGAGTCGTGGTTAAAAAACACGGATATTACCTAAAAGTTGCCTTAAATTGTCATTAGAAATCCTGAAGCGTACGATTCCTTTCGAAATTCCATCATTTCGCATTCGTTAGTCGAGGATGTGTGTGTTTGTACGAATTCTCGAAAAAAAAACAAAGTTAAAAAGGGGAATAGGGAGAATGCTAATGTCAAAGGGTCCAGTCTGGGAAGCTTCCTTTGAGGATGAAAGTAAATTAAAGGAAACCCAATTGACGGAATGAATTAGTGCGACTTTCTTTTCGATACGGGAGGGTTACCAGAAGATTTGGCAAGGACCAATTCTGGTAATTGAAACCAAAGGGAAAGAGCTACCTAATTTCGAAAGTATGAAAAGAAGGTAGAGAAGAATAGCTTAACATAGTCCTGAATAGATTCTCTCGATCTAAAGAATAGTTGAATGATGTGCCCAAATCCGCAATAACAAAAAGAAGAAAATATGAAAACACGAGAAATACTTTTCTGAACCAAATTACTAGAGCAGGTACTGAACGAGCTACAGGAGAGGGACTCAAATCCAAGCCTGATAAAAGAGATCAACCTGATCTACGCTTTCGCCGCAACACTGGTCCCACTTTTTTGTCTATAATAAAAAAATGGTTCCAATCATGGTGAACTTTATACCAAAGACATGGTTTTGGATGTGGATTTGGAAAATATTTAAAATTCAAGGCATTAGACCTAGAAAAGCTTGCTTCATCGCGATGAAACAGCTTTTCAAAACAGCTCTTTGTTAGGCCGTGGAAATGGAGCAGTTCGAATGCGTGCTCTAACTGAGGACAGCCTGCAAACTATCAGGGATGTTTTAAGTTCCAAGATATGAAAAAAGCAAATCGGGATCGCAAGCAGAATTCTGAGGGGAAATGTCGCTTGGGTCCTTAGTAAACACAACCTTCACACCTCTTCACGCCGAAATGGCGGAGACGGTACAAATTCCTGTCGCTCTTCCCAAAGCCCTAGTGCCTGTTACTAAGGCATCGGAGGCCGAGGTGGACCTCTGTTTGACCCTGTTCGATCCAAGGGCAGATCGGCCAGCTCCAACAGCAGAACCATCAGCATACGTCTTGAGTCGGTAGAATCTACTGTCTTCCGCTGAGCCTATTTTTAATGGGTATGCAGGTAGAAGAGTCACTTAAAAATCATGCCGTGAATTTAAATTCACTGATTATAATTGAGCGAAGAGCAGTACTTTTTAACCTATTGCATGACGAAAGCCTCGATGTACTTTTGGGTAGCGAAACAAAGCTTAACCAGAAGCACAAAATCCGACACAGTTCTAATTCGAAGAGACCGACTAAACTTAATTTTAAACATAAAGTCATATACAACGGTGATATTCAGAGGTTACAGGTGCTAGAGGCCTGCATTGTTTGCATTTTTCTCCGAAATGGAAAGAGAACGTAAAGGGTATTTCTTATAGAGGTGTGGTTTCTAAGCTGGTAACACTGTTTCTACAAGTTGTCAATTTGACAGTTGGACAGTTGAAAGATGGCAAACAGTGCGAAGAGAAGAAGTTATTGCCGTTGTGGAGTGCAGTGTTGAGGAGAATCCGAATAAGTCGATTCACCATCGAACGCAGCAATCAGAGCTATGCCTACCCACTTTGTGGAAGATTTTACGAAAAGATCTCGGCTTAAAAGCTTATAAGAGCCAACTTGTAAAGAGTTGAAATCGCATGACCATTATGTGCATCGTAGGTTTGGTAAATGGGCCAAAAAACATGATTCAGCTTGATCCTCATTTTCAACGCACAATTTTGTTCTCCGATGGGGCCCATCTTTGGGTAAATGTTGTCGAAAATCTGATTGATTGCGCTAGTGGCGCCGCGCATATAAATGAGGCCATAACGAAGACAAATGGCATATAATTATCTATTCAATAAAACTAACGTCATGGACATTAACATTAGTTTTAAGTATTTTATGTGACAATAAATTTAAATGCCTCTAAAAAAAAACACCCGTGCCGCGTCGAAACTCGTATTGGATATCCAATGGAGCAAATGCAAGATTCAATGCACGGGTGCCTGTCGGATTGACTTGGAAAAACTCTTCGGTACCGTATGGTTAGAAGATCTATATTACAGCTCAGTCGGTTGGGCATAAGTAAACCGCTGCTGTATATGATTTTTGACATGTTAACCGGTAGAAAGTTCGTTGTGAAAATTGCCATCGTGACTTCTGATCAAACATTTGAAATCAAAAATGGACTCAACAGGGCACGGTGAACTTGCTGATTCTTTTAAGCATTTTAAGCATGGGGATGGTCGTGGTGCAATGGTAATCATCAACGACTGTTGAGCGGAAGGTCTGTAGTTCAAGTCTGTCCATAGCCAAGAACAATTCCTACATGAACAAACTGAGCAACAACATCGGTTGTGAATAAGCGATGATCAAAAAGTGCTGAGGAAGGCATAACACTCGCAGCAGAAGATCACTTCAAAATTCACACTCTGTGTGTGCATTTCCAATATAATCCCTTAATGACATGGAAACAAAAAAGTTACTGTGAACTACAACCTCCGCGACAAATTCAGTCGAATCTCTCAATCATCCTATCTAAGGCAACCACCCCCGGAGAGTAGTAAACGAACATCTTCGACACAAACCATCTGCACCCCGTGGTTGTGTGACAAACACCATAAGAGCGTACACTCTGGAACCTGCACGAACCCTAAAAAAAACAAACAAAAACCTCAGTGATTTAATAGCTTCTCTTCACCACTCCATGGCGTACGCGGACGATTTAATTGCACACAGATTGGGTGCAACGACCAATATAAATATATAAATACATAGGACTACCAAATCTGAGTACTCGAAATTTTACCCTAACGAGGTCCTATACAATAGGGCAAGGATTTTACGGGTAGACAATTTTCGTCAATACATATTTTTCTTTTCGATGACTCGACGGTCATCTATAGATCTTCCGTCGAAATGAAGAGGTTATTACCCCCACACTAGCGATAGCATTGTTTGCCAAGATGTTTTCATTGAACCTGCTAAAATCAAGGTGCTCTAATTGCCAATGATCGAAATCATATCGAAGGTAGAAGTGATGAAGCAGGACTCTGTCCTCCAGGTCGTGGTTTGGGCGAATACTGTCATTCACCTTATGCACTTTCTGAAAGACAGCTCCCATTATTGCTACCTTCTCCTGAGCATCCTCGATCACGAAGAAATCGTCATCTAAGACGGCGCTCGCCGAGTTAATGCTGACTGTTTGTAGCAAGCGTTCATTGTTTGACGTTCTCGGAAGCTTTAGACCCTAAAAGTAATTCTCATTGTTTCTCCAAAATATTTTATTTATTTGCGGTGACATGCTCGCGCTGTTGGATTTAACAGCACGAATTCTTTAGATCCAAGGTGAACTTACAAAGAGTTGGAGTCTTGTCAGAAATCTGCTTTTTTGTCTGTGGAGTTGCAGTGCGTTGAGCCTCGTGGTTCGGTAAACTTTCATCGTTTCCAAAAGTCGCTGGCGTGGTACCATATTGTCCATCATCTGTTTAATTATTTCGTCTGTTTGCTTGAGGTACCTGTAAGTCTCGTAGTTTGATAAGTTCTTATCGGACGGTGGAAGGGAGGCGCTCGAAGTGAGCGCTTTCATCAGGATATTGGCAAAGCGTGGCCATTGTTATCCTCGAACTCGTCAGGTATCGTGATCACGGCACATAGTTCGCAATGATCACTCTCGTATAAAATGGTCTGTAGACATTTAATAGACTATTCGTTCGGGTCTGCCAGTCTCAGTCGAGAGTCTGTCAGCATGCGAGCCAGATAGAAGCCGCTTCTGGTATACGACGGACTATCCGCTGTGAGCAACTTGATTCAATATTCAGTGAACCAACCAATGACATAGTAGGCTCCCGCTAGTGTTGGGTATATATTTAATCGTTGGCCAGAATGTAGAAGGTTTCTTCCGAATTCTGGTGCAGAGATTCAGAGATGATGAAAATGTTGAATTGAGGTGCTTCAGGTGCATAGGCCGCTAAAATGTACGTTCATTTTCCATTACCGAGAGGAATGCACCTAATGCAGACTTCTAGCCCGTAGAACTTCTGTTCTTCACCGCTATGATTACATTATTTTATGTTTTATATGAAGGCCTATACTCACCCGCCTTGAGTCGTGCTCTTCTATTTTTTTGTATGAACTGTGCCGATTTTTGTGCCTCTGGTCTAGCTTTGAAGCATTCTAGCATTTTAAAATAATGATTTTTAGTAGCTAAAAGATATATTTATGTGGGAAAGCTCATTGAGTCAGCAGCGCTCTCAGGGAATTCGATCCCATTGAGCACATTATTCTCTGATTTTAATTACTTCGTTTATTTTGAATAATGATATGTCATTAAAAATAAAACTAATTGGACATGATAAACCCATATTTCGATTAAATCTGATTTGGTAATAAAAAAAAATTCCAGAAAAGAGCAATTAAATACCTAGGAAATTATTATTATTACTCAGCTCAAAATGAATCTGTTTAATATGCCGCCGAATGTATTTTTACGAAACGATTTAATAAAGAATCTGGGAGGCACTACATTCAAATAAAAATTCCATAAGCAATATGCATCACTTGAAGCTAAAAGCTTTTGGATAATAAATCTACTTATGCTGGTACTTTTATGGAGTTGGAAAACTATATGTATTACTTACTTACTTACTTACTTACTTATATGGCGCTACAGTCCGCGGTGGACATGGGCCTCAACCAACAAGCGTTTCCAGCTGGCGCGATCTTTCGCCAGCTGTTTCCAGCGCCTCCACCTGCGTGCGCCACCGAAGATTCGGCCGTCCCCTGCTGCGTCGTTCCTCCGGGTTGGATTCGAAGACTCTTCGGGCCGGAGCCGTGTTGTCCATCCGCTCTACATGGCCCAGCCATCTTAGACGTTGGATCCGGAGACGTCGTACCAGGTCCATGTCGCTGTACAGCCCGTACAGTTCTTCGTTGTATCTTCTCCTCCATACACCGCTAGTATAAACGGGACCATAGATTAAACGCAGAATTTTCCTCTCGAAACGATCAAGAGCGTCTTCATCTGCTTTAGTTAAAGTCCAAGCCTCCGCGCCGTAAAGGAGGACTGGGATGATTAAGGTTTTGTACAACGTTATCTTGGTCTTTCGAAAGACGGCTCTACTTCTCATTTGCCTCTTGAGCCCAAAGATGCAGCGGTTGGCAAGAGTTATTCTGCGTTTTATCTCAGCGCTGGTGTTGTTGTCGCTAGTCATAAGTGAGCCAAGGTAGACGAAGTCCTTGACTACTTCGAAATTATAGCTGCCAAGCATGACGTTTTGTCCCAGACGTCGGTGTTGTGTGTCTTTTTTCGATGACAGCATATATTTGGTCTTACCCTCGTTAACGCTAAGACCCACTTTGGCCGCTTCCATCTCAATGCTTACGAATGCCTCATTGACGTCTCGCTGCGATCTCCCGATCACGTCAATGTCATCTGCGTACGTAAGCAGTTGGGATGACTTGAAATAGATCGTACCTCTTGTGTTGGCCAGTGACTCTTGTACGATCTTCTCAAGTATGATGTTAAAGAAATTGCATGACAGTGTGTCGCCTTGTCTAAATCTTTTTTAACACCAAAGGTTTGGGATAGCTCATTACCGACCTTAACGGAGCAGCGAGAATTCTCCATTGTCGACCTGCACTATCGGACGAGCTTGGCAGGGATGTTAAAACTAGACATGGCACCGTATAGCATGTCTCTATGCACACTGTCATACGCGGCTTTAAAATCGATGAAATGGTGGTGCGTATCGATTTTAAATTCTTGGGTCTTCTCCAAGATCTGCCGCAGTGTGAATATTTGGTCTATTGTGGATTTGCCTGGCCTGAAGCCACACTGATAAGAGCCGATCAGGTTATCCACAAAAGGCTTCAGGCGTTCACACAATAAGGCAGAGAAGATCTTGTATGCGACGTTGAGGAGACTTATTCCCCTATAATTGGCGCAATTATAGAGGTCTCCTTTCTTGTGGACCGGGCAAACGATGCTGAGATTCCATTCGTCGGGCATGCTTTCCTCCGACCATATTTTACAGATAAGTTGGTGCATGCGCCTTACCAACACATCTCCAGCCGCCTTGAGAAGCTCAGTAGACAGGCCGTCCGCGCCAGCGGCTTTATTAGACTTAAGTCTCGATATCGCTATTTTGACTTCGTCTATGTCGGGTGGACGGGATTCTCTTACGTCATGGTCCGTGGCGAATGGATCATTCTGCCTGACAGCGGTATCTTGTCTATCATCGCCGTTATACAGTCTGCAGAAGTGGTCCTGCCATATTCTCAGCATCGACTGTGATTCTACTACTAGATCGCCGTTTTCATCCCGGCAGGCTTCTGCTCTGGCTTTGTAGCCCTGACATGTTCGTTTTACTTTTTGGTAAAACTTTCGAGCTTCATTCCTATTATGATATCTCTCCATTTCCTCGATCTCACGCTTTTCGTGCTCCTTTTTTTTTCTTTCTGAAAAGCGCATGTTCTTCCCTTCTTTTCTGCTTGTAGAGCTCGCAAACAGTTCTCGTCCGTCTATGCAGCATGTCTTTGTATGCGACTTGCTTTGCTGCATGGGCTCGTTCGCATTGCAGGTCAAACCAGGGGTTTCTAGGCGGTCTCGATTTAAAACCCAGCACATCAGAGGCAGCGTCTCTGATTGCGTTCTGGCAATCACTGCTGTGGCCACTGGTCTGTGGATAGTGTCGTCGTTGTTGGGGTCTGAGAGAGCTTGAGGGAAACGCGATCGGCAAAGATTCTAGCGGTCTCTTGCGATTGTAGCATTCCGACGTCAAACTTGCCTTGTCCTACTCGACTGCGTAGCATTCTCGATATCCTCATTCGTACCCTGGCTACAACAAGGTAGTGATCTGAGTCGATGTTGGCTCCTCGGAAAGTTCGCACGTCGAGAATGGTGGAGGAGTGTCTGGCGTCGATCGCAATATGATCAATCTGGTTGGTAGTCGATTGATCAGGGGACCGCCAGGTTCCCTTGTGAATGTTGGGATGTGGGTTCCGTGTACTGGCTACAATGAGATTATGCCCTGGTAGAAAATCAATTAGCCTGAGTCCATTATCGGACGTGGTGTTATGTATGTAGGCTATGCTTTCCTATGATTGACTCAAAGATGTCCTCTTTGCCCAGTTTTGCGTTAAAATCTCCTAGTACGATTTTGGTGTCGTAACTGGGGCATTGTGCGTATGTTCGGTCTAGGAGGTCGTAGAAATCATCTTTGAGTCGATCATCTTTTTCTTCCGTAGGGGCATGAACGCATATGAGGCTAATGTTGTTGAAGGTGCCTTTGATGCGGATTGTTATGAGGCGTTCGCTTACATGTCGAAAGCTTAAGACTTTTTGCCTAAGTCTACCTCGAATAACAAATCCGCCTCCAAATAAGCGTTGCCTATTTTCCTTGTAGCAGTCACCGTAGTATATATCACAATTTCTCATCCGCTTTTTGCCTGGTCCATCCCATCGCACTTCTTGGAGTGCCGTTATATCTGCTTTATAGCAGTCGAAGGTTTTTTTCCAGTTGTTCGCCTGCACGTGGTCTTTTAAGGGACCTTACATTACAGGTGCATACTCGTAGGTTGTCCTTTCGTTTATGGGGGTCGTCAACATGGTATCCGTCCGTATCCGAGGCTTTTGTTGGTTGCTTCGTAACAACTGTTTTTTTCCGTGATAGGGATGTTAGCCCTAGGCACAACCCCCAACCTGGAGGGCCAGGTTCCTTTTTCCCCAGGAACGTGGGGTCGGCATATGCCGTTCCTAACCGGCCTGAGCTCCCAATATGTGGGAGTAGCCCGGTTTGGTGTTTGGTTTGGTGTCCCCTTACAAATGGGATTCTAAACCCAATCTACAGTTGAGATACTCGGCACCCGGTAGCCACCGCGGGGAGGTGGGAGTAGGAGTTGGTAGACAGAGGCTAAGTGTTGACGCTGGTGTCGACATATGTTCGCATGATCTACCCCTTTGGCACTTTGGTGGTTCTTGCATCATGTTGGAAATCATGTTGGTTGGAAACATTCCTTAATTGTTTCAATTTTCCCTAGATTGATAAAATAAAGTTTGTAATACAAAGTTAAATTTCGGAGCCTGTTCTGATCTTTCAAGAGCTGTTCGATCATATAAAAGTCGGAAAGGTTACGAAACAGTTTATGTCGTGATGCAACATGTGACCACTTTGGTGGTTCTTGCATCATACGTGCATCATAGGTTGGAAACATTCCTTAATTGTTTCAATTTTCCCTAGATTGATTTAATTATATATAAATATAAAAATTAGAAACTAGTTCCTTGAAAGCCTAAAATTAATTACGAAATTAAACTCTAGTATCCCTGGAACCAATATTTTTACGGCCTGTTTTCCAATTATAGAAATTAGATCATTGGCTCATTAAAATTTAATTCCGCTGTTTGCTTTCTGGTTGAAATTATATTTTAAACTAAAATAATTAGTTTGTAAAGACAGAAAAAAAAAAACAATTAACAAACCATGGAAGAGCAAAACTGCGAAAGTGCCATGAAAGTTATTCAGAAAATATTTACAGCCAGGTATGAAATCCTAATACTATAAAATGGTCTAGCACGAGTACCTACCTAAGGCCATATATCAGTTTGAACGAGTATCGCGTCAGTAATGAATCAACTCTGTTCAAACACCAACGCACAAGCAAGGCAAATATCCTTCCGAGCGATATTTATGGGAGATTTTCCGAACAATGTATTATTACTAATTCCGGTGCCTCACCGTCATACCCATGCTTTCACTCATTTGGCTGATTGTATGAGTTTTGGGAACTATGGGCTAGGTCGGCTTATAGCTCTTTGCTATGTCGTGGTTTTGGTCATATTTCATATGCAATTACAGCGAGCAAGTTCTAGTAGCTTCCATGTTATTGGTCTTGCCATTTTCATTTAAACTTTTTCGAACATGCCCCGCACAAAGTGGGGATTTATTTAACGGTCAACACACTTTGCAAATAGTCGACCTTTGTGTTTTGGATGAGGGCGCAATGAGAGGCTGACGAATTGTTTGTAAATGGATAGCACTTGATGTAGAATTAGCTAAACAATGAATTGGCTTGACGGTGATATGCCATTTCGGAATGACAAGGGGAATCATTAAAAATGCAATGAGCCACTCGAGTGTCTATTTCACAGTTCAGCATGTACGGTAAGCGTATACAATTTCGAGGGTAATTATTCCGACAGGCGACGAATGCAAATGTCCTTCATTATCACCCACCAATACTTAGCCGCTTTTTAATCTATGCTTTTAGGAGGAAATGAGGTCAGATATTTGGAAAGGTCCTTTATTACTTCCCCTTTCTCTCTTGGATTTTCATGTTGCCTCTTATCCTTTCGTAAACTTGAAAGTTATTTTACAAACAAATAAAAACAGATTTTTTATTGGTCTTCGACCTCTCGTTTTTTTTTGGGAATATCATTTTATGGGAGTTTTCGGTAGGTTTATTTTTAAAGGGGTTTGACGAAGCAGTGAAATGTCAGTTGGGATTCTGGCAATATCTATGACGAGAATGGTTTTTCAATTTTCGTACTGCCATAAAAATGTTACCGCACCCACGTTTACATTTTTATGGCGAAAGTATCAAAAGAAGTCGTTCACGCTGCAGATGGATTTTTGTTGTGGCTTCTTTTTTATAGAGGTAAGGATGGACCCTTTCAAGTATGATATTAAATAAGGTGGATAGAAAGATTGGTTTGATTCAGAAATGCTTTGGTGGCTCCAGGCTCCAGCGAACTTTGTTTCTCAAGTCAAAAGTTTATTAATTACTTCGAAAAAGTCATAAATACCTTTGAGAGATTGTGGTTTTATTTACAAAGTATTAAAGGAACAGTCTTATGAATTTTGTCGATTCTTTGATCCTAATGCATCTGGTTCGAGCTTGGCGGTCCATTAGCCTAGGCACTTAGGCTTCACGTCTACTAATAGTAGATTTTACTATTAGTAGATTTACACAAAATTCTTTTCTCGAAATATTTTGAAAATTGCTACAAAGCTAGATGCGGCATACTAGCTATTATCTATGAGTTCGAATAAGCACATTACCTATTATTTTAGATTATAGTCACTGAGTGGCACAAGAGTCGATAACACAAGTTCGGAAATTTCGAACAAAGCCGCAAAATAAAGTAGAGAGTATAAAGGATATAATAATGGCATTGGTTTTAATTTTATTAAAAAGAAAGCTTTATGCCATTGTTGCTGAAATTCGTCTTTGGGTTGGACTGATCAACACAATTTGACAGAACCCTTTCGACAACTTTTCCCAGCATTTGGGGTTGTTGAATTTCGGCGGACTCGCACGTATTTTAAGTGCGTTAAAGAACTAAAATCTTTATTACAAAAAGTATAATCCACAATTAAATTCATATATACATATTTAGTAATACAATTTATTTTATACTTACATCCGTGCCGTGTCCGCCCAATCGTCAAATTCAAAGTGACGGGAAATGGCCGCTTTGGTTATTTAGTTCGGTGCCCGAAAGAGACAACAGGCTAACCATTAGACGAACACCACACGTCTGTATTACAAAACGGTGGTGCCAAATAACGTCGTAACAGGGGTAATATATCGAAGAGAATACCGTTACTCATGAACCTATGTTATAGCACTGTTCATTCAATAAAACGGCCTAACCAGTATTACTTCCGAAAATATAATATATGATTTCTTAAGCGCTTAGTTTTCAAGTGTCAAAAAACAATTTCAGAAAGATTACGAAAGTATATACAATTACTTTCAACGTAATAAAATGATTTTGGCATTCCGTGCCCAAATACTACTTTGTGTAAATACTGATCGCAACTTTGTTTTAAGTGGTCCATTCGGAGAATAACATTTTGAGGCACTTTTTCGAACATATTGACTGACATCTGACTAATAACAAATGTAATGTTTTCTTCGAAGGACTCAATTGAGGGTGGTTTACCGACTTAGACAGGTGATTTGGCGTATCGTTATAAAAAATAGTCTAAGAACGTCAAATCGCAGGATCTAGGTGCTCAATTCACCGTCCAAAACAAGAGACGTTGCAATCGCTCATTGAACTCTTTTCTTAATTGGTCCATCGATTCGTGGGCTGTGTGGCATTTAGCTAGGTTTAGCTTAAAAATTTCGGGCAAAAACAAATTCAAAATCATTGAATGATAACGGCCGCACTATTAGGGTTGTTTTCACCGTCATCTGAAAAAATACGGCCAATGATTCCGACCACAAATCACACCAGACAGCTCCAGATGAGCTCCGTCTTTGATGACAATTTTTCTATAAAAAAGCTTCAGATTTTCTAAGGCCACTCACGGAAAATTGGAAGCTATAGCAGGTTGTTTGGCTGAGGGTCTTGCACGAGCTGTATTTTGTGAGGTTTATAGGCCAATATCCTGGGGTGAAAATCAATCGGACAAAACCATGTAATTTCCTCTGTACACACTCTATGCAAACGGGTAAGTGGCTTGATATCCCAGAGCATGAAATTGGTGAACAATATGGTCACAATGGCTTGAATTGCCTGCTCAGTGGGTCGACTATGACTTTTTCGCATTGTAAATAAACTTCATTAGTTTGCTTGCGTTGTTCGAATGTATGTCTTTTTTAAATAAAATGACAACATTAGCTAAGGACTTTGACACATGTCACAAGTCATGAATGATCTGTCGAAAATAGAACACTAAAAACCAATAAATAAAAGAATCACCCATTATTAACAGAAACATAAGTGAGTATAAGGGTGTCTAGTTTCTGGATTTTCTTTGCCTCAAATACAGCAATAGGAGAATGCTTTAGCAAATTTGCCAAGCTCATCGCCCTCTGCTCGATGACAGTGCAAACTGTCGATGCTCCATTAAGGTCGGTAAATAACTAACCGAGACGTTTGATGTTAGATGTTTAATGAAGGGCGACACATTGTCATGTGATTTATTCACCATCATCCACGAAAATATCATGAGGGGCTCGTTGTAAAGTAGTTTTAAATTTAAATTCGTCCAATTGTTTGCAAACGTCGTTGACATGATTGGACGAATAAAGCCAGACGTTAATGTAGCGCTTGAGAGTACTATTCGTAAAGGCTAAAGTGGACTCTGAGCTCGTCAAACAAAGACGAGCAATACCGACCTGTTATCCAGAAGTTATAATTTCTGGCAGCTATAGTTTCCAGCGATTCGAGGATTTAGTCTTCCTTGATTTACTAGCTACAAGTGATAACGACATCAGCGCCGAAATTAAACGCAGAATAACTCTCCCTAACAACTGCTTCTTTTAGCGCAGGAGACAGTAAAACGAATAAGCTCGAAAAATTATATCAATGGACTACAAAACCTCGGTCATCCAGATTCTATTCTAGGGAACAGGGACTTCATATAATTAGAAGCGGATATATAGCCTCTTGGCCTACTCGAAAAGTTCCTCTAACGTTAGTGGCTTTTTCGTACAAACCATCGATTTAACTAAATAAAATAAGTTCAACGGCGTTAAATCTTATGAGCGAGGTGGTCATACAATTGTCGAACTTTGCTTTCTATAGATCAATTGTCTGACCAGCTCTGTGGCATAGTGCACCATATTGAAAGAACCTATTCTAAGTCAATCCGAAACTGACCAAATTAGTCACAACAATTTTTTTTTATCTACAAAAAATACTTCCCAACCACTTTTTCCAGTAGGAAATCCACATCACAGACTAGATAGTATAGATAGTTGGGAGATGCAATGGAGCTTCTTGAGGATTTGTGATTTTGTTGCTGTCCAATAATGCATGACATAATGTCAAAGTCATTAAGCTTAAAATGAGCTGCATCGCTGAAGCTAATTATTCGATCAAATTCAGAGTTTTCTTCAAACTTACCTAAATCGCAATCGGACAATCGGACTGACAAATTCCCAATTCATGTGAATCGTGGAATCGACTGATTTGGTTCAGTTTGAACTGAAGCACTTAACTTAATGAGATAATTTCTGTACTTCGAGCAATGTGTGCTGTTACTGACACTGGAACACTTAGTAATGAATACGTTGACTCGAATTTATCCATTATAAAGGGTGTCTCAGTAAGAGTGTACTTTTTAAAATTGGAATATTTTTTTTTCATACAAGTGGCAACTCTGAAATTTGACAGCTGTCACCTCTGTTTATTCCGATTATTAAAAATGGAGCGCTTTTCGAAAGAACAACGCGTTATAATTGTGAAAACTCATTACAAAAATGGGGAAAGTTACGCTGAAACCGCTCGCAAACTTCGCCAAATTTTCAGCCGAGAAAGTGCACCTAATGTGTCAACCATTCGAAGAAACTGGGTCAATTATGGATAATAAGAATCCTTTGCGTCAACGTACCGGTCGGTCTCTTGAAAACATTGCTGCTGTAAACGAGAGTGTCGCCGACAACCCGAAAACATCAATTCGACATCGTTCTCAACAACTGCAAATTTCACGAAGCACTACTCAGCGAATTTTGACTAAAGACCTTCACCTTCATGCGTACAAGATTCAGTTAACTCAGGAGCTCAAACCAGCAGACCACGGAAAGCGCCGGCAATTCGTTCAATGGGTAATGGAGCAAAGTGAAATCGATGCCAATTTTTCGAAAAAAGTCATTTTCTCCGGTGAAGCGCATTTCCATATGAATGGCTTCGTGAATACACAAAATTGTCGAATTTGGGACTCAGAAAATCCTCATGCAAATGCACCCACAACGAGTAACTGTCTGGTGCGGATTTTGGTCAGGCGGCGTGATTGGACCTTACTTTCTTGAAAATGAGGCCGAAATTGCAGTGACTGTGAACGGCATTCGTTACAGGAATATGATAACGGATTTCTTGTGGCCTCAACTGGACGGCATGAATCTGGACAACATGTGGTTTCAGCAGGACGGCGCAACCTGCCACACCGCGCATGAAACAATCGACTTATTGCAGCAACGATTTCCAGAATACATTATCTCACGAAATTCTGATGTCAACTGGCCACCAAGATCGTGCGATTTAACGCCGTGCGACTTTTTTCTTTGGGGTTTTGTGAAATCTCGGGTTTATGCGAATAAACCCGTAACAATTCCTGAGCTCAAATCGGAAATCCAACGCGTCATCGGTGAGATACAGCCACATCTCTGTGCAAAAGTCATCGAAAATTTCATGAAAAGAGTAATGGCCTGTCATCGGAGCCGTGGGGGTCATTTGCCGGATATTTTATTACATACTTAATCGGAACATTCTTTACAATACAATAAAAATATCACAACTTTGTCATAAAATACTTGTTTTTATTTTAAAATGAAAAAGTGCACTCTTACTGAGACATCCTAGTATGTACTCACAATCTGTCTGGTGGGACGATTGTTAGGACCCACATTTTGAGTAAGAACTCCAAAAGTTGAGATCAGTGACTTAGAATTTCGATAGCATTTTTTAATAACTTCAAAACGTTGTTTCTTCATAAGCTTTAGTGTAATAAAAATTTAAGCAGTAGTTGATGTCGAGGTATTAATAAATTATAAAAAAAGAGGTGAAGAGTATGGTAACATTAAAATACAAAACTGTTATGTCTCTATTGAAAAACCCTATACAACCAAGAACGATACGGGCTGTCCAGCGACATCGGCTTAGCCAGGCTTCCACAGATTCAACGTCTAAAATGACCATATAGAGGAAATGATTGGACCTTGTCAGCAAAAAGAATTATCCATTAAAACCTGGTGGAACAACATCAGAGAAGACATCAGTTTTTAAGGTGGCACACACAGCCAAGAACGGACGTCAACAAGCGGCAAGTGCGACTCTGAAAGCAGCGGGCTAATAATCACGCCGGCTGAAGAGGCCTGTTGGATTAGATCCAGGTTCAACCCATACCTCTTACTCTTCCGAATGCAAATGTGCTTTTCGAGTACACATCATATTGTTATAATCCATAAATCCTTAAACCAAAATCGTTCTGCAACATTATTTTAACAATAAATGAATTTCGTTGCTGTCCATGATGATGGGTTATTCTCAGTACCACACCCTAGAGTAGCAACTACTTCTTCAGTGTTGGACACGACTGCAAATGCATTTACCAACTTGGTTATGGGTATGTAACGATGAAAACAAGTCGGTGTAACTAGTATGTCGCACGTCACACGTATCATCGAATGAGGCTACTGAATTTGCTGTGGTATTATTTGATGGCTTTAAGTCGCCAGGTTATGCTGAAAAGGTATAAGATTATTGCTTCCTACTTAGAAAAGAATTTTCAATGTGGTCTTTATTCCCAAAATAGGGAAAGAGGATTACTCACTCGCCAAGACTTTTAGACCAATCAGTCTAACATCGTTCTTGCTAAAAATCATGGAGAAACTAGTAGAGTTGCACGTGTGCAAAGTTGCCCTTTGAGATGCAACATGCTTATCAGCACGGGAAATAATGCGAGACTGCGCTTTAAAACCTATTGTAGTTGGTAGAACTGAATGCGCACTTGAAAGGAAAGAGTACGTGCTGGACATTTTCGTCGACATTGAGGGAGCTTTTGATAACGCTGCTTTCGACAGCATGTGTAACGCTGCTAGACGGCAAGGCGATGAAGCACTAGTTTTGTGGATCAGGGCAATGCTTATGCACAGGACACTGATCGCTGATGAAGGCCTCGAACAATGTGTCAAGGAATCTATGCCCAGAATGTCTAATGACATTCTCATTCCGATATATAAGGAAGCTAAATACCTAGGAGTCATCTTAGATAACAAGCTTCTTGCGTCAAAGCATGTTTAGTCAAAAACCACCAAAGCGTTGTCAGCTTTTTGGCAATGCAAATGTGCCTTTGGCAACATGGGGCTTATCGACGAAAAAGGTCTTCTAGATCTACACGGCAGTGATAAGACCGATAATCTCATATGCATCGGTTGTCTGGTGGAACATGCTAATGTGCAAACACGTTGTGACCTCTTACTACAAACTCCGAAGATCGGTTTGTCTCAGCTGTACGGAGGCTTTCCCCAGCACGCCGGGCATTGCTGTAGGTGCTATAATGAACCTTTCATCCCTTGATACAATAAATTTATCAGAGAGTGCTCACTGAAAGCCATGTCTCGCTTCAAGAGAAATGGTTTTGGGTACAACTCACATTGGAGTGACAGTGTACTTGCGCGAAAAATATCCTACGACCCCTGTCTCATAGATATGCCTTTTGACGCAATGACACCTGCCATCCTACTGCGCTGTAATGTCACAGTCACATTTCCATGGCGTCAGGACTGGCTTTGGCCAGACACTGAACCTGGAATGGACTGTCTTCGCATTCTTACAGATGGCTCCAGTCTGGGCGGGGTCGGGCGCCGTGGTTTTCCTTAAACGCGAAAACGTCCGACAGCAACTGAGCTCAAATTAGCTACTAGGCGTCAAATTGATTTTTAACAGAAATTTCCAACTTGAAAATTTCTTGAAGATATGGCGCCCCGGTTTTCCGCAAAAAATCGATGGTGGGTCCATCTTGTTGAAACCAAAGCTCTGTTACATCAATGGCATTCAACTGAAGGAACGAATAAGTCAGAAATCATGTTTCTATAGCGTTTTCCATTGACGGTAAATTCTATTCGGCATCGCCCATAAAGTATATCCAACAGTCAGTTTCAATGGTTGGAAGGGCATATCGACAAAGGCTTCTGGGTTTTCTCCACTTCAAATTCGGCAATTTTGCTGGTTTACCATTTAACCAAAATGGACCTCATCGGAGAACACAATTCTGCGTTGAAAATGAGGATCAAGCTGAATCATGTTTTCAATCCATTTACCGAACCTACGACGCGTATAATGGTCACACGGTTTCAACTCTTGCACAAGCTGGATCTTATAGACTTTTACGCCAAGATCTTTCTTCCAAAAAATGGATGATTCATTCGGATTATTCTCAACACTGCGTTCTCCAAGGCATAACTTCCTCTTTTCGCACTATTTGTCGACTTTGGAGATGCGTATTATCCACTAGAGTGTACGTGGTGTGAAAACGATCTATCGTGTTCCGATTAACTTGCACAGATAGACGATTATGTTCACCGTAAAATGAACGTAGAGCACGATAAGTTTGGCGAACTGAATCATAGTTTTCAAAATAAGTTTACAAAATTTGCATGCGTTACTCTGGAGTTAGTCTATTTATCGTGAAATGGCAAAGCAAACTAACCATTAATCAACTTTTAGCTGTTAAATTGACAGTCTGCAGAAACAACGTTTCCAGATTAAAAACCAAACCTCTAACAAAAACACCCTTTATATGATCGATTAGTAATAATAATCTATCGAAATAATCTATTATATGTCAAGGAAAGTTAATAGAGAAAGGAACAAGTAACGCAGAGAAATTAACTCCATAAATATAAGACCAATTTCATAAAACTCTTTACTCGAATAGGCTGTCGGTTTGGGTTTGTATGGTACCTTGTCTATTTGAAATCAAACGATGTCGTAACCGTTTGAGATCAAAGATAATACTTTTAAATAATTTAGTGCTGCGAATCCATACCCGAGTCGCGAAGCTAATATAAGCTGCCATAAAGTAAGTTAACCTTGTCAGTTCTAAGTAAAAACTAAATTCCAATCCATTGGTCCTGGGGCAAATCCCCTTACAGAATCGTCGTGTAATCTTCCTAATTATTTACCTCTTTAAAGCAGCGCACCTTAACGAAAATCTCTTAACAACCTTAACGTGATTTATTTTAAAGTCACGTCGATCCCTAAGCCCGTGCGAGTTCTTCTTCTCGCAAATTGAAAACGAAGTCTCCATCCAAACTCCAACTGACAGACACGTCCGACTGCCTTCAACGCGTACACCCACGCCTCTCTACCCACAAGGCTGCGTTAATGAATCCTTAAGTTATGAAGCGGAAATGAAAAACAGCACAATGAACATTTGTACATAAACATAACAACACAACTCTTCCCCGAATCTACAAGGTACAAGCACGGCGCTACACTTGATGTTTATCTTCAATCTTTCCCATTCCCCACGGCTCGTTGGGTATCACCGTCTCCGATTCACGCCCCTATTCTTAATAGCCTTGTAAAATGTGAACATTGGGGAAAAAAGGACGTATTCATGGTAAAAAGAAATTTTGTTAAAAATCAATTTGCCTTCTTCGTGGCTCGGTCGATGAAGGGGAGTCTGCAGCAGACAAGGACGCGAACAGGCTTACCTTTGTTCTTAGGAAGATGAAGAACAAATTATGTGTGTATGTACAAGTACTACAAGGTTTGATATAAAAAGTTTGAAAATTAAAAGAAAAATAAAAACAGAGGAAACCCTCCAACCCTCTGACACGTGGTCGTCGTTCGTAGCCTCCACCCCAGCATTTAAAGCACGAAAACCAATTTCCGTTCATGGGATAGGAAATAATTTCTTCACAGTTGAGAAGATTCCTTATTCCATCATCATGAGCAAGGACTAGTCAAGGAGCAGGAATTAAAATGCAAAATTTTCCAAATGCGTCCCCGAGCCATTTCGGCACTTGGGTGCGTCACACCATACCACTTACTTTGGTGGTAGTGTTGTCGTGCTACCGGCCCTGGTGATGTTTTTAGTGTTGTACACGTTTTAAGACGGATTGGATCGAAAAAGAAATGGGGGGAAAGGGATTCTAGAGTTTTAGGGATTGTTGCGGCATTAGCGATGCTTAGAGGTACTGGAACTTTCAGTGGTATTAGTTAAGCGATGTTTGGAACTGTGATACTGGTTACCCCAGGTAATGGTTAATCGTAAGAACTTTTAAGTAGTATTCTCGTTTCGAAGGATTACAGTAATTATGACTACAATTTGGAAGAGATTTTAATCAATCTTTTAGGGAACATCCGACTGTAGAGGGAGTGGAGCTGAAAATATTATAGGAATTATGAAACTTTTTGTAAATTCGTAAACCCTTTCCTGAGCAATTTAAGGCAGTTAAGTCTTGACTAATATTTTTAGGTAATTTCAAAGTTTGGAATCATGGTGAGGTATGCTGCATTTTCTCTTAGTTCCGAAATTAATGTTAGTTCCTCCTTTATACTATAATTTCCTAAATAATCCTATGAAATGGGAAAAGATGTACACATGTCGACCCCTCCATGTGACCTGCATGGAATGTTTTATTTCCGATAACAAAAACGTAGAAAGTTTGTTTAATTCTGGTGGCATCAACCATAAGAGAGGCATGTAAAAACATGTCTTTTTTGTTTTGGTCAGCTTTTGAAGCAAACTTCTATGGAAATTATTTTTTTAAGAACTCTTATCGAAAAAATATCTCGTGCGCTGTTCAAATGCTTGTAAGTAAATAGTTTCGGAAGAAATGTCAACTTAAGATCAATTACAGTAACAGGGCAGTTGAATTTTTTCTTTCTCATAATCAAACAAAATAGCAAGTAATTTAATAATGTTTTTATAAGGTTATCCAACAAGGGGTGTCATTTTAGTTTAGTAGAAAATTTTTGTGGTAGAGGATATATTTTTATTTTAACTTACAGTGCAGTATCTAGAGTTACTAATGGTATATAACTTCTCCCAGAATTTTCGCCTCAACTTTACTTACATACAGTTATTTTTTTGACGAAATTTCGCGTCAACTTTTACAAATAGCTGTTCGGGTATTTTCGTTTGATTGGTGGAATATTGGCTTTGATTTTATCTGTGACGAAAATTTTAATGTTAGATAGCGCATGAAGGATTTCAACGGCTAATTGAAGACATCATATCCAGACATCATGCGACAAGTTTGTTTGCCACGGCTAGCAGTGTGGCATACGAAAACGGTTTGCTAAAAATAAACTTCATTTATACTCATATAACCAAGTTCAGGCAAAAAACAAAAAAAACAATTCACAGCACAGTACACGGTAACACAATCCATTCATTGAATCGGTCACATCAGCATCATTTTCAAAAAAAAATGGCCCAATCACACCGCCGCGCCGCACCGGACCAAAATCTATGCCACACTGTTACATCACATGTTTCAGCGATAGTACGGGGTTATGCGAGATCTGCTGGCCCCAAATCTTATATCAACCGGACCAATTTTAGTGAACTTTTAGGAATGGATAGTTTTGTGTTTTTAGTCACATTCCGAACTTATCGGAAAAGAGTCTTTACATAACTGATTCACATAAATGGATTAAATTCGCAAAAGAAAAAACTAGGAATTTTAAGAAATGATTAACCAGCTATTTATAGATGTCAAAAGGGTTATTGACACTTCAAACCAATCGAAAATGTATCGTTCTTGTAAGCTTGGATACCACGAAAAGGTTGGTAAGACTTATACAAGTATTTCTGAAGGAAAACAATGGACAAGTTAAAGTACTAAACTCCCTATCTGAAATATCAGAGACACGTGAAAGATTAAAACAGGGAGGCGCTCTGTCTCTTTAATTTGGTGCGAGAATACGTAATGAGATCCCTTCAGAAAAATAATAGTAAAATTAACTTTAATGGAATAACATCGGCTCTGGCTTTCACTGACTATTCGGACTTAATGAGAGATAGTGAGGAAATAATTAAAGGAAAGGACGAAAATGCCAGCGACATTTTACGCATATGTAATTAAATCTTTAACTAAGAAAGAGGAAAATACATTTTGGGTCTTTGAAAGCAAAGAAAATCCTTGTTGGAGAACAGGGCGAAGAAACAGGCCGATTAGAGGAAAATACACAAACAAGAAATCGAACAACTCTTTTCATCACTAAGCTGTTCGAGTAATAAATTGCGAAGACTAAGATGGGCAAGATACATCAAACGAATGGGCAGTGAAGACACATTCAAAAGAATATATAGTGGAAAACCCGGAGGGAATAAGACCACGCCGGCCGTAGATAAGAGGCAATAAAGGGTTTTTTGATTGGCGCGGATAGTTTTGGCGGCCTGCGGCAACCATGTTGTTTTGGCGACATCGGTCAAATCTGTTTTTTATTATTCAGTTACTGATGCCAAATCGCCACGGCAGGCTACACGATTGAACAGCATGTTCAAATTATAAAACCTTATTTTTACGGTAGACGTTTTGACCCTTCACAGTCGACTCTTCAACGTTCAGCGCCCAAATTTGAGACAACCAGTTCGGTAATCAATCAGCCAACATTCGTACGTTAAAGGAACGCAAGATCGGCCGAGAACATCGCCGCGGATTGTTAAAGTGTACAGCAAAATCTAAAGCAGTCCATTCCGCGCGTGCCTACACCCAACAAGATCCAACTGAACTGACCCAGGAGCTCACCGTTCATGACCATAGACAGCGCCGTTTGTTCGTTGACCGGGCTTCAGGGCGTTTGGAAGAGAACCCCAATTTTGGCCAAAAAATATTCTTTAGCGGCGACGTGCTTTTTTGAATGAATGGCACCATTTGTGGTATATCCACATTACACAGATTAATTACTTTGGACTGTAAAAAAATATCATTACTTGTTCAAAAAAAAAATGTACTGTAATTGGGATAGAACTTCCCAATTCATGATTTTTTTAATTTGTATTATTCTTTAACCTGTCTCGTTCATATTCCCAATATATAAAATGTTTACGTTGAACGAAAATTGTAACATCACTTGTTTTCATAAAAATCTTTCAATTTTTCATTGACGTAGACTGATACCTCTTGTTGGATAGGCCTTCCTAACCCGTGAAATTACAAAATTCCTGTTATTTTTTTTAACATTTCAAGCATGTACCCACACGATATGGTATTCGGACTTTCGATAAAAATTATTATGTTACTACTTTTTCTAAGAATCTTACATTTTTCTGCTGACATAAAATGACTCGTCTTGTTGGAAACCAGCAGCATTTCTTAAGTCTAAAAAAAAAAAACCCGCCACAATCCGCATGCCTAAAATCAAAACTCTGTTTATCTATGTATGACAAGCCATGTTATTAAATCGGCTCTTTAAACTTCATATACTTGCGCATTGGTCTGTAATGTAAGGGTAATGGTGCAATTTCGGGCAGTGTGATTTATGGTAGCTTCGTGATTTGTTTCATTCATTATTTAAGTGTGTTTTCAATTTTTGTGCGGTGAGCACGTGTAGTGGCTTAAAGCATTATTTGATCTGTTAGACCGGCGCGACCAATTATGAAAACGTAAATTACAGCGATGTGGAAGACCTGGTCGAACGACAGAAGGCAGAAATTGACACTGAGCAAGATGATGATTCTGATAACGAAGAAGAAGCTGCAGACTACTAAAGGTTTTTCCAATGGGGACTTGACAGCTTTGAATTTAATTTGTGAACGCACCCTTTCACTAATCATCGAACTGTCATTGTCAATTTATTCAATAAACTCAACATTTTTATCAAGCCACACAGCACACGTTACAATCGATTTATTGAAGAGTAAGTTTGATGAGCGTGTTATCTCAAGAAATGGGCCTGTCGATTGGCCGCCTCGTTTTCTTTGGGGCTACGTTAAGTCATTGGCATATGCCAACAAGTCGACGACGTTGGAAGAGCTCAGAGCCAACATTGAACGCGAAAACGCGGCGAGTGTGTGGGCGAGATAATCTTCTGCGAAAGATAATCAGTGGCGATCATATGCCAGAAATTATACTTAAGTTATAATGTCGGAAGATTATCTTTCGAATAAAGTGAATTTCATGTCAATTTAAAAAAGCATCTTTATTTTATTCCATTTCAAAGTTCTATAGCTCTATAAAAAACACCCTTTACAACCATATGCCAACAACTCTCTACTATTCTTATACCACCGCCTGAGCCCCAAATATTGTATTTTATTTGGATTCGTTGAAAAATATTGCCTTTCTCCGAATCCCTTGGAACATTTTGAAAGACCGTTGTAGAAAAACCTTTTCATAACGTTGATAAAAATAAAATATAATAGTTGATGCTGAAACTGTAGTGAAAAACAGGACTCTGACCAAGAACAAAAGATGAAGGGAAGCCATCTTCAAGAGCGTTTAGTAAAATGGTGGACCTAACATAAAATTATACTCCGCAGCAAAGGAAAACTTACGACGCTGATTGATAAATTGACGGTTTAGCTATGTAAAGGGTCCGCCATCTAACGTTTTTTTTTTCAAGTAGTGCTTATTTCGTGAATGGTAACACCTAGCTCATGTCTGATTTGACAGATAATTAGTTTTATCCTTCCGCTGAACGAATATGGTTGTGTATACGCTTGAACAACGCTGGGAAATATTGCGACATTACTTTGAAAATCATGGTAATGTTGCAGAATGTGTGCGAAAATTGCGTACGGATTTTGGATGAAGAGAAGCGCCGTCAGCTCCGTATGTTCGTTATCTTGTGAAAAAAGTGAAAGAAACTGGCATCCTCATCGATAAACCAAAGCGTGAAAAGCCAAAAACAGTGCGTACACCCGAGAATATTGCTGCTGCGGCAGAAAGTGTGCGTGAAGCGCCATCAACATCAATTCACCGTCGTTCTCAACAATTGAACATTTCGGAGACATCATTGAGACGAATTTTGCATAAAGACCTTGGTATGACGCCATACAAAGTCCAATTGGTTCAGGAGTTGAAGCCAACTGACCATCCAATGCGTTTTCGCTTCGCTAAGTGGGCCTGCGATCGACTTACAGAAGATGCCGATTTTGAAAAAAAATCATCTTTTTAGATGAAGCTCATTTTGAAGCAAAATTGTCGCATTTGGGGCACAGAAAACCCGCACTTTGAAAAGCCGGTGCACCCAAAACGAGCCACTGTTTGGTGCGGATTTTGGTCCAGAGGCATAATTGGGCCATTTTTCTTCGAAAATGAGCAAGGAGTGGCCGTTACAGTCAATGGCGATCGTTATCGGGCCATGTTGAACGATTTTTTGTTCACAAAAATTGAAGAGGAGGATATTGGCAACATTTGGTTTCAATAGGACGGCGCTACGTGCCACACAGCCGAAGCTACACTCGATGTTTTGCGCCCTGTTTTTGAAGATCGCATTATCAGCCGCAGAGCTGATGTCGTTTGGCCACCTCGGAGCTGCGATTTGACACCGTTGGACTATTATTTGTGGGGCGCCGTCAAAGGTAAGTGTTACGCCGACAAGCCAGAGACAATTGACGCTTTAAAGGACAATATTCGTGAAGCCATTGGTGAAATACAGCTGCACACAATCGATAATGTGCTTAAAAATTGGACCGATCATGTAGGCTACAGCATGGCCAGCCGAGGCAGCCATTTGAATGAAATTATTTTCCATTATTAACCGGAAGGATTGTACTTTCAAATAAAAACAGAAATTTGAGAAAATATTCAGTAGTTTTTTTTATAGCATTTTCAAAAAAAAAAAATTATTTGGCGGACCCGTTATCTCCTCCGTATATTCAATAGTCATATTCATGGTTCAAACTGATGCAATTATCTCAAGGAATGGTCTTTCTTAGACTTTTCCGAAAATAGCAAGAGGAAAGCAACCATAAAATTACCCCCCCGCAAGCTCTAACGATGCGTCACCTATATAATATCCGCTCATTCAGTTAAATATAGTGATCAAGGAAACAAGCTGAAGGATGGAAAATATTTCTGAGAAAGTTAAATAAAATAAAAGGACGAGACCAATCGAGAACTTCTTTACAAGAGTGAATGCTCATTCAGAAGTTTGTTTGCGAAGGTAAAATCGTTGGGACATGCTATACCTTAGTTAGGGATGTCGTCCATAAGTTCAGAAATGAAGGATATTTAGAAAATAAAAAAGAAGGGTAAGTCAGAGGTAAATGAGGGATATATTCCCAAGAAAATCAAGCAAAACCGATTTTCTGTTGAAATATAATAGTAAGATGGGTTTTAAGGACAAATAATTTTAATGGTGGAATGGGCCGCAAAGCTGTTCTTAAAGAAACTCTTTCTAAGAGTAAGAGTCATTATTGTGGTGGCTAAGCTAGATACTGGTTTCCACCCACTTACTTTATTTTATGTAATTTTTTTTTAATTTTATTTTTGCCATATCAATGAAGACAGTTCGTTTATTTTCCTTCATGCCTACTTGGATGTAATAATTTTTGATTTTTTTGTACTAGATTATAGATGACAAGAAAGAAAATATATTTTTTTTAATTTTAGAATTTTGCTTATATCGTTCATTGGTATCATGCGCGAACGATTTTGCGAGGATGTGTATGTTATAAACACAAAGGGTTTGTTTCGTCTGGTCTCCCATGGGCTCTTGCCTTCAACCTGCCATCATACGAAGATGGGCGTCAACTTATTAGTCTAATCGATTCTCCGGAATTATTAGACATGGTCTCATTTTCTACCAAGCCCCACCGCGTTAGATTATTTTGCTTACTTCCTAACCGAATTCGACTCGCAAATACTGCAGGTAGCAATTTCGATTTTCACACTTTCTTGTCCTTTTTCTTCAATTGCCTCCTTTGGCATCAAGCTTTTCTCTTCTAACTTAGGCATATTTTTAAAGCCTTATTTTAGGTTTAAGCCTAAATAAATAAATAATAGGTACCCTTAAGAAATTTCTTTCAACAACGCCATTTAAGCTCTCGTTAATAGTTTTCGCCCTTTTTTCTTATACAAAGATATTGAACCTATTATAAAATTAGATTGCTCATTGCTCTTTGCTTTGGCTTCTATTAGGCTAATAAAGTGCCCCTGTGAAGTCAAAAAAATTGTATTTTTCTCAAAAAATTATCTATTTTTCCTCAATACATTTTAATCAATTTTGGCATAGCGAAAAATTTCAATTCCTTTCCTTCAATTTCCTTCGAGCATTCTATTGGTGATCATAGTCCATACTCCAGACTGGATGCATGGTTACATGAGCATACCGTACCGTTCCAGTTTGAGCCGGTTGACGACTGTCATCGGCATAAAAGTGTTATAAATTTAACATGTACAAACTTTCACACTATCAGAATATTTTGATATAAATAAGTCTGTTCCGGCATATAAAATTTACTTGCAAATGTTCAGTGACAGTGAACACAGTAGTAGCAGCAGTAACTACAGTAATTAAAGAGTTTGTAGTACAGTTGACCAGTGAATACTGGTTACGTAGCTCTAAAAGTGGTGAAATGATAAAGAATTGAAAGCAATACTCGATGAAGATCCATATCAAATACAAGAAGAACTTGCGGATTCAATAAATGTTGACCAAGCAACAATTTCCAGACGGTTGAAGGCAATGGGGATGATTCAAAAGCAAAGGAATTGGCTACCATACGAGTTAAAGCCAAGAGACATCAGGAGACGATTTTGCATGTCCGAAATTCATCTTAATGGCAATGAAAAAAAAAGTATTTTTAGCAACTGGCGATAAAAAGCAGATCATACACTTGGGACTATCAACCAAGTGTTGAAAATCATATGTTAAGCCCGGCCAACCAGCCAACTCGATGACAAAGCCAAATATCCATGCTGCCAAAGTAAGGCATTGGTGGGATCAGAAGTGAGTAGTCTATTATGAGCTGCTGAGAAGTGGTCAAACAATCGATGGACCTCTTTATCGACAACAACTCATGCGTTTAAACCAAGCCGGAATGGGACACTAGGCCCGACAAGTTGATTTTCCATCATGACGATGCTCGACTACACGTTTTTCAACCCGTTAAAACTTACTTGGAAAATATCAGATGGGATGTTTTGCCCCATCTTGATTACCTCTTTTTTCAATACATGTAGAAAGTCCGTTTTCGAATACGCTTCACTTCAGTCGAGGGTATCAACAATTTGCTCGATTCGTTCTTGGGCTCAAAAATTGAGGAGAGAAGTAACAGCTAGCGATAAACAATACTTTGGATGAATTGTTTCATATTGATTTTTTTTAATTATTTTATTTTATTTCACTAAAAAATCATGGCAGTAGCCCTAACATTTTTAGACCGACATTTTTAATACATATTTTCAAAGGTAATGCCAAAAGAAGAGAGTGTGCCGTAGTATGTAAAGTGTGTTGACGCGCCAGCGGCAGCTGCTCTGACCGTTCCCTCTCTTATTACCCTTCCGTCTTTTATTTTCTAGAGTACGCAGATATGCACATTATAGCAAAGCTTTTCAATTGACAAAGACGAGCAGTTTTTCAGTAACTGTTTTCCGCTCGACGGGTGCACACTGCTCTAAAGTGGAAAACAAGCGTATTAGCAAAGGTCAACAGGAGAGTAAAGGTGGAAGAAAAAGATCATTTCATTCTGATCTGATATTAATTTTGTGAGTACAAGTGCAGAAAAACTGAATGAAAGCAGTGACTTTGAAGTAAGCCATGACATTCGTTTTAAGTACTCGTACGTTCTAATCAGTTGCGGTTTGGTATTTGGTGCCGTAAAATGTAATCTTTGCAACAGTCATAGCAATATTTTGAAAAATTCACCTTTAGGTAGTTGTGTATGAAATGTTTGTGCCGAGAATATCTGATTGATTCATGTCCCTGGAATTAACCTTTTTTGCTCGTTGATGGATTTAAATGCTTTTCATAAGTTTTTCTATCATCAAGTGATAGAACAAATAAGTGTCGCTGTCAAAGCTGTTACTGACGTTTTGTTTCTAAAAGCAAAGAAAGAAGAAAATGAAAAAAATGTGAGAAAAGGTCACCCAGAAAATCACTTAACGGTATCAGAAGATGGTTCGTGAGCTAAAAGAGGTTATTCCTCTCTTTTAGGCATTGTGTCATTGTGTTGGAACATTTTCCAATAAATTTGTTGATGCCATAGTTAAATCAAGCATACGTAAAAGATGCCAGTATTTAACAACGAAAGACCCCATCGAAGCCGAGAATTTACATATATGCTGATCACAAGGACGAATGCACAGCAAACAACGAGGGCAGTAGTGGTAAAATGGAGGTCAACGGGATGTCTGAAATGTTCACGAGTTCTGGGTAGCATTACGGTGTCTGAGAGATACAGTGGAGATGGAGACAGTAAAGCCCACAAAAATTTGATTGATGATAAACCGTACAATGGCGACCCAGAAGTAGAAAAGCTAGAATGCGTACTGCACGTGAAAAAACGAGTATACCAAGCACTTCAAGGTGTAAAAAAACCCGTAAGGAGTACACAAAAGTTAAAATACAACAAGAGGAAGCTCAGAAAAAAAAGAAGTCCGCAGAAGAGATAAGCACCGTGGCAAGTGCTGCGACAAAGCATAGGCCGAATAGAAAATCGTCGACCAGCGCTGAACCACCGAAATCTAAACCGTTGCAATTAACTAATAAGTTTATGTTGAAAATGAGTACTAACTACGGTTTAGAAATCACGAGAAACTATCAATCTCTCGAAGAAATAAAGAAAGCTACGCTCTACCACATGACATTGACAGACGAAAACCCTCAGCACCTTGACTGCCCAGATTCTTGGTGCAAAAATCAACAATTGAAAGCGGAAAATCAAGAGAGCACTTATCAACACCCAGTAACGTTCGACGAGCAAGTTATAAATCTTATGAAACCAGTGAACGAGACCTTAGCATCTGACGACTTGTTGAAAAGATGTTTAGGGGGAAACACCCAAAATAATAACGAAAGTTTCAGTCACTGTATATGGAATTTTGCTCCGAAACATGCTTTTAGTAAAAAAAAAGTTTTGGAAATTGCGTGTTTTTGAAATTTCAGGGAGACACAGATTCAAAACTATAGAATCGATTTCGGTTGAAACTGTTATCCTAGACATATGTAAATACATAGCTGAATGCGTAACCTTTAGAGCATTTAATTTTTTTAATAATAAATTAACTTTTTAAGCAATTTGTCATCGAAAAAACTTTTTTTTAAGAGTTCCCCATTTTGATTTTTTTTATTTATAATATGCATGTTACTGGTTAGTTCATTAAAATAGAGTCTACAGGACAATAATTTCTATAATTTTTTTTATTTCAGAGGACTATGGATATCAGGATTTAAATACTAGGATATCAGGATTTTTCACTTATTAGAAACTGTCAAGTGAACATCTGTATAATACAGTGAATAAAGGGTGCGTTGCAAGTACAATTACTTTTTTGTAGGGATTTTTATATCATGCTGTCGACGGTTCAAATTCGTATTCTTTTCCTTTACGAGTTCAAACTGGGACATAAGGCGTCTCTGAGTGCCAAAAACATAGATTACGCATTTAAGAATATAGCGGTGAACGAACGCATCTTTCGGCGTTGGTTTGGTAAGTTCCGTTCGGAAGATCTAAGCCTCGAAAACGAACCTTGGTGGGAAACCGGAAACGACGCCATTTTACGAGAAACTGTGGATGCAGGCCAAACAAAAACGGTGCAGGGCATTGCACACAACATGGGAGTATCCCGTATGATAATAAGTCGTTACCTATCTCAAATAGGAAAAGTGAAAAAAACTCGACAAGTGGGTACTCCATGAATTGACTGAGGCTCAAAAACTACGCAGTTTAGAAACGTTGCACCGCTCAGTTTAAGGCACCGAAATGCACCGCTTTTCATATGATTAAAAGTAAGTTTTGCATGACAACCTGAACAGTCGTCGGATGCAAACGAAAACCCAAAGTACACCCTCAAACTAGGTCTTCAGTGACAATCTGGTGGACATCGAAAGGACCAATCCAATTTTCATTTTTTCAACCAGGGGGAACGATAAATGCAGTCAAATATTGTCAGGAAATCGAGTTACTGCATACGAAATTGTCTGAAAAGCAACCTGCATTAGGCAATAGGCATGGTCCGATCCTGTTGCATGACAATACTCCCATACTTCATACGTAACGGTGCAAAAGCTACTACAATTGGGATTCGAAATTCTTCCGCATCCACTGTACTCTCCTGATATTTCTCAAACGGATTATCATCTTTTCCGCAATCTGGCGTCGTTTTGTCGGCAAACGTTGTTCCGAAACCGAGCAGAGGTCATGGAAGCCTTTGAAAACTTTTTAGCGTAAAAAAATCAAGCAAAAATTGAATCACGGTGGAAGAAGGCTATCGATGTCAATGGTTCATATTTTGACTAAATTTATATAAAAAAAATTATAAAAAAAAATCTATTGACTTTTAATTTTTTTACAAAAAACTAGGGCATTTCAAGGGGTACAACCTGTTACTTTAAAATATTAATAAAACATATAAAAATGTATTTTCTTGTAAAAAAAAATTGGCGAAAAATCGTCGAAATTTCGGCCGTTGCAATGAGCTACTACCCTAAAAATAATGCACTCAGCCCGATGATATCTCTTTTTTAGGGGTTAAAATATTTCGTAATATTT
Organism: Merodon equestris; assembly: GCA_958301585.1. NCBI lineage: Eukaryota > Metazoa > Arthropoda > Insecta > Diptera > Syrphidae > Merodon > Merodon equestris. Next base: position 38,100,895 of record OY284416.1, on the reverse strand, counting down.
TAACCACTTTTCAAAACCTTTTTCTGGAAAGGTAATATTTTTTCATGTTATGGAATATAATCTTTCATATGCTAGAAAATTTCTCCTGAAATATGCAAACACAAATTGAAAATAAATATTGAAAATGACTTTTTCTTAAACTATTCTAGATGACTACCTCTACCTTATACCTTAGAGTTTATGGAAAAAAAAACTCTGTATGTGATTATCAGTACGGACCTAGTTGGTGTAACTTTATAAAAACTCGTCGCTATCAATTCAAAAAAAAAAATTCTTAATATTTTAAAATATTAAAATGGGGTTTTTCGACTACCATTTTGGTTAAGAATTATTTTATATCCAACCACCTAGTCTTCAAACATTTTATGAGCTAAAATATAGTGAAAATCAGTCTATTTCTGAAATATATTTTTTTTCAAAATTTGATTTCAAATATTATCTTTGTCACAGGCGATCTCTTTTAGATCTCAGATATCCCCAAAGCCGCATAATCAATAATTATGCCCCGTTTAATTGCCCTTTTACTCTAGTAAATGATAATGTGATTGAGAATGTTCACTAAACCCAAAATTCTCAGCTAAAGAGCAGCTCATAACTTAAATATAATGTTGTAAGCTTAAAGATTTTGTTTGAGTAAAAAAGTCTGTCTCTATGATATATCCAGCACAGCATTACTTTTTCAAGTATTTAACATATTCTTCCGTTTTGTTCCCGTCACCATAAAGACTGTCAAAACAGATTAGACGGCATAATTAGGGAAAAGTTTCTTATTCCGAGGCCCGTTGAAATACAATACATGAGAGTAATAATAATGACACCTCATCCCCTTTGGTACCAACCGCTTTCCGTCTATCAAACTCATTTCAAAAAGGCTACCCATGCAATAAAAAACAACTTTTCCATACAAAAGATCCTGTAATTGGCCTAGGCTTTTAATTTTGTTTGCCAAGTAAACTCCCAGCGGAATTATTCAGAACATTAATTATGGAATTTCGCTTCAACCGCATTAAGGAATCAGGTCAAGTCAAAGGCTTGGCAAATTCAATGGAATTGTTTACTTCTTTCTTCTATATAGGTCGGGACTTTTATATATTTATTTTGAGCACCTTTTCCTATTTAAAGAATGTGATCTATTTATTTGTTCTGTTCCAGGAATGAAGGCTTTAAAAAATTGAAAGGAACTCGTAAATGAAACTTTAATCCCGGTCCCAACCGTAAACAAAAATCCAAACCAAAACAACAACGAAAAAGAAGATGAAAAGGATGAAAACCACCTCGTAGCCACTACCATGCCGAGAAATGTGATTGTCGGTGTTTTAATTGTATGATACTCGTACTATACCAGCTCATGGTGTAGTATTCGGGCTCCTGTGTCCCCATGGCCCTGTGTACTGCGTACTTGTGGCCCGGTCTCCTGTTTCTCCTTGGCCCTTTTTACAAATGTACAAACGTACTCTACACTTAGTACCATTTAGTGGCACATTGTCGTCGCTGCGAAGAGAATAAGGAGCACTCCAACGCGCGGTAAGGGCAAACTTTTCCATATACAATAGCACAATAAATAACGAGAGCGGGGAAGAAGAGTAGGCCGAAGAAGACATTCTTTGGTTCCAGCTACTAGGATCCCTCGTTGTTTACATGTGGGTAAAGTGTGCAATCACAAGCACTAAACTAGGACAATAAGAGTTGAGTCGTTCTTAATTGTCGACCGTGTGCTAGTCCTGCTTCTATGTATTCTTAAAGACCAAGAATGGCTACAGAGTTGGCAACCAACTGACTCTGGTGGGTGACTACGATTGGAGAAGTTTGTGGAGTAGGCGAATAAACTGGTTGAAGGTCCTCGAATGGAGGCAGACGGCGCCCACTATGCTATTTGCATTTTTATTGTCCTTCTGACAAACAAACCGGGAAGGAGGGAGCGAAATGGAACACTGGGATTAGGAGGAGAAATGAACACATAAAGAAAAGAGGAAAGTAGCTCAAGTACGAACCGTTTCTTTCTATCCGGTTTCCCAATTGATGCTACTCGACCGCTTGACTGCTGGAGAATATGGATAATCCGCATGCAATTTGTCCTTGTGTCTTTAATTAATTTCAATCTCTTTCCATTTAATCCGTTTTTGTTTGTCTGCACTAACCTTGCGTTACCTAATAGCTATCAGCTCAGGAGTATCCTGCTCAATCAACACACATTAGCTTCTTTGAAGCTCGTTTTCAATTATGGAAAATTAATTTTGGTTATTCGGATAACGACACACGCGTTCATTTGACTTCAGAGAATTTCACATTTTTTTTACTTCCGACTCTCGGCACCGACACGCTAAAGTGGCGACCAATCCAGATGGATGAGTGATGATTATGACAACCACCGAGGTACCAAACTCCCGCACTGAAAGCGTGTCAATCAATCATCATCATCATTAACACCATAGTCGGCACATGTTGTAAACACACTAAAGATACCAGTCTCTATGGAACGAACGCACAGAGAACACTTCACTTCGCCCGAACTAACACCCTCGTTTCCCGGACGTACTTGTTTCACTTTTTTTCCCTTTATCCTGCTTTTTCGCTTTATACTCTCCTTACATCACGGTTTGTGTTAATTAAAATCACGTGACACCATAGGCGGATTCATTACAGAGCACATGAGATCCAAAAAACAGAAGCAAACATCCAATTGAGATCAAAAAGGATACGCGGAAACCTGAAACCTCAAACTGAAAAAACGAATCGCGATTCAGGGCAATTTACGACACCAGCCATTTTCCGTCTTGCACTGACATCACGTCTCCGGTTTGAATGGGTACTCGCTTTAGGGATCGTGAACTGAATCGCGTAACGTTCCTTCCAATCACCGATTCCCGGAAGAGTGGAATCAAATTTTTAAATTTTTTTTCTCGCTCACAATTATTTTGTTTTTTTAATTTATATGCAAATTATTTTGTTGTTATATTTCCTATTTTGATTTTTTTTTTTTGGTTTTAGGGCTTTCCCAGAAAATTTTCAAATCCCACCGAAAGACATCGTGGCGTCATAAACGATAGACGCTAGGAGACTAGTTTCCCAATCACGATTTTTCCCATACATCTGTAGCTGTGGGGACTTTCTTGTTTTCCTTTTTCTGTTCCATTCCTATTCTCGATGCGCGACAACCTCCGTCGCACGGGCGGTATGGTGATGATTCGGAAAATGAGTGAAAGCTGTGTTCTATAAATTCTTAGTTTTTTTTTTCATTTTTCTTAGTTTTCATCTGCTTTTTGGTTGGCTTTTCTTTTCGCTCTGTTATCTGGGTGAGAACGATATTACGGTGTAGAAATGTCGAAGAGAGTTTGATTGGGAAAAGAGAGTTATGGTGAGAAAACACACCCAAAAAGGTTTTCTTTTTTTTTCCATAATTTTCTTGGAATGTGGTAAAGTCCATTGTGGAGGTGGATGAGCTCTCGACTTTCCCCGGGAATGTGCTCAGTCGTGGGGAATAAGAAACTTTGTCCTTTCGAACGTATTTTGATTTGTCTATGACTCAATTCTAGATTGGAATTGTCTCAATTTTGGAATTTTTTCCAAAATATTTTTTTCCAAACACTCCTTTAGATAAGACGAGCACAGTAATCCATCTACGACCAAGTGGTGAGATTCTCCTGCCCAAAAAGTCATTTTCTCTTTAAGCACATGCGCAGGAACTGCTTACGTGGTGTTATTGTTTTGGAATGTTACAGAACACATAAGCAGTTTTGGTAAATTGGGGGAAGCTGTTAAGGCATTCTATCGCAATTACGTATTGTATCGGACTGCAGTCAGCTGTTTCCAGATTCACGTTGGTTCTCAATGGTAATCACTTGAGTGCAACGAATTGCTTGAGGTGGTTGTACCTGTGGAGACTAAGCATGTGTCGGCTTTTCCATTTCCGACGAACACAAGTAGGACTTAAGGTCATACGAGGTACTTACCTTCTGAAATGACCTAGTACGTTTTCGTTTGCTTCTGATGGAATCAGTTCTTATGTAGGGACTGATCATATGTAGTCCTCCAACAAGAGAGAAAAGAGTGATATTCCTAATTAGGTTTAAAGTACAAGCTCTAAGATTAGCAATTTAATACAACATCTGCCTCCGAATAATCATTCTTCTGGTGAAATTTTTCATCAAGTTTTCACATAATTGTGGCTGTTTTCAATATTTTATTTATATTATCAATCTTTAAGATAGCCTCAATGGAGGAAGCCTACTGGTAAAAAATGTGAAACGAGTGACGCCGTCCTAAACGTCGCCCATTTCCATAGCACCGATGTCAACATCCTAGCAGAATTATTTTCGAAAAAGAAAAACAACATTTTCATCCCAAAAATGGCACGAAAATGACACTCGTTTTGCATGATATGGGTCTTCCACTATTTTTCGTACTGGCAATTGGTTGATTCCGAACACCCAATCAGTGAAAGAACTGTTTGGTCTCCCAGGTTTCACTCTGTTACCAAGTGGTTTGTAGAAACGTGCAAGTTAAGATCTTTATATGAAATGCAGTATGACGTGGTTGTGAATAGGCCAAATTCCTCCCTCGTCAGGGGCATACGAAGTTTATTCAAAAAGTAAGGCAAGCAATGGGATTGTTTGTAAAGGTTTGGTTTTGAAACTGGCAACACGGATTCTACAGATTGTCAATTTGACAGGTGAAAGTTGACTTGTGGCTAGAACGTTTTGCCATTTTACGATAAAAAGATTAACGGCAGAAGAATGTATGCGAATTGTGTACACTTATTTTTTATTGTACAAAAAAAACAATACTGTGAACTATAAACAACGCGACAAATTCAGTCGAATCTCTCAAATCTTGTCTAGGACAACCACCGCCGGAGAGTAGTGAACGAACATCTTCGACACAAACCATATGCATCCCGTCGAGATTTTGTGACAAACTCTCACGCAAAGATCGGAGAGACGTCGTCCGACAGCATCAACGCATCTGGTGGCTGGAAGGGACTGCGTCAGTGGTTAATTTTAATAGGTCGGCCTCTTTAAGGCAAAGCCTGCCACATGCCAATGGCAGTCTTACATAGACTAGGGTAGGTTAGAAGAGGTTAGAGTAGGTAAGGGCATGCTATGGCAGGCCAAGGTGGCACGTAGGTTCAGTTTAGTATTAGCTTTAACTAATAAAAAATAAAAATTAAAAACAAAAAAATTACAAAACAATAATGAAAACAAAAAAAGATGTATATAAATATATATTAGTTAAGGTAGGATTAAGTTATCCTTAGTTATAAGTTTCTTTATAAAAAAAAAGAGGATCTGATGCTAAGTTTTTTAAAATATCACTTTTCTTGGCCTAAATTGTTTATTTATTTTAATTGTTTTAATTATTACAAGTTAATCATAAGGCCGAAAGGCATAGCCTTAAGTAATTCTATTTGCTTTAGAGTGTCCGTATAGGGCCAGTAAGGTATTTTATGTCAGTTGTTGTTTAAGCTAGTTTTAAGCATTTTTGTCCAGGGTTAGTGTGTTCTACAAAATTATAAAAACAAAAGTGAATAAAAAAAAAAAAAAAAAACTGTTTTATAATGGAATGCAAGATCCAAGTCATCTAAACCGGGTTAGGTACTATACGTTTTCGGGTACTGACGGAGAGCTCTGGAATTTACTTGTTTGGGAACAGCTGCTGAAAGCTTGCGGATCAGAGTTGGTAGGATCCATTCGCTTATGGTTGGCTTATGATTGGCTTATTTCATTTGAAAAAAAACATCAATACAGTGTGGGATATTATGGGACTTTTGAAAGGTATTTTTAATAACTAGTCTAGGTTTAGTGTATGATGCATTTTTAACGAGCAAATTGCTCCTAGTTGACTATTTGGCTGTTATTAATTTGTTCGTTAATTGATAGTCCAGAAACCGGCTTACAAGTACAACGCTCACATTCAATCCTCTACAGGTTTCACAAAATTACTAAAAAATTGGCGAAAAAAAAGGAAAAAGCTTCATGGCACTAACGACGAGGGCGGTTTCGTTATTACTAATATTCCCCAACAAACAAGTGAAGTAGCACTACCACCAAAAACGACCCGTTTCCCACTGACCACTAGCCACTCGTTTGTGTTCCAATTAAATTCTTTTAAATTAGAAACACAAGCACCCTCCATGCACGGCATGGATTCTGCTTCTGTCAGCATTTCATGTAGGGCGCCGAATAAAACCAGCAGCGCGCTGCAATTGTTACTCGTTATTCGTTTATCTCAAAAAGAAGTTTATTGAAGCATATCTAGGAGTGCGCTCTCAAGCAGGCGTGTGTATACCCAGCTCTTGCTCCTCGTTTCTGCTGAAATGTGAATAAGCATTAAGCGTGAAGGTGGCCACAGCCATAGGAACGAAGCAAAAAATACAAAAATAATAACAACAGCTGTTGCCTGCAACTTAACTCAAGTGGTTCTTGTGAGCTTAATCGGATGATATGAATACAATCCTGCATGCGTATGCTTTGCGTAGTGGAAACGCAGGAAACACCTGCGGGATAAGCTGACTTTGCAAGTAAATTTCGCACAATGGAAAATCAAGTAATCAAATAGGAAAAAGCTACAGACAAAGTGATCAGCGTCCTGACTTGAGAGTAATTCCTATTCCTACAACTCCACGTAATTGCGACGCAACGTCCTTGCCATTTTCATCACAAAAGATGATTGTAAACCAACGAACCGAACAGACGAATAAGTAACACCACGTGAAACAAAGCCAACTCAATTGGCAACATACACATGAACATACGTATCCTTTTGTGTAAAGTTAGCTTACCACCATTTGCATAACCATGAAACCAACATACATTAAGTCGGGACAAAAGTCTGACTTTTAGGGGAGAAAGACGACGAGTTAGGAAACCGGCAGATGGTTAAAACATACATATTGGTTCGATAGTTTCGTGTATGTTCGCATTTATCATTCTATTGAGATGCAAATTAGCCGTGCCCTTTCTTCTTGGCGTTGCTGTAGTATTCATGAACTACAAGAACAATAAGTTCGAATATAAGGGGCATGGCAAGAGCATCCCTTGTTGATGGGAAATTGGTAAAGGTATGTAGCTATTTATGCTGTTTTTATTTGTTGACTTCAATCGATTTTGCCTCTTCGGGAGTGGGAGTGGCGAAATGTCGAAATGAAATCGAATTCAGTGTTCAAAATGTAGCAGGAATTTTGTAATTTTTTGCTACGATTCACGATTATTTATTTTTTCATGAAATATGGCAGAGAATTTATACGTAATGTCGCTATGTAAATTGTAGCAGAGTTCTGGACGCCCAGGACACCCACTACTAATTAAAACGCGAAAAAGCAAATATGGTTGAAAATATTGATGTATTCATGCCATGAAATTTTCTCGAAAGTTTATGTACGAAACGTGTGTCAGCAAAACTTGTTCTGTTGGATTTCCTTATTGTTTGTTCGTAAATATTTGGCCCAGAACCACACCCTAATGACGCAGAGTTTGCCAGATATGATGATGCGCTACATTTTTTTCTGTTCCCTCATATGAAGAGCGTCCTAAAGGCCCTTGTTTCAGATTAAAGGCGTATATTCCTAGATGAGAGAGCTAATTAAGATTGAAAAAACGATAGTAGAGGGAGGCCCAATTAAAGTGTTTGCATTTGTTTTATAAATAACTCGAAAAAAACATATTTATTTGATGTTAAGTGATTAGTCTTTTATTTTGGACCTTGATCACTTCTTAAAGCTGACAGCGGATGGCGTAATGGCTTAATGAGCTCGTTTTTGAGCATTTTCCATCATTTCGCGAAGTGTTGCGGACTCAAGAGCGGCTTTTTCAGGTCGAATATTGGCCGTGAGCTCTTTCACAGTCCATGGCTTTTTGGCATAGAATTTGAACTTTAAAAAACCCCATAAGAAAAAGTCCGGTGGCGTCAAATCGGGCGAAGAACGGTCCAATGACTCTATCCGCACAAATTCCGGCCCAAACAGTTACACGTTGATCGTGGAGAGGTTCTTCGTGGATTAATTGAGGATTTTCAGCAGCGTAAAACCGATAATTTTGTTTGTTGGTTCATTTTACGAAAAATAAGCCTCATCGCTTATGATGATATTTCCCCAAAAATCAGTATCAGTTTGAGCCAAGTTCGCGACGAATTTCGCATAATCCAAGCGACGTAACTTATCGGTTGGCATTAATGAGTAATTTGAATTTTGTATGGAAATACTCGTAACTTCAAATCATTACGACTATGCGTTGCAGTGAGCTGCGACTGATGCCCAACTGAGCGGAACGGCGGCGACCGATGTACGTGGTGAGGTCTCAACTGAGGCTCGTACAGTCTCAATATTCTCAGGGAGATGCTGTCTCCCTTGATGACTGACATTGCCAGGATTACCGATGTCCAAGAACGTTTGGTGCAAACTTCTAATGGTCATGTGAGAAGGCGTGTCTCTCACTTCAAATTTTGAACGGTACGTATGTTGTGTTTTCACAATTGAGAAATTGTTTTGAATGTAAAGCTGCACAATAGCAGTGCGTTTTTGTGGCGTGTACTGTTTCATAGTAAAAATTCGCAAAGACTAACGCATTATATGCGGGCTGTCACAATCCGTTCTGACAACCGGTGTCAAAGTTATTGGGTTGCCTGATGCTAACACTTTAATTTGGCCACCCGTTATAAGGCTATTATGCCTAATTTCGTCTGTTTTAAAATTAAGAAGCGAATATAAAAAAATATTTTTAAAAACTTAAAATTCCCTTTATTTTTTGAACCTCCGACTTATGTCGCTCAAATTTTCTTTGTGTATAGAGGCCATGTTGCTAAGTTATCATGATTTAATTGATTGTGCAAATCACCAATGGCCGCCAGAATTTCAGCGCTTTTTATCCTCATCATAGCCGTTTGTCGAGTTGACTATTCGACGTTTAGCAGTAAAATTTAGGTCGGGCTGTTCAACAAGTAATGAGCCTATACTTGTACATCACCGAAGTACGAGGTATGCTGGAGACATCGTTGTCATCCGTAAAATCCCGTATCGGTCAATTTCTCGTCGTTCATATAAACTTGGCCCTATTGCGACTTGGGCCTGCTTCCATGTAAAATTCAGCTGAACCACTTAAAGTAAACGACCATAGTCATATAAAGTCTTCATATAAATTTCAAGAAAAAAGTCATCTTCAACCACAAAGCCCATTTTTGGTTGAATGGACGTGTGAACAAGGAATATTGTCACCAGCATCAAATGAATCTTGAAAAAGCTACTATTTGGTGCGGATGCTGGTCTTTCGGAACCATCTATGCCCTCATTCTATACGAGGGTCAGGTAAAAAGCCCTCGACCTGACAATGAAAGACTATAATTTTTGGCTTAAAAATTACTTACATAATCTCCCTTAGCTTCAAAACATTTTTTCACCAACATCCTTCCGGGAAATGAGAGGCTGTGAAAATATTCATCTCAACTTCTTCACTGGGTACGAGGCGCTTCCCAAAAGCAAATTGTTTCATGGTTGGAAACAGAAGTCTGTGAGTAGCATATCAGGAGAATAGGAGGCCAGTACACATTTCCGTATAGGTGCTCTCTCCTGGTGAAAAATATTTTTCTTTCTTCAAACCAGGCCTCTTCTCGCAAATTTTTGCATCCAGCTGGTCAGAAAAGTTGTAGTAGAATTCGCCTGTATTTGTTCTACCTTTCCCAAGGTAATCAATAAGCATGATGGCTTTTCAAATCCCAAAAAAACGCTGGCCATGACCTTTATGGCCGATGCAATCGATTTCGCTTTCCTTGGCACTGAACTACGGGCCTCAACTCGCTGGTCGGACTGATGTTTCTGTCCTGTAGTGGTGGACCCATGTTTCCCCATGGTGACACATTGCCGCACAAGATCGGTCTGATTCCTATAGTATTCAAAAGATTGCCAATAAGAGGTCAAAAGATTACTGTCCAAAAACTGCTACAAAAATCGTTTGCGCATTTGCTTTTCATCGGGATCCATCTGGCGCATGTCTTACGCATCCCTAATTCTTTCCTAATGAAGCACCCAGACAAGAAACGGTACCTGTTTCACGATATCGACGAAGGGGTAAGACAGTATCACATATCTGGCGGAATACCACAAGGATCAGTAGTAGGTCCTATCCTGTGGAACATTATGTACGATAGTGTTCTGAGGCTTGAAATCGCCGACGAGACAAAAATAATAGGCTTTGTTGATGATATTGCAATTGTAATGACAGCGAACCATCTGGAAGAAACATTGGGAAGAATCTATTCGAAAACAGTCAGAGGGTTAGAGCTCGCCGAACATACAACGTAGTACTAGCAGCCGCAAGAAGATCGAAACAATCACCGTCAGGCGATCAAAATATAACATTAAAATCGGTGATCAGATACCTACATAGGTGTAATGATTAGCTCTAAGCTCACTTACAAGGAAAACCTTGAAATAACGTGCAACAAAGCTGCTCGGGTGTGTGTTGACTTATCTAGAATAATGCTTAATATTGGAGCACCATTTTGTCAAGAACGGCGCAGCCAATCATAATGTATGCAGCACTCATTCAGGCAAGGGCAGTGCAAATTAAGTCCCACTCAAGAAGAATCAATTCCGTCGACCGACTGTGCGCGCTGAGAGTGTGTTCCGTTTTACGGACGATATCAGATGATGCTATATGTACTACTGCGGGAATATCTTGGCTATCAAGCTACAACGGACCTACGACGCTAAAATCCGGGAACCCCTTGCTTCAATCAAATGTATTAAGCTGGAAGAAAAACAGCGAAGCATGAGAACATGGCAGGAGAGATGGAATCAGTCAACAAACGAAAGATGAACTCATCAACTTATACCGGATATACAAAAATGTATGAACCGGTACCACGGAGAAGTGGATTTTTATCTAAATAGGTTTGGGCTTGATGAATCTCCTATTTCTCTAAACTGTGGAAAGGCCAGGGAAAACGCAGATGTGTAGGGTGTGGTTTAGTACATAGGCGTATTCCTGGCATCGAGTATTCAGGTTTGCGAATCATACACGCCAGTAGCCGGGGTAACTAATATCTTTAGAAGACTACACATCCGTTGGCGCATCAAAAAAACAAAAACAAAAACCCAGGCAAAAAAAATATATTTTTGCTGATTGGAGTGCCTTCTCTGTGTCAGGCCGAGAACCTTTCACCTTACCCTCATACTTTTCTTAAAACAAAACTGGCATTGTCATATCCGTCAATGGCGACAGATCGATGCCAGGCAGCTTCCAGTGGTTTAAACTGGATCATATTGATACGGACGGTATGTGGTTCCAACAAGACGGCGTTACGTGCCACACACCCCTCGCTATGAAGGACATTCATGCACGATTTGATGGCATGGTTGACTCGCGCAACTGCGATGCGAACTTTTTCTTGTAGTCCTTGTAGAAGAAACGCTTGTCCCATCTTGACCTAGACTGCTAAACATAAGTATATTTCCTGACCCTGATGTATTGGAATAGATGGAATTAACCCAAAGTCCTGGAAGTTGTCACTCCTTATTACACTGCAGTACATTACCTATATCTTCAATAGTATTCTCTCTTTATTTTTCCGTCTGAATGGAAAATGGGGTAAAATTTTTCAAAATTGTTGAAAAAAAAAACCAACTGCAGCCTTACTGAGTGTCGAGCCAAGGCAATCGTGTCCAATTTGAAAATACTACACTAAACTACAACAAACAGTCAGGCCTTCGATCCAAACGTAGCTGTAAGACGGCATTGGTGCTTGTCGTCGATGTAATCAGAAAAAGTCTTAATAAAAGAGAGGTAACTATGATATTTTTCAAGGCTCTAACCTAGGTCCCATTCCGTTCCTCCTGTACGTAAATGAAATACCCAAAATAGTGCACATGTATGTATAGGTAAATGGCGGCAAGCCAAAAATATCATTCCCACTCGGCTCCGTGCAACGATACATTTCTAAAATGAAAACGGATCTCTAGAATATAATTAACTGGCTTAAACTAACAACCTTCACCTCAATGCCAGGTCCAAATCTCTTATATGGTGTATACCATAACGCAGTCGATACCCCTACCTTTCTTGCTATTTTTTTGAATAGTCTTACTATTCGAGTTCAAGAAATCTCCAGCTGAGGAGTTTCGAATGATAATAGAAATGTACGGTGAATCTGTAATTGGTAAGAGAACGTGCCAGTATTAACTTGGTCAACCCACAAGTCACATACATTGATAACCCTGAACTTGCCCCACTTAATAGAGGGTCGTACTCAATTGCCTCCTGATCTCAAAGAAACGGCGAGAGTAATTCTGCGTTTAATGCGTTTTAATTCATGATTTACTGATGAGTTAGGAGTTAGGGAGTTAGGTAGGCACGGCTCCAACGAGTTAGTTCTCAGCACAATTGTGTGGGCTAAAAGTTTAGACCTTAAAGGCTAAACAGTAAATTTTCTGCCGATGAGCTTGCAGAGATATATGAGCTTTCTCAGTAACTGATAGTAACTTCGAAATTGTTTCAGAACTGTATGTCGGGACCCCGTCGTCAAGCCTGGGAGCTCGTTTGAGCCAAGGTGTATCAGTTTTCTGACGTCATATTCGACTGATCGAGCCTATGCCTATGTACAGCTCATGGTTTTATCTTCTCGAAACGGCCAAAGACTTACTTCGGTTTCGATAAGGGCCGAGCCTACGAGTATGAGTATAAAAAGTCGAGGATGTCCTTTTTCTTCGTTTTCCAGTGATTTAAGAATTCTCCATTCTCATTTGGCCCAACGAAGCTGCAGACTTTTCAGCGCTGGCGTCAAATTCGCATCTCCCTAATGAGCCAAGGTAGACGAAATTCTGGATGCTTGTCAGAGGTGGCTTTTTGGCCTATATGGGACGTTTTCTTATGAGAGGCTTAACTCGTATTTGATTTTGCCTTCATTAACACTCAGACCCACTGTAGTCGCTTCTGCTTCAATCCGTTCGAACACTTCATTGACGTCTGTTCTTTGTGGTTACATATGTCGTCAATTTCATTATAGTATGTAGACTTGGAATAGATCCTACTATTTGTATTTTCCAGGGAATTCTTGTTCTGACTGTATCCTTTTCTATCATCGAAAGTTACCTCGTTATAAAGCTCAAAAGAGCAGCTGGAGAACAACATTTTTTAGTCATCTCCAATGCCTGGAGTATTGTGAATTGTTCATGTATATTGGATTTTCCCGACCTAAGACCTATAAAATAATTCAAGATCGTTTTTAGACCGTTTTTTTTGGCTCGATAATCGATGCTGAGGCGCAATCTATGGGTCATGCTTTCCTCCGACCAGCTGCTGCTACTCAATTGCTTTAAACAGCTCGTCAGGCAGTCCGTCCATGTTAGATATTTTATTAAATATCAGTTTCAATACCGATTAGCCGTCATCAGGCAGTGTGAATGGTTCATGTCCCTTGACAGTGGTATTTTGACTATTACCGTCATTATACAGTCTACAGAAATTGTTTTCCCGATGCTAAGAATACATGGATTTTGACACTGTTGATCTCCAGCCTTATCATTTCCACACCTGCCGGCATAGCCTTGGCATGTTCGTTTTATTTTATTTTTTTGTAAGACTTTGGAGAGAGCATAGCCTTGGAAAAAGGAATATGACAATATGAAAATCAGAAGCAGCTAACCACCACATTGCAGGGGTCTTGGAGCTGGTCGTTTAGAGGGCCTCAAGCAGTTTTATCTTCGAAACCACATCATCCTCTCCTGCTGAGAATATTGTGCGGAGTTTTAACTTAGATTACAAGGTAATTGGTTAATCTGATGATGATCTAAACACTGCCTGAATGTTCCTTTCCTCCTTCGTCTTTGGGCTTGTTTTTTTTATCATTTCCGAAAGATTTTATATGGTTCCCAACATTACCATTCACTAGGAATAAGTCCATCATTCCCAGCTTATCAATATAGGTTTTACCACAGGCATACATATTTTTGGCGCTTGAACCCAGTAATAAAAAAATGGTTCACGTTTCAGAAAATACATTTTAGCGTCGTTCTTACTTTGTGCACGACTACTCACACAATTTCATAGTCGACCCATTGTCTTGTCCTAATGTTGACAAAAAAAAATTCCCTATTCCTTCAGGCTCCTTTCATAAGATCTACAGAAAAAAAATGTCATTCTATAAATGAATCCATTGAACCCAAGGATAACCCTCAATCTTAATTAAAGTGCAGCGAAAGAAAAAAAAAAGGACCAACTCCTCTCATAAGAAGAATCCTTAACAGGTAATGGTCCTTTTACTCCTTTCATAAAACAATGAATCTTCAATAATCTGTGTAATTAGAAATACCTCTTAATTATGTAATGAACAAATCTGTCATTGTTCCGCTGCCTCATCCATATCCTCTACTTATCCTTGGAGAAAATGTAAACCGGCAAGATAGTGCGCTGCGGCAAAAACTTTTCGCTAATCACCATTTCGTGTCCATAAAACTACTCGACTACAACGAAAGCGTCAAAATGAACTCTCTCCTTGCCCGGCATCGATGCGCCGCGCCGTAGCCACTAGAACCGATGTAGAGCCCGAACTATAACTAGTTATATAAAGGACAATTTTAATTAAGGGAATGACATTTATTAATTATATAAGAGCATAATCTCTTTAGAGAGAGAGAAAAGCAGAAGCAGTAGAAGCTATAAAATAAAATAAGAAAAAATAAAAAAGGTACACACAACCGCACAGGGAAAGAAATGCGATGATCAAACAGAACAGGACTAGAAGGATAAGATTAAGAAAATCTCGGGGAAAAAAAATTGCGAGCAGTTGAACCCCCGCACAATGACCAGTGCCAATGTGAAGCGTAACAAGGATAACAGCTGAGCTGAACAAAGCACAATGGTCTTCCCTTTTACCCGTTCCCGGCAATTCGATCCTTAAGCGCCTGTAACGGAATCCCATATCTTGGTTTGCCTTGTTCTTGTTCGCTCTGGTGAACTTTTTCGAAACCTCCGGCTCTGTGCATGTAATCCCTAACTCGAGTGCGATAGTTGCATCCATCCACTCCTTTGACGTTCTTTTTTTCATTTTCATTTTCATTCCTTTCTTTGCGACTTTTTATATGCGAAAGCAGGGGGTTGATGCGTTCGTAAAAGTGCATCTTTTCAATTGTCTTGGAGATGAAAGGCACAACGATAGATGCAGATAAGATGGAGGGCAATGCTGACAACCGCGTGGGTTGGGTACAGTTGTTGGATTAGTTTTCCAGATAAATTTTCAATAAAGTCTGTTATAGCCCTAAAGATGTCAAGATGGGCTCTCCGGCTTTCTCGAAAATATGACTACAAGCTACTCATATAGAAATCAGTTTGCTTCTCACCTAGATTAAACACAACTCCCGCAATACTTGCATCTTCTTAAAAGAAAATTGCATTTTCCTTAAGTTTCCGGGTCATTTATTAAAAAAGTAAACATTAATCCAAGCATTATTAAAACAGGACTACCAGGCCACATTGCCTACCGAGCGACGAACGACGACCGAGTCCGCCCCTCCGGAGTCGAATGGATGAAACTGGGAAGAAGAACTCCACTTGCATCTGATCCTCCTCATGGTTTATCTCTACAGCGAGCGCTGATGATGGAATTCCATAAGAGTATTTAATTAAAGCGCGCAGATATAAAAAAAAATATTACATTCAAGTGGAAAATAATTTGGGAGCTTTCAGGATGGTTTTATTCCCGTTTTTTCTTTTCTTTTTTTTTCTTGTTTTGTTTTCCTTGAGCTGCACGGAACGTACTAAAATTTAGGTTAAGATTTGTGGCAAAAGCAAAGTATTCCTGCCGAGATGCACTCATCGTATACGGAGAGTGGCAGATTGGTCTTGCCATGGGGTGGAGGTGGATGGGAGTTGAATGGAAGGGGAAACAAAATGTGATTTTCTGGTTGTAAGTAACAGCAATTACTGGGTGCAGTGGATTGAATGGATGGGGACTTGGAACAATCAGTGTGTTGCTGACTGGTTTTATTGCGGATTTCGTAGCAGTTCCACGAACTACTCGTATTATGGGTTGAGAGCGACTTTACTGCAATAATGTTAAGTTGAATTAAACCGAAATGGAGATGCTCGTAATTAAATTGAGAAGGGTTATAAGCATATGGCACAACGAGGAGCGAATTAGGCTTTTCTCTACAGGGACTAGTTCTGCAGTATTAGGGAGTCAATCGACTATTGACTTCTCATTTGGAGATTGCCGTAATGGATTACATTTTTCCAAGAAAAATGCAGTCGGGTTTGAATCCAATGTTTCTGTGCTGTGTGTGCAAGTTGCTGATGTTTTTTTTCGTTTTGTGTATCTTGCGACCAAATTAAGATATCGATTCCGAATAATTCATTCAACAAGCAATTTGTCATTGAGGAGCTGATAAAATGTTCTTCACTTTAAAAGTACCAGGGAGTTAGTAGCTTGGGCAGGAAATAAAAAATACCACAACCTGCCTCTATAAGTAAAAATATGTGGCAGTAAGAGGGAAACTTATCCTGAAGTGGCTTACGGTCCCAGCACTGTTCAAACACATTGATTATGGCACATTAAAGTCTATTAAATAAGAGGGCAATCAACCAGGAGTATATACCAGGTATGTATACACACGAGAGCTCTATAATAAGTACCTGCATTAGGCAAAAACCCGCATGTTTTTCTCAACAGGGGACTCAATATGGTCTTTTACCAGCTCGGGACATTTACTCCAGCTATATTCTAACGTTTGCAAGCCACCAAGAAAACTATGCAAAATACAAATTTACCTTCGTCGCTTAACGTGAACATTTAATCGCGTTACACTTAGCAATTGCTACATGCTTGGAAAGAAAAAAGGAAAAGCAAGAGGCCAAATCTGAGGAATAGAATGGATGAGACGACAATTCGTAGCTTGATTTGACTAGTTTTGCTGTGACGATCGCGGTTGAATGAGCTGGTGCGTCCTCATGGTAAAAGAGCGTTTCTTTCTTCACTAAGCAGGACCGATAATCATCAATTCGTAGTATCGAATTCGCACAAGTGTGCAAATTTCTTTACCCCCGACCGGATCGAATTCACTTCTCTCTTATAATCGATTCCAAGAGCTTTATAAATGTCAGTCAGTCGTTCACCGAAGAAGTCCTTCTCTATCATGACTACTTTCACTTTATGAAAGACTGCGCTCAGACATCTCCAGAGTCAGTGAAAACGACTCCTGCCTTAGTCATCTTGAAAATACATAACTTAAAAGACGACTACTAGTCCAGTCCTGACCGTCTCCCCGTCATCATTTTAAAAAATTATAAAAAGTTCTTTCATCAGGAAAATTTTTCACATTATCCTAATGCACAAAAAAGGAAGAAAGAATGGTGTCCAACTATCGCCTAATTGCTAACTCTTTTGTATTCTCAAACTCTTTATAGTAAAGTCTATGAAAAAAGGTTTTTCAATTGGCGCAGGTAAATTTTTGAGGCCTGTGGCGCATATGCTGTTTTGGGGATATCCATCAAGTCCGTTGTTTATTATTCAGCTACTGATGCCAAATAACCATGACAAGTTACACGATTGAACAGAAAGTCCAAATGACAAAACTTTATTGTCAAAATGAGTGTTCATTAGTACGAGGACCAACCGTGCGCACATTTTACGACAGACATGGTGGTCCTTCATAGTCGAGTCTCCAACGTTTTATGGCCAAATTTGAGGCGACCGGTTCACTAATCAATAAGCCAAATCGCTGCCGTCCGAGAACAAGAATTCGGCCTTCCGCAGAATTTAACTTGGCGAATTTTTCATCGGGACTTGGGCCTATAAATGTACGAGATCCAACAAACCCAGGAGCTCAAAATTCATGACCATAGACAACGATTGTTGTCGTTCGCTGACTAGGCTTCGGAGCATTTAGAAGAATACCCCAATTTTCGCCGAGAAATCATTTGTGCGATGAAGCACATTTTTGGATGAATGGCTCACAAATTGTCATATGTGGGACGATAACAAACCTCACGAGGTTCACCAGGTGATAATGTATAAATGGATTTTGGGCCGGCAGCGTCATGGTCCGCATTTTTTTCGAAAACGATCTTGGTGAGGCGGTCACCGTCAATGGCGAGCGCTGCAGAACGATAATAACCAATTTCGTACTGACCAAATTTAACCATATAGACCCAGACGACGTATGGTTTCAACAGAACAACGCTACGGGTTACACAGCGAACGCTACGATTGATATTCTGCATGAACGATTTGGTAGTAAGATTATCTCTCGCAGAGATGACGTGAATTGGCTAGACTTTTTCTTGTGAAATTTCCTGCAGACGCAGGTCTACCCGAATAAACCACAATCCATCGATTAAGGCGATCATAACACAGGCCAGTGCTCAAATTCAGCCAGATCTATGCGGAAGAGCCATTGAAAATTGAACCATTCGATTCCGTGCCACCGCAAGAAGGCATTGGAACGATGTAATATTCCGTACATAATGGCATACAGGGTCCTTGCAAATTGAAAAAGAATTTTGTTAACGCCTCGCCCACAGCTTGTTTTATTTGTTCACTACAAGCCCAACTTCTCTCCACATCAACACTGATTCCTGAAAGGTCCATCGACCATCATTAGTTTAATTGCGTTTGTTTCCCAATTTTTGTGTGCACTTGAGGATGGTAAAAAAGTTGACGTTGTTGCTACAGATTCTTCAAAAATTTAATTCGCATCAAATTATAAGTCTTAATTTTAATGCTCTTGGTTTCTCCTCGGTCTTATCCTGCGGAACAAGTCCCACCAATATTATTTTCAAAACTTCTGTTTCGGAGCCAATGAATACCACCTCCGGAGTCCCCCAAGGCAGCCACTTATGCCTACGTTGACTGTGTCATCAATAACTCTCATCTCCTCCTCCTGCAGATTCCTGCACCCTCCAATCTGATCAAAACAGATTCACTATTTGTTGGCCATCTCACGCTCAATGTTAGCAAATATCAAGCTATCTCTTACTCGTCAAGGTTCTTGCTTGACTTAGTTGTTAACTGTGACCGCGAACTCAACTTTCGCCTTCACATCGACAACAATATGAAATGTGCCGATTCTGGCGTCGGCTTTGTGAAAGGTTGATCCGAGGAGTTCTCTAATCTTTACGTTTCGTTAGGCCTTTTCTGCTAGTAAAGTCCCTCTCTTACGCTGTTCACAGTACACGCATTGAGGACGTCCAATGTAGAGTTATTTGTGTTGTTGCATAAGGATCGCTTAAACGAATGAACTTACAAACCCTAGAAGAATGACGCTAAATTACAAACATACGCTGTATCCATGCCCTACTTAGCTGCAATATTAAATGCATAAACTTCTTCAAACGATTCAACTTAACAACAGCGAAACTTCCGCCCATGCTCCTCTTTCGCATCAATTCACATCGAAAGATACGGCTACCTTGAGCCAATGTCCAGGATCATTCTCAAAACGAACTCCGCTCTTTTCGACCTATGTACATCTCATGAAGTTCTATCGAAATGCTCTCTATCGCCGCCATTCACCCTCTCCTTAATCTTGTTGGGGCGTCAGAAAATCGGTCCATTAAATCAGTATAGTACTGACCTGTGATTCTCATTATCTTCTCTAAATAATCGACCAAGCGAATTAAAAAAAACGTGGAAAGTACTTTTCCAGCCTAAAGACCCGTTTTCGCCTTCTCTGAAGCAGGTTCTTCGGATGAAGTCCACTGTTTCACCTATTCTTTCATTCTTGGCGTGTAGGGATGGATCGTGACAATAGTCACGAAGCGCGGAAGAAACTCTTTCGTTTTGCGATTAAACATGTCCTAAATCTGTTCCAAAGTTGTCATGCGATTCTGTGTTTGCTCGGCTATGAGCAAACGCGGCACCAATTTCTCAGTGATAATTTAGTGTGTCGGATGCTTCGTAAGCGCTCAATTTAGATGTCTACAATATCAGCAGTCAGACTGATCTTCGCCCGGCGATATCCTCCGTAGTCACCTTAATCGGACGAATTCGGCTTGAATTCACATATCGGATAGTAGTCATCCAAGGTGCTTATAAATGCAATTTCCTCACATGTTTTCTTAAAAAAAGAAAAACAAAAAACGATCACTGATCGGTGGTTGCAAAAAAAACAGAACTTGATGATCTCCAACAGCTATCAAAACAAGTCTACTCTATAAATCTGTCTGAAAACCGCTATCGTTTTAAAGATGGCATACACATTTTGCTCCACGGATACCATCAGTCGTTAAGGAAGAGTATTTATCATACAGCCTTCATACAAGATTATCCAACAAAGGTGTCATTTTAAGTCGACAGAAAGCAGCAATATATTTATGAAAAATAAAATATTTTTATTTCGATTTAACAAATAGAATGCCGAGACTAGAGTACAACATCTTCTGATGCTCGGCTCGGCTCTGGCTATAAATGGTCATCCTTTTGATATGCAAGCTTTTCTTGATCACTACGTTTTATGTAATTTAAACAAACAAATAGGGTAAAGCGAAAAAATGCTGATTACCATTTGAAACCGATGGATCGACAATGGATTTTGAGAGCTACTCTACAGGGGTTTTTGTCAGTGTCCGGTTCCTAAAAAAAAGCAAAATTCAACGTTGATACCTTTGTTTCTGCCAGAGTTCGACCCCGTATCATTGATGTCAGAGGCTATCTATAAAGCCACTGAAACAGCTGAAAATTTATCGTGAAACCATCGAAGAAATATGCTTAGGTAATAAAGATGAAACTTATTCAATGCGGAACATAAATATATGGGTCCTAAATCAGAAGGATAGCCTATTTGGTAAGCAGTATACATCATATCATTCGAAAAAAAGGCAACGCTTCTAACGCTTCTCGATTTTTCATAAGCGTTTGATACAGTAAATCATTCGGTTCTATGCAAAAAACTTAGGAAAGATTTTAAGTTTTCAAAATCTTCCACGAAACTCACGCACTCTTACCTCAATGGACGGAAGCAGCGCAGCGTGTTGTTGCCGGGGAAAATGTCTCTCAATTTATTGATATCAACACTGGGGTACCACAAGGATCTATACTAGGACTCTGTCTATTCTCATTCTATGTAAATGAATTGCCCAACTTTATTAGAAACTGCAGAATCCACATGCATGCGAACGACGTGCAACTTATACTGAGCTGCAATCTCACGAGGCTATAGAATTGATAAATGAGGACCTCGCGAACATTTACCAATTGTCACTCAGACACAACCTGCACTTAAATGCTGCCAAATCTAAAGGGCTTGCTGTTTATCGGAGACCTCGGAGACCTCGACCTCTCCGGGTTTCAGAAGGTACATCTTAATAATAGCCCCATAGAGTGGGTTGATTCCGTCAAAAACCTTGGTGTTACTTTTAACAGTACTCTGTCTTGGGACACTCACATAAAATGTGCTATATGCAAGGTTTATGGTGGACTACGTACACTATGGGCTACACGGCACTTCACACCAACCAAAACAAAGCTGTTGCTGCCAAAAACGCTCCTTCTAACAGTTTTATTATATAGCTGCGAGAGTTTTTGCAACACAAGATGCCAAGAGTAGAAGACGACTTAACGTTAGCTACAACAACATTGCTCGATACATTTTTAATTTAAAGAGAAATGATCGCGTCTTCTCTTTCTCTATGCAGATCTCAGGATGTTCCCTCGACGACTTAATAAAATATAGATCATTATGCCTCTTTTATGACGACATGCAAACACAGCAGCCAGAGTACCTGTATGATAAACTGCAATTCCCCCAGTCACGTAGATCAGTGATGCTGGTCCATCCAAGATGCGCTTGTCTTGCATCAGAACGTCAATTTTTCGTTCATGTGACTCGGATGTGGAATTCCCTGCCCAGAAACTTGAGAGAACTGAGAGTCGAGAGCGAGTATGGATTTAAAATAAATCTTCTCAAACTCTTGGCAGCCGAAACAAGTTGACCTTTTATTCTTTTATTCTCTTTTCATCTGTTTCAATTTATATTTCTCTCTTTTTAACCTTAGCAATTAGTTACTTATTTCTCAATTCAAATTTCTTTATTAACATAGCTTACTTCTAGGGTTTTTTCCCAGCCCTTATTAAAGTCTTACGAAATTTATAAGATTGTAAATCTACAAAAAAAAAAAAAAAAAAAAGCTTTAAGGAAATGCAATTATAAGGTGAATTACTATTTATATATTTCTTTGCTTAAGAACGGTTTCTCGACCAAGCACGAATCAACCCAGATTAATGGCTTTGCTACATATAGTACGTAGTCTAATTATCGCTATGCTACTTATTTCAGTGATATAATAGTGCATATCACGGAAACAACATGGTTTGGCAAGATCGTCAAATTTCAACCACGAAAAGCCCCAATCATGGGAGATCACTCATTCCTTAGACAACCATAACCTGCCATAAAGCTTTAGTATAGTAAGTCAAATATTGTGTGAGACTCAATTTTTAAGAATCATCTTCACTACACTTTTGGTCTAACGACAAATGAAGGTAATTTTAGGAACCTTTTTCTTTTGTGAAGTTCGTTCATAGTTAAGAATAATTCCTATACTGAAAAACTGTGCAACAACATCAGTTGTGAATGAGAGATGATCAAAAAGTGCCGACGAAGGCATAACACTCGCAGCATAAGATCACTTCAAAATTCATTCTCCGGGTGTGCATTTCCTGTATAACACCTTAAGGACATGGAAACAAAATAAGTTACTGTGAACTACAATGAACGCGACAAATTCAGTCGAATCTTTCGAATCCTATCTAGGACAACCATCCCGGAAGAGTACCGAACGAACATCTTCGACACAAACCATTTGCACCCTGTCCAGGTTGGGTGACAAACACCATACGAGCGTATACTCTTGAACCTGCACGAATTATAATAATAAAAAAAAAAACAAAGCCGGAAGTATTTACACTATGTTACAAACAAGCAGGAAAATTATTGTTTTCAGTTTACGAGTAAAATGAGCTATGGCAGCAACATCACAACTGAAACCTAAAAAAGTTACTTGTACAAATAAATTGATTGTTAAGCTCTTAAAACCCATTGGGCACGTTCTTTCATTTCCTTGCCGAACTAAAATTAGACGAAAGCATGGAATTTCAACATCACTTTCGGACGAAGATGTAAAAAAAAAACAATTTAGGTGCTCCAACTTTAACAGCTATTGTGAGTTTGAGTCACATCTGACACTTGGAGGCAAGCCCAAGGGAGCAAACTATGAAAAGGTTTCGACAGATGTCCTAATACCATGATCCTGAGGATACCGTGTTTTTTTCCTCAGCGATACGCTTTAGATTTTACCTTGCCCGTGAAGCTACAACTAAAGAAGCTGCCATGTTGCTGTTATCAAAATGCTTAAAATCAATGGTCGTCTGACCTAAAATGAACTGTCAAAAGCACCTTAAAGTAGCAGGAGGAAAGTTGAAAACCACCTGCCGGTGATCGATTTATATTGACTTTAACCTAAATGGCAAGAAAAAAATTGGGTCCAATTCTGACTTCGATAAACCCTGTCAGCGGTCCAAAATACTTAATTCAGTCTTAACCATAAACTTAGTCTTGGCTAGGTCCCTGGTATTGTGGCTATTTGCGATATAGACATCCAGGAATACCCCTGGGTACAAATAAAAATAGCAAAACCTTAGTCAAGAAAATTTAAAAATTCATATCGTAAAGCCAAGAAGCAGAGAGAAATTCGTACATCACGGCCGACACGTCGTTAACCAGTCTCTAGAGAGTGAGTAGTAAAATTCCTGTCAAATCTATTGAAACCCCTTACTATAGTGGAAATTCTGAATATCCTTTTTTCCCAGCATCAACAACTCTTATTTGGCGAAAACTATGTGACATGATAAAGGGCAGTAAGAGGAGCGAAAATTGATTTCGAGATATGGAACTACTCAAGAAATACCATAAAAATACTAAATTTATACTTGCTATAAAACATAGCAAAAACACCAGCGAATCCTTACGCCCATTATCATCATTTCCCAAAGGACCTGCTCTAAGTATATGATAAGCATAATAAAATCATACCGCAAATGACTAGAGAGCATAAAATCCATTTTGTCGTTCCAGTGTTTTCTTCACTAGAGTTTATTATGCCTCAGCATGCCCTTGTCTTTCTTTTTTGTTTTGCGTTCTAATGCTACACGATACAGTCACTTAGGGGATATCGAACACCCCCGATAGATAGGGTTTTATTTTATTTTAGGATAGACGTACATCCACGTACGAGTGCTCGTGAGTATGAAGATATGCTATATCCAGACAGATTTAAATGTTTATTTTTTTGGATCATAATCTCCAGTAAATGAGGCGTTCTTAAGTGGATTTGTAATATTTACATTCTACTCGTAATGCTCACATCGAACGGGTGCGAAGAAGGGTTGCAGAAAAAAAGGCCACGTTAGCATACTTCAGCACACTCCGGCTAAAGCCTAAAGTAGAGTCCAATATATACCGCGCTCGCAGCATCGTTGATTCGTTTGTTTAATGAATAGCATATGGGGCTGTTGAACTGAAGTATTTATGAGCGCCACGCATGGCTACGTATTCAACATCAAATGATTTATTAAATTTTCGATTTACTCTAATAACTTTTGGGGACCGATTAGGCTGCTAGCAGCTCATGCAAATCAACGCCCAACCACCAAATCTATTATCGCTTCCGCGCGCTAATTAATTTCATATCAAACTAATCTTGCTTGCATGGAACAATTAGGACTTGTCGAGTACTAATAAAACCATATAAATCAAAAACCTGACCCAAATACAACCATCCGCTTGTGGATATGCCCTCCGTTGTTGATGTACTGGCCATTGGGCAATGGTCAGTGAGCGTAAAGTCAATTTGACGAATATTCAATCAACAGATTCATTGGATGTAATATCGAATAAATATATGGAACCTGTTAAGGCAAAGGCTGCAAAGATTCAAAGAGATACAGCAGTTTTAGTGGCGAAGAAGTTAGAAAAAGTCATGATGGGCAAGGATATAGAGTGCCACATCGGACATCTTTGGTCCGATAGCATCCTGGGACTATTAAGAATTGTTGCTTTAATTCCTATAGTAATCTAAGTGGGATATATAAAGCGTATTTTTTTTAGAGATATACAATTTCAATGTGAAACAAAACACTTATACAGCTAGCTTGAATGAAGCGCAATAATGAAGTAAAATTTTCGAACACGTTATCGAACAACTGGGGCCGTATATCAGCAATTACTCGGCGAATGTTGACTTCCAAATCATACAACGTCTCTGTTATATTGGACTAGGGACGTCACATACCCCCAAAGAAAGTTATCTAAAAGTGTAAGATCACAGGATCCTGGAGGCCAGCTCACAGGTCCATTGCGCGAAATTATGCCAATGATTCCACCAGCCCATAAAGAACACCAAACAATGAGTTTTAACGGTTGTAAGGGCCTTTCCACAAAGGCTTCTGGTTTTTCTCCACTCCAAATTCGGTACTTTTGCTTGTTTACTATTAAATCAAAACGGGCCTCATCGGAGGACAACATTATACGTTGAAAATGAGGATCAAGCTGAATCATGTTTCCGCCCTTTCACAGGACCTAAAACGCATATAATGTTCACGCGGTTTCAACTCTTGTACAAGTTGGATCTTATAAGCTTTAAGCCAAGATCTTTCGTTAAAATCCTCCAAAAAACTGGATAGGCATAGCTGCAAATGCTGTGCACTAAAGCGAGTCACTTCAAAATTCATATTCTGGGCGAGCATTTCCCATATAACACCTTAATAACATGGAATCACAAAGCTTCTGTGAACTACAATGTGAACGCGACAAATTCAGTCGAATATCGCGAATTTTATCTAGTACAACCACCCTCGGAGAGTAATGAACGAACACGTGCGACACAAACCATCTGCACCCCGTCCAGGTTGTGTGGCAAATACCATAAGAGCTTAACTCTTAAACTTGCGCGTATCCTATAAAAAACAAAACTTACTCGTATTCACCTCAACAGTGCGCTCCACAACGGCAATAATTTCTTCTCTTCACACTGTTTGTGTTAAATTGGCAGTCCATGGAGATAGTGTTTAAAGCTTAAAAACTAAACCACTAAAAAAACACCTTTTACAAAGGTTCTCAGAGTACTCTTGATTTCTTAATGTCGGAACAGCTACACTAGGTGCGTTCAAGAAGTATGAGGATTCTTAAGTTTTGCGGTTTTATTATTTCATAGTGCCCGTTACGATCGCCTATCAATTATTGCTTTCTAGCTGGTTTACAAATTCTAAATTAAATTTTGCTCTAAAAACTAATTTTGA
This sequence comes from Merodon equestris, assembly GCA_958301585.1. Taxonomy (NCBI): domain Eukaryota; kingdom Metazoa; phylum Arthropoda; class Insecta; order Diptera; family Syrphidae; genus Merodon; species Merodon equestris. The sequence goes on along the minus strand of OY284416.1, from coordinate 38,074,624 downwards.
TGATCCTAGTGTGGGTTATATTTAATTGGCTTAGGAATAAATGATTTCCACAAAGCCGGAGACGTTGAAGATGACGAGCGTCCTGGATACTCCCGTACATCAGCAACTGATGAAAACGTCCAAAAATGATATGATGTCGGCGTATCGATATCTGCATAGTCCCATGTGACTGAGGAGGCAGTTTTTTTTTTTAACATCGTTATCGACCCTGAACGAGCAGGTTGTCTATTGTTATATTATTATTGTTATCGGCCATTTGGAACTCGAAAGTTCAGAGCCTCGTTGACCACCCTTCGCCAAGTCTTGCTTTTATGAATGTGTTGATTCCATGTTTCGGTGCTCTATCTCATCTTTTCTACGTCCATCCTTAAATTGTTCTCCAATCTACGCCGCGACCTTCCTGGCGGTTTTTTCCTACGGATCTTCTACTCGTTATTAGTTTGACTGTTCGTACATTCGTTCTACGTGTCCTGCTCATCTTAGTCTTCATGACTCAATGACAGACAATGCTTGGGACTGAATAGAGTTCCTATACATAAATACTTTTAGGAGCCCGTACCGCAGAGAACATATTGTAGGAGATGCTCAGCAGGCTGATCGAAGGGCTGACCTTTCTTATATAATCCCTGGCTTTGCCCATTTTCTATTATTTGAACGTAAATAGTTCACTCCAGCCTAGATATTGCCCAGATTCCTCCAGAATAAGTGATCATGTGATGTTGATTTCATATCGAATTTTTCCGTCGATGAAAATGATCACAATGTTACGGTCAATGGATATTGCTTTTGGTCGGAATTGGACATACTTGAAATCAGTAAAATGTGGTTCCAATAAATGGTACAATATGATATACAACTGGTCGATCAATTAACGGGCGAGGCAATCGTGTGCTTATGGGTCACTGGTTTATGCCAGTTGCAAGCTTAAAATCTTAGACGTTCTCACAAAGAATATCGTGTCGAGGAATGATGGAAAATTGGCTCAAAGGAAGTTCATATTTAAGTCTTTTTTATTTTTTTGTCTGACATGTGTGCTATGTCTCGAATAATTTTCATTCTGATACCTTAATTATTCTCCGTTTTACCTAAGTGCACAATTTTTATGGCTTTAATAAAAAACCTTGTAATCAATTAACTCATATACATATAAGCCAACAAACCTTCAATTTTATTGAGGTCAAAATCTCGCCAAGCTTCGACTAGACTTAGTACTAACTTCTTGAATAGTATAATAATAGGTAAACGGAGGAGTAAGAGTCTCTAGAATTGGTGGTGCGAAGGCAAGATATGTGTAGGGAAAATATTGAGTTACTGCGTTAACTGGGGGCAACAGCGGTTGTTGTTAAGTAATTGGTACATTCCACCCGTGTGAAGCTCTTATTGGTAGAATTTTCAAACTCCCAAGAAATGCCATGGAATGGGCTGGACGAGAAATATTATTGGTAGATATTAGTAGGTGACGAAGTTTTGTGTTGTGTGCTCCTTTTCCTCCTAAGGCGTTTATACATTTGATGAAGTTTATTTATTCTTTCAAATTTCATCATGGCTTTCACTTCTCACAACGAATCTCTTTTATGGACTAGAAACGGTGTCCCCGGATTGGCATTTTTTATTTATGAACACGGAGCTTAATTAACTAAATGCAATGGCTGCTAAAATGGGTGGAGTTGTTGGCCAAATGGTCCTGAACAATCAATGCAGTCTAATACGCCCTTTTTGAAGGGAAAAACCAAACAAGATTAGACATTCTGAGGTGCAAACGGTCCTTATTTGAATTGATTTGATTGATGATACGTTACACCATCATTAACAACAAAGTCTCCAAAGGTTTATCGACGCCTTTTCAGTTCCAAATTGTTGATTAACGTGTTGTTCATATTTATTAATATTATTAATATTTTGGCTGACTGGAAATCAAATTTCACTGCCTGCTTGGAATTGTTTTTTAGAGCTCTTAAAGTATTATTTATATAATATCTGGTGATAAGAACAACGTAGCTTTAAGTGAGCTATTTAGAAAGAGTAATCCATATTTTAGTCAACGGCAGTCATCTTGTAGTTTTTATCATCAACCAATCAATATTAAAACAGCTCGCATCATACTCTGCAATTTGAAATAGAAGTTTGCTTAGATTTATTGCTTATGTTCCCAATTTTTAGACCAAATAAAAGACCAAGCTCTGCTTCGTAGTGGTGGCGATCGTAGTACCGGGAAAAAATAATTTTTTTTATTTTAATCAGGGATGACACACACACAATCTGTAACTACAATTGGTTGAAGAAGCTATAGAATTATGCATTTTAAATTAGAAAGAGAGTAGGTCCCAGAACAGACCCCTGCGGTACCCCTGCTTTAATAATCTTACTACAACCGTGTAATCTTCTTCTTTTCCTTTTTATCCCGGCGTCGTTATGGTCAGAAGTGTAGGACCATAACCTTCCCACTTAACTGCATTCCTACTGGTCCGCTTGTGGGGTCCGCCGGTTTGACCTCAGAAAGTAGCGGCAGGCTTCCCGGTTTGGGATTACTTCATCGCTGAGGCCAATCAAATGCTGGTGTTTTTGCATTTGTTTGCACCAATTGTTTTTCGGCCTGCCTTTTTTGCGTGTTGAAATTGGAATGTTGATTGATAACGCCTTTTGGACGGGGTTCAAAGGATCTCTCCTTTGAACATGGCAATACCAACTGAGTCGGTCGCGCTCTATATTTCTTGTGATGGTTTCTTTTACGTGGAGGCTTCCTCGGATCTTTGAACTTCTAATTCTGTCACGCTTTGTTACTCCCGCTGTCATGCGAAGCATCTTCATCTCAGTTGCCGTTAATTTGCTCTCATACTTTTTGTGCATTGTCCAGCATTGTGAACCGTATGTGAGCGCCGGACGTACAACTGAAGTGTAGAGCCTTCCTTTCAGCTTAGGGGGCATTTTTCGATCACAGAAGATGGCGGAGTTTTCCCGCCACTTCATCCACCCTACGCTTACGCGATGGTTGATGTCGTCATTACAAGTTGCTTCTTTATTAATCATAGATCCCAGATACTTAAACTTTTCACACTTGGGAAGCACTCTTCCATTCAAGTAAATGTCTGGACTAGGCTGATGAGGGTCAGAGAACGGGCAGCAAAGATACTCTGTCTTCTTTGATCTAATACGATACCCGTGTCCCTCAAAACTGTCCACCCACACATCAAGTGCTCGTTGTAGGGACGCCTGATCATCACTTATAGTGGCCCCATCGCCAGCAAAGAATAGCTGGTGCACATTGGGGTCCGTCACTTTTCCTTCAAGCAAACAATCAAGGACTGCTATAAAAAGCAGTGGGCTGAGGACGCTCCCTTGGTGTACACCGACTTTGATTGCGAACTCTTCGGTGACTCCTGCGGTGCATCTTACTCTTGTCGTTGCTCTCTCGTACATGTCCATAATTACTCGCACGTAGGTTTCTGGAACTCCTTTTTGTCTTAGCGCTACCCATAAAAGATCTCTTGGTTGCCGGTCAAAGGCCTTCTCGAAATCAACCAACACCATATGCAAGTCCTTTGAAGAATCACGATGCTTTTCCATCATGATCCTTATACTTTGGATTGCATCTGTTGTTGATTTACCCGAGACAAACCCGCACTGGTCATCAGATAGTCGTATTATTTTCCGCAGTCGGCTATCTAATACCCGTTCAACGATCTTCATGGTGTGCGACATCAGCTTGACAGAACGGTAGTTATCACAATTTCGCGTATCACCCTTTCCTTTGTGCAATGGAAGAAGATAGCTTTCCCTCCATTGATTAGGCATAGTGTCGCCTCTCATAAGTTTAGAGATAAGAACCATGAGCCATCTAGACCCGATGTCTCCCATCTTTTTTCCAGAACTCAGAGGGTATCCCGTCCGGCCCAACAGCTTTTCTTTTCTTGGAGTTTTTAACCGCGTACCGAACTTCTTCGACTGTGATGTCGGATATTTCGGCATGATTCGGGGCGGCTCTTGGAAAGTACACTCGGGGAAACTGTTCGTTCAGAAGTTCCTCGCAATACTGTCGCCATCTGTGGAGAATTTTTTCGTCTTCCACAAGGAGTTGGCCTTCAGCATTGTTAATAAACTTTGGGAAACGAATCTCCTGAGCATTTCTTCTTCTCTGGGCGGCTATCTTAAAGATATTTGCTCCTTTGTTCAAATTGTTTTGTCGAAGCTCCTGGGTAGCCTGGTTCCTGTCAGACGCGGAAGACGATATTTCTTCCAACTCCTGATAGAGGCCTTCCATGCTTTTCGCTTTGAATTCGGCGCATTTTTTTTTCGCGATACCTTTGCAACATCTATATACCTTTTCACGGCGAGCTTTTTCCTCTCTATTAGTAGAAGAGCACTTTGACCAAGCTTGGAAAGCCATTTTCTTTTCGTGTATCACTGCTTTGGCTTCGTCTGTCCACCACCAGGTTTCTTTTGCGTGTTGGCAGGGGCCTTTAGATGTTCCGAGCAGTGATTTGGCTTTCTCCAGGCCAGATTGTTGTAGGGAATCCCACATGTCTTGTGCTCTGCACTCCTCATTACCGACCTCATCGATAATGGAAGAGAGGTAGTTTTCCATGATGGTAATAAAAGCTTCGCCTTTTCCTTTATCCAGCTTATACCACTTGATTCTCTCAGACACCTTCGTTTGCTGCTTTGACTTCTTTCTCGCACTACAACCGTGTAATATACTGTGCGATTGGAGATTAGAAACAGAATGATTTATTTTTGTTGTTAACATGTATAACACCAATTTGACATTTTATGAGAATGTTACCAGATGTATCAAATACTTCAATAAATCTTTGCTATAAATGCACATGGTGTAACGACTATACATGGTATAACATCCCCACCTTAAGGTAAATAACTATTTTTCGTTTAACCAATAGCAGATATTTCTCCGTATTTTCAAACTACCCAATTGATGTTCTGTTTTATAATATTACATCTCAAGCTTTAGTAAAGTAAGTAATACATATTTTTTGTATACTAATACATAAAAAAGTTCACAATTTTAAATTCAATTTTAATAATATGGCCATAAAAACATAACTTCTCTGAAACTTTAATCTTGTCTCTTGGCCTTAATGACCTATTACATCCAAATTTTTACTCGTCGGACTCAGAGCACAAATTATTCGATATTGCCGGCGTTTGTTCATTTTCTTTACTACAACGATCGTCAACTTTGCTTACGTACCTGTTTCTGGAGTTGGAACTACATCTTTGTTTTCGGCGCTCACGAAATTTGTCGGATTAGGCAAATTTAAGCTATCGTTGGTAGATGATTGCTCCATTCTATTATCGCACTCATCAGCCGTCTCGGTCCTAATGTTTTCGGTATAAAATTGCCCTGTATTTATCATGTGATCGGAATGTCTTTTAGTTAGTTTTCCTGTCTTATGTAGCCTCCTTGCACATATATATCGTTTGCCCTAACTTTTTATCCACTGTACCTGGGAGCCAAATTTTACGTGATTGATCTACATAACTTCTCAAATAGATCTGGTCTCCTTTTAGAAAATCTTCTTCTACTGTCCTTCCCTTATTATAATTGCGAACCTGAGCCTCGGCGCTATCTTTAATATTTGAACGAAGTCGGTCAAAACGTGTAGAAAGTTTTTCACCCGTGGTACTGTGTGCTGCATTTCGGTACGCAAACAAATACTTTTGAAGTTGCGTGTGCATGGTGTCTTTACTACTGACAAAAAGCTTTTTCATTGCACTTTTAAATGATTTTACCACGTTTTCAACTACCCCATTACTTGCAGGGTGAAATGGTGGGGACGTTAAATGCTTTATGCCATTTAAGTTAGAAGATTGCTTAACCTCTGCCGAAACGAACTGAGAACCGTTGTCTGTAACTAATATCTTCGGCAAACTGAAACGGGCAAAAACTTTTCTTAATTCTATCAACGTGTTTTTCATGTCAGCTCTAGGTACTTCGAAAATGTCTGGCCACTTACTAAACGCATCTGTAATTATTAAAAACATTTTGTTTTGAAATGGACTGGCATAGTCTACATGAATGCGTTCATACACAAAATTTGTTTCAGGCCATTTGACTAAATGCGCCTTCGCTTGTTCGGACCTTGCCTGCACACAAAGCTCGCAATCTTTTGAAACTTGTTCGATTTCCTCATATAATTTTGGCCACCAAAAATAAGATCTTACGATTCCCTTCATTTTTAATGCCCCTAAATGAGTGGCATGTAATTCTCTTAAAACTCCTTGTCTTAATTTTGCGGGGATAATTGCTCTATTCTCTATCTATACTAAGCTCCAACCTTTTTTGGAAATATGAATCCAAACCTTCTTCAACGTTTCCGGGCCATCTATTTTGAAAGTATTTATAAATCTTCCCTAAAGCTATGTCCCGTCTTGTTTCATCTTTAATCTCCTGAACACCTACAGGAACAAATTCTTCAACCCAGTGTAAATATTCAATACTTTCGACTTCTTCTACATGATCTACCTCCAATGGAAGCCTTGACAAGTCATCTGCCGCAGCATTGTCGGAACTTTAATACGTAATACGTAATACGTAATAACGTAAATAAGATCATATTTAAAATATGATAAATATATCGCCCATCTCTGCAGCCTCCCCGCTGCCATCACAGGGATACCCTTATTTTTACCGAACAATGCAAGGAGAGGTTTGTGATCTGACTGTATTCAAAATCGTCTTCCCATAAGGTACTCGCAAAATTTGCGGACACCCCAATAAATAGCTAATGCCTCCTTCTGTACCACCGTGTAGTTTCTTTCAGACTTGGATAAGGTTCAAGAAGCATATGAAATCGGTCTTTCACTGCCGTCAGGCATTTTATGTAAGACAACCGCCCCAAATTTCATGCTCTGATGCATCACAAGCCAAAACAATTTCGTGTTTTGAATTGAAATGCACCAAAACATCGTTTGAAATCAACTCGTCCTTACATTCTTTGAAAGCCTTCTCACAATCTCTATCCCATTTGAATTCTACGCCCTTTTGTACATACAAGTCTGTACAAAGGAGCAAGTTAACTGGATAAATTGGGGATACATTTTGCATAATAGTTAACCATCGTACCTCAGAGACATTACTAGGTTTTGGCAACTCAAGAACAGCTTGTACCTTCGTCGGATCTTTCTTAACCCCTTCTTTACTCACAACATAACCTAAATATTTTATTTCGGGCTTAAAGAAAACGCACTTTCCTTTGTTCAACTTGAGACCTGCCTCTTTTAACACACTCAAAATCTTCCTTAAATATGAACATATGTTCTTTAAGGTCATCTAGCAAGTTTTCTGTACCCTCACATCCTTGAAGTGTCTTTTCAACTTCTCTTTGAAAAATTTGACAAATGGGTTTTGTGCCATAAGGTAAACAAAGAACTTGAAAGATGCCTTGATGTGTGCTCCAAGGAAGTTTATTTCCTGTTTCTTCGTCAACACGAATTTGATTATACGCCGCAGTGAAATCCAATTTAGTAAAGAGTTCACCTCCTACTAAGGAATTCATAATATTTCAAAGAAGTGGAATCGGGTGGCTTACATCCTCCAAATAGGTATTAACTGTGACTTTATAATCGGCACACACGCGAATGTTTCCATTTGGTTTAAGAACTGGCAAAAAATTCGATACGTTTTCTGATGATTGAAGACGCTGTGTCGAACTGGGACCATCATGGGTTTCTTAGGGAACATCAACTCTCTTACGATCTCATATGCTCGATGACTTATAGTCATCAATAGAACCGGCACCCGTCTTTCCAATTATCCTCGTCGCCAATGTAATGTACTGTGCGAGACAAAGGAGTACGCCGATTGGTGATTAGAAACAGAATAATTTATAATTAGAATGTTACCAGATGTATAAAATACTTCAATAAATACTTTTCCATACCGAATTTCGCATAATGTTCTTGTCCTAACGCTACGCTATGAATGAAACGCTACAGACGTGCTCGCTGTGGTCATATGAATGACATAAAATTCCATCCCAGAACCTGTTAAAGTGAATGAAGAAACAACCACCTCAGCCTGCTTTGCTTCTTTTTGGTCTTTGCAGCACAGCTTGTTTTCAAAATGGATATAGAATTAATCATGCTCTTGTGCTAACTAAATACATATGTAAATTAAAGGGATTGTCTCTTTTTCGCCTGCATCAACAATTTCTATTTTTCCCACAGGCGTTGCTATCCCCGTGTGTTACCAAACAGGCTTAATTAATAAGTTTCTATTATACGCACGGCTGCATCCGTCTCACTATTTTTTTGGGACTACAAACAGAAAATCTCATTTCCGGTTTATTGATTTATTCCCATCCCTCAAATATTCATTTCGCCAGCATAATATTTCGAAACATCGAATCGAATTCCATGTATCGTGAAGTCAAATCTAATGCAATTATTTGTCGTTTCGTTAAAAAAATAGGACATGGCAAGGGACGGAGATCAAAACTGATTACATATTCGAATATGTTGCATGGAGCTTAAGGTTAAAAAAAAAGAGTAAAGCCGGCAGCCTAATTTGGTTTTCCAATTTTTCGTGATTTGTCACGCGATGTGATGGGAACCCTGATAGCGTGATGCACGTGGATGTGTAAATAAATAACATTTTAAGCGCTAACAAAATATTTAACCATTATAAAAGCGCCCTGATTGATTGAGCTGAGAAATAAGGCAGTGACAAAAACTACGCCAAACATAGAGGGTTAATAGAAACAGATTGGGGCATTAGCGATATTATACTTATTTTTTATCCGGAAAGTAAATAACAGTGGATTTTTGTATACATTTTCGTTGATTTTAGTTGTTTTTATTATCATACTCGTAGTAACTCCGCAGAGAAAATTTGGACTTTGAACAGATTTAAAGAATGTTAATTGGGCATGGTGTAGGCCCTGTGGGAAACAGGTTAGCCCCAATTCAAAAAAATTTATGAAAATTCAGTCAGCTATTGCCCGAAATTAATACAACCTGTCGCAAAATCATAAAACAGTTTGGTGTCATTGAGTTTAAGCTTGTAGGTCTGTGTTTTTTTGTTCTGAAACAAATGTTATTCGCGGAATGATCAAAAGTATGTAAATAGATGAAACAACAGGAGAAAAACACTATCAGATTCCATTGCGCGAAAATGGTTCACTCACTTACGTTGTGGTAGCTTCGATGTCAGAAATAACTATGGTAGTCCAATCATCCTTTAGCAAATAGAGGAGGCGGGAAGACGGGCATATCACCACTATGGGTATTGGTATGAAGACAGACATTGACCGCAAAACTGATTTATTTGCCACAACTGAATGTATGTGTACAATTCTCGGTATAGTCCAGATATAGCATCCTTCAACTATCACTTGCCACTGTTTTAAATTCAAGCAAGTAGCCTATGGAACCTATTTTGCCCAGTTTCTTATCAAAAAGCAACAGAAGGCGTTATCCGATCACGTTATGAATATGATAAAAATTATCAAATGAAAATTGATCGTTATCAAAGGGTCTTCCAATCTGTCGAATGGATTTGACATCTCTTTTCTAATCAAACATGTTGAGGCCGTTTTATATGTATTGCAGTACATATTTCTGAACGCTTTGAAAGGGAATTGTTCACCAAGTTATGGCCACGTTATTGCCTTGTATGTGTCAAAAGGTCATCCTAAATTACCTGATATAAATAGAGTGCTGTAAGAATTCTGGTAGAAAACATTTAGAAAAAATTATATTTTATAATGGCAAGATCGAAGAAATATAATAAAATAACAATTGGATCGAAGTCTGAATTATAAATATAGGGTCCGCCAAATAACTTTTTTTTTTTTTGAAAATGCTATAAAAAAAACTACTGAATATTTTCTCAAATTTCTTTTTTTATTTGAAAGTACAATCCTTCCGGTTAATAATGGAAAATAATTTCATTCAAATGGCTGCCTCGGCTGGCCATGCAGTAGCCTACACGATCGGTCCAATTTTTAAGCACATTATCGATTGTGTGCAGCTGTATTTCACCAATGGCTTCACGAATATTGTCCTTTAAAGCGTCAATTGTCTCTGGCTTGTCGGCGTAACACTTATCTTTGACGGCACCCCACAAATAATAGTCCAACGGTGTCAAATCACAGCTCCGAGGTGGCCAAACGACATCAGCTCTGCGGCTGATAATGCGATCTTCAAAAACAGGGCGCAAAACATCGAGTGTAGCTTCGGCTGTGTGGCACGTAGCGCCGTCCTGTTGAAACCAAATGTTGCCAATATCCTTCTCTTCAATTTTTGTGAACAAAAATTCGTTCAAAATGGCCCGATAACGATCGCCATTGACTGTAACGGCCACTCCTTGCTCATTTTCGAAGAAAAATGGCCCAATTATGCCTCTGGACCAAAATCCGCACCAAACAGTGGCTCGTTTTGGGTGCACCGGCTTTTCAATGTATGCGTGCGGGTTTTCTGTGCCCCAAATGCGACAATTTTGCTTGTTTACATATCCGCCAAGATCAAAATGAGCTTCATCTGAAAAGATGATTTTTTTGGCAAAATCGGCATCTTCTGTAAGTCGATCGCAGGCCCACTTAGCGAAGCGTTGTTCAAGCGTATACACAACCATATTCGTTCAGCGGAAGGATAAAACTAATTATCTGTCAAATCAGACATGAGCTAAGTGTTACCATTTACCAAGCACTACTTGAAAAAAAAAACGTTAGATGGCGGACCCTTTATATGTAGGATGAGATATCGCAACAACGCATCAAAGAGACCAACACACAATACATACAGATCGCGTGACATGACAGACAGCCTTTCACCATCAGGCGACCCAACGGCACACTATATGTATACACAACATCACGCCACCAGGCAACTGAACGACGCGCAGCGATCGCACAAACACACAATATATATAGTTTTGCGCTTGGGTAGGCAGTAGAAACGAAATTGTATCAGAGTATTTAGTTGCTTGTAGAACGCCGGAGGAATAAGAACGCCAGCAGCTGCCCGCCTATTTTGTTGTGAATTTGTATTAAAAATAATAAATAAATACTAAAGGGAAGTCAATCCCATATTTGTATTCAGTTATGAACTACTTTTTTTAAATAAAATACTGAAAGGAAGTCAATCCCACATATACAGGGTGTCCCGTGATAAACTTTTTTGTAAAGCCAGATACCTCTTCTTTCATCTTGTTTTTAAACGAAGCTGTTTTAGGGAATAGTTTTCGAGAAATTAATTTTCAAACTCAAATTTTTGAAAAAAAAAATTCGAACTATTTTTTTTTAAAATTGTATGTAATTTAATGCTAATTTTTTTCTAAATTCAATTCTCTTATTAGTTTTTAGTTAAGAACCGAAAACCGGATGTAAAAATGTCTTGTAGTTTTTGAGAAATTAAAAAAAAAAACCCGAACCACTTTTTTCTAAGAAAAACCTTTTTTTTTTGTTTTAACGCGGCTGGACTTGTGGGCAAATTACTGATGAAACATTGACCTCTTTTTTATTATTTTTAAAAATTTCGGAGTTTTATTATAATAAGTTTTCAATATGATCCCCATTTTTTAGAAGGCAAAGATTATATCTCCTTCTAATGGCTGCACATAAGTCTATGCGTGACAAATTTTTCTGCAATTTGACTCCAGCGACTGCAATCCGTTCTTTCAGTTATTCCAAAGATACAATTTCCACTTCGTAAACATAATTCTTCATGATCTGGTGATCTAGGTGGCCATGCCGTGGGGCCCCTTCTTCCGATCCAACGGTCACTAAAATTATCATCCAGCCAGTTTATAACCCGTAAGCTGTAGTGTGCTGGTGCTCCATCTTGCTGGTAGATTAAATTATCTGCTATAGCCAAAGGAACGTTGTCCATCAAATCGGGCAAAAGGTCTCGTAGGAACTGCCTGTATGATTCTCCATTAATAACGGCATTCAAAAACCGGGGCCCGATTACAATTTGTCCAACAATACCAAGCCAAACATTACAGCTAAAGCGGTGTTGTGATTTATTTTGTTTTTTGTTGGGTGGATTGGTGCTACTCCAATGATGCAAATTGTGGAAGTTATTAACCCCATCTCTAGTAAACTGTGCTTCATCTGCCCAGAATATCCTTGCAAAATAGTTTCGTTCAGTTTCATCTCGAAGCAGTAATGATCGACAAAATTCTGCTCTTAAAAACTTGTCGTTTGAGGTGAGTTCCTGAACTGGCATAAAATGGTACGGGTGTAAGTTTTCGGTATGAAGCACTCTCCATACTCTAGATTTGGGCACTCCAAGCATAATAGCTATCCCTCTTGTACTAAGGGAAGGATTACGTCGGACCAAATCCAAAATTCTTTCATCTAAGATTCCTGATCCATCTGTAACTGATCTTTCGCTTCTTCGATGCTCTAGCACTCCGTGCTCTCGCAGACGTCGGTGGATTCTTGAAAACATGCTACGACTGGGACACCTCCGATTGGGATATCTGTCAGCGTAGAGTCTTTGGGCTTCACGATCTCGACCATTAGCTAAACCGTAGCAGAAGTGCATGTCCGTTAATTCTTCTCGAGAGTATGAGTTTGACATCGTATTGTGTTGATGAGTTAACATCCAATTTGGAAATGTTTTTTTTATTAAAACTGCGATGCCTTTTATTTACATTTGGGTTGCAAATATTTTGTTTTTCAAGAAAGAAAAATTGCGGTTTTACCCATCCAACCCATCGGCGGCGGGTGGACCCAGACGAAATCGGAAGGTCAGTTTTCAGGCGTTATCAATGAAAAAAAGGATTAATCCAGGGTTATTCTAATACTGTGTCACTTTATTGTATCCTCATAAAACTCCTATTTTTTTAAAAATAATAAAAAAGAGGTGAATGTTTCATCATTAATTTGCCTACAAGTCCAGCTGCGTTAGAACCAAAAAAAAATGTTTTTCTTAGAAAAAAATGGTTCGGGTGTTTTTTTAATTTCTCAAAAATTACAAGACATTTTTGCATCCGGTTTTCTGTTTTTAACTAAAAACTAATAAGAGAATTGAATTTTTGAAAAAAAATTAGTACTTAATTACATACAATTTTGAAAAAAAATAGTTCGAATTTTTTTTTTCAAAGTTTTGAGTCTGAAAATTAATTTCTCAAAAACTATTCCTTAAAACAGCTTCGTTTAAAAACAAGATGAAGGAAGAGATTTCTAGCTTTACAAAAAAGTATATCACGTCATTGTATTTAATATTTAATATTTTTTTTTCCAAATTAAGTAATTTTTTTAGAAAATTGCCCTTCCCGGCTAAACGGGGGGGAATAGACCCCCCCCCCCCCTCCCATACGATTTTTTTCTTGTCTTGACCAGACCTACACGCTCTAGCTTTTTGGCACACTGCTCGTGTGACACCCTGTATATATTTTTTCAATTTATATTCAGAACTAAAAATTGGATAGCTTTGTATCCAAGAGTAAGCGGAAGTGCTGCTCAGCCAGTCTATGCGTCGTCGATCGAAACAAATGATAATTGGGAGGGACTCACCTGGAAAATACGGTGAGTAGATAGGTTTTAAACTGCTCCCTTATAAAATCACTTCGTCCTATCTTTTCTCGTATTCATACATCACGACTATGTCAAAATTCTGCTCCGAAATTGTCCATGAATTTAGGAACGTATGCAACATCATCCCCTTTCTTTTTCTGAATCATGAGCCTAGGCCTATAACAACATTCTACAAATCTAGTCCTACTTAAATAGCAATAGAAAACCAAAATAACAACATAGTCTCATCTCAGTCGAGGGCTTTAAAACATACTCCAGTGTTATCAATTATATTGGTAACCACGAAGATTTGTTCCCCATAGAAGAATTAGAAGAATTCATCCACAATGGAAATGATCTCCCAGTTAAATTCATGAAAAGCTATAGACGATAAACTTAAAATTTGTGCTTAATTACCGTGTACGTTTTTGTACTATATAGAAAAGGCGAGGTCGTCGCTAATTTTGTTAAGAAATTTAGTTAACATGAGCTTTCACCGTGCATAAAAACGAACCACATAGAAATTTAACTTAAAAAGCTTAAGATATATTCAAAAAATAGTTAAAGAAAGTGACTTATGTGATTGAAATGTTGGCACAGACATTGGGGTGGTGCATGTGTTAACGCCTGGAATAATGTTTTGTCAGATTTGTTTACTAGCTTGCTATTATTTGTTATGTTTCAAAAAGGTCGAGACATATACCTACCTTTATACAAGCGAGTTCCCGTAAAAGTCATTTTGTAATTTAGATATTTATCTATAGAACTTTTTTTTTTTTGATATCACAACAAGTCGCCAAAGGCACTTAGCTTCCCACATTCCGGTTTTTTCCAAACTTGGCTGAATGGACGTATAAAAATTACAATATTTTCCAGACTTGAAAAATGCATATTGGATAAATTTTGGCAAAGAATTCAAAGGAAGACTTCGAACTATTCCTATAAATATACAGATTGTAATAAACAATCGGGACATTGACCCTAACCTCACCAAGCAAGTTAATATCTGAGTCAGAAATAGCTTTCCTTAAGTCGTCCAATAATTTCTAATTGTGAAATCTTCTAAAGTTCATCAAAATTAGAAATTTGCACTACCAAAGAAATCAGCCACCTCCTTTGGGATGAAAATCGACAATGGTAAAGAAAAAATTTTCAGGAAGAATGTGCGGCTAAAAACAAGAGAGCAATAAACAATGGGCCATCTAGTGGTTTTTTTTTTAAATCATATGTTATTCTTAAACTGCCAGCTGTTTCCCGCTAAAAATCTTGACAGAAAGTCAATATCATATTACCAAAATTGGAAAATATAGAAAACTTATTTCCAAAATGAGTGCTGTGTAGCCCTAACAGTGCGTTTTTTAAAAAGAAATTTTGGCCGAAATGAAAAACTCACCGCGAATGCTGTACGCAAGTTTGTGCAAAAAGTTCGTGAGACTGGTATGCTGGTGGACAACACTCATGGCTCCCGTCGTCGTACGGTGCGCACAGATAAGAAGATGGCTGCTGTGGCCGAGAGTGTGAGCCACACATTTCACGCACTAGCCTGAGGAGAATTCTATACAAAGATCTCGGATTATAAGGTCCAATTGAGTCAGCAATTGAAGGCGCGTGACCATCCGCTTCGATATCGCTTCGCAGTTTGGGTATTAGAGCAGCAGCTCGATTTTGGGCGAAAAATCATCTTTTCATCTTAACAAAGGAAATTGCCGCAAAACCCGAAAAACCCGCACGTTATTGTCGAGAGGCCAATGCATTCACAGAAGGTGACAGTTTGCTGCGGATTTTGGAGTAGTGGCATCATTGGACCATTTTTCTTCGAAAATGAGGCTGGGAACTACCTTTCGGTCAACGGTGGGCGTTACACAGTCATGTTAACCGATCTTTTTTACTGAAGTTGAATAAAAGTATTTAAACGACCTTTGGTGCGCCATGCCACACAGCCCATGCCACAATCGACCTTTTGCGCACCAAATTCCCGAATCGTGTTATCAGCCGTATTGCCGATGTCTATTGGCCGCCTCGGAGCTGTGATTTGACCTCTTCGGACTTTTCTTTTGTGCGGAACCGTGAATAACCGATATTATGCAGGCAATCCATGAGCTACAGCCCGAAACCATCAACAAGGTCTTTGAAAATTGGGGTGACAGAATGCACTAATGCGAAGTCAGCCGAGCTAGCCACTTAAACGACATTGTAATTCATAATTAATGGGAATGTTCGTCCTTACAAATAAAGCCACAATACATGGAAAGTTTAGTTTTGTTTATTTTATTGCTTTTTTAAAAAGAAACTTGTATTTGGCCTACCCTTTATATGCAACACCAAACGCGGCACTATTCGCGACGATATTGGGGAGAAAGAGTTGCAGCCCAGTGGAGAAAATATTTCGGTAAACAGCTGAATGTACACGGAGAGTCAGCAGCAATGGAAAAGGATGTTATCCGCATAAGAGAGGGTCAGGTACAACTGCCAACCAATGAGGAAGTCAAAGCAGTAATTTACCGGCTTAAGAAACCGGCTGAAGAAACTAACAGAGAAGTTACGTGGGCTCATCACAACTATATGAAATAATGAGGCCATCCCCGAGGAATGGAAGAACTCAGCCTTCACTTCCGTATTTAAAATGGATGACCGAACACAATGCAACAATTACAGAGGAATACATAGCTCTGCTACCAAGTTGTTATAAGGTGCTGTCAAAGAGTCTCTTAAAGAGACTGACATCAAATATACAGGGTGTCCCACGAGCAGTGTGCCAAAAAGCTACAGCGTGTAGGTCTAGTCAAGGCAAGAAAAAAATCGGTTGGGGGGGGGGGGTCTATTCCCCACCGTTTAGCCGGGAGGGCCAATTTTCTAAAAAAATTACTTAATTTGGGAAAAAAAATATTAAAAATCAACAGTTACATCAACAATGCCGTGATATACTTTTTTGTAAAGCTAGATATCTCTTCCTTCATCTTGTTTTTAAACAAAGCTGTTTTAAGGAATAGTTTTTGAGAAATTAATTTTCAGACTCAAAATTTTGAAAAAAAAAATTCGAACTATTTTTTTTCAAAATTGTATGTAATTAAGTACTAATTTTTTTTCAAAATTGTATGTAATTAAGTACTAATTTTTTTTCAAAAATTCAATTCTCTTATTAGTTTTTAGTTAAAAACAGAAAACTGGATGCAAAAATGTCTAGTATTTTTTGAGAAATTAAAAAAAACCCGAACCATTTTTTTCTAAGAAAAACATTTTTTTTTGGTTCTAACGCAGCTGGACTTGTAGGCAAATTAATGATGAAACATTCACCTCTTTTTTATTATTTTTAAAAAAATAGGAGTTTTATGAGGATACAATAAAGTGACACAGTATTAGAATAACCCTGAATAAATCCTTTTTTTCATTGATAACGCCTGAAAACTGACCTTCCAATTTCGTCTGGGTCCACCCGCCGCCGATGGGTTCTACCCGCTAGGACCTTAAGACAATATAACCGCAATTTTTCTTTCTTGAAAAACAAAATATTTGCAACCCAAATGTAATGTGCAAACAGGAGGTTTCTGGCTTTACAAAAAAGTATATCACGGCATTGTGGATGTAACTGTTGATTTTTAATATTTTTTTTTCCAAATTAAGTCAATATTTTAGAAAATTGCCCCTCCCGGCTAAACGGGGGGGAATAGACCCCCCCCTCCCATACGATTTTTGTCTTGTCTTGACTAGACCTACACGCTGTAGCTTTTTGGCACACTGCTCGTGGGACACCCTGTATAGTGCCTGACCGGCTTCAATCGATCCAATTTAATAATTTATTTCCCTTGTATTGAAGGTTTTTAATGTATTTTTTCTGCAAACAAATTTGTTCCGTAACTACAAGAAATAGTGGTTCAGTAGAGGGGTACAACTTAAATATCAAATATCTAAAACTCGCGTAATAGATTCCAAATATAGATTAAAGTAAGTTTCTTATAAAAAAAAAAAATTAAATAATAGTCGCACTTACCATTAAAATTCTTTTCCTAAAAAAATATAGTTTTCAACAATCCTCTGTACCATGACGCGAATGAGGCTTATATGGTACGAATATTGAAATTCCCTTTACTTCTCGAACAAAGTTTGGTTCTCCCGTGTATATCTTTATATTCGTCACCACATGTGCTAGGTTCACTTTCGTCTTTCTGATGCAATCATGTAAACGAATAACAACCTTCCTAAGCTAACGAATCGAAAGGTGCCAATTTATTTAGAGACATTTGATGGAAGCTCTTGAAATTGAGACTCCAGCTGGGAAATGTCGCTTTCAACAGTATTATTAATAGCAATGGACGGAAAAGTTACACGTAATGGGTTTGGTCGTTTTTTTTTTAAGGTTACCACCATAGTTTCGTTGTAAAAGTTCAGTGCGTATAAAGGATGTTGCGATTTTCATCTTTACCCTGATGTGCCGAACTCAGTGTCTTTGCTAATGGAATTTTCTTATTGCCTTTAAATCCCTCATAACGTACGACGATTTTCCATCACTCACGTCACAACCACAGTGCCATATGCAAGAAACATATCCCAACTGTTTCGAGCTTCCCCAAAACTTCTCTTTAGTCATTTCGCCATGCAGGATTAGTTTCAGTAAGTTTTCGCAACTCCCTGCCCTCCGTGATACAAGCCAGCTAATTATTTTCGGAAATACTAATTCAGTTTGAAATCCTGTTTTCAAGTAACCTTCCAAGGAACAAACATCCACGCCTCCTCGTAGGAGTGTTCGACTATGATAAATGAGTGCGCTTTCAACGCCGAAAGCCAGTCATGTAACTATGTAAGCATCGCACAATGATAATGGCACAGAAGTCATACGAGTATCATAGACGAAGTCATTTGTGTGCGGATATGCGAGGAAATGATTCTGCATATTTAATTACACAACTGATGCTGATAACAAGTTCGACAAAGTAACCGAGCGCAAAGCGTAATTATTTCGGAAATGGCAAAACATGCAAAGTGCTTCCATGTGGCTATAGGAAAGCCCTAAACACACTCTGATTAAATCAAGCTCGTGCTGCTTAAATTTGAAAATTGCCAAAATATAAATTTTAATATAATTTGCAGTAGCCCCATGTCAAGCTAATCACCCGAGAGACTAATTGAAAAATGGCTCGAAATTATAGATTGATTGCAATCAGACTAATAACTGTATCTAATTTGGATTTTAAGCGTTACTGATTTAATCTGGGACCGACACCTGCATCGCAACCGCCGCGAGCATCCATCAATAGTGTCCAAAATGAACTGGCCAACAAGTTGCACTCCTGAATTAAAATCACCCACGAGCGCTCGTATCTATCATTAGACTCTATTCCTATTATTCCATAAATAACAGGAAACTTTCATCTCGGCGATATCCTTTCGGCAGTCGAATAGCTTAATTAATGAATTTTTCAATTTTATTATCGAACATAAAATAATTTAATGATCGTAATTAGCAGGCCTAGCGCCAATTATTTTAGGCACAAAAGGCAAATTGCTTTCACGTATCGATTTAATTGATTGCCTATTAAGGACGACGACAACACGAAAGGCCCGCCCGGTGCTCCGTATATTGTTGCTACAACTAGCTGTAGCTTTCTTTTTTTTGGCAAACAATTAAACACTCCCTATAGACGCATTTGTATCGCCGATGATTGGGCTTGACTTCCAAAACAGAGCAGTGGGTTGGTGCCAAGAGGCACGAGGGTTGAGCACTTGCTTATTATTGTATGACTAAATGAAAAATCTTCACGCATTTAGGAGCAATTTATTTAACAATTTTGGTTAATTGAATTCTTAATTTTGCATACGAGCACGAGGATGTTGGAAAGCAATGTATTCACTTCACTCCTTACGGAGATGGTCTTAAAGTGGATACCAGCACATCCTCAATGTAAGGGTGATGAATATTTTTACTTTGAAAGGTTTTTAGATTTCATAATTCTCTGATGATTAATCAAATTTTCTTTCACTTGGTCCTTGCTTCACTGCACGATAACTTTATAAGCTTTCTCTAGGTGTGAGGTGGGCCGTTTACATATAATATGATTCATTATTTATACATTATTCTCCAATTAGGGTGATATCTGAAATATTCAGGAATTTCAAAAGTGATAAACACGAGCCTATTACTAAGTTTCAGACATGGCAATAAAGGCATTCTAGATCGTCCGATCACAACCGGTATATTCTTGAGATATGGCTTTGTGTGGCTCTTTTTATTCCCAAAAATAAGAACAATCTTGAAAACTTCGCATTGTGCTTGTCATAGAATGGGTTTGCCTTAGAAACGAAATAGCCTTTTTTAACAATCGAAGGGCGAAATCTGCAGGAAAAAGTCCTGACCTGGTTTACACTTTACAATAGCCAGATCCGACACTACTGACAGACAACAGACTCGTTCAAATGCAGCCTTGTTGGCAGCTTTACTGCCAAAAGGTCTAGACTTGATTATATCAGCTTTGACAACTCTATTTGGGTCCAAATTCACCCAGGGATAATTCTTTTAAATATAGAGAAAGATCTAACTGGCGCTTATACAATGCTAACCTTCCTCTCACCTTCTATTATCAGAATGTAAGAGGTCTTTGCTCAAAAACCCAAGTAGTCTTTCAACAGGCTCATGCTTTACCATTTCAAATCTTCGCTCTCACTGAAACCAACCGACGATCTCAATCAACCTACCGATAGCTGCTCCTGTCGTGGCGTTTTAATAACCGTCTTTAACTCAATCGACTCATCCCTTATTGCAATATCCTCTTCCCCGTATCTCGACTTCGTTTCAATCAAGATTGTACTGCCCCGTAAAGCACTCTATGTCATCTGCATTTATATCTTGCCATCTCAGCCTATTGAATCCTATGAACTCGCCACTAATAACATAATTGAATCACGGGATCCTCATGATGAAATCCTTCTCTTTGGTGATTTAAATTTTCCTCCTCTTAAATGGGCTCCATCAGACGATCAATCATTTTACATTGCCACTAATCCCTCCGCTGCCAAAGAATATCTTTTCTTAGATCGCCTAACTGATTCAAACCTTAGCCACGTTAGTGGCATCACAAATTACATGGGTAGACCTGATCTTTACAACAGACCCCCTTAGTTCCTTAGTTTCACTTTGTCCACTTTCCATATCAACCATTGACAACTACCATCCTCCCCTTCTTCTTTAATTTTTTCACGACTCTCCACCACTGAATACTTCCCCTCCGCTTAAGTCCTACGACTTCCACAAAACAAATTTCAACCTAATCATTGAATATCTCAATAACGGCCCCTTCAATTTTGACAGCCTTACAATAAACAACGCCATATCTATTTTCTACAGAGAAATATTCAGTTTCTTTTTACGTTCCCCTTTCCCGATCCAAACATTTATCTACCTCCCCTCCATGGTATAATCGCAGGCTCCGTTCACTAACAAACACAGGAAACAAACTTTGGGCAATCTTCCTTCGTACTCATTCCCACAATGAATTTTTTAACTTTTATACATTGGTATTTATCTGAAATTCACCGAGCTGCATAAGTCTCTATATGAAAGCCATTTGATCGAAACTTAAGCCAATCTTATTAACGATGCTAAGTCCCTCTTTAAGTTTGTCAACTACAATAGGAAATCTGATGGCTACCCAACTTCATTCTCTTTCAATGGCGAAACCTCGAATGATCCCAAAACTATCGAAAACTTTTTTGCCAACTATTCTTTCTTGTATTCTATCTTGTATGACACTCTAATTTTCTGCAAATCTCTAATCTCCACTAATCTCCTCTAAACAACATGGCTTCCTTAAATACAGGTCTACAACCACAGACCTTGTCGACTTTGTGTCCTTCACACTCTCAGCATTAGAGAATGGAAATGAGGTCGACATCATTTCAACTGATTTCAGTAAAGCTTTCGACAAAATCTCCCACAAACTAATACTCTTCTTCTTCTTCTTGGCCTTAAACCCACTGGGCTGAACTAGATATCTTCGTACTTAAAAAACCGCTACTGCAGTGATCGTTTTACATCTGCCCTTTCCAACCCCTTCTTGCCTTCTTCCGGCGTTCCCCAAGGCAGCCAACTAGGTCCACTTCTTTTAATTCTTACCATTAACGACTTTGAGTTTGTCAGCAAACATTTCCACCTCTCACTGTACGCCGACGACACCAAGATTTTCAAGACCATTTCCTAGCAACAAGATTTCCCTTATTCCCTTATTCAATTGGATCTCAACAGTTTTTCCGTTTGGTGCTCCAAAAATTTGTTTAGAACTTAACATTTCCAAATACCTTTTCTCTTAAATAAATCAAATCTCCCCCTCGTCTCCATTTCCTCAATAATCAGCCCATCTCCACCGTTCGGGTTATCCGCGATCCTGGCATACTATGTATGTGACCAAGAGCTCAATTTTCGCGCACATATCGACGATATAATTCACATAATTCATAAGCACTCGGTTTTGTGAAACGTTGGTCTCCTTCTCGAATACGCATCTCAAGTGTGGTATTCACCCACATCATATCATCACATATCTAGAATCGAAGCCATCCAACGTCGGTTCCTACGTTTCGCTCTTCGAGGTCTGCCCTGGAACTATCCCTTGCTCTTACCGCCCTATCAAGACCGTCTGAA
The DNA here is from genome assembly GCA_958301585.1 of Merodon equestris. Taxonomy (NCBI): domain Eukaryota; kingdom Metazoa; phylum Arthropoda; class Insecta; order Diptera; family Syrphidae; genus Merodon; species Merodon equestris. The sequence goes on along the minus strand of OY284416.1, from coordinate 38,052,514 downwards.
ACTAATCAACTTGAGTACTTTGGAGGAAAGAAGAAGAGGATCTGACATCATATTCATTCATAGAATTCTTACAGGTACCATTGACTACGCCATCCTTTATAACTCCATATCTCTTAACACAAACCCCTTTAATACACGCAATCCTCGTCTCTTCTATCCATTCACCCCACACACCTCATACGGCTTCAATGAACCCACTTCCCCTATGCTGGCAAGTGTTAATTCAAATATTAACTTCGACTTCAACCTCAGCACTCCATGCCCAAAACTCCTCAATAACCTTCACTCCTTCCAGTCTTAGTTTCTAACAATCGCGCCCACCATCTCATTAGTTGTTAAGTTAGATTAAGTTTAGCTTGAATGAGGCTCAATAAATCGGGGTGTTTGCCCCACGAGAATTGAAAATACAAAAACTGGAAAACCCAGCAAGCTGCGTAATTTTTGTCGCCAAGTCAATTTGGCATTGCCCCTTGTGTAGATCATGGAAAAAAACTCTTTGTCCGTGCACCCTTACTAAGCCCACCGAACAGGCCAGTTTAAATTCAAAGGAGCTCACCGATTTTACCTCTCGATATCGAGACGAAATTCGATAATATTGGCATCGCCAAGGCCTTTAACCACAGAAACCTCGATCGATTCACTAATCGTTGGATTACCGAAATTATCCAAAACCGGTGGAGTTTTTTGCTGATTTATGTATGTTTCCATAATACCCATAAAAATGGCCATAATAAAAGAGTTTTAATAGAACATTTACTGAAATTGGAAACATACAGATAAGATTCGTAGGGTCCTTGCGCAGGGATGACACGCAAAATCGTGAAGCGTTCCACATTTCTAGTTTTCTGTTTTGCAAAGCTGGGGTAGGGGAGGCTTTCCTGTCTGTCCGTCCGTCGCTTATATCAAATCAAACTTGCCGAGTAGCTATGAGTATGTAACTTGACTGTGTTATGGAGACCATGATTCCGAGTTCATAGCGACTAGTTTTGGAAACCTAGCTACTGTGGTTCCTGAGATCTAGGTAGATACGTTTGCAAAATTCAAGGTAGAAGATCTGTGAGGTGATGCCATCTTCTTTTATATTTGGATTTCTAGGCGTCGGCAGATTCATGCAGACACAAACTTTTGCACATTGCCTCTTACAACGAACTTCTACTCTCACCTCCATGTTTTGAAACTTCGACCGAAGATGGGGCCGATCCCCGTATGAAGTCGTTGGGGGCTGCTAAGTCGGTTCCAAGGCTTAACCTGTTTTTGGAAGGGGTTTAACGGATCGATCGATTAGTGAGAGCCACCTGGGAGCTGCCCGAACATATCTCCAAACCCAAGTCTAAAAGCATACTTCCAAGATTGAGCCGGCATTCTACCTTACATAGTAGAGCCAACGGCGGCGCTCACAGCCTCAGCGAGGTTACCGGCACCGGATTTAGCCGGACCCTCCGCTCGAGAGTTAAGAAAAGAGAATACCCCAGTTGGAGATTGTGCGTGAGGTTAACTCCCTCACCACGTAAAAAGAATGTAGCAGCAATTACAAGCTTCGGACAAAGATGAATTTACTGTTGACGACTTAGGCAATAAGTCTTCAACTTTAAAATTTATAAGCGAGTGCCTCATAACAATCGCATCAAGTCTAAATTCGGCAACATTTACCTGATTTGCACCCACGCCCGAGAAAGGACAAGGATGACAACAGTAATGATGATTTCTATCATCTCCCAGCAAAGAACACACGATCAATGCATCAGCTACGACACGAAAATGGTTGTAGGAGATTTTAATGCACAGCTGGGAAAAGAAGGAATTTTTGCTAGGACTGCTCGTGGATTTCACCTCGGGGCGGAACCTCTCTGTAGTGAGCTCCCGTTTCCCACTCCTCAACATCCTGGCGATCGCCTGATCAATTAACCGTCGACCAGACTGATCACATTGCTATCGACGTCAGGCACTCCTTCAGTATTTTTCGAACCTTCCGAGGAGCCAACATCGACTTAGATCATTTACTTGTTGTAGCCAAGGTAAGAACACGGATATCGCAAAAACAACGGACGCGAAAAGGAACACCTTGGCTTCACGTCGGAAAGCTGCAATCGAAACTGACTGCCAGAAGCTTTGTCGATCGAATTTTCCAAAGACCCTCTGAAAATTCGCCGCGTACACTAACATTAGAAGAAGAATGAAAGCGTTGTCAAAAAACTATCAGAGAAGCTGCCACTGATGTGCTGGGTTTTACGACACCATCCAGGAAAAATCCGTGGTTTGACGACGAGTGCAGACAGGCCCATTCCGCCAAACAAGAGGCCTACAAGGCGATGCTGCATCGAACAATGAGAGCTGGTCGTGAGCTCTACGAACGGAAAATGAGAGAAGAAAATTAGTTTTACGGAAAGAAAAAAGAGAAGCATGACAAGCGCGGTCAAGAAGATGGAGAGATGTTACAGCAGCAGATGTTATGAAGTCCGAAAATTTTACCAGAAGGTAAAACAGTTATTAAGGAGATATAAATTTCGGACCGAAGCCTGTCGGGACGGAAATGAAAAACTGGTAGTGAAGTCGCAGTCGATGCTGAGAATTATATACTGCCATCAAGGAAGAATGCAGAATGTCAAAAACTGCGAACAACATCAGTACCGAGACGTAACGCAGAATAACTCTTACCAATCGTTTTTTTCGGGCTCAAGAGGCAATTGGATAATAGAGCCATCTGTTGAAAAATCAAACTGGCTTTTTATAATACTCTAATTATCCGATTTCAGAGGCATGGACGCTATTGAATATGGATGAGAAAGTTCTTAGCCTTTTCGCGAGAAAAGTTCTGGGTGCGATCTTTGGTCCTGTTTATGTTGATGGCACCTGGAGGGGAAGACTCAACTATAGACTCTACGAGCTGTACTTTAACATGTGCTAAGCATCTACGGATACAACGCTCAAGATGGCTTATGAAGAGTCTTTGAATCCGAGCGAAAAAGCCATCGAAAATTACCTTGTGAGAATAGGACCTGCAAAAACTCAAATGGATGATATTTTAATAATTTTATACTTTATTTATGTAAAAGGGAGTTACACCGCATGAAAGTGGCAACCCTTATGTATATCATGGAAAAAAACGCGAGGAATGTAGAAGCGGAAGGCAGTAGTCGAGTTGGGTGACGTGTGTGTTGATCGTTCTACTGAGCTGGGTTGTCGTCTTTAAAATTCATTGTGAATTTAAAATTTCGTTTTCATTAATTATTTAACTTTTAAAATTGAAATACATTAATAAACCTTAAATCATTTCATCACATTTATAATGGCAATAAATGTCATCCCCGCGAAATTTCAAATCATTGATGGTAATCAGATACCTCCCAGATGGAATCAATTATTGCTGCTCCTATTTCTAGCTAAGTCGCAAAGATTCGAAGTTTCAAGCCAAGCTATATGCCTGGCCAACCTAAATGACGTGACTGCTATTCAAGGGATAATCATCAATATACTTACCGACTCCAAGCAGCATTCAAAACGTTAAGTTTACACAGCAACGAACTTGAACTTTGGAAATCCCTTGTCTAAAATAATCTATTCGAATTCGACTGGACCGGATCACATAAGGACTCCGATAACGACTAGACCGTTAAACGACCAAGAACATTGAATTTGTCAGAGAATGCTTTCATTACAGTAACAACTCCCGACACAATTGAATTGAAGCCAACAAACTGAGCAATCACCGTTTCTCCGGCAATAATGACCACCATAACCAGCAGTCACGTACTATATAATCTCGATAGATTAAAAGAGCGATGGCTTCTTTCCAGACATCACCCAGCAGACATTTAATGCCGATTTATGATTGCCCTTTTCTAATGAGGCTACCGACTCGATTCACCTGCAGGACATACACACCGTTCCATCCTTCTACAGAATTAATGGGTAACTATCCTTTCGATTGTAATCGAAAACGAAGACTGTGTTATGATCATGTTCTGCATGAATGCGTGACCATAAAAGTTACAATCCGACCAACAATAGATGCGAAGATAAGATGGCGATTACTTCAGTATAGGTATATCATCCCTGGATACAGGTCTGCACTGCGAAAGTGTAATGAAAGGATATTATGACTTACTGTTGGAAAATGAATTTAATGGTGGATTAAAACTGTTTAATCCGAATCAGATTATGAGCGTGTAGCTTTCTTTATTGGATACTGAATCCTTAATGTGCAAAAGCTCAGGTGTCACGATATATGTGCAATAATTCTTGCCGCAGTTAGGGTTGATTGTGGATGGGCAGTGGACGGCATTCGTACTTAGTTATTCTTGCCATTACGCGGGACATTAGCCGAGTATTAAAACGCTCGAAATGTCAAAGTTGAAAAGCTTTAATCAGGTTTTATTCACGATAAAGAACTCTCGGTACTCCACCACGACCTGAACGGTTTTACGAGTGTAAACGGCCAATTCGAGGGGACAATATCGTGTGTATTGAAGTAGAATTGAGAAGAGATTCAACGTCAAAGTTCTCCAACTCTGAGGACGGGGCGACCCCATGTAAGGCAAAGCAGCGACCAACCCGGGAGCTAATTGGCCAAAAGGTCATGTTGCCGGAAGGCACTTGTAAAATCCTAGTCCTAACGAAGAAAATTGTTGATAGTTTTGAATTTCCACTGACTTTACTAGCATTTTTTCCCACTCAATGTCCCTGCCCTATTTGTTTACTTAGATTTGATTGCCGTCAACCAACTGTCATATAATTGTTGCGGGTAATATGTTCAACTCGAGTGCACTTACATGGAACTTTCTGTTTTCTCTCTTGTTTTCGTGGAAAAGTTCAGTGGTGGACTTCTATCATTCTCCACAGTTTACACCCACTATGTCTTGAAGCAATGATCAGCGACACATCACAGCGACGATAAAACAAAAGACCAAGAAAGAGGGCTGTCATACCTAACTCAGTCCAGAGATGAAACATTGGCATTAACCAACGCTATATAATAGTAACCGACGTGTAAGATGTTTCATTTGGATTGGAATTAACGAAATTAGAATGTTCCATTTATAGGTTTAATTTTATCACACACGTGCGCAGTCTGACAGAAATAACTTGCATGCGAGGTTATCAGGAGGGTTACTTACCTTAACTGTAGAATCGGAAAGAAGGACGTACAAAAAAGAGGGGGAGTAACCCAATCACTTTTATTATAGTCATTTTGTAACGTTGCGCTTATGGAAAAGCTGACACACGTTAACGTAGACGTAGCGTATACGCATTGGTTTGCGTCAGGTATTAATGAACAAGAATTGAAGTGTGAGGCTTAAAAAGCTAAATGTTTTTTTTTCAACCTAACCAGAAGTTCATTATGCAATTGGGTGTCAAATAAAACTGGTCTGGAGACAATATCATTATTTCTTCTTATACATGCAAGTCGAAAAGTCGGGAACATACGATCGCGTAGATGCGGGATAGGGTATTATTAAAATTTACCCGAATTTTTTATTTGATGTACTCTAAATCCCTAATGGCCATTGGAGTAGAAGGTTTCATCTGCAATGGATAGTCTCCATGCTTGAAACCAAACTCATACAAACGGAATTAGGCAAAGTTTCCTTACAAAATCCGCCGATAGAGGTACTCTATAAGATGGAGTTATCTGACCTCTTTTATGGCCGTTAGTCATCAACAGTATCCTAGTTGAGCTGGACAGCAAGGCAAAAAAGTGGTGGCATAGGCGGACCACGTTACTTTAGTATCGGGTAGGATCCCTTCTGTTATTAGAGCGAGCTTCGGGCAGAGTTTACGCTTGTGCTACAGGCTGTCTAACCATAGACCCCATGAGCTGCTGCTATTTACCACCAAGACGAAAATATTGCTATTTAAACTTCAACGGCTAAACAATTTTCTCTTTCGTTGTCGTTGAGAGTCGTTGTCCTTCCTATTCTCACCTAATTTGGCCATCAAAACCTTAAGCAAAGCTTATAACATCGACAAACTTAAAGAGCCCTAAAGATCAACAGTAATCGGAACCACGGGAGCCACAGCAAATATACGGCGGTGGACAGAGCCACCGGACTTAAGGAAGCGGGCTTCTGGTCAGCCAGCCTGTATGGCCATGACAGGACCCTGTAACTTCTGCCAACAAATTTGACCTCGTTTTCTACAGACTAAATCACACCCTCCCTCGACTTCAATAATGTGATGTACTCTCACTTATCTTCCAGAAAAGAATGGATAGTGTGCAGCCCAGAAACTCCAATTTCCGTTTTCATTGATTGCTCCACGCTGGAGTAAGGTGTAGGATCGGGAATATTCTCGACACAAATGAATATCTCAAATTCACTTCGCCTCCCAATCACTCGAGGATCTTCCAATCTACTAAATGCAAAATACTAAGTACAGCCTGCCCCAATTACACATCCACCGCTATTTGTAGCGGAAGCTAAGCCGCTATTAAAGATCTTTCATCCGCTGCCATCTTCCCTAAGCTGGTGGATCAATGCAAGAAAGGAATTTAACGAGCTGTCGGCTGGGCTGATATCATGCTCCTTTGGGTTCCAGGACACAGCAGCATGGAGGGGAAAGGGAGGGCCGATAAGTAAGCCAAACTCGCGGCCACATCAAACTCCCCAACTGAAACTATTGGCCCGTAGCGCAACCTTGTCGAAGGCAACATCCTGTAACACTTTTTCAACAAAACCAATCGTGGGTAGGCTAAATTAGCTAGGTACAGGATATCAAGAAAAACCTGGCCGTCCTGTTCAAAAAAATGAAAAATAGCTAGAATCGCGGTGATCAGTATCGCCTTCGGCGCTAAGCGCTAAGCATTAATTGTAGCCTGAGGCGCAAGGCCCGGTAGCCACCTCATCCTTCCTTCCTACCTGATGCACTTATAACTGGCTTCGAACGCTTCGAACTTAGTTAGTACTATGAAGAATTTTTTCGGTACGATCGAAACGGATTAAAGCTTTTTTTCTTTAAACCTTCATTTATCCCAGGACATAAAATTTGCTGACGTTCTAGCTAGAGTACTTCCGGCAGGATTTTTTTTTCAAATTTGATGAATTCCGAACTGTGTGTGCGTAGCTAATGGGTGATCCAATTCATGCTACCTACCTATATATTGATAACACTTGAGCGATTAAGCAAACAGTGTAATATATTTTATATTTAGTTTTTAAAACGATTTTTATTAATATAGCTTATCTGTGCCATATGTTAGACACAAATGCGTTAATCTAGCTTAAGTCTCACTATAAAATCAACAGAATAGCTTAAAGCTATACCTTTCGGCCTTATGATTAGGTTTACTAAAGTGAATGAATGATATATGTAGCTAAGAACATTTAAAAAAAAAAGTTTAAACTTTTTGTTTTTTACAAGCCCTGCTGCATCATCAGGATGGTTTAAGTTATTGCTTTCTACTTTTGCCTTTACATATTAGTGCAAACCATATAAACCCATTTTATCTGCAAAAAGTGGTACTTAAAGTTGATAGATTCTCTAATGGGCCACAGTTTGTCGGATGATGCGCTGGTAATAGTATTCGCGGTTCGCGTACACTTCGTAAGAAGAAGAAAAATAGATCACTCGTCTTTGAAAACAAGATCTTAAGGAGAATTTATGATGAATAACAGGACGGTAATACAGGTGAATGAAAAAAAAAACTTGACATCAAGAACTTGAGTAATAAAATCGCGAAGAAGGGCAGGACATGTAGAACGAATGGACATTAAAGGAATGGGCTGAAGAGTAATCAAATGAATACTTTGGCTGTCGGGGCGTCTTAAGTTCAAAGGTCTGAAATTTTAAGGATGCTAAAGGGAAGTCGGTAGCTTTCGTAAACCAGTCGCATATAAGCATCCAATTTTTTCTCGATGTATTCAGAAAGTGCCTAGCGGCCGCACTGGCTTTAAGCTGTCATGTAAAATGCTGTGATTTATTAAAGAGCTTACATACGATCAGCGAATTCCTATTGGCCATAATGTTGTAGAGAATTTGGATTATTCGTTATCAGAATAGAATTCGGTCCGAAAAAGTGTTAGTAATATAAAATATTGCTTTCGGAGAATATCTACGGGTAGAACTAAGGTGTCGAACTTGTGTACATATTTTTAAAAGGCCCGTAAGCCTGGAAGAAACTAGTATCCTTAACGGCCCTGTGAAAGAACCACAAATTCTCACCAAAATTATTATAACCAAAACTTTAGAAATTTAGACAAAAATGAAAGCAAATGGATGGCATTGAGTAGCAGCAAAATTAAGTATATCTAAGCCAGTGAAGGACTAATGATATGCATCATAGTAGATGATGAAACATGGGCTTATAGGTGATTGTCTGTTACAGTCCGTGGTGGACCAGATCCGAAATTTCATTCAATCGCCAATGTTTTTCAATTTCGCTTCAGTTCAAGGGAAGTAAGGGAGTTACTTATTGCTAACTCCGGAAGACGAATCTTGTGACTTTTTTCCTCGGCCAGCTATACTATAGCGGGCTAACATCGAAAAACAGACTTGCCTGGTTCGTTGGACGCACACACCACTGAGGCATGAGTGGAAGCACAAAGGCTGCAGTCGACTATTTAAGCTCTTTTTCAATTTTGCATTGTGAGTCTTTGTGAGGATTGCCTGTATTACGAAGCTTAGTGTTAAGAGATATGGAGTTATAAATTTTGGCGCAGTCAATGGTACATATGGAACATGGTAAAAGAGTGAAGAGGATTTCAGATACCCTTCTTCTTTCCTCAACCGAACTCTTATAGAATAGTTTAAGACTTGATAGGGTGGTAAGACCACAGGATTGTTGCAGGGCAGACCTCGAAGAGCGAAACGTAGGAACCGACGTTGAATTCTTTCGATTCTACAAAAGTGTGTTTGTTGATAAGGGGCTACACTTTTAGGGATTGGAGAATTCTTTAGACCAACACTTCATGAAACCGAAAGTAAAGTTGACTTAAAAATTATATCGTCGATATGTGCGCGAAAACTGAGCTCTTGGTCAAATAGTATGCCAAGATCGCGGATAACCTGGACAGTGGAGATGGGCTAATTATTGAGGAAGTAGGGACATCGGGGAGGTTCGATTCATTTAAGTGAAAAGGTAATTGATTGGCATTTGGAAATGTTAAGTTCCAAACAAATTTTTGAGCACCAAACGGAAAAGCTATTGATATCCGATTGAATAAGGAAAGAATATTGCTGCGAGGAAATGGTCTTGAAGAAGTTGGCGTCGTCGGCGTACAGTGAGAGGTGGGAATGTTTGATGACAAACTCAAAGTCGTTTATGGTAAGAATAAAAAGATGTGGACCTAGGTGGCTGCCTTGGGGAACGCCGGAAGAAGGCTAGAAGGGGTTGGAAAAGACAGATCTAAAACGAACACTGTAGTAATGGTTTTTTTTAAACAAGAAGATATCCACTTCAACGTAGTGGGTTCAAAGCCAAGAGAAGACATTTTGAAGAATACGTATTAGTTTGTGGGAGATTTTGTCGAAGGCTTTACTGAAATCAATTGAAATGACGTCAACCTCATATCCATTCTCTAATGCTGAGAGTGAAAGTCGACAAGGTTTGTGGTTCTAGACCTGCATTTGAGGAAGCCATGTTGCTTAGAGGAGATTAGACACATGCAGTGGAAACTTAGAGTGTCATACAAGATACCTTCGAAAAGTTTGGGTATTTGTGACAGTTTGGCGATGGGACGGCAGTTGTTAACAATATTCTTCGGACCTTTTTTGTGAACAGGACTTATAAAAGCGGTTCTCCATATCTGGGCAAATTCCCCAAGGGACAGAAATAATGGAGGAACATTTTTTTAGTAATATAACAGGAAGACCATCGGGCCCAGGAGTAAATTTGTCATGCAGTTGATTCAATTTATTTTCAATGTTATGGGCGTCAATAGTATGTGGGAGAAATGGTCCAAGGGAGAAATTTGGTAGGTAGTATCCGGTACAAAGATTGTTTGAAAAAAAGTTGGCGATAGTTATGGGATCATTCGATGTTTCGCCATTGAAAGAGAGTGAAGTTGGGTAGCCATCAGATTTCTTTTTGTAGTTGACAAACTGGAAGAAGGACTTAGGATCCTTAATAAGAATGGCATAGGGATTAGTGGCAATGTAAAGTGATTGATCGTCTGATGGAGCCCATTTAAAAGAAGGAACATTGAAATCACCAAAGAGAAGGATTTCATCATGAGGATCCCGTAAATCATTTATGCTATTAATGGCGAGTTCATAGGATTCAGTAGGCTGAGATGGCAAGATATAAAAGCAGATGACACAGAGTGCTTTACGGGGCAGTACAATCTTGATTGAAACGAAGTCGAGATACGGGGAAGAGGATATTTCAATAAGGGATGAGTCGATTGAGTTAAGGACGGCTATTAAAACGCCACGATAGGGGCAGCTATCGGTAGCTATCGATTGAGACCGTCGTCGTGATAGACGTTAAAATTTGATGGGAACAATTCTTGGTTACTTATGCTTGTTTACTATGATCAAGTTGGTTTCAGTCAGAGCGAAGATTTTGAATGGTAAAGCATGAGACTGTTGAAAGACTGCTTGGGATTTTGAGTGACGACCTCTTATATTCTGATAATAGAAGGTGAGAGGAAGGTTAGCATGAGGGGCAGAAAGAGAATGGAAATTAGGGGCGAAAATATCTGTCATGGTAAGCTCTGTTACGCTGGAGGTGGGATATCCATTTTGAGTGGATATATTGACGAAATGTATCTAGGTCGTTCGATAATTTTTGGGGGGGATTTTGAAGAACTGGCTGGCAAAGTCAGTAGGGAGGCCTTCCTGTTGTCTTTTTATCCCTTGGACGAGAGAGAGTATAGCGGCATTCAGTGGGGTTACTAATTTGTTGGGTAATTTTGACTGAGGGAGGCAGAAGGGGATAAATGAAAGATTATGTAGAGTTAGCAAGAGACGTTGTTGAAGAGGGAGTTGAAACTGTTTATAGAGAAGTGGTCTTGGCTATAGTGTGAGAGGCCGAGTATTGTGTGGATGTATTAGAAAAGACGGGTGCTGAGGGATTGAGGAAGTGGGAGCTGAGCTTAGACAAACCAAATCAAATTAATACGCCGGGACCTTTCCGCTGGCACCATTTCTTAGTTCAACCGCAAAAAAATGTATGCATACACCTGGTAGTTACAACACCGTTTGCGTAAACTAATTCATGACAGTAACATCAGGAACATGCTCACACCTTATTGTTTCTAAATATATGACATTTTCGACACACATACCTCTGAGTAACTGTTTTCTGTCAAAAACTAAAAACTAAAAGTACCTTTGCAAGCATAGATGAAATTAAAAGCGCATCACTGAGAGGGTTAAAGTTTACCCCAAATATCAAATTCCAGAAATGTTGTTGAGATCCAGAAAATGCTAGTATACACGAATAAACAGTATTATTTGCTAGTCGGCATAAGCCTTCCTTCTCCCTCCTGACATCTCGATGAATGTTGTTTGGAATAATGCCTACCGTAAAAATGATGCCAAAATGTTCTTCATTTAACAAGAGTGTTCGTACGCTGTGTTTATTATAAAACCCTCGATTTTCACAGCATTAGACTGTCTAAATAATTATAAGGCTTAATACCTTCCTACCTTTCTTAAACTGAAGCTATCATTGAATTCTTTTGGCACATTTTCTAAATGCTCGTGAAGACCCTTGCCCCACTTTAAGGAGAGACATTAGTGTAGCCCTTTATTTAAAAAAAGGAATTAGATTAAATCTTTGAGTTCGAATTCATTAGGTGTACAAATGAGAATCCGCTGTTTTAAAATAGATGGCGCTACTAATACGTGCTGGCCAAAAACGTTAGATCAGAAACTTCATATGGTAAGATTGGGCATCTGTCAATTACATTTCTTAATCGGTATCATCGGTATTCTACGTTTCTTGCACTAAACAAGTCTCATTTGCGGGTAGTTTTGCTTTCGCTTGCAATTCGAAAAAATACGGTTGAGGCACGTCGAATGATTATAACAGAAACTACCGTCGAAACTTCTATTAGAGAAATACGTGGCGTGAATGATTTCAAAGTTGATGTCGGCACTGAGGACCAATGAAAATAAAGAATAAGGGCACGAAATTATAGCTCGCATAATATTCTTATTATCCTCCCGGCGAAAAAGAAAATATTTTCTGGCCACTTCTCACTTTTCTAGCCAAATCCGAACCTTTGGATGGTTCATATGATTTTTTAACTTTGGCAGCACAGCTATAAGACATATCCATAAGGCTCTTAATGAATTTAAAGCTTTTATTCCAACTTAAAGCACAACTCATTTGAGCGCTCCCCGCGTATGAATTTATTATTCATTACATCCAGCTGCAACCCCCACCTAGCGACGGCACGTTCGTTTCAACTCTGAAAAACTTTCTCTACGCTGTTTACTCAACAGGATTAGCACACAAACACTTTAGCTAATCGGGAAAACTTGTCACAACTCTGTCGACCTTTCTTCGCCGCCTATTCTTACAGCTTATTTATAAAACATTTCCAACAACGTACGACATTTGATTATATTGCTTTCTTCCGAACGGAATAAGACACTTAGATATCCTTTAAAACAATAAAAGATCATCCACCAACATGTGTCCACCTTAGTCATCCATCTGTCTGTCCATCAACGTCTCAGCCAGGATACATTCCTTAACATTAGCAATTTAATTTAATTGTTGACTCCCGTCCTACTATCTTACATACAATCCAGCGCGCGTAAGAAGGATATTTGCGCACTTAAAAACAAGGGCAAAAAGGGTTCAGGTGTGATACATAAAACCAAGCAAGAATAAGAAAGCTGGCAATATAAAATGAGAACAATAAAATTATTGTTTTTTCTTCAAAGTCATTCCGCAAAAAAAAGCAAAACAAGAACAGCAATTTAAAGGAATAAATATAAAAATGTTTGTTGAGAACTTTGCACGCAACAGCGCGGCGTAAAGGTGAAAGTTAAGGAAAGAAAGGACATTAAATTAAATAAACGCAATAAAAGAACCTCGGCCACCTGCTCAGTCGAGGACTTTCACTTTAACTAACACGACGGAGATAAAATGTAAAAATAAAGAAAAGAAAGTAAACACAAAGCAAATGTCTTCCTCCTCCACATCACTGTGTCTGCGCAAAATGAGTTAAGCCCTGGAACAAAACCGAATTCAGGTAAGAAAACAAGTGTCAGATAGGCCTCGCAGGATATCCCCCCATACACGTGCATATATATACAGCGACGTGCAGTCAACAAAGCGCGGATAAGGCGAGAAAGAACGACCGACAGGCAGGAAGACGCCCAGGCAATGCGGCGGGATAAATTTACTGGCAATATCCCTTTCAGCAACACAGGCACGAACGTATCTACAAACAAACACTTTGGATCCCATATCTGTTCAATTTGCGCGTTTTTTCTTTCATTTTTTCATTTCTTTCCATTTTTTTTCTTTTATTTAGTGATTCAACCATGCCGCGTGTATATTGTGCGTCAGGATAAGCCGGCTGTGTGGGGGATTAGAACATGCCACTAGTGTTTGTACGACTCCTGGCAAGTTTTGGTGGGTGGGTTTGGCGATGGTGCACAATTTCTCTCGTCCTTTGTTTTTCACCAAAGTTCGCCGCCAGCATCACCTCAACAGGACGACTAACTTGTACGCTCACAATTCCCGCACTTGCTATTATCTAAAATGAAAAGAAAAGAAAAGGAAACGTAAGTGGAGGATTAAATTTACGCAGAGGGATTTCTCTCGCATCGTCTTTTGCTAAATTCGTTTTACCTTCACTTTTGTATTGCAAGAGTTGAAGTTTTGAGTTTTTTTTTTAGATCCTTCCCCCGATGGAATCTTTGCGCATCATCTAAATGACTGTCTCCTGGCAGTTCTTTTATTGCACCCGTTATGCTGAATTAGAGTTTTAAAACTTTTGAATTTTATGTGCTTTTATTGATGGATTCTTTTCGTTATTTTTATTGCAGCTTTATGGACATTGATATGATGGGACAAATTGAATGTGGATAAAGGCCAAGAAAGCAGGTGAACGTATATTAATTTGGGTGAGCATTGCGCTGTGTTATTGGGCGTATTATGGAGGGGCAGACCTGATGAATAAAGCGTTATTGATTCAAGAGAAGGTTTTTATCAGAGCTTTTATTTCAAGATTTTTATTCTAGACATAGCAGATGCTGTACTAATTTTATTTTCAGAGTTCATCTAGGGGTGGTTCAATTGAATTGTAAAATTTTAAAAACGCTTTTTTTTTCAATTCTTTCTTGAACTCCACTGAAGTGCAAAAGAGCAATTCAATTAAATTTCCTTGAGCTATAAAATTGTGAAAAAAAAAATTGTTTTATTCATTTTGTGTATTTTTTTTCGTAAATCCACCTTAAAAACAAAAAAATGGAAAGAGAGTTTAGAAGAGTTGATTTGCAAGTGCATAATTGCCAAAAATTAGAAAACAACTACGTTCTTAACCTGTGAAAGTTAAATGGGTCTGTGTAATATTCTTCCACTCCCAGCGAGGGACTTTCTTGAGCACATCTATACCTTAATTTTTAAGAGATCATTTTGGGTTATTAAACATCTCATGTAAAAAGGTTAAGTGGGTTGCATCTAGTGACTGTGGAGGCCATTACGTCGACGAAATGCAGCAAAGGACATTGTTTTTTAGCCACTCTTGGGTGAGGTATACTTTATTTACATAATCTTGCTGGAACATCCGATCTGTTTCTCCTTTCGATCCGATCCGATCAGAGCAGCTTCCAAAATACTTTGACAGTAAACATTCGCATTCACCCTACGTGAAGAAAATTCCTGCGTCTTGGCTGAAAAAAAGTTCCGACTCGGGTTTTAGCCCACACGAGATTGATCAACTTCTATTGGTGTCCGGAGGCAAATAGCATGAAGTCAGTTACCCGATTTGGGTTTTAAATCAGAAGCGCCTGACCAAACGTTATTGTCGCGCTCGAGGGCACAAGCCAACAGCAGCTAGAGCCTCGATTCAGGCTTTTATCCAGATAGACTCGGCCCCACTCTACTCCTGGCAAACCGTCAGAATCCGGATTCAGGTTCTCACCTAGAAGGGGACTGACTGGCTGCTGGCAACGCGACAGCAACGAGGTGACAAAGGCGCCACCACGACTAAGTAGTG
Source organism: Merodon equestris (assembly GCA_958301585.1). Lineage (NCBI taxonomy): Eukaryota > Metazoa > Arthropoda > Insecta > Diptera > Syrphidae > Merodon > Merodon equestris. Next base: position 38,037,395 of record OY284416.1, on the reverse strand, counting down.
TGCCACGACAGATCCTGGCTCGGCGTGTATACCCCGGCCCAGAAAGCTCGTTACACCTGATGCCATCGTCTAAATCACAAATGGCTCAAACCATGATAAGCGCTGATGAAGATTAAAATATTCATATGATCTTTCTGTTAAGCATATGTCGCGTCCATCGATTTTCCTTTTGGTGCGCGGCCTTCCTGGTGAACTTTCTCCCTCGGGTCTTCCAATTATTATTCGTTTCACTGTTCGTCCACTGTCCATTCGTTCTACGTGTCCTGCGTATCTTAGTCTTCGCAATTTAATTACTCGGACAATGTCTGGTAAAAATAGAAATCCTCGAGTTCTACATTGTATATTTTTCTCCATTCTCAACTTTCTTTGTTCTGTTTTGCACAATAGATTTTCGATCTTGTTTTCAATGACCCTAAACCTATTTTCCTCCTTCTAAGTCCGAGACCGAGTTACACATCGGCAATGTGTCACTGGCATTATTATGTTTTTATAAACATGGAAATTGCGGGACAAAATTTTGAAGAGATTGGTCAAGGCTAAGCAGCACGTGATGCCGATATTGAGCCTTTTATTTGCTTCGACCTTTATGTTGTTTCTGGCAGTCTCAGTATAAGGTTCCCAGATATTTCAACTCGCACACTTTCTTAAAGCCTTAATCGGTGCGAGTACAGTCCAGAGCTACTTTCACCACTAGATTTTGATGTAGACAATTGACGCGAATTCAGATCTAACCTATTATGTCAGGACTTCGGTGGTTCCTTCAAGGTAAATTAGCTGCCCGAGGTCGTAATGGAGTAATTACAAAAAAAATTACAAATGTTACTCATACGCCCCATAGTACTTATGGTCGACCGCATGTCTTGGCTTCCAGAGCTACTTTCACGACTAAATTTTGATGTGGGTAGTTGATGCGAATTCAGATCTAACCTTTTAAGTCAGGACTTGGGTCAGTGACCATGTATTTGGTTCTTTATTAACTTCCTTTCCAGACATGACTAGACTTTCTGCATTCCTCTTACCTGTTTTCTAACTGTCTTCCAAAAATGCATCACATAAGCTGTTTTAAATGTTAACGGATTTTAAATGTAATGCATTAGTCAGGGTTCCCACCCTTAAAAAGATATGATATATTTTCGGTCGGCTTATAGGGTCATACGCTTTTTTAAGACCTTTAATTTCTTTCTTATCATTTCCTTAATTTTTTGCTAAAACTCTAGTAGTCTCCGATTATTTCCCTAGTCTATGTCGTCGGTCTCTTTTAGTAAATATTTGACAGCATTTTTTAACAATTTGATAAGAGCCTTATTTTTCGGTAATTGTTGCATTGTGTTCGGTCGCCCTTTTTAATTACGACTGAGATTCTCTGTTTCTCGAGGATAGCCGCTTTGTTCCATATAGTTGTGTAGCCCACGTAATTTCTCACTTAATTCCTTTCCAACATATTTCATTAATTCCGATCACATAAGGTAGATTCCTGCGAACTTGTTATTTTGGGAATGACACCCTTTTCCGTTGCTACTTTCTCTTCATGTACATTAAGCGAAATATCGAAATTCTTCCTGAATTTTAGCAAACCTTTTGCCAATCTATTTTTTATCATAGAGGAAGCAGCTGACTTTTTTTGGTCTTTTAGCATTTGCCACCAAACAAAGGTTTAACTTTAGGGACTTTCCAATATCCAAATTTGCTTTCGGCTGCTTTCTCTACAACGCTTTTTGTTGCTGACCATACTGCTTTTACCTGACTCGTTTCGTCGTTAGTTTCTCTGACATTTAGTAGGGTATTGACGCTGGATACGAGGGTCTATTAACTTTTTAAATTCCTATATTTTGCTTTTGCAAATTTTGATTCGGCTTTGGCGATGATTACTATGTGGTCAGAATCGGAATCGGAGTGTACCTCTGGCGTATAATTTCACGGGGTTGAGGCCTATTAGGAATTCAGTCACCTCTTACGACTGGCATTCTAGATTCTCTTATCCTAAACGACAAAGAATAAAATAAGAAAGTCTGACTAATACAATTTACCAAATTATACTGTAACGAGCTTTCTGGGCTGGGGCTTACTCGCTGGGCCAGGATCACATAAATTTATTTGTGTCACCGACAGATGTGCTAGTGTAATTCGCGCGCTACTCTGCCCCTCTGGGTTAAGACCTTTCTTTCTTTCTTTATAATCGCATTTTATTCTATTATTCATATTCTTATCTACTAGACAAAATGCTTAAATCTTATTTAACATTATATATCATATTCTTACTGGCTCCTAACGAGCATTCTCTAAGCTAATCTAATTCTTAATCTTGACGTCTTTCGACTTCATTTTTATTTATTGCGGTCTGGCTTACAAATGACTTATTTTTAAGAAAATATTAATAAAAGACTTAGACACTATAATTCATTTCTTAACTTTAAACTTAGCCTACCTTAACTAGATAAATAAATAAACTTAACCCTTATCCCTTTAATTGCACCCTTTTAAGGTAAGGGTAGTTGTTGGCGCTATATTATACGTGCCACCTATGGATTGATTTCACTTTTTTTTTATAGTTCGTGTAGGTTCAAGAGTGTACGCTCTTTGGTCTAGCGCGTGCATGTACGGGGAATATAGTGGTCCGAAAACGATTTCGGACTAATCTTGTACGCACTAAATGTAGATATCGGCTATAACCACACATGTGTACAGCATGTCATTCGATAGATCTAGGTCTGTAGATGAGCCATAAATTATCAAATGAAATTGTTTGATTGAAAAATAGTGAGAAATAACGAAGTAAAGTTTAGAAAAGTGCCATGCGGAGCTCGATCAAAAATTTTCAGTAGCGGAGTTAAGCCCGCGCATACTGATCTGCCTAGTATGATGTTTTGTCACACACAGATGGTTTTGCGTCGAAGATGTTCATTCACTACTCTCCGGGGGTGATTGTCCTAGATAGGATTGAGAGATTCGACTGAATTTGCGCATTGGTTGTAGTTCACAGTAACTCTTTTGATTCCATGTCATTAAGGTGTTATATTGGAAATGCACACACAGAGTATGGATTTTGAAGTGATCTTATGCTGCGAGTGTTATGCCTTCGTCAGCACCTCTTGATCATCTCTCTGAAATTTCCGTATGGAAATTGTTTTTGACTTTGGACGGTTTTGAACTACAAACCTCCGGCTCAACAGTCGGTGATGATCACCATTCTACCACGACCACCCCCTTTCATGAGTGGATTGTGAATGCAACCACCAGAACAAATTTCTTTGTCTGATCGCGTCTTCTTTATCCCGAATCGAAGCCGGGGATGCTGTACCGAAAGTACTCAGACCGAGAGACGACCTCCAGCTCGTATAAGAGTCGCCTGTGCCTCGCATGTCGTCGGAAGTGGCATATCAGAGGGATACCATTATCATCCTGTATGTAGCCCTTAGTATCTAAATAGATAAATGCTTCGGGTTAGATACAGCCAAACATTCTTGTTTTTTCGTGGTATAACTGGTTGGGGTAATAGGCCCCAAAGATCAGGCTGTTATCGCTCATAATTGCTCTTGCAATATGACCCCGAGTCAATTTTATAAGATAATTATCAATTCTAATCAACCCAGCCTTATCGTACAGAACCTTGTTAGGATAGTATTTGACATTCTGTGACTCTGGTGTTCGATATAAGCCCAGGCAACATCGAAGACACTGCCTTTTGTATAAGCAAAGCTTTTCTGTATCAAATTGAGCCACATCGAATCACACAGGACAGCCATAGTCGTAAATTTGCCTTACGAGAGCCATGTAGCATATTCCCCCAGCGTCAAATAGACTGCTTTGAAACAATCTTATCGTAAGAGCAAAAGCCTTCTTGCTAGATGCAAGAAAAGCATCTATGTGTCTATTAAAATATAAATATTGATCAAGCCAAATTCGAAGATATCTCACTAGATTTCGTGTCGCCAATGGCTGCCCTTGTTGTCCAATGATGGTCAATTTGCGCCAGTTTCGCCTAGTATCCCTAGAGGCCATATTCAATGGTGTTCTGAAAAGATTTGTTTCTGATTTTTGAAAATTGATTTTTAATTTCCAATCATCACAGTATCTTTTAATTTTATCGAAATCATATTGCAAGAACGTATTGATGATATTAATTTTTTTACCCGTTCTGTATACCACTAGATTATCTGCATACGCCAAAACATGACTAAGGCCAACTAGATCACCAACTAGATCACATGTGTAAATGTTAAAAAGCAGAGGAGAATCTACTGTCCCCTGTTGTAAACCGTTTTTAATATGGTAAGTCCTGCTTGAAGTTACGTTGCTATATTTTATAACGAACTTCTTGTCTATTAACATGTTATATATCATATTTAATAGCGGTTTGTTCATATTCAGCCTGGCTAATTTTAAGAAAAGCCCATCTCGCCACATGAAGTCGAAGGCCCTGTCAAAGTCAACCAGACAGGCCCCCGTGCATTGGTTTTTCCCCTGATACCAAACTGGTTTTCCGGGAGAAATTTATTATGCTCAACCCATTTCAGTAGCGTTTTCTTGATTTGCTTCTCAAAACCTTGCTAATATTCGGAAGTGAACTTATTGACCGAAGATTTGCTGGGTTGCTCTTATCCTTCCCCTTTTTGGGAATAGGATGGATAATGTGCATTATTCAGCATATTCTAAAAAAGCGTCACTAATATCTCGACTGCTACCTCGGGCATATGGCGTAATACTATGGGTTGAGAACTGTTTGGGACACTTGGTCGTAGTGGCGCCTTGCTACCTAGTAGCTGTCGTGTGACAGCACCCAGTCAGTCTCCGAGTCCGGATCCCGACTGGTGATGGGTTGCCAGGAGTAGTATGAGGCCGAACCTGTCTGGGTAAAAACCCGAGTCGAGGCTCCACCTGTTGTTGGCTTCTGCCCTTGAGCGCGGCTCTAACTTTTTGTCAGGCCCTTCCGGGTTAAAACCGAAATGGCAGAACTGACCCTACAGTATTTGCCTCGGGAGTAGATACTAATAGGAGTTGACCAACCTCGTGTGGGTTAAAACCCGAGTCGGAGAATCGATTTCGTCCTATTAGTCCCCGCTCACCGTTTTACCCGTTGAGCGATAGCCTCAACTAGTGTCGGCCACACACTCGTCTCCCGCTTGTAGACAACGTAGTCGAGAGGTTTTATCTTTTATAAAAAAATATTTTATTTAATTCTGTGCAATGTGATGCCACCGTAGCGTCAACACTGCGTCGTTGCTTTGACGAACACTTCTTACTTTATTCGTGTGGTAGTTGTTGATGTGGTTCTGCCTTGGTGTTAGGCCGAACGGCGATATGAACGGCGCCTTTCCAGTCGTCATTGACATTTGACGGAAGCCGCAGCCGTTCGTCTTTGGTGTCTTTAACCTGATGGTCTTAGGAAAGTTGTCAAATGAATTCAATATGTTTCCCTTTTGTGCTTATTTTTTTTTGTGTTCATTTTGCGTTTAATTTTGTGCTTATTTTGTGTTTATATGTTTTTACAAACGGTTAGGTAAGCAAAACAAATATATATGTATGTTTGTGAGGGATAATTTTATTTATTCCTTTTTGAAAATTTTCCTTCACAATACAATTCCTGTTACTTATTGGGCATACCTACACGTGTTGATTGAAGAAATTTGAAGGAATCAAATCACACGAAGTGGGTGAATAGTTTTTGAAAAATTCAACGTGTCTCTTCCTATCATAAGACAATCTAAGTTGACACAAGCGCTAGAAAGCAAAACAAAGTTGTACTTTTCTCTGCTGCTTACACAGCCAACCCTGAACACCTTAAGAACTTCAGCATTTATTCACCTAGAACATATGGCCGTCCATTCTTCATAATTGTCCTTACAATACTAAATTGGCTATACGATGTAGCAGCATATTGGACAATATTCATTTTACGGCACCCCCTCGAACCGTATACCAATGTCCAGCACCTGGCATACTTCGTTCGCTCTCTCTTACAATATTTTTTATGCTCTTTACGCGGCACTGTGTGAAAATTAACGATCATTTTATCGCTCGTGTTGGCAATAATGACCCAGTCCAGAGTCGTGAGCTGTTGCGAACCCCAGAACTAGGTTCATGGGTTCGACTTTTCTAGCAGCTTCCCATTTGTTGATATCAAAACGTGCGAGATAGGGAACTTTTTACGATAACTTTGTTGTAGCTTTTTCGTTACAAAAAAATAAACAGTCAATTTTAGCCTTTATTTGGTTAGTGAGTCGTTTTCATTATTTGTTCTTGAGATATGCAGGTCGAATGAAGCTCATGAATACACAAACGTGCGAACAGACATTTCTTTTAAAACATTTTTCAAACCGTCAAAATAACTACCAAATGAGGAGTTAAACAGACTGCTACAGGCGGAGTCAGGCTATTCTTCTTACTTTTCAAATATACCTTAAAAAAATAACATTTCAGACCTAGAAACAAACTTATCCCGGGGGCAACAATTAACAGTCCAAAGGACTAGTCAGTTCCTATGTAGGAAATCAAAAGATTTACAAGCAATGGGTTTCGCAATTTCCTTCCTGTATACATAAATTAATTATTCCTAAAAAGACACATTCAAGCAAAGTTTGCTTCTTAAGGCATTTAGTCATAAAGGATGCGGAAAGGGTGTCTAATTTCCAAAGTAATGAAGTTGGTTTTGGTGACGGGTGTGGTGCATGTGGACTTAAAATCCAGAAGTAAATATCAACTGTCGGCCATTACATGCCTGGGCTTACCCAAATGTTTTATCTTACCCAGCCTTGAGTTAAATTTACTGGGTACTGATCATATTTCCTCTCTAGGATCTTGTACAATGATGTTGCTTACAGCGGGTCATACCAAGTCACGATGTGATTAGTTTGAGGTATACTTTAAGTGCCCGAAACCTGAATAGTTTGCAAAGGGTTAGGTTTCATCATCTCTGTGCACGAGAATTTTATCTTTGGTCGCAGAATGAGTGGAGAGCAGTGGCTGTAGCTAAAGGTATGCCCAAATGGAAACGATGACAAATTAGAAATGCCATTATAATTGAATTTAATTTTTCAACAACTTCTAATATCACTCATAACTTCATTAGCATTCTGGTCAATAAATCCAAATGAATAATCAAAATAACAGTAACATCACCTAATAATTGCATAATTTAACTAACGCAACCACATGTGTTCACAATCGATGCCTCTGTTGGTTCTACTAATCATAGCCGAATTTAGATTGAGGGATTTGTTGTGTGCAGAGTGGCTAAATAATTAACTTTGTACAATTTGAAATAATGCACTTAATTCATATGATTATAGGTATGGCATTTGCATTACAAAAACCAACCGTTGGTTATAGTGTTTAGAATATAGCGCCGTAGTGTGGTGTTTCAAAACTTGTCTTAATCTGTTTACTTGTAAATTATTTATCATTTGACAGGGAATTTAGATATAACCTTTAGGCAATAATTGAAATAAAATTATGGCGAAGAATAGATAGTGAACGGTTGAAAGGATTTAGATCCACTGAGTGGAATTATACAAGTATAATATAAAATTATTCGAATACATTTTGGCATGGAAATTAGTTCAAATCAACAAAATAACAAAAACCAGCAATTCAATGTCAAAATACGCAAAAACATATTTTACTAATCAAAGGGTAGAAAATTCATGAATATTCGTGCAAAGATCTAATCCATAATTAAAACCAATTTTCGGGATATGTGAAATTTGTTCAAAAAGTAACAGGCATTTTGTAATTTCGACAGCATTCGTATTATTTTTCCATAATCGCTTAGGGTTACATGTCTAAAAAATAATTTCGTATTACTAGATAAATAATGAATTACATGAATTTTGATACTATCGACGGTTTTTCAATGGCTTAGAAAATTGCATTCAATTTTGGCAATAAAATCGAAAAAAATACGCAAGATTTTAGAAATGTAGGAGAGTAGGAGGCCAAACTGAGGATAGGACACACTATCCAAGCTATAGTGCAACGTTTTATGTTTTTATGTTTGTTTTTGCTAAATATCTTTTGTACCGCAAAGATTTTGTTTTAGCGGGCACTTAGGGAAAAGTAAGCCAAGTGTGAAGACGCGTTTTTTGGGTTGTCGAAAGAAAAGTCAAGTAAAGCATTAAATTCAAGTAAAGCATTAAAGTCAAGTGAAAAGCCTTTGTTTGATTAAATTATCTATTTTTAAAATTACAATTGAATTATCTGTTTTGTGCATTATTAGTTAATTATTAATGAATTATTAGTGAATTATTAGTGAATTATTAGTGAATTATTAGTGAATCATTAGTGAATTATCAACTTATTATTTAAAACAAAATATTTTTGAATTAAACGTTTGTTTTACTTTGAATTAGTGACCTTTTCCTTGTTGGATTTTTTATCATCCATTCCCCTACATGTAAATGTAGTTTTTAATGTTGTTTGAATAAAGCAACCTATATTATCTACATTTATACAGGCTAGGCCCACATTTTATTTCTTTCATTGTTTACTGGGCCCTTAATTTTTTTCCAATAGTTTTGATGCTGATATCAGTCTGATTTTTTATCTGATGTTCCATCTTTTCAGCGACTATTTGGGTCTATAAATTTCGCGCACTGTTCAGATATTCTTTTGTGAGCTGCCAGAGTCTGTGCCTTATTCAGACATTGTTCGGACAGACCTGTGACTTAAAAAAAAAGTCCGAAGCGGTCAAATTTGGCGATCATACCGGTGAATGCAAAAATGTTTACTAGAAGCTTAAAAATAATAATTGTTTTTGCATTTGTTGTTTGTGATATCCGATGAGTTACATCTTCTTTGCTAGGTATAGTGTATTTTGAGTGCCGTCTGTGCTAGGTAGGCGGCTGATTCAAAAGTAATGATAACTGATTGTTCCCGGCCCGCATACAAATCCAAAAAAAAGTTTGCTTACTTATAAACCCACTAGAGTAACGTAAAATCATCATATAAATAGACCACCATTTCCAGGGAATTTATTGTGCTGCTAGCCGATCAGACGAGGAGTTCCTCTACTTTGCTAATAAAGTTGAGTTGAGCTCTCGTAGAGCTGAGCATAATGTCATAATTTCTCTGAGGAGGATATGCTTCCTAAGGTCATCATTTGTCTGCTTCCTAAGGTGGCAGAGGGCAGCACATTCACATAATACATGCTCTGCAGTTTCCCTCAATACAGAGTCGACACTCGGTTACAGACAATAGGCTAATTTTGTTGAGATGATATCTCAGACTACAGTGTCCTGAAAGGTAGTTCACCAGTCTTCTGATATCCACTCTATTGTATTAAAAGATATCAATTGAGTGTTTGTTCAGGGGTCGTATAAATCTTTTCGGTTGTCGGAGTCCTTGGACACTGTTCCAAAAGTGCAGGTGTTGCGCTTTTCCTACTTGTTTAAGGGAAAATTAATCTTCGACTTGGGATTCCGTAGAATATATTTTTCCCTGGAACCTTTTCTAGCGAGTTGGTAGCCGATTTTGTTGCCCTTTATGCCTTTGTGCTTTGGCACAAACCAGAGTTTGACCTTATTTATTTTGGCGAGGTCCTGTAGGGTATCGGGGCACTCGTTAACGAATTTTGAGTTCGTGCTGTAAGACCTCAAGCTGAGCGCTGCTTGACTATCTGAGGGTATATTGATGGTTAAACCTCTCATGAGTGTCTCCAAATTTGGGTTGACGCACGTCAGGATGGCGTCTGATTCGGCTTGGAAGATACTAGAACTCGTTCCCAGAGCCTTCGATATTTTCCAATTTGGTCCAGATATGCAAGCCTTCCGTGCAGGGACGGGTTAAGAATATCCCTGCAGCGATACCTCTCGCTTGTCGTAAAAGGCGACTAAAACAAAGGTAAACAAAAATCACATCTAGGCAATTTAGAAAACACCAAGGTGAGCCTAGGGACACATATACCACCATTAAACTGCCCCACAAGTGTACATGCAAATCAGTGGGTTGACACGACTGGAGATCACCGGTGTTGTAAGAGTAAGATCAAACAAAAAAATCTGGAGCATGCCCGTGTCACAAAAAAAAAAAAAGGCAGGCCGAAAAACAATTGGTGCAAACAAATGCAAAAACACCAGCATTTGATTGGCCTCAGCGATGAAATAATCCCAAACCGGGAAGCCTGCCGCTACTTTCTGAGGTCAAACTGGCGGACCCCACAAGCGGACCAGTAGGAATGCAGTTAAGTGGGAAGGTTATGGTCCTACACTTCTGACCATAACAACGCCGGAAAATGGAAAAGAAGAAGAAGAAGGTGCAGATATGCAAGCGTCAACACCTGAATCCCTCTTGGAGCCATTTGTGTATTACCTGAAGCCTTTGACATTTACCAAGGGATCGCCGCTTTCCTAAGCTGTACGGTGTGGTCTGTATCTCGAATCTGTTGTCAAAAGTGGACTTGTGTGGTAATGCGCCATAAACTGTGGTCATCATATCCAACTCAGGAAGGTGTTGTAGGGTAGACATGTGACCTAACGGTCTACATGAATAGTCTATTTCTGAACGAATGAGTCTGATCGCACTGCGTATTGCAACTTTTTACTAAAAAGGTACAGTGGAGTAATTCCCATCCGTGCCTCTGAAGGCGTTAAAGTCTAACTATTGTAGTTTTTGTTTAACTTCCGTCCATCATACGTCGGGCGTATATGTGATGATAAGTCGCACAGCGATTTGATGAAAACATTGGCGGACTCTGCTCCTTCATATTCCACAGTAACACGCTGGACCAAAGAGTTTAAGCTGGCATAACATCCACTGAGATGAATATCGCGAAAGACGCTCAGGCACGTCGCTCACTGAAAATAACTAGACAAAGTTTGAAAATATTGTATTGGCAGATCGAAAAGTGACCATCAGGCATGTAAGCGAGATCACAAAGATTCCAGATGGCAGCGTCCAAAGAATTCTTGCGAACGAATTGCATTAAAAAGGAATCTGCGCGTTGAGTACCGAGCAGATCAGGAAATATTCTTGTTACGTTTCGTGACCATGAACCTGGATACAATTATAGAATACAAAGAATTTTTTCTAAGCGAATCCTAGACTAAGTTAAACATGGTCAGAATGTATCAACATTTTTTGAACTATAATAGCCGATTTTTATTTTTATTATCATTACTTTTGGATCATCCCTCCTAGATACGCCCTTGTTTTAAACGCCACTAAATGTTTGCCTCCCTTGTGCAGTAATGATGACATTGACGCGAAATGCCTCTGGGGGAACAAAGCTGTTAAGGCCCACCACGAGAGAGATGCAACTTATTGGCATAGTAAGCCCCGCAAGCGTCCGGCCCAAAAAGTTGAAAACCTACGCAAATTTTTTTCTAGTGCTCCAAAGGCCCTTGAATAAAGTATTATCTGATTTCTAAAAGCTTATTTAAGGCTTTCACCACTATACTCCTGGATTTTTTGAAGTCCTGCTATGGATCGGCTAACATAACAAAAATCATATATAGCAGCGATCTTATCATACTCATAGTGTCGAAAACTTTTTCCAAGTCAGACAGATTTTATTCCATTGAATATCCAATACGAGGTTAACTGCGGCATGTAGAGAATTATGCCCCTCTCTGAAACTGAATTAGTTATTCAGAATGATTTTACTGACCTCAACCTCAACCACAGACTGTGCTCTGTGGATTACCTTCTCGAAGACCTTGGGATACTCGAATGGAGTTATTGACCGACAATTTGCCGTTTGAGGTGTCTTTACTCCTCTTCGGGATTGGATACACCACCGCTGTCTTCCATGATGGTGTAAGTAGGTTGAGCTGACTACCCGACTATGATCGCCAGGGTGCAATTACCGCTTAAGCGCCGTTTTAATGCCACAAAGCTCGTGAAATCTAAGGGATATGAAGGGGGATGTTAATTTAAATCCAGCCTGTGAAGTTAAGAAAACTGGTTATGTTGGCCAAGAAGAGGTTGGCAGAATCTGTGATTTGCCAGTGCTGAGCAGAGATGAGGCAAATATACTACGGGGGGTTTTGTCAGTACACCGCCGAGGAAAGACGCCGCAAAATAAACATACGTTATCCGAACTCGACCATCGCCCGTCAAAGGCCGACCACTATCCACAGCGCCACGGCGTTCTCAGTAGGATGATGAACTTCTATTATATATCTCTACAGTCACTGGCGGGAGGCGCCTAAGCACATGACTAGATATACCTATACATACCATCGGTTCCCGCAGATTTTTCTTTCTTCAGTGAGTCCAATATCATCTGGAAATCATCCATCAAAACGAACCATGAGTTTGCCACTTCATTGGCGACTGAATTACTTACCAGGAAATTGTCATTGAACTTGGCATCCATTTGTTGGAGGTACCTATCAATTTGGTAATTTAACAGGTTCCGGTGGAAAGGCGGCGCTCGAAGTAAACCCTCTCGTCAGGGAGATTGCAATTCCCTACTGTAATTGCAGACGTGCGTTTGGACGTACTCTGCCATTTTCTCGAATTCGTCCGGTACTTTGATTACGGCACTAATTCCCAATAGTCACTGTCATATATGAAGGTCTGTACACAGTAGAGAGTAGACCATTCGTTCGTGTCAACCAGTCTCGGTTGATGGTGAAGCAGCATGAGATCCAGATAGGAGCCGCTCCTAGAATACGATGGACTATCCGTTGCGAATGACTTGACTTTGTACTCTATGTTATGTACAGCTCACCCTTAGGCTAGTAGGCTCCCCCAATTGTTAGGTGTATTATTACTACAATCACTATGTTTGGCAAGGCGAGTTGTATGTGAGGTTGCACCGTCTTGTAGTTCATTAATTTATGACAGTAAAAGCCCATTGATCATGACTCTATATTGATCACCAGTCACGGTGTCGCTGAAGTAAGGCTCTTAACACCTCCAACGTAATTGGCGCTCAGGCAGCGCCTTTGGACTTCGTCGCCCATAATAAATTTTGATCGAAAATCGTTAACTACGTCGTTGAAGTCCTGAAGAGCGTAGTTAAAATGTGACTGCCCGTCTGCAGACGATAGCTGCCTGCACATCTTCAAGTTTTTCACCAAAATATCCTACAGCAATGAGCCTGTAGCGGCCAATTGCATGGCACGTCATTCGAGTTTTTCAGCGATCTAGTCTTTTCGTGGCGAGCGAATGAACTCCTTAGTTGACCAGTCGATCAGGAAGTCAGCATCAAAATCACTGACAAACTATTTTGTAAAAAAAAGTCATGATTATTCTGCGAGCGTTCTATGGTTTTTCAACGTGTATTTTGCAGTTGTTTACTTCACAAATATCAACACAAAGCTGATAGTTGCCACCCTCTGCAAAAGTTATAGCTTGTTCCAATAGGGTGATACAATTTGGCCCACAATGTACCAAAGCAAGAAATGGCTTCCTATAGCTTTTTCCGGTCCCAAAAAGCAAAAAAGAAAAACAAAAGTTATGAAAGCTTGTCGTTTTGCAAGTGTAGATAAGATTAAAAGCACATCACGGGAAGGCCTAAATCGTATCCAAAAATTCGCGTTCCAATGACTTTTTAAAGATCGAAAAAACTGCTTGCGTGGGTGGATAATATTATATGTGGACTGTTTTTAAGAAGACAATATCGATGTAGACGAAAGAATTCAGAATTCCATTCAAAAAACGAAAATTCCTGGTACATATCTCATGGGTTCGACAAAGAAACTCTTCTTCGACCACATGTCCAAACCTCTTCCTGATGTTAAAGGTCTTATTTCAGTTGGAATTAGTCGCTGCTATCATGATCAGCCCACGAACTGTGAGAAACTCAATTCGACCTGTGATAATTTGATTTTGACCCTTTCCTAAAATCGAAAAGCACAAATGTCCAATCGACTTGTTCGATGCCGAAAAACCTACACTTCAATCCCATTTAAATTGGACATCTTCCTGCATTTCGAAAACAAAAATCAAAAACGATCACGGCGTGGGCGGTTTTCAGTTTGCATCAATAATGCATCCCATATGCACGGAAACTCCAATTTACGTTGCTGTAACATCTCACTTCAAACTGAAGCATATCCATGCGTCAATGTCTATTTAAAATCGAAGCAAAAAGGATACTGCATGAACGTAGATGGAAAAAAAACTGTTTCCTGTACCGTGACGAATGACACATCGAAGAAGCCCAACCAAATCCCGTCAGCGAATAGCTTTGTTATCGAGTCGAACAAGAAAAACACCAACTATCGTATGTAGATACCATTTCCTTGTTTGGTAACAACGGACAACCGAGGATCGATGAGCTACACAGCACGGTTCAACTGGCCGGGAATCAAAACATTTTCCAGTTTTTCTCTTGTGTTTTGCTTCCTTTTTTTGGTTCAAGCTGTTATTCGAGACCGAGACGATAGTATGTAACACACGGGACAGTAACAAATCCTTCGTGCTGAGGGATATCGAATGGCAGGCGGGGGGGAATCCTGTTAACAATAAAATCAAAACTTTCGCAATAAATTCCCATCTCAGTGGTAGATTTACATAAGTGGTAAAAGCAAGTTTGGGCACATGCCCTGCAGGCAGCATGTGAGAAAGTTTCTTTCAATTTTTTTCATCCCTTCTTCCTGATTTTCTCATTTTTCCTTACGTATCATGAGTGTTGTATTCTTGTTTGCCCGGTCTCAAGTGTCTGTATTTTATCATGATGATGATTCTAGCCGCAATGGAATGGTATCGCCGGGAAATGTTTTGGGGAAACCTCAGGTGAACTTTTAGTTGGTACGTGGGTATTACAATTTGCGTTTGCGTCCTCTCATGTTGGGGCTTTAGCTTACGGGCTTACGTACTTCGTTCAGGTATCATGAAAAGTTCGAAAGTAAGAAACTTACATGCCAACTTCGGAATCGAGATGTGTGTTTTGTTTCTATATTTTATTAGAATAATTTTAATGATAAAACTTTTGCACATCTGCGACGCCGTGATGGTGGTGAGGACGCGTGAGTGACGTCTTTGTATCGATGCTAATCAGAGATGTTATAAATCATCGGTCGACATCCTCGGGGGCGTGGGGAGCATTTGGTTTGGATTTGAGGTCGTCATCCTGCTTGGTCTATCACTCATTCTGTTCGTGATATGTATGTATTTGCATTATCCTGTCTTGCTTCGCTCCACTCGTTTCCACTTGTACAAGGATAAAAGCTAGAGTTTATGCTCTCACAGAGCACTTTGACTACTCCTACGTTCGCACACAGTGTTTACCTCTGTGGTACAACAACAACAAACTTCTTAAACCACAACATGACTATAATTCCTTAAATGGTAGTAACCCACACCACAACCTTCTTTCCCTCTCCCATCCTCCTCCCTTCGACTCTTAACGAATGTGTACTCGAGACCGAGTAATTGAATTACATTTTCATATCTTATCCTTGTCGCAGGACTGAAAGAGAAAAAATTATCTAAATAAATAAACACAAGTCGACACTTGCTTCCGAGTAATCGTATACCCGTATTGTGTTCTATGACTATGACTATCGTCCTGGCGGTGATTTTGATTTCATATTTCACGTACATGTACCTTCATACTGTATATCTGTGAGATATGAGCGTTCATTAAGTAGTTCTGTTTGTTATACATGTCCTTATACCCGTTGCCAACGTTCGCTACTCACGTTTCCCAAGATCTGGATTTTATATTTATTTTCATTTATCTTTCCTTTTTCTGTTTTCCCTTTTCTGATTTGATTCTGTGGAATGAAGAGTTGACTTGGAGCTCGAAGCATTATTTGCTCTGCATGTGGATATGAAAATGAATGACGTCTGGTATGAGATGATTTCTGAGTTCTGCAGTTCATAGTTTCATTGGTATTCCTTTTCTCTTTCAACATGCTTAACATGTTTATGGCTTTTTATGGGAGCGAATAATGTTAGATGTTTCAAGAGTTTGGAGCAATAATGATGCTACCAGGATAAATGCTTGTCGATAAGTCATAAGCTTCACCTTTTGTTTAATCAGCTGGTTCCATTTGATAGTGCTGAACGTTTAGGGTAACGTGTGGGCCATTTAATCTTCGGGTTTTTGATGATAATTAAAAAAATAAAAAATAATTTGCTGTGAAGTGGTTTTTCGTTACCAGATATTTGGAATATTGAAAAGTGGTTCTAGTCACTTTTCAAATGTGGTATCGCAAATTGTTGTTTCGCACTTTTAATATTGCCTTTTGAATTGTTTTAGGGCTAAATGACGACCCAAAGCTTGAGGTCTGTGGTTTATTGATATAAAGGGATTTAAACTGGCAACACTATTTCTAGGAATTGTCAGTTTGACAGTTGAAAGTTGAGTTGTGGTTATTACGCTTTGCCATCTTACGAGAAATGGATTAACGCCAAAACAACACACGCAAACTGTGCAAACTTATTTTGAAAACAATGGTAGGGTTCACCAAACTTATCGAGCGCTATGTTCATTTTACGGTCAACATAATTATCTGAGCAAGTTATTCACATCACATACACTCTACTGGATAATACGCATCCCCAAAGACGACAAACAGTGCGAAGAAAAGAAGTTATTTCCGTATCCGAATGAGTCGACTGCGCAAGTACCACTAGTCTATGCCGATTAGCCAGAGACGTTAGACGATTTGGAAGTCAACATTCGCCGTGTTATTGCATATTTAAGCACTAATGTCATAAACTTATCTATTAAGTAAAGCTAATATCATGATATCAACACTAGCTTCAAGTGTTTTATTTCATATTTGATCCTTATACAACCTTTACATTTTGAGCTCCAAGGGCGTTAAGTCAGAAGATCGGGGAGTGTAGTCAAAATCATCATATTTTAAAATCAAGCGATCGTGGAACAAAGAAAGCTATAGCGATCACGGCTCGGGCATAATGAATGTTGCGCCGTCTTGTTGGAAACAAAAGTTGTCCATGCCTTCTCAGAACTGGCATCAAAGTACTCGTTACCGTAGCCCGATATGGCTCTCAGGCTACGACTGTTCCAGTGTCGGCTTCTCACATTAATTCCATCATAGTTAGTTGTTATTCATGGAACATTTTGTCGTGAATTAATGAGGGTTTTCTATCAACGTAGAACCGAGCATTTTGCTTACTCATGGTCCCATTCAACAAATAATCGCTCATAATTTCATCGTCGATTTGTCGTGTTCACTAGCAATCGTGGCTTTTCGATCGGTATAAATCGACGGACTAATTAAATTTTGTATGGAAATAACTCTAAATCATCACAATTTGGATTTCGAACCGAGATACAGAGGATGCCCAACTCTAAAGAACGGAAACGACTCAGTATTGTCAGTGGTCTTTTAACGCTGACTTGTACAGAGTCAATTTTGCTTTAGACCACCTCGGTCAATGTCTACTTTCATGGCTTTCATTACCATGATTTGTAGTGGTGATATATTTTTGGTGTAGGTTATGCTGAAGGGGTGTCCCGAAGACGCTTTGTTAACTCGATGATAGTTTGGCCGATGGACACGTTGCGTGTTTACAATTGAAAACATGTTATGAATGTATAATAATGATAACAGCATGCTGTGTGTTCCGTGACACATTTTCGTTTCGAGAGACGCTTCTTTTGCGGGCTGCCATAAGGCGATCTGTAAACATATATTAAAACTTCAGGGAAGTCTGTAAGCCATTACCCGCACGCTTGAAGAGATTATAGAGAGATATACATATTTCTTAAACATGCTTAATTCTTTTCAATATTCGCAGAAATACCAAATGCTACTGACTTGGAATACCTCCAAGGTTGGTATGCTATTTCTTAAATTGTTAAAGATGTCTTCTTGGGTAAGTTTTTTTTGTCAATCTTCACGTCTTTTTCGAGCCACAACAGTTTGAGATCATCCGATTCGTGGTTCTGTGGAACTGTCTTCCGAGGCTAACAATCTGACAATCGCTGAACCTATTAAAATTGTGAAGGCTTACTACAAAAATCGCGACTCCGTTTCAACAACCGTTTTTCTTTCAGTCCAGTTAATTTAATTCAGCTAATATAAGGTTTTCTGAGAGCGCCATAGCGAAGTGGGTACTGTGTCGGTCGCTGACGCGCGACCAGCGAGTTCGGATCCCGATAACACCAACGCCATCGAGTCGTGAAATAAACACGACTTCTCTCCTCGGCAGGGTACTGGCAAAACCTCCATAGTAAACTTGTTTTGAAAAAGGTTCTCGGCTATTGCCGTTCGGAATTGGCATCAAACGGTAGCTCCCGCTCACTTGTGTGGAAAACAAATCGAACACATCATAAGTAAATGAGAGAAGCTTAGGTCTAGCTCTTCCTTAGCTATAATGCCATCTAAAAAGAAGAAGAATATAAGGTTTTGTATATATAGAAAGATCTGCGAAGTCTATAAAGCTTTTCTGCAGTAGGTTGCCTACATTAACTAATTGCAATTTTTTGAAGTCTTTGACTTTTTTTCAAGAGTTCAAGAGTGCTCTTATGGTGTTTGTCAAACAACCTGGACGGAGTGTAGATGGTTTGTGTCGAAGATGTTCGTTCACTACTCTCCGAGGGTGGTTGTCCTAGATAGGTTTTGAGAGATTCGACTGATTTTGTCACGTTCGTTGTAGTTCGCAGTAGCTTATTTTGTTTCCATGTCATTAAGGTGTCATATTGGAAATGCACTCACGGAGAATAAATTTTGAACTGATCTTATGCTGCGAGTGTTATACCTTCCTCAGCACTTTTTGATAATCGCTTATTCACAACTGAAGTTGTTGCACACTTTTTCCGTATAGGAATTGTTTTTGAGTAAAATTAACTATTTACAATTTCATTGAAATCTTTTTAAAAGAGTTAACATTTTCATATTTGGTATATTGTTCCTAGTGCGAGTTCAACAAATAATTTCTTATTAGGTTCTTCCTCAGATTATCAGAAGATATATTCTTGTTTTAATATGACGTTTTATAGCTAATCTGAACTTGTCACTAAAATCGATTGATTTATCACCGTCTCAAGTACTATGCAAAAGTTTTATGCACCAACTTTTGAAGCTTTGAAAACGAATATTTGTCAAGCAATGGCCGAGTTATTACCTGATAAGTCTGGAAAAATCATCAAAAATTACACGACCTCCCCTAAAGAATATTTTAATAATGTCCAATTCTTTTTATAATGGCAAGATCTAAGTGATATATTGTGATAAGAACTTGGTCGAAGTCTCAGTTAAAAATGTATGTTATTTAAATTTACTTCTGATAAGCACAAATTGGATAGCCCTGTAGTTTCTTCATTACCAATTGGTTTATGTTTTTTATCGTCAATATCTTAAACTGTTTTAAACGGAACGAATTGAGGTTAATATCATTTGAATCAGTCGTTTGAGAATTGAGAAATTTTTTTTTCAGTTATCATGAGAGCATTCTTACTTTACTTTTTCGTTGAAGTCACAATTGTTGGTCGATACAAGTGCAAACGTTGTACCGGATTTCTTCAGCGCTGAATACAGTCCGGCAGGGTTTAGCAGTACGTCAAGGACCATCGAGAACATTAGGAAGGAGCAACAAAGCTTAGTCGAAAATAAAAGATGTTCAATTGGGAAAAGAGCGTACGTTTTTGGCCTCACAAAATATCGTTCAGAAAATTTTAAAACATGACTCGAAGTTCCATCCTTTTAAAATTTAATTACTGCAACAACTAAAGGAAAATTCTTTATTTATCCACAAACTTTTGTGCGACAATATTTGGGAATTTCGTACAGAAAATTGCATCTAATTGGAGTGACGAAGCCCATCTTCAACTATAGTACCATCGGACCTTAAATGCTCAAAAGTATGTAAGTGCTTGGTATGTTTTATCGACGAACGGAATCATTGGTCCATAAATGCAAACAGCAAAAATGATTGCACATGATCACACGTTCTTTTAGCAACTTCACATACCTTGAGTCTCCATGAGCTTCCAGGAAAGCTGATCAGCCACTTTGGAGACGCCTCGTGACCAACGAATTTTCCAAACTTAACCCATTTGAATTTTTTTTTTAAATGGCTGGCACTAGTAATTCGTGGTCTGTGAAGGAGGTAATGGAAAAGGGGCGTTCAAAAAGTAATGAGAATAGCTATGTTAGAAAATGAATATATTTAATATTATTTTATTTTTCAACGTAATCACTCTTTAGGTCAATACATTTAGCAAATCTTTTTTCTAGAGCCAAAATTCCCTTTTTAAAAAAATCTTCTTCTTGAGTACTTAAAAAATCGTTTACGGCGGCCTTCACTTCTTCGTCATCTTCAAATTTTGTGCCTCTCAAGTGTTCTTTCAAACGCGGAAATAGGTAGAAATCACTAGGGGCCAAGTCCGGGGAGAATGGCGGATGATCGAGGATCTAAAAGCCAGCATCTTGGATTGCTGCAATGGCAACTGCAGACTTGTGCGCCGGCGCGTTGTCTTGATGGAACAAAACTCTTTCCGCGAGTTTTCCTCGTCGCTTTTCACGGATTTTCTGACGTAATTTTTTTATTTGTTCTGCGTAGACATTTCCTGTGATTGTGGCTCCATGTTCAAGGTATTCAATCATTATCAACCCTTGGCTGTCCCAACTGAGCCCATGATCTTGCCGGCAGATGGTGTGTGGCAATTTCTTTAGTGTGGGAGATGACGGTCTTTTCCAAGACATTGATTGTTGTTTCGTTTCTGGATCATAGTGATGAAGCCATGTTTCATCCATTGTTACGAATCGAGCCAAAGAAAGATCAGGATCTCGTTGAAACAGTTCCAATGAGCTCTTTGAAATGTTAAGTCGCGTTTGCTTTTGTGCGTCCGTTAGAATTTTCGGGACCCAACGCGAGTTATGTACACGACACATTCCTCTCCCAGTACATTGGATGTCCGATTAGCGGATGCTTTTAGTTATCTCAAACGTAATGAGATATGAATACTTTCTTACTCCCACATAGTTATCTGAGTCGGCACATTTGCTTCACGGAGCAGACTACAATCTGAATATCCGACTGGTCAAGCATTCGATTTCTGCTGACCAAACATTTTGACAATGACTGGGAGTGATTTAGCTTGGAAGATCTCTGGGAGTTCGTGTTCTGACGTCGCGGTGGAAAGATCGCTTTTGTGAATCATTAAATATTAAATAAGAAATAAACAAAGTAATAAAAAGAAATATGGTTTTTTTTTACTGTTGTTCATCCCGGACAACATAATTGGCGCAGTCGATAGGATAATCTTAAAAAGGATTATCCAGTGATACGAACAGTGAAAACTCAATTAAAATCGAAAAGATTACGAGCAAGTGTTAATGATCACAAGAAGGCAAGCAGAATTCGACGCCAGCAGAAACTTTGAAGAAATCACCATGGAAGAATCAAACATCGAACTCTAACATCAATTGAGATTAAGGGAACAGCAGTTGGAGCAGTTAACCAATGCGTTCCAGAATCTCCAAACACGAGAAGCAGAGCGAATGGACCGGGAGAGGATCCTTCGTGAGGTGTCACACATGTCTACATTCACCGGAAAAGGGGAAGTGACAATAAATAGTTTTTTCAAAAAGGTGGAATACTATCTAAGAGATTTTTCAAATGGAAACCTGATAAGATTCATAATAAGAACAATATATAACGAAAAAATACAAGGAGAAGCCAAGGACATCATAATTAATATACCAGATCCTGAAAACTGGGAAGCCATCAAACGACAACTGAAGCTGAAACGACATCTATAAAAGTATTTATACCATGAAATTCAATACTGTAAGTGAATTATTATTTGAAACACAAAAAATAAAATTTAAAACTGATGAACTTGTAAACTTCTATAAAGGCGACAACGCCGTAGATTTAAGTAATGTTGATTCATTATTAATAAATATGATTAAGGAAATATGTCAAGGAACACTATTAGAAAAAATTTATGAAGAGAAGGAATTAGATATTATTTTTGAAATAATGATTAAAAGAAGGTACGAAGATTCGTGTATTAGGGAAGAATTTAGAAAGACGAGTAAGGTATCTCATCGTCCAGGGAATTTTAAGGAGCAAGGTAATAATTATCAGAACAACTATCGGAATCATAAGAATAGTTACCAGAGTAGACGAGATTCAGGGCATTATAATAATAGTATTGGAAATTCGGGCCAAAATCGCTTTCAACAGAATTATCCACAGAATAATAGGAACTCAGGTCATTATACTATCAACCCAGGGCATTACAATAACAGTATTGGAAATTCGGGCCAAAATCGCTTTCAACAGAACAATAGAAACTCAGGTCATTATACCAACCCAGGGCACTTTAATAACAATAAGAGAAATTTAGGCCAATATCGTCATCCACAGAGCTTTCAACAGCGGAATACAAACTCCGGACAGTATGGAGATTCGGGTCAAAATAATCAAGAGCCAATGGATGTAAATAACATTGAAACAAATAGTCTAGGAAATAACAGCGAGATTAATAATGCCGAGTTTTTTTATCAATTAGCCTCGGATGACCTCCCCACGATAGAATTAACTATAAACAAAAAAAATACTTAGCTCTAATAGACACAGGGTCATCACTTAGCATAATCGATTCTAAAATAAATGATTTTAAGACAGTTAAAATTAACCCCATACAATTTTCCACAATAAATGGAAAAGATGCCATTACCTGTGAAGCACATACACCAGCACCGGATGAACTAAAGCTTCCAGTAGGAGCTCACATCAGATGGAAAGTAATAAATTTACCTAACAGACGTTACCAATTTATAATTGGTAATGACATTCTAAATACACTAAATACACTTATAGACTTAGAAGCCAAAGCCATAAATCTAAATAATCAGAAACTACAAATAATAGGTGACCCATCTACATATAAAGAAATACATGCTTTAGAACATGTGAACGAAAATGTTATAACGCATTTAAAATTAGATCATTTAAATAAAGGAGAATATAATTTTGATATAGTGTATTTAAGAGGAAAGGACAATAGAGTGGCCGATTTTCTGAGTAGAATTGAACCTAATGCAAACATCAAATCTGAAGAGAAAAGTACAAGTTCAGATAATGAAGATGCTATTTCAGAAATAGAATTATTATTTAATTTAGAAGAAGAAGAAAATGAAACAACTATGGCTACAATTCATTCTGCAGAAGAAGAATTATTAAACCATATCCCTATAAAAGAAGAGATAATAAATAAATACAAAACCCAAATAATATTAACAAATAACAAAACCCAAGAGATAGAAATAGTACACGGTTAACGTATAATTTATATTGCAGAATATGATCTTATAAATCTAGATGACATATTCAAAAGATTTATAAAAAAAGGAATAACGGGAATATACTCCGAATTAAACGACCATCAGTATAATGTAGTTCAGGAAAAAATAATAGAATTATTTTCAGAGGAGAAGCAAATAAAGTTTATAAAATGTTCTTATAGGACACAAGATATTAGATTGGAAACAGAGGCTGTAAAGCAAATTTCATTTTATCATGTAAATGAGAGTATGCATTCGGGTATTCAGGAAACATTTAACGGCATCAAAAATAAAATATATTTCCCAAAACTACTGGAACTAATACAAATAGTTATAAATCAGTGTGAAGTTTGCCAACAAGTAAAATATGATCGTAAGCCAATAAAACCAAAATTTCAGCTTACTGAAACAGCTACAGAGCTAAATGAATTCATTCACATAGATACATTCGTAATTCTCAAATGCAGTTTCCTCACCATAATAGACAAGTTTTCCAAATTCGGATTCGCGTATTATTTAACGGATAGAAATCATATCACCTTAGTAGAAGAACTAGAAAGTAATTTTGCCAAGGCAGGAAAGCCTAAAAATATAATTGCAGATAATGAATTTAATTCAATTCATATAAAAGAATTTCTTCAAAAAGAAAATATTAATATCCATTTTACTAAACCGAATTCCCACACCGGAAATTCGGACATAGAAAGATTTCATAGTACTTTACTAGAAAAATGCAGAGTATTAAAATTAAATAAAACAAATGTATCAGTCAAAAGACTAATCCAACAAGTAATTCGTAACTATAATGAAAGAATTCATTCAACAATAAAAACAGGTCCAAGTATAGTACAATTTCATAAAATAGATTTTAGTACAATTCGAAATAATCTAAAAACTGTAAAGGAAAGTACCATTAGAAAAGCAAACAAAAAACGAGAAAATTATAACGAAGTTAGGTCTATAGGATTTATAAGAAATTACAAAGCAACTAGACACAAGCATCAACCTAAGTTTAGAAAAAGTAGGCTGGCTAATGTCCATGCAACAAATATTAAACGCCAACCAAAATTTTCAGCTCTACATGATGACATTACTACTAATACTATTGACAGTACGAACTAATGGACTATTAAGTATAGAGGAAATAAAAGAACAATCAGGTTTCACAGAAATAAAAATCAACGAAGCAGACTTAGTGACCAAGACAGACATAATAATTCATTTGATTAAACCACAGGAAATAGTAGACGTACTAAACGACATTTCGAAAAACATCGACCAGCTCGACGGGAACCACAAGGAATTACTTCAACTGGAACTTACACACTTGACAAACAAAGTAAAAACCATTATGCCCAAAGGAAGTAGAAAGAAAAAGGGATTAATCAATGTTATAGGTAGTGCATCAAAATGGCTTTTTGGCACCATGGATGAAGAAGATAGAGAAAATATTGATGCGCATCTAAGAAATGTAGAGATAAATAACCACAATTCCATAACTAACCTGAACCAGCAAGTTTTAATTAACGACAATGTCAGTAAATCCATTAAACAAATAAAGAACATAATAGAAAAAGATAGAACAGTAATATTAGGACAGTTAAACAATGTAGCAAGTAAAACAATGAAGCAAAATTTATATTATGATCAGCTTTTTAAAGTTCAAATAATAAAAGAAAAAATTGAGCACATCCAAGACAACTTAGCATCAGCCAGATATGGATTATTACATCCGAATATACTGACAGATGAAGAAATAGAAAGATATAATATAGATGTAAATAAAATGAAGTATATAAAATTAGGCATTACTAAATTCAAAGAAGATGTGTTAGAATTCGCTATTAAAATTCCAAAAGAAACCGAAAAAATACAACTAAGAATTATTGTACCCGTACCAAACAAAAACCAAAAAGAAATAGATTATCCTAACGAAATTGTGTTCAAAAACAATAACTTGACATATCAATATAAATAACTAAGATCCTTAAATGAATTAAATTTAAGTAAGCATTGTACTATCCAACATAATTGTAAACTGATAAAGAACAATAAAACTGAGATCCTTACATTGGACGATGAAACTATTGTAATTAAAAATGCAAATCAATTAAAAGTAGAACAAAATTGTGACGAAAGACATTTAAATATAACTGGAAATGTATTAATCCATTTTAACAACTGTGAAATACGTATTTTAGATCATTATTTCTCAAATGTCAAAGAGGTTTTCTAAGAAAGATTTTACTACCCAGTAAACGAAAATTTTAAAAATTTTAGCGATAAAATAACACTAGATGATGTTATCCTAGAAAACGAAAGTAATATTAGGAAAATAGAAGAATTACAATATCACAGAAACGTATCCTATGGTATGAATCTGAGCCTGATCATGTTCGGGATCCTTGTACAAATTATCCTTTTTATATATTGTAAAAATCAAAAATCTATTAAAGTAAATCATCAAATTCAGGAGAATTTTAATCTGAAGGGGGGAGAAGTTATGTACACGACACATTCCTCTCCCAGTACATTGGATGTCCGATTAGCGGATACTTTTAGTTATCTCAAACGTAATGAGATATGAATACTTTCTTACTCCCACATAGTTATCTGAGTCGGCACATTTGCTTCACGGAGCAGACGACAATCTGAATATCCGACTGGTCAAGCATTCGATTTCTGCTGACCAAACATTTTGACAATGACTGGGAGTGATTTAGCTTGGAAGATCTCTGGGAGTTCGTGTTCTGACGTCGCGGTGGAATGATCGCTTTTGTGAATCATTAAATATAAAATAAGAAATAAACAAAGTAATAAAAAGAAATATAGTTTTTTTTTACTGTTGTTCGTCCCGGACAACATAATTCGCGCGGATACCTTTGTCATTCCTAAGTGATCTTGCAAAATGCTATGCACACTACCAGTTGAAATCTTCAACTCTTCAGCTATAAAACGGACTGTTACACGGCGATCATCCAGAACAATTATTTCAACTTTTTCGATCATTTCCTGAGTGACTGACGTCGAAGGGCGGCCCGAGCGCGGGTCATCTTCAACCGATGTTCTACCACGTTTAAACTCTGTACACCACCAAGCCACTGTGGAATATGGAGGAGCAGACTCCCCCAATGTTTCACGTAAATCTTTAAAAATTTGTTCCGTAGTAAAATTTTTCAGCAAAAGTATTTTATCACCGCACGGATTTAAATTTTATCCATTTTTAGCGAGAGTTATCGACACGTCACAAACAAATAATTATGACAACTGAGGGTATTATGACGAAGACCTAATCTTCCCGTGACAATAATTTTTTTTTCAAGTACCCCCCATTACTACGTCATTCTCACTACTTTTTGAACGCCCCTCGTATATTAAAATATTCAATCGAACCTTTCCACCGGCCGAAGCTCCGTCATCATTTTTATTGCAAACTGTTTCACTGGGTTACATTTTTTGGGAGTTAGTATTTGTTCTATTTTATCTCTAGCCCTCTACGTTCACCACTGAAAAACGCTTGCTGCGCATCTCCATGGCCTCCTCGCAGTTTAAATAAATAAGAGATTCCCGGAGGCAAAACCTGTATGGATACGTTTGAAAGCAGCCGTATCAAGTTAGAAGATGGCTTATGAAGAAAACTTTGTCTCCCTGTTATTTGGAACAATTTGTTTTTCCTTTGTCGACTGGTTCCTTGTCTCCTGCTATGTCCACAGATTGTCCACGTATAAAACTTTATTATCAAAATTATTGTTCCTTTGTGCGTTGCGCCCATTTTACGATAGACGTGGTGGCCCTTCACAGTCAAATTTTCAACTTTTGGTGGCCAAGTTTGAGACGACTGGTTCGTTAATCAATCAGCCAACATTCGTATGTGAAAAGGTGCAAGATCGACTGAGGACATCGCTGCTGACTTGGGTCGAAATCCATACAAGATCCAAGTGACCCAGGAACTGGAAGTTCATGACCATAGACAACGTCGTTTGTTTGTTGACTGGGCTTCGGAGCGTTTTTGACCCAACTTTGGTCAAAAAATTACCTTTAGCGACGAGGCGCTTTTTATGTTATTTTTTACCGTTTGGCTTTTAATTGACAACAACAAGTAAACGAAAGGTTCAAAATATGATAATATTTTTATTCTGGTTAATAAATTAGTGCTTGCCATCTACTCTTTCCTACTTTGTGTAGATATTAACCACGATTACAATATTATAAGTGTCAAGTTCATTAAGTTTAAGTCTAATTTTAAATCATTTATTCGGGCAAACTTTTTATTATAAGATAATGGAAACGACCATTCCCTTCAATGACTTATTGTTATTACCAAGTATTTTATTTTCCAATACAATACTTAAAATCTAACTTGATAATTTTGTGTAGGCTTAAAACTACTATCCCAAGGTTGATGTGTGCGAAGTCGAAGTGTCGTGCTGGTGTCGGTTAACGATGTATGCGAAGGCAAACGTAGACCGGTGTCAGCTTATCAGTTCAAGATGGTATGTCTGCTGTCTAGTTGGCAAACGTGTGTGTCAGCTTGTAATGTTGGCTTCTACGGCTGCAATTGACGCTGGCTTATCGGAATAGACAAGTTTACTGAGGAATCCTCATAAAAATATGAGAGTTTAAAGGCGGCAAATTTTACGATAGCCGGCCAATTCTCGTATCCAAAACGTGAGATAAATTCATCAAAGTCATTTCTCAATTGGTCTATCCATTTGTGCGCTGGGTGGCATCTAGCGTCGTCTTGCTGGAACCACATTTTGGCTAGCTTCAAATCGTGTATTTTGGCCGAAAAAATGTCCAAATCAATAAACGATAGCGGATGCTATTCATGGTAACCTTGTCCTCACGGTCATCATTGAAAAAATACGAACCAATGATTCCGAACTATAAACCGCACCAAACAATGTATTTCACCGGTTGCATTGGCAGCTTTTTTATTGCCCAAGGTTTCTTATCCGACCAAATATGGCAGTTTTTTTCTTAACACACCCATTTAAGCAGAAATGAGCTGCTGCTGCGTCGCTTAATTTTTCGACAAAAAACCGGATCTTTCTCCGGCGTTTTCTTAGGTCAGGTTCGTAAATTCAAAGCTTTGGCAGTTCGGTCGACCACAGTCCGAGCTGTATTTTGTAAGCTCCTCCACGCAGTCGAGTAACACAATCCTAATTGTCTTTATTAACACTGGCGGATACAGCAGCAATATTTTAGTCTGTACGCACTCTACACATGTAAGCAGTTAGCTTGAAGTCCCGCAACGTGAAATTGGTACAGAATTTGGTCACTTAAGATTGAATTGTTTGCTCAATAGATTAATTATGAACACCGTAAGATGGTCGAAGAGCGCGAAAAACATCCTTCACAAAGCACAAATTTTGATAACAAAATTGAATAATTTGTGAATATTTTTCGAGTATACATATATCTTTTCATAAATTGGCAATACTTAGGGAGAATGCTTGACTTTGACACATGTCATAAGTCATGCGTGAACTGTTAAAAATGGGACACTAAAACACAAAGCAGCAAAAACCAGTTTTTACGTCATCGTGCCTGGTCTTCTAAGTATGTTGGCCATGATCTTTATGCAAAAATTATGGATTGGTCCAGTTACTGACTTGTCTTTATGTTATCTCTAGGCTTTTCGCCACAATCTCAGCAGACTTTGCGGACGAACATCAGTTGGCTTCACATCAAACAGAATAGATGATCACACTTATTTAAAAGGGTCTTATTAGTTGTAATGAAGCAAACATGCTGTCGTATACCTCATCATAGTTGTGGGTAGCCACTTTCCTGAACAAAGATATTTATTCCTTATTCCTTACCTACAACCTGTACTGAAACCTAAAATAAACTTTTAATTAACCTAAAGCCAACATACATATCCTTTGAACTCAACTCTCAAACTATTATATTTCTATTCTATTTTTACTCGTGCACCACAAACAAATCTATCTTTTCGCAATTACTCGGGTCTATCAGCAAAAGCAACTGAAGCAGAAGATATGACTTAAAAACTAATCAATTAGTAAAAGGGATAACCCTGCGGCTCAAATACGGCGCGTATTTATTATTAGAGATGTCAGTCGCGTATCCTTTTTTCCAATTCAATAAACTCGAATAATAGTTCAGCTCCTCTTCGTATATTCAACAGAATCACCTCGTTACATTTTTAATTGCTAACGTTTATAGGTTAATGAGGGTGTGGAGTGCGTTCTGGTTTTTTTTTCATTCAAGTCTGCAATTACCGTCAGTCAAGAGGCATTTTATCTATTCAGCAGGAACCTCGAGTCGTTGGTTACCGGGGAAATGCTCTTAAATTATTCGGTTTATTTGAATTGTTTTAAAATATGTCTGAATGAAAGGGTCTGCTAGAATCGTGAAGAGGGGTTAGGTGAAGCTTGCATGAAAAGTGAGCTCCTTAATTGTATTTAAGTTCAAGTGGTTCAATTTGTTTTACGTGATTTTAAAGTACTGAATGATATTACCTTTTACCATGCTCGATCATTTTATATAAGAATTACAGCAACACATATACAGTTTTTTTTTACCATCGGAAACTCGGGAGAACCTTGAAGAAATATCAATATGTCGTTATCCCCGTTAAATGACAGAGAAATCCGCCGAAAGACATTCGCTGCCATGCTATATCGGGTGAACTCCATCCTCCACAAGCAGTTCCATCATTCGATAAGAAATTTTTTCTTTTACGTGTCCTTCAAAGTTATAGACAAAATTTCGGAAAGTTTGTAATTGGTGACTGGAAAACATTTTCTTGTAACTTGTAATGCAGTGTAAGAAAGTATCAATTCATGCAAACATCTCCTTGATTTTTACTGGCAAGTCGTTGTTCTTTCAAAACTTTACTGTCCAAAGTTAAAGATATGCTCGTGAATGCACTTTATTCTTCAAATCACCCATCTACTCATTGCAGTATATTTGTCTTTCACTTAATTTAGGACGAATACTAAATCGAATTAGGGTCATACCCTCCTGACCGAAAATGGCAAGATACATATTTTCTTACCAACCACAGCATACGGGAGTCATTCTAACCGAGACCTCTCCCCTCAACCTGGATCAAATCTTATGCATTCACCTAGTCGTATTTAAAAAGAAACCATCCTTTGTACTCTCTGACCCGTCGTCAAACAATCCCCGAATGACATGGAGGACTTAATGAAATTTGTCTTGAATAGGTACAATGGAAAACGAACTCCAACCTGCTCTACTCCTACCTGGTGCTTGAAGAAGTTCAACACAAAGAAATCGACCACAAATTGTGTGTGCAGTGGTTGGAAGTAGGGTGATTCCAGACTTTGTTCATGCAAAGAGGAGAATAGCTACTTGGGGTTATATGGTATGTCGACTCCTTCAAGTCGAGGATGATTGGAGGGAAAAAAGGAAACAATGACATCAATAAGGAATGGCTTTCGTCTTCATGCTGGTGATGTGGGAGATGGGGTCCTCTTACGTAGAGAAATTATTTTCAAGCACAGTCGAGTCGATGTAATTAATCAGGCCCCGTTCTTAATGAAAGTTGATTCATGTGTTGTCACGTATTTTTCTGAAATTAGCTTCTGTATTCAGGGATGTTGAGTGAATGGTTTCAGGCTACCGCTGTACTTTGATATTGTGACGGGAAAAGTCAATGACCATTTATGTACTTGACCTTAAACAAGAATAAATGTCAAGAAGTCGGGTTTGTAAAACCTTGAATTCATGGAATATTCTTGAATTTCTCCCAATTCAGTGCCGGATTTGTCTCAAAAGAAATCTGCTGGGGTGGAAAATAAAGTTCAAAGTTGTTAAATTATACCCCAGGGAAATTTCGGCTATAAAGAAGCCAAGACGTGCTTGGCAGGGGACGATCCTGAATGATTCCGTGGAAACGGTTCACCTTTAATACACAAGTAATCTATTCCATCCCCTCTTTCTTCGGGCGCCTTGCCGGGGCGGAGGTGCTTAAGAGGTCAACGACCTCGAACTAAACAAATGGATGATAATACTCCAGGTGGCACCTGCAATAGTGGAAATCCACCCGCGATCTCCCTGATCGCGGCCGGGGCAAAGATTCTGGAGGCCCCACCACTCATTCTTAACTCTCCGGCAGCTCGAAACGACACCGACTCCTGCGGCTCATTGTCCGACCATCTGGTTGGACTGAGCATGAGTGGAGCAACCAACGGAGGCGGCACCGACGACGGCGCGGCCTGGGAAACCGCTAAGGTTGAACGAGCCCCAGAATTGGGACGCACTGCAGATTGCACTGCTAAGCGCCAAAAAAGAAGGAGAAAGAGACGTGCCCGAAAATCGTGCAGAGGCTGGCACTGCCGAAGGCACGAAGATTGAATGCGAACCTCTGGGAAAGCAGTTAAGAGGATCAGATCGGCGTAGGTATTCCCTACCGAAACCCAAACGACCCTCTCATCTGCAGACCCCGCACTTCTTGGCGGCGCACAGCGCAGAAAGCGTCGGCGGCTAATAAGTGCTGCTGTAGGAGGTACAAGCATGCTAGCACTTTCGGCATGCGCCTCAAACACTCCTCCTCTTATTGGTGACGGTCAAATCCGCAATAAGAGCGTGCCAGGTTCCAAAACTGACGGAGCTGGAGGTGTTCAGGGTCCTGTTATGGCCGGCGCCACCGCCGAAAAAGGCGATGATTCTGACAGACAAACTCTGATCACAGAAGGCAAAGCGGTTTTGGATCCCAACAAACCTCAAGCTGGCAGAGCTGTTCCAAAGCGGCGTCGAAAGGGTGCAGGAGTCCGAAGGTAGATGCGGCGATCAACAAAGATCAAAGCAAAAATTTGAAGACGGAGAGGACCAAAGACTGCTCCTCGGAAGCGGGCACTTCACACAACAAAACCCTTTCCTCAGGAAAGGAGATACAAGTGACCGTAAAGAGCCGACACAAGCACCCCTCCTACAAAGAGGCAGCCATCTCCTCTGAAAAGATCAGGATAGGGAAGGCTGGCAGTGACAGCAGAATGACCAGCGCAGAATGTCAACACTGCGAGGATCGTCTACTGGAGCGAGCTTCAGGCATAGGCTTGTGTATTCGGGCTGAGAGGTCTGCTTTAATGAATGGCACCTTCGTGGTGAGCTATTCCTCACAGCAGACCTCTGCCTGGATCAGGAGCATGGTGCCGAAATCCCTCCCCTGGGAACTACTCCTATCAGGTAGTTAGTCTACTAAAATTAACGCGCGACATCTGCTGGATTCTGGGAAAACTTGGAAACAAGCTGAAAGTGCTGACGCGACTACGTGCGCAGAACCCGGGACTCAACACGAGGGCCTGGACCTGGATAGTCTATTCCCACAAATAGAGTAAGGTCTCTCTGAAAAAGAAGGCTTTAATGGTTGTGGGATTGGATAACGGTTCTGTCGAGACCCTGAAATCTGTTTACGATTCACGGCCCTACTTCGGCCTTGGTAGGATTTTATTTCAACACAAGGCTACCACAACACGTACGTAAAATCTGTCAACGAAAGTCGAGATGCTCGGCACTACTGGGTTTATGCTACGAGGTTATCCGAGTTTATTATTCTGAGGCTTTAAAACTGTCGTTTTTTT
Source organism: Merodon equestris (assembly GCA_958301585.1). NCBI lineage: Eukaryota > Metazoa > Arthropoda > Insecta > Diptera > Syrphidae > Merodon > Merodon equestris. The sequence continues at coordinate 38,004,655 of OY284416.1, read as the reverse complement.
GACGCTTATATCCTGGCATAACGTGTTCAAATTGTTAAGTTTTTTTTTATAAAAATCGTGTTCGGTTTTCGCGAGCTACGAAATATTAATGCCCAAATTTTATATCCAACCAAGTGAGCAATTTAACGAATAATCAAAATTCCGGGAATGCTGTTTGGTGGCTGATCGAACAGTTATACGGAATAAAAAGTCACCTTATTTTTTGATCAAAATTATACCCAATATTTTCATGACTTTCATTGCTGATCAAAATTAGAGGTCCAAAAAGTAAAAAAGGTTTGTACTCCAGGAGGTGAACTCACAAAATATTCTTAAATTCATGTATGATCGCAACTTGACGTCCTTTTCTCGATTAAATTTTCTCCTGCGAGGAACACTGGGTTTAATAGTCCAGAACTTGTACCAGATTGTTAAATAAGTTCTTATCTACGATAAGAAGTGGCGCTATTCTTTGAACTCTTTTGTAAGTTTGCAGCCGTTCCAAGTTGACGTGTGACAATAGATTTGTACAATAAAACAACTTGAATATAGGGTAATAATATTTTTTTTTTTAGGAAGTTAAAGCATCACAGCAGATTAATGAACGATAGCTAGAAGTGTTTAGGAACTCTTCACCTTCGGTTCGAAGAGTAGAAACATGGTTTGTCATACAAGTCTTGAAGATGATCCACTTAAAAGGCGTCCAATTGAAAGATTATCATTAACGAAGGAAGATTTATTGGAAGCCCTAGGTTTCTCATTAGGCAGCGTGAGCAAAATTTTGGCTGAAGTTTTGAGCTATATAAAGATATATGCATTTGGAGCATTTTAGAAAAGATAAAAATGACTTTGTGCAACTAGGGGTGCAAGATTCTGAATGAAAAAAAGGGCTGAGGAGAGGTGTGAACCCGGTATTTCGGCTCCAAAGCGCGTTAGGGTCTAGAATGCGGCCAAAAAAATGTTGACATCAGTCTTGTGGGATTCAAGAGACATAACATTTGAAGATTACCTCCAAACTGTTTAAAAAAGGGAAGATTATTATTGTAATCTTTTAGACCAACTGGGTGGAAAATCCCGTGAGAAAAGACTTGGTTTACAGAAGAAATAAATCATTTTTCATCAAGGTAACACACCTTCTTCCACAGCTCTTTACTTTCTCGCTCGCGAGTTTTAAAATGATTTATCCTGTAAGGAAAGGTTTCAGTCGAGTAAGGGACTTCAAATTGTGATCACTCACGAAGTCATGAAAATGTCATATAAGCACGTTCTAGGCTCGAAACAACATTTTTTTTTTGTTAAATTTTTCGCTTACAAAATTCAAACTGGCCTATTTCGTAAGGGAAGGCTTCAATAGAGAAAAACACTTCAAGTTGCGATCACTAAATTAAGATGTTTTGTGTACCAGGCTGTTCAATAAGTTTTGTCATTCAGTCATTTAGTTTTCCATCACTGAAGTGAGACTCCGGAAGATCATTGAAATACGCTTGGTGAAAATAATTTCTGTCGCATGTATTTTGTGAGATGTGAGAATAGCCAGAAGTCTGACGGAGTAAGTCTGCCGAAAAAAATGGCGAATAATTTATTTTTTGAATTTTTCCGATTTTTTTAAGCTTTAAAATTTTCAAACAAAATGGTGAAAAAATATATATACGAGTATATAATGGAAATTTTGGCCCGTTTTTTTTTTAGATATCATGTCTTGGTTCGTATTCCGATCGTTTTTCGTAAAACACGGCTCAACTGAATACGTTGTAGCCTATACCGATCGCCGTACGTTGGCCGTAACGGATACACACAACCCATTTGGTCCCACCAAATACTCAGCATGACTCACGCCCAAACGACTTTTCGGACTCAAATTTTGTTATGGTGTTGGTGTGGAGATCAATGTCAACGATTCGCCACGCTTAGCGTAGTATGTATAAAATGTTTGCCTTTCAATCAGCTGCTCGCTATTGAAAAATCGCCATTCCATATCTTTCGGTCTTAATTCATGAGAGACCCGGTTGCCTTCCTTCTAAATCATTTTAATTTGACTTGGATCTTCATCGAGTGGAGCCTGTCTTCGAATTTGTTTGGTTGTCCAGAGCGATGCTTATCTTTAACCTTCTTCTAAAATCACCCTTCCTAATATAACGCAACAGTTTCTTACATGATTTATCAGTTGGAGCATTGCGATCATAATTACTCATCAATTTTGGTTCAGCTGCACCCAGTGCTAACCAAAGATAAAATTTTCATGCACAGAGATCATGTTAATTTCAATGAAACCTAATTCCTTTCAAGGTCTTCGGCTTTCGTACATTCAAAAAGTACTTAAAACTAACCACATGACTCGCTGTACACAACATCATTGTACAAAATCTTCGAAGGAAATATGATCCGTTTTCAGTAAATTTAAAGCAAGACTGGGTAAGAGAAAGTTTTCGGGTAAACACGGGCACGTATTGTCCGAAAGTTGATACTTTCTTCTAAATTGTAGGTCTCGGCAGCCAATACACTAATTCCACATGCAATGAGATCAAATACCTGTCACCAAGCCAGACTCCATTGAGTAACATATTTTTTCCCCATTCTTTAAGACCAAATGACTTCAGGAGCAAATTTCGTTGGAATATACTTTTTAGTAAATAGTAGGGTGGTCCGATAAGTACCTAGCCTCACCCCCAGATGGCGCCAATATCGCAAGAGCAACTTACTATCGTGTAGTACATTCTAGTAGACGGCTACTGTCAGACTCGTAGTTTTGTTTTGACCGCGTCTGGAAGCGGGAGTGTCCGCGGATTTTAGAAAAATGGAAAAAGAGCAATATCGGTCGGTGATTCGATTTTTGTTTTTGGAAGGGAAATCGCGCGGCGAAATCAAAGAGCGTTTGGATGCTGTGTACGGTGACTCTTCTCCTTCGATGGCGACCATCGAAAATTGGTTTAACGAGTTTCAACGTGGTCGCACGTCGGTTTTTGATGAGCCACGTCCAGGTGCCTCAAAGACGGCCACCACGGAGGATAACGTGACAAAAATCCACGATCTTGTATACGCAGACCGCCGATTGAAGGTGCGCGAGATAGCTGAGACAGTAGGCATTTCAAAAGATCGCGTGGGTCATGTCCTACATGAACTTTTGGGCATGAGAAAGCTGTCGGCGCGATGGGTGTCGCGTTTGCTCACTCCAGACAACAAGCGCAACCGTGAGACCACTCCAGAGCAGTGTTTGACGCTGTTTAAACGCAATCCGAAGGAGTTTCTGCATCGTTTCGTGACAGTCGATGAGACATGGATCCACTGGTACACAACAGAGACCAAGGAACAGTCGAAACAGTGTACTTCACCCGACGAACGTGCTCCGAAGAAGGCGAAGACTGTCCCATCGGCCGGAAAGGTGGTGGCCACCGTTTTCTGGGATTCACAAGGTAAGATCCACATCGACTACCTGGAGAAGGGCAAAGCGACCACAGGACTGTACTATGCCAAATTATTGGGCCGATTCGACGCCGAATTGAAGAAAAAAAAGCGAAAAAGTGCTTTTCCACCATGATAACGCACCGGCTCACACCTCCGCCCACGCCACGGCCAAATTGGTCGAGTTGGGCTACGAACTGCTGTCCTATCCACCGTATTCTCCAGATTTGGCCCCGTGCGACTTCTTTTTAGTTTCCAAACTTGAAAAAGTCAATCGCCGGGCAGAAATTTCAGGCGAATGAGGAGGTCATCTCCGCCACGGAGGCCTACTTTGCAGACCTCGAGAAAACGTATTTTTCAGACGGGTTAAAGGAGTTGGAGCATCGCTGGGTCAAGAGTATCGAACTAAAAGGAGACTATATTGAAAAATAAATGGCCATATCTCCAAAATTTTTGTTTTCCTTTTGTAGGCTAAGTACTTTTCGGACCACCCTCGTAATTAGAGAGGTAAGTGTTTGAACTTTATAGTTTATTGTTATTTTTACGAAATCTTTAAATTTTTTTACTTTTTGATGATGATTAGTGTTTGATGCCCGTAGGCTACATCAGGCGAATAGTTAGTTTTTATTAGATAGGCTTCTTGTTACCGGTAATAGTTTCAGCTGTTTTTATGAGTTTCAGGATGTCTCACAAAAGTATCCTTCGTGACGAGGGCATTGCTTCTGCACAGCTTGAGGATGGCTTGGATTTCGATGAGGACAGCCTGGAAGACCCCGACTTTGTACCAGATTTTGAAAACTTAGTGGATCGTTTCAGAGATGGATATTGATATGGATTCTATAATAAAAACTCTTGAAGACAACTTAGAAAGCCCATCCTTTAGTAAATAAAATGCACTGCCACGCGAAATTAGGGAACCAGGCTTCCCTAACCAAGAAACCAAGAATAGCTCCTCAGGAGGAGCCAGCTAAATTGAACTTGCTATGGAAAGAAAATAATCTTCAACTGAATGAACAACAGAACTTTGACCCTGGTCAGCTGGACACTCCCATACAGTTGTTTCTTCAATTATTTTTGCCAGAACTAATCGAGAAAATTTCTGATCCTAATAGCAAGTTTCTGGTGTCAGACGAGGATGCCAGGCAATTCATTGGCGTGGTCTATGTAATGTCTCTAGTATAATTACCTAGAGTTACGAACCACTGAAGTACCATATTCGGAATAACATTTATCAAATTTGATAAAATTCGCCAGACTTTGCACTTCAATAACTACAGTAATAACCTTCCTGGGGAACATCCTGATCATGACCGTATATACAAAATACGTCCACTTGTGAACCTGTCTTCCACCTTTGCTGGGCAGAGGCCTGAAACTGATGTTCATAGATGGGACGAGTGGAACTCGTGGTACGTGAATATAAAGCGACCCAATATGGTAGGAGGGTACAATCGTCATATGGGTAACGTTGACCTACTTGACAGCATCAGGGGCATTTACAAAATACGTTTGCGAAGCAAACGGTGGCGCATGCTTCTGTCTCAACATTACTTAGAGATCACAATGGACAATTCATGGATTCTGTACAAAAGAGTCACTAAATACTAAAGAATTCAATCAAGCCGCTTCTCATGTGCAGACTTTCACCTACAGGTTGCGGTGACCCTTTGCAAAATGGATATACGACCTAGTTTATCTAGTCCACGGTCACATGAGAGCGAGATTCAAGCAAAAAAGCACAAAGGATCTGCTCAACATGTGCCTCCAAAAGCAGTACGTCAAGACTAAATTGGACTCTGGCAACAATGGTCTGATAGAAAACTTAGATGCAAGTTTTCAAAATATGAAGGATTTACTAGAATGTCTGTGAAATATGCGGGGTAGCATTATGCTACCTATTTTCTTATATCCTTAATAAATATTGAACATACTCGCATAAAAAATACGTAAGGTATATTTCTTTTTCTCATGTATATAGAATCCAAAAAAAATCGAATAAATTCGAGTTCATGAGTGACAGAGTGCTAAGATCTTAAGGAGAACCTATGCTAGAAAACATTGACTTTCTATTAAAAAAGTTGAAATACGTAGGGAAATCAGACTCCCCCGCTCAGAATCACACCATCCATGTATGTAGACCATTAAGTCACGCGCCCATCTTACAACACTTTCCTGAGCTGGATATGATTACCACAATTTCGGACGCATTCACTTTTGATAAAAAATTTACTAATCCCAAGCCGTTCAGCTTCAGAATGCGGCAATCCCTTGCTAAATATCGAAGGCATCAGTGGTACACAGATGGCTCCATTATGGATTCCGGTGTTGACCCATGTATCTTTGGACCAAATCGGAAGATATCGAAGGCCCTGAGAACTAGTCCTAGTGTCTTCCAAGCCCAACTACATATACGGCATCCTAACGTGCGTCAACCTAAACTTAAAGGTATAACCAACAATATACTCTTAGCGGGCGGTCTTGGTGCAATGGTAATCGTCACCGACTGTTGATCGGAAAGTCTGAAGTTCAAGTCTGTTTATGGCCAAGAACAATTCCTATACGGAAAAACTGTGCACGACATCAATGGTGAATGAGAGATGATCAAAAAAAAATAAATAACAGTCACAGTATAAGCTCACTTCAAAATTCGTACTTTGTGTGTACATTTCCAATATAACACCTTAATGACATGGAAACAAAAAAGTTACTATGAATTATAACCAACGCGACAAATTCAGTCGAATCTCTCGAATCCTATCTAGAACAACAACCCCGAGAGAGTAGTGAACGATCATTCTTGACACAAACCTGCACTACGTCCAGGTTGTGTGACAAGCACCATAAGAACTTTCACTCTTGAATGCTACGGTGCCCTAAAGACCTAGCCAAAAGAAATAAGGTGAAACTCTCGTGGGTAGCAGAGGGCAACGAAATCGCCTACTAGAAAAGTTTCCACCGAATGTTCACCGAAAAGGTGCCGAACCTTTCCGTGAGATTCCCAAATTTAAGGTTATCTTTTCCTTAGACAAGTGGGAAAAATCGCGACACCTGCACTTTTGGACCAATGTTCGTCGAGATTCATACGGCTCCTGAACAAATACTCTATTAATATCCTTAAATATAAAAGAGTCGATATCAGAAGACTGGTCAGCTACCTTTCGGGACTCTGTAGTCTGAGATATCATCTTAACAAAATTAACCTCTCGTCTAAAACTGAGTGTCGACTCTCTCTATAGGACAAGAAAACTGCAGAGCACATACTATGCGAGTGTGCTGGCACCTGCCATCTTAGGAAGCGTATCCTCCTCAGGGGATCAGCTCAGTTCCTACGACGGATATCCTTAATTTTATTAAGAAGGTCGAATAACTTTTCGTCTAATTGGCTAGCAGGCACAATATACCTACACTGCTCGCAGTGCCCTATGCACTTTGTTAGCTCTAGCCCCCTATTCAAAAAAAAAAGAAATGATGAAAAACAGACCGAAAATACAGGCGAATGGAGTAAACTATAAAATCAAAACTTCGAGGAACTCTATTCAGGCTCAAGTATTGATCGATTAATTAAATCTCGAAGACTAAGATGGCAGGTCAATGCCGTTTCTCGGCTTCAGAGCTACTTTCTTGACTGTGTTTTGAGTTAAGCAGTTGGCGCGACTTCAGTTCTAGCCTATAAAGTCAAATCTTGTGTGATTCCTCAATGGTAACATAGCTGCCCGAGGTCGCAAAGTTAGCAAGTACAAGAAATTTGGAAATTGTACGTAATTTCACGGTAGTGCTTATGGTCGATGCCGTTTCTCGGCTTCAGAGCTACTTTCTTGACTGTATTTTGAGTTAAGCAGTTGACGCGACATCAGTTCTAGCCTATAAAGTCAAATCCTGTGTGGTTCCTCAATGGTAACATAGCTGCCCGAGGTTGCCAATTTAGCAAGTACAAGAAATTTGAAAATTGCACATTAATGCTTATGGTCGATCCCGTTTCTCAGCTTCAGAGCTACTTTCTTGACTGTATTTTGAGTTAAGCAGTTGGCGCGACTTCAGTTCTAGCCTATAAAGTCAAATCTTGTGTGGTTCCTCCATAGTAACATAGCTGCCCGAGGCCGCAAATTTAGCAAGTACAAGAAATTTGAAAATTGTACGTAATTTCACATTAGTGTTTATGGTCGATCCCGTTTCTCAGCTTCAGAGCTACTTTCTTGACTGTATTTTGAGTTGAGCAGTTGGCGCGACTTCAGTTCTAGCCTATAAAGTTAAATATTGTGTGGTTTGTCCATGGTAACATAGCTGCCCGAGGCCGCAAAATTAGCAAGTATAACAAATTTGAAAATTGTACGTAATTTCACATTAGTGCTTATGGTCGATCCCGTTTCTCAGCTTCAGAGCTACTTTCTTGACTGTATTTTGAGTTAAGCAGTTGGCGCGACTTCAGTTCTAGCCTATAAAGTCAAATCTTGTGTGGTTCCTCCATAGTAACATAGCTGCCCGAGGCCGCAAATTTAGCAAGTACAAGAAATTTGAAAATTGTACGTAATTTCACGGTAGTGCTTATGGTCGATGCCGTTTCTTGACTTCAGAGCTACTTTCTTGACTGTATTTTGAGTTAAGCAGTTGGCGCGACTTCAGTTCTAGCCTATAAAGTTAAATATTGTGTGGTTTGTCCATGGTAACATAGCTGCCCGAGGCCGCAAAATTAGCAAGTATAACAAATTTGAAAATTGTACGTAATTTCACGGTAGTGCTTATGGTCGATGCCGTTTCTTGACTTCAGAGCTACTTTCTTGACTGTATTTTGAGTTAAGCAGTTGGCGCGACTTCAGCTCTAGCCTATAAATTCAAATGTTGTGTGGTTCCTCCATGGTAACATAGCTGCCCGAGGCCGCAAAGTTAGCAAGTACAAGAAATTTGAATGGAGTAAACTATAAAATCAAAACTTCGAGGAACTCTATTCAGGCTCAAGTATTGATCGATTAATTAAATCTCGAAGACTAAGATGGCAGAAAACGTAGAACGAATGGACAGTGGACAAACATTCAAACGAATAATGAGTGAAAAGCCGGTAGGAAAAAGACAACCAGGAAAGCCGCGCGATGGAAAGACAATGGGATGGAGCTCGATCTTATCTCAAATCATTTCAATCCCAGACAACTTTCCATTACTCGACCTAATTCTACCAGTAAAAAATCAATTTACATTTCGCCCTGATTCAACCCGGAAAACTTTTCTGGGCTTATCAACCCCCTGAAGAAGGTAAATTAAAAACATATGTTGTTCCTTTAAATCAACATATTGTCCGCATAATTTATAACATCGATACATCAGCCCCTACTATACGTATTAGTCTACTTAAAAATGCAGTCTCCCTACCCGGAAAGCACATCATTAGCATCGATAGCGCGTAAATGTTTTCAACATTCTCCATCAAAGTAAACCTAATTAACCTAATAAACAGTTAACTGCATTTCAATTTAGATACCAAACGTACAAGCATAATCTCTACGTCCTCTATCAAGCTCTTCACGTATGTAATACACATCCCTGTAGTCGCACACACTGCTACGTGCCCGACTAGACCGGGCGAATGAGCATCGAACGACGCGACGGATGGATATAAAAAGGCTACCTCAATCTGATTTGTTTTAATTAAGGCCCAGTCAATTATCCGCGAGTGGGAGTATCTGATTGACAAATGTAGCTAATTTAATCGCTTCGCATGTCTAATTGGAATAGAGTTAAATAACCCGGATCTGTAATCCGATGGATTTTTAATTGCGTTCGATAAATAATTCATCACTCCACCATTTCGCGATGCGTACGTGGTCGACGCGACGTTTCAGTGAGTTTGCATAATTCGCGGAATAATTTCATTCCACACACAAATCCTCGATATCGTCCTTTATGCCTTCATCTATCTTATGAGAAGCCCATAGTCTTACTCTGTTATATGAAAGCCAAAGTAAATAGAACGATAACGAACAGTGCGACAGTGTGACAATAACGGCGATGAACTGGAGTTCGTCGCATGGGACCACCGTAGTTCTGGGACCAAACAGCGACTTTCGTCTCAATGACGTGCGTTCCAGAGAGAACCGAAAAAACCAAAAAAAAAGACCTGAAGAAAACTCATTAAAAATTTGCATAATTAATTTAAAGAACTCATTTCCTACGCTTGTCGTTATCACAACTTTCATCTTTCACGTAGGAAAGGTGCTTGCCATGACGGTGGAATGGGTCCATCACTAAAGTGTTGGAATTAACGACGCGACTAAGCGTACTTGGTTTCGGAACATGCGGTTTAATTGAAAACGTAGATGACTGACGACAACAATAAATGAATAAACTTTGAATTTTAATTCCAAATTGTCGATGAAGCCACGAGGGGTATGCTAAATCGTGTCCCGAGCACAATCACGACAATTCTTTAAAGGATATTTGGTATGAGTCTCTAGGGTTATGTGGGCTTTTCTGTTTCCCTGGCAAACGTTTTATGAGTAATTAATCGCATGATATGTGTAAATAGTAAATATCGCTTGTTCCATTAACTACACATACTACAGACATAAACTGTTGCTGTTGGCATGATGATTACGGCCTAATGATTTTGTGTCATCATCGTATTTATCAGTTGCATTGAAACAAGGTGGGCCTGCAGGCGTGTGCATTTGGCCTCGCGTGACCATCAATCAATAAAGCAATATTGTGCTTTGTGAACGTTGAAGTACGCAATTACAATATATGAATTTGTGGGACATTGGGTAGGTAAATCACCTCAAGGCGTGCTAATGATGCATGGTCTCCGTACAGAGTTAATTGTTTGTGTTTTATCTGATTAAACAGTTTAAGGGCTTCTGGGTGATACAAATTTATTTGAAATTATGGTGACAGCAACGATGAAACTAGGGCTATTCAGAGGACGTCATAGCCCATCACCACTCATAGAGTATTTCAGCAACTCCAGAATTCTGAGACCGCCATAAAGCAGACGTCACCATACTCCAAAGGGTAAAAAGCAGAAGAAAACTGCCATAACTGCTGCTGTTTTTGATGCAAACTCATATAAAAAGTTTTCGTTCTATAATTGAATGGATTACAGCACTCTGTACCAAGGCTACATAGACATCGCAGGAACATAGACTTTATATGCGTTCTGTATTTTTCAGATGTAGTGCCAAAAGGAGATTTTAGATCAGGAATAAAGGATTTTTTTGAGCTAGGCTGAACATGACTTCTAACCATTTTAGTACTCTCAAAGTCTAGCAAGGCTTAAGTCAAAACAGATCTCAGAAGGTCAACTTAAACTGCTATCCAATAAAAGATGTGATTTTAAATTTTACACCATTGTCTACCTATCAGCATTCAACGGCTGTTTACTGTCAAAAACAAAGAAAGTTTTCATTTCGTTTTTCTTTATTTTGTTATTACTTTACAATACAGTACAATTTACATTTCGATTTCAAGATAAAATTAATTATTTCGAGTTCAATTCGCTATCCGATTCGATTTCAAAAAGTGCATCCCTATTTCCTCAATGCACACAAAGCTAACTCGCTTCAACACTTAGTTTAGGCAAAACCTGAAAGGAGATATGTTGAAATCTTGGCTGTAAATAATCTAACCGAAATAATCTAATCTAAATCTTAATGAGCTTACACCAATACATGATATAGACATCATTCGACTAACACCTAAGACTTGTTCCTTATATCCTAGAAAATATTCTATCTGCTAATTTCTTGTGCTCTACCCACTCAGTTTGAAAACAAATTCCTAATCGAATGGTATGGCTGCACGAGAAAGCTCATTGTACTACTACGACAGGTCTCAAATGCAAGCAAATGCATGGTGCGACTCGAGTTACAAGGAGTCTATCAAATAATGAGAGTTGATTTTCCGGATTTACAAAGCCAACGCTTATGAGGAATACTGGAATAAATCAGAAATGATTGCAGTGCATTAATTCGACTTGTCAAATTCGCCTATGATCAGAAGTTGAGGCAAAAAATGTCCCAAGCGTAGCAAAACTTTTAGTCGTTACTAAAGAACATAAAGATTTCCGCTTCGTTTTCCCTCCCCACTTTCATTTGCAAGCTGCTCAGCTGGTAACAACCTTTGCAGAACATTTTGCTGCCAGTTCAATGCTTCCAGATTGTACTCTGTCTGCACCTGTACCCGACAGCATCGGATTTCTATGGTACAAACCCACGTTGGCATTGATACAGTTGCAAGAGAACTTAGAGATCTCAACGTCCACAAATTTTCTGGGCCTGATGGTATTTCCCTCTTTTTTTTTATATAATTCGTGCAGGTTCAAGAGTGTACGCTGTCATGGTGTGGTACAACCTGGACGCGGTGCAGTTGGTTTGTGTCGAAGATGTTCGTTCACTTTTACTACTCTCCGGGGGTGGTTGTCCTAAATAGGATTTGAGAGATTCGACTGAATTTGCATTGGTTGTAGTTCACAGTAACACTTTTGTTTCCATGCCATTAAGGTGTTATATTGAAAATGCACACAAAGACTAAGAGTTTTGAAGTGATCTTATACTGCGAGTGTTATGCCTTCGCCTGCACTTGTGATCATCTCTCATTCACTGATGTTGTTGCACAGTTTTTCCGTATAGGAATTGTTCTTGACTATGAACGAATTTAAACTACAGACCTTCGGCTTAACAGTCGATGATGATTACCAACGCACCACGTCCACCCTCTGCTTCTGAAGAGATGTTCTTCCAAGCTAAACTTGTTAATCTGTGCTGCCCTTTTGATTTCTTCCCGAGTAGATGGATTTGTCCAGTTTGTCCCTAAAAAGGGCGAATCTTGGTCTCCCTCTACATTGACCCATAGCTTTAATGTCCTTTCTCTCTAAGGTCATGGAAACACTAATTAGCCGCCAGCTTATGTATGGTTCAGTATGTTTCCTTACCAACAATTCCACTGAGGATTTGATACCATATTTCACTGAAAAATTTAATCAATCTTTGCACAATCTCGGTGAAAGCAACATCGTTGAGCTTCATATTTTCATGGCATTTGGCAGAGTTTGTCAACAAATGCTAATGCGCTAATGATATAGTTGAATCTCTCTTTCCATGGATTTGAAATTACCTTATTGCATGTTGTTTTGGATGGATTCAAGTCTGATATTCACCAAATAAGTGCTGGGGATCCACAAGGCTCTATTCTGCCACCGGCACACCTCTCAGTTGTCCATATTCGTTCCTCAGACACCTGCTTATTAACCGTAGAATGAGGACGACAAAAGGAATTAAAGGCTTCTTAGACCCAATGCTGCAAACTGTCACTGGAACCAACCTTGCTTAATCAGTCTCTACGGATGGTATTTATGTTGTCGAAACCGAACAACTTTCCATATGACCTGAAGGTTTTTGGTCTTAGTGCTTATTTTCTATTAGAGGCGACCTTAATTGTAAGCACAGAGATTGGGGCAAATGCCTTTCTCTGTTATTTCCAATTTCTAGCTTTATTTTCAAAGTTCTGCCTTTGTACCAGTTCTCGTTGTTATCATTCTGTATTCGTTATTTTTCTTACAAGAAAAGAAACTCGACAATTTCAAACATTTCAAACTCAAGATATCAAGAATGCAAATTGGACACGCTATCGCACCATAATTATATAAAAACTTAAAATATTGCCAGTAGGAGAGGAGTAGAGGCTGGTTTCAATGACTTTAATGATTTTATCCTTCAAACCACAGATGGCTCTGTATCCACATTTGTAATGTGTCTAAAAGCTTCCTCCTCACATGTCAGCAGGCAGCAACAAAACCACAAATACCACAAAAATTAATAATAGCATTAATCATATATGAATAACTTTTAGAAGAAAACTGACGATCACCAACGAGATTGATCACGTTGCGATCGACGGTAGACACTTCCATCATCTTAGATGTAAGAACCTTCCGAGCAGCCAACATCAACTGGGATTACTACCTTGTTGTAGCTAAGGTACAAGTGAAGATATCAAGGGTGCAATGGAGTCGAGCAGGACAAAGGAAGTTTGACGTCGGAAAGCTATCCCGCAACAGACTGCTAGGACCTTTGCCGATCGAGTTTTCTTCAACCTCTCGCAAAGTCTGATGATACCGATGATGATGCAAAAGTGGGACCATTGGCAGCACACCATCAGAGATATTGCCTGTGATGTGTTGGTCTTCTAACCGCCGCCACCCTTGATCTGATGAGCCATGCACATGCTTTTAAGGAAGAAAAAAAAAGGCCACGAAAAGCGTGAGATCGATGAGATGGAGAGATGCTATTGAAGGAATGACGCTCGAAAGAGTAAAATTAACATGCCAGGGCAATAACGCCATAGCGGGAGCCTGTAGGTATGAAGAGGGACAATTAGTAGTAGAGTCACAGTCGATTCTGAGAATATGGAAAGACCACTTCTCTAGACTCTATTACGAGGAGGAGAAACCTGTTACCGCTGTCAAGCAAAATGATCCATTCGCAACGGAAGCTACCAGATAATTCCATCCACCTGACCTAGAAGAAATTGAGCATGTAGTATCGGAGCTTGAAACTAATAAAGCCGAGGGCATTTATTGCTGGCAGGGCGCATGCCCGATGAATGGAATCTCAGCATTGTTTGCCCAGTCCATAAAGAAAGAGACCCCTATAACTGCGCCAACTATGGGTGAATAGGTCTCCTTAACATCGCGTACAACATCTTGTCTGCTATTTTGTCAGTCTGGTTTCAGGCTATGTGAATCCACAATAGACCAAATACTGCGGCAGATCTTGGAGAAGACCAAAGAAATGTGAATAGGGACGAGCTATACCGAGCCATGTCTAGTATAAACATCCCCGCCAAACTCGTCCATTAAGGTCGGTTACGAACTAACATTTGATGTTAAAAAAGGATTTAGACAAGGTGTCGTATTATCAATATCGTGCTTGAAAAGATCATACGAGGCTCACTGGCCAACACAAGAAGTACGATCTATTTCAAGTCTGCGCAATTGCTTGGGTACGCGGATGACATTATCACAATTGGATGAATACAGCGAGACATCAATGAAGCGTTTGAAACTATTGAAGCAGAAAAGGCTAAAATGGGTTTTCGGTAAATGAGGAAAAGACGAAGTATGTGCTGTCATCCAAAAAAGACGCACAACAACGACGTCTTGGCCAGAATGTCACAATTGACGTCTACAAATTCGAAGTGGTCAAGGACTTCGTCTACCTTGTCTTACTAGTAAACAGTGACAACAACATCAGCGATGAGATCAAACGCAGAATAACTCGTGCCAATCGCTGCCTCTTTGGGCTCAAGAGGCGATTGGATAGTAGAGCCCTCTCTCGAAAAACCAAGGTAGTACTATATAAATCATGGACCATCCCGGTTCTCAACGAACGACGTTAACGAAAATGGATAAGGATGCCCTTGGTCGCTCCGAGAGAAAAATTCTGCGTTCAATCTAGGCTAGGCTATGTAGAGCGAATCGACAACACAGCTTCGGCCCGAAGAGTCTTCAAATCCTAATTCGGGGGATGACGCAGAAGAGGAAGACCGAATCAAAGGTGGCGCACACAAGTAGAAGGGGACCTTAACCAACTGAAATTGCGGCACTGGAAACAATTGGCAAAAGACCGTGCCAGCTGGAGATGCTTGATGGTTGAGGCTCAGGTTCACACCGGACTGTAGCGCAAGACTGTAAGTATAGATAACTGCACAACTTCTTTGATTTGGCTTCGATCTATAAGATGCCTATCCGCCCCATGCTTGAGTAGAAAATTCATATCTGGTCTGGCGTTCCCAAGAACCGGCTAGATAGAATAAAAATGAGGCGATAGAACTGCTCGTTTGGTCATCAACGTAATGTTTCCTATCTATCAATGATCAAGCGAGCTAGCCAATTGCATTTCCCACCTTAAAGAATTCAGTCACAAGCTCAAACTCAAACGAGCATGGCACTTAAGGAAGGAAGACTTATGACTTGTATTATATAAATAAATTAGATACATTAAAAGACATTGATGAATGTAATACATCAATTTTGACTCCGTTGTGACTGAGACGTAAAAGCTATTTTTCCACTTTGTTCATTGAAATATTTCCTATGAATTCGATATCTACAGGGAGGCTATTTAAAAGGGTACAGGAGAGCATGGAATATGAATATCTATATCAGGTGGTACGAAACGTAGAATGCCAGAAATTGTTGATAGCTATTCAAGCTGTAAGCGTCAGAGATCGGCTCCTGCCTATAACCACCTGTGATGGAAAATGTTTTTAGTTTTACATTTCTTAAAATAGAACAGATGTCTGACTGGTAGAATTTACACGTGTCTAAGTAACTCTATAGAGTGGGCCTGATGAGAAGAACTGAAGATATTCTATGTGATGCACTTCTGTAAAACAAATAACAGCTTAATTCTATTTAGGTAAGCACTTCCCCAAAGGCTTTTAATGTACTATAATTTCAGTTATAATACCTAGGTATTCAAAATGGTTTACATTTCTATTCTGAGGTATTTGTCATGATAAGGAACATTCACGTCAAGGGAAACATTAGAGCATTGGACAGAAGTTGAACACGTAATAAATTTAGAAGCGAGAAATAAGATTTCGGTATTTGTAAGCCTGAAAAACATAAGTTTTACTGGCTTACTACAAAATTTTTAGCCGAATGTTTAAGGAAGTGATGAAAACGTATGCAATCGCAAGGTCATTTGTTAAACCTCTAACTCTTCCATACATTAGTTTGGCATACATTAGATGACATACATTAGTTTGGAGAAAAAATATTGAGAGACTTTTTAAACAGTTGTATTATGTGGACAAGATCAAGAATAAAACATATTAGACCTAATGAAAGGAAGTCCTACGTCTTATTAAGGATAAAAAACGACAATGACAAGGAAAACAGTTTGCTGACATTCAGAAAGGATTTTTGAGTAGAAATACGAGAACAAGTATGCAGGACTAAATGCTGTAAGAAAAGGATACCAAATACGTTCAGAATTTATACGCAACGATAATGGGGGGAATTTACAGAGAAGTTACATGCACTCATCACAACTATATGGAACAATAAAACCAGGGATAGAAGAACTCAGTTATCATTCCCATATTTAAAAAGGCTGACCGAACACAATGCAACAATTATCGTGGAATATCGTTGCTATCAACTTCACAAAGAATCGCTCGAGGAGTGGCCGGATGTCCATTACACGACAGGTTCTAGAAAAGAAATGGGAAATTCACGAAACCGTCCACCAACTATTCGTAGATTTAAAAAAATATATAACACTGTATTCTATACCAACACAAGTATTTAAGGAAGAGTCAAAGTACGGAACGCCTTATCTGAAACATGAGATAAGTGAAGGCTTATACAAGGTAGCGCAAAATTAATCACCCTATCGGAAGATGTCTGTATTTGATATTTGTGAAATAGATTGCTGCAGTATACAAACAGACAAGCAATAATCCAATAATCTGTCGTTGTTGTTAGCGCAGCGTGAATTTCGACGCCGATTTCCTAATCGTGTCGCGCTAACTGGGCAAACATTCCGGCGCTTAGCTACTCAACTCGAAAAGAGTGGAATCACAGGAGATCATGCAGGGCATGGCCTCCACCGGTCTGGTCGTTCGGCCGAGAATATTGCGGCTGTGGCTGCCAATGCCGCTGAGAACGAAGATACATCAACCAGACGACGGGCCGCGCAATTGGGTATCACCGGACGAACCCTAAGGCGAAATGTAGTGAAAGACACTTACACATGTTCCCGTTCAAAGTGCAAATAGTGCATCAGTTAATGTCTGCTGACCGTCAGTCGCGCGTGAATAACCATCAAGCCATCTTTAAGGGGTAACACCACTCTAGAGGCCGAAAAAATGGTGTAATTTTGCGGATTTTTCATGGGATTATGGGAAAAGGGATTGTATTGAAATTTACAGGGTTTATTCAACATATATTGAAGTATAAAAAATATATGCGCCACAGCGGATCTCCGATACAAGGTTTTTTTGAAGACGCTCCGCGGGCGTACCCATTCCTCGGCAACCGTGAGAGCTGAAACAAAAATCCAAATTTTTTTTGAAACTACATACTAATAGCTATCGAAGTACGTAGGATTTTTCTTTTTTTTCAATTTTTGTAGAAACTGTGCATATCTGAACAAAAAGTATGAATTTTCGACTAAAAAAAGAGCAGTAAATTGTTAACAAAACAAGTAATTTTCAAAATATCAAAAAACGGCTACGTACTTCGGAGGAGAATATATATGTATATGAAGCTACTGTAAAAATTTGAAGTCGATCCATGCAATAGTTTTGAAGCCACGAGTACGCCCGATTTGAAAAAAACAGTTTCGAGAAAAACGAGAAAAACATTGAAACCGTTGAAATTTTTGTTTACGTCTAGTCTGCGATGCCTGCGCCGTACATCTGGCCGTCTCTGTTGATGTCGGACTCTTCCTCTTCCTTCCTTGCAGATTTTATGGACATCCGGGCCTCTCTGGCTTCGTTGGTCAACGATATATATATATAGGGTGTTAGTACACCCTGGTGGACTTCTCATAAACCACTATGCCCATAAGCAATAGAATTCGGCGCGCGCTCCGAGGCGTTGCGGCAGATTTAAGAATTAGACCCCTTTCACATTGAATTTCAATATAAAACCAATTGGATATGTTTTTTAAAGTCCTTAAGTATACTTTAAGCAAAAAAAAATAAAATCGAATGAAAATCCTAGAGTGGTGTTACCCCTTAATCTCAACAACGAAGAGGACGATTTTGAGTCGAAAATTATTATGAGCGACGAGGCGCATTTCCACTTAAGCGGCTACGTCAATAAGCAAAATCTCCGTTTCCTGGGCATAGAAAATCCGCGTGTGATGTACAAAGAGCCACTCAAAGCCACTGTGTGGTGCGGCGTTTACACGGGATTAGTGATTGGGCCGTATTTTTTTGAGGCCGCCAGCAGCAATACGGTCACTTTTACTGCCGAACGCTACTGGGTCATGATGAACGACTTTGTACTGCCGGAATTGGATGAGCGGGGCTTGATGAATAGATATTGTGAAGGAAGAGTTTTCTGGTCCCGTAATCTCCTGTTTTGGCAATTTGGCATGGCCGGCAAGATCGCACGATTTAACCATCCCAGACTTCTTTCTTTGGGGCTACTTGACGTCGCGGGCTTATGCCAACAAGCCTCAGACAATCACAGCCCTTAAGGAGAATATTCGACAGGAATGCGAACAGTTGTCACCGGAAATCTTGCGGTAAATCATGGAAAATGCGATAAAACGGGTACAAATGTATATCAAAACAGGCGGCAGCCACTTGAGGGATATCATCTTTTCCACTCAACAGAAAACAATTTTAAGGACCAGATAAAAATGTTCATTACTCAAAATTATTTTGTTTTGATTTAGTAAAAGAGTAATTCAAAAACAAAATTGAATGATTAGTTTTGTGCCACCTTGTATCAAGGACACGTCTTGACGCCACTTCTTTTTAATTTGGTGCTGGAATTCGTAATGAAATTCCCAAAGGAAAATAATTCGGAAATAACATTTAATGGAATCACACCCGCTCTAGTTTATACTGAAGATCTGAATGTTCTGGGATTTAAAGAGGAAGGAGTCAAGAGAAACACAGAAAGTACAAAAGAACTGAGCTCGCAACTGAATATTCTCTATAAACGCTTGGAGCAAGTGGATGATATCATATTGACTGCCAAAAATGACAAAGATCGAAATAAATAAATGGCTGCATGTAGGCAATGCATTTTCGCGATGAAGGAACAACGACTGAAGGACAATTCTTTTGCCGCTTAATGTCAAAATACATCCAAGAAGGAGGAAAATAGACTTTGGGTTTTGAAATCAAAATCTTAAGAAGAAACTATAGTGGAAAACAAGACGGGGGACCAAGTGAATGGAGAAAACTAAACAGTCAGGAACGCTAGGAACCTTATTCATCCCCAAGCATAGTCGCGAAGCCTAAACTGGATAGGACACATAGATCCAATGGATACTGGAGGAGCAGTCAAAAAAAAAATGAGTAAAGTACCTATGGGAAAGGGCCGCCAGTAAAAAGCACTTGGAAAGTGTTTCACATCACATTTATTCAAATCATACAAATCCTGTATGAAAACTTCAATCCGGGATACGAATCATTAACACTTGCAGAAAATGTACAGTAAGGTATATAACGGTCATCGATCTCATAGCAATAAATTCAAATTTCCAATACAAAAATAATTTCAGGCGAGTTTTTAAAGGCCTCAAGGTTGCTTGATAATAAAACGAAATTTTGAAGCAAGCTATTTCGCTATTTGTAAATAAATTCTTGTTGTTCAATATCAAGGTTATGACATCAGAACTTTCTCTCTTAATAAAAAACTTTTCATAGATTTTGAAATAATAAAATTTCACTGACTCTTGAAAAACCATGAAAACGTGTTGTAGAATTGTGGTGCTATGGGTCATCATCAAGGCTTTGAAAACTGAAGAGAGACAATTAAATAACTTCTCCATGCAGAAGGAGTGCCAATTTGATTTGATTTTTTAGGTTGTGTTGTCTACACTTTTTCTAAACTGATGCTGAAGTGATTGTTTCAATGAATGCATAGAGATTTCATCTTCGGATGACTGACTGATTTGCCTCAAATTACACTAGAGACACTGATGTTATTAGACTTTGTCCTTTATGGGAAATATAGAAGCTAGGCAGATATTTTCTGTTATAAACTAATAGTTTAACGAATTTTCGCTTTAGACTAAACTCCGAAAATCTATATTTTTCGTTAAAATGTTGTGCCTTCTGTTGATTTAAAATGACACCGCCTATTGAATAGTTGGTACACTTAAGTCCCTGTGAGTTGCATTAGCCGGATTCGCGCTAGTTTTTTGTGGGATCAGAAACGAGTTGAACCAAAAATTTGTTGAACGTACATTTTCACATTCTATCACATATTTACGAATATTTTGGGTACGAACTCGTGGCAGCCATATATATAGGGTTTTCCAAAAAGGACTTGACAAGTTTTTTTTTTAAATTAAACGCAAACCATTTGAGATAATTCAAAAACTTTATTATCGGCTTGAAGTACAATCAAAACATTTATGAATGGAACTCGACTTCGTTCATATGGCCACCGCGAGCACGTTTGCAGTGGTCTATTCGTTGGACCCAATTTTCGATGACTCGGTCACACATTTCGGCCGAAACGGCCGCTATTTCATGGCCCAATAATGCCGCCGGCATGCAAACCGCATCAAACAGTTATTTTTTGTGGATGAAGTGGTGATTCATGAAGCACATGTGGATTTTCACCCGACCAATAACGCTTCGTCACTGAAGATGATTTTGTGATGAAATTCATCATCTTGGCGCATCTCCTCCAGAGCCCAATCGGAGAACGTACGTCGCTTCAAATGGTCCATCGGCTTCAATTCTTGAGTCAGCTTGATCTTGTATGGGTGTAAACCAAGATCCTTACGCAAAATACGCCATAATGTGGTCTGAGCGATGCCCAATTCTTGAGAACGCCGTGGAATTGACTGATTTGCATCGGTTGCTACGGACGCCTGAACGGCAGCGATATTTTCGACACTTCGACCAACCCGTTGTCTCACTGACACGACAACATCACACAACGAATATGTAGACTAAAATGTTTGCACTAAGCTTGTTATTGCCTGTCTACTAGGGCGAGAATTATGACCGATAATTGGAGTTAACGCTCTTAAAATTGTGGTCACCGACTCCGAATTTCTGTAGAAAATTTTTATAATTTGCAGACGTTGCTCGTTCGTGTACTTTACCACCATGAAAATGTTGAGTTTACTGAATAAATTGACGACAGTTCGATGATTAGTGAAAGGGTGCGTTCACAAATTAAATTCAAAGCTGTCAATTCCCCATTGGAAAACCCTTTATTTCAAAACAGTTGAATTTTGAATAAAGGCTTCATATAAAAATAGCTCAGGCGTTGCTAAAAGAACCATGCACGTACGTTCCGTTCATTATGAAGAGATTACGGTCGGCGCAATAGTCCATATAATTGAACTATGAGCAAAACCGTAGCAGAATGGTCCTCCTACCGAAGTCTGACGTCCTATCCATCATCGAAATGCACACTTAGCAGAAAATATGACCGAAATATATGTGCTTTGCCCTTTTTGAGGTGCAAATATACTTGGCACTTGTTGCGCATTCTTTGTGTGGGCTTATGACAAACTTTGCATCGCCTGGCCTTTTTTTGAGGATGTACGAAACTTCATGTTGTCCGGAGGCACGAGGCCATGGGCGAACCTCATAGGAAATGTCTTCACTGATGTTGACGTCAGCGTCAGATTCATTTAAAATATTGTCGTCTTCAGCTTCGTCAGCAGATAACAATAAGTCCATTGCCAATTTTGAGCGAAATGTCAATTGTGATATGTTAGGCTTACCTAGTCTCTTGTTGACTAAGGCGTTCATTTTCCAAGCATTTACAGAAGATTCCAAAACAGCCAAAGCGGCCAATACCACTTCTTTGCTCGCATAGAAACACGATAATTGGAAACAGCATTGTCGCGAAGATCGACGCCTCCCATGTATAAATTATATTTATGAATTAAATTCGGCTGTTGCAGAAGGATTTGACTTGGCTGCCCTTCTTTCTCTCTGTGTCTGCGTGTGATCATTTTGGTCGGGTAAACTCCAGTGAATTTTGACAACAAAGTGACTTCACGTTTGTCCTGCCAGCGACAACAGACAATCTTGTTGGCTGCATCAAACTTTGCATCGTTTGAAAATTAAAATAAAGCTATAAAAATTGTACATAAGTAAATAAAAATACCTTAATACCTTTTATCAATTGTTTGCCTGTCTTCAAATCAGGGGCAGGATGCCCCAAACGAATATTACGCAGAGTTCCTGTAGCACATACACCTTGATCGGCTAATAAACACATTAAATAGTGCGAGGTGAAAAATTATCAAAATAAACTTGATGGCGAGCTGGAAATTCAATGTGGTTAACCATATCCATGACAACGGAAGCACCGAGTCCGAGGTTTTTGTCGTAATTGTCATTGGCTCCTCCATATGGTAGCATACGAAATACATAACCAGAGGATAAGGCCATGCACCAAGTCTTGTAACCAAATTTGATGGGTTTACTTTTCATGTACATTTTGAAGCTATGTCGTCCAAAATAGGGGAGCATTTGTTCGTCTATAGCTAAATGCTCCTCAAACACGCCAAACTGCATAAATTTGCGATTTATTATTTCAAACAGTGAGCGCACTTTGGTATACTTGTCATTTCGGTTAAGATTGGTATTGTCTTGAAAATTAAGATTTTACTTAATGGCTCGAAACATGTTGCGAGACATGGTTTGCTGAACTATTGGAAGGCCTAGCGTTGGGTTGGTGGACCAATAATGGCTTATTTGTGGCAACTTGTTGTATCCTGAAAGTATCAGAATACCAATGTATTTTTTCATCAGGACTCTATTCAATGATTTAGAAAAACGTTCATCATTATGTTGCATGGGATATCGCTTGACAATGAGTTCATATACTTCCTTATCAAATAAATTCGAAAAAATGTCCGAGGGCAACTTGTCTTTAAACTTATGTTGCAGCTGGAGTTGTAGGCTTTCTAATGGCGCTGGCGTATTTAGATTTGCAAAACGTAAACTGGAAGTTTCAGTCACTTTTTTCTATTTTGGTGCTAGGAAAGCTGATGGTAACTCATATTTACATACTTCCTTGTTTATCTCCACATCTTAATTTTCAGCAACTCGTTTTGCGCCGAATTTTTTCAGTGAGAACTTTCTGTTTTGTATGTGGCAGCCTGCTGAAGTTGCTCGTCCCCATCATCATTGTGAGTATTGTCTAAATTGCGAGTTGCAAAACGAAATGTGCGCCGAACAATTGGTTTGATGACAGGTGCATCGTCAACGAAATATGGCAAGCCATCGCGATCCTTATTTGTCTCAACTTCGAATGTACCGGCCAAATCCTTCTCCAACGGCTCATCTGTTTTTAAAATTTCTTCGTCGATATCCCCCTCGTCTGTGATTCCATCGTAGGTCTCCGATGGAATAGCGACAACAGTTTCTATTTCATCATCTGTGTCGCTTTGTAGCATCTCATCGAATATTTCAGCTGCGGAAAGCTTTTTACGACTACGAAATGAGGAGTTATCGGTCGAATTTAAATCATTCACACTTTTCTCCATGACTAACTTATTTTCATTTATTTATTGGGGGTACAAATTAATTCGGTCCGTTTTCAAAAGATGCGCCACTTGCAAGTTGTGACTGATCTTGGAAGCGATTACCTACTTCATTGGAAAGGTGTGACATCTGTCAAAAATAATTAGTGTGCATCAGCGTCTGTTTCTGACAACAACATTGTTTTTTGCCTCTTCCAAAATGTCCGGATTTGTCTTAAATAAACAGCATTTGTGGGAAGTTTTGATTTTCTTCAGAGAGTGGTTTCGACGCTTCAAAAGTGGTGATTTTAGCGTCGAAGACAAAGAGCGTCTTGGCCAGCCCAAAAAGTTCGAAGATGCGGAATTGGAGGCTTTACAGGATTAAGATCCGTGCCAAACGCAAAAATCGTTGGGAGTGACTCAGCAAACAATTTCCGTTCGATTAAAGAAATTTGGATTTATTCAAAAGCAAGGAAATTGGGTGCCGTACGAGTTGAAACCGGGAGATGTCGAAAGGCGATTTTTCATCTCGGAACTGCTTCTTGAAAGACATCAAAGGAAGGGATTTTTGCACCGGATCGTGACTGGAGATAAAAAGTGGATATACCCCAAGGAAAAAAAATACTATGCAAAGCCTGGTGAACCCGTCCCATCATCGTCTACATCGACGCCAATGAAAAACATCGAGGGTTCAAAGATCATGCTCTGCATATGGTGGGACCAGACGGGTGTGGTGTACTATGAGCTGCTAAAACCAGGCGAAACCATTGATGGGAAACGTTATCGACTACAACTAATGCGTTTGAGCCGTGCATTGCGTGAAAAACGGTCAGATACGACCGAAAGGCATGACAAGGTGATTTTGCAACATGATAACGCTCGGCCCCACGTGGCTGTAGCGGTCAAAAACTACCTGGAAACGCTGAAATGGGAGGTCTTACCCCACCCTCCGTATTCTCCAGACCTTGCTCCTTCCGACTACTGGCTTTTTCGACGGATGCAAAACGATTTGGGGGGTCACCGGTTCGGGTCCTTTGAAGAAATCGAAGAATGGCTCAATGATTGGATCGATGCCAGAGAGGACTCATTTTTTAGAGATGGTATTCGAAAATTACCAGAGAGATGGGAAAAAGTAGTCGCTTCCGAGGGACAATACTTTAAGTGATGTATTTTTTACGCTTTTTCAATAAAAAAAAAAAAATTTTGAACACAAAAAAACGTACCGAATTAATCTGTACTCCCATAAAACCAATTGTTTATTTTCGATTAATTCACTTTTGACACAGCAGACGTCACTAAACGACTAACTTCATAATGATGCAAAACACATTCAAATTGTAAACAAAAACATGTTGAAACATGCTTCCATATACGCACCTGATAACTTAAGGAATGGCCAAGCTTATGCACATCTTGAACACGCCACAGGCATATACGCTACTGGCACACAACGGCCATTGTTCGACTTTTCGAACAGTTATTTTTAAACGCCCCCACTTTTATTTTTTGTGCCTGGAGTCCTTATTACAGTAACAACATAACAATTTGGACTTTTTTTCTAGAAAATAAATATATTTCTAACATGGAAATTTTTTTTAACATGTCTTATTCGAACAATAGAAAAAGGTCTAAATTTAAGGCACTGAGGGAAAATTGGATGTGTAATGTTATTATTTTCTGAAAGCTAACAAAATATCCTATAATACTGCCTACTTTCATTTTGCTTCAGGTTATCGTGGTCAGAAAAAAATTTAGATGAAAATAGACAAAATTTAATGTTCGAGAGCTCGAACAGTGGCACAAAATGGGTTAAGAACGACCGTCGTTCAACGCCACAATCGTACGACAGCGGAGTCAATACCAACGGCACGCTCTTCCAACGTGCACACATACGAGTACATCGCATCAGAGCAGTGAGCAGCCCAGAAGAAAGGCGCAAAGAACGAGCGCAAGGAGAAGGAGCGATAATAACCGAGGGAAGAATCACCGTCAGCGCGACGACGACAGCGAAATCAAAGGAGACGAGCTAGAGGATATGTGATGGGCACATATCCCGTCATGCATTCCTTTTTGAGCGCTCGACCAATGCGGTCGATATTAAATACAGTCCACAGTAAATCGTTTTATACAATCGTTGTTTAAATTCATTCGAGTTATTGAACAGGGATCATTAGATGTCTAACCATTGAGTTTTTTCTTGCAGGGCTATGCAATAGATCGCGCTTATGCGCACATAAACTAAACTTTTGACGCTTTGAAAACGAATATTAGTCAAGTTATGACCGCGTTGTTCCCCGATATTTCTCAAAAAGTCATTGAAAATTACGATGTCAAAATAGAGTCCTGCAAGAATTCCTGTGGAAGACTCTTGAATGATGTCATCAGTAATGGCAAGGCTTACTACCTTACGGTTTTATAGGTAGTACCCTATTCGCCATATTCTCAAGGAACTGGTGATTCTCTGATCAATTAATTTGGAAACAGCCAAAAGTTTAAATTCAGTCAGCACTTAGGACGGACATCGCAGATAGGTAGGGAGACTCTATTTCTGTAATATAAGCGAACTGTAAGACGAGAGAGACTTTTCAAAAGACTAAAGCATCCATACACTATGGCCATTGACCGCACTTAAGACGGCGTATCAAGCAAGCAAATTGAAATTCGCCACTTAAAGCAACCAAATAGAAATTACACTGATTGAGTAACCATGTCCGTATTTTGGTACGAAGCCAGTGCCTCAATTAGAAGAAGCAAAAAAAATTCCACATTTCTGGAAGCACAGATGCCTTATTTTGCATATGTAAATCTACTTATAATTTCAATGCCAATTTCCTTACGAGTCACTTTCAATATCGCCGAGAACGCAATCAGAGATGTCTTCGCCTCACCCGGTTTGTCTATACCTAACCAAAAAACCCCAAAAAGAATCAATAAACCAAATTGCTTTGGTTATTTACCAAACCTTCTGTTGATTGAAAGTGGCACCCGGATCCTGCCAACCCGCCCTCAAATTCATACATATATCAATTCCAACTGTTAAAGTTCACTGACGGTGAACGAACAAGCCGTCAACGAGGACATTTCACTCAAGAAAAAATATTGTAAACAATCAAGCGCCATCCGATCCGTCCTCTTCGTGACCATCAAAAGCAATCCATCGAGACAGTCGTAGCTGATGCATAAGTACTGCTTACGTCTGCGAAATTATTTGAATCAATATCCCAATATCCACTTCCAAATCAAATATCCGAAGATATATTAATAAGCAAATGTGACCGTAAACCATAAGGCGGCAAATGTCCAATCTATTCAATCCTATTTGCCGGATAAGGACAATGTCTGTGTAGAGTAGCAGGCCGTCCTGCTGATGGTGGCGGCAATTAGCTTGAGGATGAGATGCAAGCAGGCTTCGAGGATAAACAGAGTTGAGTTAGTAATTTGAATATTTATGAGTAAACATTCAAGCAAATTCGGTCGCCAATAATAAGGCATTCGAAGGAGCGGCAAGTGGTGTTTGATATTCGACAATACCTAGGTGATGCCCTTAGAACGAACAGAACCTTCCGGACGTTCATAATACAATATTTTAACATTGTTACCAGTGGGATATCCAATTCATGTTTCATGAAATAATTCAATTTGATCGCCCGAACAACTGCTCCAGCAAGCGACAAGCCATCATTTTTATACCAGCACTAGTACGCGTTACATTCCATTCGATTCGGAGCTGAATTATTCCCGCGCACCATATGGCTTATATGTTCGCCTTTAACGCTGCAATTGGCACAACTTTGCAATTTTACGGTCTGCTTTGTTTACGTTTATCTTCGACCTTTAGTAGGATTTTGGTGTAAAATCTAGCCAGAGTCGACTCCTTGCCTCGTCGTGCGTTCCGAGTATATTGTTTCTCTGCCTTCGTGTTCGACTGTGCCTGGGTAAAGAGTTTTACTTAAGGAATGGATATATCTGCAGTTGATTTTATGACCAATAAAGCCCTTCGACACGAGCTACAGTATTCGAAATCGTTTCGCAACATTTTGAGGCTACACTTAAATCGTTCATTGTGATTGTAGCGATAAAATTGTGAGATATTCGACGATTCTCGACAACCGTCACCCTCGGAGAAGCTCACGGTTCGATGGAATGATTAACGACCATGCTTATAGGATCTAAGGCATGTACTCCGAATTACGTTTATTCGATTTAGCAAAAAACAAAACGAAAGATTTTGCTTTGATGTTACGGTAATTAGAACTTCGGCATGTCGAGCAGCACATGAAGGCAATTAAATTAATCGATTTAGCAAAAAACAAAACGAAAGATTTTGCTTTGATGTTACGGTAATTAGAACTTCGGCATGTCGAGCAGCACATGAAGGCAATTAAATTAATGACTAACAAGCGCGTGCCACACTTATGGTACCCTTCGAGCTTGGGTGTTCTTCGTTGATAATATAACCTTTACGGAGGTTGGTACTTCGTATAGAACGACGTTGTACTTTCAAGCGACTCTTGTCAATAACGATATTAGGCACCAGATGTCGGGAGTAACAAAAGCAATTTTTATCATACGAGCTCGTTAGCAATCTTTTAGGTGTGAGTATGGCAAAGTCAATGAACACATTCAGCAATGAACAGGAGGGCAATTTGACTACCCTAGACTCGCACACTAATAGTTGATGTACCAAATCGTTTTTCGACAGTCTTTGCAACTTTTGCCCATCCCTTCGGTTGTATACGAATTGAGTGTTAGGAACAGCACATCTTTTGAGTATAAGAATCGATTGCTGCTCAGCCGGGTCATGCTTCAATGTTGTCTAAAGAATACGGCTGGATTGGAATGTCCTATTCCAATGTTTTCAGATGGATTCCAACGACTTGTGACCGGGCGTTATTACGCTGCAAGATCACTTTTTGTGTTTTTGTTCGGATCAAAAGCATTCAATATGACCTTTGATGTTTGGTCGAAGTTCATGCCTGGCCGTGAAGCTCCACGATTTTTTTCCACCGATATAGAAAACCCTTCCTTATTTAGCACCACAGGAACAATTCGCTTGTGAAAAGGGCTGTTCGACGTCATTCGGCTTCAACTATCTAGTTTCCATGCGATTGGACATTCTTTAAGACTATGGGAAATGGTTTATTGAGGTATGGCCAATTAAAGCTCTTGAACCTTGATCGTGTAATGACTCTAATTTCGCATCTTTCAACTTTTTCGCCGACTCTTGTTCTTCACGTCGAAATCACTACTTTTGTTGAAGCTACTAAAAGAAGCTAATTTCTGTAAATATTTGAAGACTCTCAGCCGCAGCATCAGAAGCAGCAGCAACGTCTTCAGGAAAAAGTGCCACCAGCCTTTATTGAATCCATGGCCCTATGTAAGTTCGTTATGGGCACTTTTGTATTTAAAGCTATAGGCGAGAACCATTATATTATCCAGTGCAGTACACTGGAGCGGGTCAACCTATGAAAGGAAACCACAACCGAGTTCTTCTCATTTACCCCAAAGCCGAGAGCCTGCCGACGATGTTCCTCAAAGACGTATATTCGATAACCGACCCCGAGGAAATGCTTTCAGAGCTCAAAGAGTTCAAGAGCGCACGACCTCGTTCCTATGTCCTACCTCATTACCCTCTTTCCTGATCCAGCTCGCACCCGATAACGAGCTCGAGAGGCTAAGGACCATCTAAGGACTTCCTTAGCATCCTTGCAATCGATCCTGCTCGCCATCCAAGGGCTGATCGGCCAGATCCATGAGTAGGCGAACCGAGAAGACAGAATCTATTGTCAGGCTTAGCGCAATTAAAATCGTAATTGGTACGATGGTAGAGAGTCACTTGACTCCTTTCGGTGAATTCACTGATTAGGATTGAGCGAATAGCCATAGTTATTAGCCTATTGCAGGACGAAGCCCCGATGTACTTCTGGTTAGTGAAACAAAGCTAAGCCAGAAACACAAAATCGGGCACAGTTTTTACGAAATAGTTCGAAAAGCCCGACCCATATTAGAAAGGAGATTCCAGGTCCTAGAGGCATTCATTGTGTGTTGCGCTGTGCATAAGAGAATATACATGAAGCGTCTGAAGCACCTCCACCCAATATTTCCATCGCAAAGCTTGAAATGTTTTTTCGATTTCTGCGCTTCAACTCGGTAGAAAACTACTATATTCTGGCTGGCGACTTAAACGCCAAACATAGTGATTGGGGAATGATATTCCTAATACTAGGGGCAGTACCACGATACGTGTACCGAAATGCGACAACCGATGCACTGCACATACAGAAAAGTAGACTCCTTTCAATGCTCACATCGATCCATAGACCACGACTCCGTTATAGAGGATCCTCACGAGAAAATGGCGACAGTAGGAGCTGGCTACCAGGAAGTGTGCAAGATAGATGATAGCATTTGACCGAATCACGACGTGGAGAACAGAGCTCTGCCTTATCATTTCTATTGCACTTTTGAAATGATATCGATCATTGGTGATTTAATGACAAATAATGCCGTCGACAGCGAAGGGGCTAACACCCTCTTCACTTCGACCGGAAGATCTCCAGGTAATCTTCGAATCACTGAATTCCAAGTCTTCTACCTTAAATTTTGTAAACATAGAAGCTAGGGTTATAAAACTGGTCGTTATGAGCTAAGAATCATGTACTCTATAACAGAGGCAAGTTTCAGACTCATAGCTACTCGGAAAGTTAGGTTTGGTATATGCGTATGGATGGACGGACAGACAGGGAAGAATTTGCATTATTTTCCTTACCCCAGCTTTGCAAGGTAGAAAAACCGCGGGAGTCGACAGTATATCAAATATTATGCTCAGCCACCTCATACTAGTGGCTAGAGATGTGTACACCATCCTGTTCAAAAGTTCCTACTATCCAGTGCACTAGAAGACAGCCAATCCCCAAGAGGGGTTAAAGACAGCTCAGCAAATCTGCGGTTAGTAGGCCTTTTTCCTTATATCGGTAAAGTCTTCGAGAAAGTGGTCCATAGAGCCATGTCTAAATGGCTTGAGGACAATAGTATCATTCCGCACCAATTCGGTTTCAGGCGTGTTACTATTCATTAGCGTACGCGGACGATTTAAGGGTGTACAGATCAGGTCCAACGACCGACATCATTCTCGTCCTCTTACAGCGTGATTTCGAAACAATTCAGCAGTATTGATCAAAACTAACTTCCAGAAATCATAACCATAATCTATCGAGGGCGTATGTTTAGCGCCTCTTGGGAGACTAGAAAAATATGGCAGAGGTTCCCAATTTTTGGCTGATCCAGAATTAATTGGCTATTCCGGTAGTCTTCTACGTGGCCAGTAATTTCGACAAACGGCGGCTCCTCTACAAACGTATGATTGGACTCTGTGAGGCCGAGAGCCTCAGGTTTAGTAGACCGGTGTCGCATCAAAATAGGAAGAACTTCGTCCGACAGCATCGACGCTTTTGGTGGTTGGAGCGGTCTGCCTGACTGTGAAAGTTTAATTTTAATAGGCCAGCCAATTTAAGATAAAGTCTACCACCTGCTAATGGCAGGCTTATATAAACCAGAGTAGGTTAGGCTAAAAATTGCGGGTAGGTTTAGTCTAGGCTGATTTTCGAATAAAAAAATTGCCAGGGTTTAGCTGTCAGTGGTAGTACTTTGGAACAATTTGAAATCAATTGTACTCTCAGGCAGGTATATTGCATGACGTGTTGATAGTACTCTGCCGAGGGAAAACACAGTGAAACGCAATTTTCATGACTTGGCCATTGCG
The DNA here is from genome assembly GCA_958301585.1 of Merodon equestris. Lineage (NCBI taxonomy): Eukaryota > Metazoa > Arthropoda > Insecta > Diptera > Syrphidae > Merodon > Merodon equestris. Next base: position 37,973,338 of record OY284416.1, on the reverse strand, counting down.
AGATTTGAACCCACTAATCATTGAGCCACGATTTTGGTAACTTCTAAACTACCCTTATATTTGCAACATGAAATTATGTTGCTCGCAATATACGTGCAATCATAAGGTAATTTAAAATTTGTATCAAAAAATATATTCTTCGTATTGCTTCACGAAAACGGGATATAACTTCAATATAATATTCTTTATTGACCGGACGATCTTAGGGCAACAACTAATGATGAATCACGGCATTGTAATCAGGGAAAACAAGGTCAAGGCTTTAATATTTGACCGAACTTGGTGTGTTTTTTCTGTGTTGGCACTTCGGGTCGCTTCCATTGGGATGATTAGGTTTAGGTTCTAACGTCATACGCATGTACCCATGTTTCGTCACCAGTGATAACTCTTTTAGCAAATCTGGATCGTTATTTAACAGCTCCTGAGCTATATGCTATTCTCAGTTCTCGGTTCTTTTGGTCATATTGACATCGTCAATCGGTGATACTGACATCGTCAATGTCATTTCTCAGTCTTCTGTGTAGGGGTTGATATACTTGTAAACATGCTTTTCTCCGAGAGGATCCACAGTCAACACTCAAGTACATTATAGCACTTAATTGTATTTGTCACATAAAATTAAATACAGATTCTTTGGTGCACTTTCTTCAATAGCAAAAAATTGCCAATAATACCAAAACATGTCCAATTTTTTGACAAAAAATATATCGAAAATAGAACGTTCCTTGCTCGCGGGATTCAAAAAATTCCCTTTTTTTTAACAAGTTTGATTTTTTCGTGCAGGTTCAAGAGTGTACGCTCTTATGGTGTTTGTCACACAGCCTGGACGGGGTGCAGATGGTTTATGTCGAAGATGTTCGTTCAGTACTCTCCGGGGGTGGTTGTCCTAGATAGGATTTGAGAGATTCAACTGAATTTGTCGCGTTGGTTGTAGTTCACAGTAACTCTTTGGTTTCCATGTCATTAAGGTGTTATATTGGAAATGAACAAACAGTTTTGAAGTGATCTTATGCTGTGAGTGTCATGCCTTCGTCAGCACTTTTTTGATCATCCATTGCACCACGACCACTTCTTTTAAAATTTCAAACTTGCCTTCTGTTGAAACCTCGAAATCCGCAACCAATTTGATTCGGATTGAAAATGTCCATCACATGTGATCACTTTCTTGATTGCGTTTTCACTAAAAGGAAAACAAAAAACAAACGGATGGAAAATTTTCCCTCCGCAGCCAATCAGCCGTTTTCGATAATCATCAAGATTAGTTTTTTTATCTTCCTTCAACGAAAAATCTGGGCCTACACATAAATAATATTTGAAGCTCGTCCTACGGTAATAATGAATAGAACAGAGCATCATTTGATATCTTAAAGGTTAAAGTTATCGATGGCATTTAAAAGGATAAGTTTTTGTTATTGGCATAGCTCTTTGGCAAATAAAATCATAGAAATAAATCCAAAGGTGTCAAATGCCATGTTTCTCAATCAACTTCTCCTTTAACCTGTTGAAAAAAATCCATAATTTACTGAAATTCAGTAAATGAAAATAACTGACGTCCAACATCTGCAGCATCTTTGTGCTCACATTTTAATATTCATAGGAGTAGCTCTTTAAGCCATATTTACATAACCCAAAATAATCCGAAAAGGGAAATTGAATATCTAACAGGTACATATATGTAGACTTCTTGACCATCGATGTCGACATTCATGAAAAATGTAAATGTAACTGTGCCAGAACGGCTTGATTTCAACTTATTTCTACTGTTATTTGCTTCCAGATTTGACATATAATCCAAGTCCCTATATCAAATCCAATTACTCTTAGAACAAATAAATGCAGTCCTGATACTTGAGAAATCTCAGACGAATCAGGACCATCTCGTGTAGATAAATAGTTTTCAATGCCTGTAAGTCATCTTAACATTACAAACTCAGCCCTTTGGACAGTACTTCAGAAGAATAAAACCAACAGCCAGATTCAACTCGATTGCCCTCCTTGTTCCTCAAAGCACCAGGATCCATGAGTATCTTTTAGTACTTAAAACTATCAAGTACAAATATAGCATTTCCGGTATCTTGACAGCACCCTGCTGAGAGCTCTTAAACGAGGATATTCACTTGGAACTGTTACTGAAACGAGTAAATAGTTCGAGATTGTTTGTTGCCTCTTCAGATTTTTGACTCTTGGAAAACCACTTACAAATGTGTTAGCTGAATGTCATAAGATCGTAGGATGCTACCGGGTCCGGCATATGTCTGATAAGTTCGCGAACATGTTCATTCCAATAAGGCATTTTAATATGACTACAATGTCCATTTCATGCACCATCTCATCGTTCTGAATTGCTTTCAAGAGACAGCTTCTACGGAGATACAGGGAATTACTCTTGAGGAATACCGAATTTATTCCAGTTGTCGTCCATTGAAATACATTTGGATGACTCGACAAAGGAATTGCCTTGGTGGCTACGTACTATCGCTACACAACTACAATACATTCTTGTACAATCTGCGTGCAGCAATCAACAACTCGTTGCACTAATGAACATGTACACTTGGATGACTGAATGCAACGTGTATTCCACAAGGATTAGATCCTAATGTATTGATGATGAAGCAGATTTCATGCTACGATCTGTTGCCTTCGTTGTTACCCGTAGCTGTTGACAGGACGTGGAGCATAAATATTAATATACATATGTAGCTAATATGTCAGAGGCCTACGATATATCAGATCGTTAATTATGCATAGTTTTCATTATTAAAATTAACTCTGCTGCATGCTGAGGTAACAAGTTTTACTACTTGATCCAACAATGGCTATTGTAGCCGGAGGCATGTGGAATGTCGTATGACGTTGACATGAGGTTCACTTTTGTGTTCTTTTCCTGAATGGAATTTTGAAAGAATCGCGTTTGTCTCCAAGGAGAAATGAAAATTGTATACACAGTAGCGGAGCATTCAAGTGGCTCATTTAAAATCCAATTTAGTTCGGACTAAATTGAAAGTTACTATAACTGCTCTTATTCAGCGAGAACACTTGAAACAATTGAATGGGGTTGATACCCATCCTTTGAAGATTTTTCAATGTTTATAGCGCAATCACCCCTGGGCCAGAACAGCCATGATGGTGATCAACTTGAATAAATGAAAACTAAGACAAGAGAGAAGTACATCCCGTCGGGTTAGATATGGATAACATTATCAAGACTGAGACATGCTGATTAAAAGCGCGAGGTTATGTAAAAGACACCGAGGGCTAACCGTTGATGTCGAAAATGAGTCAGATAGGATGCTGCGCTCTCAAACGATTTTTATCGTCTAGCAAATACTATCCAAAATGTACACACCCGCAGAAAAGGTTTATTTTATTCTAAGACCATTGCTGCTGACACTGATTTAACAAAATATCAAAACACCGAAGTCTTCACCTTCACTTCAGAATCACAAAATTTGGCAGATTGGATTAAGGTCACTAAGCACAGAAATTAAATGAACGATCCTTTTGCCTATTGCTAGCTTTCATTTTTTATTTTTTTTTTTTGGGCTCGAGAGACACTTGAAGTGAAGGTTAACTTGTGTATATAAGGTCCTTATATACCGAGGTAGGGATACTCCACGAAGCTGATAGAGAAACCTGTTAGCGTTTCAGGACAAGATTTTCGATTTCCAGCCCTTATAAACGAACAATATAGTTTTCAAATGCGTGTGTCTGACGCTCCCGACATACGTTCGAATTAAAAATATTATTGAACTGTCGACATTCAACTGTCACTATGATAATTGGATAAGAACAGAGTAGAAAATAATTAAAAAAGGGTAGATGCACAATCTGCTTAACTAGTTAATATTCGCTACCAAATCGGCGAAAATACCACGGAAGGGCTCTCACTATTCTTGCACTACATGTTTAAGTCCAAAAGTTCTTCAATTGACGCGGGTAGACTTTGGCGGCCATGTCGTTTTGGTGACATTTGTCAAATCTGTTGTTTATTATTCAGTTACTGACGGCAAATGACCACGGCAAGTTACACCATCGAACAGCAAGTCCAAAAGATTAAAAAATATTAAAATGAGTGTTCTTTAGTGCAAACGTTGCGCGCGTTACATTTTAGGGTAGACGTGGTGGCTCTTCACAGTCGACTCTATAACGTTTGATGTCCAAACTTGAGACGACCGGTTCGTTAACCAATTAGCGAACATTTGTATGTCAAAGGAGTGCAAGATTGTCTGCGGTCCGTGAATGAGATTTCCGCCCTTTGCAGACCTCAGCTTGGCGATTTTTGTGTCGAAACTTGGGTCAACACCCATACAAGATATAATTGACCCAGGACCTCAAGGTTCATGACCACCATAGATAACGCTGTTTGGTCGCTGACTGGGCTGAGCATTGGGAAGAGAACCCCAATTTTGGTCGAAAAATCATCTTTAGCCACGAGGCGCACTTTTGGATGAATGACTGTGCTAACAAGCAAAATTGCGGTATATGGGACGAAATCAACTCACGCGAGGGTCACCAGGTGACATAGCATCCCCAAAAAGTAACTGTCGCTATAAGGGGGTCAGCCCAGGGAAAAACGGATTGCGTAACGTAAGGATTTCTTTGGACCAACATTTCGCGAATCCGACGGCATAGTTGGCACGTTTGATAATGTTGTCAAGGTGGAGGCCTGGATGACCCCTAGATCATCCAAGAAGTTGACAGAGGAAACGGTTTCATTACGAATAATGTAGGTTCTGGAAAGTGACGAAGAGTGCTTGCGGGAATAAGTGATAACTTGGTTAATTACATCTTTTATACTCGTATAACCAAGAACTTTTTTGCTATTTTGTGCTAGTGTTAAGCTTTTGAATTTTTATTTATTCTTGCGTTTTAACATCTTTGTGTGGCCCACTTTAAACGCCTTTAAATATTATTAATGGTTTGGACCATGAAGTGCGATTTCTGCAATAACAAAATCGATCAATCTGATAATGATTCAGTGCACACCTTTCATGGAAAGTGTGCAAAACTGCAAAAGGTCGACATTGATATTCTACATAAAAGCTAAAGGGGTTATCTTCGTAATTGTTGCACGAGTTCACGAAGAAAATCAATTCAAAGGGATCAAAGTCCAATTCCCGCGGTGACAATTACTCATTCGTCCTCTCCCTCAACTATGACAATGTCATCACCAAAGGATTCTACATCTGTAATTGGATCATCTTTCGTGAATAATGTGACTCTGTCAACTTTATACGAGCTTTATAAAAATTACAACAATTACCACTGGTAGAAAGCAATAACGTTTTGTCAATGAGAGTCGTGAAATTGGAAGCCGCCGTTTCTTCGTTCGAAAAACAACAACAACAAATGAAGAACTTCTCGGAAGACAGACCGAGATCATCGACGACCGCCGACATTCAAATAACTAATTTACAACAAAAAACAACAACAGTTGAGAAGATAGCCGATAAAATTGGTGTTGCCCATTCGGAAATCGGGTTTAATACGATTAATAACAAAATTAAAAAAACGTTATCATGATGCGCAATCACAACGTATGTATCTTTGAATCTACCAGAGAGGTTACACCTGGTGGTTTGCTACAATCCGTTCCAAAATTGCGCTTTCTCCATCTTTCTCGCTTTAATACAAGTGTAGGTATGCGAGGGCAACTTAATTTCATTCGTAGCGAAAAAATTAAATCTGACGGAGTCTGTTTTTCGTTGTCCCTAGCCAGTTAAAAAGGACTTCGACATTTCCGCATTTCGTTTTGTCAACTTCAAACTGGGACTTCCAGCTGGCGCCTATGACAAAGTATACAATGCTGAGTTCTGGCCGTAAGAAGATCAGATCAAGCCATTTGTTTCCTGACCAAAAAACGAATAAGGGGCAAACAACTCGGTGGTAATTTAACTTCATCTTTACTTCACTCAAACTCTCATTCTTTAAATTTGTATTATCAAAATGTAAGCGGCATTAGAACCAAATTAGAATCTTTACGTTTAGGGTTGAAAAATATGATTTTATTGTATAAACAGAGACTTGGTTAAATAATGATATTCCAACTTCTTAGTTTAGTTATTTAGGAAATTATTTAATATTTAGAAAAGATAGATGCAGGTATACGTCTGGATTGGAAAGCGGCAGTGGTATATTAATTGCCATTCGGTCTTGCTTTTCCTGTAATCAGATCAATCTTCTTTCTGACACATCACCGTTGTCCTCCGATTGGAACGTTGACCAATTAATAGTTAAAGTAACTTCATCTAATAGTAACGAACTATTTATCCTTTGCAGTTATATTCCTCCAAGGAGTCCTCTTAATTTATAAAACCTGCATTTAAATAATTGTGTAAATATTTTCGAAAATTTATCAAATTCTCAACATGTAATTTGAACCGATGATTTTAATTTGAGCAATGTCAGACGGACATTAGATCCGGATGTTCAGTGTCTAATTCCAATGAATGTCAAACTGGAAACCGAAACATTTGTAACGGACTTTTTTAGCCAATTTTATTTTAAACAGTGCAATAACGCTTGTTCTTATATTTGTAGATGACGAGTATAATATAACACATGCCAAATCTCTATTAACAATGTTTCGGAACTCCATCCATAATTTTGGTATTGACGTCAAACTTACATTTTTTTCCTATTCCAACTCTTACCTACTAAGCAATAAGCCTGGATTTGTTTACAACTTCAAGAGAGCTAACTATGATGAACTCAATGGTTACTTGAGTAGGCAGATTTAGACGGAAATTCTTACCTCATCCGACTTAAGTGATACATATAATGAATTTTGTTATATTATTAGACATGCCTTTGAGCAGTTTGTTCCTAAGAAAAGAGTAATCAAAAATTCTAACCCCATCTGGTTTAATAAAAGGCTTTCCCGTCTCAAACCAATAAAATAAAGCATTTAAAAAATTTCGGAAAAACCCGGACAATCTTAATTTTTGCTCCCAGTATTTTATCTTACAAAAACAGTTTGATTGCCTTTATCGCTTTTTATATCGCGAGTACCTTTATTCTGCACAGACCAGTATAAGACGAGATAGTGGTCATTTCTGGAAGTATATTGACTCAAGACGTAAATCTAACATAATTCCTAATTCTATGAATTACTTAGGTATTAAATCGAATGACATGTCAACTGCTAGCAAAATGTTTGCAGATTATTTTAAATCGGTGTATTCGTATGATTGTCCCTCATCTGAAGTTGGTAAAATTCCTGAGTTATTTCAAATTGGTTCGATCAATCGTCTTACACTGCCACCAATCCCACTACTGCCAAAGAATGTCTCTTCTTGGATCGCCTAACAGATTCAAACCTCAGCCAAGTTAGTGGCGTATTAAACTACATGGGTAGACAACTCGACCTCATATTCACAACCGACCCTCTCAACTCTTCTGTTTCACTTAGTCCCCTTTCCCTTTCAACCATCGATAACTTCCATCCTCCCCTCCTCCTTTCCTTCTTTCACGATTCTCCATCACAGAATAAACCTCCGACAGTTCTGGCCTCTTACGATTTCCACAAAGCAAGATTTCATCTAATAAATGAATACCTTAAAAATGCCCCTCTCAATTTTGAAAACCTAACCGTAAATGATGCTATATCCATATTCTACAGGGAAATATTTTACTCTATCTCTCTTTACGTTCCCGTTTCACAACGCAAAACTTCGTCCACCTCCCCACCCTGGTATAATCGCAGGCTCCGTTCTCTAAGAAACAAAAGAAATAAGCAATGGACAATCTTCCTTCGTACTCAATCATCCAATGACTTTTCTAACTACTTGGGCAGCTATCTCCACTTTACCGCCCTACACAACTTCCTCTATCAACGGTATTTAACAGAAACGCAAGCCAATCTTATAAACGATCCAAAGTCCTTCTTTAAGTTTGTTAACTATAAAAGAAAATCCGATTGCTACCCTACCTCCCTCTCCTTCCACGATCAAACCTCGAATGATCCCAATATTATCGCCAACTTTTTCGCCACCTTTTTTAAACAGTCTTTCGCCGACGACTCGTTTGCTCCAGACTTCTCATACTTTCATTATCTACCGAATTTTTCTCTTGGACCATTTCTCCCACACACAGTTGATTCTCATGTCATCGAAGACAAATTAAATCTACTTAATGATGAATTCACTCCTGGACCCGACGGTCTCCCTGCCATATTTCTAAAAAAATGCTCCTCAACCATCTCTCGCCCTCTCTCGAAAATCTTCACTCTATCCCTACCCCAAGGTGAATTCCCCCGCTTATGGAAAAACTCATTTATCACCCCTATACATAAAAAAGGTCCTAAGAACGTTGTTAACAACTATCGTCCCATTGCCAAACTATCACATATACCTAAACTCTTCGAGAGTGTTTTGTACGAAACACTAAGTTTTCGCTGCAAGTCATTAATCTCCCTTAGACAACACGGTTTCCTCAAATGCAGATCCACAACCACTAACCTTGTTGAATTTGTGTCCTTTACCCTATCAGCCTTAGAGAACGGCAAAGAAGTCGACGTTATCTCAACCGATTTCAGTAAAGCCTTCGATAAAATCTCCCACAGACTGATACTCTTCAAATTGTCCTCCCTTGGCTTCGACCCCATCTCTTTGAAGTGGATATCTTCTTACCTGGAAAATCGCTATTATAATGTTCGTTTTAGATCTGCCTTCTCTAACCCCTTTTTAGCCTCCTCCGGCGTCCCCCAAAGCAGCCACTTAGGTCCACTTCTTTTCGTTCTTTCCATAAACGATCTTGAATTGGTGATCAAACACTCCCACATCTCATTATACGCCGACGACACCAAGTTCTTCAAGACCATTTCCTCCAGTCATGACTCTTCCCTTATTCAATCTGATCTCAATAGCTTTTCCATCTGGTGCTCCAAAAATTGCTTAGAGCTTAATATTTCCAAATGCCAATCAATTACCTTTTCACGTAAACGAATCAAACCTCCTCCTCGTCTCTACTTCCTCAATAATCAACCCATCTCCACGGTTCAAGTCATTCGCGATCTTGGCATATTATGTGACCAAGAGCTTAATTTTCGGGCACACATCGATGAAATAATCCTTAAAGCTAATTCTGCACTCGGTTTCGTGAAGCGATGGTCTAAAGAATTCTCGGACCCTTACGTTACCCGATCTCTTTACATAACCTTTGTCCGGCCCCTTCTTGAATACGCCTCTCAGGTGTGGTCTCCCTACCAACAAACCCACATTTCTAGAATCGAGAGAATCCAACGCCGATTCCTACGTTTTGCTCTTCGAGGTCTCCCCTGGGGCAATCCTTTGATTTTACCACCCTACCAAGACCGCCTTAAACTAATCAACATGAACACGTTGGAAGAAAGAAGAGTTGTATCTGACATTCTTTTTATCCATCGTCTCCTTTCAGGTACCATTGACTGCGCGACTCTCTATAACTCTGTCTCTATCAACACTAACCCCCGCAACGTACGAAATCCCCGTCTCTTCTATTTACCCACCCCCCGTACTGCCTATGGCTCCAATAAACCTATTTCTCGTATGCTGGGAATTGTTAATTCGAATCCTTACTTCGATTTCAACCTCTGCACTCGATGCCTAAAAATCCGCCTTCTTAACCACCCTCCCCTTCTCCCTACCTAGTAAGTGAGATTAGGTTAAGATTAGATTAAGCTAGCTTGAATTAAGCCCAATAAATGGGGGCGTTCGCCCCCACGAAAATTAAATTACAAATTAAATTAATATAAGCACTTCTGAAGTTTTCGAATCCCTCTCTCGAATCGACAGCTGTAAATCAACTGGCCCCGATGGTTTTTCCCCAAACGTGCTAAAAAATTGTGCACAGTCGTTAACAGAACCTCTAACATTAATTTTCAATTTGTCTCTTAGTACGGCAAAATTCGTAGAAATCTAGAATGTTTCATTCCTATCTCTCGGTTTTAAATCTGGCTATAAGCTTGAGATCAAAAACTATAGATCTATCTGTAAAATGTCTTGTATTCCTAAATTATTCGAAGAAATATTCTACAAAAAATTATATTTCTATGTTATTACGCACATTTCGCCCTTCCAGCATGGTTTTGTATCTCACATACTGGCATTGTCTACACTGACTTTGCTAAAGCTTTTGATAGGGTAAGCCACCATATTTTGCTATCTAAGTTGTTTTTCTTAGGGTTTCCCTCCAACCTTTTGAAATGGATTCAATCCTACCAAACAAGAAGGATACAAGTAGTCAAAATCCATAACTTTCTCTCAGAAGCCTTTCCCGTACCTTCAGGTGTCCCTCAAGGCAGCCATTTAGGTCCATTGTTATTCCTCTTATTTAGCAATGATTTGCCCTCTATTTTTCAATCTTCACGATGCCTTCTTTATGCCGATGACTTAGAGATCTATATGAAAATTGTATCCACTTCAGATTGTTTTCAATTACAACAAGATCTCACTCGCCTATCCCGGTGGTGTGATTCCCTACAGCTTAACATCTCCAAATGTGTATTATTCTCATGCTATAGAACTAATAATGTTATTGATTTTTCTTATAATTTAAACGATGTTCAACTGGCGAAAGTTTCGCAAATTAAAGATTTAGGTGTTATTTTAGATTTAGAAAGATTGAATTTTACTCTCCTTATGTATATCGCAACAAAGGCAAATTTAATGCTAGGTTTTGTCAAACGGAACACAAAGGATTTTACGGATACTCTTGCTTTAAAATGTTTATTCTTTACTCTAATTAGATCACTACTTGAATACTGTTACATTGTTTGGAATCCGCTCTATAATAATGTCATACAAAGAATAGGAAAAAATTAGCGTAGATTCACTAGATTCTTATTTCCTAAACTGAATTGGAACATAGATATACCTTCCTACAGAACAAGATGCTTTTTATGTAATATAATTTCCCTCCACCAACGTCGCAAATATTTTTCGTTGATGTTTATTCGTGATATTCTCTCCTTCCGAATTGATTGCCCTTTCCTCTTAAGTTTGTTGAAACTGTACATCCCTCCTGCCTAACCTCATAACCGCGTTCTGTTTAAAACTTATTTTCATCACACTAACTATGGAACAAATTAACCTTTATGCCGATGTATTTATGAGGCTAACTTAGTTTGTAATGTTTTGATTTCTTCGATAATTGCCCAAAGGACATTTTTAAGAAACGAATTGGATTGTATTTGTTAAGTTTAAACAGTTAAGCTATCTACTTATAATTGTTACTTAGTCTATAAGAGAAATCTCTGATTGATATAGTAAATAAATAAATAAATAAATAGAAAAATAGTGCAAGAGTTTCATTTAAGGATATGTGTGAGTTAGGGTTAAAAGGGAAATTAAGATTAACATTGTTGGGCAGATTATTTAGTTTCGCAAAGTCAGCTTTCCGAAAATTGACGCAATACGCACTTTTGGAGGGAAGAATATTGAATTGAGTCTTGAGTGAAAGAGTTTGCGATAAAGGTGGATTAAGGGGGTCTAAAGTAGAGAGAATAGGGTCTTTTGGTGTAACAATGCAAATTACGGCATCAGAAGAGAAAATCAGAGTTGGAACAGATGTGTAGTAAACTAGTTTTTTATATTTGTGTGAAATGTCACTTGAACGCATGTTTTCTCTCGTAACGTATGACCGATGAACGCTATTCACTAACGCAGTATTGTGATATGGGCATTCATTAGAGCACAATATGCGGATTTCAAGTGCACTGAGTGCAAACGTGTTGGCGGATAGAGAAGGCAAGCATCGGCCCATAGAATCCGTCAATCCGTTGACAATTGTCGATGACATTTATTAATTGATGGCGTGCGTTCATCTGAGTTATAAAATGGATGGCACGGATGGCCTTTGATGGCCTCAATCAGTTCTTCCTCGAACATTTTATAAAATTCTTTTCCGAGAATAATGCTCACTTTTCGCACACTAAACGACCTTCACCAACCGAATCGTACTTTGAATGTCAACCGAATTTGAAGCTTCTCTCAGTACGAGAGAGTTCCTAAGCATTCTCTCCATGCATCCACCAATGGACGTGCTTACTCTCAATTCGTGCATGCGTGAACCTCAGAATGTAAATGTGTAAGCTCCAATATGTGAATGTCATGATCACTGTCAACGGATCAAAAAGTAGAAAGTAGCTCTACTTTGTCCGTTGAAGTTCATACATCCGTCGGTTATGGGCCACCTCGCATAAGAATGTGTATATTCTATTTTGCTCTCAGTTGAAATCAACGGAGTGACGGATCAACGGATTCTATGGGCCGGGGCCTTAAGGTCGTCAACGCAGACGCAGTATTTGAAAATGACGCATTGAATTCCTTGTGTTGAATGTTAAACGTCACTCGAAGCCAACGCACACGCAATATTGTGATATGGGCATTATTGAGGCATTAATCAAGTTGAAGTCAGCGGAATTTGACGATTCGAAGGGCAACAGATCATAACGGCTGTGGATTGCTAAGATAACTCCGTGACCATCTGGATGTATTTTGTAGTCTAAGAGAAATCTGCTTAAAAGCTACATGACAAGCGCTGATTTGTCAACCAAATTAAAAACTGTTTACCCTCTTGCAATTTGTGTGCTTATTGTTGACAATTAAAAAAGTCAAAATCTGTCAGTTCACAAGGTTATATTGAAAACAGATTTTTCATTGGTAGACCTGTCAATATTGTCAGATCTGCAAATCCTCTGAATGTCGCTTTAGTCATCGACTGTGAAATCTCATTCTAACAGGGAGACCCGAACATTAGTCATGGAGTGTAGCACACGCCCAATTGCTTATTCTGAATGTCATAGAATCGTTAAGAGCGTTGGTGGCATCAATATACTCGTAAATCTCATACATATAAGCCATGTGCGCCAGAATATGCAATTATGTCATTTTTGACAAATATCCGACATTGAAAAATTCGTTATAGCTTGTAGGCAAATGTCAGTCGTCATTGTGAGTTTAACGTCTTGGTGTTGGTGATATATACGATGAGTGAACAGTCGCGAAGACGGAGAGACAACGGCGCCAATTATCCACTCTTGACTCAGGCGGAAGTGTTGCCGACGAGTGTGACGGGTTTGATACATATTACTTAGACATTAGTACTGAACGTTTCAAACATCTTTTCAACAAGAGGAAACCAGGAGGAAACCAGCAACATCTACACTTAATTTGATTCCTAAATTTATTAAATGAAGTTACCTCTGGCTTACATAGGCTAGAATAATCATTTCCATCCTATGCCCCTCCACATCTTTCCATCGGTTATCTTATTTCCTCTGTCTTTCCTCCTATTCCTTATCGAGCCTTAAAGTATCACTTCCAACAATCTCGCTCATAATCTTCATGGGAAATTACATTCCTCTTAACTGTCCTGACATTTGTTGAAAGTAATCCGAAATGAAACGTGTCACCCTCCTTTTAGCCGATGGATATCATGATTATTGCTTATCTTCGGTGTCAGGTCAAGGGGGGTGTCGGTCGGGTATGACCAGCGTATCACCAAATGACCTTAGGGCAGGTTTTCTTCAAAAACAGAAATAAAGCTCACATTTTTTCAGGATGGAACGAGTGATTAAATAAAAAAAAGTATTTTGAAAATTCAAATTAATGTCAGAAGTCAGAAGTGGGGACTAAGGATTTATTCTTCCTTGAGGATATCTAGGTCAAGATATGGCGAAGAATAAGGTAAAAAAAAAATTCGTCCATCCGTTGTGGTATTAATGATGCCGCTCGAGGTGTTGGGACTAGTAATAATCTTTCTTAGAATTTACTGCAGTAAGCTTGGACAAATAGTTCGTCGTGGGATATAAAAAGACGACTCCCAAGGACGTTGCACTAACCTTGCTATTCTCCGTCGACCTGGCAACACTAACCTTCGTAATGGGCAATTAAGGTGACGATTTACGCCTCAGTAAACAACATCACATAGATACCTCACACCAAGAGCGTAATTTTAATTTGATTTTCGCGCTGCATGTACTTAATTCCAGAAATTAATGACTGACAATTGTGGCAACAGCACCCTTATCCGCATGCAGAGCGAGTACGAGAATGATTAAAACTTCGTTAATTGCATCTCGACGTCGTCGCTGTTTTCCTACACCATCCGTCGTGCATAGTCGCAGCGTTTTTGCTGATAGACGCTTTTAATTTTTCCATATGACTTTGAAGTTCACATCATCCTGCCAGCATACTTAAGTAGGTTGAACGTCTTTGCCAACCTCTGAAAGTTCTGAAATTACTCATTCCAAATGGAAGTATGACGATGTCAAATGGTAATCTGGAGGGATGACGAATCTCGGTACCAAAGAGCTTCATCTAGTTTACTTAGTTTAATTACTGCTTGAAACTTTCGACTATGAGATTCATCAATCTCGATCGATCCTTGTTTAAATATTCATAGATGAGCACGTGCAGTAGGGAGCGGGTCGAATGGGAAAATGAACAAAGATGTATCGATGATTAGTAATCGTTCATCTCCGTCATTATATTCTGGGAATTTGATATCTTCGTGGGGAGGACATGCATTCAATTTTCAAAAATCCCAAATCAGAATTCACCAGAAGTCTGTCTCCGGAAAATTCTTTCAAATTAAAGAAAACCCATCGTCATAGATCGATGATTTGGACAATATAGGCTACGTATGTAGCATAGAGGAAAATCAAGGCCGACGTCAATATAGCTCTGATTCGGTTGCTTCACATCCTTACCCTCATGCCTGTTGAAATATGTTTATATTTGGGGCATGGTATAATTAAATGAAATATCCTACGAGTACTTACTTGTTCGTGGAATTAGGGTAGGAAGGATGATATAAAAAGTCTTGGAAAATTGCTTGGGTCTACTGAGTTCATGTCACGTCGGGGATGCGGCAACAATGCTAGGGATAATTCCAGGATTTTAGAAATTGAACCAACATTCGATGAGTATTGATAGAAGGAGTAAAGATAACGTGGAAAAGCTGCAGACAATTTGGTTCCTATTGTTTCATTTAAATATCCTTTGTTGAGTTTAAGTTTATCATTTGATTGCATGGGTTGGATTCTAAGGCTTGATTGGTGCGGTAATCCAGTTATGTTCGAAGGAATGTGAATTGGTTTCTGGAATTCTAAGGTGCCTTACTGCCAGTGTGTTGAAGAGATTTCAGAAAAGTATAGATTTGATACAATCGAATCATCAACCAGTCCACTTTTCAGGCTTCTTGCGGATATCGATTGTAACATCTCCACTAAGAGGACTTAATTGACTTATGGATGGAGAAAGGGAACCAAAACAGGCATTTTCTTTGTAAAATAAATACTAAATAAAGGGTCCGCCAAATAATTTTTTTTTTTTTTGAAAATGCTATAAAAAAAACTACTAAATATTTTCTCAAATTTCTTTTTTTATTTGAAAGTACAATCCTTCCGGTTAATAATGGAGAATAATTTCATTCAAATGGCTGCCTCGGCTGGCCATGCAGTAGCCTACACGATCGGTCCAATTTTTAAGCACATTATCGATTGTGTGCAAACATCGAGTGTAGCTTCGGCTGTGTGGCACGTAGCGCCGTCCTGTTGAAACCAAATGTTGCCAATATCCTCCTCTTCAATTTTTGTGAACAAAAATTCGTTCAACATGGCCCGATAACGATCGCCATTGACTGTAACAGCCACTCCTTGCTCATTTTCGAAGAAAAATGGCCCAATTATGCCTCTGGACCAAAATCCGCACCAAACAGTGGCTCGTTTTGGGTGCACCGGCTTTTCAATGTATGCGTGCGGGTTTTCTGTGCCCCAAATGCGACAATTTTGCTTGTTTACATACCCGCCAAGATCAAAATGAGCTTCATCTGAAAAGATGATTTTTTTGGCAAAATCGGCATCTTCTGTAAGTCGATCGCAGGCCCACTTAGCGAAGCGAAAACGCATTGGACGGTTAGTTGGCTTCAACTCCTGAACCAATTGGACTTTGTATGGCGTCATACCAAGGTCTTTATGCAAAATTCGTCTCAATGATGTCTCCGAAATGTTCAATTGTTGAGAACGACGGTGAATTGATGTTGATGGCGCTTCACGCACACTTTCTGCCGCAGCAGCAATATTCTCGGGTGTACGCACTGTTTTTGGCTTTTCACGCTTTGGTTTATCGATGAGGATGCCAGTTTCTTTTACTTTTTTCACAAGATAACGAACATAACGAGCTTCTCTTCTTCCAAAATCCGTACGCAATTTTCGCACACATTCTGCAACATTACCATGATTTTCAAAGTAATGTCGCAATATTTCCCAGCGTTGTTCAAGCGTATACACTACCATATTCGTTCAGCGGAAGGATAAAACTAATTATCTGTCAAATCAGACATGAGCTAAGTGTTACCATTCACGAAATAAGCACTACTTGAAAAAAAAAACGTTAGATGGCGGACCCTTTAGTTGAGCCGAGCTTAAGAAACAAACTCTTTATCTGTAGCTATGAATATTTTACATTTTTCAATGGTGTCTCTTATGACTGTGATTGAGATCAGTCATGTGGCTTGCAATTTATTCAACTTCTCAAATTTTAAAGCTTTACTAAGAACCAATGTACCCTAGGATCAAAACCTAATACAGGACGTTAATGGTTGAAGAACCGGAAGGTAATTTTAAGAACATTTAGACTTATTGTCACAAACAACTTCTTCAGAGACAAAATAGTTCCCGTAATAAATTAAGATAACCGCGGCACTTGATTTTGCATATGGAGTGTAGGAGGTTTGTTCAGAAAGTAAGGTGTCTTTTTATTTATTTATTTATATCCTGATCTCCTGATCTGGCGCTGCAACCAGTCGGGAAATAGATCACAAAAAAGCTGCGGTTTTGAAACCGATTCTTGTTTATAAAAGAGAATATTGGTCACTCCACCGAAATCAGTAAAGAACTTGAAACGATGCAAATGTGTTCGGTTAGAAAGAGAAATTATTCCTTCAATATTTCATCAATCTATTGCCAACCGCGTTTCAGTTTGGATAAAAGCGAATTTTTAAGTTTGTTTAACTCTCTTGGGACTATCTTTATTATTGGTGGTGATTTTAAAGCTAAACATACCTTTTGGGGCTCACGATATGTCTGCCAAGAAGGTAGAGCACTTTACCAAGCTGGTATGGAAAATTGCTGCGAGTTTTATTCAACAGGAAAGACGACGTACTGGCCATCAGATGTCGCAATCGTCCCGATCTTTATCACGAAGGGAATCAGTGCAAACTATCTAAAAGTCGAAGAGGGTTTTGACCTTTCCTCAGACCATTCTCCAGTTATACTTACGATGAGTGCAACTCTAATTAAAAGACAAAGACCACCTAGATTAACTAGTAGGAGAACTAACTGGGAAAGATTCAGAATCTGCATTGAGGAAAGCACTGAACTCAGAGTACTGCTAAGAACACCCTATGAATTAGAAGTCGAAGTTGATCGTTTTGTCCAAGCAGTGCAAGTCGCGGCGTCATACAGTACTCCACACCAAGATCAAATTCCGGTCAGTATAAATGTATCGTATCCGCCGAAAATACGACAAATGATTTACGAAAAACGGAAAGTGCGGAAGCGGTGGCAACAAACTCGCGCGCCGCTAGATAAAACCCGATTAAACCATTTGTGTAATTCGTTCAAAAAGGCAATTAAAGACTACAAGAATGAGCGTATCGGCATTTACCTACAAAACTTGACTTCAGAGAAGGAATCAAATTACTCGCTTTGGAGAGCTGTAACAAGTATTAAAAAGCCGCAAATCCAGCCACCACCAATAAGAAAATGTCAGGGCGAATGGGCAAAGGGAGATAAGGAAAAAGCAGACATTTTCGCCGGTTACCTTCAAGATACTTTTGAAGCCTTCCAGGGCAGAAACGAACTACCGAGTACCAGCTGCAACGCTCTCGGAACTTAAAAAAGTAGTAAAATCGTTAAAGTCGAACAAAGCTCCTGGTTACGACTTAATCATGGGAGAAATTCTTAAAGCATTGCCGGAGAAAGCGCTTCTTAAACTTCTCTTTCTCGTAAATGCGGCACTTAGATTAGAACATGTTCCAAGCCAATGGAAAGTCGCAGAAGTTATCATGGTTCCGAAACCCGGGAAACCGCCGACTGAAGTTACGTCGTATAGACCTATTTCTCTTCTACCGATCATCTCCAAAGTATTCGAGAGAATTCTACTTAATCGACTTAAGCCAATTATTGAAGGTCTCCTACCGGATCATCAGTTTGGTTTCAGAAGCAAGCATTCCACCATAGATCACCATACATCGAATAACTGATGTAACTGAAAAAGCGTTAGAACAAAAATTAATTTGTTTAACCGTTTTTCTTGACATCTCACAAGTCTTTGATTAGGTATGACACAAAGGCTTGGAGTACAACCTACGATCTGTTCTACCAGGATAGCTATATAATATTCTAAGACCCTACCTATCACACAGACTCTTCCGTGTTAAGCACGGAAATGAATATTCCGAGCTAAAAGCGATAACGGCCGGTATACCCCAGGGTAGTGTTTTAGGCCCTTACTTACTTTATATTCGTAACATACCACAGACAGAAGGCACTGTGCTAGCAACGTTTGCCTGGCAACAGGTAAATCGGTTGAAGAAGCAAATGTCAAACTACAGTACGCTCTAGATCGTGTAAATAATTCGACAAAGGTTTGGCGGATCGCGCTAAATGAAAACAAATCTGTCCACGTTAACTTCACCTATGGAAAGCTAAATAACTTACCAGTTTTTATAAACGCTGGTCAAATTCAATTCGCAAACGAGGCGAATTATCTCGGAATGACCCTTGATGCGAAATTAAAATGGAAAGCACACGTTAAGAAAAAACGAGGAGAGCTGGAACATTGGTATCGGGAATTGTACTGGCTATTAGGAAAGTACTCCAAGCTCAGTATTTATAACAAACTGCTTATATATAAGCAAGTGCTAAGACCTATATGGACTTATGGTATACAACTATGGGGTTGTACCAAAAAAAGTAATGCTGAGATCCTGCAAACTTTTCAAAACAAAGTATTACGGGCAATTTTTAATGCGCCGTGGTATCTGCGACTAAAGGAACATGTTAACAACGCTGTACTTCCAATCTTAGAAGATGATCATTTATTTCGCCATCTACGAAGAACCAAACCGTTCGATTTAGCGTGATAATAAATAACTCGTGTGAACTGGCGAGCTCTACAGGAACCATCGCTGGAAGGTCACATTTTAATTTATGTATTATTTCTTTTTCTGATTTGAATAAAATACAGCTGGATGAGTGCAAGAACTCAGTTGTAGTCTAAACATTAAAATACGTTTGAAGCGAGGTGTTTTTAGTGAGTAAGAATCTCACACTACTATGAGCACGCGCTGTCGGTTTTCATAGTGTCTTTTGAGGATTTTCACCTATCCTCGTAAACAAAAATAAAAACAAAAAAAAAAACTTTTTATTTTTCTGCAAAATACTTATTTTTGATATCTATTTGTTTTCTTTTAAAGTAATGTCCCTTAGATAAAGGGTGGGCCATTTTAAATCATAGGTTAATTTGACACTGACAGCTGTTTCCTCGAAATCTTGACAGAAAGTCAGTATCATATCTCCGCGGAACGGAATGAGTCGCCTTACGCTTGAACAACTTTGGGAAATATTGAAAACTTATTTCCAAATTGTGTGATGTGTAGCCCAAACAGTGCGTTTTTTAAAAATAAATTTTGGCTGAAATGAAGCACCCACCGCGACTGCTGTAAGCAAGTTTGTGCAAAAAGTTCGTGAGGCTAGTATGCTAGTGGACAACACTCATGGTCTCCGTCGTCGTACGGTACGAACGGATGAGAATGTGGCTGCTGTGGCCGAGAGTGTGAGATTCAGTTTACGAACATCAACTCGCCATGGATCTCAACAGGTCCATATTTCACACACTAGCCTGAGCGCAGAATTCTACACAAAGATCTCGGATTATTCGTTTACAAGGTCCAATTGACTCGTGAAGACCATCCGCTTCGTCATCGTTGGGCCTTAGAGCAGCTTGAATTGGACAATGATTTTGGGCGAAAAATTATCTTTTCTGACGAGGCGCATTTTTATCTCGGCAGCGACGTTAACAAACAAAATTGTACCATCTGGGGCTCGGAAAACTCGTTCGTTATTGTCGTACAACGTTTCGGTCAACGGTGGGCGTTACAGAACCATGTTAACCGACTTTTTTTTACTGAAATTGAAGACATGAATTTAGACGACATCTGGTTCATGCAGGATGGCGTGCCATGCCACACAGCCCATCCCACAATCGATCTTTTGCGCACCAAATTTCCAAATCGTGTTATCATGTCTTGGCGATGTCAATTGGGCGCCTCGGAGCTGCGATTTGGTCCCTTTGGGGACCGTGAGGGACGGATGTTACGCCAACAATCCGGAAACGATTCAAGCACTTAAGGCCGATATAAGGTTTAGGACCATTGAACCTGAACGACGTTGTATTTCATAATTAACGGGAATGTTTGTTCTTACCAACAAAGCATAAATACATGAGAAAAATTTAATTTTATTCATTTTATTGCATTCTTAAAAAGAAAGTTATATTTGTTGAGCCCTGTATAATACCGTTGGGCCAGTGCTTTTCCTCATTCTCGAAGCACTTCCGATACGCGCTTTTGGGCATAACCTTTAGCTATTCCAGCGATGCGATCTTTATCGCTTTATTGGTGGCAAATTTTCGTCCTTTCACAGTTCTTTTAGAAATAGGAAAAAGTCAATAGCCACAAATCCGGATGTAGTACTTCATACAAATGACACATAAGTTCAAGATAATTTTAGTTATTGACCGTACGACCTTCCGGTAAGAATTCATGAGGAACTACCTAATTGTAATCGAAGAAAACAGTGAGCGGCGTACTTTGGCTTTTCTGGATACTTCCATTAGAACAATAATACTTTTCAGCAAATCTGGATCGTCATTCAACAACACCCGACCGATGCTCATGCGACTATTCTTTTGGTCATTTAACCCTTTCGGAAAAAAAACTTGACTCGCACACGTCGTGCTCAAAATATTTGAAAAAAAATCATGACATGAGCTAACTGATTCGCCAATATCCTCAGTACCTTCTCTAATAGTGATTCGACGATGCTTCATAATAATTTTTGTCACTGCTTTAACGTTTTCACCCGTTCTTGACGTGATGGAGCGTCCAGGGCGGGCATCGGAATTAACACTTTCTCGGCTTTCTAAGAGGAGCTTGTACCACCTATACATTTTTTTTTCGCTCAGAGTAGAGTCGCCAAATACCACAGTCAACATTTTATTAATATTGCTTTTATTTTAGAACTTACTTTTATTTTTCACACCAAATTTAGTACACATCTTTCCGTCCATTTTTTTCAATAGCAAAGACACCAAAACTAGTTTAACCTTTATATCTGTGAAAAACAAACTAAATATTCAAATTGGCTGACAATGTTAGTATATGATAGGGGACATGTTTACCAACATAATAAAAATAAAATTACAAGCCTGCGAAATACAAAATGTCACTCATGTGATGGGTTGACAATAACGAGCTACAACCCACGAGTTGGTGGAATCTATCGTAATAGTTTACGGTTCCTGCTTTCAGTCTGATTTTTATGTCTTGGCAATGCTATCTATGACCTTTTACCATATTGTGAGCACTTCTTTGATTCCATCAGTGCAGAAGTTCTGTGATTTCTGGCAAAAGAAATGAGACAACTACTATTCCCAATCTCGTATTAATTTTGATTTCTTTTCATTAAGAAAGTTTGCAAATAAATAATCATCTGTAGATGCAAAGTGTTGGTTTTATGTCGGATGCATCAAAACTTCCAGCCAAGTTTTCTTAATTTTTGTTGCGTCATTAAGGTGCTATCAGATGTATGGAACCAAACACCATCTGGTAACTCCTAATACTTTTGCCCCAAACTAGTATAAATTTAAGGTCAAAAGTTTATTCCATTTCCACAAAAGTTAATGTTTCGGACAATGTCTGGGGTTAAATAGAGTTCCTCGTGTTCTTGATCTATAGTACCCCCTTCTTTGATCTAGGATTTAAGTGCTGCTTTCAGAACAACTTCTCTAGATGGGAGTTCCTGGAAACCTCTTCCTGTTATGTTGTTGCGTTGCTTGTCATTTTTCTCGGGAAAGGATCGGGTCACAGTCATTGGGATGTTTAGAATTGCTTCCATCCCTGCTGTCGGAGTCGTTCTCACTGCCCCAGTAGTGCAGATGCACGCTAGCCTTTGCATTTTATTGATTTTTTTCATGGCGCTTTTTTGTTCACATTTTTCAACTATACAGCAGCGCCATAAATTATGGTTGATTTAATCATTTCATTGTATATCCAAAGACTAATTTTTTGCCTCTGAGTTGTTTTAGGGCCCATAGAGCTTTGATGGCCTTTGAGTATAATTTGTTTATGTGTGCATTCCAAGGGAGTTCATGGTCCAGTATTATTCGTAGAAACTTTACCTCTTCCTTTAATGGAATGCAGGTTTTTTGGATTTTCAGGTTTGCAGATTATTTTCTTTGTGAATCGAATTATGTGTGTTTTGGTGGGATGGATCGAGGGTTCTTCTGTATTGTATTAGTTCCTGATTATCTCTAAGCCTCTTTGCATGAGACTATTTTTGATGTTATCATGTTTAATTTTGATGATTGTGGTTATTTGGTTAGCATATCAGATGGCTGTAAGGCCATTATTATTAAGTACCTAGAGAAGTTCGTCTAATAGAACTGACCATAGAAGTGGAGATAGGCCATCCCCTCTCTCTCTACGGTTTTATTAACAACCTTTTCCATTGCTGCTGGCTCTCCATGTACATTCAGTAGCTTATCAAAATATTTCTTCCATTGGAGTGCAACTCTTCGTTTTCCGGAACGAAATTCTCATTATCTTTGGGTGTTAAGCTTGATCGAGACTGGAATCCTTTTCGTACAGCGTTTGGTCCTCCATAAAATAACTTTTGTGTTTTTTGTATTTTAGCAAACTTTTCCCTTTGCGTTTGTAGCTTTTTATCTTGAAGGAGATGGCGGGCTTTTTTCGTAGGGCTTGATATCTTACACATGTAATCTCTTCGCTATTTTCCGCGGCTTGAAGTCTTATTAGAGCTTTTACTTTTTCTCGTATTCTTGGTTCAACCAAGTCTTTTCTTTGGGGGCTTTGCAATAGTCTAGTTTGTTTTCCGCTTCCTCTTTCCATCACTTTTTATTGTTGACTAGTCTGCTTCTACCTAACTTGACTAGACCTGATCTTCACAACAGACATCCCTAGTTCATCTGTTTCACTTTTTCCCTTTACCTTATCAACCATCGACAACTATCATCCTCCCCTTCTTCTTTAATTTTTTCACGGCTCTCCACCACTGAATACTTCCCCTCCGCTTAAGTCCTACGACTTCCACAAAACAAATTTTCGACCTAGTCAGTGAATATCCCAATAACGCCCCCTTCAATTTTTACAGCCTTACAATAAACGACGCCATATCTATTTTCTACAGAGAAATATTCAATTCTATTTCTCTTTCCGTTCCTCTTTCCCGATCCAAACATGTATCTACCTCCCCTCTTTGGTATAATCGCAGGCTCCGTTCACTAAGAAACACAGGAAACAAACCGTTTGCAATCTTAATTCGTACTCAATCCCCCAATGAACGCCATTTAATCGAAACGCAAGCCATTCTTATTAACGATCCTAAGTCCTTCTTCCAGTTTGTCAACTACAAAAAGAAATCTGATGGCTACCCAACTTCACTCTCCTTCAATGGCGAAACATAGAATGATCCCAAAAGTATCGCCAACTTTTTCAAACAATCTTTCGCCGATGACTCCTTTGCACCGGATACTACTTACTTCGACTACTTACCAAATTTCTCCCTTGGACCATTTCTCCCACATGCTATTGACCCCCATATCATTGAAAATAAATTGAATCAACTGAATGATGAATTAACTCATGGGTCCGTTGGTCTCCCTGACATATTACTAAAAAAATGTTCTGTCATTATTTCTGTCCCGCTCTCAAAAATTCCCCAGATATGGAGTTATAACTCCTGTCCACTAAAAAGGTCCGAAGAATGTTGTTAAAAACTACCGAAACACTACCGATGGGCCAAACTATCACACATACTCAAACTTTTCGAAAGTATCCTGTATGACATTCTAAGTTTCCACTGCAAATCTCTAATCTTCTCTAAGCAACATGGCTTCCTCAAATGCAGGTCTACAACCACAAACCTTGTCGAATTTGTGTCCTTCACACTCTCACACAGTAAAGCCTTCGACAAAATCTCCCACAAACTAGTACTCTTTAAAATGTCTTCCCTTGGCTTTGAACCTACTGCATTGAAGTGGATACATTCTTATTTAAAAATAGGCTTCTTCCGGCGTTCCCCAAATCAGCCACCTAGGTCCACTTCTTTTTATTCTTACCATAAACGGCATTGGGTTATTCATCAAACATTCCGACCTCTCACTGTACGCCGACGACACCAAGTTCTTCAAGACCATTTCCTCAACAAGATTCTTCTTTTATTCAATCGGATCTCAACAGCTTTTCCGTTTGGTGCTCCAAAAATTGTTTGGAACTTAACATTTCCAAATGCCAATCAATTACCTTTTCACTTAAATGAATCGAACCTCCCCCTCGTCTCTACTTCCTCAATAATCAGCCCATCTCCACTGTTCAGGTTATCCGCGATCTTGGCATACTATGTGACCAGGAGCTCAATTTTCGAGCATATATCGACGATATAATTCATAAAGCCAACTTTACACTCGGTTCTGTGAAACGTTGGTCTAAAGAATTCTCCAATCCCTACGTGACTCGATCCCTCTATATTACCTTTATTCGCCCCCTTCTCGAATATGCATCTCAGGTGTGATCCCCTTATCAACAAACCCACATATCTAGAATCGAAAGCATCCAACGTCGGTTCCTACGTTTCGCTCTTCGAGGTCTGCCCTGGAACAATCCCTTGTTCTCACTGCCCTATCAAGACCGTCTTAAACTAATGAACTTGAGCACTTAGAAGAAGAGTATCTGACATCATCTTCATTCATAGACTTCTTATAGGTACCATTGACTGTGCTACCCTTTATAACTCCATATCTCTTAACACTAACCCTTGTAATATGCACAATCCTCGTCTCTTCTATATATCCACTCCCCGCACCTCATACGGCTCCAATGAACCCATTTCCCGTAAGCTGGCAAGTGTTAATTCGAATATTAACTTCGGCTTCAACCTCAGCACTGCATGCGTAAAACTCCGTCTTCTCAATAACCTTACCACCTTCCAGTCTTAGTTTCTAGGGATCGGGTCCCTTCACCCGTCTCATTAGTTATTAAGTTAGATTAAGTTTAGCTTGAATAACGCTCAATAAATGGGGGTGTTTGCCCCACGAAAATTTGTCATTAGTTTCTGTGCCCTCTAGTTGGGAGAACCGAATATTGATTTCGTCCAGGTATCTATGCTGCATACAAGGGTTCTTTAACTTTTCAACGGTAAATTATGTCATATATTTATTCTGTTTCTTAGAAATCGGTTTTTAATTTTGGGGATGATTAAGATGTCTGAATCGCACTACGCTCCTCTGTATGCTTTAGAGTCTAGTACGTTTGTATAGTGTCTTTTATCTTTCAGAAAATGATAAATTTGGTAGCGCGTTCTTTTAGCGTTTCATTCAATTTTGTTTTCATTCAATTTTCGGTTAATAAATAACTTTTGAAAAGCTTCCAAAATTCGAGGTAGAAGACCTGGAATAGTAACTTGGCTCCGGCGGGTTGATCCCACCTTATTTTTTTTTTTTTGAGCTTCGAAACTTATTGTCCTACGAACATTTTCGTTTGATGAGACATGGAGACTTTCTTCTCCTATTGCTTCCTTCTTCAATGACTTTCTGGAGATGGTACTTAACCGATGGTAATAGTTCATAATGAAGCCTTTGTTTTCTCATAAGAGGCTCGGATCTGAAAACTTTTCGATTCTAACTTCCATCAATCAATCAACTAGTTCAATCAACTAGTGTGGTCATTGTGGGTCATTGGTCCCAGCTTTAAAAAAAAAGCGTTTTTTTTTTACGTGCGTTAACAGCTGTTTCAACTGCAGAATAGGAAGTCTACGAAAGACTCGAATTATGCTTGTCCGCGTGTCGCAGAACCGATGAAAACATATTGTTCAAACGAAACATATTAGTCCCACCCCATCCGCCAAATATTTCAATTATTGCTTCTATTGATTTGATTGCACTTATAATATTGCGGTCAAAACACCGCGCCTCAATGCGAGATTGCCAACTCTTTCAAATACGTTCTCAAAACATATTTCCCTTAAAGCTGAGATGAACTTGAATCACCATGGTCCAGACCACTGAAAAATATTCTTTCCTTATATCCCCCACCGTCGCTAGACACTCAAGCTCAACAGTCAATTTGATATTCAATGCTCGCCCAAAGCACTTCTGCCAACTACTCGTACAATCACCAATCTGCTCGTAAACATTTTTCTTTTCAATCTGCCCGGGCGCACTTCATCAGATAACAGTGCTCGACATAAAAACTTTTGTTTTACGATCCCCATAACCAGCAGCAGACATTATCCGAACAACTTTCATAAGACGTGTATCTATAATACTCAGAACCAATGACAACCAGGCCAGCCATGCATACACAAGGCCATTCAAGGAACCAACAGCTTAGACGTCTAAATCAAATTTCCTTCGGATTTAGTTAAGTTCATTGTAAAAGTTTTTGCCAAAAACTACTGCAGTTCGAGGCCAATTAACACAATGTTCCCTCCTTCTGGTGGAAAGTTCTGTTGTGTTTTGTCGCACAAATGGATTTAATTAAAGAATGAGGCATTGTCTTGGCGCAAAGTTGCTTCCCTGTGCTGTGTGTAGTGGGTTCGGCGGTGGTGGTGGCGAGCATTTTGTGATTTTAGTGAAATGCTCGTAAGGCAGTATCTGGGATTCGGGTTGAAAGCGCGATATTTGCTTGTCGAGATTTTGGTATCAAATGGAATTAGGTGAACAATGGATTTTGGAGTTTGGGTACAGTTCGAAATTAGGAAAGTCACCTTTTTTTGTTTATTGAACCCTTTGTCGGGTATGGTTAGCATACTTTAAATTTATATTTTTGTTGATACTTATCTCCAATATGACCTCATTGACCAGCAGGTACGATTCAAAACGTTCCATGCATGCCGTCCCTTGACTTAGGTGAGTTAAGTTAAAGGGCTCTAGATTATCAATTCAAATAGAGTGCTTATATATGCAGCATTCTAAGGTTGACTTGTTGAAGAATACATGAGTTAATGGGCGCAATTTGACGTCCTAAACTATCATTGGATAATGTGCAGAGACCCTGTTCCCCAAATAATTCCCCATAAAAAAAATTGTTCAAAGGCGTCGAATCGGACGACCTGGCCGCCCAACTCACTGATCCGGAGTGAGAGAAAAATTGCTCAGCGAACTTATTTCTAAATTGGTCGATCGATTCGCGAGCTATGACACATTCTTGCTGGAAACACATGTCGGCCATTATCAGCTCGTGCATTTTGTTCAAAACAAATTTCGAAATCATTGCATGATAGCGGGCGTCACAGTATCGTTATGTACACTATCATCTTGCTGATCTTTTTCCAGCTTTACTTAAAGCCATCCACCTTAAATTCGATGGCATGCTTTCGGCTACAGTTCTTGCCTTAGCTGTATCTTTTTTTAGTTTAGAACAAGATCCCTGCGTAAAATCTTACACATAATCCAGTTACGCAATGCCAATGGCTGCGAACGGCAACAAACGGACAAAAGACGTTCATCATTAACCCTGGCCAATACAAGTATGTAGGTGGCTTGATGTCTAAATTCGTGAGAGTGATGCGAAATTTGGTGGCATTCCAGTTATCTCTCTTATTTTTTTACGCTTCATATTCAGTTCAGAGTTTATAAAGGGTGAGCCGACAGCTGGGGTAGAAGTTTTCGAGAAACTAAAGAGACATTTTTGTATGAAAAAAATGTTGAAATATATTGGCCAATGATCAAATGGTCTATGGCAATTAAGAAACAATATCGTTTATGATGAAATGACCTATAATATTTTGAAGAATGAGTGGGTCAATGGCCGCAATTTTAGTTTGAATGCTTGAGAGCCTCGATTGGGTCGCTGGGTTTTTGGCATAGATCTTACTCCTCAATAGATGGCATAGATCTACGTCCTCAGAAAGTGGTCAAATCGCATTTGATTCGCCCTCCATTCATCATAATTACCCCACCAGCTTCGAAAAAGTATGGCCCAATGATGGCGCCGATCCATAACTTACTACATAACTTTGGTAAATATCGTGCGAGTTTTTTTGGTCCAGATATGATAATTTTATTTTACTATAATTTCATTTGACAGTTATGACTTCATGACAAAAACTGTCAAAGCCTATCAAAAGATCAACCATATAAAATCCAGTGAATGAAAGTAACTGACAGCCAACATTCCCACCATCTGTTGGCTTCTTCTTTATCATTATCCACAAATTCGTTATTTAGTTCGCTTTCAGTAGTAGAACCTGAACGTTAATTAATGCCTGATATCCATTAAAACTTGCCTTGATTTTCCATTGTGGCCTATCGCCTCTCTTATCGGAAGTCGTGATTGATGCCGAGTATTGAATACAGCAGCTTCTTCTTCCCATTCTTTTCCGATGCTCAGTTGATTTCGATTATTATTTGAACAATTTATGCAATTGGTGCAAACCGCACCAAACAGTTATTTTTTTGTGGATGAAGTGGTGATTCATGAAGCATGTGGATTTTCACCCGACCAATAACGCATATTTTGCTAATTGACGAACCCATCGAGCCAAAAATGAGCTTCGTCACTGAAGATGATTTTGCGATGAAATTCATCATCTTGGCGCATCTTCTCCAGAGCCCAATCGGAGAACGTACGTCGCTTCAAATGGTCCATTGGCTTCAATTCTTGAATCAGCTTGATCTTGTATGGGTGTAAACCAAGATCCTTACGCAAAATACGCCATAATGTGGTCTGAGCGATGCCCAACTCTTGAGAACGCCGTGGAATTGAGTGATTTGGATCGTTTGCTACGGACGCCTGAACGGCAGCGATATTACGACCGAAAATTGGAGTTAACGCTCTTAAAGTTGCGGTCACCGACTCCGAATTTCGGTGGAAATTTTTTATAAATTGCAGACGTTGCTCGTTCGTGTACTTTACCATGATAAAAATGTTGAGTTTACTGAATAAATTGACAATGACAGTTTGATGATTAGTGAAAGGGTGCGTTCACAAATTAAATTCAAAGCTGTTAAGTCCCCATTGGAAAACCCTTTATAAGATATTATTGATCCCCTTTAGTAATACGTGGGAGCCAGCCGTAAACACAAAACCAAAAAAAAAAAAGACAGAGAAGTTCAACAACACGTCTTTATTATTTGAGATCAGACACAATAATGAAACTTAAAGCTAGCTTATCCTAACATTAGACTTAAGTTAACATGATAATTGAAAAAGGAGAGAGAGAGAGAGAGAGAGAGAGAGAGAAAGAAAATGAGTGGATGGTGAAGAATGTTTGTGGAACATGCATGATCTTTCTGTAGCGTCGATTGTCGTTAACAGCACATAATGTTTATTTACGTGCATTATGGCGTGAGCATGGGCTGATGCTTAAAGCCGTACATTTGTGGCTTGTTTTTATAGATGTAAATGGCTTGGCCTGGTTATCCTCGGTACAGTTGCTAGATCTGATGCTGGTTTGCGTGCATGTACATAACTCTTTGGATACAGGACGGCAAGAAAAATAAATAAACGAGCTTTTGGTTAACTTTTGATTTTAAGGATGCATGCTCTTTACCATTGCAAAAATAAAATATTTCAGTGTTTGCGTCATTGGCAATCCTCTTGTTTATTTTCGAAAGAGTAAATAATATTTCCACGCTTTATTCGTCTCAAAGGTAACCGAAGTTTCAACATTGGGTCGGTAGGCAGAAAAAAACAGAGAAGAATTTTTGTTTTTGTGATTGTAAATTGAAAATAAATCTCGGGATCTTACCTCTGGAATATAAAGCGTCTTTCAATGGGGACGTTCAAAATTCGTTTGTTACAGTCCGTCATTTTAGTCTTCCACCTTGCAAAGCTGGGGCAGGGAAGACTTATGTGAAGACTTTCCTATCTGTCCGTCCGCCCGTACCCACATATCAAACCAAACTTGCCGAGTAGCTATGAGTCTGAAACTTGGCTGTGTTATACATAGAGTGTAAGATTCTGAGCTCACAGAGACCGGTTTCAGAACTCTAGCTACTGTAGTTCCTCAGATCCAGGTAAAAGTTTGCGAAATTCAAGATAGAATATCTTGAATTGTAGCCGGCTCCCGGTGAACCGATCCCATCTTGTTTATTATAAGTTCTTTGATAGTATGTGGCAAACAACAGAAGAAAGGCCTAGTATTGTACAACGTGTGCCAATCATCAATTTTTTTTTTCAATTTTTTCCGTCCGACAAACGTTCCGCGAGTTACGTGATTTTTATTCCCGTCACAACTGTCTTGCTGAATCGGCTATTCGGAGTTTTGAGGTCAAATTCATGTCAACCAGTGCTCACAAAACGAACATCAAATCCAAGGGGGGGGGATAAAAACCTTACAAGTTGGAGCCATATCACGTAGGGTGATATATTTATTACATTGTTAAAGGAAACCTGGACATTTTGCAGCGTTCTTGTCTACCTCGAAAAACATTGCGTTTTGTTAACGCACATACTAAAGGATGGACAAATTTTCGGTTTCAACGAAACAAACCCCGTTCACAAATAACGACTTCGCTCAAGTCCTTCTAGCATTTAATTCTATTTTATTGTTTATGCCTCTCCTAATTATGCAGTCGAGGTCGAAAATGAATGTTCATAAGATTTTTAGCCGTTCCAATTCTACGGTCGAAAAGCCATAGTCGTACATAAGTCATAAGTCTTGGAGAGAATATGAAAAATTGAAAGTACAAAGTGACGCAAAATTAATCACCCTATCGGAAGATATTATAATTTTTGTAAATGGCGTCTTATGTCAATCATATCTGACATTTGGAAAGTTTCTTGGTTGCGTAATCTACCGTTTTAGCGATTTGGTGTGGCGAGCAAGATCGCCAGATTAAACCATCCCAGACTTCTTTCTCTGGAGCTACTTGAAGTGTCCCTTCAGATAAAAATGCGGACAGTTTTTATCGGAAGTTGTGCGGAAAGTCATGGAAAATGCGATAAAACGGGTACAAATGTGTATCATCACTGACGGCAGCCACTTAACGGATGTCATCTTTTCCACTTAACAGAAAAATTGTAAAGCTGGAAATAAGGATTTCCATCACTCACAATAATGACAAAAATACTCGACACACAAAATAAAATTGGATGATTAATTTTGCGCCACCCTGTACTCGTACAACACAAATAAATGTTTTCGCGGAAATTGAAAAAAATTACCGTCACAAACCAGAGCTTAGCGACTACTGAGTGGATTTTTCTTCACTCAGCTTTTCCAATACTTATTCGTGGGTTCATGTATCCTGGACCAAACCGCGTGACCATGATTTTGTGTGGTCAGCTTTTTGGTTGCATATCAAACTCCAATAGAGGTTTGGCGCGTGAAGCGATGCTTCGAAAGAAAGGCGATATGGGAGAATATGCAAAAATTATGCGGGTGATTGCACCTGTTTTCATATTACTAAGATTGAAGGTCGCGACGACCCCAAAGGATTTGTAACCCACATACAAGAAGCCCTATAAGAAAAAAAAAAAGAATTCAGATCAAAACTCAAAACGTGCGTTTTTGCATAATACTCAGGTAAAATATAATTTAAGTTTGAAAGTATTCCAATAAATCATTTTATTAAATAAATTTCTTCAATAAATTATTACATTAAATGACTGAAAGCAAGTACTGGTCTCTTAAACCTAGTTATAGTAATATAGCAATTACTTTTAATGAAATAAAAAAATTAGTTAAACCCCCATAACATTAGTATTTCAAACTAAAATTATTATTTAGATAATATTTTTTAATTCCTCAAATAGCCCCTATTACTTGATTAAGTTTATTTATTATATTTACATTAATTTTTATATTATTTAATATAATAAATTATTTTCACTGTCTCGTGCAGGGACGGGTTAAGAATATCCCTGCAGCGATACCTATCGCTTGTCGTAAAAGGCGACTAAACAAAGGTAAACAAAAATCACATCTAGGCAATTTAGAAAACACCAAGGTGAGCCTAGGGACACATATACCACCATTAAACTGCCCCACAAGTGTGCATGCAAATCAGTGGGTTGACACGACTGGAGATCACCGGTGTTGTAAGAGTAAGATCAATCAAAAATAAATAAAAAAATCTGGAGCATGCCCGTGTCAAAAAGGAAGGGAAGAATGAAAACGGTCAAACCGTAGCATTATGGAAAAGAACGCTAAAAGGAAAAGCACTACCCCGCCAGGCACTACTAATGGTCGTGATCCTGGGACGAGCAGCAATGCTCGGGTCAGAGCTATAAGATTTCCGGGGGATAGCAAAGTAATGCAACGGCGTAAGCCACATTTAAGAGTCGCGAGTTGGAACGTTGGAAGCATGAGTGGGCGCAGCTATGAGCTTGAAGAAATGATGGTTAGAAGGCGAGTAGACATCCTGTGCGTACAAGAGACGAAATGGCGAAACACCGGTAATCGGGCACGTTTCTTGGACGTTAAAACAAAAGCCTACAAGATGTTTTACTATGGATTGGAACAAGGAAAAAACGGAATTGCCATCATCCTTGCGGCAGAGTTATTTGGCAACGTCTTAACCATTTCAAAGTCCAGTGACCGTTTGATGGCTCTCAAATTGGTGATGCATGGTGAGGTGTGGAACATCGTAAGCGCATATGCCCCTCAAGTAGGATGCGAACAAAAAGAAAAAGATGCATTCTGGCTAGATTTCCACAACCTTGTCAAAATCATCCCAAAGGAAGAGCTTTTGTTTGTTGGGGGAGATTTAAACGGACATGTCGGGAAGACAAGCGAAGACTATGAAGGCTACCACGGAGGGCTGGGATACGGCACCAGGAACTCTTCAGGTGAAGATATCCTAAACATGTGCAAGTCGTACGGTCTCATAGTGCTAAATACCATGTTCGTCAAACAAAGCCGGCACCTGATCACTTATAGCAGCGGCGGAAATGAAACTCAAATAGACTATCATTTGGTATCCAGTTTCATGAAGCCACGAGCTAAAGATTGCAAAGTGATCCTGGGAGACGCGATCGCCCCTCAACACCGTCTCCTCCTGACTGAATTTTTTATGGATGCGAGAAAGAAGTCAAAGCAGCAAACTAAGGTGTCTGAGAGAATCAAGTGGTATAAGCTGGATAAAGGAAAAGGCGAAGCTTTTATTACCATCATGGAAAACTACCTCTCTTCCATTATCGATGAGGTCGGTAATGAGGAGTGCAGAGCACAAGACATGTGGGATTCCCTACAACAATCTGGCCTGGAGAAAGCCAAATCACTGCTCGGAACATCTAAAGGCCCCTGCCAACACGCAAAAGAAACCTGGTGGTGGTCAGACGAAGCCAAAGCCGTGATACACGAAAAGAAAATGGCTTTCCAAAATTGGTCTTCTACTAATAGAGAGGAAAAAGCTCGCCGTGAAAAGGTATATAGATGTTGCAAAGGTATCGCGAAGAAAAAGTGCGCCGAATTCAAAGCGAAAAGCATGGAAGGCCTATATCAGGAGTTGGAAGAAATATCGTCTTCCGCGTCTGACAGGAACCAGGCTACCCAGGAGCTTCGACAAAGCGATTTGAACAAAGGAGCACATATCTTTAAGATAGCCGCCCAGAGAAGAAGAAATGCTCAGGAGATTCGTTTCCCAAAGTTTATTAACAATGCTGAAGGCCTTGTGGAAGACGAAAAAATTCTCCACAGATGGCGACAGTATTGCGAGGAACTTCTGAACGAATAGTTTCCCCGAGTGTACTTTCCAAGAGCCGCCCCGAATTATGCCGAAATATCCGACATCACAGTCGAAGAAGTTCGGCCGGACGGGATACCCTCTGAGTTCTGGAAAAAGATGGGAGACATCGGGTCTAGATGGCTCATGGTTCTTATCTCCAAACTTATGAGAGGCGACACTATGCCTAATCAATGGAGGGAAAGCTATCTTCTTCCTTTGCACAAAGGAAAGGGTGATACGCGAAATTGTGATAACTACCGTTCTGTCAAGCTGATGTCGCACACCATGAAGATCGTTGAACTGGTATTAGATACCCGACTGCGGAAAATAATACGACTATCTGATGACCAGTGCGGGTTTGTCTCGGGTAAATCAACAGCAGATGCAATCCAAAGTATAAGGGTCATCGTGATTCGTCAAAGGACTTGCATATGGTGTTGGTTGATTTCGAGAAGGCCTTTGACCGGCAACCAAGAGATCTTTTATGGGTAGCGCTAAGACAAAAAGGAGTTCCAGAAACCTACGTGCGAGTGATCATGGACATGTACAATAGAGCAACGACAAGAGTAAGATGCACCGCAGGAGTCACCGAAGAGTTCGCAATCAAAGTCGGTGTACACCAAGGGAGCGTCCTCAGCCCACTGCTCTTTATAGCAGTCCTTGATTGCTTGCTTGAAGGAAAAGTGACGGATCCCAATGTGAACCAGCTATTCTTTGCTGACGATGGAGCCGTTATAAGTGATGATCAGGCGTCCCTACAACGAGCACTTGATGTGCGGGTGGACATTTTTGAGGGACACGGGTATCGTATTAGTTCAAAGAAGACAGAGTATCTGTGCTGCCCGTTTTCTGACCCTCATCAGCCTATTCCAGACATTTACTTGAATGGAAGAGTGCTTCCCAAGTGTGAAAAGTTTAAATATCTGGGATCTATGATTAATAGAGAAGCAACTTGTGATGACGACATCAAACATCGCGTAAGCGTAGGGTGGATGAAGTGGCGGGAAAACTCCGCCATCTTCTGTGATCGAAAAATGCCCCCTAGGCTGAAAGGAAGGCTCTACACTTCAGTTGTACGTCCGGCGCTCACATACGGTTCACAATGCTGGACAATGCACAAAAAGTATGAGAGCAAATTAACGGCAACTGAGATGAAGATGCTTCGCATGACAGCGGGAGTAACAAAGCGTGACAGAATTAGAAGTTCAAAAATCCGAGGAAGCCTCCACGTAAAAGAAACCATCACAAGAAATATAGAGCGCGACCGACTCAGTTGGTATTGCCATGTTCAAAGGAGAGATCCTTTGAACCCCGTCCAAAAGGCGTTATCAATCAACATTCCAATTTCAACACGCAAAAAAGGCAGGCCGAAAAACAATTGGTGCAAACAAATGCAAAAACACCTGCATTTGATTGGCCTCAGCGATAAAGTAATCCCAAACCGGGAAGCCTGCCGCTACTTTCTGAGGTCAAACCGGCGGACCCCACAAGCGGACCAGTAGGAATGCAGTTAAGTGGGAAGGTTATGGTCCTACACTTCTGACCATAACGACGCCGGGATAAAAAAAGGAAAAGAAGAAGAAGAAGAAGAATAAATTATTTTCACTATTCACCAACAGCACCTCAATTTCGATCTTCACGAGAAGGAGCAAAAATACTAGCATTACTCAGCTGGTACTAAAAGGCATTCCCATCCCGATAGCTAAGTACCTGGAAGTCATCTTAGGCAGCAAGCTTTTTTGGTCAATGCATATTGAGTCAAAACCACCAGAATTCTGTCAACTTTTTGGCAGGGCAAAGGTGCCTTTGGCAGGACATGGGGCTTGTCGCCGAAAAAGGTCCCCTATCTACACGGCAATGATACGGAACACGGAACAGGCTAACACACAAACACGTCGTGGCCTCTTTCACCAAACTTCAAAGAGCGGTCTGTCTCAGCTTCACGGGGGTTTTCTCCAGCACAACGGGAGTTGCTCTAGATGCTATGATGAATTTTCCACATCTTGACACATAAATCAGAGGGCGCGCACTGAAATATCCTACGACTCCTGTCTCAGGGATATGCCTTCTGACGCAATGACACTGCGCTGTAATTCCACAGTCACATTTCCATGGCGTCAGGACTGGCTTTGGCTAGACACTAAACCTGGAATGGACTGTCTTCGCAGTTTGACAGATGGCTCCAAGACTGGGCGGGGGTTCGTCGATAGAATTTTCTTTGAGCGTGAAAACAGTCGACTGCACTTCTCATTAGGAAAATATGCGTTTCTCTTTTGATCAGAGATTTACGCAATCCTAATGACCATGCCCGATGATGGTGGAAGGGAAAAAGAATACACGCCTGCAGTAATAGCCAAGCTGCACTCAAAACTGTGCTCAATCATCTATCCAACTCCGAATTAATGCATGAACTCAAGACCTTTTTGACCAAAGTCGGAAGACTAAATTCACTGAGGCTTACATGGGTCTCAGGTCACTCTGGAATCCCAGGAAATGAGATATCCGATGAACTCGGGGCTCCAAGTAGAGTTTCTCTGAGACCTGAACCCTCATTAGGTCTACCTGCTTCCACGGTCAAATCCGACATCAATGACATACACACAGTCGGAGATGGAAGGAATATCCAGGATGTAGAATGACTAAGGAGAAATGATTGCAGAAGGCTTGCGGGCCATTACACTTTTGCCAAGCATCTCTACGTGGTTGCCATCAATGAGACGCCTACCTATGCTGCGTGTTGCGAGAAAAATGACACAACAGAACACTTTCTCTACGACTGTCCCGCCTTCGCTCGCGCAACCTTGGGGCCGACTCCTCACTTTTCTCTGGACAACGGGGAATATACAATAAAGAAAGGTGTTTGCCCCAGGATTTGGACCAGGATTTGTGTTGGAGTGCTCCATCAGATAGTAAAAGCCTCAAACAAAACAAAAAAACTATCTGATGACAGAAATCTCTGAATCATTTTGCTCCAAATCCAAATTTTTTTCTAAATACTACGAGGGGTTTCTGGTATAGCGAAAACACGGCGTCGGTGAAGGTAGTGGTTTGGGACTGCATTGATGCACCTGGTGCTGGGGAACTTGCTTATTAAAAAGACAGTGGATCAGAACTTTTATTCTCAATGAAAATAAAATAAAAGTGCTGAAAAATAAGGACTGAAGAAAAAGTTCAATTTTGAAATACGATAACATACGACCCTC
The DNA here is from genome assembly GCA_958301585.1 of Merodon equestris. NCBI lineage: Eukaryota > Metazoa > Arthropoda > Insecta > Diptera > Syrphidae > Merodon > Merodon equestris. Next base: position 37,936,173 of record OY284416.1, on the reverse strand, counting down.
AATGTTCGAATGTGAATCGGTTATCCTACAAACTTCCCAAAGTTACCAAATCGACAATCATGCAAGAAGGCATATATAGGGGAATTAAAACAAACCCTCTTATTGGAATGGGGACATATTGCTTAAGAGTACACAATAAACTAGGGATATCAACGCCTAAAAGTTTTAATAGAGGTCGTCCAGCAAACACGACTTGCTACTAAATAATATTTTGATGTATTTTTTACTCTTAAAATAATTTTATTTGTTATGTAAAAATAGGTAAAAGTGTTCAAAAAATATTTTCACCAAACTCATTTTTCCCTTCGGCAAAATCTGACATCAACACCATCCATTTCATGATCCACAACTCTTGAAACCTCCCTTACAACTGCAGTCGCTGCATCGTTTATTCATGTTGCTCTTGCTCAACGAGTACCTCTCCTTTGGTCATCATTATTTAATTTTCACTCCGTCATAAAACAAGAATTTTCACATCTACACCACTAGCTCGTGAGGGAAGTTAAAAAATCCCATCATTGCCCCAACGGAATATGCTCGTATACGAACCCGGTGATTTGCGGAGTGCACTAGACACCCGGACATGTTCATCGCATTGCATTCGACTTGCTTTTCACATTACTTTCCGCTTCCAAATGACGCCAGCTGAGTTGATAGAAGCTGAGATCTTCATTAGTGTGATTTCCACCGTTAACAATGAATTTTTTTCACACCTTCATTTTCTGTTGTAGCTGATGATGATGGCATGATGTTCCCGGTCTAATGGCTTACTAAATTAAGACATTCATCTACCTGGGCGTTGATTATCCTTCACATCCATTGAACCATATATAATTGTGCTTATATCTATACTCTGTTGTCCTTCCGTGTCAAGTCGACACCATGTTGACCCGGTTTCCAATGGGAACCAAACATTTGGTTACTTCTGTCCAGGCCCGAACTTTTTCGGACGTACTCATTTCCAGTGTATGCCCCGCGAAAGTGGGTCAGTATTCCTTGGTGCTCCGAATAGCCTTTTATGTCAATATAATAAAATAACTTTTTCCTTTTATTGCATTTATGGAGAAATACATAAAAACAACGATGGTATCGTCGTGTAGACATTTATTGCCCATTTGTATCTACACGAGTTGAATGTTATTTTATTCACTCAGTCGTTTCCCATCCCTTGGATTAAATCACGAACAACGCTAGGAGGATTATTAAAAACGGAGCGAGTGGAAAAAAAAGTGAAAATACTCAGCAAGAGGACACAATCTGGACATGGAATACCATTCACTGTAAAATTCCATTTTCCGTCGGCTTCGCCAGTACTTTGCTCCTTATGGAAGGAACAAAATATCAACTGAGCAACGGTTATGTACGGGGGGAAATATAAAAAGGCAAACAATGGCAATGAAAAACCAGAGAATTGAATGAAAAGCGGTTTTTCAACGGAAATTAAGGAAATCCTTTTCCTCTCGACATTCTCGCGAGCATAATTTATTTTTGAAAATTCCCATCCCCAAGCTCTACACAATCGGATTGCAGGTGCCCCCCGGAGGGAAAGTTAAACAAATATTTCAAGGTTTTATTTAATTATAAAATTACCATTTCGTTTTCTAGTTAAATTGATTTACTCGAGCACGGGAAGCAATCACGGGGGGGGGAAGGTGTCAAAAGTCACGTGGAATGAGATTCAATTAAACGAAATCCGGATTTGGATTTATTGAATAGTCGCCGTCTGCCTCCCAGTCACATTTGCCTTCCTTCGGTTATTGTTGTTACGATGATGTGAAAGCTTTCACTGGATTTCGGGCAGCTGATGGCCGTAAATATTTGTCGTCGGTAATTTTGATGATTTTAAGCACTTCACGTCTCTGCTGTTCATTTATTTGAGCGGGCACAGTAGTGCGACGGGCAATTTTATGGTCCGCCATTATACTCGTATTTGCCATGATCCCTCTTTCGTCGTAGCAGCCGTCCTTGTCGAAGGAGTTGGAAGTTGTTTTTATTGATGTACCCCCTTCGGGACGGGTCTCGTTCGAAATGAGTGGGAGATTTAATCAATGGTTTGGAAAAGAAAAAAAAATTAAATCGGAGGAAGGAATGGCTGAGCAATCAGAATGGCCGGATTACGAATGAAGGAAGGCAGTATTGTGGGCCTGCAGAGGGTTTTGTTCTGTTGGCCCATTGTGCGGTTTCCAGTCTATCCGGGGATGTAGTTTATAATATTTTTCATGATGATTATTGTTGGAAAAGTAGGAGTGTTCATTTTTTTTTCCTATTCAAACTGCATTATACAATCTGTCGAGCTAGGTTCTCGCAGTACTCTTGGGTCGTGACCGATTATAATAAATTGATTGTGGAATACAATTCATTGTTGCCGTGGTTTAAGCTTCCAAAAAAGTTAACTACTCCTTCCTGATATATTTCGAAAGACGATTCTGATATGCTGTAGGAAGACTCCTTTTTTATAGTACCACTTCCGAGCTAGAACTTGCTCCATGAAAACTAATATTTTGGTTTAAAGTATGCAAGTAAGTTCAGCGCTGAGTATAAACAGTTGCAAAAAGAGTTAAACTGGACACACTATAAAAATGAGTTTAATCAATTTTACAATGCCACATCTGAAGTCGAAATTTGACAAGGAGAAAAGGGAAGGTGGCCATGAACTGAACCCTTTATTAAGGGTTTTCACGTGAAAAATTGGATAATTCATTAGAAAAAGGTATCCTATGGATGGTAATGCCATAATGATGATTAATGCGAATAGAAATCACATAAGCTCAAAATTGAAAACACAATGCACATCGAGTTAAACACGTAATTGATTATCCAACAAAAGGTGTCATTTGATATTTGGGGGTTGATAAAGTTCGTAGAATGATTAATAAAGCAACAGCTTATTCTGAAACGTTTCCACCAATTCGAGGATCTTTTAAAAAAAGATTTATACCAAAATACCTTTCAGTTCCGGTAACCACTTTATCATTGGAGTTAAACCTCTGGATTATTTCTTTTAGATCTGCAAACAGGTAGTAGTCGCTTGGAATCAGATCCGGAGATTACGGTGGATAGGGAAGCAATTTATGTTAAAGTGCGTTTCGTGCGACATTTGGAAAAGTTGTTTTTTCACAGTTTCTTTGAAACGATAAATCAACATCTGCCATTTACTTCTTATTTCAAGACCACGACTAAGTTTCTTTGTATTCTAAGTATTCCATGCAGAGAATACAATTTTCAGCTACTTTTTCGAGCATTCTGACTAAAATCTCGTCAAACACACGTGTAATCTTATCTTCCAAGGAAACAATCGACTCTGGTTTTTGATAAAAAAAATCAATAATTTGTGACCAGTGCTCGGCTGGTCTTTTCATGATGAAATGCGAATGCTAGATGAACATGTTTGACTTTGATACATATCATATCATATATGAGCTATCAAAAATAATACACTGTGAAAATAAAAACTAAGAAATCACCTTTCACCTCTAATAATAATCGTTTTTGACGGTTCTCTTTTTCGATCCGCTCGAAGGAACAAAAAAGCCGAGCCGGTTCAACATTTTTTTTGGGTACTTCGAATTTATTTATACCCTTATAAGGACTTAAAACCACAGAACAGGCCTAATTGCAAGGGCTGTGGCTAACGACACTAACCTGACTTTTGAGCCTGGGATTTTTTCGATGACAGCACGCAAAAAAAAACGAATTAAAACTGATCTGCCGTGCGCATTCCGAAATAAGGAGGCTAAAACCTTGATGATTTTCATTCTTTACCATCCACTTAGCTGATTGCCCTCTTAACTCTGAAGTTTAGTGATGACTCCACGCTTCATCTACTGTCGTATACCACAAGAAAATTTCTTTTAACAACGTCCGCAATCGTCAACACGTCAACGACTATGAGAACTCGGGCTCATTCTGAACAGAGCTTTTTCATGCTCAAAACTTAATGCAAAATTGTTAGTACATTGCCACCTTTAAGGAAACTTAAATATACGATCAGGTGTTTGTGCGGTGAGTCTAAAACCATTTTTTCCTATCAGAAAGCAACTCTTATCAAAACAAGAAATTCAGATTGCGGCCTTTCCTGCGCCATCTCTAGAGGTATAAATCCTAAACTCTTTCACCTTCACGCATTGGTGTCCATTCGCTCCATATCGTACGATGTGGTATATGATTCGTAGACAAGTTGTTGATAGTACGGGTATCTTCGTCTCTCCTTCACTCTTTGAGCCAAAGGGCTAGTCATCCAGTCATTTAATTAAACTGAGTTCATCAATGCAATACTTTACTTATCGAAATTGTATATTTGGAACAAGTTCCGCATCTACATCATCTGGTTTCTATAATCCTGGTGCTTGTTGTTATGCTTTACTCTTTGCACTATTTTTTGCAATCATATTTGAGGCTATTGTTGGTTCTGCATTTGCGAGTCTCCTCTATCGTTAGACACCGTTCCACCGTACTAATCCGAAGTAGCATTTTCCAATGACGGATCGTCTCTCTGACTATGGTCTCCTCCAACTCAGCAGTAAGAACAGACAACTTGACCTGATCTTTTCGGTTGCTGCGTTATTATAGCCTCCTCCTAGGATCTATCTTATCGCTCGTTATAGGGAGCATTTTTAAATTTTATAATCACTTCACTATTCTTCTCTCTGAAAATGCTATGGCTTCGATTTCGAAAACAACTTCCACTCTTATTGACCCTGGTATAGAGACGAAATACGATTCCTGCACAGCAGAAGAAACGCTCGGTGTAAGGACTCTCTTAAATTCGATTCTGAAACCGAACTTTCTAATTACATGCAGTCCTATATTGAATCCGCACAAGCCAATCGTTCACCGAACAGGTCCTTCAATCCGATCATGACTACTTTCGTTATAAGAAAGACTGCCCTCAGACATCTCAGACCTCATGTGTTAGTCATCGAGAAAATACTAGGCAGATCAGTATGCGCGGGCTTAACTCCGCTACTGAAAATTTTTGATCGAGCGAGCAAATTTGATGTTTTATCAAATTACAATCATAACCAATACTCTCAAGTAAATACATATAGCTAAGTGTGATACATCAAATTAATTGTCTACTTGCAAGGACGTTTAGATTTAAGATCATATTTTCGAGAAACGTGTTGTTCTGAAGCTTTGACCACATCTTTCGCACCTTTTGCCTTATAGGCTTTTCTGACGAAATTGAAAGCTCGTTGCATGCAATCTATGGATTCTTCTTGGGTACCTCTTAATAGTGTGATGATCCGATCAGTTTTCAATGCCTTTGCCAATTCCACAGTGAAATTCCTCACGCCCCATTGCTCTCGAATACCCGGCGCATGGGGATCATATTGCGTCAACTTGTATTTGCCATTAATTTTATCCACCAATGCGACAATAGCGTGAAGCGAAGGAATAATTAAGCCAGTGAGTGGATCTATTGCTCTCTTCTTTGTGACTTCAATTTCTTGAGTGGAGAATACAATTACGCGTTTTGAAGAAGACTGAAAATGTAATCGGATCGCATTGACAGCTTGAGAGATTGTGGTCTTATATCCGAAACATGGACCATCTTTATCGACGTTATTTCTCACTATTTTTCAATCAAACAATTTCATTTGATAATTTATGGCTCATCTACAGACCTAGATCTATCGAATGACATGCTGCACACATGTGTGGTTATAGCCGATATCTACATTTAGTGCGTACAAGATTAGTCCGAAATCGTTTTCGGACCACTATATTCCCCGTACATGCACGCGCTAGGCCAAAAAGTGGGTGATTGTTCTCGCTCCGCTACGCTCCGCTCGATCAACAATGACATGAATTGCATAAGTTTTAAAAAAATTGGTTAATCTTCTAATTCTACTCCTCATGACGTAATTTCATAATCCTCTTTCACAAGAACTCTTTTTTCAGCTTTGGAAAAATGCTTACATCATCTGAACCACAAAAAGGACGAAAAAGGAAAGTGTCCAACTATCATCCCATTGTAAGCTCTCTTACTTTTCCAAACTCTTCTAAAGGGTGGGCCATCTAGTGTTTTTTTTTTTTTAAATCATAGGTAATTTTGACACTGATTTTGAAGTTAGTATCATACCTCCTTGGAACGAAATGAGTCACTTTATACTTGAACAACGTTGGGGAAATATTGAAAAAAAAAAAGAAAGGACTGCTGTGGCCGGTAGTGTGAGACTCAATTCACGAACATCAACTCGGCATCGATCTCAACAGCTCAACATTTCGCGCACTTGCCTGAGGAGAATTCTGCACAAAGATCTCGGATTATTCGCTTACAAGGTCCAATATACTCAGCAATTGAAGGCGCGCGACCATCCGCTTCGTTATCGTTTCGCAGATTTGGCCATAGAGCAGCTTGAATTGGACAACGATTTTGGACAAAAAATCTTCTTTTCTGACGAGGCGCATTTTCATCTCGGCGGCTACGTTAACAAACAAAATAGCCGCATATCAGGCTCGGAAAATCGGCACGTTATTGTTGAGAAGCCAATGCATCCACAGAGAGTGACAGTTTGATGCGGATTGTGGAGTGGTGGCATCATTGGACCATTTTTCTTCGAAAATGAGGCTAGGAACAACGTTACGGAGCCACGTTAACCGACTTTTTATTTACTAAAATTGAAGACATGGATTTGGACGACCTCTGGAAGCTCATGCCACAATCGATGCTTTGCGCACCAAATTCCCAAATCGTGTTATCAGCCGTCTTGCCGATGTCAATTGGCCGCCTCGGTCGCTTTGGACTTTTTTTTTAAGAGCAACCGTTAAGGACCGATGTTATGCCAACAATCCGGAAACACTTAAGGCCAATATCATCCAAGCAATCCGCGAGCTACAGCCCGAAGCCATCAACAAGGTCTTGGAAAATTGGGACGACAGAATGTGCTACTGTAAAGCCAGCTGAGACAGCCACTTGAACGACGTTGTATTTCATAATTAATGGGAATGTTCGTTCTTACTAATGAAGCCATAATATATGGAAAAAATTTAATTTTGTTCATTTTTCATTGCATTTTTAAAAAGAAATTTGTATTTGGCCCACCCTGTGGAATATAATATGTATAAATATTACAATATTTATTTACTGCTAGCCTATCTTTTCGGCGAAGCAACATTGGTTCCTAAAAGAAGTAAATATTGTTGCCGCCGCCTTTAGCAAAGCCTTCGACAAAATCTTGCGTCACATTAAGCTCCTTGAATATACTGCTTTTGGTTTCCTCCCAGCCTTTATCCTATTGACCACATCCTACCTGGATGATGGCCAGTATAATGTTATTTACGGATCTTCTATTTCTTATCTAATTATCCATCTTCGGAGTCCCCCAAGGTAGCCACCTCGGTTTACTAATATTTTTCTTGAATAATTGTGTCAGAAAAAGCTCTCATGTTTCCCTATACGGTGATGATATGAAAACCTCCGAACATAGTCGTATATCTCCCCCTACCGATTCCTATGCCATTCAATCAGACTTGAACATTTTCTTTCTCAATGGTAGCAAATGTTGAGCTATCCCACCATTTCTTAAGACTTAGGTTTTTTATCATGAAGTTGTCCCCCCTGTGTTGGTTGTCTTTCACCTTGACATCGGCAAGATTATGAAACTTGCTAATTCCGCTTCCAGTTTTATGAACCCTTTGTGAAACATTTCATTGAGTTCTCGAATCCTTACGTTTCAAAAATCTTTATACACTATCTTCATTAGGCCTCTTCTTGAATATACTAGTCAAATCTGGTCCTCCTCTTACACGATTCACAGTGCACGTCTTGAGGCCTTCAACATAAGTTCCCTCTGCTGATAGTTGTAATTTACCGCGTTATAATGATTGCTTAAAATAATCTACCAACAAGCCCTAAAAGAACGAAGTGAAATCTGATACCTGCTCACCGATAGTATTGATTGGCCCACACTCCTTTATTTGAATTCAATTTTTACCTCCCCTGAAACATTAGGTCCATGCCTTTCGTCCGCATCAAGTTCCATTGAACGAAATACGGTTATCATGACCCAATGTCCAGAATGCTGCGCGAAGCGAACTCCATTTTTTTCAATTTACATCTCAAAGAACCCAGTCTTAGAAAGCCCTCTACTGCTGCCATTTACACTGAACTTGAATTGTGACTGAACCTTTTCAATGTCAACATTTGATGATCCAAATCGATTGAGATGATTCTGCGAACTCTGTATCCGTACCTTATTTAGAACTAATGATAATCATCTGAGCCGATGTTAGCTTCGGATGGTTCAGCCTTCCCGGACAAGTTAACATCCTCATATCTATGAAGATAAGAATTTTAACACAATCGTCAAAACAACGATTTACTGCGCCTTAAGCAAACGCAACCCTCAAGAGTGCGAGTTAACATCCTCATATCTATGAAGATAAGAATTTTAACACAATCTTCAAAACAATAATCTACTGAGCCCTAAGCAAACGCAACCCTCAATAATGCAACTCTCAGCATATGTAATCTAAACATAAGCCAAGAGAACGTAATCAAAATATAAACATTTGATAATCTTTGGTGTGAGCAAAACCATTTATAAAATTTTCCGTGGGAATCAAATAGTTATGAAGATGTTAACTCAGAGATACATATATAAGGGTCGAGAGTGGAATTTAGCGGCAGTGTGTTTTTGTACCCGGTATTGAACGGTCACTAGCTCGCAAAAGAGCATATAATTATTATTATTGTACATTGATTAAAATAAATTGATTCTTTAACAAAAAACTCCACTGAGTTTAAAAAGATATTTAATTGGCGCCCAACGTGCAGCACTGCTAAAAAAGTTCGTGAAATACAACACGTGTAAATCGAAAATTTTTTTTTCCGGTAGTGTTAAATAAAATGAACAGGCAGTACGTATCCTACAAAGGTACAATGCAAAAATAAAGCTTAGGAGCTAGTGACAAAAGAGGCTCAAACTTAAAAAAACAAAAACAGTAATTAAAAAGTGACAGCCGAAAGGGTATATAAATATAAAATCGGTAAAGTTGTGAACTGGCACAGGAAGATTGAACTGACACAGGAAGATCGAACTGACACAGGAAGATTGGGAAGACAACAATATTCGGGGAACAACAAGGATATTCAATAAGGAAAAAATTCAAGAGCAAAGTGAGCCGTTTATTTACTTTTTTTTCTCTTCCCCCTAATATATATAAAAACAAAAAACTGTTGGTAGTTTAAATTTTAAGAAAAACTGGAAGAAATAATAAAAGAATTTTCAAGACTAAAAATGTCACACGAGGGTCTGACAGCCGATTTGGTGGCGCAACTTATTGCAACACACACAAATGCTTTAAAAAGGGAAATTGCCGAATTAAAAGCTCAACTAGTGGTCTCTACGAACACTGTTGAAGAGTTCAAACCAGCTATTATTAATGATAGCATTGAGTGCAATGAATCATTTGATCCAATTAAATCATTGCCAGAGTTTTCAGGAAAATATAATTCCTACGTCAGCTGGCGCGAAGCCGCTGTTTGTGCAATGAATTTATATAAAAAAAACAGTCGCAGATATGTAGCCGCGTTAACTATCCTACGAAACAAAATTACTGATAGGGCTAATGATACGTTAACAAATCACGGCACGGTTCTTAATTTTGAAGCTATTCTTTCGCGTCTAGATTTCGCTTACAGCGATAAACGACCCATTTATATAATAGAGCAGGAACTCAGTATCCTCACCCAAGGAAAGTCAACGGTGTTAGAATATTATAATTTAGTTAATAAAAAATTAACACTTTTAATTAATAAGACCATCATGACTTACGGTAATAATACGACAATAACTAACGAATTAAATAAAAAGAATAGAGACAATGCGCTTAGAATATTCATAACAGGACTTAATGGTTCATTAAGTGAAATACTGTTCTCCCTTAAGCCAGAAAACTTACCAAACGCCTTAGCCAAAGCACAGGAATTGGAATCAAACCACCAACGTGCCAATTTCGCATACAATCATTATGCAAATCCTTCGTCTTTCATGGGACAACATAACCCATATTCATATAATATAAATCTACAATATCCATCAACAAATAGACAAAATCCTACTAATTTTCAACAACGCCCTATTTCCCAACAAAGTCCTACTTTTACACAGAGACCACAACATAACCAATTTGTACCACGAGTTGCACAGCAACCTAGACCAATCCCTATGGACGTAGATCCATCTATTCAAACCCAAATGAGGAATTTCAGTCAGGGTCAAAGTCAGACTAATTATAATCCAAATAACATAAGAAAACGAGAACATAGCGAACAGGTACAGCAACAAAAAACTATGAGAATTAATAATATTGAAGACGGACATTTTTTTAGGCGAATAGAAGTAGGTTTACCCTACATTTACCAGACAGATAAAAAAATAAATAAAAAATTAAAAATATTGGTTGATACGGGAGCAACAGCATGTTACATAAAGAAAGGAATTTATGATGACCCTAAAGAGCTAGCAATTAAGAAAAGAATTAAGACAGTAAATGGATACAGTATTATAACACACTTCCATTATATAACTATTTTCAATGTGAAACATATATTTTATGAAATGGAAAACTTAGACATAGATATATTGATAGGATATAATTTATTAAAAAAGATAGAGGCAAAAATAAAAATTAATGAGGGATTATTACAATATATAGGAGGCGAAACTAAAATTTATGATGGTCAAATAAACAATATAGGAAGCATAGAAGCAAACCTGGAGCAAAACACTTCTGACAGCACTGCTGTCAATAATCCAAGTGAGACCGGGGACAGTTTATCTAGATTCCAATTGTCAGAATCAAGTGATTCATCCAATGAGATAGAGTCCTCCTTATGTAACCGTAAGAAAAAAAAGCAATTTAAAAAGAAGGAAAATTACAAAGAAAATAATAAAAAAATAATAAGTCAGATAGTGGGAGAAGAAAGTGATAGGAAATCTTCCGCTAAATTAGAAATTGAAGACAAGGATCTTCAACAGTTGCGAGATGATATAATCAGAGAAATAGAATATAAGCACGCGCAAGTAAAAACAAGTCTACCATTTAGGACCGATGTAAGAGGAGAAATACGCACAATAGACGAATGCGCAATCTACTCCAAACAATACCCTTTGCCATTTTCAGCGCAAACATTTATTACTCAAGATGTAAAGCGAATGCTGGATGAAAAGATTATTAGACCCAGTAAGAGTCCATACAACTCTCCAGTGGTCGTAGTCGACAAAAAGGGTACTAACCCAGATGGCAGCCAAAAACTTAGATTAGTCATTGATTACAAAAAACTTAATAGTAATACGATTCCAGACAGATATCCAATGCCGGATGCAGCAACAATTCTCTCAAATTTAGGAAAAGCGAAGTATTTTTCTACATTAGACTTGGAATCAGGTTATCATCAAATTTTAATGAATGAAAAAGATATAGAAAAAACTGCATTCTCGGTTAATAATGGCAAATATGAATTTATTCGTTTACCCTTCGGTTTAACAAATTCACCCAGAATTTTTCAAAGGGCCATGGACAATATACTTAGGGAACAAATAGGTAAAATTTGCCATATATACATCGACGATATTATCGTATTTTCAGAAACGTTAGAACAGCATTATAAAGACCTAGCACTAGTAGTTGATATACTCCAAAAATCAAATATGAAAATTTCATTGGAAAAATCGAAATTCTTTAAAAAAGAAACAGAATTTTTGGGATATATTGTTGCACACAAAATAATTAAAACAGACCCAGCAAAAATAGAAACCATTGTGCGATATCCGATTCCGAAAAATGTAAGAGAATTAAGGGGATTTTTAGGGTTGACAGGATATTATCGAAAGTTCATACAAAATTATGCTGGTATAGCAAAACCATTGACTAAATTATTGCAGGGAAATAATGGAAAAATATCAAAACGAATGTCAAAAAAAGTATTACTTCACTTAGATGATGATGCGATTAAAGCTTTTAAAAATTTAAAAGAGCAACTAGTTTCACAAATCTCACTAAATCAACCAGACTACTCAAAGAAGTTCCTATTAACAACGGACGCATCAGAGATAGCAATAGGAGCAGTACTTTCTCAAGAGGGTAAACCAATTACGTTTATTTCCAAAACATTAACTAAGACAGAACAAAATTATGCAACCAACGAAAGAGAATTACTCGCAATAGTTTGGGCATTAAAAACTTTAAGAAATTATTTATATGGTGTTACAGGCTTAGAAATTCATACCGACCATCAGCCGTTATCATTTGCAATGTCAGACAAGAATCCCAATTCAAAAATGAAGAGATGGCATACGTTTATAGAAGAATTCTCTCCAAAAATTATATATAAACCAGGAGCCACAAATGTAGTCGCGGACGCATTCTCACGTATTCAAATAAATAATATTACACAAGACCAATTAGCTAATGACGGTTCATCAGACGATGGTACAATCCATTCGGCTCAAAGTAGCTACCAAACAGTTATTCCTGAAACAAAAAAACCACTAAACCAATTTAAACAGCAATTATTAATTTCAAAAAATAAATTTACTATTCACGAAAACATAGACATTTTTAATAACAAAAGGCACATAATAGAATATGATATGGTTGAAAATCTAATAACTATCCTTAAAGAATATTTAGATCCGAAGTTAGTTACAGCCATTCATTGTACTGTAGAAGATTTATATGAGATCCAGGAACAAATTAAGAAAACATTTTCAAACAAATTCTTATTCACAAAAAGGTTTGTTTTAGACATAATAAATGCAGATGACCAAGTGATCATAATAGAAGAGACCCATAGTCGGGCTCATAGAGGCTTCGACGAAAATTTCAAACAAATTTCAAAATCATATTATTGGCCTAACCTGTGCAAAAAGTTAAAACAATTTATAACAAATTGCGAAATATGTAGAAGAAATAAATATGATAGACGACCTGAAAAGATTCCGATTTTGGCAGCACCTATTCCCGAAAAAGAAGGAGAAAACCTTCATATAGATATATTTTATGCACATAAACTAAGTTTCATAACATGTATAGACGCGTATTCCAAATATCTAGTAGTCAGAGAAATAAAAAATAAGTCAGAAATAGAAATAACAGTATTAGAGATGCTACAAGTTTTTCCTAACGCTAAAACCTTAATGATAGACAACGAGCCTACCTTTACTTCGGCACAATTTAAATCCCTTATGAATCGTTCAAATTTAAAACTTCATTACACAGAACCTAGACACAGTCTTAGTAACGGTCAAGTAGAAAGAGTCCACTCTACAGTTATCGAAATAGGAAGATGCATCAAAGAAGAATATAATTTATTAGATTACTCAGAAATTGTAATAAGAGCAGCAATAGAATATAATAAGACAGTACACTCGGCAACTCAAATGAAACCGGTTGAAATATTATTTAATAAGAAAAATCATGAAGAGATACCCCAGAAATTACAAATTGTTCAAGAAAAACTTAGGTCTTACCATAACAAGAAAAGAATTAGTAAAAGTTATCATGTTGGTGAAGTTATATATGAAAAAATATTTGGCGTGCGAAATAAATTAGAGCCTCGGTATAAAAAACAAGTAGTTAAGGAAGATTTGGGCAACACAGTAAGAATAAATAATAGAAATCGTATAATTCACAAAGACAATATTAAAACTTAACATATGACTCAATTTTTTTTTTTACAATATGTTAGCAATATCGGCAGTTTGCTTACTTTATATGGTCTGTTTCATACGGTTTATATTATCCGATATTATAAACTACTCGAATGAAGATTTTGTATTGGTCGAGGATAGTGATAACCTGCTATTGTATGAATCGTACCAAGAAATTTTTCATGTAACCAATATTTCCACGTACATTGATATTTTTGAAAAGGAAATAAAATATGAAACCGATAAAAAAGAACCAATTAATTGGGAAATAAAAGCTGAACTAGATTTGATCGAATTATTATTAAGCGAAATAACCACACATAGACATAAGAGAGGCATAAATGAACTCGGAACCATATTTAAATGGATAACCGGTACACCCGATCATGACGATTTTATTGCAATCCAGATTAAACTAAATGAACTCATAACAAATAACAATAAACAAAACTCCATTAATTCGGCACTTTTCCAACGAATATCTTCAGTAACAAAATATATTAACGAAGCTAAATTAGAAAAAGTACTAGCGGTCAGAAAATACAGATTAAAATTAATTTCAATGGATATACAAAATTTAATAGATACTTTTACACTGGCAAAAGCTGGTATATTAAACCCAAGAATTCTAAGTAAAAACGAAACCAAAAACATGTTTAGCCATGAAAAAATCTCCATTTCAATTACGGACATACTAGATGTCTCAAAATTTGTAATATTTGCTTATGAAGAACTCGTTGTAGTTTTTATTAAATACCCAAAAATTTCAATGATTTGTAAACTTATACACGCAAGAGCGATTTCCCAAATGGGCGGTAAGCTACTAATTGATAATAAAATCGCAAAATGTAAAAATACCTTTTACCAAATAAGTAATGTTAAGGAAGAAATTTTTAACAATTATGGAATGTTGAATAAAAATGAAAGCTGTTTTATTAACTTGCTAAACAGCAAAAAAGCAAACTGTACAAAGCTTGCAGAAAAAAATAAAAGGATAGACGAAATAAGTAACGGAGCAATATTTATATCTGGAGAAAATATTGTTAATGAAACCCTGATAACAGGAAATTACCTGATAACTTTTAAAAACTCAATTACCATTAACAACAAAACTTATATTAACGAAAAAGAAAAATTATTAAATTATATAAAGAATCACAACTTCAATGATTATGTCGTAATTAATTATGTAAAATCAAATGACTCAGAGTTGACGCTAGAAAATACTAATATATTAAATGAAATTGTAATAAGCTTGAAAAGTAATCATTTATCCATCACAATTGTCATAATGATTATAATCATAATCCTTTTATTATATAAGTTAACCCCATATGTTTCAACATTGTTAATTAAAAAAAAAGAGACCAACCAAAACGATGTAATATTTAAAGAAATTAATGACAAAATATTAAAACTAACTAATGTTTCATGAGAATCGGGACGATTCACTTAAGAAAGGGGGGAGTTAACATCCTCATATCTATGAAGATAAGAATTTTAACACAATCGTCAAAACAACGATTTACTGCGCCTTAAGCAAACGCAACCCTCAATAATGCAACTCTCAGCATATGTAATCTAAACATAAGCCAAGAGAACGTAATCAAAATATAAACATTTGATAATCTTTGGTGTGAGCAAAACCATTTATAAAATTTTCCGTGGGAATCAAATAGTTATGAAGATGTTAACTCAGAGATACATATATAAGGGTCGAGAGTGGAATTTAGCGGCAGTGTGTTTTTGTACCCGGTATTGAACGGTCACTAGCTCGCAAAAGAGCATATAATTATTATTATTGTACATTGATTAAAATAAATTGATTCTTTAACAAAAAACTCCACTGAGTTTAAAAAGATATTTAATTGACACTGAGGAGTGCTTAAGATCGACTGTAATATATCAATTATCATTATATATTCCAGGGCTCTCTAATCGTATGCAAGCTAATGAAATATTGAGTTCTCTAGCCTCCGCTTTGGAAAAGTTGTTGAATAGGCTAAGTTGCTCTGCGACTCGTTCACGAAATGCTCCTAACCATCTTCGCATTGAAATTTCCTAAAACGACTTTAGTGCCATAGCAGGGGCTTATGGCGTATATTCTATCTAGAAAGTCATGGATGTCCTTGAGGTGGTCGTCGTTTTCTTCCATGGGGGCGCGAACGCATTAAGGTTATGTTTCCGAGAGCATATTTTTATTATGCGTGCGCTCAAATGCCGCACGCAGAATGCCTAAGGCTTTTCGCCCGAATTTACCTTGAATAACATATCCACATTCAAATATGCGCTGCTTGTTTTCCCTGTGACAAGTTTTTCATCCGCTTTTCGGCCGATTCTACGAAGTGTTGTGATACCTGCTTTATAGCAGTTTAAGACGTTCTTAAATGTTTCGCCCTCACTCGTATGTTAAGGGATCTTAGGGACCTTTAGAGTGATGAAGCTCAATTCAAATTGCCTGAAGATGTAAACAAACGTATCTCTGGCTCTGAAAGTCCAGCAATAAGCTCTTTATCCAGAAACAACAGTTTGCTGTGGGTTAGGACGGACGATGTAATTGGGCCATATTTTTCAAAAAGAATGCCTATGTGTCCCAGATGATATTGACTAAATTGCTAGGGCCGCATTTTGTACTTCAGAAGGAAATAAGAATATCACCACCTTCATTAAAAAAAAATCTTCTTCCTTTAATTTTAAATGACACGACTTGTTGGTTTTACCGTAAGTCTTTAAGAGCATGAAGCTTAAAGCCTAAATACAATTCATATCACATGACCTAGTTTGTTTTCCTTGAATAGAAAACTACCACAAATTCCAAAAACCTATTTCCAATTCACTAAACTTCTATTTTATCTTTCCAACGAATTTCCAAATCCTCCCATTCCACCAGTCTGTGTCAGAATTTTATCATAATCTATCACAACCACCATCGACCCAATCCCATAATCCAAAACCACTGACGAACTACTAACCGAATGAAGGGATATCACTAGTAAGGGTCCATTCTATTCCATCATAATCCATAACCCGCCGTCGTTTAATCCTTTTAAATTACAATTATTATCATCAGCAAGACAAGCGTCCCTCTCTCCATCTCTGTAACACAATCCAAAACGATGCCAACCCAAGCGAAGCCTTAAAGGGGCTAAGGACGAACGAGAGATAGAGATGATGAGTAAACAAAAAACATTCAATTTAAATGGTGATTACCAATTATGTGAAGAATGAAAACTGATTAAACACATAACCGAGCAGCAGCAGTCAGTCACCGGAAACAAAGGGATTCCTCGTGGTAGGGACCGCATTTCCGCTACAGCACATTCACAGGACTAATAGTCGCTCTATCGACTTTTCGGCCGCAAATTATACATTTTTCCTGGTGACCCTTGGTAAAAGTTAAATCAACCTAATTTCAAAATAGGCTACGAACACGAGCACGGGCAAGTCTTCGACTTTGCAACAAGGACGATAACGACTACGACTACGACCAGGGCGAGAGGACTGGATAAGCTTTGGACGAACTGAAAAACCATTACGGAAATTTTAATTATTTTAATCTATGGATTAAATGATTTCACCGCAGGACTTGGGACCCAAGTTGTTTTTTTTTTTTTCCTTTTTCGTCCTTTCTTATTCGTCCTGTTTCACTTCTGTGGCAAAGAATGGGTGAAATGAGCATTATGAATGAGCTCTTTTTAGTTTTTGAGATTAGAACAAGCGGTTCATCAGCCCCGGGTCAGGACCACCCCGTGGTGGATTAGTTGATGAACGAAACAAGACAGTTGACATCTATATGTCTGTGATGCTTGGAGATGCTGTCGAGATGGAGGATGTCTACAAGTTTCGCTCACACTATTTCTGGCTACTCTCACATAATATCCTTCTATCCGGGTTTTCGACTTTCTCGAAGCGAACCTAATTAAAAACGCACTTTTAGGTATATAACTCAAGATTGCTATCAGTTTTCTTTTATTCTTCGTTCAACAATGCTTTCTTCCTCCTTTCCAGAGCCCGTTCGCTTCAAATTTTTTCATCAAAGTCGGGCAGCACGGGAGAAAAGAAAAATTTAAATTACTTGATAATTACTTTGAAAGGGATATAAGGGAAGGAAATTGGAAAAGCGACGATGAATCTGTGAGACAAGAGAATTAAGGTGATTGCTGCTTAGGGATGTTTTTTGTTCCTCCTTCATTATACACTCTTCACATTCGTTTTTCCTTCTATTTTCGCTAACAGCTGGTTGTGATAAAGCAGAACAATATTAAGTGCAGTTTTTTTTTTTATTTGCATAGAAGAAAGGCTGTTATCTGCAAAGTGACTTGGCATGATTGACGCAATCGAGGAAAGTTTTTTTCTTTCTTCCTTCCCCAACTAAAGAGTGAAGGCAAGGTGGATAAGGGCGTGCGAGAAATTCCTCCGAGGAGCCTGGAGTGTTTGATTAAATTGACATTCACTTAATAAATGCACATCAAACCGTTCTTCGGAACGTCATAATTGATTCCACGTAAATTGAATTAAATAAAATGAGTTCTTCTCCGTATCGACGAATTTCCTCGAAAAGAGGAACTCTCGTTACAGACCGCCAGGAAATAAATTTCGTAAACAAATGCGGTTTATATTAACGAGCTCACTTTTGTGGACCTGAGGATTCGTTTTAAGATCCCCAAATTCGAGTGCTTAAAAACCAAAAACTTGGTACGATAACAAGACTTCGAGGGGCAAAAGAAATTATGCAAATTGGTACAGCGATTACCGAGCATATTCAAACGCCAATGGGCGACGGGTATCGACAACCACTTGCCTCGCATCGTCTTATATGAAATACAGATGTAATGTAAAGGGTTAAATTTGCCTGTGAGTCTTTTTCGTGGCACAAAAAAATTCAGATGAGTTGAGAGCAGCTGTCGACTGGGACGTATACGTAATACTGTTATTTCCTGCCTGGCTTTATGAAAAAATTCATGAGATTTATAGGCTGATTGCCCCTCAGTACAGGGCCTGCCAACAACCTGTTATCCAGCCAAATTTATTGTTACGATAATTTAGGCCTAATTTCAAAGTTATCTCGGAAATCTGGAAACAACGAAAAAACATGGAAGTTAGCTTCATTTTTCAATTTATGCCGAAGTTATTGGGAAAAAGGTAAATTAAGGTACGACTGTGAAGATTTAAAAAAAAGTGCTGGTGACTATTATTAAAATATGGGTTCATCCAGTAAGAGGTATCTTTTTAAATTAATTGAACGAATATTTTTTATGAAAATTGATAAAAAAATGGATTGATTGTTCAACTATTTCTCAGAGGTCTTAAGGGCAAAAACAAGTCAGGATAGCCCACCCTTGAGCAAATTCTTTTGTCAAATAAATTCAAGAAAATTCGAGATGAAATTTATCTCAGAGTGGAAATGGTCCCACCAAACCAATTGTTCCCATTTAATACTTAAAAACTAATGTTTTCGTTCTTCATGATGTCCTCTCAGAAATACCTACATATTATTCAAGGGTACCAAAAAGCAAAAATAGCAATAAATAAAATAAGAATTAATAAAAAATTTTTTTTTCCGATGAGAACAACTGTTTGTTTGGACTAGATGAAAGAGTCGATGTTTTCCGAAAACCCAATGAAGACGTGAATCCACGGCATTTGTGTCCAATAGTTAAACACGGTGGGGGCCATAGTCGGAGGTTCAAGTTGTAGTGACTGGTGTTTGTACATTTTATTTTGGATAAATGTCAGTATTTAAACACAATTTAGGGTATAGGAAAATCATTCCACTTTCATCAGGTGTAGTTGTGCTCACGGTTGGAGTTTTGTGTGAATGGCTGAGCGTTATCAGAACACCACCACACTTAAATATCATTGATTGAATTGAAATGATCACAAAAACTAGAGACTGAATTTCCCAAACATCAAATTTCCAGGAAAGACCGTTTAAAAAAGGTGCCTTTAAGGGAATGGGACAAAATTAGTCCCGACTATACCAAAAAAACCTAGTCGAATCGATTCCAAATCGCTTAAGGTCAGACGTCAAACAGAAATGATATCCAATAAAATATTAGAATACCTTATTATTATTATTTTTTGTTAGAGTCTGCTGCTATCTGTTGGAGCACTCAGACACAAATACTGGTACATAGTACTACCAGACAGACACCTTTCTTTATTGTATTTTCGCTGTTATCCGGAGCTTCAGTGACGTAGAGCTAAGAGATTCGGCAGATCCTTAAGGATAAGAAGAATGTTGCAGACTTCTTGTAGACATCAGGGCGTACGCGCTTAGTCATTCTGCATCTTGGATATTCTCTCCATCTACGACTTTGTGCATTAAAGACCCAGCCGTTGACGGTGGAAGCAGGTAGACCTGAGGCGGATTCAGGTACTGAGAAACTCTTCTCTGAACCCCTTCGAGCAAGTTCAGCGGAGATCTCATTTCCTGGGATCGCATAATGACCTGGTCTTGAGTTCATGCACTAACTTGGAGCTGGTTAGAGGGTTCAACACAGCTTTGAGTGCAGACGCATATGCTTTTTCCCTTCCACCTGTGCTTCACAGCACAGTGCATGTCCATTAGGATTGCATAAATCTCTGATTAAAAGAAACAGGCATATTTTTCTAACGAGAAGTGCAGTCGAATTTTTTCGCACTCAAAGAAAACTCCAGCGCCGGATCCCTGCCCAGTCCTGGAGCCATCTGTGAAAATGCGAAGACAGTCCATTGCAGGTTCAGTATCTGGCCAAAGCCAGTCCTGACGCCATATAAATTTGACTGTGAAATTATAGCACAGGCATATCCATGGGACAGGGGTCGTAGGATATTTCTCGCGCAAGTACACTGTCACTCCAATGCGAGTTGTCTTGAGGCCAGACATGACTTTCAGTGCGCACCCTTTCATATACATACCTATATGTCAAGGGGTGGTAGATTCATCATAGCATTTAGATCAGCTCCCGGTGTGCTGGGGAAAGCCCCCGTGCAGCTGAGACGGTTGACTCTTTGGAGTTTGATGAAAGGGGCCACGATATGTCTGCGTGTTAGCCTGTTGCACCAGACAACAGATGCATATGAGATTATCCAGAGGATCTTTTCCAGCGATAATCACCAAGTTTTGCTAAAGGCACCTTTGCATTGCCAAAAAGCTGACAGCGCTTTGGTGGTTTTGGACTCAACATGCTTTGACCAAAGAAGCTTGCTATCTAGGATGACTACCAGGTAGTTAGCTTCCTTGGATATCGGGATGGGAATGCCTTTTAGCACCAGCTGAGTAATGCCAGTACTTTTCCTCCTTCTCGTGAAGAGATCAACATCAGTCTTAAGAAGATTAATTGACAGCCCATTATTCGTGCATCCCCTCGATCACATCTAGCGCCGCCTGTGCTTTGAGACAGACATCCGCATATGCCTGGAATAGAGTCCAGAGCTCATGAGAGCATCGAGCAGAGAGTTGACCACCATGCACCATAACAGGGGAGACAAGACGATACCTTGCGGGCAGCCCCTGTTTACGCCAGACTTGACACATTGTTCGGGGCCTTCATCAGCGATCAATGTCCTGTGCATAAGCATTGCTTTGATCCACAAAACTAGTGCTTCATCGCCTTGCCGTCTAGCAGCGTTACACATGCTGTCGAAAGCAGCGTTATCAAAAGCTGCCTCAATGTCGACGAAAATGCCCAGTGCATACTCTTTCCTTTCGAGAGCGCATTCAATTCTCCCAACTAGCTTTTGAAGCGCTATCTCGCAGGATTTTCCGCGCTGATAATCTTGTTGCATCTCCGAGAGAGGATGCATTCGAAGGACAACTCTGCGCACGTGCAACTATACTAGACTCTGCATGTTTTTCAGCAAGAAGGATGTTAGATTGATTGGTGTAAGACTCTTGGCGAGTGAGTAATCTTGTTTCCCTATTTTGGGAATAAAGACCAATTTTACCGCGTATATAGGCAAGTGCCAGGCTAGCAGTGAAAATTCTTTTCAGAGTATAGAAAGCAGCTGTCTTATACCTATTTGCAGCATAACAGGGTATATCCCATCAGTGCCCGTCCACTTGAAGATTCCATAGTAAATTCAATGGGCTCAGTAGTTGCCACGCTTGACGCAATATACCAGCTATGCCGAACTGTTTTCATCGTTTCAGTTGCAGTTTCCAATGAGGGAAGTCAGCACCTAGCTGACTGAGTGCAAACATAACCGGCGCAAAGCGGGTTGTGTATGTTGCTCTTTGTTGATGGAGCAAATTTTACTATCGTATGGGCACAACACCTACGGTGGGTTGTTTTTCTTTTTCGCAAAACTGGCGATAGAGCTTCTGATACATTTTTGGATAAGAATAACAAATGTTTCTATGGAAATTATTTTTAATACAAAATCAAGATATGATCAGCTCGAGAGACACAACAAGAACAAGGAAGAAGGAAATATCGTTTCGCAAAACTGTCGATAGTATATTGATATGGTAATGCGTTACTTTAAGGTTAAAATACAATATTCAACAGCTTCACTTCACGGCTCTGCTTAGTTGGTTTCGTGTCTTTATATATTTGTAGGTTGTAGTGATGTGGGATTTCTGTGTGCAGTTTTGCAACATTCGTGGGTTACGGGAGAATTTCTTTGCCACGCTTCCCTCCATAAGTCGGCTGTTTTGGCACTATGTGAAACACAGCTCGATGAAAAATCCGATCGCTCAGAGTTCAGTCTTTCTGAATATAGCTTATGTCCGTAGTGACATCGCTTACCAACTTCTACCACAATATAGCCTTGGAATTTAATGTTGTATGGCTAAAATTCACATTCCGTAAGCACTCCGTTCAGTACTGTTTTCTTTATAGAAGTTCCAATTTAGACAGGAATGTAATATTTGATGCATTCAGTCTGATTCCATCCGAAGAATTGTTTCTCTATTCCCTCGCACTGAAATCGTTTCAGCGAATGACAATTCTCGG
Source organism: Merodon equestris (assembly GCA_958301585.1). NCBI lineage: Eukaryota > Metazoa > Arthropoda > Insecta > Diptera > Syrphidae > Merodon > Merodon equestris. Next base: position 37,913,573 of record OY284416.1, on the reverse strand, counting down.
TGGTTTCGATATTGTTGACAGACAACTCCTAAAAAAAGGTATAACTGAAATTTCTGCCGAGTTAAACCAATTAACTGAATTTGTGAATGAGCCAACGGAATCCCCGATGTTGCTAGTCATACCCCCGGCACACTGAACTTATTATTATACTCACCTCTCAGCCTAAGCCTAACAAAACCACGATTGATGTATTGTCGCCTCTGGGCTCGTCCGACCACTGCGTGATACCAGCTGAATTCTCGAACTCCCACCACCCAGTTAAAGAAAAAGTTTCCAAAAGAACAGTATGGTTATACGAGAAAGCCAATAGGGTGCGGCCCTAACAACTTCTTTCGAATCTTTAACTGGTTATTGTGTTTCCTCGATAACGACGTGGAGGCCGGAGCTGATATTATCACAAATCTTATCAGAAGGAGCTAAGCTTTCAATCCTATAAGGCAAACAGTTTTGAGGAAAACCGAAAACAGTACTTATGAGCCAGAAATGGCATCAACACCCACATTCGACGGGTTAAATTCTAATCCGATCAAAAATTGAGCCGAAAAATCATTTAATGTTCTAAAGTTAACAAAGGTGTCTGGTCGTTTGTAAGAAACATAAAAAACTTAACTGCGTCGTCTATACCAACGCTCATCCACAATGATATTCCAGCTGTCACCCCCTTAGACAAAGCTAACCGACTTGCTGCCCACTTCGCAGCCAGTTCATAGCCCTCAGCTCGTACTTTGTCTCCCCCTGTTCTAGAGTGCATAAATTCCATCATGGGACAAATCTACTTCCGCACTTGTCCAGTCACAATGGTTCTCAAAGACCTCGACACACAGTTTCTGCTTGGAATATTACCACTGTATTTAAAGAATTTTGTTTAGTGCTTCACGTGAAGGCATCTCATTGAGAGTGCATACACGTAGTTCTCTGAATAGAGGCCAACCCTAGATAAGGCGATTTATAATACCGCACTGAAGGGCGAGTAACAAGTCAATCAAATTTTGTATCAAACTAAAAAGCGGAAGCTGTACCGTCCGCAAAGGTGGTAGCTGCTATGTCTAGCCTCGATTAAGTTTAAAAAGATAAATATATATATATCAAAAACAACAAGGGGCCTAGAATGGAACCTAGGGGTATGTCATATACAAAATCACCTTAAATTACCGCTGACATAAACTTTTTTCTCTCTGTCTTTTAAGTAAAAATTTAACCACTCATGTGTTACTCCTCTAAAACCGGCATTGTATAATTTTTTTAGTAGCAAATAGCAATAGCCAAAAGCTTTTGTCATGCCAAAGTAGACTAATTACAGTCAATACTCCTGTACAACTGACTACACACCCTAAGTATAGCACCTTCAGTGGACCAATCCGATCTGAAGTCAAATTTGCAATTCACTTTTGGCTTAATGGCTTTGTTAATGGGCAAATTTTCTTCAAGGACTCCATCCAAAAAAAAAAGCAGTGTGGTATGGATTTAATGCTGGAGGTGTGATTGGACCATATTTGTTTATTGATACTAACGGGAAAGTTTGATTATCATGCAATCGCGAGATATTGTCCGGTCGTTTGGTCACCTCGCTTATGCCAGGCCTTGGATTTCCTTAAGAGGGTTACGACAAAACCTTGGTAACAAGGTTATAAAAGGTCAGGCACAATATCGAAGCAAAGTTCCTACATTCCAGACCATGCTGGAAAAAGTTTTGTCCCGCAATTTGAATAATTTGAATACAATAGTTTCCTCATTGAAAAACTCTTTTTATGACGCCGTTAAAAAATCAGAAATGTAATGATGAGGAATTGTTGACAGATTCTAAAGCTTACCATGGATCATTTATTGGGAAACCAGTCCCAGGAACGCATCGTCCAATATCATAACAAGGCATTTGTTCTATAATTGTTTTAACTAACAGACCACAATAAACTTGCCTTACTTTCAAACTTCTAAATTTAATTTGAAATATTTGTCATGCAGCCTATAAGTGGTCATACAAGCTCTAGGCTAACATGGCCAAATTTCTAATATAACTGGCCTATCATTTGAATGTAATTTCTTTTAGCTCATGTGCAATAACCTAGAACACATTCAATGCTGTGATTCAGGACCGTTAGAGTTTTTAAAATCACATCTTATGATTATCGCAACGTCATCCGCGGCATTTACAGCGATAAGTTTAGGTCCAACTCACATAATAAGACTTTTTAGCTCAAATAGGTCAAGGCAAACTAAGTACTCGCTGTCTTCGTATTCCCAGTCGTATACATCACATGCAATTTAAAATGTTCCTCAACACTCATGATTCTCATCACTACATCCTTAAAGACGTGATGATGAGCTTATTAAGAGCAATATTCAACCTTGAATAAGAGGTGGCACGTGTCGGCCGTAAAACTTTGAGTCGTTATCGAAACGACATTTTTATGGTACTCAATCTGCATCGCAGGCGCTCATATCGAAGACGATTTAAATAAATTGAATTGTCGGATGAGTTGACATATAAATTTAAAAAACCTAACTTCACCGCTGTATAGGTCTCTTCTAATAGCGAATTCGTCTTGACACTTTAGCCGCAGCAATATGAATTTCCTGTAAAATGAATTCAACATTTTTTTAAACCCACTCTCATGACAACCGTATCCCGAATAACATACGTGACTAACTTCGTAGCATCGCCGTTTCGGCTTAAAGTCAAATCAACCCCGTCTAGACGTCGCTAATTATTCAAACGTAACGCAATTAAATTGATTCCGAATGTTCCTGGTTTCCATTTCCGTTGTTCAGGTTCGTCACCTCCGGCAACTTTTGAAATTTAAGTCCTCTTTGGCTGCAGGGTATTTGAGAGAGAAATGAATACTGGGAACGTGCTCCTGACCCTAATATTCATCCCGGGTGAGAGTGGCAGTGAGGGGGACGTAAACCGTCAAGGTTTTTATGTATTTCTTTGGGGTGACTGGGAGAGATTGTCACAGATGGGAGATTTTCGACGAGATTAGGTGTTTTAAATGACCTCGTTAAATAAAGGAAATTAAATGTTATTTTTTGCTCTACACTTCCGGGGGCAATTCGATGTGATTATGATACGAAAGTGGGGATACATGTATACTATGCAGCTTTTCCATTGACATTTGTAGTAAACTAAAGCTTATACATCATCTTCGAATTACCATTACTTACCATAAGTCTACTTCGAAACACTGAAGTCCTTGAAATCGTCTATCATCCTTTTGTTTCTTGAACATCAAGTACTATTTTAAACAAGACAAATATAATATGACATTCTTCATCAATGATTTGGGAACAATTCGAGAGTGTTTGGTTTATATTGAAGGAATGAAAAGGTCGTGTTTGTATTAGCTTTAGGGGCTTATAGGCTTTTGCTGAATCAAGGACTCCAATGGGCAGAGTTTAATTTTAGAATTGTCTTGTGGCATAGTCTTATTTAATGTTCGGCATCATACCAGTAGCGTTCAAAAAGTATCGGGATTATTTCATTGATGTAGCAAGGCGTCCGTATAAGCTGATCAAATCGGTTGCTTAGCCTACCGTCACCTGTCACAGAGATATTGTAGCGGATTGCATTAAATTTTGTAACAACAATTAAATAAAGTACAAAAAGTTTAAGTAATTGAAAAATGCCCCCTTTGATGAGTATGTAATAAGTAAAACCAGGTTTAACGAGTTGTATAAATGTTTCCAAGAAGATTATGAAGACGTTAAATATGACGAATTCCTTGGGGGTGAAAAAAGTTATCAAACTTTTCAAGAACGAGAGTCGAATTACAATCAGACAAATTGCTGAAGGCTTTACCATACCAACTAACTCATGTCATGTGGTTTCAAATCTTGTGATCATAAAATGTGTGGCAGGATAATTTTCTCAAAAGAATGGCGAGTTGCTTAGTATTAGCGAAATAGCAGAACTACTGAAACGAGGCATAATAGGTGAAGAAGCATGCCCTCACGAATATAACATCGAAACAAAGGTCAAATATTCGCAATAGATCTAGGTCGCAAGACCTAATAAACTGGACAGTGTGCTTGCCATGTTTTCCAATTTAATAGCACAATATAATGTCCAATTAATTCTTGCCCTTAAATCAAACGATCAATATAGAGTACGAACTTACCTTAAAGGACCATCATTTCTCAAGCATAGATAATTTTAAAACCGTATCATTGAGAAACCCAAATATTATCTGAAAAATCAAGTTCCAAAGTGTTTCGATGACTAGAAGGGAAGTTGGCATAAGTGCCTAATACAAAGTGTTCCAAAAATTTTCGTGTGACGTTGTCTTGTTTGACATTTGAAATGCAACGACATTATTTAATTTTTGTTTTAATACTTTTCGCGTATTTAAACCCGTCAAACCAGAAAAAAAATTATGCTCGAACATCACTTCCAAATTATTGAATTTTATTACGTGTTCCGTTAATATTTTTTAGCCCACTTTGACAATTTTAGGGTCGTCATAATCAACCAAATATCGTGCCCACTTCACGCTGTATGACATCAAACCACCTACTCGATGGTGGCATAGAGTGCGTACAGAGGGAAATATTGCTACTGTATCCGAGAGTGTAACGAAGACAATGATTTGTTCCATTCGTCCTCGTTCTCAGCAATTAGGATTACCTTACTCGACTACACGCAATATTTTATGCAATGATTTTAAGGCCCCGGCCCATAGAATCCGTTGATCCGTCACTCCGTTGATTTCAACTGAGTGCAAAGTAGAATATACACATTCTTATGGGAGGTGGCCCATAGCCGACGGATGTATGAACTTCAACGGGCAAAGTAGAGCCACTTTCTACTTTTGGCTCCGTTGACAGTTCATACATTCACATATTGGAGCTTACACATTTACATTCTGAGGTTCACGCATGCACGAATTGAGAGTAAGCACGTTCATTGGTGGATGCATTGAGAGAATGCTTAGGAACTCTCTCGTACTGAGAGAAACTTCAAATTCGGTTGACATTCAAAGTACGATTCGGTTGGTGAGGATCGTTTAGTGTGCGAAAAGTGAAAATTATTCTCGGAAACAAATGTTACAAAATGTTCGAGGAAGAACTGATTGAGGCGATCAAAGGCCATCCGTGCCATCCATTTTATAACTCAGATGAACGCACTCCATCAATTAATAAATGTCATCGACAATTGTCAACGGATTGACGGATTCTATGGGCCGATGACTGCCTTCTCTATCCGCCAACACGTTTGCACTCAGTTGAAATCAACGGAGTGACGGATCAACGAATTCTATGGGCCGGAGCCTTTAGAGTAATACATTACAAACCTTCGGGCAAGAACTGAAGCCGGTTGACTTGCCACAGCATCGGATTGCCGGTGAGTAGGTTTTGGAAAACTCGAGGAAGATTCACTTTAGACCGTATCTTTTTAATATCATCGTGAGAACAAATTACGATCAATGGCGTTCCTTATCTCTTAATGATTTCGATTTTTTTTCCAAAATGCCCGATACGTGGTTTCAGCACGGCGACGCTACATGCCACATAGCACGTGAATCGATGGACCAATTGAAAAATTAATTTGGCTAGCAATTTTGCTCTCGACCGGTGAATAGGCCGGCTATTTGATGCTATTTGATGCCATTAAGGGAGGAATTGGGTTAATTCATGTAAAAAAAGCACATTTTTGTGATTTTTTTTTTATGAAACAGTTTAAATATATTTATAAAAACCAATGGAACATTATAGTATGACATTTGAAGAATATTGTGTAAAAATTTCATGGAGAAATATTAAAAAATACGGCAATGGCAGCAATTATTCTGGAGCGTTTCGGAAAAAAGTTGAATTGCGGTGCCCCTCACAACAACGGTGCTGGATCTTCTGAAATCAAATCAAAGTGATGAATCCTGCCTTCTTTTGTTTGTTTTTTCAGCTTCCTGCTCTGCTCGGCCTATACGCATGGAGTCAGTTGATCGCGCCCACTCATGAGCGTTTGGTCCACTACTGATTCCTATGTCTTGCATGAAGGTTAGATAAGCAAAAGCACCTTCATTGAAGACACGGGCTGCCACATAATCTGCAATCTCAACGATGACAGAGCTTCCACCCAAGTGCTTTGGTGAGAATTTCCAAATAAGTTGGTTCAAACTCTCATTGTAGTTCTGCGTAAAGCCACCGACACATCGCTCCAGGAGGGCATCTTTGCTCAGATCTTCATAGATGGGCTTGATGGCATCGAAAACATCCTTGGTACGTATGTTTGAACGAATCCAATGCAACCTCAGCTTTTTGCCATTCGCACCAGGAGTCCGCGCCGCTCGAGCATTTTTCATGCTGTGGATTCTCGTCCGTCGAAATGTAGTGGAAGAACGTTGCCCAGATAGCATTCTTCATATTTTCCACTTAGTGTAGAATTAGCTTTAAGAATTATCTCATCGATGTGTGCGCGAATGTATGTCATCGGCATATAGTGAGATGTGGGAATGTTTGATCACCATTTTAATGTCGTTAACGGTAAGAACGAAAATATGTGGACCAAAGTGGCTGCCTTGGGGGACGCCGTAGGAGGCAAAAAAAAAGGGTAGAAAAGACAGATCTAAAACGAATACTATAACAGCGATTTTAGATATCCTCTTAAAAGAAATAGGGTCGAAGTCACAACAGGACAATTTGAAGAGTATTAGTCTGTGGGAGATTTTATCGAAAGCTTTACTGAAATTGGTTGAAATAACTACGACTTTTTGCTGTCCTCTAAGGCTGACAAGGTAAAGTACAAAAATTTAGTGGTTGTAGATCTGCATTTGAGGAAACTGTGCTGTTTAGGGAGATTAAAGACTTGCTGCGAAAACTTATATATAAATAAGTTATATGTGTATATCGTATAAAATACTCTCGAAGTGTTTGGGTATATGTGATAGGCTTTAGGCAATAGGACAATACGACATAACGTTCTTCGGACCTTTTTTGTGTATAGGGGTGATAAATGAGGTTTTCCATAAGCGGGGGAATTCATCTAGGGATAGAGATAGACTGAAGATTTTCGAGACAGGGAAAGACAGGGTTGAGGAGCATTTTTTAGAAATATGGGAAGAAGACCGTCAGGTCCAGGAGTGAATTCATCATCAAGTAGCAGGGAGGGAGGAAGAAATGGCCCAAGGGAGAAATCCGATAAATAATGGAGCAAAGGAGTCGTCGGTGTAAGATTGCTTAAAAAATGAGGCGAAAAAGTTGACTATAACATTGGGGTCATTCGATGTTTGATCAGGAAAGGAGAGTGAGGTAAGGTAGCGATCAGATTTTCTCTTGTAGTTAACAAACTTGAAGAAGGACTTAGGATCACTTATAAGATTGACTTGCGATTCAGTTAAATAGCGTTGATAGAGCAATAATGTGGAGATAGCTGCCCAGGTAGTTAGAAAAGTTATTAGGGGATTGAGTGCGAGGGAGGATTGTCCACTGTTTATTTCTTTCTTTGTACCAGGATCGGGAGGTGGACAAAGAGATGCGTCGTGAAATGGGAACGTAAAGAGAGATCGAATTATATATTTCCCTGTAAAATATGGATATAGCATCATTTACGGCTAGGTTATCAAAATTGAGAGGAGCTTTTTTAAGGTATTCATTGATTAAGTGAAATTTTGCTTTGTGGAAATCGTGAGAGGCCAGAACTGTAGGAGAATGGCCTCTAATGAAGAATCGTGAAAAAAGGAAAAGATGAGAGGAGAATGGAAATTATCGATGGTTGAAAGGGAAAGAGGACCAAGTGAAACAGAAGAGTTGAGGTGATCAGTTGTGAATATAAGGCATAGTTGTCTACCCATATAGTTTAACACACCACTAACTTGGCTAAGGTTTGAATCCGCTAGGCGATCCAAAAAGAGACATTCTCTATCAGTAGTGGGCTTGGTGGCAACGATTGATCATCTGATTGAGCCCATTTAAGATGAGGAATGTTGAGGTCACCGAAAATAAGGATTTCATCCTGTGGGTCTCTTAAATCAATTATTTTGTCAATTGGGATTCAATAGGTTTTGAGGGCAAGATGTAGAAACAAATGATGCATGTATAATATCTTCTGGCGTAGTACAATCTTAATTGAAACAAAGTCGAGGAGAGGAGAAGGATATAAGGAAATACGCAGCTTCAAAATCAAAAAATCAATTATAGTGGCAAGGAACCAGGACACATCTAGCGAATGACAAGCTAAATGAAGCTATTAGAGACCTTAAGGAATCACTGAAAACCTTGCAGAACAACAACTTGACTAATTGCCTCAAAAATTTAACTCTAATTTCAGAAACAAACTACTCGTTGTGGAAAACCAACAAATCGCATCATATATCATCCACCTTAAAAAAAAAAAAAACAGATGGTACCTGGGCTCGCGAAAGAGCTACTGCTTCAGCAAATTACTTTAAGGGGGTAGTCTCATGTGACTACTTCGAAAAAGCGATTTTTTTTTTTAATATTTTCATAGTAAAACCTTTCGAAAATATGCTGTGAAAAAATCAGACCGAAATTCCTAGTATTAAATACCTATAAGTTACAACTCATAGTCGCCGACGAGCCGTAAGCGACTAAGCAACTTATTCTGCTCTTGAAACTTTAAGCATATTTTTCTCGAAACATCATTTCCTAAAACTGTCATGGTCTTAAAAAAACAAACTATTCAACCGATTGCTTTGAAATTTATATATGTTCTTCTATTCATTAGTGGTTATCGGCCGTACCAAAATTGCTTGTTTTCGAAAGTATTTTCTTATTTTTTTAAAAGATTTTTAACAAAAAAAATAAAATTTTTCTCTACCGTCCGCCATTTTTTTTTTTCGATGAAATTGATTAATTTTAGTAGGGCCGATAGCGACAGACCTACTGAACAATAATCCATTCGAGTTTTTTATTTCAGACAACAGGAAAGGACACAATACAAACATCTCCGTACGGACCGTCTACTTTTAATTCTTTCCAAAGTATTTGAGAAGCTTTGGCATGCCCGCATGAAACTCATCTTAGTCATAACACATGATCATCAGCTCGGATTCAGAAGACAACATTGTACCGGTTGATAAAAAAAGTATTAACAGACCTGGATGAAAAGAGCTTTTGCGTAGCAGTTTTTCTTGCAGTGGGAAAAGCATTTGATAAGGTTTAGCATGCTGACCTTCCGCATTAACTCTAGAACCTACTCCCAAAAGGTTTCTTTCTATTAATCAAAAGCTACCTAAGCGATCGACATTTCTACATAAGATTCAACGACGAATCCTAAGAGTTATACGAAACTAAAACCGGAGTCCCACAAAGCAGTGTGTTAGGACCGCTACAGTATATGCCCTTTAAAGCTAACATTCCTCCTCCTTTTTTTTTGAAAAGTGTGTTATCTCAGGTTAAAGAACAAGATTGAAAGTTACTAAAAAAATGGTTATAAATATAATTATTGTTTTAATTTAATATTTCGTAAAATGTTCGTACAAAGACCTTTCTTCAACATAGTGGCAAAGGAAAAAATCGAATTACCATATCTTATCTTATCTTGACGGCCGATTGCGTTTTTCATTTCGAGAAATAACACGGCAGGAAATTCACGACGAAATAGAGCTACAAGTTGTTTGACGTGAGACGCTGTCCTGTTAAAAATAAACGTCGCCCACGTTCATAACACCAATTTAAGTTAAATTCAGTCACCATCGTTCAGAAATGCAATGATGATGCATTCATAAAATAGAAAATGTCGAGTCCTAACATCTTCCTAAATTAAGGGACTGGCATAAGAGGTATTACCACTCATTAACTCTTAGACAGTCAAACAGCGCTCAAAACGTTGGGTATAGCACAAACTTAAAATCCGTTAAGAAATGCCATGATACCCTGCAGGACATAGCCAAAAAAACAGGGTCAAACTCGAGTGAATGCCAGAGCACAGGGGAATAAAGGGCAACGAAATCGTCGACCAACTCATAATCAGAGAAATGATGACTCCTGGGGGATCATCTCAGATCCTACAAGAGGCATCCTCAACTTTATTAAGAAACTAGAGAAACTTCATTGGTCGTAATGCCCCATGCTATATATTAGCACTAGTCCCTTTTAAAAAAAATGATGCATTCGTGGTTTTCTACATTCAGTTTTTGTGTGATCTTTATACAAATAAATCATGAAATTTGGTTTTAGAATTACTTTTTTACTAAATCAAAAAATTATTTTTAGTAATGAAAATCTTCAAATGGACCTTCACAATTTTTAAAGTAAAAGTAAAAAGTAATTTATCATAGCCATATAGTGTGACCGTATTGCCGATGGCATCCTCAAAAAAATACGGCCTAATCACTCCTCCCGCCAGAAACGCTGCACCACACAGTGGCTTTGAGTGGATGCATCATCTTCGCGCATCACACGCGGATTTTCAATGCCCGAGAAACGAAGATTTTTCTCATTGACGTAACCGCAGAAATGCGCCTCGTCACTCATGATGATCTTCGACACAAAAACGTTCTCTTCGTTGTTGAGATTAAGGATGGCTTGACAGTAATTCACACGCGACTGACGGTCAGCAGGCATTAACTGATGTACTGTTTGCACTTTGTTCGGGAACATGTGTAAATCTTTCACTAAAATTCGCTGTAGTTTCCGTCTGGTGACGCCCAATGACGTGACCCGTCGTTCTTCGTTCTCAGCGACATCGGCAGCCACAGCCGCAATATTCTCAACCGAACGACTAGTCCGGTGGCGGCCATACCATGCCCGGTCTGCTGTGGTTGGTTCCAGTATGTTCGAGTCGAGTAACTAAGCGCTGAAATGTGTGAAAAGTTGGCGCGACACGATTGGGAAATCAACGTCGAAATTCACGCTGCGCTAACACCACCGACCGATTATCGGTCAAAAAAATCGACACAATTATTCCACACTCTTGCGGAGTATAGCGCTCCATTGCTTGTCTGTTTGTATACTGCAGCTATCTACGAGTAGTTCACAATTGTCAAATGTGACTAACGTACGACGCCATTTGGAAAAATTATAACAGCTTATATAAAATATTTTTGATCCCGAAAATTCAAAGCTTTGCCTACAATCTTTTGCCCAGCCTGTTCCCTCAATATTCCGCTGTTCTTCAATTGCCCATTGGTTCTGCTGGTCTGCCCATCTTAGTTTTCGCGATTTCATTACTCGGACAATGTTGCGGCTTCTTCTTCGTTCTGTTTTCTTAGACAGACTCTTGTTCTCAAGAACTCGAAATTAATTATCCCCCATCCTAGTCAGAAACCGAATTTCACATCACTTGAATTATTATGAAGGGTGTTTATTGTCTGTTTGGTTTTTTAGTGTTATATTTTAGACAGCTCAAGCATGACTAGCAACATGTGTTATAGTCGAGTGTACTCAATTTATATTGCCATTTCATCAACAAATAAACTAATATTTTAATAATGTTTCCAAATTATTGAATTTTGTTTTCAAGCCATATTGACCATATTTTGCCCCGATAGACAGAAGAGCGCTGTCAAGACTAAGGCCTTGTGATTTGTGGATAGTAATAACATATGCTAAACAAATAGGAAATTGTGCCCTGTGAACATATACATTACTTAATATCTGGAACTTGGTCTTGACTCGTTCTAGTTCATAAATTAAATTATGCTTAAATTGTATTGTAATTTTACGTGCTCTATTGCTGTGTCGACGTCCCAATGTACCTTCTCTATTTCTCCAATGGATCCCTTTACTAGTCCCTTACTGACATCTATGTTTCTTCGCAACATTACACGCGCACATATTTTTATCGTGATGACATTTTCTAAGCCAGCAGTTAGCGACGGACATCCTCGTTCTTTTTGAGTACTTCATTTGCTCGTTTTTTTAAATATCGTGGACAGTCTATTTCGTCTATTGAATTTAATTTAATTTCTGGTTGCTCCATACTTGCCAACATTGCAGTATTAAATTGGGTAGACATATTTTTAGTGGGAAATAAACATACTGTATCATCGGACAGCAGTCTAAAATAAGAAATAATTTTTTTAAACCGGTCGTTTTTATTTTTAGTGGTTGTGCAACTGTCTTCACTTGTTACTACATCCATTCTTAATCGATTCAACATTTCGCCGAAAAGTTGGTCGTTTTTTCCCTCATATTTACAGTTAATTCCTCATAACAAAATAGTTCCTTCCATAAATTTGGAGCACTAAGGGATCCTAAACATTTAAGGATGTCAGACGACTTCAAGTTTTCGAACGGCGGCAGTTGTCTCACTATAGACAGTTGGAGCAGATCGCCAAACAACACTATATGAATCTTGCCGAACCATCCGTCGTCAGCGTCACCGGTATCATATATTTCTGTTAAGCGAAGATGGATGTACATTAATGTTATATTGGAAGTCATAGACACTTCATCAATTATTAAAAGTTGTACTACATCTTTTAAGTCACATCTTAAAACTTTTGGTAGTACTTGGTCTGATAAGGAAGTGTACTTGGGACAATTTCCTTGCTCTACAGGCAGCTGTAGGAGCCTATGTATTGTTAGACCGTTTACATTAAAAGCAGAAATACCAGTGGAGCAGCTACTGCAACTAACTTATTCATTCGCTTCTTAACCCAGTTTTTAATTGTATTGATTAAATAACTTTTTCCCGTGCCGCCTGTCCCACTAAAAAATATTCTTTAAGTTGTAGATTCATCTAATAAATCATCTCCAGATATCTACCAAATCTTTAATATTTCTGAAATCTTCCATTGCATTCACAGCTTCTACAGTTAATCCGCCAATTGTGACCTACTTGTCTGTGAGACCGGGTGTGTTTCGAGTAGTTGCCGCATTGGATGTCCCCCACCATCAGTTCACGTCAAAACTGCTTAGTGAGCACACGTTGTGTATTTTTTTTACTAACCCGGTGCGTGAGACCGTGTGTCACCGTGTATGTAAGTAAAATAATCAAGAATTATTTTTTTATTATTTTCGTATTTTACCTAGTTTTTTTTTTTTTATTGTTTTATTGTGTTATATATGTATATGTATATTTGTGTGTTTCTATGTGGGTATGTGTATGTGTTTCATATTATAATCCTTGTTACAGCATGTCTTACGAAAGCCAACAGCGTCATCTTGAATACCTTCTACAAGAAATAACACTTGATGAGGACAGACCACCAAGTTCTTCAGATAGTGAATCCGAGAATGATTATGAACCAGAGGAAATACAAGACTCAGAAAGCGAAGAGGAATTGAGTGACCGAGAGCCTTCAGGTAACAACAACTCTTTATTTTATATTGGAAAAGACGAAAGTACGAAATGGAGTAAGGAACCTGCGCGCCAATCAGTTCGTACTAGAAGTGTCAACATAGTTTCACAGTTACCAGGACCAAAGCGGGTTAGAGCCAATGAAAAAGACCCTCTTGAAATTTATAGACACTTTTTTGAGGACTCTATTATTCACATAATTGTCAAGTATACCAATCAATATATTGCTACCGTGAAAGATAAATTTTGTAGAGAAATATATGCCAAAGGCACTGATTTCAAGGAAATATATTGCCTCATAGGATTGCTCCTTTTAGCTGGTGTTAAGAAATCTAATCATCTGAACGTTGAAGAGTTGTTTCGAACGGATGGTGGTTCAATTGAAATATTCCGGCTTTCGATGTCTGCCCAGAGATTCAGATTTTTACTGCGAGTTTTGTGGTTTGATGATTGTACCACGACGGCAAATACAAAGCAATTTGACAAAATCTGCCATATTCGTGAAATATTCGAGAAATTAGTTCACAATTGTAAGGCGAATTACACTTTATCTGCTTTTGTGACTATAGATGAGAAGTTGGAAGGATTTCGCGGAAGGTGCTCATTTAGGCAATATATTCCAAACAAACCAAATCCATATGGCATCAAAATGCAAGCCCTTTGTGACGACAAAATGTTCTATACATATAATATGGAAATTTATCCCGGAAAACAACCGCAAGCAGGCCCATACAACTTCGACAATTCTGGCATCTCTGTTGTTCAATGATTATGCGAACCGATTTTCAATACAGGTCGCAACGTCACAACTGATAATTGGTACACCAGTATACCCTTTAAATTCCTACAGACTTTAATATATTGCGCGGGCGAAATGTAAAGTCCAATATGTTTGGTTTTCGTGGCAACATGGTGTTGGTGTCACATGTTCCAAAGAAAGGAAAAAATGTTCTGCTTATTAGTACGATGCACAATGATGCTAAAGTCGATGCTGAAACTCAAAAGCCCGATATAATTTTCAGCTACAATGACACCAAAGGCGGCGTCGATGTCGTTGATCGTTTATGTGCAAATTATAATTGTGCTCGAACAACAAGGCGATGGCCTATGGTAGTCTTCTACGCCATGTTCAATGTCAGTACCATAAACAGCCAGGTGATACATACAGCCAACAATCAAAATGCAAAACTATTATGTCGTAAGTTTAAGCTATGAAACTAATTGAACCTCACATAAGAGATCGGCAAACGCACTTGAACTTGTCACGATCAATGAGATTAAGACTGTCGGAAATTTTAAATATAGACGATGTCCCTGGGACATCAGGTCCTTCAAGAAATGGTCGGTGCTATGAATGTGGATGGAAAAAGAACAGAAAAACCAAGTACTCTTGCCATAAATGTTGACAATATTGGTGTCTTGAATACGTAGTGCCGTATTGTAGCAGCTGTTTATCTGAACAAATTTAGTTTTTGAGATGTATTTTTTTGTTATTTTCTGTTTGGAAGGATACCAATTTTTGTTTATTATGTAAAAGTTCCTAATGTCGAAAGACTAAAAAACGTTATTTCCCTTTATGAATATGTGATTTCTTATTTTTTGCTTAATTTAAAAAAATGCATTACTAAAAGCATTGTTATTTTTAACGCTCTAATTAAACAATTTTGTGAATTTTAACATTGAAATAAAAGAGTTTATATTGATTAAATATATATTTTCTTATTGTCAAAAAGCATTTATATTTAAAAACAAACATGTTCTATTAGTCACACGTTTCGAAAAATCTTCAGTTGAAAACCCCGGTTCATCAAAGTCAAATTTGCGTCATCAATGGCGGGTTAAGAAGTCCAGTGGGTTCTCCAGACCATCATCTTCGTGATCATCTTCCTGTCGATCTCCTTCAATTTCCGCTACTTTTTCTTCAATCACTTCAAACGCTCTCTCTATGTTATTTAAGAATTCTGTCTACATTTATCCGTAATCAAGTCATTTCGCCTTCCCCCCGGCTCCGCTCTCTCTTTCCCCCCAAACTCATTCATTGTTTATTCTTTTTCTTTCATCCAAGATCCTTGAGCGGTCCTCCATCACTGTACACATTCAATTTACTCAAGGGTGTATGTAAATTATTTCCTACATTAACCTTTACTTTCATACATACATATATGTAAATATGTACACATAAACATAAATGTGTTCTGATCACATGGTACTAATTTTTCTTTATCTTCTTTTTTCTTCTTCTCCTTCTTCTTTTTTCATTTCAATTGTACGAGTTAATGTGAACATCCTTTCATTATATAAGATAGTGACGAATACAATTGAAGCGCATCACCAGACAAAAAAATGTGCAGACTCGAAAAATAATTCAAGCTCCCTCTCCCATGAAATCAGTTTTAAATAAAGACTATTTTTCTGATGATTTAATTGCAAATGTATAGATTTCAGATTTCTTCCTGTACTTATAGTATATGACGATATTACTTGGCAAATTTCATAGTTCTAGGTCATCTGGAAGTGGGTTAGAGTTTTGATCTATACCATAGGTCAGTGATAAAAATTACGATTTTTGGACGTTAATATCTACCTACATAAATAACCGTTTGAGGCGTGTTTATGAAATTTGGAGCACATATGTATTTCGCAAGTCTCAATATATGTATGAGCCAAATTTGACATGTATAGATGAAATAGTTTTTTAGTTATGAGGGGGTCAAAAGTGGCTCCAAATGGTTCGTGTAATATTACTAGCGATGTCCCGGATATCCGTATCCGTATCCGCGGATATCCGAGTGAGAAAATAGATCCGTATCCGTATCCGCTACTTTTCTCGCGGATCTTTTACGGATATTTTACCTTATTAATTTTCAATTAATAGGATGAAATGCTATATATTGGTGATTAGGTAGAATTAAAAAACTATTAAATTTCATTCAGAGGATTTTTTATTTCTTAAAATTAAACATTTGGAACCCTTATATTGCAAAAAATTATCGTTGTAAATTACATATCAATAGTACATAACTCAAAGGTGCTAATTCAACTATAATGAGATCAATATTATAGAAAGTTATAAATTCACTTTTATAACTATGAGATAATGAGAAAACCAAAAATAAAATCTAACTGAATGATTATTCGAATAAAGTAAATTAATAATGCGTGCTAAATAAAGTGTAAACATTAGATCACACGAGTAAACACAGTTAATATTAAGGAACTTGAAAAAATTATTAATCATAACTGAAATTAAGTAATGGTAAATTGTATTTCAAAAGAAGTAACTTGGCAGCTTTGTCCCCCAAAAGTCTGTTACGTCGAGGATTATAAACAATTCCTGCTGCACTGAAAAATTGCTCACTTGGAACGCTTGTTGCAGGTGATGATAAATATGTGCGAGCAATGTGACTGAGACCTCCAAACTTTTTACTGTTAATTTGCCAATACTTTAACTGGTCTTGATCTCTTGGTAATCTTTTTTCTGACAAATATTCTATGAGCAAATTAGATTTCGTATCTGATATTTGAGTCTCAGATTGCTCATCGTCATCATCACTATCTAACATATTAGCAATAGACTGTTCTAAAGTCTGGCAATGTTCTTTTCTAACAGTAATTGGTTTGACTTCAGTACTTTTAGCTGCTGTGAGATTTTCTTCAGTTTCTAAAGCTGTAAGCAATTTCGCTCTTATTTCTTGAGAAGATCACTGAAGAATTTATTTTTGTACCGTGGGTCTAAAAATGTGGCTACTTGAAACAAAACAGTTTTATCAATTTCAGAAAAACGATAATTTAATTCATTCTTCAAAGCAGACACAAAATCCATAACAGCGGATACACTGACATTGAGACTTTCGGGGATCTCAACATAGATTTTATTCAAAGCTCGTATTAGAGGAATAACGTCCGGTATATGTATGTACATGTGTTCTGTGAGCTCAATTTTTTTGTAATGTCTTCCAGAGGCTTCAGAACTTTTACAAAATATTGAATTAAAGTCCAGTCATCAGCATTAAATTGTTCTATTTTGTTATTAGATGTATAAAGCGACAACGAATCCTTGATGCAATCAAGTCTTTCAAACATATGATCTGGAGCTCCAGCGTGTCGGTGAGTCTTGCAACACGCTTAAAACTTTTTGATTGAGTCGAACTTGTATTTTTTCTAATTCTTGCTTTGCCATTGTGGAATGGTTGAAATGTCCGGCAATTTTCCTACATTTTGCGAGTAACACGGAGATTGTATTAACTTTTTCGATAGCTTCTTTAACCACCAAATGTAACTGATGTGCTGTACAGTCGATATTATGTATTTCAGATAAAGAACAGGCGCGCTTCATATTGGATCCCCCATCTCGTACCATACAGTGCACATTTTGTTTCTGAATTCCCCATTCTTCTAACATACTTTGAAATATTTCGGAAATATAATCTCCCGTGTGACGTTCTTCAAGAACTTCCGCTTTTAAAACGATATTTTTTCGTTGAAAGTCTTTGGTAATACCATGACATGTTAAAGATAACAATGAAACTCCTGATGACGAGTCCGACCAGATATCTGATGTGAAGGAAACTTTCTCAAAATCTTGTAACAGGTTTTTTATTTTTGATGATACGTTATCATAAAGCTCGCTGCAAACAAGTTCCGTAAAATATTTTCTCCCTTTTTGAACATAGTTTGGAACAATATGATCTATCAATCGTCGGAATCCTAATTGTTCTACGTGTTGAAAAGATAAATCTGATAAAACTAACATTTCAGCAATCAAATAATCAATTTTTATTGATTTGGGGTTTGTATAACCCACATTCTAACTTTTTCCACGTTTTCTTCGAAAAAAAATTTGTTTAAATTCTCTTTTTACCATTTTCAAAGATGTTCCCGGCCGTGATATTTCAGCGGTACTCTTCTTAACGGAGTCTTCTTTCAAGAATAAATCATATTTTTTAGGATGTTTTCTCTGTAGATGATTTTTTAGACAAGGTGTGCCTTTACCCTTACGGGAATACTTTCCGTCGCATATTTTACACTTCGCACATTCATCATTTATTATTTTAAAATGATTCCAAATTACACTAGAAAACTTGTTAATAGACATTATTTTAACTGTTGTACCAAAACCATACAAACGATATCTACGCGGCCCAGTGTCACACTAAATCATGAACAAAACAAAAGTCATACTCCCGCAATGCAAGTCGAAACATGTCCTGCCTGTCATTACGGCGGGCATGACGTCAACTGTCGTTTCAAGTTCTCGCGCGAGTTACGTCACTAGACGAACATACCCCGAGCCACAAATGTAAATATCCCAAGCCACAAATGTATATATCCCAAGCCAAGTTATCCCCAAGCCACGCATGAGAATAACGGGGCTTTTGGCAAAACAGCGTATCACAACTCTGTGGGACATGAGATCATTCTACAAACATCCGTCCAACCGAAAGGAGCTCCAAGCATACCAAGAAAACAATATACGTAACTGAAATTTAAAATCGTGTGGCAGTTAGCCTTATTACTCTGTAACACATATATGTGTATTTGAAATTTGAATAAATAGTGTTTTAAATATATTTTAAATATACGCCTACGGCGTATACGTAACTGAAATTTAATAAATACATATTTAAAATCGTGTGGCAGTTAGTCTTATTACGCTAACTATATATTAATTTGAATACATTTTTAATATACGCATACGGCGTATACGTAACTGGCGCAGTCGATAGGATTTGGAACAGCAACTTGGAGCGAACAGAGTAGCTGCACTGAAGCTGTACTAAGCTGAGCACACTTCGACGGATTATTGAAGTGGTGAGTTTCAACTCTTTAGCGTCGGAAGAACCAGGTAAGTCCTCTTTGATTCTACTTTCATTGGCTCCCTATGCCCCCCATTAGAATCAGTAAATACCAAAGTTTAAAAGCGCGAACCGTTAGTAGACTTTTAATCCCAAGTTGGAGAAAACAGCCCGTTAACTCGAAATTTCTAAGTTTAAACTGTGATTCTATTTTGCTAGAGAATCTAAACATGATTTCTAATTTTGGTATTGCCGCGAATGTTTTTGATTGCCTTCGAATTCCTGATGCAATCAAGGATATTCCAACCTTTGACGGCGACCAGCGTTTGCTTTTCGATTTCATTAGTAATGTGGAGGAAATTTTAAGTTTGATCCCTCAACTTGATCACAATCCAAATTACAAAAAGGTTATAATGAGGGCAATTAGAAATAAAGTAATTGGAAAGGCAAACGTTGCCCTTAATATGCATGGCACGGTTGTTGAGTGGGAGGAAATCAAAAGAATTCTAATCATTCACTACTCGGACAAAAGAAACGAAACTACTTTAATTAGAGATTTACACCTTGTTCGTCAAAATAACGACTCGATAGAAAATTTTCATTCAGATATTGCTGAAATTCTTTCTGCAATGATGAATTATGTGATGGTTCATGAACAAAATTCAACAGTTATAGAAGCTAAAAAGGCACTATATCAGGAAATGTGTTTAAAGGCATTCCTATCTGGATTAAGGGAACCGTTAGGCTCTACGATTAGGTCAATGCGACCAACGAATTTAATAGATGCTTTTAATTACTGCTTAGAAGAGCGGAATTACATGAACTTTCATGATTCACAAAACAAACGAATTTCAAGTACACTAACAAATACAACTAGACCAAGAGCTAATCACAATTTCCCAACTCGCCAACCCTTTATGCAAACAATCACAAATACGCCATCAGATCGAAACGATAACATGCATTACGCAAACAATAATAGCCAAATCTCTTTTAGACAAAGACAGTTTGACAATGGTTCATTCAGTAATAATAAACAAATGAATTATAGGCCAATATCTCAACAAACGATCAGGTATCCACCACCTGAACCAATGGATACCTATAGTGGTCGTTCAACCAAAAGCTTTTCCCGAAATAAGCAGGAACAACTTCACAATATCGAGACTGGTAACCAAAATATATCCTACCCGCCCGAGGAAGAATTCCCTTCCTGTTCTAATAAAACTCCTAATCCCAATAAAACTTCATTTTCAAAAAGAGGAAGCTATATAGATGATGCAAATTTTCCTACACCAGCCTCGGAAAGCCAATAGGGTACCTAGACATTAATAACTTCAATACAAGCCTTCTACCTTACATTCAAGTCACTTGCCTAAATAGGAAAAGTGTTAGATTTCTTATTGATACAGGTAGTAACAAATCGTTTATTAACCCAAATATAGTTGACGATAAATGTATTCAATATATAGAACCTGTCGAAATCAAGACTATCTTCGGATCAAAGTTTGTGAACAAAAAAACTGAAATTGGGGGACTAACAGAATTCCAAACAACCGAATATTTATCCTTTCTTCTTTTCAACTTTCATAACTACTTTGATGGACTAATCGGTACAGACTTGATGCAACAACTTGCAATCAAGATAGATTTAAAAAACTCTATGTTAGAAACCGATAAAGTAAAAATTCCTTTACATTTCAAACCAAACATCATGTCCAGAGTATACACAGTCCCAGAACTTAATAAACTCGTTTGTTGCCTCCCAATTGATGTTGAATCGGGTAGTGTTTACATTAAACCAATCAAAATAAACAAAGCTTTGCGCATCTCAGAAGGTATCTATAAATCTCACAACTGGTATGCAATAGTTGAAGTTGTTAATACTTCAGACACACTTCAAACCTTTTTTCTAGAGCAGCCAATAAAAGCCGATTTGATTAAACCGGAGGATTTTGCTGAATTTCATAATTTTTCGATTTATAACTCCCAGACCCTTAATCAGAGTAAAATTGAGGACCTGATTGAGGTTGAGCACTTAAATTCGGAAGAAAGTGCAACTATCTTAAATCTGTGTGGAAAATATAAAGATATTTTTTTCAGAGAAGGGCAAATGTTGTCATTTTCGAATACTATCAAACATCAAATTAAAACTAAAGACGATATCCCTGTTTACACAAGATCTTATAGATATCCTTACGTTCACAAAGAAGAAGTTCAAAGGCAAGTTGCTGATATGCTTAATCAAGGTATAGTTCGCCCAAGTTACTCTCCTTGGTCATCCCCGATATGGATTGTGCCAAAAAAAAGAGATTCCCAGGGCAATGAAAAATGGCGGTTAGTAATTGACTACCGCAAACTAAACGACAAAACGATAGAAGATAGGTATCCGCTTCCCAATATTGTCGAAATACTGGACAAATTAGGTAGGTGTATCTATTTTTCAACTCTAGACTTAGCATCTGGTTTTCATCAGATAGAAATCATGGAACATGACATTCCGAAAACTGCGTTTTCTGTTGACAACGGCCACTACGAATTTGTTCGTATGCCGTTTGGTCTAAAGAACGCACCCTCGACATTTCAAAGAGTAATGGATAATGTCCTTCGGGAACTCCAGGGTAAGGTCTGTCTGGTGTACATGGACGACATAATCGTCTATTCCACATCTCTTCAAGAGCACATACAAAGTCTAGATGCAGTCTTCCATAGGTTAAGGGATGCTAACCTCAAGGTTCAACTGCAAAAATCCTCTTTTCTGCGGAAGGAAGTCTCATTTTTAGGCCACATAGTAACTCCCGAGGGTGTGAAGCCTAATCCTGAGAAGATATATGCTATCAAGAACTTTCCGATCCCAAAGACTCGCAAGCAAATTAAGTCTTTCCTGGGTCTTCTAGGGTATTATCGGAAGTTTATTAAAGATTTTGCCAAATTAACGAAGCCTATGACTGAGTGCTTGCGAAAGGATAACAAAGTACGACTTGATTCCAGGTACATAAATTGCTTTGACATGTGCAAAGCTCTTCTATGCAACGAGCCTATTCTTCAATATCCGGACTTCAACAAGCCGTTTAATTTGACAACAGATGGAAGTAACATCGCATTGGGCGCAGTTTTGTCTCAAGGTCCTATAGGCTCCGATAAGCCTATTAGTTTTGCTAGTCGTACTTTATCCCAAAGTGAAGAGAAGTACAGTACAATAGAAAAAGAACTCTTGGCAATTGTTTGGGCTGTAAAATACTTCCGTCCCTATTTATTTGGTAGAAGATTTCAGATTATCACTGACCACAAACCTTTAACATGGCTTTTTTCTCTTAAGGAACCCAACTCCAAGCTCATCCGTTGGAGGCTACAGTTAGAGGAGTTCGATTATTTCATAACTTATAAAAAGGGAAAACTGAACTCAAATGCTGATGCGTTATCAAGAGTAGAAATAAATACCAATACGGTTAGTGAAATTATTGATAGCGAAAGAAATCTCGATTCGGTTTCCATGCAAAACAATTTAGATGAACAGGATAACATGTCCACTATTCATTCTGGCATAGAAAACCTTGATGATGGAATACCCATATCAGAACGTCCGCTAAATGAATTTTCTAGTCAAATGATTCTAAAAAAGTGCAAATGCGTTAAAACCCTTAGAACTAAATTCCGCATCTTATTCAAAAGGAAAAAAAGACATATTTTTGAGCATGAAGAAATTGACTCTGAGTCCACAATCATGCATATCTTTAAAAATTACTTAAATACACACAGGTTGACGGGTATCTTCACTGATGATTCCACATTTAAAATTGTACAAAATGTCTTTTCTAATTACTTCAATAATGGTCAGTTAAAATTAGTTAGATGTTTGACTTTATTGCAAGATGTTACTGAGTTTGATGAACAGGAAAGGGTCAAACGTGAATATCATGAAAAATCCCATCACAGAGGTATCAATGAATGTCTTGAACATCTAAAGAGAACCTATTATTTTCCTACTATGAAACACATGATAACACGTATCCTCAATTCATGCGATATCTGTCATAAGTACAAATACGATAGGAAAAAGGAAAAGCTAAAATTTGAAATAACTGAAACACCATGCATGCCTTTAGAAATTCTACATATTGATATATATTTCGTTCAAAAAGAAAACTACTTGACCATTATAGATAAGTTCAGCAAATTCGCGAGTGCTTATTTGTTACCGGCTAGAAACAGTATAAATATTGTAAAAGGCCTCAGGCATTACTTTTCTCATCACGGAATTCCAAAACTAGTGGTATGTGATAATGGTAGCGAATTTATCTCAACAATTTTTAAGGATTTTCTACATATGTATGACATAAAACTCCATGCAATATGCGCTAAAAGTTCAAACGGTAATTCAACAATAGAACGATTTCATTCCACCCTAACAGAGCTTATAAGACTTATTAAGGCCCAAGACAAAAATAAAACAATTGATGAAATGGTAGATGAAGCTATCTTAACATACAACAATAGTATTCATTCTGCAACTAAATTTACCCCATTCGAACTGCTTAATGGCCATGTAAACAATCTGAATCCTCTCTGTCTTAAATTGCAGTTTAAAACAGAACAGGACTATCTAAAACAACACAGACAAAATTATATCAAATTGGCAAAACTGGTACATGACCAGAACTTACGAAATAAAACACACATTATCAATAAACTAAATCAGACCCGACTTGACCCTCCAGACTTCCTACCAAACGAAACTATATACGAAGCCGATGATAGACGAAACAAGTTAGCTCCCAGGTTTATTGAGCACAAGGTTGTAAAAAATAACAAAATAACAATTGATACTAATAAAAGAAAA
Organism: Merodon equestris; assembly: GCA_958301585.1. Classification (NCBI taxonomy): domain Eukaryota; kingdom Metazoa; phylum Arthropoda; class Insecta; order Diptera; family Syrphidae; genus Merodon; species Merodon equestris. The sequence goes on along the minus strand of OY284416.1, from coordinate 37,889,740 downwards.
GTCCATAAACAAAAGGTAAAAAGGACACGCAGATTTCGTAGTGGTGAATGATTGTTGGTTTCTCCCACATATGCCAGGATGTGTAGGTATGTTGCCTTATTTTGGTTGGTGAATGCATATTGTGTTCAAAGAAATTATTGAGGTAATTCACAAATTCGAAATAGAATATATAGGTAAAAGAATATTTTATAATTTGTACTCATAATTTAAACTTTGGAAATACCATCATAATCCTTCCTCCCTTTACAAAATTCCGATTATCCTTTCCACCTTTAATCCAATGAAATGGTTTCAAATATGGACGAGCCGAATTCAACCCTATGGACGCCTAAATGACCAAAGAAAAGACGGCAACGAAACAGCCAACGAACTACTTCATCCAAGAACCTCATTCATAAACTCCCTCGGTTCATTCTTAAGGGGGAGGAGTTACGTCACTAGACGAACATACCCCGAGCCACAAATGTAAATATCCCAAGCCACAAATGTATATATCCCAAGCCAAGTTATCCCCAAGCCACGCATGAGAATAACGGGGCTTTTGGCAAAACAGCGTATCACAACTCTGTGGGACATGAGATCATTCTACAAACATCCGTCCAACCGAAAGGAGCTCCAAGCATACCAAGAAAACAATATACGTAACTGAAATTTAAAATCGTGTGGCAGTTAGCCTTATTACTCTGTAACACATATATGTGTATTTGAAATTTGAATAAATAGTGTTTTAAATATATTTTAAATATACGCCTACGGCGTATACGTAACTGAAATTTAATAAATACATATTTAAAATCGTGTGGCAGTTAGTCTTATTACGCTAACTATATATTAATTTGAATACATTTTTAATATACGCATACGGCGTATACGTAACTCGCGCCGAATTCGATTAACTAAGAAAATAAAAATCCGTATCCGCGGATCTTGACACCAAATATCCGTATTCGGATCCGTATCAGCGGATATACGTTTTTAACGATCCGGCACATCACTAAATATTACACACGGTCCAGCTCGCCAGTTCTGTTCGCTTGATCTTGGCTTGACACGCTACCGCGTGTCTAGACTATATGTCTGCATTTGTATGTGTCCTTTATATATATAGCGACCCCTCCGCCTCTACAGCGCACCCTGTCCGAGCGAAATATCTTACGAGTATAACCGGCAAGACAACATACATAACTTATTATTTTGTGACGCAGAAAGCCAAGTTTCTGAAACACAAACCACGTCAAGCTTATCATCCTCAAAAGTATAACGAAACTCATCTGGGGGCAGTGCCCCCGCCAAGTCGAGCAAAAAAGCGGCACGGCCGTACCATCCTTTTCTCGAAACATTTCAGGCCATTTTCGCCCCCCTATAACTTCGTTGTGGATAAAACTAAAAGTCTGAATTTTTAGTCACCAAGCAGGCATCGTATAAACACGGTATATTTCAAATTTCATTCAATTTGAACTAGTAGTTTAAAAATTATAACCAGTCAAAGTTTCTTAATTTTGTCACTCACTCACTCACTGACCGATCATCAAAACTCTAAGGCACTTCTAACGAACTCTTGGTTGAGAAATAAATTATTTTTGAGTTCGATAGATTCTTTTATTTCACACATAGAAGCTTCAAATTTAGAATACAATTAGTGTTTAGTGTATAAATCTAGGAAAAACTAAAATATTTTGCAATTTCGGTCCAGTTCTCTAGATACACCAAATATTATTATTAAAAGGTAATGTCTTTTTCAATTTATCTAGATACGGATTAAAAAAAATTAACTCCTAAAAATATGCAACAATCATCAAGCCATGGCGTTCCTTAGATGAATTCCAAATGGGGTGTGATACTTACACGGTGGCCTTTAATTTGGCGAAAGAAAATTTGAAAGGAGTCGATTATGGTAATTCAATGATAGAGTCAAGATATAAGATACAAAAAGCATTTGAAATGATAGAATCTGAAGTTTCTGAGATAAACGGAGAAAGGAAAATTGTTGATGATGACGATGGTCCTAAAAACCCTTTAGACTTTGAAGCTGTGGAAGCTGCAAACGCAATGGATGACTTTCAGAGAATCAACCTGGTAGAAGAAGAGCAGACTGTTTGAAGATCAGTCTTTGTATGATCGCAAAACTTAATGCCGATCAAAAAAGAGTCTTCGATATGATCACAATAAAATGGACACAACTGATAATAACGCTCATGTTTTACGCTGTTTTGTGAGTGGAACTGGTGGCACTGGAAAGAGCTTTTTAATAAAAACTCTGAAAGTTTGGGTTAAGACGTATTTAAAAAAAAAAGTTACAGTTAGTGCTCCAACAGGCATAGCTGCATTCAATATGAATGGATTGACTACACACAGACTATTCCAGACAGACTATTGATTGACTTGGCAATCGCACTAAACAATCTAATTTAAAATACATTGTGTTTTCATGCGATGGTCTAGTCAATCTATTTATTTAAAACATTAAAGATTTTTTAAATTAATATAGTCACTATAAGATGTTGTCAGGTTAGCTAATTACGTAATAACTTAAGACAGAAGGTCCCTTAAATAGGGACTGAATAAATTAACCGACTTGGTATTACATAGATCTCACAACTTTTTGCGGTAGAAGAACTGAGTTGCGAGACTTGGGGTTTTTTTTACAAGTTATGTTTTTGATGGCTCAATTTTACATAATATGCTTTCGGCATTGATGTGAGTTATCCGAAGGCCAGTCTGTTGACTGCCCAACACATGTACCATGGCGCGCAAATTTGTATCTCCCTTTATATAAAATAGTTCCAAAGAAAGAAAGAAAAATATAATCGAGCACGAGAAAGAAAGTTCACGAAACACGGAACGAATTGCCTGTACGAGTACGATTGCGGACATTATTGTTTGATCACCCTTCTGCTATTCCAGTTCCAGTGTGTGAGTGTGCATAAACTGTTCGAGCTTATCGCTCCAATAATGTATACGATATTTACTCACATTTTGTTTTTGGTTGGCTACTATGTAGTATAAGACAAGTTCGATTGCATTTATCTTTCTTTTCGTTTTGTCTGTGATTACGTTGTTCTACAACATAGTCCTACGACCACGTCGTTCGGACGTTCGGCTGGGTTGTATAATATGAACGCCGCTATTGATGAATTTCTAGGTTGAATGGAACTATGGACATGTTTCGTTCAGTTTGAGGAACGATCGGAAATGTTTCCGACTGAGGACATAGTTCCATACATGTCCTGAACTACCCAACTCACTAAGATCCCTACCACAGATAACAAAACGTGGTAATAACCTTGAAACGCCTGAACAGATCTTCATAAATTGTAGCTAAGAACCATCCCGATCACGGTAGCTTTCAAACAAAAAAAAATCATCAAAATCGGTCCATTGGTTCAGGAGCTACGATGCCACAGACAGATACACAGACAAACAGACAAACAGACAAATAGCGAAACAGACAAACGGACACGTCAAATACATAACACCCCTCTTTTTGCGTCGGGGGTTGATAAAAGTAATAAATGAAAGTATAAAACTAATCTGTTGAGTAGGCAACCCTGTTCAAATCCTCGCTGGAGTCGATCGGTACGGCATCTTCATCCATAGGGCGCTTAACGTAAACAATGCCTCTTGCGGTTGATAACAGTTTTTGCTTCCTGAGAGCCATTGCACGTTGAAAGATCGTCAGATTGCTTTTGGTTAGCGCTTCACGCACAAAGAGAGCATTGGGAGAATCAATATGATTTTTTTGTACACGTATCTCTCTATTATTTGTTTTGCGGAACTGAGCAACAGACTACAAAGCATAGTTTCGGTCGAACGGTGTTAAAAACTTGATGTGGATCGGTGTGTCTTTTGATTCTGTGCGCCGACGTACGCGATAAATAATTTTTATTGTGGGTGGTTTTATTGTTAAAGAATTGCAAAGCGTGTTAAAGCAAGACTCGAGATTTTCGATTTTTCGATTTTAAAATAGCATCGTTTGCTACGGTACGATTCACAAGAGTGTTTTGTTTCTTTTTTATATTAATCATTTTGGTTTGAGGAACTGTGCTTTGTTTACAAACATCAACGAGATTTTTCTTTAGTTCGCATACTTCGGAGTTAAGTGTATTTATGGTTTTTTTTTGGCATCTAAAAGTTCAGTTTCAAGTTCGGTTACTTTAATGTTTGTTACTTTTATGGTGTTTTGTAGTTCTTTGATTTCGTTGCTTATTTTAACAGAAATTCTTTTTTCGAAATTTATGATTTGTTTAGGAACAAGGCTTATAATATAGTGCACTCGTCTTTCGCACCTGAGACTGTAATTGTATATGTCAAAGCGGGAGTTACCGACAAAAGATGAGAACTTTGCGGTGTGGAGTGGATTAGCTTCGTGCGATAGTGGCACTTTTCGCTGAGCCTGACATAGTGCAACAAACGGAATCTAAACTCGAGTTAATTTAAGAGTTAGTAAATTTTCAACAAAATTTGAGTTTCGCGACGTGTAGAAAAAGAAAAAAAAAAAAACACTGTTGAGATCAAAATCACCAGCAAACAATCCAACGAGATATTGGTAAGTCCTTGAATTTAATCGTTTAAGCTATCATTGCTGAGTACTCCTTTCTCTAACATTTACATAAAAACCTCTATTAGATCAATTATTGCCCCAATAACACTTGGTGCTAAGTAGTTTCGTATTGTGGGTCTCTTTCCAACTCTGGCTCGTCCAACAACATAATTATATAAGTATATTATATGTATACATAGTTGAAGGACTTTCGACATCATTCACACATTACTGACATCACAAGGCTCTAAAGCGCACTTTTAATTGTACCGTCGTATAAGGCAGTGGCAAACCCGATGTTGGATCGTCTCAGTTTCTTCCTCATCGCCGCAGCTCCGGCAGATATCGCTGGATCCCAAGTCCCATTTCCGGAGCATTGCTCCAATGGGACGGTGTCCTGTGATCACTCCGACGAGCATACGGATCGAGTTACGGTTCAGCGCCAAGAGCTTCTTTGTTTTTCCGATATTGAGCTCTGGCCACGATGATCTTGTCGTGTAGCTGTCGTTTTTTATAAGCCAAGACGAGTTGGCTTCTTTGATGATTGTGTCATTTATGATCCGGTATAATGCGCTGATCGGTGGTTGCAATGACGTGTTCGCTTCGCTGATGTCCAGTTCAGACCCTTGCCTGGCCAATTCGTCTGCTCTTTCGTTCCCTGCGATTGAGCTGTGGTGTCTGATGGACTTCAGTGAGTCGCGACATTTTATGACACCCTTTGATCTCGTTATACAGGGTTCTATTGACTTCAGTGAAGCGTGGCTGTCTACGAAGATAGTGATGGTGGTATATCGGTTACTTGTAGGTGTTTGGCTGCTTTCTCTATTACCAGGATTTCTGCTTGAAAAACGCGGCACAGATCAGGGAGTCTGAATGATTCCTGTTTGTGGAGGGTATCAGAGTAGGATCCGGCCCCAGTGCCTGTGTCCATTTTCGATCCGTCGGTGAAGAGAGTGGTCTCGTGGTCGTTGATCACAGCGTTTGACAGCCACTCTTCTCTGTCGGGGAAAAGGATTGGTATTCTGAGAGAGAAGTCATTTTGGGGGGAAATATAGTCGGTCATAGATGCGAGGCTACTAAAACCATGTTTCTTTCCCAGGTCGTCTATTATTCTAAGTATGGCCGCGTGTCCATAGTTGGCTTGTTTCCACAGGGAGGACTCCCTTAGTCTGAGAGCGCTCTTTGCAGCGCAGCCTTTTATGAATAGATCCAGGGGGAGGAGATGAAGTATCATGTCCAACCCTGCTTGCGGCGTGCTTCTCATGGCTCCTGTTGTACAAACAACGGCTGACCTTTGTACTTTGTTGAACATGTTCATATGTTCATGTTCATATAGCTTTTCGTGCTGCCAGTCCACCAGACTAGGGCCCCACAAGTTAAAATGGGTCTGATGATTGCTGTGTACATCCAATGAATGGTGTACGGTTGCAAGCCCCATTTGCCGAAGGTCTTTTTCCATGCATAAAAAGCATTTAATCCTTTTTTCATCCTTTCCTCCAGGTTCCTTTTCCAGGAGAGTTTGGAGTCAAGAATGATGCCTAGATATATGGCTTCCGCTTTGAGTTTGAGTGGAGTACCCTCTAACTTTGGGGGAGCAAATATCGGAATTTTCCTTTTCCTGGTGAACAAGACCAGCTCGGTTTTCTGGGGGTTTATTCTCAGACCGTTCTGTCTTGCCCACGAGGAGAATTCCCTCAACGCAGATTCCATTAGTTCACTGATAGTTGGTAGAACTTTACCTCTTATCAAGATAACCAGGTCATCCGCGTACGCTATTGTCTTTGTGTCTATCTCCATAAAGAATTTGAGGATTTTGTTAACTGTAAGAAGCCACAGTATGGGGGCGAGAACTCCCCTCTGTGGTGTGCCTCTAGTTGTCACTTTCCTTATAGAGCTGTGTCCAATGTCTGCATTGATATTGTATTTCTGTTCTTCAAAATATTTTCAATCCAGATTACAATGGATTTGTCTACTTGTATGTCCTCTAGAGCTGTTATTATGGCTTCTGTGCTTACATTATTGAAGGCCTCCTCTATATCGGGGAAGGCTGCCATTGTAAACTCTTTTAGGTTCAACGAGCTCTTAATTTCACGGACAACACTATGCAGAGCACTTTCCACTGATCTGCCTTTAAGGTAGGCGTGTTGAGTGTTGCATAAATTGCGTGAATTGATGAGTCAAGGAGTCTTTTCAAGGTTTTTAATAGAAACGACGAGAGGCTAATTGGCCTATAGTCCTTTGCGGCAGTATGGGTTGGTTTACCTGCCTTAGGTATGAAAATTACCTTTTTTTCTTTCCACTGTGTTGGGATGCCCGCGCGCAGGCAATTGGAAAAAATGCTTACGAGGTGGGGTATGTGTTTTATGAAGCATCGCTGGGTCTGTGTTTTATGAAGCATCGCTGGCAAGACATCGTCCGGCCCCGGAGATTTAAAGGGTTTGAACGAATTTATTGCCCATGGTACTTTATCCGTTGTGATAATCTTGTTTATAACTTCTTCGGTTGTGTGAACTGTAGGAACCGTCGTCTCGAAGGGGACTGTAGTTTCAGGGGTCTTACAGCCTGGGAAGTGGGTTTCAGTCAGCAGTTCTAGGGATTCCTGACTGGATTCTGTCCAAGAACCATCTGGTTTAACGATGAATTCCGGGACGCAGGGGTCCTTGGATAGGATCTTCCTGAGCCTTGCAGCTTCGTTGAGATCCTCTATTGATTCGCAGAACTCCCGCCAGGATTTAGACTCTGCTGCTCTTGTTTTGCTCTTGTATTCGTTGAAGCTGGATTTGTAGTTATTCCAATCTTCGGTTCTTTTTGAAATCTTTGCTCTATTAAATAGAGTTTGGGTCCTGGTCCTGAGTTGCTTTAGCTCTGTGGTCCACCAGACTGCGCTTGTCTTCTTGCGAGCACGTTGCAAAGGAAGGGATTTGTTGAAAACCAGAATTTCAGAATTCTCACAAGATTTTAGACTGAATTCTCTATGTAAGTTGGAACTGGGTTACTGATGGCTTGTGGCGATACTCACCTGTTGGCAACTAGGTTTGAGAAAAGATTCCAGTCTGTTTTCTGAGAGTTTCTGTAAGGTTTTAGTTTTTCTTTATTGACATTGTGGACACTCTCCAATTCTCTACTCGGATAGAGTTAGACTCACTTAGTAGAGTAAGATCAATTACCACTTCCCTAACCCGGTTAGGAAACGTTGGTTTATTACCTTTGTTGCATATGTTGAGGTTGGTGGAGATTATGAAATCGAAAATGGACTCACCCCTTTTATTAATGTCACTGCTTCCCCATTGAGTGTGGTGTCCATTGGCGTCGTAGCCTATCAATAGACACAATCCGCGTGACTTGGCATGTCGCACAAGTGCTCGGACTGCATTTGGAGGTGGGTCCTCCGCATTGTATGGATCTATAGATCGCATTTTTTTCGGTTAGAGGGGAAGGTGATTGGCCTCCTCAATTCTTTATATGCGATTTTTATATGCGATATGACATTTTTAGACTTCTTTCGATGGTGTTATTTGAAGAGGAATAAGAGGAACGATCAAACGTTAATTTTATCAACCGATAAAACTCGACATTGATTTTATAAAAAAAACAATATAAACCATATATAATAATAATAATATATAAACAATAAAAAACCATACAACAGCAACTAAATTCCCTTAATCAAGTAGTCCTCACTCTGAACTCAAAATAGAAGTCAAGATAAATCACTAATCTGTTTTCATGTCAACCAGCGACACATGGGCGGAAATATAGGTACATAGCCGCACGTCGGTAATGAAGCCCTTTCATCATGTTTAGGTATAATTACAACTTAAGCAACTCAAGTTAAAAACGCGACCTTCAGATGCTATGAAATCTGGAAATCAAATCATCAATGACCTCCACCATATGAACTTGAATCCCAAGCTGAAGAGTCTCTTAACTCGCAACACGTGACAGCTTGCCAAAGAGTTTCCAACTTTCCTTAATTAACAAAATTAAATTTCCAAATGAAAATCGTCGACTTGAACATGTATGGTATACCCCTAGACTCCTACCTGTTTATCTGGCGAGGTCACACGTTTGCTCCCTGATGACAAACCCCTCCATGCTACAGGGGTATGCAAAACAAAAAAAAAAGTTCCACCTCCGTTTGGGCTTAATTTTGCGCTGCCAGAGTTTGCGTTAACTTTTCCCATCTGTTATTCTGCGATACAAGCGGGTACTGCTTACCTGTGACACGTGGTAGTGCTCTTCCCACGCTTTGGGCTGGCTTATTGTCATAGTGCGATGGGGAATGATCTAAGGAGCTTTCTTTCAATAGTGTCGAACGGTGATGGGAAATACTTTCATTAAACAATTTCAAACTTTCAAAATCAAGAGCAAACGGATTTTCCCACAAGTTTGTTTCTTTTCCACTATTCCTTTGCCAGTTCAACGTCGGATTTTTTTCTGATTTTTTTTTTGTTATAGTACTTCTCCGCTCCCATGAAAATGGAGTGAATCTTGAGGTAATCCGTCTTTAGATTCTTCACTTCCTCAGTTCGAACCTCATCGATTCCTCTAGCGAAAGTATCTTCGTGGGAAAAAACTTTGTCTTGACGTTGCTATTCATTAAGAAATAAAATGAAAAATTGCAGTTGTTCTTGAAGCGCAACCGAACATAGTCGTGGTTCGAGAAACCACTACAGGCACCGGGGTCGATACCACAGCGGCCGATACCACCGCGGCAGATAGTTTCGGGTCGATTATCTATAATGGAACTGTCAGTTAGCTGACATTTATGATTAACAGTGGATATGCGCGCAGCTGTTTACAAAGTCCTTCGAGTATCCCACGCCGAATGAATGCGGTAAAGGATGATGCCAAAATGAGTTTCACCAACTTGAATTGCATTTAAAGAAAAATCCATGGAAACGACAATAACACAAAATAGAATACGAGTAAAGAGATCCTTGCAAACGGATTTTCATATCATTTCGAAGAGATCTCGAAGGATGACAGTTGCGACCTTGCGGATGCGAGTCATTACGCCTGGCTCGGGTTTGGCAATATGTATATCTGCGGCTGATTTGCCAAAAATGAATTATTGAACAGCAAGATAATAATTTTTTTTTCGTCGTCGAACAAATGGAGATTTATGTCATCGTATGGTAAGGCCAACGGAGATATTTGGATGCGGATTGAATGTTTGAATTTACATAAGTTTACTCGTACTTATGTTTATCCGCGACCTACTTTCAATTTAAATTTTCGTCTTGCCTTGCTTATGAAATCACTTGGCCTTGGTAAGGGCAGACAGCTCGTGTGAGCTGCCAAGCTGTTTGATTTTGACCTAAAAAGATTGTCTTCTTTTCCTTGCATAGGAGGAGGCAGTCGTTCTGTTTTGTGAAGGTCAAGTTTCGTTCTTTAGAGGAAATGGGCTATGCAGATGCTTGAGATTGATTGGAGGAGGGTAATTGGTTTACTGCCAAAATAAAATAATGAATCGCAGTCAACTTTTGAATAAGCAGTCTAGATTGCTCGCCTATATAAATATTGATCTTAGGGAAACATCGTTCGGAAACATGGTTGTAGAATTCCATGGCCTTGGGGTGCGATGGTGTGCCAGATATATTAAGGAAAATAACATGCGTTAGGTAGGTTTTACTTTTGGTGGGTCGGCTGGGCATTAAGCGAGATAACGAGCTTATGGTAGATAATGAGAAGTTTTCATCAATCTATGAAGACGGGAAAAGTGAACAATATAGTTATGATAAACCAGCTAGGGAATCAGTGAATGAATTGGCATATCAATTGACTCAAGCCCTGGCATGTTCTTGAATGCTGTGAATATGAAGTGTGTAGCCTTTAAAAATCTGAGATGTCGAATGATAAACGCAGTGCTTAGACTGTGCTTAGTGTTAATTAAATTAAGTCAGAAGCAGAACTACTGATACGTGTCATAACAGATGATAACATATCAGTTTCAGATTATGGTGTTGAAACGAAAAAAGCTCGGCAAGTGCCTTATAGTACACCAGATATTACCAGATAGTCATACTAGAAGTTCTATCCTCACTTATAATGCCCTTTATGTGAGGCAATCCAAAAAAATAGACCCCAGGACTATTAACCCGCGGGCGATCATCCTAAAAATCACGGGGAAAAATTATGTGACGCTCTATAATGACATCAATGAAAGACGAGCCTATTGACAGAAACAAGTTCAAGGAAATGGTGAACAACTCTAGTGCGGATAGAAACGGATGTGCATAAAGTTCGTCGCGTCAACCTAAACAAAATATCGTCGTAGCGTATTGTATTAATCATTTTTTGGCCATTTGGTACCCTGAAGCTTAGAGCCTCGTTGACAACCTTTCGCCGAGCCTCCCTGTAACGAGTGTGTTCCTTCCATATTTCGTAGTTCTGTTCTATCTCTTCTAGATCCATCCATATATTGTCCTCCCAACTATGACGCAGTTTTCATGGCGGCCTTCTTCCCTGGTCTTGACACTCATCATCTTTTTGACTGTTCGTCCACCTTTCATTCGTTCTTAGACACGTAGATCTTAATGTCTACATTTTAGTCTTTGAGATTTTATTACTCGGAAAGGTCCTCGGATTTTTTATTGTAGTCTTCTCCAATTGGTTTTTTCTTCGTCCTGTATTCCACCATAGAATTTCTTTAAAATCTCGTTTTGAAAGAGCCGAAATCTATTCGACTTGGTCCATGACTTCTTTGCCATTATTAGGGTTTCTGTGTTTTTCTTAATTATTTCTTCACTATCTTTCAGAAGGTCCAGATCGTCAGCGTAAGCTATAGCGAATAAGATTCCAATAAGGGTTTTTTCCCTAACATTGTCTTCAAGGGATTTCGGGTATTCCAGCACCAAATTAAAATACGACAATGACTTTAAAAGTAGGAACCCCAAGAGGCAGGCCACCCGAAGAAACACAATAAAACTCAGAATTTACTGCTTTAAGGCCCAACGCAAAACGCAATGGTCCAGAGGGGGAGCTGCTTTCCAACTACTCCTGGAAACCTTTAAGTCCTTTAGGTAATCAAAGGAAATAAGGCAAGAGGCTTCACACAACCCTACGACGCAGTCATCGTCAATACATGGGGCACGACTTACAGAATAGTTTTAACCAGATTAAAAACCTGCAGATCCCCACAAATAGTATGCCCAATGACGCTGAAGACCAATGTGGGATGGTCGCGGTGGAATGGTAATCATCACCGACTGTTGAGCGCAAGGTTTGTAGTTCATAGCCAATAACAATTCCTATACGGAAAAACTGTGCAACAACATCAGTTGTGAATGAGAGATGATAAAAAAATGCTTTCGAAGGTATAACCCTCGCAGTATAAGATCACACTCTGTGTGTGCATTTCCAATGTCACTCCTTAATGACATGAAAACAAAAAAGTAACTATGAACTACAACCAATGTGACAAATTCAGTCGAATCTCTCGATTCTTATCTAGGACAACCACCCACGGAGAGAAGTAAACAAACGTCTTCGACACGAGCCATCTACATCCCGCTCAGGTTGTGTGACAAACACCATAAGTATGTATACTCTTAAACCTGCTACATTGGATGGAGTGAAGAAGACACTCATAAGACTATGAGATAAAAACGCGCCTGGAGCTTATGAAATTCCTAACAAAGCATTGTAGGCAACTGTCCCAAAGAAACAGAAAGAATAAATGTCTGTAGGTCTGTTCCCAGATCCTGAAAGCTGCACCACCTGGTACTTTTACTAAAAAGAAATAAGCAAATCGGAGATCTTAGAGCAAGAAATATTCGACAGCTTGCTCACTGAAGGGGGGACGGGTCCGCAAAATACTTTCAGAAAATAGCAATCTGCTGTTGATGCATTAAAACAGTGGTCGATATTAGTATGAAACCGTGGAAGAGCAGTCTTGGAAGTAGTCGGGCCTTAAATACTGCGCAGCGGTGACACTAAATATCAAAAACTTGGTCGACTGCTTCCCAATGAAGGCCTTAGTATCTACTTAGAATATGGTAAGATTGGGTTATCAAGATTGTCTACCTATACTACAAGAAATAAACATATGACACCGAGCAAGAAGTTAAATGTCCGATAACGTGCAACGACTAAGGCTACCGCAAGGAATCACTTTCATCGGGAGTCATCACTCACACACGTCATGGTTAGCTAATGCAGTAGCTTCAAAATGCATTTAATTAATCGAGTCAGCCACCAACTCAGAAATTACCCAAGCAGGCACTTGAATCAGAAGAGGAGCAAACTGCTGGAAACGGTCGTCAGTATGCAGGCTTTGTGCACTAAGAACAATAAGCGGTTATACGTAGATGATTTTGGATAAAGCCACATTTGTTATTACTGTAGTAATACCTTACGACAGCTAGCGAACGAAATGAAGAGAATTCACTGCAGGTCCACGTCAAATGAAGCTGTCACAGTAAATAGGTTAGAAGGACACGCTTAAAAGTTATGTATATGGCAAGCCCGGTGAAATATTACTGCTAGGATGAATTTACACATTGATTGATCAATATATGTATGTGTGGGTAAACCGAAGCAGTTTCTCCCTGGGCAGAGAAGTTATCGCAAATATCCATAACATTTGGTCGTGCTAACTTCTCTTACTAACTAGAGTGTCAAAACCAGGATAATGACAAGCGACTTCAGCTTCACTAACAGACGAAAGGTGGAATCGGAAGAGAACTAGACGGATATATGCACGTTAGTACGAAATGTGCAAGCTGAACTACAAAGAGCAGAGACTATGTATAAGGAAAGTAGCAGAAGCACAGGAGTAGCAGGAAGTGCTTGCTAAAAGAGACTGGCCAAAGGGTGTGGGGTACGTAGAAGCATTGCTGAAAGAAACTAGTAGTGTATGCCAATCGTACGGGCATGAATTTCACATCCGTTTGGAGCATAAAAAAATAAAAAACACATAAACAGACTTCCCTTTGAAAACAACTCATTCGAACATAATCGATCGATCTAAATAGAGCTTTTATTACCACACAATTTTGCATTAGTCTCGATATTGAGACTAATATTATGTACGCTAGAAGCAATGGGAAGTCAGAGGTGTTTATGCTATAAAGAACTAGACTAACGGGAGAACCTTGTGGTACTTTTGCGTGTAAGTGTTGCAAAGGGGATACCTTACTGTTAAAAAATATGTGGTTGATACTGCAAACCCAATCATCTTGTACACAATACTATCGTACCAAACGAGATTAAAAGCATTTGCAATATCGAGCAATACTAAGACCGTAAATCTGGCTCAATCACCAATTGAGGCTGCAAACTATGCACTATGCTTCGAATAAAATTGATCCGGAGTTGTTGTCATTATTTTTTCTTGAGATATACAAGACGAGACGAATAAAAATAAATCAATAAATAAATAGATATGTCTCCAAAACCAATTGATTCGAGTCCTTAGTCGCCTGCGAGTATTTCCCATCTGAGGCAACCCACCAACGCTTTGGACTTATTTGTTTTGAGCTCAAAGTTCGAGCGGGTTCATCGATATAAAGTAAGGGCGACCCGGCGACAGGTGTCTTTATATATCTTAGGCCAATGACAATATATACCCATATCTACCATGAATTCTCGTAGGTAAAAGCTAAAATGAATATATATGGACATAACGTCTTGAAATAGTGGAAATCCACAACAAACTTGTACTAATTTTGATTTACATATGTACATTTACACATCAATTAGAGATTTCTCTTATACATTAAGTAACAAAACAAATCGTGGCACAGTGGGTAGTGTGTCGGCGATGAGCGGGCTTAGATCCCCATAACACCAACGAGATTGAATTTTTATTTCGTGGTATCTCTCTTCGGCGGGATACTAGTAAAACCCCCCGTAGTATACTTGCTTTAAAAAAGCTTCTCGGCTCTCGCCGTTCGAAATCGGCTGTAAATTGTAGGCACCATTTTTTTTATAAACATGTGTAATCGGCGATTGAAAGACAGTGGGCATCTCATTGACAAATAAGAGGATTAACAAAGGACCAAAATGTCTGCCATGAGGGATACCTGAGATTGCTTGAAAGGCCTCGGAGAAAAAAAAACTACTTGAGTTTTTCCCGTTATGTAGGAGTTAGTCCATTTTAAATTTTTGGAGCGAAAGCAAAAGAAGACAACTTTTACAGTAAAATCCTATCAGAAGCCTTAAAGAATTCAGTGCAGATAATACCAGTTTGACGATTTTTTTCAAGATTTTTAGTAAAATGATTTACAAAATTCAAAACGCTTGTTGTGGTTCATCTGCCAAAAAAACAAAAACCATGTAGAAACGACGAGATGAGTCTATTTGGTAAATTGTTTCTTCGAAACATGGGAGAGAGGAATTAGACCTTCCAGCCTTCTAAGAAATTGTTGTCAAAAGCTCTGTTAAAAACTGAACAATTTTCTGCTTTATGTGGGGAAAATCCATCAAAGGCAGTGATTATCCAGTATCAATTCGAGATGTGTGTATTGAACGAGTATGGAAACCGATTTAAAAGAACTCAGCAATTCCAGGTATTTCAGATGAGAGACGATCATGCGGATACCCCGATTTACTTTTTTATTTGAAAACTTTATTTGAAATAATACAACAAACATTTTGCACGTAGTTGACACATCATTCGATTTAACATCTAGGTATATGGCTTGATTTGAACTCCTACACTTCAGAAATTAGCGTTGTATACTTTATCATATGTGCCGTCTGGAAGTCCTAGTTTGAAAGTGATGAAACGGAGTGCGGAAATAAAATAAATTGGATGTCCATTTCAGCCAATTCATGGCAACGATAAACGAATTCCGGCAGACATATTATTTTCAGCAGCCAGTGCTCTTGTGCTGTCGTCGCATATGCTTGTATTGAAGACAGTGAAGAGGAGTCAATATAACTTTGGTAAAGTTTTCCACAAACCAATAGGAGTGACATTCGTAGTAGATCCAAAGATACGTTAATTACTAGGGAAAGGATTTTCATGCACACAAAAAGGAAAAATTGATTTATATTATGTTATATTTATTATTACGTTTGTAGAATTTGTACAAGGTTTGCCACCACACAATTTACACACAGAGATATGATATTTAATACATATATCTTTCAACTGATAAAGCACTTTACATGGCTATGATTTTTTAAATTCTTGAACATTTTTCGAAGGGAAACCATCAGAAAAAAACCCTGATGTGACGAGAAAAAAAAAATAAATAAAATGTACATACATATAAATATTATAAATAAAATAGTAAACAAATATATTAATATAAATAAATAAATAATCAATTAAATAAAATAGATAAATAAATAATATGTAACTAGGTAAATAAATAAATAAATAAATAAACAAATAAATAGATAAATAAATAAATTAACAAAAAAACAAAAAAAGTAAGTTAAACAATAAATATAAATATAAATATGGGACATTATTATATCGATTTGCATATATAGATAAGCAAATCGAAAAATTAATAAGGAACTTGAATTGAATTCGTATTTCAACTTGAGCTGGATGACATTTAACTCGTTTACGAGTGGATTTTCAGATAAACCGTATACTACATCTTATAAGGAATTTAGTTAGCCTTTCTATTCTCTCAACGCAAAATATGCGCTTAAAACATGCTCTTAAAAATGGAAAATATGCACTTTAAATATGCACTTAAAAACATGGCGAAGTCGTCTATAACGACGTGGCCTATAACGAACAGTCGCTTTTAACGACCGATTTTCCCCCGCATGGTTGGTTTTTGCATTAGTAATCTTTCTATTTTTGAAAAGTCAGATAAAACGTCCGTTGGCTATAGCGATTAGTTAAACTGTACGTCAATAATTAAACTTTGCATTTCTATAATGAAAAACAAAAAAACATGTTATCCCGGTTTCTAGAAAAATTCGGTTTTCTTATTTTAAGAAATAAATAACTATAATGTTAATTAAATAAATTAAAAAGTTAAAAAAACCTAAGGGTCTTCATTTGAAAAATTAAATAATAGAATTAGGATTTTTTTAATATTTAATTTAAGTTTCAAAAAAAAAAAAAGGTTATAAGAAATTTGATGGTGCATGTGCATTTTTATGGTTGTGCTTTTTTTTTATTTTGAGTTAATTTTTTTCGGAAATATGCACAAAATATGCATTTATTATTAAAAGTATGCAAGAATATGCACTAACGGTTAGATACCAATTTAAAGGAAAATGCATGATTCGGAAATATAACTAATTCTATTGCTTCTAAGTTGTCGCGAAAAAAATATGCAAATGTATCGAAATTCTAGCCCTATTAATCACCATAACGTTCTGGTCTTTTGATTTTTAAAGCACTTAATCCGCCATCCGCGTTGGCAACATCAATATTATTAGTTACTATTTTACCGCTGTTGTTGTAAATTGATCATTTGAATGTCCAAAGTAGTCGATGACCTTGGTATGTCAACTTCTACATTCTTTTTCTGTGGTTGCTCTTCCAGGGAAAAACCTGCTAATTTCAAATAGTTTCTTCTAGGGTGTATTTTATAGAGGTATAGAACTTTGAAATGGAATAAAACAAAGATGATTTTTTTTAAATTGACATGAAATTGACTTTATTTATTATATTTAAATATAATTTCTGGCATATGACCGCCCAAAACAAGATTGCCGTTGATCCCAATTTTCATAAGCGAATTTTGTTTAGCGACGAAGCTCACTTTTGTTGGAATGAATACGTCAATAAACAAAACTGCCGTATTTGGAGTGATGATAATCTTCAAGTGTATGTTGAGGCACAGTTACATCCACAAAAACTGACTGTTTGGTGTGCTTTATGGGTTGATCCGTACTTCTTTAAAAACGATGCTGGGCAGAAAGTTACAGTCAATAGTGACCGTTATAGAGCCATGATTACTGACTTTTTCGTTCATCAATTGAACAACCATGATGTGCAGAAGCTGTGGTTTCAACATGACGGCGCAACATGTCACACAGCTCGTGCCACAATTGATTTATTGAAGGAAACGTTTGGTAACCGCATAATTTCACGTTACGGACCCGTGAATTGGCCTCCAAGATCGTGCTATTTAACGCCGCTTGACTATTTTCTGTGAGGATATGTGAAGTCGCTAGTCTACGCCGATAAACCCGAAACGATTGACCACTTGGAGGACAACATTCGCCGCGTTATTGCCGATATACGGCCACAAATGTTGGAAAAAATCGTCGAAAATTGGACCTAAAGATTAGACTACGTCCGAGCCAGCCCTGGCAGTCATATGCCAGAAATTATATTTAAATTATAATGTTCGAAGAATATCGTTCGAATAAAGTCAATTTCATGTCAATTTAAAAAACCATCTCTGTTTTATTCCATTTCAAAGTTCTATACCTCTATAAAATACACCCTTTATATAGTTGTTGCAGTATTTTGATTTCACCATATAACGTTGACAGTGTTATATTTGTCAATGAAGATGATCAGCGACAGGTGCATGGAGGAAGGTGATTTAATGATTCGAAAAATACACTACTTAAAGTTTGTGTAGCCAATCGGCCCTACTGAATTGGACTTTGATTTCTATGAATAGATTTCCGTCGCGAACTCGTGCAACTACCACAAAAATAATACCAGAAAGTCAATCTTTTTGCACATTTTTCGTGGAAATGTTTATTATACAGTGAATCATTAAATCCGAGCTTCTGTTTTTGCTGTCGTAAACAAATTGGTATAAAATCGAAGTTTCAATTAAATTTAATTTGGTATCAAATTTAAATAAAATACTTTGTAACTAAACGTATAAATAAAAAATAAAGAAAATTGTAAAAACAACTGATCAAGGTTTTTTTTTTTAAATACGTCCACACTGCGTTTTGGTTGTTGTTTTTTTTGCTGATTTTGATCATGATCAGCCTCTTCGCACGCAACTATAGTGAATTTAATCGACAATTTCGAACGAACTGGTCAGTTTAGTGATGTAAAGACTCAAACTCCTATTTGTCCGGCGGGATCGGCTGAAACTATCATCGCCATAGCTGAGCCTGCATTACGAAACCTCATTTTAAGTGAGGATCTCGTTTAACATGCTTATATACTTCGGTTGTCACTAAAATTGAAGCCAGCAGACCTCGTATAACGCCGCTGACTGAGTGATGTGAGCTAAGTGTTTAGTATTATTTAATTAGTCACTCTTCCTATTGTTCATCAATGTTGTAACTCTCTGTACATTATCTCGATATCACACCATAATAGTGCAGTTGCAGTCCATCGGATGTTCGTCACCAACACACTATGCACCAAATGTAACCCACAACATCGATCGTACGATTCATACCCACCAAATTCGTGGGTGCGTGGGTGCATTTATGCTGTTGAGGGCCGATGGTTCATGGTCTCCTCGACACTTCGATTTTGGACGTAGCCGATAGCAGTAGAGCAAAATTAAAAATAAAGGTTTTTGTTGCTTAAAATAAATCTCTTCGTGTTTCTTTGATGTTTTCCATTGTTTTTCTTCGGTCCGAGTCGTTTCTTTCTGTTCTTCGTCGAATAGGAAACAGTAACCAACAAGATCATAATGTTTAGCACAAAATTCTTGTGAGCGATGAGGCTTATTTAGGTTTGTCATCAACTTCTTCAACCACAACGACTGATCATTCTATGTGATTTTTGACTTCTCAGGGGCCCTTATTTTTCCGAAAATTATGTAGGAAATGCCGCTTCTATAAACGGATTGAGTTACGCAACTATGTTGACTCTCTTTACTAACCTCACACTGATGCTAAGAACTTAGATCACATTTGTTTTCAGAGAGCAGGCGTTACATGCCACACAGCTCTATTATGTGCCGAATTCTGTGGTTTCCCTGAAAAGCGGACAGTTATTTGCCACTGAGATAGCACAATTCGACTTTTACCATTGCTCTCTATCAAATTGTCTGTATTACCCTTCTCCTTCAGTGAGAATGTTGTATTTTTCCTTTATTGATTTAAAATGTCACCTTTTGTTGGATAGACATAAATATCAGGAAAAATTCTTGATTCACCTTAGAAGGCTAATTTTTTGCATTATAGCCAAGCAGAGACTACAAGAGTGTGTGAAGGTGTGTAAAAAAAATTGGAATTTTAACTTGAAATATATGCAACGCTTTTCTGAGGGTTCCAGCTAAATCACTTTCGCTTGAAAGCTTTATCCAAACTTTATCGCAAACGTTTGTCGTTTCCCGGAATCAATTTTTGAATAGGTATGCTTGGATAAGTAGATTTTTTTTAATCGAATAAATTTACTGTCACCTTTCGATTATTTATTCACAAATATTAATTTCCAAATAAAAACGTTTTTTGGCAGGCCTCACCTCGGAATATACGAATCACGGCTAAACTGATGCCACTTGTCTAAAAACATACCAACCAATTTGTATTTATGAATTATTTCGCGACGGCATTAACCCACGCAATTAACTGAGCATTTGAAATATCGAAAATTAAAACATTAAAAGCTTGCTTCGCATTCACGCCCATCTGAAATGGCACTCCCTCTAAACCAAAAAACCATCGCTCGTTACATGGCCTCCCAGTTTCGTGTTGAAAGGCATTCAGCTATAATTACAATTTGACACGCGACTGCTTTAACAAGTTTTACCGCGAATTGCCGATAAATAAAAAAAAATCCAAATATTTATTAAGTATCAATACCGTAAGGGGAAATGGAAAAAAATATGAACAGTGGAAACAAAAACAGCACAAGTCAAGAGGAGTAGGCAGGGAAAATTGAGTTTATCGTACCATAAAAATACCTTTCATCCGCCCTATAATGAAAACCATACAACTCAATAAAAGAACCTAATAAAAACATAATAAAAATACAACGTAATAAGCCTAAAAATGTGCTTTGCGGCGGCGTTGGGTAATAATCGTAAAGTCGTTGGATAGCGTAAAGATAATGCCATAAATCATCGAATGCTTTCCCACTGGTCTTCCTTTCCAGGCAGTTGGTTTGCGCTCCTTGAGGTAAGAGATAAAAACAATTAAAATCATATTTTTTTAAACAGAAACTATTCGTTCAAAGAGTAAACAGCGAATTGCCTTAAGACGGAAAACTCGATTGGTTCGAGTCACAGGCTGAAGAGCACTGAAAAGCACACAAAAACCGCATTAAAGTGGAAAACTTTGAAAAAAGATAATTTAACTTATGCTCTTCACTGTGGAATAACTTTTTCTCCGCCGAACAAAAATATAATAAATTGACAAAAGGAAAAGAAAAGTTACGAAAATATATTTTTTATGGCAAATCCGTTTCGTCGGCACTGCATATTTTCTTAAAATGATTGCCCCCTCTTCCCGCAACGTTTGTGTTTGCAGACGCAGCAGTACAAGGAGTATTACTTTCCTCGAGACACACAAAGGAGCAACTAAGAAGAGAAAAACAAACAAAAAAAGAATCGGGAGGAATAGGATAAACCACCTTTTTGAGCACCTTGTTTCGGTAAAGTGGCAATTTACATTTGAATACGAACCACAAAGGAAGATGTGACGCATAAAGGTTTATTGTTTGACGGTTTTTGTGAGCCTCTTAAATAAGCAAAAAACAAAGAAAACTGAAATAAAACAAGCCACTCGTAGGGTTCCAGTACATTAGTTTCAATGAGTGTCATTACGGAGTTGGGTTAAGTGGCACATGACTAAAGTTTCGGTTCGTAAAAACCCTTCTCAAGACAAGTTGTTATAATGCCATTAAGAACGTTGTTTGGGATATGGCCAAAGGAGGCAGGACGTTGGCACGATAAGTTGCGAAGAACTTTGATAAGACATAGGAGAACGGACTGATACGTCTTTGATGGACTTGAAATAATTCTGAGCAACATGGCATATGTAGATATTTTTATTCTATTTTCACACGTCTTTTAATTTAGTTTATAACGATGTGGTTATGGATCTGTACATGAAGTGCTTTCCTACAATTTGACGAAATAAGTGTTCGGATAGTGGTTGAGGATTGGAGATATTATATAACAAAAGTGTTTCGTTAGAGTGAGTGACTACTCAATTCGAATTTTCGATAGGGACGATATACCCTCATGCACTAGCTCCAGAAGATCAAAATTTTAATGAAATCTTGACCCTGGAAAAAGTGATTTGCAAAACCCTGGTTATAAATCCACTATCCTCGCCCGGGGACTTTTCCTCAGTGAAGTTCAAATTTGTCATTAAATTCTTACTCTATGACATCATTATCCGATGGATCGTTTCCGTGCTTAAAAATAGATCTATCAAGGTTGGTAGATTTTCATCACTCTTCTCCTGATAATGGACAATATTCTAGCGAGTCTCGATGGGGCTAGTATAAAATCGATTGCTGGTGTGCAATTTTTTTTCAGTGATAAGGCCAATTATCTAGGGTTATATGGTTTATCGTCGGGACACGAGCTGTGGAAGATGAATCCCGCCAAAGCCGAATAATAGAAAGCAGAATGATCAAGATGAATACTCACTACGAACGAGTGTTAAGTGTTAAGTAGTCATACCAGATTCCAAACTTACGAGTAGAGACACAACATCGAACTGCCTATTATGCCACAACCGTAGCCGCCTAGCCTGTAAAACGAACGAAAGATGACCTTATAGATGTCACTGTCAAAATGCGTCTCATGCCTATGATGGAAAATTGCAATATTAGCCACTAAAAGAAATTCACAAGGTTATATATAGCGACTCCTGGCGCGATAAGTTACTGCCTGATAAAGAGGCACGATCTTTTTCGACTAGTTCCTAAAGGATACTTTTTACTGGTGAGAGTAAATTTATTTTGAATGTATCAGATGTCTGGTGGCAGCTAAATGAAGAGTTCTCGCACAAAAACACCAAAGACACCGTCAAACCTGGAGGAGGCTCTGTTATGGTTTGGGGCTGCGGTTGGCAATTTGCATTTTATAGATGGTAAAATGGACAAATTTGTCTATCTAAATATTTTAAAGGAGAATGGAAAGCAGAAAAGCTTGGTATTTTGAGTGACTTTTACCAGGACAACGATTCTAAGAATACTCCACAAATAGCAAAGCTCTGGTTGATCTATAACTGCCACAAACTGCTACAGACACCTGCACAGAGTCCAGATCTAAATGTCATCGAGCATTTATGGGAAGAACTCGGTAGGCGAGTATACCAAAAACAGTTTAACACATTGGCATAGTTAAAAGATGGCTTGATAGAGGCATGGCATTCTGTACAGCCTGAAATGCCCTTTTGTGCCCTACTCCCACCTGCTCGCGGTGCCATCTGCCATTTCCTAACCTAGGAAATGACTAACGGAAGAGGGCGAATGGCGAGTATCCTGCGCCCCATAACAGGGTTAGTGGCGGTTGGTCTATGGCCTAGCAAGCCGTAACCGTAGAAAAAAAAACAAAAGAACAGAAACAACCGAAATCTCGGGTAGAACGGACCGGATTCACGTTGACAACCCACGGAAAATAAAGAAGAAAACATAGGGCAACGACCTTCGGATCTGCACTTAGAATGTTAGATCTCTAAACAAACCCCATGCAGCCGATCAACTTGCGGACGCCCTAGACCGCTGTAAAGCAGACTTAACCGCCATCCAGGAAATGCGATGGAATGGACCGGACAAAAAACGGATGAAAAACTGTGACATCTACTACGGCGACAACGACTGTTCGGGTGCGGATTTGTTGCTCGAGGCAAACTAGGGTAAAAAGTCTTAAGCTTTCAAGACTAAATTCACTTACATCAGCCTGATCTGCGCTCACGCCCCAACGGAAGACAAGAATGACTATGTCAAAGATGAGTTCTTTGAGCTCCTAGAGAGAACATATGCGCAATGCCCCAGCTATGACATCAAAATTGTACTAGGAGACTTTAATGCAAGGCTGGGTAAAGGAAACATCTTTGAGCGAGTCATCGGTAAACACAGCCTGCACGACACCACATCCGATAACGGAATCAGGCTTATCGATCTTACAACGGGGCGAAACCTCCTTCTAGCCAGTACCCATTTCCCGCACCTAAAAATATACAAAGGCACCTGGCGGTCGCCAAATCAATCAATCACCAACAAGATTGGTCAAAACGCGATCGATGTCACACTCCTCCACTATTTTTGATGTTCGAACATTCCAAGGTGCTAATATCGACTTGGATCATTATCTTGTAATAAATGTAAATCAGAGAGAGTGCCGTGGCGCAGTGGATAGTGTGTCGGCCGCATGAAGAGCGAGTTCCGATCCTGATAACACTAACGCCATCAAATAATTATTTCGCGGCATCTCTCCTCGGCGGGGTACTGGCTGTACTCCGTTGTACACTTGCCTTGAAAAAGCTTCTCGGCTCTCACCGTTCCGATTCATCATTAAGCTTTAGGTTCCGTTCACTTGTGTGGAAAACAAACCGCACACAACATAAGTGAATAAAAGAAGCTTGGCTCTGGCTCTGGCTCTTCATGAGCTGTAACGCCATCTCAGGTGTCTGTCTGGCAGTATAATGGCCCAGTATTTGTATCTGGATCATCAACAAATAGCAGAAGCCTCCAAAGATGGAAAAAAAAATCTTGTAGTAGCCAAGAGACGCCTAAGGATATCAAGGACGCAGTGGAGTAGAGCCAGAACACAAAAATATGACGTCGAAAAGCTACTATCGCTAGAAATTGCCAGTCTTTTTGGCCGAACACGTTTCCCTTAAGCTCTCCTATACACCCCCATCCCACACTCAGTCGATCGAGCAACAATAGAACCTTTATAAGCAGGCCCTGAAAAAGACTCTCTCCGAAGTTCTGGGCAACAAAGTTCCATCACGAAGGAACAGCTGGTTCGATGACGAGTGTAGGGAAATGCATGCAGCGAAGCAGGATGCATACGAAGCCTCGCTACATAGAAGGACGAGGGCTGCTAGTGAATTATACGAGCTAAATAGAAGGGAAGAGCATGTGCTTCTCAGGAGGAAAAAGAAAGAGCAGAAGAAGCGTGCAATTGAAGACTTAGAGAGGTGTTACCGCAGGCATGACGTTCGAAAGTTTTATCAAAGCATAAAACGAACATGCCAACGTTATGAAGCCAGAATAGAAGAGACGAAAAAGAACATCTTGTAGTAGAATCACAGTAGGTGCTGAGAATATGGGAAAACCACTCCTGCAAACTATATAACGCATATGCCAGTCAACATATCGCTGTCAAGCAGAACCTCTTATTCCTTAATAACGAAGATCGAAGAGAATTCCATTCCCCTGACCCAGACGAAGTTAAGATGGCCATAATTGAACTTAAGTCTAACAAGGCTGCTAGCGCAGACGGACTACCTGCCGAGCTCTTCAAAGCAGACCTGATCGGGAGCATGCACCAGCTCATCTATAAGATATGGTCAGAGGAAAGCATGTCCGAGGAATGGAGCCTCAGCATCGTTTGCCTGATCCAAAAGACTGTTGACGGCGCCAACTACAGATGAATAAGTCTCCTCAACATCGCCTATAGAATCTTCTCTGCCGTTCAATGTGAACGCCTGAACCCCTTCATAAACCAGCTGATAGGTCCTTATCAGTGTGGCTTCAGGCCAAGAAAGTCCACCATCGATCAAATCTTCTCTCGACGGCAGATCTTGGAGAAGACAAGTGAATTTCAAATCGACACCCACCACCTATTTGTCGACTTCAAAGCCGCATACGACAGCGTAATTAGAGACGAGGTATACAATGCCATGTCTATTTTTGACATCCCTGCTAAGCTCGTCAGACTATGTAGGATGACTTAGGAGAATGCTCGCTGCTCGATTCGAGTAGGTGCAGACCTAATCGATAGCTCTGATGTCAACAAAGGATTTAGGAAGGGCGATGCGCTGTTGTCTGACTTTTTAAATATTATCTTAATAATTCTAGCTGGGAAAAAGGCACAATATATTTCAAATTGTCACAACTACCCGCCTTCGCGGCTGACATTGACATATTTGGAAGGAGTCAGTCAATGACATCACGATTGACACGTTTACGAATATTGGGCGGAAGCGGCCAAATTTGGTTTAGGGGCAAAACAAAATATGTGCTGTCATCCAGAGCGTATATATTGGCAGCTACAGTTTTAAGGTAGTCAATTACTTCGTCTACCTTGACTCAAACGCAGGATCCCCTTTTGCCAATCGTTGTTTTTTCGGGCTCAGGAGGCAAGAACCGTACGACCAGGTTGACTCTATACAAGACCCTTATCGTCCCAGTCCTATTGTATGGCGCAGAAGCATTGACCCTATCAAAAGTGGATGAAGGAGCGATGGCCGTTTTGAGAAAAAGATACTGCGTTTGATTGATTGATTTGAAGGAGAAGATTCAACCACGAACTGTACCAGCGACATGAGCCTGGACATCTCAGCTCTAGGCCGGAAATTATTCGAATCCAAACCCAAGGGACGACGGAAAAGGCGGCGGCCGCACCTAATGTGGCCCACACAACTGGAAGAGGACCTCAACCAACTGAGAGTGAGGCATGTTGCTTGATTAGAAGAGTCTGGCTCTGTTACAGAAATCTATCATCGAAATGCATGCGGTGATGTTAGCCGAATGTTCGTTGCTCTCAGCTCGAAGATATAGATGTTGAAGAAAACCGTGTTTATCCAACACTCTTGGTGATTTGAAAATTCGTCAAGTTATTGCCCCATATGTGTCGAAGGGTAAACAAAAATACCGTACCTTATCAGAACCGAGTCTGTCAAGAATTCCCGTGAAGGAGGTTCGAGTGATGATCTATTAAATTCATATTGGCGAGGTTCATTCAGTATACTGAAATAGGAACTTGGTTCAAATCTTAACCAGAAATATATTTTTTTAAATTAACTTTCAGAAATACAAATTGGATGACTTGTATAAGAAGAAATCTTTTCAAGAGCTACATAAATTGATCATTAGCATGATCAGAGAGGATAAGGCTAATCCCCTTTGGTTTCACAGAACTTGTGCCTTAGGATGGTAGTACTGTTCATCCAGCATCAGGCATACGTATCTTAAAGGGTATATAGGCGTTGGCTCCACAGACCCTGATTTTTCTTTCGGTCGCAGTCTAGGCAGTAGCAAGACAATCGGCACGGAAATGCCCGAGGGCCCGGTGGGTGAAAGCAAACCAGGTGATTTCACCACACCGGCTTAGGGTTGTCAAATAGCATTTTAAATGTCGAGGTAAAATCCATCTGATTACTTGTCCATATTTCCTACTTTTTTTAAATTGATATTTGATAATTTTACTAACTTTTAAAAGGGCCTTGAGTCCGCTTCCAAGTGGGAGTCGAATAGACCGTAGCGCTGGAGATTCTGGAAAGTCGTTTTAGCGATATTTGTACCATCAAAGACCAGAACGTTGAACAAACATAAATTGCAGCTTTAAATTGCCATTCCAAAAAAAATCACTAATTCAATTTATCCTAATTGGTTTCCATAGTTAAGTGCGAGTTTCCAGATGCTGAAGTAGATTCCCGCATTCTTTCAGGAAAACATCAAAACGTTTTCCTAGTACGTTACAAAAGTTTTCAATTAAATTTTTGCTGACAGAGCAGAGTATGTGCGAGAGCGAAGTAAACGCAAAGTTATATGTACGCAACCCGGCAGCCGAGTACTTCAACACGAAGAAGCAAAAAAGGGATTGAAAATCCTCTTCTTCCTCAAGACGGAGAAACGAATTGTGGAATAAATATTCGCAAATATACGAGTAATTATGATGAACGGATACAAATTTACATAAATGTCACTTGAGAGTCTGTGTCCTCGTACGTGCTGTGTTCTATAATACTACATCCCGTTCTCGTAGATACATTGTAGCTTGGTAAACACTAAACGTTATGCAGATGAAATTTATTGCACTTCACTTCAACTGAGACAGTAGCAATTATCCGTACTTTTTCGACGCCTTCCCTTGCCTGGAATGAGCACGAGTGCTTAAGACATTTCCACGATTGTAGACAGCACTTCTGCCGGGATCTGTCGGAGATTCGGTTTGCTCTGGAATGGAATTTATAGAACCAGAATTAATGACATTTTCATCCCCGAAATCGCGCTTACTCATAATCTTTCTAAATGGAATATGGAAATGTGTACCTGAAAAAAAGAAGATATTGCTCCGATGACTCTTCTGCGTGGTCGTATTAAGATCCTACTGAATTACGGATCAACACAGCCATATTTAAAAGCATCCACTACCCACGAGCCGATCTCTTACGGAGCATAACATACCTCGGCTTAAAGGGAAAGTCCTGGGTAAACAATTCTGAACTTTAATCATCAACCCAAGGCGAAAAAGAAAAAGCACCGAAGGCCAACGTCAGACAATTTTTCACGTCTTTTTTGACTACACTCGTGCGAAGAAGAACTTCTTGAAAAACATTCTTACCACCTAGCACCAAGCTCCGGGGTCTCGTATCGATTGCTGCTGCAACGTCTTCCGACCAAACCAAAAAACAAACTTCATCCGCACCTATTTCTTTTATTTTCAGTCTTTTGACAAGAAAATGAAAAATTGCAGTTTATTCTGTTAGTTTCCCGGCAAAGCTCCTGGCAAACACATGGAAAAACAAGAAAAGTATCTCACACCAGAGAAAAATGAAAGACAACAAAGGATAGTGGCTGAATAATAATACTCGCCGACCACTTCCTGGTCGATCATCAATTTAAGAGCTGTCAATTGAGGCAACGTTTATGATTAGGATGGATTTACCCAACGAGGTTATCGTCGTCCTTTTGTTTGATATGCTATCCACAGCTGCCCGGTTCGTCATTAATGGATTCAGAGAGTTTAGTTGGTTTTTGAGATCAGTATGTGGATGGTTTCATGCTTAAACTTTTTCTTGATTGAATGATATCCTTTATGGAATATATCCTTCATAAATGCACGGAGCTCAAGGTGACTATAAAAAAGCTGCTGACAGTTCAGACAAGTGTTCCACCATATACTCTATTATGGAATCCAATGATTGTACGTATCTTGGTCTAATAAATTGCCAGAGGTTTGGTTATTTTCAGAATTTTTATCGTAAATATTTTCTTCTAACCCACTAGAGTGCCCAATCTAGTATTTTAGTTCCTTTTTCCACTCTTATGGTTATGTTTTTCGCTTGATTGATTGCCACTCACAGGTATGGTGTTCCAATCAGCGATTTTAAAGGAAAAAAACGCTCCTCTGACATTCAGGAGAGAAAAGATAACTAAACAAGATAAACCAGCTCTGAGGCATTATTCTGGTGGAAAATGCTGCCATTCTCAATTTTCTTTTAAATGAAGGATGACGGGATAACTGTCGTCGTTGATTTAGGTTCCAGTTCAATGGGTACGCATTCTATAAGTTCTTCATAGAAACCAAAATCAAGAACTCACTGATTGGATTATGGAAGCGCGAACGGCAGACTTTTAGAATTTGTTCAATATGTAACAGGAATTTGATTATCCAATAACAGGTGTCATTTTCATTTTCGCACCATTTATGAACTTTCAACATTCAAGTATGATTGTGATTACGATAGGTAGTGCATTAAAGCATTTTTCTTCATTTGTGCAGATTCAAGAGTGTACCCTCTTATGGTGTTTGTCACATAACCTAAACGGGGCGCAGATGGTTTGTGTCGAAGATGTTCGTTCACTACTCTCCGGGGGTGGTTGTCCTAGATATGATTTAAAAGATTCGACTGAATTTGCCTTGGTTGTAGTTCACAGTAGCTCTTTTGTTTCCATGTTATTGATGTGTTATATTGGAAATGCACACACAGAGTATGAATTTTGAAGTGGTCTTATGCTGCGAGTGTTATGCTTTCATCAGCACCTGTTGATCATCTGTCATTCACAACTGATGTTGTTGCACGGTTTTTCCATATAGGAATTGTTCTTGACTGTGGACGGACTTGAACTACAGACCTTCAGCTCGATGATGATTAACATTGCATCACGACCACCCCCATTGCACCATTTAACGATGTTCACTGATTTTGTTGTGCCAGAAATTGGTACTACTGACAATACAGAGCTACGCCGTACAGAAATCTACCGGTTTTGATGAAGAAGGGAGGATCATGCGCGAGATCGTGGAGTCAGAAAGATGCTCTTGCACTTTTGAAAGCTATACAAAAAGGTAAATATGTAGAAGATGCCAAGGCTATTGAGCCAAAGCGAAAGCGTGCAAGGATGAACTTGAACAACTTGTAGTCGAGTTATAATCAATGATAAGAATTAGTAAAAACCATTTCTACAAGATCTACGAGTATAACGGCGATAGCAGGTAAAATAGTGCTACTTGACAACGAATGAACCATTTACAAGAAAGATTTACGAGAAAGCATGCCAGAAGAAAGGAGAACAGTAAGTCAAAAGTCCACGAAAAATCAACAATTCCAGCCAAGTCAGATCGATATACCCGACCTTTTGGCGACTTTAAAGCCGCGTAAGAGAGTGTTTATGGAGGTGAGCTATACAGAGCCATGGCAGGTATCAATTTCGTCCGGCTGTATAGGATGATTATCGATATTTTACGCTGCTCAATTAATACGCTGGTGATATTGACATGATTAAACGAGCGCAACGAGAATTCAGTAAAACGTTTGAGAGCATTGAAGCAGAATCAGGTTAAAGACGTGAACGACATCGTTGGCGTGTACTGTTTGAAGATGAGGCAAGAGAGACAAATATAGTGAATCGATAGCGCTATCGCAACAAACTTACCGACTATTTTATTCCAAAATTGAATGAACCAAGCTTAAAAGAATAAATGTATCGCGCGCGAGATTTAAAGATCATACTACAAAGTCGTCCTATTCGTTGTTAAGATTCAGGATGGCTTGACAATAGTTCTCATGCGACTGATGGTCAGCAAGCATTAACTGATGCACTGTTTGCACTTTGTAAGGGAACATATGTAAATCTTTCACTAAAATTTGCTGTAGGGTCCGTTTGGTGATGTCCAATGGCGTGGCCCGTCGTTTGGTTGATGTTTCTTCGTTCTCAACTAAATCGGCAGCCACAGCCGCAATATTCTCGGCCGAACGACCAGTCCGGTGGAGGCCACACCCTGCATGGTCTCCTATGGTCCCAGTATGTGCGAGTCGAGTAGCTAAGCGCCGGATTGTTTGAACAGTTAGCATGAATTTCGACGTCGGAATTTACGCTGCGCTAGCACAACCGACCGATTATTGGTCAAAAAACACTATTCCACAATTATTCCACGCTCTTGCGGAGTATAGCAATTCGTTGCTTATCTCTTTGTATACTGCAGCTACTTAGTTCACTAATGTCAAATATGATTGATGTACGACGTCATTTGCATAAATTATAACATCTTTCGATAGGGTGATTAATTTTGCGCCAACTTGCATTTCCGTTAAATACCTTGCATGTTGTACGGCATAAGTCATAGTTTTCGGCGATATCCATACGTGCGACCAGCTGCCATGTTGGTGTGGCTGTAATCAAATAGATTCCTACTTATTACAGCTTACAGCTTATATTAGCTTAGAATCTATGGATGTTTCTAGAGTTTTAATTTAGTGAAATTTAGATATAGGACGGGTGTTATTTCCCGATATTGGGATTAATTGGGTTTAGGTCAATTGTAATTCGCTAACGATTGCCTGGACAAAGCTCTGTCCCAAATCATTATTAAAGCTCACTAAAGTTGGAAAAGGGTTGGATTAGTTAAGATTGGACATCATCAGCGTATATGTGCAGAATTGCATGCCGGTGGAAGATCGTTAATGCATATACGGAAGAGAATCGAACCTAGAATTGAACCCTGAGGAACACCTTGTCTAACATCCATGAGAGATGAACAGCGTCGAGTTAGTACAACCTTTCCTGATCTACCGGAGAGGACATTTGTTAGCAACCTGACTGCATTTTCACTAACACCGAAGTTATACTAAACAACACAACACAACAAATCATGATTTACTTCATTCTTCATAAAAGACGAACAGCTATGATTAGGTTTGAAACTTGATTACTGGGTACACAAAAGATTAATGTGAGATACGTGTTTCATAATCTGGCTAGCTATTATTTTCTCGAAGGCCTTGAACTACCAGGACAGAATGCTGATTTGTTTAAGGTCAGCCGTGGATGCTGGGTGGGTTTTCTAAGCGATAGGTATGACTTTAGTGGTTTTCCATGAATGTAGAATTGCGTAGTAATTACACATCAATATACAATAATATATGAATGCGTAAGGGGTGGTCATGGTGCAACGGTAATCAGCACCGACTTTTGAGCCGAAAGTCTGTAGTTCAAGTCCTTCCATAGTCAAGAACGATTCCTACACGGAAAAATTATGCTACAATATCAGTTGTGAATGAGAGATGATAAAAAAGTGCTGACGAAGGCAATAACACTTGCAGCATAAGAACACTTCAAAATTCATACTCTATGTGTGCCAATATGACACCTTAATGACATGAACTACAACCAACGCAAAATCAGTCGAATCTCTCAAATCTTATCTAGGACAACCACCCCCGGAGAGTAGTGAACGAACATCTTCGACACAAACCATCTGCACCCCTTCCAGGTTGTGTGACAAACACCATAATAGCGTACACTCTTGAACCTGCACGAATTATAAAAAAAAACAAGAAGGAAGAGAATGTATGGTAGAATGAGTTTAACGAAACGTATTGAAATGCCATTTTCAGCGCTATGCGCTAAGTTTTCTCGAACAAAATTGATTCTGTCATTTGGAAAGACCCTAGGGCCACCCGGGATAGAAAGGGGGATAGGTTTAAGAATGTTTAGGACAGCAGCTTTTGACAACATACATAAGAACAGAGAAGATCGTGGTCAGAGACTTCAATCGATAACTGGTCGAACAGTAGGACAAGTAAAGGGTGTCTCAGTAAGAGTGCACTTTTTAAAATTGGAATATTTTTTTTTTCATGCAAGTGGCAACTCTGAAAGTTGACAGCTGTCACCTCTGTTTATACCGATTATTAAAAATGGAGCGCTTTTTGAAAGAACAACGCGTTATAATTGTGAAAACTCATTACAAAAATGGGGAAAGTTACGCTGAAACCGCTCGCAAACTTCGCCAAATTTTCAGCCGAGAAATTGCACCTAATGTGTTAACCATTAGAAGAGTGGTCAAAAAATTTGAAGAAACTGGGTCAATTATGGATAATAAGAATCGTTTGCGTCAACGTACCGGTCGGTCTCTTGAAAACATTGCTGCTGTAAACGAGAGTGTCGCCGAAAACCCGACAACTGCAAATTTCACGAAGCACTGGCCTGTCATCGGAGCCATGGGGGTCATTTGCCAGATATTTTATTCCATACTTAATCGGAACATGTCTTCTTTACAATACAATAAAAATATCACAACTCTGTCATAAAATACTTGTTTTTATTTCAAAATGAAAAAGTGCACTCTTACTGAGACACCCTTTAGCTTGGGGTTATATTAAAGGTTAAGCAGAAGTCACTGCTCCACCACGAATCATGTAGTTAGGTAGGCAAGCTCGAAGAGGCTTACTAACCTCAGAGCTCAGAGCTTATGCTAAGGTATTACCACTTTTCGTAAAATAAATGGCTTTTTTCTATTCATTTAAAATAACATCTCGTGTTGAATGATATAGATACTGTTACTGTCCAAGACTGATTTCTCAATTAAGTACATAAATGCAATGATATATCATCATCCACTAAAGAAAATGGCTAACATGATATACGATGGCATCCTTTAATTTATATTTAATATATCGTTTTCCACATAACTTGGATGTGGGTCAGTTTCAAAGCACAAAGTCGTGCGTCAGACGTAAGTAATATGCATAAAGCGCGGTATTTACAAAATGATACCGCACGAATGCAACGCCAACTGGTTGAGCTGCATCAATATCAAAAAATAAATTCCAGCTCCAAGAGATATGGAAACAAAGTTATAAAAAAAAAAACAATTTTTTTATTTAATGAGATTAACGCAACCTACAAAATTAAATTAAATTTAAACAAAATTCAATTTGCGTCGCAGCAAATTTAAGCTCATCGGCTTAATCATGGCGACGACTTCTCGTTGCCGCCCAGCCAACGTCCAAACATTTATAAATTAATATATATGTATCTACGATTCGTGCATTTATTTATTTTTTTAATTCGTATGTATGTTGAGCGCGTATTAACGAAACGAAACGTTTCTGATATATTTTTCGGTTGGGTGGATTAGTGATATAATGCGCTTTGCCTTTGCTATCGCTCGTCGAGACTTTTCTGTGTCCAGTTTTATTTTTTTTTTTGTTTTTTTGAATTTCCTTATATTTTTTGATTAATAAATGAAAGGAAAATGCAAAATTAGCAGTAGCAGTGGTCGCAGGAGCATGAATCAATTTACCAAATGTGTTGCAAGCCGAAACAACGTCCGGCACTCGTCTTTTTATACACTGTATAGGGGCAGAATGCGGTGGGATGCATAGCCTTCAGAGCTCCGGTTATTTCTTTTCCTGGCCATTGGTTTAGGGTTGAACGGAGGATCCTGCCTACAGAAATCATTATTTTCAATTGAATAAATGCAGACAGAAGCGTGGCTAATGATTGCGCATAGAGTGGGGAATGGTGATCTGCTCCTTTTGCTACAATTATAATATTAAAGTATCCTGCCAACAACCGGGGCTCGTTGAAGGTAAATGGTACGAGTGGCGCTGAATAGCCAAAAGTTAACCTTGCAGATACTCAAAAAATAAAGATAAAAGGGTGCGACTCATTATTTTCAAATCGAGCACGGAGCCGAATTAATTACGGAGAGTACCTATTTGGTGTATCTACCTTGAATTCTAGGTCCATAGAAAACTACTCTTTTAATTCTGCTTTCGGTAGAACGGTCTTTTGAAAGTTAAATACCCAAAGTAAAAGTCCCTACACAAGCCATAGCCTTCATGAGGGTACACAAGCACAACTCACTGCTTTTGCAATGCCCCTTATTCCATGACCAGTCATACTTCAGTGGATCCTCGTAGACTTCTTTATCCCTTATAAGCACATACAACGGGGACTCCTTACTCGTATATGTCCATACCATGGCATTAAGTGATTACCGTCGATTTTTTACATGAAGTGGCAACCCGATTAAGGAAAATTCCCGCAGTCGGATGTGTGTAACAATAATACCTTTTAAATTATTTCTGGAAGCCAACCATGAACTCGCAATGTACGGGAATTCGTTTCTGAACAGTTCGTGATAAATCGATCTTTAGATGGCAAATCACTTGATTGAATCTGCGAAACTGCATCACGGCCATTAATAGTATCCTTTGATTTCCACCCTCTGTCAGCAGATCGAATGTGTTCGGCAGATAATTAAATAAATTTCCATAACCCAGTCCGGGAGCAATTCGTATATTTGTGGTGGTCATATCGGATATCCTTGTACCGCCACGCCCAGATGCTGTAGACAATTTTTCTCACTCGTTCATGTTGTTCGATTTGTCGTTTCGCCGTTCGAGCTTGTGCTGAAAGATATCAGTCGAAGGCAATCCATTAAATGTAAAGCGAATTTAATTAATCTGTCTAATCGCATGGAAATGATTCCCAATTGATGCGGTCGATTATGGGAGAGCTCGGTTCGGTGTAGTGGAACGATGAAACCACAGCTCGGATTCAGGTCAAGTAAAGTAATCTCGTCTTCGATGCTACGAGTATTGGCTGGTGATCTGTGAGCACCGATAGATAGGGAGCGAGGGTGTTTGCCAGATTGTGCTTTTCTTTTTATGTGAAATGTTTAATTTGGGAGCCACCATGCAGCAAGCGATTTTATGGGATTTTCAAAGAGTACCCGGGGGAGTCTCATTCCAAGGTAGAAAGACAATTTCGGGAAAATGAATGTGTCGAAGTACGCGAGATTGATTTGGGACTTTATTGAGCTGAGGTAGTCAAGGATAAATATTTCAAAACAAACACGTGTCGGTTTCCATCACAGTTGATTGATACTGCTGTGGTAATTATGCATATTTCACGACAAATCGAAACGAACTACGCCATTTAATTATGAGAGGCTTTTACATAAATGAAAATAAAGATTTGTATGAAACTGATTGAAACTGAAGCTGACGTATTGAAATCTCTTTGCTAATTGTTTTCACTAAATATGTATAGCGGGGCAACAGCACATCAAAAACGAATTTATCTCTTAATGATCATATGCTAAGTTTTTTAATAAAAAATAAATACATTTTCTTAGCTTAAGTTACGAGTAGTTATAATGTTAATAGTAAATTTATGTAGTCGTCGAAAGACATATGTTTTAATTGTACTGTTTGTTTTAGAGTGTCCGCCTGGGGCCAGTGAGATAATCACATTTGTTAAGATAGTTAAGCTAGTTTTAAGCATTTTTGACTAGGGTTAAATAGACAAAAGGTTTTCCAATGGGGACTTGACAGCTTTGAATTTAATTTTTGAACGCACCCTTACACTAATTATGGAACTGTCATTGTCAATTTATTCAGTAAACTAAACATTTTCATCATGGTGAAGTACACGAACGAGCAACGTCCGCAATATAAAAATTTTCTACCGAAATTCGGAGTCGGTGACCGCAACTTTAGGAGCGTTAACTCCAATTTTCGGTCGTAATTCTCGCCCTGTAGACAGGCAATAAAAAGCTTAGTGCAAAAATTTGAGTCTACATATTCGTTGTGTGATGTTGCCGTATCAGTGAGACAACGGGTTGGTCGAAGTGTCGAAAATATCGCTGCCGTTCAGGCGTCCGTAGTAAACCATCCAAATCAGTCAATTCCACGGCGTTCTCAAGAATGGCTCAGACCACATTATGGCGTATTTTGCGTAAGGATCTTGGTTTACACCCATACAAGATCAAGCTGACTCAAGAATTGAAGCCGATGGACCATTGAAGCGACGTACGTTCTCGGATTGGGCTCTGGAGAAGATGCGCCAAAATGATGAATTTCATCGCAAAATCATCTTCAGTGACGAAGCTCATTTTTGGCTCGATGGGTTCGTCAATAATCAAAATATGCGTTATTGGTCAGGTGAAAATCCACATGTGCTTCATGTATCACCACTTCATCCACAAAAAATAACTGTTTGGTGCGGTTTGCATGCCGGCGGCGTTATTGGGCCATATTTTTTCGTCGACGATAACGATCGTCACGTTACTGTGAATGGCCAGTGAATGGCGCCATGATTACCGATTATTTTTGGCCCGAATTGGAAAATATGGACTTGGACGACATGTGGTTTCAACAGGATGGTGCCACAAGCCACACAGCACACGTTACAATCGATTTATTGAAGAGTAAGTTTGATGAGCGTGTTACCTCAAGAAATGGGCCAGTCGATTGGCCGCCTCGTTCGTGCGATTCAACGCCTCTAGACTATTTTCTTTGGTGCTACGTTAAGTCATTATTTTATGCCAACAAGCCGACGACGTTGGAAGAGCTCAGAGCCAACATTGAACACGAAATAGCGGCCGTTTCAGCCGAAATGTGTGGTCGAGTCATCGAAAATTGGGTCCAACGAATCGACCACTGCAAACGTGCTCGCGGTGGCCATATGAACGAAGTCGAGTTCCATTCATAAATGTTTTGATTGTACTTCAAGCCGATAATAAAGTTTTTTAAATATCTCAAATGGTTTGCGTTTTATTTAAAAAAAAAGTTGTCAAGTCCTTTTTGGAAAATCCTTTATAAGATAACATGAAATAAAAATGAGTTTAAAACTAAAAAAGAAAAAAAAAACGAATTTATCTCTGTAGAGACTTCCTAAGGTCTCTTAACACTAATGTTTTATATTTAATAGGTGATGATCCTACCTGCAGGCACAGGCACCGGGGCTGTCTCAAAGCTGATATATGAGTTAACATTCTGTGAAACCTGAACTGTTGACATTCTTTTGAAAAGTATAATGCACCAAATTCATCTCTTATTCCATCTGGTAGAAATAGCAATCCATCTACCCTAGATCTATTTCTAGCCAATATGTCTGACTTATACTTGCGGTCATGTGAAATGAAATGTTTGTTAATTATCAGCAACTGACCCGAGACGACAAAGTAAAAATATTGATTTAGGCTGTGGAAGGGCTATCTTTTCGTAAGATTGCCCATTGTGCGATAAAGAAAAAAAGGAAATTCGTATCCATGGGATAGGGCGAGAACGCAAATCAGCCCGAAGAGGGGCAAGCTCTACATGACCCAGGCATCTTAGACACTTCTTCGTTCGATCTTCTTGGTCATTGGCTTTCATTAAAGTCCAGGCCTCTGCGCCGTAGATAAGGACCGGCATGATTAAGGTTTCGTGTAGCGAAACGTTGCCTCTTGAGCCCAGAGAAGCAGGGGCTGGCATCTACGTATTGTTTTATCATCAAAGAACTCGGTTGGTTCGTTACCGACTTTAATGAAGCAGCGATAGTTCTCCATTGTCATCCATTGTCATAGCCGGACAAGTTTAGCAGGAATGTTAAAACTCCGTATAGCTCCTCTTATGCACCCTGTCAGACGCGGCTTTAAAATCAACAAAGAGGTGATGGGTGTCAATTTGGGATTCTTGGGCCTTCTCCAAGATCTGCCTCAGTGTAAATATTTGGTCTATTGCAGACTTGCCTTGCCTGAAGCCGCACTGATAAGAACCGATCAGGTTACCCACAAAAGGCTTCAGGCGTTCGCACAATACGCCAGAGAAGATCTTGTATGCGATGTTATGGAGACGTATCCCCCTGCAGTTGGCGCGATTATAGGGGTCTCCTTTCTTGGGGACCGGGCAAACTATGTATACTGAGATTCCATTCGTGGGAGTGCTTTCCAACAACCATATGTTACAAATAAGTTAGTGCATGCGCTTTATCAGCTCATCTCCAGTCGCTTAAAATAGCTCCACAGACAGGCCGTCTGTGCTCGTGGCTTTGTTAGATTTAAGTCTCAATATTGCTATCATGACTTCGTCTATGTTGGGTGGACGGAATTCTCTTACGTCGTCGTCGTGCGTTGCGAAAGGCACAATCGGCCTGACAGAGATATCTTGTCTATCAGCGCCGTTATACAGTCCAAAAAAGTGGTATTGCCATATTCTCAGCATTGACTATAATTGTTTATTTTCTTTGTAGCAGTGATCGTACTAGATATCACTGTCCCATCGTACTTCTTGGAATGCGGATGTACATATCTGCTTGTAACAGTCGAGGACTTTGCAGTTGGTTACGTCCAACTGGTCTGTTAAGGGACTTCAGAGTCCAAGTGCAGACTCGCAGGTTGTTTTTTGCTCGTGTGGGTCGTAAAAACACTACCCGACAAATGCCAGGCCAGCTATCCACGTGGAGGCTGTGTGAGCACGGACTGAGATCAAAGCTGGTGTTTGCCATATTAGACACGGTCAACTTCTTTGCTCCTCTCCTTTGTGCTCGGTCACCGTTTTTAAAAACTGAAACGATGACCTCGGGAATGATTTCATAGTTCCATATAATGGGAGCCCATCTAACTTCTCTGTTAATTTTTCTTCTGCATTAATTTCGATGGTATTAGGTCGACGGCTCTGTTATTCTTAAACCGTGGTATTGTTTCTTCTACTTCCTCGATAGTTGGCAGTTTTTCCCGAAACTCTGCTGTCTGGATACCATCGTTTTCCGTTTGCAGCCTACCGAGAGCTGCTGGCTCTCCGTTGGGCTGCAACTCCTTCGTGGTCCAAGACGTTATCGTTGCGAAATCTGATTTGGCCTGGTACTATTTTCGTACAGCTTTTAGCCCTGCATACATTGCTCTCGTGATTCTCCGCTAGTTTCTATGCCATTTAGTAGGACGAACCGGTTACTCATTTCGTCCTGGTATTGATGCTGCCTTTAACTTGAACGATGTCGAATTTTTTTAAACCGTTTCTGTGAATTTCTATTCAGCTTCCAGTTTTGGCGCTGATTATTTTGCGGTCTGAATCGCAACCAATTATTGCGATGCCTTAATGTCTAGTACGTTGGTATGATGTCTTCCGCCTATCA
This sequence comes from Merodon equestris, assembly GCA_958301585.1. Taxonomy (NCBI): domain Eukaryota; kingdom Metazoa; phylum Arthropoda; class Insecta; order Diptera; family Syrphidae; genus Merodon; species Merodon equestris. The sequence continues at coordinate 37,850,303 of OY284416.1, read as the reverse complement.
GAAAATTGTTGCGTTACTCCATCTGGCGATATTCATGTAGCCCTGTGTAGTCTTTTGTGTTTGAATGTTGTAGCTTCCATGATTATCATTTTTGAGCTGGCGAAATTAAGTCTTAGGAAATGATTTTATTTTTCGAAGACCCTTACACGAGTATATACTTACTGAAGAAGTCTTCCGGACTCAAACATCGCTCCTGAAAATCGAAATATGAAATAGTGAAATAAATTACTTTTGTGAAAAAAATCGATACTTTGAAAACATGGTTGAAACATGAAGCGGAACTCTTAGCAGCTCACTTGGTCAACACTAGTTCATACACATTACATTTTCTATGATTGGTATACGTCATTGGTTAAACTCAATTTCACTCCCAAAAAAAAACCAATTTTTTTAACGAAAAATATCTACAGTGGGAAGAGAGACAAGAAATGCGTGACTTCATTAGAAAATTAAGAGGAGAAAGCAAAGCTTATGCCGAAATACAAAATTTGCTAACTTGTACTCCAACAATGATAGCCAATGCCAAAAGGCGGAAACTCGAGGGAGAAAGAGAAAAATGAACGCAGTAGACGATAGGTGCATTGCCCGATACAGCAAAATTCATCCATGTGCTTCTTTATTTGAGAACCAAAAGGACCTTTTAGACCAAGATTGATTGTGAGTTGCCATCCCTAACGAATACAAGTTGGTGCCTTCTCATCACTAACATCCTCCAGGCACTTAATGTTTCGATTAAGTTCATTACTGCGCTTCAAAACCTAGTTGGGAGAATTGAATGCGCTCTCGAAAGGAAAGAGTACGTACTAGGCATTTTCGTCGAAATTGAGGGAGCTTTTGATAACGCTACTTTCGACAGCATGTGTATAGCTGCTAGACGGCATGGCGTAGATGAAGCACTGGTTTTGTGGATCAAAGCAATGCTCGTGCACAGGACATTGATCGCTGATGCAAGCCTCGAACAATGTGTCAAGTCTGGAGTAAACAGGGGCTGCCCGCAAGGTGGCGTCTTGTCTCCGCTGTTATGGTGCATGGTGGTCGACTCTCTGCTAGATACTTTCAATGCCTCTGGAATCTATGCCCAGGCCTATGCGGATGATGTTGCTGTTCTCTCTGTCGACTTATGTTTAGCGAATATCTGTCTCAGAGCGCAGGAGGCGCTAGACGTGATCGAAGACTGGTGCACGAGAAATGGGCTGTCGGTTAATCATCTTAAGACTGATGTCGTTCTCTTCACGAGAAGGAGAAAAAATACTGGCATTACTCAGCTGGTGCTAAAAGGCATTCCCATCCCGATATCCAAGGAAGCTAAGTATCTGGGAGTCATCCTAGATAGCAAACTTCTTTGGTAAACATGTTGAGTCCAAAACCACCAAAGCGCTGTCAGCTTTTTGGCAATGCAAAGGTGCCTTTGGCAAAACATGGGGCTTATCGCCGAAGAAGATCCTTTGGATCTATACGGCAATGATAAGACCGGTAATCTCATATGAATCGGTTGTTTGGTGGAGCAGGCTAACACGCAAACACGCTGTGGCTTCACTGACCAAACTCCAAAGAGCGGTCTGTCTCAGCTGCACGGGGGCTTTCCCCAGCACACCTGGAGCTTCTCTAGATGCTATGGTGAATCTTCCACCCCTTGACATGTATATCAGAGGGTGTGCACTGAAAACTATTTCTCGCCTAAAGAGGAATGGTCTTTGGTACAACTCGCATTGGAGTGAAAGTGTACTTGCGGGAAAAATATCCTACGACCCCTGTCTCATGGATATGCCTTCTGACGCAATGACACCTGCTATCCTACTGCGCTGTAAATTCACAGTCACATTTCCATGGTGTCAGGACTGGCTTTGGCCAGACACTAACCCTAGAATGGAATGTCTTCGCATTTTCACAGATGGCTCCAGGACTGGGCAGGGATCCGGCGCTCGAGTTTTCTTTGAGCGCGAAAACATTCGACTGCACTTCTCGTTAGGAAAATATGCGTCTGTCTTCCAAGCGGAGATTTACGCAATCCTAATGGCCATGCACTATGTTGTGAAACACAGGTGGAGGGGAAAAAGCATATGTGTCTGCAGTGACAGCCATGCTGCACTCAAAGCTGTGTCCACCTTCCATCCAACTCCAAATTAGTGCATGAACTCAAGATCTTTTTGAACAAAGTCGGAAGGCTAAATTCACTTAGGCTTGTATGGGTCCCAGGTCGCTCTGGAATCCCAGGAAACGAGATCTCCGATGAACTCGCTAGAAAAGGCTCAGAGGAGAGTTTCTCAGGACCTGAACCCGCCTTAGGTCTACCTGCTTCCGCGGTCAAATCTGACATCAATGACTGGGTCTTTAACGTATACATTCGCAGATGGAGGGAATATCCAGGATGCAGGATGACTAAGCGCGTACGCCCTGATGTCTGGAAAAAGTCCGCAACATGTGCTGCATGTTGCGAGGACGATGATACAGCAGAACACTTTCTCTGCGACTGTCCCGCCTTCGCTCGCGCACGGTGGCGCATCCTTGGGGCCGACGTGGTGGGTGTCGAATTTCTTAGCTCTACATCACTGAAGCCCCTCCCCACTTTTCTACGGGCAACGGGGAAAATACAATAAAGACAAGGTGTCTGTCTGGTAGTACAATGGACCGGTGTCCAACAAAAAAAAAAAAAAAAAAAAAAAAAAGTTCATTATAGCTTTGCCAAAAAGCGCTTGATGATGACCACTTGCAGCACAGACTTTAGAAAAAGTTTCCATGATATGTTCACGTTAACATGTCGCTCTTATTGAATGTCATTTTCGTTGGTTTACGATGTATACCAACTATATACCGGTAAAATGGAAGAATGAAAACCCTTGCCTTTGAACCCTTTGTCGAACTTAATGTCGGTCTTGGCGTTCCAAAATGCCTTTGTGGATATCAGTAAGACTTAATGTGGACGCCGTGTTGTTTAACTTTTTTTGCACTGCTTATTTTGACAAATTTTAGTAGTTGCGTAGTGATACTGACTTTATTAAGGACTTCTGTTAATTTTTTTTTTTTTTTTTTAAATTAAAAAGTTTATTTTTAGCAATCAATTCCTGCTTGTTTTAGAACACACATCTTACTATATTTGTTTTGATAGTCTTCTTCTCCTGATTTGTAATACATAATGAGTTTGAGAAAATTCTGCAAATTGCTTCATCGAACTATCTATCTAACCTAAGCTACGCTAAGTTATATTGAGCGTAGAGACTGCACAACTCAGACACGTAGTATCTGTTGTATGGTTTTCTATTCCATGAAGAATGTCAGTAGACCTGGGGTAAGGAAACTTTATTTTACACGAGATAGTTGCTATAGAATGTGAAGACAGGTAAATGTGAATGTGGCGAATGTGAAATAAGTTGTGAAATTTTTAATATAAAAATTGGCGGACAATCGATAGGATGCACTGCAATCGACGGCAATTGTCTTTTGTCTTAAATCGAAGTTAACACGATGCACTTGACCCTAAACTTGTTCCCACGACAACAGAGGTCCATTCCATCGCACGGAGATCACATGGTGAATTTCGTTCTACCTTCAAAATAGAAAATAATTTGTTCGCCTTGATTCAACCTTAAGCGACTCGTTTTTTTATAAATTGCGCGCGCAAAAAGGGTTATAATTACCCTTAAGTGTCCGGAATTAAGACACAGCACGGGCCGAAGGTTTAGAGGGAGAAACGGAGAGGAGGTACATTGGTCCTCAATGCCTGTGGATTGTAGTGATTAGGAAACATTGGGCTGGGACGAGCATTCAAAAATCGTGTTGTGCGGCTGAAAAAAGAATCTCTGAACTTAACTGTGCGTCCGAAAGCAGACTTGAGGGTGAATTGATGAGCATTCCTGGCAAGAACATATAAACCAATGACAAGGAAGACACATTACGTCGGTGTTCGAGCGAGTTAATTAACTTTGCGATATTACGGTCTCTAAGTCTAAGTTTTTTTCGCTCGCTGTTGTATTCTATCTAGTAGGTGCAGTGAGGTCTTAGGGGCACCAGACCAGATATGAGCGTTATACTCAAGCTTGGGGCGGATGTAGTCCTTATAAATTGAAGCCAAATCGGAGGGGGTGAAATATTTCTTGCATCATTGAGGAAATCTAGACATTTTGCCGTGTTTTTATTGACTTCAAATATGTGATCATCCCAATTAAGTTTGGTCTTGATACACATAACAAGGATGGAAAGTTTTTCGGTTTCATCGACATAAACGTCATTCATGGGTAATAGCTGGTTATTATTAAGGGTTCGCTTTAGTAACAGTAGACAGCATTGAGTTTTAGAAGGATTGAATTCCACTCTATTATGGTTACCCAAATTGATTAAGCTATCATGGTCGGAATTCAATGTGCTTAACGTACACTGCCGTTCCAATTCTACAACCGAAGAGCAGGGTACATATAGAACTTATATGTAAAGCTGAGTGCACTGTCATCAGGGTAGGATTAGAAGCAATAGTCAAGAGATCATTTATAAAAATGAGAAAGAGAGTCGGAGACAAAACAGAGCCTTGGGGGACACCAGCATTTATTTTGTGAATATCAGACTTGAACCCATCCAAAACACCATGAATTTAATGGTTCGTAAGCTAATTTCTAATCTATGGAAGCAGAGATTTATCGATGCCATAAGCACGAATTTTCGATAAAAGAGCCTGATGCCAAACTCTGTCAAATGCTTTTGAAATATCAAGCGCAACGATCTTGCTTTCGCTGAAATGGTGCATGGATTATTTAAACTCATCGGTGCGATATGCCATCAAATCACTAGTGGACCTGTTGCTGCGGTAACCACATTGCCGGTCATTAAGAAGCTTCCGCGATTCAAGTTATTTCATAAACTGACGGTTTACCAGCATTTCCATGACCTTGGAAAGAAGGGACGTTAGTGCTATGGGTCGCTAGGAGGAGGGGGACGAAAATTCGCCCTTTTTAGGGACGGGCTGGACAAGTGCTGTTTTTCATCTACTAGGAAAGAGCCCTGAAGAGTAGGACAGATTGAAAAGCTTACGCAGTGGTTTTGGCAGCGCAGAAGAACATCTCTTCAGAAGTACTGGGGGTACACCATCCGGGCCACCGGATTTATGTACGTCATTGTGCGTCCCAAGCTCTGGTGGTCCACAAGGATCTGTTCTTGGGCCTTTATATTTTAATATACAATATATTAATTCAGTTTTAAAGTTACCATCACAAATTACCGTCGTATATTGTTACATTCGCTGACGGCCTTGGTATTTTGTATTCTGCCTGTACGATAGATGATAGAAGGCAGCAAAAAAATATGAACTTCTCTATGTCAAGCAAGTGTCATTAAATGGTGCTTAGTAGCAAAACGATTTTCTGGCGACGGTAACTCTTATCTTTTTGCTTTAATTGTACTTATCTCAGTTTTAGTGCAGTTTTAGTACATAGCTATGAGCTATGAACAACATTTTTCACCTACGCAACCAGGAGCCATTAAAGAATTACTTTCCATCTACTAAGCTCCAATAAACTCTCGCTAAAAAAAAGGTATTTCTTGCTAGGGTAGTGCTCTCATCACCAATCAACAACCTTCAATTATTGCCCAAAAGAACGACACAAGAATAATATAATTCAAGTCAAACAGGAAGCCATTACTTCCTCCGTTCCAGTCTGTCAATATATTCCCACTAAGATTCCCTATAAAAGTACTGAGATTCTTCTATTTAAGGAGTAGCTGCGCCAACTTCAGTAGACATCATACCTATTTGCTTAGGTCCTCTCATTCTGTAACAGTCTCAAGAGATAGGATGGAGCGCTATAGGCGTTTTGCTATGTCCATTGCGTATTTATGATATGGAAAAAAAGTAAATCTAATCTGAGATCCAAGCGTAATTGAAGGTGCAAACAAGCCAAGCCCTTCTAAACATCAAAAGCATTGGATATCTCTATTGGTATATTCCTGTCATAGCTTTGCTTCATAGCCACAATAAACATTTTAATATGATTGGCACGACCAACAAGAAAAAAAAGCAAAAAAAAAACTCAATCAGCCCATTACTGTGATTGATTCTTCCAGCTCATGGGAGCGCATTTCAAGTCGAAATGACGGTAACCCGATACCAAATCCCATATCATAATATGTACACAAAAAAGGAGTGGGATTCAAAGGGGAAAACGTCACTTTAAATATGCCTGCCCCAAGTCACTACCCTCGCCGAACCCTTGTCGCCTGTCAAACAATCAGGCAGGAGTTTCACCAAGCGAGCAGGCATCTCAATAAGGTGTTTCATCCTACTTTCATGCCATCATCTTCGGCATTAATATGCTAGGCGTGAAAATTGAAGTGACGCTTCAAGGCACAGAAAAAAGGACATTAGAAGTTGCTCTTTCCTTTCGTTTCGTCCTTGATGCCTCTTTATGGGAATTAAGAGTTATAGCGGAAAATGAAGTGGGGTCAAACTTACTTACGAGCTGATGTACTTTAATGTTGTTATTGCTGTTTAAAGTTTATGCATGATTGGACGGGATACTAGGATCAACGATTTGCGTAGGCGGCCAAAGAAGGATGGATGTCGAAATAAAGGAAATGAAGGTACATTGACTGCCAAGCTGGACCTTTGCAATGGACAAGCACATAAAGGGTATCATTTCCAAGAAACAGAGAAATAGAGTTCGTGTAATCAATCGCATGGCTTGTGTAGTCCGGCTTGTTTACGAGAAGGTTTTTATTTCACCAATATGTCACGTCGTCTCCATAAAATTGATTAACGCTGGCTCCACTACCGATCACCGATGGTGGCAGTTTGTCCATGTAGCAACCTTTCGAGGGACTGGAACTTAATTTAATTCCTCCGCATTCCGTCCCTGTGCGTCGCGAGCATACGCAGATAATCCTTGTAAAAAAGTCGAATAGGACAAATGAAAATGTTTCACACCTAGGAGGATAAAACAAAATTCCTAAACTAAATCGAGTTCTAGGATAATTCAATTCAATTATCTGGGGTAGAAGACAGACTATTCATTTAAAATCAGTTGAACACAGGAAGCATCGGATATCCTGGCACAAGTACGAGTACTACTGCCGCGCAGGTTATATCGTCTTTCGTTATCTTTACCGTGAATTCCCGTCAATCGCATACAATTTTAATGCTAGCAGATGTAGCTGTTGGATCATTTTCCACCACAACATGTAATTGGATTTGCTCTTCTTCCCTCCAGACATCGAAGTCTCCTTCGCCACCCGTCCGAGTTCATTAAGGTGTCGTTAGTCGTAGTCTGTAAATCACAAATCACTTCCATCGGCATTTCCATTTCCCTCCGGAGTCTCTTCTACATCGACGTCCTTAGCAAATTTCAAGTCATGGAAATTAGCCTCAAAGGACGATGCAATACACGATAACCATCATACTCAACGGCGAAAGCGCACTAAGCAGAGTGAGTGACAGACATGCATCTTTTAGTAGCAGCGAACAGCGGGCGCGATGCGAGTGTGGGTACAGGTATGTCGTGAAAAGTAAATATCCTTTTTGTATTCGCGTGCATGGCATTAAGGAGTAACTAAGTGAAAATCACGCAACTAAGAAATATCACGAGCCCAGGATATGCCACCAGCGACTATGATGATCCTTTTTAGTCTAAGTTTTATGAATATGAAACGAAAGGAGTAATGGTGATTGTTTCTTTTCTTAAGCCACACTGTCTTTTAGCAGTGTGTTCTGCTTATTTAACTTTCCACTCTCGGGTTGATATTAAAAAAGAAAAATATATGAAATCCCTCCGAAAGCAGGTGCATCTTGCACTTTATAATACGAAAACCACAGAGAGAAGGTCTTTAAGCACTTAACCATATCACCATAATACCGCAAACGCAGATGGGATTGCCAGCATCCTGGATGAACTGAACGGAACAGTGAATCTTTTTTATACAAACTCTACCAAATAAAATGCGTTGATATAGTGCCTCCTACCTCCTCCACCGTATCTTCTATTTACTCCTTGAAAGGAGCACATATCCCAGCAGGTTAATTATAGACACATCACATCTGTTTTCGTCGAGCTTATCAGGATAAGGACAGGCGCAACTACAACTACACTACGACATAAAAGTAAATGTTGGATTTTTGCTACCCGATGATAAGCCTATCGTAGGGGGCTTAGTATGGGATATCACATGCTCCATTGACTGAAGGGTGGATTACATGTCAGCCATTTAGGCGCTTAATTTGTAACAGACTTCCATTATTTGCCTCCTTCGGAAATTGAGTTTTCTAACTTTATTCTTCGGTTTTTCTATTCTTTGCTTTTCCTATTAATGGCTGTCCTTTGTATTTCGATTACATAGTTCGGGGAAAGTGTCACTGAAATTAATGTGAATCATCGAATCGTAGGAAGGCCGATAGTGGGGATTCGAGCAAGATATGACAATCAAATTGTAATTTAGTCCTTTCGAGATGAAGGACTTAAAGAACTTCATTTCCGAATTGACTACCACTTCACAATATGTTGGATCCTGTGTACGAGAATTGGACATAGGTTGGCTTTTGGAATAGACCGCATGTGATTATTAAATTCAAATAAAGGAAAATTAATCAATTGAACTTGAATATTGTTTCCCTCGACTGGGAGCCTGTAATACTGTAGTCCTGAACAATTGGAGAGTCATTAGTAAGAATACCTCTTGAAGGACCAAATGTCTGATGAATGAGGCTTGGTAAGGTGCATTGTTACGACGCAAAGTCATGGATTATTTTGTCATGAATTCAGGCATTTTTTTTTTCAATTATCCCATGATCTGTTCGCCGCTGTTAAGCTTAAAAATTCAATTAGTTTTGGAACAAATTTTTCTGCCGTTCGTTTTCGACGAAGAAATGTTATGGACTGGGAACTTACTTAGGCGGCTTAGTGCTAAGTGAACCTGGAATAAGGTCCAACCCTCTCCACCAGATACGATCCGCCGCAACCTCATTTGGTTGTAGTCTCTTTTCACTTGTGTGCACTACGATCGTCCTCTGCTGTATCGTCCTTCTGGATTGGAATCCAAGACCCTTCGGTGGTGTCCTTTCGCTCTGCATGTCCCACTCGTCGAATCTCTAGGTGCTTAACTATGTCGATGTCGGTCACTCCCACGGATGGCCAAGGCACTCTTCATTCATCCTCAATAATGCCCAAGACTCTCCGCCGGCCAGTCACTTGTGAGCCAAGGTAGAGAGAATTCCTGACTACTTCAATATTAAAGCTGTTAAAGGTGACGTTCTGGCCAAGATCTCGGTGTTGCGAGTCTTTCTTCTTTGCTCTTGGTCCCATTCATCCACCGTTTTAGTCGCTCAAATTCGCTTCAAATCACCCAAACGTCATGTTATCTCATCGTGCTAGTCCAATCGCGTATGCGAATCAGGTGTGCAAATGGGAATCCACCGTTCATCAATAGATGGCGCTAACAGCACGTGCGTGGAAATATCGACTTTCGAGCCAAATAAGCGTGATATACAGATGACTTTTCTTTTCGTCTTCAAGTCGACAAAAAATCTGCAGCTGAGGGTTGTTGAGTGGTAGTGTCAAATGCGCGACTTGTTGGGGCAAATGACCAGGAAAAAAAGATTCGACGTTGCCCTTGTTAGTGAACCATACAAACCTCTGGTAGCCGGATAGACGATAACTCAAAGAAGGAGGCGATATGGTTCTGTGGAAACCACTCTCTGCAAAAAATCGGGGGCCCAACGAACTTTTTCGTTACCGCTAGAGTAAACGGAATCCATTTATACAGCTGCTACGCACCCCGTAGTCTGGCAGACCAGCGCTATCTGAAGCTATTCGATGACATTGTAGCTGACGCACTCAGGAAAGCATCCAGTGGTTATTGCTGGATATAAAACGTGAGCGAACCGTAGTGCAAAAAATACATTTCGGGCAAATGATCCATAATAGACATCACGTTTATCAACTCGCTCCTGCGAAAAACAAAATTACGGGTCAACGAGGATTATACGCCCAGTGACCATCAGGCGATTATGCTCAACATTGACAAAGAGAAGACTAGGCAGCGCCCTAAGTTAACAGGGCCGAAGTGGAAGGACGCATTCTTCAACAAAGAAGCTTTCGAAAACTCGACTTCTTTTCTAGCAAGGGATCAGCGGACTTATCGCACCAACTGATTTAAACACTCGCAACAGCGTGCAATGCAGCGATGTCCAGGAGATCAGCTAGCAGAAGGGGTGAACTTGCTGCTGGTGGAATAATGAGATCAAAACGCGCAGAGCAGGATGCCTCCAGGTCCGATGCAGATCACAGCATTCTAGGGGAAGGCCAAAGTTTCAAGAGCGACTAGACACCTGCAGGTTGGCGAGACGTTAACTTGAAAAGGCCATCGAAGAGAGCAAGACAAGATACTTTAAGCAACCCTGCAATAAAGCAGGGCAGAGATCTATGCCTGGAGGTTGGGATAGTGACGATGAAGGTAAGGAGCGGAAGGTCTACACAAATACTCTGCTTAACAATACTGCGAACAAGTACGGGGGAAACGATGCCTAGGGGACACGAAGAAATACTGCGTAGTAGTAATGCTGGACATTAAAAACGGCTTTCATTCCGCAAACTGGTGCTACATAAGGAGATTTCTGACGAGAATGGCTGCACCACATTACCTTGCGAAAATAAGTATTAAGTATTTTACTAATAAGAAACTGAGGTACCAGACGGACGATGGCTTTACATATTACAAAGTTTCCGCGGGAGTCATCCAAGGAGCAGTCCTTGGACCTCTATTGTAAAACATAATATACGATGGGGTTTTGCGATTACCGCTGCCACAAGGAGTCAAGATTATCTGTTTTGCTGATCACATCGCCGTAGTTACTGTAGCGAAACACATCCACGAGGTAGAGTCCGTCTCGGATGAGGCGATCATTAAGATCAAGCGGCTAGAGTCCGCCGAGAACTAGCTGACCACAAGGAGGCTGTCTTAATAAACAGCTTAAAGAGGTCTAAGGAGGCACTAAAATATTTGGGTGTAATGCTCGACAGCACTTAACTTTAAGATCCATGTCGAATATTGCAGTAAGAAGGCTTAACAAATGCAGGCAGCGCTTTCCTGAATGCAGCTAAACATCGGTGGACTAGGATACGTGGGAAAGATTCTGCTTTCCAGGGCGGTGAACTCAATATTGCTGTACGCTGCGCCGTTCTGGGCGGGAGATCTTACAACGAAGTAGATATAAAAAAAAAGCTGTCGTCTGCATTCAGGCTTTGCGCAAGAACAGTATGCGGTTATTTTACAATCTCGGATGAAGCAGCCTATGTAAGAGCGTGTAGGGACCATACGATATCCTCGCTGTCGAGATGCACAGGATTTCCCTTAGGCGAACTACGAGTACGGACCGCCGTCAAGAGACCAGCGTTATCCGAAGGATAAAAGCAGAAAAAATGGCAACATTTGTGACATTCTGGCAAGCCACGAGGGACAATGCGTCAAAAGGCAGACGGACCCCACGATCAAGGCTTAAGGTAAAAGAGCACACGGGGATTGCAATTAGCACTTTACACAATTCCGGTCAGGTCACGGCGGCTATCGAAAACTGACTTGGACACGATTGCTCACCTTCAGGCAAGAATGTCCAGAGGAAGAGGAAGACGTAGGGCAAGCAATATTCCACTGCAGAGGCTTCGAAGGCACAAGAATTGACCTGCCATAAGAAGTGTGCAGAACAACCTCAGAAGACTCGAAAGATTGAAGAGCTGAAACGGCAGATACAGAGCACATAGCATGAGTTACTAACCAGCCCCGCGAAGTAATACCTAACGGCAGTCCCGCGTGGAGAATGCTTGAGTGGCGCAGGGAGTGACTTAGTACGTAAGCGTATTGCTGGCATCGAGTATTCGGGCTTGCGAATCCTGCTACCAGTAGCCCTGGCTACAGGTATCTTTTGAAAATTACACATCTTTTGGCGCAACAATAAAAACAAAAATGTGAAACGTTGAATGATTTTTTTTGTGATAGAATTTGCCGAACGGTCTTAGCGGTACAGAAGTCGTGATAAGGTGCGTTCCACAACGTCTGGATCTGATTCATTCGCCATTACTCCACAAGCTATTTCCCATAATTTGTCAGAGGTGGTGTTGATCCAAAAGCGAGGAAATCGGGTGCCATACTATTTATCTTATGTCAAGGGATGTTGAACGAAATTTTTTTTCCGGAGTGAATGTCTGTTCCAGGTACTAGAATAGGTGAGTTTCCTGCATCGTACTGTGACTGGTGATGAAAAGTGAATCCATTTCGAAATCCAAAATGAAATAAAACGCAGGGGCCAATATCGTTCTGAACATCACTGTGTATGCAATTCGATCCAAGTCACGACATCCTTCAGACATCGCAACAGCGGACCACCACCTATAGTGATCGACGATGTACGGTCTAATGGAGCAGCATTTACGATATTTTAAAAATTCGATCAATTCCTCCTCGATTCAAAAGACGTGAAATTTTTCCAATGCCGATTTCGTATGCTGAGAGAAGGTAGGCGTAGGTTGTAACTTGCGATGAAGAATAAACATGAAACCCTTTCTCCCGAAATAAAGCTGCATATTTGGGAAAAAAATGGCGGATTCCCATTTGTACGCCTTATTTATCGTGCCTCACGCAGGAGCTTTTCAAGTATGGTATTGTAGAAATCACATAACAATGAGTCGCACTGTTTGAGCTCTTCTTATATATTGAAGGTATCGGCTAGTTAATAAAGCAGCGTGAATTTTCGATTATCATTCCCCACAGCTGACGAGTCTAGCAGGGATGTCGTCACTGTCGCCGCGTATGACAAAAAAGTAGGTTGTGTGATGTGAACCTTGTTGTTCGTCTTCTCCAAGGTTTCGGTAGTGTATATATTTAGTTAATCGTTGATTTTTCTGGCCAGAAACGAAACTTATACGAGTTTATAAACTGTTTGGCTCACACAGCCTGGCAGAGATATATAGTACTTATGCCACAATAAATGGCGCGGTTATAGGAATCCCCATTAGAATTGAATTGAAAAACTCGGGGTGTGCCACATGAAGATACTTTCCCGAGTACGCCTTGGGCCGATGGTCAGAATGTGTTAGCCTGCCCACATCGCCTAGAGATTTCTGTATGTCCCGTAGTAGTGCCGTTCATAGACCTCTTAGATCGGGTTTACTATGTTCTAGAGCTCTTTGACATGTTTTGGATTGTGATTCTTTGCCATGAACGTTCTTGGGTTTTTAATACCCTCCTGTCTGTTCCAGAATAGGTTATTTTGTTTAATGATCCCAAATATAGAAGCCATAAAGGGGCGATGGCTCCATAAAAGGTACCTGAGCACCTTTCTTGGCTTGTATGTTAGCCTTTTCACCCATATCATCATCTCTAGTCTGTTATTTACTGCCAGATTGTTTAGTGTTTGGTGACATTCGCAGACAATTATAGAGTTGCAAGTTTAGCGCCTTGGTTGTCCGAGAATAGAAATATCCAAGTGTTAGTGTTTCTCCTGTCGCTGATGCTCTGTGCTGCTTCATTGATTACAAATATCCTAGCCTGACTCATTGCAGAGGGGAATGTATAGGCTGCATCTTGGTCCTACTTTGGAATCCCCATACCTATGGACCGAGCTGAGATTTCATTCATTGAGTATGCTCTCCTCCGACAACTTTTCAAAACTCGGTGGAGTGTCTGTCATCGATTGCAATATGTTCAATTCGGTAGGATATCAATTGCACAGGGAACCACCATTTCCCATATCTAGTTGCTGCGTTTCTCCAAGTAAAAACACCACTTCTTGAAACTGTTTTAAACCTATCGTGGAGTACCTAATTAAAAACACCATTTAAAAAATCCATTTATGAAATCTTTCGATTTCATACGACGCTCTCAGTTTCATATTCGGCTGTGACTTGGTTTAGTTTCTGATGATTTTACAGCTTATGTTATATCGTAGCATCACTTAACCACTTCATTGTATTCCTTTTACTTTATTGATGTGGCAGCATTCAAAAATATTTGCAAAGCACATACAATTTCTTAAATATAGAGACTAAAAATAACCGGTCTTAGCTGTGAGTCTTGTGGTACTCCATTCTTTGTAGTGGTTTGTTGAATCAACTCATTTTCAATGTTTACTCTGAAATTCCTACAGAATAGCCCGACATCTTAAAATTGCTATTAGTTTTTCATGGTTCAGCATTTTATAACTTTGACGAATCCCAAAATAAGCATAGTACGTAATAGTTTCTCTTTGATAGTATGCTCCGCGCAATTTTTTGTTCGTCCTATGATTGTCTTCCTTGGCGGAGTCCATAATGCCTTTTTTAATACGATGGATCTTCTGATTTTTCCACTTATCGAAAAGCCTTCGCCGTAGAAGGATTTGACATCTGTATACTTAACACTTTCTAGCTAGTATGAAGGTTGACCATTTCGTTGCTACTTATGCTTCTGTGTCGCCTTATACATTGGAGCTTGATGGCTATGTCCTGAAAAGTATAATTGCAGATATTGAGTATAAGGTCAGGTCAAGCTATATGTATGTACAACTTAGCTGCTAGTGAGAATATTGGTGATAAATACCCTTATTGATAGGTCATGCCACATGATGAATAACTCATCTTGAACCTCTGAGTCAAGGTGTTCCCATTGACTTGAAGCAACATATATTTTGGAAGAATCACTTTGAAGAAGAAATTAAGGCTAACCCGGAAAAAGAATAGTTAAGAGTTGCCGATTGATTAGTTCGACTAGTGTAGTGTCGTTTGTAAAATAGAAAAATGTTGTAAATCTTGTAAGCCAAGACATTTTGACTTTTATTTCGTTTAGATTCATCTGTCAACCAATAAATGCATTCTCCAATCGAACCGAATGCAGTGATTGCCGAACAAAAAAGTCAAGTCAAGTGACTTCTCAAAAGCATTTACGCGTTTAATGGTGCAGAAGGACTTGCCTCCAACTCAACTATAGTAAGCGCAAATGCAAGTTTTAAAAGGCTATGTCCCTCACATGTTACTTCTACTTTCTTCCCAAAAATCGCAATTGCAGTAACTATACTTTGCAACGACATCGAATCCATGAACATGACTATGGGCGTAGATGTGGATACATATTAAAAGTGAGGGAGTATATGTCAACGAGTATATTGTCGAGAGTAATCAATGCACGTTGGCCACTCAATATAATTGAAATTAATGTCAAATGCTTGTCAACCATTTTAATAACGCAGCCAGATTTATATCAGACTTAATGACGACATTTTTGATGTTGCTTAAGTAATTAACTTGATAATGTTGTAATTTGCATTCGGCAAGGTAGGTCTAATCGCATTAATATTGTGTGGTTTCAGTGGTTTTTGTTCACTAATTCATGTATGAATTGTTAAAAGATAATCTCTTTTGGTAAAATAGGCATATCTATACAGCTATATGCAGACTTTCGGTTTAACAGATAATAACTTAAATTTTCAATTGGCTCGTAGTAATGAATTCGTAAAACCAGATCGACAGTTTTGCCTAAGTTCAATTTCAAGGCAAGTATTATTCTAGCAGTGTTCAAAAAGTAATGGGATTTTTTTTATATTGCGGCTTGTACTAGTCCAGTGCGCTGTACACATGCGACCAAAAAAATAGTTCCAATTAATGACTGCTTAATCACAATCAAAATTGTCGCCTAAAATATTGGCAGCAAAATTCGGTCTATAATTGTTAAACTTTGAATAAAGTCAACAAAGTTACTCAGAAAGGCAGAACCACTTCATAACAGACGTTGTTATTCCTGAGTCGTGTTAACGTACGGAATCACACTTCATTGCTGCTTCATACAACGCGATCACCACTGTTTTCAATATTTTAAAAACTGTCCCCAGACGTCTTTTATCTCACTGATCATAATTCCCGACCTAATCGCCGAAAAAATACGCAACCTAAAGAACTAGTTACTACTCTCCCATCGTTTTAAAAAAATGCGTGAACCATTTTCTTTTACCCCTTACCGCTCCATTTCAAAGCTCTATCACAAAAAAGGACTGAAAAATAATGTATCCAACTATCGTCCCATTGCCAGGCTCTCATGCATATCCAAACTTTTCGAGAGCATCGTGTATGATGCACTATTCTTTCACTGCTAAACTAATATGTTCTCCTAACCAGCATGGGTTCCTAAAAGGTCGATCAACAACCACTAATCTAGTCGAGTTTGTTTCACAATGTTTGTGTGCACTCGAAGCTGGCAAAGAAGTAGACGTTGTCGCCACTGACTTCAGCAATGCCTTTGACAAAATGTCTCACCAAATTAATCTCCTCAAGCTCGCTGCCCTTGGTTTCTCTCCCGGTTTTATCTCATGGATCCAATTTTATCTTGAAGATCGTCAATATAACTTTATCTTCAGATGTTCTATCTCTGCTCCAATTAATGCCACCTCCGGTGTCCCACAAGGTAGTCATCTCGGCTCATTGATATTTATTGTAACCAATAATGATGTTGACGGCGTTATTCTGAACTCTCAGCTCTCCATATATGCCGATGATATGTATATATTGAATAACATATCTTTCCTGTTGACTCGTGCTCTCTCCAATTGGACCTTAACGTGTTCAATACTTGGTGTCAAAAAAACCATCTCGAGCTAGTTATTGCTGTATTAAAACAATGTCTTTTATAATTTATAATTATCGATCTTTATTATCGTAAAGCTCACTTCCAACTGACCATCGGGTTAACAAACAATTTGTTTACCCGAAAATTTAGCGCCACGCATTTTTGTTGGGAAAATTATCCCAAGCTCCACTTTTAGCGCGTTTGTTCTTCCCATGTTCAGTTTAGTTGATTTCCACGATCGCTGATCTGCAATCGACTATGATGTAGAAAGTGGTTGGTGTCCAGGGAATTAGTGATGTGCAGTTGGATACGAATGTATCATGTAACTAGCTTAATGTCAGTAAATGCCAAGGCATCACTTACTCCCGGAAGCGCTCTTCCTCACCACCCAGAACCTACATTATTCGTAATGAAACCGTTCCCCCTGTCAACTTATTGGTTGATCTAGGGCTTATTTGTGACCGTACACTCAATTTTCGCCTTCATATCGACAACATTATCAAACGTGCTAACTCTGCCCTCGGTCTCGTGAAACGTTGGTTCATCTCGAATCGTTACGTTACGAAATCATTATAAATTACTTTCGTTAGGTCCCTTCTCGACTACACGTATTGAAGCCATTCAACGTAGGTTTATCCGTTTTGCCCTTCGTGGCCTTCCCTGGACTGACCCCCTTAATTTACCACCTTATACGGATCGCCTAAAATTAATCAACCTCCAACCCTTTAAAGAACGACGCGATGTTGCAGATATTCTACGTCTTCACGACCTTCTCAGCGGTAACATGCCCCTTTTCCGTATAAACAGTCACCGAACAAATTATGGCTACCACCAACCAATGACTAGAATGCTACGCAAAGCTAACACCAATCTTTTCGACTTTCATATCAAAAAGGCCCGCCTTAGAATTGCCCTATTCCACAACTCTGCACCCTCTCCTTAATCGTTTCCACCCTGTCACCTAGTTAATAAGTTCATTAAGTTTTTTTTTTTGGTAAGGCTTGCATTAAACTAATAAAGTGCCCCTCTGGGGGCGTCAAATCAAATAAAGGTGTAATTTTAAATATAACCCCGTTTTTGACTCGTTAGCTGTCAGACCTATTACGAGTAAAAGCTATGAGACTACTAAATTTGAATCAATAAACATTCACACAAAAACACAAGTGAAAATTCACCGCAAAAATAGTGAAAACGTCGCTGAGATAGTTCAGACGATTTTTGGTCATCATCGAACGCCTTTTCACACCGGCTATTGTGAACGTTATTGATGAACTCAAATGTCTCGGCAGACCAGTGATGTGAAGGGTCTAACTCGTGATCATGTAGCAAACTCAGTCGTCGCAGATAATATTCATTTTCATCTGCTTGGCTCCGAAAACTCAAGGGAAATAGTAAAGTAACCTATCCATCCACAACAACTGACACTTTGGTGCAGTCTTTGGGCTGGCGGAGGCATTGGGATATATTTTCTTTCGAAGGATATTGAATGATTTTTTTTTTGTCTGCAATAAGTGATGTGGAAGCGGACATCATGTTTTCAGCAGGCCGGTAAAAAAGGGCAATCATAACTGCTTTCATCTTTCTCAATTTTCTTGGAAAAAGCTATCAAGAAAAGCGTTTTATTTTTCCCTAAGAAATAAAGCTTCTTCCATCTCATACAATATGTCTTTGGAGATAGACTTTTCACTGTAAATGAGCTTATGGTTTTCTGTTACTTAATAAAGGCTCAGGTTTGGAAAAGTTGTACAAGTCTGTTTGTAAACATAACCGAGGCTTTCGACATTGTAAGTCAATGCCATGACTCTTGAGCTACTGAATTACATCGGACTGGTTTTCGGGGACCTATTCAAAAATGGCTTGAATTATATTTGAAAGATAGAAGGTCAAAAGTTTAAGTTGGGATCCGTTTCAATAAGACTAAACTAATATTTCAATATTAGATTGCATGATTCACTTGACCTTGGCTTCTATTTCCATGTCGCTAATTGTGTTCTCTTGGAAGTGTATTTTATTATTTTTGAGGGAAAAATGAATTTATCAAATCACATAGCGAACTTAAAGTAGTATCTTCTTTCTCCTGGTCGTGGTTTGTATCACCTTAGCAGATGCTGAACAAGTAAGGCTATAATGGTTGTATATTGAGAGCGCAGTGGGCAGTCTGTCGGCCACTGATGCCCGATGAGTAAGTTCGGATCCCGATAATACCAAAGCTAGCGGCTTCTCTCCTCGGCGGAGTATACGTAAAGCCTCCCGTAGTAGATATGCTTTGAAAAAGCTTCTCGGCCCTCGACATTAGGAATCGGCATTAAACTGTAGATCCCATTCACTTGTGTGGAAAACAAATCGCACGCAACATAAGTGAATGAGCTTGGCTCTGGTTTTTTTCATGAGCTGTAACGCCATATAAGCAAAACTGATTTTTTCGTCAATTTTCATTGTCACTAGATTGATGATGTATAGGGTGCATCGATATTACTTGTCAATATTTTCATTTGCGAAATAGTAATCGTAGAGGCAAGGTGTCTGATTTTCGACAATGTACACGGGAATTTTTAAGTGATAATTGATACGTGTGGAGGTGATTTTTCATCAATGTTACTTGACAAAAAAAGGCGTCAATTATACTTGTTAATTAACATTGATTGTGCGTAAGGCACTTGACACCCGATTCTGATGATTTATTGAATTTTATAATCAAAACTCCTGCCTGTGAAAAATGTTTTTGGCGCGATTCGACAATTTTACGGTCGTCTTAATGACCTACTGTACAAGCAATTCAAGCAATAGTAACCAATTTCACATATCTTGCAGTAAACAATTTTACGTAGACTGCGTACAGAGGAAAACATTGCTGCTGTATGTATTAGCCAGTATTAATGAAGACCGTGATTTTCCCATTCGTCGCCGTAGCAATTGGGATTGTATTACTCGACAACATGTAAGATCTTAGTTTACAAACTTTCAAAATACAGCAAATACAGCAGACCGATCTGCCACAGCGTCGAATATCCACTGAGTGGGCATTACATAGGTTGGAGGAAGCCACTCAACACGCGAATTGATGGACAAATTGAGAAATGAGTTCGGTAAGCAATTTATCTCTTGTCTTGGACTGGTAAATCGGCTGGCTGGCTCGTGCCTATTTTTAATGGGGATACGTCGAATCACTCTTCTATGCTAATAAGCCACCGTCTATTTGCGTTTTACAAGACAATTTAACAAGTATTATTAGCGAAATATCAGGCAATATGCTCGAAGAGCTTTCTCAAAGTTTAACTCTTCGTATAAACCACTTAAAACGTAGTCATAACGTAGTCATTGGTTTATCAACTTAAATAAAAGTTTTGTACACATTTTGTTGAAATATAACTTAAGTTTCCAATATATTGTAAAATAAAAAGTAGAACAAAACTTTATGGAACTGAAATTTTTTTTTTGCCCAGCGTTGAAGAACAAGTGGCGTTATTAAAAGGAATACAACATGAAGAACATATGCCTTCGTTAAGTATTAAAAGGTGCCTTCAGTGGGAATGTGTGCAATGAATCTCAACACTTTTGCTAGATGTTGTGTATTTTTTTAATAGTTAGAAACCAAAGACATCAAAAATCACATCTGACAATGCCTGATAAAATTGACCAAAGAATTTGCAATACATTTTGTTTGTGGAGTGAATTTGTGTAACAGAAACGCTAAGAATGTTGCGGAGAACCTTTAATGACTGGTCTTTGGAAAAAAAGTGGCACAAAGAATTCCGAAAAGTAGAGAAAGGGAAAAAAAATAATTTTCCCTTGAAGATATTTCTGATATTGTTGGCATAACGTACAGATTACAATAATTTTCTGCCCAAGACGCATCTCATCTCGTGTGCTTTTAAAAAAGAGAATCTCACACTGCATTGATTGTTCATGACTTGGCCACCTAACGTCCATCCAATTCGTGTTCCGAATTTGCTATCCCCGTTTCAATGATATTCCTCATACCAAACTATCATACAAGACTATATCTACTTAGTTTAGGGTTTGCCATTTCACAGTGTGGATCTCTTAATATTTTTTTTCTGAGTTTCTGAGACTATGCAGAAAATCGTCCTTATGAAAACATGACATTTGAATGATGTTATATCTTATCTATAAAGGCAAGATCGGAGAAACATATGGAAATAAAAATTTGATCGAAATTTTAATCATAAATCTGCTTTGTTTAATTTTTTTTTGGAAACCACAAGCTAGATGAACCACCATATTTACCTGATATAGCTCCGTGTGACTTTTGGCTATTCAATAAAGTGAAATACTACTCTACTACTGCTACTTTTATAGGGTTCGTGCAGGTTCAAGAGTGTACGCTCTTATGATGTTTGTCCGAAAACCTGGACGGTGTGCAAATGGTTTGTATCGAGGGTTTTCGTTCATTACTCTCCGGGGGTGGTTGTCCTAGATAGAATTTTTTGAGTGATTCGCCTGAATTTGTCGCGTTGGTTGTAGTTCACACTAACTCTTTTGTTTCCATATCATTAAGCCGTTATATTGGAAGTAAAAATACAGAGTATTATACAAGATCACTGTATTTTTTCGATCATCTCACATTTACAAGTGAAAAATCCTTGCACAGTTTTTCCGTATAGAAATTGTTCTTAACTCTCGACAGACATGAACTACAGACCTTAGGCTTAACAGTCGGTAATGATTACCGTTGCACCACGACCACCCCCGATCTACTAATCATCTTTCATTTTAATTCCAAAAAAAACTGCGGCACCCGAAACTACAATACAGCCCTTACTGTTCTAGGGCTGTTGGCCAACAGCACACAATTTCGCCAACTATTAAACTTGTATTGCAGGAGCTAACTTGTGATGTTCCGTGTCCCACCCATCCCATAGCATTCTTTAATGGTTTGAAATTTCTACCAGTAATATACCAGACACTTGCATAGTCACAAAGAAAAATTCAAGAGAGGTGGGCAAAGGGAAATCTCTGATGCCCGAGGTACCACAAGTTTTAAAGATTTTTAATCGGTCGTCCGGTGTAAATGATATTATATAATTGGCTCCGTATGACCATCGTCAGCACATTTCCAGCAATCAATTTTTGGAGCCAATTTTACACTTCTCTTTGAAGCAAGTCAGCCGGAACGCTATCAATTTCGCGTCCAGTAATGTTCGTGAGCTCCTCCAAATTTGTTGGCTTATTGATATAAACATAGCACCAGCGGTGTTATATCGCCATTCGAATGGGTCATTTCTTGAGATTACAGTGTTGCCCAACTTTTCCTTCAAGCCCCATCTTATTGGAACCACATATAACTGACCTTAAGTCCAACTAAATCTGGTCAAAAATAGTTTTCCAATATGTAACGACAGCGAACTCTATTGACGGTATGGTTAATAAAAGTATGGTCCAATCACACCTCCGTCATGAAATCCACACCACATGCTGTAAAAAATGTACACCTGTTCACTATAATCCAAAAATGAATTGAATAGACACTTCTTGTTGGATGATCTTAAAAAATGCTGCACAGAAAAATGTCCCAATAGCATTCATGAATATCAAGTGATAAGGAAGACGATGCTAAGCTCTATACTCTAAGCAGTATTTCAATAGCATGGACAAATTGGCAGGCATCAGCATTATTGAGCTATACTCTTTCATTATGAGCTCATCTTACGCTGTCATAGGTGTCCTTGTCATAGGTCATAATCGCATTCGAACCAAATCAATCAATCTAATCAGCCCTTCGAATGCAAGTGCCTTGGGACTCTCATACTTTTATCGTGCCTTAACAGATCGAAGGGCACAAGCATTAAAGGCTTAAACGTTGTCCCGGAAGAAAAGTAATTTCCTAAATCCATGCAGAAACTGGCATAACCATTTCAATTATCTGAAAAAATCCGCATTACAAGACCGCATTATATGCGCTTGTTCCTTAACTCTTTGTTGCACAAAAGCTCAGCATGTAACAAAGTATAAATACAATTTATCATCTTTCAGATGACCACATGCCTGAGAGTAATCCTTTGTCGGTGTGTCCTTGCCAGAAGAATATATACCATACGAGTACATAGCGTTATGTCCATGCAATAACTTTAAGGCAGAACGTGCTATTGGTTGCGAGACAGGATAACACACTTACTCCTTCGATTCGGAATGTCCTTAAACGCACACACTGGCACATCCATGCATATATGTACGAGTACTCATACTCGTAATCAGTAAAGTAGGAAAGATCTTGACCAAATTGTTTTATTATTTCTTTTCCATTTTACTCTTCTCTCTTTTGGTTCCTGGTCCTTTCAGTCGGGACTCCTTATGCGCTTAGTCCTTTAGAAAAAGTTTCCTCGGATCGTTTTATCGTCTTCAACTTTTGGTGCCTTTTCTTCCTTGCGTTCTCGTCCTTGTGTACTTTTATTGAAACTCGATTATGTGCGCTTGCATGGATGTCCTTAGCATATGAATATGAATTACAGCAATGTGGTTGGCAGAGGACTGGACAAAGTAGTGGTCATGAAAAAGGAAATGGGATTTTGTGGATTTTAAATGGGAATCGGTCGGATGTGTGGATGTGGACAAGTGGAACCGAGCAAATCGAGATGATTTCATTGAATTCATTTTTTTTTTTTGTGAACCCGTGTGTCAAGTACATCGAATGCAGATATGACGAGGACAGGGTCGAAGATAGAGCTGCTAACTGGTTGAAGGATACGGAAGAAACCTTGGTGGTGTTTGGTATCACGAAATGCATTTACGACATAAGTACTTAGCTGTGTGGAATTGAGACGTCTGAACAAGACAAAATGGTTTTTGATATGCATGTTTGGGAAGACTGGATTAATTAAGGAGGAAACAAGCGTACTATCTCAATCAATGTTCTCGATTGCTGGAGATTGCTGAACCCAATGCTATTTCGTAGCGTATCATAATCTATTTAAAATTCTCGTCCAAGCTTATCCTTTGCAAGGTTTCTGAAGGAGAAATTCGTAACACTTGTAATCCCTAACAAAATGAGTATATATTGGCAATGTCAATCAACAATTGCACTATAAAGATCTTATATGCTTTAGTAATTTTAAATGAGCTTTCTCAATATTTTTATGATTGGTACCTGAATATTGAAAGAGGGAAGACCACAAGGACTACGATCTTTTTGGAAAACGAACTGCCTGTAAGCACTATGAATATTAAAAGAAAGGAAATAAACTAAAGAAAAAACAATACCTAGTGACACTTTAATTTTAGTTCAAAACAAAAACTCATTTCGAGTCAACAGAAACATGTTATCCAACTAATGCTGTCATTTTAAAATCGTGGAAAAATTAAACATTTTTATGAAAACTTGTAACATTTAAATTTGAATCCAAAGTAAAAATGCACATAATGTGAATATATTTGAAACGCGCTCAAAAAATTATAGATAATCGAAACTTTCGCGCCCTGTAGGAGCCAATGCAACAAGAGATGTCATTTTAAGTCGTGGAAAAATGAAACATTTTGATGAAAAGTGGTGACATTTTAATTTTAGTCCAATGTAAGATTGCACATCATTTGAATATATTTGAGACACGTTAAAAAATAAATAAAAAGTCGGAAATTTCACGGTCTGTATGAACGTATCCAACAAGAGGTGTCATTTTTAAATCGTGGAAAAATGAAACATTTTGATGAAAAGTGGTGACATTTGAATTTTAGTGCAATGTAAAATTGTACATTATATGAATGAAACATGTTCAAAATATTATAGAAATTTGGAAATTTCGCGGTCTGTAGCAGCTTATCCAACAAGAGGTGTCATTCTAAAATCGTGGAAAAATTAAATATTTTTATGACAACTGGTGACAGTTTAATTCTAATCCAAAGTAAAATTGCACATATGAATATATTTGAAACATGTTCAAAAAATAATAGAAATTCGAAAATGTTGCGGTCTGTAAGAGCTTATCCAACAAGAGGTGTATTTTTTAAATCGTGGTAAAAATAAATATTTTTAGGAAAAATTTTGACATATTAATTTAAATGTAATGTAAAATTGCACATAATATGAATATATTTGAAATATGTTCAAAAATTTTTAGAAATTCGAAAATTTTGCTTATCCAACAAAAGGTGTCATTTTAAAATCGTGGAAAAATGATACATTTTCAAGAATACTGGTGACATTTTAATTGAAGTCTAAGGTAAAATTTCATATAATGTCAATATATTCGAAACACGCTCACAAAATAAAAGAAAGTTGGAAATTTCGCGGGTTGGGAAGGTTTATCCAATAAGAGGTGTCATTCTAAAATCATGGAAAAATGCAACAACTCGTAAGTCAAGAATATACTGTTCTAAGGTAGAATTATGGTACAACAATCAGGAATTCTCCTAACGAAATTCAATAAACCAATCTCTGCATCAGCATCACATCCCCCATTCGATGTCTCATTTCCGCTCGTTTTTCAAAAACTGCATCTCTCCACTTCATACCGTACAGCACTATTTCCAGCTTATATCATGTTTCTACGGGTGTTTCCTCCATTCCCAACGGAATAATGCATCCTCGAGATGCCATTTAGATAAGAAGCTTGTGATGTACTCAATAACTATCACATTTCCAACACTCGTTCTTATTCAATCTTGACCCCCGAGCTAAGTCTTGCCAACTTCCCAATTCGCCGGACGGACAGATAAACAAACGTACTAGAGAGGAAAAAAGGAAACGCCGCACGGCTTGATGCGAGGACGACAGAAGACAAAAGGAAAAAGCATCTGCACTACATAGCTAGATAACGTCTGCGGATCTTCCATATCGGATTGAATAAAACAACAAAGATAGATTTTGGTAAACAACTCGGCAGCACAGGAAAGCGTCAGACAATTAAGTCAAGTCCATGCGGAATATAAGGCATCCGAGTTTTCCAAGTGTATGTAGGATGAGCAACGGAAAGATGTGTATTTGGGGGGATGGGGGTGAAGGTATCGGGCGGTTTTGCAGGACATCAAAGAAAGCGAGGAGCAAATACTTGGTAAGTCTCCAGTTTTATAGCAACAAAGCGAAAATATTATCTTTCGATTGGGAAAGAAAAGTCTGGAAAACATCTGCTCAAGAGTTTCTTCAATGTCCTTGCACATGAAGACTCCAATCCGAATCCTTTCCTCTTTGGTTCTGCCTTTTGCCGCTTGGTATTGTTTCGCAAGAAAAATGTGTTATTCTTTCGAGCGTCCAAGGCCAAGGATGGTATGAGCAGCATCAAGGCTTAAGTGCTAATGGAAAATGGAATCGAAACAAAGGAGAGAGCGAGAGAGAGAGAAAGGACGAGTGTTGATATTTAAGCCCCTTTTAGTCGCTTCCTTGCTGACACTAATTGAAGTCGGGAACGATGTTTTTATTATTTTTTTCCTTCCTTATGCCTTTGTTCCTCTCTTCCTTGCCACTGCCCACATAGCAGATACAGGGTACTTGCTACTAGTATTTGCTTGGAGTTCGATTTATCCCTTAGTTGATGGTTTCCATCTAACTGCTCCAAGTTGTATACGACTATTAGCGTGTGTATCGTTCCTACACGCCTGTCGTTGATTTTCTGTTGTTTCTTTGAAGACGATTTTAAATTGCGGATTGGCCTTGAACTTTTTCTGGTTCTTCTACCCCTACTCGGTGTAAGGAAGATTAATGAAGAACATGCCCTTTGCAAATATTAGCAGATGGCTGTTCACATGTTTGTTGAATTCCTGGAATAAATGGATTCAGATATTTGATGTTGGACCTTCTAGCAATAATCTAAGGAAATCGATGTCAATATGTAAAATTTGGGAAGCGCAAACAAGACTCGATCATGGCAACAAGAATGGAATAACAACCTTATACCAGGTGAGCTGCAAATAGAGCTACATTCAAAGGTTAGGGAGTAAGGTCTATTTTCATCGGTGAGCGACATATTACGAATAGATATACATAAACATCCATCTTTTCTGTACGCCAAAGTTCATGAGTGTTTCGTTATCCAACTTGCTAAAACCTCCATCTTCGTTCTAGATGTAACTTATGGAGGACTAGTCCCCGTATGAACAGTCAATAATGTTTTTAGGTGGAATTTTGACTGTCAGCACACTTACAGCTGTCAGTTTAGTTTGTATATATGTATAAACCAATAAGAAGTAAATCAATTAATACAGACTACGAACTGGCAAATATGCTTGCGCAAAATGACGTGGAAACATTGCACAACATGTTCGTAAATAAAATTGGCAACATATACTGGACTACGAACGAAATAACTTCAATGTGTAAAAAGCGAGACGAGATCCACAGAAGATGGAACAGCAGTTCAAGAAGTCGAAGTTACGAAGTGGAGTATAAAAATATGAGAAGCCTTGTAAAGAAAAAAATAAAAGGCACAAAACTCAACTTCTACAAGCAAAAGTTTGTAAATGCACAGAATGATCATAGAAGAACATGGAAGGTGAAGGTCCCCAATCGAACTTCTGGGGAAAAAGAACCCCTTCACTTGATGAAGCTATAAAGAACAACTTTTCAGCTATGGACGAAAGCTATTATGGAGAAATTTGCAGTGCAATTCTCAAATCAAACATCGAGAATTATGCATACATGCAGCACCAAAACATCAAGCCACAAGAATTTATATTGAAGAGGTCAGTCTTGATGAAATATTTCAAATATTGTGTCAACTAAATGACAAAAAAGGACCTGGAGCAGACAACATTAAACCGATTAATCTCAAAATCTCGTGCCCATGTTCTTGCCCCCGTTGTACAGGGAATAATCGGTCGGAAAATCGACTTAAAATCTATCTAAATGGTGGAATTATCAAGGTAATTATTTCAAAAATCACTAACCAAGAAAAACCTAAAGTTTACGGTCTTCCACAAGGCTCTGAACTGGGCCCTATACTTTTTATACTTTATGTGAACGAACTTTTAAGAGTCTTAAAAACCAAAGACATAGCAAAAATTCTAAAGCAAAAAAATGTAAGCTTGGCCGAAGAAATAATACAAAAAAATTAAATGCTGTTTCGAAATGGTGCCACGATCATGGACTCATGGATAAGCAAAAAAACAAGACTGGAGACCTACCCATAGCCACAGTTCTTTGAATAATATTATTTTTGACTTCCATTTTAAATAAACCATTTTTTAACAAATAGAAAAAATGCTACGAATTATTTCCAACTGCTGTAGCGTTATAGTCAGTTATGAATTTTTGTTCCTTTAGGTGAAGGGGACTAACTGCTTATTGACTGGACGAAAACAGAAAGAAAAAACAGGCAAATGGGAAAACTATATGATCAAGAATTTGAGAAACTGTTTTTCACTTCAAGCAGTGTTTTTAACCATAAAATCGCAAAGACTTAGATGGGCAGGATATTTAAAACGAGCGGTCAAGAGAATATTGAGCGGATATGATTATCCGGAAGACTGCACCGTAGATGTTAAGACGCGATCAAAAAGAGGTAAAACAGAACAGGGAAACATTGAAGAAATACATTCGGGACTAGGATACTTGGTCAAAGGTTGCTTACGAAATTCAGAACTTCCGAGTTAAAAATGGCGATTTCCAATTCACTGTGTTTTAGAGGTATAGTTTTAGCACTAAAGTTGGAAGTAGATTTGTTGTTAGTATGTTTTGCCACTTTATAACAACTAGACTAACGTCAAAAGAACGCATGTAAATTATGCAACCTTGTTTTGAAAACCATGGTTCGGTTTGCCAAATTTATCGTGCCTTACGTCCATTATCCATTTCGTCCATAATCGTTCATCTGAGCAAGTTATTCTTACTCTTATATCCACATACACTCCAGTGGATCACACGAATCTCCAAAGACGACAAACAGTGCGAAGAGAAGGAGTTATTACCGTTATAGAGCGCAGTGTTGAGAAGAATTCGAATGAGTCGATTCACCATCATGCACAGCAATTGGAGCTATGCCCATCCACTTTGTGGAAGATTTTATGGAAAGGTATTGGTTTAAAAGCTTATAAGATTCAGCTTGTTCAAGAGTTGAATCCGTATGACCATAACACATACCGTAGGTTCGGTGAAAGTGACGAAAACATGATTCAGCTTAAACCACATTCGCCGTGTTATTGCTGATATGCGGACTCAGTTGCCCGATAAATTTGCCGTAGACATTGACGTTAGATTTTATATTGAATTTGTATAACTCTAAAACAAACACCCTTTATGTGCCATAAAGTCATTCTCGTTCCGGTACGCCAGTTTCATCGGCTCTCAACTGACAGCTTCAATCGATTCCGAACCGCAAGTCACAATTCGAAAAATCTCAGCGAGCTTAAAAACTGGCAAGAGAACAATTTCCGAACGCTTAAGAAAACTTCAAATAATAAAAAGCTCGGTGACGAACGATTTAACTGGGAAAAAATCGTTACCACCAACAAAAGTGGATAATTTATAACAACGTCGAGAGAAAAGGATCGGCAGGCAAGCGGGGAAAACCAACATTAATGACTGAAAAGGTCGGTTTAAGTACGAAGAAGGTTATGCTCTACCGGGGGAAGGTGAAAAGTTTTCGGACTAACAATGAAAATCTGCCATTTTCAGTTAAGTAATAGTTTTCTTTTTTTGCTTAATCTCCCTTGACTTCAATGCACTTGGTCCGACGTTTTCCCAATTATACGCAAAGGCATATTCACAAATGTGAATGACCGAGCAAATCATACCTCGAATGTACAGGTGCCTTGTACTGGCCTCTAATCATTCTCCCATTTGTAAAGTAAAAATTTAGCAGGCTTCCCGCAGAAGCGATCGACTTCGCTGTCCTTGGCGCTGAGACAGCGACTCTCGTCCTCTGATTGGACTGCTTTTTCATTCCTGGCATATACTGATGGATCCGTTTCTCATCCATGGTGACAAAGTGCCGAAAAAAAGGAATCGGATACCTACTGAATCGGTAAAAAGATTACTGCAAAAATCGTTTGCTTTTGATCGGCATTCCACAAATGCGGCACCCATCTTTCGTAAAGCCTGCGCATCCCTAATTATTTGTGCAAGGTGTTTCGTACCTTTTCTTCCAATATCCCCAGCTACTTCTCTCCCCTTCACTTTCCGGTGTGGTTCCCTTAGGTTATCTTCGAAGGATGTGCGACCAAGACTAAATTCAGTTGGCCTTTTTAATGGTTGACATCGGAGAAGCAAAGTCCCCGTACATTTTTGTCAACTTCGGATGAATTTCCTTAGGCGTTATTCCATTCAAAACGAATAATTTTATGACACACGATAATCATGTTTAACCATGCAACACAAGCAACATGTATACTGAAAAAGACAAACCATTTAAGAGTGGAAGTTAAACTTGTGAAATGAACTAATCACGAATGCACCCAGGCAGGGAACATTCTCGTACATGTCTGTGTCAGACCGAGAACTTCTCATGTTACCCTCGTACTGCCAGACATCGAAAAAATAAATTCGTGGAAATTCTGAATTTAGTTAGTTTAGATAGTTCCCACTATCTGT
The DNA here is from genome assembly GCA_958301585.1 of Merodon equestris. Taxonomy (NCBI): domain Eukaryota; kingdom Metazoa; phylum Arthropoda; class Insecta; order Diptera; family Syrphidae; genus Merodon; species Merodon equestris. The sequence goes on along the minus strand of OY284416.1, from coordinate 37,820,272 downwards.
TGGAGCACTCAGACATAAAAATCGGCAAAAGGTGTTATTTTTCATTATGATGGGGTCAGATGTTTCTCCCTTTTTTGGAACAACTACTACTATTGCACATTCAGTCTGCAAATTTTATAGTATTAACGTCATTATAAGCATTTTCAACTGAATTTTGAAATGGATGTAGCGGAGGAGCAAATTCGGCATATTTTATTGTTTTTGTTCGGGAAAAAACGGAATAGAAGTGGGGCCACTAAAGAAATTCAAATTCTTTTTTTCTATTTAGTAAAAAAAGTAATTCAACAACAAAAATGGATGATTAATTTTGCGCCGCATGGTATATATTTTCTATATGAAATCATAGAGGTGAGCATCCTTTGTTGTAATTAAATAAGGTGGAGTCAGAACTTGCGTTGCAATATCTGGACCAAATAATAAGTATTGGCAACTGGCACTATGAAAAAACCAAATAATCGTAGTTGACAGAGCTACTTTTCAGATTAAAAAACACGATCCTAGTTTTATCACTTATCAGCAATTTGTGCACAAGAAACCAATGCCTAAGTTGTTCTAAATCATGGTTTATATTGGCAATTAAGTCTAGTGGAGAGCTTTCAGAATAAAAGCATGCTATGTCATCAGCAAACCCTGTACAATAGCCCTAAAAAGTTATTTTGAACATTGAGTTTATGTACAAGAAAAATAAAATTGGGGCGAGTACATAGCCTTTGTGGGACGCCAATTTTGTTTTTGATGTCCAAAGGTTGGCAGAAACGATCTTCAATCTTTACAACCTGCCTGCCTGGTGGACAAAAGTTGAACAAAAAATTACAATAGTTAAACTTCAACGCCTTCAGAGACTAGCATGTCTCGGTATTACAGACGCCATGCAAACCTGTTCAATGGCAACACAAGAGGCACCTTTTTATTAAAAACGTTGCAATACGTAGTGCAATCAAACTCCTTCATTCAGAAGCAGATCATCCATGTAGACAATCAGGACACATGACCATCCTGCAACACCTTCCTGAGCTGGATATAATTACCCCAGTTTCGGACGCATTACCACATCCATTCTTTTTTAACAAGAAAAACGCGGCGATGCCTTGTTAAAGTCAGAAACCTCAGGTATTGGCACTACCTCTTTGGATCAAGTCGAAAAATCTCGAAGGCTATGCGAACAAGTCCTATTATCTTCCAGGCGCGCGCCAACTGGCATAAGAGGCATAACTTTCAATATAATCTCAGACAGTCAAGCAGCACTCGAAGCGTTGGGGTCGTATGGTACGAACTCGAATTCCGTTAAACAATGCCACGATGCCCTGCAGTACCTAGCCAAAATAAATAAGCTCAAACTGTGGTGGGTGCTAGGGCACAAGGGCATAAAAAGCAACGAAATCACCGACCATTTCGCTAGGAAATGTTCCAGCAAAAGGTACATAAGCTGTCTAAGCTGTCTGTCTCTCTGTAGAATCCCCGAATCGAAGATTAATTTCCTCTCAGACAAGTGGGAAAAATCGCAACACCTACACTTTTGGAACAGCATTCAAAGGCTCCGACAATCGAAAAGATTTATACGACCCCTGAGCAATAACTCTATTCTTCTTCTTTTCCTTTTTCCGGCGTTGTTATGGTCAGAAGTGTAGGACCATAACCTTCCCACTTAACTGCATTCCTACTGGTCCGCTTGTGGAGTCCGCCGGTTTGACCTCAGAAAGTAGCGGCAGGCTTCCCGGTTTGGTATTACTTCATCGCTGAGGCCAATCAAATGCAGGTGTTTTTGCATTTGTTTGCACCAATTGTTTTTCGGCCTGCCTGTTTTTTTTTTTTTTTTATGTCACGTGCATGCTCCATATTTTTTTGTTTGATCTTACTCTTACAACACCGGTGATCTCCAGTCGTGTCACTTGTGGGGCAGTTTAACGGTGGTATATGTGTCCCTAGGCACACCTTGGTGTTTTCTAAATTGCCTAGATGTGATTTTTGTTTACCTTTGTTTTAGTCGCCTTTTACGACAAGCGAGAGGTATCGCTGCAGGGATATTCTTAACCCGTCCCTGCACGGAAATGAACAATAACTCTATTAATAACCTTAAATACAATACAGTCGATATCAGAGGATGGATCAGTAACCTTTCGGGACGTTCTAGTCTGAAATATTATCTCAACAAAATTAACCTCTCGTCTGAAACCGAGTGTCGATTCTGCATAGAGGACGAGGAAACTGCAGAGCACGTACTATGTGAATGTGCTATTCTCTTAGGAAGCGTATCTTTGGATAAATTATGACTCCTGAGGGGATCAGCTCAGCCCCTACGAGGGACATCGTCAACTTTATTAAGAAGGTTGAGGAGCTCCTCATCTAATTGACATATTGGTCGTATATGACATATACCCCTTGAAGTATGGTTTTTCCTCCTTATCTAGCAGTTTAATCGAGGTGTCAATCCCAGCCTCTTGAATTGCTACCATTTGTGCTGTGATAAGGGGGTTTGCGCCCAGATTATTGAGGACGACGCCGAGTCTTGTTTTATAGCTACACTGCTGTAGCTTTCTTTGTCGGCTTGCGGATTTCGAATTCTTCTGCGTTGGGCGGCAGGGTTCGGCGGCTTGTTGTCAGCGGAACAAACCCGTTTTACTTCCTTACCCTTAGTGGTAGGGGCAGATTTTGCGTATACCAGAGCTACATTCCCTGCTTAATAGCGACTTAAAACGTCTCTGTTCAGACGACTTTAGTTTGACGAAGCCACCAGGTGGTAGAGACTTATTCTCCACAAAAATGATTTCGTTTCCCTTCGCGTTTGGGATATCTTTTGAGAGCATACTCCCAGAACCTTCACAGAGCGTGGAGTCGGAATGGAAGAGTGAACACATCTTCCGCTTTCCGTACGGCGGCAATGTCGGCAAAGGATAGAGGCATCACTCTCTTTATTCATTTTTGCTTTAGAAATGCTGTTCCCAAGAGTGCACGGGAAGGAAGGGTTACCTACAGCGGAGACCGAGGTGCTGCAGGAAGGCTAGAATGAAATCGGATTTCGCCCGGTATCTGAAGTTCGAGTATTGGTAGGATACTGAGGGAGTGATCTATTTGGAGCTGTAGGCTTATAACCAGAATATCATCATAGAAGTCTACATACTGTCAACAGCTGTGCAGATTAAACTAGGATTTCGGTTGAAAAAAAATGGAACATTCACCTTATTTTCTAGATTTATCACATTCAGATTTCCACTTATTCCATACTCTGTAGAACTTCGTTGATAGAAAACATTTCACCTGCATACAACCAGGCAAGTTACACAACAGAGCCCAAGATCACGGTGCGCAAAGCCGAGGTTTTTGCATGCGATTACTCAAAATACCGACCTCCTACTTCTGGGAGGTGGTTTTTTCGTTATAAAATATAAACCACGAATCCAATTTTTTTGTGAACCTTATCAGTGATTTACCTTGCAATTATGTATCGTATGAAGCCAGTTCGAATCCGATATAATTGTTTGTTCTCAAAATGCTCTAGGCGAAAAACCAAAAACTGACTAGAGATATGTCAAACTTTTTAATTCGGAAAATTAACAACAACATTTTTTACTTATTTCCATATATGGTGCCCAAATAACTTATAAAACCAACAGTCTTTCCCCACATTCAAAGCGCCTTATTTATTTATTATGCCTATTATCGGAAGACAAGATATACGAGTAACTTCGAAACTGGGTTGCTACTACCTTTCCCGTCAATCTACAAAAAAGACGGTAAAGTTTCGACTCACTATGCACTTTCTGTGTTAGTGGCCAGCACTTGATCATCCACTTATCAAACAATGCCCATGTCGTATCGTAATGACAAACTGTGTTCCCGTCATTACTAATCTAGACGACTGCCATTCATCGTTAAATGTCAGAGACCAAATCACTACAAAATCATCTTAATCTGACCTACAGAATGGTCTTCAATCACCAAGATACTTGGCGCAATCTTTACTTGCCACATCAGACAAGAAAGAGATAAAAGAAAACGGAAGCTGGGAAAATTCCAGGACTTCCGGCGACTAAAATTTATTGAATTAATCTTCATACTTGCAAGCTCGTTTGCCAATTCAACCATCCACACAATTAATTAGGATTAAGACTCTATCGGCAATTATTATATTACATGCACAATCTGCCGGCGGCACGTACTACACATACGTATTTACGTATGTACGTAGTCTTCATGCATACAGCATGACATACAGGACAACAAACTTTGCAACGGTATAAACGTGAAATATTCTTCAGGGCAATTACAAGTCCTGCATGGTTGACCGTAGTTAATTAATTTTCCTCTGCCACTACTGCCGCTCGTTCCGTCTGCCATTCGAGAACTTGTCATCCTTGCTCCTGTCCATACCCACATTGGTCAGATACGAGTAACTTAATTATTACGATATCGGTTATGGCGAAGAACTTTCCCTCCTTTTTGTCATTTCGTATCCTTTTCCGGTGATTCTTCTTTTTTTTTTTTTTGGTGTTTGTTTTTGCTTACCTTGTAAGCACACGTATGCAAGCATTTTATGTTGCATCTTACCTATTATGGGGTACGAAGGACTTTCCGATGAAACACTCCGGGGCGTGCATGCATGTGGAAGTGTTTCTGCAACGTTCATTCTTACCTTGCGGCCATCTTTCCCCTTTGGAGCGATATTTTTAATTACAGTTGATAAATACGATAAGCTGGATGTGAGACAAGCCAATTAAAAATGACCTTTATGCGTCCTTAAACTCCCGGCTACTTATCCTCGGACCTTTTAGTATCCTACAATTCTAATCGTCTATTCAGATCAATGCGACTGCTTACAAGGTACCTCATTATTGCCCTTATTAAACGTCTTTACCTATTCAAGTTTATGTTAACTAGGTCCGATGGACATCTCTTGGTTTGTCGTCGTCGTAGACGTTACCATCACCGGCAACCACGTCGCATTAACAACCTTTATATCCACAAATAGATTATGTTGTCCTAAAGTTTGGTAACGACCCCCAAAGGTATTTCCAATCATGGGGCAGCAGGCCACCTCAACAATATGTACGTATGTGGCATACTCCTGTTCCTAGAGTACATAATCCAGAGTGTACTTGTGAGAAGACGACGCGTCCCGGTTGACATCGATTGCAAAATCAACAAATAATTTAATTACAACTACATGACAATATAATTCGATTAGAGAATTAATTAAATCTGCCAATCTGCCAAAGTGTCCTATGTATTCGCTGCAGCTTAACGAGCCGCATGGGATCCTCAAAACGAGCTCTATTGAGGGTTAATGCGAAGTGCTAGGGCAATGCTCCCTCTCGAACCAGTATATGTACGAGTATAGTATAACAATATGAAAGGCAATATTCTAAATTATACTGGTTGAATAGTGAAAAACACTTCAAGGGAAGACTGAAGGGTTAGTCGAATCTGTGAACCATCCAGTCGATTTATGAAGGCTTGTGATACCTTATTAGTAATGAGTTGAACAGCCAATAATAGGGTTAAGCCCTAGACATTGACAATCGCATTAAATTAGTTGCAGGAAAAGATATTCAGGTCCGAGGTTCTTGTCATTTGAAACGAGAACGATCACTAACTATACAATGACCAAAAGGACTAAAAGTTTTTAATACACACAAGAAGTGAATCAGTGATTAAGGTTAATGTATTCAAAGTAGCTTTAAAGAAGTATTAAGTGTTTTCCAGACACCCGCGCTATACCCAGAGCATTGAAACCTTTCGGACTGCAATGATTAGAGTCATCCAATTCGTGGTTCTAAAAGTAAATCAAAACAAACACAATTAATGAATCAAATTTTGAACAAATGTTAACTTCATTATATTGACTGGATTTTACCATTATAAATAAAATATAATATATTTCAAAGATTCTTTACAGGAGTTCTAGCAGGACCCCTTCTCACAAGTTAATTTTTGAGGATTTTCGATGATTTTCGATAGACATTGGGCAACAACTTGGCCATCACTTGAATTATAGTTTCAAAGCACAAAAGATTTGTAGATTTTGTGCGTGAGTACGATCTTTGTAACCAAATCACATCATGAAAACGTGAAATAACTCGTCCAGGACATTTTTTTTGCAATAAAGCAAAAACTCGTTGTGTGAGATGTGGTATTGTTTTAATAGCACGTCCATATATTCGACTAAGACCATAGGCCTCCAAACTTCTCTAACAGAGCCAGTCTTTTCAATTTTTTTTCCCTGTAGTATGTTCACAAGGACGAATATTTTGACCATAACCTTCTCGTAATGCATGAAACGTTCAGTTCATAGAATCACCAATTTATAGTAAGTTTTTACAATTTTGACACATTTTATGTTATACATATTGTGAAATGGTGAACCTTTTGCTAAACACTTCTATTGTTAAATGATAGCTCGGTTTGACGCATTTAATAAAATCAGGGATGTTAAATTTAAAGCATAAATTGAATCAATTTGCATCAAAATTCATGATAATGGTCTCGGTCTCTGAAATCGAATGGCGGGTACTGAAATGGGTTTAAGTCGGTTTCGGTGTTCATATATAGGCTGAGCCAGTAGCTAGTGTGGAAATCAGTGTTGATATTTATAGGTTAATAAAAAAAATCCAATATGAACGATTGACCACCACTGCTTCTATAGCAGGCTACCATCTGAAGGTTAAAATAGGCAGAAAAGAAATAAGTTTGAGGATGGATTTAACTCTTAAATTAGCCCACAGAAGAAGCCCAAAGGTGTCAAGTTGCATGACCTCGGAGAGCAAAAGACTTTTCCTTTAACCGAAATATAACGATCTTCAAATTTGAGTGGGCGAAAGCGCCATCATATTAAAAATAGAGATCGCCCAGATCCAAGTCATTCAATGTTGAAAGAAAATAGTAAGTCAGCACGTTGAGATAACGCTCTCAATTCACTATAACTATCTCTATAACCTCATCTTCGAAAAAGTATGGATCAGTGGTGCGGCCTACCCGAAATCCGCATCACAGAGTGACTTCTTAGGGTATATTCACTCCCAGATGCAACAATTTTATTTATTGAAACGGAATCAAATTTAATTTTTTTTATAAATATCGTGCAGATTCTTATGGTGTTTACAACCTGGACAGGGTGCAGATGGTTTGTGTCGAAGATTTGTTTGTGTCGAAGATGTTCCTCCAGGGGTGGTTGTACTAGATAGGATTCGAGAGATTCGACTGAATTTGTAGCGTTGGTTGTAATTCACAATAACTTTTTTTTTTATGAACAATGCGATTCAATACACATAACATATAATGAATCACCGACCTTGTAAATTGCTTGATATGTGTCATTTATATTTTATATTAAATTTATATTAAACTGTTCCATCAAATCAGTCAGTGTAAACGTTGTACGAGTTGCGCCCATTTGACGGTAGACGTTGTGGTCCTTCAAAGTCGACTCTTCGACGTTTGATGGCCAGATTTGAGACGACCTAATCATTCAAAGGAATGCAAGATCGGCAGGGAACATCGCTGCGGCCCGTGAAAGTGTACAGCAGAACCCTAAGGAGCCGATTCCCCGGCGTGCAGAAGAACTCATACAAATACTTCGCAGACTTCAATTTGACGAATTTTGCGTCGGGACTTGGGGAAGAGGGTGCCAATTTTGGCCGTAAAATCATCTTTAGCTTCGAAGCATCCTTTAGATGAATGGCTGTGCTAACAAGCAATATTTCCGTATATTGGACGACACCAATCCACACGAGATTCACCAGGTGGCAATGACATTCTCAAAAAGTTGCCGTTTGTTATTGGTCTTAGGCCCGCGGGGTCATTGTTCCGTACTTTATCGAAAACGAAGTGAGTGAGGCGATGGTAACTAATTTCTTGTGGACCAAATTAAAGCACATGGACAATCATGAAAGGTGGTGATGTCGAAAATCACGCAATTGTTTTGGGCACGTATTTAACAAAGGTAATTTAGCAAACGGTGACATTTTTCGGAACCTGCAAACGCTTAGAATCACTCGCTGTTTTTTTATCGTAATATTATTCGTGGATTCGGGTGGAATACGTGGCCCCCAAAGATCCAGCCGTTTGTCAAATGAAACACTGGTTTTGAAAATAACATTTAATGGTTTATTGACGGTGATTTGCAATACACTATTCGACAGATATTACCTTAATAACATAGCCTCTATATTCTCGAATAAACAATTACCAAGCGTTAAGACCCCTTACTTTTCGTGTGGCCTAAAATGAAAGACACTATACTCGTATTTCCAGGTTTCAAGGTTATAAGAGGAAACTGCACCGTGGCGCAGTGATTAGTGTTCTGGTTTCTGAAGCCGATAATAGTTAGCCTAGTCATTAACGGTGTCTGCTTGGCAGCATAAACGAGCAGGAAAAAGTAGCTATGTCAGAGTGTTTATGGCGATAGCATGAGCTTCCAAAGACAGCGAAAAAAGGTCCCTAAAGTTCGAATTTATCGTTTTAAGGAGATGCCTTTATTTTCAATGGCCCAAAGTAATGTGGAGTCTTCATAGAAACCGCACCACTGGAATGCACAATTCATATACTATTGGGATATGCGTCTACGTACTAACCTGCACTCTGCACCCTTCAGCCACTCTCACCGCTGGATTGGTGCTGGATATTACTTTACAAGCAATTCATGCAGTTACGGTGTTTCTGCTAATTTTCTTGAAGGTTCTTAGTTTATGGTCTGCCATCGATTTTGCGCGTCACGTTTTTATACTGGATAAGACAATCTGGGTAATATGAGCAGTTTTCATGTCAAAATGCGATAATCACCGTAGTCAGAGAGAAACTTTGTTAGGTATAATTCTTTGTGCTCGTTTTATCCATTAACTGATTAGTGTAATCAAGGTGTAAGTCCATCTGACATTCTCGCCAAGTTCATATAAAGTGTCCTTCTTCTCTCCCTGATTTTTCCTATTACACCGTCTTGTGTAGCATTGAGAGTCTCTTGCGGTAAAGGTCAGATTCCACTGTCTGCGGAATCTGGGACCCATAAAAGCGGTCTCGAATCAGACAGCAAAGCACGGGAATAGCAGAAGATCTTGTCACAGAAAATCCATTTGTCGCAACATTAATGCAGGCTTACAAATGACACACTGCACATAAAAATCATAAACTCTATTCAGGCGGTACGCTGGAAATGCTCACAGGCAAAATCTATTCACCAACGAAAACATTTTTACCGTCAAAAAAACTTTTAATAAACAAAATGATCGATACTCGGACATCAAATGAAGCTTCGGGACTCATTCACTGAGGGTCGAAATAGGTCACCATCCTGCATGTAATGGTATGGTGGGGACTGAGTTTGATGGCCACTGTTCTGGAGGATGTCAAACAAACAAACAAATACTGGACGTTCCAACAAAATTTTGCTCCAGCCCACAAAGCGAATGGCACTCAGGAGTGGCTAAAAAAATGTACCCGACTTCAAATCACCAGATGATTGGCCAGCTAGTAGCCCGGACCTTAACCTTAACAAGTAGTGGTCTAATTTAAAGGGAATGATATGCTGTAATTTTTACCGAAATATTGAGTCTTGTCCATGATGACGATCCGATGAACCGAGTCCATAAAGCGATTGATGAATAGCACTGGCCAAAGTGCGTCTCATGTCACGCCTTGACATACATAAATAACGTCATTTTGAATTAAGTCTTTCATAACTAATAGCTAGGAATTTGACAAGTTAAATGTATAAGCATGTTGTTGAAAATATCAAACTATTTATGAATATTTATGACTTTTTTTTATGAGTGCGCCAAGGGATGTGTAATCTTCAAAAGATACCTGTAGCCCGGGCTACTAGTATGTACGATTCGCAAACCCGAATACTCGATGCCAGGAATACGCCTATGTACTTAACCACATCCTGCCCACTTCAACCACTCTCCCCACGGACTGCCGCTTGGTATTACTTCGCGGGGCTGGTTAGCAATTCATGCTATGTGTTCTATATCTGCCGATTCAGCTCGTCTTAATCTTTCGAGTCTTCCTAACTCGTTTTGCACGCTAGTTATGAAGGATCAGATCTCCAGGCAGTAGTTTCCTGAGCTTATCATGTGGCTTACTAGACGCTTCGGGACTGATTTTGATATTGTATGTCTATTCTTGCGTCTGCGAAGCGTCTCCAGTGGAATATTGCGTGCTCTGCGTCTTCCTCTTCCCCTGGACATTCTGGGCAGAAGGGCGAGCTATCGTGTGAATCTGTAAAAATATTGTCGATAGCCGACGTGACCTGACAGAAATTGCGTAAGATGGTAATTGCAATCCCTCTGTGCTCTTTTTCCCCAAGCTCCGATGGTGGTGGTCAGCTTGTACTCGTAGGTCCATTTGCCTTTTACCGTGTTATCCCACCTGACTTGTCACAGTGCTACAGCTGTTGCTCTTTCTTCTGCATTTATCCTCCAGATAACGCTGGCCTCTTCAGCGTCGGTGGTTCACCTGAGGCAAACCCACACAGGCTGCTCCATCCGAGATTTCTTTTTATCTCCTTCGTTGTAAAGGTTCCCACCCATACTAGCGCAAGAGTATTGAGCTCACCACTCTCAATCCCGGTCCACCGATGTTTGGCAGCATTCTGGAAAGCGCTGCCTGTATTTGTGACGCCTTTTTACTGCAATATTCTACATGGGTCTTAAAGTTAAATCGGTTGTTGAGAATTACACCCAAGTATTTTAATGCCTCTTTAGACTAGATGGATTGGCTCCCAAGACAGCCTTGTGGTCAGCTAGTTCCAGGTCGGCGGGCTCTAGCCAATGTTTGATCTTAGCGATCGCTTCATCCGTGGCGGACTCTACCGCATGGAGGCGTTTCGCTACAGTAAGTACGGCGTTGTCGTACGCAAAACCGATAATCTCGACTCCTTGTGCCTGTGTCAATCGCAAAATTCCATCATACATTATGTTCGACAGAAGAGGTCCAAGGCCTGATGCCTGGGGGACTCCAGTGGAAACATTGTAAGATTTAAAGCCATCATCCAGTCTGGTACTTCAGTTTCCTGTTAGTGAAGTAGGTAAAAATTATCTTCACAAGGTAATGTGGTGCATCTAGTCTGGTCAGAGACCTCCTAATGCAGGACCAGTTTGTGGAATTGGAGGCATTTTTGATGTCTAGGGTTATCACTTCGGCAGCAGACAGAGCTCCTTCATCCTCCACGGCGAGTAGTCTACTATATATGATACGTTCTAGAATCTTTCCTGTTGTATCTAACAGACAGTTGGCCGGTACGCCGAAGATTCTCCAGGTGGTTTGTTTCCCTTGGCTCCAGATATTGGAGTTTTTATGATTGGGACGCTTTATATATTTTATACTTGGGACGCCGTCACGTCATAGCACTTTCTTGTCACCTATCTTATTGCATGCTTCGTGCAGTTCGTCCGTAGTTATTGGCGGGATCTTGTCTACGCTAGTATCCTACTATTGTGCCCAATATTGCTGGGCAGGGTATTTGTGTGGACCTACCTACCCGGTTCGGTGCGACCACTTGCAATTACTGTGGCCAGACAACAGACACTCTAGTATTAAATTTCGCTACACTTCTGCTTAAGTGTTGCTTCCTTCTAAGGATCGGTTTACACAGATTCGTCGATTTAGTTTCGCGACCTCTTTAATAACAACAACTACGAGTGGTAACTTATCTTGTTTCATGGTTTTTTGGATGGCTGATGACCAAATCATTTCTTTTATTCAATTTAATTCTTGTATTTCTTACAATACATACGTTGGGTGGGTAAAAAGGAAAAGAAGACGAAGACATACGTTGGGTGGGAGCAGAGAGTAACCATCCAACCATATGTCCTGCTCCATTGTAAAGTTTAGTTGAACGGTGATGTGCACGGCAACTTTTCGATCATCGCCGACATTTAAACCGACCTGCAACGGCTGTTTAAAGGAATAGTGATGACGGGGAGGCTTGGCGAAGGGTTGTCGAGGCTCTGTACTTTCGAGTTATAAATGGCCGGTAATGATAATACCCCAAATGTAAAGTTTAAGTCGATAAGACTCCCGCGAAACCACTAGATTCAGCCGAGGCTCAAAACTCATGTTTTTCTTTTATTCTCTTTTGGAAACATACATTTTCCGCTGGACACTCGTACAACTTAGAGCTATAAGGATTGCACGATGGCATTAGTCCAACGCCTAGGTATCCAACATCCGAAATCGCTGGCTGCGTAGAGTTAATGAACACCACTGTTCCGGCTCGAACTTGAAATAACTTGGCTGTTGAGACCGCTGCTCCATGCCGACTATGAATCGACTTAAAGGATCGAATATATTTCAACTTTAAGAGGTTAACATAAAATAAGAATAAAATCAATAATCGAATTTAACTAAAAATGCAAAAAAAGCCAGGACACATTAAAATTTCTCGTACATCTGTGCGGAAACTTTCCGTCAACTCAACGAAAATGGATTGAAGTTCAAGGATCACACATTTCACCTTCTGCCATCGAGGCTCTTCCATAACCCAGTCCACTGCAAACTCTCCGTAAAAGCTCGAAAAAGTTTGCAATTTTTTTTGATCTAAAATTGAATTTGTTGGATTTGTTCCTCGTCCTGAAGAAATTCAGTATCATTTTACTCTGTCATTATCCGTCCATTTCCAAAGTAAAACGACCTCAGTATTCACCTTGGTCCGGATAGAATTAATTTCATCTGTCACTTTTTTGAGATTTGATTTAAATACGGATTCGAGTGAACTCATTTGCGTACAATTCTTGAATGATTTATGGAAGTGGAGGAAAGTTTTGCGGTAAGGGATGTTGAACATCTGGAATTACAGGACGAAGTTTGTTTTTCATCAAAGAGTAATTTAAAGAGTGAAATAAAGACCAAAGCCTTTATAACGGGCATATCCGAAAAGAGTTTCAATAAACCCAACGTTGTCACTAATTAACGTCCCATTTGCACTGTGCGTCATAAATCATGTAAGTAACACAACAGAAAGGAGCACCACCACCACCGCATCAATCCTTTCGTAAAAGCCTTTATTTGGGTCAACATAGCTCCTCATAAATCACCGCTCCTCTAATACAAAGTAAATTACTATAGAAATCTATCCCAGGGCGAGGTATGCCACCGCATACACCATGAGTTGTCGCCCCAAATCCATATTCACATCAATGGCAGGACATTAGATAAAGCCCACTGGTGCATGTTAATCATCGATTAACTTCCCTTTTTCCCCTTTTGACACCTTTTTTTTCAAATCACTAGACACGAAACCACACCTTTTATCTCGGCTTACCCACCTTCCCGTAAACTCCCTGTACGGCGCCAGATTTCGTACCCTGCATACACCTTTGGCTGACAGTGCGTTTTTCATCGTTGACGGGATTTCGCCTGTCTGCCAAGTTATTTTTTCTCCCTCTTCGATAGAATTTCATCGATACAATGGTTTTTTTCCTCTACCGCCGTAGAAAGGTCGGGCTACTGCGGATAGCGAATATGGTGATAAAATTTACGTGGAAATTTGTAATTATTGAAAAAAGGGCACGTCGGGCTACCGCCAAGCAAGCGAAAGTATTTCAACGATAAAATGATTGCATGATGTCATGGCGTTGCAAAGGGTGTGCGGAAATGCCTTTCGATGGCTATATAACGTGTTGACTTTTTTGGCGTGCGACTTGGCGCGGTGGTGATTGATGATCATTATACGAAATATTGAATAGTGGTATCCTGGTTTCCGCGCTTTTAGGGCGAATGGATGGAAGCCCATTTATTCTATTAGCAGGAATTTTACGCTTGAAGCTGAATATCCTAAATTATAATTCGAAAGTTTTCGTCTAACCAGCTAAATTAGTACCCTCATTCCCCTTTAAAACCAGCAGGTGACATTTGCCCAAATAATCCACTAGTACCATAGACATACTAAAATTCCGTGTTAAAGATCTGCTATTGCTACAATTGTATTTGAAGTATGGTGTCTATACTTCCTGATCCAGCCAAACCAAGAAAACTTTGATTGCACAACAAAATATTTTCATATAGGCAGTCAAATCCAGATACCTAGTCAGACATCGACAAAGTGTCACTGACATGGTTTTATAAATATGGATTCGGCCATAACATGACAAAAAAGTTGTTTTCAATAATTCCTCCATCGCAAAGAGGCCTATATACGGTTTTATAGATATGTAGATAGATAGATAGATCTTTAGTTCGTGTATAATGACAAAAGTTGGAGTCATCACACATTTTATTTTACAATACAGAAATTTGATAGCTAGTATCTTACTTCTGAAGTTCCGTGCAGGGACGGGTTAAGAATATCCCTTCAGCGATACCTCTCGCTTGTCGTAAAAGGCGACTAAAACAAAGGTAAACAAAAATCACATCTAGGCAATTTAGAAAACACCAAAGTGAGCCTAGGGACACATATACCAGCATTATACTGCCCCACAAGTGTGCATGCAAATCAGTGGGTTGACACGACTGGAGATCACCGGTGTTGTAAGAGTCAGATCAAACAAAAAAATCTGGAGCATGCCCGTGTCACAAGCGGACCAGTAGGAATGCAGTTAAGTGGGAAGGTTATGGTCCTACACTTCTGACACTCCTGACCATAACAACGCCGGAAAAAGGAAAAGAAGAAGACGAAGAAGAAGTATCTTACTTCTGAAATAGTTATTTTACAAATACAATTTGGCTGCGATACGGCTTTATTATTATTAATATCTTTATGTCGTTTTAGGCGGTCAGTATGGTACCCAAATACTTGAACTCATCCACGTTCTCCAAGCCTTTGTCGAGTCAGATGCGAGGTTTCAATCGATCCAAGTCGGTCAGTGACCATTCAGTTTTCTCTTCATGTCCTTTTTAGTCTCTTTTCTTTGTTGGAGGCTTCTGCTATCTGTTGGAGCACTCAGACTCAATTCTGGCCCATTTTATTATCAGACAGGCGCCTATGTTTATTGTATTTTCCCGGTTGTCCGGAGAAAAGTAAGGAGAAGGTTCAGTGATGTACAGCTAAGAGCCACGTTGCATCCACGTCGGGTGCGCCTCCATGCGCGAGCGAAGGCGGAACAGCCGTAGATAAAGTGTTCTGCTCTGTCATCCTCCTAGCAACATGCAGCACAGGTGGGCGTCTCACCCAGCATGCAAAGATGATTAGCAAAAATGTAATGCCCGTAATGACGCCGGCAAGTCTTCTGTAATCAATTCTCCTTAAGGATAAAAATAATGATGCGGATATTCCCTCCATCTACGATTGTGTGTATTAAAGACCCAATCGTTGATGAAGGATTTGACCGTGGAAGCGGATATATCTAAAGCGGGTTCAGGTCCTGAAAAACTCTCTGCTGAGCCCCATCTAACGAGTTAAACAAATATCTGGTTTCCTGGGATCTTAGAGTGACCTTGGACCCATACAAACCTTAATGGATTTAGTCTTCCGACTTTTTTCAAAAAGGTGTTGAGCTCTTGCACTAATTTGGAACTGGTTAAAGGCTTGGCCACAGTTTTCAATGCAGCTCGGCTGTCACTGCAGACGCATATGCTTTTTCCCTTCCACTTGTGCTTCACAACGCCCTCCTAGTCTTGGAGCCATCTGTGAAAATGGGAAGACAGTCCAATCCAGGTTCAGTGTCTGGCCAAAGCCAGTCCAGACGCCATGGAAATGTGACTGTGAAATTACAGCACAGTAGGATGGCAGGTGTCATTGCGTCAGAAGGCATATCCATGAGACAGGGGTCTTAGGATATTTCTCGCGCAAGTACACTGTGACCTTAGTGCAAGTTCTACCAAAACCATTACACTTGGTGCGAGACATGACTTTCAGTGCGCACCCTCTTATATATATGTCAAGGGGTGGAAGATTCATCATGCATCTAGAGCAGCTTCTGGTATGCTGAGGAAAGCCCCCGTGCAGCTGAGACAGATCGTTTGAAGTTTGGTGAAAGAGGCCACAACGTGCTTGCGTGTTAGCCTGTTCCACCAAACAACCGATGCATATGAGATTATCGTTCTTGTCATCGTTATCATCTTGTCATTGCCATGTAGATCCAGAGGACCTTTTTCGGCGATAGGTCCCATGTTTTGCCAAAAGCACCTTTGCATTGATGACAGCGCTTTGATAGTTTTTAGCTCTATATGTTTTCACCAAAGAAGCTTGCAACCTAAGATGACAGCCAATATCCTTGGATATTGGGATGGAAATATCTTTCGGCACCAGCTGAGTCATGCCAGTATTTTTTCATTATGCCATTATTCGACTTTCTGCGTTTCTCTTAACCGCATCCACACTATCATCCAGAATGTCCAGATAAGTGTAAGCTAGAGCGGGTGTGATTCATTAAGTCCCATTCATCTGTAATTTTGCTGAAGAGATCTGTTTACGTATTTCAGGTAAGGCATCTCTTTATTTTAATCCTTCAGATAAGGTGTTTCCTACCCTACCCTAACCATTTGTTTTCATCTAGGTATATTTGTATCAATTTGCCCTATTTTTTGGGATTCCCAGCCTTACATAGACATAATACAGTTTCGATTGGTTTAAAAAGTGATATGCCTCTTTAAAATTTGTGAATAGTTGGTGGACCGTTTCGAGAAATTCTCAATTCTGTTCTAAGATACGTCGTACAGTAAAAATCTGGTCACTAGTCGTGCGGTTATTCCTGAAGCTAATTTGGTAGTCTCCGATTTTTTCCTTAGCGTATGATGTCAGTTTCTCGTAAACTTTTAACAGCGGTATTTGTTTTGGTAAATGTTGCATTGTGTTCGGTCACCCTTCTTAAAAAAGGAAATATTGATTGAGTTTTGCATTCCTCGTGTATAGTTTCATTGCTCCATCTCCAATATATTTGGTTGATTCCGATTTTAAAAGCCGAACTCTTGCGGTGTTGTTATTGTTACGTCGGTGGATTGCTTCCTTTATTTCCTCGATGGTTTTGAATTTAATCTGACTTTCTCGTGCGAAGGTAAAACTGCTTCCAATGCTCCTTGTTCTTCATACACTATATTACACTAAATTTTCTTTCTTTTTTAATATCACACGTATAAGTTTTGTACAGTATCGGGACAAGGGCTGAACCTTGTGGAACACCCGAATCAAAATATATCTTTTCAGAAATAATAATTTTAACATGGACTTGGAAAAGACGTTTCGACAATAAACTGTCTCCTACCTGTCAAATATAAGGAGGCAAGCTTAAATGTATCATTTTGTATAATAGACCTTGCCAAACAGAGCCAAAGGCCTTTTCAATGTGTGCACTTCTGTGAACTTAACGAAGATTGCTTAGTTGGTCAGGATCTTGTAGAGGATTACTAGCTTTTTGCTGTAATTTTGTAAGTTTCCATATATCAGAAAAATATTAGACTTTTAGACACGCATTTACGATAAGTGTCAGAAATTTTATACCTGTCTTGACTGGTTCTTAAAGCTATTAAACATATACATAAATGTAATCACCCTATTGGAAGATATATAAATTTTGCTTTGAGAGCTGCAGTATACAAACAGATAAGCAATGGAGCGCTATACCTCGCAAGAACATGGAATAATAGTGATAGTGCAGCGTACATTTCGACGTCGGTTTTCTAATCGTGTCGGGCCAACGGGGCAAATATTCCAGCTCTTAGCTACTCGATTCGAACAGACTGAACCACAGAAAACCATACAGGGGGTGGCCGCCACGGGACTGGTCGTTCGGCCGAGAATATCGCCACTGTGGATGCCGATGTCACTGAGAATGATGAAACCTCAACCAGACCACGGGCCACACAACTGGGCATCACCAGACAGACTCTACAGCGAATGAATTACTTTCTTACTTACTTACTTATATAGCGCTACAGTCCGCCGTGGACCTGGGCCTCAACCAACAAGCGTTTCCAGCTGGCACGATCTTTCGCCAGCTGTTTCCAGCGCCGCACGCCCAGACGGTTGAGGTCCCCTTCCACCTGCGTGCGCCACCGAAGATTCGGCCGTCCCCTGCTGCGTCGTCCCTCCGAGCTGGATTCGAAGACTCTTCGGGCCGGAGCCGTGTTGTCCATCCGCTCTACATGGCCCAGCCATCTTAGACGTTGGATCCGGAGACGTCGTACCAGGTCCATGTCACTGTACAGCCCGTACAGTTCTTCGTTGTATCTTCTCCTCCATACACCGCTAGTATAAACGGGACCATAGATTAAACGCAGAATTTTCCTCTAGAAACGACCAAGAGCGTCCTCATCCGCTTTAGTTAAAGTCCAAGCCTCCGCGCCGTAAAGGAAGACTGGGATGATTAAGGTTTTGTACAACGTTATCTTGGTCTTTCCAGAGAGGGCTCTACTTCTCAATTGCCTCTTGAGCCCAAAGAAGCAGCGGTTGGCAAGAGTTATTCTGCGTTTTATCTCAGCGCTGGTGTTGTTGTCGCTGGTCACAAGTGACCCAAGGTAGACGAAATCCTTGACTACTTCGAAATTATAGCTGCCAAGCATGACGTTCTGGCCCAGACGTCGGTGTTGTGTTATTTTTTTCGATGACAGCATATATTTGGTCCTACCCTCGTTAACGCTAAGACCCATTTTGGCCGCTTCCGTCTCAATGCTTATGAATGCCTCATTGACGTCTCGCTGCGATCTCCCGATCACGTCAATGTCATCTGCGTACGCAAGCAATGGGGAGGACTTGAAATAAATCGTACCTCTTGTGTTGGCCAGTGACTCTTGTACGATCTTCTCAAGTATGATGTTAAAGAAATTGCATGACAGTGTGTCGCCTTGTCTAAATCCTTTTTTAACACCAAAGGTCTGGGTTAGCTCATTACCGACCTTAACGGAGCAGCGAGAATTCTCCATTGTCGACCTGCACAATCGGACGAGTTTGGCAGGGATGTTAAAACTAGACATGGCACCGTATAGCTCGTCTCTATGCACACTGTCATACGCGGCTTTAAAATCGATGAAAAGGTGGTGCGTATCGATTTGCAATTCTTGGGTCTTCTCCAAGATCTGTCGCAGTGTGAATATTTGGTCTATTGTGGCCTATTTTGTCTATTGCCTGAAGCCACACTGATAAGAGCCGATCAGGCTTTAGGCGTTCACACAATACGGCAGAGAAGATCTTGTATGCGACGTTGAGGAGACTTATTCCCCTATAATTGGCGCAATTATAGAGGTCTCCTTTCTTGTGGACCGGGCAAACGATGCTGAGTCGGGCATGCTTTCCTCCGACCATATTTTACAGATAAGTTGGTGCATGCGCCTTACCAACACATCTCCAGCCGCCTTGAAAAGCTCAGAATGAATTACTGTCAATGCATCCTTAATCTCAACAACGAAGAAGACGATTTTGTTTCGAAAATCATCATGCGGTTACGTTCATAAGCAAAATCTTCGTTTTTGCGGTGCTGAAAATCCGTGTGTGATGCACGGAGAGCCATTACATCGACTCGCACTATGTGGTGCGGCATTCACGCGGAAGGAGTAATTGGGCTTACTGCTTACTGCCGGAATTGGATAAGCGAGGCTTGGTTACATGTAGTTTCAACCGACGCAGAACGAGCCAAAATGGATACTGTGAAAAAAGCGTTTCCTGGTCGCGTAATCTCCCGTTTTGGGGATTTGGAGGGGCCAGCCAGATCGTCCGATTCAACCATGCCAGACTTCTTTCTTTGGGGCTACTTGAAGTCGCGGGTTAATGCCAACAAGCCTAAGACAACCGCAGCCCATAGGGAGAATATTCGACAGGAATGCGTCATGGAAAATGCGATAAAACGGCTACGGGTAAATATCTATCAACACTGGCAGCAGCCACTTGACGGATATCATCTTTTAGGCTCAACAGGAAAAATCCAAATAAAGACAAAATTCCAAATAAAGATTTCAAAAACTCAAAATCTATTTTTTTTTTTGAGTAAAAACGTATAATCGTTTGGATGAGTACTTTTGGGCCACCTTTTACATACAACAAGCCCTATAAGAAAAAAAAAAGAATTCAAATCAGAACTCAAAGCAATCAGCTGTCGGAATTAGAGTCCGTGAGTAATTTAAAAAGAATGACATAAAAATAAAATTAAAAATTTGATGTAACCCCCGACAAAAAAAAAAAACAAAACTGTTAAAAGTAAAAAAATAAAGTTTTTCTCTCAGATTTTTGACTTCATTAAAAAGACCTATTAATATTTTGCTGCACTTTCATACATGTAGGGGAGTGGAAGAAAGAAATTCAAAATAAAAGAGTCAGGAAAAAAAATGTTTAATTCGAAATGTATGTTTGTTTTTAAAAATAAGCTAATAATTCACTAATAATTCACTAATAATTCACTAATAATTCACTAATAATTGACTAATAATTCACTAATAATTCACTAATAATCCACTAATAATTCCATAATAATTCACAAAACAGATAATTTAATTAAACAAAGGGCTTTCCACTGGACTTTACTCTAATCTTTGCTTTACTTAACTTTTCTTTCGACCGACAAAAAAAAAGTGTCTTTACACTTAGCTTTCTTTTCCTTTTGTGCCCGCCAAAAATAAGTCTTTGCGGTACCAAGGGTCTTAAGTAAAAAAAAATATAGAAACATAAAACCTGAATCACCAAACTTCAGGTCGTAGTTATTGCACAAATCCAAAAGCAATTTTCCATTTTCCACTCGTGTGGCTATTGCGGTCTTTCCTACACCCCAATCGAAGTTCTTATTGTCTGGGTCTAGTTAAGCGTTGAAATTGCCCATGAGCACCATGATATCATTTTCTTTGACCGCAAGTTCGCTGTCTTCTGTAGGTGCATAGTACTGCGCGATAGTCATTTTGTGTTTAGATGGGCAGTTATAGTTCTTTATTCTGTGATAGTATTCCACGTTAACAGCGATTTTCCGATTGTCTTTCTGACCAACACCTCTATAATTTGAATCAATTTTATTAGACATACTTATGTACTTGAGTAGATAAGCACTCCCTTTGTAATTGTGTTTCTCTCCAATTCTGTTCCAATGGACTTCATTGTGTTCTATTACATCAATTCTTAATCGCTCGCATTCTTCAGCAAGCTGGACAAGTTCGCCAGTCCGATACAAAGTGCGAATATTCCATTGTCCAAATCTGGACGAATAGGTACATTCGCAAACGTGTTTTCATTATTTATCCAATTTTCATTCCTTGTAAATACTCGAATAGCTAGATTTTCGTCGAGATACAGTTTTTCGGCCAACACTCGCTTAGTTCGGTGTTAGGGCTGCTACCTTCACTTCAATATAATACTAGAACAATGGCTCCCGATCCATCCTTTGTCTTTGATATGCTACTGACATTTCCTTCTGAGCGCAGATGTCAGTCGTTAGAGCCCTATGTCTGTGGTAACGAGGATCACCGTAGGAAGGTGGAGGCTTTTTGGGAAGCATCATAAGCCTCGACCCCCAATACCGGTGCCAATAGCCCATGAATACCCCCAATACTGGTGTCTTGTAATTACTGGCACTAAAGTGTGCGCGTTATAATTCAAATCTTTTGGCTGGAAAAAAATTTTACGTCCTTATTAGAAAACTCTGTACATTCAAAAATTGCTTTGCAGTGTATATGGTGTCGGAGTTCTTCTCAATAACTTATTCTCGAGACCCTTGTTGATTGTTTCAGGATCCGTAAGGGTCAATCTGATCACTCTTCATACTGGCGGCTTACCCGCACTTTGCATAGCTTCATTACAAAATTATCTTGCTTGAACGTCTAATTTGAACGTCTTCATAAAATTTTCAAAACGCTCACGACTATACGAATATTATTGATTGTTTAATTATTCCTAAGCCAAGTCATACTAATGACCCACAAACATACAATATCAGATCTTGGATCATCATCAGAAATGCGTTTCCAATTAGAAATTAATTGACCACATGTTACGCAAAGTGGGCATAAAGGACTACAACCAACTTTTTTGCTACCCGGCAGCACACTCCCTACTATCCCATTTCCGATATCAATCGAAATGCAATTAAAATAGAATATATATGTACGTAACTCGAAATGAGTTCCCCACATATCGTAGGAGCTCGTGTCACTTGTCGTCATCAACCCCTTTCACGTACGTATAATGCATGCGACAGCGTTTCGGCAGCAAATGACAGGTCGATAAGAAAACTTGTGATTCAACACTTTCTCCTTGTCATCATCACCTAACTCAATTAAGAGGGGAATGTCTTAAATAAATACATCGCAAAACAAATAAACAAATTGACGTTGTACCCATTCTGATGTCCTTGTACCTTTATGAATGCCAAACTTGTAATACGTACATCCTTCAAACGTACGTACTATTCAATTAGTGTCAATCTTGTGCTGTCACATTGTAATTTCTTTACCTCGAAAACGACAGTCGATACGTGTATACGAGTATATTTGTTCAATTACTTCAAATAAGTTCGAGTCGACCGATGGCGCTGAACTATGAGGCGCGACTTTTCAAACCATTACACGTATCCGACACGGTACATGCGAACAGTTGCATGTCTTCGTGTCGAACAACTTATAACTTAATTGTGCGTGATTGTAGCGTGACGATTCCGCTTTTCCATATTAATTAGTCAATTTCCTGTTCAAACGTTTGCAAAGCAAATGGTATTAATATTCAATTACGGACAAGGAGTACAGGCGCAATCAAATGTCTTAAACCGAAACATACGTGGATGAGCTCCGTGGTTCGGAGAAAACCCACGTCCACGGTTCCGTTAATGCGCAGAGACAGAAGCTGCGGGAGACTTAAGGGGCAATGGGAAAAGTTTTATCGAACTGTTGGTGGATGCAGACACCAAGATTAAGGAAATTGAATTTGTGATGTGAGGAACATTTGCCAAGTGCTAGGACTTTCCTCCGTTTAGTTTATGATGGAAAGTTTCATTGATATAATGGGCTGCAAATCATGGACCATGATCGACACTTCGACTAAGTTATGGAAACTGAGTTAAAGGTCAGAAGGCCAGTCATATCGATAAGGTCCACAAAATATAATTCAAAGCAAAAGCTCGATTGCCTGCTTGAAATCAAAACTTACGTGAATTCAAATAAGCTTGAAAAATATGGTCAACGAGTCCCATAAATATTTAATGGACAAAAATTTCTGGCTTTCTGCGTGAAATGCGCATCGGTCTTGTAACAGACGGAGTACATCAATTATGAAGACTATCATTGAATTACATAATGCGGAATTCCAATGTTCCTAGGAGCTTTTTATAGCTATTTCCTTTGAGGTAAATTTTAGGCGTACAAGACAGCAATAACCCGTGACGAGAGCTATTCATATGCACTACAATTACGAAGGATGAGCAGACGCCGCCCAGAAAAAAAAAGTTCGTGTGTATTGGAGGATCCAGAAAACTAAGTGATGATATAAGTAGATATGTAGGTTAAGTTAGGTTAAAGAAGAGGAGTGTGATGGTTGAGCATCACTTCCACCCGGAGGCTAAATTGCCCATTGTGATTCCCTTCATTTGTGGAATTCACATGTAATTAACCAGTCCTATCACGTGGTGGCTGAAACCACCCCGTGCTCTTTATGAATTTTAGAAGATCCGATATATCTGCATTTGCTGCGTCCGCAGTCTCTGTAAAGAGTCTTTGGCCCAGCGAAGCTAGGCGCCGGTTCTGGAGAGCTGGGCAGTGGCAAAGCAGATGTTCCCGAGTTCCATTTCCGGAGCATTGCTCCGATGGTACAGTATCCTGTGATCACTCCGATGAGCATACGGATCGAGTTCCGGTCCAGCGCCAAGAGCTTCTTTGTTTTTCCGATATTGAGCTCTGGCCACGATGATCTTGTCGTGTAGCTGTCGTTTCTTGTAAGCCAGGACGATTTGGTTTCTTTTAAAATTGTCTCATTTGTGATCCGTTATAATGCGCTGATCGGTGGTTGCAATGACGTGTCTGCTTCGCTGATTTCCAATTCAGACCTTTGCCTGGCCAATTCGTCTGCTCTTTCGTTCCCTGCGATTCAGCTGTGGCCCGGGACCCAGTAGAGTTTGACTTTGTGGTGTCTGATGGACCTGAGCGTGTCGCGACATTTCATGACAGCCTTTGATCTCGTTGTACATAATCCTATTGACTTCAGTGGGATATCGGTTCCTTATAGGTGTTTGGCTGCTCTCTCTATTGCTAGGATTTCTGCTTGAAAAACGCTGCACAAATCAGGGAGTCTAAATGATTCCTGCTTGTGCAAGGTATCAGAGTAGAACCCGGCCCCAGTGCCTGTGTCCATTTTCGATCCGCCAGAGATGAGGGTAATCTCATGGTCGTTGATCACGGCGTTTGATAGCCAGTCGTCTCTGTCGGAGAAAAGGATTGCTATTCTGAGAGAGAAGTCATTTTGGGGGGAAATATAGTCGGTCGTAGCTGCGAGGCTACTAAAACCATGTTTCTTTCCCAGGTCATCTATTGTTCTGAGTATGCCCGCATGTCCATAGTTGGTTTGTTTCCACAAAGAGGACTCTCTTAATCTGGGAACGCTTTTTGCAGCGCAGCCTTAGATATGTAGATATCTAATATGTAAGTGTGTTCAAAAAGTAACAGGTATTTTGTATTGTCGCTTGATTTATTGACCCGATTCACACGATTCTTTCTTCCCTGTGTTGGTAAAAATATTTGGAAGATATTTGCATATTGATAGCCAAGCCAGTTGCTCAATCTGTTGTTCGCTGCAAGGGAGCTATTAACACGTCTGCAGTGAGAAGGTGTAGGAAAAGTCAATGACTTTTTTACGAATGATCGCCCAATTTTTTCCCTTATGTTCTTGCATATGAAACATAAACAATGGCATATGATCAATGTCGATGAAATGCGTCACAATTAGTATTATTATCACTATTGTTACCTTCGATTTGGAATTGCGAAGTTCAGGGCCTAGTTAACAACCCTTCACCAAGCTTCCCGGTTCTTCAATGCCGCGCTGTTCTATTCTATCTCTTCTAGGCCCATCCTTATTCTGTGCTCCCATCTATGAAGCGGCCTTCCACCCGATTTTTTCCCTTAGGTTTTTCACTCAGTATTAGTTTGAGTGCTCGTCCACTGTCCATTCGTTCCACGTGTCCTGGCCATCTTAATCTTCGCGATTTTATTACGATCCTCGAGGTTGAAAAGAATTCCTCGAGTTCTCAGTCAATATGGTATCCAGATATTATAACTCGTCCACTTTCTCAAAGCGTTATGCGAGTACAGTCAAGTGTTAGGTTTGAATCAATCAAAGTCGGTCAGTGACCGTATATTTAGCTTTCTCTTCATTTATTTCTAAGCCTACTTCCTGTCGTGCCATTATTCGACTTTCTATTGGGGGTACAAATTAATTCGGTCCGTTTTCAAAAGATGGCGCCACCTGCAAGTTGTGGCTGATCTTAGAAGCGATTACCTACTTTATTGGAAAGGTGTGACATCTGTCAACAATAATTAGTGTGCATCAGCGTCTGTTTCTGACAACAACATTCTGTTTTGCCTCTTCGAAAATGTCCGGATTTGTCTTAAATAAACAGCATTTGCGGGAAGTTTTGATTTTCTTTTTTAATTGGAAGAAAAGTGCAGCTGAAGCCCATCGAATGCTTGTAGAAGTTTATGGTGAATCTGCTCCGACCGATAAATCATGCAGAGAGTGGTTTCGACGCTTCAAAAGTCGAAGACAAAGAGCGTCTTGGCCAGGCCAAAAAGTTTGAAGATGAGGAATTGGAGGCATTTCTTTTAAAAGTTTTCTCACTATCTCTAAACAGGTTCAGACTGTCAGCCAAAGCTGGAGCTTAACGTTATTCCATTAAGGGGTATTTCTCTTCACAATTAACTTTCATAGAAGAGTGCAAGTTTAGAAATACTCGTACATAGTTATAGCGAAGACCCCGGATTCTGGCCGTCGGCGTCGATGTCCGATCATTGTGAATTACTACGTCCCTTACACTCTGCACAATTTTGTCCTTGTTCAAACGGTTGTTTCATTTCAAAGTCGAACTCTTATACCGCTGCGATGTCTAATTTATACTTATTAATTCATTGAGTATTGCTTGTAAAGCATCCGACCTATACAAGCTGCGTACGTTCCACTAGTCTATCCTTCATTTTTGTGAATTGTTTTTCATGGATGCTCTCCCTTCGAAGTTCCCATTCGGAGATCTAATCGGGGAACTAGTTTGCCTCTGGAATATTTAACCCAAGGAGACAAGGAGGCTTTATCGGTATTGAGAGTAACACCAGCTTGTTTATACCAAGTGTGTGATGCGTAACACATGCTCCAAATTAAGTTGACACAATTTTGATAAGACTTTTTGTCAAAATAAATATTTCGACCAAGCTCTGGTCCTTCTTCCTAAAATTCTTAGTAGGCCCTGATTAACTGCTGGCCCCTGCCGAAGCCATTTTCAGAGCTGAAAAATTCGTCGGACTCTTTGCCCCCACGAACGAATCAAATTTACACTTGATCCATCGCCGAATATTCGAACGTGTCTTAAAAAAACGTCCTGTTGATAAATGCATGATGCTATTATACTCAGAATATAAATCAGCCACTTGTGAGCCAAGGGAAAACCTGTTTGTTGATAGGATATATTTTATATTACCCCTAAACCCACCTTAGTCAGTTTGACTTTAACGCTCAAAAGCCTCATTGACTCTAGCGGCCTTCGTCCAATTAAGTAAATATCATCTACGTATTCAAGAAATTGTGTACACCTTAAGTAGATCTTGCCTCTTATATTGACTAATAATTATAATCTTTTCAGGAATTATGTTCAAGAAATCGCATGACAACGACTCGTCCTGTCGGAATTGTTTTTACCATCAAACTTGTTAGTAAGTCTATAACTGAACTTAATAGCAAACAGCAAACTTTTTCTAATGTCATCCTGCACGGATAGACAGGTGTAGCAGGGGTGTTGAAACATGACATGGTTGTCCATAAACATCAAAAAAGAATTACACACTTCATCTCCGCCTGGTATGGCAAGGAACTACGCCCTTTGCGCAATAAAAGAAACAAAAATTGGCACGTGCAGTACTTTACTAAATTTGCACAGCTATGTGTACCATTCTACTTGAACCGAATGCAATCCTCTCTTATCTCCGACCCCAATTGTTTCTTCCACTTTATTAATACAAAAAGAAAAACTCTTATCTTCCAATGAACCGGAAATAATCGCTAACTTCTTTGCTCATTTCTTCAATATATCATTCACCGAGCAGGATCCTCAACTCGATCAGGACTATTTTCGATATATGAAAGACAGTCTCTATACGTCTCTTGTCTTATTGAACATACTCCCGAACTTCTCTCTCGGTCCCGACTGTCTGCCTGCTGTAGTTTTAAAAAAGTGTGCGAATCATTGTATTTTACCCCTTACCGTCTTATTTCAAGTACTCTCTCCACAGCTTTGGGAATATGCTTACGGTCATGGCATATGGTCATTCCAGTAAAAAAAAAGGACTGAAAAATTATGTATCCAATTATCGACCCCTTGCCAAGCTCTCATGCATACAAAAACTTTTCGAGAGTATCGTTTATGATGTACTATTCCAAACCAATTTTTTTTCCTAACCAAAAGATCGATTGACAATCTATTCGAGTTTGTTTCACAATCTTTGTGTGCACTTGAAGCCGGAAAAGAAGTAGACGTTGTTGCCACTGACTTTTATTTTTCTCCCGGTTTTATCGCATGGATTAAGTCTTATCTAGAATATCGCCTATTTGTCATCCAATTAATGCTACGTCCGGTGTCCCACAAGGTAGTCATCCCGGCCCATTAATATTTACATATTTTAGCTATTAATGATATTGACAGCGTTATTCTCTATCCATGTGCATCGATGAGATGAATATATTTAAACACATATCTTCCCTTGTTGACTCGTGCTCTCTACAATCAGACCTTAACAGGAAACATTTCGAGCTCAATGTCAGTAAATGCCAAGCCATTACCTACTCCCCCAAACGCTCTTCCTCACTACCCAGAAACTACATTCTTCTTGGTTGATCTAAATATCATGTATGACAGCGGACTTAACTTTCGCTTCCATATCGACAATATTATCAAATGTGCCAACTCTGCCCTCGGTTTTGTGAAACGTCGGTCCAAAAAAATCCTTATGTTACGAAATCATTATACATTACTTTCCTTAGGCACTTCTCGAATATGCTAGTCAAGTCTGGTTCCCCTCTTACGAATCCCACACTTCACGTATTGTGGCCATTCAACGTAGGTCTATCCATTTTCTCCTTCGTGGCCTTCCCTTAATTTACCGCCTTATACGAATGGCCTAAAATTAATCACCTCCCCAACCTCTTAAAAAACGACGCGATGTTGCAGATATTATTTTTACTCACGACCTTCTCAGCGGTAATATTGACAGCCCCACATTATTGCACATGATTTCCCTTAACACCAACCCACGTAACCTTGGGTCCATGCCCCTCTTCCGCATAAGCACTCATCGCACAAATTATGGCTACCACGAACCAACAACTAGAATGCTGCGCAAAGCTAACACCAATCTTTTCGAACTTCACATCAAAAAGTCCAGTCTTAGAATTACTCTACACAACAACCCTTCACCCTCTCCATAATGGTTTCCACCCTGTCACCTAGTTAATGAGATAATTAAGTTATAATAGTGTGCCCCTGTGGGGGGCGTCAAATCAAATACCTGGTTCTGTCTAGTTTGCCTCTATAGACGCCGTCATATGCGGCTTTAGAAGCCATTCGTGGGCTTTCTGCAATATCTGAGAACATGCGAATATTTCGTCTATCCTGCCCTAAAACCACATTGATAGAAATCGACGAGTATTAATGTGTTCACCAGCTATTCCCACGGCGGATGAGAAGGGCTTATAAGCGCCGTTAATGAGACTTATACCCTTATAATTTCCGCAATTATAGACATACCCTTTCTTTTGGATCGTGCAAAAGCCCGTTCATCGGGCGGCTTTCTTCCAACCATATCTTTTAGAAAAAAATGATTAAAGTTTCATTCCCAGGTGTTTTGAACGGTCTTCAGTTTCAATATCGCTACCTTAATCCCGTCTGTGGCGGGGCACTAAACCTGGGATTTCTTTCATATGTTGGGTTGAATCCAATAGCATCAGGATAGCATCTCCGCCGATCAATGGTCCGTGCTGGTTGAATCGGATCTACTCGTAGTGAGATCTTAAGAGGCACATGATTGACAAAGGCCCTGACATTATTCTGAGATTGTAGTTTTCCGCCGGAAAATTTTGTTTTCTGACACGACGCCTTTGATTCCGTGATATCCACATCTGTTGACCACCAGGTGCTAGTTTGGATGTTAAGATTAAGGAATCTTGTACTAAGTAATAAGGACCTACATTTTGTCATAAAATCCAGCAGCCTGGCCCAGTTTTCTGATATGGTATTTTGTTATCTGTATTTACCTGACGATGATTCCTTTTTTGTTTTGCTTTTAAATATCGATCTTGAGTGTCATATCTGAGCATTGATCGTATATTCTACCTAGGAAGCTGAGGTGATGTTAGGCTTATATTGCTATGCTCATATATATCGTTATGATGCGTTCGCTCAAATACTGGAGGCTTCAGACTTGTTGCTTAAGTCTGCCTCGAATCTTTTTTTCATTAACCAGCGCACTCCTCGGAAAAAGGAGCCTATGGAGCTGTTAGCTTTTTTCTAATTTTTCAGCCACACCCGTTCTCTTACGACATCTAACCATATACATACATCCAGAACTGAAACAAGGGTTTTTTTCTTGGGCTTCAGACACCTTGTGTTTATTGTATTTTCCCCGTTGTCCGGAGAAAAGTGAGGAGGGGCTTCAATGATGTGGAGCTAAGAAATTTGGCACACACCAAGGCGGGAGAGTCGCAGAGAAAGAGTTCTGCTGTGTCATCCTTGTGTCATTTCTTGCAAACATCAAGGCGTACGCGCTTAGTCATCCTGCATCCTAGATATTCTCCCCATCTACGACTGTATGCATTAAAGACACAGTCGTTGATGTCAGATTTGACCGTGAAAGCAGGTAGACCTAAGGCGGGTTTCTCTGAGCCCCTTCTAGTGAGCTCATCGGAGATCCCATTTCCTGGGATTCCAGAGTGACCTGGGACCAATACAAGCCTCAGTGAATTAAGTCTTCTGACTTTGTTCAAAAAGGTCGTGAGTTCATGTACTAATTTAGAATTGGATAGAGGGTTAGACATAGCTTTTTAAGTACAGCTTGGCTGTCACTACAGACGCATATGCTTTTTCCCTTAAACCTGTGCTTCACAGCATAGTCCATGGCCATTAGGATTGCGTAAATCTCTGATTGAGAAACAAACGCGTATTTTCCTAACAAGACGTGCAGTCGAATGTTTTCGCGCTCAAAGAAAACTCCAGCGCCATCTGTGAAAATGCGAAGACAATCCACTCCAGGTTCAGTGTCTGGCCAAAGCCGGTCCTGACGCCGTGGAAATGTGACTGTGAAATAACAGCGCAGTAGGATGGTAGGTGTCATTGCGTCAGAAGGCATATCCATGAGACAGGGGTTGTAGGTTATTTCTCGCGCAAGCGCACGGCCACTCCAATACGAGTTACACCAAAGACAATTTCTCTTGAGACGAGACATGGCTTTCAGCGCACACCCTCTGATATACGAGGATGGTCCGATAAGTACTTACTTAATCGCCAGTATCGCGGATCGGACTCGTAGTTTTGTTTTGACCGCGTGTGGAAGCGGGAGTTTCCGCGGATTTTAGAAAAATGGAAAAAGAGCAATATCGGTCGGTGATTCGATTCTTGTTTTTGGAAGGGAAATCGCGCAGCGAAATCAAAGAGCGTTTGGATGCTGTGTACTATGACTCTTTTCCTTCGATGGCGACCATCAAAAATTGGTTTAACGAGTTTCAACGTGGTCGCACGTCGGTTTTTGATGTACCACGTCCGGGTGCCCCGAAAACGGCTACCACGGAGGATAACGTGACAAAAATCCATCATCTCATATTGGCAGACCACCGATTGAAGGTGCGCGAGATAGCTAAGACAGTAGGCATTTCAAAAGATCGTGTGGGTCATATCCTGCTTGAAATTTTGGGCATGTGAAAGCTGTCGGCGCGATGGGTGCCGCGTTTGCTCACTCCGGACAACAAGCGCAACCGTGAGACCACTTCAGAGCAGTGTTTGACGCTTTTAAGCGCAATCCGAAGGAGTTTCTGTCTCGTTTCGTGACAGTTGACGAAACATGTATCCACTGGTACACACCAGAGACCAAGGAACAGTCGAAATAGTGGACTACACCTGGCGAACGTACTCCGAAGAAGGCGAAGACTGTCCCATCGGCCGGAAAGATGATGGCCACCGTTTTCTGGTATTCACAAGGTGTGATCCACATCCTACCTGGAGAAGGGCAAAACGGTCACAGGGTTGTACTATGCAAAATTATTCGGCCGATTCGACGCCGAATTGAAGAAAAAACGGCCCCACTTGGCGAAGAAAAAAGTGCTCTTCCACTATGATAACGCATCAGCTCACACCTTCGTCCTCGCCACGGCCGAATTGGTCGATTTGGGCTACGAATTGCTGCCCCATCCACCGTTTTCTCCAGATTTAGCTCCGTGCGACTTCTTTTTGTTTCCAAACTTGAAAAAGTCAATCGCCGGGCAGAAATTTCAGGCGAATGAGGAGGTCATCGCCGCCACGAAGGCCTACTTTGCAGACCTCGAGAAAACGTATTTTTCAGACGGGTTAAAGAAGTTGGAGCATCGGTGGGTCAAGTATATTGAGCTAAAAGGAGACTGAAAGATAATTGGCCAATTCTCCAAAATTTTTGTTTTTCTTTTGTAGGCTAAGTACTTATGGGACCACCCTCGTACATATATGTCAAGGGGTGGAAGATTCATCATATCATCTAGAGCAGCTCCCGGTGTGCTGGGGAAAGCCCCCGTGCAGCTGCTCCTTGGAGTTTGACTAAAGAGGCTACGACGTGTTTCCATGTTAGCCTGTTCTATAAGACAACCTTGTTTTGGACAATGCACCTTTGCATTGCCAAAAAGCTGCCAGCTCTTTGGTGGTTTTGAACTCAACATGATTTAACCAAAGAAGCTTGCTGTCTAAGATAACTCCGCGGTACTTAGCTTCATTGGATATCGGGACGGGAATGTCTTTTAGCACTAGCTGAGTCATTCCAGTATTTTTCCTCGTTCTCGTGAAGACAACGACATCGGTCTTAAGAGGATCAACTGACAGCGGCTAAACATGAGCCGACAGAGAGAACAGCAACATCATCCGCATAGGCCTGGGCAAAGGCATTGAGAGCATCGAGCAGGGAGTCGATCACCATACAGCATAACAAGGGGTTAACAAAGAGCTATTGAAAAAGAAAAAGCTTTTGTGTTATAACAATGGTTTTAATGTTCAATAAGTGATGGAAATTTCGAGAAAGAAGATTAGCCAAATGTTGCTACGAGTGAGTCTGATATGAGTAAAAGTAGAACTTAAAAGCGTTTCCAAAGAGATTCCGAAACCAACGGTTTTGTAACTTAAAGCGTCTCCACGTCTCATTCCAGGAAGGCAATCTCTGGGTTCATACATTTTTTTGCAAAGCAAAGAGAAAAAAATGATGATCGCCCATCAGGAGTGTTTCCGAAATACCCAATGGGATTATTGTGTGGAAAACAAAAATTGATTCTCATTCACCCGAGGTACGTGTCTAACACTTATGATGAACACAAAGTACTTGTAGAACCTTCCATTGCAAGGATTCGAACCACGTGCCATCGGCGTCCAGGCCAACCCACTCGATAAACTCTATATTCTTTTGCTCTTACATATCTAGAAGATAATATTATTCGTCATATTTGGAGTACATATAGAAGACCTATTCGCAAAAGCTATTCCTGACGTCAAACTCACCAATCCGAATTGGATTTCAGCTCTCATAAAACCGTCCTCGGACTAAACGAATTCACATTCAGAAAACATCCCTTTGAGCACAATAAAGGACCCGGAAAGCAGAAATAAACTAATAAAATATAAAAACATTCTCAGCACTTTCAAATTCTTACTGCTTTTATGAGTAGTAATGGCTTTTATTCATTCCGAAAAAAACATTCAGTTTATTTGCAATGCCTCGGTCAGGACTAAGAGCTCGGGCATGTCAAGCACGCCGGGGAGTGGGCACGATGGCGAAAGTTTACCTATCTGCCGGCTCGCTTTTGACAACTATGTGTAAAAGAAAACCGAGTCCGAGTGTGTATATTTTGGAAAAACACCCTCGAACACATGCATAAATGCATGGAAAGTGGAGTTTCCATGAATATAAATGAAATCACCAGCGCGTGCGTGCATGTATGCCGGCATCTGTGGATCCCATGGCTGATTTTTTTACTTTCAGGCAATGAAAAAAAACTTTTTCAATGCATATGACCAAGATGGTTGTTCGGTTAAGGGGTTTCAATAGTTCAACTTTGCCCGAATAATTTTCCTCAAAAGCCAAAAAGTTTCTAGATGCGTTGCTTGCAGAACATGCTGCATGGGCTAGGGATACTCTCGTGCGGTATCGTCGATGGAATAATTTCATTCTGTCGAAATGGCGAAATACTGGGGATAGTTGGAATGTATAAAATGTCGGACAATATGCGGCTTGAGGGACGGGGCGGGAAACGCACGGGCCGACGAGGATGCGGAAGTGTTTTAAATATTCCGGCTATTGTGGAGTGCTTTCAAAACATGGTGCATGCTTTAGTCTTACGGTAATTCAGACATCCTCATACGCTCACTGAACGATATTCAAGCATCATTCGCCTATCTTCGTCCAACGTAACATCCAGCTGCGGCCGGTTATTTTCTGCACATGACGGCAATTTGGAATCATGACACAAATACCATATTAGCAAATCGTGTAACAATGATCCACAATAAACCCATCTCATGTAATTATGTACACATCAGCTACTTCGTAATTGTATATTAACTGTTTTATGATTAACCTTTCCGGGGGTAGAACAATTCGACGCATATGCTGCTAGTAGTAACGAGACGGATGGACTGGTCATGGCTGATACTGGCACATCAACTGATTTTGATGATTCCTCTGACGCTTTGTGCGAAATACTCGTAATTACCATCCACTTTGTAATTCTAGTGCTTTGGCGGCCTACTACTTCTGACTGATTGCGTCCGATCAAATGATAACCGCAAACCAATAGATACCACAGGAAATCCATAATAACTGAGCTGCAGCAACGTAAATTTTCCTAACATATGACCGTAGATGTCAACATTTGGTTTGCAATTAGTAGCCATATCCGCTCGGTTGAACGCATTCCTATGGATTTATGAAAAGTCATCGCCCCCGCCCGCTCCTATCGATTCGAAGTGATAATTAACACAATTAAAATCGTGCCATAAAACTAATCCGCCAATTAATCAGACTTAATGGTGGAGGACCTTGATTGAGGCGTCAGAAGTCAGATGTGTTGGACGATTGATGAATTAATGCCACAGTCTGGTCACGAGTTGATTAACTGCTGCCACACGGTAATTATACGTTTCCACAGACAGTATCCTAAGGACTGTCGTGATCATTTATGGGGCTGATGGTAGCGTTGTGATGGTACTGACAGGCTTCGAAATCAATCCAACAATGAAATGTCTTGAAGTGTTTTCGTCCACGATTCAGAAGCTTCATTTTATGGTTTGTATTTATTTTTTTTTTTTTTAGTTCATTTTTTTAAATTTTACTTAGAGCTACCTTACGCTAGGCAAAAATTCTTAAAATTAACTATTTTACTTACGGTGTGGCAATGTGACTTCTACAGACTCACGTGGTACTTGAACTGGCTTTTAACTTGAGGCTGGACGTGGATTCGGGGCTTGATTTCTACACTAATGTGATATAATCACATCATTACTGTCGAAAATTAAATTTGTAATCTTCGAGCTTATTTGAATTTGACCTATGTTAAGTCAGTTTTTGATTTGAATTGTATCCTAAAATTGTTCATACAGTAACTCTATTACGAGTAGTTTGACAGTCAGCTGACAGCAAATTTGTAACTGACATTGAAGATTGAAGTGTGTATAAATTCAGTTGCGTTCAAAATGTCAATGAGTTTAGTCTAATTGTAACAAATGCCCGTTTCATAATCTTTAAAGTTTAGTTTGGAATTATTAAATGTGTTTCATACTTGAAGTCTTTTTTGGAAAGGCTGAGGAACATACGAAATGAACGAAATGAAACGAAAGAACATTACGAAACCGAATGTGATTTAGTTACTGAATATAAAGACAAATTGAAGGATGTTCTATGGTTCAATCTCGTTTGGAAATAAGAATCGGAACAGTTGAAAATTTTCAATCGGTAATGGTTGCATCCGAAGAAAAAAAAATTGTGAACGGTGATTCGGTTAACGGTAATTCCGTGAACGCTGAAACAGTGACGCCTTCGGAGAAATCGGACGAGCGACGCACACGAAAATGCCAGAGACGTCGATAGTGTTCACAGTAAAGTTGATAGAGCATCGGAGTTCAATCAAAGGTTTGATTGACAAATTGAGCTGAAGAAATTCAACGGTTATAAGCTCTTGATTCACGAACACTTTCATTAGTTGATGGCGCTTTCCCAGGTGGCATCCTGTTATGACACACCTTGTCGCAGGACGAAGGCTCAGTAAAGGTCAATGAATCTTGAGAATTCACTCTACATGACAAAACATGAACTCTCTATGACGAGACATGAAGCTAAGCTGCCGCCATCACCTCCTCCTCCTTTCCCCGTGTATCCCCGTCGTTTCTCTCCCTTCCCCTGAGCAGGACTAAAGTGTAAACCGTACCGTGTCGAGAGTCACCCAGGCTGCGGGTCCAGTTTTAATAATAGACAAGTCGCTAATAGTGTATCCAAGATACCTGGATCAAGTAGCCTTGCCTGTATACTGCGAGTTTCTGTACAGGTCGACCACGCATTCGTGTGCTATTCAAAGAATAAAAATGAATAACATAAAAAAAGATACTATAGGAAATAATGCTCTGAAGAGGCAAGCAGCACAGGTTGCCACCGCCGAAGGTGTAATCGATCCAGACAGCGTAACCCGGACTCTCCTTCAGGGACTACAAATTGGTACCGCTACCGACGATGAATCCTTGGTTTCATTACAGGTAAGGAACACAGGTAAGGACTCTGAAACTGAGGCTCAGCTGCTGGAAGAAAAGATCGACCCAAAGTCCCCAGGCAAACCTGAAGGAACGACTAGATCAAAAAATATGGGCCCAAAAGACAAAGAACGGCTACAAGAGGTCGATGCAATACATTAAGGCGATAAGCTCGAGAGACCCCTCAATGCTCACCGAACGCGGAAAAATCTTGATTAAAAAGCACAAGAAAGAGGTAACCGAATTCGAGAAGAAATTAGCTCCCACCTCCACTCACGCTGCTCAAACGGACACAGGGCGAGAGAAGAAGCCATCGAGCACGGCCCCTATCAAACGCTATGTTCCAAAATTGATTCGACAATAGCCAATACAACCGGCCACTGTCACAAAGAGCGCACAGCAACCGAGCACCTCCAAAGGACACACTGCCTCAGGATCGAAACAGAACGTCAAGAGGGGGCGCTCCGGGACAGAAGCTCGAAGGGAAACGAAAAAGGCGAAAACATCAGCCAGCTTCAACCTCCCCATGAGTCTACAAGTGGTCATTGTCGACCGTTCCAACCCTGATGAGAAGATTACATCCGACAATTGGTTTACAGTCGAAGCTAGAATACTGGATACTTACCGCAGATAGCAACGACGAGATCAACTTCCACGGAGCAGGCTGGCAGAAAGGAGTCAAATCGTCGGCTGTGACTACCAGAGGTCCCTAGCGCACAATCGACAATTGCGGTGAATTCTGGCAGAACTCTAAACTCGAGGTTATCTCTGGCTCGATGCTTGCACTTCGTACATTGGCTTCAAATATGGATTCCTCCACCGGTTCCCGAAAAGGACGAGTCTATATTGAGACTGATTAACAAGCAAAATAAAGAGCTTGATACTCATAGCTGGAGAATCATTTCTTCAGTCAAGAGTAAAAACGGAGTGGGAAGGGACCCCAGATCTGGTAGCATCAAGTTCGGGCTGGGAACCCCGAGGGTAAGGCTCCCCAATGAACGCGGTAAGTCAAAGGAGGCTGCTAGCGGTGCAAATTAATTTACACCACTGTAAAACAGTCACCGACGACTTGATGATGTACATTCTACAGGAAGATGTGGATATAGCCTTAATCCAAGAACCTAAGTAATAAATTCAGGGATTATGGTCTAAAGTCTACATCTTATACTATCCACATACTGAAGGTAAGCTACGGACCTGTATAGTCGCCAAAAAATACCTCAATATTTTTCTCCTAGGTACATACAGCAATGGAGACCTCACTGTGGTAACATACGAACAACAGGACAAATCAATTTTGCTCCTATCATCCGCACACTTACCATACAAGCAATGCTCTGGGAATGGAACTCGGGATCCAGCGATTTCTGCCGGAGCTGCAGCGATGAGGAACAAACTGAGACGATCCAACATCTGCTTTGAAACTGCCCAGTTCTCCAGAATCGACGCCTAGCTTCGCTGGTCCAAAGATTCTTTACAGAGATTGCGGACGTAGCAAATGCAGATATATCGGATCTTCTAAAATTCACAAAGAGCACGGGGTGGTTTCAGCCACCACGTGATAGGACAGGTTAATTGTACGTATGCTCCACAAATGAAGGGAATCACAATGGGCCCTTTGGCCTCCGAGTGGAAGTGATGCTCAACCATCACACTCTACTTCTTTAACCTAACCCAACCTAACCTACATGGACGATTTTTTGCTCAGTGTCTACAGTGAAAAGATGGCGAAAAAATGTTTTTGAGGTTGAAACATCATGCCTGAAAGAGATCTCAATGAATCTGCATAAATGGAACTCGAACAGTGGAACTCTTCAACGAGATCTGTTGGGAGATTCACGTCCTCATCGGCGAAAGGTACTTGGAGTAGTTTGGTTTAGCGCAGCGGATGAACTGATAATTGATCTGAAAAATGCAGAAGACTTTCTAAAACAATGTGGTACTACTGTGACGAAGCAGCAAGTTTTGTTGTTGTTCGTCCGAATTGGCTAACTGTCGGAATGTTGGCTCCATTTACTGTAAAAGTGAAAACTCTGTTTCAGAGCTTATGGAGAGAAGAAATCGATTAGGATGTACAGTCGAAGCTGCCAAAAACTGGAAAACGTGCCTGAAAGAATTTCATGAGGTTAGGGATGTCTCAGTGCCAAGGTGGCTTGGAGTCGACGCACAAGTTGTGCTGTTCGCGAAACAGAATTTCTTTCTCTGAAAGAATTGAAAATGATCGAGAAGGTTGAAAGGGAATTACAATCTCGAAGCTTGAATTAACTGCAGCATCTTTGGCGGCGAGACTTGGCAAGTATTTCATCGAGAACATCAGAATTAAAATTCATAAGGCGTGATTGTGGACCTCGCGTTGTTTTGGATATGAGGAAAGGAGCGAAAGTTGAATTTCAAGCGAAATTCTGAAGTTGACGAGTGGCCTGGTGCCTTGAATCCGGGTGACTTTCACAAGGTCACAAAGGTTACAAAAGGTCACTTTGGGAAAAAGTTAGCAACATCAAGTGTCTGGTTTAATGGTCTAACTTGGCTGTTGGATAAAAACAATTACCCACTGGAGACGACAACGAGCTGAAACATGATGACTTCGATCCGGCGGCGTTTATGATGGATTTGTCGGAACCCGAATGCATTTCGAGTAAAGCTGACGATAAGTATTTTTTTGACATTAACAAATTTGACGATTTCGTGCTCTTGCGAGTAACATCATATGCGAAGCATTTTTTGACTACGAAGAAAGGAGTTGTCAGTGAACGAAGAGTTCTCTCTGGAGATGAGCTGAAGTCAGCAAACTTAGTTTGGATCAAGGCCGTGCAGCAGAATTTTTAAGCCGAAGACATCGGCTTTCTGAAGAAGGGTAAGTCCATTCCAGCAAGTTCCAAGATCTCGATGCTGAATGCTGTGTTGGACAGCGATGGGGTTGTTCGTCTTAGGAGCCGATTAGAGATGATGAAAGCTGCAAGTGATGATTGCGAGCCAATACCGGTGATTTTACCAAGGGAGTCTCACTTCACTAAGTTGTGGGTGAAAGATGTCCACAAGAAGTCGATGCATTCTGGAGTTTCAATGGTGTTGTGTGGTTTATGGGAGGAAATTTGGATTTCTCGGGCTCGCCAACTCGTGAAGAATGTAACTGACAACTGCTATGTATGAAAACGATTGCTAGTAAAACCTGTAAGTCAATCTTTTGCTCCGTTGCTTGTGGAACGGCCTGTCTCATCGAAGCCATTCGAGACTACCGGGTTAGATCTCGTGGATTCACTTTTCATTACTACGGATGCGGACACGACTAAAGCAACGAAAGTTTATTTGATGATCATGACTTGTGCTGTGTTTTTTTTTTTTGGATTATTATA
The DNA here is from genome assembly GCA_958301585.1 of Merodon equestris. Taxonomy (NCBI): domain Eukaryota; kingdom Metazoa; phylum Arthropoda; class Insecta; order Diptera; family Syrphidae; genus Merodon; species Merodon equestris. The sequence goes on along the minus strand of OY284416.1, from coordinate 37,780,881 downwards.
GACGTAGGGATTATAGGGAACCACCATCGATACATGCATTAAAAGACGGTGGCCGGTATTAGCGAACGATAAAAGAATTAATCGAAAGAGTGAGTAATTCTATATAGAAATGAAAGATACCGTACAGATTTTGCATTCATTACTAATATCACAGTTTGTGCTTTAGAATAAAATAAAAATATCACAACTTTTCATAAAAATATTTCATTTTTATATTTATTTAAAATGACACCTTTTGTTGAATGTCTATATCATCGCCTATCTTTCTCTGCATTTACTTGAAAGTGGAATACTCTTGATATACGATCTTATGCCGTCTGACGAAATGTTTTTTTTAAGGTATCAATATCGATCGGGTTTCTACTTTAGTTGTCCATATCCATCCTCTTCCTGTTATATAGCCTTCATCGAGCCCCTTATCCTCTCGTCTTTCACTGCTACTTTGAATGTTTTTTTTTTTATGTTGTATTCATCGTCAAACCAAAGGTTGGTGTTCCGAAGCTTACCATATCAAAAGCAGCACTGCTGATAACTAGTCGAAAAATACAGTCTCCTGCGATTGCGATTTCAAATGAAATTCGGATGTGGTGAAATACCAATACATGCATTTCTCTGTCAAATATTTAGGGGGCATATAAGATAAAATTTTTCTTGATATAAGTCGCACTTATTGGTTGAGTTCCCGTTGTTTCAGCGAACATTCTAAAATAAATAAATTAAATAACAACAGGTTAATGAGATTCTACAACATTTTCCTGAGCTCTTATTGGAACCTGTCAGCTAATGGGTAGCCATCCTTAAAAGAATTTAAAAACGTGTATCTACGAAGCTTTCACATTCCATTCTTATCCCTATTAAAAGGGAAATTATAAAAGGAAGAGATCGACAAAGATATGTATATACATACATATACGAATCTATACGTAAGAAGAATATAAAATTATTATAGGAACTTAAATAAGCAATTCGGAAACATTTTTTTTGGAAACGTAATTAGTGGAAAAAATTATACATTTTGTTTCCGAACATAATATTTGTCCTAACCAGCAATTTGGCTTCGGACTTTTTTATTTTATTAACTGGCCTTAATACAAAAACTTATGAAAGGAAATCGAGATGTTCACTGATATGATGCTTTTGGATATTGAAAACGCTTTGATACAGTGTGGCACGATGTCCTCATTTAAAAGATGTTTAGTTAGAATTTGAGCTTACATTTGTGTAAAATTGTAAAGGTTTTCTATTCCATGATTTTTTACGTCCCATAAATTTTGTGTCTGGAGTTTAACAGATTCAACAGTTCCGTGATCCAATTTTACTCACATCCGAATTCCCTCACTTATTTGATTACGAAACTGTTATTTTTGCTGACGACACAAAAATACTTAACATAACATTTAACTTTTCCCTCGTTGAAATAAATCTAAAACGTACGTTGGAAGTGCTATGCTACTTCAAAAACTGAAAAATTCAATTAAACCAGGACAGAATGCAAGCAATTTCGTCCATGCGAAAAAACAACTTGTGTTTTGCCTATTAGTGGTTTGGAATTTAACAGAATTAACCTAATTGCGAACCCGAAATGATGCGGAATAGCAAAGTATTAGAGGAAATGAAGAAGCACGAACTCACGGAAATTCGATATGAATAAATGCCGAAAAGAAATAAAAGTAACAAAAATTTAATTATTTGGTGAACTCTTGTTGCAATATTTTCATAGCTTGATCAGCATGTTTTTGACTTACAACTATAGCATATGCATATCCAGAACTTTTTTGGGGCACTGAGCGAATATCATTTATACATATAGATGATGAAAATAGGGGGTCCGAGTTTCGACCCTTGCGGAACTCCATATATTGTATTATACCCTGCTCTTCACTGAATTTATCACTTATTCGGACCTTAAATTTTCTATTGCTGAGATAGCTCTGTAACCAAAGCAAAATATTTCCTCGGAAACCTAAATTTTGTAATTTTTCTATAATTCTTCCATCGAACAATGTATCAAAAGCTTTTTTTGAAATTGGTGAAAAAGATAGAACTATGGTTTTTATTTAGGCTGTTATTTATTTGTTACAAAATCATCTAGCAATCGACTTGTGCTTTTATTTTTGCGAAATCCAAATTGCTTTGGATGTAGGATGCTAAATATTATACAGGGTGTCCCACGAGCAGTGTGCCAAAAATCTTGAGCGTGTCGGTCTGGTCAAGAGAAGAAAAAAATCGTATGGGAGGGACGGGTCTATTCCTTCCCATTTAGCCGGGGCAATTTTCTAAAAAATTGACTTAATTTGGAAAAAAAATTATTAAAAATCAACAATTTTGAAAAAAAAATGAAGAAAAAAAAATTTCGAACTTTTATTTTTCAAAATTGTATGTATTATTTTTTTTTCAAAAATTTAATTCTCTTATTAGTTTTTAGTTGAAAACAGAAAACCGGATGGAAAAATGTCCTGTAGTTTTTGAGAAATTAAAAAAAAACCCGAACCCTTTTTTTCCAAGAAAAAACTTTTTTTTGGTTTTAACGCGGCTGGACTTGTAGACAAATTAATGTACATATGAAACATTGACCTCTTCTTTATTATTTTTAAAAAATTCGGAGTTTTATGAGGATACAATAAAGTGACACAGTATTGGAATAACCCTGGATTAATCCTTTTTTTTTATTGATAACGCCTGAAAACTGATCTGCCAATTTCGTCTGGGTCCGACTGCCGCCGATGGGTTCTACCCGCTAGGACCTTAAGACAATAAAACCGCAATTTTTCTTTATTGAAAGACAAAATATTTGCAACCCAAATGTAAATAAAAGGCATCGCATTTTTAATAAAAAACCATTTCCAAATTGGATGTTAACTCATCAACACATTACGATGTCAAACTCATACTCTCGAGAAGAATTAACGGACATGCACTTCTGCTACGGTTTAGCTAATGGTCGAGATCGTGAAGCCGAATGACTCTACGCTGAAAGATATCCCAATCGGAGGTGTCCCAGTCGTAGCATGTTTTAAAGAATCCACCGACGTCTGCTCTAGCACGGAGTGCTAGAGCATCGAAGAAGCGAAAGATCAGTTACAGAAGGATAAGGAATCTTAGATGAAAGAATTTTGGATTTGGTCCGACGTAATCCCTCCCTTAGTACAAGTAGGATAGCTATTATGCTTGGAGTGTCCAAATCTAGAGTATGAAGAGTGCTTCATACCGAAAACTTACACCCGTACCATTTTAGGCCAGTTCAGGAACTCACCTCAAACGACAAGTTTTTGAGAGCAGAATTTTGTCGATCATTACTGCTTCGAGATGAAACTGAACGAAACTATTTTGCAAGGATATTCTGGACGGATGAGGCACAGTTTACCAGAGATGGGGTTACTAACTTACACAATTTGCATCATTGGAGTAGCACCAATCCACACAACAAAAAACAAAATAAATCACGACACCGCTTTAGCTGTAATGTTTGGCTTTGTTGGACAAACTGTAATCGGGCCCCGGTTTTTGAATGCCGTTATTAATGGAAAATCATACCTGCAGTTCCTACGAGACCTTTTGCCCGATTTGATGGACAACGTTCCTTTGGCCATAGCAGACAATTTAATCTACCAGCAAGACGGGGCACCAGCACACTACAGCTTATGGGTTCGACCTTTGGATCGGAAGAAGGGGCCCCACGGAATGGCCACCTACATAGATCACCAGATTTAACTCCTCTAGATTTTTATGTGTGGGGATTCATGAAGAATTATGTTTACGAAGTGGAAATAGTATCTTTGGAACAACTGAAAGAACGGATTGAAATCGCTGGAGTCAAATTGCAGGAAAATTTGTCAAGCATAGACTTATGTGCAGCCATTAGAAGGAGATATAATCTGTGCCTTCTAAAAAGTGGGGATCATATTGAAAATTTATCATAATAAAACTCCGAATTTTTTAAAAATAATAAAGAAGAGGTCAATGTTTCATATGTACATTAATTTGTCTACAAGTCCAGCCGCGTTAAAACCAAAAAAAAGTTTTTTCTTGGAAAAAAAGGGTTCGGGTTTTTTTTTAATTTCTCAAAAACTACAGGACATTTTTGCATCCGGTTTTCTGTTTTTAACTAAAAACTAATAAGAGAATAGAATTTTTGAAAAAAAAAAATAGTACTTAATTACATACAATTTTGAAAAAAAATATTTCGAAATTTTTTTTTTCAAAATTTTGAGTTTGAAAATTAATTTCTCAAAAACTATTCCTTAAAACAGCTTCGTTTAAAAACAAGATGAAAGAAGAGGTTTCTGGCTTTACAAAAAAGTATATCACGGCATTGTGGATGTAAGTGTTGATTTTCAATATTTTGTTTTCCAAATACAGTCATTTTTTTTAGAAAATTGCCGCTCCCGGCTAAACGGGGGGGAATAGACCCCCGCTCCCGTACGATTTTTTTCTTTTCTTGACCAGACCTACACGCTCTAGCTTTTTGGCACACTGCTCGTAGGACACTTTGTATAGTCCCTTTACCATAATATAATCCAGTACGTGATTCACCACTGATAGTAGTGAAATCGGTCTGTAATTCGTAATCTCATTTTTCTTTCCACTTAGATTGGTTAAAACTCCGATTTATTACATTTCTCATACGAGTAGGTGCCAGAGTTAATGCATTTGCTTTGAGGTCTCGAGGTCTTAGTGTAGTGCTCTAAGGACATTTTCAATTTCTGTTGCACTCACTTCTTCAAGGTACATAAATGTAGATCTTTCCACTTGGCTTATGCCTTGATCAAAAATTTTTATGTCGCAATCTTCTTGGTATCAGATGATAGTACATAAGCAAATTTATTGACCAAAGAGTTTATCTTTTCTTCATTTGCAAAAATTGCTTTAAAAGTTTCATCAAGATTACGCAACTCTCTCCCGAGGTTTCCAAGTTTCTTTTGGGTTACTTCTAAACTTTTCAAACTGAAGTTTAAAATATCGAAGCTTCACTTAAATTGTTTTTATTAAGTTTATTGCGAAAGATCTTCTATGCTCTCGCGTATTTTTCATTTGCTTTGTTCTTTTTATACTACCTAGTCTATCTCGCTCCTTGCATGCACTTCTTAATTCATTTGTAAAAATTTAATAAAAATAAAATCGCCATGTACACGGAAACACGTCTGACCGTTGTATCTCTGCAAAGCAAAATAAATATTCAGAATCACTGGCAATGTCAAAATGTGTTAGGGGTCATGCGCATTAGGGGTCATGCGCTTGCAAAATTCAAAAAAAATCACTTTATTTTTTGAACAAGCCTCCTTCACATGTAGAACATATACTCGATGGCCGAAGATTCCCCTCGCCTTCTAAATACTTTCCTTACAGCCACGATCATAATTTATTAACATTCGATATCAATGAGTGAGGTATTAATAAATGTTTTCTTTTATTCAAAGGACCATATATCCGATTATGTATGAAATATGACATCGTTTTAACGCCTTTCTCGGCTTCTTACAGTGGCGAGAATTCTAGTGGTCCAATTTTCAGTGACTCTTCCGTATAGATCTTCCTGAATTCGAGCGATGGCCTGTGTTAATTTCAACTTGAGGGCATCGGTCGATTGTGGCTGATTGTGACTTTAGGAAACCCCACCAGAAAAAGCCTAGCCAAGCCAATTCACGTCACCTCTGCGAGGGAAAATTTTGACCTCAAATCGTTCATGCAGAATATTAATAGTCGCGTCCGCTGTATGGCATATTGCACTCGCCATTGACGCTGACCGGCTCACTAACGTCATTTTCGAAAAAGTACGGACCCATGACGTCGCCGGCCGGCCCGAAATCCACACCCACCGGTAACTTTTATTGTCATCTGGTGAACCTCGTGTGGGTTGGTGTTGTCCCATTCAACCATTCATCCAAAAATGCACCTCGTCGCTAAAGATGATTTTTCAGTCAAAATCGGGGTCCCTTTCCAAATTATCCAAAGCTCAGTCAGCGACCAAACGGTCTTGGATACTCGTATGGTCATGAACTCTGAGCTTCTGGATCTTATAGGTGTGTAGACCCAAGTCCCGACGCAAAATTCGCCAAGTTTAGATGTGCGAAAGGCCGAGTTCTTGTGCGCATGGAGGAATCGACTGCCTCGGGCTCTGCTCTACACTTTCACGGGCCGCGGTGATCTTCTCGGCCGTTCCTTTGACATACGAATGTTGGCTGATTGAATGGGGACCACTACCATGGACGTAACGCGCGCCACGTTTGCGCTAACAAAAACCCATTTTCATAATAACATTTTATCATGGATATCAGTAACTGAAGAACAAACAACAGATTTGACAGATGCCACTACAACAACATGGCCGCCACAGGCCGCCAGAATCTAACTGCGCCAATTGAAAATCCCTTATAACATTAAGACTGTAGGCTTTCCGATTGTAGTCAATTTATTGGAGGTAAATAGTTTTTATAAAGGTATCATCAATGCCCCCCTATTATATCTGGGAACCTATATTTCTCGCAAAAGTAGCCAATGCTGCTTTTTCAGCCACGGAGAAGCTCAAATAAATATTTGAAGATTAGCTTGTTCATATAAAATATTTTCTCCGATAGGGCTGATTGGTTAAAAACTTGGCACAAAGGTCGGTCTGGTGATAGAGAGCCGACAAAACTGTTTCTTCTAAGGAAAGAGATTGGAATGGCAATAGCTTTAAATTTGAAAATATTAAAACTCACCTAGGAGCAACCATTTAAATATAATCTAAGGACTTATAATTACATAGATAATAAGAATCTATAATAATTGCCTTGCCTAGGTCAAGATAATTTCCATTAAGGAAACCATATGTACTGGGTTTAGAGCTAAAATGAACCTTACAACCTTCACCTAAAGGCATCCACTCCAATAACCCATCCGACTATCTTTGCTCTGGCTTTTTAAGTAACTTCACACATTTTGGTAAGATCCTTTCTTTACAGATACCTAAATTGCTTGATGTTTAAATAAGATTCCCCGTTGCATATAACTAACCCGCTTGTCTGATGCTCTAAGGCCGTTTTCAAGTCCCTTTTTAGGGTTCTTCGTCATTACTGAGGATTTAGGAATCCAGAATAATGACATTAACAGATCTCACAACAATTTTAGCCATATTACGGCCACAGGAGTAATAAAAATATTATGCTTGAAAATTAAGTAAAAAGCCCTTTTTATTAAAAAGGTCGTTTATTGTGTAAATATTTTCAACTGCCGTTCTAAATAATGACATAGATCCCTACCATAATCTAGCGTTCCTTCTTCACCTACTTCAATTACTATCATCCTGTTTGCTCAACGACTTTCGAGTACTCCTTGATATTCCGGGTCGCCGCAGATTCCCATTATCGTACTACGTACGAGATTCAAACAATGTAACTTTTTGTGAACAGAAAAGCATCCTTTGAGGTATTACTTCGAAATGCGGTTACCAATTGCCCTAAAAACTAAAAACAGGCCAACCAAACGAGGTGGAATATGCAAACGCACCGCACTCATATCCTCGATATCGATCCCACAAGACAGGGACTTAGTGGTGTCATTTTGAACACTCTTTCAGTCACGCTTTCGCTAAAGCCAGATAAAAAAGGGAAATTGACAAAAAACCTACCTCCAAAGACTGAATGCCTTTGTTCGACTTTTTCTTTGTTGAATTTACCATAATAATAAAAGCACACGAAGTGACATCAGCACTATGGCATATTAGAATGCAGCAAAAGGCTTTACTGCCCCACTTACCCATATAGCGCAGGGCCCCTTCAAATACTCGTAATGAATCATAAGTGCCTGGTGACAAAAGCAAGGTGCATTCATCTATTCGTGATACCATTTAGGCCTGCTCCCTTCTTGAAACCATCAAAACCCATCAAAGGCATCCTGCCACTTTGGCATACACTCGCCCCTACTCCCCTTCAATCAGCCATAGATTGGCAAACAAGTCTTGTTCACTAATCGTGGCCCCACAAAGCAGACAAACATCATGTAGACGACGGCTGTCGACACTTTGTCATTCATCTGAATAGCTGAACAGTTGCTGCAATGGCAATCGAGTCCTTCGTCACAAGATCCTTTTCATTAGGCAAACAGAAGGAGATTAAATTGTTTGTAATTGAAAAATATGCATGCAGACAACAATATTGGGCCAGTGGCAGTCGGGGACAGGTAAGTGATGTTGTAGCTGAGCCGGTGAGTTGAGGGTACTGAGATTGATTCACGGCCTTTCGTTGTTTGGGGAAAATCCTTTTTAAATTATTTTTTGTAATCCTTTTCATTTTTTTTTCTGCCAATTTTCTTGTTTTGGTTCTCAATTTGTTTGTGTAGATAAACCGATTAGGGAATTGAAATATTCTCTGCTCGTCTACCTTTAGACTTGCGTCAAGGTTTGGCTATGAACAGAATCCTAAGAAATTGTTTCTTATCCTTGTTCGCCATATCCTTGGGGTATTTTTGTTTTCTGATTTTCAGTTTTGAATAAAGATGTCATTTTTCAGGAACAACTAAGTTTCCTTTCGTGTTCCATGAAAAGAGAGAAATCAAACTGATAAAAGATTTGAATGAAGGTTGATGTATAATTTATTCGGTCTTTGCGCATTTGTTTCAGGGATAAACGCTTTCCGATTCCATTCCATAGAAGGTACATCTGATTAGGATACTCCACTAGAATGATTTCATATAAAAACATTTTTACATGTCTACAGCATTTGCATTTGTTAATGTGGCTTTATAGTCTGATAGATGCATAATACATGTTCAAAAAATATAGGAATTTTGGTTGTTCCAAAGAAGTTTTCCATGAAGTGGACGAACAACGGCCGACCTAATATGACCACCCTAGAACCGATAAATATGGTAAATGTTTAAAAGAATCGGCCAGTTCACCGTACCCTGGTGCAGTCCGTTGTTAGTGGCAATTTTCACAACGAACTTTCTCGCCTAACATGTCAAAAATAATATATAGCAGTGGTTTACTTATGCCCAGCCCACTGAGCTTGTAATAAAGCTTTCTCCAAGTCAGACAGGCACCCTGTATGCGCCCTGAAAACTGAATTGGATTTCTGGAATTATATTGTCCTCAACTCATTTAGACAAGGTTCTATGGATTCTCGAAGACCTTGCCGATATTTGGAAGGAAGACCGGAGATTTGCCGGGTTAGAGGTACCTTTACCTCTCTTGGGGAATGGCTGTTCAGCGCATTGTTGATCACGATGGTGGACACAACACTAGATATACCGTCAATTCATCATCTGATCATTTGCCAGATCATCTGGAGATCCTTTGTCGAAATGGACAGGGACAACGTTGTCAGAATTATTTGCCATTAAATTGAGACTGGTAAAATCTAGGTTCTCTTATCGACAATGATCGACATCATTCCGCAGGAAGCAGTGGTAAAGCAGAGCTTAGCTTCCACCGTCGACACCTCTCCTGAGGATCCTCGATCACGAAGAAATCGTCATCCAGGACGACGCTCTTGGGATCAATGCTTCTTCGTAGCAAACTTTCATTGTCTAACGTTATCGTAAGCTTTAGATCATGAATATCATTCTGATTGGTTCTCCGAAATATTTTATTTATTTGTGGGATACTCGCGCTTTAGGATTTTACGGCACGAATTATTTTGTGCCAGTGCAAGCTTACAGATCAACTGTTGGATATTTTCAATCAGCGCCTTCAGTGTCATAACCTCCGAGTTTTGTCTGTCGGTAAACCGCCTTTACAAAATTTTGAGTGTTGATAGGAGTCTACAGTTAATTGTTGCATTTCGGCACACGTTCGTGGTATCGTCTGCTTAATTTTATTATCCATTTGTATTAGGTACTTGTCAGTCTCGTAGTTTGACAGGTTCCTACTGATCGGTAGAAAGGTGGCGCTCGAAGTGAGCGCTCTCGCCTGGAAATTGGCAAAGCGTTGCCAACCCGTCCTACTGTAATCGTAGAGGTGCGTCTGTACATACTCTGCCATCTTTGTGAACTCGTCAGGTACTGTGATCGGTATAGAGTCCGCAATGGCCACTGACATAGTACGGTCGGAAAACAGAAAATAGACCATTCGTTCTTGTCAGCCAGTCTCAGTCGAGAGTCTATCAGCATGAGCTCCAGATCAGCATGAGCTCCAGAGCGACGGATAGGGTCCGCGCAGGTTCAAGAATTACACTCTTTTGTTGTTTATCACACTGAATTTATCGCGTTGGTTATAGTTCACAGTAACTTTTTTTGTTTCCATGTCATTAAGGTGTTATATTGGAAATGCACACACAGAGTATAAATTTTGAAGTGATCTTATGCTGCGAGTGTTATGCCTTCGTCAGCATTTTTTTTGATCATCTTTCATTTATAGCTGATGTTGTTTGCTCGTATACGAATTGTTCTTCACCGACCTTCCGCTCAACAGTCGATGATGATTACCATTGCACCACGGCCACCCTCTCATAGGCAGTTATAATGTATAGTCTCGGAAAGGAATTCGCATAATGCAGACTTCTAGCATCTGGAACCTCCGCACTTCACCGCTGTAAATATAAAGGGTTTTTCAGTTGGCGCAGGTACATTTTAGGGACTTGTGGTGACAATGTTTTTTTGGTAACATCTGTCAAATCTGTTGTTTATCATTTACTGATGCCAAATCAGCATATCAAGTGACACAATTGGACAGCATGTCCAAATGATACAACTTTATCGTTAGTGCAAACGTTGCGCACATTTTATAGTAGACGTGGTAAATTTTCACAATAAAATCTTCAACTTTTGGTGGATAAATTTGACACGATCGGTTCGGTAATCAATCAGCCAACATTCGTACGTCGAAGCGATCGGCCGAGAACATCGCTGCGCTCCATGAAAGTGTGCAGCAGAATAGTCAGTCGAGGCAGGTGATTCCTCACCTTGCACAAGAATTCGGCCTTCAACTTGGCGTATTTTGCACCGAGACGTGGGCCTATACCCGTACAAGATCCAAATGACCCAGTAGCTCAAAGTTCATGACCGTAGACAATGCCGTTTGTTCGCTAACAGGGCTTCGGAACGTTTGGAAGCGGACCCCAATTCTTGTCGAAAAATCATCTTTAGCTACGAGGCGCATCTTTTAATAAATGGCTGTGTTAACAAGCAATATTGTCGTATATGGGAAAACCTACACAAAATTCACGAGGCAATGCATTCTCACAAAATTGCCATTTGGTCTGGATTTTGGTCCGGTGGCGTTATTGGTCCGCACTTTTTCGAAAACGACGTTAGTGCGGCAATCACCGTACAGAACGATGATAACCAATTTGTCCATAATTTTGTTAATACCTCACACACAGCTTGTTTTATTCAATTTCAAGACCCGATCTTATTGAAAAAACCATTTTTTTTTTGTTTACAACCTTAAACTGATAATTTTTCTGTTGAAGATCCCAACTGCCCCGCCCCGTGTGACGTTGAATTGGTCTCTTCGAATTACTTTATGAGAACTGTTCCGGATTTTGTGCTGCTTGCTTAACTTTGTTTCGCTTGCCAAAAGTACATCGGAGCTTTCGTCGTGCAACAGGTTGAATAGTATGGCTCTTCGCTCAATCCTAATCAGTGAATTCACGTTCACCGACAGGTTCTTTAAGTATCTCTTTTAGCTGAAGCGAGTAAATTTTGTTCACTCAGGTCGCCTGTTCATGGATATGCTGTTGCAGCTGGCCAATCATTTAGTATGTGACCCACTCATCTCATCAACCAAGTGGAAGGACTCCCCCTTTGATACCGATGTCTTTGAATAGATCCTAAGGGGTGTGATCGTGGATAACGGCGAATCCGCGGAGGCGATCTCCAAGCAGTTGAAGCAGGCGCTAACTGTAGCATGTGACGCAGCGATGACCAGAAGGGAACCCAGGAAACGGGCTCCGCATGTTACTGGTGGAAAGAAAATATCTAGAGGCTAAGAGCGATTTGTCTCAGAGCGCGAAGGAAACCCCAACGATCCAGAAACAGGCCAGATTTCCAAGAGACACTTCTCCAATTTAAACTAGCGAGAGGTGAGCTGAAGAACGCTATAAAAGACCAAAGAAGAAGAAAGCTAAAAAAACAAAGCGTTTCAAAAAACTCTGCGAGGAGGCCGATATAGACCCGGGAGGTAAAGCATACAGAGCGGTTATCAAAAGAAAGAGAAACAATAAGGTTTCGCCGATAACAAACCCTTAAATGCTCACCCAAATAGAAGAACACCCACTGGGTCCCGCTTACTAGTAGCAGCACAGCAAGCATCAACACAGAGAAGATCCCTCTAATTACTCTAAAAGAGCTATACAAAACTTGTCTCTAAGGTGAAAAACAGCAAAACACCCGAACCTGATGGCATCCCAAATAAGGCCCTCAAAGCGACGATTAAGTCCAGGCCAGACACTTTCCAGCACACTTTGGGAAATGTCTACAAGAGGAAGTCTTTACCACAGAGTGGAAACTGCAGCATTTGGCACTTCTGCCTAAAAGTAAAAAGCCACCTGGAGAACCGTCCTCGTATCGCCCAATTTGTCTATAAGATAGGTAAGATACTGAAACGAATTATATATGGTAGGTTACTGGCGGTAGCAGAAGCTAATAGTGCACTCTCAAACAACCAGTTCGGCTTCAGAAAAAGACGATCAACGGTCGATGCCATAGAATCCGTGGTAAACCGTAGCCGCAGGGGCCATCCGTGGAAAAAAGTGGAGAGGCGGAGAGAAGAAATATTATGCAGTAGTTACGCTGGATGCTAAAAATGCTTTTAACTCAGCGAACAGGACGCACATACAAATGTCGGGAGTTCAGCAGGGATCAGTCCTTGGACCCCTACTATGATGGCGCTCTACGACTAGCGCTTCCTGTTGGAGTACAAATCACCACCTTTGCTGACATTGCCATTGTCACAGCGGCCAAACATATAGAGGAAGTGGAGGTTGCCACGAATACAGCCATCTCTAAGGTGAAAGATTGGCTCGTAAGTGCCGGCCTGGAACCAGCGGCTCACAAAATGGAGGCTGTGCTCATAACCAGCCGCAAGAAGGTGGAACATGCGAGCTTTTTTGTCGGCGATCAGACGATTAGGTCTAAGAAATCTGTGAAGTACCTAGGTCCTATGCTTGATAACAGGCTCTCTTTAAGGGAACACATAAGGTATACATCGAGAAGGCATCACTTACACAAGGAGCATTCTCACGAATGCTCCCGAATGTAGTTGGTTCCGGATATTCGCGATATGACGTCTGTTTATAGACCTTGGGCGATAAGAATAATCAGCGGATTCAGGACCACCTCAGATGATCCAGCGTCCGTCCTAGCAGGAATGATACCCATCGACATACTGGCAGATGAGCTCATGAGGATACACCGCACGCTAACGTCTAGCCGACAACAGGCCAGGCGCATAAAAGAAGAAGAACGGGCAGCATCCATATTAACGTGGCAAGCTAGTGGACGCACAGGCTTATCCCATTATCAAAACTTGGACATCAAGGTCAGCAGAAGACTGGACACGGTGGCTACAGAAAGTATCTGTACATATTTGGACATGATTATTCTCCACTGTGTTTACAATGCCCAAATGCTGAGGAGGACGCAGAACATGCAATATTTGACTGTAGTCGTTTCGCGCAGCACAGGCAAGAGGTAAACTTACCAAGTCCAGAAAATCTGGTCGCCTACATATTGGACTCGGTAGATAACTGGAACGAGCTGTGCTCGCACATTGCGCTTATATAAACGAAGCTACGTCAGGCCGAAGCAGAGAGAACAGCACAAGAGCTCACCACCTGAAATACAGCATAAATGGCTAACCAGCCCCCTTGGAATTGTCTTGGAATTTTGGGCATTCTTGGTCGTTTGCCGGGTGTCTGCGATTCTTATTGAGCGGACGATTGTTTATCCTCTGTGTCTGGTGATCGTTCATTTGAATTTTAACTCAATCCAGCTTGTACAAGAGTAGATTCAGTTAATCGGCCGAAAACATGGTTCGGCTTGATCCTCATTTTCAACGCAAAATGTTGTTCTCCGATGAGGACCATTGGTTAAATGGACATGTAAACAAGCAAAATCGGTGAATTTGGAGTGGAGAAGAGTCCAGAAACCGTTGCCGTCTTTAAAACCACTAAAACTCACTGTTTATTGTGCTTTATGGGCTGAAGCGCTATAGAAACATGATTTCTTCTTCGTTCCTCATATCGTCGAATATATTGACATTGACGCCACAGAGCTTTGATTTCGACAAGATGGCGCAACATGCCACAAGGTGCGCGATATCATCAATTTATTGCAGGAAACATTTACTGAGCGCATAATTTCGCGTAATTGACCTGTGAACTGGCCTCCACAATCCTGGGATCTCACACCTTTAGATTATTTTAGTAGTCTATGCCGATAAACCAGAGACGTTGGACGATTTGAGAATCAATATTCGCTGTATTATTGCTGATATGCGGCCCCAGTAGCTCGATAACAGATTTGGACAATTGGACTTCAGGATTGTGCATCATTCGAGCTAGACGTGGAATGTACAGGGTGCGCCATCTCATATGGGTCGATGTAAATTTCGAATAACGTCAACAATTCTCAACCGATTTTAGAAATTTAAAAACTTTTATTCAATCTAGACCTTTACAATTTATTTTTATTAATTTTTGAAAAAAATATCAATTAAATGACCGCCTTTATTGCCAATGCAAAAATGGGCTCGTTTTCGCGCATTCTCCCATGACATTTTCGAGCATTTCGGTCGAAATTTCTGCGATTTCCGCACGAATGTTTCTTTTGAGCTATACTATCGTCTTCGGGCTGCTAGGATACACCTGGCTATTCAAGTAACCCCAAAGAAAAAAGTCTGGAGGAGTCAAATCCGGCGATCTCGGAGGCCAGTCAATATCCCCCTTTTTTGACACCAATCTTCCAGGGAATTTCTTACGCAAAAGGTTCATTGTTTTGTACGCAGCAATGCATGCCGCGCCGTCTTGTTAAAACTAAAAGTGAAATAAGCCTTTTTTACGCATTTGTGGGACCACATAATGGGCCAACATCCACCGATATCGATCGCCATCCACTGTATCGCCAACTTTGAAGAAATACGGTCCAATGATGGTTTTAGCGCATACACCGGCCCAAACAGTAACTTTTTGATCATATAGCGGCTCTTCGTGAATAATGTGAGAATTTTTGGTGCCCCAGAAGCTACAATTTTGTTTATTAACTGAGCCAGAGAGCGCTAAATGTGTCTCATCGGTCATCAAAATTTGCTGCCAGAACTCCGGCTCAGCATTAATCATTGCAACGACATTTTGTGCGTATGCCAACTGGCGTGGCTCATCTTGTGGCAAAACTCTTTGAGTTACCTGCACTTTGTATGTAAATAAGTGAAGATCATCCTTTAAGATTCTCCGCAAAGTGGTCCCACTGATGCCTAACTGCTGCGAACGGCGCGGATATGACAAACTTGGGTCTTCTTGAACACTGACCTTCACAGACTGAATAGATGAGCTTGAACGCCGCGGACGTGGCCTAGGTTGCTCACGAGGGCTTGCCACAGAACCAAATTGATAAAAATTCGAGGCCCAACGACGAATTGTATCTTTTTTGCACGCAACACGATCACGATATTTTGCACGATACGCACGTTGAGTTAGCACAATCGAGCGTTCATTTTTAATGAACATTGAAACTATTTTCGCGCGTTCTTTTGGTGTGAAGCTATTCATGGCTAAAAATACTGAATTGACGTTTCAAAAATGCTACGACATATGAAAATCGGTTGACAGTTGTTGAAGTTATTCGAAGTTTACATTGACCCATATGAGATGGCGCACCCTGTATATGTCCGAAACTGTAGCCAAGCACTAATGCCATAAAATTATACAATAAATAAATCTAATATTATAGACACCAGCATTAGATTTAGGTGTTTTATTTCATATTAAATTTGGATAGGTCTAAAGAAAACACCCATTATTATATGAATGAAGAGGTTTTTCCAAAAAACCCGGCTATAGAAGGAGAATCATGAACATGTTTTCGCAACCGCCGTTCTTTACTATGAATGTCAGGCTTTTTTCTATAGACTAAAGTAAAAATCAAGTCTGTCTTAGTAAAAAAACTTGTTTCCTTAAATAAATCAAAATGAATCCTCCTACTGAATAACTTTTATTTGAATTCATAATTTTTGCAGGGGATCTACGTTATATTGATCGTCTATTGCATAAACCCATTTGCTATTTGGTTATTCTATTTTAATTTTCACCTCCTTCATTTGTGTGTCATTAATCCTGTTGAAAAAAAAATAGTCTCCTTGCTATGGGTCATACTCAGCCTCTAAGCCTTTGAACGTACAATAGTTATTCGAATCAAAGCGCAAATGAAACTGCAATAAAATGGTGTTTGCACGTCGATAAAACTAAGCTCCTTAAATCCTGTCCGGCGACAACTAAAAAACCAAACCATTCACAATCAGGACAATTGTCAATAGACCATACTACACAGCAATCTATCGGTCACAACTACAGATAGCATTATTCTCGTTTTGCTTAATTTTATCTCTTTGTTTTTAATTAGTGGAATTAATTTCGCATTGATACACGCGTGACATCGAGTGAGGTCAATCCAATGTTTTTTTTTAGTTGGGCGAAAGTAATTTTTTCAGCTTTCCCTCTTTCTACATCCCGTCACGTCCTGGGATTGAGTTCGTGATTTCCCAACCTCAATTTCTGTGCTGCATATCCGTCAGAGTGCACCTCGTATGTGGGTGCAATTAACGCGGACATTTTATTGAAAGATTGCTCATTCTGCACGCGCGCTGATAATATATTTCGTCCTCATACATATGTGTGGCTGTAAAGGACTGTGTGGATAGCCCATGTCATTCGCTTCAACTGTCCGATAATCGGATTCCGGTTTTATACTGATTCCAATGTTATTCCCAACTTCCTTCGGCATTCACTGGAGCATCAAAACGAACATTATTAATGTCAGTTTTTGTTCACCTCCAATGGGAAGATGACGGGTGACTGTGTCGACGTAACATGACATGGCGCGGGACCACATTCATACATGTACTCGGAATATGTGTGCGTATCCCAAAGCTACATACGTATGGGCCATGAATGTCCTTTCGAAAAGAGGAAAAAGCCAAGCATCCATGGAATTTTTTTTATTTTGTTCTGCCCATAAATCGGAAAATTTGTTTCCCAAACTTCCCTCCCTGTCCTTCGGTAAGGGGTGGCTGAGGCATCAATAATGATTATTACCATTATTGCGAGTGACAGGATATATTGAGCAACATGTTCGATGGAATAGCGTAGCGTGTAAGGACAAATTTATATACCGAACAGTAGCCGTAGGTGGAAATTTGTAAAATATTAGCACTATATGGAGTAGAGGGTGCCTACCCCGTGGAACATACGAACGAGCGCATGGTGTACGTATGGCTCTTCAAATCCAGGATGCCATACGACGACGACGACGACGATGTTGGCCGGAGAGAAGGAAATCGATCAATAACTTCCATGAACCGAACTTTAGGCGCTTTTCGGTATTTAGGCGTTATTACTCCGGCTATACGATATAGTGGCTCGATTCCAGCAGCCGTGCCCCTGCTCGTTGCTGCAGGGAATATTACAAAGAAATTGATTGTTGGTAATAAAATCGTAATGCCGGTAATTTAAAAAGGGCATGGATCGGTCGGGTAGGGAAGGGCCGATAGAGAAAGACATTTCTCGAATAATGGCACAAAGATGTGAAAGGACAAATTGCGAGGCGGAGCACGGCAGCAAGGTATGAAATGGCCGAGTTGCTTGGACCCTGAATGGAAATGTATCAAATTCGATTTGCTGAAAGGTAACAAATTGAGTTGGGTGGAATTCCAGGATGTTTTCGAGGAATGTTTGTACGGATACGTGGAAAATGGTTATATTTCAAACGACCATAGGCGGATGGACATACGGCGAGGTGAACCGAATAGACTGCGAAGCCTTTGCTGCAGTTTTCAATGTGTGATGTGTCAAAGGATCCATTCTCCGGAGGCGGAAAGTTGTTTATTAACTTGTGTAAAAACGCTTGCATCCTTTTTCGGCGGAATCAACACCAATTGTGCGGTTATGGTTCCTGTAATGACTTCAATCAACAGTAACAGCACGAATGAAACTCAATTTCCGGAAGTGCACATCCACTATCCCTCTTTGATTGGATATCGAATTCGCCAGCTAGATTCTGCGTCCTTTTTATCAATTCACATTCTCCCACTGCCCTACAAACATCGATTTCGATAGTCCTCTCGTATCCATAAACACTTGTGAACATAATCAAGCATTGTCGTAAACAGTCACGCAAATACAGATAAATATTTCATCAAAACATTAAATCAAGTGCATAGATATCGAAAAAGCGCCGCAGTTGGATACACATCAGCTAATCAACGTCAGCGTAGGCGCCACTCTGACAGCCAGCTCAGGACGAGAAGGGGATTAACTTGATTGAAACTATGGGCTCAAACTGCTACGTGACCCAGTTGCATAATTTAGCTGCACTTAAAATCGCTTATTCGTATCGAACCGGATATAGGACGCGCACGTACACATTGCAAAATGGCTGTTAGACACTAACGTCGGCGGCGTCATGAATGGCGGCGCGTACACACATGTGCGATGTATGGAAGGGCATCGTCCTATTCGCATTGCTCGTACATCTACTGCAGTGTGTGGAAGGATGTGGTGTGTGTTCGAGCATTGATTTGGTATCGGGATTGGGACGCGTTTATGGATGATCGATTATTAAAAACATACATTTTTTTGCGATTGATTTTTATTTTAATTTTTTTTTAGCTCGGATTGGTGTTAATTGTCAACAAGCCTTTTCCAGCGCTGGTAATCCTTTCGAATTGATTGATTTTAGGTTTGCAATAAAGCACACGTGGGCTTCGGAGGGCTGTTAGATATGCAAATGACTTGCATTTAGTCGTTTGCGAATTCGTGCATGTTTCAATGATTTTACAAAGGGTTTCATGTGTTAAAACTATTTTACATAATGGTTGGGATTGACGGATTATTAAAAAATTAAACGATGATTGCTGTACAGGGATCTAAATGTGGCTGTTAGAAACATCGATCAATACCAAGTCTGTTGGTAAAGATTGAACTGAAAAGCAAAATCTGACACCAGGTGGTGTCATTACATTCTAAAAATCGGTACATCTAAAGATATATTGGCTATTTGAAAAGCATCAATACGGTAATACCTTCACCTTATGATAGACTGTAAGCTTCATTAGAGTCTTTATTAATCTAAGATTTTGGATAACCCAGTCTACCTTTTCTTTACATAGAACGTGATCTAACTATCAACAATTCTTAAGAGTCCAATTATTAGCAGCTGCTCAAAGCCTCCAACAGTCAGCAATATTTTGTTCATTTTATGAAGTCTCTAGAAGAACGGAGGATTTGTTCGAAGTTGCTTCAAATATTGAATAGATATTTAGTTTTTTTTTTTTCAAAACCAGTTTTGGTACACTTGGTGATTTTTTTTTGCTGCTGGAGAAATTGATCCAATAATCTGTATTCAATTTTGTGTGAAAAATAAAATTTCTCTCTTCCCAAAACTGGAAAGACCCACGAAAAGTGGGGAATTTGCGAAAATTTAGGAGATAAAGACCGCATCGCTGAAAGAGCTTATATTAAAAGTGCTTCGAGATTTGAAGAAAACACTGGCGCAAATGTGTTATATCTAAGAGGACAATATAAACTTATATATTTTGTGATTATTATTAACTTATATAATTACCTTTCTTACATGGAAAATATCTGCGCCGATAGATTTAGGGGCACACGGAGTCGCAGGTCCTCTTGAAATTAATGGTATTTTTGGTTTCAGAAAGTTTAGCATAGACATTTTTCACTTGAAAATAAGTTATGAACCAGAAAAGGTTTTTTGATAATGAACAACTTTCAGCAGCTGTTGAAGGAAATTCAGCTACGACTCTTCTTAGATTTGCTGCATTGTTCAATATTTTAACCGTAGCGATAAGTTGTTACTTTTCAGTAATCGGAAAGTTAAAAAATCAGAGGGATGTGTGCTTGATTCCAGCGAATATGCTACGACGCACAGTATTCGATATGGCCAATTTAGGGGGACAACAATATACAACTATTGCACTCGGCTAAGTTATTAATTGTAGCTTCTATTATATTTGATGGAGTTATATAATGCAAACATAATTAATTATCTATTCATTTATTGATTAAAAAAAATCATATTAAGTTTTTAACAAAGATAAAACGTTCTAATTAACGATTCCTCTTATTTGGATGAGCATGTAACGCATCACGTCGTAATTTGTACGACGTCTATTTTTTTTGCAAGTATAGCCTCTTCGGACTATTCTCATTTCTTTGTCTATTGCCTCTGAAGCTTCTTCGGACATTTGTCCCAATGGCAATATACAGTTATCGACGATATCTGCTCCGCGCACTAAAATTTTGTGCACTGTCATAGGCATGTTATACCAAGAGTAAAGCTCTAAATATAATTTTCTTGTATCAAGGCAAGACTGTCGAAATGGGAAAAAATGGGAATCGATTTCCAATCCAATTGAAATTGTTTTTAAAATTACATTGAACCTGTACAGCAAATCTTTGTTGAGTTATTTCGTATTCGTCGAAAAACGTCGCGCAGTGTTTCCATCATTGCTTGTTCCGTAACCCACTTTAACTTTGTCTATAACCAAACCAATTTCTTTAAACCTACTTCTTATTTGCGAATTTCTTTTTTCAAATTTCTTTTTATTTTGTTCACCTCGAACTTGCCACGTTTTAATGTGATCTCGGTAGCATATACGGAGAAAACATTCCATGGAGCGAATAAAGCAATGAAGTGGAGATATCCCAAATTGATACATGTTTGTATCAGGTTCAAATATTTTATCTGTATTCATGTCACTAGCGCCAGCTTTACAAATAAAACATCTCTGCGTACTTTTAGTTTCAGATATTGTGCTGCAAATGTTTCCATCGATCATACATAGTATCATGTGATGATTAACTGAAAACGAACGATCACTGATATTAATTATGGTTGGAGTTAGCAGCTCGATTTTTGATGTCATCAAACTATGTTCTTCTTTGATCAATCTTTCACTTTCTTTTTTGTAAACAAATTTTATTATCCTGCACAATCTTGGTGAGGAAGGCCGTGGATTCTGCCCTTTTCCGTTTTTCCGTTAATACTCTAATTGGCACAAGAGGTATAACAAACATCAGTCTTCCCAGGATCGTCGAACTTTTGTTTATATATACTATGGCCGGATGACCCGTGGCAACCCCATTTATAAACAATCGTACAATTTGAGTGATTCATATCTAAGCGGTCAAATACCTCTGGGATAACCAGCTTGCCTTGATGCTATATCGTCGAGTAATGATTGAAGATTTATTTCCGCAGAAATGTCTGTAACTTCTATATTCTCGACAGATGGGTAACACTTGCGTTTCTCGTTAAAAAGCAACTCATAACATCCTCTTTGACGTGCTTCCTGTTGAATGATTTTATATTGGTTTACTGTCATTTTATTGCTAATAAACAAAGCTAACGCTTCATCACGCTTGTATGGCCTTTGTTCCAGTGGAATCCTTGTTATTATTTTTTTATACTTTGAAAGACTTTTCGGAGACGATATTACAATTTTTTGAATTAATTTAGCGCTGGTTCTCTTGCCAATAGCCCTTACACTTGCCGCTGCCGCAAAAGACAATTCCGCACTACTAAATCTTTTTAGTAGGCTTTTAACCTTCCTATGTTTGGTTTTAGAAGAACTCTCATCAAAACATTTCTGAGGCCGACCTACTGTTGTATCAGATTTTTTGTTAATGGACTCGATTCAAAAATCTATTTCTTCATTCAGCCACTCGTTGTAGGATTTTATAAAATTATCATATCGCCTGCCACTTTTGTCCGAATTTTTCACTTTCTGTTCTTACTACACGCTTTATTTTGACTAAATCCTGGTCATTTAAGTCTGCTATCTCTAATTTTTGTCGCACAAACTCAATCAAATGTTCTGAACGGTGTGTGAGTTTCGTAGAACGCCATATCTCAAAAAGCTCTTCTCTGCTTATTCGCCGATCTGTTGAAAAAATTACAATTATTATTAAACTCACAAGGCTCCGCACTCTAATCTTAAACTTGCTGTAAAGTACAATACATTAATTAAAGTAATGTTTAAAATTCATTTGAAACCCTTGCAATGCCTTGCAGTATATTTTTGGTATTAAAATCCGGTATTTTTGGGAGTAATTTACTTCTTCTTCTTCTTCTTCTTTTCCTTTTTATCCCGGCGTCGTTATGGTCAGAAATGTAGGACCATAACCTTCCCACTTAACTGCATTCCTACTGGTCCGCTTGTGGGGTCCGCCGGTTTGACCTCAGAAAGTAGCGGCAGGCTTTCCGGTTTGGGATTACTTCATCGCTGAGGCCAATCAAATGTTAGTGTTTTTGCATTTGTTTGCACCAATTGTTTTTCGGTCTGCCTTTTTTGCGTGTTGAAATTGAAACGCGATATCAATCGCCTTTTGGACGGGGTTCAAAGGATCTCTTCTTTGAACATGGCAATACCAACTGAGTCGGTCGCGCTCTATCTTTCTTGTGATGGTTTCTTTTACGTGGAGGCTTCCTCGGATCTTTGAACTTCTAATTCTGTCACGCTTTGTTACTCCCGCTGTCATGCGAAGCATCTTCACCTCAGCTGCCGTTAATTTGCTCTCATACTTTTTTGTTCATTGTCCAGCATTGTGAACCGTATGTGAGCGCCGGACGTGTGCAGAAGTGAAGTGTAGAGCCTTCCTTTCAGCTTAGGGGGCATTTTTCGATCACAGAAGATGGCGGAGTTTTCCCGCCACTTCATCCACCCTACGCTTACGCGATGTCGTCATCACAAGTTGCTTCTTAATTAATCATAGATCCCAGATATTTAAACTTTTCACACTTGGGAAGCACTCTTCCATTCAAGTAAATGTCTGGAATAGGCTGATGAGGGTCAGAGAACGGGCAGCACAGATACTCTGTCTTCTTTGAACTAATACGATACCCGTGTCCCTCAAAAATGTCCACCCACACATCAAGTGCTCGTTGTAGGGACGCCTGATCATCACTTATAATGGCTCCATCGTCAGCAAAGAATAGCTGGTGCACATTGGGGTCCGTCACTTTTCCTTCAAGCAAGCAATCAAGGACTGCTATAAAAAGCAGTGGGCTGAGGACGCTCCCTTGGTGTACACCGACTTTGATTGCGAACTCTTCGGTGACTCCTGCGGTGCATCTTACTCTAGTCGTTGCTCTATTGTACATGTCCATGATCACTCGCACGTAGGTTTCTGGAACTCCTTTTTGTCTTAGCGCTACCCATAAAAGATCTCTTGGTTGCCGGTCAAAGGCCTTCTCGAAATCAACCAACACCATATGCAAGTCCTTTGACGAATTACGATGACCCTTATACTTTGGATTGCATCTGTTGTTGATTTACCCGAGACAAACCCGCACTGGTCATCAGATAGTCGTATTATTTTCCGCAGTCGGCTATCTAATACCCGTTCAACGATCTTCTTGGTGTGCGACATCAGCTTGACAGAACGGTAGTTATCACAATTTCGCGTATCACCCTTTCCTTTGTGCAAAGGAAGAAGATAGCTTTCCCTCCATTGATTAGACATAGTGTCGCCTCTCATAAGTTTGGAGATAAGAACCATGAGCCATCTAGACCCGATGTCTCCCATCTTTTTCCAGAACTCAGAGGGTATCCCGTCCGGCCCAACAGCTTTTCTTTTCTTGGAGTTTTTAACCGCGTACCGAACTTCTTCGACTGTGGTGTCGGATATTTCGGCATAATTCGGGGCGGCTCTTGGAAAGTACACTCGGGAAAACTGTTCGTTCAGAAGTTCCTCGCAATACTGTCGCCATCTGTGGAGAATTTTTTCGTCTTCCACAAGGAGTTGGCCTTCAGCATTGTTAATAAACTTTGGGAAACGAATCTCCTGAGCATTTCTTCTTCTCTGGGCGGCTATCTTAAAGATATTTGCTCCTTTTTTCAAATTGCTTTGTCGAAGCTCCTGGGTAGCCTGGTTCCTGTCAGACGCGGAAGACGATATTTCTTCCAACTCCTGATATAGGCCTTCCATGCTTTTCGCTTTGAATTCGGCGCACTTTTTCTTCGCGATACCTTTGCAATATCTATATACCTTTTCACGGCGAGCTTTTTCCTCTCTTTGTAGAGGATTAGTAGAAGAGCACTTTGACCAAGCTTGGAAAGCCATTTTCTTTTCGTGTATCACTGCTTTGGCTTCGTCTGTCCACCACCAGGTTTCTTTTGCGTGTTGGCAGGGACCTTTAGATGTTCCAAGCAGTGATTTGGCTTTCTCCAGGCCAGATTGTTGTAGGGAATCCCACATGTCTTGTGCTCTGCACTCCTCATTACCGTCTTCATCGATAATGGAAAAGAGGTAGTTTTTCATGGTGGTAATAAAAGCTTCGCCTTTTCTTTTATTCAGCTTATACCACTTGATTCTCTCAGATACCTTCGTTTGCTGCTTTGACTTCTTACTCGCCTCCATAAAAAAATCAGTCAGGAGGAGACGGTGTTGAGGGGCGATCGCTTCTCCCAGGATCACTTTGCAATCTTTAACTCGTGGCTTCATGAAACTGGACACCAAATGATAGTCTATTTGAGTTTCATTTCCGCCGCTGCTATAAGTGATCAGGTGCCGACTTTATTTGACGAACATGGTACTTAGCACTATAAGACCGTACGACTTGCACATGTTTAGGATATCTTCACCTAAAGAGTTCCTGGTGCCGTATCCCAGCCCTCCGTGGTAGTCTTCATAGTCTTCGCTTGTCTTCCCGACATGGCCGTTTAAATCTCCCCCAACAAACAAAAGCTCTTCCTTTGGGATGATTTTGACAAGGTTGTGGGAATCTAGCCAGAATGCATCTTTTTCTTTTTGTTCACATCCTACTTGAGGGGCATATGCGCTTACGATGTTCCACACCTCACCATTCATCACCAATTTGAGAGCCATCAAACGGTCACTGGACTTTGAAATGGTTAAGACGTTGCCAAGTAGCTCTGCCGCAAGGATGATGGCGATTCCGTTTTTTCCTTGTTCTAATCCATAGTAAAACATCTTGCAGGCTTTTGTTTTAACGTCCAAGAAATGTGCCCGATTACCGGTGTTTCGCCATTTCGTCTCTTGTACGCACAGGATGTCTACTCGCCTTCTAACCATCATTTCTTCAAGCTCATAGCTGCGACCACTCATGCTTCCAACGTTCCAACTCGCGACTCTTAAGTGTGGCTTGCGCCGTTGCATTACTTTGCTATCCCCCGGAAATCCTATAGCTCTGACCCGAGCATTGCTGCTCGTCCCAGGATCACGACCATTAGTAGTGCCTGGCGGGGTAGTGCTTTTCCTTTTAGCGTTATTTTCCATAATGCTACGGTTTGACCGTTTTCTTTCTTCCCGTATATCCGTAATATCGTGGACTCGGTTTAACACGAATAGAAAGCACGCCAGCACGCAAGGGGCATTGTGAATTAGCTTCATTCGTTCAACGCGCGCTTCAAGGCGCTTCCGGAGAATTTAGAATTGCATATAATATAAGAAATATAAGAAGATGTACCAAGAAGCTGAACTCAGAAAGTTAACTGCCGAACTACATCTTCGCTTCCAAACCTAAGGCGCTTGGGCTCGCAGAGCACGGTATCGGATTCGAAGAGGAATAGTCACAGAATTATGACCTACGTGGAAGATTAACGTTACATTGATCTATCCTGGATCAGCCCCCTTCGATCAAAATAGAGGAAGGCCGCTTAGGCGCACCTTCTCATGATCAAGTCTTTGGGTTGGTAAGCCCCGGAGATCAGGTTATTAGCCGAAGTAATTGCTATTGCAACTTGACATCGAATCAGTTTAATCAGAATGGATCCACCAATACAATCGTGGCCCTACAGGACTTCGTTCGGGTAAAATTTCGTGTACTCAGATTCGGGTGCCCTATGTAACCCGAAACAAGTCCTGAGACATTGTGTCGTTTAAGTGGTTCTCACATTGAACTTGACGGGAAATCCTTAGGCAATCATGGGTGTGATCACAGCCATGTAGCAGATACCTTCACCTTGAAATCAAGTTGGCCATTTTGCCCAAAAATTTTAAATCTGCGCCAGTTTTTCCTAGCATCCCGAGAGGCTCTAGACAAAGGCGTTCTGAATAAGATAGATTCCGATTTCTCGAAATTGATTTTTAGCTTTTAACATGCTCTGCCATCTCCACGAGCTTCTCAGATATCGTGACCACGGTACATAGTCCGCAATGGTCACTATCATTTAAAACGGTCCGTAGACAGTCTTCCAGTCTCAGTCGAGAGTCTATCAGATCCACATCGGAGCCGTCCATCCATTGCAAGCAATTTGACACTATGTTAATTCAGTGTTGCGGGCTCCCCTAGTGTTGCGCATATTGTTTCTCCAATCATTATGCTTGGCGTTAAAATCGTCGGTCAGAATGCTGTAGTTTTCTACCGCGATTACGCGGAGACATCGAAAAAGTATTTCGAGCTGATTCAGGTGAGTAGGTCGCTAAGAGGCCTAGAGAGCGGACCGCATGCAATGCAGGCTTCTATCACCTGGAATCTTCTCAATTCACCGCTGTATATAATTTTGTGTCTTAGTTTTTTTATTTATAAAGATCGGGAGAATTAATCACAGGCGAGTCTTACTGTACTGCAAAACCACATACGTTAATATTCCAAAAGCTAGGATAGTATAAGAAGAATAAAGAGCTTTGCCACATTCGCCTTACTCACCAGAGGCATTTCTGGCCAATTGTCACCTTTTCCGTAGTTTACGAAATCATCCAAATAGACAGCTTCTTGGCCCTTAAGTAATCATACACGATTTTAGAAACGTCTTGGCACAAAGGATTCAAAAAACATTATTGCTTCAGCAGAACGTTAAATTAATGCCATTGATGAAAATGGAGATTCTTTGGAACAAATTTTGGAATTTTTTTTTGAATATCCTTGTTTACCCCGTACCAATTTTGCTAATGATGTCATTCTCACGTCATTTGTAATCACGGAAGCCAAAAAAATGTTAATTCTGAAAAAAGCCCCAAAAACATTTTTGTTCTTCTACACATCATAACTTCAAATTAAAATGAATGTGGTACTACTTAGGAAGAATTCAAAGTCCTTGATAAAAAAAAACCTATATTCGACACAAATTATAGTCACTTGAGAAAATTCCAAACATTTACTCGAACAAAAAGAGACCCTAGAGTAGCATTGAGCTGCTGCTGAAATCGTTACAATTCCAAAATCTCATATCCTTGTATAAGGAGAGGCCCCAGCGTCAATGACAGCGAGTGCATTAATCACTTATGGCATTTTCGATTTTTCACACCATAACTTTCAATATCAGTTTCCTGCCATAAAGAGAGGCCTGTTCTCTCGGTGAACACTTATGAAATTTAATTTTCCCCCGAAATTACAACTTGCGAAGGGCCCCATACCACTTTAAGCTCTAGCGATGTTTACATATGAAAATTTAATTTCCCAGCATAAACGGAGGTCCTAGATCTTAAAATCCTGTGGCGATAATTCTTGCGATCTTAATTTTTTTTGCTAAAATTTTAAAATCTATTTTTTAGCCTAAGGAGAATCGCTAGCTGTGTCGGTGATTGCTAATAAAATTTTCAGTTTTTTCATTTGGCTTATAGCTTCATGAAATTTAATTTTTTCTCGTTAATATTAAACACAAAACATTTTTTAGATTAAGAAGAGGACCTCGAGCCACTTCAATATCATGCCGTATTTTCAATTTTCTCTCTAAACTCATTTTTCCTGCAAGGCAGGTACCCTTGTGCTGCCTTATGCTCCGTCGGTGAAAACCTATACAGGAATACCTCGACTTACGTCGCTAATTCGTTCCGGGGAAAATCGCGTAAGTCGAAAACGACTTAAGTCGAAGCAATAAAAAAAGTTTGAGGAATTAAAAAATTAAGGATTGATTTATAATATGTTGCCATCTTCGTCGCTTGACAGTACAATTTGTAGTTCAACTTCAATTTCTTGTTCCGGGTCTGCATTTTTTGTAGACGGCTTAAAAAATTGTATCAGTTTGGTTTGAGAAGCTTCCAACTTATTTTTTTTGTACACATCCTTGTAGCATGCTATATTTTCCGAAATCAAAAATAAGACCTTCTCACTTCTCTCTCGATCTGGATCATTTTTCAACATACTTAAGCCCCTTTCCATGCAATTTAAAAATTCTGCCAAATGTTTTGTTGTAAAAATTTCTTTAACAGCATTGTCAGGAGTCGTATGCATTTCTTCTGAATCTTCTAAAACTCTAATTAGTTCATCAGTGCAAAGTGGTTCTTCTTCAACGTGAATTAAATCTGTAATGTCGTGTTCGTTAAGGTCAGAAAATCATATTTCTTTCGCCAGACAAAGTATTTCTGATAGGGTTTGCTCATCATCATTTTGCGGAATATCGACATTAACATTAGGTGGAGATTGAATACATTCAGGCCAAATTTTTCGCCAGACTTTATTCATGTTGGAAGTTGTTACATCTTTCCATGAGTCGGCTATATTTTTAATAGCCTTGTGAATATTATATTTCTGCCAAATTTCCTTTATGTATGCTTGTTTTTCTTCATTTTCTAAGGAAATATCCAGAGCATGAATTATCTGTTGAAAAGTTCGACGCAAATAATACGCCTTAAAGGAAGCAATCACTCCTTGGTCCATGGGTTGAAGTATCGCTGTAGTATTCGGAGGAAGAAAAACAACTTTTACATTTTCGTCAATATCGTCAAGGGAGTGAGGATGGCCGGGAGCATTGTCTAGGATTAGAAGAACCCTTTCCGATAGATTATTTTTAAAGCAGTATTCTTTAGCCGATGGACAAAATTCTGTCTTGAACCAGTCAGTAAAAATTGTTGAAGTTACCCAGGCTTTTTTATTTGATCTCCAAATTACTGGCAAGCTTTTTTTTCTACATTTTTTAAAGCCCATGGGTTAAGAGAATTATATATTAGCAGCGGCTTAAGTTTAAAGTCACCGAAAGCATTTCCACCCAATAGAAGGGTCAGCCTATCTTTAGCTACCTTATAACCAGGAACTGAGTTTACGTCTCTGGAAACAAAAGTTCTTGTCGGTAATCGTTTCCAGTACAACCCTGTTTCGTCCACATTGAAAACTTGCTTAGGATTATATTGACCTTCTTCAATTAAAGCTTTTAGTTTATTTGGAAATAAAAATGCGCCTTCAATATCTGCACTTGCGGATTCCCCACTTAACTTAATATTGTGTAAATGATACCTGTTTTTAAATCTGTCAAACCATCCTCGCCTGGCTTTAAAATCCAAATCTTCATCCGGTCCTTTAATGGAATCAAATATGTATACTTTGTGCTTTCGTCTGAATGACACTAGCATTCACGGGAATTTTTTTTCGGTTCAAATCCTGTATCCACATAAACAAAAGCTTTTCCATTTTAATCAGATCGTTAGGTCTATTTTTAGTGATGATGGTATCCGAAGCAGAAGCTCCTGTTAAAGCACTTTCTCGCAATTTACTAGCATTTACTTTTATAGTGCGCACCGTTGAGTGGGGCAATCGTAGGGAACGTGCAATGTCGACGGCCTTTTCCCCTTTATCCAAGCGGTTCAAAATCTCCACTTTGAATTTTATTGGAATAACCTTTCGTTGCTTTTTGCATGAATTTCCGGAAACGGAGCAAGATAATCTTTTTCTTTCCATGATATGTATGTATGTATGTATTAAAATTTTACTTCAACCTAGAGCAATAAAGCAGTCAATACCTGGTGTACTAATTAAGCATGTAACTTACCAGAATTAATTTTAAACAAGAAAATATGACACAATTTTAAAATCTCTCAATAACACTTCCTTGTGTCCTGCAATACATATATGTTATCAGTTGAAAAACTGTCTAGCATGCTAAGAAAAAGAACATTCATGTATGTGTGTATGTACATGTCATTGAATGTCAAATTTAAAATTTGCACGGCCTACTAATCTTTATTATCGTCGTAACTCGAAGCAAAAATGACGTATGTCGGGGTAAGCTTCCTAAATTTTTCTGGCGTCGTAAGTCGAAATGACTTAAGTCGAGGCGTCGTAAGTCGAGGTATGCCTGTACAATTTTATTTTTATTCATTAGAATTCAAGGAATTTATTTTCTGGCCCTTCACATAAGCCCCTATGGTGATCACTTATGAAAATTTCAGTTTTCTTTCTGTACTCCTTTTCCGACTTAAGTAGAAGCGCAGACCCTTCTTCAACAGTGTCGGTGATAACTCACAAAACTTTAAATATTCCACTAAAACTCCATTTTATGACCTGATCACAAGGCCTAAGACCATTCAAAAGTATTTTTTTTTGTGGCTAAAGATATGTTATTCTCGTACACACACATATGAATATAAATTTTAGGACAGGATTTAAGAAATTTTCAAGTTTTTTGAAGGGGGCCGAGGCATATATGAGCACAACCGAAATGTTCCTATACCCATATTGGCTTCGTGAATAGGACCTAAGCCTAAATGATCTCTGGTCTGATTGACAGATACGGTCCAAGTTCGAACTCAAGGGGATGGCACTCTGGAACGAAATTGTCTTTCTGATCCGCAGCCTTTTTTTTTAGAATTCCCGTAAGTACCAAATTTTTCACGATTTTCTACTTTTGTGCCGAATAGTTATTTTATCAGGATTATGTCTGCTACCGAAATTTCGGGTGACTGCTTTTGCGTACCACGTGCGAGCAATTCGACATGTTTCTTGAGTTCATTGGCTGTAACTTAAGTACATATCTACTGTCTGACAGTAGGGTTCCATGTTCATTTCGCTGTCATTACAAATTTTCGCGACTTCTTGGAAATTCCGTTCACGACCCGAGTTCACCCGCATATTCATAATTTGCCAATTCATTATACATTACAATTTACCTGTGAAGTTATTGCCAATCTAAAGAATTATTTAAAATTATCTAAAGCAACCAAAGACGCCTGCAGAATACAAAGAACCCCATCCCATAATTACCAGTCAGCCACAGCACCACGCGAACGACCAGACAACCAGGTTTCCATTTTCACATTTCAAGAAGACTGTCGCACCAAACCAATAAATATAATTGTTCAAATAAATATCAGGCAGGTAATGGCAAGGGACGGAGGTGCCAGGGGTTTTTACTAATATTATTGTGGCGTGAATTAGTAAGAACGGAGTGTGCTACCATCGGAATATTAAGTTCGTTCTTCGCGCCCGGCGCGAAGAATGAGGCGTCACTAATGATTCTTGCTTCTGCGATGGACCATTAAGCTTCAGTGGGATGCTGTGATTGAAACGCCTCGCCATTATTAATTACTGCGCTTGGAATTGTGTATTTACTTGAATGAGGTGTTGTCGTTTTAGTTTGAGTAATTTTATTACAACTCTGTTTGTAATTACGTGAATGGAGCAATTGTGTATCAAGGATTCTGCGAAATTTCGATTAATGAACTTTGATGTTGTCGTTTTATCTTGTGCCTTGTGAATGCGATTTTGGTGACGAAAATTGGAATGAAATGAAAGGCTTTCAAGCATATCTTATTAATTCTATGTTTTATTGACTACAATGAAAGTCGATTAAGGATGGGTTCCTTTTCATCCTGAGAACGTTTAATTGAACATTCGGTATCTCTTTAAAACAAAGTCAAAAATTTAAAAAACATTAGCAATGCTTATTTCTGTTAAGAGGCTCTTAGAAACAATGTCAACGTCTTTGCTAGCGTATCACGGTATGAGCCCGAAATTACACGAGAACTGTAAGGTATTTTGTATTCTTGAACTTATTTCGATTCGTTCGTCTAGAAATGTTAACAGAAATATTGTAACATTCACTTAGCTTAATTGCTGACCACTTACAACATTTTCGATATAGCTAGCAACTTTTTGTTAGCCTATTCATATAGGGGATTTAGGTCTGCGTTTAACTAAAAGAATTATTTTCATCTAACATCGACTCTAACTCTGAAGGAGCACAGCCCAAAACCAAGGCGACTGAAAAAAGTGACAGATCTTGGTCAAATTACCCTATCCTAGGTCTACTTATCTCCACATTTTGCTTTGGATGGTTAAGGACATCCGTGCTACCTCATTAGACCAGCGAGTCGACTCTGCTCTTCGTAAAAGTAAATAGCTGAGGCAGTCGGCTAGTCAGCCTTTGAAACTTGATTTGGCCAGCATACCGACGAAAACAAAACATCAATTCTCCTTATCGATCTCTATATATTTTACATACCTGTCGTCATTGCTGCATGTAATTGTTATACTCGTAAGAACCTTCTGATTTTAATTTTTTTATTATTTCGTCCAATAACCCCAAAGAAGTTGCCAAATTCTTTGCCCATTACTACTTGGGTTCCAAAAGGTAGATCAACAATCACTAACCTAATTGAGTTTGTCTCACAATCCATGAATGCACTCGAAGATGTCAAAAAAGCAGTCACTGCCATCGATTTCGGCTCTTTGCTCTTAGTTCTCTACGGATTTATCCTATGGATCCAATCCGGACTATTTCCAGGCTTGGATTTCAGATCCATTAATGTCAGCTCAGGAGTCCCTCAAGGTGGCTATCTCGCCCCATTTATATTAATTTTAATCATTAATAATGTCAGCATGAAGTCCCACTTTTCCGTATACGCCGATGATATGAAACTATTTGACGGCAACAAATATCAAGCTATTATTTACTCTGGTTAGCGCGCCCCTCTACTTCCCAGAATCTACGTTTTCTGTAACAAAATTATTCCTTCTGTCAACTGAATAATTCTCTGTGACCAGGAACTTAACTTTTGTCTTTATATCGACAACATTGCCAAATGTGCCAACTGCGTCCCCCACTCAAATCAAATATGTTCGTCTCGTCGAAAAATGAGCAAGTTTCGCCGAACTGATTATTTGCAAAGTTCATCTTACCATCAGTTGTAGATGTATTCTTTTTTTCCGAACGCTATTTGGCTCATATGTGGAACAAATAATGATATAATACCGGGCAGGCGGAATGTATAATATTTACTTTACTACTAAGGCATGATAGCAAAAAAAAGAAGGCAAAGCTGTTGTAAAATTGTTAAGCTGAAGGGTTTCTTAACTGGGGCGGAAAGATTTCTGTCAAATCTGCTTATTAATGATTCATATACTCGTATATGTATATATATATATATTTTTTATAAGTTCAAGAGTGTACGCTCTTGTGATGTTTGTTACACAACCTGGACGGGGTGCAAATGGTTTGTGTCGAAGATGGTCGTTCACTACTCTCCGGAGGTGGTTGTCCTAGATAGGCTTTGAGGGATTCGACTGAATTTGCGTTGGTTGTAGTTCACAGTAACTCTTTTTGGTTCTATTAAGGTGTTATATCGGAAATGCACACACAGAGTATGCATTTTTTGAAGTGATCTTATGCTGCCAGTGTTACGCCTTCGTCAGCATTTTTTGATCATCTCTCATTTACAACTGATGTTGTTGCACAGTTTTTCCGTATAGGAATTGTTCTTGACTATGAACGGACTTCAACTACAGTTCTTCGGCTCAACAGTCGGTAGTGATTACCATTGCACCATGACCACTCCTACTGATTACAAAACTGTACTATCAAAATGTTCAGTTCAAACTTTGCGCGCGTTGCGCCCATTTTACAGTAGATGTGGTGGCCCTTCACAGTCGACTCTTCAAGGTTTGGCGGCCAAATTTCAGATGACCGGAAATGCAAAATCGGCAGAGAACATCGCCGTAGTCCGTGAGTGTACAGTAGAACCTGAGACAGTCGATTCCTCGCCGTGCATAAGAATTCGGCCTTTCGCAGACTTCAACTTGACGAATTTTGGGTCGGGACTTTGGCATACACGCGTTCAAGATCCAACTGACCCAGGAGCTCAAAGTTCATGACCGTAGACAATGCGGTTGATTCGCTAACTGGGCTCCGGAACTTTTGGAAGAGGACCCCAATTTTGGCCAAAAAATCATCTTTAGCGGCGAGGCGCATTTTCATATGAATGGTTGTGTTAACAAGGAAAATTTCCCATATGCGGTTCACCAGATACCAGGCATCTTCTAAAAGTTTGGTCCGGATTTTGAGCCAGCGGTGTTATTACTCCGTACTTTACGAAAACCACGTTGGTGAGGCTGTCACCGTCGATGGCGAGCGCCTCAGACTGATGATAACCGATTTTTTGTAGCCCAAATTGAGCCATATATGTAGGTAGATACAGAGCGGACGCCACGATAGACATGTGAAAATAAATCAGGCCATCGCTCAAATTCAGCCAGTCCTATGCGCAGGAGTCATTGAAAATCGGGCCACTCGGATCACTGCCACCGTAATAAGCCGAGGCGGGCATTTGAACAATGTCATATTCCATGCTGAATGACATACGTGGGCCCTTCAAATAAAAAAATATTTCCCTTATACGTCTACACTAAGCTTGTTTTGTTCCATTTCAACGTCTACCCGCCCTTATTGAAAAACACTTTATCTAGGCTTCCTTATGCCTAGCCGATTTAGCTGTAAAAAATACTTTCTAACCAGATAACACTCTTCGAGATTGGTTGCACCACAGCTGTCTTCCAATACACCGGATAATATACAATATTCAACAGGATAGTGTACATCTCTACAGACACTGTTGAACAGTGTCAGAATGCTGACTCGAACGAAATTAATCCGGAGAAGCTCATGAACATGTGAACATAAACATGCTGTAACTGCTACGCTGTATGTAACCTTGCCATGGAGTCTTTTTTTTTTTTTGTTTGTTTATTGACAATTATAAAAACATTTAAGTTAAAATGGATGGCCATACTGAAGGTGATAACTCTTGACAAAGTGACTTACGTAAATATAAAGTACTTCGTTTTTCATGAGTTAAATATCCTTAAAATTGGAAGAGAACTTACGGTAAATGATTTTTGGGGGATGAACTCACTCCTTGTCCTGTTTTCTACACCCAAAATTTTTTTTTTTGGGTGAAAAAAGTAAATGCCATATCTTCGCAGATTGTATTAGCCCAATTCATTTGATTTTTGTGCGGATTTTCCGAATTAAATATGCTAATTATGGGCGCATATACTAAAGTTTTATAGTTTTATAGTACAGCAGGTACAGAGGATAACGACTTGCCTTTTCTTGAAAAACAACTAGGCTTTTGACATTTGCGGACTTTGGCTTGAGACAGTAAGTTTTTTTAGCTATTCAAAAGAGTGGAATATTGCATATATAAATAGAAAATTTGACTACTAACTAACATGCTCCTCCCCATTATACCTGTGAAGAACCCTTCCTTAAATAGGCCCCATAATAAGACAAATTATCCCAGTTATGTATGTATCGAATTTCTCAAGTTATTTTTAAAAGTTTTCGATTTGTGCACAAACATTCCTTATGGATAAGTACACCTTTCTAAATTGATTAATATTTTACAATTGGCTATATCCTGTACACCTTGCAAGTTGGTTCAACCACTTCACCCAAAATCCCACTGAGAACTTCATCAAGAAAAACAAATCGTCATTTTAAACACCTCTTCGAAAATGCAACTATAGTCTTGGGGGCTGAAGAAAATATTTTAAGAAACCTCTCGAAATCTGGATCACCATTAAGCTGATGTTACTGATAATTCCGAAAGCTTTAATTTTGTTTTGGGTTAATAATGGCATGTCATTTCCTTTTACTGGACATTTTAATATTCCGGGGCTCTGACTTTGATATATGAAATGTATGTTTTCCCGCTAACTCAAAAGGATAAGTCAGGTCATTATTAAAATGCACTCGCTACGAACGATGGGGGTAAAGAATGTCATCCCCTTGATTCAGGTGAAGTGAAAAGAGCAATTTCGAAATATATATTTAAAAAAAAAACTTGCCAACGCAATTGACTGTTTATTGAGATTTTTAAAGCAGATAGTAATTACCTGTCCGGGAGCATATACATACCAGCTCATCTGTACGTCGGGATCGAAAGAAAGTATGTCCCATTGATTGTAACTGAGTATCATTTACCCCGAGCTAAAAAAGGCGGACCCTTTTGACTATAATATCATATATGAGAAGCATCGTGATGAGTGATGGATGTGTTGGCTTCTGATGCCGATGAGTTGGAATTCCGGACCAGCCAAGCCGTATTTCGTGGTGTTTCTCCTCAGAGGTGTACAAACAAATTCTTGTGCAGCACACTT
The DNA here is from genome assembly GCA_958301585.1 of Merodon equestris. NCBI lineage: Eukaryota > Metazoa > Arthropoda > Insecta > Diptera > Syrphidae > Merodon > Merodon equestris. The sequence continues at coordinate 37,744,620 of OY284416.1, read as the reverse complement.
GTATGTAAAAACGCTTATCGAATTTCGCCAATCAGAGTTGGCGAGTCTGTTTCACCCATGATAAAACAATATACTCGTAGGTGACTGGGCGAGGCCAGCTACCCATATTAATGTCATCTTTGATTGTCGATCTTGAATTGGCCATTTCTAGTCAGAATAATTGTCCAATTGAGTCAATAATTAAAAAATAGGTGAAGCATTTTAATGTACCTTTTCTGTCGAAGGCTGACAAATCTCTGGCATACCAATAGGTATGCTGCTGTTACAGTGTTCATCCATCGACTATTTGGCATAGGATTTACATTCTTGAACACATGAACTTAAGGCCACAGATCATAATCAAGGCGAGTTTTCTTTAATTGGTTGTTAGTGTTGAACCTAATTTCCACGTAGATGAATTTGTCACAAACAAAATTGTCGCATCTGAGGAGAAAAACTTTTTTTTTTACACAAAATTTAATATGTATTCTTCGATCAAGAACACTAAACCACGTCTAACCTTTGTCTCTGTGAAAAGCAAACTAAACTAAGACTGACAATGTGAAATGGCATGAAGTTTTGGAAAGATATATGTGGATTGAGCCAATCAACAATGAGACACCCTACGATACGAACATAGCAGACGTACGGGACTAACAACAGCAGACGATCACGCCACTGGCAGACGACACGATGAGACCACACGCACGTATACGAACATGCAGTCCGAACCGTTTTCCCCATCCCCTAGAGTAGAGTAGAGTAGTGAATCAGCGACAGTAGCAATCAAGCACTAAGAGCGGTAGGACGTGCGGATTATATTGTTATTCTTTGTAACCGAATTGAAATATTATAAACTTAAACGAAATAAATCCCACATATATACTTTTTTGAAAACCAACTAGGCTTAGGCTCCGTACATAGAATATGCATTTCAGGGCAAAAGCAGCGACAACCACCCTTGGAAATTATTGGTATTTTTTGTTTGGGAAGCTGTGGCCGAGGAATAGTTTCAAACTCGGTTAGCAAATTTGAATGAACGCAATTGAGCTTCCCAGAGGCTGTTCCAAAACTAAACTTCACTCCAGAAAGGTAATTCTGAAAGTATGGTGGATGAATGAGAGAATGGTCTATTATTCATTCTTTAAACGGGCAGAAGTAATCACAATCGATTTACTATAAAGAAATAGACAAAATGAATCAATTGTGCTAGAAATAGTCCAAGAAAATATCCAAGAAAATATCCGATACTACTGCATAATAATGTAAGACAACATACAGCCCATTCAACTTTTCTGAGGCAGGCAATGATATGATAAGTAGTTTTGCTTTGCTCACCAGACTTAGATTGTGCAATAATTTCCCATAAAACACGACTTCTGGAACTTTTCGACCCATAAAAATAAGGACGTTTCTGAAAGAATTATAATTGCTTCACTGGAACATTGGAAAAATACCTTTGATTTACATGGAGATTTTCTGGAACAAATTTTGTCAACGTTTAAGGCAGACTTTACTTTGGACATAAAAATCGACAATTTCATATTTAAAGACCTAATGGAAATTTTGTTTATGGTGCTATTTTTTCTTATTGATTGCCTACAGATATAATTTAAACTCTAACTTACAAAAGATTGCCACAAAAGCTGAAAGATGATAAACATCGAAAAGAATAATCTAAAACTCTAAACGTGTGGTCATTGGACTTACGTAAGTCGGACGATCAAACCAACATCAAGTGGGTACCACTTAGAAGGACCCCTAAGCTACGGGATAACAAATCAGATATCTTTTTCTTTATCCTTAGGAGATTTTAGACCCATATTCGACAAAAATGTAGCCATTTATGAAACTACAAACTCCCTAAGATTCCTATCCAAACCTTAGGAGAGACCTTGGTGTCTTTTGTGGGCATTAAAACCACCTATTTCAAAGAAATCCTCTCAAAACACATTACCTGGCCTAGAGTTATTTTCATTAAATTTTAATTCCTTTCGATAAAAATAATCAATTTTTCGAATGATTCGAATACTAGAGGACTTGCAGCAACATTTTAAGCCCATGCGGTAATCATTTAATACTGGTAAAGCAAGGGCGTTGACTTATTTTAGGATGAGCTTGTGGTCACCCTCACCAATAGCATTCGTCATAACTCTATTTAATTTTCTTTAATCTTCTTTCTTAATTTCTTTATATTTTTCCGTTTTGTTCAATAAATCAAGTGAATTTTTGGAATTTCGCGAGCTAAGTATATTCGATGTCGAAATTTATTTCTGTTTTATTGCCTCTAACATACATATGTTGTCAACAATTTTTGGATATTGTTTTTTTTCACATATATAAAAGTTAAACATGCCTGGGTGTGCTTGGCGATTTTTGGTGCTGAAAAAAAACGGATCAGAGAATCTGTACTAAATTTTGCGTTTCTAATACAGTAATGTACTTAAAATGTTGACTGTAGTATTTGGCGACTCTACTCTGAGAAAAAAAGAATCTAATAAGTAATACAGCACGACGAAGCAGGGAAGAAAATTGTTTTTTCACTAATTTGTTTTAGAAATTTCGGGGACTAAACATGTGTCCGCGCAGTTTGTTCCGAAATTGCTAAATTCTGACCAAAAGAACCGTCACATAGCATCGCTCAGGAGTTAGTGAATGATGTACATAAATGATGACAAGATTTGCTGAAAAGGGTCATCAATGGTGACAAGACATTGGTATATGGTAATGATGTCAAAACTCACGCCTAATAACACCAATGGAAGCGACCAGAAGTGCCAAGACCGAAAAAAAATCACGCCAAGTTCGGTCAAATGTGAAAGCTTTCTTTACTGTTTCCTTCCACTACAATGGCGTGGCTTATCGTTGTTTGTGCGTATCTTTTGGGCCAAAAGCAATAACGTAATCATGTCTCAGGGATGGTATTCACCGGACTTGGTCTCCTGCAATATTCTTTCTGCTCAAAACCGAAAAGAAACATATTAAAGGAAAGAGATTTGCCCCAATTGCGCATCGCTTGAAGAGCTCAAGGTTATAGCAATCTGATACGCTCATATCAGAAGTGGTTCGAGGATTGGAAATAGCACTGGAGCGAATGTATTATATACGTATACGAGAGGGATTACTTTAAAGGGGACAAAATAGAAACTGATGAATAAATAAATATTTTCTGATTTTCAAAGTCGAACCCACCCTGAGACCCCCAGATTGAGCCAAGTCTGCTCCGATATGTAACGATATCACCTAAAAATCTTCAGATTCTCCGAAATGAGAGGGGAAGACATGGCAACAGCCACCACAAGAACATAGTGGGTATTCTAATATGCCCAGCTGCGAAGAGATCGCTCTTGGAGGGCAAACCAATCTCAGATAGGATTACAAGGACACATTCTACGACCAGCTAAATGTATGCCTCTGATGCTTCTCCAAGAGCGATGTGGAAAGTAAGTTCTGAGAACAACAACCACAAGGTCGTCATTGGCCGACACAGTCTTCACGTAGAAAGCAATGGCAATGGAAACCGCTTTCTCGACCTTTGCTCCGCTCATCATTTCTTTGTTGGTGGCACCAAGTTCCCTCACGAAGACATCCATAAAAACAGCTGGCAGTCTCCAGACAGTATTACTCGCAACGAGTTTGATCACTTCCTGATCAGCAGAAGATTCCTGTGCTCCTTGCAGAAAGTGAAAACCGTCCGTAACGCCGACATACATGTACAGTGACCATCAACTTTTGTTTTTTGTACTGTGAGGTTTTTTCCCGGTTGCGGCCACCGCAATCAGGCTTCCACAAAGAGACGTTATCATAATACCGAGCAGCTCCAGAATCCGGTGATAGCCAGGCAATTTGTGGGGACGATCGAAGGGATAGCCCGGTTAGACGTAATACCTTTGTGGCCGGACCTGGTATGTGCTTTGAAGTTAATTGCGGAGGAAACAGTGGCTTTCGACAACAAAAACCTAAGTTATGGTTCGGCGACGCTACTTGGAGATAGACCGAGGTCAGAAGGAAACTCAAAGGCCAATTGCACCAGCCCGGCACACGCGATAGAAGACTACAACTCCAAGCTCATATAACAAGGCCGAAAAATCGGCCAAGCGCACGGCCAGGGTGAGGGGACGAAACTTCTTCAAGGACCTGGAAAGCGAAGCAGATGTTGCAGCTCACTGTGGCGTATTTGTTAACAAATACCTGAAGAGGACTCTGAAGATCCTTTGGTCGGAGTGGATCACTAACGAGAACCTGTTACAGAAAGCTTTCAGCTACCAATGTGACGGAGATCCACAAGGCACCTGCAAATGCGGTCGCTCTCGCATGACATGGTGGAGATCCGTGGAGAAAGAGCATCGACGAGCTGGCAGAACCTGGACCGAAGTGAGAAGATTAGCTTAAGATAGGGTCACGTGGAGGAATTCCGTACAATCCTTGTTACCACTTTGTGCTCGGAGCGGTATCTCATACTGTATTGTGTTGTCTAAAATGTATATATGTGAACTAAATAGATGAATAATAATAAAGCTCAGTGCAGTGACGATCGGACTCGAAGATTTCCAAGATTTAAAAATAAAATCTTAGACACGCGCTCAAGCAGAACTATCGAAAAAGTTTTAACGCCATCTGGCTACGCAAGAAGCAGATTACCAAAACCAACTATGTATTGGAAAAATGGATTTCATTATACTTTGCCTTACATTATTACCTCTGCAGGGAAACACCTAAAAAGTGGTAATTTGTTACTGCCAACACCTTGAATTTCCGAAATTAGAAAATGAAAACACAAAACGAAAACACTGGAAAAAATATTGCTCGAAGATAATCGTTAATTACATCCCATTACACTCCCAAGAAGTCATAAACAGGACCGCCCTTAACCAGAACAAAGCCAGCTAATGTAATCAATTTAAAGATAGTAGCTCGCCTCATTTTCTTTTCTTTTATTTTTTTTTTTTTTTTTTTTGTCAAATCCAACAAGCAAAGGAATAAAATTCATCTCTTCGGTATCTTTGTATCTGCCTCAACCGATAACATTTATTTTTATGCATAGGCACAGCGTTGCCTCGCATTCATCGGCAAGGGTAGCAGACGTTAACTACAAACGCTTTCAAACCAAAAAAAAATATCACGTATCCGCCACAGAAACCTTGGGTTTCAGTTAGACAAACAAAAAAATAATAAAATTTCTTGGATTCATGTGTCCGCAATGGCATTCCGAATGTGCTGTCGAGTGCCTTTCTCACTCGTCGTCCGCCTCCGCTTGTCAACCACTTTCTGATGAATTATCGAAGTGCCCGCGTGGGAGTTTGAACAATTCATTCATTTGTTGATAAAAACGTTCCAAATGCCGGATGCATCTGTCGGCGGATGTCGAATTTAAATCCATTCAAATCCATTGCACTTTTAAATATGCAAATTCATTTGAGAACGACGTCACTCGCGGCGGATAAAGTTTAACGTTGCTCGTCTCTGTCAGCGAGTCTAGTTTTTGACACACGATCTTAAATCTGTCACGAAATGCTTTTTCAATTAAAATGTTAAAGAAGATTAGGAATTTGATGTTTGGCAAAGAGCTCGAGCCCGCGAAGCCATTAAAGGATTTTGAAAATCATAAAAAAAGGAAATAAGACGGACAGAAATGGGTCGGTAAGGCTTGATGATGAGTTTTAATGACTCCGAGCCAGATGGTTTGAAGGACGTTACGACGTGCATGGCTGGTCGAACGTTTATTCGTTTTAATACTTGAATGAGTCATAATCGTGATGCGATTCGACATCGAAGTAAACTCTTTAACTTCAGCGAATTGGAAATTAAAAAGAAAGAACCGTGATTGATGGGCTACTTAAGTCCGGGCAGGACGCGACATCGTAATTTTGGTTAACGTATTTACGGTACTCTTTCAAGCTTTGCTGGAATTGTTTTTTGCTTTATGACGCTTGAAGTTTTAACGAGGCTGTATGAGAATGGGGCTCGTTTGGAGTATTAAAAGAACGTTGATGTGCGCCGTAATGCGCTGTTTAGGGTCTCAGATTTATGGCGTGAATACGTTGGTTGAAGCGGATTTGAAATGTCAATATGGCAAAAATGCATCATAAAAGCTGTTTTGATAAATTTCCACAAATTTGATAAAATTTCAACAAATAAAAAAACAAAAAAAATTCCAATTATCATCAGCTTTAACGCCTTCAATTATATTTTATAAATTTCTCAAATGCTATTTCAAGGCTTACAGTCCCATACATTGTCCATCAATGTAGGAATTCGAATGTAAAAGCTAAGCCATGAAGCTGTTTGACAAATACGAAACCTGATTAGGCCTGTAAAAGGATATACGATACCAAGTCCGTTCAAAAAGTAATAGGATTTTTTTTCTGAATTCGCGGATTTTTTTCTGAATAGTCAAACAAAGGGCTGAATGTGTTGGCATAGTAATGGGCTCATTTCAAGGATTAGCTATACTCGTTGAAAGGTGTGCTAGCAACATTTGGTGCACAACTATTGAATTTTAAAGAAGCCGCCTGCGAATTAAAGTTGCTCATGTGTTCTGGCTATTAGTGGAAACAAGCAGTAGTAATTCCAAAGGCAACATTGTTTGCATAAAACGATGCTTGAACGTAAGGCGAAACACTGTCTGGTTTTTTCGCAATGAAGGACACTTTATTGGTGCAATGCAAGCCATAAACTCAATAAAAAGAATATTTAAAGAGAGGTTGAGTGACGGCGCTAGAGGACATTTTGAAGTCGAGTTTAGTGAGATGTAGGTTTAAGAAAGCGAAAAGTATTCTGGACATTGGGTCACGGTAACCAATGAGGGTGTGGGGCAGTCTATATTACCGGTAAGTAGGCCATTGATAAAAAGTATAAGTTTTAAGCGATTCTCGATAAATTAAAGGTATTAACGCAGAGAAGACCACGAAGGGCATAATGAATAAACCTACACTGAACGGCCTTAAGGCGCGCATTGTAAATAGGAGCAGACTTGATTATCAAATCTATGAAGGGGCCTAACGAAAATAGAAACGTAAGGATTCAAGAACTCTTTGGTCATATGTTTCACAAAACCAAGGGCACGTTTGTTTTCAGTCACAAATAACACTTAAAATAACCAAAAATTTCATAGCAGAAGCAGCTTTACGATGAAAAGCTTTGGTTTTAGGTAGGAGATGGAGGGATGGATAAATATTTTTGGACCGTGGTGGCTTCCTTGGTGGACTCCGGAGGTGGAATGAATTGAAGCATAAATAAAATATCAGAAAAAAATATTATTCTGACGATAGGATTTGACCGACAGGATAAAAATGTGGCGAAAAAAAGATCAGTGAATTTAAGAAGTTTGATGCGAGGTTTTATCGAAGGCCTTACTGACACCGGTGGAAACAACGTCTACTACTTTGTCATCCTCAAGTTTATATAAGGATTGTAAAACAAACCCAACTGGGTTAAAGGTTGTCGATTGACCTTTAAGGAACTAATGCTGCTGTGAGGAGAACCTGGATTTGCAGAGAAAGAATATCTTATCGTAGTCTATACCGAAGTTTAATTCACTGACGCTAAAGACGTCCGAGGGCATCCTTCCAATTGGACCAAAAGTTGTCAATTTTTTTCGGATCATTGGGTGAAAGATTGAAAAAATTAAAAATAGAGAGATGGTTATCAGTTTCTGTTTTTTTCATTTATAAAGTGGTAGAAGCTCTTGGGATCGGCGATAAGAGACGCTCGGTTCAGATATCGGAGGGAGAGAGATTCGCTTAGTTGTGGAAATTCCAAGTAAGGCTGAAGGTAAGGAGAAACGTCGGAATATAGCTTCATTTAAGGTAGGCCTACCACTATTTGTTTCTTTTGTTGCGCGGGAAGCGTAGTTTCCTGGGGGGCGAAGGTGAGGTCCAGTTCTTTTGTGGTGAATATGAAATGGCTAGCATAAAACCTGTGAGGACTTTGGAGTAGAATAGGGTAGGAATATCGAAGGCTTAGGTGAAAATATATAGTGTTTCCAGAGTGGAGAATGGTGATGTGATTGTCGAATGAAAGTGTTCCTAATTGGAGCGGATTCAAGGTAGAGAGGAGATGTTCACTTGCTGTAATAATCCAATTTTTGGCATTAAATAAGAAGATCAGGTCAAGTTGTTGTTGGGATGTCACTGAATTGTAGGTGGTAAGAGTCGGAGAGACAAACTGTTAGTCCTTAGAAGAAAAGGAGTTCGTCACGAAAAAAATGGGTCTCATCATCGGATTTAGCCCATTTCAAGTACGAAATGTTGAAGATGGTGGTGATGTCATTATGGTTAGTGATATTAAATATGGAATAAGTGAGTTGTGAGAGCAGAATGTAACAGAAGGCAAGGAGAGCTTTCGTTTCAGGATAGATATTAAGACGCTTGTGTCAGCGGGCTTGGACGATTTGAAGGGTAACGGGTCGTAGCTGCTGCAAAAACAATAAAGTCGGATGTAAATAACACATAGTCTTTGACACTGACACTGGGCACAGATTAGAGTCAGTTAGGACAGTTTTTGGGAAATCGAGAGTAATGCGGAAATTTTGGTGCGAAGTCCTGTGACTTTCTAGTAAGAGAAGGAGATGTGTTTGGGTGAACTGTGCGATTAGTGGAGAGCTGTAACTGTACCTAATTTATAAAGGAAAATAAATTTTGAAGTTAGAATGGGTTCTCTGCAGGTGTAAGAGACGCTTGGACTGACGTCGGCAGCGAACGGGAAGTGATCGTTAGTTATGTCATTGGGATTTATATAGATTTGTATTTCTATTTATTTTTAATTAAACTGCGGAATACGTATGATAAATAAATTTATATGCATGTGTATAAATTCATGACAAAAATAGTGAAAAAAGTGCCAACAAAAACAGAGTGGTAAAGGAATGTGGAAAGGAGGAAAGCGAAAATGCTGAGGTTGAAATTCTATTTGATTATACGAATATGTAGTTCTGAAGTTCATCAAGCCCATTAACTTTGATGAAATTGACAATTGCATTTCGCCCCTTCGACATTTCTCCCGCAACACATCTCTCTAGGAATGCTCACCAATATACTTTGAAGCCCACTTTGGGACGTACTGTCCAATTAACATCTAATTTAACTAAAATCTACTAATCATTAACAGCTAATTGTTTTGTAAAATTAGAGATGTGCTCTTATCTGCTGACTTCGAATCTGCACCTCACGCAGCTATTATAAGCCACCGTTAGTTAGAAAATATTTCGCAAGGTTCAAATGGCGGTGGATCTAGGCTCGCGAAGGGCATCATATAATTCCTTTTAAGATTCTGGTTAAAGTGAACTTTTAATGCAATCTACATATTCAATAGAAGCACAAAATAAAAAAAAAAAACTGACGGAAAGTTTCAATAATTCTGTGGCCCGTTACGATCATACATTTTGATTTAATATAGTCAAGTTTAAAGTAATTTTATAAAGACCATTCATCAATTTTGTTCAGTTTTCTATTCATTATACTTGCGGCAAAGGTCTTCTCCCATTTTCTTCTTTTCCTTTTTTTGGCGTTGTTATGGTCAGAAGTGTAGGACCATAACCTTCCCACTTAACTGCATTCCTACTGGTCCGCTTGTGGAGTCCGCCGGTTTGACCTCAAAAAGTAGCGGCAGGCTTCCCGATTTGGGATTACTTCATCGTTGAGGGCAATCAAATGTTGGTGTTTTTGCATTTGCTTGCACCAATTGTTTTTCGGCCTGCCTTTTTTGCGTGTTGAAATTGGAATGCGATATCAATCGCCTTTTGGACGGGGTTCAAAGGATCTCTTTTTTGAACATGGCAATACCAACTGAGTCGGTCGCGCTCTATCTTTCTTGTGATGGTTTCTTTTACGTGGAGGCTTCCTCGGATCTTTGAACTTCTAATTCTGTCACGCTTTGTTACTCCCGCTGTCATGCGAATCATCTTCATCTCAGTTGCCGTTAATTTGCTCTCATACTTTTTGTGCATTGTCCAGCATTGTGAACCGTATGTGAGCGCCGGACGTACAACTGAAGTGTAGAGCCTTCCTTTCAGCTTAGGGGGCATTTTTCGATCACAGAAGATTGCGGAGTTTTCCCGCCACTTCATCCACCCTACGCTTACGCGATGTTTGATGTCGTCATCACAAGTTGCTCCTTTATTAATCATAGATCCCAGATATTTAAACTTTTCACACTTGGAGCACTCTTCCATTCAAGTAAATGTCTGGAATAGGCTGATGAGGGTCAGAGAACGGGAGCACAGATACTCTGTCTTCTTTGAACTAATACGATACCCGTGTCCCTCAAAAATATCCACCCACACATCAAGTGCTCGTTGTAGGCACGCCTGATCACCACTTATAATGGCTCCATCGTCAGCAAAGAATAGCTGGTGCACATTGGGGTTCGTCACTTTTTCTTCAAGCAAGCAATCAAGGACTGCTATAAAGAGCAGTGGGCTGAGGACGCTCCCTTGGTGTACACCGACTTTGATTGCGAACTCTTCGGTGACTCCTGCGGTGCATCTTACTCTTGTCGTTGCTCTCTTGTACATGTCCATGATCACTCGCACGGAGGTTTCTGGAATTCCTTTTTGTCTTAGCGCTACCCATAAAAGATCTCTTGGTTGCCGGTCAAAGGCCTTCTCGAAATCAACCAACACCATATGCAAGTCCTTTGAAGAATCACGATGCTTTTCCATCATGACCCTTATACTTTGGATTGCATCTGTTGTTGATTTACCCGAGACAAACCCGCACTGGTCATCAGATAGTCGTATTATTTTCCGCAGTCGGCTATCTAATAGCCGTTCAACAATCTTCATGGTGTGCGACATCAGCTTGACAGAACGGTAGTTATCACAATTTCGCGTATCACCCTTTCCTTTGTGCAAAAGAAGAAGATAGCTTTCCCTCCATTGATTAGGCATAGTGTCGCCTCTCATAAGTTTGGAGATAAGAACCATGAGCCATCTAAACCCGATGTCTCCCATCTTTTTCCAGAACTCAGAGGGTATCCCGTCCGGCCCAATAGCTTTTCTTCTCTTGGAATTTTTAACCGCGTACCGAACTTCTTCGACTGTGATGTCGGATATTTCGGCATGATTCGGGGCGGCTCTTGGAAAGTACACTTGGGGAAACTGTTCGTTCAGAAGTTCCTCGCAATACTGTCGCCATCTGTGTATAAATTTTTTCGTCTTCCACAAGGAGTTGGCCTTCAGCATTGTTAATAAACTTTGGGAAACGAATCTCCTGAGCATTTCTTCTTCTCTGGGCGGCTATCTTAAAGATATTTGCTCCTTTGTTCAAATTGTTTTGTCGAAGCTCCTGGGTAGCCTGGTTCCTGTCAGACGCGGACGACGATATTTCTTCCAACTCCTGATAGAGGCCTTCCATGCTTTTCGCTTTGAATTCGTCGCACTTTTTTTTTCGCGAAACCTTTGCAATTTCTATATACCTTTTCACGGCGAGCTTTTTCCTCTCTATTAGTAGAAGAACACTTTGACCAAGCTTGGAAAGCCATTTTCTTTTCGTGTATCACTGCTTTGGCTTCGTCTGTCCACCACCAGGTTTCTTTTGCGTGTTGGCAGGGGCCTTTAGATGTTCCGAGCAGTGATTTGGCTTTCTCCAGGCCAGATTGTTGTAGGGAATCCCACATGTCTTGTGCTCTGCACTCCTCATTACCGACCTCATCGATAATGGAAAAGAGGTAGTTTTATCATGTTGGTAATAAAATCTTCGCCTTTTCCTTTATTCAGCTTATACCACTTGATTCTCTCAGACACCTTCCTTTGCTGCTTTGACTTCTTTCTCGCATCCATAAAAAAATCAGTCAGGAGGAGACGGTGTTGAGGGGCGATCGCGTCTCTCAGGATCACTTTGCAATCTTTAGCTCGTGCCTTTATGAAACTGGATACTAAATGATAGTCTATTTGAGTTTCATTTCCGCCGCTGCTATAAGTGATCAGGTGCCGGCTTTGTTTGACGAACATGGTATTTAGCACTATAAGACCGTACGACTTGCACATGTTTAGGATATCTTCACCTAAAGAGTTCCTGGTGCCGTATCCCAGCCCTCCGTGGTAGTCTTCATAGTCTTCGCTTGTCTTCCCGACATGGCCGTTTAAATCTCCCCCAACAAACAAAAGCTCTTCCTTTGGCATGATTTTGACAAGGTTGTGGGAATCTAGCCAGAATGCATCTTTTTCTTTTTGTTCACATCCTACTTGAGGGGCATGTGCGCTTACGATGTTCCACACCTCACCATGCATCACCAATTTGAGAGCCATCAAACGGTCACTGGACTTCTAAATGGTTAAGACGTTGCCAAGTAGCTCTGCCGCAAGGATGATGGCGATTCCGTTTTTTCCTTGTTCCAATCCATAGTAAAACATCTTGTAGGCTTTTGTTTTAACGTCCAAGAAACGTGCCCGATTACCGGTGTTTCGCCATTTCGTCTCTTGTACGCACAGGATGTCTACTCGCCTTCTAACCATCATTTCTTCAAGCTCATAGCTGCGACCACTCATGCTTCCAACTCGCGACTCTTAAGTGTGGCTTACGCCGTTGCATTACTTTGCGATCCCCCGGAAATCCTATAGCTCTGACCCGAGCATTGCTGCTCGTCCCAGGGTCACGACCATTAGTAGTGCCTGGCGGGGTAGTGCTTTTCCTTTTAGCGTTCTTTTCCATAATGCTACGGTTTGACCGTTTTCTTTCTTCCCCTCCTTTTTGACACGGGCATGCTCCAGATTTTTATTTTTTATTTTTTGTTTGATTTTACTCTTACAACACCGGTGACCTCCAGTCGTGTCAACCCACTGCTTTGCATGCACACTTGTGGGGCAGTTTAATGGTGGTATATGTGTCCCTACGCTCACCTTGGTGTTTTCTATATTGCCTAGATGTGATTTTTGTTTACCTTTGTTTAGTCGCCTTGTCGTCTTGTCCCGTTTTGATAACAAAAAATATAATTTATATCACAAATGTCATTTAAAAAACACGTAAATAAAGGCGATCCAAGCACAGATCCCAGAGGGACACCTAAATGCCCAAGATATTTATTATTGTGAGCGATTAAGAAGGTATAAATTGGTTGATTTTTTGGTATGATTGTGATTGATATGATCAGTTAAAACGTTTCGCTTCGTGTTGAAAGTTGAATCGTTTTTGTAAGCTATTTCGTTTCGCGCTCAAGACGAACGTTTAATAAAACGTTATTGTTTTGTAATCCATTTTCGTAGTTTCAGTAACACCAGTTTTTCTCGATCAGCACAACCCTAGTCGAAATCACTAAATGGTACCTTTATTCTCGAGAGGTGGAGTCAGCTGAACTTTGACCCCTTTATGCCACCCTCTGAGATCCGACCTACCTACACCCCAAATCTCAGCTCTTTAGGTCAACGGGTGTTCCCGTGAAGTGGCCACATGTTGGCGGGTGGTACCTCTTTAGTAAATATACTAATGCTTGGGAAGTCTAAAAATACATAAGTGTAATACTTTTGACTTGGTTGTGGTGCAGTTGTGTTTATCAGATTTATTTATTTTTCGGTGAGAAGGATTTTTATTTGCTTTCTTTTCGCTCGAGAAAGACGCATATTATTAACATTCAACTGTCTGGAACACATACCTTCTTTTAATCATGTTTCAGAAAAACAAGGGACTTTAACTTTGCTATCATCAAACAAGTATCGTAAATCGGCAATTTTTTTTTGTATTCGTACAGTCAAATGACAAATATGGAAACACCTCTTGTTGGCAGAGTATAATAATAAGAGTTTGGGATTCTTTGATGAAATCACCCCTTGAAATTGGATGTAACATGCTGGTCATGAATATGAAAATAAAGAATTGCTACAGCATAGCTAACAGGAATGTTGATATAAAAGAGTAAGATTTAAGTAATAAAAAGTTCGGAATATTTATGACTTGTAAGAAAAGAGATAAAAATTTAGGAAAGTTAGAATGCTTAAATAACATACAGAAGGTAATAAAGCAGTTTGTTGTGTATGATTTGGCTGGCTCATGTACTTCACGAGGATGATCGAGAACTTTTGGCGAAAGAGGGAAACTACCGGTCATCGGGTGGTGCATCCCATAGGATGAAGGTGGAGGTGTTGGCTGGTAACTCGCGCATAACATGTGTAATGCAGTCTTACAAAGCTGCAATTGACGCTGACCTATCGGCATTGACAAGTGTTTTTACATATCCAGACAAAAAATTATCTTAAGCCGCACGATCTGGCCGGTCAATTCACCGATCCAAAACAAGTTATAAACTTAAATTGCTCATCGAAATCAATTCTTAATTGGTCCATCGGTTCGAATACTGAATACATGTCGACCAAATTCAACTCGCACATTTGGGCAAAAATACAAATCGAAATTATTAAGCGATAGCAGACAACATTGATGGTAGCGTTGTTCTCATAAATCTTTAATCCGCCAGACCATAAACCTCACCGAATAGTGAATTTTGCTAGGTACATTGGCAGCTCTTGTATTGCCCTCATATAACCAAGTATGGCAGTTTTGTTTGCTAACATACCCGATCAATCAGGAATGAGCCTTGTTTCCAAGTTGGTCTCCTCCTAGCTTTTCTAGGGTCCATTCACGAAAATCCATGTCTACGTCAGTTTGTTGGGCTTCATTTCCCCCAAAAGCTGGATTTTTAAAAGTTTTAGAAAAAAATCCTTGCGTTAAATCTTCCATGTACTCGAGTAACACAATCCCATTTGCTGAAAACGGCAACGATACTGCCATGAAAACAGCAAAATTTTCCTCTGTACGTGAACTACGCATGCGGTAAATGGTGTCTTAAAGCGTGAAATTAGGGCGGAAATTGTTCACCAGCGCCAGAATTGTTTGCTCGGTGTGTCGATTGTGCGAAAAATATTTTCCACCGAGCACGAAGTGTTTTGCAGTTGTCATCCTTGTTGTTGTCTTTTCATAATAAGATAGCAATGCTATTTGGGAATGGCTGAATTTAATAAAATTTCACGAATCGCATGTAAGCTGGAAAACCAGACAGCGAAAAAAATTCTTTAAGTAGTCGAAAAAAAGCATTGTAATAATGCTGTGTCAGACATGTCTGACCTATAGCTTTTTATCGTTTCCAAGCAAGGAGAAAGCCGTTTTAAAGGCATAGATTAAAATAAGGACATGACTGAGAGGCCCAAATGATCGAGTTCCATAGGTGTCCGGTTATAAGGGATAGTCCTTCAAGAGTATATAATATTCAGTGCGTTTTCTTTATAAGGAGCTAATTACAGTGTTGGATGGTAAACGGATAACAAAAGTATCGTGTTAGCATCCGCTGACGTTAAATGAGGACCTCGCAGCACTGTTAGTTATCTCCTACTTCCACATCCTCGTGGCCAACATCTTGCGCCACATAACAGGGTTATTGTCGGTTGGGCTATGGACCGTCATCGTAAAGACAAAATGCGCTCAGAAACGATCAGAAGCCTCGGATCAAACGTACCAAATTTATGACGACGAACTACGCAAAAATAACAAAAAAGAAAGGGAGATGATCTTCGTATCTGCATGTGGATTGTTAGGTGCCTAAACAGGCCACATGCAGCCAAACAACTAGCGACCGCCCTAGATCGTTATAAAGCGAACTTAACCGGTATCCAGAAAATGCAGTCGATGAAAAACTGTGACATATACTACGGCGGCTGCTATAAGGAGAAAGGATAACGATTGTTCGTGTGCGAATTTTTTGTACGCGGAGATTAAGGCATTAAACGTTCGGCTTGTGAGCGAACGCCTCATAACGATCCGCATCAAGGCTAAATTCTCCAACATCAGCCTGATCTGCTTATGTTCCTCCATCTCCTACTCAGTTAATAGAACAACAATGGAATCTTTGTAAGCATGCGCTGAAGTGCTCTGCCTCTGAAGTTCTGGGCATCAAGGTTCCATCACAAAGGAACAGCTGGTTCGGTGACGAATACAGGGAAATACATGCACCGAAGCAGGAGGCACATAAGTCCTCGCTGCACAGAAGGACGAGAGCTGCTCGTCCTTCAAGCTAAAAAAAAAGGAAGAGCATAGGTTTCTCAGGAAAAAAAAAAAAGAACACGAGAAGGGCGCGATTGAAGATTTGGAGAGGTACTACTGCCTGTAGAGACGAGAACGGACACCTAGTAGGAATCTGCTGGCGCAGACCTACTGCAAACAGCCAGAGATGGTAAGGAGGATACACCAGGTCATCTGTAACATATGGTCAGAGGAAAGCATGCCCGAGGAATGGGATGGAAAGACCCTTTTGATCACATATAAAATCTTCTCTCCCGTTTTATGTGAGCGCCTGAAGCCGTTCATAAATTAGCTGATAGGTTCTTATCAGTGTGGCTTCAGAGTAGGGAAGTCTACCATTCATCAAATCTTCACATTATTGCAGACACGTCAATATTGGCAGCTATAATTTCCAGGTAGTCAAGGACTTTGTCTACCGTTGCCGCAGTTACGTGGAACAATGACATCAGTTCCGAAATCAAACGCAGGATCCCTCTTGCCAATCTCTGCTTTTTCGGGCTCATGAGGCAATTGACTAATAAAGCCCTCTCCTATACGACCAAGTTGACTCTATATACGAGGGTGGTCCGATAAGTACTTAGCCCACAAAAGAAAAATTTGGAGAAATGGCGATTTATTTTCCAATATAGTCTCCTTTTAGCCTGATACACTTGACCCAACGATGCTCCAACTTCTTTAACCCGTCTGAAAAATACGTTTTCTCGAGGTCTGCAAAGTAGGCCTCCGTGGCGGCGATGACCTCCTCATTCGACTGAAATTTCTGCCCGGCGAGTGACTTTTTCAAGTTTGGAAACGGTGGATGGGGCAGCAGTTCGTAGCCCAATTCGATCAATTTGGCCGTGGTGAGGGCGGAGGTGTGAGCCGGTGCGTTATCATGGTCGAAGAGCACTTTTTTCTTCGCCAAGTGGGACCGTTTTTTTTCAATTCTGCGTCGAATCGGCCCAATAATTTGGCATAGTACAGCCCTGTGACCGTTTTGCCCTTCTCCAGGTAGTCGATGTGGATCGCACCTTCTGAATTCCAGAAAACGGTGGCCATCACCTTTTCGGCCGATGGGACAGTCTTCGCCTTGTTCCTTGGTCTCTGGTGTGTACCAGTGGATTCATGTTTCGTCGACTGTCACGAAACGACGCAGAAACTCCTTCGGATTGCGCTTAAACAGCGTCAAACACTGCTCTGAAGTGGTCTCACGGTTGCGCTTGTTGTCCGGAGTGAGCAAACGCGGCACCTATCGCGCCGACAGCTTTCTCATGCCCAAAATTTCATGCCTACTGTCTCAGCTATCTCGCGCACCTTCAATCGGCGGTCTGCCAATACGAGATCGTGGATTTTTGTCACGTTAGCCATGGTAGCCGTTTTCGGGGCACCTGGACGTGGCTAATCAAAAACCGACGTGCGACCACGTTGAAACTCGTTAAACAACTTTTTGGTGGTCGCCATCGAAGGAGAAGAGTCACCGTACACAGCATTCAAACGCTCTTTGATTTCGCTGCGCGATTTCCCTTCCAAAAACAAGAATCGAATCACTGTACGATATTGCTCTTTTTCCACTTTCCTAAAATCCGCGAACACTCCCGCTACAAAACTACGAGTCCTATCCGGCTGAAATGTCGACAGTAGCCGTTTACTAGAATGTACTACACGATAGTGTATCTTGCGATACTGGCGCCATCTGGCGATGAGGCTAAGTACTTATCGGACCACCCTCGTAAGACCCCGCAGAAGCATGGATTCTATCAAAAGTGGATGAAGAGGCCTTTGGCCGTTTCCAGAGAGAAATACTGCTTGTGATTTTTGGTCCTATAAACATTGACGGGGGATGGAGGAAAAGACTCAACCACGAACCGTACGGGATGTACAGCGACATGAGCCTAGTCAGGCGTCTACGGATTCAACGCCTAGGATGTCTACGCTATGTAGTGCGAATGGACACTACAGCTTCAGCTCGCAGAGTCTTCGAATCCAAGCCCCAGGGAAGATGGAGTAAAAAACAATCGCACCTAAGGTGGCGCACACAGCCGGAAGAGGATCTCCACCAACTGGGAGTGCGGCACTGGAGCTAACTAGCGAAAGATCACGTTAGATTGGGAGGCATGTTGGCTGAAGGCCAGGCTCATCGCGAGCTGTAGCGCCGGTAAGAAGAAGAAGATGATAGAGTATATGAATAAACAAAATTCATCTCAAAACCAAGAACTTCCTCTTATTTTTTGAACATGTCTCGACCAAACAAGTAAACTATTTTAGTCTAAAGAGTCGCAGACATGCAGTGGTGAATGTGCCAGATTTACTTTTAACCACAATTCAACATATCCCGCTCATGCCGGATGAACTGTAGTTAAATTCACAACAAAACTGTTCACAAACTTTATGTGGTTTTGCTTAAGGGCAAACTTATAAGTCGCATTAGCTGCGCTCCAGTTGAGTCTTCCGCCAGTGACAGGCAAAAATCCGAGATTTTCCTTCTATTATATATCGGGAACACAAGAGTATTAGAGGTAGTAAATCACATGGCGGTCGATAAGATAGCTTCCTTCCGCAGCGAAGAAGTCCTAAGTGAAACTCACATCACGGAACGAACATTTGAATAGGAAGCGAACAAAACGCTTTAACTCTTCCTTTCCTACCCCTTTCAGATGCAATCGCACTCGTACACATGTACTCTTCAGAAGCAGCCATGCACTACCAGGATCGCAGCCACATCTTCGAATTGTTCATTTATTCAACTGACATTGCCAGTTGGAGTTTCACTCTCAGACCTCTTTCCACTTCTTCGTCCTTAGCTCCAAGTTTTATTTTATTTTTTTTTCCTGCTCTTTTCTCTACATTGGCGAAATTGAATCACCATTGGTAAAGGCAAATAGCAATAAGGGGCAAGTTTTGGAATTGTGGAATCCTTTTTCACCGGATCTACGATAACATTATTTTAAATTAGAGCACCTCGCATACTATAACAACATCAGGCATGTCAACCACAACCAACAAATAGACATGGCGACAAGGGTGCACACCACTCGAAGGTATCCTTCTTAGCCTTCCGTATAATTCGAAAAGGATACGAACAGGTAAGCGATTATCTGAAATTTATATCTCTCCATTTAATATATGATGGTGATCCGAAAATTAAAAGAACACCCATAAAATCGAATTCCTCGGCTTGAATTTATTCCTTATCTATCGGTAAACGAAAGGATTTTGAAACGGATACCCTTCGTACCTTCGTCGAGCCATTGATCCTACGTAATAAAATTTAAAGCACTCGCATCTTGAAAGCTTATAAGAAGTGGAATAATTTTCAAATCCCTATTATCGATTTCTCCTACGGGGACGGGCATTCGGTGTTCGTTCTTTTTCTCTATTGTCCTCGTCCTTTCTTCTCGATTTTCTTCGATACAAAAGCCCACACCATGACGAATTTAATGCTGATAAAGCGGTTTATTTGTACGGAATGCAAAGATGTCCTTGGGAAATGACATGTTCTCTATGATACACGCAAACATTCCAGATTTCAATAAAATCCTTTCGTTTCGTATGTGGTAGAGGAGGGAATACGCAAAAGATACAACAATCGATACGCAAGCAAATCTGTGCCGAGAATATTTGTTGTCGAATAAATAGAGCATGTTCACATTGCCTAGTATTTTACGAATGTATCTACATGGAGGTATTTTGCTTTTGTAGGCAATCATGCCCCCGCCATCATGCTCTTTACTTTTCGGGATATCTGGGGTATGCGTTGTGTTCGGAAAATGATTCTCCTGAAATACAGATCCGTTTTTTCAGGCACGGGGAGCCGTGAGCTTACCATCTTAATATGTATCATATTTTTTGGGGTTAAGCGTCGTTGGGATGATTATTTGCCTTTTGAGGTCAGGTATAAGGGATGCTAGCTACACGCAATTCCATAAATGCTGTAATGATATGACATCTTTTTAAGCATTCTTTTTCTCAATTATCTTATTCCAAGGGATACGATCATCAATTTAATGCAAATTTGGTTTTCGAGATTGACAGCATTTGCAAAATAGCATAATCGCCTATTACGGATTGAGCTGTTGGCCTATATTTATGTACAAATTTCTAATCTGAATTTAGGATGCTTGGCTAAACAGCCCCTTGAAAGATTTCACAATCATCAGAAGGCGATCAAGAAGTTCTGTAATTAATTAAGAGCAGCAATAGAAGGTCCAATAAGTTCCGATTGAAACCTGCTAAAGTTTTTCCTCCACGGCTCAAGCTTACGGCAAGCGTATATACCATATTTATGAATTTATGAGTGACAAATATCTTTGGGCACCAATTTAACCATTTAAAACTTTATTAAGGCTACTAACACGTGAGCCTGGGAGGGAGTTCTAGAAAGAAGCCTGGTCCTCCAGACTTAAAGCCGAGGCTAAAAAATACTTTCTACCGCTGAAAAGTTGCTTAAGTTTTTGAGCGGTCCTATGCACCTTTGTAGGGTTTTAAAGATCGAATCTACAATACTAATGATCTTCTTATAAGACCATCCATTAAGAGGTGTCATGTTAAATCAGAAGGGAAAGGCAATATTCTTACCAAAAATAGCAATATTTGTATTTTATTTTAAAGTGGGAACATTGGGGTTAGTCATGAAGTACAACGTCTACCAAATATCTTTCTAAACTCTGTATTATAAATAGTCCTCCTTTTAATAGAGTTTTCAATTAAATTATTCTGAAATGTCTGCTGTATTTCGTGAATGACAGCCTTAAAATCTTATTTTAGCTCATAGAGCGTTGATGTGGGCTTTATATTTTACATAAACCTAACAGAAAAACGGATAATAGTTTATAATTGCTTGCCTCGATGGCTTACTGAAATCCCCGTTTTGATATTCCTACCATATTTAAAAAAAAAATGAGGTAGAGAAAGGTCTACCTCTCTCAAAAATCTTCAGCTTATCTCTTTCTCAAGATGAATTCCCCCAGATATGGAAAACCTCTTTTATAACACCTATACATGAAAAGGATCCGAAGAATGACATTAACAACTACCGTCCCATTGCCAAACTGTCACATATACCCAAAATCTTCCAAAGTATTTTGTATGATAATTTAAGTTTTCAATGCAAGTCTTTAATCTCCCCCAGACAACAGCGCTTCCTCAAAGGTAGGTCTACAACCACGAACCTTATTGAATTCGCATTCTTCACCCTTTCAGCCTCAGAAAATGGCGAGGAAGTCGATGCGATCTCAACCGATTTCATTAAGGTCTTAGATAAAAGTTCACACAGAGTAATACTTTCAAACTGTCTTCAATTGGCTTTGAACCCACTTTATTAAAGTGGATATCCTCTTACTTGGAAAATCGCTATTATAGCGTTCGTTTTCGATCTCGCCTCTCCCTTCCTTCCTCGGTGTCTCCCAAGGCAGGCATTTAGGTCCTCTTCTTTTTATCCTTATCGTTAACGATATTGAAGTAGTTATCAAACATTCCCAAATCTGACTATACGCCGACGACAATAAGATCTTCAAGATAATTTCCTCAGAACATGACTCTTCCCTTATCCAATCGGACCTAAACAGTTTTTCCACCTGGTGCTCCAAGACCTGCCTGGAGCTTAACGTTTCCAAGAAAAAAAAGAAATAAAGGTAGTTTTCATACCTAAGGCAGGTAAACCAATCCATACTGCCGCTAAAGACCTTAGGCCAATTAGTCATTCGTCGTTTCTATTAAAAACCTTGGAAAGACTCCTTGACCTATACATCAGAGGACCTATCAACTCACATAACTTATGCAACACTCAACACGCTTACCTTAAACCCAGATCAGTGGAAAGTGCCTTGCATAGTGTTGTTCGTGAAATTGAATTTAAAAGAATTTACAATGGCAGCCTTCCTCGATATAGAGGGAGCCCTCAACAACGTAAGCACAGAGGCTATAATAACGGCTCTAGAGGACATAAAAGTAGACAAATCCATTGTAATCTGGATTGAAAATATGTTGAAGAACAGAATTATCAATGCAGACATTGGACAGAGCTCTATAAGAAAAGTGACAGCTAGAGGCACACCACAGGAGGGAGTTCTCTACCCTACTACTGTGGCTTCTTACAGTTAACAAAATTCTTAAAATCTTCATGGAGAAAGGCACAAGGACAGTAGCATATGCGGATGACCTAGTTATCTTGATAAAATTTCTAACAACCATCAGTGAATTAATAGAATCTGCTTTGAAGGAACTCTTCTCGAGGGCAGGACAGAACGGTCTGAGAATAAACCCCCAGAAAACCGAGCTGGTCTTGTTCACCAGGAAAAGGTAAATCCCGATATTTGCTCCCCCAAAGTTAGAGGGTACTCCACTCAAACTCAAAGCGGAAGCCAAGTATCTAGGCATCATTCTTGACTCCGAACTTTCCTGGAAAAGAAACTTGGAGGAAAGGATAAAAAAAAAGATTGCTTTTTATGCATGCAAAACGACCTTCGGCAACCGTATATCATTCATTGGATGTACACAGCAATCACCAGACCCATTTTAACTTATGGGGCCCTAGTCTGCAGGACTACTTGCAGCACGAAAAGCTATATGAGCATGCTTATCAAAGTAAAAAGGTCAGCCGCTGTTAGTACAACGGGAGCAATAAGAAGACGCCGCAAACAGATTTGGACATGATACTTCATCTCCTTCCTTTGGTTCAATTCAAAAAAGGCTGCGCTGCAAAAAGCGCTCTCAGACTAAGGGAGTCCTCTTTATGGAAACAAGCCAACTATGAACATGCGGCCAT
Organism: Merodon equestris; assembly: GCA_958301585.1. Classification (NCBI taxonomy): domain Eukaryota; kingdom Metazoa; phylum Arthropoda; class Insecta; order Diptera; family Syrphidae; genus Merodon; species Merodon equestris. The sequence continues at coordinate 37,721,895 of OY284416.1, read as the reverse complement.
ACTCAAAACAATAGATGATCTGGGAAAGAAACATGGTTCAAGTAGTCTCGCAGCTACGACCGACCCAAAATAGCTTCTCTTTCAGAATACCAACACTCACCGACAGAGAAAAGTGCCTATCAAACGCCGTGATCAACGACCACGAGGTTACCTTCTTCACCGACGGATCGAAAATGGACACAGGGAACGAAGAGCGGACGAATTGGCCAGGCAAAAGTCTGAATTGGACATCAGCGAAGCGAACACATCATTGCACTTACCGATCAGCGCATTATATCGGATCATAAATGACACATGACATTGTAAAAGAAGCCAACTCGTCTTGGCTCACAAGAAACCAGCCACACGACAAGATCAGAGCTCAATATCGGAAAAACAAAGAAGCTCTTGGCACTAGACCGAAACTCGATCCGTATGCTCGTCGGAGTGATCACAGGACACTGTCTCATTGCTCCGAAATGGAACTCGGGATCCAGCGGTCTCTGCCGAAGCTGCGGCGATCCAATATCTGCTTTACCATTGCTCCAGAATCGACGCCTAGCTTGTCCGAGCCAAAGCTTCTTTACAGAGATTGCGGACGTAGCAAATGCAGATATATCGGATCTTCTAAAATTCATAAAGAGAACGGCGTGGTTTCATCCATCATAGGTTAATTATATATGTACTCCGAAGACGAAGGGAATCACAATGCGCTCTTTGGCCTCCGAGTTGAAGTGATGCTCAACCATCACACTCCCTTTCTTTAACCTAACCCCTTTCTATCGTTCAGGTGATCCGCGATCTTGGCGTATTATGCGACCAGGAACTCAATTTCCCTGCAAATATCAGTGATATAATTCACTCGGCTGAAACGATGGTCTAAAGAGTTTTCCAATCCCTAAGTCACTCGGTCTCTCTACATAACCTTTGTTCGCCCTTTTCCCGAATATACCTCTCAAATCTGATCATCTTACCCTCATACATACATTTCATTAAGGGTTTCTTCCTTGTCATTAGGAAGCAAGCTAAAAAAGGTAAAAAAAAACCTTAACTACAATACTTCGAAGTTAAAGCTGTCAAGGATAATGTCTCAGGGCTTTTTATGATGTAAGCAAATATTTAGTTTTGCGCTCATTTACCCTTAGACCTACTTTAGCTGGTTCTATCTAATTTTTTTAAGCACAGCAATGAATTTACTTACCGTTCCTTTGTATAGGTTCCGTCATTATCGGCCTCAATCGGACAGCGGGAATTTTCCATTGTCACCCTGCACAGCCTGACAGGTTTAGAAGAGATTGCAGAAACTGGCACAGCTTTGTATAGCCCGTCCTTATGCAGCTGGTGAGAAATTTACCAGTCTTTTGTAAGATCTAGTGTGTTTCGAAAAATTGATCTATTGTGAATTTTCCTAGCCGGAAACCACACTAAGAGAAAGCTATCAGATCACAAACGGTTCCAGGCATTCATATAGCATGGCAGAGAAATGTTATTATACAATTGGAAACTAGCCTCATCGTTCAAAATAATTTTATATAAAAAATCAATTCTATAATCACTTCCTAAATTTTATTGACCAGAAATCATCACGTTATAAAAATTGGAGAAATAGGAACTACCCTACGATCTTTAATATGCCATCCGTTTGCTAAGGGGTGTTCAGGTTAGAAAACCTCAAACAATTTGAAGTTGGCTGGCCACTTCACGCAAATAACTAGAGATTGGACTATCTAAAGAGGCTTGTTAGGACCATATTTACTCTATACTAAAGCGTCATCTAACTTAAAAATCTATTTCACAAGTACGGCACTTTAGGGGGCAAAGTCAGCTTTTCAAGGATATTTCCTAAAATGGAAGCCCTGTTAAAACTTATATTCAACTCAAACCAAAAGTCATTTAAAATAGGAACAAGCACATGAATCATTTTCAAGCGATTGGCTGCCGATAGCTCCAATTCTGTTGAGTTTGTAGAGAGGCCTACAAGTAAAAGGTGATCATAAGTATAGTGAGATAAGTATATGTAGGTGACTGTGCTACACGCGGTCGTATTGATAATTATAAACAATGTTATTATATTTTACTATACTCCTAGGATCAGCTAGGTGGGCTTGTAAAATGTGTATGAATTTTACGGAGAAACTTGTTTCAAACACCATTCGAACAGCAGGGCGCCACTGAAGTACTGCATTTTCAAAGAAAATCTCCAAGAAATCATATTTTTTAAATCTTTAAAATGGGTCGGTTCTTACGAGAATTACTTTAGATCTGTAACGTCAGTCATTGACTAACGTAACAGCAGACCCTGGGATTCTAAAATTAAAGACGCATGGTTGAATCTTCAGATATGAACTACAAAAGGTCATGTCATCCTGCTATTCAAAATTACGACGAAAACTGTTCGGTGGAGTTAGGCAAGGCCACCTAATGTTTTTGACGTTTCAGCCCGTGGAGTGCCAGGGCTGAAAGAGCTACTGAGCCGAGTCATGCGTCACCGATCGGAATAGTAGTCGGAACTGGTGATATGTGGAGAATACGACAGCAAAGTGACCGTAAGTTACTATAACCTTTGAAGCATCTTAGCTGTAGAGATTCTTGTATTTTAAGGCGAAACTAACCATCTCGTAAATGACGTTTATTGGGTCGAAAGTCGACAAATGTGACCTTCCTATCAGAAATTTCTGACCAGCATACACTCCTGGCGCCATCTATTGGTAAATATTTCATATTACAAGGGAAAGTCCTCAAAATGCGATTTTTGAGATTTGAACCACTGCATCAAAAGTTAATATCCAGATAATTCAGCGGCTACTCCAAAGTTGTATGGGTTGTGCTGGAAATTAATCGTTTACGCATAACGACTGTGATAATTGAGACATGTGAAACGCATGAACGAATCCAAAAGTCTTCAAATTCAAGCCAGAAACACATCCCAACTGGAAAAATACTTCTATCAGGGGCCCAAATCAAAAGGGAGGGAGCTTTTTTTTTTTAATCCTAGGCCCATCCAATACTGTAATGTTTAAGTAGAGAAGTTACGGGAAAACTACCAGAATCCCTGGTGAAGACATGCTTCCATTTCATCAAATTTGATATCGAAAGTATATCGAAAGTTAGACACGACTTGATTGTCCAATCATCACAAAAGCTAAATTTTTTCAAATTTTTGAAAAAAAAAACGCCACCTAACGATTGCATTAATACTGAGTTAAATACTAACCACAAAACTGCTTAGGTTATCTGGATCTGGATACAGAATAATGATCGATGTATGGGATGAAAAAAGTTAGAAAAAAAAAAATCAAAAACGTTGGATTACATTTCTTACACGTGTTCCAACCAGGATAGAAAAAACGAGTCATCGTTAAAAGATAAAGAGCCTTCACAAGCACTTTCAGACCAGGTTTGACTATAGAGCAAGTTTCTTCGGTTTGAGAATGAATCTGTTTCACAGCTAAAAATTGAGCTACCTCCTCGTAAATAAGCCATGGACTCTTTTGAGCTATTCATAAAGAAATGATGAGCTCCTCCATCACTGATGACAAAAAAAGGGGAGAAAAAATAGGTCGTTCTAAGGATAAAGAGAACCTATTCTAAAATATACCCATGAAGGGACTTTCTAAATACTCGATAGTCCAAATTATATAAACCGAGTGCTATTAAAGTTCTAAAAGGTATCTGACATATAATACACATTCAAACCTTATTTTAAATTCAACACATAATGAATATAACCACATAATAATACACTATACCTACTTTTTTATCATTTTAAATGCACACATCCCAGCTAAGAAAAGCCAAGCCAAAACGCATAACACATATTCCAAAAAACGCCTACTAATCGCACGCTACAAATAAATTCCTCCCATCCACCTCTAAATGAATCCCTTTTCATCAAACAAATGGACACGCGAAGTTACTGGACAACATGAGACCCTGGCCGCCTACGGTCAAGCTATCCGATGTCCGTAATATGCGAATGCCTTCCTATCGATTGAAGGCAATAAAATGTTTAAAATGTTGTACGACTTTAATTTTACCTACGATTTATCCAAAGTCGCCCACCCAGCTGGGCATACACCTTCGATTAGTTATTTTAATAACTTGTATTGCAAGTTAATCATAAGGCCGAAACGCATAGTCTTAAGTTTTTCTATTTGCGTTAAAGCGTCCGTATAGGACCAGTAAGGTATTTTATGTTAGTTGTTATTTAAGTTAGTCTTACGCATTTTTGTCTAGGGTAAGTGTGTTCTACAAATCTTCTTCTTTTCCTTTTTTATCCCGGCGTCGTTATGGTCAGAAGTGTAGGACCATAACCTTCCCACTTAACTGCATTCCTACTGGTCCGCTTGTGGGGTCCGCCGAGTGTGTTCTACAAATATAAAAACAGAAAAAAAAAAAACACCCTCGATTGTAAGACATTCCAAAGGCCCATCAAGGTTGTCCGGCATGGTTTAATGTAAAGCCACTTTATAAGGAAAAAATTCTTAAGTTCGAGAGACACTACCTTAGTGTCTGTCTTAGCCTGTACAGAACGCCAGAGTCCCAGTCCATTAAGTTTACGAAGGAGCAATTCTAAACATAACCGACAATTTTATTATTTAAATGACCCGAAATATCATTGCAAGGGCTATAACTCATCGATAATAACCTCATCTCCGATCACCATAAGCTTACTGCCTCAATTATAAATACCACGAGAGCACATCCCGATCGGCCTTTATTCGCTCGGAAACCATATTGATTCCGAAAAATTAGTGCAAAATAGAGATGGTATCCCGGACAAAGGTCTCATCCACGACCGGTATGTTGACCGTCGTACCTTGTAGCACGGGATCATGAGCTCGTACGTTATAAAGGGTGTTTTTTTTAGAGTGATACAAATTCAATGTAAAATAAAACAATTGAAGTTAATGTTAATGTCTATGATATTAGCTGTATTTAATAGATAATTTTATGCCATTAATATTTAAATATAATATTGGGCATATGCGTGTCACGGCTAGCTTTTGAAAACCTGACAATGAGGATTATTTCAAATGAGAAAAAAATGTAATAAGCGCAATTTATAGACCACCGAAAAACAATATGACGGAATTTATGAACGAGTTTGTTCAAATCACAATCATGGAAGGAGCGAACAATGATTTGGTAGTTCTGGGTGATATGAGCATTGACATAAAAAACAATACAAACAACTCTGTCCTACATTACCACGAAATGTTAGCTACAGAAGGATTGTACAATATCATTAAAGAAGCTACTAGGGTCGACCTTAATAGGGGCACATGCACACTAATTGATCACATTTTGGTAAATTTACCAAAGGGCAAAATATTTTTGGCTGTAGTAGAAAGTGACACTTCTGATCATTATAGCACGCGTTATAGGATCTATCCTCCCGAGGAGAATAACAACCAATCGCAATCTGCTATGATGACGAATAAAGTTAACCAGACACCACTGCAAGTGGCAGAAAAGACCGACTCTGTATCAGTCTTAAATTTATACAAATGCAAAGGGCTCGCATAGGAAAAAAAGGCGAAGGAATGCTCTATGGATTACTAGGGAAATCCAGTACATTTGTAGAGAACGAGATAGACTATATCGTAGGTGGAAAAATAACCGAAATAACCCAAAATATGAAAGAGAGTACAAAACTTTACGGAATCAAACTAACAAAAAAATTACAATGACTAGGAATCAATATTACAAGAATAAATTCAGAGAGGTGAGATGCGATCCAAAAAAACGTGGGCGTTAATAAATGGTCTTCATGGATGATGTTATTTGGAACAACTTTTCGGCAAATGTAAGCACAACCCAACTAGCGAATGACTTTGGTGATCTTTTTTCGAGACAGGCAGCATCCATTATATGTGTACATAAGTGTAATATTGTCGAGTCTACGCATCGCAACTCTGTTCTAAGAGACTCCATATATTTTGGAGAGATAAGCTGCACTGAGGTAGTTGTGTCGTTTAAATGTTCAAAAGGCGCCTGGAGCTGACGGTATCAGAGCCATAGACTTAAGATCAAATGCTGACATTTTTGCTCCAATAATAGCTAAATTTATAAATCCAAGCTTTGACACTGCGACGGTACCAGACACACTGAAAGAGGCAATTGTTCGACCGATACACAAGGGAGGGAGCAAAATCCAATCGGAGAATTATCGTCCAATTGCAATCTTGGCAGCTATCGAGAAGATCATAGAACAGGTCGTGTCAAATCGAATATGGGACTTCATCCACAAACATGATCTTTTAAGCAAATGCCAGTACGGTTTCCAAAAAGGTAGAAGCACTAACCAGCTTCTTGGCGACTTTACGAATGTCATCAATACCATCCTCAGCAAACGTCACCATGTCCTGGTTCTGTTCCTGGACTTCAGCAAAGCACAACAAACTTATCGATGCAGTCCAAAGAGTTGGAATTAGGGGAAAATTGGTAGACTGAATAGCAGACTATCTGGCAAAGAGAATATTTCGGGTGAGGGTCAAAGATTGTTGCAGCAGGGCTTATAGAGTACAGAATGGAGTACCACAGGGTAGCAAGCTGGGTCCTTTACTTTTCATATTATACACTATTGAACTGATGAAATGTTTTACGAAATATTTCCTATTTGCCTACTATTGCTATTGTTATACGTCATCAATCCCTAGAAGAAGCAGCAAGGATGATGCAAACCGAATTCGACAAAGCTGGAAAATGGTGCCACGACAACGGGCTACTTATAAATTCTTCAAAAATTAAACTAATGCACATCCGGGGCCAAAGAAGAGAAGAATATTCAGATGGTATCTAGGCATCACTATTGACTGTCATCTCCTTTGGGATGCTTACATCAACGATTTGCGAAACAAATCTAAAGGTGTGAGATCAAAGGATTGAGAGCCCAGGTCCATTACACGAAATTATGCGCTCAGCAAATATTTCCACCAATTAATTGATGGTTTTGTGCGCCGTATGGCATGTTGCGACGTCTTGTTGAACCAAAGCTCTGCCAATCAATGCCATTCAGCTGAGGAACGAAGAAGTCAGAAATCATGTTTCTATAACGCTCTCCATTGATGACAACCATCTGGCCGGCATTGTCCTTGAAGAAGTATGAAGTGATGATTCCACCAGCCCATAAAGAACACCGAGCAGTGAGTTTTAATGGTTGTTCGGTTTTCTCCACTCCAAATTCAGCAATTTTGCTTTTTTACATATCCATTTAGTCAAAAATGGGCCTCATCGGAGAAACAAATTTTGCTTTGAAAATGAGGATAAAGCTGAATCATGTTTTCGGCCCATTCACGAAGCTACGACTTAGGGCATAGCTCCAATTGCTGTGCACGATGGCGAATCGACTCACATCGGATTCTCCTCAATACTGCACTCCCCAACGGCAATAACTTCTTCTTTTCAAACTGTTTGTTGTCTTTGGGATGCGTATTATCCACTAGAGTGTACGTGGTGTGAAAACGATAAGTTTGCCGAACAGTACCATAGTTTTCAAAATAAGTTTGTACGATTTGCATGCGTTGTTCTAACGTCAGTCTATTCGACGTAAAATGGCAAAATGTACTAACTACGAATCAATCTATAACTGTAAAATTGACAATCTTTAGAAACAGTGTTGCTAGATTAAAAACCAAACTTAAAAAAAAAACACCCTTTGGTACTGCAAGGCCGGAGAGGAATCTTTCCGATATTGCGTAGTTTTTTGGTAGTTTTCAGGTGAAAACTCTCCTTCTAGCTCCGGTATGATCCTCCTAACTCCTAAGTTCGTAAGTAAGGGATCTTTTAAGGGCTGGACGCTACATCATGCTTAAATTTATTATTAGCCTATTAGCCTTGGTGAGGTCTAGGGTATGCAGAGAAAAAGCTAGCTGGCGAAGTCCAGTTGCAGTAAGGAGGGGGGGCACTCGGAATGAAGCACACGAGTTCTAGCCTACCGGATTATTCAATACTTAGGACTAGAATTTGGCAGTTTGGAGTAGGTTAAGTTTTAGAAGAGGAAAGACCAAATTTAAAAACGTAGTTATACGAAGATTGAATAGATAAAAAGGTAATAGTGTTTGAAAAATATGGGTAGACTTAATTTAAACATTTTTGTCTAGTACATAAAAATAAAGCGAAGTGGAACTCAATGGAAAGTGTTTTCCAAGACGTTCTCCCAAATAGCCAAATGGTAAAATCTCAATTATATTGCGACCAATAAAAAGAGCGTCATCTTCCATCACTACAATACAATTTTTGAAAACTGACATAAAGTCCAAGAGTTTGCATACAGAGTCCAGACCCTCTGGCTACCACTTTCCCAGTCTTCGCAGAACTTTTTGCATTTAAATTACGCTGATTTTGAAACCAGTCTGTCACAATAGCCCGATTTAGTTTTTACTCAAAAACCAAAAAAAGTTTTCCACCGATGTTATATTGACTTGGCTCGGAAATGGCAACTCATATGCAATATTAAATTAAAAAATAAAAATTGCATTTATTTGAATTTTAGTGATAAAACGACATTTCGAAATCAGGAGCCGTTTGTCTATTCCTTGTAAGTTTAATCTTAACCATGTTTCTTCCTGAACCTTCCTTTGATTCTGAATAAAATTACAGAATTTTGAAAGGCGTATTTATTTACTTTTTTTAAATTCCAACCCATGGTTCTACGAAAACAGTTCGGGACTGGAATAATTTGATGATTTCAAAGATGAATGATTTTAAATCGCATTAGCATGAGTAATTGCCCTTTTTTGATTGAGTGAATCGAGCTTTACTTTAATTTTTATCAATCGGCAATAACTCACAAAAAAAAACGAAGCTACGCTTACTAGGCCCACGTTACTATAATTATCTTAACTTTGATACCCATGTGCATCAGTAAACATTACAGATGATTACCCATCCAGAGAGTGCCACGCCTGCGGACTCATCCAGCCACCCTCCCGCCCACATCGATTGAATTCTATAAAAGCAATAATTATTTGCTCTGTCCACTGTCGTGCATTCAATCTTTCATCGAATGTTTGATATCATTTATGTCCCTTGTGTGGACAGATGGACAGATACTCGGTTGTAGACAGATACATCTGTAGCGCATACAACACTTAAATGCTCTCTCTCTTAATGAATTCCACTGCTTCGCCCGAATGGATGTTTAATTTTTTAATACCCACATCTCGTACGTAAACAAACTGTATTTCAATCAATTCATCTCAATCCCAAGTCTCGAATCGGGTGGACTCAATCCCATCTGTTTAACTCAAGCATTGGGCAATCATAAAAAAAAAAAAAATACAAACTGACTTATCAGCTCTTGTGGCGCAGTTTGCGTTGCCATGGAAACCGCGGCAGCATATTAATCAGATGTGGAAATATCTTTTCGTTTTCGGAGTAAGTGAATTAATGAAACTGTTTCCAGTGGGAGGAAATGCGGTCGACGTTGGGGTATACCGATCTTTGCAAATTACGAGGCTACATTAACACCTGTGCATAATTGAAACCATTGCTTGTTCCTTAAGGGTAAACCACTTTGTGGGGTTAACCTCATGGCCCGCTCATCCATCTACAATATCTACTGTTCATATCTGTTTGGTATTGTCGTCGCATCGGTGTTGTGGTGGCAATGACGGCAATGGTGTCTGGGATGGTAAAGGCATCGGTGCAAAACGGGCTAAGTCTATTGTCATAGTCAATGCCTTCATGGCGCATTAATTAATTTTTAGTTAAAGTTGCCTAATGCATTCGATGTTGGAATAATAGATGGAATTTAATATTTTCAGTGGTTCTTGGAACTATTGACTTTCCTTTGTTGGTTTTGAACTCTTTGCTTTTAGTGATCTTCAGAAGACAGCTTTTGTTCGTTTGTAATTTCTTTTTAAATGATTAATAATTGGTAAGTTTCTTAGATTGTTTTTAGCTTTCTTCGGAGGTTTTGGGTGCTAAATCGAACTAACCTTGCAACCAATAGAAACGGCGACACTAGGGGTACCGAGACGGTACATTCTTTGGTTTATGATCTCCACGTATAGTAAACTTGGACGAATTGTTTCTTCTTTCATCCCTAGATTGCTCTATAATCCAACATGAACTTCAGCTGGTCTTCTTGTTCATACATATCCTTTCCTTTTTTCCTTTTTCCTTTTTCCGGCGTTGTTATGGTCAGAAGTGTAGGACCATAACCTTCCCACTTAACTGCATTCCTACTGGTCCGCTTGTGGGGTCCGCCGGTTTGACCTCAGAAAGTAGCGGCAGGCTTCCCGGTTTGGGATTACTTCATCGCTGAGGCCAATCAAATGCTGGTGTTTTTGCATTTGTTTGCACCAATTGTTTTTCGGCCTGCCTTTTTTTTTTGTGACACTGGCATGCTCCTGATTTATTTGTTTGATCTTACTTTTACAACACCGGTGATCTCCAGTCGTGTCAACCCACTGATTTGCATGTACACTTGTGGGGCAGTTTAATGGTGGTATATGTGTCCCTAGGCTCACCTGGGTGTTTTCTAAATTGCCTAGATGTGATTTTCGTTTACCTTTGTTTTAGTCGCCTTTTACGACAAGCGAGAGGTATCGCTGCAGGGATATTCTTAACCCGTCCCTGCACGGATCCCTTCTTGTTCATACATATATGCAAGAATTAGGCCATTCGACATGAAAGGTCAGATTTTGTAGTAAAATATTTGAAACCAATATTTATTTATTTTATTAATTTTTATGTAATAAAAATATGAATCGTTGACGATTATTGTCTTCTCCACCATTATCCAAGTTTCATAATTTCTTTTGTATAGAAAGCTTAATTTGTCGACGCTGTAGAGTCTTCATCATGGGCACTGTTCCCTTCAGGTTGCTAGCGACAAACTCGTCCAAATCATAGTGTTTCTCCTTTGCGGAATTCTAACAAACTTCTCGGAAGCATACTTGTCTAAAAAACCTTCTGAATTTTTTTCATTTCAAGTTGGCAATAAGCAATATTTCCCTTTCCCTTATGAAAAGATATGAATCACACATAACTAAGGTGATAGAGCGACCATCGGCTCTGGTACTTCATAGACTTCAAAGGCTTTAACTACAATATGTCGATTGATTGGACTACGTCGGATCCTCACCATAAACTTTTTCAGGTAAAATTGAAGCTTGTTCATGAATTTTTGGCTTTTCGGCTGCTTTTAACAAAATATAACACACTAATGTTGCATCCGTAGGCGTTTCTGTTTTTCTTTCCTCTTAGAGATCGACTTAGGTGTCGACTTATTGCTGTAGGAGATATTCTCATGTTCTGTGCAGTGCTCTCTACAATTTTCGGTTACTCCGCATGTACTTTGCTCTTAAAACATTGTTTTTAATTATCATTTTCCATTTCGCATGTGTTTCCTTTCCGACCTATCCTCAAGCGATATTAGCAAACCCACATTTAATCCTTCCATTAGGTTTATAGCTACATACATCCTTAAATGCAATCGAACTCAGAGAAATTCATAAGAAAAACAGTTCGAAAAACTGAGAAAAATCCGATTTGGATTTTAAAAACTAATCGAGCCTTCTGTATTGGCCATTCAGTTATACACAGGTCCAGTGAACAACTTGTTTACACTATTGAAATGGACAAGAACTCTCTTTAGTTGCCCTGTACACCCGGATTATTTTGGCAGCATGCTAAATCAAAAAAAGTCAGTTAGTGCCTCGTTTGATTACTTGCACAATGAAAGCAATGGCAATGCACTTAACAACCATTTTATAAAATTTCGGTTATGTTAATGCTATCGTAACTTAAGTCGAATGGACTTAGAATAATATGTTTGTTAGGTATTGTATGATTTTATAATTTATTATGATGTCACATTTTATAATACAGAGATTTGATGCACATCGATGATGGATGAAGTTACTCATTCATTTGACTGCTTATTTGACGGTCCACTGTCCATTCGTTCTACGTGTTAACTGTCAGCTAAGGGCTGAATAGCTCTTGAGTTACTGATTTTGTACTCTACTCCGTTCCCCTTTGACTTCGTCCTGTTTTCCAGTATACATTCGCTTTAAGATCTTGTTTTCAAAGATCATTTTCTTTGTTCTTAGTCATAATCCAAGTTCTGCATCAATTAAGTGTCACTGGCATTATTATGGTTTTATAAATGCGAATTCTAAAATTACGAGACAAAAGAGTTGTTTTGAATAAGTTCTTAATTGTGAAGTAACACAATTCATTTCGATTATTATGTCATTCTTGACAGTCAATATAGTACCTAGATATTTGAATTCGTCCACTTTCCTAAAGCGCGTATGTAGTACAGTGAGGAGGCTTGGATTGATCCAAGAAAGTCAGTGATCATACTCTTATATTTGGTTTTCTCTTCATTTACTTCTAAGCCTACTTCCTTTTCTGTCATTATTCGATTTTCTACATTTCTGCTAAGTGTTTTCTCAATAACTTCCACCAGTCCGAGGCCGTCATCGTAAGCTTAAACCAACGTTATTCCATTAAGGGTTACTCCCCTCTCATTTTGTTGAAGGGATCTCATTACAGATTCCAGCACCAAATTAAAAGGAAGTGGTGGCAAGGAATCTTCTTGTTTTTATCCTTAACTTGTCTTTGTTTTCCTTCCGGCATACTTATAACAATTTCATCAACCTTTTCGGTATGTCCAGTTTTTCAAGGACATGATAGTATATTTTTAGTTTTAAATCCTTTTTTGTTCAAGGTTTTTTAAACCTAACATATCCTAGACGAAAATGTTTAAAACTAGCTTAACTGTCCTTACAAACTTAAATAACTTACTGGGACTAGGCGGGCACTCTACAACGAACAGCACAACTGAAGCATATGTCTCTCGACTAGTATATTAAGCTACTATATTAAGCTAAGACATGATACATTATTATCGATCAGTTCCACTTGTAATTGTTGCATTGTGTTCGGTCACTTTTAAAATACCGGAATGATGACCGGTTTCTTGTGACGAGCCCATGTAACTTCTCTGTCAATTTTTCTCCTGCATATTTTATGAATTCCAAAGGTCTTAGGGATGACCTGGAATGAACCTAATCTGATCTGGTATAATTTTTGTACAGCGTTTAGCCCTGCTCTTGTGTTTTTAACCGCACATTCTTCCTAAATTGCAACAAACTTGTTTTCCCTTGCGATTCTCGTTTCCCCGAAGGAAATGGGTGTCTTCCTTTAGTAGTGCTTGATATCTTGTACACGTGATATTTTATTTTTTCAGTGCTTGTAGTCTGAGAACACTACGGGCTTCTTCTTTTTCCACGCATTCTTCGTCGAACCAAGGCTTTCCATTGGGGGCTTTGGCATAGCCTTGTTTGCTTTTAGCTTCCTCTTTTACAGCACCTTTAATTGTTGACCATACTACTTCTACCTGTCTTGTTTCGTTTTTAATTTCTATGCTATCTAGTAAGGCGAACCAGAAATGAAAAAGAAAAAAAAAGAAGAGTAGTGAAGAATATTTGCAATAAATACCAAACGAATTCAATTTTGTAATCAGCGGTATTTAAACTTTGTATTCAGCTTCTCTACACTTTCGAAGATTAGTTCAACATTTGCTTTTTTTACAGTTCCGTATAATAATATATAATTCCAGGAAGGATTCAGTATTATTTTTAACAATTGGGTTTTTGCGCCCTGAAGTTCTTTTATGTGACTTTTAACACATCCGCCCCTAACAGGAGCACTATACAGCATTATTGGTTGAAAAATAACCTTCAGAGTCAGAATTTTGTTACCACTTGTATAGTCTTGATTCTGTAGGTATTTATGAAAGGGTAGAATCTGCTGTGTGATTGTATGAGGGTGGTCCGAAAAGTACTTAGCCTACAAAAGAAAAACAACCATTTTGGAGAAATGGCGATTTATTTTTCAATATACATAGTCTCATTTTAGCTCGATACATTTGACCCAGCGATGCTTCTATAACCCGTCTAAAAAATACGTTTTCTCGAAGTCTGCAAAGTAGGCCTCCGTGGCGGCGATGACCTTCTCATTCGACTGTAATTTCTGCCCGGTGAGTGCCTTTTTCAAGTTTGGAAACAAAAAGTCGCACATGGCCAAATCTGGAGAATACGGTGGATGGGGTAACAGTTCGTAGCCCAATTCGACCAATTTGGCCGTGGCGAGCTCGGAGGTTTGAGCCGGTGCGTTATCATGGTGGAAGAGCACTTTTTCTTCGCCAAGTGGGGCCGTTTTTTCCTCAATTCGGCGTCGAATCGGCCCAATGATTTGGCATAGTACAGCCCTGTGACCGTTTTGCCCTTCTCCAGGTAATCGATGTGGATCACACCTTGTGAATCCCAGAAAACGCTGGCCATCACCTTTCCGGCCGATGGGACAGTCTTCGCCTTCTTCGGAGCACGTTCGCCGGGTGAAGTCCACTATTTCCACTGTTCCTTGGTCTCTGGTGTGTACCAGTGGATCCATGTTTCGTCGACTGTCACGAAACGACGCAGAAACTACTTCGGATTGCACTTAAACAACGTCAAACACTGGTCTGAAGTGGTCTCACGGTTGCGCTTGTTGTCCGGAGTGAGCAAACGCGGCACCCATCGCGCCGACAGCTTTCTCATGCCCAATATTTCATGCATCATATGACCCTTTTGAAATGCCTACTGTCTCAGCTATCTCGCGCACCTTCAATCGGTGGTCTGCCAATACGAGATCGTAGATTTTTGTCACGTTATCCTCCGTGGTAGCCGTTTTCGAGGCACTTGGACGTGGCTCATCAAAAACTGACGTGCGACCACGTTGAAACTCGTTAAACCAATTTTTGATGGTCGCCATCGAAGGAGAAGAGTCATCGTACACAGCATCCAAACGCTCTTTGATTTCGCTGCGCGATTTCCCTTCCAAAAACAAGAATCGAATCACCGACCGATATTGCTCTTTTTCCATTTTTCTAAAATCCGCGGACACTTCCGTTTCCACACGCGGTCTCCGATCCGGCTGAAATTTCGACAGTAGCCGTCTACTAGAATGTGCTACACGATAGAAAGTTGCTCTTGATATAATGGCGCCATCTGGCCGTGGGGCTAGGTACTTATCGGACCACCCTCGTAACCCTAGTCATCCAACTCAAAATGTTAAAAGGATCAAATTGTTATAAAAGGCCATCTAACAAAGAGTAGCTAGCACACTTGTTCTTCCTTCTTCTTTTGGGATCACCCGAGCAGTCAAGACGTTGTATAATAACAGAAATAAACGTTGTACCATATAAAGTTGGAATAAAGTAACATCGATTAAACTATTTAAATTTGAAGGGACATTGACAGTTTCATGTTAGATATTGTTTCTGAGCTCCTTTAAGGTTGTTGGAAATCCGGAAGCGCAATGGCGTTGGTTCGCATGAGAAAGATGGTCATTCGACCGGATCCTTTCTCGAGATTATCCTATTAACGAAATTCCCATTCAATTGTTTGATCAACGGTATGTCGTGTGGCACCATCTAATTGGAGCCACATACCGCTGGCGTCGAGTCAATCAAATTTTGGCCAAAAAAGTCATTCAACTTGGTACAATAGCGACGTTCCAATGTGGCGATTGTTTTCGTAGGCGAAAAAACACGGTCCAATCGTTGATCAAAGGCTTAACTTCATGAGTTAATCTGATCTTGTAGGTGTCTACGATAAGATCTTAAAACAAAATTCGCCCCAATGTGGACGGCCGGCGTGGAATCGATTTGATTCCACTCTTTTTGAACAGAAGCACTTACTGGAACCCTTGTTTCAATGGCATAGAAATATTTAACCCTGTACAACATAGTGTTCAAATGAAAAAAAATGTTTTTTTGTTACTTTTGAGAGTTTAAAGATTAAAGAAAAAAACAAAAAATAATTTGATTTTATTAAAAAAAGCACCAACTTTTGCCAAATATGGATACTTGGGCCGTAAGCAGTTTTTTCGAACAAGAAAGATTGGGAAATTTGATATTTTATTAAGCCAAAAGAAATAAAAGTGTTTTTTTTTATATCTAATTATTCACAAATCTTAAATAAATAAAAAATATAAATATAAAAAATGGTTAATCATTTTATAAATGGAATAAAGCAAAGCAATTTCGCTCTTTGTTCACACACAGATAGACTTAGCATTTCTTGCACACAATGAATAATCATTTTGGCATAGCTGTGCTCAAACCAAGCGAACGGTATTTAGCGACAAATCAAGACGCCGTTTTGTTATTTCCTTTGGTAGACTTTTAAAGCAAAATTAGGTCGAATGTCGGGGACATCAATTTAATTTCTGGTCAAGGTCCAGGTACTTAGCCTAATACAACCTTTTTTATCTTCTATCAGTTATATTCGTCTACTATTTAGAGCAATCAATCTCTACGCACATATTTTTTTTTTTTATAGAAAACCTCCTTTTTTAGTAGAAGAACCGCTTCCCACAATTGTAAAAAACATATTGACAGCCAGGAAAAAAAAGAAACCTTCACTTCATCTATTTTGTCACTCTCTTAATCTTTCCTTTTCTGTTGGAATCTCAATGTTGGGAATTTTTTTTATGTCGTACGGTTCCCAAGGGAAGATGAGCCGATTTTATTACGTGAGGTTTTGGGCTGTTAAACCTGTTTTCAAAAAATAATTGTGATTCTCATGCCGTGGAACTATCGATATTGGACGCGACACAACATTTTCGCTAGCACCTATATCAGGTTCACGTTACTTTGCTCACCTGCAATTCAAAATCATAGCTGAATCCTGAAATTCCACTAAGAACGAGTTTCGGGTTTTTTCGGATTATACTGCTTTAGGTGATGTCGACACTGAGTGGGTATTGTTTGCTTGTCCACTTCTAGGTGTTCTTCCTTCGGTATAAGAAGTAATCGATGTGTTATTTCGCTCAGGTGTAGTTTGACTTAGAATAGCTAGTCAGGAGGCTCACAAATTGTTCGTTATCGACAAAGTCAAGGAACCCTTTTATTCCTTCTCATGACCTGTCTCGTAAACAAAAGACTGTCCTACCTGAAAGATCCAGTAGTGTCTAGTGGAAGGCACTTTTATGAAAGACTTTAATGAAGAAATGCCGACAAATCGTTCGAATTATGTTTACTGGCTTAGTAATAATTGACTTGCAATTTTTTTCTATTTCATTCCTCTAAGATTATGTCGAACAATTTACCACTGAAAGATAAAAAAAATAAGCCAACTTCTTTTTCTGGGTTTCTAAGGGTCGACCGGCGGTTCATGCAGACACAAGCGTTTACAGCTCTCTGTCAGCGAACTCCTACTTTCACATCCACGTGGAGCCTATTAGCTTCAATCGAAGATGAGTCTATCCCCGTGGGAAGTCGTTGGGGGCTGCCAACGAGAGAGAGGGAAGTATAAGAGTAAGCCGGTTCTTAGCTTAACTCTTCCTTGGGACAGTGGCGGACAGCTCCAGTGAGGTAGTCACTTGGACAGCACAACCCCTAGAGCTACGCGAACATATTTTGAAGTCCAAGTCTAAAAGGAGACTTCAAAGGTCGGGTCGGGACTTGAGAAAAGGGATGGCGGTGGATAAGCCCTACCTATGGGGGGCAGATGGTTTGTGTCGAAGATGTTCGTTCACTATTCTCCGGGGGTGGTTGTCCTACATATGATTTTTTGAGAGATTTGACTTAATTTGTCGCGTTGGTTGTAGTTCATAGTAACTCTTTTGTTTCATTGTCATCAAGGTGCTATATTGGAAATGCACACGCAGAGTATGAATTTTGAAGTGATCTCATATTGCGAGTAATATGCCTCCGACATCATTTTTGGATCATCTCTCACTTACAACTGGTATTGATGCACAGTTTTTATCGTATACGAATTGTTCTTGGCTATGGACAAACTTGGACTACAGAACTTCCGCTAAACAGTCGATGTTGATTACCATTGCACCTCGACCACCCCCCACGACTCACAATTGTGACTAACTCACAGTGGGGCTAACTCCCTGACCATGTAAAAAAAAAATATAGTTCAGATGCAACCACAAGCTTCGACAAAGACGGATTTACTAGTGACGACCCCAACAAACGACAAAAATGAATTTCGTGGAATGTGAGGTCCCTTAATAGGCCACGTGTAGCCGACGAACTCGCGGAGGCTCTTGACTTATTGATGTGTCCGTTTGTTGTCCGAGGCAGACTTAGGCAAAAAGTCTAAGGATTTAAATTAATAAGCACCTCATAAGTAACATGTCATAACAATCATCCAAGCTTGATATTGCCGAACATTAGGTTGATTTACACCCATGCCCCGTGAAAGGACAAGGATGGCAACAGCAAGGACGACTTCTATGATCTCCTAGAATGAACATATGATTAATGCCCCGGCTACGACACGAATATCGTTCTAGGAGATTTTAATGCACAGCTGGGAAAAGATGAAATCTTTTCTAGAGTCATCGGAAAACACAGCCTGCACGACAACATGTCCGGAAACGGACTCAGGCTCATGGACTTCGCCTTGGGGCGGAACCTCTCTGTAGTGAATACGCGGTTCCGACTCCTTAACATCCAGAAAGGGATCTGGCGAACCATGATTAATCAATCACGTCGGACATTCTTCCAGTATTCTCGATGTCCGAACCTTCCGAGGAGCCAACATCCTTGTTGTAGCCAAGGTAAGAATATGGATACCGATAAAACATCCGAACCGAGAAAGAACACCGCACCTTTGACGTCGGAAAACTGCAATCGCAAACGACTGCGGGGAACTTTGCCGACCGAGTCTCTTAAAAACACTCTGAAAATTCGACATCGCCTACACTGATAATAGAAGAAGAATGGAATCGTCGTCAGAAAGCTATTGAAAAGCCGCCACTGATGTGGTGAGTGAAACCCGTGGTTTGACGATAAGTGCAGACAGGCCCACGCAGTCAAACAAGATGCATACAAGGCAATACTGCATCGATCAATGAGAATGGTTCGTGAGCTATATGAACAGAAAAGGAAGGAAGAGAACGGTCATCTCAGAAAGAAAAAGAAAGAGCATGAGAAGCGCACGGTTGACAGAGAGGTGCTTCAGCAGGAATGAAGTCCGAAAGTTTTACCAAAAAGTAAAACAGTTATCCAGTGGATACAAATTTCGGACCGAAGCCTGCCGGGACGAAAATGGACAACTGGTAATAGAATCACAGTCGAGGCTGAGACTCTCAGGTTTCTGCAGACTGTTAAACAGCGGGGAAAACCCAAAACCCACTGACAGGCAGAATGTTCCACTCAATCTGGACGACATTAGACAGAATTCCTTCCCCTCCGACTTTGACGAGGTCAAGATGGCAATATCAGCCAATATGATATCGAACATCGCTGCTGGAGCGAACGGACTGTCTACGGAACTGTGTAAAGCAGCTGGGGATGATCTGCTTAAATACATGCACCAACTCGTCTGTAAGATATGGTCCGAGGAAACTGAGTAGAATCTCAGTATCGTTTGCCCGATTAACAAGAAAGGAGACTCCTTTGGCTGCGCCCTTTACAGGGCGATTAATCTCCTTACCATCGCATATAAAACCTTTCTGCCTGCAACCATTCGTCAACAATCTGGTCCTTATCAGTGTGGTTTCAGGCCAGGGAAGTCAACAATAAATTAAATCTTCACATTGCGGCAGATCCTCGAAAAGACCCAAGAAATGTAGATGAACACTCACCACCTATTCGTTAATTTCAAGGCCGTATATGATAGCGCGTATAGACACAAGTTAGATAAAGCAATGTCTGTTTTGACATTCCTTTCAAACTCGTCAGATTGTGTAGGAAGGCGATGAAAAACCCTCGCTGCTCCACCAAGGTCGACAACGAACTAAGCGAGACCTTTAATGTCAAAAAAAGGTTTTAGGCAAGACGACGCGCTGTCATGTGACTTTTTTACCATCGTACTTGGGAAAATCGTGCGAAACGTGCGTACAAAAGTCTGTTCAATTGCTAGAGCTTACAAAAATGATATTGACGAGCGAGCCTTAGCTGGCGTTGTACCATTGACAGATTCAAAGGCTTGAAATACGTTGATATTAAAAAAAAAAAAAGAATTATGTTCCTACTAAAAACCTTACGAAAATGAGTCTACTGAAGGAAGCGCTTTATTTTCATGTCATGTCATGGTTTCGTGGAATTAGTCATCGATCAAGAGACTTTAGTCTGTGGCCTAAAACACATTTCTGGCAACGTTTCGGTAAGTCCAATTTTCATTATTGACCATCTGCTTTATTAAAACTCTGGCATAGTGCAAAATGTTGACAACTTAGTTGAATTACCCAGAATACAAGGGAAACAAAGTCTTAAGGGCCATCTTAAATCAGTAAATACAGTGGAAGTTATCTATTTAAGACCGTTTCTGTGATGTTCGAACTCATGTGTAAGTTTTGAAGAACTTCTGGGAATCATGACACCCTTCTCGTCAGCTCCAATGTATTGAATGTGCTCCAACTTCTTTGACAAGTGGGTAAATACAAGGACAAAAGCGTCCTGTTGAAGACATAACACGAGTCTCAGTTGTCAAAAATAAAAAAAATAAAACCGAAATTTGAAACTCGAAATTGCTCGGAATATGTTTCATGAAATATGTGTCATACAGATGGAAACTTTTCCTTCAAGTCCTTTAACTCAACAAAGTTTGCACAAAAGTTTTCCACAGAAAATTGCTTACATAATCCTTGGAAAGTTCGTAGAGTTCTCAATAATTGTTTATCACCTCGACTAAAGTCAATATTTTCTGAAAGTCACGTGTACGAAGCCAAGTGACCAAGTGAATATACGCCTCTGTAAGTGCTCATGTATGAATGAAGAATGGATTGTGCAATAAAATGTGGGAAAAAAGCATCAATGAAACAGCGCTTTCCACTCACACCCCCCATGGGATACACACATTCCTTACCTACGTCAACGAAGGGTTCAAAGATGCTGGCATCTCATCGGATAGACACCAACGAATTTCCTTCAAAATCAGAGAATGGCAAAGGGCGATGATAGCGTGGCTAAATTTCCCAAAACACATTGCTGGGGACACGAATTCACCTCAGTAGCTCAGTCGAGGTGGGATCCAGCCTTGAAAGCTTTCCGTCACTTACACACCCTAAACTGGAAAATGGAATTGTATGACATCAGAGAATCTCTCATTTTCCCCTCTCTCTCACGCTATCTAGAGAGTTGGAGCGAGAAAAGAGAAACTGTCAATCTGCCGCCCAGCTTCGTTCAATCCTTCCTAATGGACTCGATAATAACCGACAGTGTCTTTTGAACATCCCTTCACATGTCCTGCATTGACATCTCGGCGAAAGCAGCACGAAAATCATCTTAACGTCAGCCAACGTTCCATCCGATACCGGTGCGAAGGGTTAAGTGAAACTCCTCACTGCATCATCTCATCCCCGTGTAATGTTTGTTGTTCTCATTGTCAAAGGGTGAATATGTTGTCTCGAACGGTGGGCTTTAAAATATTGCATTCCTAACATGCCCTTCGTCATCGTAGAGTTTCGCTTTTGGGGGTTTCTTTATTCGCAATTTTCCTGTCACAAACAATCTTGCGAGGGAAACAAATGAACTGTTCGCTATCGTGCCTATGTATCTTTGTATGTTCGAGCTCCATCCGTATAGATAAATGTATGTGCGTTTCTTTTGAGTCTTTTCACCGAAATTGCCGACAATTTTCATTTCCATAATGAAAGGACACTCAGGCTCCGCTCATCATGATAAATTGTGGATTAATTTGAAGGATACAATTTTTTCGCAGAGGCTTTTGTCTCCGTAGCCTCTTTATCTTCGGGCTTAAATGGCGCACAGTGATTTAGTAAGTTCATCTACACGCCCACACGCATACACATTCATTCAGATACACAATTGTATTATCTGTTTCTTGAGTGAATGACTGGGTGAATGATTGCAGCTGGGTGTCGGTGTCGGTGACGGTGGCAGTGTCGGTGGCAGTATCGGTGTCGGAAGAATGCGGCAATTGCGTCACGTCAGTAATGAGACTGTGGTAAGATGTCAACTGGGGGTATCGTTTGAAATAAGAGCATTGTGTACACACAATTAAAGATAGGCTAGATGATATGATGTGTTTGAGTTGTGTAATTAATCAAAACATTTTAAGTGCTAATTGGGTCTTTTAAAGGCTGGAAGACGGAAATTATTCATCGCTTTGTGCGTCGTATTGCGACTGGAGGGAGTTCCAGTGTATTCCAGACACAAATTTACGAAGCTGGGGTGTCCGTGTCGGTGATGTTGTTTTAGTCAAATTAAGTTTGCGTAGGTTCTAGGCAACTATAGATGAATTCGTATCAATGGGCATATCGTCTTTCAAACGGCCCTCGAGCAAAACTTGGACAGCAACCGGTGCCAGTCTGTAGGTATCTATTGCTAGATTGAAAATTTATTTGATCTCCTTAGTGGATCGAGGCTTTTGGTGTCATCACCTTCAGTTAAGTGGGTCAAATGATTGAAATGAAAACGAAAGAGGACGAAATCTTACTCTTACACTTAGGGGGAAAGCAAGTAGCGAACTTCATAAGACTTCTTTTTATATGTTTACTTCTCGAATTGACAACACATTGCCAGCGGTTAAATGTACTTGTGCATGATCACGGTCTTTTTCACTACCGACTTGAATGGCTTTAATTAGGAAAGGTGCTTGAAAGAACCGGCGCAATATACTACACATTCCATGACACCTTTGGAGATAGGTGATGCCACTAGTCTACGTTTGGTAGCCAACAGGCACCATGTTTCGCCACGTTCATTTCGCCTATGAAAGTCCAATGTCTCTGGACAAAAAAGAAAAAAGTGAACTGTAGGCAGACTGCTTTCCCCGACTTCGTATCCCCTAAGATATTCATATAGAAGGACGTCAAATATAAGGTATCAATTTAGATTTAGCGCGGTAGTTTTTTTTTTTTCTTAATTAGGAGGCTAGTGCTAACATAAAGCATAGGGTACTGCGACCAGTTAAAATCAATTGTGCCTGCTACACGATTAGACGAGGAATTCCTTTACCTTTTTTTATATACAGTTGAGGATGTGTCTCGTAGGAGCTGAGCTGATCCTATTAGAAGTCATAATTTCTCCGAGGAGGATACGCTTCCTTAGGTGGCAGATGGCTGCACAATCACATAGTATGTGCTCTGCAGCTGCCTTGTCCTCAAAACAAAGTCGACACCTGGTTTCAGACGAGAGGTTAATTTTGTTGAGACGATATCTCAGACTGCAGTGTCCCGAAAGGTAGCTGATCAGTTTCCTAATATCGACTCTATTATACAAGGTGGCGCAAAATTAATTATCCTATCGAATGATGTTATAATTTTTCAAATGGCGCCGTACGTCAATCATATTTGACCTTTGTGAACTAGACAGCTGCAGTGTACAAACAGACAAGCAATGGAGTTTTGGACTCCGCAAGAGCGTGGGGTAGTTGTGTCAATTTTTTTTGACCAATAATCGGTCCGTGATGTCAGCGCAGCGTGAATTTCGACGTCGATTTCCTAATCGTGTTGCGCCAACTGGGCAGACATTCCGGCACTTAGCTACTCGATTCGAACAAACTGGAAAGGAGAACAAGCAGAGCGTGGCCGCCACTGGACGTTCAGTCGAGAATATCGCGGCTGTGGCTGCCGATGTCGCTGAAAACGAAGAAACATCAACCAGACGACGGGCCACGCAATTGGGCATCACTAGACGAACCCTACAGCGAATTTTAGAGAAAGACTTACACATGTTCCCGTACAAAATACAAACAGTGCATCAGTTAAAGCCTGCATCAGTAAAAGGATTGAACGCTTTTTATGCATGCAAAAAGACCTTCGGAAAAAGATGGGATTTGCAACCGTACATAATTCATTGGATGTACACAGCAATCATCAGACCCATTTTAACTTATGAGGCCCTAGTCTGGTGGACTGCTAGCAGCGCAAAAAGCTATATGAACATGCTCAACAAAGTACAAAGGTCAGCCGCTGTTTGTACAACGGGAGCCATGAGAAGCACGCCGCAAGCAGGGTTGGACATGATACTTCATCTCCTTCCTCTGGATCTATTCATAAAAGGCTGCGATGCAAAGAGCGCTCTCAGACTAAGAGAAGCCTCTCTGTGGAAGCAAGCCAACTATGGACATGCGGCCATACTTAAGATAATAGACGACCTGGGTTTTAGTAGCCTCGCAGCTACGACCGACTATATTCCCCCCCAAAATGACTTCTCTCTCAGTATACCTATCCTTTTCCCCGACAGAGAAGAGTGGCTATCAAACGCCGTAATCAACGACCATGAGATCACCCTCTTCACCGACGGATCGAAAATGGACACAGGCACTGGGGCCGGGTTCTACTCTGATACCCTCCACAAACAGGAATCATTCAAACTCGCTGATCTTGCAGGGTTTTTCATGCAGAAATCCTGGCAATAGAGAAAGCAGCCAAACACCTACAGGTAGCCGATATCCCACCATCTGATATCACCATCTTCGTAGACAGCCAGGCTGCACTGAAGTCAATAGAATCCCGTATAACGAGATCAAAGGCTGTCAAGAAATGTCGGGACTCACTGAAGTCCATCAGACACCATAAAGTTAAACCCTGCTGGGTCCCGGGCCACAGCTCAATCGCAGGGAACGAAAGAGCAGACGAACTGGCCAGGCAAGGTTCTGAAATGGACATCAGCGAAGCGGACACGTCATTGCAACCACCGATCAGCGCATTATACCGGATCATAAACGACATAATCATCAAAGAGGCCAACTCGTCTTGGCTTTCAAGAAACGACAGCTACATGACAAGATCATCATGGCCAGAGCTCAATGTCGGAAAAACAAAGAAGCTCCTGGCGCTGGACCGTAACTCGATCCGTATGCTCGTCGGAGTGATCACAGGACACTGTCCCTTTGGAGTAATGCTCCGGAAATGGGACCCGGGATCCAGCGATCTCTGCCGAAGCTGCGGCGATGAGGAAGAAACTGAGACGATCCAACATCTGCCTTGCCACTGTCCAGCTCTCCAGAATCGACGCCTAGTGTCGCTAGGCCAAAGATTCTTTACAGAGATTGCGGACGTGGCTAATGCAGACATATCGGATCTTCTAAGATTCATCAAGAGCACGGGGTGGTTTCAGCCACCACGTGATAGGACAGGTTAATTTTATGTGTACCCACACAAACGAAGGGAATCACAATGGGCCTCTTGGCCTCCGACACTCTCCTTCTCAAACCTAGTCTAACCTTAAGCCTGCTGAAGATCAGTCACGTGTGACTTACTGTCAAGCCGTCGTTAATCAACAACGAAGAGGAAGATTGATGTGACGAAGCGCATATCTAGTTAAGCGGTTACGTCAATTAACAAAGTCTTCGTTACTGGAACACTGAAAATCCGCGTGTGATGCACGAGGAGCCATTACTATCATTATTATCAATGCCACTTTTTTTTTTTTTTTTTGTAAATTCATTTTTATTTATAGTTTCTTAGATCTTATCCTAGACAAAAATGCTTAAAACTAGCTTAACTATCCTTACAAATTTAGGAATCTTACTGGCCCTAGACGGACACTCTAAAATAAATTGTATAATTTTAACCTATGCCTTCCGACTACTGTGGCGTTCACAGGGGGGGATGAGTGATTGGGCCGTATTTTTTTGACAACGCCATCGGCAATGTCACTGTTGCTGGCGCGCTACGGGACCATGATAAAATATTTCTTACTGTCGGAATTAAATATGCGGGGCCTGGTGAACATGTGGTTTCAACAAGATGGTGCAAGCGCACACACAGCACGAGCCACAATGGATATTGTAAAGGAAGCGTTTCCTGGTCACGTAATCTCCCGTTTTGGCGATTTGGAATGCCCAGCAAGATTGCCCGATTTAACCATCTCAGATTTCTTCTTTTGGGGCTACTTGAAATCGTTGGCTTATGCCAACAAGCTTCAGGCAATCGCAGCCCTTGAGGAGAATTTTCGACAGGAATGTGAACAGTTATCACCGAAAATCTTGCGGAAAGTCATGGAAAATGCGATAAAACGAGTACAAATGTGTATCAACACTGGTGGCACCCTCCTGATGAATGTCATCTTTCCGCTTAACAAAAAAAAATTGTATAGGTGCAAATAAAGATTTTCAGCACTCAATGTCATTTTTTTTTATTAACTAAGAAACAAATTCAAAAACAAAATTGGATGATTTTTGCGCCACCTTGTATTTAAACATATTAATGAAGTGTTTGTTCAGGGGCCGTATCAATCTTTTCGATTGCCCGAGTCCTTGAACCATGTTCCAAAAGTGCAAGTGTTTTTATTTTTCCCACTTGTCTAACAGAAAATTAATCTTCGAGTCCGTCGGCGTGGCCCTTTATGCCCTTGCGCCCTGATGCCCACCAGAGTTTGACTTTATTTCTTTTGTCTGGGTCTTTCAGGGCACCATGGTATTCCCTGACGGATTTCGAGTTTGTACTATACGTTATAACGATGACTAAACTCGTACCTCTTATGCCAGTCTCTAATTCAGGTTGACGCTCGTTAGGATGGCGTATAGTTTTGACTTGGAAGACACTAAGGCTAGTTCTTCCAACGTGGTCCAAAGATGCCAGCGCCAGCGTCGAAATCTATCTTGGAGCCATCTGTATACCACCTGAGGCCTTTGACTTTTAGCAGGGGATCGCCGCTCTCCCCAGCTGTACGGTTTGGGATCAGTATCTCAATTTTTTTGTCAAAGGTGAACGTGTGAGGTAATGCTGAAGGCGTTGAAGTTTAACCATTGTAGTTTTTGTTCAACTTTTGTCCACCACACGGCAGACACAAGTCATGATAGGTCTTACTATCACGGTATATAACGAGTAAATTACCTTTGGTTTCAATCCCAAGGTTTTACCGTAAGTGTGTCGACAAGCTCACAATGCCTTTGTCGCCTTTGCAAGTTTGTTTTGGATGTTGGAGTTCCAGTTAAATTTGCGATCAAGTCCAATACCTAGAAACTTGACTTCTGAAAATCCTATGTTTGTACCGTTTAGGGAGACGGAGCAAAGTTGTATTTTCCTCCTTATCTTATTTGGGTTGATCAATAGAACCTCTCTGCTACCCCAGTCAGTGATAGATTGAAGCGCAAATTGCATGCGTTCCCAGGCAGAAATTTTGCATTTAGCTGTAACTACATATTAGGGTGTCCCTTATTTTTCAAAGTTTTTATTTTTTAACGCATACATACGTCTTAGTTTTGTTCATTTGTTCCTAAAATACTCGGAAATAAACTTTTACCTCATTTGGAGAACGATAACCCGTGCCGACTTGCATCGAATCATGCTCATACAAGTTACGATGAAGCAGCGGCGCGTACTCGTCGTATTTGTCATTTGTTCTTATTGCATTTATATTTATATATTTATATTTATATTTTGTATATTTACTTTTAAATATACAAAAATAAAATTCATTTTATTACTATTATTTTTGACTGAAGATGTATGAATGTAAACAGTTTTTATTTAAACTGAACCATACATACTTATAATAAAACAAGTCTGGGAAAATCCCAGATGAAATTTTTATTAGAGCAATAAAATGAAGGACAAAGGATTCATTGAAATCCTTTGAAACATGTGCAAGCCAGATGTGATGTTTTTTTAAGAGTGTGGCTGGTTAGGATGAATTTGAGTTTATAATTTTTTTAGTCTCTTGCAGATATCCTTAGAGAAAAGATCGTGACCACCACGCGACCAATATTTGAAATTAAACATTTATTGGTTATTTAATTATAACCTTTCCAACAGTTCTCAGTTAGTCTCGTGATTAATACATATTATTTTGCATTTAAAAAATAGAAGTGAAATGAAGAAGCAATGAAAAAAGTATTTTCTTAGTTGGTGACGTGAACCATCAAATAACTGGAGCAAAGTTACAGTCTAACCGTCAAGTTCTTGCAGTCCTCTTTTTTAACATTCGCGAAGTTAAATTTACTGTTAATGAAAGCGCAAATCTTGTCCTTCGAAAGTGTATTATATTCTGGGAAAAAAGCCAGAATCCCTATCAGAGCTATGCCTAACTGTGGAAAGAAACTTGTGGATCTTCACTATGCTTGGAGAGAGTTACAAAAAAAAAAAAAATAAATACAAGATGTTTACAAGCGCCATGAGGAGGTCTTTCAAAACAATTGAGATAATTTATTCGATATAGCACACGCTAATGCTTTGGATTGGATGAAAATAGAAGATGATAAAATCTTTTTACAAAAACAATGAGAACCAGGGCGTCCAGGATGTTTAGCCGGTGTAGATAAAAAGTTAGCTGAGAAAGAAGAAAGAGCAAGACAGAGAAAATTAAAAGAAGAGAAAGAAAGACATGAGCAAATGTGTTCCGAGAGTTTATCGTCATCTCTAACTCCACATGATTTTATTGAAACGCAAGGACATTCCGATCAACCTACCAGCTCTGATGAAAGCCTTGAAGAACCCTTGCCATCGACATCTCAAACGGTAAGTTCTGGAACTACTAGAAAAAGAGGAAGGAAAGACTTCATCACTCCTAAGTTAGTTGCGGCTTTAGATAGATGTCAATTAAGCATAAGGGATTCTGTCTATATACATACTTCAGTCTGTAGTAGAAGCACTAGATCTTAGCTGATTTCCCGGTAAATAAATCGTCTATTCAACGAATTCGCACACAGAGTAGAAAAGATAGAGCGGAATTTATAAAATCAGATTTTCAGAATAATTTGCCTGAAACAGTGACCGTTCACTGGGACGGGAAATTATTATCTGGACTAGACGTAAGAAGTTCTAAAGAAGAACGCCTGCCAATTCTTATTTCATTTGGAGAAAAGGAACAACTTTTGGCTGTGCCCAAACTGCAGAGCTCTTCCGGTCAAGATCCAGCTAAAGCTGTGTTAAACGCACTTTATGACCGGAACTTCGAGGACAAAGTACAAATAATGTGCTGTGACACAACTGTATCTAATACAGGGCGATTGAAAGGAGCTTGTGTACTTTTGGAACAAAAGCTAGACAGGGAATTATTACTCTTTGCTTGCCGCCATCACGTTTACGAACTGGTTTTAAAATGTGTATTCGAAACAAAAATCCACCAAATCACAAGTAGCCCTGATATCCCGATGCTCAAAAAGTTTAGAGACAACTGGAAAACTATTAATCCTGCTGCTAGTGAAACATACACCGACATCATCACACAACATTTTTGTAATACAATGATAGAAGGATTGTTGACATTTTATAATCAAGAGCAGCGAAAATCCATTGTACGTGACGATTATCGAGAACTGATTGAACTATCTATTCTTTTCTTAGGAGGAGATAGTGAGAAAAAAAAATTAAAATAAGACATCCTGGAGCAACGCATCAAGCAAGGTGGATGGCTTGAGCTATTTACTCTTTGAAAATATGTTTGTTGCGATCTCAGTTCAAAACTAACGCTAAGGATAAACGAGCACTTCAAGACGTTTGTTTATTCATTGCAGTTATATATGTGAAATCATGGCTTGGATGTAGTCTGGCGGTGAAGGCACCAAATCAAGATTTGCGCTTTTTAAAGAGGCTTAAGGAATATGAAACTGTTGACAAAGAGATATCCAAAGCAGCCCTGAGCAAGTTTAGTCAACATCTTTCGTACTTGTCAGAAGAAATTACTGTTTTATCACTCTTTGATGATGAACCAAGGGAAATATTGTAGTGAACTTACAAAGAGAGAGTTTGTATGATTCTGGGAAGAGATACATTCCATCGAAAGAAGAAATGTCTGATTTTTTGTATGGTAAGTGGGAATACATAGTTTTTTGTTTTACACCGTTTTTAATAAACTGATAATAATACTGTCTTGTCTATTGTTGCAGGAAAATCATTAAATGATTTTGTGTCTTCCAAGAGCACAAATTTATTTTCTCGTTTAAAAATTGATGAAATCTTCTTGAAGAAACCCGTTTCTACGTGGGAATGTGGTCTATTTGCAGGCAAAAAGAAGGGTTCTTTCTTTAAGGGCAGTGAATCATACAGCTGAAAGAGCTGTAAAACTTATGCAAGATTTTCATGGTTTGATCACTGCAAAGGAAGAACAAAAACAATTTTTGTTACGCTGTGTGCAAGAGCATAGAAATCTGTATCCAGACTGTAAAAAAGAGACCCTTAAAAGAAAATATCCTTGCTGATCTCTAATTGTATGATCTTTTAATAAGTACCTACTTTCTAACTTTCTTTTTTATTATTATTTTTATAAAATATAAATATTTCATTTGAAAAGGGTTAAAGACAGCGTTTTTCAAAATCTTCACGGCCCTGTCGGCACGGGTTAATGTTGACATAGGAAGATAAAATTTTGCATTTGAGTAAGTCTGGGTAGTTTAAAAAGGATTAAGGGGTATGCATTTCGATATCCGAAAAAAAAAAAAATTCACCCATATAAGGGACACCCTACTACATACATATAACTAAACGGTCTATCTATATATATAATACAACATTCAACTCCCATTGCTATGACGGCACAACAGGTTGAAAATGCAATTATTATAGTGACTTTGACATATAAATTCGAATCCTTTAAACAGGTTAGTGATGTAAAGACTACACATGTCTTCACGTGTTCATCTGGGGAGAACAGTTGAAATTATAGCTAAAAACTCAGGTCCAATGTCCACTATGGGTCGATCACAACAATATGGTCTATCCATATGATTATTTTGAAATGTGTTTTACATATAAATATTTGTCTACATGGACATGTCCAGTTGACATTGAAAATGAATGAATGAATGATTTTCAACCCAAAATTATTCGGAGTGATAAGGATAATTTTCATTGATCGGGCTTATATGGCTAATATGGCTTCAAAAACTCCAGAAGACAGTGAAACAAC
Organism: Merodon equestris; assembly: GCA_958301585.1. Lineage (NCBI taxonomy): Eukaryota > Metazoa > Arthropoda > Insecta > Diptera > Syrphidae > Merodon > Merodon equestris. The sequence goes on along the minus strand of OY284416.1, from coordinate 37,691,126 downwards.
CTCTCTATCCGCAATGAATGAAATTTGGTACGTTTTGAGCCGGCCGCGTCATTTAGCTACCATTTTAGACAATGAGCAGCGGCGTTGGTTGATCGATTTTTTTTTAACTGATATACGTGGTAGACGGGTATAATGTTTATTTAAAGTAGGATGGCGCCCGTAGGTCCCTTCGTCCCATGAAAGAAGCAATTAGAAGACTGACACACTGATTGATGATTGAGAAAAGTCTTAAATCTTCTCCTACGAAAGACCAATTATAAAAATAATATTCGATTAAAGTACATGTAATGTCGTTGTTTAATCGCTTTATCTAAGTGGGCGAAACGACTACGAGGACTGTTCAAAAAATAAGGTGACATTTTATTATTCCACTAAAATATGTATTACATTTATTCATCATTATATTCCAGTCCTTTTTCCAATCATGATGAACCACACCATTGTAGTTGAAAAAAGTGAGCAAAATTTCACATTTGACCGACCTTGGCATGCTTTTTCGGTCTTTCCTTTTCTGGTGGCTTTCGTTTCGGCGCCAGAGGTTTAGTTACCGGTAATGACCCTTCTCAGCAAATCTGGATCAATCACATCATTCACATCTTGCTCCTGGGGAATGCTCATTCAACGGTTCTTTTGGTCAAAATTTTGAAATTTCGGAACAATTTTCGTCGCAACATATTTCATCCATTTCATCCCCGAAATTTCAAAAAAAAATGTTCAGTTCTTTCAAAAAAGAGCGAAATGATTTATCAACTTTTTTAGATGAGCCATACCAATCTATAAGCTGGTTGTGTGGGGTATGGAGTCAAACATTCCAGCTTATATTGACGATCAGAAATTTCTGTCTCATAGTAAAGAAACAGATAAGTCTAAAAATGGCAAGAAAGAAAATTGGTTTACATGTAAATGAGGAAAAAAACCCAATAATTGACTGACTTGAATCGATCCAAGCCTCGCACCTGACTGCACTCGATAGAGTTTTTGAGAAAGTGGATGAGATCCATTATCATCTTGACTGCCAAAAACGATATAAAGATTGAAATAAATAAAAGGTGATGAAAACAACTCTCTTACTTAGCAATGTCAAAATCCGTATTCAAAAGCCATAAGTATGCCAGTGACATTATGCGGATGTGAAACTTGGTCACTGACTATGAAGGAGGAGAAGACAAGGTGACAAGGATGTGAAGACAAGAAAGAAAACAGGGCGATGAAACATCATCCTTGCGGCAAAGCTACTTGGCAAGGTCTTAACCATTTCAAAGTCCAGTGACCGTTTGATCGCTCTCAAATTTTGTTTGTTAGGGAAGATTTAAATGGACATGTCAGGAAGACAAGCGAAGACTATGAAGACTACCACGGAGGGCTGGGATACGGCACCAGGAACTCTTCAGGTGAAGATATCCTAAACATGTGCAAGTCGTACAGTCTTATAGTGCTAAATACCATGTTCGTCAAACAAAGCCGGCACCTGATCACTTATAGCAGCGGCGGAAATGAAACTCAAATAGACTATCATTTGGTATCCAGTTTCATGAAGCCACGAGTTAAAGATTGCGAAGTGATCCTGGGAGACGGAATCGCTCCTCAACACCGTCTCCTCCTGACTGAATTTTTTATGGAGGCGAGTAAGAAGTCAAAGCAGCAAACGAAGGTATCTGAGAGAATCAAGTGGTATAAGCTGGATAAAAGAAAAGTCGAAGCTTTTATTACCAACATGAAAAACTACCTCTTTTTCATTATCGATGAGGTCGGTAATGAGGAGTGCAGAGCACAAGACATGTGGGATTCCCTACAACAATCTGGCCTGGAGAAAGCCAAATCACTACTTGGAACATCTAAAGGCCCCTGCCAACACGCAAAAGAAACCTGGTGGTGGACAGACGAAGCCAAAGCAGTGATACACGAAAAGAAAATGGCTTTCCAAGCTTGGTCAAAGTGCTCTTCTACTAATAGAGAGGAAAAAGCTCGCCGTGAAAAGGTATATAGATATTGCAAAGGTATCGCGAAGAGAAAGTGCGCTGAATTCAAAGCGAAAAGCATGGAAGGCCTCTATCAGGATTTGGAAGAAATATCGTCTTCCGCGTCTGACAGGAACCAGGCTACCCAGGAGCTTTGACAAAGCAATTTGAACAAAGGAGCAAATGTCTTTAAGATAGCCGCCCAGAGAAGAAGAAATGCTCAGGAGATTCGTTTCCCAAAGTTTATTAACAATGCTGAAGGCCAACTCCTTGTGGAAGACGAAAAAATTCTCCACAGATGGCGACAGTATTGCGAGGAACTTCTGAACGAACAGTTTCCCCGAGTGTACTTTCCAAGAGCCGCCCCGAATTATGCCGAAATATCCGACATCACAGTCGAAGAAGTTCGGTACGCGGTTAAAAACTCCAAGAAAAGAAAAGCTGTTGGGCCGGACGGGATACCCTCTGAGTTCTGGAAAAAGATGGGAGACATCGGGTCTAGATGGCTCATGGTTCTTATCTCCAAACTTATGAGAGGCGACACTATGCCTAATCAATGGAGGGAAAGCTATCTTCTTCCTTTGCACAAAGGAAAGGGTGATACGCGAAATTGTGATAACTACCGTTCTGTCAAGCTGATGTCGCACGCCATGAAGATCGTTGAACGGGTATTAGATAGCCGACTACGGAAAATAATACGACTATTGATGACCAGTGCGGGTTTGTCTCGGGTAAATCAACAACAGATGCAATCCAAAGTATAAGGGTCATGATGGAAAAGCATCGTGATTCGTCAAATGACTTGCATATGGTGTTGGTTGATTTCGAGAAGGCCTTTGACCGGCAACCAAGAGATCTTTTATGGGTAGCGCTAAGACAAAAAGGAGTTCCAGAAACCTACGTGCGAGTGATCATGGACATGTACAATAGAGCAAAGACAAGAGTAAGATGCACCGCAGGAGTCACCGAAGAGTTCGCAATCAAAGTCGGTGTACACCAAGGGAGCGTCCTCAGTCCACTGCTCTTTAGAGCAGTCCTTGATTGCTTGCTTGAAGGAAAAGTGACGGACCCCAATGTGCACCAGCTATTCTTTGATGATGGAGCCATTATAAGTGACGATCAGGCGTCCCTACAACGAGCACTTGATGTGTGGGTGGACATTTTTGAGGGACACGGGTATCGTATTAGTTCAAAGAAGACAGAGTATCTGTGCTGCCAGTTCTCTGACCCTCATCAGCCTATTCCAGATATTTACTTGAATGGAAGAGTGCTTCCCAAGTGTGAAAAGTTTAAATATCTGGGATCTATGATTAATAAAGAAGCAACTTGTGATGACGACATCAAATATCGCGTAAGCGTAGGGTGGATGAAGTGGCGGGAAAACTCCGCCATCTTCTGTGATCGAAAAATTCCCCCTAAGCTGAAAGGAAGGCTCTACACTTCAGTTGTACGTCCGGCGCTCACATACGGTTCACAATGCTGGACAATGCACAAAAAGTATGAGAGCAAATTAACGGCAACTGAGATGAAGATGCTTCGCATGACAGCGGGAGTAACAAAGCGTCACGGAATTAGAAGTTCAAAGATCCGAGGAAGCCTCCACGTAAAAGAAACCATCACAAGAAATATAGAGCGCGACCGACTCAGTTGGTATTGCCATGTTCAAAGGAGAGTGTTCGCAGCGTGATTAGCTCGAACGAAAATATAATATGATAAAAAAAAGACTCCTTTGTGTTATTCGTTGAGTATTGTCCCTTTTTTATTGTTGGAATAACTCCTTCACCTTGCACTGTTCAACATTTAAAATACAATGGTTATATGTGAAACTGAATGTAATTTAAATGTTCCTTGTTTGATTGTTATTACAAGTTATATGTGAAACTATTGTAATGGTTGTTAGTTATATGTTAAACTGGTTTCGAGTTAATGTTCTTTGTTTAGTTATATGTAAAACTATTCGTTATATGTAAAAAGAATTGTGTGTTTCTTTGTTTCTTTGTTGTGTACTTATGTGACCACGTTATAATGCGCCTTCGTTGGCTGATTGTATAATAATAAATTATTGTACCTTGGGTTGCTTAATGCAAACCCTCGGTCAGCTGGTTTCCAGCTTTGTTATGTACAATATATGTTGTGAAACATTATGTATTTGGATTGGGTTGATGACCCATATCCCTAGTGACTCTATACAATTCAATGTTGCTGCAGCTTGATGTTGACAAGGCTGCAGTTGTGGACTTTGTTTGGCGATGTGGATTGTGAATTTACCTTGCACATTTGACAGTTCGCGTTTGTTTACAAGTTTTTTCTGTGATGTGAAAGCTAAGGTGCATTTTAATTTTTATGTTTTGTGATTTTGTGTTTAATTAAGTTTGGATTGTTTGTGAGATGTATTAAATTGAGGTGGGCATGTGCGTTTTATCATTTGGTATAGCATTCTGCCGCCATGCCACCTCAATTTATATATTTCCAAACATGTTCTTCAAATGTGCAAGGTGTTTGTGTTGATTGGTGTTTTGTTGTGCAGCAACAGGAGAGATCCTTTGAACCCCGTCCAAAAGGCGTTATCAATCAACATTCCAATTTCAACACGCAAAAAAGGCAGGCCGAAAAACAATTGGTGCCAACAAATTCAAAAACACCAGCATTTGATTGGCCTCAGCGATGAAGTAATCCCAAACCGGGAAGCCTGCCGCAACCTTCTGAGGTCAAACCGGCGGACCCCACAAGCGGACCAGTAGGAATGCAGTTAAGTGGGAAGGTTATGGTCCTACACTTCTGACCATAACAACGCCGGAGAAAAAAAGGAAAAGAAGAAGGGCGATGAAACAGGCGAATAGATAAAACTAAACAATCCAGAAATCGAGGAACTCTATTTAGGCCCAAAGCTTCTCCGAGTAATAAAATTGTGAAGACCAAGATGGGCAAGACAAGTAGAACGAATGGACAGTTTGTGAATTGTCAAAAGTATAATGAGTGGAAAACGTGAGAAAAACAGACCACCAAAAAGGCCTTGCCGTAGTTGGGAGGTTAGTTAAAAGTTTTCGACCTGACACAAAAATGGAAAGATATATGTTTCCTGCCTGGGTGTACGTGTCATTAGTTTCTGTTATAAGTAGTTTCTCTCAAGTAGTTTGTGTAATATTGATAAACTTGACTATCGTGCCGTCGTAAAATTCTTCACTTTGGATGGAATAAACCCAAAGGAAATTCATTTAAAATAGATAAAAGTTCACTGGAACTATGTTCTTTCGGTAAATCGTTTAAAAGTGGGCAGCTGAATCTAAACGTGGTCACACATCCCTCGAAAATTACCTGCATGAACGACGGCCAAAAACCGCAACCACACCGGAAAGCATTGAAAAAGTCCATGGTATAGTGTTGGACGATAGGCGATAGGTGAAGGTGAGTGAAATAGCTGAGGCTATGGGGATGACAAAATAAAGGTTGCGAAGAAGGAATCAGTCCGATTTTATGCGGCGATTTGTTACTATGGATGAGACATGGGTCCAGGACAGTAGTCAAAGCAGTGAGTGTAAGCCGGTGGTTCAATACCAAAGAAAGCGATGTGGATCACACCTGCCGGAAAGTTCATGGTCAGCATGTTTTGGGATGCGAAAGATATCCTTTTAATTGATTACTCGTACTTTGCAGAAGGCAGAACAATTACAGGCGAATATTCCTCGAACCATCATGGCCAGATGGATGCCAACATTTGCGAAACGAGACCTAGCTTGAAGGAAAAAAGATCATCTTTCTTCAGGATAAGGGATATGTACACAAGGGTGCGTTGACGTTCTGAAAACTACGAGATGCGTGGTACAATTTGCCACTATCCTGATTTAGTACCCTCAGACTTCCATCTGTTCCCAATCTTGAAGAAATTTGTTTTTGAATATCTTCACAGACTTCCAGACTCTTACTTCTGGGTAGGAGGAAGAAAAACCAAGTGTGTTGAAGTCGAGGGAGGTTATGTAGAACAATATTTTCTTTTCTTAAAAATTCTACACAAGTATAGGGTGAACCCGCAGCTAGAATTTTAATTAAACACATATTGGTGGTGGAATGAGTATTGACCTTTATTAGTTAATGAATTTCGATCTATGGCATTTATGATGTGAACACAACATCATTTATATGATCATGAAGTATGGCTTCTTTTACGGGCGGTCACCCAAAGTTCAAAATTATTCACGATATTTTAAGAATAAGTGCGTCTTTCATTATTATGTGATGATCTTAAGGCTCCAATGTGTAATTCAGATTTCATAAATATGAAGATAAAAATAAACCTTTAAAATTCACAGTAAAATGACAACAGACAAGTTCACCACTTTTATCAAACGTTACCCTAACAGATCACCCATTTTTGCAGTACGTTTCATTAACAAACAAGATGGGATCAGCTCGCCGGGAGCCAATCTACAATTCCAGGTCTCCTACCTTGAATTTGCAAGCTTTAACCTGGTCGATATGAGCTCAGAAACATGTACTCTATAACACAGCCAAGTTTTAGACTCATAGCTACTCGGCAAGTTTGGTTTGATATATGCGTACGGGCAGACGAACAGACAGGAAAGCCTTTGCTTAAGTCTTCCAGCTTTGCAAATTAGAAGACTGAAAGGAGTTGTTTCACGGCTAAGCTTGCCAAGAACTATTAGACATCTGACATCAGTCAGACAGCTAAAAAATACTGAATTCAGTAAATGGTTGTAACTGAGAGCCAACTTCGGCATCATCTGGCCCAGCTTTAACATGTGCTCATACCAGCTTTGTAAACAGCTTTTCCATTATTGAATCGTTTTCTCACCAAAAAATAATAGAAATATTTGAAAATTCGGTACTCAGGTCAGGTGAGTATTATAGATGAGAAAGAATGTAAAAGAAAGAAAGAAAGAGCTTTGTCATGAGACAGTATGACTCTTTTTTGTTGAGCAAATTAGACAGCTCACCGAGTATTTTCTCTGGCATTTCCTGATTCAGTAATTCTCGGCATTTTTGTAGGATTATGGCCTGGATTCGACGAACCTGTTTCCATCGTATTCGTCAGCCGAGAAGGACGGCCATGGATAGCTTCACAAACGTGTTCAAATTATGCTTGATATAATCGACTATCTGAGCGCATTATGGGCAATGGTGTTAAAAAATTCCAAGAGACTGGCTCTAATCCAGAAACTTTAAGGCTTCTTGAAATGCATTCTCTGCAGAAAATATGGCAGCCGTCATTGAGAGCGTTGGGCTGAGCAAGGTGTAGCTGTCACCGTCGTTATAGCCAAGTGTTAAATTATTTGTTGTGACTTCAACTAGAAGATATATGTGATCTATGACATATGATCTCAATTGATTTCACAGTGTCATTTTTTTGACAAGCTGTCTCGCGTTTTGATTATGTAAGCTTGTCACCAAGATCGTGTAATTTATCGCCGTTGAATTTCTTTTGTTAGAGTTATACAAAAGATCGTGTCTTCACACACATTCCGCAAGTCCTTGACGCTTTGAAACCGAATATTGGACAAATTATTTATTTCGTCACTGGCCTGCAAGAAGGACATGTGAAAGCTATTACAATAGGTGATTCATTTAGACTTTTTTTCTTCAATAGGTTTTTTTTTACAGATCACGCGTAACTAGCCGCATGGTGTCATGCTATTCTTTTTCAATATTGTTGGACAAATCATCATGGAAAGGCTCACACCTCAACAACGTCTCCAAATTATTCAGGTGTATTGTGAAAATCAGCGTTCTGTGAAAAATGTTTTTCGTCCGCTTTCGAGTCCGATGTTGCCTTCCCCGTCCGCAAATTCAGTTCTCAGTGTACGTTATTGGATAATGAGCGAGCGAATAGACAACATCCAGTCCGTAGTGGGACTGTGGTGGTGAATGTGTCTGAAAACCGTAAGCGATCGATTCGACGCCGATCTGAACGATCGTATTCAACAACTTGGCGAATTTTAATAGAGGATCTTGGTTTTAAGGCTTGCAAAACAAATTCGTTCAAGAATTTAAGCCGGCAGACTTGCATTTATGGTTTAATTTCAGCAAATGGGCTCTGCAACAGCTTAATGAAGATCCGTGGTTTTCGCATCGAATTTTGGTTAGTGATGAGACCCATTTGTGCCTCAACGGTAATGTAAATAAACACATATGCGGCATTTCGGCTGCCGCTAAATGCACAAAAATGCACTGTGTGGTGTAGTTTATGAGCTGGTGGAATCATCGGTCCGTATTTTTTTAAAAATGAGGCCGGAGAGAACATAACAGTCAATTGTGAGCGTAACTGCACCATGTGACGTACTTTTTGCTGCCGGAAATTGAAGCTCTTGATGTCGGCAATATTTGGTTCCAGAAGGACGGAGCAAATTCCGCGTCTCAGACCTGTAAATTAGCCATCTAGATCGTGTGATACCACATCTTTAGATGCTTTTCTTTGGGGTTAAAGATCATCGTTTCTGTTTTGTAGCAATTTTAGTTATAAAAATTAAGTACATGTGTAATACCCTTATCTAGAGTTTGATTCTTTCAGTAAAATAAAAATAGCAATGATTGTCGCAAAAAATGTTAAATTTTTTCTATTGAGTTAAAATGACACCTCTTGTTGGATAGCCCTATAAATATAAATATAAAAATAAATATTAACATTTATAGAACTTACGACTGACAAAATTGATTTGAGTTCCGATTTTCGACAAATTAAAAAACAAAAAACAAACAAAAATCTAAAAATAGACAAAAAAAAAAAACAAAAATTTTAAGTTTCGAATTGAGTTTCGTAAATATTCCCCAAAAACTTTTATTATTCCTTCAATGAGGAAGAACTCTCAAAATTATCGACCTGACTGATGGTCCTAGTATAGGCGGAACCATCGCAGACGAAATGCAAATGCAGCACATATACTTCAGCACATATACTTCAGCACATATACTTCAGCACATATACTTCAGCACATATACTTCAGCACATATACTTCAGCACATGTACGTAAAGATGTTTAACAGATATTTTCTGCAGTCAATTTCCCTTCGAAAAAAATCGGGGACGTTTGCATACATGTGTTCGATAGCCTTGATCGTGTGGGATTTCAGGCGATCCTGGGAACGTGATTCAGCCCTGTCGATAAACGTTAGGTTGACTAATGTTTTTGTTCTTCATGAAGACCCCAGCACCATACCCGCATTTCGAGCCATTCATGAAGATTCGACAACATTTTTATCAAATTTAAGCCACAACCATATCTGGTGCCACCGATAGCTGACTGAATAATTATTGCCGAAGTGGGTACCCATCATATAACAACTCCATAAGACAAGGAGTGTAGGATAATTCTCACCCAAAATTAGAACAGAGAACACCTCGAATTACTATATCAAAAATCACCTCTCTTAAGACGAGGCATGGCTTGCAGTGGAACTCAGTAAGAAGCAAAAAATTGATTGCGTCAGTTCCACCATACAAGTGATGCGATTATGTTTTCACTGCCACATAGACCAACTTAGAGGCTCCTGGCACGCCGTGTTTTGACTAAGTTATCTTATTATCTAGGACAGCTCTTGATCTAGCTGATAAACCCTATCAAAACTAGCTAAGTCATGCACGTCTCATACTCCTCCTCCTCGTAAAGGAACAGCCTCAGTACGTTTAGCGTCGCCTAAGTTTTAAAGGAGAAAACCGACAGAAATATCGGCAACGTCATCTGTATAGACTTAGTAGGATGCCTATATAGGACAAAATGCCACCTTGTGGATTACCTCTCTTTAAACCAACCTTAAATCCTCCACGTTTCGATTCATTAAAGGTTTGGGCAACCCTTTATTCCGATACGTCTATCAGGCTGTACGCTTACCCCAAAGCACTCTACCTGTCATTCATTTCATAACCACGATAGTGTTCTGAAAATGAAGCGCGTGTTGGCCAAGATATTTTATGGCATCATTACCCTCCGTAGACAAGCAAATGGTCCATTGGGGTAATAAAGCTCTCCATGCCGCCAGTTAAAATGAATCTTTGAATACATACTCAATCGGCCCGAGATTATCTTTCCATTGTCCTCAGTCTTATTCCATAGTATTTCAGATCTGATCTGGTCCCAACACGACCATGGGCGCATGCATGTCATCCCGTTTGATACCGAATGTATCTATAGACAACGCTAAAACGTTGGGACATCATTTATTAATATTTACAGAGAAGAGAGAAGTGGGGAAAAATTGAAATAAAATAATCTACAGGAACTGATACAAGATACGAAAGCTACTTTCATGTGTATCCAAGAGACAAGCTTGCCGACAATGCTGGCGACGTCAACGGTGGCGCTCCGGCTCTACGCTTACTCGGCTTGGATGAAACCATTAGGGAATTCGGGTTATTCACATCGCCTGACATCGTACAGACAATAACAAATATTTGGCTTATTTCGCATAAAATTTGACAAAAGCGGAGACAAACAATAGGCTTGGCTGCCAGGCAAAGCAAGGATTTGCCGGGAAATAGTTTTCACACACACTTGCGCTTCGTTTTCTGTACCGCTCATGTATAGTACTAACACATATTCAGACACGTTGTATCCGTGCTAGAGTATCATGGAATATTCTAATGAATAGCAGTAGTTGTAGCAAGGGAGGAGGTTGGATATGTTTTTGGCTCTGTAAACAGTGGAAAGACATGTCACATTATTCGACAGGGGAAGGGATATGTTAAATTTAGAATAAAATGTTCTTAAAGTCACGAGTGACGGCTGGGGGTCTGTGTGCGTGTGACTCGAGGAGTCACTGCTCCTAATGATGAGGAAGATAATTTCATTCTTCTTTAGCTTATTCGCTTTTCCATTGTGTGATTGACATTATGCTGGGAGCTGCGATGGTTGGGTTTCGTTTGGAGTCAATTAGTGTTTATGCGTTCGATAGACAAATAGACATCGATTTCAGTTCGACTTTTGTTTCCTGTTCATGTGCGGAAAGGGAAGCTATCTTTGTTTGCGATCTAACATATCTGGGTTAATTGTATTCGTAAGGCATACTCGTTGACATAATCTTAGCGTTGTCGTTGATGTTGATCATGGGACGCCGGAAGTGTATCGCTCTGAAATGCGAAACTAGATGAATAATTTTGTAAGGAATGCTTAGAACAGGAACACAAGCTCATGAACCGGGGGAACCTACTTATATCTAGCTTACGTCTCGAATTTCGGACATTTGTTTCCGAGAGCGCTTTTCTCAACGCGATTCGAACAACCAATCCCTGGATTTTTTTTACTGAGAAAACTTAATACGCTCAGCCATGACTTTATTTTAAAGAAGTTTCACGTTCGTGCAGAGTCTATCATTACCCTATTGCTTCTAGGATAAAGGCCAAAATCACTAGCAATTTGACTCCACTTCAAATGAAGGGTCTGTAACTGGATAACCGAGAAAACCAAGTTTCTTACCAACTCTGTTATTATTGCTGCTCTGGTTCAGTTTCGATGGAAACCCGTTTGAACCGCTTCCAGCTTACGACTCGCTGGCACCACGTTGAAGTTTCTGCCACAGCTGTTCCTTAGATGTATGCTTTTACAAGAGTTACAGCTCATCACGTAATTTTATTAGCTTTACAATTATAAGTTGTCCTACTTGGCCGGATTTTTAGACCACATTTTAAGACCTTTAGACCCCGAATCCAGTACTTTTAGATTTGTATTCGGTTTGTCAACTCTAGACCAGTTTTATTCGACTTGTAAATTCCGTCCGTCTGTCCGTACGTATAACAAACTTGCCGAGTATCTATGGGTCTTGGCTGTATTATAGAGACCCCGATTCTGAGCGACCGAACCCTTCCCGAGGTCCATGGAAAAGTTTGCAAAATTCAAGGTAGAAGACCTGAAATTGTAGCTTGACTCCCGGCGAGCTGATTCGATGTTGTTTCTTGTAGAGTAGATCATCGATGACTATCGATCAGCGAAGTGGTGAACGGACTCCACCTTGCGGTCACCTTTTAGCTGCCGATATTGTCACAGAGACCTCTCCGGATATAGCTGATATGATACGGCTCTCAAGCATCGATCTAGCCTAATGGTTGGTGGGGTAGTCTACAACTCTCCGGGACAGTTCAGTGGTGATTAAGTTGTAGCCAGTGTTATCAAACGCCTCCTCAATATCGAGGAAGGCGCAAATTGCGATCTCCTTGCGTGTGACGCTTTTTCTACATGCGCGACCAGGTGATGTAGCGCATTCTCAGTAAATCGTTCTTTACCGTATGCATATTGATTCGGATGCAGCGGTGTTTGATTTTTTAATATACCTCTAATATGAAGCTCTATCAGTTTTTCCATTGTTTTTAGAAGGAAATATGACAGGACGATAGGATTTAGGTTTTTCAATCTTAGGGATGAAGACAAGGTTGACTTCTTTCCAGATTCGAAGAATGTATCCCAAGTTAAAAGAGAATTATCAGTGGTGCTAGGATGATATCTAGGCCTCTTTGGAGGATAGCAAGAAAACCACCGTTTTTACCTATCAAGGCTGAAGAGTCTACCAGAGGGGGTATTTGTTCTACTATCGATGTAATTTGTCACGCTCATTAGACCATCGAAAGGTGTTAGCTGGGTTGTAGAACCGACAAATGCACCTTAGGCAAAGTCTTCCAGGCGAAGTTACCGTCTAATTTGCGAGGCAATCCAAGTCCATTTGAGTGCTCCTGGGATTGGACTTTATACAGTCGAGCCGCGGTTGCTAGTGAATCTACACTTTGGCAATGTTTCCTCCAAGATCTGGTCTTGGATTTCCTCAATTCGAGGTTGTATTTTGTTAAAGCAGATCTATAATCAGTCCAACTCTTCGTTCTTATAGCTCTGTTGAACAAAGATCTCTTTCCTCAAAGTTTCGAGCTTTGCATTCCACCAATGTACCCACCGGTTGTGTGTGTCTATCTTGAGTGCACAACTGAGATGATTGCTTCGTTTAATTGATAAGCCGTTTCTTCAATGTTATCATTCGATTTGATAAATTTAAGAAGCGGCGAGTTGAGCCTGGAAGAGAACCCAGTTGGTTCTTTTGGGTTGATATCTATGGTCAGCTTCTCCAGCCTCACCAGTGATGTTAAATCTGATATGTTGGTGATCAGATAGTGAGGCCCCATTGGAGACGTGTCAGTCCAAATTATACTTGAGACAAAAAAGCTAGAGAGGCTAGCACCTTTTCTATAATAGAGTTTATGAATGTGATTGGCAACGGTGAGGTTATTACTAAATAAATATTCAATAAGTGCCTCACCTTTTTTGCTTGTATTGTTGCTGCTCCATTCCACATGGTGGGCTTTGGCATCGCATCCGGTGATCAGATGTCGTTTGAACCGGTGACAATAATCTAACAGGTCTTGTACCTCAGTAGGTGGGATTTCGCCGCCATCTCCTAGGAAGTAAGCGAAGGCGTACACAATCTCCCTTACTCCAACTTCTGAGGAAACTTCCACGATGACGGCTGCTAAGTCTTTTGTTATAAATTCTGGAATGAATGAAAAATTTATATTAGAACCGCGGCCCTGGGAGAAGATTCTCCAGTAACTTAAATTAATTTACCCGACCTATTTTTTACGACCATAATCTTACCTCTTTGAACCCAGGGTTCATGTATGAATCCGAGAGATATTTTGTCGTGGTAGAAACGCAGGCTCAATGTGTCCGAAGAACCTTTGGCATGGTGCGGATCTACTTGCGACGGTAGACCGGGTCCTTCACGCGGTGTGGCTTGTTATTTCCACACCGAAAGTTTCCGGTCCGATGGAAGTAATCCACCGACCTGTTTCCTTTCGAAGATTCCCCGAGTTTAGTGGAAGGACATTTTGTTATTTTGGTTGGACGGCCGTTGGTGGTTACCACCTATGGGATTGTGGTCGTTTTTGGGCCGCCACTGATTGATGCCGCGGATACGGCAGTAGGTGTAAACACCGTACTGGTATCTGCAGCGATCGGCTTCTTATAATGATTTTGACATCATTAAAACGATAAACCACTTTGCATTTTAGTTCTAGCTGCCGGTCCAGGGACCTGACAATGTTTGCTAGAACCAGATGCAGGAGGTCTTTTTCTTTATCTGGCGTGCTTAGCATGGCTCTCCAGTGCTGTGCCTTCATTTTGTGAGTCCAGCGTCGCCAAAACCTTATTTATGGGTAGACCGATAGTCTGTGGGAAGTAGCCCCGAATGGCGTGAGGTTTCGGGATGGCGTTTTCCCACATTTGACATCTAGTCCGCTTTTTTTCTTTTATGGCCGTTAAGTTGAACCTCACTCAATCGCCTGTGGTTGCGTCGACACACACAAAGTAGAGCCAACCTGACCTACATATGTGTCGACCCCTTGAAGTTTGATTTAGCCCCCTTACCTAGCAGTTCAAACATAGGTAGCCTCTTAAATTGCTGCCATTTGTGCTGTGGTAAGAGATTTTGCGCCCAAATAAATAATTTGGGATGACTGAGGAATGACAGAGCCGCTGGGGTCGACCTTATACCCTCGGAATTAATAATGGAGAAAATACAGGGGAAGAATTAACAGAGGAGTTACATGGGCTCACCCCAACTTATGGAATACTCGGTCATCATTTTCGTACTTAAAAAGGGCGACGGTACACAAAGCACCCATTACAGAGCAATATCAAAGCTATCAAGTTGTTACAAGGTGATATTCTATTAAAGAGACTAACATCATACGCTAAAAAATAATCGGAAACTACCATCGTTGCTTCTGAAGAAACCGTTGGAACTCTGACCAGCTTTCACTTCACGACTGGTCTTAGAAAAAAAAACGGAGAATTTCAGAATACGGTCCACTAACTATTCGTTTATTTTAAGAAGGCCTATACCTCTACAAATGAAGTGGAAATGTCTCATATTCTTGTAAGTCTGGAAATTATTTCCGAGAAAGTTGGTGCAACTGATACTTACGCGTAAGTAAGGGAAAGAAGGATAAGTTAGAGAAGAAAGTATTCAATATATGTGAAGGATTCAAACTACGATACGATTTGTTAACACTTCTTAGTTAAATTTGGTGCTGGAATACGTAATGAGATCCCTTAAGGAAAATTATAGAGGAATAACGTTTAAGCCCCTCTAGTTTACGCTTATAAATTGGATCTTCTGGGCGATAGTTAGGAGAAACGCAGAAATTTTAATAATAGCAGGAAAGGAAGTATTGTGGGTTAAGAAATAAATGAAAAAAAAAGTAATCATTCCAAAATTCGCACTTGACTGTATTCGAAAAACGTTTGGAGAAGTGAACTAATTCAAATATTTTAGAGCCGTTGTTAAAAATTAAGAAGCACATTTTTTTTTTTATATTGAATTGAAGCTAACATTAATCAGTCTATCTCTTTCTCTCTTTATTGAATTTTGTATAAATAAGCTATTGTTGAATTTAAACCAGTCAGTTCAAGTCTATATTCATTGGAGTAATGTTGCTTTACCGCGTTTTTTTTGTATTAAAGGATTTATTCTCAGAGGTTTTCTTTTTTACTTGCGCATTTTCTCCTGAACATTTTACAGCCGTATTAACTGCTAAAAGCGATATTCAGTTCGGACTAAATAAAAGGCTGCATATGGCCAACATGTTCTTCTTCGTGATGAAGGACGCGTCAATATCAAAATCCCTATTTATACAATTATAACAAATCCAGTGTCACCTTACGGATATGAAAATTGGCTCTGACTAAGAAGGAGGCAAATAGATTTCGGGTCTTTGAAAACAAGATCTGAAGGAGAATCGAGTTGAATTGTTCCTAGTCGATATCGTTATCTATAATGTGTACAAATACTACTTTTATTATACATCGTATTTATGGCGGCAATGGTTGGTGTACCTCAGGGAAGCTAACTTGCCCGGTTAAGTGACGATATTGCCATTCATGGCAATTAAGGTGTCTGTGTTCAATAAATCGTCGCTAATATTGAAATTCATTATAAAAAATCGTGTACCATTCATCAAACTTATCGCGCGCTACGAAATACTTGCGCCCGAAATGATCGTCCAACTGATAGAACCATCTCTTGTAAGTTTCAATTTACACAGGTAATACATACTAAGGTTGATAAGTTGATTTTGACATAAATCTCGACGATATGTGGTTCCAACAAGATAGACGCATTGGAGATGTGGCAAGAAAATTTTCCAGAAACAACGCTCGACATAATTGCGCTATTTAACGAGCTTAATCGTTTTTCTCTCGAGCAGCATTGTCACTGGTTTATAGCAAAAAACCCACAAAAATTGACCAACATCAGCCGAACCATTGGATGGACCGACACAATCATACAAATATTGACGTTTGGAATCTAGTTCTGATGATATCATTTTTCGTATATGATGCTTTAAAACATTCTTGCTTCTGTCAAATCCACACAGTCGAAAAGTCCAGACACACTTAAAAGTGTTTTCCTGGTTTTCAAATATGGCAGTCCGATTGACGCGATTGAACTGCTCTTTATCGATAATTCACACTCCTCCCTCATATTACTGGTTTTCAGAGAAAACCCTTCAAAACCTATTGTAGTTGAGAAGATAGTATGTGTACCTAACGGATTAGTCATCACGTGAGAATTAAGTATTTTTATTCTAAAAAGGATATTTTTGATAGACTTTTGGGGCTTTCATAACCAGGAGTTATGCTAGGAAGAAAGCTCATTTGGTCAAAGGACATTGAGTCATAAACGCTCAACGCGTTCTTAGTTTTCTGACAGTAATCCATGTAGGTCCTTTTTATCTAGTCGGTTATGACAAAAATCCTGGAAGCTTTCCAAAAACGCCAAGTTCTTCTCTGGTTGCCATGCTGTGTCGTTTCTCTTTGATCATGGAGTGTACACTGAAAGTTATAATCCTTGGCCCGTCCGAAGAGAATATGGCTTTTGTGTTATATATCACAATTCGAACTGAAATTCTGATGAACTCTATCACTACGATTGCTGCATTTGAATGTGCCATCCATCCAGCATATGTGTCAGTATGAAATTTGTTTAAGAAATAAGGCGACTTTTTAAATTTCGGGCGCTAAGTTCATTCGATTTTCATAGATTAAAATGTTCCGAATCTTTATTAAATTTTGTTTGTAAGTGGTACAAGCGTTCATGGAAGGTGAGGAAGCCTTGGAAGCCCCAGCACATCCACAATGTCGTTTGCCTTATGACATGCATTTTTTTTTAAATATTTTTGGCATGAAACCTCTATCAACAAAATGTGTTTCAAAATTATAAAATTTGACTAAAAAACTCGCAAGAGCATCACTCAGGTGTAGTTGAATGACATGAATTATGATCCATATTTGGGTCTGAAAAGGGTCATCACTGGTGACAAACATAGTTATATGGTTATGACGTAGGACCCAAAGCCCAATCATCCCAATGGAAGTAACCAGAAGAACGAAGTCCGATCACGTCACGTCAAAATATTGCAAATGAAAAAGTTTTGCTCACTGTTTTCTTCGATTACAATGGCGAGATTTATCATGAGTTCTTCCCGGAAGGTCGTACGGTTCTTGAGTTAGGAGCCAATTTCATGATGCATTAAGAAGAAAATGTTCGGATTTGTGACGATCATCGCCACAGTCACCATATTCTCCAATCTTGACGTTTTTCTTCAATAAAAATAAAAAAAGTCACCTTATTTTTTGAACAAAAGTATGGTATGAGTTTTCTGTGGCGTCAGGACTGGTTTTGGCTAAATAGTTACCTTTTCATGGATGGTTTGAATCACATGTCATTCCTGAAAATAAAGATATACACCGTCTCTGTTCAGATTTGCTCACATGTTTTATTAGGTACTTTGTCAACGATTGCGATAAGCAAGTCCGTATGATGGAACTGACCTGAATGTTTTAGCATTTTCATACAATTTATGGCTTTCTTCTCATCTCTGAGAAGAATAGACTAGAAAAGGGCCAGAATACCTTAAATAAGATTTGATTGTGTTCTGATTGCTAAATTGCTTTTCCTAGTTTTCCTTTAGGAAAAGTAGGTGTCCGTCCGCCAGTACAACGAGTAAAAATAATATTTATGTCTAAATGCTTCGAAGGAAGGCAAAAGCCTCGCATCGCGCACCTTTAAAAAAGTCATAAAATATCACACAAAATTTGAAATTTTAAAATATTATACATCGATCGATATCAGGTGAGCAAGGACGATGCTCGCTTTATACATTTTCATTTGCATTTAATCCCTCAGACTATAGCTTAACATAAGCCCGTGCCTATCTATCCAAAATGTTCAGACCGCACAAGTGGCTGTCGTTAAATAAGATTTTATTTAAAAAGCCCCACAAAAAAAATAGCGAGATTAGTGGAAACCACCCAGCAGCAAAGCCACATGAAAATAAACGAAACAACAGAAAAGTGAAACTTAAAAAATATCCTGACCAGCTAAATGAAATTCGCTTAATCCTCCAGGTACCCAATGGAATGAACATGAACTTCAAAACCTGAAAACAAAGCAAAACGAAAATGAAAACATGACCAACAACACCGACAAATATTCCGATTTCATAGTCCTAAAAATTGTTATTTCCAATGTGCCTCCAGCCTGGAGTTTGCTCCCGCGGCAAGAAGACATCCCGGGCATAAAGTATTACAGAATCCCAATGCTACCAGGACGAGAAGAGCGTAAGTGTGTATAAAAGCAATTGGAGCAGCTGCAATAGTTGGAGTACAGTGTTTGCTTTTTTTAGGGCTTATTCGCGATGGGACCATTCGATATCCTTTTATTTTGCAACAAGAAAATAAAACAAAAATGAGAGAAGACGGGCGAAAAAAGCGCGATACGCAAACACCTTTATCCTGGAAATAGTAATGGGCTTGCGGGCGAATGTCCTGCTTTGTTTCCGTCCATCTGAGCTGGATGAAAACGACAATGTTGTTTTGGTTGCAAGCTTATACGGTATTGGTGTATCAGCAATTCTGGAGTGAAAGGACCAGTTTCGCTTGTTTTTTTTTGGAATTCCTTTTGACCGTCCATGTGTGTACAATTTCATGAGTTTTACGAGCTTTGTTTTTTAACGCTGTCCCATTTTTCTCTTGCGCTTTTGTGGGACACATAAATTTTAATACATGGCTTGTATCGCCATTGCGCAATATTTAATATTGTACATCCTATTGAATTTGGTGAAGTATTTCATGGTGATATGAATGCTTATTGACGCTAAATGCTATTGGAGAAGCTGGGACTGCGATTCAAATGAATTTAATGGAATTTAATTGAAAGCGATTATATTTCAGCGGGCGAGGATATACATATACTTGAACCTTGTTGAAGTATGTCCCTTAGAAGGGTTATGAAGTGAGGGCAACCCAAGCTGTCAAGTGTGATTGTATCGCTGCTCTATGAGTATGGGCATGTAACACACAACAATTTGATGGCTGTGCAACCACAACTGGCAACGCATATCAATACAAACAAAAATTGCAAAACTCATTGCGAATTATAACTCCAAAACAAAATTACTTGTAAGTCTCCACCCCAGCTAGGGACACTATCCATAGACTTTCCACACACTTTAACAGCTTTTAAAGTGCCAAAAAAGAAATAGAATCATGTCGAACTCTGGGCACTCGCTCGGGCCAAACTCGTTCAGTAGGTATGCATTGTTTCCTAAAATGTTGTTATCATACCTTGACACAAAATTCTAGCTATTCTGAATCACCCATTGTCTCTGCCATGTGCTTGGTCAAAACAAGATCTTTGTCGTCATCGATTGATTTAGAATGCTATTGGTCGTATCTCGTTAATCCGCTTAACGTTGCGACGTGACTTCTTCTCAGTCGCATTTCCTTGGTGGTCTAGAACCAAGAGTTACTTGTTACCAAGGATGACTATTGAAAATATACCACCTCATGTGGACTTACATACGTTGCTGCACTGCGGCAATTTTGTTCACATTTCATTGAAAGCTTCGCCAAGGCACAGCAGAACATCAAGTACTACCGAGAAAATTAGGGAAGTGAAGCAAGGTGTGGTCGAAACTCTAAAATGTTTAATTAGGAAAAGAGTCCGGACCTTGACCCTGCAAAAATCAATCATTCAAGACATTTTTAAAAAGACACACATCATCAGAAATGTACGAAAATGATCTAAATTATCCCAAAAAGAAACTATGTAGAGGATCGGTACACACTGTTGCTAGTGAGCTCCTACTGAATAAAGACACCAACCAAACACCAAAACTCTGTGTTTGGGGCGCTTTATCTACGAAAGCATATCGAAAGTAAAGTCTTCGCTAATAACCCGCGGAGCTGAGAGTAAATAATTGTTGTAAAATTCGCTATAATCGGCCAAACATGATGCAGTGTGCGTTAGAAAACATAATGGACTGCTTGAAATGTGTGTTGACTAAGGAAAGCTTTTAATGATTTTTGACATAAGCTCAGACGTAAAACAATAGATTTAAAATTTTTCTTCTATTCGTATTTGAAAATAAAAATTCTCCACAGGACACCCAGTACTTTGTAAGTCGCCGACTTGTGTAATGAAAAAAAGAGGAATTTACTTCACTTGATCTTTATTCAGTTTTCCTTGTTTTTTTTTTTTTTTTTTACTCTCTCTCTATACCTATGACACTTCCCACCACTAGACGATCCGATGCCTTTCTGCCTCCGCTGCTTAAGTCCAGTCCTCCTTTTATTCCCTCACGATGGGTTCTTGTGGATCCCGTTAATTCTTTTTCTTTCTTTTTCTTTTGTTGGTCAAGCCATCCGAACAACCAATAGCGATCGTGTCGTTCGAGTTGTCATCCGATAGTGGAGTGATGCGATGTTACGAACTACAGTGGCGTGATGTGGCTTACAACTCGTCCATCCTGACGATGGTCGCGTCCCCGCCACCTTCTCGGCTTTCGAATGGCGTGTCGTCCTCCTCGTCCGTGAAGTCTAGCGCACCGATTGGTAGCTCACACCAGTCAGTCATTGACTTCATACTTCGTTGGTCTTCGGTGTCTTGCGTCGTATTTTCCTTTGTGATACTCGTGCTCCATTACGATGTTCTGCAATGCTTTATTTCGTCTTTCTGTCATCTCGTCCCACCCAAATACTTTACGGCTTTGTAGTTCTCTGAGTAACTGGTCGTTCGCTATACTCCTCGGCGTGTACGCGAATAGAAGTTCATGTGGCGTAGCCCTCGTTGTTGCGCTCTTAGTGGAATTTAAGCCCCATTGTAGAGATCTTAGTTGACTGGCCCAGTCATGGCCGCTGGAGTGAGTGCATTTTAGGGCTGCCAGAATTGTCCTATTGATCCTTTCTACCTGACCATTGGTTCTAGGCGTCTTCGTTGCCGTCTTGATGTGTTGTATGCCCATTGAATCACAAAATCGTTCGAATTCCTTGGACGTAAAAGCTGTGCCTCGATCACTTATTAACCTTTCCGGTGCTCCGAAATACCCTGATATCTCGGTGAGGACGTTCAAAACACATTTAGTAGTGGCCGCCTTTACTGCCTTTAGTACCACATACTTCGTGAAATTATCCACCAATGCAAGTATGTAGCGTGTACCTCCCTTTCCCTTTACAAATGGTCCCAGATGGTCCACGTGCACTGTGTGGAAAGGGATGGGAATACGTTCGGCTGTGTGTAGGTCTCCTTCGGCCCTTCCTCCCTTTCGCTTGGTTGTCACCGTGTTTAGTGCCTTGTAGTCTATACAGAAACGATCACTTCCGTCTTTCTTCTTCGTCAAGACGATTGGAGCACAGTAGTCCGACTTGGATGGTTGTATAACCCCTTGCTGCAGTAACTCATCCACTTTATCTTTGATAATGCTCCTCTTCGCGAACGGTACTCGATATGGTTGAATGCAATGGTTTTTCGGTGCTCAATTCGATGCTGAAATCTCCCCACTTATATTCGCCTAATTCGCTGGCATCCTTCGCAAAACACTCCCTGTACTCACTCGCTAACATCTTTAGCCTCATCATGTCAACCTGCTCCAGTTCCTCTACATCTAATTCCGTGAGTGAAATTTCGTCCTTGGGGCTCATTTGTGTACCCTCCTCAGAACTGAATGCTTGGTCTGTACTCTCTGGTCCAATGTGGCTAATCTCCAGTTTCTGGTATGATTTCTCAATTTTTAGCTGGGGTTGGTCTAATAGTGCTCGACCGATAATTAGCGGATACGGTTGGCTATGGTCTGGTACCACCAGTAACTCGCACCAACTCTTCAGGCTGTCCACTTCGATTTTGACACGTGCCTTTCCAATAACCTGACATCCACCTCCTCCGAATCCAGCTAACTGCCTGTTGTCTTTAGTAAATTGTATCCTGTTACTGTTGGCCGTTGATTAGCGCATGGACACGCAGTCACTGCCCAGATCGATGAATGCTGGAACGGTGCTTCCATTCACCTTTACTTCCTTTTCATACTCGCTCCGTTTTTTGCAGATCAGCATTTGCATCTGCTCGTACTCGGCCCACCTGGTTGACCTTCATTGTTTGGTGACGGACAGTTCCGGCTAATGTGCCCTGTTTGCTGGCACCGATAGCACTTCGTTCCAGCCGGAACATGTCTACCCATTGCGCCTGCCGAGTTTCCTTGCCTTGTCGTTGTCCGTCCATCTGGTCGGTGCTCGTAGCTGCTCCTCAATCCGGTAGTCCAACGTATCTTCTTGAGTATGTCCTGCACCGGCTCCGGCTGAGATGCTTTGAGCACATCCTTGCACTCTGCATCAATCAGACCTTGGACAATGTATTTGATAAGTGACGACTCTCGTATATGTCCTCGAGCTGCAATGGCCTTCATTTCGAACACGTACTCTTCTGCTTCTTCGTCATATCTCTGTCTGCGGTTTCGCAGTTGTTCGTGTATGTCAGCATCGTCTTCTGTTGTGGGAAAGGTCTCACATAACTCATAAAAAAAACCCTCCAAAGTCTCTGGTGTTACACTACGACTCCACAACCTCGCTGCCCCAGATAGTTTTGTGGTCACCGCCATCAGCACTAATTTTTCATCCAAGTTGTAGATGCTTGGGGTCGAACTCCGGAAGCATGTCTGCGACGTCCCTCATAGAATATGCATTCCTAGGACTGTGCTTGTCTTCATGTGGAGACATTGTTTCCGCCTTCTCATCGCGCCTGGACTGCCCGATCGCTGCCTTAGTTGTCCACCGCCTTTCCATTTCCTCTAAACGTTGGACTTTCTCCCGCAGCTCTGCCAGTTCTTGTTGCGCCCTTTTCTTATCACCGTTCTCAGCAACTCCTTCTTCGGGTCCTTCAAACTCCAACAATCTCTTCAGTAGATCTGCCTTGCTGCCGGTTTGCTCCAGTCCTCGAGTTCGAAGCTCATCCCGTAATTCGTCCCTCGTTAGCGCTGAGAATGCTTCTGTTCTTGCCTCCATACTGCGCGTCTACCCCTACTATATTGTCCTCCGAGTCAGGTAAGCCTCTCGACACTTTCGTCCTTATCTGCGCGACTGTGCGTTCAGCTCTATCCCTCTTCTGAGATTGTAATGAAAAAAAGAGGAATTTACTTCACTTGGTCTTTATTCAGTTTTCCTTGTTTTTTTTTTTTTTTTTTACTCTCTCTCTCTATACCTATGACACATCCGTCCACTAGACGATCCGATGCCTTTCTGTCTCCACTGCTTAAGTCCAGTCCTCCTTTTATTCCCTCACGATGGGTTCTTGTGGATCCAGTTAATTCTTTTTCTTTCTTTTTCTTTTGTTGGTCAAGCCATTCGAACAACCAATAGCGATCGTGTCGTTCGAGTTGTCATCCGATAGTGGAGTGATGCGATGTTATGAACTACAGTGGCGTGATGTGGCTTACACTTGTAAATAGTAAAAATGTGTCGCGCGAACTCTGAGTCTCAAAAGTGCCAACTTGTAGATTCGAAGAACACAGACAGTTCTCAGTCCTTTAAAATGTTGATTGAACAATATCCAAAAAGTTGCAAGAATTCTGTAACTTGGGGGCATGAATTAGTGCGAACTTAAATATTTCTAGAACATAGTCTCAAAATTTGAAGTCGATTAGAGCAAAACTCTCGAAGTTATTGACTTCTCCAGCGCGCTGCTGGCGAGCAAGGTTACGAGGGCTGCCTTTTAAGTTTTTACAATCGAACAATAGGTGTCGTTAATGAGTTGTGGCACCGCTGTATTTGTGAACATTGAAGTTTGTTATTGCGAAGCCAGTGGCAATTTAGAAATTGACTGAGTAAGTTGTTGATAGTGAACGAAGCAAAAAGAAGCAAGTTTGTGCAAAAATGGAAATCACCCGTGATGGCTTACGTTGGATGACTTTTAAAGGCCTTACTCAACAACAATGCATAGAATCGCTTCGTGCAACTTTTGGTAATGAAGCACAATCAGAGAAGACTGTTTACAATTGGTTTGCAGAATTTCGTCATGGTCGTGCGTCCGTCAGTAATGAATTTCGATAAGGCGGCCAAAATCGGTTGTTCCGAGAAACATCGATGTTCGATTAAAGAAGATCGGCATGTGACTTACAGACAGATGGAGGCGCCTCTTAGGATATCGCAGACTGCAACACAATCGATTTTGCATGAACATTTAGGTGTTAGAAAGATATGTTCCAGATGGATTCCGCATAATTTGACCGGGTGGTGTTGATTGGTGTCAGGATATGTTGAAAAAATTCGACCGAGGACGTTCAAAATCCGTATACAACATTGTCGCAGGAGACGAAACTTGGATATATTCGTATGATCCCCACTGTCAAACAAAAGATGCGCGGACAACGATTTTCATCACCTGAAGAAGCTGTTGAAGACTTTCAAAATCATGTTTCTACGATATCAGCTTCAGAGTGGAAAAAATGTTTCGTATTCATTCGCTAGTCGCTCCGGCCTACGATTGTATTTGTATTGCTGAATCATATTCTATAATGTGAAAAAAATCGAAAAAAAGTGTTTGTTTCTCACGCTGAAACCCTCTAGAACCAATGTACTGATCTCTAGATGAAGATATAGGCGTAGAATTGGTCGGCAAGGCCATGTCGAGACATAGATTCGAGATATAAAAAGAAACCTTCATCTTGTAGACAACAAATTAGCAGCAACATCGAACGATAAAATAAGACTATTAGGAGAGAAACTTATGCAGACATTTTTACAGAGGGGAGTATTTCATGATAGTACCTCTGTCGACGAACCAATGGTAAAATGCCATAGTATTTTACCGTATTGCTAAACAATTCATTCGTAGGAAATCAGTTCGTTTGGATATAAGAATTGGGTAGCAGACAGTTAAACTGGATTCTATTACTCATTCGATTTTTGGTGTGGAAAATCACAAACACCGACTTCTGATCCTTTGGGTTCTCGCGTGGTCAAACATTAATTGAAGAAACTGGATTGTACCCCAGCTAACCATCAAGTTTTTTTGGATAACTATTTCATGCGGTCTTTTACTGGAATTGAAAAGCTTAGGCTTGTCAAATGCCATGGTCTGACGCTGAATGTGAGGAAATATTAAAAGCCCGTAATGTTTTAAGACTTAAAGCCTTGGAAAATAGTACAGACATCACGCGTACATGATATTAGACCCTTTTAAAGGAAGTCAGACGTTTCCTTTGCGATAAAAAACGACATTGGCAAAGGAAAAAAAAAAAAACTAGCATTCAAAGAAAATGTGGGGTTTAAAACACGTAAGGAATGCAGAAATAACCTTTGTACGAAAAAAATAAGATATCACATCAGAACTAATACGCAATGATAATGGGGAGCTCTTTCACACAAGGAAAAGGTTGCAGACCAATGGACGATAGCTTTCAAA
Organism: Merodon equestris; assembly: GCA_958301585.1. Taxonomy (NCBI): domain Eukaryota; kingdom Metazoa; phylum Arthropoda; class Insecta; order Diptera; family Syrphidae; genus Merodon; species Merodon equestris. The sequence continues at coordinate 37,665,450 of OY284416.1, read as the reverse complement.
AAACTGCTTAAGGTGCATTGAGAAAAAGCAACATTGGAATACGATCTTATCCACACAGAAAAACAAGTCCGTAGAAGTTGACCTTACGCCATCGGAATTAAAAAATTATGCTGTAGTGGAATTAACAGAGCAGTCAGAAGTTAGGATGAGGGTGAACGAACACATTGCAACAATTGACATCGTTAGCTATAGAAATAAGTATAGACCACCAGTTTGACTTCAGGAGCAACCGCCTGACGAATGTCCTGGTTTCCACTCTACGATGGTTTCTAGTATAGAAATAGGAATTCCATGAAATGGTCTATCAACTTTTCGAAAATTTTAAAAAGGCTCTTAGGCTAAAAGGTCCTTATAAAGTTACGAATTCCGCAACAAAGGATGAGTTAACGAAAAGCCTTATTTAGAACAGTCGAGGTAGAGCAAGGAATAAAGCAAGGAGGCACCTTGTCACTACTTCCTTTTAATTTTGTAAATATGTAACGAGATGTCTTTCCACGCAGAAAGTAAAGGGTGTTTCAATTGACGCGGGTAGATTTTGGCGGCCTGCGACGGCCTGATGTTCTGGTGAAATCTTTCAAATCTATTGTTAGTTATTCAATTACTGATGCCAAATCATCATGGCAAGTAACGCGATTGAACAGTACGTTCGAATGATAAAATATATATGTATATACAAATATATCTTTTTTTTTTTGGTTTTAATATATTTATACTTTTTTTGGTTTTCAATGTTTTTTTTTTTTGTTCTATCCTACCCTAACCTACCCTACCCTACCCTACCTTATGTAAGCCTGCCATTCGTGTTAGACCAGCCCTGCCTTGATGAGGCTGAAGCTATTGAAATGTCCACTGACGCAGCTCCCTCCAGCCACCAAAAGCGTTGATGTTGGCGGACTACGTCTCCTCGATCCCGGCGTGAGACCGATCTACAGAACCTGAGGCGCTCGGGCTCACTGAGCGCGACATCGGATCCGTAGAGGAATCGCCGTTCCACGGAATTGCGACCCACGTGGAAGATTAGCGGTAACGCCAATCTATCCTGGATCAGACCACATCTATCTAAATAGAGGAATGCTTCTGGCGGGACAAAGCCGTTAAGGCGCACTCTCTCGTGATATAAATCATTGTGGTAGTAAGCCCCGGAGATTAGGCTATTGACCGAATTCAATGCTCTTGCAACGTGGCTTCGAATCAGTTTGATCAGGAAGTTATCCACCCGTACAATCCTGGCCCTATTCCTATGTAACCCGAGGCAAGTCCTGAGACATTGTCTCTCAAACCTTTCTATTAAGCTGGCTCTCACATTGAACCAGACGGGGCATCCATAGGCAATCATGGGCCTGATTAAGGCCATGTAGCAGATTACCTTCACCCTGGGATCAAGTTGGCTGCAATGAAACAGCCATCTTGTCAGAGCGAAAGCGCCTCGGGCCCTTGCCAGAGCAGCATCTACATGTTTGTCAAAATATAGATACTGGTCTAGCCAAATCCCAAGGTATCTGACTACACTTTGTTTCGCCAGTGGGCGCCCGTCCGGTCCAAGAATTGAGAACTCGCGCCAATTTTTTCTAGTGTCTCGAGAGGCCCTAAACAAAGGCGTTCTGAACAAAATAGTTTCCGATTTCTGGCAGCTGATCTTCAACTACTGAATTTTTTCGAACTCACACTGCAAGAGAGTGACAATGACGTCGCTTCTGTACGCGATTAGATCGTCCGCATACGCTATTGAATGGTGAAGAGAAGCGATCGAATCACTGAAGTAAATGCTGAAAAGGATCGGCGAGTTCACCGTACAGTGAACAGTCCGTTGTTAATATCAAATGTTTTAGTAGAAGTCACGTTGGCAATTTTCACTACGAACTTTCTACCTGTTGACATGTCAAAAATCATATATAGCAGTGGTTTATTTATGCCCAGCCGACTGAGCTTGTAATAAAGACCTTCCAACCATACGGTGTCAAAGGCTTTTGCCAAGTCGATCAGACAGGCACCCGTGCATTGGTTCTTGCATTTATTCCATTGGATATCCGACACGAGTTTCGACGCGGCATGAATTGTGTCATGCCCCGCTCTGAAACCGAATTGGTTATCCGAGATGATTGTATTGTCCTCAACCCATTTAGACAGGGCCCTATGGACCACCTTCTCGAATACCTTGCTGATACTGGGAAGGAGACTTATCGACCGGAGATTTTGCGGGTTAGAGGTGTTCTTACCCCTCTTGGGGTGCAACCACCGCTGTCTTCCAGTGCACTGGATAATATGCATTATTCAGTGCATTGTTGAACAGGATGGTGTACCTCTCTACAGCCACTGGTGGAAGGTGCCTAAGCACAACATTGGATATACCGTCGATACCCGCGGATTTTTTCCTCTTCAATGACTGAAAGATCATCTGGAGATCTTCCGTCGAAATGAACAGGTTATTAGTCCCTTCATTGGTGACGGCATTATATGCCATGAAATCGTCATCGAACCTGGTAAAACCAAGATTCTCGGATCGCCAATGATCGATATCTTTTCTGAGGTAGGAGTGATGAAGTATAACTCTGTTTTCCAATTCGTGGTTTGGGCGAATGCTATCATTCACCTTATACACTTTCTGGAAAACAGCTCCCACTGCTGCGACCTTCTCTTGAGGATCCTCGATCACGAAGAAGTCGTCATCCAGGATGGCGCCCTCTGGATCGATGCTGACTGTTCGTAGCAAACGTTCATTTTCTGACGTTCTCGGAAGCTTTAGGGCCTGAATGTCATTCTGATTGTTTCTCCGAAATATTTTATTTCTTTGCGGGAACATACTCGCGCTGCTGGAATTTACAGCACGAATTCTGTTGTTCCAATGCAAACTTACAGATATTCTGTAATTTTCCTTGATTAACTGTTGGATATTTTTAATCAGTGACTTCAGTGTCCTGACCTCCGAGTTTTGTCTGTCGGTAAACCGCCTGTACAAGAGTTTGAGTCTTGTCAGGAGTCTACTTTTTTTGTCTGTGCAGTGCGTCGATTGTCGCGTTTCGGTACACGTTTGTAGTATCGTTATGTCGTTGACGTGGTATTGTACTGTCCATCGTCTGCTTAATTATATCGTCCATTTGTTTGAGGTACCTGTCAATCGCGTAGTTTGACAGGTTCCTATTAGACGGAGTGAGCGTTCTCGTCAGGGAATTGGCGAAGCGTGGTCAACGCGCCATACTATAATCGTAGGGGTGCGTGTGGACGTACTCCATTTCCGCGAACTCGTCGGGTATTGTGATCACGGCATATAGTCCGCAATGGTCACTGTCGTATACAATGGTCCGTAGACAGTTAATATACCATTCGTTAGTGTCTGCCAGTCTCAGTCGAGAGTCTATCAACATGAGATCCAGATAGGAGCCGCTCCTAGGATACGACGGACTATCAGTTGCGAGTAACTTGATCCTATATTCAATGTTGCGAGAAACCCACCAATGGCTTAGTAGGCTCCCCCTAGTGTTGGGTTTTGGCTTAAATTCTTGCACAAGTTGTATTCTGAATGGTTTTAGACGAAGATCTTTACGAAATTTTTTTCACGTAGTCTAGTAACATTATCTAAATTCGATCTAAATTGCTGTAATAGGGGCAAATCGCGGTATTTACTAACACTGGCTGATTAGAGCAGTAATATTTCCCTTTGTATACACTTTACGCATACTAGTATGTAGCTTGGTATCCAACAGCGTCAAATTACTCACCATGGCTTGAATTGCTTGATCAGTAGGTCGATTATGGCGACCGTAAACTGGTCGAATTACACAAAAAACATTTTTCATAGAACACGAACTTTTGATAATAGAATTCAAATATTTGTAAGATTTGTTCGGGTGTAAATCATTCAATGGTAAAATGGCAACAGTAAGTGAGGTTTTTTGATCTTAACAAAAACCGCGACTCATGAACGAACTTTAAGAAAATGGAAACTAAAAATCCAAACAGCTAAAAAAATCAATCTTTCTATTCATTGCTGAGACTCGGTCACTTCTTGGTACCTTTGAAGTCGGTCAACAGTGCTTATTTGTGACTTTGTTAGTTCTCTGGGGCAAAGTAATTATTCGACGAGGAGCTGATGATGACACCAATCGTTCAATACACTCTTCGCTATCTCGTTCGTTTCGGAGAGCGAGTACATATTTTCTCACCTCATATATAAAACCTTTTTCTAAATCACTCTGTACCTCTTCTTCAGTCTCGTAGTCTTCAATTCCATCATCAGTGTCATCGTAAATTTCACGAAAGATCCAAGCGTCGAAGGAGATGTCCAAAAAGCTTGGTGCATGATTCGCACCATTAAGAAAGAGCCAGATATTTCAATTACACATATGTATGTCACTCTTACACAGACCATCTTTCCAGGGTTAATGTCATAAAATATTCTTTCAAACAAATGAGTAGATATCGCACACACCTTGTTTTATTTACATAGACAAATTCAGCGCCCAACTCCGCCAGACCTACATCTAAGGCGGAATTGAAAATTGGGCGAATGAATAAAAATATTTTCAAAAACAAATATTTTATAACAATGACGCTTATTTAATATTTATAAATTAAATTAAGTATTTAAAGCAAGAATCCTTGAGAAAATTCGCTTCACTCTTAGGCTCTCCATTTAGAAGACATCTTAATCACTAAAGTTTTTAAAAATTATAATTAAAAATATTTATACAATACACCCTCCTTAAGGGGTGACGCTCATTCTGTAACGACCAAAGGGCTAGTTCTATTGAAAACGTAACAAAGAAAGTCATATGCAGGAGTTTCCAATGCTGTAATTTACACCAGATTCTTGGGACAGTGATGATTATCCCTATCCCATGCTGTATTAAAACGAGATATTTTTAATAACAAGAAAACAATAATTTACACCTCATTGTAACATATCATAATTGACTTTCTCTCTTCTCCCACGATAGCCTTTCTAAGCGGATTTCCACTTTTTGTTCCATTTTCCAATGAACTATTTTTAAACACAAGTCCCGCCATACTGCCAATTAGTGCCTCAATTAGTTAATTGCTAATTGCCCAACGACCGGCGTAGTGCTTTGGATGCCATTCATTTTCACACATACGCCAGCGAGGCATCGATGGTCATAATAGCCCCCGGGAGGGATAACTTTGAAATTATCGCATAAAATCATTAGTTGTCCGCACTTTATAGTGTCATTATGAAGTGCCGTCCTCATAAAAACGAGGAGTCAATTGAAATGACATATTGTTGACGAAAGCGATTCCTGAAATATTAACACGGATGCACTCGGTGCTGGTAAATTAGTTGCAAAAATGATGAGTTTATGGTGCAATTATGAACACATTCACTAGAATCGCCCGCAGGCGGTTGACTATGATGTAGACATTGCAAGGTGTACTCTGTATGCTTTCGGTTGCCATGGACAAGCTTAATTAACATTATATGATTAAAGCATTCATTCAGAATATTATCCACATCACCTTGGACTAGCTCCAGTCCGATTTGGGGCAAGAACGTGCAAAACTGTTCCATGAGTTTTTTTTTTTTTTTAAATCAAAGCGAGAAAAGATTTTTGCGAGGCAATCCAAACAAATATTGATTCAATAGGGATTAATTGGATTTTTGTATAATTGCTTTATTTAATTAACGAAAATAAATATTTCATTTCGCATTTCCTTAAAACTGAAAAAAATATATTTTTAATTCCAAAACAAAAATATTAATTTCTATTTAATCAAGTAATTTTTATATGATTACGATGTTTACATATTTACTAACATCGGGGCAGTTAATTTGGAAATTAAAATTCCAGGTATACTCGGGCACAATTTACGCGTCATAAGTCCGAGTTTTTTTTGTTTTAATAATTCAAGCTAAAACCACATGATTAATGAAATGCAATGAACGTCCATTAAAATCATTGTTTTTTGAGGTTTCCCAGATTTAAAAATATATTTTGAATAATATATTATATTAGTCGGACAATATTTACGCGGGCGTGATCTGTTTTGAGTTGAACTTAAGCCTAAATGTGAAATGTTAAATGCGCTTTAGTAATTAAATCCTGATATTTGGCGAGTAGTTAATTCTTTTGATTTTCGACGATAATATTGTGTATGATGAACTGTATGATATAACATTTAGTGTCTGTTTATAAGAATGGCCTTCGGGACGCCAGCCGTGGCGGTCATATGCCAGAAATTATAATTTAAAAAAATCATCTTTGTTTTATTCCATTTCAAAGTTCTGTACCTCTATAAAAAACACCCTGTACTTTGCTTAACTCGATGCTATGGTTGTTCAATTTATCTGATGCTCGCGCCCTTCTGGTGCGCGCCTTATCTGATGCCCTGTTCCCTAGTCATAACCGGTGTCAGCTTTGTTTCATTTTCCATGTCCCAATTCAGCTGTAGCCCTTAGTAGTTTTGCTTGCTATCAAGGTCATTTCTTAATATTTTACACATAGTTGGTCTAGACTGTCTCGACTTCCTGCTGAATATGATACAAAAAAAAATTAAATGCCTAAGTCAGGTCAAGCACCAATCATCTTATAGATAAGGAAATGGATGTCTCTCAATTTTTGAAATCTGGGTGAACCTTAAGCTCTTCTATCATGCATTTTGGTTAAGCCGATTGAAATTACTTTCCCGAGCCATCAAAACGTCGTTCAATTTTGGTGTTAAAGTTGTATACGATGGAATAAAATAGAAGCTGATATTACTGAGATCCTTTGAGGACATTTCCGCTGACCTATATGTTTGGAGCTTTCAATGAAAATATAAAATGTCACCCGTTCATTATAGAGAAGACTCTAAACAAATCTCTGCATCTTGTTTTCGTAGAACGTGCCATCCCTTCACCACCAGCACGGAACATGTATGAAGAATCTTAGGAACATAATCTAAGCTTCGTTCGTTCGTTCAAGACCGAAAGGTCAACTGCAACAAAATTTTGGATAAAAAGTGGGGACCCAAGCCCAAGTTGAACCATCGGATATCTACAGAGGTTGTCTATCCCATTGTACATTCTACTGTACGTCCTCAAATTGCACTTTTATATCAAACACATAATAACTTGTGGCACTCAAGGAAGAGGGCTATTTGGTCACCTAACTACATGGCCGAAGCAGAACTCTGTTACTCCTACCTGTGAATTTGACTTTTGGTTGTACCAATATATATAGTACTCAAACCATGAACTTTAATAATAGGGCGTGACGTAGAATTTTTCCGGCCTCAGCTGTATATTTCCGTGCTTAACGTCCACTGCCGTAGCACTGATAGCCACTAATTCCAACTACCTTTAAAACAGGAAGTTAAGATATAACCCAGAAGAAGTAGCTAAATATTATTACGTTTCCGCGGTGTACCTCAAGGTTCCGTGCTTGGTCCCTTCCTATGAATCTACGACTTCGTCCTCTGACTAAGCTCTATCAAGTCTATCTAAGTCAATATCATCGCAGATGACATAGCTATTGTGACCGTTGCAAAGAACAGTCAAGCTGTCGAGTCAGCCACGATTGTAGTAACTACCCAGATCAAAGATTGGCTTCAATCCGCAAGTCTCGAACTGGAAACTCAAATCGGCAACGACAATAATAATAATGCAATCGTAAAACTCATTGCTACAATACGGCAATATCCAGAATATTACCAAACGTGGGGGGACATAAAGGAAAATCTGAATGAAGACCGTTGACATTTTCCGTGCAGGAGATTGCCCACGTCATCTGAAGCTGACACAGTAAGGAGAATCTAAGAAGAAGGAAGACATGCAATGAGGGCGGATAGTGCGGGGCATTCGCAGAGAAAATGAGGCAGGGTTTCCTTTACGTGGGTGTTGTGACAACTACGGCAGTGGGTGTTAGGTCGGATGCCTAATTTAGCAGATTGAGTTCCGATGCCAATAGCTCATTCCGCCACGATTCTACCTTTCTTGGAGCGGTGTCCATTGAGGAGGTCGTTTCTTAGGTCGTTTAATAGAAGGGCCAGGTTTTTCTTGATATTCTGTATTTAGTTGATTTAGCCCACGATTAGCTATGTTGAAAAAATATTGCAGGACAGGCGCACAGGTTAGATAGGATAGCCCCGAGCATGGCTAATTCATCGGCCCTCTCATTCCCCTATGTTGGTGTGTCCTGGAACCCAAAGGAGCGTTATATCAGTGCGGCCGCCAGCTCGTTTAATTCTTTTCTTGCATGGTTCTCTCAGTTTAGAGAAGGTGTTAGCAGACGAAAGAGCTTTATAGCGGCTTGGCTGTCGCTACGAATAGCGGTGGAGGTGTAATTGGTGCACTGAATAATTTGCACGCTTCTTGGATCGCTAGCATCTCGGCTTGAAAGATGTTCGAATGGTTGGAATTTGAGATATTCAGTTGTGTCGAGGATATTCTCGATCCTACACCGTGCTCCAGCTTGGAACCATCAGTTAAAATCAGAACTTAGAATTTCAAGTCTAGATTGCATGCTTTCTATTCTTCTCTGGAAGGAAAGTGAGAGTCCACCACACTATTGAAGTCGAGGGAAGGTGTGATGTAGTCCGGCGGAAGCGAGGTCTAATTCGTTGGTAGAAGTTACAGAGGTCTGCCGTGGACATATGGTCTGGGTGACCAGAAGCTCGCTTCCTTAAGTCCTATGGCTAATGTAAAGGTCCAAGAGGAGGAGATGCAGTAGAGTATTGTTTGCTTCGGAGGGGCAATTTTCATGGCTATCGTAGTTTCCATGGCCACCAAATTAGGTAGCCGTTGGAAACGATAGGACGGCCAACGGCTGTGTACATCCACAGGGTCAGTTTAGGTCTAGAAATGAGCTGTTTAACCGTGGAAGTTTAAATGATGGTGTATTTTGGTCTTGGTGTGAAATAGCCCAAAGCCTGTAACCCAAGCATAAGTTCTGGCCAAAACTCAATTGTGATTTCACTAATCACTGAAGTGAACATTCCTGATACTAAAACTACCAAGTCGTCCACATGCGCTGCCACTTTTATTCTCTTGCTGTCCAGCTCAACTAGAATACCGTTGGTGGCAAATAGCAATAAAAGAGGTGAGATAACTCCACCTTGGGGCGTACCTCTATTGGCGGATTTTGGAAGTAGGCTCCTGCCTAATTGCGATTATATGAGACTAGTTTCAAACATGGAGACTATCCATAAATGGATTAAACTTTCTACTACAATGGACATGAGGAATTTTTCAATAGCTTTGGTGAAAACTCTATTTAGAGCGCCTATGATAACTATTAAAGTCGTTAGGGTGTATTGTTTAAAGTGGATGAATCTCCAACAATTCGCACGACGCCTCTGTAGATTTACCCTTGAGATAGGCTTCTTGAGAGTTTGAAAGGGGGTTTACTTTAAAAGCTCGCATATGTGCAGATCGAGCACAGGCTCCAGACTTCTTAGAAGAAAGGATGATAGACTGATGGGATGGACATTCTTGGCTGATTCGTGGCCCCTTTTTCTAACTTTTGTTAAGAAGACTATACAAACCTTCTAGCTTAGGAGAAAGCAACTTCTTCAATTATGTTCCATGTCGACGAGGAGCCATAAGCATCTTATAGGACATGCAGTTTAAAAGCTGATCTAGAGCTTTCTCTAGTATTCCTACTCTAGAGTCTTTGTTTGTCCTCGTATGCAAAGTAGCTGGCGACCAAAGTAATTCCCTTGTTGTTCAACTCCACAGGCTGGATATAATGTACTTTAATTCTCCCTCAACATCGGGACAGCAGTGCTTTAACCCTAACTGTACAATCAGGTATCCACTTATGCTCACAAGTATGTACCAACCTACTTAAAAACAATAACTTACCCTCGTGTTTGGTAAACAGGTCACCAATCCGAATTTCCTTCCCTCCTAAGGAGTACTTAGCTCCATCTGTGTGTATTCAGCAAACAGTCCCTTCAATCACTCACCTTAAATTTTTCGCAATTCAACAAATCAATTGAAATGGAGACACATCCAGCTTATTGCAATTTAACGACAACGTGTTCCCCTTCCACCGATTCCTTTTAAGTAAATATTGAATTTATTTATCGCTTTTTTCCGAAAACACCCTCGCCCGTTCATAAATAACGTGCCGGATGACATCAATATCCAGGCGACTAACCTATTGCCGTATTTTTTCAAAAATCGCATTCGCAGCTTTATTATTTGCTTTCGCATGAAGATTTTAAGGCATTTGAATAATGTCCTTATTTCCTTTATCATAACTCAAATCGACGTCGACGGCAATAAAATCCAATCGAATGGAATCATTCGCACACCTACGGCAGCGACCGTTTATTTTCTTTGTTTTTTATCGTTGACGGTCCTTAAAACTTTTGCTTATAATGTTCTCTTTTTTGTTTTTATTTATCCTTATTGCAGAGATTTGTTTCAGAAATTGGTCTGGATGGGGGGCAAACATTTGCTTGCACTGGTAAGTGGGGCTAATATAAACTGCCAGTGTCCTTCGTCCTTGGTTTGATGGTGTGTTATCACGAATGGTTCGGCAAAGTACAGCACTAGTGTGAATTACTTTCGGGTTACCTAGTCAGAAGCCTTGCTCTCAACTCTCATCATAGTTATCGTCAATGTCGTTCCGGTATCACCGGTGCATTGGATAATTCCAGCTATTACACTTGAGGTAACTTGATACTCGACACATCACTACATGGCGGAAGTTTCAACATGGCGAGACTTGCATATGGATGGAAACGAGGGCCGACCTCAGCCTGCTTATGGCAAAGCAAACAATTACTCGTACGAGTTGTGAAATTCAATTAAAACCATTTGAGCGGAGGAATCATCGTGGAAAAGGTTTTCCTGGATACGATGGTGTGGAAATAATTCTCATGGTAGACATGGTTTAATAGGTTTGGGGAGGCGATGGCCGTTTGCCAGATAATGCTTTTTGATTTGCATATGAAATACTGATTGGACGGTTGGTGTTATCGTAGATATTATGGTGGGGATGTCCATGTGGTCATTTTGGAATATTGAACGTTTCTGGGTGTTGCACATTTTAGATCAGCGATAAGGTGGTTACGTAATTAGGATCGAGTCAAAGGTTGTGTTTGACAAACTTCAAATCAAATAGACGAGTCAAGTGGTACACCCTGGGGTTTCGACGATATAACAAAATTCAAAGCATCCTTCTGAGAATGCCACAGGACACACAGCATGCTAGCCATGGACATATATAAAGAAGACTTATGCTTGGTCAACATCCTCCGTCTTTTGTATGAATTCTATATCCGAACTGGGTTATCCGATCAGTGGCCACAGCTCTACGATTCAATCACCGAATCCAATTGATATCGCACACAAGAATAACCAGATTTATCGTCTTGAAATCATTTTGCTGTCTCACCGCCAGTGAACCTCTCAAAGCATGTTCGAAAGTTTACGTTTATCATGACAGGGCAACCAATCGATTAGCAATTTATATCCAAGTTCAAAGTACTTTCCCTCTGTTATCCAATAAAAACAACAACATCCTTCTGTGGGCTGCAAAAGCCGAGAGGACCATATCGTTGTCCTTCCCAATTTTCACCCACAGGCTTCGGTTGCTGAAAATTCGTATCAGCTGAAATAATTCGGATACTCCTGCACTGACATATGGGCCCACACCCGCCCAGGCACGCATATCCAAGGAAGGTAAATGAAATTGTGTCAGAAATCTGGAAAATACCACAACTTTGCACAATCATGCTAAAATGCAGACAAAATTTATACCCTTTCCGGCCTCAGAAGTGGGTGCGGGTGAACCGGCCAACTTTCATACGAAATACTATAAGCCAAGATGAGAGAAAGGATTCGACTAGGTTTCTCGGTGATGACTGAAGACAAATTGGATGCAAGTATTTTGTTTTTTTTTTTGTTTGATGATGAGTGCGACGTTTGGCCTAAATGTGCAGCAGGAAGCAGAAATGAGATTCAGAAAATACAATCAGGTTAACACGGAGATGATTTGATGCGAATGTTGCTGACGCTGACGTCGTACCCCCGGAAGCTGGTGGTTTGAAAAGAGAATTGGGCTTGTACGGGAATTAAAAAGATGATCAATGTGAAGTGAGAGGAATAGTGTTGTGGGGATCGGAGTAGGAATGAAATAAGTTTTCTCTGCTTTCTCGGATTTATTGTGTTCGAGATAGAAATAGATTGGATCGAATCTGACTTGAGAGGGATTACTTGATTGTGAAGGATAGCTCCCACTCCAATAGTACTGTTTTCTTTTCAATGATTCAGTGCTGCATATGGTGTTTTGGAATGGAAATTAGGCTAATGGATCTTTATAAAAGATATAACAACTGTGAGTAAGAGCATTCCAGTGGTACTCATTGGGATATAGTCCATCTACTCAGGCATGCAATAGGATATGGATGGGATGCAATCTGCATATCTACGAGGCCTCACCAAGAACTATTATCGGGCCAGGACGTAAGCTTCAGTTGAGAAGGACGTTAAATCCATCATAAAATAGATTGTAAGTTTCGGTAAAAAAGTTGCTAAGGCATCCTTTCGCTTATCTGGCAGTTTAATGGCTTTGACATATTTTTAACTTTTCGGCTACATTTTACAAACTACTTTAAGAAGAAGAAATGAAATTTCGATCCAAAGTGAATGACCACCAAATGAAGAAATTACCTCTTTGATGCGTTTGGTAGTTGTGAAGATCAAACACCACAGTTAATACGCTCAATATCTGAAGTTTGCAGTCATTTTGCAAACGGTGAATTATAAAAATATTGACTCGAAAAGCAGCCGATTATATCAAGCTACATGCAGCCTTTTTGACAGTCGGGACTTACCCATGACTCTTGGCGCTTGGGACTGTCGCCAATAGCAGCTCGAAGCGAAAATCTTGTCATATCTATGATCAACTCAAAAGATAAAAAAAGGGTTTTTTCCAGATTTCTCGGTTTCAGTTGTAATAGGACTCAGTCGCCTTATTTTTGGAAGACTTCAACTCCAACAAGTAACTCATAACTCGGAACTCGGAAATTCAAAGTCTCGTGAACAAGTCATTGTCAATTCTCCCTACCATGAGTGTGTTCCGTCCATGTTTCGCTGTTCCGTTCCATCCTTTCTTGGTCTATGTCGTCCTTAAAGAAAAATGGGCCGATGATTCTACTAGCATAACGCACAAAAAACTGTGAGTTTTAATGGTTGTAAGGGCGTCTCGACAAAAGGGTTTCTCCACTCCAAATTCGGCAATTTTGCTTTCCATTTATGCAAAAATGGACCCCATCGGAGAACAAAATTTTGCGTTGAAAATAAAGAACACTCTGAATCATATTTTTGGCCCATTCACCGCGATTTTAACTCAGGCACAAGCTGGATCTTATAAGCTTTTAAACCAAGATTTTTACGTCAGATCTTCTACAAAGTGGATGAGCATAGCTCCAATTTCTGTGCACTATGGCAAATCGACTAGTTCGGATTGTCCCCCACACTCCGCTCGACAACGGCAATAACTTCTTCTCTTCGCATTGTTTGTTGCCTTTGGGTATACTCGTAATACGTGCTATCTATTATAGTGAAAACGATTTATCGTGTTCCGAATAACCTGCTCAGATGGACGAGAAGATGGCAATTTTCAGCAAGTATGGATCGTCATTTACGTTATTTAACATTCCTGAGCTCAAATTTTTTTTTCAAAATTTAGCAGTAAAAAGAATTTCATGCCCAAAAAATCTGAAAAAATTGCATGGTATAGCCACATGGTAATCGAAACTTTCCTAATAGTGATACGACGATTTCCCTTACAATTTTCTTTACTGTTTCAACGTTTTCATCGGTTATTGACATGCTGGAGCATCGAATGTGGGCATCGTCATTAACCTTTTTACGGGCTTCTGTAAAGAGAATGAATTACTCATAAACTTTTTTTTTTTGTTTTTGCTTAGAGTCGACTTGCCAGATGTCACAGTTAATATTTCAAGTTCATTATGGCACTTCATTTTATTTTCCATTCAAAAATTAATACAAATTCTTTGATCCATTTTTTTTTCCTATAGAAAAAAATCAAGAAGCACACCAAAACACGTTTAACCTTAAAATCTCTAAAAACCGAATTAAAAATTTAAAACGTAACAAAAGAATTTCATGCTTATTCCGCGAAATTGAAAAGTCACCCTATTCCTTGAACAAACCTTGTATGCTCACAGACATTTCCCTTTAATCGACGGATTCGAATTTCGTAACTGTCCCATCATGAGTCATCAAATACTCTCAGTAGGATTTAGACTGCCACTGATTTCAGAGGCTAGTACGAAACTACCTTGTCAGACTATACGTTTATAGTAGAATTCGATATGAATTTCTAACTTTCCCACAATTTATTGTATAATAGAAGGAATCCAAGAAAGACGAATTGAACACATTCTAGAAATGAGTTGGAGAAGCATACCATTCTACCCATACACCTAAGCACAGGGCGTCAATTGGCATGCCCTATGTAGGAGTACTCGGGTTAACATTAGAGCTTCCGATGCCTATAAAAGGGGGTTCGATTCTCCAAAATAGCGAAGACATGAAGTTATTTCTCCTCACAGCCTCTAAACAACCTAAATGTGATATCAAAGTGGGGCTATAAACTAATCTTATAATACTGTGATCAAATTGAAAGGTGAATTTTATTCCTATCAAAGTAATTCGCCCTCGACTTAATACAGTTATTCCAACGTTGTTTTCCTTTTGATTTCCTTTTGATGATTTTAGTTGAGTCTTTTTAGTATATTAAATAGGCAGAAGTCACACAAAGCTAAATCAGGCAAGTGGTTGTATAACAATATGAGGCAAATGGTCGTGAAGAGTCGATGCAGTGTGAGACGATCTTTTTCAGAAAACTTAGTGTTTTAAAAAATTATTTAAATTCATTCATGCGATGCGCCAACGATATCAACAAGGCCCGTAGTGGTCAACCCTACCTTCTTGGAATTGCTTGCACCATTTTTAAGCTTTTTTTGACAATGCCTGGTCCAAAAAGATCTGCTGCAACATCCTCAACGTTCTGCAGTAGATATTTCATTCCATAAGCAATATTTAATTCAATTCTTTGTTAAAAAACTAGCGCATCTACAATGACCTAATAATTAACACAGACACTAATAATATACCGCCAAGCCACAACGTTAAATGGATGATATCTTTGATCCGGAGGATGACTGCAACAGTAACCAATTGAAGCAGAAGATATGTAAGGGGCCATTTCTCTGAAGGGATCTAATTACTGAGGGCGAATAAATGGTAAGCGAGGTAAACTGCCAAAACTGGATTCACTCAAAAAATCAGGTTGAATCCCTACGTCAAACGTAGAAACCTCTTAGACACAATTATAATAGAATTGGAGGGGCCAGCTTACTGAAATACTCCATTTCACGCTTATAGGAATGCCTTAAGTCTTCTGTGCGAGGCTCACTAATCATTCATTAGATGAAGGTCGGTGCACTATCGATTCATAACCAAAGACTATAGTTGAACAAATGACGAGGTCGAGAAAACTTCAACCCGAATGATGAAATCCTGCGAACTTCCCTACTCAACACCAATGAGTCCAGCATCAACGCCCTTAATGACTGGACAGCAAACTTAATTACACAGCATAGCAGAGGAACTCGACATCGCCAACTTACCGGCAGAATTAGGAGACTCCTAGCAACAACATCCGCTAGGAGGCGCAGAGCACTAAAGCCCTACTCAAAAAGCTTACAACAACGACACCAAACTATGCGCCGAAAAAATAATCTCCGGTAAGGATTGGACCATAGATTCCAACGTCCTACCGCCTTCGGAAGAAATCTGGCACCCATTGAAGGAAGACTGCATCCCAATCATCGACGCCTTTAGAAGTCCGACCACCATCTCAGCCCTAATAACACCGGGGGGCATAACCGAAGTGATAAAGAGCATGAAGGCGAATTGACTCGGCACCGACGACACTCCATAAACTAAGAACTATCCCATTAAGGAAACTAACTCTGCTGTACAATGCGATGCTACTATTAGAGTTTACGCAATCCACACTCAAAAATTACAGAACAACCATGATTAAGAAGAACCCAGAAGCCATTCATCCAGCCGACTTCCGACCAATCACCATCACATCAACTCTGATCAGGATCCTACACAAAATCCTCGGAAGAAGGTTCAATGGGATTGAATTACAACAGAACCAAAGGGGCTTCTTACACCTGGACAGTTGTTTTGCGAATACCCTAGCTTTGCACACAGGGCTAGGATTGACGATAAATTCATCGCTTACATGACAGAACATTTGGGAGGAGTTACGACACAAATACAGTCCAGCACGGGGTCAGTTTAAATCGAAATAAATCGGGGAGTCAAACAAGGCGACCCGCTGTCCCCGATTCTCTTCAACATGGTTCTAGACGAACTGCTGACCAGGCTCAACAATCATTCGGGGATTGAACTCTCACCTGGGCAACGACTTCGATGCCTGGCGTTCGCAGACGACATTCTCCTTTTCTGCAATACAAGAGAGGACGCGGAGAGAATATTCGGCACCAAAAGCCACTTCCTCGAGGAAAAGGCATGATTCACGTTCCGTGTGAAGGCAGTTGAAGCCTTTGCATATGCTTTGTTTTAGGAACTGACGGAATTTACTTTGCTTAGCTGCAAAAAGGTCTTTCCAGTTGATCTCTCGCCTTGGCATACGTGAAAGTGGTCACCATTCTCTAAACTGGTAGAGAAGACTTTTCTTCATTAGAAATGTCATATATATCAGTCCCAGGTCCTTTCGATGTCGATGTTGCAGACTTGTCAAGACTTAGGACTTTATACATAGAAGGCTCTCTGGATTCACACGGCAGTTCTTTTATTGCTGCTGCAGATTAAATACTCCTTAAATGCGGTAATGTCGCTTGTTTGCAAAGTCGTTAAGCCGAAAAGAAAATGATTTTTATCAATATTTAGACCCACTTCTAACGCTCAAGAGCTAATCCAGCGTGCATGCGGAGAGCTCGGTGATCTTGAGGCGTCAGTTTTTTCGTTAGTTTGATTTTAGGTGAATTCATGGCCAAGTTTTTTTTCGAGAAAAACCACCGAGCCGTGGTTACAGAAATCCTAACCGAATCGCTTTCCCTAATTTTCACTCTGTATTGTGAAGGAAAGCATTCTCTGCTTAAGATTTTGCTTAGCTCTAACTCAAAAACAGTCCTCGACCTCATTTAACAAGGTAGGAAAAGTAATTTTAAAGAGTCTTCTTTGGGTCATGGGTCACCCTGGGATCATTTGAACTGTCGCTTGAAACATTGAGCCTCGAACGTGTTTAACATTGTAAAGAACAGGCCCTACTGCTGTCGCTTGTGGTACAACAGTATATATATGAAATTTACTATCTCTAATCTGTCGGTATCTAATAAAAGGGATATATTAAGCTTGATATAAGATTCAGGGGTGTTATCAAACTCCTGGGGTGATATATCGTTTGGGAGTGTCAATCACCTTCATTCAAATAATTGGGACTATAATACTGCATCCCATCCATCGTATATGGGGTTGTCTATCACCCCACCTTCTTGAAACATGTATGTACTTATAGGTATATCCGATTTCTCTATATTTGTCCTTCAATGAACACTTTCAGTTCTTCCCCTATATTAGCAAATGATTTGTAGAAGCTCAGTTCCGCGTTCATTTCCCATCATTTCCGGGTACCCCTCAGGCAGCGATGTTCCTCTGCTAATCTCCAACAGTTTACAAGGACAAAACAAAAGAAAACGTGCTTAATTGATATGCAAATGAAACAATGTTTTCATTTTCATAACTCAAGCTTCACACAGAACCGAGGCAAAAAAAAAAGGCAAAATCCTGTCAAATGATAAATTCTTTATCCTTTCTTCATCTCGTCCACTAAAACCATGTCGCACATTATCTCCTTACAAAGACAGCATCAGCGACAACAAGGACGTTTTCCTTTGTCTCTCCTAGACATCATAGCGAATTTATAATGACACATAACTCCCCGTTCAGAAAATTCGTCCTCCGGTTCGTCTCCTTGACGACATTCGCCAGGTTCTCTCTTCGGGGGTATACTCTCAATCCGGAAATTATGGCGGCGTTGCAGAAATGAAATAAAAACAACAACAGCAATGAAAAGAGAGACACGGAAAAAAGTAAACAAAAAATAAAGTGAACCAACACTCGTCAGAGTTAAAGGACGTTTTGCCTATTACGTGACTTCTTTCATATTCATACGAGGTGCACCTAACGCCTCATAAGTCTACACATCCTGCTCGTGTTTGCGAATGCTCATTCTGCTTGTTCCCACCTTGGTGGCATGTTTACCGCAGGACGGGCTTGCGGTGTCGGCATTAACGCCTGCACATGAATTTAATTATTTGCAAAAGGCTGTTGACGATAAAGGATTCCCGCTTGGCTTTAGCTTTCAGCAGGTTTGGTATTTAGCGGTTTTATTTTTTATTTTTTATAAACGAATGGTGATTCATGGAATTCAGGTGATTCAGATGATTCAGCTTTTATGGGTCTTATCCTTGGAATATAGTGGAGTGTAGTGCAGGATATGTTGCCTTTTTAATTGAGTTCACATCAATATCCGGTGACAGGGTGTAACGCTTCGGCTACATCGGAAAACGATAGGAATTAACGACTTAAGGAAAAGTTCATACATATCATCAGACATGGGAAGACTTGTGCTCGGAAACAATGCTTTTTACAAAGTCAGCTGAAAATACGATGCTCACAAGCTCATGCATAGTTTAATTAAAGTCAAGTAACGTTCTAGAAACTGAGAAACTGAATAACAAGATCAATTTTGTTGTGCATAGCAGGTCCTTTGATGCTTGCTTTGATATGCTAATGTCATGCGGCCATTCTTGTTTCATTGTCAAACTAATGCCTGAATCCCTAAAGGATACTGCCTTGACGGAGGATTCAAGTGGGGAAAAATGTAAATGTGGCCAAGTGCAGTCGTGGTATGATGATGTGTGATAAAGCATTACCTTGAAGGGCTTCGTTGCCAACACCCACTAATATGGGCGATGGAAATAATTATCCTTGTCACTTTTAATTTAATCTTAATGCTGATGCTGTACTGAGCGAGGTACTTCATTTACTTTTTCGCGGTGAAGCTGACGGCGAAATGACCGCTTCTCATGTTTTGCATGTGCTTAAGTGGGCGCTCACTTGGCGGCAGCTGGGAAATATTTTAGACGCTCTAAACTTCAGCCGCTCATGCCATGCGATGCGGTGTTTCATGCCATGCAATTAAGCAGTTGGAAATAGGGGCTGTAAATTATTTCGAAATACAGGGTCAATGAAGAAATGAAGTGACTAATAGATGGAGTTAGCAAGTCTTAGGACCACTTAATCAATTATTGTATCATAACTTGAGGTGCTTTAAGTGAGCTTGGCCAATATGTTAACATTTTTTTAAGTCAAATAGCCACACATCACGAGAGGGGGATTCATTGCAGAATCAGTAAGACCCTCCGTTACTAACCCTCATTGTCTCAAGACGTACTTCATACTTGCAGTGTTTAGTGAAAAATCCGATTACAATGCGAAGTCTACCTTTGGAGAGGTCTATCTAGGTTTCATATCTACTTTCATAAATTTTAGAGCTATGCTCAACTATGTTGCTGTACATGCGCCGTCATTGCCGTTTTTGGTTACAAACCAACAGCACTTGAGCAACTGGAGAACAATACAAAAATTAGACTTCTCCGAACGAGGTCTGTAAACGAAGACGCAGATATTTGTATGCCGTTTAATTTGCCACCCACATTCCTTTAAATGATTTTAAAACTTATGGTCTTTTTGTACTGTATTGAACCTGGTCTCCTGCTGCAGTATGGCAGTGAAATATATACGCGGCATGGGATGTAATTTCTAAAAGACGACTAAATTCGTAATAAATCTCAGCCCCAGGAAGAAGATGGCAGAGGTAGACGAAGTGCGAGTGACCCTGCACCGTGTTAAAAATGACAATAAAAGTCATTGACATAACATGTAAAGGATGTCTACAAACGTACTACACGTCAAAGAATACAGATTATATCATTGTGATTCAGACTACATTTTAATGATCGAAATCAAAAGCTAAATTCAAATTCGCAGAAGCGGAGCAGAGGAATGTAAAAGACCTTTCAATAAGGGCGGGTAGATGTTGAAATGGAACCAAAAAAGCTTAGTGTGAGGTTTAAGCAAATTTATTTTTTATTTGAAAGCCCCATGTGGGCCTTTATGTGTATAATATGACATTATTAAAATGCCCGTCTCGGCTTCTTGGTGGCACGGAGTCGAGTGGTCCAATTTTCAATGACTCTTTCGTATAGATCTGGCTGAATTTGAGCGATGGCTTGTGTTGTGTTCATCATAAGGGCATCGGTCGATTGTGGTTTATTCGCATAGACCTGCGACTTCTTCAGGAAGCCTCACAAGAAAAAGTCTAGCGGGGTCAAATCACTTGACCTTGGTGTCCAATTAATGTCACCTCTGCAAGATATAACTTTATCCTCAAATCATTCCTCAATGAAGAATGTCAATCTTGGCGTCCGCAGTGTGGCACGTAGCGCTGTCCTGCTGGAACCACATGTTGTTTAGGTCTATAAGGTTCAATTTGGGCCAAAAGAAGTTGGTTATCAACGTTCTGTAGTGCCTTACCAATTTCGTCTTCGAAAAAGTACAGACCAAAGTCCGCACCAAAAGGTAACTTTTTGAGGATACATTGTCATCTGGTGAATCTCGTATGGGTTGGCGTCATCCTATATAATTTGCGCGCGCAAAAGGGGCTATGACTACCCTTAAGTGCCCGGAATCAAGACACAGTACGCGCCGAAGGTATAGAGGGAGAAAGGGAGAGGAGGTACCTGTGCACATTGGTCCTAAATGTCTGTGGATTGCAGTGAGTTGGAAATATTGGGCTGGGAAGAGCATTCCATAATCGTGTTGGGCGGCTGAAAAACGACTCTCTGAACTTAACTGTACGTCCGAAAGCAGGCTTAAGGGTGAACTGATGAGCATTCCTGGCAAGATGAGTATTGCATGTGAATTCATGGAGCTGAGGAATGCAATTGGCTAACTCATTTGAGCAACGGTTGTTAAAATAGCGATAAAACAGTGACAAGGAAGACACATTACGTCGGTGTTCGAGCGAGTCAATTGACTTTGCGATATTACTGTCTCCTATAAGTTTTATCGCTCGCTGAGCGCTCAGACCAGATATGAGCGTTATACTCAAGCTGGGGGCGGATGTAGGCCTTATAAATTGAAGCCAAATCGGAGGGGGTGAAATATTTCTTACATCGTTTAAGGAAACCTAGACATTTTGCCGTGTTTTTGGCGACTTCACATATGTGATCATTCCAATTAAGTTTGGTATTAATACACATACCGAGGATGGAAAGTTTTTCGGTTTCGTCGAAACAAGCGCCATTCATGGATAATGGCTGATTATTACGGGTACGCTTTAACGACAGTAGACAGCATTGAGTTTTAGAAGCATTGAATTCCATTATTTTTACCCCAAGCGATTATTCTGTCAAAATCGGAATTCATTGTGCTTAACATACGCTGCCGTTCCAGTTCTATGGCCGAAGAGTAGGGACGTGAGTCCTGGAACGAATATGAAAAGCTGAGAGTACTGTCATCAGCGAAGGAGTGGATTGGATTAGGAGTAACTGACAAGAGATCATTTATAAAAATGAGAAAGAGAGTCGGAGAAAAAACAGAGCCTTGGAGACACCAGCATTTATTTGGTGAATATCAGACTTGAACCCATCCAAAATAACTTGAATTGAACAGTTCGAAAGGTAATTTCTAATCCATAGAAGCAGAGATTTATCGATGCCATAAGCACCCATGTTCGACAAAAGAGCCTGATGCCAAACTCTGTTAAATGCTTTTGAAATATCAAGCGCAACGATCTTGCTTTCACCTAAATTGTGCAAAGACTGGTTTCACTTTTCGGTGAGATATGCCATCAAATCACCAGTTGACCTGTTGCAGCGAAAACCGTATTGCCGGTCATTAAGAAGCTTTCGCGTCTCAAGATATTTCATAAGCTGACGGTTTATCAGCGTGTCCATGCCCTTGGAAATAAGGGACGTTAGTGCTATGGGTCGGAGGGGAACGAAGATTTGCCCTTGTTAGGGACGGGCTGGACAATGCTGTTTTCCATCTACTCGGAAAGAGACCCGAAGAATAGTGCAGATGGAAAAGCTTACGCAGAGGTTTTGCCAGCGCAGAAGAACACCTCTTCGGAAGTATTGGGGGTATACCATCCGGCCCAGCGGATTTGTGTACGTTGAGATGTTTTAGTACTCTTGCAACTGTACGAGTGCGAAAATGGATTTGTCCCATGGTGAAATCAACACTCTCAAGTACAGGCGGAGACAATGTGGAATCTGGCAGCGCTGAGCTATACGCGAAATGGGCAGCAAGCAAATTGACTTTGTCTAAAGAGCTGACAGCTGGAATGTCATTGTAAATGAGCGTGGGAATTGAAGACGATGCTGAATTCTTTACGTTTTTCACGGACGACCAAAAGTTTCTGCTACCCTTGGGACATTGTAGCACTTTCTGCCTCAACTTTTGTTCGTTGAAGAATTTTACACGTCTAATTGATGCATTGCAGTCATTTCTGGCCCGGTTTTCTTCAGTAGGGTTGGATTTGTAGTTCCGAAAACTCAACTCTCTCAACCTGATAGCCTCTTTACAGCTCGAGTCATACCACGCATTTTCTTTGTTTGATACTCTTCTCTCTGTGAGGAATGAAGGATCTCATACCCAGCAAAAGAATGTTCGAGATCATATCAGCAGCGGCATCCACGTCACTATCGAGGAAACATAGTGACCAGTTATAATTCCTAAAAATGTCGTTAAGGCCGCTCCAATTGGCTTTCTCGTATAGCCATACTGTTCTTTTAGGAATTTGTTCTCTATCTGTGTGGGGTGAAAACGAGAAATTAGCTGATACGACACAATGGTCAGACGAGCCTAGGGGCGACAATATGGCAACAGAATATTTGTCAGGATGAGAGGTGAGAAACAGGTCCAAGGTGTTGGCGGAATGATCTGCAATGTCAGGTATTCGTGTAGACTCATTTACTAGCTGAGTCAGATTATTTACCTCAGCAAAGATCTCTACGTACCGTCCTTCGGGTGTTGTCTGGCATTAATGTCGAAGCCAATTAGAATTCTGTACATTGAAATCGCCCGCAATGGCAATCTCAGTGTGAGGATGTAGGGATACAATTCTTGTGATGGAGTCGGATAGCATATCAAATTCATTGAAAGTTGAATTGCTATCCAGGTTTGGACTCATATAAATAAAACAGTAGTGCATTAAATGCTTACGTACATGGATTTTTAGCCACAGAAAATTGAATTCCGGATTGGAACAGTGGCCGTATTGTGGCTGAAGTTGGTAAGCTACATCACTACGAATATAAAGGGCGAGACCGCGGTGGAGAAAGAAAAGGGACACCAAGTTATATCCAGGCAGGTTCAAATCCGATAAATCGGTATTCTCCCCTACCTGTGTTTTACTCAGTGCCAAGATAGCTGGTTTATATAGGGACAGGTGAACGTATACAGCGAAGAGATTCGTTCTAAGGCCACGAATATTACTCACATCAACCCTACAATTTTCCATAGCACAAAACAGAGACACCAAAGGATCCAACTCCGACGTCTGAAAGGTGGTAAAGCAGAATTGAGAAGTGCAAATTTCATGTAGCTTCCCAACATCAAATCGATGTCGGTGTTATGCCCATACACCGATCAGAGTTGGTCCACCAACAATTTGCACTTTTGATTCCGCTACGTCAGATGCTACGCACTCTCGGTCATTGCACTGACCCGTCTGATGAAATCAAACGGGAGTTGCGACCGAGACTGCGCAGACGTGGCTTGTGGAGGAAGGGACGGGAGAGAGCGGGCCGTATGCACTCGATCCGAATCACTTCACTGCACTTGTTTGCACTTGTTATTGTTTTTGTTTTTTTTTTTTGCTTTTGCACTTCGCACTCGCGTGGGAACGAAACACAAAGACTAGTGCACGCGTCGGAGGATGGCACGGTACTCGTGCTAATACAGCCATTCATCCAAAAATGCGCCTCGTCGCAAAAGATGATTTTTCGATTAAAATTGGGGTCCTCTTCGAAACGCTCCGAAGCCCAGCCAGTGAACAAACGGCGTTGTCTATAGTCACGAACTTTGAGCTTCTGGGTCAGTTGTATCTTGTACGGGTGTATGCCCAAGTCTCGATCCAAAATTCGTCAAGTTGAAATCTGCGGAAAGCCGAGTTCTTGAGCACGGCGAGGAATGAGGTGTACTTTCATGTACTGGGGCGATGTTCTCGGCCGATCTTGCATTCTTTGACACATGAATGTTGAAGAGTCGACTGTGAAGGGCGACAACGTCTAATGCCCAACTTTTACACTTGCGAACACTTTGATAATAAAGTTTTGCCATTTCGGCTTTCTGTTAAATTGTGCAACTTGCCTTGATGATTGGGCATCATTAACAATAATCATCAGATTTGACATATGTCACCAAAACAACATGGCCGCCAAAAAAACATTTATAAACAAGTTGTAGGGCCCTGGCAGCCAGCATCAATACCAGGATGAAAATAATAAGAACTTTGCCCTACCAGATGGCATGAAAACTAACGACGAAGTAACAGGTGGAAGCAATATGGTCAACAATAAAAAGTATTCTATTGGTTCAGCGGAAAATGAACTAGGATATTGCAAAGCCACTTAAGTTAAGCCTTGGTTTAACGAAGGTTGTGAGAAAAAATAAAACTCTTAATGTTCCAGGACTTAAAAAGCCTTAGTAAAAAGAAAAGGGATTAAGCATGCAAAATATCAAAAACTGCGAAAGGAAGTCAGCCATCACTTTCGGGTTAAACAACGACAATGGCAAACGAAATTTTTGTCAAAATTCAGAAAGAATGTGCGGCTAAAAACACAAGAGCAATGTATGCAGGGCTTAACACTGTACGAAATGATACGAGGTCATATCAGGATTTATACGCAACGATAATAACTTTCGATAACGAAAGGGTTGCAGCCTAACCGAGAAGAACTTTCAATAAACTACTCGATGTGCATGGGAAGCAAGCGACATCGGAAAATTGAAAGACTCCGATTGAATTGAAAATTTCCGTATTTAAAAAGGGTAACCGAGTACAATTCAACAATTTTCCAGGAATATTGCTGCTGGCAAGTTATTACAGGCTATTGTTAAAAATTCTGTTAAAGGGGCCTACATCATAGCCTAAGAAAATATTCGAAAAGTTGTTTCAGGAGAAACCGCTTCTTATACCTGTAACCAGATTATCACTATACGAACGCTCTTAGAAAATAAATGGAAAATTCATGAAAGCAACTGAAATTTCGTGCACCAATTATTCCTAGATTTAAAAAGGCACATGACTCTATAAACCGATCAAAATTGACTCATGTCGTTGTAATCCAATTTTGAAAAAGTTGGTGAAACTGAAACAAGTAGATATGGCTGAAATTTAACAAAGACGAGTTAAAGTAGGAACGCCTTATCTGAAACATTCTAGGTACGTAAAGGTTTTAAACAAGAAATCGCTTTGTCTTTGTTCGTACTGTATGACGCTAGAATAGGTATCTAATAAAAGAATGATAAGAGAATAACTATTAAGCCCCTCTAGCTTACGCTAACCATTTGGACCCTCTGGGCGATTAGGAGAAACACAGAAAGCTTAAGAGTGTCTGGGTAAAAAGTAGGTTTAGAAGCTAATTAAGAGAAAATCAAATACGAGTATAGGAGTATATGGTCACTGCCCAACTTGGACTAAACTTCGCATCTGACTGCACTCAATAAATGCTTTGAGAAGGTGGACGACCTCAAATATTTTGGAACTATATTGACTGCCAAAAATCATATTAAGTTTGGACTAAATAAAAGGCTGTACTCATATATGGGCAACGCGTCATGAAGGAATTATTCAAATCAACTCTTGTGTACAGTGGCACTTTACACGGATGTGAAACCTGGTCTCTGACTAAGAAGGAGGAAAACAAGATTTAAAGTAGAAGGTGGAAAATAGGGTGAAGACACCGGCGAATTGAGGAAATTACACAATCAAGAACTCGGGGAACTCTATTCAGCCCCAAGCATTGTCCGAGTAATTAAATCGCGAAGACTTACATGAGGACACGTAAAACAAACGGACGGAGTGGAAAACCCGTAGGAAAAATACCCCCAGGAAGTGCATGGGATGACAATATAAGGATGGACCTAGAAGAGATGTAACAGAACAGCGAAACATGAAAGGAACACATTCATGACAGGGAGGTTTGGCTTGGGTTGGCAACGGGGCTCAGTACTTTTGGGCACGAAATATCCGTTAATAACAATAATAATAATAAATTGGTCTTGGTGTATTCAATTTTCTTTAACTGTGTTTTCTCAGTTGATGTTCGATGGTGTGATTCTGGGATGAGAATCCCACAGATTGACTCCGTCCTAGCAGGCTTTCTCAATCACTGACCCTACCCTTTCTGCTGCTTTCGGGAGTTAGTTCGTAGCAATTTTTATAAAAAATAAATAAAATAAAATTGAAAAACTCTATTATTCAAAGTACTTTTCATCCCAAGTCACTGCTTCTTCCCATGATACAAATAAGATGTCGGACAACAGCTCGCTTTTAAATGCATTCCACAAATCAACCCAGTCTCTGCAATCCTCATAAGAAATTATCGGAAGTGACAATCATATGGAGCAATGTCAGAAAAATCTGGTCTTATCCAGTCCTACTCGCCATAGTATATTTTAGGCGCGCCTTTTCTTGCTGCAAATTTTCAGCCAATTTTCCTCCAATGCCCGGCTCAAGCGAATTTATTGTATTCTGTTGCGATCTGTAGCGATGATGTAGGCTTTCGGCGCTTGAAATTGCGGGATTGTTGTAATGTATCAATTTGGCATAGCCAGTGATAATTGGATATAAAAATCCCGAATTAAACTGCTTTATATGAATTAAAAAAAATGAGCCGTTCCTCTTTTTCATTATTTTCGAGCCTCTGCGGCTATCCAATCCCTTTCAAAACGTGCAAACCACTTCTGACACATTTGCTCAGCTTAAGCACGACCACCATAAGCTTTCAGTAAAATGTGATGATCATCAACAGTACTTTTAGTCTTTTACAAAGTGGCGCAAAATTAATCAACCTATCGGAAGATGTTATCATTTTTGCGAATGGAGTCGCACGATAATCATATTTGACATTTGTAAACAAGACAGCTGCAGTATACAAATAAACAAGCAATAGAGCACTATTCTTCGCCAGAGGAATGACTGTGTCGATATTTTTGACCAATAAACGGTCGGTGGTTTTAGCACAGAGTGAATTTCGACGTCGATTTCAGGGGACCACTCAGAGCGTGGCCGCCACCGGACTGGTCGTTCGGCCAAGAATATCGCGGCTGTGTCTGCCGATGTTGCTGTGAACGAAGAAACATCAACCAGACGACGGGCCACGCAATTAGGCCTCACCAGACGGACCCTGCAGCGATTTTTAGTTAAAGGCTTACACATGTTCCCCTACAAAATGCAAACAGTGCATCATTTAAGGCCTGCTGGTCGTCAGTCGCGTGACTTATGTTTTCAATGGTTTTTACGTTAAAATAAGAAACGACTTTCCTGTATGGCGGTTGCTTCACCACTGCCTCTTTATTTTTTTCAAATCATCTTAGTACAAGTAAATCGGGTGGCAGATTCACAGTGCCAACTGACACTTTTGCATTCCATCACGTACGTGTGCCAACGATCCACACGACAACGTGATTCCCTCACCAAAAAGTGCTTTGTTGCACTTTTTCTTCGGTGTCATGCCGATCGCTAGCATCATGCTCGTGGGAATGGTATGTAACTCGTGTGAATTACTGTCAAGTCATCCTTAATCTCAACAGCGAAGACAACGATCTTGTGTCGAAAATCATCATGAGCGACGAGGAACTTTTTCACTTAAGCGGTTACGTCAATAAGCAAAATCTTCGTTTCTGGGGCACTAGAAATCCGCGTGTGACGCACGAAGAGTCATTATGTCAATTCAAGGTCACTGTGTGGTGCGGCGTTCACGCGGCAGGAGGAGGACGTCACCAGCAATATGGTCACCGTTACTGGCGAACGCTACAGGGCCATGATAAACGACTTCCTATTACCGAAATTGGATGAGCGGGCTTGGTGAATATGTAGTTTCAACAAGACGGTGCGACCACACATGTAGCAAAGGCCACAATGGATGCTGTAGAAGAAGCGTAATCTTCCGTTTTGGGGATTTGGCATGGCCAGAAAGATCGCCCGATTTAACAATTCCAGACTTCTTTCTTTGGGGCTACTTGAAGTCGCGGGCTTACGCCAACAAGCTTCAGGCAATCGCAGCAGAATATTCGACAGGAATGCGAACAATTATCACCGGAAATATTGCAGAATGTTATGTAAAATACGACATGTAGAAATGTGTATCAACACTGGTGGCAGCCACTTGACGGATATCTTTGTGCACTTGATATTTTATTAAAGCAATTAAGGAACAGCCGGTTATTTGCTTTATGTAGCCGGAGATATGTACATAACTTTTTGTCCCAAAATAAATCTTGTACTACTATTGTATGCAACTTCAAGTTTCATTTTAGATTCATAATACATGTCAGACAACATCTCACACCCGTATAGGATATTGGGAAAAATAATTTTACATGTGCTGGTAGGTGTTTGGCTGTTGGGCTTAACCCACGACACATTTGCAGGTATCTGCCAACTAAAGCTTTGATCAGAAACAACCCCTTAATTAAAGTTCTCAACGTAATCAATACGATAATTATTAAGAAATATTAGAGGAAAATTTTCTTTAATTCGCCTTCTATTTATGGCAATGGCTTTTGTTTTCGTTGGAATCAGGTTAAGCTCATTTATTGTTAACTAATTGTATATGTGTAAAAGCTCGGTTTAAATTATCTACTGCTTATTTATCTACGGCGTATATATGGTGTTGACAGAATGAAACGCATTTCGAAATGTTACTTATAAAACACGTAAACAGAAGTGGGCACTGAGCACTGAACCCTGAGGTACACCAGTCGAACTGATACCGATTACAAAATACGAGTAATGAGGAAAAAAGACTACATAAAGAGCTGTGAAAAGGAAATTCCATTAACAGTTTTTTTCATCAGTATTGAATGGTTAACGTAATCAAATGCCTTGGAAAAATCCAGAGAAATTACTATTCCCATAATATCCTTATCTAGGGCATCTCGTATATCTTCACATACTTTTAGTAAGGCTGTTGTATAGTTGTGTTGAGCTCAAAATCCTGATTGATGTTTTGTGATCAAATTCTTATTTTGAAGAAAAGTTTGGATGTTTACTATTGGTTCAAAAGCTTCACTCAGAAAAGGAAAAATTGCAATTGGACGATACTCAAGACCATTTAGAAAAGACGATTTGATCAAAGGTACAATTTTCGCAATGTTCTAGACATCAGGAAACCAGATGTGGTTATTATTGTATTGAAAACATATGTTAATTGGGGAAGTATGACAGGTACTAGTATTTGGTAAAGTTTGGACCAACATCATTCAAACCGACAGCTTTTAATTTAATTTTTTAAATTGCCTCACCATTTCGAACTACAGGTAGAAATGGTTGATGGTTGGCTTGAGGTATTGGAAACAGACTGTCCAAAAGCCCTATTTAGTTCGTCAAGGTTAATATTACTAGGAAGCGTCTCTTATCTTCTCCATCTTTAACACAAACGGTTGCGTTTTTTTATAAGATCCCGAACTTCTTGTGTGAACTATGGGCTGCTAGTTTTTTTAACTTTCTTTGTCCTTAGAGGTACATACATACATGTGGGATGGGAACTGAACACGCAGACAACACCCTAGACAAACGGACGATCTGACGACAACCAGTCACGTACGCCACAATATAGCAGGACAATCATCCGACGAACACGCCATACGCGTAATACACACAGCGCACGATACCGACAAGTGGAATGAAACGAAGCGGACGATCTGACGACAACCAGTCACGTACGCCACAACATAGCAGGACGATCATCTGACGAACACGCCATACGCGTAACACACACATAATACACACAGCGCACAGCATGCACAAACGAAACGAAACGAAACGAAACAGACGAAGACGAACACAAAACACAACACAGGGCTTTCGTTGAACGGCCGTCAACCGGGGCAGATCGTTTCAGTGCGTTTAAGCTTTTGATTTCAATTGTGAGTCGTGGAACAGCCGTCAAGCAGTCCAGACTAGATAAGTCATAAAATTTTGTTAACTTAAAATAATTCTTTGTGCGAAATAAATTAAAAAATAAATGAAATCCCACATACATACATATTTAATAAGGTAATGGTTATTTTGGAGAAACTCAATATATTATTGAATATTTACTTCACTTGTTGTGTATATGGGATACCAATTTGGAGTTCAACAATCACTAATTAGTGAAATCACATCCATGTTCACAACACTTCTATATTTTATAAAATTTTCCTCAACAAATGTTGGGAAAACATTTAGTGTGGCAAAGATCAAATCGTGATATGAAGAAGCAGATGCCTGAAGTCGATCGTAATGCATTATCATAGGCTGTTTAGATATAATAAAGAGGTCTAGGAGAGAAGATGAACTTTTGGGCTTAAAGTGAGTTGGTAGAAATTTACTAGCGAACGCCCAATTATAGCCAATCGTTTCCACGAATTTTCTGTTCTTTTTTGTCTAAAATATTTTGATTAAAGTCATTACAAAGAACAGTTTTAGCATGCAAAAGAACAAAATCTTCTAACAAATTCCTTTTCAATAAAATGAACAAAATTAAATTTTTTCCATGTGTTGTTATTTTATTAGTAAGAAGAAACATTCCCATTAATTATGGAATACAACGCGGTTGAAGTGGCTGCCTCGGCTGGCTTCGCAGTAGCGCATTCTCTCACACCGATTTTCCAAGACCTTGTTGATGATTTCGGGCTATAGCTCACAAATCGCTTGGATAATATTAGCGTTAAGTGCTTGAATCGTTTCCGGTTTGTTGACATAACATCGGTCCTTTACGGTTCCCCACAAAACAAAGTTCAAAGGGGTCAAATCGTAGCTCCGAGACGGCCAACTGACATCGCCAAGTCGGCTGATAACACCATTTGGAAATTTGGTACGCAAGGGATCGATTTTGGCATGGGCTGCCAGAGGTCGTCCAAATCCATGTCTTCAATTTCAGTAAAAAAAAGCCGGTTAACATCAAAGTTGGCCCAACGTTGACCGAAAAGTTGTTCGCAGCCTCATTTTCGAAAAAAAAAATGGTCCAATGACGCCATTACTCCACAATCTGTACCAAACTGTCACTCTCTGTGAATGCATTGGCTTCTCAACAGGGTTTTCCGACTCAATTTGCTGAGTCAATTGGACCTTGTAAGCGAATAACCTGAGATCTTTGTGCAGAATTCTACTCAGGCTAGTGTGTGGAATGTTCAGATTGACGGCGAGTTGATGTTCGTGAATTGAGTCTCACACTCTCGGCCACAACAGCCACATATTCATCTGTGGGCGCCGTACGACGACGGGGACCATGAGTGTTGTCCACTAGCATACCAGTCTCACGAACTTTTTGCACAAACTTGCGAACAGCAGTCGCGGTGGGTGCTTCATTTCGGCACAAACTTCTTTTTAAAAACCCAGTGTTTGGGCTACACAGCACTCACTTTCGAAATAAATTTTCAATATTTCCCAACGTTGTTCAAGCATAAAGCGACTCATTTCGTTCCGCGGAGGTATGATACTGACTTTCTCTTAAGATTTCAAGCGGAAAGCATTTGTCAGTGTCAACATAGCCTATGATAAAAGAAAACCACTAGATGACCCACTCTGTATATATAGACAAGAAGTAATCGCACGGTTCGGACACCTCGACAAAAACGTGCTCAAGTAATTCACTTGGCGCTGATTTTTTAATATCCTAAACCCGTCTGTTTTTCTTAAATAAATTGCTAATCCCCTATTAATTTATTATGCCTATCAGAAAGGAAAGTCTTAGGCACGTTTCTGAGAGGCAGTGAATATCAACCATGCTGCCATCAAAAATATGCCACAAGTCATCTATTTTATTTTTAACGCTTTGTATGTTTATATGGCAAATGTTCAATCCTTTTTTATTTACAAAGAATTTAAAGTTAAAACTAATATTTACTAAAGTTAAACTTCTTTTGGCAGGACTATGCTAAAGATTGTGTTTACGCGCACATTCCACAAGCCCTTGACGTTTTGAAATCGAATATTCGTCTAGTTATTGGCCAAAATGTGCCGAAAAGTAATCGAAAATTATCTTGTAAGGGCAGAATCCTTTAAAAATTCCTGTGAAGGATATTTTAATGACATTATATTCCATTCACAATACCAAGATGTAGTTAATATAAAAAAATTAAAATTTCATAAAAATCTGAATCATAATTATGCTTTACTGTAAACATACCTTCAAATTGGAAGACCCCATATTAAAAATCGACGACTGATACAGAGTGGACAGTGCAAAACGAAAAGCCAATAAAATCTTCATACCAATTCAAGTCAAGCCTCCAGGCCTATTACTGCCTGCCGATAGACCAACGAATAATATTGTTACGATATTTCCGTCTACTCCTTCGGTAGCCACATTGGCCTCAATTCCCTTAGCTCAATATTGGCACCCCCTTCGCGGTCCAACGAGGCACGGCCCCCGGGATGCAATCAAGCCCACAGACATAAGCGCTAAATCAACCAATAAATATTTTTAATCTTCCCTTCCGTAAAGCTGTCGAGAACCTTAAAGAGTGGCCAGTTGGAAAAATTGAAATCCAAACCGGATGCATCCGTTTATGAATATGAAAATGCACCCGAAGGGTAAATATTATCATTTCCTAGCGGCGTCTGACTCTGAATTCGAATATGACGAATAGGAGAGCAAAAATAATTACCAACCATATGTGCAGCCACGGGCGTAAGATATTAAGCAAATAAGTGTGTGTACCTACCTAGATGGATACTTTCCGCTTTGGGATAAATGTCCAGGTGGATTATTGCCGGATGATTGGCATAACATGCTTGACTGGTTGAGCACATTTGGTAATCTGCATTGGTTTCGTCTATTTATCCTGCATGTGTGAACCGTGACATTATGACAAGGTGGACAAGGACCTTAAATGTTGATCATAAAACTACCAAGCCGACGTCTAAATAAAGAAATCATCAAAATGTCCAGTAACTTATCATTCCTGCGTTACTATGTACCCATTCAGTATACCGTGTCAATTGGCCACCTTACTATTCGTTACTCCTCGTCGTCGTCCGTTTACATTCAACAAAGACCAAACACTTTTTTACATTATCCCACCCATAGTGTTGAACATTGCAATCAAAACAGCACAATGGAGAGCGGAAAAAGAGAGAAATTAAAAAGAAAATAAAAGGATAACAAAGTAGAAGGAACGATAGGGCAGTACGAGCACGAATAGTTGTATGTACCATAGTCGAAGTCAGAACGCAAGGATACTTTCGGTATGAAAAATGCGAGCAACAACTCCATGTGAAACGTTCAAATGGAATTGTGTCCTATTAATCATTTTAAAGTGAAACATGAAACGATTTTCCTGTACCGCACATGGGAACAGACATAGATACATGTCTCTGAGGCAAGGACCAAGAACGGATGCTGGCAGAAGCTGATGTCCTTTGCCGCCCTATCACCACTTGGCTGGGGTTTGATTTTTCACGCTCTCCCCTGAAACGGGCTAAGTTGCCGGAAGGCGGTATCACGTCTACGAGTATGGTATGCATGCGTGTGGACTGGCTGTCTCGTCGATTTGTTTTGAAGAATTCCTGTTCATCTCTCCGTTTTTATGCTAGCTACTAGCTACCATACA
The DNA here is from genome assembly GCA_958301585.1 of Merodon equestris. Classification (NCBI taxonomy): domain Eukaryota; kingdom Metazoa; phylum Arthropoda; class Insecta; order Diptera; family Syrphidae; genus Merodon; species Merodon equestris. The sequence continues at coordinate 37,631,537 of OY284416.1, read as the reverse complement.
TTCATCCTACTGTTTGCCAACATTACTAGGAGTGAAACGTGTGAATTTGAGGTTGAGTGGTGCACAAGAAAACAAATCGTTGGTCATTTAGATAAATGGAAGAGGCCTCGACTAGATAGGATTTGTTTCATTACGTTTTTGTCTTGTTTACTTTTAACGGTGATGCGAGATGGATGGACAAGAAGTAAGATTAATGTCGATTTGTTTGTTTGTAAGCATGTTCGGATGGCATTGTGGACATGAATCAATGGATACTTTTCGAGGAGAAAATCCTATTTAGATACGGTGCTTTCTCATTTGACAGTGAATTATCGGGAAGGGTTTCACCAAACTACTATGTATGTGTACATGGACGGAAAGGAGATGTCCATCCTGATGCTGGATAAGAGAATTACGTAAAAAGTTTCTTTGAATCGATGGGGATGGGATGAAAACCCTTCGATTTAACAAGGTAGTTTGCTTGCATTAAGTTTAAATGGAATCACGTAGTAGGGGATAACATATTGAGAAGTGCATTAAAAACTTTAAATGCAATTGGAAAGTTCCCATCTCAATGGGTACCAACAGTTGGACAGAACGGTGATCAATGAAATGGGGGTGAAAGGACTCTCCCAATGGAGAGGGTAATTAGTTTTAGAATTTATTTTCTATACAATCCTCCATTCGATCAGGACTTGGTAAGGCTTTAGCCGTCGCTACCAAAGATTATGACATAACAAGCCACGTGGTTACAGCAGGATGTATCTCGGGAATGATATTATTTATTGCCTGCTTCAAATCTTACATTTCGTTTCACGAGTTTTTCGAAACTTTGCCCAACTTTTGGAAACCCATCTCCATATATACTGGATACAAGTCGTCAATTAACAAAGTCACATGCCCCTTGGGAGTTTGACGGAAAAGGGATAAAGAAACTTTTTATCTGATTAAGAAAAAAAAACGCCACCGGTTAGATGAAAGGAATTCGGTTGAAGACAGAAAAAAATTTTACGTATCTTCGTACGTACCGGGCCTCGGGGTGTGGAACAAAATCAAGAAAAACATTGAACGGGCTTAGAATAACAAGGAATGTGGGAATCGCCACGAGGAAATGTTGAATGATTGGATGGACTGTTCCGTGTAGTGCAAGGTTGGCAGTGAAAGTTTTTTTTTGCTTTCCAACGAAAGAAACTTCAATTGTTAAAATATTCCATTAACTGGATTATTGTAGTCTTTAGCTTAACGGGCTCGGTCCATTCTCGGTCGCTTACTTTGACCCATATCCTGTCGACCTAAATTAAAAAGAAAGATTAAAGCAAAAGAACTTTTATATATTTAGCAAGAACGAATCTATATAACTTCTCTGACATACAGTTGTGCTAGATCCAATTTGTGATTTCGAGAATTAATTTGAGTAACAAAACATTTTCCATTCAGACTTCAATCAAATTTTTATTTCAGCACATTTCTTTCATTTTGCCATTTCGAATGAACTTTTCCACAGGAATTCTTCCAAAACTCGGTCATTACAAGATAATTTTCGATGACGCATATTCTTTTTCAAAGCATCAAGAGCTTATGGATTGTGTGCGTTTATACGATCTGTTGCATAGCCCTGTAAAAAAACATTCAAGGGCGACAATTCGCACGATCATTATGGTCAGTTCACATTAAAACAGGAAATAGCTCGTGCAGGACGTTTTATTAATTTCTTAATGCAGTTAAAGATTTTGTTGTGTGAGATGCGCACCGTCCCTTTAAAACCACATACCTTCTATATCCAAGTCATCGATTTGAGGCTTAACAATTGGAACAACATTGGTCCAAATGCTGTGCCCGCCATTCAATTTGGACCTTCTTCAATCTTACATTAACGGCAGTGTTGAAGAGTTATTATTTATTTTGTGGACAGTCTCAGCACTCGTATTCTGAACGTCGACGCAACCACACGTGACATCTTTATTTATACATAAATAAACAAGATTGCTTGTATCCGGAGTTTTAATAAATTTTCCAACAAATATATTTCTTTCGTCGTTGTTCGATATTCGTCAATTCATAAACATTTTGGTCCTTCGAACCAGATCATAGAAAAATTAGACATTATTAGTGAAGTCGTGCTTAAAGTCTATGTTTATTCCAACTCGTAGATCCCCTTTAATTCTAAAAAAAAAAATTAATTTGTTGAAAGCAAAACGGACATGCCATAGGCGAATTAACGCGAGCCTTTGCTGATACTATTGGTCCCTCGACGACCCTAGAAAAGTTGGAATTAAGACTACTGAAGCTGGATGAAACGTGGTCTGAATATGCCTTGCTGCACGAGGAATTGTTGCAAACAGCTTCGGAGAAGGAGTTACGGACTTAGAACTTGAGTTTGCTGACTACGGAAACCGGTTTTTCTTCGCACATTCATCCATTTCAAAGTCGATTCGTAAAAGACAATCGCAATCGGTCGGTAAAGATTCCTCGTGTATTGAGAAACTCAAAGTTTTTAGAAACTCTTAATTCGGAAAGTGCTACTTGGAAGTTTGGCAACGTCCAATCGTCCAATCGTTTATTCAAACCTTTATCTCGCTCCCAGTCACTTCTATCGGGAATGTCAACAGCTTGCGGATGTCCGAAATGCTAAGGCAACCATATTTTATCGCAGTGTGAACAGTTTCTAGCCATTGATATGGAGAACGCGCTTTAGTTAAAACGAGTTCTTTGTGCTTTACCTGCCTTCGGATAGGTCATGCTGCGAACATGTGTCGGTCGTCATTCCGTTGTGTTGCATGCAACTCGCATCATTCTTCAGAACAAGCGAATTCGTCTTCGAATATCAATCAGTGTCTAAATCCTCAACATCGCTCGATTCATGGCGTCATCATTGATATTGGCATATCCAAGCAGATTATATTGCCCACCATATTAGTTTAGATACAAGACAAACAAGGCAAATTTATTAACTGTCGAATTTTACTTGTCTCGGCTTCTCAAGCATCCTTTGTGTTAGAATCGTTTGCGCAAAGATTAGGGCTGCATCGGAAACATGCTCGGATACTCATGGGTTGTCATCCACAGAAGCAGGTTATACTAGGGGCTCGGTTTCGTTGAAGTTATGTTCTTAGTTCAATCAAAATCATATCTTCGTTGATGCATTTGTTTTGAGCAAGTTGACTGCCAATCTGCCTCCTCGATCTTCTGATGCCTCTAGTTGGTCCCACCTTCGAAATTTAGATTTACAAGACATTTCCTTCAATAAACCCGGTTCCATTGACTTGTTGCTCGGTGCTGATAAGTTGTGGTGCATTCTCCAGGGAGATCAAATTCGTGCATCAAACGGTGTTCCGATCGCACAGAGAACTTCATAGTTCTCATAGGATAGTTTGAGGGGAGTTAATAGATGTTACACAATCAACACATTTCATCGCTGCATTCCACTCTTGATGTTAACTTTTTTTATTTTTTATAATTCATGCAGATTCAAGAGTGTACGCTCTTATAGTGTTCGCCACGCAACCTGGACGGGGTGCAGATGGTTTGTGTCGAAGATATTCGTTCACTACTCTCCGGGGGTGGTTGTCCTAAATGGGATCTAAGAGATTCAGATTAGACTGAATTTGCGTTGGTTGTAGTTCACAGTAACTTTTTTTTGTTTCCATGTTATTAAGGTGTTAAATTTGAAATTCACACACAGAGTATGAATTTTGAAATGATATTTTACTACAAGTGTTATGCCTTCGTCAGCATTTTTTGATCATCTCTCGTTCACAACTGATGTTGTTGCACAGTTTTCTCGTATAGAAATTGTTCTTGACTATTGGCAGATTTGAACTACAGACCTTCCGCTCAACAGTGGGTTATGATTACCATCGCACCACGACCACCCCCGACACTATGTTAGACAATACAGCCTTTAAGGAATAAAGGTATATACTTTGGTCACTGTAGTGAAAAGTAGTATTTTAATTTTTCCTGAGCTCTCCCGGAGTATAAGGCTCATGTTTCAGCGATACATTTTACCCTGATTTTGCAAATACTAGAATCTCTACGATATCTACCTATGTTGACCTCTTTATCCTGGCTCTGTGCCTCTTTATCCTGGCTCTGTGTAATCTTTCCAGATTAATTTCCATTTCAATTGCCAGAGGAGGCAATAGATGAGTTCCCAGATAGACGTTATCCAGCTCACGGTTTTAGTGATGGATGAGCATGAAAAATAAAAAAACCATCGCCTATTGTCGCCACCTACCCTGAACTTCATGAGGGACGTAATTGTATGGGTATCGGCCTTGTTGAAAGCTCCTTCAATGCTTGGGCAAGTTCCTCTTACTTTTTTTTAGTTTTATCTTACCCCAGACAGAAATGCCTTAAACTAACTTAAATAACATAACAAATTTAAAACACCTTACTGGCCCTATACGAACACTTCAAGCACACAAAACAACTAAGAGTATGTTCTTACGCCTGATTGACTCATCATAATAAGGAAAAGCAAAAAGAGTATTTAAAGCTAAGATTTTTTGTTTTTTAAACCTAGTATCAGAGAGAATGTTCCTTTTTATTGGAGAAGGTTTTCTCAACTTCGTGCAATACCTGGCTTAGTCTGGCTCGGTGGATCTACCCTTGAAGTGCGCATGTTGAGCTGCGAATAGAGGATTTACTCCAAAGTTCTGCCAAATGTGGGTCAAATGTGGATCAAATGTATCTCAATTCAAGGAGTATATAGCTAAAGGATAGGCAGACTTAGATATAAACAAGCCACGGAAGTACTGTGTTTTGCAAGTTCTGTAACTTAATGGAAAAAATACATCAAAGCAAGGGAATCTATAAAGAGAAATGTAATTTATGAGCTTAGAGGTTGAATGATGTTGTACAAAATTGGAACGAAATTGTTCTAAGATCTTACTGCCGCAGAGAAATGGGTAATCATCAAAATTTTCGAGGACTTAACGGTCGAAGATTTCTAATTTCCATCTGCTCTCCTAAGGATAAATGGGCTGGTAAAACTCTTGGACTCTTAGACATTCAATTGAACCTAATGTGTTCCTTTAAAGTTTCGATGGACTTACAACATTTTATCGAAGTATGCATTTATGCCTTACAGCGCTCTTATAGACTCTTAACCAGAAATTGTGTCCAAGGAAGACACTGAACATCGTTCTGGTCAGCTTCCTTGTCAGTTTCCTTATACTGTACTTAATAGGATATGGAACATTGTAGCCATTGTTCAAGGTTTTTTTTATTGCGTTTGCGCGAGATCAAACGTCGAAATTACTTGATATAAAGGTACAAAACTAAGCCCACATTTTGATTTGCGCCTCGCGTGTCTATAAGTTTCGGACGAACCTGTTTTAAAGTTTATTTAAATTGTCGCTGCTTGAAATAAGTGTTGAATCGATAATCGCTTTTCTACGCCTCCGATCATAGCATAAAACTGCAATGCTTTTTGGCCGGGCAGTTTCTAAAGTAATTACATGGCACTTTAGACAGGTTTTTGCCGTTAAATGGTACAGCAGTGGTAGGGAGTCAGTTTTTAATACTTCAGTAATCCACTTCGAATCATACCAGACGCCATTGCGCTTAATTACCACGAATATTTTTAGCACAGGAAAAAGTCCATTTGAGTCAAACTTCGCGGTCGTGACGGTCTTGCGATATCATCCAAGCGGTAAATAAATGTTGAAGGAAATAGCTTACGAAGTTGAAATCTACAAGTACTACTCTTCTCTACCCGTCGTCAGTTCAAACAGTTGTGTCCTCATTTGCTACCTCTTTTTCAACGCTGCCGAACGCTTCACTAATACATTTTGCGAACGCTAAAACTAATGCAATATTGAAATTTTTCGTTACTCTTCAGCTGAGTTTCGATGGATCTTTTCAAAGATGGTGTTGAAGAAATCACATGCCAATGTTTCACCCTGCCATACCACATAATTTGGCTGTCATTGTCATTGCTATCACGCTTTTCGATGATGCTAGCTACCAAAAGCCTACTTACCGATAGGGAGTTATGTAGGCGGCGTTTCTTGCGAGGGGTGCCTATAGTGTACAAAAGATTGTACAGTAAAACACTTCCGGCAAAATGGCAAAATATTTATTAAATTCTGACGCAATAGGCGCAGGACCTGTTTTTGTATAGCAATAAGGATTGAAGAAATAAGAATTTAATGGGCAGTCGTGGACATAAGCCGAATAAGGTAGAAAACACTGTCAACTAGTTGCTTCAAGATGCAATGGAATACAGTCTATTCCATGTTCTATGTCGTGGAAGTTGGCTCTATTATCTCTCACTATCCTTCGTCCAGCATATAGTGCTGCATTGTGAAGCATGAGCTTCAAGCATAATCCTTAATTATTTTCATTCGTAGATGAACAATGAACTTAAATTAAAGCTTATTTGTATTCAAGAGCCTTGCATTTCGGACAGCTATTTGCAACAATCTGTTTTCGTATTACCATTAGCACTCGAACAAAGTCGGAAACTTTCCAACGCCTTTGCATTTATAAGCAAACTTTCCTGTTTCGTGTACTTATTTGCAATGCCTACAAAACTACTTGGAACAAAGCCCCTTTGTTTAAGTAATGATCTGTACTCGTAGCCAGTTTTGTGTAAGGTCGAATGTAGGTAGTGTCCTTGTGGAAATGTTTTGAATACGTTTAAGGGTAGTTCGAAAAACAAGCAACATAAGACCTCTTGGCAGAGTCAAATCAATAGTATGTCATTAAACCGGACGTTTGAGATCTGGCATATCAAAAGGCTTTCAATTAGTCCATGAGTATGGCTGTATTCATACATAGCTCATTACACACTATACCGCACTGCTGGGCAAGCATATCTGCATATCGTCGCTAGCGGTAATGCTCTCACTCCCTTCATCTCTCGTCTTAATTCCTACTAATTGGGTTGTGTAAGCAAATTACTACCGTTTAGCCGAAATGTAGCATGCAACCACTAATAAAACATCAGGTTGAGTCTACATGCTTACAGCTGGCAGGGATAAGTGCATCTTGTAGACCTGAAACACTGTAATTCCATTTCGGATGTGGTACGTGTAAGCAAGTTTGAAGAGTTTCGAAAACTAATTAATGGCTGTCGGGTTGGTTTAAATTATGGCCCATCATCCTTGAAGGCTCCTCCAAGACATGATGGCATTGAAGGATGGAGGAGGTTTTCCTACATATGGGCCTATTCGTGCTTTTATAGAGATTATCTCCTACCACTGGTCCCTCATAGTAGTCCCATGGCACGAAAGGTGATGCCCGTCACGGCCGGTGACGACTGCATTGCGATTTGATGTGTACCTTTTTGATATTCGCAACGGTGAAGTGGGTATTAATGTTTAAGCACCATGAAGTGCTATGTGATGAGCAATCGTCATCTGTAGTTCGTGACGTGGGACACAATGAACCAGTTTGGTCGTAAGTAACCCGAGAGCTTGCGTCGCAAAAGCAAAGGACTATAGTGAAATGTAATTTAGAATCCCACAAAAATGATTACACCTTAAATCTTTAGTGCACGGAAAGTGAAGTATACCCTTCCCCGGTTGTTCATGTAATCCTTCACGCATACAGTGGCACCACAGACGTCGCTTACACATAGTAATACCATGTCTGGTAAGAAGGTGTTATTGGATCTAATGGCTTCTGAGATGTTATCCTTTTTCGGACTGGTGGTAAAACAAAACTATAGTGACCATCGGAGTTGGTACAAATGGGTAAATAACAACAACTAGCCCGACTCACGTGGACTTAAGTTAGGTCACCCAAGTGGCTGTATCCGTGTCATATAAAAGGGTGCGTTTTGTTGTAGGGATTAAGTGTGGGTGTGGGTTCGGTAGATTACTACGTGATATATGGAGCGAGAAATGGTATCGTGACATGGCGTGAAGATTAAATTGGATTTCTTTTACCTTCTTCTTTAAAGGTGTAAAGGAAAATGAATTTCATCATTCATTACTCGCGACTTTGGATTAGTTATTACGTTAACATACCTTCCAATCATTTGGTCGTCATTAATAACTTTCGTCGCGGGTGTGCCTTAGTCATAAATTATATGACGTTCGTCCTTCTTTTTCCTTTGTATCTTATGCATATTTTAATGTCCTTCAACTTAAGATATGAAAACAAAAAAAAAGCAAAAACAGCCAACATGACGGCGTTTTCCTGCTTTCACATGGTGATTTAATCCCCTCCTTGTTTGCTTCCATCCGGGTGCTTTGAATATAAAACGTGGAGCCTCCCCTTCCGTTTAACCTTGAAGTGGCAACATGAAGAACAAATCGGATTTCTTAATTCCTAATTCGCATTTTTCTGTTTTGTTTTGCGTTTTTTTTTTGTACGTTTTTCCTGTCGTTTCCAGGATTTTAATGGATTGGAAAAAAGGTGACGTTGGATTGTTATATTGTGGCTCCCTTCGGTATGCTGCAAAAAAGTCACATTAATTTAATTACCGGTTGACGTATCGTGCATACACATGCGTTTGTATTCTAATCGTTTGGAATCGATTAGAGATTAGGGATTCGGATTATTTTGGATTTCGTGCGTAGTCACGTGGAACAGTTGTACGTGTTACAAGGAGTAGCACTTTGAGGTGCCTTAAGAGCCACGCTAAGTGATTATCGCTGTGATGTTTTCTTATTCCAAAAATTCGCCTTAGTCGTTTACAAAATTAGAAAATTTCAGAAAATTTCAGAAAATTGCAAGAGAATTTGGGGAGAAGAATGAAAAAAACTCAGATCAACACTGGTTCACATATGATTCAATATATTGGAAAGAGTCATCTGGCCTGGTCTGTATACACCAGGTCCAAGTCCATCACATACATTTACTTTTGTGATTCGGAAACTCACTACGGCATAACGATCACACGACTCTCTCCCTCTGAGCGACAACCCGCTTGAGACACTTGTTTGTAGTGACTATTCGGTCATTATGTTTAGTCCTGCCTTGTTGAAGCCTGAACCTAGTGAAAGCCAGAGCCCGGACACTGATTGATAGCAATTGGGTGAAGGTAGCGATTCACCGAGCTAATTTGTGCTAAAACCCGAGTTACAGCTAGCAACTGTCGTACGCTTTGGATGCTCAAGTGCTGTAACAACGCAAGACTCTTCCGGGGCAAAACCCAAATCGCAGTATTATAAGGGTCGATGTTGTGTCCGTTTGAAAAAAGATGGCATTGCGGAGGGACTTGGCATTATGTATCAATGTTTTGGTTTTTTCTATAAAATTCAAGAAGAGCAATCGATCCGTGATTCGCTTTTTATTTTTGGATGGAAAAAATGTGAGGAAATAAAAACGGAGTTGGATGCTATCTATTATAGACCTTTCACCATCACTGATAACCGGAAGATATTGGTTTAACGAATTCAAACGTAGTCGTACATCTGTTTTTGATGAGGAGCGCCCAGGCTGACCGGCAGACGTGGTTACTGAAGAAATCGTTGAAAAAGTCCGCGACATCATTCTCACCGATCGACGAACAAAAGTGAGTAAAGTAGCAGAGGCCGTAGGTGTGTTGTATGGAACGGCAATTACCCTTCCATTCTTGCACATATTTTTTCTAACGCGCTCCTCACACTGCGTTATCATATTTGTCGTCGTTGTTTTGTCATCAAATCAGAGGTACGTCCCAAAAAATGCATAACGATGAAGCGACATTGTTGCTCTATAAATTGAGACGCCAAATCTTGTAGGCCAAAGTTTGTTGAGATGCAGCTCGGCAGCTTTCGTTACACCAGCAAGATGTTAATTATGTGATGTGATAAGCCAATAAAAACCGTTAGTTCGATGATGTCTATCTTTCCTTGGTATGTTTGTAGTGTAGTTGCTGTTGAAGAACAGCGCCTTATTTGCTCATTTGTATGCGCGATTAGTTTCTCAAAAACATCGCCTGAAAGGAGTAAGCTCCAAGCTTCAAGGGGGATTGTGATGTTTCTCGTAACTCTCTTCTTTTTGTGGAACAGGATGTGGTTCTTCACTTTCCTTCTCCTCAGCACTCTGCCCACTCTCAGAATCTGACTTTTCTTCAAGGTAGTCCGGATCGTTGTCAGAATCTTCGCCTGCGAAAGGATGTGATTCGTCTCCGCTCTCTAAAAGCCCTTCAGCATCAAACAAAAGACATTGAATGGATTCATCTCGAAGAAAAGCTATTTTGCTGTTAAACTAAAATTAATATTGTCCTACAGTAACTTACTTTATGATTGAACAAACTTCACACTTGTTCGTTTTTTTAAATTTTTAGTCCAAAATACTCGTACTCGTAACTAAAAGAGAAAATATTTCACTAAAATAATGTATTTTCAAATTCCAAAAAATATTAACACGCACTACGCACTACGCACTGAGGTATATGATACCCAAGCTAAAACTTCGAAGCACGACTGAGCACGTCGAAAAGATCTAAGAACTGAGCAATAGGTCTGTAGTTCAAGTCTGACCATAGCCAAGAATAAATAAGAGATGATTTAAAAAATGCTGACGAAAGCTTGGAAACTAATAAAAATGACTGTGAACTACAACCAACACGATAAATTCAGTCGAATCTCTCACAAATCCTATCTAGGACAACTACCCCCGCAGAGTAGTGAACGAACATCTTCGACCCAAACCATCTGCACCCCGTCCAGGTTGTGTGACAAACATCATAAGAGCGTAACTCTTGAATCTGCACGAACCCTATAAACGAAAGAAAAACCATCGCCTGCTACTGCAGAGAATTTAGAATGGAATATACATAGGAATGGCATGCTTAGGAAAACATTTTAACGAGACCTACACAGTTTTTGAAGTCTATATGGGGTATCTCATACCCCCATTATACGCCAGAGATCAAACGACAGTCCTAATGGATCGGCCAGGAAAGTCATTGTCACAATTTTTTGAGACTCGAAGGAAATAATCCTCATGGACTTTTTGGAAAAAGACGAACGATCATGGGGTAGTGCTACAGTGCATTATTGAACCGATTCGACAAGAAATTGAAGGTAATACACCTCCACTTTGTGGGGGTGTATTATTTTACCACGATAACGCACCAGCACATTCATCAAGAATTGTTGCTGCGAAATTAAATGAATTGCTGCCACATCCAACTTGTATATCAATGCCTGCTTCACGTTTTACTTACCTTTCGGTATGAGCTGCCCACACTCCAATAGGTCAACGTTATTAGTTTCCCGCTGAGTGTAACATCACCCTACAATACTACAACGAGCTATTGTAAATTAATTTGGTTGAATTTTCCTATATTCGTTTTTATAGGACATTCACGTCATATTTTTTTTTTTGACTACGTCCAGTGGCATGTTTGATTCTCGCGCTTTGCGTGAGACTGTGTAGACTGTAAAGACGTTCTTTTCCATCCCTAATCAAACGACGATATTTCTACTATATAAATTCAAAATATACGAGGGTGGTCCGATAAGTTCTCACCGCCAGATGGCGCCAGTATCGCAAGAGCAACTTACTATCGTGTAGTACATTCTAGTAGAAGGCTACTGTCGGATCGGACTCGTAGCTTTGTTTTGACCGCGTGTGGAAGCGGGAGTGTCCGCGGATTTTAGAAAAGTGTAAAAAAAACAATATCGGTCGGTGATTCGATTATTATTTTTGGAAGGGAAATCGCGCAGCGAAATCAAAGAGCGTTTGGATGCTGTGTACGGTGACTCTTCTTCTTCGATGGCGACCATCAGAAATTGGCTTAACGAATTTCAACGTGGTCGCATGTCGGTTTTCTGATGAGCGACGTCCAGGTGCCATGAAAACGGCTACAAAAATCCACGATCTCGTATTGGCAGACCACCGATTGATGGTGCGCGAGATAGCTGAGACAGTAGGCATTTCAAAAGATCGCATGGGTCACATCCTGCATGAAATTTTGGGCATAAGAAAGCTGTCGGCGCGATGGGTGCCGCGTTTGCTCACTCCGGACAACAAGCGCAACCGTGGGACCACTTCTGAGCAGTGTTTGACGCTGTCTAAGCGCAATCCGAAGGAGTTTCTGCGTCGTTACGTTGACGGAACATGGATCCGCTGGTACACATCAGAGACCAAGGAACAGTCGAAACAGTATACTTCACCCGGCGAACGTGTTCCGAAGAAGGCGAAGACTGTCCCATCGGCCGGAAAGGTGATGGCCACGGTTTTCTGGGATTCACAAGTTGTGGTCCACATCGACTACCTGGAGAAGGGCAAAACGGTCTTAGTACAGGACTGTACTAAGCCAATATTATTGGGCCGATTCGACGTCGAATTGAAGAAAAAACGGCCCCACTTGGTGAAGAAGAAAGTGCTCTTCCACCATGATAACGCACCGGCTCAAATCTCCGCCCTCGCCACGGCCAAATTGGTCGATATGGGTTACGAACTGCTGCCCCATCCACTGTATTCTCCAGATTCAAAGTAGTCTCTGAAAGCAAGATTTTAAGTCAAGAACTCGAGGAACATTATTCAACCGTCCGGCCACGTATAAATGGACAGTGGAGGAACAGTCAAAAAGGACCGCCAGAAAAACCGCGCCGTGGATGGGAGAACAATATAAGTATCGACCTAGAAGAGATGGAACAGAACTGCGAAACATGGAAAGAAAACACTCATGAAAAGGAGACTCGGCAAAGGGTTGTCCGAGTTCCTCATGGTGGTAATAGTAATAATAACCTAGTTGAGAACCAATGGCTTGGTTTTTTAACTATTTTATAATTTTGTGTCCAACACAGTTGCTGATTAAAGGCCATCCGAACGTTGAAACTATGAAAAAGTACGAAGACTATTTGTCTTTCAATCCCTCGAAAGAGACTCCCAAAATTAACTTCATTCAAGTTATCATTACGAGCATTTTGTTTCGTATAATGTATTCGTTCGATTCGTTCGATATTGTTATTGTACGGCTTGCCTACGTCCATGATTCTTGCCGTATAGCATTTTGAAGATAAACTGCCATCTTCAATACGCTCACAAATTTTAAAGTAGAGATAGATTTTACATACTTAAAGGTTTTTCAATAAGGGCGGGTAGATGTTGAAATAAAATAAAACAAGCTGTGTGTGAGGTATTAACAAAATTCTTTCTATATTTGAAAGGCCCATATATGCCATTATGAATGAAATATGACATCGTTCAAATGACCGCATCGGCTTCTTATGGTGGAACGGAACCAAGGTGTCCAATTTTCAATGACTCTTCTGCATAGATCCGGTTGTATATGAGCGATGGCCGGTGTTATGTTTATCTTAAGGAAATCGGTCGATTGTGGTTTATTTGTATAGAAAACCCGCTTTACCCCCCAAGAAAAAGTCTAGCTAATTCACTCTTGTTGACCAATTCACGTCTCTCTGCGAGATATAACCTTACCCTCAAATCGTTCATGCAGAATGTCAATCGTGGCGTCCGCTATGTGGCACGTAGCACTATATGGTTCAATCAATTTAGATCAAAAGAAATTGGTTATCATCGCTCTGTAGCGCTCGCCATTAATGATGACCGTCACACTAACGTCGTTTTCGAAAAAGTATAGACCAATTACGCCGCCGGCAAATCGGTAACCTTTTGAGGATGCATTGACACCTGGTGAGCCTCGTGTGGATTGGTGTCGTTACAGATATAGCAAGTTTGCTTGTTAACCCAGCCATTCATCCAAAAGTGCATGTCGTAGCTAAAGATGATATTTCGGCAAAATTGGATTGCGAAGCCAAGCCAACGAAAAAACGGCGTTGTCTATGGTCATCAACTTTGAGCTACAATGTCTGTTGGATTTTATAGGGGTATAGGCCCAAGTCCGACGCAAAATTCGCCAAATTGAAATCTGCGATAAGCCGAGTTTTTGTGCACGGCGGGGAGCGACTGCCGTGCGATGCCAACAGAACCCGAGTTGTTCATTTTCACGGACCGCGTTCTCGCCAATTTTAACTTACGAATATTGGCTGATTGATTACCGAACGGGTTGGGTGGTGGTTGGGCCACCACCACTACGGTAAAATGGGCTCAACGAGTGCAACGTTTATAAAATTTTATCACTTAGACGTCCTGTTCAATCGTGTAACTTGCCATTGTGATTTGGCATCAGTAATTGGATAATAAGCAACAGAATTGACAAATGTCACCAAAACAACATGGGCGCCACAGTCCGCCGAAATCTACCGCGCCAATTGAAAAAATTATACTTTTTAGTTCTTAGTTATATTTCGGAAAAAATGTTTGCATATTTACTCTTGAAAATATCGTCCATCGCTAGCTGTTAATCCCTTTTTCCGACGATATACAAATTTCATACACTTTTGACTTTTTAGAGAGATTGGATCTGCTTAGCTAGACCATGCTTAATCGATCGGAACAGGTGTAAATCAGAAAGGGCCATGTCTGAAGAGCGAAACGGGTGGGGTAGGAAGTTCCATTTCAGTGCTCTCAGGTAGGTTTAACGACCTGAGCAATATGTGGGTGAGGGCTGTTGTGCTGCAAAATCACTGTGTTCTGTCTTTATATTAGTTGTGTCCGGTAGCAATATCCGGTGATAGTTTCATCCACTGGCAACAGAGCATAATATAAGTAGCCGATCTGGTCCCACCAAATGCTCAGCATAAGGTTCGATACATGGATGTTTGGCTTGGCCGCCGTTGTATGGTCGCCGCGACCTCGATTTCTTTCACATTAGATTATCGCAATAGACGCTTTTCTCGTCACTTGTCACAATATGATGCAGAAAACCCTTGAATTATATTGTGACCCGTAAAAAACGCTGCTCAACACCTCTCGCCTTCACTTCGTATGGCTCCCTATTTCGTTGGGTTTGGACCAGTTCCAAAGCTTTCAAACGATGGCAAACAGTTTTTTTTTGCATTGGATGTATCTGTACATAGATCATGATCAAGAAATGGTTCCTATTTTGCTCCTTTCAATATTTTCATCAAACCTATCACGACTGACAGAAAGGCCACAGAATTTCTATGATCATTCGACGCAATCATTCTATTACAGATTTTTTTCGAATTGAAAGCGAAAAGCAAATAAATCTTACTTGTCTAAAAAGTCGATAACACTTTTGCACACGCAAAAATATTAAGCCAATAAAAATTCACAAATTATTTGATGACAAATTGTTGACACGTTTACCATGTAATGTGTCTGATGACATCTGGTCTGGTGACTTTTCTGACCAGTATGTACCGATGGCGCCATCTATCAGGCAAGGGCTGATTCTCATTCTACTCCGTAACTACTAAATTGTCTCAACAATTTGCCAAAAAAGAAAGTTATTGGAGCTACCGCGAGGCGCAAGCTTGAAAGGGATATCAAGTAAATGGTTTTAAATAGCTTTTTGACACAGCAAAGCTCGATAAAGGGTCACGTGTCTCCGCGAATTTTCAATAGCATCTTTTTCCTTACATGCGGCTTAAATTAAGTTTTGGTATGAAGGCCAAAGCGTTGAAAATTGAAAAATATTGAAATATTGGTGTCTAACCCCAATCAGTTGTCAATGTCAAGATTCATCTCTTGCAAATGGACCGAACTAATTTGTTTACCAATTTTTGACCAATCCCGAAGATAACTGGCATCACAAACATTTCAGTTGTTACGACAGACTGATTGCATGACAAAACAACATCCTAAGTATAGCATCTTAAGTGCAGTTGTGGTATCGTTGTAGGCTGCTATCGATAGTAATATCTGACCGATATCTAAGCATAAAATCAAGGCTGTAAAAATCAATTTTGTAAATTTCCTAGTTCGGTATCAAACATACCAAAAGAGATGCCAAAATATTTGGAAACTATAATCGACCGATTGCTATATTCGGGTCATAAAGTGTCATCCATCAAGAGGTGTCATTTTATATTTCGCGCCATTGTTCAACTGTCAAAATCTCACTGTCACACAACGTAGCAAAATAGTGAAAAACATCACAGAATCGTTTCGTAAGCTTCGTGCTCGCTTTGGTCAAGCTACTTCTTGTAATGATAAAATGAATTTAGCCGAAAAATACGAATGTCTCAGGTAGGTTAATGATCTGGAGACTCCAAATTGGGTCATATTATGTAGATAAGACTGTCACTGGAAGCCAAGGCGTGTCCATGTCTACCGGGTCACAGGAATCGAGCCTACCTTCCAAATATTTATTTGCACTTCGTGGTGCTCATAAGGTCCAGATGACACAGGAATTGAAACTAGCAGATCACGCACAATGCTGCACTTTTATTTTGTAAAAGATTAAACATTTGCCAATGTTCTACCGACGTTTCAAGCTCTAAAAGAAAATGCCACGGCTACTGTTGCCGACAAACAGCCGCTTTTTCCGCAAGTTCCAGGCATAGGTCATAATTCATTACCAACATGAGAATTTGAATTTTTGATTTTAAATGAAAATTATTGTTGGATGGATGTTGGATAAAAAATCAGACTTTAGCTTAAGCACTTGATTAATTAGTTGAACCGATCTCTTGTATAACTTATCTCTTGTAGTGTAATTCAAAAATGAATTCCCTTCTCTAACGCCTTTAAGTTAAATGGATCAAGAAGTGGTTTCAACCGTCTTGCCTTGGGCATCCTGTTTAAGTACCTCGTCACGTTTCAAATTTAACATACTTCATCAAATAATCAATATTCCTGTGATGCCATCAAAGTTGCAAAAATTCTGTTGTATAAGCTCACCAACTCCCTCCACCCTCCTTACGCAAAATTTAACTTTCCCAAACTTTACTCCTTCAATCCTCAATTCTGAAAATTCCCACCTTAAAGTAAGTACAATTCATCTGATATGATCATTTTACTCCTAATTTTCTGCAATTTACCTTCTTTCTACGCATAATCTTCCCGTCAGAGTAGGTATCACCAGGCAACTACAACAGTCGTGCACTCTTCACAACTCCAGAGCCATTGTTGGCCAGATTGAAACCCATAAAAATGTTCTTGAAAGAGCCACTTGTAAAGCTGACAGGGTTGAAGCGCATTTTCTCCATCGTCATTTCGTTCCTTTTCTTTTTTCCTCCATATTTTCTTTGTGCTTCCTGTAAGGGTATAACTTTTGTTAGTGATAATGACCCCACGTCAGCGTCATCATTGTCACCGACAAAAGGACAAGGCTCCTTCCCAACCCTCGACTCGTACTTGACGGTTCTTTTCCTTGAGTTTGTTTTTCAGTCTGTTATTTTTTTTTGTTATAGTCAGAGAGTGGTTTACAACGCTGCATAGATGGCGAATTAAGTGAACTTCCCTGCCGCGGTTGGTTGATTTTCAACTATCCGAAAATCCCCCTCGAAAGTCCTTAAGAGAATGAAAGTTCTACTTTTTTTTATCGCGTTCTTATTTGAACTGGTTCTTTGTTTTGTGATGTTAAATTTATGAGGTGGGACGGTGGTGATATTGAATTTGCAAACTCTTTGTTCTGCAAGATAGAACTGACGTTTTGCGAGGATGTCGTTCATAAAGACAAAGGAAGTAAATAAAAAGTAAAGTAAATCCACTGGCTTGTCGGGAAACGATTTTCTATAAAGTGTTACTTAACTTTCAAAGGAATCTTATGGCATTACAGGATATCCCTAGGGTGATGTATAATACCACAACCATAGTAATCTTCTTGTGACAGGACACCAATTTGCACATCTGATTAGACTGATTTGTTTGAAGACCGAAAACATTTATTTCGGATCTTGGGAAACTACTTCCATGAATAAGACATGACCAAAGAGATCGGGCAATAACCACTCCTCGGGGAATCCCGGTTGATCAACTAGAATCTGTTTGGTGCAAATCAGTTAATTTTTAAAAAGGATTTTTCTACTTATTCGGGACCCTGTCCGGTAGATAAAAGTTCCATTTCGAATAAACTCAAACACCCCACGCACACATGGTTGCTATACCTCTATACCCCCGATTGGGATTAAACTTTTATAAGCAAGGACGGACCGAAAAGCGTCTGGATGCTGCACGGCGAATACACTGAGGTGTACGCACAAACGTACGTTGAGTGTTGAATTTAGTCCGACATTTATGCACGTAATTGAGGCGATTACCTGGAACTGAAGCTAGAAGTGGACCTGAAACTGTTGGACAGTGTCAATTGTTGGCAAATGAAATTGGAATTTTGTTGCCGAAGTGAGATTAGATTACACTCGATTTAATATTGATTTGGTGCGGTCTATGGAGGCAATTGTGGAGCAGGGATAAGGGTTGCCAATTTTAGATAGATGCAAAGCCGTAGGAACCGTTCGAGTTCGGCGTAATTAAATTTCGCCTATGAAAATTATGGGCATTAAGAATGGAAATAATAGTATAGTAATAGTAATAGAATGGTAATAAAAGTATTTTTAATTTTTTAAAATTAATTTTCTTTATGAATTTTAATTAGTTGAAAGACCCTTTATGGTAAACTCAAAACGTCAACGGGAAAGCCAAATTAATGTCAAAAAAAAATAGATTTGTATGACACCGGTTGTCGTCTACCGGTTGGATGTAGGAACTCTGTGTTAAATCAGTTGTGACACTCAAAAAAATAGATGAAAAGGAAAAGCAGAAAGGCAGGGAGGATCATCACAAAGGCAATTCATTTCAAGATAGTACCTCAAGTCTACATCCCCAAGGAAGCACCACTCCATGTCACCGGACAGTAGCACAACTCAGCAAACCACATACACAATTCTCCTTAAATATTGACAAATACTTTACGAACTAAACCGGATACAAGCCTCATTGTAGTATATCCTTCAAGACACTCGACAATAAAAACACATTTTTTCCCTTTCCTCCCTACCTACGTTGCATTTTCGAAAATCAGCAATGTGTCCACACAATAGCCAAATGCTAGGCAAGATGAATGAAAATTCTTATGCCATTCTAGCAGTAAAACCATAATTCTCATTGAAATTGTATATACTTCTCAGAGTACCTAGTGCCATCATAGCTGCACTCTGTTCTAGTCATAAGTAGAGAACAATAGAAACAACGAACGAGGTTGGTTGCTCTTTCAAACATTTATAGGCTTTCGAGACTACAAGGGCATGTTGAGACTTTGCATCGTTCTCTCAATTTATTGCCAACATTTCAAATGGGAATTGTAGAGGTAGCGTCGGCTCGTTGGATGAACCGTGAAATATTGTCTTGGTCAACTATTTTCATTCCATTGCGGAAGTTGTAATTTCGAATTATTTATTTTGTGCAATTTTTGGATGCTCTTCGTGCTTCGGTGTCGGAGAGGGGAGATCTAGCCTCCTCGAAACGGCTGGACTATTTCATTCTTGAAAGAGGTTAGAAATAAAGCAATAAATGAAATGTCCATGGCCTTAAGCCGCTTCCGAAGTAATGAATATTTTATATCAAATATATTGAATGAATATTAGCGATCGCTTTTTCAGAGATAAGCGTTAGTTATAACGCTATAAAATATAGCGGAGGTGCGAGTGGAGTTTGCAAACGTCTATCTCGGGTCTGAGCGATGAGATTCAAGAAAATCATTTTCCTGAACGATTATATATTGTTTTCCAATAAGGAAATAATAATTTTGTATATGAATACAAGCGCGCACTTCAACTTCTTTGTTCACGTTTTAGTTTCAAAACTTGGGTAGAAATTTATAGTCTTGTCGTAGTGAAGCTCTAGAACGAGCAACGTTTGAAAATTATTAAAAAATACTACCGATATTCTGAACGTTAAGGGCTACCCTTTCAGTCGAAATAATCATCCTACCAGGCAGACTGTGCGTGATAAGGTGAAAATATTCGAGTCACTTTTCACTATTGAATGTTCGCCGATCAAAGGCTTTGCGAATATAGCAGCCGTAAAAGCTGTAATTCAAAATTAGTCAAATCAGGTGATTCCACGCCATTCAAAGAAATTCAATCGCTTTTAGACAAGGCAATAAAAAAAAGGAATCCTATGTTAGGCTCAATGGTTATAGTCAGCATGCCATATTGGAAGACTATTTTGGTCAACATTGGATGAACTTGACATCAGTGTTGTGTGGTAGCTGGTCAGACAACTGATAGGATGAAAAAAGCAACGGATTCGGAGGATAATAAGCCATTGTCTGCTCTTTTTTAGAAACCAAGGATCTACCCTTTCTTTCCTTTTCGTCGGACCTTATCATCAACAATGTTGGCTCTCAACCAACCTATGTGACGGCGAGACGACAAGAAGTGATTGACCTATACCTGTCTAATAGGTATGTGAAGGCCATCACTAACTGGAGAGTCTTACCAGAAGTTACTCTGTCAGACCATAGATATATCGAATTCCAATTGAAGTGTGGGATCTCCCCCTCGTAGCCCAAGCGGAATCCGAAAACCCGGACTGGGTGCGATTCATGGAGGAGCTTGAGAAATCCACTCAAGCCCTGCCTAAACTCAAAACAAATCAATTGGTGGAGGATGCCGTTCATAACCTGAGCAGCGCCATCACCAACTGTATCGAACTCGCAAGTCCTATCAAAAAACCTCCCAGCAGGAAGCCGATTCCCTGGTGAAACCTGAGCTCCAATGTCTTCGTAGGGAAGCCAGAAGTCTCCTGTCACTTAAATCGAACTCGGAAAATGACTGAAATAAACATCGATCGAAGCAAATGGAATATAAGAAGCTTATTCGCAAATCGAAGAATGATTCCTATAAGTCCATCTGCGAAGATCAAATCCCTGAGCTAGTGTTGGGTAGGACACGCATTTTTATTGAGTTTGTATGAGGTACTCATTTGGGGGAGTGAAGTGGTACATTGTCCCACCTCATTTGAGGTACATCTTGTGACATGTCCCATTGATAGCTTGCAATACTAATGCATACGTCTGAGGTGGCTCTGAGTATGACAAGAATCAAAGTGGGGCAAATAAGTTTTTTGAGGTGTTGGGACGTTTTTGTAGTGGTGCGATGTGACTGCGACTAAAGCGATGAAAACAGCTCGACGTAGCTGGTATGTTGCGTCACGCGTGGCAACTACTGAGGCCATTGAATTTGCTGTGGTATCTTTCGATGGCTTTAAGTCGCCGGGCAGTGATGGGATATACCCTGTTATGCTGCAAAAAGGTATTGTATAAGACAGGTGCTTCCTACTTTGAAAATAATTTTCACTGCTAGCCTGGAACTTGCCTACATACCTATTCCTTGGCGCGCGGTGAAAGTGGTCTCTATTCCCAAAATAGGCACTCACTCGCTAAGAGTTTTAGACCAATCAGTCTAATATCCTTCTTGCTGAAAAGCATGGAGAAATTAGTAGAGTTGCACGTGCGCAAAGTTGCCCTTCGAATGCATCCTCTCTCGGACATGCAACATGCTTATAAGCGCGGAAAATCCTGAGAGACTGCGCTTCAAAACCTAGTTGGGAGAATTGAATGCGCTCTCGAAAGGAAAGAGTACGTGCTGGACATTTTCGTCGACATTGAGGGAGTTTTTGGTAACGCTACTTTCGACAGCATGTGTAACGGGCTGTCGGTTAATCCTCTTAAGACTAATGTCGTTCTCTTCACGAGAAGGAGGAAAAATACTGGCAATACTCAGCTGGTGCTTAAAGGCATTTGCATCCCGATATCCAAGGAAGCTAAGTACCTGGGAGCGAGCAAAGTAGCGAGCTTCTTTGGTCAAAGCATGTTGAGTTCAAAACCACCAAAGCACTGTCAGCTTTTTGGCAATGCGAAGGTGCCTTTGGCAAAACATCGGCTTATCGCCGAAAAAGGTCCTTTGGATCTACACGGCAATGATAAGACCGATAATCTCATATGCATCGGTTTTTTGGTGGAGCAGGCTAACACGCAAACACGCTGTGACTTCACTCACCAAACTCCAAAGGGCGGTCTTCCCCAGCAGACCGGGAGCTGCTCTAGATGCTAAGATGAATCTTCCACCCCTTGACATTTATATCAGAGGGTGCGCACTTAAAGCCATGCCTAGCCTAAAGAGAAATGATCTTTGGTACAACTCGCATTGGAGTGAAAGTGTACTTGCGCGAGAAATATCCTACGACCCCTGTCTTATGGATATGCCTTCTGACGCAATGACACCTGCTTCCCTACTGCGGTGTAATTTCGAAGTCACATTTCCATGACGTCAGTAGTGGCTTTGGCCAGACACTGAACCTGGAATGGAATGTCTTCGCATTTTCACAAATGGCTCCAGGACTGGGGAGGGATCCGGCGCTGGAGTTTTCTTTAAGCGTCTATCTTTCAATCGGAGATTTACGCAATTCTAATGGCGATGCACTATGTTGTGAAACACAGGTAGAGGGGAAAAAGCATATGTGTCTTCAGTGACAGCCAAGCTGCACTCAAAGCCGTGTCCAACCCTCTATCCAACTCCAAATTAGTGCATGAACTCAAGACCTTTTTAAACAGAGTCGGAAGACTAAATTCACTTAGGCTTGTATGGGTCCCAGGTCACTCTGGAATCCCAGGAAACGAGAAGAGGCTCAGAGGAGAGTTTCTCAGGATCTGTACCCGACTTAGGTCTACCTGCTTCCACAGTCAAATCTGACATTAATTACTGGGTCTTAAACATACACAGAGGGAACATCCAGGATGCAGGATAACTAAGCGCGTACGCCCTGATGTCTGCAAAAAGTCCGCAACATTTTTCTTATCCTTAAGGAGAAATGATTGCTGAAGGCTAACGGTCGTCATTACGGGCCATTACACTTTTTCCAAGCATTTCTACGTGCTTGGCATCAGTGAGTCGCCTACCTGTGCTGCATATTGCGAGGAGGATGACACAGCAGAACACTTTCTCTGCGACTGTCCCGCCTTCGCTCGCGCACGGTGGCACACCCTTGGGGCCGACGTGCTCTTAGCTCTACATCACTGAAGCCCCTCCTCACTTTTTCCGGACGACGGGGAAAATACAATAAAGACAAGGTGTCTGTCTGGTAGTACAATGGACCAGTATTTGTGTCTGAGTGCTCCAACAGATAGTAGAAGCCTCCAACAAAAAAAACAAAAAAGGATCTGCCCGAGGATATGTTTGGTTCGAAACCCCCTGATTTCATTTTATACCTTTTCACTTAGAAGCTACTTATATTCCCCATTATTATGGAAAAATCAAAAAAAAAAAATTCAAGCCATTCGTTCATGAGACAACAAAGTGACAAGGTTAGTTTTTTTTTCATTCCATTCCATTCCATTCCATTTTTTTTTCATTCAATGCTAAGCTTGTGAAATTAATAAGCGACGACTTTGAATACCAAAGGAACAACACCTGGCAGTAAATGAGGAAACAATACCTACTAAGTACCGTCATTCAAAAGCAGTATAACACCGCATTAATGGGGTTCTTCTCAGCGGAACATCGGAATGTAGCTACAAATTCGATATATTTGCGGCAAAGTAACTAATTCATTGCAGGTCTCGCATTAACGTGGAATTAATTTAAATAAAGATGAGACAATCAAAGGAAGAAGAAAGCGAACTATCATACTTAACACAATTCACAAATTAAACATACATTTTCATTTCAACTGCCTGCCTCTTGTTTCATGAGTCCTTCTCAACCATTTACTTTTGTTTGAGGAAATCTGTTGGTTAAGGAATACGTCTTAGGAAAAACTTTGTACGGCAATTCAAAAGTAAATTAAATGTTTCATTTTAGCTTTCCAAAAATCAGAATTGGAATGTTCCATTTACCAATTCTGTACACTTTAACAGAAATAACACGCATGCGAGATGACCAATGACCAATCGAAGCTAGTTACCTTCACTACATGAGAATCGAAAAGAAGACATATCCCATTATATGAAGATCAGTTATATCTTAAGAAGCACGATACTAAAAAGCACGATTTCTAAAAGCGAGTCTCTAAATTTGACTGTGCGTCCGAAGACAGGTTTGAGGGTGAACTGATGGGTATTCCAGGTGAGATGTGTACTGTGGTTAAATTCTTGAAAGGGGGGAATGCAATTGGCTAGCTCACTTGAGCATCATTTGTTAACTAACGATAAAACAGAGAGAGAGAGGAGACATTACGTCGAAGTTCGAATGAGTCGATCGACTTCGTAATATCGTTGTCTCTTATGAGTTTTATCGCTCTCTTTGGTATTCTATCTAGCAGGTGCAGAGAGGCTTTCGAGGCACTCGACCAGATATGAGCATTGCACTCAAGCTTGGGGTAGATGTAGGCCTTGTAAATTGAAGCCAGATCAGAGGGGGTGAATAATTTATGCGTCGTTTGCGGGAATCTAGACATTTCGCAGCGTTCGTGGCGACCTCAAATATGTGGTCATTCCAATAAAAAAGTTTTATTAGCAGATATACCAAAGATGGAAAGTCTTTCGGTTTCATCGACACAAGCGCCATTCAGGGATAAGACCGATTATTGATGTTCACTTGAGTGACAGTAGACAGCATTGTGTTTTGGAGGCATTAAATACCACTCTATTGTTTACACCCCATTTAATTATGCTGTCAAGGTTAGAATTTAATATGCTTAACACGCGCTGCCGCTCGAGTTCTATGGCCGAAGGGCGGAGACGTGAATCCCGGAATGAATATAAAAAGCTAAGAGTATTGTCATCAGCAAAGGAGTGTTTTGGATTAGAAAAAGCAGATAAGAGAACATGTATTCAAATGAGGAAGAGTTACGGTAACAGAGCAGAACCCTGCGGAACACCAGTGTTTATTTGGTGAATATCAGACTTGAAACAACTTAAATTGAACGGCCGGAAAGGTAATTTCTAATCCATAGAAGAAGAGATTCATCGATACTATAAACACGCATTTTCGACAAAAGAGTCTGATGCCAAACTATCTCAAATGCTTTTGAAATATTAGGTGCAACAATTTTGCTTTCGCCGAAATGGTGCATAGATTAGTCCCACTTTACGGTGAGATATGCCATTAAATCACTAGAGGATCTGTTGCTGCGGAAACCGTATTGCCGGTAATTAATAAGTTTCTGAGATTCAAGATATTTTATGAACTGACGAACATGACTTAAGAATGAAGTGACGTTACTGCTATGGGTAGGTAGGAGGTGGGAGACGAAAATTCGGCCTGTTTAGGAACAGGCTGGACAAATGCTGTTTTCCATCTACTCGGACAGCGACCAGAAGAGAAGGAAAGATGAAAAGCTTGCACAATGGTTTTGCCAGCGTGGTAAAATATCTCTTCAGAAGTATCGAGGGAATACCATAAGGGCCAGCGGATTTGTGCGAGTGCAAAAGTGGATTTGTCCCATGGAAGATTCTACGCTCTTAAGTACAGGCGAACACAAAGTGCAATCTGCGAGCGTTAAGCTGACTGCAAAATGTGCTTCTAGCAGATTGGCTTTGCCTAAAGAGCTGACGGCCGGGATGTCATTGTAAATAAACGTAGGGATTAAGGAGGAGGCGGAATTCTTTATGTTTTTCACAAATGGCTAAAAGTTTTGCTGCTTTGGGACAATTTAACACTTTTTGCCTCAACTTTTGGTCATGAGAGAATTTGACTCGTCGAATCAATGCATGAGTCAGTTACGGTTCGTTTAAACTTATTCCGGTTTTCCTCAGAGGGGTTGGCTCTAAGTCCGGAAACTCATCTCTCTCAATCTGATAACCCCTATTCTATACAGCTCGAGTCATACCACGTATTTGCTTTAGGTTTGATACTCTTCACTCTATGTGGAATGAAGGATCTCATACCCAGCAAAAGAGTGTTCGTGATCGCATCAGCAGCGGCATCCACGTCACTATCGAGGAAGCATAGTTAAAATTCCTAAAGAAGTTTTTGAGTCCAATTGGCTTTCTCGTAGAACCATACCTTTCTTTTATGGTAGGAATTCGTTCGCTAACTGTGTGATTTGAATACGAGAAATTACCTGAAACGACACAGTGGTCTGACGAGCCTAGTTCAGGGTGTTCGCGGAATGATCTGCAATGTTAGGTATTCGTGTAGGCTCATTTGTTTGGAAGCAAATTTGGGCTTAGTCTTTTAAGGTCTCCACAAATAATTGTCTACGATAATTGCGACGATTTCACTGTAAATTATCGGTATATCTACCATATGTATCATATGCATGGTATTTTCAAAAATATATTAAAAAAAATAATAGTCACAAGTTATTGAATTTTAGTATGAACATTCGTGTTTTGTTTTTCGAATACTTCGACAATTTTGCGGTCGCCATAATCGATCTACTGACCAAATAATTAAAGCCATAGTGATAACGTTTCGAACCAATGTCACACCATAGGACATCATGTCACCTACCCGTATGTGCAGAGTGTGCACAGAGGAAACTATTGATGTCGATTCCTCCCATAATTTGTACATTCTTCACCGAAGTTTGTTTGGAAGACTTTTCGCCAGGATTTTGGTCTAAATACTTACAATTACAGCTCGTATATGCCACACAGCACACGAATCGATAGACTAACAGAGAAATTATCACAATTGGACTTTGTATTTTTTACAATTTGGCCATTTTCCTGTGTTTTTTTTTTTTTTTACAATGAATTGGTAGAGTTTAACTCCTTATGACTCCCCTGATGATTTTGCTATCCATTGACTAGCATCTGTCGGTTATAGCTTCACTTTAGATCATTCCCCATTCAATCGCCACCACGACTCCACACTGTTCGAACCACATGGCGTCCACCTCAATATCATATTTCTGTATCAGTTCACCATTTACTGTTGCGTCTCCGTTTTCAAAAATTGACATAAAATTCATCTCTGTTCTGCAATTGACTTTAATTTATCGAATTTGTAGTCATGATTCGTAGGCTCCTTTTTATTAACGTTTTCCATAATTGAGATAAAACAGGGTCTTCAGAATTATCACAGTTGCCTTTTTTATTATCACATTAGATATTTAGAAAGTAGATATGTTCATGCACAATTTTTAAGATCGATAGAAATGCTTGAGCAACGTAATAAAGTTATTCAACCTTTTTACAAAAATATCCGGTCTATAAATAAACAATATTTTTTGCTCTTCCAGAACATAATGCTGGATCAATGATATCCCAATGTTCTCAGGCATTAGGGGTTCAGCCACCGAATTGCATTTGCATCCTTACAAACGTCAATTAGTACAAGAATTAAAGCGTCAATTGGTTGTTAGAAATTGACGCTAGTTTTTCACGCAAAATCATCTCAAGCGATTAAGTTAATTCCACTGCACCTTTTTATTAAAAGGGTTGCTACACGTAGTGCAATCAGACTCCTTCGTTCGGAAACAGACCAGCCATGTAGACTATTGGGTCACGTGCTCATTCTTCAAAACCTTCCTGAGTTGGATATGGTTACCACGGTTTCGGACGCATTACAACACACGTTCATCTTTAACAAAAGATTTGAGATACTGATCCCAAACTGCACAGCTTGGGAAAACTGCGATTGCTTGCTAAAGGTCAAAGGCCTCACATGGTACACAGATAGCTCCAAGATGGATTCCGGCCTTGGCGCGAGCATTTTTGCACCAAATCATAAGATATCGAAGGCCCTGGGAACTAGTCGTAGTATCTTCCAAGCCAAACTAAACGCCATCATAACGTGCGTCAACCCAAACTTAGAGACTGGTACAAGAGGTATAACCACCAATATACTCAGACAGTCAGGCAGCGCTCAAAGCGTTGGGCTCGTATAGTACGAACTTAAAATCCATCAAAGAATGCCACGATGCCCTACAAGACCTAACCAAAAGAAATAAGGTTAAACTCTGGTGGGTGCCAGGTCACAAGGGCATAAAAGGCAACGAAATTGTCGACAAACTCGCTGGCAAAGGTTCCAACGAAAGGTACATGGGTGCCGAGTCTTTTCAAAGACTAATTATCTCTTAGATATAGGAGGAAAAACCGCAACACCTGCACTTTTGGAACAGCGTTCCAGGACTTCGACAATCGAAGAGGTTCATACGGCCCCTGAACAAACACTCTATCAATATTCTCAAACATAATAGAGTCGAAATCAGAAGATTGGTCAGCTGGCTTTCGGGAAACTGTGGTCTTAGATAATATCTTAACAAAATTTATCTCTCGCCTGAAACCGAGTGTCGACTCTGTCTAGAGGATGAAGAAACTGCAGAGCACATACTATGCGAGTGTGCTACCCTCTGTCGTCTTAGGAAACGTATCCTCCTCAGAGAAATTATGACTGCTATGTTAAAGGAATCAGCCCAGCGCCTACGAGAGACATCCTCAACATCTACTTATAAGAAAGTTGATGAACTCCTCGTCTAATTGGCTAGCAGGCACAATAGACCTACTTTGATCGCAGTGCTCTGTGCTATTTGTTAACATTAACTGCCAAAAAAATGAGTTAATTTCACACTAGATCGATTGGGCGTAATAAAATTAGTTTGTTCACTTATTCCCTCTGTCGTGCGAAGGAATGTTCCTTCTTTTCGATTCTCATATAGTCAAGGTAAAGACTCATTGGTTGCCTCGCATGCAAGTTATCTCTGTTAGAGCGCGATATGTGTGCACGTTCATAAAGGAATTAGACTGGATAATTATTTTACTTTACCTACTTTACTTTTTTATAGTCCAAATAGTTATAGCTATCCAGACGCCTCTAATATAATACTTTATATTACTCACAATTACGAGTACGTGTTTGACTGTGCATTTTACTATGTTTAGCATGTGATGAGAAGATAAGAACCCATCCGCTGCAGTCCGCTTTTATGCATCCAACTTACATCGACTATCATACACCACGTCCTTCAAAACATTCTGCATCCAACACCACACTCGTACATCATGTAAAGTACTTGTATTACAAGTGTAATAAGAACTAACATCGCGTTCCGAAACATCACACCTCGCTTTGACTTTAATGCACTTCACTTGAAGTTTTGGTGTCACAGCCAATCTGCAGCCCATAAAAGACACGTCAAACACATTCTCCCTTTCGAAGGACGAACATTGTCATGAACATAAGGCATTACACCAAATTACCCTGAAAGGATAACGCCCAATGCTATTACATAAAAATAATATCCAAAAGGACTAAAGTGAATAAAAACAAAAAAAAAAGTGGAAAAACGAAGGATAACAGGGGGAAAGAGCGAATGAATCTCATTCCCAGTGGATTTTCTACTTCTAGGTCTAAAGCCATTATACCGTTCCCAGATAAGGGTGATAAAATTGTAATTTGTCCTCGCATGAGGACAGTATCCATTACATCCTCCTCGGTCCGGTGATTTGAATCATCTGTAATAGAGACAGCAAAAGAATTAATCGTGAAATATGAAACAACTAAGAGAGTTATGTTCATTTAACGGTAGGCAACAAACGGCCCGATGATCGGTTTAGGCGCTATAAATAAAGGTTGCGATAGAAGCCGGGGCGTTAAAGTCCGATGACAGAAGAAAAACTGACCCCGAAAGCATACGTATCTTAGTAGGACTATGGGCCTAGGAATGACATTACGTGCGACCAAATGAAGTTATTTAACTTCCGCATAATAGATTGCCGTGTGGGAGTGCGGACGGCAATGTCAATAAATTATGAAAGTATCGTTGAAGTTGCCAATGTCCTTTGAATCGAAAAGTATGTGACAAGGTTTATTGGAATTTATTATTCAATATTTATTGGATTTTCTTCTCACCGGGGGGGTTAGCCAGATGCTCTGTTGTTTATTGCTCTCTTTTTTTAATGTTGTTTTTCAAAATGAATAACTCGTATATTAGGCTTCGAGCAACGATGGTGGCGACTGTGATTCCAGCAGCGGGAATAGAGGACAGTAAGAAGTGTAGCTTAGAAAAAGCTTTTTGATGGCAAGTGTATTGGATAAGTAGGTTTTGAAAACCTTCAAAATTTTCTCTTCAACTACGAATGAGCGAGAGTTTGCTCTTTCATTCTCTTTTTCGGGCAATTTATGGTGACTGTCATAAAACGTCAATTATCGCCTTCGTCAATATGACTTTTTTTTTTGGCTGGCGCCCAAGAAATAACCTTGTGGTGGGAGCCCTATCTAATACGAACTCGCTCCATCATAACTCATTCATATGCTTTTGTACTTTAAGCATGCTTTTAGACACCGATATGAATCTGTGCTAACCAAGACTTCAACCAGCACCCCTTGACACCTTGTCAACTGCCAACACTGTCCTAATTGTCTTTTGTGATTGGGTTGATAGACTTTACCCTGAATACGTGATGTTTATTGCTAAACCTTTCTTCATCTATTCATCATATTGTTTTTTTAATCGGCCTAGGTCCGACAAAGGAAAATCCAGACCATGGTTGTCTTATAGTACATCCACACATCTGCTATCCCTGGATTGCAGTTAGAGATAGGTCTAACTCAGCGTCTAGCGGGAGAATTTAAGCTGTTGACAGAAATGATACAGAATCGAATTTCAGCACCAATCATTATAGTAGGACTAACTTCGGACAGTTATATCTGTCAGCGTCCTTTTGTATAGCAGCCTTTGCAATTTTATCGTGATGACATACAACGTTCAGTAACGTTACCAAATCGTTCTAATTGGGTTTCAAAATGATAGTGTGTATCAAATTCAATGACCACAAGCACCATATTATAATACAATCGACATCTTAGACCATCTCAGACCGCTATACCCCGATCACCGTTTTCTCATAATATTTTTTTTATAAGATACGAGTACTCTGGACCGAGACATATAGGAAGGAAAAGTGTTGACATTTTTGGAACACCAGATGGAAGAACTATTTAGATCAGGTTGAATAAAGGAAGAGTCATAACTGGAGGAAATGGTCTTGAAGAACTTGGTGTAAGAGGGAAAAGAAGCGGACCTAAATGGCTGCCTTGAGGGACGCCAGAAGAAGCTAAAAAAGGGTTTGAAAAAACAGTCTTAAACGAACACTGTAATAGCGATTTTCCACGCAAGACGATATCCACTTTAAAGAAATGGGGAGGACAGTTTGAAAAGTGTCAGTCTGTAGGTAGATTTTATCGAAAGCTTTACTGAAATAGGTTGAAATAACGTCGACTTCTTTGCCGTTCTCTAAGGCTGATAGGGTTAAGGACACAAATTCAACAAGGTAAGTGGTTGCAGATCTGCATTTGAGAAAACCGTGTTGTCTAGAGGAGATTAAAGACTTTCAGCGGAAGCTTAAAATTTCGTACAAAATACTCTCGAAGAGTTTGGGTATATGTGACAGTTTGGCAATGGGACGATAGTTGTTAACAACTTTCTTTGGACCGTTTTTATGTATAGGTAAATGAGGTTTTCCATAAGCGGGGGAATTCAACGGGATAGGGATAGACTGAAGATTTCTGTTAGAGGGAGAGAGAGGCTTGAGGAGTTTATTTTTAGAAATATGATAGGGAGACCGTCAGATCCAGGAGTGAATTCATCATTAAGCAGATTTAATTTGTTTTCAATGACATGGGAATCGACTGTACGAGGAAGACATGGTCCAAGGGAGAAATTCGGGAAATAATCGAAGTAAGAGAAGTCCGGGGCAAAAGAGGCGTCGGCCAAAGATTGTTTAAAAAAGGAAAAAGAAGGAGACTAAGGTAGGGTAGCCATCAGATTTTCTTTTCTAGTTAACAAACTTAAAGAAAGACTTAAGATCACTTATAAGCTCCGCTTGAGTTTCAGGTAAATAGCGTTGATAGAGGGTGTTGTGAATGGTGGTAAGGTGGAGTAGTTAGAAAAGTCATTAGGGGGCTTTGTCCACTGCTTATTTCTTAGGGAACGGAGCCGTGAAAAAAAGGAAAGGAGGACGTGAGGATCGAAGTTATCGATGGTTGAAAGGGAAGGGGACAGAATGAAACAGAAGAGTTGAGGAGATCAGTTGTGAATGTGAGGTCTAGTTGTCTACCCAGATAGTTTAAGACGCCACTAACTTGGCTAAGGTTTGAATCTGCCAGGCGATCCAAAAAGAGACATTTTTTTGGCAGTAGTAGTATTGGATGCAATATAACATGATTGATCGTCTGATTGAGTCCATTTAAGATGAGGAAGGTTGAAGTCACTAAAAGGAACGATTTCATCCTGAGGGTCTCTTAAATCAATTATTTGGTCAATTGTGTTGATAGGATTCAATAGGTTGTGAGAGCAAGATGTAGAAACAAATGACGTATGATGTCGTCTAGGGTAGCACAATCTAAATTGAGACAAAGTCGAGAAGTGGGGAGGATGATATTGCAATAAGGGAAAAATCAATTGCATTAAGGACGGTTAGTAGGACACCTCGACAAGGGCAACCATCAGTGGTTCGGCTGAGTTCGTCATCGCGATAAATATTAAAATTTGATGGGAACAGTTCGAGGTTATTTTTGGGGGGGTCAGATTTGTTTCGGTGAGAGCAAAGAGTTCAAAGGGTAGAGCATGTGATTGTTGGAAAACAGTTTACGTTCTTAACGAAGATCCATTACATTCTGATACTAGAAGGTAAGGGGGAGATTTTGGCAGAGTGAGGGGGTTGCTGGAAAAGAGAGACAATTAGGGACGAAAAGCTTTTCGTGGTCAGCTCTATTACGTTGAAGGTGCGATATACATACGAGATGAATAATGTATTGGCGAAAGGTATCAAGATCCTTTGACTCTTTTTGAGTCGAAATATTGAAGAATTCGTGATATTTGATGAAAAGGTTTTAGAGGCTAGTGAAATCCGTGGGTAGACCTTCCTGTTGAATGGAAGTCATGGCGCTTGTGTTTGTTTTACCTTCATAGCAAACCAAGTCTGATTTATCGTGCATGTAAGCCAGAAAGAGACGAATGTTCTCACGTCTTTTTATCTATTTAGAAAGAGCGCAGCAACTTTGGGTGGCGTCAGCAGTTAGCTAAGTAAGTTTAACTGTAGCGGGCAAAAGAGGATCAAAGAAAGATTGAGGGGTGGCAGACGACTAGGTAAATGGGCAGAAGTTGAAGGTATTGGGACAGACGAAGAGTTGGGCGAGAAGGTGGGATGTGGGTTTAAGATATTGGAGGGATAGGATTGTGAGGGGCTAAGTATATAGTATGTACGGAAATTAAGATACTTTGCTCCGGACGGGAGTTTTCAGTTTTAAAAAAGCGTATGACTCTGTCAGCCGATTGAAAATGTATCATATTCCTGTAAGACTGACAATCCCGAAAAATTTGGAGTCGAGATACGCGAAGGATTAAAACAAGGAGATGCCTTCTCTGTATTTCTTTTTAATTTGGTAGTGGAATTCGTAATGTGATTCTTTCAGGAAAAATGATAGGAATCACACTCGCTTTAATTTATGCTGGCGATCTAGACGTTCTAGGGAATAATGAGGAAACGACTAAGAGAAATTCAGAAAGCAAATAAAGGAAATTGTAGGCTTAGAAGTAAATCAAGAGAAAACCAAATATATGATCGCTGACCGACTTGGATCGATCCAAGCCCCGCGATTGACTGTACTCGATATACGTTTCGAGAAAGTGAAAGAATTCAAATATCTGGGTACCATATAGACTGCCAGCAACGAAATGAAGGTCTAAATAAATAAAAGGCTGCGTGGTACTTCGCGATGAAAAACTATTCAAAATAACTCTCACAATGCTTAAGTCCGTATTTATAAAACCAAAATAATACCAGTGACACTTAAGGGGGTAGTCTCATGTGAACGCATAAATTTTACCTCTTTTTAGGGAATTTTTCTTTTATAAGGCAAAAAAATTTAATCATTTTAATTTTTTTTATATGTTTTTATTTGTATCTTAAATTGTAAAATTTTTTTTTTCTTATTTTACATTTTTATTATTTTGTTGTTAATAAAACTAGACACCAAAAAAAAAAAAAGCAGGTCACTAGTCATGGTAATAGCGGCTGTCTCACATAAAAAAATCGAATGGATTATTGTTTAGTAGGTCTGTCGCTATCGTCCCTACCAAAATGAATCAATTTCATTGAAAAAAAAAAAATAGCGGACTGTAGAAAAAAATCTTGTTTTTCTTTCGTTAATTTTTTTTTTAAAAATCGTTTAAAAAAAGTAAGAAAATATTTTCGAAAATAAGCAATTTTGGTACGGCCGATAACCATTAATGTTATATAAATTTCAAAGCATTCGGTTGAATAGTTTTTTTAGGACCATGACAGTTTTAGAAAATTCAGCTTCGCGAAAAATGCGTTTAAAGTTTCAAGGACAGAATTTTCGTGGAAAATTTATACTTACACTGCTATGAGTGGACCATACAATAACCCTTCGGTGGCTTCATTTTCTGCCAGTTTTTGTGACCTGAAAGAAGCCCTTGCCTTTTTTGATGAAAATTTGATGCCTCGCACGTGGATCGCTCTGCACGGGTTATTCATCGTTCATCGTACTCCTCAGCATACGAGTAGGCGTTTCGGCCAATTTGCGTACCAAAAATCTCAATTATTTTAAGGATGGGTGAAAATCCTTCATTAAACATATACGCAGCTGTCCATGAAGCAATTTCCAGCGTCTTTTTCCAACAAAATGATCTTTGGAGCCAAGTTCCAGATGCAACAATTAAACGACTCGGTGTTATTGTTAGTGTTTTTTTCCCAACCACCTTTGTATCAGACTATAGAAGAAAAATTGATTTCAAATTCTTGGCACAAACACTTTATCAGAAATTTAGCATCACTATCGCACAGCTTGCACTTTAAAATTGATTGCAAAGCTGTAAACACTAACGAGAAACACAGAATGCTGTAGCTGAATCCTTCGTCAATCGGTATATCAAAATCGCTCTTGTTTTTTAATTTTTCAGCTGATGTGCTCACAAACTGATACTGATTCCCTCGAAAACTCCTTTTTCTTTCTTTTTGCCCTGGATATCTTATGGAGCTTCTCGAGCCTTTTCGACACACGGAGCATCAAAAGTGTACTGCTAAATTTGTTCTGGGAGTTTATATATATTCACGACAAAAATGTATATACACAATTCCACATATACACAGGTAGGTAACGTACTAAAATTAACCGTCAGAAACTCCGTACGCAAGTATAAAAGACCGGTCACAACAATAGAAACGTAGCAGCTGCTGACCTGGCGCGCGGCAGACAAGTCGCTTACGGCGCGTCGGCGACTATGAGTTGTAACTTATTTAATACTAGGAATTTCGGTCCGAATTTTTCACACCATATTTTCAATAGGTTTTACTATCGAAATATGAAAAAATCGATTTTTTGAAATAGTCACATGAAATTACTCCCTTAACGGTTACGAAACTTGGTATCTGACTAAAAAGGAGAAAATAGAGTTCGGGTCGTTGGAAACAAAATCTTTAAGAAAATCTACGTTGGGAAACAGGACGAAGAAACAGACAAATGGGAAAAACTACATAATCACCAACTCGAGGAACTCTATTCAGTCCCAAGTACTTCATATAAATTGCGAAGGCTAAACTGGGTAGGACCGGCAGAACGAATGGACAGTGGACGAATTGTCAAAAGAATAATAATAATATATGGAATAAATGATGGAACAAAAAACGAAACATTATAGAAACACACTCATGACGACGGGCTTCGCAAAGGGTTATATCGTTGCACATTTGCACAACGTGAAATAGTGAAATTTAACAAAATTTATCGTTAAAATTGAATTTCTTGGACGGTTGCTGATGCGAACCGAATTAGTTTTTTGTTTCGGCAAGGACAGCCGAAAAGTTGCCGTAGCCTAAAATGGGAGCCCTCAATTGGCCGCCGAGATCATTCAGTTTAACACAATTCGGTTTTACTAATGCGTAATGAAAAATCTCATCAAAAGAATGACTGCCTTAAGGGACTTTAATTCATTTAACTTCATTACAATACTTACTTCAGAATTTATGCGACGTTTGCTAAAAACATAAGGTGATTGTTTTTTTCTCGAAAAATATTTATCTATTCATAAATGTGTATTTTGTTTCCTTCACAGTAATCCCCCTCAGATATGATACAGGCGCGCCAACGCTATTTTCAATCCTCAAAGCACTCTTATAAAGCCTTGAGCTCTTCCAGAGCTGTCTCTATCTCCTCAATCGTGGCGAATCTTCGTCCTTCCATGGGTCTTAGGAAGAGGAAAACGTCCGACGGTGCAAAGTTCTTTGAATGTGGTGTCACGGAATCATGATTACGGTACGAGTATTGTTTTTGGTCAAAATTACGCGCAAGCAACGGTGGGTGAGCAGGTGCATGATCTTGATGTAATAGTCATGAGGTATTTCCTCACATATATGGACGTTCTCTTCGTTTTCTTCGACCTTCCGCATAGCTCGGCCTTTCGACCAAACCTTCCATGTTTGACTAATCTTGGGCTTTAGTATCGACGTCATAAATTGATCTTTTCCATGCTCATATGACTGTTTTTTTTATCCGAATTTACCAATTTCGAAATAAACCTCGCCGACACACGTTTCATGCCCGAAATATCTGGAAAATTTTATGGCATGAGCCAAAGGATGTACCAAATTCCTCAGCGACTTCCCTGATTGTGATTCAACGATTCTCCATAAGAATTTTTTTCAACGTTTTCATATGTTGTTGATATGCTAGGCTTCACGCCTAATTGCTCTCCGAGTCTCCTTGACCTTCTGTTAGTATCTGATAGGTCGAATGTGTTAATACAGGACCAGTTGTGGAGGGTGTCACAGATCACGATCTCTTATTCTGCACGTACTTATAACATTGACTCATCGCGTTCTTCATCACCCTCGACTTTTCAATTCAGAGATTTTGCATCTATGGATAACTGCGCCTGGCAATTGGAAGCGAGTCTAATCCCTTGGCATAGTTGTTATCTTGTCTTAGATGTATGTGATAAAGCTGTCTTACTGCAATCGCTGATACTTAAACTGTTCAATGACCACGTACCCTTAAAAACAGTGATGGTGCGCAATAGAAAATGTCCGTGGTTTACACCTGAGGTTTATCATGCAATTAAAATTCGCAGGAAACTTTACTAGAAGTGGAAGCGAAATCCAACTATCCTGAATTGGACAAAATTCTGTCGAGCGCGCAATATCTCAACTTCCGTTATGAGGTCATCTAAGAAAAGATATTTCTTATCTAAGCTGGGAACAAACCAAAATGCTAAGAAGCTCTGGAGCAACTTGCGTTCGATTGGTATCGGTAAAAAAGATATTATAGACGTCATCCCTGATCTTGTTGATCTTAATAATACCTTTTTATCCAACTCAGTAGAAAATACCCCTCCTCCCAACCTACAACATTTTCCTGAACCGCAAACAGCTTTTGAATTCGAAGTTGTTTCGGAAACAGACATCATTCACATCATTCGATCTCTCAAGTCCGACGCTATTGGTGAGGATGGAGTCCCTATTCGGTTTATTAAAATGATTCCACCTACTTAGCGCAATTACGCACGTAATTAATTTTTGCATATCTTCATCCTCATTTCCGTCTTGTTGGAAGCTGGCTAAAGTCATTCCGGTTCCAAAAAAACCTTTACCCTCTTTGGCTACCGATTTTCGCCCCATAAGTATCTCACCTTGCCTGTCAAAAGTCATTGAAAAGGTCATTGCTAAGCAGATTTGAGATCACCTAAATCGATATAACCTACTTGCGTCGGTCCAGTCTGGTTTTCGAGCTAACCATAGTTGCTATGGTTAAAATTCTCGATGACATTAGGATTAGCTACGACTTGGACTACTCTCAAAAGCTTTCGATTCAGTCAACCACTCTATCCTTCTTGAGAAATTGAGAAGCTATTTTGAATTTAGTGAGAGTTCGATCGCCTCATCACTAACTACTTAAGTAATCGCTGTCAAAGAGTTGTGGATAAATCCTCTCATGTTGGGAATATACCAATACTTTCAGGAGTACCTCAAGGCTCGATTCTGGGTCCTATTTTGTTTTGCATATTCATTAATTACCTCCCTGAAGTTTGTTCAAATGCTAGCATTCACTTTTATGCGGATGATGCGCAAATATACTTATCTAGACCTATAAATCTAGTTCAGGATCTTGTTTGCAGGCTGAACGAGGATCTGTCTGCAATCTACCAATGGTCGCTCCGAAATTACTTAACTCTCAACCCAGCAAAATCTCAGGTGATCTTAATTTCTAAAAAAAAATCGTAATACAGAACTTCTGTCACCAATTTACCTCGACGACACACAATTGCAGTTTGTGGAGACTGTAACCAACTTGGGGTTTAAAATTAACAGTTCTCTCTCACCGGTAAGCCACATTAACTACACTATTGGACGAATCTATGATGGTCTACGTAAGCTTTGGTTGTTCTCTGGTTTTACTCCTGTAAATACAAGGCTGAGACTTGTTAAGACCTTACTCATTCCATATATTGACTATGCATCGGTTGTGTACTGCAAACTTGATTCCGTATCTCAGTATAAATTAACTGTTGCCTTCAATGATATGGTCAGATATGTATATGGACTTCGGCGCAGTGACCAAATATCTAATTACCATAAAAATATCCTTGGATGCACGTTGCAGCAGTTTCTGCATATTAGGTGCTGTGTCTTCTTGCGCAAAATAATACAGAAAAGATCGCACCATACCTGTTCGAAAAACTTCAATTTGCCCGTTCAGCTAGGACGCTTAACCTTACGACTCCTTCCCCTTAAAACTTAATCCTGTAAAATGAAAATGTCATTAAGTATTGTACTTCAAAAGCCTAAGTCTTATTTGTACATCCATTCTTAAATAAATAAATAGAAATAGAAAAATAGAAATAGACGTGCTGGTTTGTCCAGGGCAGGCATCGTTATTAACATCTTTTCGGCTTTTTGTGAACAGCTTGTCTCACTTATAAACATTTTTTTTGCTCGGAGTAAACCCACCAAATGCCACAGTCAATATAGTACTTTCGAGCACTCAATCTTATTTTTCGCACCAATTTTTCGGTCAATTTTTTCTCAATAGCAGAAAGTTGCCAAGCAAGGCTAACTTTAAAATCTGTTAAAAGCAAATTAAATTTCCGAAATCGTTGAAAATTTTAACATATATGTATGTATATGTTAAGGGAAAAATGCACCAACATAAAAAAAGAAAATCGAAAGTCGTATGTACTTCGCCCCCGAAATTCAAAAAGTCACCTAATTTTTTGAACAAACTTCGTTCTTGTAAGCTAGGTATATTTACCACTTTTCACGAAAATGCTGAATTTTGTTATTGATGTTTAGTGACACTTCTTATTGGATAATCCAACTGACTGTTGGGGCCAGACCCTATGCTAAAATAAATTGCAGGGAAAAATTTAGAAAAAAAAGGCAAAAACGTTCGTCACTATTAAAGATTCATCCAAAGAGGAAAATGGTAACATTGTAACATTTTAGGTACTATTATTCGGAAGAATAAAGACTATGTACAGGTTAAGTAGAAATCCTTTTCATAGTTTTGAGAAATATTAAAAAAATGATGTACATTTGCTACACGACTTAAAGCTATCGGATTCCCAAAACCCCGCAGACTAAGTTTGTCGTCAGAACCAGAAAAAAAAGAGCTTTGGCGCGGGTCAAACATTAACTTTTTAAAGCTGTCTCTGGCTTTCAAATTGAAGTTCTTTTAACAGTTTTAGCTGCGCAGCAATTTGCCCATGAAAACCATGGACACAACCAAATGAGCTGGAGCTTACTATTGCCTAACTCAGAAGGGATGAAAATGAAACGACGTGAATTGGAATTCGACATAAGTTCCACATCGTTGTATAACAGTTTTAAACAGGCCATTCCGAAATTAAAGGGAAATCCTGTTTCGGATTTGTTTGACCGAGGCACTGTTTTTGGAGATAAGATGGCGCTGAAAAGTCAGTCACACGCGAACTGAATTTGAACACAACGGCTGTTTACCATACCACCTTGCTTGGAAAGTCTATTATTTATGAAAGTCAATCTTGCATATTAATCCTCATTATGCTTACGTTTATCATAACTGAAAGGACTACCTCAAGTGAACATTTTTTTCATCCAATGGCTATACTAGTGATATTTTCCTAAGCTTTTGCCTAATTGGATTAATGCTCATAAACTTCCATTGAATTTAGTCGAATGTAATAAGCATCACCCTATCCAGAAAGTACCTCTGCCCCAGAAGTGGCACCCAAATACCCCGGGCTAAATACCTAAGTTAAGTGTGCAGAGCCCATTCCCGCAACCATCCTAGCACGCCGTCAACAATGGATAAAACAGACTCATTCAAGTAACTACGCTGCTACTAAAGCTGCCGCAAAATTTCAACCAAAAACCGTAAACTTGACATTTTCCTTTGGTAAATTGACAGGAGGTGGATTACGTGAGTTCGCTTATGAGCTGCATAGGGATGATAGAAACATGTTAGTTCTTACCCGTGCCTGTTTAGTCCAATCGAAGGATTATTGAGGGCCCGGAAGGCTATTGCCATTATTGTTATCGACTCTATTTAACATTTTGATGGAGGGCATGGAGCACAAGGACAATTCATTGGATGTCCACTTCCGATGAATGGTCAAGAAGGACTTCACATATACATGGTCGGGCATAGTGGAATCGAAATCGGAAGGGTGCAGACTCTCTGCACTGTGGGTTAAATGATTTCATTTCCATCGTCCTTCAACGTAAGGACTGCCTCTTATGGTAGTGTTTATCAACTTCAAAACTACAAAATTGAAAAAAAGGATGAATTTTTATGACAACTTTGAAGGCGGCAATTACAAGGAATGGGAGGGAAAGAGGGCATCAGGACAGTAGCTCGTCAACGATGTGGAGTAAGGACCAGTGGATAGTGAATGGAATTTCGGAGATGGGAATATTTCAAAGAATTTAGGAGTAAAAGGCGTCACCCGAGATTTACGAAGCAAAATTGATTGTTGAGAGGCCATGTGTATGGAAATGGGGAAAGGTTAATCTCGAATACGTTGTCAGGCGACCGGGATTTGTTTGTGATATGAGAGAGGTTCGAAGGGATTAAGTTTTTATTAAGGACTCGAATACACTCGTAGCAACCGGGATTAGTTCTAAATTGACGTTTTGTCTTGCAGATTATGTGAAAATTAAATTTTCCCATCTCGTTCCAAATGGCCAGGCTTAAATTCGGTTCGGTTATGTATTATCCCGCGAGGATTGGGTATATTGATGCCTGCGATTTTGATGTAGCACAATGTTAGTTGAAATATTTATGGCATGGTTGGTCTTGCCTGATAACCTTCATGTTAATCCGATTAAACTATCAATAATTGATTAGTAGAGCGTTTACAGGACATTCAATCACGTTTCGTGTTGCATTTTGTAGAGTTTGTATTCGATGATGTTGCAAGCGATCATGATTACATAGGCATACGCATGCTGTGTGTGGCTATAGAATGCAGGTGATGCAGGATGAATGATGTGCGAATACTGTACTAGGTATGCCGAAATGGATTGTTGAATACTACGTAGTAACGATGAAAATTGACTAGTAATAGGTGAGAGCGTGTGAGATCGAAGTACATCTTCCAAAATTGAATTGAAAGCAAACATTTGCATAAAATGGTTAAGGTTTCATCTAAATATGAAGGTAAAGGTAAAGGCTTCGACCATTGACATCGAGGAATATTTCAATCGATATTTGGATATTATCTCAAACGTGAAATATAATTTACTGCACATTAAAGTTCATAAAATGGTTCAGGTGTAGGTCAGCCTTTATTACCCAGCTTATAAGTCTATATTAAACGAGTTTCATTCCCCTTTGGCAACAATCTCATCAATTTCAAGGCCGTCTTGCACGACCTATACAAAACCACGTCTGGCATTGGCATCTTTGTAAAATTATTTAGGTGTGCAGGAACCTACGTTAAGAACACTCAGTGCTTCTTCCAACTCAGTAATAAGCTTAGCCCCACATTCGATTGTTCTTAATATTACCTTAAGAATTGGTCAGCACAAGAAATGCGATCTGATTCATTTATATTCGTATAAAATTGCTAGTGTAGCACTATCCAACAAGAGGTGTCATTTAAAATTACAGTAGAATCCCGAAGAGATGAACAGATATAGAACAGGCCCCGTTAATTTTTCTGAACATCGAACATATTTTAAATAAAACCATGCATAAAAACCTTGCATTTAAGAAAAAAAAAACGACGAAGTATTTAATTTCTCCGTGCGCTTTGTAGCTAACTCTCGCAGCCACCAGATTTGGTCCACAGAATTGATCAAGTTTGGTTGCCGATAGGGTGTTCGATATGATAAGGCAGACCCTGGGCCTTTCCGATTGCTCATCATAACCACACAAGCGCTTATTCCACACCTATGATTCGTGAATGTATACAATGTGATGTTTTGTACTACTGCATGTAATTCTGGTAGTGAGAAGAGCGGTAGCAGCCTTGCAATGCTGTAGATTAATCTGAGTGGAAATCATAGATTTAGAGTGCGGAGCACGTTCCATCCTTCGATTGCTTGGCATCAAAATGGAATAAAATCCTACCAAGGCCGAAGTAGGCCGTTGCAAGTGCAGTTATTTTTTTCTAGGAATCGCAAAAACGATGCGGGGCATTGCACACAAAATGGGAGTATCCCCCATGACAATAAGTCGACACCTATCTCAAATAGGAAAAGTTAAAAAAACTCAACAAGTGGGTACCCCATGAATTAAACGAGGCTAAAAAACTACGCAGTTTAGAAACCTGTGCATCGTTGAGTCTATGGAACCGAAATGAACCGTTCTTGCACCGTATAATCACGTGTGATGAAATGTGGATTTGATATAACAACCGTAAAAGATCTGGGGAGTGGTTGGATGCTGACGAAAAACAAAGCACACCCCCAAACTTGGTCTTCACTCAGAAAAGGTTGTGGTGACGGTCGGCAGAAATTGTCCCGAAACCGACCAGGGGTCATAGAAGCCTTTGAAAACTTTTTAGCGTCAAAAAATCAGCCTTCTATAAAAATGAAATAATGGACCTTGAATTACGGTGGAAGGAGATTATAGATTTCAATGGTTCATATTTTGACTAAATAAAATTTTATAAAAAGGAAATATTAACTTTTGTAAAGCTCGATTTTAGCTTTGGCAGGTCTCCACTCTCCTTCGGAGAACTCCCCCTATTTTCCACCTTACTTCCTCACCTACCGCGCATATGCTGTCCGAAGACCGCAGTACGCGGTTAGCAGGCAACTAAGCAAAGCGGTTACAAAACTATTTGCCTTTCTCTTCACCGCGCATAAGCTGTTCGAGAACCGCCGTACACGCTGAGTAAGCAGCTAAGCAAATATTCCCCCTTAATAAAGGTAAACAACAAAATAATTATTAGCAATAAGAAGATTTTATTTGCTTTCAAAAGATTTCGCACAAGTGTGGCACTTTTCCTGGGACGCTCGGGAGAACTTAGCTAGGTGAAATGCCAAACCTGAGTGACTGTCCACTGATCGGGCGTCGCCTTTTATACAGCCGTCGTGGGTGTGCTCTTAACAAAAATGTTTATAATTGATGTTATTTTAGGGTTGCCAAGTCTACATTACTTAACATAAATTATTATAATATTTATATAATAGTAATACATATATATAATAGTATAATTATATTATAGTATGATGTTATTTTAGGGTTGCCATGTCTACATAAAATAACATAAAATATTATAATATTTAAAAAGCTGATATAATATTTATTTATGTTTTTTTTTAATAATATAATATTAAATATAAATATATATAGATATATATGCGTACAAAGTTACACTTTTCATTTTTTTACATAAAAAATTGGACATTTCATGTAGTACAAGCTAATAATTGCTTTTTCTCTTGTAAATATTATTTTTTTCGAGTGATGGTACACATTTGGAGGTTTTCTCTTCATATTCACAGCGATCAATTAATTTTTGTTTGTGGTCATCCGACTTCGCATCATTTTCAAATTTCTTTTATCACTTAGCAAGTTTCAATAAATTTTCTCACCAGCTATTTCCTTAAAATTTTTGATTTTTGTTTAACTTTCTTCTCGAGGTTGATACACTTTCAAAAGTAGTTTTGGTATATATTTCACAATTTCAGACAAGTTTTCAAAACCTATGTTTTTGTGTTTTGAAATCAGTGAAACATTTTAAGTCAAATTTTGTTTTTTTTTGTTTTTTGAAGTTCATATATCTATATTTTTATTCAAGATTGTACTTTGATATGAATTGAAATTTTTTTAACCAATAACCGAGATCCGCACATCAATGTTTATGTAATCTAACTCTATGGGGAGCACTGTTTTTCGCTGATTATTACTCCATTGTAATGAAATAGTTCAACCGATCGATCGGCAACAACGATGGTCGATTGGGCCATACTTGTGATGTAAACCTCATGAAGATTAAAGCGGAAATGA
Organism: Merodon equestris; assembly: GCA_958301585.1. Lineage (NCBI taxonomy): Eukaryota > Metazoa > Arthropoda > Insecta > Diptera > Syrphidae > Merodon > Merodon equestris. Next base: position 37,587,483 of record OY284416.1, on the reverse strand, counting down.
CTGGGTTAGATTTTACGGAGGGGAATGACTGATCTAAAATCAAGCACGATGAAATTTGTTGTATTGAACAATGCTCGGCTTATTGTATAAGACTTTACGCAAGCCTGTTGCTCGTTACTGCTCGATTCGAGTTTTTGCTGGCTATGTCAGTCAAGTACAAAATGATCATTACCCATGTGGACCCGGTGACTGCCTTCCCTCAAGGCGTCCTGACGGAGGAGATTTATATGCGTCAGCTGGAGGGGTGTAGCGATAAAACGGCAAGTATTTCTCGCCTGATGCGGATGTTTTATGGATCGAAACAGCTGAGTCGTGTGAAAAAATTATAAATCAATTATAAGCATTCAAGACTAAATACTATAATACTGGCTGTGTGGGTAGATGACATCATGATGTTTTCGAGCACCGCCACGATGTTTACCAAGTTAAAAAGTGAATAGTCAACGCGGATACCCGGATTAATCTCTTTCAATTGATCAATGTAACTACATAGTGCCTTATGTAAAAGCCGTTCAACAACTGGCTCTGTATTTTTATTTCTTGGACCTGTCGTGATCAACAAACAATAGCTTTGTCGTATACCCTATTCAAGAGGCGGTTTGGTTAAAGCGCTTCGAAACCGAAATATTTTTCAAGCCATCTAAGACAATTATTTTGTACAGCGATAACCAAGGGGCAATCACCTTATAGAGGAATAGAAACTACCATGCACGCACTAAACATACTGATTTGCACAAATATGTCTCATTCAGGAACACTTGTGCCAAGGCATTAAAGGTGAAATCAAATTGAATTACAATACAAGTCGACTGATGAAATGGTGACAGATGTATTGACCAAGCAGTTAATAATGCAAAGTTAAACTAATTTATTTCAGATTTTGGACTTGCTAAATAGACTATAGATCATTTTAAATATTTTTTGTTTAATTTATTTTTGTAGCCATCCATTTAGTTTTCTTTTTATTATTAAACACCTCACTGATATTCAGCTAGTAGGACTATTATAAACGACTTTATATAATACATATTGTCATAATAAACTGTTCCCCACATCAATCATTGAAGGACTCGGACGTGTTTCTTGGAAAACAAATTTGCGAACTGAATATTAATCAAGAGTTTATTTCATCACGTTCCACAGTAGCTTGTTAATTCGTACTGTATTTTTGGATTGACAAGGCCATTGTACAATATCGTGGATAGTTTTTTTCAAACAGTAAGATTGCAAGAGATAAATTACCATATAAAGGGTTTTCCAATGGGGACTTGACAGCTTTGAAATTAATTTGTGAACGCACCCTTTCACTAATCATCGAACTGTCATTGTCAATTTATTCAGTAAACTCAAGATTTTCATCATGGTTTTTTTAAATAAAACGCAAACCATTTGAGATATTTCAAAAACTTTATTATCGGCTTGAAGTACAATCAAAACATTTATGAATGGAACTCGACTTCGTTCATATGGCCACCGCGAGTACGTTTGCAGTGGTCGATTCGTTGGACCCAATTTTCGATGACTCGGCCACACATTTCGTCCGAAACGGCTGCTATTTCGCGTTCAATGTTGGCTCTGGGCTCTTCCAACGTCATCGGCTTGTTGGCACAAACCAATGACTTAACGTAGCCCCAAAGAAAATAGTTTAGAGGCGTCAAATCGCATGAACGAGGCGGCCAATCGACTGACCCATTTCTTGAGATAACACGCTCATCAAACTTACTCTTCAATAAATCGATTGTAACGTGTGCCGTGTGGTTTGTGGCACCATCCTGTTGAAACCACATGTCGTCCAAGTCTATATCTTCCAATTCGGGCCAAAAATAATCGGTAAACGCTGGCCATTCACAGTAACGTGACGACCGTTATCGTCGACGAAAAAAGATGGTCCAATAACGCCGCCGGCATGCAAACCGCACCAAATAGTTATTTTTTGTGGATGAAGTGGTGATTCATGAAGCACATGTGGATTTTCACCCGACCAATAACGCATATTTTGCTTATTGACGAACCCATCGAGCCAAAAATGAGCTTCGTCACTGAAGATGATTTTGCGATCAAATTCATCATCTTGGCGCATCTTCCCCAGAGCCCAATCGGAGAACGTACGTCGCTTCAAATGGTCCATCGGCTTCAATTCTTGAGTGAGCTTGATCTTGTATGGGTGTTAACCAAGATCCTTACGCAAAATACGCCATAATGTGGTCTGAGCGATGCCGAATTCTTGAGAACGCCGTGGAATTGACTGATTTGGATCGTTTGCTACGCACGCCTGAACGGCAGCGATATTTTCGACACTTCGACCAACCCGTTGTCTCACTGACTCGGCAACATCACACAACGAATATGTGGACTCAAATTTTTGCACTAAGCTTTTTATTGCCTGTCTACTAGGGGAGAATTACGACCGAAAATTGGAGTTAACGCTTTTAAAGTTGCGGTCACCGACTCCGAATTTCGGTAGACAATTTTTATAATTTGCAGACGTTGCTCGTTCGTGTACTTTATCATGATGAAAAGGTTGAGTTTAGTGAATAAACTGACAATAACAGTTCGATGATTAGTAAAAGGGTGGGTGCGTTCACAAATTAATTTCAAAGCTGTCAAGTCCCCATTGGAAAACCCTATACCTATATATGGTAATGCTGTTATTTTCCGACCGTTGTATTTCTTCATTTATTAAAAATTGATAACATTTCCGACAAACAAATCAACGAATTATCGCAAATTTCAGGGAAAGCAGTTGACTCGCTTACCTAATTCGTCGTGCGTTCGCTGATTAGGCTTTGGAAAATTGGAAACTTATCCAAATAAAAAAAAAAAAAATGGCGAAAAAGTTGGTTAACAGCTTTGGGAATCAGCAAAACTGCCATATTTCGGGAAACAGTAGTATCAAGAGTATCCGTTGCATTTCGCTGAACTTACTGCCTACTGGGCCGGTGGCATCATTGGTCAGTATTTGACTGTTAAAGGCAAACAGCATTGGATCTTAATTACTGGCTTTTGATGGCCTAAGCTCGTACGTGGATGATCTATGGTCATGACAAGGGAGTCAGAAAACTTCCCTGAACTCGTTTCTTGAAGAGTCCTTCTCTAAGACGCTGGCTTATGGCAACGAATCAACAACAATTTTCTAAGTGGGTAAGAATATCATTCGAGCTATTGGACCCCTCGGACATAGTCCTGTAAAAAAAATTGAATGACATTATTTCCAGAATATATAATATTAAATGTGTCTTGATTCGCAATCAATATTATGTTATGTACTGCCTTTTCTTTAATTTAAAAAGTTTGGACACAGTTAATGAGAAACCTCTCACTTCTTAGAGTGTGATCGGCCATCACACGAGTATACTCCACTTTGTCCAAAACCATGCTATAATGCTTCGCACTTGCATTCAGACCTTAATCTTTCATCCGTAAATGTACCAAAGAAAAAATAATATTTTCTATAAACTAAAAAACAAAATGTTTTTTCCAAACCAACTACTTTTCATTCTTTTTGTTTTTTTTTTTGCTCATTTGTTATGCAACCGTAGACCGCAAACTCACTTTTTTTGCATACTTCATCTTTACGCCTTGAAGCGTCAAGTGAAATTGAACAGATTCGATATCATTAATTGTTTTCGATATAGCCGAGACCAAAGACAGATTCATGAACATACGTTGGAAGGAACATATGAACGTACATATGAATGCATTTTTCTAGCTTTGTTCATCTACATGTGGATCTCTCCTAATGGGTCCAAAGGGAACTCTTTCCCAAGTTCCTTTAATATGTCAGATCGAAAGAGATCGTACTAAATATGGTCCCCTCCAAACATTTTAAAACCGTCTTATTGCATTCTGCCCGCACAGCCCGATATTTTTAATTTATTTTTATTTTAATTTGGCCAACGCCTGTTTCATATCAAAATTGATTTTAAAATTCCGACAAAAAACAAAATTCGCTCATTTCGGCAGCTCCATTCCCTTTGCAGCTTCCATTAATGCCGAAACCTTTAACAATTTATAAGAAAATGAAGTGAAAACATTTGCCGCCTTGGCACCAATATTAAGGATCTCGAATACGCGACAAACTCATTTTATCCGAATGAGGTGAACAGCTCTAGCTTTTAAAGTTAAAGTATTGTATAAGAAATTCACAAAGTCACTGTAGCAGTTGAGCTTAAATATTTATTATTCATCTATTTCGAAACTTGTATCCTCGTCGTGGCTCCTTTAATAAGGATTCCATAATTAAAGGAGTACAGGAGTACAGGAGTACAGTGACGTCCCAAGAGATTCAAAACTTTCCCCACTTCAAAGGCGACTTCTACTTACTACCTCAGTGTAAAGGAAAGTGCATAGTTACCGTATTATGATCCTGCTTAACCTGCTAAGTTTTCAAATTTCGCATTCTCTTTCTTGAAAACTTTTAAAATATTTCAACTCACCCCGACACCTTTTTCAAAGGGAATCTTAAGCTGCTTCCTTTAACTCCAAGCAAGCTCAAGTTGAAAAATATTTCCGCCACACCTCCGACACCTCTATAGAAAAGTGGTCATCTCCCCAAAACCATTTCTTATGAAGCACTTTTCCAACCCCTTCACCTAATACCAAGTCAGTGACAACAAAACATATCGGTCAACCGAACCCACATCCGTTCAGCATGCAGCTGATTAAAGTGCCCCCAAAGCAACGCCCGGAAAGTGCTCGCACTCGTACTTTCCAACCACACAACTTTCGGTTATCCATTGTTTAGCATGAGGTTTATGGATGGAAATCTTCTCGGATCCCTGCATGTATAGCATTCACATGGAGTTGCAAGCGGCGTCATCCAACAAATGCAATGCAATGAATTTGTAATCAGATTGCGTAATCACCGAGCTTCTGATGTTTTCTATAGTTCCCGCAAGAACCTTAAGCATACTTCACAGCTCCAGGTGAGAGTATGAGGTTGGGTTATTGGTTTCGTACCTCGGGCTCGCTTTCACTGTTTCGATTGCATAGCGACCGGCAAATCATCATGCCCACCTATAGACACACGTGCAATGTGTGCGTCTTAAGGGCGATTGATTATTTATTGCCTGTCAATTAAGTCGGAACAAGGGTGCAAGCTGAAAAGGAAGGAATCCCTGACCTGGTTAGGGATTCCACAAGGATTCTCTTTTATTATCTTGTTTTCCGTCGATCGCTGTCACAGTCCTGACATCGCATTGTAAATATGATATCTTCGGGGTTCTTTTAAACTGTTTTTTTGTTTTTTGCTTGAATTTAAAATTAAAATATTTTACCAAACGATGCATGTCTTCCGCTGAGTGGGGTTCGATGCCTGGCAGTAGGGGGACGGGTAAGTTATTTATTATCTTGAGAAGAAGTTTACCCTTTAGAAGTGCTTTTGATGGGGCATCCCTGCTGGGGTGTGTTGGGAAATATTCGAATATTTAATGTTTGCTTTCCAACTTTTTTTTTATTTTTATTTTTTGATTGTAAGTTGATGCTGGGTGAGGTGAAAAATTTGTGGGAAAATTGATTTTCATGATGCAATACATGAGTTTGACACTTCAATAAAATTTTGTTTACCGTAAAACTAGTAGATGGATGCTGCAAGATTGAAAAAGCACGTTTCATTTATGCATGCTTGGTTGCTTTTTATTGAAGAATTTTTACATGCATGGATGTGTACTATTATGTATAGGTACCTTGCTAAGGATCAGCTCGTCTTTATGGCTTTAAAAACGGGAGAAAATTTAAAATTAACTTGAGTTCACTTTTGCGAATGTTTAAAGGTAAAAACTTCATGGACTAGGTAGTGTATCACTACTCGGAATATATACCAAGGTAAAGAGGTGAAAAAAGTCTTAAGACTTAGCTTTGGATGAATCAATCAGCTCTTGCACTGTTTGAGAAAGTCTATATTTTCTCAAAGAAAGTATTCGAATTTTTGGTTTTTTGAATGAATTATTTTGATAACTAAATGTCGTCTAAGTTTTAGCGTAATAAGCCATGACCAAATTAGAGAAAACCGATAATATTTTGGCGCATGCTAGGTAAGACTGGGTGTGCACGGGCCAGTAATCTTGTAGACCACGAGCTAAAACTATATCCAGTTCCAAAAATTAAGTGAATTTTTGAATTACGCGACCTAAATAGATACATTCTATGTTTTTTTGTTTTGGTATTTTCGTATAGACATCTTCTCACATACGCTGACATTGCCGGCCATTCTGGATACTATTTTTTCACAAATATAAAGGTTTAATGTCTAATGTTTATGTGAAAAATTAAATTATTGCAAATGCTTCATTTTTGTGCAAACATCGTGTTGACGATATGGACTGTAAAATAAAATCGAAATTAAACACAAACGAATATATGCACAAGAGAATTAGCGACCCGCAGTTCGTTGCTGAGCACATACTGAGGTTTAACAGCAAAAGAAAAATGTAATGAGAGAAATCTTGAATTCATACATATGTGTATTATGCAATGTATGTATGTATTTATCATTGTAACGGCAGCAACACTTCGTATACATGCAAATATATTTATTATTATTAGTAAGATCGCGAACGCCCACCGGAAGACTGGCGCAATGGTTCGACTTACTAATTTTTATACGACCTTAATACTCCAGCTCTCGCTTAGACTTATCCCATTGCTCACGCCGAAAGTGCAGCGTAGGCTTTCCGCGGGAATTCGCTAGATGATGTTTCCCAGGCTCCTCGCAACGCATGCATCCGATTTCCTCAGGCGGAACATGATCCCGCTGCACTTGAATCAACTTGAACCAACACGAACTAGCAAGAACCGCAATAAAATGATGACACTTTATTATTATTATAATTATCATTGTTATTATTGCTATTATTACTATTATTATTATTATTACTATTATTATTATTATTGCTATTATTATTATTATTATTACTATTATTATTATTATTAATACTATTATTATTATTATTATTACTATTATTATTATTATTACTATTATTATTATTACTATTATTATTACTATTATTATTATTATTTTTATTATTATTATTTTTTTTTTTTAATCGATTTATAGTCATAAGCCTTTTTGGAAATGGTTTTTCTATTTCCTATTGAAGCACTGATAGTCTTCGATAATTTCCTTTGTGTATGAAGTTAGTCTCTTTATGAGAATATTTGACAGATAGTTATACTCGTAAGATTACTCACTCGCCAAGAGTGTTAGACCAATTTGTCTAACATCCTTCTCGCTGAAAAGCATGGAGAGATTAGTAGAGTTGCACGTGCGCAATGTTGCCCTTCGAATGCATCCTCCCTCGGACGTGCAACATGCTTATCAGCGCGGAAAATCCTGCGAGATTGCGCTTCAAAACCTAGTTGGAAGAATCGAATGCGGTTTCGAAAGGAAAGAGTACGCACTAGACATTTTCTTCGACATTGAGAGAGCTTTTGATAACGTTACTTTCGACAGCATGTGTGACACTGCTAGACGGTATGGCGTTGATGAAGCACTGGTTTTGTGGATCAAAGCAATGCTTGTGCACAGGACATTGATCGCTGATGCAGGCCTCGAACAATGTGTCAAGGCTGGAGTAGACAGGGGCTGCGCGCAAGGTGGCGTTTTGTCTCCGCTGTTATGGTGCATGGTGGTCGACTCTCTGCTCAATGCTCTCAATGCCTCTGGAGTCTATGCCCAGGCCTATGCGGTTGATGTTGCTGTTCTCTCTTTCGGCTCATGCTTAGCGACTGTCTGTCTCAAAGCGCAGGCGGAGCTAGATGTGATCGAGGACTGGTGCAGTAATGGACTGTCGGTTAATCCTCTTAAGACTGAGGTCGTTCTCTTCACGAGAAGGAGGAAAAATACTGGCAATACTCAGCTGGTGCTTAAAGGCATTCGCATCCCGATATCCAAGGAAGCTAAGTAAATACCTGGGAGCGAGCAAAGTAGCGAGCTTCTTTGGTCAAAGCATGTTGAGTCCAAAACCACCAAAGCACTGTCAGCTTTTGGCAATGCGAAGGTGCCTTTGGCAAAACATGGGGCTTATTGCCGAAAAAGATCCTTTGAATATACACGGCAATGATAAGACCGATAATCTCATATGCGTCGGTTGTTTAGTGGAACAGGCTAACACGCAAACACATTGTGGCCTCTTTCACCAAATTCCAAGAAGCGGTTTGTCTCAGCTGCACGGGGGTTTTCCCGAGCACACCGCGAGCTGCTCTAGATGCTATGATGAATCTTCCACCCCTTGACATATATATCAGAGGTTACGCACTAAAAGCCATGTCTCGCTTAAAGAGAAATTTTGCATTGGAGTGAAAGTGTAGTTGCGCGAGAAATATCTTACGACCCCTGTCTCATGAATATGCCTTCTGACGCAATGACACTGCGCTGTAATTTCGCAGGACTCTGCTGGCTCTCCATGTACAATGAGCGTTTAATCGCAATATTTTCTCCATTGGGCTGTAGCTCTTTCGCTGTCTGAAATGAGCTCTTCATTATCGTTGCGAATGCTTTTCGTACATTTCCTCCGGTGATGTCCATGTAGCCTTGTGAATTCCCTTGTGTTTAATGTTGTCGTTTTCACGATCACCTGTTGTTGGCCTGTTCATCCTTATGCTGTGTAGGACAGTATGCGTTCAGAAGTACATAGCTTAAGCGGGAATTCGGCCATCGACATATTCGTTGTAAAATACTACGTCAATTACGTTCTGCACAATTTTGTTGCTAATAAGGCATCCTCTTCCAAAATTATGGATAACCGTATATACTGATCATCGAAACACTGACGTTTAAGCGTCCAACTGATGTACGAGTATACGAGTATTAAGGCTTTCTATGATCACCTGGTTTCAGTTCTTGAGTGAGTTGAACTTTTTAATGTAGATGTAGAGGCAAATCAAAATGCAAAATATGCCATAATGTGCTGTAGGACAAGCGCAAATGTTGTGCTCGTTGTAAAATCGATAGATCCCGATCTTGTCCAATACTTTCTATATGGACAGTCATATTATCTGCAGAGCCTGCATTTTTATAACGAAACGGCCTTAAGGCTTCTATAACAGCCAGTTTCTTAGAATTTCTGTGCAGGTACCATATGCAATGACGTGTCCAGATGGATGATTATGTTGACCATAACCTGCTGCAATACGCGAAACGTACATATTAAAAAACCACTATGTTCACTATGTTCAGCGATTGTTAAGCAATCCATGTTGTAAAATGGCAAGTCATAAACTAAACACGTACAGTTTTGGATGACATTCGATTTGACTTATACGACTGAAAGAAAGATATCAAATCCGTACCACGAATTGGATGACATTGTACAAGAAGAATTTTCTCCTCGAAATGGCCAAGGGCCCTGTCATTCGCTTTACTTGGGCTCAATAAAGCCTAAGCTCTGTAGCCGTAGATTTTACTTGGCTAGATTTAGCAAGAAGTTGCCTAGGCTTTTTGAGCTCAATTTGCCAGTTAATTCTTCAGCAAAAAGCTGCGGCGATTGGCAAGGGTTATTAGCTATAACGAAGATGGCTTGATTGACTATTTTAAAGTTATAGTCGTCGAAACCAACGATCAAACCATGTCATCGATATTACGCATCTTTCTCTAAAGGAGAAAATAATGAGTTTATATTCGTTATATTCGGACTTTAACAGCTTATGGTTTTGACGTTTTAAGTGGCAACGAAGACAGTTTTTACCATTGTATTTCGCCATAGTCCCCAATTTACTGCAAAGAAATTGTTTAAATTTCATGCTCTAATAAGCGTCGAACCAAACGAGCAATTCTACGAATTATGGTGAAATTCGGATGGCAAAAGGACTAAATTTTAAAGTTAAAACAATGCTAATGAAAAACCCTTTATTTAGTCCCAAGTACCTTTTACCTAGATCTACTTCTTTTCGTGGATTTTGGGATTTTGTCACAATCACATGACCATTCATCGCATGTCCTATTATTTACTAACATCGAAGGTCTCAGTTTGCTCACTAACGAGCCCAACAAACTGCAAGATATTTTGAAGCAGTTTTATAAGACTCCAGCTTCGATAGCGTTTTTTATAACTTTATCGTGTAAATGGTGTCTTCTGCCTAACAGCGGTGTTTCGACTTTCAAGGCCTAATGGCGTTTTGACAACGTGTCCATTGCTGTTCTATGGCTTGTGCATCGGCTGTAAATTTGTCTGTGGGCTCAATCGACTCCACAGTGACCGCAATATTCACAAAATTAATATTCACAAAAACTAATGATTCGAGTCAATGTTGGCTCCTCGGAATGCCCGAACATTCAAGAGACGGGAGTAGTTCCTGGCTACAAAACAATTACGTCCCGTGGCAAAGTCCATTAGCCTTTTTCTGATGTGGTGCCAAAGACTGCTTCGGATAACAAATCTATATAGTCGACCCCATCGCAATTTTGGATGTGAGGTACTTACTAACTTACTGTTTGGTCACATCCTATCTTTTCAGAAGCTTAAAATTTTAGGTTCAACAACTGATTGTCTCTGAACTAGAAATGGTTGTCCACGATAGAAGTGTTAGCTCTAAGCGCAACAGCCAACATAGAGTATTTGCGTTAAGCTTTATGAATTATATGTCGAAAATTGAGCTCTTGGTCACATAGTATGCCAAGATCGGGGATAACCTGAGCGGTAGAGATGGGCTGATCATTGAGAAAATAGAGACGAGGAGGAGGTTTGACTCCTTTACGTGAAAATGTAATTGATTGGCATTTGGAAATGTTATTGTAAGATCCAATTGTTGAGATCCGATTGAATAAGCGAAGAATCTTGATGCGAGGAAATGGTCTTGAAGAAGTTGGTGTCGTCGGCGTACAGTGAGAGGTGGGAATGTTTGATGACAAACTCAATGTCGTTAATGGTAAGAACAAAAAGAAGTGGACCTAAGTGGCTGCCTTGGGGAACGCCGGAAGAAGCTAAGAAGGGGTTGGAAAAGGCAGATCTAAAACGAACACTGTGGTAACGGTTTTTTATATATCCACTTAGATATCCACTACAACGCAGTGGGTCCAAAGCCGAGGGAAGACATTTTGAAGAGTATTAATTTGCGGCAGGTTTTTTCGAAGGCTTTACTGAAATCAGTTGAAATGATGTCGACGTCAGATTGTTAATAAGATTGCCTTGCGTTTCGATCAAATGGCTTTCATAGAGAGTCTTTGCAGCTAGGTGAATTGCAGATAAATGCCAATATAGTTAGAAAAGTCATTGGGGGATTGAGTACGAAGGAAGATTGCCCATAGTTTGTATCTTGTGTTTCTTAGTGAACGGAGCCTGCGATTATACCAAAGAGAGGAGGTAGATAAATGTTTGGATCGTGAAAGAGGAACGTAAAGAGAAATAGAATTGAATATTTCTCTGTAGAAAATAGATATGGCGTCGTTTATGGTAAGGCTGTCAAAATTGAAAGAGGCGTTATTGAAGTATTCATTGATAAGGTTGAAATTTGATTTGTGGAAGTCATAGGACTTAAGCGGAGGGGAAGTAGTCAGTGGAGTCGTGAAAAAATGAAAGAAGAATGGGAGAATGGTAGTAATGAAGAACTCGTGATTCTTAATAAGGAGGCACTTGAGGCTGGAAAAGTCAGTAGGGAGACCTTCCTGTTGAATAGAGACCATTACACTAGTCTTCGTTTTACCTTCATAGCAGACCGAGTATGGTTTATCATAGAGAGATTGGGTAGAGTTAGGAGACGTTATTGAAGAAGAAGTTGAAAGTACATACATTTCTTTTTTAGAATTATTGAGCAGCTTAGGGTGGATATCTTTGTTTTCGTTCCACCTGGTAAGTAGAAGAAGTAGAAAGTAGTGGTAGTAGAAAGGGCGGCCGTCAAGGTTAAGGAATAACCACTCGTATTTCGATGATATGGTCAGCTTCAGTTTGAACGATCTGAAACGTTGAAGCATTTGGCAGCTTACTATTGGAATTTTGAATTCTTTTGTGAACTTTTCTGTGCATTTTTTATGAGTGTCGGGGGTCAAAACATATATAATCTCCATATATGCCCGAAGCGCTCAATATTGGTTTCAACAGTTGGGTCTTCCGAAATTAGGCCTTCAGCTTGGGTGTAGACTGAGGATATAGTTTTTGGCGGCAGCGGAGAAACACAAATTGACATGGCAGAAAGATTGGCTTCAAGCAATTTATCACGTATTGAGGTATTGGCAAACGATGGGTTGGTATGAAAGTGGCCGGGGATGTGGATGTCACCAATCTGGTTAGATGTTGTTGTCATTTCGTCTATTAGATCGCTTAGGGTAAACCTGGTAATTGTGTGTTCACTGCTAACGTCATTTAATTTGTTTGCAATAGCTTCAAGCAGAGGGTTGGGTTGAGAAAGGGGTGGAGCACTTTTATTGGATGAGTGGCTGAAATGAATATCAATCTCACACCGGAGGGAATTTAGATTCTCGTTTAATTTTTTCACGTTTAAGGGATTGAGGGTCGAAATGAGGTCGTGCTTAAGTTCGACACTGCGGATGTTGGGTGAACTGCTTTCGGAGCTTACATTGGCTAATTTTGTTAAGGTGGCCAATAGTTTTTCCAGGGTTTTTAGTTTGTTCGTGAAAGTTGACTCCATTGTAGAATTGATATCTTCTACACCTTAGTAAAGAAGTGAAATTTAGACACGATGTTCTTGAAGAATATATTGTTGTTGTTGGCGACCGGGTTATCTGGAAGGGAGATTTTTTTGCACTCCTCACAATAAAAGAAGAAGTGTTCGGCATATTCCTTTATATACGTGATCGACTTTTTGCTTGGCCGATGCAGGAAAGATGAAACGATTTGCCGCAGATACCCTTGCAAATAACCCGGTCAGCATTTCTGGTATCGGCGGCACAGTGGACAAAATCACAGTGATCCATATTAAACTAGGGCAAGAGCGGGTCACTCACGTTCAGAAAGATAATTTTTTTTATTATTAAGGTATAAATTGGGAGCACTAGCGCTGTTTGGCTGCGTCAGACAGTCTCGAACTTCGGGAAAAACGGGTCACGCGCGTTTTAATACTTTATTGATGAGGTAGACGTTTGTAATTGTTATGGTGACAAATTGGAGGCACAGTTGGACACGCGCATTTTTGGATTGTGTCGAAGAAAAATTCAATTATGGGTCGTTTTCCAGAAAAGGAAAAAAAACACTAATGAGAGGAGCGAGCTAAAATGCGACTGCACAGGCTAAGGTGAACGGAAGTGAACTGGTGTACAGTATAGTAGTAACTGGAAAGTATATAGTACAGGAGAGACAGAACAACTTTAGCAGTTGTTCTTTTGTATCTTTTAACAATTGAGACCTCGGATAGAAATTTATATAAGTATTAGTAAGCCTGTGATGAAGTTCAGCGGTGGTGCAACCAATCCCAAAGAAGGGTAAGGACACCTCTAACCCGGCAAATCTCCGGTCGATAAGTCTTCTTCCGAGTATCACTAAGGCCTTCGAGAAGGTGGTCCATAGGGCCCTGTCTAAATGGGTTGAGGATAATTGATGTATATTTCCTCTTGTTGTAGTGGATATATGTAATGTGTTCTGTAAATATATACTTGGTATAGGGAGAGAAACACGTCCGATTCAATGCCTGATCCATGCAGAACAGAGACACTTTTATTTCGTTAAAATAGTAAAGATAGGTTAATTCACAATAGCTTAAGTAGATAAATTCAAGAGATTTAGGTAGATCAATTCACTATAGTTAAGATAAGTTAATTTTATTTACATATATGACAGTCTCCACCACCAGTTTTAAAGAGGCTGATAGCGATCAATTGCCTTACGTGTTCGATTTGATCGTCTTAATTTGGTAAGTCCTGATTGTTCCTTTTCGATGTTCGATTCCATTAAGTCCGTGGGTTGCTTCGTTTCGACTGAGTTGAACGCTGTATCGGCAGCGGCTAGGACTACTCCTTCCTCCTTGGTTTCATTCTCGGAAATGTTACCTTCTTTCCCTTCCCTTACTAGTTGAGGCGTCCCGTTGCTACTAATACTTACGCTACCATCTTTTGTATTGTTTGGGTTTTCCCCATTATGAAGGTTAGTCGCCGTAGTCCGAAAATCACTCAAAGGTTGGAATTGAGCGTGATCCGAAACATTACCTTCAACAAGAGTGGCTCTCATCTGATCGACGTGTCTTCGGCAAGATGTACCGTCAACGTCCACCAAGTAGTGTAGACGACCATCACGTTGAGTTACTTTGCCGAACTTCCATTTGCACTCTTTGTTTTGGTAATATCGAACTTGTACCAGGTCTCCAATTTGAAAGCTGCGCCTGCATTCAGGATTCTTCGTCATGTCCGGGTGTGAAGGTCTAAGTAGGTCCAATCTGGTTCGTAAATTAAAATTGAGCATCATCTCAGATGGAGTTTTCCCTGTAGTTGTGGAAGGGGTCTTCCTATACTGGAGAAGTAGACGATGTATCTTCGAATGGAGATCACCTGGATCGTTTCTCGATGAACGTAGTCCGTTCTTTAAAATTTGGACAAAACGTTCCGCTTGCCCGTTTGTAGATGGGTGCGCTGGTGACGTAAGCCTGTGCACTATGTTGTTTGATTTAAGGAAGTCCTTGAATTCTTTGGACGTGAAACTAGTTCCATTGTCCGAAACAATAGTTCTAGGGATACCAAATCTAGCAAAGGTCTCCCTTAAGGCGCGAATTGTATGAAAGCTGGTAATTCGCTTCATTGGAAATATTTCCGGCCACTTTGTCTTCGCATCGACCATCACTAAGAAATAAAATTCCATGAATGGCCCCGCGAAGTCTATATGTAGTCGCTGCCAAGGGAATAGTGGTACCTCCCACGGATGGGTCTCAACCTTAGTCGGTTCAGCTTGAACTTTCGCACAATCACGACACCCCTTTGCTAGTTCTTCAATGTCTCGATCAATTCTAGGCCAATAGCAGTAGCTCCTTGCTATGGCCTTCATCTTGACTATGCCAACATGTGCGGAGTGTAGCTCCCTTAGAACTTTCGAACGCAGTGCGGAAGGTATTATAATTCTCGTTCCTCGGTAGAGGCATCCATCGTGAAGCATCAGTTCACCTTCCATGCCTTTATATGGGGAATTATGTAAAGTTTCACCAGATTGTAGTTGAAGCTGCAGTTTGGTTAGCTCTTTATCCCTTTTGATTTCTCTATATATGTCCTTATTTGTTACTGGTAAGTATTCATTCCAGAGCTGGTTAACTTGAAATGTATCCACATCAATATCGCTCTGTCTCTCAGAAGCATTTCTGGAAAGAAAATCAGCATTAGTGTGGTCTTTTGTATTTCTGTATTTAATTGTGTAGTTAAATCCACTTAAAAACTGGGCGTAATGTAGTATCCTTTGAGCTGTAAGTGATGGTAAGTTCTTTTCCGGATTAAATATTGAAACAAGAGGCTTATTGTCCGTAATGAGTATGAATTCTCTTCCGTAGCAGTAGTCGAAAAATTTATGTAACCCCCAAAAAATCGCGGTAGCTTCCTTATCTAGTTGACTGTAGTTGGTTTCGGCTCTACTAAGGCTTCTCGAAGCGAAAGCTATAGGTCTTTCTCCGTTTGAAGTCATGTGAGAAAGTACCGCCGAGAGTCCGACTGGCGAAGCGTCTGTAGCTAATATTAAAGGCAGTCTTTCATCGAATGGCACTAGAACATTTTCACTCATGATTTCGTTTTTTAAATTTTCAAAGGATTGTTGGCATTCTGGTGTCCAAACAAATTTGTGTTCCTTCTTTAAGAGTTTATAGAGTGGGTGCAGTTTGGTGGATAAGTCTGGAATGAATTTATTGTAATAGTTAACCATACCTATAAAGTGGCGTAGTTGGGTTAAATCCGTAGGTGGTTTAATATTACATATTGCATCAATTTTTTCTTGTGTTTTGTGCAGTCCATCCCTGTTTATTTTATGCCCAAGATAATTGACACTTCTTTCAAACAACTTGCTCTTAGACTTGTTCAGATGTAAATTGAATTTTCGCAATTTATTTAGAAGGAGATTACACCTATGATAAGCTTCATCGATGGTCTTGCCCATCACTATGATGTCATCGAAAAAAACAGGCCGTACCGTCCAAGTCATTGATAATATGTTCATCCATGAACCTCTGCCAAATATTAGGTGCCGTCTTGACGCCAAACATGAGTTTATTTACCTTGTAGAGACCCTTCGTAGTGCTCACAGTTTGTAAGAGTGTACTTTCCTCGGACATGCTTAAATGTAAATATGCTTTATGAATGTCAAAGGTACAATAATACTCGCCATATTTAAGTTTCTGATAAAGTTCATCTATTTTCGGAATAGGGTACTTGTCGTTGACTATGCATTTGTTTAACGTCACTTTATAATCAGCACATAGGCGTATGGATTTGTCTGACTTGACGACCGGGACAATAGGCGTTCCCCAATCCGAGTGTGCGACTTTCTCAAGAATACCATCTCTTTCGAGTCTTGCGATCTCATCTTCTATTAAAGGTCTGATGGCGTATGGTGTTGGCCTGGGTTTAACAAAGATGGGCGTGGTACCTTCGCGTAACTTCAAAACCCCCTTTACATTTGGCACCGTTCCGATTTTTGCTTCAAAAACATCCTCATATTGCTTGTATAAAAGCTGCTTCAAATGGTTTATGTCTTTTCCTGTAAATGTATTTAATTTATTAATTTGCAATAATCCTAATGCATTTACCCATTCCCGTCCTAATAGTGTGTCAAATTGTCCTTTTACTAGGTACAGATTACATGTGACCTTTCGCTTCCGATACTCAACTACTACTTTTGATTTTCCAGAAGCTGGGAAAACATCATGGGTGTACGTTTTTAGCAATATGTCTGTAGGTACTATTTTCGCGTTTGGCCAGTGAGACACGAATGTGTCATAGTTCATTACTGATATTGCTGCCCCAGTATCGAATTCCATGTCGAAAACTATGCCATTTATCTTCAGTGTGATATAGTATTTATCGTTTGTTCTGTCAATATTTTGGTGTAAACCTATCGCATGTACTGTGGTCAGCGCATTCAGCTCGTATGGGTTATCGTTTGCTTCTACAACGTGTATGTTTGTCTCTTTCGCACGTGATTGTGATCGTGATTTAATGCAAACTGATGCCACGTGACCACTACTTCGACACTTTTTGCAAAAGAGGTTAGATGCTCGACATTTATTTGCTCTATGATTGTTCTTACCGCATCTATAGCATATGATTTTACCATCTTTTGGGAGCAAGCTGTTTGTTTTCTGATTGTGCGCAGTTTTCTCGGATTTGTTTGTCCGACCTGAACCCTTGGTTTGAATTTGGTGTACAATCTGCATTGAACGGCTTTCCACTTTTGATGCCTCCATCGCGAGTGCGTATTCAATTGTTTTCTCCAACGACATGTTAGTTTCTCTCAGCAGTCTCTCTTTAATATCTGAGTCCCTCAACCCACGGATGAACTGCGAACGTAGGTGCGTATCAAGGGTTGACTTTTGGCATGCATTACATTTGAAATTGCAATATGTACTTAGATTCTTCAATTCCGCTAAATATTGAGCCACAGGTTCGCCTTCGTGCTGCAGTCTTAGTAAAAACTTGTGTTGTTCTGTGATTTCATTGGGTCTTGAACTTAGGTGATTTTTAAGAAGCGTAATCAAATCGTCGTATGATTTCGAGTCCGGGTCATCTGGTGCTGTGAGGTTTGATAAAAGCTGGTAGTATTTAGCGCCTATGCAATTGATTAATACTTGCCGCTTTTTGGTAGGGTCAGCGATGCCTTTCAAAGATAAGTAATTTTCTAATCTTTTGATGTAATTGGGAAATGATTCTTCATGTTCGTTGAACTGATCGAAGTGCAGGTTAGGTGCGCTGGTGGTTGCTTGTATACTCTGCAGTGCATTTGTAAGTGCTTGGATTAATTGCGCAGTGTCCGTCATCTTTAAGATTTTTCTTAATCTTTCGGAATCCTCGTCGCCACTGATGTATATTTCCTCTTGTTGTAGTGGATATATGTAATGTGTTCTGTAAATATATACTTGGTATAGGGAGAGAAACACGTCCGATTCAATGCCTGATCCATGCAGAACAGAGACACTTTTATTTCGTTAAAATAGTAAAGATAGGTTAATTCACAATAGCTTAAGTAGATAAATTCAAGAGATTTAGGTAGATCAATTCACTATAGTTAAGATAAGTTAATTTTATTTACATATATGACAAAATCATCCCGGATAAGCAATTCGGAGCGGCGCATGACGCTATTCATGCCGCGTCGAAACTCGTATCGGATATCCAATGGAATAAATGCAAGAACCAATGCACGGGTACTGTCTGATTGACTTGAAAAAAGCCTTCGACACCGTATGGTTAGAAGGTCTTTATTACAAGCTCAGTCGGCTGGGCATAAGTAAACCACTGCTATATATGTTTTTTGACATGTTAACAGGAAGAAAGTTCGTTGTGAAAATTGCCAACGTAACTTCTACCCAAATATTTGAAATCAAAACCGGACTGCAACAAGGTATGGTAAATTCGGCGATCCTTTTCAGCATTTGCCTGAGTGATCTACTTGTTTCTCTTCACCAATCAATAGCGTACGCAGACGACCTACTCGCGTACAGATCAGATCCAACGATCGCCTTTGTGTTCAGAACGCCTTTGTCTAGGGCCTCTCGGAACACTAGAAAAAATTGGCGCAGATTCTCTATCTTTGGGCCGGACGGGCGTGTAGTCAGATACATTGGGATCGTGCTGGATCAGTATCTATAATTTGACAAACATGTAAATGCTGCTCTGGCAAGGGCCCGAGGCGCTTTTGCTCTGACAAGATGGCTGTTTCATTGCAGCCAATTTGATCGCAGGGTGAAGGTAATCTGCTACATGGCCTTAATCAGGCCCATGATTGCCTATGGATGCCCCGTCTGGTTCAATGTGAGAGCCAGCTTAATGGAAAGGATTCGGGTGTTTGAGAGACAATATCTCAGGACTTGTCTCAGGTTACATAGGACACCCGAATCTGATTACACGAAATTTTACACGAACGAGGTCATATACAATAGGGCCAGGATTGTACGGGTGGATAACTTCCTGATCAAACTGATTCGAAGCCACGTTGCAGGAGCAATGACTTCGGTCAATAGCCTAATCTCCGGGGCACCCTATCACGAGACAGTGCGCCTTAACGGCTTTGTCCCGCCAAAGCATTCCTCTATTTAGATAGATGTGGGCTGATCCAGGATAGATTGGCGGTACCGCTAATCTTCCACGTGGGTCGCAATTCCGTGGGTCGATGTCGCGCTCCGTGAGCCCGAGCGCCTCAGGTTCTGTAGATCTGTCCCAGGCTTCGCGAATTCAACCTTTTTTCATCCATTCAATGAGACATGCTATTATGACGAGTCGGACAAACCCTATTTTCATTGCACTCGAAAAGAGACTCCAAGAGAAGGAAAGGATGATAGCCTTTTTAAAGGTTTTAAGGTATACCACCCAAGTCAGAGGGTTATGAAGATGGGTTGAAACTTTCTTTATGAAAGAAACCTCACCAAGATTTTCGACCCTCCTTTTTGGCAACCAATATCCAATTAGTTTTTCATTCCCCCACTGATACTGCCACATCATATTGCTATACATATCTTTGAGAGAAAATCCAAATCCAGATACCCTTCATCAAGAACAACTTTTATTTAGTCGAAAAGTTCCAAAAATTCCCAGCAGAACCCTTGTAGTACCCTTATATATGTACATATTGGTATAATGTTTCTGTAGCTTATCCTCTTAAGACCTTGCTTGATGTATAGATGATTATACAAGTTTCCTGTTTGTGCCGTCTAATCTGAATAATCCCCAAACTACATGCCATCAACTCTAAATCACTACAGCACCGTCAAAATGCCATTACCCGGTAGCACTCGTACACCTAAACATACTCACTTAACAGTCAAGCCTTCTCCTAAGCTAATCGAACTGAATCAATCTCTCATAAGCATATTAAAGTCTCTTTAGCAACTCTCCACCAGCATCTCATCTCATTGTCATTCCGAGCACACATTATCATAGCCCATGGCGCAAAAACACAGAACCACCGAAAATAGATTTGCCAACCACCAAAGGATGGAAGAAAACAAAACCAAAGATGCCTTGGATTCCCTAAGAAGAAGAATCTAAAGTTATGATAAATTTAGTTCATGCATGGTCATCGACCATATCATTATGTCCTTATGAAATATTCATAAGGCCACCAGCCGTCTCCCAAAACATCGTTGATGTTCTCGACCATCGACTCAGAGACAAGAGGATGGTCGTCCTGGCGACCGTTCTGTTCAATTCCTCTGCTGCTGCTCCACGACAGACTGTTTATATTTTCTGTCAACGTAAAATATCAATAAAATGTGTCATGGCTTGTTATGTCGTCCTTCGACGTACATCGTATGGGAAATGACATAAACATAAATTACTGGTACCGGACTAGTTCATCACGCGGATACGAATCGAGATTGTGAAGTAGATATTCCGTCTCTTCGTCTTGGTATGGACTAATAGCCTTGTTGGTGCAAATTATCGCACCTCGTCCAGGCCGTTCCTGAAAACAGGATAAAGGGTAATTAATATCGTGACTATGCTCGAGGCATTCGAGCCAAATGTCAAATTAATTCCTTCCTTTCCACGTGAGTGGGCTATGTTGGAGAAGTGGAACTGGATGTGTTGCTTAACACACCTGCAAATTGTTGTTTGGCTCGACTAAGCATGTGTTCCGGGATAAAATAACAGATGAAAAGGGCTCATGGTCAGTAGTGGGCTGCGGTCGGCGGTTGCGATGGAGTGTGTTTGCGGAATGTTGGACACTGGTTCGCCGACAATACCAGGACACAGATACCACATTTAAGTTTCATAGAATAATGAATTATGTGTGAGTGTAAACGTTTGGTTGGTGGCATCAAATTCGGCGAACTGGTCATGCGGATATGGGTAAGACTGTGGAAATGTGTGTATCGCGGTGAATGTAGCGATGAAGGGAAATGTCAGCGGGTTTCTAAATGTTTAAATATTACTAATATGAAGACGAAATTACAGGAAATATGCGGATATTAGTTTTCGGCATCAGTGCTTTTCAGCCGAAGGTTTTGTTGAAGTTACATTACAGTACTGGACAACCAAAGGCCCCTTGAAGCGAATTGGTGAATGCTATAACTTTTGCAAATGGCTTGTTTTAGTCTTCTACCTTGCAGAGCTGGAGTAGGAGGACTTATGCAAAGGTTTTCCCGTCTTTCCGTCCATCCGTACGACTTGCAAAATAGGATATGTACTGAATGCTATCATTTGCCTGAAGATCAGTATTGGGAAAGCATGGAGGTATGGAGACATCAGCCTTCTTTAAATCTAGATCGATGAATGTAACAGACATCATCATCGAAAAAGCTAAAGCTACCACTCGAATCTAGAAAACCAACATTTGTAACTTAATAGCTTGGTAACTACTCAACGAGCATTTTTTGAAATATAAGTGTTTTGAAAAAGTTTTTGTTTTTAACAAATGTAGGGATATAACATATATCTAATTCACATATTATAATCTGAGAGAACAAATGGAACCTTATCAGCTTGCAGAAGAGTGTGGCACCTTATCCAAATGTGTCCCGCGAGTGTGTTAAAAAAAATAAAAGGAATCTTCAACTTTTGTTTTGGCAAAATATTTTTTTAAGAACTACTTATGTATTTCATTATATTTTCACAACAATCACACAAACGGAGTTTAGCTTCTGAGACGTACCCCATAACATCCGTTAATTGATGGACCAGTTGAGCATGACAACATATTCGACCACACTTATTCCGAAGACTGGGAGTAATAACACTTGCTAGGCAACGACATCGGCCCAAAGGAAGCTTATAAGATTCAGCACAGCGGCATATAAGAAGACACGTGCTGCTTTTCAAGTCGGGCGAGAAGGACGCAATTGGGGCGAGAAGGACGCAACCTCGTACCAATGGGAACAGAATAGTCAACATAGAAAGAGACCTTCCGCAACAGCTTCCACAGCCAAGAGAAGTGGTAGGGCATCAAAAGGCCTCGATCTCACGATGAAACCTCATCCACCTTAAGGAGACATATGAGCACCGGTACGGCGCCCATACTCAATGAGGTGGTAGGGGATCATCTAGCTGTTCATCACCCATGAGCACTGGAAAATTCTTGAATGTAAGATTAACCTCAGCCTTCTCTCCGTGTGCAAAAATAGTCCGGAAAAGAAACTTCTCAGTTTCACCCATATGGGCTGGCTCCATCGATACTACAAACTTTTTGCCTGCGACGATGACAACGCTGCATCCTTTCTTAAGGCCACTGTTGCCGTGGCGGACAATTTGTGGAAATGTTCCAAGCTGAAGGTTGTAAGCGAGGACGAAATCCCGCTCAGGCCAGCGACTCGCGCCCGTATACCCGTGAAACCCAGCGACTCACAAAATATTTTGTTTCTGTTACAGAGCCAAAATCCCGATCTACTGACTACCAAGTGGAAGGTCATTAAGACGCAGGTTGAAAAGGACTCGGACAAGACAGTTACCCTGCTGCTGAACAGAGATTTCCTCCCTCCACTAAAAGCGAAGGATGGAAAAGTCAGATATGATCTTAAAACCATGAGGTTGAAGGTATACGAACAGGACGAGGGGCAGACAATAGACTATACTCTATCCTCTGATTCATAGGATCTGGATGCTACTGTGACAGAGGCATCTGGCTTAAGCGATAGCTATAATGCTACGTGTAACACAGATAAACCTTCACCACAGCAAGGTTGCTTCTGCAAACCTTATTCTCCACCTTAGAGAAAGCGCTGCTATACGCTAACAGCGAAGGTATCCTTAGAACCTAAGTTCTATCAAAAACTCATATTAATATATTTCTTTTATGTATGTAATTACAATACCTGCGACCTCACAACTTGCAGAGTAGATGTCTCCCTTGAGGAAGGCTTATGGATCTCCGCAGCAAACTTGGCCTATGACGATATCGGGCCCTTACTATCCACAACAATCAGGAAGGTGGTCAGTGAGGCAGAACGAGCAAAAACACAGGTCCTGATAGGATGCGACGCGAATGCCCCACACTGTTTAAGGCAGTAGCAACATTAAGAAAAGAGGTGAAGTATTACTTACTTACATCATTGTAACAGAGCTTGTTATTTGTAATAGGGGCAATAGGCCAATCTTCGTAACAAGAAATAGGCAGGAAGTTTTATATATAATTTTGGTATCCAATTCTTCCAATATTTTGGTTGTAAACTGGTCGGTAAGAATTCCATCCCTGATCACTGTTAACTCGTTTCCATCTAAATTTTGAGATTGTACCTAAAAAAAAACCCTTTAGGAATCCTAAACGGATCAACTGGGATAAATATGAGGCTAACCTTAAAGACGTGCAGACATTGAACGGCTGTCGACTAAAATCACAGGAGCAATGAACAAATCCTTTCTAAAGTCTTGCCCAAGTATTAGACTTGCAAAGGGAACCAACTCTCATGGTGTTGATCTTGGTACCCCTAGAAAAGAAATCAAACGGCTTTTCAACAAAGCAAAAAATCAAAAGGGAACAGAGGACTGGAACCATTACAAGAATAGCCTCAAACTGTACAAAAGTGGGATAAGTAAGTGGCCATTTTGGCGTAATTTCTGTTCAGAAATATAAGAGAAAAATGAGGCCAGATGGCACCGTAACGGTGACTAGCGAAGAGTCACTAGACCACTTGCTCAATACACACTCTTCCGACAACCCAGAGGCTAATAGCTACAATGTTCAACAACTCATACCGAGTCCTCGATTGATTTGAAAGGAAGTAGTACAAAAGGAAACTCCACTGAGCAATAAACAGCTTCCTTCATACAAATCTGCAGGTCCGGATAGAATCTACCCGGTAGAGATGCAACGTGCTTACGGCATTTTCGAACCGAGGCTTTTGGTACTATTCTCATCAAGCCTAGACTGGGGCTGCATACCACTAGCCTGGAGGGAAGTAAATGTTACATTTATAACAAAAGCAGGAAAACACTCCAAAACATGCTTTCGAAATCGCAACATGCTTGTTGTAAAGGGAAATCAGAAGACACAGCTTTACACACAATTGTTGGAACAAATGCTTGCAAAGTTGATTCATTCAAAATTCGGTTGCTACCACACAAAAAGCGCAGTAAAACGTGGAACACCACAAGGAGGAGTACTATCGCCGCAACTGTGGATGCTCGTTGTAAACGAAATACTCCCATCCCTGGAGGACAGCGGGTGCAAAGTGATTGCGATATGCGAAAGAACGCACATGCCTCGGGCACAAGATGGGGTGTCAAACCCCATATTACACACTGGCTTTATACCGCGGTTGTTTAACCTATATTAATGTATGGCTGCTTAGTCTGCTGACCGGCACTGTGCTGATTTAATTATGCCAAACTTCTAAGTAGAGTTCAAAAGAGCGCATGCATCGCTATAGCGGGGTCACTGCGAACAACTCCCACTGTAGCCCTCGCAACGATGCTGGCAACAAAAAGCAACAAAAAGGCAAAAAAACCGACGCTGCGACGCAGACGGATCCATTACAGGCAATGGCGCGGGTGCCGGCGTCTATGCACCGACCTTAAAAATCAGTCAATCTTCCGCTTAAGGGCAACATGCCGCAAAATTAGGACTGCCTATAACGACTACTGCATTAAGTGTCATGATGAGAAAAAGGAAGAATCTCCATCCCATATCCTATACAATTGCCCTGCCCTAGCCTGCTCAAGAAGACGATTTCCGGGAGAATATTTCTTTAATGAACTAACTGAAACGAACTACAAAATAGCAAATTTTATTCAACACTCAAAATGGTTCCAAGAGTAGTATAATGGACCAATCTTGGTCTAAGTGATCCCCACCGCTTTACGGAAGCCACCTAACCTAACCTAATCTAATAAATGTGTCAATATGAAATGTCGATTTAAAGAACAGATGGCATAACTACTATATCTGTTTAGCGTAAATGAAAACGAACACGTCATATTGGCAATCATCTCCCAACAAAATCTATGCAATAGGTTGTGGGTTGAATTAAATTTCGTTTTAAAGGAAAACCGTTTGTAAAAGTTGTCGGTTGTTAGTCGAAGTTCACGGTGAGCAGGTGTCAATTCAAAGGCCTTCTGAACGTCTATTCGTTTCAAAACTTATGATTTTGGCATCGCAAAGATCGGAGGAAACCAAAAAAAAATCGAACATTGAAGAAAGAAAGTAAGTTCCACGTACATTTAAAAAAAAAAAGACAGCGAAAGGCCAAAAACCATTTCAGGAAAAGGATTTTTACCTCGTATTATTAATGGTGATGAAAAGTGGATCTATTTCGGAAGTGCCAAGAGTAAAAACTCATGGACAAATTGAGACCAATCACCAAGCTAACAGTCAGTTCAAAATATCCTAGGATAGAAGGTTATGCCCTGATGGAACCGAAGGCAATGGAGCACTCTCAACTGTCAATATTTGCTATTTTCCAATATGACAATATTCGTTTTCATTATTGTTGCAAACACCTTAATGACATGGAAACAAAAGAGTTATTGTGAACTACAACCAACGCAAATTCAATCGAATCTCTCAAACCCTCTCAAATCCTATCTAGGACAACCACCCACTGAGAGTAGTGAGCGAACATCTTCGACACAAACCATCTGCACCTCGTCCAGGTTGTGTGATAAACACCATAAGAGCGTACACTCTTAACTCTTGAACCTGCAGGAATTATAAAAGAAACGAAAACAGTTAAAGACTATTTGGCAACTATTAACTGGAAACTTCCGTCCCACCCGATGGCGATGCAGAATGAATTTTGGGAGCTTGACTTTCATTTTTAGGAAGAAGTGAAAAATTGGCTTGATGATGATTGGCCTCAAAGGACACGGCATCTAGAGAGATAGAGGCAAATTAATCTTAAGGGCAACAAATCTATCCTTTATATTCATTATTAAAAAAATGGGAGCCAAAAATAAATGGCTCACCCTATATTAAAGCCTTAAGGATTAAGACCAGTGAGCTCTTATTTATGTAAAAAATCGATTCATTCAGCTGAGGAGCCATTTATGTATGTGGCTCTTATAAGAATACCAAGGCACTCCTAGGT
The DNA here is from genome assembly GCA_958301585.1 of Merodon equestris. Taxonomy (NCBI): domain Eukaryota; kingdom Metazoa; phylum Arthropoda; class Insecta; order Diptera; family Syrphidae; genus Merodon; species Merodon equestris. The sequence goes on along the minus strand of OY284416.1, from coordinate 37,561,404 downwards.
TGGGCCTAAGGATCACTGTACCAAAAGCACAATTTGGAGTCGTAACCAATCTATAAATAAAAATAAATATATTTACCAAAATTACATTTGAAAGTTGCTGCCTGTTCTGATGTTATAGTATTGCTACTATGTGCAGAAAAGTATCGTTAAGGTGAGGACTAACTTATTTTTGTACCCACATACTGCCAATGATTGAACAATATAAAAATAAAGACATTGATATTGAACTGACATCTCAAGGACACCAAAGCGAATACTATTTACATACGTGCAAGAAAATGAATTTCGATTATCCTTTTCCGAGGAGACCAGAAAGGAATATTTGTTGTCATTGAATCAGCAAGAAACACAGAAGCGAAGCAAAAAAAGCATATTTCATCGGCAAATTGCATTACAAATACAGTATGAGAGCACAAAAGGGACTTTTTGAAGACCAACAATGAGCATTACAAGGCAGGCCTTAATATAGTGAATGATGCTTTCAAAGGATACCTACTACCTCGAAGATTGCGGAATAGAAATGACTGTAAGTAACATGTAACGGCTGTCGGTTTGTATGCCTTCGGTACACTTTATCACACCTTCACTGTATTAATATTCAATATTCCATTCGAATGAAGCTCATTCTCTCCAGGTGCACATTCCAATGACAATTCAAATCCAAAGACATACCAAATCGATTGTCAGAGTTCAAGGAGCACATAACAATCATCCAATGTTCCTACAGAGTATGCATGCATTACTACAAATGACACATCCAACACGCATTATCCTTCCATGGCAGCAGCATCAACTGCCACATTGTACGCTTACTAGTGTGACAGCGTTGGCGTGCATTTGTTACACAAGTGTTCAAGTGATGTCATCCAACTCAACGAGGAACTTCACCATCTTCTCGCCCGCCCTGGATCTTCATGCTACATACAGTATCTCTGGTATAATTTTATTTGAACGACGAGAATGATAAAAAATAATTCTGGATATCATGGAGCAGATGAGGAGTGTATCCTTCTTACGATAGGACCGTATATGGCGAATATTGTTCCGAAAATGTTTGCATAACACAACGACAATTTTGGGTTTGTTTATCTAGGATCAGACATTTGGTAATCCTTTCTTTTACAATAAACAGCTTAAGCTGCCGGAGGATGCGATTTAACTCAAGTGCAGTTTTCAATATCCTCACCCGTCCGATGCAATTATTTTTCGTCGAAGCCCCATAAACAACCTAACCCAAAACAATTCAAACTCGGCGAATTCTCTGCAAGTTCATATAATTAATGAACCCCAACTTGATGATGCTCCTTTTAACAAAACATTGCGAAACTTCCGCGAATCGAGGGGGATTCAAATACAACGACTTTCGCAGCCAGTCCGTCGGTGGACGTGAAAAAAAATCCCAAACGAGCTAGTTAGCCGGAGTTGGAAAGAGACGAAAGAGCTAGGGGACCCACGACCAGACGCACTAGTGCTCGGCAGGAAGACAGAAAGTTTTCTTTTCGTTTAAGGAAAACAACCGAAGGATTTAATTATGGAAAATTTTCTTTCTTCCTTGCATTATTGTTTTCCTTTCATTCCTTTTTGTCGTCCTTTCCTTTTGTTAGCTTTAATTTTCCTTTAAATGAATCAGAGTGCAACCAGCCAGCGGGGGAGACAACCTAAAGACGCCGATGGTTTGGTGCTGTAATACATATATAGGGACGTTCCGACTGGCTGTGCGAATGACTGCCTTGACGGTGAAGTGAAATTTTCAAGAGTTATTTAGCGGACAACCGAGAGAGTGAGTGGGTGAAAAAGAGAGTTCTTTTGTGTGTTCATGAGATTTTCAAAAGTTGCAAGAGAGCCACGACCAGAAGTTATGTCGCGGAGCCATGAAAGGAACTCCTCGCTATCCATGCCGTTCCACATTTATTGTGATTTTGTTCATGAGTCATTATTTTAATAGCAGCATTGCGAATCCAGTTTTGTGAAGCGAGAAATTTTGTAATTAGATTGCAAGAGGCACTGCGAGAGTGGGATTTTCAATTTGAGACTTAACTAAGAGGGCGGTCAGTTTCAATTAATTGTGAAGTGTAGTGCTATGCTCCCGGGGGTGTTTGATGTATCGAGGTTATATATTTTTGGTTAAAGCGAGCGAGAAGCTGGGTTGATGGATGGCGAAATGGGGATTTCGTAATTAAGTGTGAGTGAAGTTGAGATGTTTCTTTGCGTTGGTTCTATAAATCAAGCTCTTGCGCGCGATAACTAATTATATGTCAAGTTATTTTAGTGTGTCCAACAGATAGTTTAGCTATATTTAGTGCGTCTGAAGTGAAGAAATTAGTAAGATTAGGTACTGATATTAGGCATATTCATAAAATTTCCATGTAACCGGAGCCAACAGATCGCGCTAGTGATACGAGCTGGTCAAAAATAGCGGAAATGTCACTTTGGCAGGCTTGGGTATCGAATCTTCACTTTCCAATCCACTTCTGGCGCTCATGCAGTTTTTTTTCGCCCACCTCCATCGCGTTTTCTGTCACTACCGATATTGTTGTAACATGCTTTGGTTGGAGACATGGCAGATTTATTGCCATCGTAGTGCTGAAAATCTCCAACGATAGCCGCTGTTGACTTTCTCTTTAAATATGGCACTATCACACTATTACGTTTGAACTCGATTAGGGACTAAAAGGGACCACCAAACTGTCCCAACTGTCACTGGGCAAAATATTGACGCCGTTTTACTGACTGCTTAAGACGGTACAACCCTCTGAAATAAGTTGCAAAACCAAGAGCCTGTTGGACTAGTGAACATTTTTGAAGACGGAGATTTGGAAGAGTTACTCAAAATACTTATCAAAGCCAATAGGAAGGTGTAGATGCATTAGTCATACATCAGCAAGCCATTTACCATCGTTTGAATGGGCCAAAGGCGAGAAAGTAAGCTAAGAAACGTCGATCGGCGTTTCCTCATGAGCTGCTACAACTGGCATTAAAAAATGGATCCATTACCATAATCTTAAGCGAAAGAAATCGTGGAAAAAACCGCGGTCAATCATAGCGAGGGTGTAGTATAACACGAGTTTTTGCAACAGCACAATTAATGCACTTGAGCCAAGCAAAATGTTCTACCAGGAATTGCAAAATATGTAAAAACCTACCGAGAAAAGCTTTAATGGGAAATCTTATTCCACCCGCCGTCATCATTATTTTTGAACACCACCTCCTAGCAACGATCATTTTGTCGATTCATGGACCGTTTCCCATTACGTGCAGTTCTCCCAAGCGCTGTTCATATCCCGACAGAAAAATGGGCAATACTTCCATGTCCATTTATGTCCATCTTTTAAAATAAGGCTTTACATTTAAAAAACAAGATGGGATAAGCTCGCCGGAGGCCAAGCTACAATTCGAGGTTTTCTACCTTAAATTTTGCAAACGTGATCTCAGGATAACTGTAGGTAGGGGCTCACTATGAGTTCGGAATAATGTACTCTATAACACAGCAAACTCTCAGACTCATAGCTATTCGGCAAGTGTGGCTTGAAATATGGGAACGGACAAACGGATAGAAAGGAAAGCTTTTGCATAAGTCTTCTATACTCCAGCTTTGCAAGGTAGAAGACTAAAAGCTAGTGAAGAAATACTCCGAAAATACTTTAAAATACGTGATGGATTTTTTACCAAGCCCGATGCAGGGGAGGTGGAACGACTTGCCTCAAATACCTCGGCGCATAACTCGATCAGCATTTTTCTTGTCGGTGGCACAGTGGGCTAAATCACAATGATCCATATTTAAGTATTTTGCACTAATAACACAAATTAAGAAAGGGGGCAGAGAGTCACTCGCGTACGGATTTTGAAGTGGGTCAGTAAATAATGCACTGGCGACAGAAAATGGGAAGTGGCGAGAAAGAATTACGCGTAATAATTTTCGCAGTGAACAAAAAATGGGCAAGAGACAGTTAATGCTGGGAGCGTAATATCACAGCGACTGCACACAATGGGGGTTGTCGTAGAACTGGGAGTAGATAGACTTGAGCCGAAAGGCAAAAGCTATTATGATATATAGTTAAACAGTTAACAGTAAGCATTAAGATGTTTTGAATTTAGATTTAAACATTTTTAGTCTTGTAAATATGAATAAGGAGAGAGCCGTGGGTAGTGTGTCAGCCGCTGATGAGCGCATGATGCGCGAGTTCGGATGCCGATAACTCCAACGCCGTCGACTGATTATTTCGCGGCTTCACTCCTCGGCGGGGTACTGGCAAAACTCCTCGTTGTACACTTGCCCTGAAAAGGCTTCTCGGCATTAGCCCTTCGGAATTGCCATTAAGTTGTAGGTTGGGTTCACTTGTGTGGAAAACAAATCGCACATAACATAAGTGAATGAGAGAAGCTTGGCTCTGGCTCTTCATGAGCTGTAATGCCGTCTAAGCTGTCTGCCTAACAGCACAATGGACCAGTGTTTGTATAGATCTGTTGTGCTCCAACAGATAGCAGAAGCCTCTAACGTAAAAAAATATGCATGTGCCACCAGCAACCACCAGCAACGAGAGCGCAGCCAATATAAACCCTTGGCAACGGCACGCTCTCCCAACGTGTATGCATACGAGTACATCGCATCAGAACAGTTAACAGCCCATATAAAGGAAGTACCGCTTGACTAGGCGCAACGAACGAGCGCAAAGAAAAGGAGCGATAACAACTGAGGGAAAAACCACCGTCAGTTCCGACGACAGCGGAACCAAAGGAGCGAGCTAGAGGTTATAAGATGTGTAAATATCCCGTCATTCATTCCTTTTCGAGCGTTCGACTAGTGCGATCGATATTAAATACAATCCATAATAAATTATTTCATGCAATCGTTGTTTACATTCATTTGAGTTATTGAGCAGTCATGATTTGGGTGTTTTTCGATTGCAGCGATACATGCCCCATTACATATGAAGTTGCAGATTTTTATGTCGAAAAATGATCTCCATTTACATCTATGACATTTTCCAGTATACGTACCCAAATCAAAAGCGCCGCCGTTAATTTCTCTAGTCAATGTGAGTGCGTTCATGTTTGCTTGTTTTTAAATTGAAAAAGGAAAATCGGCCTTAAATTTGACCTAGATGTAAGGAAAAAAAGTCAACTCAATGAGCTAATAGCGTCAATTAGTCTTACCGTCAGGAAGATTAAGCTGCACTCTTTCTAAGGAAAACTTTTATTTTCAATTTCTCTGCACAACTGCCCGCCAAAACGATCACTTAAGGAATGATCGGTAAGTAGGTGTAACGACCTGATAGTACCATCAACAAGTGCAATGCCATTTCAACTGAACTGGTTCGGGATTTATATCTTGATCTGTTCTTGAGATATTCGTAAGAACTTACATACATGCGACAAAGTTGAGTTCTGGAAATGCGAAGAATGTTCATTCGAAGAATCGAACCCATTAAAATAGCTTTCAAATGTTAACAGTTAAACCTCACTCGGACTATTGGATTTGACATCACACACTGGGTGTTCGAAAATATTTGAGCAGAAAGGACACCGTATAAATACTCAGGCCCCATGTTCGCCTGTGGATTTGGCTCTGTGGATTTTCCTTTTCATTATGATTATGGTACACCACTGAGCAAGCTAAATGAAATCCCAAAGATTGAGTTCCAGAAGCGGAAGAAGCATTTTCTGAGGGATGTATATACTCGAATAAATGAAGTCGAATGACGATTCTCATCATTTTTGAACAGACCTCAAACACAATGACGAACAATTTATTCACGCTTCACAGTTTTATAAATTTTAAGAAATCTCAAATATGAATAATTACTAACTGGTCGCCGTCAACCAGTTGTGCGCAATAAATCAGGAAGTATCAATTTCATCGGAATTCACACGCATACATCCGATTAAAATGGCATCCGCAAGCAAAATAAATAAATAACATTCCTTAAACCATATTCTGCGATTAATGCGCATTTTTTTTTTATTTTCACACCGAAGCAATGGGATTACAAATTTAAATTAATATACCCTTTTAGGCTAAAGTACATATCCCTAGACACGACCGAACTAATCTCCGTAACATCCTAATACACTCTAATCCTGTATGATCCTAGCTCTCCGTCCTTCGACAACATTCTAAACGTGGGGAGTTTCCGACGCCTATTACTTCCGCTAGAACACCCGGCCGGAGGTGTAATAAGTACTATCGTGAAAGGCACGTCTTATGTGTACACATGACTTGAAATTAATGTCCCTGATAACGGGCCTTTTCGTCTTAAGTAGGCATGTAGACTTTTGAGTGTACCCTTAATGAATGTTGAATATAAAATGTCTAAAAACTGTAGAACGTGTAGGTGTTCTGTTAGCGCCTTATTTGTAAACATACCTTTGTGTAGCCTTAGACACCTTCCTGTAAACATATGTAAATCGTTTGACATACAAGACGTGAGGGAGTATAGTGATGTAAGCTGAAAAATAAGGCGAATGTCTGGTAATAAATGTACATCCGGTGAGCCTTAAAGGCTTACAGTGGAAATCCCTAAAGACAATTTAAAATAGAATCAACAAATGCCCGGACTAAGCCCCCTAGCTATGCTTTTTTGTTCATTCACCTAATAAGGTTCGACGGTAAAGCAAGTCGGCTGGCTGTAAACATCATTTGCGGTTGTAATAACCGCAAAAACTAATTGCGGCCGGCGCCGGATTATGAGTAGAGTTGTAATTAAGCCACAAACTCGACGGGCTTACACTTGAGTAAATTTGGTGGTTTGTTAATTGAAGGCCGATTGTGTGCAGTGGGAGGCCTTTAAGGAACTTTGACGTTAACATATTCTGGTCTAGTGCTTTTCACTGAACTTCGCCTTAGTCATATTAGGACACCGGTGGGAAAGTTTCACCTTCGTTCATTTGTGTCCTTAACTGGCCCGACGGCTGAAGCTGTCGAATCCACTGAAAGGCGTCCACTAGTGACTTCACGTTTGACTGCCCATATTAGCATATGCATCAAGCCGCACCACTGTTCAAATATTCACTTATCCCACAACTAATTTGAAACCGCATCCTCGCCGGGTGCAGCCTATCGACCGACCTACTAGACACCCACCCGCCCCGTGGGTATCGATTGGGATATTAAATTTAAATGCCACTGCCACTGTTCGCCACGAGAGCACCTATCATTGATTCGCATTGTGAATTATTGACGGCATGCAGATTTATTCGACGCAATTTTCTCGCTGCATCCGGAGCACCCACCCCGACCCTTGGCAAGCCCGTTCTATACTTGCGAGGTTGTAGTCGGTGCTCCCTGATGCGGAAAAATCATTACACTGTATGTGTTGATTTAAGACCTCGTTCAAATCCGTTGGTGAGAATTTTCTATTCGAGTGCATCTCGAATGGGTTCCGGTCGTGAGGCGGTAGAGTGGTGTACGATGGCATAGTATAGAACTTCCATTCCACTCAATCCTCAATCGACATAATTAAATGGTTTTGGTTTCGCTGCTTTTAGCGTAACCATTTGATGATGCAGGCGACGACGGCAAAGATCGGTCGGGACATAGGGGGCAAAGGACGTGTGTAAGAGTCGTCGAGGTTTCATGAAGGAGCACAAGGCTGTGTTGCCGAACGTTGAACTAATGTATTCGATTAGTGTTTAATGCACAAAAGCTAAGAGGAATGCATGGAGAAGAGTGGAACACAAAAAAACACAAGATCCAGGACAGAACAGTATTGCAGTTCGATTTCCTGCGCGAATGCATTAAAAGTTCACGGAGAACATTCATGGAAACATGCTTTTCGAATGGGTTTCCGTACGGCGGATGTTATTATTCATGAGAACAAGGGGGAACTACAAACGAATTTTTCATTACTGTGTGCGCGAAGGAATGATGGAAGAGGAGAAGCAAATGCAATCAAGAGGTGTCAGGTCCTTTTTTCTTCCTTCCCAAGTGGAGCCGCAGCTTTTTCCTTTTTTAGTAATTAATACGATAAAGACTAAAAGTGATTTGGTAATGTCTTTGAATGCTTTTGCTTTGAGAAGAACTTGAAATTCTTAGTCTGCAGAAAGTTATCTGAATTTAAATTCGTAAAAGGGGGCTTAAGTTTGATCGCTTAATGATGCTTGTTGAGTGATGGTGTTCACAAAATAAAGGGAACTTTCGTCTTTCAACCGATTTTTGCTTATTCATCTAGACTCAATATTATTCCCGTCAAAATAGTTTCTTTAGTATCATTTTTGTTTAATTATTTGCGAAGAAGCAGAGAAGACTCCACATAAGTGTCGCGGGGCAAACGTCACAAATTTGAGTGTTGCAAATGGTTATATGGTTATTCTTAAAAGTATTGTCTATTACCCGCCACAGCTTCTGCCCAACTTTTGGGCCGCATATGAACTGGGGCAAAAACTGAATGTCTTTAAAGACGATCCATGATAGGATATAATCCTGGATACTCCTTGCTTTGAATTTCAAAATCAGCACTTTTGCATTGAAACTTTTGCGTTCAACCCATACGAAGCTCGTTTTGTTAATAGTTTGCTGTTTTGTTTTTAACTGTTCCAAATTTCACAGTTTGCGCATGATTCCTGACTTGTGTTATAGTCAAGCAAGCTCAATGAGCATTGCCATTTTATCATGGAAGGACTTGCACTCAAACAATGCTTATAAATAATTGAATTTTATTATCGAAATCAGTGATTTGTGAAAAATGTTTTTCACGCACTTCTACCATTTTACGGTCGTCATAATCGACCTACTGAACAAATAATTCAAGCCATAGTGACAAAATTTCAAGCTATTGGACATCAAACAATCTATAGAGAAAAACATATCTATTGCATCCGCCAATGTTAATGAAGGCCGTGATTTTTCTATTTCAGTAATGTTGCTTCACTATTTAGAAGATTTTACCCAAGAATCAAAGCGGCGAATCTTCGGTGACTGTTTAACGAGCTTTCTTCTTCTTAGATAGCGTTACAGCTCACGGAGAGTCAGAGCTAGGCAACTTTCATTCACTTAGGTTATGTGCGATTTGTTTTTCACACAAGTGAACGGGACCTATAATTTAATGCCGATTCCGAACGGTGAGCGCCGAGAAGCTTTTTCTGGGCAAGTGTATAGGTACTACGGGGGTTTTGCCAGTACCCTGCGTAATGAACATTCGATGATGTGAGTGTTATCGGAATCCGAACTCGCTCATCGTGCGTTAGAGGCCGACACACTACCCACTGCGCCACAGTGCTCTTTCTGGGTCGGAGAATACTCGCCGGGCCAAGATCTGCCACATAAATTTATTGTTGGGACACATTAGTTTTGTCGGCGCAGCGATAAGATTACTCTGTCCTTCTACATTTGTCCGTAAAGGCGCCTTAGCCGTCTTATCGACACTGTTGCATTGACACTATCCAATGAGTTCTTTCTGGGTAAGAACCCGAGCCGGGAATCTGTCTGATAGCGAACGGTTGGAAAAAACGTGATGCCAAGCCTCTTTGGCTGAAAACTCAAGTCGGGGCTCTAGCTGTTGTGGGCTTGGGCGAGTGTGGCTATAAGGTTTGACTAGACTCTCCCGGGTTAACAACCAAATCTGGATGCTAGTCAGACGGTATTTACTTAGGGAGTGAATACTGATAAAAATTGATTAACCTGGCATGGCTTAAAACCCAAGTCGGAGTATTAATTTCCGTCTTACCAGTCTCTGTTCACCGTTTTATTCACCGAGCGACGACTCCAGCTAATGTTGACTAAGCGGAGATATATTTTTATTTTGTTTTTCCCGTACAGTGTGATGCCACTTTAGAATCAACACTGCTATGTTGATGTCGCGAAGCCCCTCTCTGACGGGACGACAAGTAGTGCTCTTACCTTTATTATTACGGTCGTAACGACCGTCTCCTGTCTATTGTCGCCGTAGGTATACTGTACGTATACGACGGTTCACTGTAAGTTCTCTGGGGATTGACTGGACTTGATTCCTTGAGCACTCACTGAAGAATGTTTCTCAGCAAAATGCGTCCGCCTTTTATAAGACTAAGCTGAACGGCGATGTGAACGTCACTGGCATTTCCTCTTTTTACGGGACTCCAGCTATGGTTGTTCGTCTTCATGTCTTTGGCCGCATTTTAAAATATTTTAAAATGTTTGCTTGATTTGTATTTTTTTTTAAGATGAGCTATAGTAATACTATGTATGAACATTTATTTTCTTTTTTTTCCTTTCTTGCAAAATATTAAACACATGAAATTTTACTTCACCTGTGGGCCTTAAAAAAGCGGGAGGAAGATACACTCTTTATGGAAAAAATTGTCTTCAGCGATAAAGCTCATTTCTGGTTGAATGAAAGCTAAAAAACAAAACTTGGTCCGATGGGCAACCTCAGGCAATATGAGAGCTGCCAAAGCACCCAAAAAAATGTACTGTTGGGTGCGGTTAATTGTCCGCCGAAATAACTCGCTCAAAATTTTATAAAGATGACCGTGAGAACACCGTCAATAGCGACCGCTATCGTTCAGCGATATCGAACTTTTTTTTTCCCCAAAATTCACGTTTTGAGCCTGGTCGACATGGGGTTCCTGTAAGACGACGCCACATGGCACAGAGCATGCGAACTGATTGATTTATTTAGAAATGAGTTCGGTGGGCAATTTATCTCTCTTTTTAGACTAGGCTTGATGCCATTACACTGTTTTGAATGGGGATACATTAAATCACAGGTATTTGCTGATAAGCGTCAATTGCGAGACAACATTACATCTGTTATTAGCGACATAGTAACCAATATGCTCGAAAAAGCGAAACAAAATTGGACTGTTTGTGTGGAGCACTAAAAATTTAGTATTGGAGGACATTTACAAAATACATATAATATGAGAAAAAAAGGCAAGCCTTGATTCAAAATTTAAGTAAAAATTGCGTATACCTACTTTTGCAATCTTCCTATACTTTTTTGTCAATTGAAAACCCAATCTTTGAAAAAAACATATATAATAACGGCTGTGCAGAATCAGAATCGGAACTTTTCTCAATTACTTATGTCGTGGACAAATCATTCCTTGCCATCGGTGGAGGGACAAACTATCTATTAGCGACTTCGAACCTACAAATGGCCTTGTCAGTTCCTGGTAACCTTGATTTAGGTTAAAAAAAATATGATTTCAACGACAAAAGCCAACAACAACCTCTGAGCCAAAGTGTTTCTGAATTGCGACTTTGTTATTCTAATTAAAAATTAAATTGGTAATTTTTGACTCCTTATTGGGAAACAGATTGAGCTGAAATGCTCGGCAACAGAATTCACATTCACAACAAAACGGTGTTGCTAACCATTGATCAGAAATTGCTAGATAATAGCTTTACTATAAATATAGGTAACCACCCATGCAATTGCCGTCGCACCGTGAGACAGCTTCATTCTGGTCGAGCCACATGAGGTCCACATCGATATCATATTTCTGTATGGATTAACCATTTACTGTTGCGTCTTCGTATCCATTTTTTCGAAAATTTGCATAAAATTTCTGTTCGCCTTGCAATTGGCTTTAATTGTACTCATTTAGTACTAGTTTAGTACTCATTCCCCTCTTTCGTACGACAAAATGTTCCTTCTTTTCGATTCTCATATATTCAAATTGAGTATCATTTACTGGTAATCTCGTATGCAACTATTTCCGTCACGGTGCGCATGTGTGTGCATATTCACTAACGAATTAATTTTCGGAAGATTAATTTGGGTTGCACCGCCCTAAGATAAAATGGTACAACAAATTTGTTTCAATCCTCTTAAAGCCAACTTTGTCTTAAAAAGCGGGACAAGACTTGTCTGAGATTAGTCTCTTGCAATCGCCACTAATATTATCTGGGTAACATTGCAACTCAGCCAGGAGGTTTATGGAATCCTTTATACATGAGGTTGTTCAAAAATTAAGGTGACTTTTGAATTTCGTGAGCAAAGTACGTTCGTACGTTATGTTGGTAATTCGCCTAACATATATGCTTCAGTTTGTTTTTTTCAGATACAGAACAGACGTGTTTTAATGTTTTTGGTGACTTCTTGCTATTTAAAAAAGGGGATCAAAAAACTTTGTGTGGAAAATTAAATTAAGGGCTGGAACGTACTTGAAATATTGACTGTGGTAGTTGGCGAGTCGCGAGTCTATTCTGAGCAAAAAAAAAAGAAAATGTTTATAAACGGTACAAGCTCTCCACAGAAGGCCGAGAAAATATTAGTGGCACCAGGTCAACAAAGTGAAAACGTTGAACTATTGAAGATAATCATTGTGTCGACGGATTTTATTCCGAAATTGCTAAATTTCCACCAAAAGAATCGTGGCATGAGCATGGCTTAGGAGTTGTTAAATGACATGAATGACGATCCAGACTTTCTGAACAGGGTTGCCACTGGTGACGAAGTATGAGCATGGTTATTACTTCGAGACAATAGCCCAATGGAAGCAACCAGAAGACCCAAGACCGAAAGAATCATGCAAAGTTAGAGCAAATGTGAACGTTTTGCTTTGAATTACAGTGACGTGCTCATCAATACGGACAAAAAAAGACGTCCGGATTTGTGGGGAAATAATTCATGGCTGTTGCATTGCGTTAAACCTCGTCACTTATAAATGCAATGTCCAAAGAATACTTTCGAATGAATTGCATATGAAAAAGGTCTCTGCGCGTGGGTTACGGAGAATATTAACCGACGAAAAGAAAAAACGAGTCGACATTTAGAGGGTTAACCAGGAAATTTTTTTGTTAAACTTCGAGACAATGGGCTAGACCTGTTTAATCATTTAATCCTCAAACCTAACAACAATCAATGACTTTTCAGCGACGCCAAAGAAGTTATAAGTGTCAAGTTCGGTAGGAATGCTTATGAAATCCGTTTTTTAGAACGTTGACGGAATAACTGTGGTCGAATATTTGAAAAAGAGATCCACTATCTCGGGATCTTACGATGTAGGCCAAATAGGAAGATTGCGGGAGGTCATTAAGAAAAAAATAATGGATAAACTGCTAGCGGCTCACAAAGGCAATCGCTGCCATTTAAGACAAGATTCGAACTGCTCGAACCGTAACCTTTACTTGTTTTTCGGCTTAAGGAACATATTGAAGGCAAGAAATTGCAAGACAATAGCGAAGTTATGGTCGCTGTTCGGGCATTTTAGGAGGGGCAGTTAAAATTTATTTTAAGGGAATGCTGGGTTAAGAAAAAATATCGTTTTTTTTAACTTTTTCGTTATTTTCATTTTCATATTTTCATTATCACTACTTTTGGCACCCTATGTGCCGTATGAGTGAAGCAATACATAGAAAACGTCTGGATTTGTGGAAAAAAAATTGACGGCTCTTGTCATCGCAATAGTGCATCTGCTCACTCATCGTAACTTGTGCATAATTGTTGGCCAAAGACAGTACCGTAACCATACCTCAGCCACAGTATTCACTTGACTTGCGCCTTTTTTCTCTTCCCAAAAATTAAGAGATCTATGAAAGGAGATGATTTGCCACGATTGAGGAGATAAAGACTGCATAGCCCGAAGAGCTCAAGTTTATACCAAAAAGCGCCTATCAAAAATGCTTCTAGGATTAGTAAAACACTGGAGCAAGTGCATCACATTCGAGAGGGATTGCTTTGAAGGGGATGAAGATGAATAAATAAATATTGTTTGAGAAAAATAAAAAGTCACCTTATTTTTTGAACTCTCGTTTAATAGTCCCCCCCCCCCCCCCCATTAATTTCCATTCCATTTCGGAGCGCAACTAGGTTAGGTTAATAGCTTGATCAGCCTTGCTTAACTTCGCAAGGTCTATCGTAGATGACTAAACCCCTGGTAGAACTAAGGTGTGAATAGACGCTATCCATAAAGTGTTCATTCACCGCTAAAATGTTTGATGATATGGGCTTTAAGCCCTCAGTGCCCAATGTTGCTTAGAAAGTGGTCAGCTTTTAACAAAATTAGTTGGAAGACTGTCTTATGACTTATCCCCGAATGCATATACTCCGTGACATAATTATTTGTGATTGTGATGCCAACGTTCATGTTATGTTGTCTTTGATACTCTTTCATTATGTCGCTTGTTAGCTGTTCCTTTCAATATCCAAACTACTTTTGCAACCAACGTAGTCAATATGCTGTATTCCCTCTTTATTCTGTTAAATTTCATGCAGTCTATATGCAGAACGGCCGGTACTTTAGTGACTTTACTCTGCTTAATGTCTTATAACCTAATATGTCAACCATTAAAGGAATTGCTCCCAGGTATTTGGGCAGATTCGCAGATTAACTCTCGCCCATCATTCCATTCCTGGTGCAGTTGTGTGACAACTCGGAAGCCAAATTCGTCTCTCCGGGCCTACGCACCACATTACATGAAACCGCATAGTATCATAGTTATCCAAATGCCACGAATCTCCACTAGCAGGCGGCCCCAAACTTCTACTAATCAACCTGATGTGCATATATTATATTTTGTAATTAACCAAACACCAAACCGACCACATTCACCAGCCGTCACCGTACTACCAAGTCCTGTAACAACCAAAGTCGTAATTACATTCCGCACATTACACATGTACGTCTAGGTATAGGGTGATAACGATGGTGCCATGGACACAACCCATATGGATGTCGTTCTCCTCCAGACGAACGAGAATCTCTTCCACAGACAATATAATCTGATCCACAAGAAGCTTGGCAGCCGACAAAGACAAATTACCTTATTAGACTACACTAGCCATACGGAAGCAAGAGAACCGACCAATCTACAACTATCATTACACTTAACGTAATTGCTAGCTAATTGCACTTTTGACATTCGCTTACTGCCTTATTGCTTGCATCGTGTGCCTGTCGACTTGGTGGCTCTGAATTCTGATTGAAGCTGCATTGACTTGTTGGTTTTTTCTTACCATTTCCATCGGGATTAAGAAAACAGTCGAAGAAATGTTGTCACAAGTAATGTCCTTCTGCCGAAGACATCGATTGAACGATTCCGAAGCAATATTGGCTATCCCCTGACAGCTTTTCAGGATTAAGGCTCTTGTAATTAGGATGTTTAATTATTTTCTTGCTTATTCGTCCTTTTTCTGCATTCTCCCGCATCCTCCCGCTCGCGATAGTGGAGAATAAAAAAAAATGATTATGCTAATTGAAATTGAATTAAAAGGCACGATGAAGGACGCGCAGCACGTTTTTGTCCATTTAATTGATAAAGTAAGTGCGAATAAACGCTATATATATTCCGTTCATCCTTCGTCCTTCGGTGCAGGCTTATTTCTCTTCTCCATTCGATTATAGCATTGGAAATCGGCCAACTCTTGAAATTGTAACATGAAACAGAGGGATTGAGAGAAAGCGTCGAAAAGTTATAATTTGATTTTGAAATTAAAGTGGTTTTAAGGCTTAAGAATCTCGTTGAGCAAGCAGGGTGAAGGGAGGCCTTATTCATTATCATTTCACCAAACCAAGTTGTTGCTGTGAGATTAATGAGTATAAATTAATTAGTTCACCTTGCACATGGTCACCCAGTGGAGACGGTTGGTTTGAGCATTCGGATTTAATTATTCAGATATGAGATACCATTGTACCTGGAAGTTAGGGGCGGATTACGAGGAATTTCGGGTTACGAATATGGCGCACAATAGACTGCGCGGTATGTGGATATGACAATTATGCGTTTGTCAAGGAAACCGATTTGTTCGAGAAGTAAGAGGTGGTTGGAGGTAAATATTTTCAGCGTCCAGTTCAATTTCATGGTTAAAGGTGTCTCAGGTCAAAATAGTTAAATTTAAAGGTCTCTCTCGTCAATCCCTTCTTGCGAGTAGTATAGGCTGCCAACTGAGCGGGAACTTAATTTGGTGAAAAGTGACAGTGATCTTATGCCGATACCGTTATTAATATAGGAAACAAGCTCAGCAGCAAGTTAGACTCGATTTTTTCTTTTTTTTAATTTTGTGATTTCTTATTTTTATGGTAATATTCTACTGTAGAATCAATAAATCAAGTCAAAATATTATTCACGTTGTTGAAAGTAGTAGAGTTTAAGACCGACGAAAATTATTTTATTCGATTTAAAAGAAAAGAGCAAAGTGGTTCCGACCAATAATAAACGGACAATCGCTCACTTATATTACACAAAAACAAAAAAAACAGAAAATTTAATATTTTATGGAATGTCTTTTAGCTTGCAGCACTAGAGCCTGAAACCTGACACAAGTGAGATACAATAGACTCCACGACTTTGATAAGAACTCCTTGAATTCATTAGGCGTGTTAAGACTACAAATGTTTACTCATCTCGTTTACTCAATCTCTACATTTAAGTACGATGATTGAGCAGAGGTCTGTAATAATTTAGGGCACTTGTAGGTTATCCAAAGCTTTACAATTTCCAATATGTGATTGGGGTCGTTATTTTGGTAGAAATCAAAATCATTGGCAAATATGCATTACCTCTGCATGTTGCCTGCATGTTGCACCCATTGGTGCCATTTCTGTTATCCATGACTACGCTTTAGGTGGGCCATACGGAGAGTCCAAATTTGTTTCACTGTTTCGATCATATTGTTTGGTATATCACTAATAACACTATTACACTATGGATTATCGCCATATACGAGTGATTTTATATATCCCTTAAAAACCAGTCGCAAAGTCACACGATCTAGCCGCCCAATTTACAGGCCAAAAATGAAATATAAATTGCTCGCTGAACACATTTCTTAATTGGTCCGTCGATTCGTGGTATGATTTGTGCCGGCATCTTGTTGCAACCACAAGTCGACCAGATTCAAAATCGGGCGCCATTGATGGTAACATGGTTATCACGATCATCTTTGGAAAAATATGGGCCAACAATTCCGCGGTACCAAACATATTGTCCAGTAATTTTTTTCCGTCTTGACAGTATTTACATTGGTTGGTTGGTCATCGTACCAAATGCGTCAGTTTAGTTTATTTACTTATAAACATTCGATCAGAAATGGGCTGCGTCGCTGAAGGCAATTTTTCGATGAAAATGTTATCATCACCGACTGTTGAGCCGAAGGTCTGTAGTTCAAGTCTGTCCATAGTCCAGAAAAATTCCTATACGGAAGAACTGTGCAATGTTTTGTAAGGTTTTACATACCGGTACGTAAAATCTCGCGCATACTCCAGTAACGAAATTTCTTAATTAATTCGGGCGGATATTGCAGTGATATTTTCTTCTGTACGAATACGGGTAGTTGGATTGATGTCCAATAGCATTATGGTAAAATGGGGTGAAATTTGATCACTATGGCTTGATAAGGAGAACTTTTGTCCTACAGGCTATTTACGCATTAAATAACATACATAATTCAGATATGGCGCTGAAATGTATACCAAATGTGGAATACATGTATGTATGGTATTCGAATTAGTTGATATAACCACTGCGAATTTTTGGAGCCAATTTGACATCACTATTCCACAAATATAGGCCTTCCATTGCTGGTTTGTCGCCATAAAACATCGACTTAACGTCGCTCCATAAAATCATTTCAATGGCGTTAAGTCGCATGGGCTCATCGAAATTACACGAATACGAATTTCAATAAATCAGTAATTTGATCAGCTGTATGCTTTATGAGCATCTTGTTGGAATCACAGATCATGGCTCTCAGGTCCTCTGATATGCCAGAATGGTAAACTCCATTGACGATAATATGGCGAACCTATATCCGCTATGACACCATATCACATGGTTACATTTTGTCGATGCAATTTAGTTTATTGAAGTACATTTGTGTTTGCCGGTAAATGCGATCGATCGTTGAAGATGATTTTTCGATAAAACTCGGAGTTTTTTTTCAAATTTTGCAGAGCTCAATTTCGTCACTTCAAATGATCAAGGGGCGTCAGTGCTTAAGTTAATTTGGTCTTAAAGACAGGGAGCGAAGATGTTTGCGTAGGATTCACTACAATATTGACTGAGATATTCCCAATACCTGTGAACGGCGAAGAATCAATTGGAGGTGTTGGCTTATTGTAAACTTAAGCATTTAAGGTATTTTTCGTCGAATTAATCAGCGGTTATTTTAGTTTTAATTAAAAACTAAGAAATTGGTTGTAATTTTAGTCAATTTTCAAGCGTTCCTCGTTCGTGAGGCTCACTACGATATTATTCACGTTTTGGCATTAACAAATCATAAAAATGGTTTAAGGATGCGTTTAAATACAAATTTATTATATTCCTATTGAGAAATCTGTATAAGATAATAAAAAGACTATACTTGAAAATGTTAAATGTATATCAAAATATTAATAGCATAATCTATCTCTGTGCCATCTCTGTTGATTGCTCCCTAAATTTTAAACTTGTTAATTTTTTTTTTCTTATTAAACTGAAGTCTGTGCCAACGACACAACATGTTTTTCATATTAGAAAGTTCATAAGTAAGTTAAGGATTAAGCCTCCTCAGCTTTTTAATTTTAACCTTTAAATGTATTATGATAGCTACCATACCTTAGGTTAAAGGCTTTCGCTGAAAATAATAAGTCTATATCTAAAAAAAATATATATATATAGATATGTATATATAAAACCAAAACAAAAAATCAATAACCTCGTTTCTACCCCTTCGCTGCGTTGACAATTTTTCTCACTTACCTAGTGACCCAATTATATCGCCCATTATGGAAAAGTGCTACGGGAATGTGAACTGCACTTACGGAAATAAATCCGCTGAGTTGCTCACATGTACTGGCATCTGCGGCAAAGCCTTTCACCCAACATGCATTGGCTTATCCAAAAGATGCCTAACCTATATACCGGAATTAGCCAACAATTTCAACTTCGTTTGCGAGGAGTGTAAACAAATCTCCCTATCACACGTCATGATAGCGATTAAGTGTCCTAGCGACACTATGACGTCCGCCCTAAGCAACATTGCCGCTTCGAATAAAAAAATCACAAATGACCTCAAATGACAAATGACAAATGACGAGTAATTTGGAAGATATCTCCAGTGGCGTGGACAACTCGTCTGAGTCTGCCAAAAAATTCTTTCTGGGGGCCGACGACATCTTACGCTCGGTCGAAAATCTCGTGGATACCAACTTGGCCCATGAGTTCACCAACCGGCTCGACAAACTTGCGTCTGAGATAAACCGACTGCTCGTTACGTCACGGAAGACACCGGATTGTCTTAGAGACATGGTCACCTCTTTCCGCTCTGACCTCGACACCCTCCTACAATCCTCGTCAAAATCATTTAATCCTAAATATGTTAAGATCGACTACTCTCCCTTAATCGATGAATTTCTACCCAAGCTTAATAACTTAAGTGATGACCTTTCGACTACTCGCCTATCTATTGCCAACATAGTCGCCGAATTCGCATCGCTGACTAAGACTCGATTCTCTTCCTTACATCATCAAATCACCACAACCTCCTCTGAATATATCCCAATTCGACGAGCTGCAGAAATCACCGACCTCAAAGAAAACTACGCCTGTCCAAACTGATAACTGTGATACCGAGACTAACGCGCAGCCGTCAACATCTACCGACCCCCCAAAAACAATTCAAAAGTTTGGAACCTCGTGGACCGAACCTGAATGGGCACACCGTCTGGATTAGCTCAATAACATGAACCTTTCCGAGTTCTACCTGAAAGGAGCCCCTCCCCACGCCAACGTTTCCTGGCCCAAGAAATACTTTCTCGACCATTACTCCATAACAATTCTTCAGTGTGCTAAACTTCACCAAATCAACCCCATCAACCCAAGTTGGTTTAAATTCGTTGTTCCCTCGAAATATGCGTGGCTCTTCTCAAACCCCTTCAATTACGTCCTTACCATCGGAAACCTAAAAATATCCAAGTGGATTTCACCAAAACTGGATCTCAACAGCAGAAGCAGCAATAACAGCAATAGGAATAGTAATAACATTAGTATCAGCAATAACATTAATGTACCTAAATCTAAGCTCAAAAATAATATTAAAAATAAGCCAAACTCCTCAACTAATAATATCAGCCACAAATCCAACCCTTCCAACACTTCGCTTTTCTCCATAAGCCAGAATTCCACAAATCGTCATTCGAAACCAAATAAGCATCCCAACCATCCCCCTAACCCCGGCGACAACTGGAGCTTCAAGACGAATCTCTTTCCTAACTTCACACACCCCCCCCCCCCCCATTTCTAATGTACAACCTTCTTACTCTGCTCCTCCCAAACCCCAACGTCAAAGGGTTTCCTTCAACCCGACCCCAAACCCGACCCAGACCCCGAACCAAATACCCCTACCGAATTCATTTCCCAATTTCGACCTCAGATCAGGAGCAAAATACCCAAATTTCCGCAGTTCCTATATTCTCAACCCCACACCATGCTCCATCTCCTCGGCCCCCGAATCGAATTCCATCTCCTACAACACAACCAATTCCTCACCCATTTCTACATCAACAGGTCCCTCCATAACAAATCCTTCTCCAATCTCCTCTCAATCTTTTATTGACGCCCTTCTGCCCCCCACAGTCAAACTTACCTAGCCCTTACGTTAACCCCGTCGAATGTCGTTATGCTCTCTCTCGGTTAAGAGATAAAAAAAACATACGAAAACATCCGTCTTTTCCAAGCTTATCTCCATGATAAGTCAGACTCGGTTTGCTACGAAGGGAAAACTAACACAAGCGTAAGGGTATCAATCGAACAGGAAGGTCTTCCTGCTCATTTCGCTAGCCTCAAAAACCTCTTCATAAAATACCACGAATTCTTCAATATTTCCCCTCAAAAAGTCTTAAATGATCTCGAAACTTTCCGGCAATATATACACTCAAAGCGGATATCGCACCTCCAGCGTAGCCGAGCTGACCACGATAGGTTTTTTCGTTCCTAATTGTCGCCACCCCCCTGTCACCCACACCCTCTGCAAAAACCTCCCTCTTACTATTTATTATCAAAATGTAAGAGGTCTCCGCTCGAAAACCCAAGTTATCCAGCAACAATCACATGCTTTGCCTTTTGATGTCTTCGCGTTGACTGAAACGAACCTGATCCCCAGCATAAATAACCTCGAACTGTTCCCATCAAATTTTAATGTTTATCGCGATGACGAACTCAGCCGACCCACTGACGGTTGCCCTTGTCGAGGCGTTCTACTAGCCGTCCTTAAAACAACTCTCCCTTATTGCAGTATCATCCTCCTCACTTATCGACTTTGTTTCAATTAAGATTGCTCTACCCCAGAAGACACTACACATCATTTGTTTCTACATATTGCCCTCACAACCTACTGAATCCTATCAACTAGCCATCAACACAATCGACCAAAAAACCGATTTAAGAAACCCTCAAGATGAAATCCTTGTTTTCGGTGACTTCAACCTTCCTCATCTTAAATGGACCCAATCAGACGATCAATCGTTTTACACTGCCACCAATCCCACTACTGCCAAAGAATGTCTTTTCGTGGATCGCCTAACAGATTCAAAGCTTAGCCAAGTTAGTGGCGTCCTAAACTACATGGGTAGACAACTCGACCTCATATTCACAACCGATCCTCCAAAATGTCACCTAATCAATGAATACCTTAAAAATGCCCCTCTCAATTTTGATAACCTAACCGTAGATGATGCAATATCCATACTCTACAGGGAAATATTTTACTCTATCCCTCTATACGTTCCCGTTTTACAGCGCAAAACTTCGTCCACATCCCCACCCTGGTACAATCGCAGGCTCCGTTCTCTAAGAAACAAAAGAAATAAGCCATGGACAATCTTCCTTCGTACTCAATCATCTAATGACTTTTCTGACTACCTGGGCAGCTATCTTCACTTTACCGCCCTTCACAACTTCCTCTATCAACGCTATTTAACTGAAACGCAAGCAAATCTTATAAATGATCCAAAGTCCTTCTTTAAGTTTGTTAACTACAAAAGAAAATCTGATGGCTATCCTAGCTCCCTCTCCTTCCACGATCAAACCTCGAATGACCCCAATATTACCGCCAACTTTTTCGCCACCTTTTTTAAATAGTCTTTCGCCGACGACTCGTTTGCTCCAGACTTCTCATACTTTGATTATCTACCGAATTTTTCCCTTGGACCATTTCTTTCACACACAGTCGATTCTCATGTCATCGAAAACAAAAAAAATCTACTTAATGATGAACTCACTCCTGGACCCGACGGTCTCCCTACCATATTTCTAAAAAAATGCTCCTCAACCATCTCTCGCCCTCTCTCGAAAATCTTCACTCTATCCCTATCCCAAGGTGAATTCCCCCGCTTATGGAAAACCTCATTTATCACCCCTATACACAAAAAACGTCCGAAGAACGTTGTTAACAACTATCGTCCCACTGCCAAACTGTCACATACATATATCCAAACTCTTCGAGAGTATTTTGTATGAAACTCTAAGTTTTCGCTGCAAGTCTTTAATCTCCCCTAGACAACACGGTTTCCTCAAATGCAGATCCACAACCACTAACCTTGTTGAATTTGTGTCCCTTACCCTATCAGCCTTAGAGAACGGCAAAGAAGTGGACGTTATCTCAACCGATTTCAGTAAAGCTGTCGATAAAATCTCCCACAGACTGATACTCTTCAAATTATCCTCCCTTGGCTTCGACCCCATTTCTTTGAAGTGGATATCTTCTTACCTGGAAAATCGCTATTACAGTGTTCGTTTAGATCTGCCTTCTCTAACCCCTTTTTATCTTCCTCCGGCGTCCCCCAAGGCAGCCACTTAGGTCCACTTCTTTTCGTTCTTTCCATAAACGATCTTGAAATGGTGATCAAATACTCCCACATCTCATTATGTGCCGACGACACTAAGTTCTTCAAGACCATTTCCTTAGCGGCACATCTCCAACAACAAGCACAATAAGCAACCTCTATTCCCGACCTCCAACTCACTTCCACTTCCAAACTATTAAATTTGCATAGCCTACAACCTGTGACTGAACAAAGATTACAATTTGTTTTTCTATTTTACATTTTTTGAACTTATTTGCATATTCCTTTTCACTTATAATAAGTAGATGTTGTCGCTATTGAGTAAGCATGTTTACTAACACCACACAACGCAGCACATATGCCTAATTTACCTACCTGGTAGCACTTAAGCCTTGGTAGCTTAGTGCCTCTGTAACTTGCTTGGTCACCCTCCAAAAACGTGATGACTTTTGGTCTAAGCGTGCGATAAAAGCTGATGTGTCATTCAAGGTTTCACAATGTTGTTAAATATTAAACGGTCTTAATCCTTAAAGTTTCTCTCCCTATACCTTTGACAGCAGTTCATCAGAACAATAGTATTTATTTTCCAATTTCAGTGGCAATGCCACACACACGCACAACCTTGGTAATTAATTTCACACGTCAATCATAACCCCACCAGGTCCGCCGAACTCGCATTGTTTCCATCGCGAAAAATCCATTCATTCACATCTGTATCCATTAACAGTCACTGGCGCACCATAAATTCCTTACGTTGACGACTTAATCTACAAAATCTAATTAAACACCTTCAACACGCGAAGCACCCGAACGCGGCACATCGTTTTATATCCCGTGCACATAACCACGAGACCCTTTGAAACCTAACCTCCAACCTACCCTCGGCTGCTGATAAAGTAAATTGAATTTGATATCTATACAACCGGATAAACAATAAGATACAACGAGTACACCCGCAAAAAAGGGAAATCGATATGTTTTAATTACAGGGCTGTGCCTCTCATCCTGCCTCATCATCACCACCTGCGAAGGAAATAGAGGGTGGGACAGGAAACACCGCCGACACCCAATTCATTAGCATGCAAATTTGAAAATGCATCGGTGTCAGGATAATGTGTACAAACACATGAATCCCAAGATGAAGAGAGAGAACTGTCATGGTCACCTCGCAGCCAGACGGAACCGTCGAGGAGCACTTGCACATCCAACAGGACATCAATTGTTATGCGACACAAATACGCTTTCACGGAGGATGTACGGATGGCACTCTAGCATGGTCGGAGTTCTAAGTTAGATTGGCATGTCGCCAGATAAGCATGATGAATTTGTTTTCACCAAATACGGGAGTGGATGAAGGATCACTGCCGCCGGATGAGCACGTTTGCTTGATTTTTGTTTTCGATTTCAAAAGGTGTTTTTGTTTTTAACACCTACATAGGTTCCGAGTGTTTGTATGTCGTTTGGCGTTTTGACAGGTGCTGTTACATTCGAATAGATTTGACAAGTTGGCGATGCATCAATCAATAATTTACAGCACGTCGTCGGGATGTTCGAAAAGATGGATTTGGTGAGTCTAAAAGGCGAATCCTGTAAATTACTACATGAACTGGTCGTCGTCGAGTGGATGCACTGAGCATTTGGTTAGCTTGACAACGACCGCAGTTAAGTCCTTTTTTCGCTCTTCGGTCTCCATGGTTCGTAACGAGACTCTGTTCCGCAACGTGCGGAGGAGAGCAGGAAGTATTTTGCAGTATTTTAGCAGAACACGTGAATATCTGAGTATCTCATATTTCGCAGTACAAGTTCGTACAATAATTCTTGTTTCGTATGTACGATGTAACGCTTGCTATAGGAAGAGATGCATCTTGTCCTGGAGGAAATATGGATGCAGGATGTGTGCAGTAAGAGGATTTGGGGTTCTTTTGAATTTGTCATCCCGAATGCGGGATTTGCAAATGAAAAATGAGATTCCGACCACAGATCTGGTGATATTTATTGTTAACAATTCAGATGAGATATTTCTCACATTCGTCATGTCGAGTGTGACTCGGTTTATTGAACTGAATTTGAAATTGGCCCTAATCAACGGTTGCATTGCAATCCGTAGTGGCACAGAATACTCGCATTGTTTGATTGTGAGTGGTGCTAGTTTACTTTTAAGCATAGCCACAATGAAGTACTCAATTCTTGCATCAGAAACGAAACTTACCACATGACTATATGCTGTATCACAGCTCCTATGAGATGCTTGCAGTTGGTGGCAGATTCCAGGCATGCGATAGAAATCACACTTGAAGAGCAGCTAGTTGAGGTTAATTTATTGGCTTCCTCCTTACAATTGCACATGGAGTTTGCCTGATTACATACGAGTATAGCCGTTGAACATTATCTCGGAAGTAAGTTAAGCTTCAAATAACAACATGCCGTTGCTACTAAGCTCACAAAATCCAACAGAACCTAACTATCGTTGTACACCTATCGATAACTGACTCCAGCCCCATCCAGCGGACAAGGCGAGTTATTTGATGGCTCGATATTCGTAAAATCACAGGACTATATAGGTAAATAAAGGAACTGAACATACATACAAATTTAAAATTTGATTTAACTGATATATGAGATTTGTAAAAAAAATAAGGTGACTTTTCATTTTTCTGGTAAAATATTTATTTGTTCATCAACAGCTAACTTGTCCCCCAAAAGTAAGGCCCTCAGATATAAGACACTTGCGCCAGCCCTATTTTCAATCTTAGAAGCACCTCTGATATGCGGTTTTTTGTGTAACCTTGAGCTCTTCCAGCGATGCGATGTCTATTTTCTCAATTGTGATAAATTTCTGTGGTTTCATAGATCTTTTCATTTTTCTTTTCAAAGTGACAGATCGCAAGGGAATATGGTGGCTCAGTTTTTGGCCAAACAATAGGCCAAAACGTACTGCTTCACGGAAATGGCTCATACCTTCAAGGTAATATTCTTTATTGACCGTACGATCTTCCAAAGAGCAGCTTATGATGAACCCCCCCACTGTAATTCAAAGCAAAATGTTCACATTCGACGAAACTTGACATACTTGATTCGATCTTGATTCTTCTGGTGACTTCAATCGGACTGATTGGGCCTTGGGTTCAACGTCATAATTTAACACCATCTGAGTGATGCTCATGTCACAGTTCTTCTGGTCAAAATTTACCGATTTCGGAACAAACTTCGTTCACATAAATTTTAGTCATTAATGAAGACAAAAGCAATGTAGTATCAGGCGATATTTCACATTAACGTCCAAGACGAAGATGACTCTCTAGCTCTTAAATAAAAGGAGATCAAGAACGCATTGATCGTAAAAGGAACACACCTACGGTAATCGATCACATCTATGTAAACATCACAAAGCTAAACATTTTCTCGGCTATAATGGAAACGAATCTATCGGATTACTTCGATACCTTAACGCATGAAAAGCTTTTTGAAAGTGTCAATAGGATGGGCCTGAGAGGATAATTAGGAAATTGGCTTAAAAGCTGTCTGAATGGTACAACGATCAAGGTAATGATATCAAAAATCACTAACCAAGAAAAACCTAGTGAGTATGGTGTTCCACAAGGCTCTAAACTGGGCTCTATATTAATTATACTTTATGGGAACGAACTTATGAGTCTTCAAAAATAGTATTGCTTATGCCTATGCGGATGACATAGCAATCATTGTAAAACAAAAAAAATGTAAGCTCAGCTAAAGGAAAATGATGCTGTTTCAAAATGGTGCCAGGATAATGAAACACATGCCATCGAAACATGAAGAGGACGTCAATATATATCATAGAGACTAACGCTGTCCATAGTCGCCAAACTACCGATCAATAGAAGTTGTCCAACACACCAAGCTTCTCGGGGTAATCATAAGCGAGCATTTTCTTTGGCGCGAACATATAAATGCTCTTCGACTTCAGCTTAAGTGCTCACTCTTCGCTATGGTCTATCTTTGAAGGTACTCTAATTAAGAAGCTCAGAAACAGGTGTACTACTCGCTAGTAGAATCGCAAATGGACAGGGGAAACGCAGCGAAACACACCTGGAAAGATTCTGAATCTTCAATATCGCATCGTCAAAATGATATGACCGTCTTACTTGCATTTTAAGGTATAAGATGGCAACTCACTTTTTCAGATGACTAAAGATTTCTGAAGCATGTACGTTACAACCTAAACACCCGAAGGAGAGCCCAAGGAATGCTAGAAAATCCGGCATTCTCAAACATATGTGAAAACGTGAACGTCATGTAATTCCAAAAATAATAAATGGAACTCCGCAATATTTTAATATTATTTAATATATAATATTTTAATTTTAATTAAATTATGAAAAAATGTCATGGCATAGGCCATTGCTGGTACTGCATCCGTTGCCGATGCTGATATTTATATTAATGCTAAGAATGCTAAGACAGTTACTGATAATAATGCTGATGCTGGGGCTGATATTGATTCTTTTACTGATTTTGATTATTGTTATTAGCGGCCACTTAGAACTTGAAAGTTCAGAGCTTCGTTGCCCACCCTTCGCCAAGTTTTTTTTTGAGAGTGTTCCTTACATGTTTCGTTTTCCTGCCCCATCTCTTCTAGATCCATCCTTACATTGTTATCCCATCTACGGCGCTACCTTCCTGGCGGTCTTCTACGAGGGTGGTCCGATAAGTACTTAGCCTCACCGCCAGATCGGACTCGTAGTTTTGTTTTGACCGCGTGTGGAAGCGGGAGTGTTCGCGGATTTTAGAAAAATGGAAAAAGAGCAATATCGGTCGGTGATTCGATTCTTGTTTTTGGAAGGGAAATCGCGCAGCGAAATCATCTCCTTCGATGGCGACCATCAAAAATTGGTTTAACGAGTATCAACGTTGTCGCACGTCGGTTTTTGATGAGCCACGTCCAGGTGCGCCGAAAACGGCTACAAAAATCCACAATCTTGTATTCGCAGACCGCTGATTGAAGGTGCGCGAGATAGCTGAGACAGTAGGCATTTCAAAAGATCGCGTGGGTCATGTCCTGCATGAAATTTTGGGCATGAGAAAGCTGTCGGCGCGATGGGTGCCGCGTTTGCTCACTCCGGAAAACAAACGCAACCGTGAGACCACTTCAGAGCAGTGTTTGACGCTGTTTAAGCGCAATCCGAAGGAGGTTCTACGTCGTTTCGTGACAATCGACGAAACATGGATCCACTGCTACACACCAGAGACCAAGCAACAGTCGAAAGAGTGGACTTCACCCGGAGAACGTGCTCCGAAGAAGGCGAAGACTGTCCCGTCTTCCGGAAAGGTGATGGCCACCGTTTTCTGGGATTCACAAGGTGTGATCCACATCGACTTAGGGCAAAACGGTCACAGGTCTGTACTATGCCAAATTATTGGGCCAATTCGACGCCGAATTGAAGAAAAAACGGCTCCACATGGCGAAGAAAAAAGTGCTCTTCCACCATGATAACGCACCGGCTCACACCTCCGCCATCGCCACGGCCAAATTGGTCGAACTGGGCTACGAACTGCTGCACCATCCACCGTATTCTGCAGATTTGACCCCGTGCGACTTCTTTTTGTTTCCAAACTTGGAAAACTCACTCGCCGGGCAGAAATTTCAGTCGACTGAGGAGGTCATCGCCGCCACGGAGGCCTACTTTGCAGACCTCGAGAAAACGTATTTTTCAGACGGGTTAAAGAAGTTGGAGGTAGGCTGGGTCAAGTGTATCGAGCTTAAAGGAGACTATATTGAAAAATAAATCGCCATTTCTCCAAAATTTTTGTTTTTCTTTTGTAGGCTAAGTACTTGTCGGACCACCCTCGTAAAGCGACCAACGTTCTTAGTTTATCGGCGTAGAATAGCGACTTCACATACCCCAAAAAAAGTAAACTAAAAGCGTGAGATCACAGGATCATGGTGGCCAGTTCACAGGTCCATTATGCAAAATTATACGCTCAGCAATTGTATTAAATTGATGGTGTCACGTCAATGAAATTCAACCATTGAACCACTGATGGTAACATCCCAGTATCGTCCTTAAAGGAATATGGGCTGATGATACCATCAGCCCATAAAGCAAAGCAAACAGTAAGTTTTAATTGTTTTAAGGGCGTCTCAACAAGGGCTTCTGGATTTTCTTCACATCAAATTCGGCATTTTACTTGTTTACATATCCATTTAACCAAAAATGGGCGTCATCGGACACCAAAATTTTGCCTTGAAAATGAGGATCATGCTGAATCAGGTTCGGCCCATTCACCGAACCTACGACGCGCATAATGGTCGCTCGGTCTCAACTCTTGCGCAAGCGGAATGTTATAAGCTTTTAAGGAAATATCTTTCCGTAAGATCTTCCACAAAGTGGATGGGCATAGCTCCAATTGCTGTACAGGATTGGGAATCGACTCATTCGGATTCTCCTTAACACAGCGCACCACAACGGTAATAACTTCTTCTCTTCGCACTGATTATCGTCTTTGGGGATGTGCATTATCCATTCGAGTGTACGTGGTGGGAAAACGATTCATCGTGTTCCGAATATTGTAATTTGCTCAGATGAACGTAGCGCACGATAAGTTAGGCCAACCGAACCATGGTTTTACAAATAAGTTTGCAAAATTCCCATGCGTTGTTCTATTGAGTGTTAAATGGTTCGTACTAACTAGAAATCAACTTTCAACTGTCAAATCTGTAGAAACAGTGTTGCCAGATTAAAAATCAAACCTCTTAGAAAAAACCTTTTTATATACAATACAATATATATTGGGAATACAAATTAATTTGGTTGCACCGATCGCCCGTAGTGGATTCGCCAGGTTGTAGCCACTAATAGTAAACAACACCTTTTTGGAGACCATTACCTTCGAACTCAAATTTTGCTTGTGTTGTTTTGACGATAAGGTCGATGGTAATGATTCATCACGTCTATCTTTTCTTAATAGGATCACCGTAGAACATGCATTTCTCATTCCCGATGTAAAAAACCTTGTCATTTAAATCAGTTACTCGTAAGTGAAAAATCGCCTTTCAACATCCTCCGATTTCCATTCGTAAGGAACCCAATTTCCTTGCTTCTGAATCATTTCCATGGATTTTAATTGTACAGAAACTGAATTACCCCGATTTGGGTTTGACTCAGATCTTCGTCGAGTAAGGCCTCCAATTTTTTTGTCTTCGAATTTTTTTTGCCTGTCCAGAACGAAGCTCGTCTTCAACTCTGAAATCACAATTCTTAAGACGTTGTAACCATTTCCTACATGATTTATCAGTTGAAGCATTGTCACCGTAAACTTCCACAAGTACTCGATGCTCTTCGGCAGCACTTTTATTCCAACCATTAAAATCTTCCGAAAATGTTGCTTAGTTAACACAAATTTTGGCACGTTCAACTCAACGAAAAACAAAGTTTAAAATTTTCTTTGTTATTCCACAGCTTTTAACGCTCCCCGAACAGAGCTTTCATTTGGCCGATAAAATATGAAAGAAAAGTGATAGATGCCTAAAGGTACCAAGTGCCCGTTGGGTCTACAAATACTTTATGTGGCTCTGTCACAATCGAAAAACTACCTTCACTCTGCTGTACCCGATATATTCCAAACTATCGTCGATAAACCTGAAGTACAGTCCTATGCAAAGCACATAGCCCTTTAATGGAGTAAGCCCACTTTGAATTTAACGCAACAGTTAACCACGCAAACAAGCCAGCCTCATCTCAATGTATTTGTTCACCCATCCTAATTGCTTCCAGTTGAAATTCCAATTCTTTTTCAGTGGTTTCATTGCGAACATGCTTCACAAAAAAGTATAAGAACGCCCATTGGAAACAACAACTTCCAAACACTCGTAACCGTGATTCAACAAGCATCAGCATAATAGCGTGCTAATAGGTTTCTCTCCGACAAAAACTCACTTCCCTGCTCGTACAAATAAAAGACTTTGCCGCCGAATTCCTGATCCCGTGCCAAAATTTGCCCGATGTACATGTGTACCCTTTTTTTTTTTTTTCTTGGCAACAATTGCGTTTGTTTGTTTCTTTTCTGTTTATTTCTATGCAACGACCTTGCATGAATCATGGCTTGAATTGGAGCTGACCACGTTCGCATTGTCACTGTTAACTTCTGTCGTTTGTCCGAAAGTGATTTGTGGAATTTGGTTTTCGCTCTATGTAAACAAAAGTGTCGAATCAGAGAATGCTTTAAAAATAAGGGAAACGCCAGAGCAATTTCTTCCACAAACTCAACTTGGAATCGATGGTGTTCGTAGCCCATGACTGTGAGCAACCAACATTATCGCATCCTATTAACCGTCGCTTAACAACTTGGAATCACATCAACCGTATTTACGCACCTCATTCCGCTCCTGAGTTGCAGAGAAAAAAAACCTTGAACCACAAACAAAGGCACCACAATAGTCCTTCGTTGGCTTACACATGTGTACACAGTAGCGGTGGCCTGTAAAGGAGATTCTTTGAAGTAGTGCCCTTTCATCCAAGCTTACCACGTCTGCCGGTCCTTTGCCTATGCACTGTCGAAGCGTAATTGCCTGGTCGGCCAGTATACAACACACAAGGGAAGAAAGGAATTTCCACGCACAGAAGCACCACATCCGCTATCCATGAAAGGTATTCAGTTCGAGTACTCCCAGCGCCGGCTGTATCACCTACCCCATTCGTCCCGCTCGGGAGAATTTATTGCGGTCAGTTACACACCAAGACAGCCCAACCGCCGGCACACTGACCGACACCAAGCCACAAAACAAAACCGATGCCCGAGGGGCAAATTACTTTCAGGCGGACACAATTCGTTCTTACCGACCGCTTAAAAGAGTTTTCCGCCAAAAAGGATTCACCATTCCCCCCCGGGCTTGGCCGAACAAGAGCGAGTTACAAGCACGGGTATTCATTGCCCGCGATTCGGTGACGCCTATTGTTCCGCCACTTCAGCCACCGTCCATGCCTCCACGATGACGCGACAGGAATCCAACATCGTTGCATGTTCGCAGCAATATCCTGATTAGCGGAGAAATATTCAAGTGGCCCTTGTTCTCTTCAATTGGAAATGAGAGAGGCAAAAATGCAAATTGATTTTTTCATCTTCCCCCGTCGTCTTTCAGTTCACCGCCACCCTTGATAGGTGGTATCCAGTGAACGCAGGACCTTGCCACACAGTCGAGTCGTGAATACACGTAGTGAGTTGTCGGACTGAAGTCGAACAATAATTTCACTCTTGTGCCATTATGGGTATGAAGTGAAATTACTTCGATTGTTGTCCTCGACCCAGATGGCCACTCGGACAGAAGCTTTCCTTTTTCGCCAATGTCATCCGGCACAAAGGCATTTCGTTCTTCGATTGAAGTTTTATGACGGTCGTCAATCAATTGGAGCGAAACGTTTACTTCTGACCTCCTCGCCTTGCTCCTGGAAGGATATGGCGTATTCTCGCATTCATCTTGGTTATACTGCCTAAACGTCATCTGTTCAAGGACGATGTTAAGTGATTTCGTTTCGCAAGTAATACTACACAGCCGTTCCCGGTAAGTAGGGTGCAGTAAAGCGATTTGTATACACACAGTTACAAGATCCGAGTGATATTAAGGATTTGATTGGGCTGTTGTTGTTGTTGCTGGCGGTGGATTATGAAACTATGACGAGGAGGAAATGATTTGAGAGTAAGAAAGCTGACTACTACGTGGATTCGACGGGCGGCTTAATAGCGTGATGAGGTCGAAGCTGTAGTTGAAGGAGTGGAAGATTGAATCACATTGAACGAGACAGCTTGACGACAACGTCAGGCGACTTTTTCAATGGTTGGTGCCGTCCTTGACGGTGAGCTATTGGTTACATATTGCATTGAAGCATCTGAGTCCATGACAAGGATACTGGTTAGTTGCAATAATTGCGCGATCTTACTATTGTAGTCCACCCTAGCACTAATCGAGCCGGATGACATCGGCCGAGGACTAGTGTTAGTCTGACAACTGTCCAAAATTATGTCTTATACCACTTTTTGGGTCCTAGAGCCTCTATTACGTCTATGAGTCATCGCATACGGTTTCTGACTATGCATCTCAGTTGTTCCCACCTTTTTGTCAGTTGTCGTTCCTTCATCTCAACCGTTTTACATTATGATCTTCACATACCACAATGTATTTTGGGTTAACGGGTTTCATTGCATAGCATGATTGAACAGTCACCTTTTCAGAACGTCCCTAAACCACAGCCAGAAGTTCGCTTATACTTGTGATTTGGGTGGTCACTCTCCACAAGCTGGCTTAAAAGTTAATATCTTCGATAACATTACCTAGGCGAACTTTGCTTTGGAAATTATGTTGAATATGTTCGGACCCATCATCGATCCAGACAATACTCGCAGGATACTGGAAAACCTCTAATTTCTCAACTGGTTATGCAGAAATCCATATTTGGCCTTAATAGATTGGGCCAGGGCTGATATCATTATTTCTTGTCATATTAAAATACAGGCGGCCGATGCTTGCCTTCTTTCAATTTGTTGTCGCTAGTTCGAAGTCCATAATTCTGCAAGACAGCACGAAAGGAAGAGTTTCTTTTCACCTCGGACGTAGGAGACCATCGAGTGTCTACACTTCTCGCCAATCACCAAAAGAAATAATACTAGTGAAAGAATGCAGCCTTGTGGTACCCCACTTCAGATCTCGAATTCTTCTGACAACTTTCCTCTGGACATGATATGACATTTTGGACCATCATGATCGACTTTAATTTTTATGTTCACACTGTCGAATGTCTTCTTATAATCTAATCGACGAAGTGGAAATCGATATTTAACGTGTTATTGAGTGTTGACGTGGTCGACACAGGCCGATCCAGAGTGGAAAACTGCCTTCTTGATATTGAATGTGTTTCGAGGGTGATTTGTCTCGATATAGAGTTATCATGGCAGTAGCCTTATCTAGGGTAGGGAGCTCGCGCCTCTTTAATTTTCGCACTACATTCAATTTACTTTTCTTGGAAGCTTGACAATCATTTACTTCATTCCCTCGGTGTTCCATTCCGTTTCAATTAAATTAAACAAATAACTCAGCCGTTGGGGTTGGCGCTGCTCGTGAGAGCTCTGCAAGAATATTGGCAGTCTTATCGCCTTATTGGATATCAGTGGCCGTGGTTGTATAATATCAACTGCGGCTTCTGCTACGTTTTTCGACATATCGTACCTCAGGCAGCTCTGCTTGATCTGAGCGCATATCGCCAGCAAAAAGTCATCTGGGATTTTCACTATAGTTTCGCCGAAGTTTCAACCACCTACAAGCTCTTCTGCGATTCTATAGATAGTCCTCTATCGACCTGTACATCTGTACTTCTCTCACCTTCATGCTATATAGGGACTGTACCTTGCTCCTTATTCCAACTAGCTTTCTTTCATCATCATGAGATGTTGGTCTTATCTTTCCTGCTCCTTATCTTTTCGAACGACCAGGAAACTATTTCTAAGCCGGGGATTAAAGTCAATGTCATCAATCTCCTTAGACATTGCTTGCCGGTTATTGGTGCAGTCTCTAAAAATACGATTAGTATTGCAGAAATCCATTGAAATTGCCTAGCCTTGACTTGGCGATAACATGATTCGTTGCGCGTTTATATAGCCGATCGGTATGTCAATCAATCCTTAATTGATTGCAGAAAGACTCCTTCATGGCCACAGGCAAGGGTCCTTTTTGAACATGACGCTGATAAGTCCAGGCGGTTACAATTTCAAATGCATACATTTTTATATGTACTTACCGGAGAACCGGCATGCTATCTCTTTGTCAGGCTCTCGTCACAAATTTTGAGTTTCCGTTTCCTTCGCGATAAAAAACGACAATGACAAAGGAAAAGGTTTGCTCTAACTAGGGAAGAATGTACGGTAAAAATACAGAGCAATGTACCAATTTGCAGGATAAACGAAAAGGATACCAAACTAGATCAGAATTTATATACAACGACAAGTTGTAGCCCAAATCTAAAAGACGTTTCGATGAACTGCATGACAATGAACACATGGAGAGCAAATGTTATTTGAAGAACATTTGATGTTATCTACACATTAAAAGTCTGCTAGAACTGACAACCATAGAGGAAGTAAAAGAAGTAAATCGTCGGCTTAAGACAAGGAATCGATCGAAAAATTAACAGAAAAGTTATATGGGCTCATCGCAACTACATACATGCAACCAACCCCGAGGAATAGAAAAGGCGACCGAAGACATTACAAGAATTACCCGGGAACAACTCTGCTACCAAGTTGTTACAAGATGTTGTCAGTGATTGCCTTAAAGAGACTGAAATCATGCATCATCATGTACCGGATTTCCACTATACGACTTTCATAAAAAAAGTGAATTCCAAGATGCGGTCCACCATATACATATGCCTAGCTTTTAAAAGGGCATATGATTATAAGCCGATCAAAAATGTCTGGGAATGCCGAAAGAGTTTGCAAAACTGACACAAAGATGCCTAACAAATGACGAGTTATAATAAAGTGCGAAACGACTTATCTGAACATTCGAGATACGTGAAGAATTAAATCAAGAAGACGCCTTGTCACCAGTTCTACTTACTTTGGTGCTACCGTATACGTAATCCTTCAGGAAAATTATAGAGGAATAACTCTTAATGGAATCACACAGTTCCAGCTTACGTTGACGATCTGAACGATAATGATCAAAAAGTTCAGAGAAACGCAGAAAATCTAAAACCAATACGAAAAGGGGAAATAAGTGAAGAGAAAATGAAGAGAAAATTAATCAAATCACTCATCAATTTGAATCCATCCAAACTTCGCATCTCATCATAATCGATAAAAGCTTTGAAAAAATGGAACAAATAGTTGAAATAGTTTGGAGCGCTATAAAAAAGACAAAAATCGAAAGCTACATATGGAACACGCATTATTCTTTGCGATGAGGGAACTATTCAAGACAACACTTTCGTCCCAAATCGGTATCTACAAAACCACAATTATGCCAGTGACACTTTGTGGATGGGAAACTTGATCTCTGACTAAGTAAGGGGCACACTTCCGCAGGGAGGCTTGGCGAAGGCTTGTCAACGCAATTTTATAACAATAATAACTGGTTTCGAGCTATTAGTAGTTACCCGATCAATTGCAGATATTAGACCGACGAATGCAGTGTCAGCTGGAGTATTACCCGGACGACTGTACTCATAGACCATAGGTTAGGTTAGGTTAAAGAAGGGGAGTTTGATGGTTAAGCATCTCTTCCACTCGGAAGCCAAAAGGCTCATTGTGATTCCCTTCATTTGTGGGGGTACACATATAATTAACCTGTACTATCACGTGGTGGCTGAAACCACCCCGTGCTCTTTATGAATTTTACAAGATCCGATATATTTGCATTTGCCACATCCGCAATCTCTGTAAAGAATCTTTGGCCCAGCGACGCTAGGCGTCGATTCAGGAGAGCTGGGCAGTGCCAAAGCAGATGTTGGATCGTCTCAGTTTCTTCCTCATCGCCGCAGCTCCGGCAGAGATCGCTGGATCCCGAGTCCCATTTCCGGAGCATTGCTCCAATGGGACAGTGTCCTGCGATCACTCCGACGAGCATACGGATCGAGTTATGGTCCAGCGCCAAGAGCTTCTTTATTTTTCCGATATTGAGCACTGGCCACGATGATCTTGTCGTGTAGCTGTCGTTTCTTGTAAACCAAGACGAGTTGGCTTCTTTAATGATTGTGTCATTTATGATCCGGTATAATGCGCTGATCGGTGGCCGCAATGACGTGTCCGCTTCGCTGATGCCTAGTTCAGACCCTTGCCTGGCCAATTCGTCTGCTCTTTCGTTCCGTGCGATTAAGCTGTGACCCGAGACCCAGCAGAGTTTGACTTTGTGGTGTCTGATGGACTTCAGTGAGTCGCGACATGTCATGACAGCCTTTGATCTCGTTATACAGGATTCTATTGACTTCAGTGCAGCCTGGCTGTCTGCGAAGATAGTGATATCCGATGGTGGGATATCGGTTACCTGTAGGTGTTTGGCTGCTTTCTCTATTGCCAGGATTTCTGCTTGAAAAACGCTGCACAGATCAGGGAGTCTGAATGATTCCTGTTTGTGGAGGGTATCAGAGTAGAACCCGGCCCCAGTGCCTGTGTCCATTTTCGATCTGTCGGTGAAGAAAGTGATCTCGTGGTCGTTGATCACAGCATTTGATAGCCACTCTTCTTTGTAAGGGAAAAGGTTTGGTATTCTGAGAGAGAAATCATTTTGGGGGGAAATATAGTCGGTCGTAGCTGTGAGGCTACTAATACCATGTTTCTTTCCCAGGTCGCCTATTATTCTAAGTATGGCCGCATGTCCATGTTTGGATTCTGATGAATGCTGTGTACATCCATTGAATTATGTACGGTTGCAAGCCCCATCTTTTGCCGAAGGTATTTTTGCATGCATAATAAGCATTCAATCCTTTTTTCATCCCTTCCTCCAGGTTCCTTTTCCAGGAGAGTTTGGAGTCAAGCTTCAGCTTTGAGTTTGAGTGGAGTACCTTCTAACTTTGGGGGAGCAAATATCGGAATTTTCCTTTTTCTGATGAAGAAGACCAGCTCCGTTTTCTGGGGGTTTATTCTCAAACCGTTCTGTCTTGCCCACGAGGAGAGTTCCCTCAACGCAGATTCCATTAGTTCATTGATAGTTGGTAGAAATTTACCTTTTATCAAGATAACCAGGTCATTAGTGCACGTTATTGTCTTTGTGTCTTTCTCCATAAAGAATTTGAGGATTTTGTTAACTGTAAGAAGCCACAGTAGGGGGAGAGAAGTCCCCCCATGTGGTGTGCCTCTAGTTGTCACTTTCCTTATAGAGCGGTGTCCAATGTCTGCATTGATAATTCTGTTCTTCAACATATTTTCAATCCAGATTACAATGGATTTGTCTACTTTTATGTACTCTAGAGCTTTTATTATGGCCGCTGTGTTTACATTGTTGAAGGCCCCCTCTATATCGAGGAAATCTGCCATTGGAAACTCTTTTAGGTTTAACGAGCTCTCAATATCACGGACAACACTATGCAAAGCACTTTCCACTGATCCGCCTTTAAGGTAGGCCTGTTGAGTGTTGCATAAGTTGCGTGAGTTGATGAGTCCTCTGATGTATAAGACAAGGAGTCTTTCCAAGGTTTTTAATAGAAACGACGAGAGACTAATTGGCATATAGTCCTTTGCGGCAGAATGGATTGGTTTACCTGCCTTAGGTATGAAAATTACCTTTATTTCTTTCCACCCCGCGCGCAGGCAATTGGAAAAAATGCTTACGAGGTGGGGTACAGTGTGGGTCTGTCCGTTTTGAAGCATCGCTGGCAATTTATTGTCCATGATACTTTATCCGTTGTGATAATCTTGTTTATTACTTCTTCGGTTGGGGGTCGAAGGGGACTTCAGCTCTTAAACGAGGTGTATTTTGAAAAGTTTTCGACCCAGATCCTTTGTAAATTCCTTTCGGTAGCCGGGTCACACAATAACAAACGCAGCGAACGGATATGTTCAATAACGTGATTGGTGCGAAATTTGGTCACTATAGCTTGAAGTGCTTGCTCAGTGATCGAAAAATGGTCGAAGTGCGTGGAAAATATTATTCATAGAGCACGAATTTTAATAACGGAGTTCAATAATTTTTAAACTTTGTTCGGTCTGTGATATGTTGTTGTTTGGCCTTAGCACATGTCACAGATCAATTTTTTTTTATTTCCTTTAATAGTTCTTTTGTTCATAATCCATCCTTTAAGACCCTAAATTTACTAAAGCGCGACACACATAAGCTAGCGATCCAATCGATCTGTTGAAATTTCAACAGATCAGCATGTCTGTGGCTCAGTTTACAACAGATTCAAAGTTGACAATCATGTTTGTCTTTCCTGCGATCGGTAGCGTGTGTGTGGTGCGATTTACTTTCTAAAGGAGTTAAAAAGTATTTTTTTTTTCGACTGACAATAATTAGGGTGCAAATCCATTATCTTGTTTTGTACTAAATTTGGACAGATTCCACGAGAGGTTGTATTCTTATTTTTGTGATTAACTGTGGTTATTACCTATAGAAAACATATTACAAGAAGTGATAAAAGGTTACGGAAATTAAGTTTTTTTTTTTGCCGGTTCTATTAGGCAGAAAAGAAAGTTTTTTTTTTCTTATTGTATTAATAGACCGTTGATGCGTTGTTTGCTCTCTTATTAGCAGTCATCACGGAGGTATCACGATCAGAGAACTTGGATTTAATTGTACTATAAGGAGGTGGGAGTAAAGTGCTGCAAATATGTATTGAGTTTGGTTTTTTTTTTTTTTTTACACTTTCTTTATCACATTTACTGCAACTAGTTTATGAGCGAAGTAACAAGCAGTTTTTATTATTTAGAGTAACGATGAGGATAATTAAATTTTAGGCGGATTTAAGAAGTTTAGTCTAAGACAGTGACTATTATTATTAAATAATACAATACAATATTATAAACTGAGGAAGATTCTTTAGGGTATTACCAAGTCACAAAGTTTTTTCGCTTCTATCTCCGATACACTGCTGCTTGGTGGAGACTTGATGCCTTTTGTGGGCCTTCGCGATGTTGTCGTTAGAATTGCGAACAATTGTTATCCCTAGATACCGGTGAAGATCGACATTTCTAAACGTACCATGGAGCTTTAACAATGTTCGTTAAATTTTTTTTCTATACATTTTGAATATATTCAATAATACTCGGTCTAACATACCCTCAAAGTTGACTACCATAACTCCATAGGGGTTAAATTTACTTGGTTGTAAAGCAAAAGCTTATTTTGGACAAATAGTGGTGAGTATTTACCTATTAACATGTTCATTTTATTTTATTTGATATTTAGTTCAATTAATTTTTTTTTTTGACATGTTCTTTCCAACGTAGGTTTCCGTCCAGGGTCATGCCCAAATACTTTGCGGAGTTTGAGTTTGTGATCGATGAACCAAAGATGGTTTCTGGGTGCAATTTAATTCCTTTATTTATAAAGTCAAATGGATTGATTTCGTGTTGTTAAACTTTATTCGCCACAACTTTGTGCAATTGCTTATCTCAATAATCGTTTCTCGTAATTTTTTAACTAGATTCCTTTTCGTATTTTCCAACTGCTAAGATTGCCGTGTCATTAGAAAACATGGTACTAGTAGCTATACCAGTTACAGATCCTAGTATATAAAAGAAATAGAATCGGCTCCAAAATACTTCCTTGGGGTGTTCCTGTTTTAATTTCCTTGAGTTGAGAAAATGAATTTTCATATTTGGCTTGAAAGACTCTTTCGGAAGGTAGGATTCGATAAGGCCTAGATACTGGAATGGAAGTAGCAACTTTAATTTATTAGTGAATCCTTCATGCCAGGCCCTGTCAAATGATTGGGCAACGTGTAGAAAAACTGCTGAACAAACCATTCTGCTTTTTAAGGCTCTTTACAACATCGGCATCTTTATAACATCGGTAATTCGATGGACCTGATCCAGGGTAGAGTGCTTATCTCTGAATACGAATTGATGGGATGGGATAAGATTCTTAGATTAAATTAGCGGTTTTAATTTTTTTGTAAATTATTTTTTGAAATGATTACTCCCGCTATTTTCCGACAAAAAGGAAAATAGCTTAAGCTAATACAAGCATTATATACTCGTAAGCATGTTTAGTGCCTTATATGGATGCTGTCTTAGTAACTCTGCTGTTATTAGGTCGAATCTATTAGGTGCTTTTCTCAATTTAATTTTTTTCTATTTCATTTGTAAGTTCATTTTCCGTAATATACGGAATTCTGGTGCCCGTCTCTCAGGGATTTGATGGGTTAATTAGTGTGGATCCCTTATTCGGTTGGAAATTGTTTTCAAGATGTTCAGCGAATAACTCTGCTTTGCCCCGATCTGCTTTTCTTAAAGGTAGTATGTGTTTAATCGGCCTTTTCAGATATTTAATTGCTTTCCATTGTGAGTAGATAGCCGGTTTATCAGTTGATTCATCGTTAGCTGCTTGAAGGCTGAAGCGCAGTTTTTCTTGCAACATTTTAGTGATTTTATTTCAGTTTTGTGAGCTGGGCATCTCGATTGTTGCCATTTCTTTCGAAATATTCTCCTCTCAGATTGGGAAATTTTAAAGGAGAGTTGAGTCCAAGAGATTTCCTTTCTAGAGCGGGAGAACTTTTCTACCCAACTTTTTGGAGTGCTTGGGTGAAAACTTAACTTGGTCGTCGGTTTGTGGTTGGCTTGTTAGATTTATTTTTTCATCTAGTATATATTGATGATAATTAAAATTCGTCAATTTATTTATAAAAAGTGTATTCTGCTCTTTCAATATTACCTGGTGAAATAGTGTAGAAAAGACTGATTTTGTTGGCCCTACTGCATTTGGTATTAGCAATTCTGAGAAAGGTACCTAGTCCTGCCATAAATTCTGTTACAAATATAAAACGCTATAAAAAAAAAAAAGCACTAAGCATACTGTATTTAAAATTACTACATTTCTTAGAACACAATATTGGATATTAAAAA
Organism: Merodon equestris; assembly: GCA_958301585.1. Taxonomy (NCBI): domain Eukaryota; kingdom Metazoa; phylum Arthropoda; class Insecta; order Diptera; family Syrphidae; genus Merodon; species Merodon equestris. Next base: position 37,520,196 of record OY284416.1, on the reverse strand, counting down.
AAGTTGGGTTCATTCGAAATGACCACCTTTTGCTTTAACACAAGCTTTTAAACGGTGTGGCCATTGGGCTATAGCGGCACGAACGGTTTCCATGAAGATCGTGGACGCTGCTCTGGTTAATGCTGTTTTAAGGCGTTCCAAATTTCTGTGGGGAGTCTTGCAAGCCATGTTGTCCAATTCTGATCACAAACCATATTCCAGTGGATTTAGATCTGGACTCCCCGACGGCCAATCTTCTGCTGCTATGAAGCCAGGAATATTGACTCTAAACCACTCCTACATGGTTTTGCCTTTGTCGGCTGGAGCAGAGTCCTGTTAGAAGATCCATCTGTATCCATTGAAAAGGGTATTGGTCAAACCCTTCATAACACCCTCTAGCACATCTTCTTGGTAAACCTTTGCACCAGTTCTTACGCCCTTTTCACAGAAATGGAGGGATGTGACACCATGGTGAGAGACCCCCCACCAAACCATTGCGGAAACAGAATGATGGCCACGTTGAACCCTTGGAACAATTTTTTTCACTTCCTTGAATGAAGTGGCATAAATCTTGTCATTTTGTTTGTTGAAAACTTCTTCCACGGTAAACATTTTCTCGTCCGTAAACAGAATGTTTTCATGGCCATTGTTCGCGTGCCAATGCAAAATTCGCTTGCATCTATCCAGCCTAATTTTTTTTAATTGAGGAGTTAGAAGATGACCCGTGAACTGACGATAGGCTTTCAAATGCAGATCATCCAGAATCAGCCTAGACATGGATCTGGTTGATATATCCAATTCCTGCTTGCTGAGGGGATTTCTCCGAATTCGTTCACGTACTGCCCTTACTACCGCACTCGTACGGACGACGCGCGGGCGACCACTTCTTGGCCTGTCCTCTACTCCAGACAATTCGCCGAAGCGAGCAATAGCGCGATAAACGAATTATCTTGATATTCCGAGTGGTTTTAGCAACTTTTCCCGGAAAAAATTTTGAACGATAAGCGCTGGAAATTGTGTAACAGAACTTATGGCAGGACTAGGTATTAAAACGTTGATGATGAGGAGCGACATTAAGGTTCCAGTACATCAAAAACTTATGACAACATGAACAATATGAACGATAAGGTTATGAACAATCACCGGATCAAAATTATAGAATTTTTAAAAATTGTTATTTGGACTTAGACTCGGCCCTGCTCATAATGTTTTCCGATGTTAACTACACCCGCATGCTGGGTTCAAACAGGACACAAGTGCAATGCTATTTACTACTCGTATATTACTTATTCGTTCATTAATATTGAACTAAAAATAGCTGCCTCAGCTCCTGTATCTCATAGTGCTTTTCCTCCGTTCCCAAACTTAAATAAGGCCCGCTTTTTTCGCAATCGTAGCTGAAATTAAAGGCACAAAATTTCCCTAATTTTTTAATATAACTCGAATGCTTACAAACATAAGTTTAAGTCACAGGGAATATCGACGCACGACAAGCCAGTAAAGCAAAATGCCTTAAGTGGCAATAAAAATCAATCCTTCAACACCAAGCTAAGTCCTCCTGATTTCATTGTACCAGAAGAATGTTTTCACAAAACGTGTGTACCTCGAGGCTGTTCGTGCAAACATTTTACTTTTGAAACTTTACGATGCTTGTGAGAAACGTAAAATCCTTGTCGTTTCACTACCTCAAGTGTACATCTGCAGGAATGATTTATGGATTTCCGACAACTTTATAGCCTTTACAAAGACGTTGTGGTAGTCTAAGGCGAAACCGACACAGAGAAACGAATCTCATTTAGCTTTATAAATATAGAGAGGGGTTGAGCGAAAAATCTGCAATTTGCTTAATGACAAAAACTAAAATAAGGGGAACCCACTCGTTATCAGATATTCAATATTCAGCGAGAATGTTTTACTGCGTTGCTTCCAATTCATCTGAGTGTTGTATGCATTCCTTGACTTAATTCAAAACAAACATCGCAGTGAACCTATCCCAATACTTATTTCTTAGCCCATCTAAGGGTGCTTGGGAATCTGTGTCGTCCATGTTCCACAATTCACTGTACACCCCTGAATGGAAAACAATCCACAAGTCCAATGCAATCCATATTCTCCACCACGTCGTTCCATGATTCATCTTAAGTGCTCCCCTGAATAGGAGTCATCCCCATCTTTCAGAAAGTGAATAGTGGACTATATCGTGTTGATTTAGTCTGGGACGTGACAAGTATTATAAAAATGCCAGTCTACCTAGTGAGTGTGATTAAACGCCTCGTTTTAGGAAACAAAGCTTAAGATTCACCTCCAATCCTCCTGTCCACTGGCCTTCGTCAAATAAGATTCCACCCTTTCGCTCCAGTGGCCATTATGTCATAAATACCAAAAACGAAAAAAAGAACTAGAAGAGGCGAAGAAGATGAAAAACCCCCTTAAGGACCACTGTCACGAGGTTTTTTGGCAAACTTAAATAATTCTACAACAGGGTAGTTGGTGTCGTTTATCCCCTATGCCATGCCCGTAAAGTGGTTGTTGACCTTCTTTCCTTCCCCTATCTCGTCGTCTTTTCTTTTCGTTTTTATATATTTTTTATTTTTATATAGAATGGATGGGAAAAAAATTAGGTTGATTGTATGCAGATTTGTTGGATGGTTTTTGTGGAATTTTTCGAGGTAAGTCAAGCAGCCGGCTTGTATTAAATTGGCATGTGGCCAGTAGTTAGGTTTTTATGCTCCCGAGGCGTTAAAAATGCTTGAAAATGTACTTTTTTGTTTTGGATTTTCATTTTAAACGACGAAACTTGAAAAACTTAAGTTCAAGCCCAAGAAGCATAGTTTTAAATTGTAACTCTTGCACTTAGTATTAGGAATGCAAAGTCTTATATCAATTAGCCCTATGCAGTCTCGTTCTTTTGTTGAATGAAATAAAAAAAAGCGTACTTTGGACGTTGGCAAAATGTAAAACATTTAAGATTTGGCTAGCAAAAAATAGCAAAAAAATCGATGCTAAACAGTCCACAACCAGCCAAGATCCGAAATTCCCAGCATTTTTTGAACATACTTCGTGTAATTATGTGGTCATTTCCAAATCGAATGACGAATCATGACTTAAGACTAATTTGGTGTAAGAATTAACCTTTATTCAATGGAATCATAGCCAGTAAGACGAATAGGAATTTTATGGAAATTTTAGAAAAATGGATGCGAAAGCGCAACAGTAAATGGTAAATCGATATAGAAATATGATATCGATGTGGACGTCATGGGGTTCGAGCAGCATGAAGCCATGTCGTAGTGGGGCTTTAATGGGGGTGATTTGAATTTGATTCTGGCCAAGGGTTAGCAATTTCTTTGGGCTAATATTCTTTCAATGGCATTTAGAAAAGAAATATGACTTGTGACTTCTGCTCAATAGGTGAGCTTAGATGCTGTTGTTACAATCCTGTAACACATAAATCATCAAAATCATATTTCGCTGTGCTTTTTTCCGGTGGGAGTGAAAAAAAATCGGAGTCGGCAACTAGAGTGAGGTACTTTTCACCTATGTGAATTGAGTGAAGAATAGACTTTCGTCTTTCATAGAGTGAATGCTAGCCATAATAATAATGAAAGTCATAATTAAAGAAAAACAGGAAAATAAAAAAAAAATTAATTAAGCCCGAGTTTTCTGAATCAAATTCAAAACTCGCTAATATTTTTCTTTAAAAATTGACAAGGATTGAAGTCCAGTTTGGAAACAACAACAAGTCACCTGTATATATTGCAATATTATAGTGCGGTATTTCTGGCAAGTCAACAATGAAAATATTGAATAAAGTGGTCAACAAAATGGATCCTTAAGGAACGCAACTATTTTTTTTTTACTACTACTGTAAAAATCCTTTTTTGCAATAACCTTTGAATAATTTTAATTGAGTATGGCAGTGCCATTTGCGCAGTTTAAAAATCAAACCGTCATGGCAAACTGAATCAAATGATTTTTCTTTGCCCATATGGATCGAACCCTTAGATTTATTTTCCCAAATATCTTGTTTTACATGTTTGCATATACGCAAAACTTGAGGCGATGTGCCATAATAACTGCGGAAACTAGGAGGAGATATACACTTTTTTTACTAAGAAAGTTATTTAGCTAAATTTTTATGACCTTTTCGAGAACTTTAATACAGCTGTTGACAGATCTATAGATCAATAGCTTTATGAATGATTTGCAGGCTTCCCTGATTTTAACAGGGCACAACTTTTGCTACTACGGACATCCTCTTTGCTATTGGCAAAGATGGCATAGAAATAAGCTCGAGTTCAGAAATGATTCACTAAAGTCATCTAGGCGCGATTTTAGAAAAATCCTAAATTTTTAGAGTTCATCATCATTTCATAGTCAGTTTGAAATACTGTAGGCCATTATTCTAGCCTGTGAGATATGTGGTATAAATTTTTCTGAAATCCTCTTTGTTACTGCCAAAGACGGCTCAGAAATAAGCTGGAGTTCAGAAATTATTCACAACAGTCATCTAGGCGCGACTTTTGAAAAATCCAAATTTTTAAAGTTCATCATCATTTCATAGTCAATTTGAAAAACTTTAACCATGCAATCTGATACAAGAGTTTATAATGTCAGTTTAGAATTGCACTTGACAAAACGTTTTTTAAAACTGTTAAGTATTTGATCTTTTCCAGACGCTTTGCAAGCTCGAAGATTAGAATTTATAAATTTGATGTCATCACGGGTAATAGAAGAATGATAGTGCAGCGACCACTGTAGATCTATTGTGCTTGCTACTCGATCAGACGAGAAGTTTGTCTACTTTCTTAATAAAGTTGAGGATGACCCTCGTAGGAGCTGAGCTGATACCCTCTACAGGAGGATATGCTTCCTAAGATGGCAGAGGGCAGCTCACTCGCATAGTATGTGCTCTACAGCTTCCTCGTTCTCAAGACCAAGTCGACACTCGGTTTCCGGCGTAAGGCTAATTTTATTGAGATGATATCTTAAACTACAATGTCCCGAAAATTAGCTGATCAGTCTTCTATATCGACCCTACTATATTTAAGAATGTTAATGGAGTGTTTGTTCAGTGGCCATATGAATCTTTTCTATTGTCGGAATCCTTGGTGACTGTTCCAAAAGTATAAGTGTTGCAATTTTTTCTAGTTGCCTAAGAGAAAATTAATCTTCGACTTGGGGATTCCACCGAAAGATTCGGCACCTATGTACCCCTGTACCAGAGTGTGACCTTGTTTCTTTGGCTAGGTCCTGCAGGGCATTGTGGCATTCCTTAAAAGATTTTGAGTTCGGGCTATACGAACCCAATGCTTTGAGCGCTGCTTGACTGTCTGAGAGTAAACCTCTTATGCCAGTCTCTAAATTTAGGTTGACGCACGTCATGTAGTTCGGCTTGGAAGATACTAGGACCCGTTTCCAAAGCCTTCGATATTTTTCTATTTGATCCAAAGATGCTAGTGCCAACACCGGAATTCATCTTGGAGCCATCTGTGTGCCACCCGAGGCACATTTAGCATGGGTTCGCCGCTTCACCAAACTGTGCGGTTTGGGATCAGTAACTCAAATCTTTTGGCAAAGGGGAACGTGGGTAGTAATGAGTCCGAATGTTGGAAAAGAGAATTTCGAGATAAACGCTTTATAGTTGTTCGTAGAACATTTTTTATAAAATATAGGTCCAATTCCCAGTATTGACAATATTTGCCCTTATTACCGAAGTCGAAAACGACAGCTAACGAAACGACATGACACAATTTGCATTCTATAAGTCGTTTTTAAATGTTTATTTTGCATTCTGTTAGTCGAAACAAAGCGAAAACGCTGAAAAAAAAACGACGATATCTCTCGTTGAGAATTATGGTGACGACAAGAATGGAAGGCCGCAAAACAGTAAGTTATTTTGTTAAATACATTTTTTTTTTATAAAATAATTACATTTTCTACATTTGTAGAAATCAAACCAATCAAAATCAATTTGAATCGCTTGTCGACTTTATGGAAAAAAATATAACGTTGGCTAGAGGGTTTTCCAAGGGTATTCAAAGAACGGATGTGAAGAAAGAATGGGCTGCGATAGCCGAGCAGCTAAACAGCAAGGGTCCCCCATTTAGAGATGGAGATGGATGGCAAAAGGTTTGACTTGTTTCTTTTTCTTTGAAATACGTTTTGTTAAAGAAAACTGTTTTACAAGGTGTGGGCCGATATGAAGCATAATGTTAAAAAAAAAAACTATACATAATTCAAAAGAATCAAAGGTAACAGGAGGAGGCCAAAACGAGCTTAAAATACTATCCCAACTCGAAAAAGCTGTAGCAAATTTGCCCAATTTTGAGATAGTGGTAAACCCAAAGGGTAAAGCCATTGGAATATCACAGCCACAGCCCAGTTCATGTTCAAATATCTTAACAACTGCCGCACCAACTCCTTCAAATTCAAAAATGCAGGCTACAGCGGCTTCATTTCAAGAGTTAGAAGATATATTCTTGGAAAATAGTTCTCTCGAATCTGAAGATAAGGTTCCGGTGGTGCAACCACATGAAAAAAAACAAAGTGAAGCATTGGTGACTGCTGGAAGAAAACGAAGACACTCTGTGGCTTTAAAAACAGAAAGAACTGAGTTTTTACGGAAGCAGTCAGCACTTCAAGAGATCACCTTAAACGGTATAAATGATAGTCTGAGACAAATAGAAGGATCTATTAAAGAAATACAGAGGTATCAAAGAAAGTCTTTTCGTTTAAAGGAAGAGACCGCCACGAGAGATGCCAAACGTCTCAAAATTCAAGAAGACAAGTTTGTAATTTATAAAAAAGAAATGGAGCGGAAAGAAGCCCAAAAAAAAGAAAATAATAAAATTAAGATGATGGAATTAGAAATTAAGAGGAGACAAATTGAAATTGAAGAAAAGAAGATAGCATATATGTAAATAGCTTGTTTGTTTTTATTTATTTTATGTTCTTGGAAAATGTTTATTTTGTTTTTGATGAAATATCTTCTTCTTCTTCTTCTTTTCCTTTTTATCCCGGCGTCGTTATGGTCAGAAGTGTAGGACCATAACCTTCCCACTTAACTGCATTCCTACTGGTCCGCTTGTGGGGTCCGCCGGTTTGACCTCAGAAAGTAGCGGCAGGCTTCCCGGTTTGGGATTACTTCATCGCTGAGGCCAATCACCGCTGGTGTTTTTGCATTTGTTTTCACCAATTGTTTTTCTGCCTTTTTTGCGTGTTGAAATTGGAATGTTGATTGATAACGCCTTTTGGACGGGGTTCAAAGGATCTCTCCTTTGAACATGGCAATACCAACTGAGTCGGTCGCGCTCTATATTTCTTGTGATGGTTTCTTTTACGTGGAGGCTTCCTCGGATCTTTGAACTTCTAATTCTATCACGCTGTGTTACTCCCGCTGTCATGCGAAGCATCTTCATCTCAGTTGCCGTTAATTTGCTCTCATACTTTTTGTGCATTGTCCAGCATTGTGAACCATATGTGAGCGCCGGACGTACAACTGAAGTGTAGAGCCTTCCTTTCAGCTTAGGGGGCATTTTTCGATCACAGAAGATGGCGGAGTTTTCCCGCCACTTCATCCACCTTACGCTTACGCGATGTTTGATGTCGTCATCACAAGTTGCTTAGTGAAGCAACTATCATAGCAATTAATCATAGATCCCAGATATTTAAACTTTTCACACTTGGGAAGCTCTCTTCCATTCAAGTAAATGTCTGGAATAGGCTGATGAGGGTCAGAGAACGGGCAGCACAGATACTCAGTCTTCTTTGAACTAATACGATACCCGTGTCCCTCAAAAATGTCCACCCACACATCAAGTGCTCGTTGTAGGGACGCCTGATCATCACTTATAATGGCCCCATCGTCAGCAAAGAATAGCTGGTGCACATTGGGGTCCGTCACTTTTCCTTCAAGCAAGCAATCAAGGACTGCTATAAAAAGCAGTGGGCTGAGGACGCTCCCTTGGTGTACACCGACTTTGATTGCGAACTCTTCGGTGACTCCTGCGGTGCATCTTACTCTTGTCGTTGCTCTCTCGTACATGTCCATAATCACTCGCACGTAGGTTTCTGGAACTCCTTTTTGTCTTAGCGCTACCCATAAAAGATCTCTTGGTTGCCGGTCAAAGGCCTTCTCGAAATCAACCAACACCATATGCAAGTCCTTTGAAGAATCACGATGCTTTTCCATCATGATCCTTATACTTTGGATTGCATCTGTTGTTGATTTACCCGAGACAAACCCGCACTGGTCATCAGATAGTCGTATTATTTTCCGCAGTCGGCTATCTAATACCCGTTAAACGATCTTCATGGTGTGCGACAGAACGGTAGTTATCACAATTTCGCGTATCACCCTTTCCTTTGTGCAATGGAAGAAGATAGCTTTCCCTCCATTGATTAGGCATAGTGTCGCCTCTCATAAGTTTGGAGATAAGAACCATGAGCCATCTAGACCCGATGTCTCCCATCTTTTTCCAGAACTCAGAGGGTATCCCGTCCGGCCCAACAGCTTTTCTTTTCTTGGAGTTTTTAACCGCGTACCGAACTTCTTCGACTGTGATGTCGGATTTTTCGGCATGATTCGGGGCGGCTCTTGGAAAGTACACTCGGGGAAACTGTTCGTTCAGAAGTTCCTCGCAATACTGTCGCCATCTGTGGAGAATTTTTTCGTCTTCCACAAGGAGTTGGCCTTCAGCATTGTTAATAAACTTTGGTAAACGAATCTCCTGAGCATTTCTTCTTCTCTGGGCGGCTATCTTAAAGATATTTGCTTCTTTGTTCAAATTGTTTTGTCGAAGCTCCTGGGTAGCCTGGTTCCTGGCAGACGCGGAAGACGATATTTCTTCCAACTCCTGATAGACGCCTTCCATGCTTTTCGCTTTGAATTCGGCGCATTTTTTCTTCGCGATACCTTTGCAACATCTATATACCTTTTCACGGCGAGCTTTTTCCTCTCTATTAGTAGAAGAGCACTTTGACCAAGCTTGGAAAGCCATTTTCTTTTCGTGTATCACTGCTTTGGCTTCGTCTGTCCACCACCAGGTTTCTTTTGCGTGTTGGCAGGGGCCTTTAGATGTTCCGAGCAGTGATTTGGCTTTCTCCAGGCCAGATTGTTGTAGGGAATCCCACATGTCTTGTGCTCTGCACTCCTCATTGCCGACCTCATCGATAATGGAAGAGAGGTAGTTTTCCATGATGGTAATAAAAGCTTCGCCTTTTCCTTTATCCAGCTTATACCACTTGATTCTCTCAGACACTTTCGTTTGCTGCTTTGACTTCTTTCTCGCATCCATAAAAAATTCAGTCAGGAGGAGACGGTGTTGAGGGGCGATCGCGTCTCCCAGGATCACTTTGCAATCTTTAGCTCGTGGCTTCATGAAACTGGATACCAAATGATAGTCTATTTGAGTTTCATTTCCGCCGCTGCTATAAGTGATCAGGTGCCGGCTTTGTTTGACGAACATGGTATTTAGCACTATAAGACCATACGACTTGCACATGTTTAGGATATCTTCACCTGAAGAGTTCCTGGTGCCGTATCCCAGCCCTCCGTGGTAGCCTTCATAGTCTTCGCTTGTCTTCCCGACATGTCCGTTTAAATCTCCCCCAACAAACAAAAGCTCTTCCTTTGGAATGATTTTGACAAGGTTGTGGAAATCTAACCAGAATGCATCTTTTTCTTTTTGCTCGCATCCTACTTGAGGGGCATATGCGCTTACGATGTTCCACACCTCACCATGCATCACCAATTTGAGAGCCATCAAACGGTCACTGGACTTTGAAATGGTTAAGACGTTGCCAAGTAACTCTGCCGCAAGGATGATGGCGATTCCGTTTTTTCCTTGTTCCAATCCATAGTAAAACATCTTGTAGGCTTTTGTTTTAACGTCCAAGAGACGTGCCCGATTACCGGTGTTTCGCCATTTCGTCTCTTGTACGCACAGGATGTCTACTCGCCTTCTAACCATCATTTCTTCAAGCTCATAGCTGCGCCCACTCATGCTTCCAACGTTCCAACTCGCGACTCTTAAATGTGGCTTACGCCGTTGCATTACTTTGCTATCCCCCGGAAATACTATAGCTCTGACCCGAGCATTGCTGCTCGTCCCAGGATCACGACCATTAGTAGTGCCTGGCGGGGTAGTGCTTTTCCTTTTAGCGTTCTTTTCCATAATGCTACGGTTTGACCGTTTTCTTTTTCCCTTCCTTTTTGACACGGGCATGCTCCAGATTTTTTTATTTTTTTTTTTTGATTGATCTTACTCTTACAACACCGGTGATCTCCAGTCGTGTCAACCCACTGATTTGCATGCACACTTGTGGGGCAGTTTAATGGTGGTATATGTGTCCGTAGGCTCACCTTGGTGTTTTCTAAATTGCCTAGATGTGATTTTTGTTTATCTTTGTTTAGTCGCCTTTTACGATAAGCGATAGGTATCGCTGCAGGGATATTCTTAACCCGTCCCTGCACGAGTAGTTTTTGATAAAATATCGTATGAAACAAAAGTTATGAATTGACAATTGCATTCATTATTTGGTTTCTTATTCTAGCTCCAGTCGAGTTACTTTCATCTGCTTCCTGAATACTGTCTTCCACTTCTACATCGTCAGATAAATTTGTTTCATTTATAGAAACCGTTTTGTATCTATAGTATATAGAAATGTTGTATAAAGCTGAACACACGTTCACGATTTGGGTTCCTTTTTCGGGACTATAATGCAACTGTCGTGCGCTGAGAAGACAACGAAATCGATTCTTCAAAACGCCGATAGTTCTTTCAACGATATTTCTAGCCGATGCATGCTTTACGTTGAAAATACTTTCGGGGGTGCTTTCTTGTGTAGCTCGAAATGGAGTTATTAAAAAGGGCTCAAGTGGATATCCTGCGTCACCTATTTTTGGAATATACAATGATTTTCTTTTGTAATTTAACATAAAAGAATCTCACCCACCTAAAAGCCACGTATTTCTTTGACCGCTGTTAAAATTAGCTGCTAATATTACATTATAATAACACTGCTCTTACTTCACTTGAATTCCAAAAAAAGGCATCATGGCTTGCTCCTGGTTGTCGTGCATCAACATACCGAATTCGCATTTTGTGATCGCAAATCTAAATTTTAAATTTAGCCAAAATATGTTTCATCAAAAATACAATATTTTACTTACCAACATCGTGTTGAGGCTGTAGAAACCTTTTCTGTTATAACAAAAGTGTTGGTATTCTGTTTTGGGCGTGAAAATTCTTACATGTGTGCCATCAACACATCCAATGACTCCAGGAAATCCCGTCTTATTAAAAAATAAAGCTTTTGCTTCAGATTTTTCTCTTTCCGTCATTTGAAATCTAACCCATTTAGGGCAAACATGCATTTCCATAGCATTAATCATTTCTTTAAAAAACTTGCTAACTGTTGGTTGAGCCAATCCTAAATTGAAGTCGTTACCTGCGCCGTGTTGGTAACTTCCTTCAGCAAGAATTCTTAAAGTAACTGCAAGTCGTAATATTATTGAAATCGATGATGAACGTTGCGGAATCCTTATTTTGTCACTGATTTCATCCAACAAATACTTAAATCCTTCTTTTGATAATCTAAAGTATTGCTGGAATCTGTCAAATTAATAGTTTTATAGGTACTTGTACATATATAAAATTAAGTCACTTTGAATCAGGCAAATCAAACGGATTTGATTTTTGTCTAATTTGTTTTCTTTTAATAATAAATTGTTTATTTCGCATTTCTTCTTCTTCATCCTGGTCACTTTCACTGCTTGTGTTAAAATACATTTCTACACTTATCATTTTGACTATGTTTTGCGCCTTGCTTACTAATAAAGAATAATGGAAACCGAATCGATAAATGTATTGCTTTCTTATTTTAAATTGTTTGAATTTCTTTTAATTCTGACAGATATTTATTATGTACGTTTTTATCGTTTAGAAATCTATTACAAATTAGACGTATCGAAGAAATATGGAATACTGTTTAAAAAACGACACGACAGAGAAAACGAGTGTTGTCGAAAAAACGAGACGACTTCGGTAATACGGGTGATTATTATAATTTTACAATTGGATCTTACTACTAGGAAGGACTATTTTGTTATTTAAATATCCTCCACGGGCATTCTAACATGGCTCTTTTCTTACAAGGTAATTTTCGATCATGTTTCGCACATTTCGAGTAATAACTAGGCTATAACCTGACCTATAAGTATAGACAGACAGATAGATAGAAAATTGAAAAAACACAAACATCAGACTTGGAATAGACAGTGACGAAATATAAGAAAAGCGACCTTCAGTTTTTAAATGCGAGTGTAAAAATAGTGTTGAAAGCCACTTTAATTGCCTAGGACTATACTAAATATGTTTAAAATGGTTGGGGTGACCCATTGAAATAAAAATAAATAAAAAGTAAATAAATAAATAATCTTTAAGCATTATAAGAAACAAGAAACAAAAATAATTATTACAAATGAAAATATAAATAAAAGATAATTATAAAATAAAGAAGCAAAGTATTGAGTGAGACTAAAACGAACTAAACCAAGACATTAGCAATAAGAGATTCTAATGCCATTTATGTGTTTAAAGAACATTCCAGGTGTCCTAAAAGACAGTGGAATTACATTAAAAAATCGAAAAGAAAGAACAGAGAAAAAGTTACGATATGCAGTGGGACGGAAACAGTGCTAGATAGGTTACCACGAAGATTATAACAAGAAATTAAACGAAAATTATGATTAAAAGACTTCATAAAGAACATTTTTAGCACCTTAAAACAATACAAGTGACCAACAGAAAAAATTTTCAGTTCATGGAACAGGGGAAAGCTAGAATGTCTACCAGATTTACGACAACATTTTCTAAGGACACTTTTCTGCAAAATCAACAATGGTTTAATTCTGTTTTGAAACACACACCCCCATCAAGCAATTCCATACCGTAACTTGGAATGGAAAATACCATAATAAATGATTTTTAAAAGATTAGCAGAGCATAAGTTACGCATATAATAAACATGTCGAAGGATGCATCGAAAATATTTTTTGAGAGTATTATCGTGATTCGTAAAGAGGAGATGAAAAACCAGACGCACAATGGCATACAGTTTATATCCAAGACATGGAAATATATATTAGCATCCAAGAAGTCCGAGAATGATAAGCTAAAAAACATTACCTTAGTTTTAGGGCTTATTACTAAAAGCAAATTAGTGTGTCAATAAAAATAGATCCCAATTGCTATCAGAGACCAGGTCTGTAAGAGCCATAGGTAAAACCAATGTCATCCGCAAAAGTAGTTGGAGAACCCTTGAAATTAAAAGCAAAAAGCGAGTTGATATAGACCAAAAACAGAATCGGACCTAAGACCGAGCCTTGGGGAACACCCACGTTTTTTTAAACTTCTTATATCATCTATTTTCACTTGATGCATTCCATGTTTAAGATATGATTTGAACCAATTTAGTATAAAACCACGAAATCCAGCTTTTTCCAGTTTACTTAACAAGATGTTACGGTTGACCATGTCGAATGCTTTGGTGATGTCAATAAACAAACCAGCAGTACATTTTTTCCCATCAAGATGTGACATTATAAGTGAGGAAAACTGTAAAAGCGCATCTTCCCTCGATTTACCTCTCAGAAACCCAAATTGATAAGAATTGAGAAACTCAGTTTTGTCTAAAATACTCAATATTCTTTTTTCATTAGTTTTTTTTCAAAAATTTTGCAGAAAACAGAGAAAAGTGAGATGGGCCTGTAGTTACCGATATCTTCTGGGGATATTAGGTAAGGTACCAATCATTTTCAGACTTTCAAAAGCAGTTATGAGCTAAAAAACAAAACCATTACTATGCATAATACTTACCATAACAATTACTAGACAACTACAATTAATCGATTTGACATTACTAGATTGTAGACTGCAACCAACATTAGCAAAATAACAAATATTGTTAAAAAGCTAACTCACAAAACTCAAAGCAAATATGTACATTGCAACCAAATCTGAAAAGTAAAAAGGGTAAAGAGTTGAACGCCCCACGTCTTAACATGAGCGAATATGCTACAAGGCTTAGAAGTTGCGATTTATTTGACTAACAGACAAATCCATCAGGTCATCGTATTATAGTAGATCCTATGTTCGGAAGATGAGAGAGAATATGTAGGGCCAAATCAGAACATTGCCTCAACAAGTTAATGGCGAAAACAAATGTTGGAGTTGTCGACATTTTCGTTTCTTACACGAATCGTACTGTAGAACATAAGGCACAACAAATGTTTCCAAAAACAGACCTCATAGCCGCATGACAATTCAAGATCACACAGAGAATAGTCAACGTTCCTGAAACGAATGCAGTTGGAATGTGAAGCTTTGCCTCCATCGTCCCACTGAACAGACTTATCCCCAACCGATCACCACATCTTCTGAAATGTAGGCAATCACCTTCAGTTCAGACAGTTCATAAGATAAAGTTCCTTAAACAAGGCTTTGAGGACTTCTTGCCCCAAAAAGAAAAGGCGCATTTTCAATTTGCCTTAGTGGAATGAAAAAAAATGTTGCAGGGTCCCCGCGGCATTACTGTCGGAAGGATTTCATCATTCAGCTGCCGCTAATACACGAGAGCAGTACTGCATGTTGTGCAGGCTGTATAGTGCCCTAAAGGTTGTATTTTTATAAACTTTTCCAAAATGAATATAAAGGGTCCGCCATCTAACGTTTTTTTTTCTCAAGTAGTGCTTATTTCGTGAATGGTAACACTTAGCTGATGTCTGATTTGACAGATAATTAGTTTTACTAATTACTTTTACAACGCTGGGAAATATTGTGACATTACTTTGAAAATCATGGTAATGTTGCAGAATGTGTGCGAAAATTGCGTACGGATTTTGGAAGAAGAGAAGCACCGTCAGCTCCGTATGTTCGTTATCTTGTGAAAAAAGTGAAAGAAACTGGCATCATCATCGATAAACCAAAGCGTGAAAAGCCAAAAACAGTGCGTACACCCGAGAATATTGCTGCTGCGGCAGAAAGTGTGCGTGAAGCGCCATCAACATCAATTCACCGTCGTTCTCAACAATTGAACATTTCGGAGACATCATTGAGACGAATTTTGCATAAAGACCTTGGTATGACGCCATACAAAGTCCAATTGGTTCAGGAGTTGAAGCCAACTGACCATCCAATGCGTTTTCGCTTCGCTAAGTGGGCCTGCGATCGACTTACAGAAGATGCCGATTTTGCCAAAAAAATCATCTTTTCAGATGAAGCTCATTTTGATCTTGGCGGGTATGTAAACAAGCAAAATTGTCGCATTTGGGGCACAGAAAACGCGCACGCATACATTGAAAAGCCGGTGCACCCAAAACGAGCCACTGTTTGGTGCGGATTTTGGTCCAGAGGCATAATTGGGCCATTTTTCTTCGAAAATGAGCAAGGAGTGGCCGTTACAGTCAATGGCGATCGTTATCGGGCCATGTTGAACGAATTTTTGTTCACAAAAATTGAAGAGGAGGATATTGGCAACATTTGGTTTCAACAGGACGGCGCTACGTGCCACACAGCCGAAGCTACACTCGATGTTTTGCGCCCTGTTTTTGAAGATCGCATTATCAGCCGCAGAGCTGATGTCGTTTGGCCACCTCGGAGCTGCGATTTGACACCGTTGGACTATTATTTGTGGGGTGCCGTCAAAGATAAGTGTTACGCCGACAAGCCAGAGACAATTGACGCTTTAAAGGACAATATTCGTGAAGCCATTGGTGAAATACAGCTGCACACAATCGATAATGTGCTTAAAAATTGGACCGATCGTGTAGGCTACTGCATGGCAAGCCGAGGCAGCCATTTGAATGAAATTATTTTCCATTATTAACCGGAAGGATTGTACTTTCAAATAAAAAAAGAAATTTGAGAAAATATTCAGTAGTTTTTTTTATAGCATTTTCAAAAAAAAAAAAATTATTTGGCGGACCCCTTATTTATAATTGAAATAATTCAAGAAAATTTGGAAATTGGTTCAAGTTTGAAATTTGCCATTGCCTCTTACTCTTATAGTCAAAGTTATCGGGGATTTGGCTCACTAGTGACTAATGACAACTGTATCTACGCTGAGGTCAAAAACAGAATAACTCTGTAACCCACTGTTTCCATAAAACCAAATTTTAAAAAACACTGTTCATGTCCTGTCCTCCGTTATGGCACAGAGATTTGGACTAACTCAAAAGTGAATGAGGAAGCCCTTCGTCAATTTGAGAGAAGCCTTTGATGTTGATGGGAAGCGAGATTTAATCATATACAGTTCGTGCTGCATAAAAACTGGGGCAGGTGTCTACGAGTTCAAGGTCTAATAGGGCTTGGAACTTCAGATTCAAAAAGAGGTTGGAAAACCCCGAAGGATGATTTAGCAAAGTGCGACCGCATCCCAGGCGGGCTTAATCACTTGGCATATGGCTAAAGGTCGGGCGGCACTAGAGACGTGTTTATGGAAGGCGAAGTTCACAAGAGGTTGTAGCTTCATTAAAATAGGCTTTTAATAAAAGGTACCGGCCTACTCGAAAAGGATCATCATCTATTAAGAAGCTCAAGCATACAAGTTTTTAATATCAACTAATTACATATTACTAGAATAGTATTTAGATAAGTGGGACACTAGAATGACTTGTCCTATGATTATCCTTCGATATCTGTCCTACCACATCATACCGGTTTCGAAATAATATCAATTTAGAGCTGAATCTTATGAACTTCGATTTAATATCACTAAAGTGTAGTTAAAGTTCAATTTCGGAGCTCGAGTAATCGGTTGCCTCTATTCGGCACGGTGATATCACAGAATTGGACGCGTGCAATACAAACAAGCTTCGGAACACTAAAAGTTTCATCAAATATCCTTCCATAGAATTACTGAAAAGCAGCTTACACGCAATTACCATGTGAAGCAAACAGGTCAAGCCCACTGCCTGGAAGCATCTCGGCGCGCATGGATGCCAAACACAGCACGAAACATGCTAATGGTTAGTCCATTAGGAGAGATTGTTTTGTGTTGGCAAACGCACAATTTCCAGCACAAAATGGACTTGACTTTGACTGTGCAATGCGTTTCACCGGTGAATAATATCCCGGCAATCGACCACCAGCAAAGCTTGCACGAAGTGACCCACAACAAAACTGATTGTCGAAATCGACGGCAAAGGACATTCCCAGTTCAGGATCTAGATACCGACTGGTGACATACGAACAGCTAAGCTCAGTACGATTACGGTGACATTTACCGAATTCAATTTAGTCTATGGAATACCCGTCTACTTCTCCTCGATCCCTATACGCCACATAACCACTTCCTGTCTTAGCAGTAATTCCACTCCCTATTAAGCCTCCATGCTTGCCTCCTACTTTGTTTACATCCGGGCAATGAAATCATTCCCTTATTTCGAACAAAATTTAATCCTTTCTATCCCTCAAGGCAGAAATGTAAACATGAAAATATACACATCCCATCTCGGCTATAGTATTTCAATCATAAATTCATCTCACTTGGTGGTAGGTTGATTCTCGAAATACCACGGATTTCGACAAGAAACAAGGAGCTTAGGGCAACACATGAAATCTACACCCGAAATCGTTGGATAAGTCTACGATGTATTTATCGGGCACGAAAAATCGTTCTGTTAAATAACATACCACCCTTCGCCGTGGCACCCCATTTCGACTGAAGGGCTCTAACGCCATCGCTTCTTGCCGCACTCACGTTCCATGCTAACCATACATTCCCATGGCCAATTTATTCATTCGAAGTACGTGCATAACATCGCCAAATATGAGCAATCAATCTGCCATGAGTAACTCGCAACATTTTTCAGCCCACAATCATCCTTTGGGAATCCGTTGGTATATCTTTCGTAGCAGCCCCTTCATTTTATCCTTGCCAGGTACGCGTAATCGATTCGCGAATGATGAACAAATTTAAGACCACATTAAAGTACATATTATCACCAGCACGCCTAAGGGATGAAACTGCGATTGAACGGGGATGGTGTCAACGCGGGTTTGAGGTGTCACATCCTGTCAAAGGAATTACACAGAATTTTTGCTATTTGCCGGGACTATTGCCTATTTAAGACACCTGTCACTCAAGCACAATGGGACTTGGCGACGTGCTATTCTATGCGCCGATGTAGGCTTAGTGGAGCTTGTCGTCTTCAGTTATATTCTTTGGGTATATGGACATGCGACGAGGGTTGCAAACTGGGTACTACGCTTTTTAAATGGACTGTCGAACTGTCGCGTCATGGTATTTGTCTAATATTCAATTTTGTTTCCTTGGATATGGGTCGAAAGAAGGGCTGAATTTGAATGTAAGGGATTGTAACTTAAATAGTGATATTCCGACATCTGCCGGTAGTGTGAATCGTAAGTTCAACGGCAAATCGATTTCTGTAATGAAAGACGAAATTTAATTTGGGCACATAAATTGGGTTAGGAGAAGAGGTTTCATATAAGGAAGTTACCAGTTGTACAGGTAAAGTATTTACACCTAGAGAATATAATTTAGGATTCTCATCGAGCCGGAGAGTGATATGTGGCTCATCTTAAAGGTATTTAGTCTATCGTGAATGCGAGATGTGTACAAAAAATAACAGGAACTTCTTTTACACAATGTAAAACTGACATTTTCAGCTCTTGAGCAGTCTCTATTAAATACTACATACTTATGCCAACGGTTCCTACAATCTATAACATTTCTGGCACTCGATCTTTCCGATAAAATTTAGGCCTCTTAGTGATATGACTTAAAGTCCACTTCATTCGGTACATATTAACGACGTCTTAAAGCTGTGGGAATTCATTGTGAAAATGTTTTGAAAAATGTTTCAAAAATGTTGTGTTTCATTTGGGCAACATCAAGCTCCTCATAAAATATTGAATCGCAGTTTGCCTCTACTTCAGGATTTGTACTGAAGGTCCTAATAAAAATATCATGACCTTTAATAAAAATGATGCATTTTTTTATTCATTTAAACTGACACCCATTGTTGGCTGCATATGAAGGTAAGGTGAAAAGTTCTCGGCCTTACAATGGAAGACTGTGTTTGTCAGTTAAAAATTGATTCTATTTTTCTACATAAACTCCGTTGACTTCAACACACTTGGTCCAACGTTTCTCCGACATCAGTATTCCTTCCCGGAACGCTGTCGACTTTTCTCTGGATGCTATTCAGTGTGTTTTGGGATGCTGATGGAAGTTTGGGGACAAATAAAAATTGTGGGTGCAAAATCAGGAGAATAGGGTACAGATGGTTTGTGTCGAAGATGATCGTTCACCACTCTCAGGCAGTGGTTGTCCCGGATATGATTTGAGAGATTCGGCTGAAATTGCGTTGGTTGTAGTTCACAGAACTCTTTTTGTTTTCATGTCATTTAGGTGTTTTATTGCAAATTCACACATGGACCCATATTTCATACATCCTTATTAAATCGTTCCACATCCATCTAGCTCAGAGCCTCCACATCCCTAATACTTTATTCCATCCCACCTTCACTCGTATGTCGTCCAACACGACATCAAACACTTTTTCGATGGTTTCCGGTGTAATTCGGTTTTTAGCCGCCTTATAAGTGGGTCACTTAGAGGAATGTGCGACCACGTCTGAATTCGGCTGCCCACTTTTTTAACGGTTGACATTGAAGGAGCAGATCCCTGTAATCTCTTGTCAACTTCGGATGAATTTACTTAGGGATTAATCGATCCGAAACGGAGAGTTTTATATGTTGTAATATTAGAAAGTCATACGTCAATCTTATTTGACATTTGCGAAATAGACAGCTGCAGTACACAAACAGGCAGGCAAGGGAGCGATACTCCGCAGGGGCGTGGAATAATTGTTTCGATTCTATTGAACAGTAATAATCGGTCGGTGCTGTTAGCGCAGCATGAATTTCGACGTCGATTTCCTAATCGTGTCGTGCCAACTCGGCAATCATTCCGGCACTTAGCTACTCGACTTGAACATACTGGAACCACAGGAGACCATGCAGGACCTTAGCCACTGGACTGGTCGTTTGGCTAAGAATATCGCGGTTGTGGCTGCCGATGTCGCTGAGAACAAAGAAACATCAAGCAGACAACGGGCCACGCAATTAGGCCTCACCAGACGGACCCTACAGGGAATTTTAGTGAAAGCCTTACAGATGTTTCCGTACAAAGTGCAAACAGTGCATCAGTTAATACCTGCTGACCATTAATCGAGTGTGAATTACTGTTAAGCCATCCTTAATCTCAATAAAGAAGAGGACGATTTTGTGTCGAAAATCATCATGAACGATGAGGACAATTTCCACATAAGCTGTTACGTCAATAAACAAAATCTTCTTTTCTGGGGCATCGAAAATCCACATGTGATGCACGGAGTCATTACATCCATTCAAGGCACTGTGGCGTTCACGTGGGAGGAGTGATTGGGCCGTATTTGTTTTTGAGACGCCATCGGCAATACGGTCACTATCATTGGCGAACGCTACATGGCTATGACCGACCCATAGCACTAACGTCCTTTCTTTCTAAGGTCATGGAAACAGTGATCGTTCAGCTTATGAAATATCTTGAATCGCGGAAACTTCTTTATGACCGGCAGTACGGTTTCGGCAGCAACAGGTCTACTGGTTATTTGATGGCTATCTCATCGAAAAGGGGAACCAATCTTTGCTAAATTTCGGCGAAAGCAATATTGTTGCAATACTCGTATTTCGAAAGCATTCAACAGAGTTTGGCAACAATGATGGTATCAATGAGTCTCTTCTTCTATGGATTAGAAATTACCATTCGGGACGTCCAATTCAAGTTGTTTTGGACGGTTCAAAGTCTGATATTCACCAATTAAACGCTGGTGTTCCCCCGGGGTTCTGCTCTGTCACCGACACTCTTCCTCATTTTTATAAATTATCTCTTAACTGCTTCTTCTAATCCAATACCCTCCTTCGCTGATGACAGCACCATTAGCTCTTCATATTCGTTCCAGGACTCACGTCCCTGCTCTTCTAGATCTGGAACGGCAGCGTATGTTAAGCACAATAAATTCCGACTATGACAGCATACTTAAATGGGGTATAAACAATTTAATTGTATGCTTCCAAAACACAATGCTGTCTACTGTCGCTTAGGCTGACTATCAATAATCAGCCATTATCCTTGAATGGCGCTTGTATCGATGAAACGAAGAGACTTTTCATCTTTGGTATGTGTGTTAATAAAACCCATAGTTGGAATGACCACAAATCCGAGGTCGCCAAGAACGCTGCTAAATGTCTAGATTTTCTCAAACGATGCAAAACATATTTCAACCCCACTGATCTGACTTCAGTTTACTAGGCCTACATCCGCTCCAAGCTTGCTCATATCTGGAATGGTGATCCCAAGACCTCTCAGCACCTGCTAGATAGAATACAAAAGCGACCTACAATGTCGCCAAGTCGATCGACTGACTCAAATATCGACGTAATGTTTCCTCTATCTCTGTTTTATCGTTATTTAGCCAATAGCATTCCTTCCAATTGCATTCCGCAATACACGTCTCGGAATGCTCATCAGTTCACCCTCAAGCCTATCTTAGGACGCACAGTCAAATTTAGAGGCTCGTTTTTAGCCGAACCGCCCTAAAGTGGAATGCTCTTCCCAGCTCAACTTTTCCCACTCATTACAATTCACAAGCATTTAAAACCAATGCGCACCGGTATCTCGTTTCCCTCTCTCCCTCTATACCTAAGGCCCGTACTGTGCCTTGTCTTCTTGACCTTTAAGGGTAGTCATAATCCCTTGTGCACGCGTCAGTTTGGCTCACAATCATTGCGTGCAGTTGAGGATGGCAAGGTATACGTTGTTGCCACAGACTTTAGCAAGGCCTTCGACATATCTCGCGTCTAATTATTCTTTTTAAATTCACTGTTCTTGGTGTCCAACTGGTGTTATCCTACGAATCAAATCCTATCTCGAAGACCGGGCAGTACAATATTATTTTTATATCTTCTATTTCCGGTCCGATTAATGCCCAAACCGGAGTCCCACAGGGTAGCCACTTCGGTCCAATTATATTTATCCTAACTGTTAATGATGTTAACTGCGTTATTAGGTACTCTCGTCTTAAAATCCTAAAACACATATCTCCTAATGCTCAATGTTAGCAAATGTCAAACTCTCACTTATCTGTCATGAAGTTGTTTCTCCTGCTAATTTTTAGTTGACCCGTCCTCGGCCTTATAAAACGTTGGTCCTTACGAAATCTTTATTCAAATGCACGAAACCTTGAGTCTGAGAACACCGCTTTTTTCGACCCACACCTCATCAAACCTGGGCTTCGAAATACCCTCTACTCCCATTCACGTAACAGATATAAAGTTTATTTTTAAATTTAGATGGCTTAAGGTAACTTTTGGTTCTAACAAGGCGTGCCAAAGCTTATGCGAAATCTCGTGGCATAAGCTACAATCGCTTTATTGTGGTCTTGTTTCCTCGGTCGGAAGCTCGAAAAATTATTATTTTTAATTGCTTCTGCGATCGATTGACATAACCCTTCCAGACATCTTCCTGTCTTATAAGCACAATAATAGAAACCAAATGGCTGATATTAACAATTCGAAAAGTGATGAATTATGTCAAAAAAAACGAGCACATTACGTCGCCAGCTATAATCGCGCTCATTTATGCGATATCACATTCAAAAAGTGATCCAAAAATAGCTTCACAACATTCTTCTAAAATTGATATGGCCCACACTATATGACAGATTACAGACACCGATTTAGCTTTTATTAAGGCCTGCTCCACATACCTACCTAAAAACAAGTCGGGTGTCTTAATAATGAGTAACATCCTTGTGACTTTTCCTGGAACATTAATTCAAAAAGAGACTCAACTCATCCGCTGTGGATAATTTTACACATTTCAAAAAGGAAATACAATATCAAAGACCATATGAAGGCCATAAGCAAGATTGTTGCCAAACCCTAGTTGCCTCTTCAACACACACACCGTCGCATTTTCAATTATTCCTGTGCTTAATATGGAATATGGGAGTGACTGTGCCTTTTACGACATACCCTTAACACCCCCGACTCACATTTCGTCCGAATTACCTATGCCAAGGGCATGAATTACGTATGCAGGATTCTCACCGAATCCCTTCGCGTCCTGCTCGTTTCCGTCTCGTTCTAAATAAATATTTGTAAGTAGTCGGCGTGTATTCACGCCGAGACTACGAAAACGAATACGTACATAACCTCTACACGAAACTCATTTATCCCTTTTAGCTCTTCCATGTTTCATTCTTAGCTCTGAGGCGTGTACAGTACTGGGTTAGGTATGCCAATGCTTCATTGGTTATCTCGCAAGGTATTCACAAAAGTAAGACATTATGCAGCAAATGACATTCGGGATCCTCAAGGATAAGCACATGGAAAAACGAATGGTTCGAGGAGCAAACCGATGTTAACATCTGGGCAAGCATAAATCTAAGCGAAAGGATTTCGCTCTTGAGTGAAAATTAACTTCTTGTCTGCACCGCTCGTAGTGTCGAGCAAGGAAAGGATTAAAATTGAATCTCAGCCGGTGTCTGTATCAAGGTGTTCTCAGCGATACGAGCATCCTTAAGAGAGTTACAATATTTGCATTAATTGTCATCGACAACCTAGATACTGCGGAGCGTTTTGATGTAATTTTTTGTCCCGATTTACGACTTGAATGCTAATTAAAATAAATAATGCATGAGTTAAAGCTTCTAGGATCCTTTGGCTTAACATGTCGCGACGTACACGATGTTCTAGCCTCCAAGGATGTGCGACGTAGACACTGGTACTTGGGGGATCCGCCGACATTATCTTTGGTTAAGAGTGCAAAGTTTAACAGTCACATCAAGCACGGCATTGAATAGCTGTCACACAGGACATCATCTGCTGCAGGATGTGTTGAGTTTCCTGTGTGGCAAGGCGAAGTGGATCTTGTGTATCCATGGATAGTTGAAGTCGCTTTTGATTTGGGACTTTTTTTTTTTTTGTCGAGTAAATTGCTGCTTTTTGCCTTTTGTAGTGAATGTTAGTTGCTGCTCCGACGCTATCCTTTTCTCTGATTGTCGTGTTTATCGTGGCAAAAGGATTGCACGGCATGGAGCAGCACTCGCCGTGTTTTGTTATCACCGAAAACAACTCTACCAGCGAATGCCTTGGGTGATGGTTACTAGACAAAGGAAAAAGCAATTTCCTCTCGACATATCCTTTATTCCGAGTTTCATTTTTTCCGCCTCCGTTTTTATTTTATTTTTTATTTCCATCCTGCGAATGTAAGGCATGAAGTACGCAGGGAGGGTTGACCGACGTTGTCGTCGTCGTTCTCGGTCGCTTTGTGAGTCGCGCGGCGGTACTTCCACAAGAGGTAATCATATGTTTTGCATTTTTATTGCAACATTTTGAGGACACTTGTCGTGTGAAATGACAACGCTGACAATGATCCTTGCCGGTACTACAGTCGGAGATGGATCTGGGCTGCGTGACGAGTGTTTTTCGTTATTACCTGTGTTTTGTAGTGTGTAGGTACTTCTCTGACTGCCTGATGATGTTATACAGATTTTGCTGTTTTCATTTTCCTCGTTGTTTTGTTGCTTGTTGTTTTGGCTTTCAGCAACATACAATTTAGGATAGGAAGGACGTAGTGTTTGCACTGCGGTTGGTGGATTACAATTTATGATGTCGGGTGGGAGTTGCGTTGATGGAAATTCGTGCATTATGAAGGGTAACATTCATATAGAGTCGCAGTCAGTTGTGGATGAAAGTCGAGAAAGTTTTTTTTTGAATAAATTTATTTGTTTGTCAAATGTGATAACTTTTTTGGTCGTTGCATGAGATATTTGATTTAGTCAGAGATGCTCGTGATTGCGGCGATATGAATATTTTTTTTGCGACTTTATTAAAAGTTTCCATGCTCGCTAAGGGTCGGTGTTGGTGGGGATATGTCGAAAGGGTATTTTGAAATGAATTTCGGTGCAGAAAATTTGATTTGGGAATTCTAAAGGTGAATTGAAAAACTTTGAAATAAACAACCGAATCCGCTCTTTCATTCCGGGACAATATAACGTTAACTAGTTCCAGGATAGTTAGAAACTAGAGGAATTGGCTTAGCGGGCATCATATGGTGATGAGGGAACGATGAGTTGGATCAAAGGAGATTTTTTTTATGCATTAAATATACGATATATGAAGGAAGTTCAAAAAGTCACAGGAGTTTTCGTTGTAATGTTCGCAACATGTCTAAAAAGCATCATGATATTGACAAGTGAAAAGGCTGTTTATTCTGCTGTCAACTCTCAAAAAAGTGGCTAAGAATGGCAATTTTTTCTTTGTTTGAAACATGTTACTTGAATGAACAAAAGAGAGATTTAGCATTTGATTTTGCTAAGAAAATGTATTCTTATAGAGCCATCCAACAAGAGGTGTCATTTTAAGACAATAAGAAAACACATGATTTTTAAGGTGGTTAGTTGTTTGTTTTCTTTGAGTTTGAATATTTTAAACTCGAAAAAAGTATATTTTTCCAAGAAAAATGTTTGTAAAAAGTATAAATTTTTTATTTGAAAAAAATAGACAAGTCGTAGTGGTGTAGACTATTCGTTCAAATTTTGCAACAATAATGGATCGGCAGCGAGGCAGACGAGGAATTTGGCTAATATTTTGCAGTGCTGATCGCATACTGGCTTTATAAACCACATTCATTTCTCGCGTGTTTTACGCTTACGACCTGAAACGCAAAGGTGGCAATGGCAAGTATCTTTGCAGCACCTGGTGTTCCGTGTAGGTTCTGGTGTAGGTAGAGCAGCCATTGATGGATGAATCGAGCGCTAACCGCATACAATGCAACGTGGAGAAGTTAGCCATTACTCTCGAAATTTTCGATCTCTCTTCTATACTTAGCAGCATGAGTTGCTTAGCCATGTTATTATAGTTAGAAACAACGGAGGTTGTTATTGCTCGCAGTGATTTCCGGGTTGTTGAAAGAATACACGAAATAGGCTGCTAGAGCGCATACATCGAGCAGATTGTAGAGCATGGCGAATGGTCACCGTTTGTTCTTCGTTTTGTCGTGTAAAATGCAGTCATTTTGTCTGTTATGTTTGCTCAACCTTTTGTGTTGTTATAGTAAAGTATCACCTCTGCTTTGTATTTATTTTGTTCATCGGCATTAGAGTTATCCAGATGCATAGACAATAAGATAATCACAGACTCGATTCTCCTCGGTATTTCGCGAGGTACAAACTATTGAAAAAGTTGTCGATGATTACATTTTGGCTTACTTCGGAGCTATGGGAAGTTCGCCGCAAGCAGGGTTGGACATGATACTTCATCTCCTTCCTCTGGATCTATTCATAAAAGGCTGCGCTGCAAAGAGCGCTCTCAGATTAAGGGAGTCCTCTCTGTGGAAGCAAGCCAACTATGGACAAGCGGCCGTACTCAGAATAATATGACTTAGGAAAGAAACATGGTTTTCGTAGCCTTGAAGCTACGACGGACTATATTTCTCCCCAAAATGACTTCCCTCTTAGAATACCACTCCTTTTCCCTGACAGAGAAGAGTGGCTATTAAACGCCGTGAAAAACGACCGCGAGATTACCTTCTTCACGGACGGATCGAAAATGGACACAGGCAATGGGGCCGGGTTCTACTCTGATACCCTACACAAACAAGAGTCATTTAGACTAGCTGATTTGTGCAACATCTTTCAAGCAGAAATCCTAACAATAGAGAAAGCAGCCAAACACCTTCAAGTAACCGATATCCCACCATCGGATATCACTATCTTTGTAGACAGCCAGGCTGCACTAAAGTCAATAGGATCATGTACAACGAGATCAAAGACTCTCATGAAATGTCGCGACTCACTGAAGTCCATCAGACACCACAAAGTCAAACTCTGCTGGGTCTCGGGTCACAGCTCAATCGCAGGGAACGAAAGAGCGGCCGAATTGGCCAGGGAAGGGTCTGAAATGGACATCCGTGAGGCGGACACGTCACTGCAACCACCGATCAGCGCATTATACCGGATCATAAATGACACAATTATAGAAGAAGCCAACTCGTCTTGGTTTACAAGAAACGACAGCCACACGACAAGATCATCGTGGCCAGAGCTCAATATCGGAAAAACAAAAAAGCTCTTGACGCTGGACCGAAACTCGATCCATATGCTAGTCGGAGTTATCACAGGACACCATCTCATCAGAGCAATGCTCCGGAAATGGAAATGGGATCCAGCGATCTCTGGAGCTGCGGCGATGAGGAAGAAACCGAGACGAACCAACATCTGCTTTGCCACTGTCCAGCTCTCCAGAATCGACGCCTAGCTTCGTTGGGCCAAAGATTCTTTACAGACGCACCTAACCTAGCCTAACCGCATAACAAGCTTTTTTCCAACGTTTATTTTGGCGTTCTGCACCTGCCTCCTTTCCAATATAGATATCACCACGCAACGGATAATAGTTTGACGCATCAAAGGCTCAGCAAACCGTTATGCCATATTTGGCTGGTTTTGAGGGTATATAAAGGGTGGGCCAAATACAAGTTTCCTTTTAAAAATGCAATAAAATGAAACATCTGTCAGTGTCAAAATAATCTATGATTTAAAAAAAAACCACTAGATGGCCCACTGTGTGCACTTAGAACGGCCTCTATTCGGAAGAAGCTGTTCATCGATAGTGATGTCTGTCGATGGCCTGTAGTTTCTCTGCAGCTGTTCGTTCATCAGGTTCCAACGATCAATAATTAAGGCGGCCTTATCAGTAGACATTCGATAAGGTCTAGTACGCATATTATCGTAGCGTATAAAACGCGTAATTGCTGGAACCGATGTGTGCGGACAGAGGGCACCCAAGTACACCTGCAACTCTTGAATAGTGAGTGGTTACAATTCCTTTAGTACCGAAAAATATATGTCAATGTCAAAATTTTTTAGGAAGTTACTGAAAATACTGACAAATTGGCAGTGATTGATTTTTTTTTTTTGTAAAATTATGTTGAGAAAGTACCGAGGTACTTTGACACCTACACAAGGGTTAACTTACGTATTCTAACTGGCCTACTGAACTTTGACGGGCGCTCTAAGCTACAATTAATAACTAAAAACTTTACATGTCTTTCTAATCAAATCTAAGTCGACCACGAGTAATTCCTGATGAAAAAGGTACAACCACCAGAACGTTTGGCATTAACACTTGAAGTCTAAAATATTGCAAGTAGCTACTATTCTACCAAATCGAAGCCACTCCGCGTGTGATGTCTTGGTCTAAATTAGTCGGAATTACACCTAAAATCGAGTCGATCGTTATTAACCTAATTCCCGGAGTTATTATCCCAACACCTTGTTACTTGTACTACGAGAGGGTGCATCTTGCCCCACCAGATGTATTCTTCTATTTAGATCAACGTGGACCGATCCAAGATAGGCGGTACCGCTAATTCATGTTCCTCTCCGAACATGATATTGCGCTCCGCAAGCCTGAGCGCCTCAGATTCAGTAGGTCGGCTTCATACCGAGATGAACCTTTAGTTCATATAGTATCTTCTCGAAAAAGCTTGCTAAATGCCAACGACAGGTTTACATAGGCTAGGGCAAATTAGGGTAGGAGAGGATAAGGTCAAGGTAGTCTAGTTTTTTTTTTGTTGGAGGCTTCTACTATCTGCGATCAGACGGAAATACTGGTCCATTGTAACCAGACAGACCTTTCTTGATTGTATTTTCCCCGTTGTCCGAAGAAAAGTGAGAAGGAGCTTCAGTGATGCACCACCGTGCGCGAGCGAGGGCGGGACAGTCGAAGAGAAAGTGTTCTACGGTGCATTTTCCTCCCAACATGCAGCACAAGTAGGCGTCTCACTGATGCCAAGCATGTGGAGATGCTTAGCAAAAGTGTAATGGTCCGCAATGACGCCCGCTAACCTTCTGCGATCATTTCTTAGGATAAGAAGAATGTTGCGGACTTCTTGCAGATATCAGGGCGTACGCGCCTAGGCATTCTGCATCCTGCATTTTCCCCCATCTATGTGTGCATTAAAGACCCAATGGTTGATGTCGGATTTGACCGTGGAAGCAGGTAGACCTAAGGCGGGTGCAGATCCTGATAAGCTCTCCTTTAAGCCCTTTCTAGTGAGTTCATCGGAGATCTCATTTCTTGGGATCCCAGGGTGATCTGGGACCCGTACAAGCCCTAGTCAATTTAGTCTTCCGATTTTGTTCAAAAAGGTCTTGAGTTCATGCACTAATTTGGAGCTGGATAGAGGGTTGGATACAGCTTTAAGTGCAGCTCGGCTGTGACTGCAGACGCATATGCTTTTTCCGTTCCACTTTTGCCTCACAATATAGCATATTTTCCCAACAAAAAGTGCAGTCAGACGTTTTGGCGTTCAAAGAAAATCCCATCGCCGGACCCCCGCCTAGACATGCAGCCATCTGTAAAAATGCGAAGACAGTCCATTCACTATCTGGCTAGGGCCAGTACTGGTGTCATTAAAATTTCACTTCATGAAGGAATAAGATCGCAGGTGTCATTACGTAGGAGGGCATATGTATCTATGAGATAGGGGTCGTACGATATTTCTCGCGCAGGTACACTGTTACCATTACCATCACCATTACTTTTGAGGCGAGACATGGCTCTTAGTTCGCACCCCCCGATAAATATGTGAAGGGTTGGAAGGTTCATCATAACTTCTAGAACAGCACCCAGCGTGCTGGCACAAGCCCCCGTACAGCTGAGACAAGCCGCTCTTTAAAGCTTGTTGATGGAGGCCACGACGTGTTTGTGTGTTAGTCTATTCCATGCAGATGAGATTATCGGTCCACGTTTTGCTAAAAGCACTTTTGCATTGCCAAAAGGCTTCGTTGGTTTTCGGCTCAAAGTGCCTTGACCAAAGAAGCTTGCTATCTACTCCCAGGTACTTAGCTTCCATGCATTGGAAGATCCAACAATTGGATCGGGATGGAAATGTCTTTTAGCAGTAGGCATGACTCAGGCCAGTATTTTTCCTCCTTCTCATAAAGGGAACGACATTCGTCCTAAGAGGATTAACTGATAGTCCATTGCTTATCGATCACACTTAGCGCCGTCTGTGCTTTGTGACAGACAGACGCTAAACATGAGCTGACAACGAAAGCGGCAACATCATCCACATAGGTTCCAAGGGCTGTATTTAAATCGCTATAAAAGACTAAGATGGGCAAGACACGTAGAGCGAATAGTCAGTAGATGAACATTCAAACGAATAATGACTGGAAACCCGCCAAATGATAGGAAAAAGACCACAAGGAAGGTCGCATGGTAGATGAGAGAAAAATATAAGGACGGATCTAAAAGAGATGGGATCGAACAGAGAAACATGGAAGAAACATATTCAATACAGTAAGGCTTGCCGAAGGGTGGTCAACGGAGCTCTGAATTTCCGAGTTCAAGTGGCTGGTAATAACAATGATAATAGCACGCGTGGTCTCTCTTGTGGGACGTAATTATGACCAAAAATTGGAGAAAGCACTGTTTCATCTAAGAAAATAGTGCGGTTAATTTCAACGCTACGTAAACAGCCATTCTGAAGTTCCCGACCGGTTAACAAATGCCAAGGCACAGAATAAGAGTAGTAAGTCTTGGAATTAATTCAAAAGCTATGAAATTGAATTGCCGTACAAACTGAAGGCGATGAGCGTTGAAGAGCGTTTTTCCCGAGTGAACTGCTGCTCCAGCGGCAAGAAAAGAAAGTTTTCTTCATCGTACTATGACTGGGCGTAAAAGGTGAACTCAGTACGATCATCCACAACGAGAGAAGTCGTAGTTCAGTGAAAACCATTCTGTATATTTGGAATCAGTTCGGCGTGATATATTATGAATTATGGCAATCGGGTGAGACAATCGCAAGAACTACCTACCAAACACAACCCATGCGCTTGAGCGGAGAACTGATACAAAGTGGCTTTGCAGCGTTTCCGAGCGAAAAATAATTGGGTCGATTCGTGGATTGCTCCAAAGGACGTGCAGATTTTTCATCGCGAGATTCGTATGCTGCCGGAAAAATTATCACACCTTTTTGGCTACTCGTAGCAGTGAACAATATTTTCAAATAAGCTCAAAATTTTGGGAAACACTAAATCAGCGTATTTCGATTTGTAGACCTGATGATAGTATCCCAACCGCCAAATGTTTACCTCTGCTCTCCCTACGCAAAGTCATTCCCATTGACGCCGTATTTCTGAATGTTGTATTCTAATGCACGAATATTCAGTAAAAGACATTGACTTCGTCTTTGTGGCCAACTTTTATTCCTACAAATCACTTGTCCAGGAAATATGTTACGCAATAAAATTATTATTATACCAGCTGCGTGGCATGTGTCGCTGTATACCTCGCCGTTCTATTTCATTTTAGAAGCGATTTTCTTGGGGGTCTTTTCCCTACGGCTTTTGTATTTATTATTCTTTCGACGGTTCGCCCACTGTCCATTCATTCTATTTGACTTTTTGGGCTGACAAATCTTATTGTCCTAAGAATGAAAACAAGGAGCGTTTGCCTATATATCGCTACTTAACGTACTCGTATTTATATCGGGCACACCGAATGCTGGCCATCGAAACTCGTTCGTCGTAAAATACTACAATACATCCATTGGATTCCGATAAAGAATCCCGTTCCAAGATTGTGGACACAAACGAAAGTGTAGTTGTACTTAACAAAGATTTCGTTCGAAAGTCGAACTTATTGACCCGCTGTGATATCCAATTACCTATTTTGCGTTTGTACGTGCTACAAGCCTATCCTTAATTCTTATGCATTCCTTTTTATGGATACTCTCCCTTGGGTAGTTCCCACCCGGAGATCTGCTCTATTCAACATCAAGACGTGTCAACGATTTCCCTTCTAGATTTTTTCGAAAATGATTTTTAAATGCTAACAGTTCAATAAAATCAATATGACACCTCTGGTTGGAAGGCATTTTATTTGATATACGAATTTTTCTCTGCTCCCCTACTGAGGGAATTATCAATTGGAGATTTCTATAAACCACTCAGGTAGTTGGTCCTTTATGTCAATAATAAATCTTAGACTTGACATATGGGGAAAATCCGTAAACTATTGACAGCCTTTCAACACAATTATTCACGTCCTTTCTCATTCCGATTGCAGGGGCGAATAGGCATAGATTGCGGTTCAAGATATTTAATAACATATGTAGATCATAAACTAGCTACCTCTCCGGAATGCATCTCTACCGTCAAGCTCTTTACAAACGATATCAAACAAGGCCTTATGCAAATACATAGGTGTTCTTAGAATTGTGCTTTGTGATTCATCACATTTGCCAACACATCGTCCCATCCACATTGTTTCAGCAACCTTCTGACACTATCATCTGAATTCTTGAATTATTCAGAGCAAGCCCGCATAAACCACAGCAGGTCACACGAGATTTAAATACCAATTTCCTCGCATCAAATCCTATTTTCGAAAATACGCAGCAAAACCAGATTCACCACTTACTCGTGCAAACAACAAAGTTCTCAATTCCCAACCTCCACTATACTGCATGACTGTGCGCCAGCAAACTTTGTGACGACTGAAATAATTTAAAGAATGTTCCGCAAAATTCCATTGTACATATTTTCAGCCATCCAAAAACTCAACTTCCGGTTGTGTTTAATTTGCACAGGCTACTGCTTCCGCTGCACATATTTCTAGACGGCCGAAAAACAAACAAGAGCATTTCCCACCGCTATTGCTAACTAAAATACAAGCTCTTGGTGAAGGTGGAAAAGTTTTCATAAAACGTTAGCCCATAAGTCTTCGACAGAAGAAAATGAGAAGTATTATATTGTAGGTATTTCCCTTCAACAAGATGGGTTGTTTGGGGGTAGCTGGGGTAGGTAGGGTGACGACGACAATTGTCGCCTTGTTTTGCCAGGGAAACGTGGAACTTTACGAATAATTTCATCCATTGTCAAAGTTGGAGGGCTTTCTATTGTTTCTTTCCCCCCCCTTTTAGGCAATTTATCCGATGGTTACCTACAACGTGAACTTTCTTCCATGGGCAATTGCCGGATGTTTAAGGGTTTGAAAGGGTTTGTTTAGAAACCATGTTACCTTGGCGTCAAAGTTACTGCATTCTGTGGAAAACTGGAAGTGGAGGTGAGAATTTGCCAGATTCATAAATATTGTTTTGGCTTATTCTGGTATAAGGTAGGAGACTGTACGCGTAAAAGTGGTATTGGGATAGTGTTCCATAACTCAAAACAAAGCAAGTGTGGGAACAATAATTTAAAAATGTTATTAATCACAGAGAAAAGAGTTGACTGTATACTAATCGACCGCTGTTCTGTGTTTGTATAATTGTCCATCCTACTGGTCTGCCCTTCTCCCAAACATGACTGAGAAAGGCGCACCTTATTCATGTAGTAGTTTTTATTAAATAGTCTTCTTGATACCGGTAATTTCTACAGTTGTTCTTATGAACTTCAGGATAACTAACAAGAGTTTCCTTCGCGACGAGGGCATTGCTCTGCACATCTTGAGCGTACAGGTAGTGAGGATGGCTTCGGTTTCGATGAGGACAGCCTCGAAGACCCCAAACTTGTATAAGATTTTGAAAATTTAGAGGATCATTTTTGACAGATGGATAATGATATGGATTCCATAATAAAAACTCTTAAAGACGACCTAGAAAGTCCTTCCTTTAGTACAGGAAATGCACCGCCACGCGAAATGCTTCCCCAACCAAGAATAGCTCCTCAGCAGAAGCCAGCTACATTGAACTTGCTATGGAAAGAAAAGGATCTTCAGATGAATGAAAAGCAGCTCATATTTACAGGAAACAAGACCCTTAACCCTGGTCTTCTTGAGCTCGACACTCCCATACAGTTCTTTCTTCACATTTCTGAACAGACTAACTTGTATCAAGTGGAGAAAGATCCTAATTCGGATGTCAGACGAGAATGTCAGGCAATTCACTAGCGTGGTTTATGTAATGGATCTTGTGCAATTACCTAGAGTTACGAAACACTAGAGTCCTATACTCGGAACACTCCTAAATTAGGGAACTACATATAACATTGAAAAAATGTGAGAAAATTCGCGAAACTTTACACTTCAATATCAACACTTATTACCTTCCTGGGGAACATCCTGATCATAACCGTACATACAAAATACGTCCACTTGTAAACTCTTTGAATGAGGCTTGTAGCAACGTCCCAATAGCAGAACACCTTTCTGTGGACGAGCAAATGTGCTCCAATAAAGCACGGAACACGTTGAAGAGATACAGCCCCAACAAACTCCACAAATGGGGCTATAGAGTCTTCGTGTTGAGTGGTGTAAGTTGGTGTGGCCCATAAGACTGAGATCAAAATTGGCAAAGAAAATGTCGTCTTAAATGAAGAGCCAAATTTAGGTGCTTCATCTAACGTTGTCATGAGACTAGCTCGTATGACCCCAGGGCACCGGAACTTTAGGCTTTACTTTGATAACTACTTTACTTTTTTTCGATTGTTGGAATATTTAGCCAAAGTAGGCATTCTCAATCTAGGCACTGTCAAAAGAAACATAATTTCGGATTGCAAGCTATCAACTGAAAGGGTTATGATGAAAAAGGAAAGGGGTTGCTCAGAAGAATACGTAGCCGACGTCAACAGGATCCATGTCTCAACTGTTGATAACAAAAATGTGAACCTGGCTGAACCCTTGCTGAAACTGATGTTGATGAAACTGCGATATATGAATAAAAAGCGGCACCATGTGGTAGGAGAATATAATCGCCATATGGGTGATGTTGACCCTTTTGACAGCATCAAGGACATTTACAAAATATGTTCGTGAAGCAAACGGTGGCCCATACGTTTGTTTTACCATTACTTAGACCTCACAATGACCAATTCATAGATTCAGTACAAAATATTCACAATACATACAATACAAACGAATCAATCAAGCCGCTTATCATGTGTAGACTTTCGCATTAAGGTTGCAATGACCCTTTGCAAAATATGTATAAAACCTAGTTTATCCAGTCAACGGTCACTTGGTCACTTTTCTATGGGAAATGCCACTTCTCTAATAATGGAAGTCATTTCCAAATTGGGCAATTGTAAAACTAAAGTCGATCAATTTAATGCCATCCCGCAATTAGCCACTAAATTCTTATAGTCTAATGTTAAGTAATATGGTAACTAACAGTGTGAACATTATAACGTGGAATGTTAGAGGCATAAAAAATAAATATATAGAATTTAGTGATTTCCTAAACACTAACATTTAATATGTAGCTCTAGTAGCGGAAACATGGTTAAACTTTAAAACCAGATTGACTTCATAGAATTTTAAGTGCTATCGTGTAGATCAGTCTTTCCCAAGTAGCGATAACGCCTCTTTGTGGGCGCTGCATGCCTAAAGGGGGGCGATAAGAGACCCAGACAAAAAGGTGGGGCGTAAGAGAGGCTGAGGGGGTGATTTATAATTTCATCTAGGTAGGTAGGTAGGTACTTAATTTTTTTTTAATTCATCATAATTCAAACTGCACAACATAAATTTTATTTAGTTAGGTCCTGTTTGATTGAATAAATAAAAACTGAAAATATTTAATACTAGTGACTTTCCCGCGGATTCGTCCGTGCATATAGAATAGAGAGTAGTCTGGCTGAGTAGAAAAGTAGTCTGTCACTCTTCGGTCCTTCCTATTCTATTCCCATTCCAAAAATCATGTCAATCGGTCGCTCCGTTTCGAAATGAAAGTAGACACAAACAAACAAATAAAAAGGCAAAAAACACACTTTCGCATTTTAATAGGTATTAGTGTTCCTAGATAGGTAATTTTCGTAGTAGACCGCGAGCAATCATGTTTTAACAGGTTTTTGTTAAATAACGCGATTTGTGCAATCATGTATCAATCGGCTGGTTGATAGATACTCGTTCTTACTTGTTCAGTACGATTGAGCGTCGAATGAGATAAACGAGTTTATGCATGTTTGTCTTATTCCTGTCGGTGCGTGCTGCATTTGCAATCCTATATAAGGTAACGTAACATACAATTTATTTTAGTTTCATTTACGGTTTTGTGCGTAATAGATAAGCAGTACTTAAGCTCAACACTTACTTACGTATTTCTGAAAACAAAACAATGTCGGAAGTAAAAAAGAAGAGACGGCAATACAGTGCGGAATATATTAAATACGGATTCATTGAAAACCCCACAAACCCGTCGGTGCCTTTGTGCCTTCTATGTCTAAAACATCTTCGACTGAAGCAATGGAGCCTTCAAGACTGCAAGATCATTTGAATAAAACGCATCCAGATGAGAAAGACAAGAATGTATCATATTTTCAAGACCTAGAGAACAAGCATAATGCTCAACCAAGTGTATCAAAACTCTTTTCGGCGACTGCTAATCAAGATGACGACGGACTTCGGGCTTCGTACAATATCTCTTAGTTAATTGCTCAAAAAGGCAAACCACACAACCAGAGAAGAGTTAATTTAGCCAGCAATAAAGGAAGTAATAACTACTGTGCTTCATAAACCGGCGGCAGATATTGTCCGAAAAATTTCTTTGAGTAATAATTCTGTGCAAAGACGAATTGATGAAATGGCTGAAAACATTGAAGAATCATTGTGCAATCGTATGAGGACTAGTTAACTCTCAATTCAGCTCGATGAGTCCACTTTATCAACTAAGGAATCATTGTTGCTGTCTTACGTGAGGTTTATTAAAGATGAGAAAATATGTGAAGAACTATTGTTTGTTAGAAATCTAGAGACCGATACAAAAGGCGAAACCATATTCAATACATTGGAAAAGAGTGACGAGAAAGAAATTTGCTTGAAGAATATTATATCAGCTGCTACGGATGGTGCCCCGGCTATGACAGGTTGCCATAAAGGTTTCATATCGTATCTTAAAAATAAAATTCCAGATGTCCTTCCTTTACATTGCGTTATTCATCGACAACATTTGGTTGTTCGAAATTTAAGTGAACGACTATTTCAATCACTGGAATATGTCATCAAAGCAGTCAATAAAATCCGCAACAGCTCTTTGAATGATAGATTATTTCATCAGCTTTGTGTTACTAATGACGAAGATTTCAACCGTTTGCTGTTTCATACTGAAGTTCGTTGGCTTCTTCTTCTTCTTCTTTTCCTTTTTATCCCGGCGTCGTTATGGTCAGGTTAATAAACTTTGGGAAACGAATCTCCTGAGCATTTCTTCTTCTCTGGGCGGCTATCTTAAAGATATTTGCTCCTTTGTTCAAATTGTTTTGTCGAAGCTCCTGGGTAGCCTGGTTCCTGTCAGACGCGGAAGACGATATTTCTTCCAACTCCTGATAGAGGCCTTCCATGCTTTTCGCTTTGAATTTGGCGCATTTTTTCTTGGCGATACCTTTGCAACATCTATATACCTTTTAACTGCGAGCTTTTCCCTCTCTATTAGTAGAAGAGCACTTTGACCAAGCTTGGAAAGCTATTTTCTTTTCGTGTATCACTGCTTTGGCTTCGTCTGTCCACCACCAGGTTTCTTTTGCGTGTTGGCAGGGGCCTTTAGATGTTCCGAGCAGTGATTTGGCTTTCTCCAGGCCAGATTGTTGTAGGGAATCCCACATGTCTTGTGCTCTGCACTCCTCATTACCGACCTCATCGATAATGGAAGAGAGGTAGTTTTCCATGATGGTAATAAAAGCTTCGCCTTTTCCTTTATCCAGCT
Source organism: Merodon equestris (assembly GCA_958301585.1). Lineage (NCBI taxonomy): Eukaryota > Metazoa > Arthropoda > Insecta > Diptera > Syrphidae > Merodon > Merodon equestris. Next base: position 37,482,441 of record OY284416.1, on the reverse strand, counting down.
TATACCACTTGATTCTCTCAGACACCTTCGTTTGCTGCTTTGACTTCTTTCTCGCATCCATACAATATTCAGTCAGGAGGAGACGGTGTTGAGGGGCGATCGCGTCTCCCAGGATCACTTTGCAATCTTTAGCTCGTGGCTTCATGAAACTGGATACCAAATGATAGTCTATTTGAGTTTCATTTCCGCCGCTGCTATAAGTGATCAGGTGCCGGCTTTGTTTGACGAACATGGTATTTAGCACTATAAGACCGTACGACTTGCACATGTTTAGGATATCTTCACCTGAAGAGTTCCTGGTGCCGTATCCCAGCTCTCCGTGGTAGCCTTCATAGTCTTCGCTTGTCTTCCCGACATGTCCGTTTAAATCTCCGCCAACAAACAAAAGCTCTTCCTTTGGGATGATTTTGACAAGGTTGTGGAAATCTAACCAGAATGCATCTTTTTCTTTTTGTTCGCATCCTACTTGAGGGGCATATGCGCTTACGATGTTCCACACCTCACCATGCATCACCAATTTGAGAGCCATCAAACGGTCACTGGACTTTGAAATGGTTAAGACGTTGCCAAGTAACTCTGCCGCAAGGATGATGGCGATTCCGTTTTTTCCTTGTTCCAATCCATAGTAAAACATCTTGTAGGCTTTTGTTTTAACGTCCAAGAGACGTGCCCGATTACCGGTGTTTCGCCATTTCGTCTCTTGTACGCACAGGATGTCTACTCGCCTTCTAACCATCATTTCTTCAAGCTCATAGCTGCGACCACTCATGTTTCCAACGTTCCAACTCGCGACTCTTAAATGTGGCTTACGCCGTTGCATTACTTTGCTATCCCCCGGAAATCCTATAGCTCTGACCCGAGCATTGCTGCTCGTCCCAGGATCACGACCATTAGTAGTGCCTGGCGGGGTAGTGCCAACTGAAGTTCGTTGGCTATCAAGAGGCAATTCTCTGACTCGATTTTACAACCTGTTTGACTCTGTGGTAGAGTTCTTGGAAACCAAAGATACAGAATTGCGCAATAAGCTCATTACATCAAAGAATGATATAGCCTACATGACAGATCTGTATAAATTGTTCAATGACATGAATCTTTGCAAGGGGATGGACTAAATTTAATTAAAACGAAAAATGTCGTTGCTGCTTACGCAGCCAAAATACTTCTGCACAAAAAGAACATCGGCAGACGTGAGTTTCACAATTTTCCGCATTTATCAGTATCTTGCAGTAACGGCGACTTGTTTGCCTACTGCCAACATTTGGAAAACCTCCTTATTGACTTCACCGAACGATACCAGGACATTTTGAACTTGGAAATACCAGACTGGGTGTTGGATCCGTTTACAAATGTCAACACAGCAATATCACCTCAGCTAGAAGAAGAACTTATAGAATTGACAACGAACGAGGAAATAAAAATCAAGTTCAAAAATGGCTACCAAGAATTTTGGCTACAAAAACCGGTCCCGCAATTGTACCCTGGATTGTGGTTAATCGTTCAACGATTCTTGATAGCATTCCCATCGTTATATTTATGTGAACGTGGATTTAGTGCTGTGGCAACGCTGCTTACTGAAAAGAGAAATCGTTTGCATGTTACCGAACGTGGTGACTTGCGGCTGTTCTTGAATAAATTGGAACGTGATATCAACAAACTTATTAAACAGCATCAGATTCATCCTTCACATTAGTTTTTATATTAAAACCGATTAGGTTTGTTTATTTTGAATAAAAGGTACTCTGTCTGAATACTATAAAGTTGCGTTTCAATAATCATTCTCATCGGCAGGTATAGCCCGCTAGAGTTAACTTGAGACCTGAGCGCCTTTGTGTACTACCTACCGCGCTCAGATCTCGAGTTAACTTTTGCGGGTTATAATAAAAGTCTCGTTTAGATTGAATGTTTAATCTCCGCTGATATAACTCACAATAATTTGATTCATTTGAAGATATAGTGGTTTTTAAGTAAGTAAAAAAATGGGGGGCGCTAAAAAAATTATTTTCAAAGTGGGCAGTAAACAAAGTAAGTTTGGGAACCTCTGGTGTAGATAGACCCTATGGAAGAGTGGACGGTGTTGCGATTTTTATAAAAAAAATCCATTCGCCACATAAATTACTGTAATCGAGTAATCGCGTGGGGCAATATTCTTTCGAACTTTTCCAATTTGTTTCTGTTTTCTGTTTTTTATCCACTGAGTCCGTCATATGGTACCATCTAGTTCGAGATGCTGTCTATCTGTTATTGATTTTTTGATTTCCAACGTGCCCAAACATTTTCCGATATCGTTACAAGAATTGAGCTCACATAATTGTCCTGTCTGTTATCCAGAGTCAAGCTTCTCTCAGTCTCTTATGTTGTGTGCAATTGGTTTTTCTCACAAGTGAACGGGACCTTCAGTTTAATGCCGATTCCGAACGGTGTGAGCCGAAAAGCTTTTTCAAGGCAAATGTACAACGGAGGGTTTTGCCAGTACCCCGCCGAACAAAGAAGCCGCGAAATAAAAATTCGATTCGAATTCGCGCGTCAACGGACGAAACACTACCCACTGCGCCACGACACTCTCATAGTTCGTTTACATTGAGAAAAAGAATGGGCCAGAATATAGACCTTTGTGGTACGAAGACATCGAAGACATTTCAGATGTTCTATCTCTAATGAATACAAGTTGTAGCCTTGCAGTTAGATAAGAATATATATAAATTTACAAGAACAATTAAAATGGCTTATTAACTAAGAGAAGAAGAGTGCAGGGTATCGGGGTTAATAGAATGAAGTTTTTTTTTCCAAAACAAAAGAGCTTTCTTGCAGCTTAATTTATTTCGAAGACTCTTGGTTGGTGCTCGAAGAGATGCCGTTGTAATTCGAGTAAGGTGTAATAATATGTGATTTGTAAGCTTTTGGTCCTTAAATGTCAAAATAAATACAAGAAAATTATAAAAGTGTCTTCTTCTTCTTCTTTTCCTTTTTCCGGCGTTGTTATGGTCAGAAGTGTAGGACCATAACCTTCCCACTTAACTGCATTCCTACTGGTCCGCTTGTGGGGTCCGCCGGTTTGACCTCAGAAAGTAGCGGCAGGCTTCCCGGTTTGGGATTACTTCATCGCTGAGGCCAATCAAATGCTGGTGTTTTTGCATTTGTTTGCACCAATTGTTTTTCGGCCTGCCCTTTTTTTTTTTTTTGTGACACGGGCATGCTCCAATTTTTTTTGTTTGATCTTACTCTTACAACCGGTGATCTCCAGTCGTGTCAGCCCACTGATTTGCATGTATACTTGTGGGGCAGTTTAATGGTGGTATATGTGTCCTTAGGCTCACCTTGGTGTTTTCTAAATTGCCTAGATGTGATTTTTGTTTACCTTTGTTTTAGTCGCCTTTTACGACAAGCGAGAGGTATCGCTGCAGGGATATTCTTAACCCGTCCCTGCACGGAAGAAGAAAATTATAAAAGTGTACCTATTCAATTTTTACTTATGTTGACAAACCAATGTTTGCCATTTATTTACAATACCTAAAGATTATTTCTTGTAAGTGTTGACCACGGTTAAAGGGTAAATACAGTGAGTCCGAAATTGTGACATTTATTCGAACAAAATGGGTTCTATCTCGCTACAACATATGTATGTCATGTTGGCTTCAAGAACTGCAATTGACTCATCGGTACATATGAGCAATTTGATGTAACAATATAAAAAATAGTCAAAGGGTATCAAATCCTACAGTCTAACCGGACAATTCACCGGTCCCAAATAAGAGATCACCGAACACATTTTTTAATTGGTCCATCGACTTGCACATGTCAACCAGATCCAGCTCGTGCATTTTTGGCACAAAAACACGTTGCTCTTACAGTCATTTTAAAAAAAAAATCGAACCAACGATTTCGCCGGATCATAGCAGTCCATTTTTCCTGTGCATTGGTAGCTTTTGTATTGCCTGAGGTTGCTCATCGGACCAGATACGGCATTTTTTTTATTAAAATAACTATACAACCAGTATCTCCGAGGCTGAAAACGATTTTTCGATAAAAAAAACGGATTTTCCTCCAGCTTTTCTATTGCCGACTCATCGAAAATTCGACACTGTGGCAGGTGTTTCGGGTTCATTTCTTCCATGAGCTGTACTTTGTAAGATTTTAGACCATGTAGTTCAGCAACACTATCTCAATTGCTCCGAACGGCGACGAATGATAGAATCACGGTCTTCATTATCACTGGCGGATGCAGCAGCTATAATTGCTTCTGTACGCACTCTGCGCACACGAGTAGGTGGCTTAATGTCTAATACCGAGAAATGGGTGCGAAATTTGGTCATTATGGCTTGAACTGCTTGCAAAATGTGTAAATCTGCCTAAACGTATGAACAGTTTGTTCCCGATTTCAAAAGAACCAATTGGGCTAGATTTCTATCGAAAGTAAACGCCATATATAGGAATTTCTGGATAGATAACTATCCAGATATGATGATATGAGATGAGCTGATATGATATGAGCTCAAAGGGTGAAGTCGATATGGTGGTCATGATATGGTTGATACACCGTTTTCCACCATATCTCATCAGACTTGTGCTGAGTTTTCTTTCCGATCGTACTTTCAAAGTTTGCGTTAATTATTGCTATTCTGCTTGTCATAGTGTTATTGCTGGTGTGCCTCAAGGATCGGTTTTGGGACCAATTCTCTATAATATCTTTGTGCCTGACATTCCAAGACTTCCTTTTTGTAAAGTAGCTATTTTTGCAGATGACACGGCAATATATTCTTCGCGTGAGTTTGATCAAATTTACAACAAACGATTCAAATACTGCTAAGGTATTGCACAATCAGGTATTGAAAAATCAAGCTAAATGCTGTCAAGGTGCAGGCTCTCTTTTTCAGCAGAAAACGAAAAGTCTATTTTCTTCCAAGCTTATTTGTCAATAATACCTGTGTCAACTGAGTTCCATCTGTAAGATACTTGATACAAAACTCACATTCAAAGACCATTGAATATTTGTCGTAGTTTTCTTTCAAAGTTTATTATCATTGCCAAGCATTTGTTATCATTACTTAAAATAATTGTTCAGTAGAAAAATATAATTCAAATAATAGATCTCTATAATAAAATATGATACGAAAAAAAAAAAGTTAAAATCTGGCGCCATACGAGGTTACCGTTGGTTTTGGTTGAGTGTTTGCACCTCATTATTGTACATCTCGCTCCGGATATACTGTGCCTGATCTTAGTGACATATGTTGATGGTCGACGATCGTCAATTTATTGCCGCCATACATCTGCAAACTCCTCTTTGTGACGCTCTATCACAAGCGCTTGAACCTGCTTATTGACCTTCTTTTTCTCCAATCAAAATCATAGGCCTCACCCTGTAAATCGGTGTGACTCCATTATACCGCCATTAAAATTAATGACATCGAAGCGTCTTCATTTCCATTCCTCCTCCCCTAAACGTCTGTTTCGAAAATCCCTAATTGCACCGCAAGCATCTTCTCAATGTCCTTATCGCCACCGTCAAGGTAACTACCGTCTTGACCTACCACCAGGAGCTTAAATAAAAACAACATTCGCCACCCAACGCACATGCCAATAGACCAGGCTACGTTCAGAGGTGAGGCAATTCCTGGACGTACTCGTATAAGACTTCCTTTATCATCATCTAACAGTGTCAAATGAAAGCCAAGGCCCGCATCCTCCAGACTTATGAATTAACATAATTTTCGACAATTTGCTTCCATGTTCATATCCACCACCTCCTAGCCTTCCGTATCCTTACCAGGATCACGAGTGGAAAAAATTCAAAGCAGAAGATAAAAGTAAAATTTCTTTAAGGTTTTCACTTCCCCCCCAAACCTAATGCCGACTATCGCAAGATAAGGGCAAGATAAACACGCACTCGCAATCTTCAGGATAAAACGGAAAAGAAATTGAAAAGCATAAGCAAAAAAAAAAAAAATGAGGAAAAGCCAACGCACAGGACAGGATATTTACCGCGGGACCGAGCAGAATTTATTACCTTTCAAAGTAAATTGAACATAATGAGAATCTGAGAAAAATTTTCATGATAATTTGTGAAGTGGATTCGCCCCGACGACAAGGATGAGCACGACTACGTATAAAGTGCTCGGCGGAGTGGGTGAATCTCGAGTGGAGTGGAGTACTATGGAGTGTCTATGACTGTTTTATGAAAATTGAAGTCCATTTAAAATAGATCTCACTTCCATTAATTTCACCGCAAGTGCTTCGCAAGGAGATGAAAATGAAAAATTGAATTCAATTGATTTCCCTTATTAATCCCGAGTAAGACCCCCCTCCATCGTGGCAATATGTTTGTCGCATTAGAGTCAATTGAAGGGGGTGCAAGCAACTGAGATACACAGTCGTATAATTTGCTTACGTACTATCTCGATAGAATTCGGTTATCTAGTAGTGGGAAAAAAGGACACGAGCATGATGTTTTCTGTCCGTTACTATAGATATTGACAAAATTCGCTGCGTATATAAATCAAATTTTCCTATTTCGTACGTGATGGGAATTTGGGGGATTCCCCTCTATTTGCTGTTTCGTGATCTAAGATAAACGAACAAAAAATGGTACGAACTAGCGTCTGTTGAACTGCTTTACATGAGGACATGTGTGGAAGTTTACTTTTGGACGGGCAATAGCATATTGCAACATATTGCTTCGGGCACGGGCAACGGTAGGAAATCGTAGTATAGATTGGAGGAAGGAAATTAAGTTGAGCTTTTTGACTTTATGGCAACAGATGCCAGATCGAAGGGGTGGGTGTTAGGAAACTGTATAGAGTTCGATCAGAGGTATACACCTGTTGAGCTGATATGAAAAAAATTGTATTCTGAGAAAAAATGTCCTTGGCAGCTACAGACTACCTACCTGTTTCCGGGAGAGATATTCCGAAAGAAGAGAGGAACAGTGCCAAACACCATGGAGCTGCCAATGACCTAAATGGATGTCAGATAAATTCTGGACTCGTAAATGCCCCAGCACGTAACTCAAACTCAATTTAGTGAACTGTGATGTGTTTCGTTCAACGTCCCTACACATTCGCAAAAATGCATGCTAAAGTGACTGTCGTTGCAAGTCATCTATGCTGGCTTACATAAAAATGATTAGGTCCATCAATGGAATGTTAAACTCAATAAATAAAACACAGAGTTGGCTGCAAGAAAGGTTATAGTTGATGAGGGTCGATATCAACACGACTTAACTTCGAAACTGTTGAAAGATTTATGTACATCTGACGCATAACATAGGCAATCAAAAAATGTCCCACTAGAACACTTGAGACACCAACCTTTTGAAAACATATGGTCCAATGCCACCGCCATTACAACAACCACTCCAGGATCAGTAATTGTGGAGAAATAGGTTTGCTGAGATTTTCCCAGCCCTTGATGCCAGAGTTTAATTTTTGCTTCATGGATCAGAATAATTTTGTATAATCCCACATCCATTCAGCGATAATACGGCATGGTGCATAATTCAGTGTGTTGATTACATATGTCCAGAAGGTCCGTTCTACAAGCTCACCAGACTACGCATGCAAAGTCACTTTTTATACATGATTTATGAAATGACTTGGAAAAGAAATTTGTTTCTAAATGTGACAACATTACATCGAGCAGGATCTTCCGAAATGTGGAAAGCTCCGAATTAGCTTAACCTAAATTCGACATTATTGGAGCATAACCCTCGGCTCAAGCTCGAAACGGCATGTATCAGAAGACAGATATAAAAGAGGATACTTAACCCGTCGAAGTTGTGGTGCACCATTTACTACAATAATAATAATAATAAGAGTAGATGATGCTGAGGGTTCATAAACTTCGCAAATAATTAAGATTATTCGGTAGACTTCTAATTTATAACAATTTTCTGGAGAACCACAACAAGTTTATGAATGGAAATTGGGCCCTTAGAACCAAAAAAATGTTTCTTTAGGCCATTACGACTTTTGTATTTTGGCTCTTAGCATTTCAACACACTACTTTGGTATACACCTTTAGTTAGCTAAAGGATAAAAATAAACTTCATTCTCATTCTTTCTATCATTCCCGGCTCAATTTGTCAACTTCTCCCGGTCTTTGACTTCACAAGCTTTTTTGACGAATTTTATTGGTTTCAATGAATTTCTATTTCATTTTTTTATCCCTTTGTACATTTTTGAGCGAAATCCCATACATAATACTATAATGAAAATAAGGTTGATATGCGAGAGATATTAAGCCATAATTCATTTGCCATATTTTTCTCCATTGTTATCATTAGGAAGCTTTGATTTATTATTTCCTTGGGATTTCAAACTTTATGTCGGTCATCCCGTAGGAGGTTGTCAACTGCTACATCGTCTCTTGTGGTTGGGGAACCCATTCGCTCTATATCGTCCAGTTTTTTTTAATATCCTTTTCCAAATTCTTTAAAAAAAATCGAAGCTTCGGTGCCTATATAGTGGACTGAAGTAATTATTTTGTTAACTGCGCTGCTGTCATCTTCACGTCTTACTAGTGAGCCAATTTGCAGAAAGCCTTCGTTTAATGCTTAGGTTTAGCTGTCAGTTGTTATATTTTTTTAAACATACCATTGAATGTAGATAGCTTCCCTAGGCCTTAGAATTCGTTGTCATGTGGTCATATAATATTATCTGTGTACGCCATGCGATTGCAGATTTGACTAGGCACTTGTGTTGGCCGTTGAGTTGCTCAACGCGCGGCGCTATATAAATTTTTTTTCTAACAAGAAAAGCCTCAGTTATGCCGCCACAGGACTTGGTAGATTGATCACAGTTCCTCTAGCTTTTTATATACATAAAATGTCATATAGGGTAAGCCAACAACTAGAGCTCTTTTTCTCTTTTTTTTTCTAATTAAAGACATACCTTTTGTGAAATCTATCGTCATTGACGGCCAATTATGGATGAAATACAACATCATTCACGTGACCATGAAGGCTTCTGTCGCAGACAGTCATATGAAGTGTTATGTTATGTTTAAAATCCTGACGGTCACTGGGCTATTAAAATAAACCTCATTATTCAAATACTTACTTACTTAGGTGGAGCTGCAGTTCGGGGTGAACCAGAACCTCTCTCCAGCCGATACGATCTTTGGCCAGCTGCTTCCAGTGCTGCACACCAGTTGGTTGAAGTCGTTTTCCACCTGTGTGCACCATCTTAGATGCGGTCGTCGTCGAAAACTCTTTGGGCCTGAGCGATGGTGTCCATTCGCTCTACATAGCCCAACCATCTTAGACGTTAGATCCATAGACGTCTGACTGACTAGGCCGATGTCGCTGTATAGACGGTACAGTTCTTGATTGAATCTTCCTCTTCGCTTACGCAAAGGGGACCTAAGATTCCACGCAAAATTTTTCTCTCGAAATTCCCATCCGCTTTTGATAATGTCCAAGCCTCAGCGCGATAGAAGAGGACCGGGATAATTAAGGTTTTATAGAGGGTTACGTTGATTTTTCGAGAGAGGGTTATACTAGCCAAGCATCTATTGTGCCCACAGAAGCAGCGATTTGTAAGAATTATTCTGCGTTTAAGCTCTGTGCCGTTGCTCCTTGTCACTATCAAAGTCAAAGTAGACATACTCGTAGTCCTTGACGATCTCAAAAATATAGCTGCCGAAAGTGACATTCTGACCAAGAAGTCGGTGTTGCGCGTGTTTCTTTGATGGCAGAATATATTTGGCCTTGTTCCCATTTCTTCTGCTTCAATGACCAAAGAGACTTCATTGACATCTTGCTTGGTCCGTCCGTCATCTGCGTTACTGAGTCTACAACAGGAACTCTTAGTTTACTGCTTCAGATCCATTTCCAGGGAAATCAGACTGTTATTGGCTCGTTGCACTCCTTTATTCATTGAAACGATGAAAACAACTCGGCGTAGCTGGTATGTTACGTCACGCGTGGCAACTACTGAGGCCATTGAATTTGCTGTGGCATCTTTCGATGGCTTAAAGTCGCCTTGAACTGACAGCTACTTCCTACTCTGAAAATAATTTTTGCTGCTAGCCTGGCACTTGCCTACATACCTATTTCTTGGCACGCGGTGAAAGTGGTCTTTTTCCCAAATAGGGAAACAAGATTACTCACTCGCAAAGAATTTTAGACCAATCAGTCAATATCGTTCTTGCTGGAAAGCATGGACTTGCACGTGCGCAAAGTTGCCCTTCGAATTCATCTTCTCTCGGACATGCAACATGCTTATCAGTGCGGAAAATCTTGCGAGACAGCTTTTCAAAGCCTAGTTGGGACAATTGAGTGCGCTCTCGAAAGGAAAGAGTACGTACTAGGCTTTTTCGTGGACATTGAGAAAGCTTTTGATTACGCTACTTTCGACGGCATGTTAAAAGCTGCTAGACGGCATGGCGTAGATGAAGTACTGGTTTTGTGGATCAATGAAATGCTTATGCATAGGACATTGATCGCTGATGCAGGTCTCGAACAATGTGTCAAGTAAACAGGGGTTGTCCGCATGGTGGCGTCTTGTCTCCGCTGTTATGCTGCATGGTGGTCTACTCTTTGCTCGATGCTCTCAATGCCTCTGGAATGTATGCCCAGACCTGACCTTGCCATGTCAAGTTAGACTTGATCCGGAAGCCTAAAAGATCGTCTCGATTAACAAATTCACGCCCGAATGAGACGATCTATTCCTAATTATTGTAGTCGCCCATATCAGAGGTTTTCAATAATCTCGCAACATATCCGTACTCTGCAAAGTCTGAAAGACCAAGTTTTTTATAATGCCATGTAATTATTCTCATTGGAATTTCACGCCATATGATTTCGGCGCCGTGTTATGGAAATTCGATAAAAGTTTTTCGCTATCTGTCTTTTTTAACCCGTATGTGGTTAACTCCAAAAAGTGGAGATAACAGTACAAATTTGAAGAAAAGAAAAGGCACAAGTCAGAAAGCACCACAGGTAGGCAGATTTTTTACTGAGCAATTTCGGTCAAAAGATTTCAATTGAAGCCAAAGGCAGAAAAGTGTTCAAAAAGCCCTTAAACAATTCCGAATGAGTGCAAAACTCAAAGAAAAAAAAGGCTAACTTTATGACAGAAGGACGGCCAGGTAGTTTTGGGAAAAACTAAAGTGGGAAATGGGCAACACCTGTATTTAAGTATCAGAAATACAAAACGGCCTCAACGCAACCACTAGACTCAACCCCCTTATGTTTTGAAATATGATGCCTCTGAAAATGATTGATATAATATGACATTAAGCAGTGGGCATAGTCCTTAACCTTATCCACATACCTTGAATGATCAACGATAGAACAGAACATCACAGTTGAGTACCAAGAGTTCGCTATTTTTCACCTAATGGATCCCAGTATGCTAGACTTACAATGCACATTAAACACAGTCATATAAACTTAAACAGCGCAATTGTGGAATATTAAATAACCACTTAAACCACTTCGGTATCCAGTCGCTCATCTGTGGTGCATACCCATTGCAATAAAACTAACGACTTCCACCCATAAACGCTTCCATCTTCCTGCCTACATCCCGGATCAATTTCACAGCGAAAAGCTTTGTGTCGAAAATGCCGCATTGAATCCAGAACCCCAGTCAGCGTGAGCATTCCCCAGTTGATCCTAATTTAAGCACCAACCTAATATAATGTCTTTTTAATGGAAACGCATTACTAACCGAATTCATGTAGATGCGGATGAACCATTCGGCTACTTGGCAATACTGGCAGTCATAATTTCCAGGTACGTCTACGTAACAACCCTATGACCATAACGCACAGTCAACTTATCGCCGAATCGTAAAACAAGGGTGCGAACGGAAACGATGAAACATCACATGTACTCGGGGGGGCCGTGCACGTTTCCATGAACAAGCGTTTCGTACACCGAAAAGCAATCTCAGAAGACCTTTTCGCACGGATGATGCGGGGGCACACGAGCGCACGTTAAGATATTTACAAAAATAACCAGCTGCTATGGGACGTATCCGACGGAGGGATGTACTCGTACAAATCCTGCAACGGCTCGTTGTCCTGGCTATACCCATATTCATTTCCATGATTTCATTGCAGCATAAACCGAAACACGTGGATTTCATTACGACTACGAGGTAGTGTGGCAAATGCGTTTATGACCTAAGTTGGCTTCTCCGGGATCGTGTGAACTATGAACATCACTATTGCCTTTTTGTTTTTTGGGTTTTTAATAGCTACAAGCTTGAGGTTGATTGAAAACGTAATGTGCAACTGAGAGGCAATAGGACAAAAGTCCACATCCGATCGAGCTTGTTAATCAATTCGCATTAGATTGAATAGATGGAAATTGAATCCGGTGTGTCCGGAAGCAGCCGCACACAATGCGGTGGTGGTGTGCCGCGAACGATACATAGATTACATCAATCAAAATGATTTTTGAAAATTAATTATTTTTGGCAAGCAGAGGCGAATAGCTTTAATGGTTTTCCATCTGCAACATTTTGGCCATTTTCCCAATAGCAATTGTGCTGATGCATGGAAATCGCATGGCCGTTTGGAATGGCTCAATCCAAATCGGGAGTTTGCATTTCAATTGTTCACGGCGAGTGACGGACACGCGGGGAGTGTGTCGGCTTATGCAAATGCCAGATACGGGTATGTATGTAGGTTTCTCAATATCTATTAAAATTCATTGCACAACCGGTGATGTCGGTAATCCCGTTTATGGTTTCATTCGTTTAATTCATCCATTTGTCGGCTAACGATAATTCAGCGATTGTATTTCGCTGAGTGGATACGGGGCTGGTCTCGAAGAACCGCTGAGTGACCAGAGATAGAAGTGTGTTACTCAATTAGCCGCATTTCCATTTCACGGAGTCGATTATTATGTTTGGAGTTTTTCCAGGTCGACAGTTCGTTTTTATAGTCTTTGAAGGCAATTACTGGAATTGATCTGTGTTCTGGCGGCGATACCCAGCGGCCTAACAGTACAGCGGTCATTGACATTCTAGTGTTCGCAAAAGGAGGAGGAGGAATAGAGAGAGACGGAAATTAGCAAACAAGCATCAAGTGACCCGGAGCGATCTTCACTTGTAGCAAGCTTGCTGATGTGATATTGCGGCAATGACCTGTCACAAAAAGACCATCATGGTCATCCGCCATTTATAGGGTATTTAATGCGTAAATACTTGGGTAAGCAGATAAATTTTAAAGAAAAAGTTCTACATAGTTCTGACATTCGCATCCTGGAAAAAATATTCTTTTTTTTAAATTTTCTTTGTTATCTTTATAGTGACTAGCTAAAGTAATGCATGAACAAAACCTGTAGATTAACCATTGCTCTAAGAGACAGTTCGGGCTCGAATATGTAATGTACAAGGACACCAGAAAAAGTTCTTATAAGCGATATTAAGGAAACGGTATCAGAATATTCGATTTTTCAAGGACCGTCCGTTAAGTTGTTGCCAACCAAATCTTAATCATGATTCGGCCCATGATTTTAAAATTTTGCTAGATACATAGCACTAATCGAGCCAAATATTCATTCAGTAACCTCGGAGTACCTGTGGAAGCATGTAATTTGCTCATGTTCCATACAGTACAAAGGCTTTCGACTGTCACTGGAAGGCTCGCATATTCCACCACTCTGATTACCCAACCTTCAACGTCTTGGAAGATTACTTTCTAATAACAGTTAGGGCCCAGGACGTAACTGGACAGTCCACTCCCACCACCGCTCACCTCAAGGCTAGAAAAAGTTCGTCAGGGACAATCCACGTGCGCAACTTAACAACTTCTAATTATTCAATATGTCAAGGTTATCACTCAGTGCGCCATTGTCTTATATTCAAAGCCCTTAATGCAGGGAAAGGGCAAGAACTTCTCAAGAAACTATGTTTCAATTGGTTATCAAGCGCTCATTTTACACAGTATTGCACGCACAACTTTACGTGTTCTACAATATGGCGCAAAATTGATCACTCTATCGAACGATGTAATAATTTTTTAAAAATGGCATCGTACGTCAATCATATTTAACGCTTATGAAGAAGACAGCTGCAGCATACAAATAAGCAGTCAATGGATAGCTATACCCTGCAAGAGCGTGGAATAATTGTGTCGAGTTTTTTTTACCAATAATCGGTCGGTCGGTCACTGGTGTTAGCGCAGTGTGAATTCCGACGCCGATTTCCTAATCATGTCGCGCCAACTGGGCAAACATTTACATGCTTAAGAACTCAACTAGACGAGACTGGAACCACGGCAGGGCATGGCCGCCACCGGACTGGTTCGGCCGAGAATATCGCGACTGTGTCTGCCGATGTCGCTGAGAACGAAGACGACGGGCCACGCAATTGGGAATCACCAGACGGACCTCGAATTTTAGTCAAAGACTTACACATGTTCCTGTACAAAGTGCAAACAGTGCATCAGTCAATGTCTACTAACCGTCCGTCGCGTGTGAATTACTGTCAAGCAATCCGTAATCTCAACACCGAAGTCGAAAATCATCATGAACTTAAGCGCTTACGTCAATAAGCAAAGTCTTCGTTTCCTAATCATGTCGCACCAACTGGGCAAACATTCCGGCACGTGTGATGCACGAAGAGCCATTACATCCACTCGAAGCCACTGTGTGGTGCGGCGTTAACGCGGGAGGAACGATTGGGCTGTATTTTTTTGAGGGCGTCGACGGCAATACGTCACTGTTGCTGGCGAACGCTACAGGGCCATGATAAACGACTTCTTACTGCCGGAATTGGATGGCCAATGAGCATAAGCATTGAGTGCGGTGAAACCGCACATACAGCAAGAGCCAGGAAGGAAACGTTTCCTGGTGTCCTAATCTCCCGTTTTGGCGACTTGGCATGGCCATCAAGATCGCCCGCCTTAATCATCACAGACTTCTTTTTTTGGGGCTACTTAAAGTCGCGGGCTTATGCCAACAAGCCTCAGACAATCATAGTCCTAGAGAAGTATCTTCGACAGAAAAGCGAACAGCTATCACCGGAAACCCTGCGGAAAGTCATGGAAAATGCGATAAAACGGATACAAAGGTGTATCAAAACTGGCAGCAATCACTTGACGGATATCATCTTTTCCACTTAACCGAAAAAAATTGGCCAGGTCAAGTAAAGGTTCCATCACTCAAAATTATTTTTGATTTTATATAGTGAAAAGTATTATAATTGAAAAAAAAAATTGGATGATTAATTTATATATTGGATGATAATAAAAACATTGTACTTGCCAACAACAACATCATTTATTTCTGCACATAGCCGAGGTAGTTAAAGGAGTGCACGTCAACGTGGCGGTTCTTCTCCACTACACGAAATCCCCTCTTCCATTCATCTATATTAAGTAGGTTACTCATGAACCTGATTATCCAATAATAGAACTGCTTTAGCATAAAATGCATTGATAGCTGAAAATAATCGAGTTCGTCTGGCTACAGCCATCATCAAGTTTTTATTAATCAAGTATCAACCACTTTTACCGTATTTCCAATTAATTTCCAATATAAACCAGAAGTTTAACTCAAAACTTGGGGCTTGCCTAATTTGACTGCAGTGCTACCATTGATCATCAGGCTGCAGTCATACAATAGTGATAATGGCACATCAACTGACACAATGATTTTAGAAATAGAAACATTTAATTCCGTCTTTCGCATTTTGGAACTACACCCCGTACAAGGCCGTCGGTATGCCACCAATACAGAAGACACTCCCTTCTCGATAGGAAAACCCAGATGACGACGAGCATTTACAAGAGGAAAGGTGTTCTGACAGCATCAGTAAGAGTTGAGGCCAACCAGCTGGTCCATAAACGGGGACAACCACAAAATAAGTCAAACGTACATTTAGTAACTAAATGGTGATTTTTTCGCTGCTTGGTGTTTTAGTCTTCTTTTCGACAGCTAACGCATAACCAGTGGCAGTGTGAAACAAAAACAGGCATGCTCAATCGGCATTGCCATTTCATCATGAGAAAAGTTGTATCCGAAAAATGTTTACAAGCTATTGAATTTTATAATCGAATTTCGTCCTTCGACCAATTTACGGACGTCATAATCAACCTACTGAGGAAGCAATTCAAGCCATGGCATCAAATTTTACACCAATTTCATAGCATTGGATATCAAATCACTTACCCGTACGCGCAGAGCGGGTTCACATTGTTGCTTAATCCACCAGTGTTTATGAAGACCGTGATTTTTCCACTCATCGCCATTTTTTCTTGGTCTGTAACCTTATAAAATAAAATATTACAAGAAACTAGCGTAAGAACTGAAGTCGTACGACCTACCATTACGTCTCATTTTGGAACCTCAGAAAAGCTGGAGGATGGTCCACTTCTTTATTGGAAAATTGTGTTTAGCGATGAAGATCATTTCTGGTTCAAAGGGTATGTCAGTTTAAAAAAACCGACGTAGTTAGTCCGATGAGCAACCTCAAGTAAAACAATATCTGCGAACGTAGTCATGGTTAACATTTACGCCAAGTAATCTTTAAAATGTAAATGGTATTGATTTACACTTGCGGTCAGAAAAACCGCACCATGTATTGAGTTATTTCGGCAAAGAAGAGTACGATGAAAAATAGCAGGCTCTTGTTCAATCGTCATGCAACTGATGACGAAAAAAGGAAAGTTAGATGTCTTGGATAGGAACAAAAGGCTCAGAGCGACAACATAAATCAACCCAGGAGACGAACAATATGTATATTACAATTTTATTAGCCGAAAGATCTTTTTAAACGTATTCTCTGTGTATTAGAAAAGTGAATTAAATCAAGTTGATCTAAGCGCCGAAAAGATTTGAAGGCTACGGTTTATATAACATAGGTTTATATAGGCTTATATGCAAGACAATCGACGAACAAGCCTCTGCGAATATCTCGTTTGACTCTGGCGACAAAGTATGAAAATTGGACGCATGATAATTGGCGATGTGTTATATTATCCGAGGAAAGAGTATTTAATTTGTTGTGTGCCGAAAATGTGTCACTCGTCTGACGGTCAGCAGGTAAAAGGTTTAAGGATGAGTGCATAGTCATATTCTATTCAGCTATGAGCGCCCACATATTGAGGGAAGTAATGAAGTAGTTTTTGGTACCAGCCATTGAGCAGTATAACTCCTATACTGACAAGTGTATTTTTCAAGATGATATTGCACCCTGTCACCTAGCTAAATTGGAGGGTAAACTGTTGTAGATTAACTTCTGAATGAATACTTTATGAATAATAAATATAGAAGTTACCATAGTCGTTCAGTAATTTTCAGCTCAATAAAATATTTGTCATCTGGAATTTCCAGGCTAGATCGGCAGCTCAGTTGGAAACTGAGAGGAAAGGCCTTCAAATTTATATGTCACTTCAGG
Organism: Merodon equestris; assembly: GCA_958301585.1. Lineage (NCBI taxonomy): Eukaryota > Metazoa > Arthropoda > Insecta > Diptera > Syrphidae > Merodon > Merodon equestris. The sequence goes on along the minus strand of OY284416.1, from coordinate 37,465,090 downwards.
CCCACTTATTCACTAGCCTTATAGGATATCCAGCTGTCAAGAAACATGCAAACATTGCAAATCGATCCACCGCTCTTTAGAGGCATATGGTGGCATTAGTATATTAATCAAGGAACCGAAAAAAACACTTTCAACTTTTCATTATTCATACGCAACAGTCACCACGCATCCAATATAATGGCGGTCAATGGGTTGAAGACATTTGGATGCTCAATCGATTTTTTGAGGGGCGAATCAATGGTGCAAATATTAAATGAGCGGAATGAGAAACTCCCTGCTGAGGCACCAACTATCCTCGATAGGCACACGACTGTTCTTAGATCAGAATCGGGTGGCAATCAATTTTTTGTAGCTCATCTGACTCTAAGCCCGATCAGACAGTCGATGTTCTTTAAGGGTAAAAAAGACCTCCTTTGCTCTGAGATATGGCATCCGATCTGATATTTGCTTTTACGACAATTAGATACATGTACTTCGGCGGGTTGAAGCAGTGGGAAGCACTCACTGTCGTCATGGACAGTACTTCAAAAAGTTTGACTTGTCCGACGCCTACCTTCAATCGCCTTTAAATAAACAGTCGAAGAAGCTTTTTCTTTCTTGAACGATTAAGCAATAAATTCAGACTTTATAAATGTCGGCGTTGGCTTTTTCGAACTACCAGTTCCATATGGTTTCCATGGAACAATTGACTTCGAGCCTTGCACGTCATACTTATAGGATGTAATTATTGTGCACTTGCAGAATCCCCAAACCCTGTTGAAGCTGCTCGAAAATTACGGATGGCGGTGTCATGTGAAAAAATAAAAATGTCCAAAGAGAAAAATTAGTTATTTGGGTCACATCATCGACTACTTAGATATGCACCTATTAGAGCCATGACTTGCAGCTGTTATCGATTTCCCTGAAACGAACATTTCAATGGAATTATAGTTTTTCATCGGCAAATTGAATTACTACAATCAATTCATTTAGAATTTTCCCGCTCAACAAACACAGATAAAATTTGTGCCATTTCTTGGTTGGAGTTCAATTTCCTAAAAGATTCCCGAGTAAAACACTTTTTACTCATTCAAAGCGGACAATTTTGTCGCTCTCGTTCCGAAGACGCTGGGCGGAAGGTAAAAGAAATATAACCAAATTGGATCTCATCTTCATTTACGGTGTCAATAAGTTGCGCCAGTACCTTTAGATGCCATATTTTCAGCTCCTCCTAGTAACTTCCACATTAATGATTCATCGCCTTCAATGATGTCCGCTCGTTGCGATGGATGTTCGATTAGTGGCTATCAAAGACTTTGGTTTCAAAAAGTGCAATGATGATTACAGTGCCAGTGAAGGCTAACACCCTGTTCATTTCTCCAGATCATCTCCAGATGACCTACGAGTCATTGAAGGGAAAAAAACCGACGGTATCCAGTGCTTTGCTCGGGCACCTCCTTCTAAATGGTCCGCCATCTAACGTTTTTTTTTTCAAGTAGTGCTTATTTCGTGAATGGTAACTTAGCTCATGTCTGATTTGACAGATAATTAGTTTTATCCTTCCGCTGAACGAATATGGTTGTGTATACGCTTGAACAACGCTTCGCTAAGTGGGCCTGCGATCGACTTACAGAAGATGCCGATTTTGCCAAAAAAATCATCTTTTCAGATGAAGCTCATTTTGATCTTGGCGGGTATGTAAACAAGCAAAATTGTCGCATTTGGGGCACAGAAAACCCGCACGCATATATTGAAAAGCCGGTGCACCCAAAACGAGCCACTGTTTGGTGCGGATTTTGGTCCAGAGGCATAATTGGGCCATTTTTCTTCGAAAATGAGCAAGGAGTGGCCGTTACAGTCAATGGCGATCATTATCGGGCCATGTTGAACGAATTTTTGTTCACAAAAATTGAAGAGGAGGATATTGGCAACATTTGGTTTCAACAGGACGGCGCTACGTGCCACACAACCGCAGCTACACTCGATGTTTTGCGCCCTGTTTTTGAAGATCGCATTATCAGCCGCAGAGCTGATGTCGTTTGGCCACCTCGGAGCTGCGATTTGACACCGTTGGACTATTATTTGTGGGGTGCCGTCAAAGATAAGTGTTACGCCGACAAGCCAGAGACAATTGACGCTTTAAAGGACAATATTCGTGAAGCCATTGGTGAAATACAGCTGCACACAATCGATAATGTGCTTAAAAATTGGACCGATCGTGTAGGCTACTGCATGGCCAGCCGAGGCAGCCATTTGAATGAAATTATTTTCCATTATTAACCGGAAGGTTTGTACTTTCGAATAGAAAAAAGAAATTTGAGAAAATATTCAGTAGTTTTCTTTATAGCATTTTCAAAAAAAAAAAACAAAAAATTTTGGCGGACCCTTTAGTAGCTTTAAAGATAAGATGTATACCATCCTGTTCAGAAATGCACTGAATAATGCTTATTGTCCAGTGCACTGGAAGATAAGTCACCTTCCGAGTATCAGCAAGGGCTTCGAAAAGGTGGTCTATAGGGTTGAGGACAATAAAATCATTCCGGATAAAAATTCATCTTCAGAGCGGGGCATGATAGCATTCATTCTTCAGTAGATTTGCTTAATGACACAGTCAACTTTTCAAGTACTACATTGAAGCACTTAATTTTATTTTTCACATTGAATACAGACTCCTTGATCCATTTTTTTTTGTCAATAGCAAAAAATCGTCCAGCACACCATCTGACCTTTACATCTATGAAAAATATACTAAATAAATAAAATTGCTGACAATGTCCACATATGTTAGGGGACATGTGAACCAATGTAATTCAAAACAATCCAAAACCTTATTCATTCGTCTGACAAATTAAAAAAGCCTCCTTATTTTTGGACAGCTCCGTACAGCTTGGACGGGATATACTGTCACACCTACCATACTTTCCAGAATTAAAGTGTTATGGGTGTCGAATAATGCTGCTGCCAGAAAGATGGAAGGTACTAGACCAAAATGAGAATTCAATAAAATATTTATTTACTCTAAGAAATCGACTTTTATTTCCATAAAAGAAAAAATAAATTAAGGACATAAAATTCCAGCAACTCCATGGGAGATCACATATTGTAGTCCATTTCTCAATTGGTGCCTTCCTTTAAGACTTGAATGAGTTCAAAATTTGTAAAAAGTCAATTGAAAAAAAAAAAAACATTGATATTTGCCGTGGTTTAGTATCTAGGTGGTGTGTATACTCCATTTAAGACCACACTCCTTCGTCCTGTGTGCGATGAGACGTTCTTGATATATCCCAAATTTTATTTGACCCACCAGGTAGTCGAACCGTACTAACTTCAAGTAGTGCATAAGTTACCGGTTCAAAGTGGGGAACTTATATGATTACATTTTGCTTTATCTCATGCTGATGTTTGAAACACCAAAACCGTATCCATTTATGCATGATTATAATGCATATCAAGAGGCCAACAACCTTGCTCTAATATGTCTACAGGCTAACATCTTTAAGTCTACCCTTAGGGCAGACCACATCACCCTTCACCGGTTCAGCAATTACTCCATTCGGTATGCTCTCACACAAAACCACTTGGCTACCTCGGAGTAATTGCAACGCATGTCTGAACTTCATATTCATCTTCGTATCTAGCACCCCTATGGTTATCAAACCACACAATTCACTTAATAGCTGTGTATTACAGATACCCTTTAATGCCTTGCAATAGGCACTTTAAATTACATTCGAATTTGTAATTATGACCAGCGTAGCTGTCCTTGATACCATCGGAAGAAGTCGAGTTGAAACCAACTGAATCCTCAATTCTCATCAGAGAGATAACACTGTTCTGGTGAAACAGTCCGTCATTAACATAACACTTTTGCTCAGCCTAGTCACCCGTCGTCCCCGGAGCGTGTGCTATATCAGCAAGCTCCAGGCCCTTCCATCCGCTCGCTATGTCGAGGCAAGGAAGAACGTGACACGAAAACATATGTCACTCAATGAGAGTGAAATTGCATAAACGGTCTATCCTTTCAACTCTACGGTCACTTTGAACACCATGTTGGTCACATGAATGTATTAGATCATACTGTATTCTATGTGTCACACGGCCGGAAGGATGAATGGTCCTTATTACATGAGCGGATTTATGCTCTGTTTATATTGGATGTGATCCTCTTATTATTGTATCATTGTTTGGAATCGTCAAGGAGCATGTATGCGGTCGATTGTGTTGACGACTACTGTCATAGAGATACACTTTGTTTAGCTCATCTGTCTATATGTTTATGGAGAAATTGTCTTTTATTTAAGGCCGATGGGTAGGTATTCGTATTTGCTTGTGATGGTTTCGAGTACAATTGTGCCTGTTTGCGTTATGAAGGGGTTGTTAATTGTCCACAATCAGCAGAAGTGGGCTTGGTTGGTAAACAGAAAAGTGCGTGGATACACATGTACGAGGAGGTATTAAAACAATTCAACAATTTGTGATCATACTCGACTAAACAAGTGTCAAAGTTGAACGAGTAACTTGTTGACTTAATTAATACAAAGAGTAGGCATGAGTGCATAAGCAAATTCAAATTATAACCGAGAATATTGCTTTCACTTGACTTGCCTTATTCAAGGGTCGTGGATTCTGTTTTTAGATTTTCGCAAACGAGCCGTAATGTGTATGGTGGAAATATAATAGACGCTAAGGCTATTAATCAAGTGAGTGATAAACCAATTAAATATAAATTGGGGTTTGACCATTCTCGGCATGGGTGGGTGGAAGAGTTAAACTTCAACTATGTTCCACTCTGCTGAACTTGGGGACTTTCTTGATAGGGCACTGTAAAATACTTAACTTCAACTCAAGAATTCGTGTTACCCCCAAATATCCAAAGACTTTCGTACCTTATAAAACGTGTTATATAGAAATCAACGTCACCATGCCTGTGATTTATTAGCTTCTAGCTTGAAAAGAAAAACATTATCTGTGTGCATGTGCGTGTGTTCGTTCTTACTTTTGCATGTACATGAGCTGTTTTTCGCTTCGCATATCTCGAGAATATTTAATGATATCGACTCCGGACTGACTTCACTGGATACATAATAGCATAACTAATACGTGGTAAGACCTTCAACTAAATTGGGTTAGGGGTTTCTTTCTTATAACGGAAAAATACTCCGAAAATTATGCAAAATAGGGAGCTTCCGATTTAATAGTTTGTTTTCAAATAAGTGGCTTACAATAGTAAAGTAATAATATATTCTTTAACTCTGGCGTGTACACAACATACTTAAATTATATTGTAAGTGATAATTAGAAGATATGGGTCAGAGGTTCTGTTAGATGCGTGATAGTGGCATTCGGTTCGAAGGAGTGATATGTTGAATTAGAGTTGTCTTATATACGATGTCCTAAGCTACGATTAAAAACAGTTTTGCGGAACTGCTAATGAATGACCAGTAGCTTGCAAGGAGGTACTTTAACTCTTTTAGCTGATATCATAAAAAGGGGTGTTAAAACCTTATGAAAGTTTTTTTTAGAAAATATGAATATCTACTTAAGTAATGGGAAAATGTTTTTGTCTTTCAAGTTGTACTAAGAATTATAGAATAAATTCTAAAATGAATTGTACTAAAAAGAAAAAAAGAAACGGAAATGAACATGGACTTGAGCGGTCGTCAAAGATTAACTGCGACCGAAGAAGGAACGGCGTGTACAGTCCTGCTGAATTGCTCTTTTTCTTTTAGAATTTCTGTCGTTGGATTTCAAATCAAAATTTAAATTTCGTTGAACGTCCCCAAGACGCTCTTGTACTTTATATTTTTTGGTGCCGAAACCCGGAAAAATATATTCCCTATTACAAAATTGTTGTAAAAATCCTACTATTGACTTACTATCTTCTTTTCCTTTTTTTCCGGCGTCGTTATGGTCAGAAGCGTAGGACCATAACCTTCCCACTTAACTGCATTCCTACTGGTCCGCTTGTGGGGTCCGCCGGTTTGACCTCAGAAAGTAACGGCAGGCTTCCTGGTTTGGGATTACTTCATCGCTGAGGCCAATCAAATACTGGTGTTTTTGCATTTGAATGCACCAATTGTTTTTCGGCCTGCCTTTTTTGCGTGTTGAAATTGGAACGTTGATTGATAACGCCTTTTGGACGGGGTTCAAAGGATCTCTCCTTTGAACATGGCAATACCAACTGAGTCGGTCGCGCTCTATCTTTCTTGTGATGGTTTCTTTTACGTGGAGGCTTCCTCGGATCTTTGAACTTCTAATTCTGTCACGCTTTGTTACTCCCGCTGTCATGCGAAGCATCTTCATCTCAGCTGCCGTTAATTTGCTCTCATACTTTTTGTGCACTGTCCAGCATTGTGAACCGTATGTGAGCGCCGGACGTACAACTGAAGTGTAGAGCCTTCCTTTCAGCTTAGGGGCATTTTTCGATCACAGATGGCGGAGTTTTCCCGCCACTTCATCCACCCTACGCTTACGCGATGTTTGATGTCGTCATCGCAAGTTGCTTCTCTATTAATCATAGATACCAGGTATTTAAACTTTTCACACTTGCGAAGCACTCTTCCATTCAAGTAAATGTCTGGAATAGGCTGATGAGGGTCAGAGAACGGGTAGCACAGATACTCTGTCTTCTTTGATCTAATATGATACCCGTGTCCCTCAAAAAAGTCCACCCACACATCACGTGCTCGTTGTAGGGACGCCTGATCATCACTTATAATGGCTTCATCGTCAGCAAAGAATAGCTGGTGCACATTGGGGTCCTTCACTTTTCCTTCGAGCAAGCAATCAAGGACTGCTATAAAGAACAGTGGGCTGAGGACGCTCCCTTAGTGTACACCGACTTTGATTGCGAACTCTTCGGTGACTCCTGCGGTGCATCTTACTCTTGTCGTTGCTCTCTTGTACATGTCCATGATCACTCGCACGTAGGTTTCTGGAACTCCTTTTTGTCTTAGCGCTACCCATAAAAGATCTCTCGGTTGCCAGTCAAAGACCTTCTCGAAATCAACCAACACCATATGCAAGTGCTTTGAAGAATCACGATGCTTTTCCATCATGACCCTTGTACTTTGGATTGCATCTGTTGTTGATTTACCCGAGACAAACCCCCCGCACTGGTCATCAGATCTAATACCCGTTCAACGATCTTCATGGTGTGCGACAGCTCTGGCCCGAAGAGTATTTGAATCAAAGCCATTGTTTAAACGTAACAGTGAACTTCTTCGACCCAAATAGCGCACATAAGTGGAGAAGGACATCGATGCAAGTCTATAATGGTTATGTCAGGAGAATTTGCTTAAAACAATGACTTCTTTACTATTATGTACTCCTCTTTCCGTCACTTAGAGCTGATTCATGATCGATTCCCTACCATTACAGAAAGTGATATCTGGTGGAAACCAATCGAAGCGGAGGGTGATACCATGTTCTCATATTATTACAGCTAATTGATTTACAAACCGTTCAAAAAGAGTTTCTTAGACACATCATCTTCGAGGCTACAGTATTTACTGAAGTAAGCCTCAAACATACCTCAGCCACCGTATTCACTGGACATGGCCCTCAACGACTTTTTTCTCTGGCTGAAAAGTCTCAAAGGACGAAGGTTTTTAAAGTTTGAAGAAGTAATCGTAACGACTGCATTGCAGAAAGAGCTCTATACCGCATCTATACCGAAAAGCAGATATTATTGTAAAAGCCCGAGGAAAAGATGTTTTTCTAGATATATAAATGGTCACCTTATTTTTTGAACCAACTTCGTAGATTATAAAATTCTTTGATCGGTGACATTTTATCAGGCTGTAATCTGTATTCTCTGAATGATGCATCATCAAAACTATTCAAGTTTCGTCATTTGCCCAAAGATCAAAAGTGGAAAAATTCGTTTCCACTAACATTACACTTCTATTCCCGTTTATATTTTGCGATAATCCTCATTAGCGCACATCGTACAACTGGCAATTCAAAATGAGCTTTCTGATATCATGAACTTACATAACTTAACTTAATTTGTAGAGGCCTGCATTAAACTTTCGGGTATAGATAACACATCAAAAGTTATTATTCCCAACATCAGTCTTTGAATGATTATAGCCTTGGATCAAAAGTGTCTTGTCCTACACATGAGCCATCGGATTTTGTTTCAGATCCGTCTATACTTTGACGCAAACGGAACATAACTTTGGAATGAAACCTTGTCGCGCAGTTTTGCGACCACAGTACTGACCCAGTTTTATCACTTCTCCACAGAAACTGATTCCCTACTTAACCCATCATTATTTAATTGCCGCAAAAACGCTTTTGATGTTTCACAACATGACGCAATTAAACTTGTTAGACATGACCTATCAAACTGTATTCAATAACCCTTGCCATACAAGAGATACCAAATAGCCTGCTTCTAAATCCGTTCAATATTTCTTCTGTATACACCAAGTTTGCCTCTATTTTTAGGTTAACCTAAATCAAAGCAACCTGCAGTTGGCAGTTTTTTGTCATCCCTCCTACATCCGGACGAGTGTCGGCTTCCCCTCGTCGTCGTATTACTGCCGTAATTTCCTTGTCAAAACTTTCCGCATTAATTACTTCTGATCCATGTGGAAGAACATTATGTTTGTTTTTTTTTATCTCTACCAATCCGCAAGAGGAACTTTCATTCCGGCTCGAATAACTTTTTACCATATGCTCCTACTTTACATATTTATGAGTCCTTTACCATTTTATCCTCGATATAGGAAAGTTCTTGATTGTATACGAAACTTGGAAGGTTTCGTGCTCCCAGAGAGCTTTCCCATCGATATCTTCCCACGTCCCACGTTTGGAATGTAGTCGTGAAAAGGGTTCAAATTAATTGAATATTTCCATCGAATCCCAGTTTATCAAATCAATTTACTACAAGTTCAGAATGTCCTACAATCTAATCGAAAATAACTCAACTACTCCCAGCCACGATAAATCTAAGTATATTAACAAGATGTCCAACACCCGGTCCCAACTGGCATATAGTTCCTCGGTCACACCGCTTCCATTCGCATCCCTTTGAGGTTTCCGTGCCATCCTGTTCTCATGAGACAATCCCTTCTCCGGACGTACATAGAAAAAAGTCGAACCGTCCATTTCCTTTTCACAGTTCCTACGGGTCTAGGTAAATCTGTTGTTAATCTCCTGCCTCCTCACTTTTTTCTGCTCGACTTGGACAAATCTCTTTATAATGACCACGCCAAAAGGGTCAGCTTAAAACCGTAAGAGAAATAAAGATGACCCTTTCCCTCAATTCCCAGCCAGGGAACAGGACAACACATTCACTTTCGATTTTGTGTTTTCGAGCAAATGTTTTATGTCTCATCGAGGGATGGAAGAAGGACACGACAAAAGGGAATAAAAATCCTACCTGGACGGGAAACGTAGGGAGTTTCGGATGGTTTCATGTCCCTGCAACGACCGAATACGAGACCCAATTGAAATCTCATCGACACAACATTAACATGTTGTCAATTTTCCAAACCGTTATTTATTTCTTTGGTTATATTAAAAAGAGATTCACTCCTGGGCGTGGAATCGATGGTAGTACCAGTCCAAATTGCAGACTGGTGCGGTTGGCACTTGGGGTGCGTGTGGTACTACACGTTTGGGAATTGGCTTTTGGGGGCAGATTAAAAATGTTGAAGTGACTGAAGACAGAGTGTGTAGGTGGTTTTTTGAGTTTATTGAAGAATCGAGTTTTAAAAGTTGTCATTGGATCAGCTTGGAATTAGTTGAATAGGGGTTTCTGTTCTTTTTCTTAGATGTCCTTGCCGATAACGAAGTTTATCATAAAATTTTGAAAATTCGAAAAGTAGGTCTCAAGGTTCTCCGCAGACAAACTTTTGAAAACTTTCTTTGTAGGCTTCATTCAAATACCATTATCTGGCGTAATTTTTGGTCATTTAATTTTATATTGGGATTGGAAATAATTCGTGGAGACTGGGTGGTACTTTCTTCATGTACTTTGGGTAAAACAGCTTCCATTAGGTATCAGCTCCAATATACGTGATTTGGTTGTGCCAGGAATAACAACACTTCGTAGTTTATCGAATATGTATGTCGAACCTTATTCTGGGTAAATAGTTTTGGCGGTGAGTTATATTGCATTACATTAATGTGGAAAAAATGCTGTTGAAAGTCATTACATTTCAGGGGAAGCCTATGATGACCAGCTCTAGCTGAGCAAACGTGTGGGAACTAGTTTACATATTTAAAAATGGTGATTTTGACTTGGACGAGCATGACCGACCTGGACGGCCGCATAAGTTCAATGTTGAAGAATCGGAGGATTTCAGATCTTCAAAAATTTACTGAATCGTTGGGAGTCGACATGTCAACGGCAGGAACACGATTAAAGACATAACAATGATCCAAATGCTAGGAAACTGAGCCCTTTATAAACTGAAATAAAAGGGACGTCGAAAGGCTCCAGGAGGTGCCGAAAGTCATGAATTAAGCCCGGCCAACCATAAACGGCAAGGTCAAATATGCATGGATCTAATCTCATGTTCTGTACTTTCATTGGGTATTCATTGGACCAATTTGGCCGTGGCGTGGGCGGAGGTGTGAGCCGGTGCGTTATCATGGTGGAAGAGCACATTTTTCTTCGTCAAGTGGGGCCGTTTTTTCTTCAATTCGGCGTCGAATCGGCCCAATAATTTGGCATAGTACAGCCTTGTGAATCCCAGAAAACGGTGGCCATCACCTTTTCGGCCGATGGGACAGTCTTCGCCTTCTTCGGAGCAGGTTCGCCGGGTAAAGTCCACTGTTTCGACTGTTCCTTGGTCTCTGGTGTGTATCAGTGGATTCATGTTTCGTCGACTGTGACGAAACGACGCAGAAACTCCTTCGGATTGCGCTTAAACAACGTCAAACACTGCTCTGAAGTGGTCTCACGGTTGCGCTTGTTGTCCGGAGTGAGCAAACGCGAATTACGTTTGTGAGATGCGCGATCAATAAAAAAAAACAACAGCTAAAACGTTATAAACTAATTAATTTTTTTTTGGTTTTTTTGGTTTTGGTCACAGGAGAGAACTGACTACAGTTTCGGCTTTATTTTCCTAACAAACTTCGGTTTGCACAAGCGACTCGATGAGCTTGCGATGTCGTATTTGGGTCGTGCATTGACCAGACGCTGATATCGCGAGATTGTCGTTTCACTTGTGCAATTACAATTAATTAGGTGGCTGTCGTAACTTCGGTAAGCGGGTTGACGTATGCTTCGTTGATGACCTGGTTGTGGGGCGACTGTGGTTGATGACTTGTGGTGTATGGTGTTCTAGGGGGCGACGGGGTGATTGGTGGTTGTCGTAACTCGCGGCACCCATCGCTCCGACAGCTTTCTCATGGCCAAAATTTCATGCAGGATATGACCCACGCGATCTTTTGAAATGCCTACTGTCTCAGCTATCTCGCGCACCTTCAATCGGCGGTCTGCCAATACGAGATCGTGGACTTTTGTCACGTTATCCTCCGTGGTAGCCGTTTTCGGGGCACCTAGACGTGGTTCATCAAAAACCGACGTGCGACCACTTTGAATCTCGTTAAACCAATTTTTGATGGTCGCCATCGACGGAGAAGAGTCACCGTACAGAGCATCCAAACGCTCTTTGATTTGGCTGCGCGATTTCCCTTCCAAAAACAAGAATCGAATCACCGACCGATATTGCTCTTTTTCCATTTTTCTAAGATCCGCGGACACTCCCGCTTCCACACGCGTTCAAAACTACGAGTCCGATCCGGCTGAAATTTCGACAGTAGCCATAGAATGTACTACACGATAGTAAGTTGCTCTTGCGACACTGGCGCCATCTGGTGGCGAGGCTAAGTACTTATCGGACCACCCTCGTATACCTACCACAAGGAGGCGCAAAATTAATCATCCAATTTTGTCTTTAAATTACTGTTTTACTAAATAAAAAAGAATTAATGTTGAGTGATGAAGATCTTTACTTGGACCCCTATAATTTTTTTTTTGCTAAGCAGAAAAGATGACATCCGTCAAGTGGCTGCCGCCTGTATTGTACCCGTTTTATCGCATTTTTTATAACTTTCCGCAAGAAGTTCGGCTTCCTGTCGAATATTCTCCTTAAGGGCTGCGATTGTTTGGGGCTTGTCGCAAAAAGCCTGCGACTTCAAGTAGCCCCAAAGAAAGAAGTCTGGAATGGTTGGGCAGTCTTGCTTTCCATGCCAAATCGCCGAAACGGGAGATTAGGCGATCAGGAAATGCTTCTTTCAAAATATCCATTGTAGCTCGTGTTATGTGTGCGGTTGCACCATCTTGTTGAAACCACATTTTCAACAAGCCCCAGTCATTCAATTCTGGCAGTAAGAAGTCGTTTATCATGGTCCTGTAGCGTTCGAAAGTAATAGCGACCGTTTTGCCGAAGGCGTCCTCAAAAAAATACGGCCCAATCACTCCTCCCGCGTGAACGCCGCAACACACAGTGGTTTTGAGCGAATGTAATGGCTCTACGTGCATCACACGCGGATTTTCAGTGCCCCAGAAATAAAGATTTTGTTTACTGACATAACCGCTTAAGTGCAAATGCGCCTCGTCGCTCATAATGATTTTCGACACGAAATCGCCCTCTTCGTTGTTGAGATTAAGGATGGCTTGACAGTAGTGCACACGCGATTGACGGTCACTGTGCACTGTTTGCACTTTGTGCGGGAATATGTGTAAGTCTTTCACTATAATTCGTTGTAGTGTTCGTCCGGTTATGTCCAATTCCCTGGCCCGTCGTCCGGCTGATGTTTCTTCGTTCTCAGCGTCCAGTGGCGACGACGCCCTGCATGGTCTCCTGTGGTTCCAGTCTATTCAAGAGACTGAAGAGACTCTACTTCAGTAGAGTAGCTAAACGCTGAAATGTTTGCCAGTTGATGGGACACGATTAAGAAATCGACGTCGAAATTCACGCTGCGCTAACACCACCGATCGATTATTGGTAAAAAAAATCGACAAAGTTATTGCACCCTCCTGAGCTGAGGAGTATAGCGGTCCATTGCTTATTTATTTGTATACTGCAGTTGTCTAGCTTACAAATGTCAAATACGATTGATGTACGACGCCATTTGGAAAAATTATAACATCTTAAGATAGGGTGAAAGGTGAAAGTTCTTTGGGACTTAGTTGAAGTGTGGATACATTCGCTGCGTTAAGTATATAAAATATATGTTTGCACTTTTTATACTGGTGGGCGTCTTTGGGGGTATTGGGCTAGAAATCTGAAGTAGTTATGTTTCTAAAGGTGGACCAGTTTTTTTTTTATTACAAAATCGAATGTTATGGGTAATTGGAGACACTTTGGTTTCATACGTGATTGCAAAAGGGAAAGGTTTGCGAAGAACATGTAACGCAATCTCTACAGCCGGATCCTTGAAAATGTTCTAGGATTAGACATGGTTCATCAGCTTAAAGTCAGGATTCAGTTTATGTGATCTAAAATCAAATACAAATGGAGCAAAAAGCTAGTAAGCCATAATTTTTGATCATCTTTATTCATGTTTATCTAAATCCGTCAATTTTCGTCCATAGTGTTTAACCTCATGCTGTTGTGCGTTAAGTCTGACCTGTTGTTTGCACCGATCGATATTTCCATGGCAAAAAGCACAATCTGTGATTTTCTGGATCCTATTGAAAAATGTTTGTCCTCGAAAATACCATATTTGTTATCATTGACACTATTCAAATCGACATTTCATATTTACACCTATTAACGCCATATATAACACATCAGTTTACTGTCCCATCATGCCACAGATCGACTTGTTTAATTAATTGCCTTTCAAATTACTTACAAATTACTCTGCCGCACATCAGCATTTAGCACAAGTCACATTACCTCTTTAGCCGTTTGCTTTATCAATAAACATCCCATTAACAGAATAAGTTATATCCAAAGTGAAGATGGACCATCCGAGCTGCCTTTGCATTTATAATCCTACTCAATCCAGTTTCCTCCTTCATACCTAATTCATAGCTTTTGCCCGAGTTAGCTCATCAAATCCAAAACGTTTCCAATCATCCATTATTCACCCCAATCGCTATCTCTATCATCCACACATACTTCTTTGTGCGCAGCAATAGGCACAGAAACTAGAGCATCGCGTTCCAAGACTTTCTGCTAACCCCTCGAGCTCAGCAAAAAACACCTCTACAACATTCTCATTACGATTAATAATGAATCTCCTAACCAGGAAGAACCCATAAACTCGATTCGAGTGCTGTTGGAAACTTTATCATTGCTTGTTCGTAACTTTTTACTACTGCTCCACTCATGTCCGGAATCCCTTCATTCTCGGATTCATTTATTCATTTTCACCCAAAACGAAAGTATGACTGCATATCCCGCATACAAGTGCTGCTGAGAATATCCTTGCAGATATCCTTGCTGCCGAATGGCTAACTTGATTAAAAACTTTGTAATATCACGCGAGCACATTGCAGGCCACAAGTGAGTTAGCATAACATATGTGCATCGTGCTTCCCTTCTGCCATATGATGGTGAACAGAGGATTAGCGAAGTAAAGGGAGCCGACCAAACTATCTGACGGAAGGTTTTAAGTGGATTAAGCCGGGAGGCAAACAAAGCAACAACTGTCCATTTGTCAGCATTGACAGCTTCGTTGCATTTGATTCCACCATCCGTAATCGTGATCAACGTGAATATGTGGGACGTAGTGGTCGAGAAACATCGAATTAAAATATCTTCCAAGTCAGCCGGAGAAAGTTAACGTGCGGGTCAGAAAACTGAATCAGGCCACGGGAAGGACCAATTTCATAATTTATTTGCAGTCGTATTCAACCTTTTATCGTACATTCCGCGTCCGAGAGGGAGAAAGTAAAGTTCCATGGTCGCATGCCAAATTGTTGTGAATCTCATTGTGTGTGTAATTCAGTTAGAACGGGATTTGATAAATAAGCGGCATTAGGACGGCATTAGGACAATGGTGACACGTAATTTATGGAGCGGCTTTTGTTGAAAACAATGTAATCCGTTGAAACCAGATTGTGTTGGTGACTATCTGAAATCTATCCTCGCAGCTTCCGAATGCGGACTAATGGAGTTAAGAGCAATTTCGGGGAATTAAAATCGGTTTCGTAATTAAAACTCAACCAAAATGGGTCTGGAGAATGAAATGACAACACAAAAAAATATATAAACTTGCACCTTCTGGGGTTTTTGGCTTTTTTTACAGCATGTCACGCCCTTTGTCATCATGTTTATACATATAATATCACTGGAAGCTCTGACCTAGAATTTCTCATATTACTGCACCGTTTTGTCGATCCAATAAGTCAACGTCATAAAAGGAAGACCACGCAGCACACATACGACCGGGTACGGATAATAAAAATTCCTTCGAATTTCATGGATATCGGGTTATGGCAATTTTTATGCGATTTTTTTTACTGCTGTCCTTGTACGTAATAAGGACGGCTTTAATAATATTGAGGATGTCTCAATTTGCTTTCATTTATAATCTTGTTTACGAAGAAATAAGAGCGGTAACATCCACCAACAGGCAGGGGGAGTAACAGGGTGGATTCGAGGAATAATTTGCTATATTTTCACCTCGAATTTACGCTGGCACTTGGTAAACATATTTTTCAAATGAACCTGTTGCAAAAACCCAGAAGTTCGTAGCCATTATTGCGAATTCTATATTTGTAGAAAGACCTTAGGCTATTTCGCCTCAGATTTTCCATTACTAAGTTACATATGAAAGCACGTTAGCGTGGTTATATTAAGTCTCTCAAATCCTTCATGGAAAAAACTTGTAATCAAAGTAGTGATGAAAGTTTTAGAAACCAACTTGATGTATCGTGACTGGAAAACTAGAAAGCAACAATCTTCAGAAAAGTGGTTTTAAAGCTAAATACTAAATATTGAATTTCAAGGCCTGCAGCTTAACGATCTTGCGAAGAAATTCCAGGGAAGGACATGTTATCGGATCAGTGCCATTAATATTTTTGAAGAAATAACAAGACTGACTTATAGACTTATAAATATTGATTGAAACTCAACTTTCCGTAAAGTTGCCGACATCAAAATCAATCCAACCTCTGTGGATAAAATGGCAAATATTTTACCCCCTAAACGTTACCTCGTGATCCATGATTGTCTATAAGAATAAGGGTGTCGATATGCTATCTACATATTCCCAACCCAATTCATATGATGCATCGTGACATATTGAGCTTACTCCGGAAGATATGTCCCCAATTACCCAATTTAAATGATCTTCAGCATCCACCTTTTATAAGAGACAGTGAGATTTCGGGGATCTACTCGTAGTAGAGGGATTAGCTTTATTTATCATCATTTTTCTAGTAAATATATATCAAAATTTGATCAGTGAATAATTGTGAACCAAATTAATTGTCTAGGATTGCCTATCAAAAAGGCTACCTTCCTCTAGGGAAATTAGAATTCGAATTCATTGTTCTCAGAGAGGTGTGTCTTTTTCAAATTATGATATCGAATCTGAACTCCTTTCTCGCCCTGAATATACCTTCTTGTTTTCAGTTTATGGAGTTCCTTCAGAGAAAGACTTGTCCTCACAATCACTAAAAAAGTAGGCATTAAGAAAGGAAAAAATATTACGTATATGGCCTGTAGTGTGAGGTATCGGTAGCATCTGTAGCTTCCGCAAATTCTTTGTCAGCTTGAACATAATGCAAAAAGTTGCTGTTTGGATTCAACCTTGTTATTTACATTTTTTGTGGTTCCTTCAGCTTAAACCATGGACTAGACATGGACTGTAACTAGCGGAGCAGATAAAAATATGGAAAAATATTACATATACGCCCCGAGTCGTACTACTGGGATTAACCTACCTTTTAAACGAAGATATGCTAACTCATGCGATAGTACCTTTCAAGAGCCGACTGCGCGGATAAAGACAAGCTACTGTTGTTCTCTGTCTTTTCGTCCCAAAGTTAATGTTTGTTTGTTATAATTAAAAGTCATCTAGTGAGTGCCATTAATTATCATGTCAAGTGGTAAGCAATGCAGTAGGAGAGAGTACTACCATTGGGCTGGAGTGAAAACGACGAGGAAACCAAAAAAAGTATTTTTCGATGCTTTCAGATTCTTCTGCTAATTTTTTATTTTTTTTTAATATGTCGACACATCGTAAGTACATTTACATACCATGTAAATGGATAGCAAATAATTAACGCTTCCGCTTTCGATTAATTAATTTTTATTATTGATCATTCAATTACTTATTGTATTTGGAAAATAGTTTCATACAACAGAGCTTAAGCTTCTAAATCTAAAAAAAAAATATTTAACTTTTGCGATGAATCAGGAGATATTGAAACAAGCTTGCACGGACGACCCCTTTCATCTGTTTCTGGCCTCCGTTCTTTCGTTGACCCTATAACCTCCGCTTAAAATGAAGGTAAACCTGCTTGCGAGTTCCAACATTCGGACAGAAGTTCAGATGGGAGTGAAAGCGATTTCAAATGGGTACGGAAACTTGCTTGGATAAACAAGCCTTGGCAATCAATATCTACCTTATCTATGTGTTAAGAACTTTTCGTCAATCTCACAGTTGAAAATGTCAGAATTGATTTTTTAAAAATATTACGGGACTTCATTATTTTTCCGGCCATTTTTGAAACAGAAACAATTAGTATGCGGATGTTAATAAAAAAAAATATAACGAAGGAAGTTCTAATCAAAGTTCGTAACTTGGCTGTTGCTCTTAGAATCCCTAGCATTACCTTGAGGCTGAAGGCTGCGGGCTTAACAAAATTGATGCTAGACCGGATGGAGTTTAATTTACGACTTGGTTGTGAGCCTCATACCATTAAATGATTTTGTCAGGGTGTTATTCTCAGCAGTCAGGTTTAAGTTCCAGACAGTTTGCGGATCGAGTTCGAAGATATTGTATATGCTTTAAGGCCTGCTAAAATAGTCACGAAACGCCTACAGTGCGAACAACTAACTGCGGGCGATTGTCTTGAAACTTGCATTTTTTTTTTAATTCATTTTTATTATTAATTTCTTAAAATTATCTTACGCGTTCGCCCAAAGTGATTAAACTAGCTTAACTAACTTATAAATACCTTAGTCGCGTTATATGGACACTGTAAAGTAAGCAGATTAAATTATGCGTTTCGGTAAAAAAAATTATATGTAATAAAAAATACTTAAAAACCTAAGCTATGAAAATATATATTTTTTTTAAAAACTTAGCATCTGATGATTTTTTTTTGTTTTTTTATATAAAACCTAAACCTTACTAAAGACTAGCTTAACCACTTAAACTACAATATATTAAGTATATAATTTTTTTCTTTATTTATTTGTTTTATGTTTTTTATATTTTTTTGTTGCTTTTGTTTTGTAATTTTTTTTTTTTTCTAAAATTAACTAAACCTACCCAACCTTACCATACCTTAGCCTACGTTAGCCTACCCTAACCTACCCTAAACTACCCTAAACTATGAAAACTTCGTGTTTGGCGGACTTTGTCTTGAAGAGGCTCGCCTATCAAAATTTACAACTGACGTAGTCCGCTCAAGCCACCAAAGACTTTGATGTTGTCGGACTACGTCCTCTCGATCTCGGCGTGAATTCGACCTACTGAACCTGAGGCGCTCGGGCTCGCGGAGCGCGACGTCACGTTCGTAGAGGAACCGACGTTCCACGGAATTTCGGGCCACGTGGAAAATTAGCGGTACCGCCAATCTATCTTGGATCAGCCCACATTGATCTGAATAGAGGAATGCCTCTGGTGGTGCCGTTAAGGCGCACCTTCTCGTGGTACATGTAGTTGGGGTAGTAAGCTCCAAAGATCAGGTTATTGACCGAAGTCATTGCTCTTGCGATGTGACTTCGAATCAGTTTTATCAGAAAATTGTCCATCCGTAAAAGCTTGCCCCTATTGTATAGGACCTCATTCGGGTAAACTTTCGTGTACTCAGATTCATTCGTCCTATGTAACCCGAGGCAAGTCCTGAGACACTGTCTCGATCTGTCTTGATTTTCAACTTCCAGTCATCACAATACTGCTGAATTTTTTCGAAGTCACGCTGCAGAAGAGTAACAATGACGTCGATCGTTGGACCTGATCTGTACGCAATTAAATCGTCCGCGTACGCTATTGAATGGTGAAGAGAAGCTATCAGATCACTGAAGTAAATGCTGAAAAGTATCGGCGAGTTCACCGTACCATGTTGCAGTCCGTTGTTAATATCAAGTGTTTGGGTAGAAGTCACGTTGGCAATTTTCACAACAAACTTTCTACTGGTTAACATGTCAAAAATCATATATAGAATTGGCTTACTTATGCCCAACCGACTGAGCTTTTAGTAAAGTCTTTCTAACCATTTGAATTGAAGAGTATATGGTGTGTCATTACAGGACACTTGCACTGCGACCATACAGAGAAGGGGGTACACTTCTTTGATCTAGGATTTTAGTGTTGCTTTCATGAATTTAACAACTTTCCTAGATGGGATATCCTGGAAGTCCTTCCCTGTTAGTTGTGTCTTTGTTGACATTTCGAGTCGCTCTTCAGTGAGTTGTGGGCATTTTGTGAGTATATGTTCCATTGTCTCTTTATCGTGCCCACATCGTCTGCAAGACTCAGTGCTGCTGAGACCCATTTTGAATAGGTGGTGATTGCAAGTGCCGTGCCCTGTTAGAGCTTCACATAGCAGTTTTAGTTCGGCTTTATCTAGTTCTAGTGCCTCTTTTGCACGTTTTGGATTGTGATTCTGTTCCATAAAGATTTTAGAGTGTTTTAAACCCTTTTGTCTGTTCCAGAATTGGTTCTTTTGTTTGATGACCCATTTGTTTAATTTTTTTTTGTGTCTGTGCTGTCAAATCCATAAAGGGGGAAGGGTCCAGTAAAAGGCATCTGGGCGCCTTTTTTGGCTTGTATGTCCGCCTTTTCGTTGCCTTTATGGTTTTCATAACCTGGCACCCAAATCAACTTTACTTTGATGTTTATTGCCAGTTTATTTAAACGTTGGTGACATTCCCAGACAGCTCTAGAGTTAAATGTATAGCTTTTTTGAGCTTTGAGAACCGCTTGGCTGTCCGAGAATATGGATATCTTTAATCTATATCTATTGGGCTTTTGTTCACTACTTCAGCCTGAAAGATTGTTGACTCACCGCAGAGAGGGATGTGAAGGCTACATTTAGGTCCTATCACACCAGCCCCTACTTTATATCCGGATTTGGACCCATCTGTAAACCACTTTTGGGCACCATCCTTCAACCAAGGGGGATTGTTTTTCCATTCCTCCCTGTTTGGAATGAGTATTTCAAAGTGTGTTTTAAAGTTCAGCTGAGGGGACATTAGGTCACTTACACGAGTTAGTTCCCAGACGTTGTCGACCTTTTCTAGAATCTCTAGATGTCCAGTCAGGTTCCCTTTTTTGTAGTTATAAGTTCTTCATATCTTTAGGGCTTGTTTGGCTGCTTCTGCCTGAACGGCAGTGTGTAACTGCGGAATGTGTAGGATTGCCTCCATTCCAGCGGTTGGAGTGGTTTTCATTGCTCCAGTTATACAAATACATGCTAATCTTTGTATTTTGTTGAGTTTGCGTATTGTTCCTTTTTGTACGCATTTGCTCCACCATACCGCAGCGCCGTATAGTATGGTTGGTTTGATCATCTGATTGTATATCCATATACTCATTTTTGGGTTGAGTCCCCATGTTTTGCCCACCAGCTGTTTTAGGGACCATAAGGCCTTTACAGCCTTTGAGTATATGTTATCTAGGTGTGCATTCCATGAGAGTTTCTGATCCAGTGTTATTCCTAGGAATTTTACCTCTTTCTTTATTGGGATGCAGGTGTTTTTTATTTTAAGGTTTGGTAGATCAATTGATCTTTTCCTGGTAAACCTAATTATTTGGGTTTTGCTGGGATTAATAGAGAGTTGTTCTTTATCGCACCAGTTCCATGTTATTTTTAGGGCGTTTTGCATAAGATTCCCTAGAATGTCTTCTTGGTTGCCTTTTATGAATATGAATATCTAACCATACAGTGACGAAAGCTTTTTCCAAGTCAATCAGACAGGCACATTGGTTCTTGCATTTGTTCCACTGGTTATCCGATACGAGCTTCGACGCGGCATGAATAGTGTCATGCCCCGCTCTGAAACCGAATTGGTTATCCGGGATGATTTTATTTTCCTTACCCCATTTAGACAGGGTTCTATGGACCACCTTCTCGAAGAACTTGCTGATACTTGGAAGGAGTCTTAT
The DNA here is from genome assembly GCA_958301585.1 of Merodon equestris. Taxonomy (NCBI): domain Eukaryota; kingdom Metazoa; phylum Arthropoda; class Insecta; order Diptera; family Syrphidae; genus Merodon; species Merodon equestris. The sequence goes on along the minus strand of OY284416.1, from coordinate 37,443,847 downwards.
TAACCGGAGATTAGCCGGGTTAGAGGCGTCTTTCCCCATTTTGGGGATTGGTTGCATGGCTGTTTTCCAGTGCACTGGATAATACGCATTATTCAGTGCATTATTGAACAGGATGGTGGACATCTCTACAGCCACTGGTGGGAGATGCTTGAGCATAACATTAGATATTCCGACGGTTCCCGCGGATTTTTTTCTTTTCAGTGACTCGAAGATCATCTGCAGATCTTCTGTCGAAAAGAAGAGGGTATTGGACCCCTCACTAGCGACAGCATTGTTTGCCATAAAATCATCATTGAACCTGGCAAAACCAAGGTTCTCCGATCGCCAATGATCAATACCATTTTGATGGTAAAAGTGATGAAGTAGGACTCTGTTTTCCAGGTCGTGGTTTGGGCGAACGCTGTCATTCACTGTATACACTTCCTGTTATACAGCTCCCTCCGTCGCCACCTTCTCCTAGGGATTCTCGATCACGGAGAAATCATCATGTAAGACGGCGCTCTCTGGATCGATGCTGACTGTTCGTAGCAAGCGTTCATTGTCTGACGGAAGCTTCAGATCCTGAATGTCAATCTGATTGTTTCTCCTAAATATTTTATTTATTTGCTGGAACATACTGTCGCTGTTGGATTTTACAGTACGAAAGTTCTAAGTTCCAAAACTTACAGATATTCTGTAATTCTCTTTGATCAACTGTTGGAGATTTTTAGTCAGTGACTTCAGTGTCCTGACCTCCGAGTTTTGCCTGTCGGTAAGCCGCCTGTACAAGAGTTTGAGTCTTGTCAAGAGTCCACTTTTTTGCCTGTGCAGTGCGTCAATTGTCGCGTTTCGATATATGTTTGTGGTATCGTGCTGGCGTTGGCGTGATATCGTACTTTTCATTGTCTGTTTAATGATATCGCCCATTCGTTTGAGGTACCTGTCAATTTCGTAGTTTGACAGTTTTCTATTGCACGGTGGGAAGGAGGCGCTCGAAATGAGCGCTCTCGTCAGGGAATTGGCAAAGCGTGGCCAACGCGTCCTACTGTAGTCGTAGGGATGCGTTTGAACATACGCTGCCATCTCCGCGAACTAGTCAGGTACTGTGATCACGGCTCATAGTCCGCAGTGGTCACTGTCGTATACGAAGAACTGTCGTAAACAGACAATGAAAAGTACGAAGGTCTATAGACAGTTAGTAGACCATTCGTTCGTCCGGATAGGAGCCGCTCCTAGGATACGACGGACTCTTTGTTGCGAGTATCTTGAGTCTGTTCTCTATGCTCTGCAGAACCCACCAATGACTTAATAGGCTCCCCCTAGTGTTAGGAATATAATTTCCCCAATCACTATGTTTGGCATTTAAATCGCCGACCAGAATGTAAAATTTTTCTACCGAGTTTAGGCGCAGAGATCGAAAAAGTATCGTTGGGCTTAGGTGCTTCAGGTGCATAGGCTGATACAGTGTACATTCTCTTTCCATTTCGTAAAGGAATGCAGACAATACAGGCTCCTAGCACCTGGTACCTCCGCACTTCACCGCTATATATAATTTCATGTTTAAAAATGTTTTTGATGAAGATCGCGACACCTCACTGAGTGATGAATACTAAACAAGAAATGAACATAGGGCTTCTCCGAGCGGATTTCTATAGGAACACACCGCGAGCTAGGTTATCATCCTGAATACCTTTCAAATTGCCAGAATTTGGTCGAGATCGATGGTGAAAGCCAGGCCATCCCCAATAACATGAGCTTGCAGCAACGGTAAAAGTTTTACCAACAACACAAATAACCACAGAGCCGCTGACCTCATATTTAGCACAAACGCTCTCGATCCTGCGATCCAATAACTTTGAAATTAATATTATTATTACTTCTTAAGTGTAACAGATTGTTTTAATAATTTTATTTCTAAATTTTACTTTAAATTTGTATTTTTTTCATCTGCCTCTTAATTTCTTTATAAGTTAATTAGTTTTGAACTTAATTTTATCCATGCTTTCTTAGTAAATAATGAATTCTGTATCTTATGGATTCAGTTATAACAAATTATATTTTTTATTTCAGTTTGGCACGAAACAACAGAAAAATACGGTCCGAAATTAAACTTTAGACAAGTAATTTACGACGTTCGTACCGGTGCGAAACCAAATAAAAAATTTCTTTCCAGATCATAGCTCTAGATAATCACTTACGAGTATGTGCATACAATATAATCATCATCAACTGATGATCGCTTTTGATGAAGCTGCAGTATACGTGGGGTCGCTACGTGATAACAACCAAATGACCATAGGATTACCAACAATGGCTATGTTATACTATGTTTCCTCCCGTATGCTTTCTCCTTGAATGCAATGCGGAAAATTGTTTTACATTCAGATCATATTCTGTGATTTAAATATCTTAAAGTTTGTCAAAAAATCGAAATTTGGGGTTGTTATTATAAACTCTTTTTTATCTTGCTTATTTCGGAAAATTTTTGATCGCCCAGTCACTTCCAAACCACATATTTTTATATTTTTTTATTTAAATGCATTAGAACATTTTTCTTAAAAATCAAATAAATTGCAGCAAAATTTAAGAAATAGTAAATGTCCCTTTGGGACTTACAAAAATTCTTCAAGAAAGTCATGAAAACGATGAAGATGAAGATCATTTTATATGCCCCATCCCATGTCTCTTTGGAAACATGAAATTACTAATGAAAAAATTATAATAGATCGCTGAATAACTAACACGGAAACTTCTGATTTTGGTTCCTTGAAAATGGGTATGATAATTGGGTATGACAATTATTCTCACAAGCTTGAAAGTGAAAATCAAAAATCTTTTCAGATCCCAGGCCATGTAAGAGCCAAACGCATACTGTACCGGAGAACAGTCTTCGGCTGATACATCAACGCAGGAAATAAATTCATCGAAACTTTATTTTCTTTTTTTATGAAATGATTTTGCCAAACTAATTGATCAACACATGAGGCACGGTCTATTTCGAAGTCTGATAAAGCTAATGGCCCAATGCCTTTAAATTCAACAAATTTGAATGTATTCTAATTGTGTATGATTAGGCTAACTATTTGATTTCTTTTCAACTTTTGTGTTGATGTCTCGAAATAACCAGGATGCTCGTCATCTTCAAGATATACATGACCATTTTATAAACTCTTAAACCAATCATGTCTTATCTATGGCGGCCTTTTCGCAAGCCATTTTTAATACTATTTCTAAAATCTTGCAAAACTTTATTAAATTCTTGTAATCAAATTTAATATTTTGGTTATGAGGCTATTAAATCGTGTTCATCATTAAGTTCGTCTACAAGTGCAACGCAATGAATCTACTACAATCCATTGCCTTCTTGATTAGCCTTTCTCGAATCACGTTAGACCCCCAAAAAGATCAGGACATCATGATTCAAATGAGCCTACCTGGAGAAGGACTAAACTCATTTATACATGAAATGCTGCTTACTAAAGATGAAATCCTAAGACGATGAAGACGCAATCGGTTTTTTAACATGAAAAAATACTTGTTCTTTGCCAATAATTCATTAGCTGAAAATTCGATGGATGGAAGGATGGAAAATGTTGAAATTGAGATCATTAAGTGAGAATATGAAAGTAATTCATGCCAGTGGGAGTATGTAATGAGAATTTGTCTATAAACGAATTTATGATGAATTACTTTGGCCTCCATCTCGCCAAATATTACATTATGCGAAAGCCTGAATGATTCGGATATTGAATTTGGACCAAAACAAGTTTCAGATTCTGCCATGCTTTTGACGTACATCGCGGCACATCTAATGAAATCTCTGTAGGCCCTCTAGGATCAAGCTACGTTACAGTGCAACAGGTGCAATACGAGATAACGTTAAAAAGGAATGTCCTGTAAATGCTGTATCATCTATGAGAACATAACCACTAACGTTTTGTAACAGAAAACCAAATTGCAATCATTCGTTGCGAAAATTATAGTATTGTTACAATTGTATTAAATTTTGGTGGCATTGAGTCCTTAGGTAAGGTGAAAAGATAGTGCAGTACACGAAAACAAAAAGTAGATCTCAATATACTATTTATAAATTATAACAAAGAACGAAATGGAAAAAGGAAGGAACTACGGGTGGGTTAGTTTTACTTATAATGTAGCTCCATGTATTGCATGACGGTTGCAGATTACGCTAAGCAAACACGAAGAGGCTACGACATACGTGGATAAATTATCGTTCAGAGGAATCATATATTCAGACGCGCATATCTACGACTAACATAATCATAGTGTCGATCTGCGTCATCTTCAATCGTTAGCATTGACGGCAAAAATAATGGTCACATTGAAAATCCGTTGCAGTGTGTTATTTGTCACAATCACGTTCCTTGGAGTTGCACGCTTTGCAAGAAAATATCATGTGTTGAACGACCTACTTTGGAAAATCCCATTCTTAACCCGCCCGTTGTACCCTAGTAAAATATATTTTTCACAATTTTTGCTTGTAAACCTGTATGTTCTAATGAATTAAGCAATAAATGAAATTAAAATACAACTTTCACAAGCAATTTTGTATTGAGGTTTGATGGGTTAACCAAAGTCTAGTCCGCGCAGGCGTTTATGGAGCAGGTAATAAAAATAAATATAAATATTATGTATGCCTTACGAAGTGCGAGGTATCATTAGTACTTGTAATTTCCACAGCTTCTTTCTCAACTTGAAAATAATGCAAAAGCTGCCGTCGATTTTAATCTAACTTTTTCACCTTTTTATGTGATTATTTTAACGAAAGCCACACAACTAAGGGAACAGGAATGAAAAAAGGATAAATGTTACGTATTCGCCCCGTATCGATGGCATCTCTAGCCTCCACAGGTTTTTTTATTTTTTGTCGACTTTAACATTTTGTAGAAATAAAAACGTTTGTAAAAAAAATTTCGAATTTGCGGCTTGTTTTTCATAAAATTGTAAAATTATTTTAAATTGTTTTTCGTCTCGTTTATTTCGGAAACATAAAATGGAAAGTCGGTAGTTTTGATCGACTCACCTCTAAAAAGTTTTTTTTAAATGGATCAAAATATCTCCTTTAACTTAAAGTATAAAAACGACGATGGCATAACTGTAGTATTGACTTCCTTTTAAAAGTTTATTTAAACAAATGTGGGATTTTGTTAAAGAATTGACAAGTAAACACAAGATCAACGGGTACACGGGTAGCTGTTGGCGACTACTTCTGATCACTCCGGCCGCGGCGTTCTGCAAGCAACTCTACTCTGTTCCAATTTTATTTCGAAAACTATCCTCCTGTCTGTTTGTACCTTGTGTGTCGTCGTGACCGTGTGTGTATGTTGTGTGTAGGTTCGTTCGCTGCGTCGTTCCGTTGCCTGATGGCGTGATGTTGCTTGTATAGTGTGCCGTTGGGTCGCCTGGTGGTAAACGGTTGTCTGTAATGTCACGCATCTGTATGTACATATTGTGTGTTGGTCTGTTTGCTGCGTCGCACGCTGGTCGATTTAGTACAACACTAGCTGGTCATAAGTAAAAAAAAATGTTGTAACTGTAAAAAAAAAATCCGCTAGACTTAAAGCCAAACACCCAAATAACAAGAAAGAACCAACAAGTTAAATAAAGTTCCGTTACATTATCAATGAGAAGCATCTCAATGCAATGTATAGAACTTTGCTCACTCTCAATTTGGCCTTTCGTCCGTTTACAAGTGTTTATAAAGTGTTCTAGTGCAAAATAGTGAGATATTTATTTGTAGCAAATATGTCAGTGTATGCTGTTGGTAAGTATTTTCAAATTCAGACTATTTCTATCAAAAAAAAAATTGCCTTTGGCATTATGAGCTAAATGAAGGAGTACATATTTTATTGTGACAGGCTAACTTTTCTTTCATTTATCGGTCAATACAAAAAAAGTGCGATACAGTGACATCGTGAATTTATTTTCATTTAAAGATCTTATTAACACCTTTAAAATAATGCTTAATTAAAGTGCCGAAACTCAGCGCAACATTCTTTTTTCTTCTCCTACAGGTATCAACCCGCCCTTTTCAGGGCGACAATTCCCTTTGCGTAAAGAAGTTTTCTTCTTTATTCAAAGTGAACATCTTTTTAAATCATCGGTAACGGTTTGTGCAAGTGCTGTTTTGCAGTACGTTATGACAGCAAAGTCAATAACTGTTCTTGATGAAGCTGATGAAAAAAAATGTCTGAATACTGTAAAGCATTTACATCTCATCTTTTTAAGAAATATAAGGAAAAAAAAAATATCACCATAACGATTTTTAAAATCGGAAGAGCTTTGGCTGCAAAAAGAATTCCTGATTCCGTTGCCTGGAAATTCATGTGCCAACAACTTCCAGGCAAGGAAGACAAGAAAAGGAATTTCATGATTGTGGCAATAGGGCGAAAAAAAGAAAAATTCAAAACATTATGGAAAGATCGACCGAGGAATTATCTTTTGCTGTTGAGTCTAAAGCCGAAGTCGTTAAAAAGATTGTCGAGTGTTCTCCCAGAATTCTAAAAAAGATGAAGAAACCTGAAACTTAGAATTCATTCAAACATTATACATCTGAAGAAGCTCTAGCTCTTATAACCGATTTAAAACTTATAAAACACCAATATCAGCAACTTCAAAAAAGTGCAAAAGCAAGAAATGCTAACATTTACCCAACCTACGATTCTATTTTAGAAATAAAGCAAGAGTGTTATCCAACAAGTAATTTTTTGACTATATCCGAAACCTTATGTGAAATTAAACTACAGCCGTTGTTGGACTTGACACTTCAACATTTGTCCACTGCACACTTTGAAAGTTTTGAAAACCAGTTACAAAATAGTGATAGCTTAGTATGTTCTTGGAAATGGGGATGTGATGGTAGTGGATGGTCACTCGCGTTATAAGTAAAACTTTTTGATAAATCCTGAAGCGAGTGATTCTGATATTGTGCTTACTTGCATAGTACCTCTAGAAATAAAAAAAGACTGATTCTGGAACTGAAAGTATTTGGATTAATTCAAAAACATCTTCTCCAAGATACTGCCGTCCAGTTCGTTTCGAATTCACAAAGGAAAATATTGGGACAATAACAAGAGAGTATGGAAGCCGAAATAAATTGTCTAGAAGCCACAAGAGTAACTTTTAACGACAAAACAGTTTTATTCAATCATACTTTTTTTAAAATGATGGTCGATGGCAAAACATGTAATGCTGTAATGGAGAACAGGGCAAGCCCAGTTTGCTAAATATGCAAAGCATCTCCTAAGGATATGAATAATATTGAACTTTGCTTACGAAAACCTCCTGACACCACTGCCTATTCATTAGGCTTACAAAGTCTTCATGCACACACAAGATTTATGGAAGCACTCTTACATGTTTCTTATAAAATTGAAAATGAAAGCTGGCAAGCAAGAGGAGCTGAAGAGAAATGATCAGTTAAGAATAGAAAAGAATTCCTACAATTTTTTTTTAAGATCTAAGTTGGGAATCTTAGTAGATTTTCCAAAACAAGGTGGAGGAAATACTAATGACGGCAATACGGCCCGATAGTTCTTTAAGAATCCAGCAAAAACCGCTGATATATTAGGCTTAGATCCAAATCTGGTAGAACGATTTGCAATTGTTTTAAAGCCATTAACATCAGGTCTGAAAATAGATATAAACAAATTTCGCACTTACTGTTTGGACACAGCTAAATTATTTGTTTCCAAATATAATTGGTACAAAATGCCTGTTAGCGTCCACAAAATTCTGATACATGGTGCTGACATCATTGACAGTTTTCCAATTCCTATCGGACAGCTTTCGGAAGATGTTTTAGAAGCCCGTCAAAAAGATTATAAAATCTTTCGAAACGGGTTTTCAAGAAAGATGTCCCGAATCGCAACAAATACCGATGTACTGCATTCGATGTTGATATCTTCTGATCCACAAATAAGTGAATTGCGACATCTTCCAACCCGAAAACACCAATTACCAATCCCTGAAGTCATGGAAATGATTTTAAATTAATTATTAAACACAATGCTAATACATTATAGCAAAAAAAAAATTAATCCGAATTAAGTCCAGCTAGCAACTATAAATCGACCACTGTGCGTCGTTGCGATATCTCATCCTACAAAACATTCGCAGCATAAGATCACTTATCATACTCTGTGTGGGCATTTCGAATGGAAACAAAAGAGTAAAGGCCCAGGAGCAGCCTATTTACTGTGTTGGTTAGCCCTTTACTGTGATCTACAACCAACGCGACAAGTTCAGTCGAATCTCTCAAAAAAAAGTACGTATAAAAATAAAATAAAGAGCAGGATGAATATTAAGTTATGTGAATTTGAAATCATAGTCATAAGTTTGAGTCATAGTTTAAGTCATAGTCATAAATATACGGTCATAGGCGAAGAGCATTTCACATACATGTGGTTCGGCTTAAAAGCGAGTCTCTAAATTTGACTGTGCGTCCGAAGATACGCTTAAGGGTTAACTGATGAGCATTCCGGGCGAGACGTGTATTGCGGTTAAATCCTTGAAGGGGAGGAATGCAACTGGCTGACTCACTTGAATATTGTTTGTTAAAATAACCATAAAATAGAAAGAGAGAAGAGACATCACGTCGATGTTCAAGTGAGTCGATCGACTCGATATTGTTGTCTCCTATGGGCCTCGCTTTTGTATTCTATCTAGCAGGTGCAGAGAGGTCTTGGGAGCGCCATACCAGATATGAGCATTATCCTCAAGCTTGGGGCGGAATTAGGCCTTGTAAATTGAAACCAGATCAGGGGTGAAATATTTCTTGCATTTTTTTAGGGAACCTAGACATTTCGGAGCGTTCTTGGCGTTCTTGACGCCACTTGATCGAAACGCAAGTCAATCTGATAAATGATCCTAACTCCTTCTTTCAGATTGTCGACTACAACAGGAAATCTGATGGCTACCCAACTTCACTCTCTTTCAATGTCGAACCCTTTTTTTTGACAAGTTTTCAAACAATCTCTCACCGATGACCCCTTTCTACCGATCACTACTTACTGCGACTACTTACCAAATTTCTCCCTCGGACTATTTCTACCACCCCATTAATGCTGTCCTTTGGAGAATTTCTCCAGATGTGGAGAACAAAAAAAGGTCTAAAATGTGATGTTAAGAATTACTTTTCGAAAGTATCTTGTATGACACTTTAAGTTTCCTCAGCAAATTTCTAATCTCCTCTAAACAATATGACTTCCTCACATGTAGGTCTACAACCATAAACCTTGTGGAATTTCTGTCCGTCAACCTTTCACTCTTAGAGAATGAAAATGAAGTCGACGTAATTTCAATTGATTTCAGTAAAGCCTTCGACAAAATCACCCACAAACTAATACTCTTCAAAATGTCTTTCCTTGGCTTTGAACCCAATGCGGTTGAAGTGGATATCTCTTCATTTAAAAAACCCTTACCATAGTGTTTGTTTTAGATCTGCCTTTTCTAACCTTTCTTAGCTTCTTCCAGCGATCCCCAAGGCAGCCACCTAGGTCCATTTCTTTCCATTCTTACCATTAATGACATTGAGTTTGTCATCAAACATTCCCACCTCTCACTGTACGCCGACGACGCCAAGTTCCCCAAGACCATTTCCTCGCTCAAGGTTATTCCCTTATTCAATCGGATCTCAACAGCTTTTCGGTCTGGTGCTAAAAAAATTGCTTGGAGTTTAACATTTCCAAATGCCAATCAACAACTTTTTCACGCAAACGAATCAAACATCTTTCTTGTCTCTTCTTCCTCAATAATCAGCCCATCTCCACTGTTCAGGTTATCCGCGACCTTGGCTTACTATGTGGCTGTATTTGCAGATGTTCTTATACATGTTTCCAAACAGATCAACTTTAGCTCCTTTAAAAAACGTAGTTGTGCATTCAACTTTGTCAGATGTTAGTTAAGCTTTTTCTACTTTATCTAGGTAGTAGGTAATTATCCTCATTTTAGTTTGATCTGACTAAGAGATTTTGAATATCATTGGTGCACTGACTGCTATCCATGTTCGCCGCTATATGCATTCTGTGCTGGCTATAAGCCGAAGCCATTTGATCAAGTTTTGAAACGAATCAATGTCATGTAAATTTTTTTCTTTTGCAGAAGATATCTACTCGTGCCTTATTGACAGAGCTCACGAGCATCTCTCGCGTTTTGGAAAGTTCTTCAGTATTTTTGGTGAATCGACAAAAGATTACCTTCTCTACTGATTGCAACCGTATCAGGCTAGTAAAATATTTTCAACTTGCTCTAGCTCCAACTAATTATCATTAAACATCTTCATCAAACATCACCTTAATAGCTGATGTACTTGTAATTCTAAAAGTAGCTTTCCCCAAATCATTTCTAGAAACCGATATCTAGCCAACCTACTGTTCCTACCTAAGCCCGTATTCTAATTGAATCAATTCGAAATAGCGTGTGGCAGTACGAAGTAAGCAATTCCACCGGAAGATTTCACGAACCCAGGTTCTCTAACTCCGTCTATTCCTTTGATAAAAAGTCGAATCTAAAAGCGAATCAAAAAGGCAATTCGATTTGAAAGGATATATGAATCGAATTGACTTCTTAAAATCCTCTTCCGATTGCTGACACATGTCTATTTTCAGATATCCATCTCATTCCAATCTGCTCATTTCGATTATAATTGGAAATTGCCTTCCTGTCATGGGCGGTTGATGAAAAGAAGCCAAAGCTACTCCTAAGTGGCTGAGATTAACACCATCCGCCTACTGTTTCCTATGAATTATGCAAATTGTTGAATCCCTCACGGATATGTGTTAAACAGGATAATATACTTTGTCACGGAAGAGTTATCGTGTGAAGTACAAAGTTGCCGGTGCGAAGTTGCCATTTCGTAGCGAGGTGGATATGTATGTAGCGGCTTCTGCAGCAATTCGTACGTGTATCATTAGATCAGATTTGAAAAGCTAGTTGTTAACCACGCATGTTTTGTTGTTATGCCAGTGCCCGATGGCAACTGAATCGAATTCACGCGACAGCTCGGATGATGTATTGTACCAACGGCCTTGGTTGCCCGCAGGACATTTACTCAGCATTGTCAAAGCGTTGAGGAAACAAAAAAACAAAAAACTGTTGCGGCGAAATATCACATCCATGCCACCTGTATGTACAAAGAAAACATGTTCAAGTGCTGCTTGTGCACACCTAGCGCGATACCGAATTTGTCTACAGGCCAAAGCCGTAGGTAGCCACGGAAAAAAAAAAACAAATGACAGCTGGCTGAACTGGTGTGACCATTTTTTGCATAGACGCGTTGACCCGTCGTATGCAATTGAAGAGACGACGCTTTAGTGTTTAGCAAATATATGTCGCTTCAGACGTCCGTAAATGCTATTATCGAAACGATTTCGACTAAAGGACATTGATGGTGAGTGCCTCGATGACCTTTGGCAGGCGAGCATTCAATGACGCTGTGGATTTCATTAGAAACAAAAACTATAAAACGATTAGTGGTAGGACATTTTGGGGAAAGCCTTTAAAAGAGAATTTATAATCTTCGACTTGACGATTTTCATTTTGTCGAAAGAGCAGAGAAATTCGTTAAAGTTTTAGTACATTTCAACTTAGTCAGAACACTGCAGTGATTCACAGCTTAAGTTTAAAAGAGCTTAAATTACATAGAAAAACAGGAATAGAGGCTGAACGTCCTATGGATCTATGGCTTATATTGAACAATACTTATTCAGATTCTGACTGTTTACATTAATATTTTGCCTATAACATTAAAAGTCGGTAAAGTTTCTCTTTGGTGGGGCAAACCCTATCAATGTCTTGTCTTCATTTATGTGTATACCCCAATTTTTGGACCAGTTAATACGTCCAGATGGCTTTCGAGTTCAGTGATCGCCTCTTCGAGAATTCTATATGAGGTTAGTATTACTGTGTCGCCTGCGAAGGTAGCGATCATTGCTTTTCTTGTGTAAGGTGTGAGAATGTCGGATGTGTATATGAGGCATAATAGAGGTCCTAGGACGCCTCCTTGAGGAACTCCGGCTTCTCGGCTTCTGCCATAAGTAGGTTTGAAGGCTCGTCTCTGTATTGTACACAAAAGTAGCTGTCTGTAATATAACTTTTAATGACTAGGAAGAAATCAATGGGAAGTAGACCTTGTAGTTTGGATAAAAGACCCTTGTGCCAGAATTTATCAAAGGCTTTCGAAATGAAAAAAAAACCTACCGTGCTATAACTCAGCTCATCTAAATCTCTCAATATCTTGTTAGTTATTCGGTGTATTTGTTGTACTGTTAAATTCTTGCGTCTAAATCCAAACTGATGGCTGGGAACTCTGTTATTTGAGTCGATTTCTTACGATTTTTTCGAATAGATTGGATTCTATTGGCAGTAAGCTGATTGGCCTGTAGTTAGCGACTTGAGTTGCGTCTTTTTTAGGTATTGGAACTGCTGTCACTTTGGCTACTTTCCAAACCTTAGGGAAGTATTTTAAAGTAGAAATTGCATTAAAAAGGTTCCTGAGGTATAAAAGGGTGCTTTGGGGTAGTTCTTTCAATATTTGTCCAGTGATAAGGTCATATCCGGGTTTGTTTTGTGTTGAATGTAGTACTTCATTTCTTTTATTGTTACCTTTCTGATGATTGTTGTTAGGATTGGAAATCGAAGGTAAGCTTACGTCTGAGTTGTTTTTGTCGTTAGTAATGGTAGTTCTAAGATGTTCAGCTAGAATTGAAGCTTTTTCTCTATCGGTCTGGGCCCATTCGTTATTGCTTGTTTTTAATGGAGGAAAGTGAGTTGTAGATTTTTTGATATCTTTTATGGCCTTCCATAGTGAGTAGTTTGTCGGTTTAGTTGATGATAAGTTTCTTAGGAAGTTAATCTTGTTATTCTGTTAATCTTATTATTCCGGTCAGCTTTTAGTAGTTTCTTTAACTCGTTTATGGATTTGTTAAGTCTATTTTTGTCTTCGCGAGTTCTTATTATTTGCCATCTTTTTCCACGTTTTCTTTTTTCTTTGATTTTCTTTTTCATTTGCGTGGCTTGGAATGGTGTTCTTTAATTGCGATAGTGCTCGGTATTGGTACTCCAGCAGCTTCGAGGATCACGTCATTGAGGTGAACTGTGGCTTCTTCAAGGTCGTTTTGGCATTTTTAGACCATGTCGAGTTCGCAGATGAAGCTTTATGGTTTCTCTATATTTATCTCAGTCTGTGTATTTGTTGCATAATTTTATTGGTATGTTTGTCTTTGTTGATTCAGCATAAGTTTTGTAGTAGATTATTACTTGGGAGTGGTCACATGATTATTCAAGGCAGGATTTAATTGTTAGGTCCTCCAGCCTAATGTTTTTGTAAATAAAGATGTCTATAAGGTCGCGCATCTTGTTTTTATCACTTGGCCAGTAGGAATTGATTCGCATCTTTTTGGATATGTCGTTTAAAGCCATTAAATTTTAAAAGTCTATGAGGACTTATAAGAGAGAAACTTATAAGAGACAACCAGAAATGACTGTAATGCATTGATTCGATGTGCCAAATTCTCCCATGACCAAAAGTTGAGGAAAAAGTGCTAAATTGTCCCAAAGACAATAAAAAAACTTTTTGTCTTTTGTAAAAACATAAAGAATTTTGCCTCGTCCTCAATCCCAGCGCTCATTAACCATGACAGTCCAGCTGTCAGCTCTTCAGACAAAGCCAATCTGATAACCTCGCCTTTTGCAGCCAGATTAACGCTACAGGATTTCACTTTGTCTCCGCCTAGAGAGCGTAGAATTGCAAGAGTACTTAAGGATCTCAACCGTGCACAAATCCGCTGGCCCGGATAGTATTCCCCAATACTTCTGAAGAGGTGTTCTTCCACGATGGCAAAATCACTGCGTAAGCTTTTTCATCTTTCCTACTCTTTTGATCTCTTTCCGAGTAGCTGGAAAACAGCATTTGTCCAGTTCTCCCTAAAAAGGCCGAATCTTCGTCTCTCCCCTCCTACCGACCCGTAGCACTAACGTCCCTTCTGTCTAAGGTCATGGAAACGCTAATAAATCGTCAGCTTAGGAAATATATTGAACAGCGACAGGTCCATGGGTGAAAGTGTGACCGATCTTTGCACCATCTCGGCGAAAGCAAGGTTGTTGGGCTTGATATTTCAAAAGTATTCGACAGAGTTTGGCATCAGACTCTTTTGTCGAAAATACATGCTTATGGTATCGATGCGTGAATTGCGAGTTAGAACCAAAACCCAAGCCAAGACTATTTTGAGCATTTAAGTTCGTACGTAGAACTGTGAACTCCTAAAGTTCTTAAGTTACCATTAGCGATAATCAATCGAAGGGAGTAATTCTGATAAGCATTGGATTCGGTCGTTTCTTCAAAGTGACTTGTTTTCAACGAGCTGAAATCTACAGTGAGGAGCTTCACCCACGTCTGAATCAGCCTTAGATAATAAAAATTTGAATAGTTGGATTGTTCGTCGGAAGAAATAATTTCTTCTCAATAAAACCGTTCGAAATTGTTGCTTTCCGAAACTCCATTGGCAGAAAAAGTTTTTTAAAGTCCTCCATTCCTTATCTTAACTTTTTTTGCTTATCTCATTAAATACTCAATTGAATTTTATCTAAAGAAAGGGAAGCACCGTTGGATTATTTACATACATAACTTTTTTAATATCAATTTATTTTATCAATATTACACACCGGTGCGGTGGTTTCTAATACAGGAAAAAACAGCACAACAAAGGAACTAATAAACATCAAGAAAAATCACTTGGCACTTAGGCAATGACTTTTGATTTGCAGATGGCCAGCCAACGTGCGAAATGTATATTATCTTTAAATTTAATATAAAGGCTGAAAGATATGAGAGAAGAATGTTCAAGACTACTATTGAATGACGTTGCCCAAATTACCTCTTCTAGGAACAACGGAATCTGATAAATTTTTTTGCTTCCTCTTATTGAACCATGTGTCGTTCAAGCCACCGTATGCTATTTGTACTCAATTCATCCTCAAGTTGCAAAATGTATGGCTTAATTGTAACGAGCTTTCTGGGCTGGGGTATACTCGCCAGGCCGCGATCTCTCACAAAAATTTGTTTTGTGACACCGAAAAACATGCTAGTGGTTTGCGCACTACGCTGTCCCTCTGGGTTGAGACCCGTTCGGGACTCTCGGTCGTAGCGGCGCCTTGTCACCTCGTAACTGTCGCGTTGACAGCACCCAGTCAGTCTCCTTATGGGTGAGAACCCGAGTCTGGATCCCGACTGGTGATCGGTTGCCAGGAACAGTGTGAGGCCGAGCCTGTCTGGGTAAGAACCCGAGTCGAGGCCTTAGTTGTTGGCTTGTGCCCTTGAGCGCGGCTATAACGTCTGGTCAGGCCCTTCTGGGCTAAAACCCAAATCAGGGAGCTGACCCTGCGGTACTTGCCTCGGGAGTAGATCCTAATAGGGGCTCTGGTCGTTCACGAGTCGGAGAATCGAGTTCGTCCTATTAGTTCCACTCACCGTTTTACTCGCTGAGGGATCGCATCAACTAATATCGACCATACGATCATCCCTCCCTTGTAGGTGACGTAGTCGAAAGGGTTTAATTATTATAATAATTTTTATTTAAAAAAAAAATTACTTCGGGATTTCGCGCAATGTGATGCCACATTAGCATCAACACTGTGTCGTCGTCTTGACAAACACCTCTTACCTTGTTGTTGTCGTAGTTTCACCTTGCTGAAGCTTCGGCGGAACTTTGGTCTAGTCCTCTACGCTGTTGTCTGGGTTGCCTCCTTGGTTGTTGTTGTTGTTGTTGCGACTGCTTCGCTTTTTGTCTTTGATTGCCAGTCCTTGTCATTGCTTGTCACTGCTTTTTACTACTTGCCCTTCTGACATCTGCCTCTCCTTTTATAGGGCCAGGCCGAACGGCGATATGAACGGCGCCTTTCCAGTCGTCGCTGACATTTCCCCTGTTTACGGGATCTGTCAACGGTGACGGCAGCCGTAGCCGTTTGTCTTTGGTGTCTTTGACCTGACTGGTCTTAGGCAAATTGCCAAAATTAATGTTTTTATGATTTTTTTTTGTGTGCTTTTTGTTTAATTTTGTGTTTATTTCGTGTTAATTTAATTTGTGATCTTGTGTTTGGTTGTTTTGTGTTTAGTGGTTATTTTATACTTATGGGTTTCATTTGTTTCTATGTTTTGTTGAGTATGTTTATTTTATTTCTTTGTTTACTTTTGCTTATGTTTGGTTGGAGTCAGGTAAGGTAAGTGAAACATGTATGTATGTTTGTAAAGGAAAATTTATTTATTTCATTTTTGTTTTTTGTTTTACATAGTTACATAGTATACATGGTTTGCAAATTTTCCTTTACATAGGACGCCATCTTCTCAAAATCTACAAAATCATTGAGTTTCTTTGAATGCAATGGAGACTTTTACTAAACTTTATTGGTGCTAATATCGCAAAAGTTATTAGACTGCTATTTGAAACAAATTCCAACACAGATTCTGCAACAACGGTCAAGAAATTCGCATAAAAAGTATTGGGAGACATGGTCGTGGTTTCTGATTGTTGAGCCGAAGGTCTGTAGTTCAAAAACAATTCCTATGCGAAAAAACTGTGCAACAACATTAGTTGTGAATGAGAGATCATCAAAAAGTGCTGACGAAGACATAACACTCGCACTATATGATCACTTTAAATTCTACTTTGTGTCTGCATTTTCAATATAATACCTTAATGACATGGAAAAAAGGAAGTTACTGTGAACTCAACTAACGCAAATTCAGTTGAATCTCTCAAATGCTATCGAGAACAACCACCTCCAGAGAGTAGTGAACGAATATCTTCGACACAAACCATCTGTGACAAACACCATAAGAGCATACACTCTTGAACATGCGCGAATAATAAAACAAAAAAAAATCGTCGTATTTCCAGATATCATCCATTCTGATCGATAACAATTGGGTTGCCTAAGAAGCACTTTCAATCTTTGAAAGACAGAAGATATGTTACATATGAGCTCGAGTTGAGTGGATCGCGATATGGAGTTTTCCCAATAAGGAATTCGTTCTATGCCAAAATGTTGGACAAAACTTGTAACTTCCATACTAATTTGGAGCTCCCCCCTTCGAGGATTTGCTTCGCATTATTTGTCGTACTTGCCAGGTTCTCACGCTTCATTGTCAGTTACTTTTTTACTGAACTTGCACCTAAAAACCTGAGTTTGGCCAGCGTAAGTCAACTGTAATTGGCCGAATTTCGTTGCTGTTAAAATTCCCAAAGTGGCATTTTTTTTTCTTTTTTAATTCATTTTAGTTTATAGTTTCTTAGATCTATCTTATCCTAGACAAAACTGCTTAAAACTAGCTTAACTATCCTTACAAATTTAGGAATCTTACTGACCCTAGGCGGACACTCTAAAACAAACTGAATAATTTTAACATATGCCTTCGACTACTGTATAAATAACTTACAATTAACATTATTATAATTAACTTAATCTAAGAACATTTTTTTTTCAAAAAACTTAGCATATGACTCCCAAAGTGGCATCTTCAACAACGTGTGACATCATCCGCGTTCTCTCGGACTAGGATTTAACGTCTCACCCATAATAATCAAGCAAACAGATGCTTCTCGTGTGGGCCAAATGACTTTGTTAGTAAGAACAAACATTCCCATTAATTACGAAATACAATTTTGTTCAAGTGGCCGCCTCGGCTGGCTTCACACTAGCGCATTCTGTCACCCCAATTTTCCAAGACCTTGTTGATGGTTTCGGGCTGCAGCTTACAGATTGCTTGGATGATATTGGCTTGATTCGTTTCCGGATTGTTGGCAATTCGATTCTCACAAAGAAAAGGGTTTCTCACAAAGGGGCTAAATCGCAGATCCGAGGGCGTCAATTGACATCGCCAAGACGGCAGATAATACGGATGAGGAATTTGGTGCGTAAAAGACTGATTGTGGCATGGGCTGAGTGGGATGGCGCGCCATCCTGCATGAACCAGAGGTCGTCCAAATCCATGTCTTCAATTTCAGTAAAAAAAGTCGGTTAACATGGCTCTGTAACGCCCACCGTTGACCGAAACGTTGTTCCCAGCCTCATTTTCAAAGAAAAATGGTCCAATGATGCCATCACCAAACTGTGACTCTGTGTTGATGCATTGTCCTCTCAACAATAACGTTCGGGTTTTCCGAACTCCAGATGCGACAATTTTGTTTGTTAACGTAGCCGCTAAGATGAAAATGCGCCTCGTCAGAAAAAATGATTTTTCGCCCATAATCGTTGTCCAATTCAAGCTGCTATAAGAAACTGCAAAGCGACAACGAAGCGATTGGTCGCGCGCCTTCATATGCTGAGTCAATTGGACCTTGTAATAATCCGAGATCTTTGTGCAGAATTCTCCTCAGGCTAGTGCGTGAAATGTTTAGCTGTTGAGATCGATGGCGAGTTGATGTTCTTGAATTGAGTCTCACACTCTCGGCCACAGCAGCCACATTCTCATCTGTGCGCACCGTACGACGACGGGGACCATGAGTGTTGTCTACTACCACAAATTTGCGAACAGCATTCGCGGTGGGTGCTTCATTTTGGCCAAAACTTCTTCTTATAAAACGCACTGTTTGGGCTACACAGCACTCACTTTGGAAATAAGTTTTCAATATTTCCCTACGTTGTTCAAGCGTAAGGCGACTCATTTCGTTCCGAGGAGGTGTGACACTTGACTTTTTGTCAATATTTCGAGCGGGAAACAGCTGTCAGTGTCAAAATAACCTATGATTAAAAAAAACCCACTAGAGGGCCCAATTTTTACAAGGTGGCGCCAATTTAATCACCCTATTGGATGAAGTTATAATTTTCACAAATGGCGTCAGACGTCAATCATATTTGATGCTTATGAACTAGACAGCTGCAGCATACAAACAAGCAAGCAATGCAGCGCTATACTCCGCAAGAGCGTGGAATAATTGTGTCAATTTTTTTGACCAATAATTGGTCGGTCGGTGGTGTTAGCGCAGCGTGAATTTCGACGCCTATTTCTTAGTCATGTCGCGCCAACTGGGCAAGCATTGAGGCGCTTAAGTACTCGACTCGAACAGATTGGAACCATAGCAGGCCATGCAGGGCGTGGCCGCCACCGGACAACCAGGCGACCTGCCACACCATTGGTTACGTTTATAAGCAAAATCTTCGTTTTTGAAAATTTATAGCACGAAATGCGGTGTTCACGCGGGAGGTGATTGGGCCGTATTTTTTGAGGACGCCATCGGCAATACGGTCACTGTTACCAGCGAACGCTACAGGGCCATGACAAACGACTTCTTACTGCCGGAATTGGATGAGCTTGTTGAACATGTTTCAACAAGACGGTACACACACAGCACAAGTCGCAATGGATATTGTGAAGGAAGCGTTTCCCGGACGCGTAATCTCATGCTTTGGTGATTTGGCATGGCCAGCAAAATCGCCCAATTTAACCTTCTTTGGGGCAACTTGTAGTCGCAAGGCTATGCCAACGAACCCCAGACAATCGCAACGCTTAAGGAGAATATTCAAGGGGAATGTGAAGAGTTATCACCAGAAATCATGCGGAAAGTCACGAAATATGCGATAAAACGGGTACAAAATGTGTATCAACACTGGCAGCAGCCATTTCCGGACATCATCTTTTCCCCTTAACAAAAAAAATTGTAGAGGTACAAATAAAGTTAAAAAGGATTTATTTAGTAAAAAAGGATTTAAAAAAAAAAATTGGATGATTAATTTTGCGCCACCTTGTATGACTTGATACTGCTTTAGATTAGTCTCCCTTGAAATGCGGCAATTGTGCTGCTAACCAAACCGTTCAATCAAACAAATCACTGAAGATGATTTTTCTAAGATTATATATCCTTTCCAAACTATTCCAGGACGTAATCAGCAAACGTATGAGCAGCTGGGTTATCTTGGTCCTTCAACTCTGGTGTCGATTTAATTTTATAAAATTCGCCAAGTTGAGGTCACATAATAACCAACGCCTTGTGTTCGATAAGTAATTGGGATGTCCGTTGATAAATGGAATAATTAAGACTTGAGTGAGATTTTAATCGGTTAGTCTGACTACGCTCTGAGTCTGAGTTCACCCAATACTCTGGGGAAATAACCATAAGTAGCTCGGAAAATAAAAGTTCACCTCAAACCCCAATGAAATCAAAATATTAACTGAAACTTTCCCCATTAAGATATGTAATACGAGTATACCAATATACCAAATCATCCACCCATAGTTCCTTCCATTTTTATTTCTTCTCAAAACTTTTGCGTTTCCTGTCCCATTTGCAATTTCCAAGCCGGACATCCGGAAGATTGTTTGCACAAAACTCTCACAAACTTAATCAATTACCTTGTGGTAATCGTATTAGCCTCACAATATGATACAAGATTAAATCAATTTTAAAGGTAGACCGAAAGGAACTTGTTTCCGAGTAATACGAATCGATTCGACGACGTCCAGTAAGGGAAAAGGGTTTCGAAAGAAAACTTACCATCGTCCACGTAGTTGTATTGGAGTAAGCAGGAAATTGTGTCTCGATGGGCAGTTTATCGTCCTGGTGAATGGAAAATGTCTTGTATCAATATTTACCCAACTTAAAGGGATAAAGGCTAATGTTGACTTTGGAAAAAGTAGTAGACATCACTCCACAATCCGCCTTCTCAGGAATCGAATGAAATACGATGCTGAAACGATGATTTATGAACCTAGATCCTAATCACTATAGACTTTATGCATGCATATCCTGCACAAATATGGAAATGTAAACAACGCCCACTTCGGGAACCTCGTACTACGCCCATGCGGAAACCAGCACTCACCACCAAAAAACGAGTGAATCTTCATTTGAATACCAAAGCAACATTTTCCCGGTTTTAAAGAACACCGTACACACCCCAACCGTATGCGGTGTTAACGATCCAAATGAAAACTCGCAGAGTCATCGTGCACAGCTCGATGAATATCAAATGGCCTATACACTGCGCCATTTAAGGCCCACCAATGCCCATGCCATAGTATTGTCGGGTATATAAAGTGCCCTTGAATGCGTATATAAAATGAGCCCTCGAAGCCAATTCCACCCGCCCGGAATGTCTATTCCAACAATGAGCAAATGAAATAATAAAACACAGACAATACGACGCATCTTAGCACCTGGAGCCATCAAATACACAACGCATTGCCATGTCAAGACCTGTGTGTACTTTCTTATCTTATCACCAGCACCAGGTGAATCAAATGCGTTGTCCCTGAAACCAAAGACATAATCTCTCACTGGAAGAAATCCGTTTAACCGCAGACATACACACTTTCGCCGTCGAAGGAGTCGAAGGACAAGGACGAGGAGACGAAGGAATATGAAGATTGGCTTAGGCTTAGGTTGTTAAGTTAATTCTTTAATGAAACGGAAGGAAAGGCGGCATTTTCTCGGCAATTATTGTTATTGCTAATGGGTGGGAAAGACGAACAACAACCCAGAGAGGAGGATATTAAATAGGTTGAAGCAACATGTTGCGGAACATCTGGTTTAAATACGCATGCCGATGGATTCCACAATTCACTTGAATCCCTTCGACACAGTGTTCCGTCAGCGTTTTGCCTTTGAACTTCATCGATTTGATAAGACAAACTTCTCAGTTCTTTTCGAGTGTTCAATTCGATCGGTTACGCTTGCAGGTGGCGTTCGTGTTCGCGTTCGAATCCTGTAATCGAATTGAAAACGCAATCGTATTCGTTGTGGTCGTTATCGCGGTTGTTCTTTTAGTCCTTGTCACATGTAGAAAAAGTTCGAAAATATTTGAATCCATCACGTGTCCTAGTTGTGACCTTCTTTTACGTATAGTTGCGTACGTATACGCCTCGAAGCCTCGCTATCTGGTTTTCATTTTCTACGGTTTCTGGTCGTTTTCCGATTACATGTCGTTACCCCAATGGGCGGGGGGATGTAGCGGAATTAATGATGACGCTGACGCGCTCGGGGGATGATTATGATGTGGAGATGTGATATGAGGACAATTTCGAAATAACTTTTCCCGCAAGGTTCCGCGTTTTCCAGTTCCTCTTCAGGCCCACGCTCTTCCTCTCCCCCGGTTTGTGTTTGTTTCAAGTGGATGCTTGGCGGGAGCATCATACGATGTGAGGAATAAAGATGAAATGAATGTGTGTGGGGGTAATATTTGGATAGCCCAAAAGGATATCAAAGTTTTCTTAATTTTTTTTTTATCCGCACGACGATAAAATTGTAGCTTTTATGCGCTGAAGATATCGTGGTAACGTGTAATCAATTAAAAAAGTTGAGGAAGGACGGGCACTAGTGTCGCTTGAAAAGATTTCGAGTTGTCATTAATCCGCCGTGTAATTTGATTACGAAAATCTGATTTAGAAATATATCTCTGAACAGATGTAGGTATCTACTAGCCTAGATAGTGCTAGTATCCGGAGAAGAATAATGGAAATGTGATTAATGTCGAAGTGAATGCACGCAGTTCGTTCCGGCCAACGTTGCCAAGTGGTTTGTGGTAGTTGAGTGTTTACAGTTTGATTATTGAAAATTATAAATAACCTGTCAAAGCGTTGTCACGCCTGCGGTCGCGTCAGCAAATTGGATGATTTATGAAGTGATTACTCAGTTGAACAAGGTAATTTTTCAAAAGTGAATATTTTGTATGTGGATTTGATTTTTGATATATTGTTGAGTCGTTGCGTAACGGCGAGAACATAGTAGACAATTTAGCTGAGTTTAGTATCCATTCCATGAATATAATAAAAAATTCTTTTTACGTCACTAGTGCGTCTGTTGACCATAAAAAAATCAATAAAACTTCCTTTCCTAAGAGCTTGGGTTGTAATTAAGTAGGCCGATTTATTTTCGCTTGGATAGGTACTTTTTTTCTTTTACTGGAGGAACGCTTACAGGCCTGTGTGGGCTTAGGCTCTGAATTGTACCGCGTGCTAAATATACATACTTAGTTAATTAGTTTTGCTCGATTAAGGCAATCGCTTGTGAGCAGTAGCCACAGTTGTGTTGGCTTATTTTTAGTGTTTGTACAATAGTATGGAATAATCTATTGCAATTGAAGGCTATACTCCTACTCTAAAAAAATGGTTAAGTTTCGAAATGGGCGTTGCTATAACGTGGGATATACAATTCTGCCGAGACGAAATGTGTACGCAGCAACAACGGAAGGGTATGTGGTGTCTTTCACATGTAACAGTTCAAGCAACCTTAGCAGAGCGTTTACTCTCCTGATGCTGGATACACTGGCATCGAATCCTGACTACTTATACGAACATTGTAGGATCAGTATACGTAGGAGAACTCCTGTAGTGTATGTACTTGTCTAGTGAACTTTTTTTTCTAAATTCATTATTGAGTTGGAGCAAATAAAATGGCATATGACATAGGTTAGTTAAAAAAGCAGTAGAGAATGTGTCAAAAACTTAGAATGTGAACGTTTGGGCCTATAAATACTATATAGGAACACAACTACTCCGCATCCCTTCGGTTCAATTTTCTAAAATTGGAGTCCATTGATTCAGAGACGTCCGCTCAAAACTGAGCTTTTTGCGTCCCGCGTATGTTGTGAACGAATTGAGGAATCAATTTGTAAATGTCAGAAATTATGGTAAGGAGTTATCCAACAAGACGGTCAATCCAAGTAACTATTTAAAATGCAACATATACATATATAAACCCAGCAATGGAATACGAAGCTAGTTCAAAAACTAAGGTGACTTTTGACTTTCGAATTTTTTTTTGTTATCTTGGTACAAATGTTTCACATATTGATATTCTCAGACATTCAGGATATTTTTTCACAAATGTAAAAGATAAACCTGTTTTGGTGTGCTTATAATTTTTTGTTATTGAAAAAATGGATCAAGGAATTTGTATTAAATTTTATGTAAAAAATAAAATAAAGTTTCCAAACGTACGTGAAATGTCGACTGTGGCATTTGGCGTATCTACTCTAAAAACATATTATAAGTGGTACAATCTATTCACAGAAGGTCGAGAAGATGTTTATTGCGATATTTGCCCTGGACGTCCCATAACGTCAATAACGGTTGAAAACGTTGAAGCCGTGAAGAAAAGTGTTATGAAAAATTGTCGAATCGCTATCGGTTGGCTTTTGCCATACAATTTTTGCCAGATTTTTTAGGCATGGCAGGTGTGTCAGCAAAGTTTGTTGAAATTGCAAAATTTTGACCCATTCTGACGCTCAACAACTGTTGAACATTCAGATTCACACTCGCAACCAAAGCCCAATTATCCCAATAGAAACCAAGTGCCGGAAGGTAGTATGATCCATAAGGAGTATTACCTTGAGTTTATTTGCGGTTTGCGTGAAGCAATACGAAGAAAATTTCTAGATTTGCATAGCAAAAAAAACGCATAGCTGTTGCATCACGATAGTCACCCTTCGTTGCTTGTGCCTAATTTAATAAATTGTGAGGGCCACCGTTTCCATTGGATTGGCCCTCTGACTTTTTTGTCTTCCCAACCGACCCATAGAAAGATTGAGATTTTCTACGAATGAGGAAATAAAATCACATCGCTGGAGGAGCTCAAGAGTATACCAACAATCGAATGTCAGAAATACTGCGCTGGTTCGAGAAAAATAAAAAATAACTTAATTTTTCGAACAATTATGTATAACATATGCCATAATCGCCGCCTCAATTTTTGATGACATTTTTTGTCCAGTTCTCTAATATTTCCATTGTATTTCATCAATAACAGTTTTGAAATTTTCTTTTGTTGTCTGGCTAACTGTTGCAAATAGCAGTTTCATTCTGAAAATATAAATCACACCCGCCCATAGCACAAAGCTTAGGTCAAAAAACGGTCGCATTATTTCTAGAAAAAATTGGTCCAATTCAAGATTATTTCAATATTTTTCTTGAATTTTCGGGTGTAAACAAATGGAAATTAGCCTGATTAGTGTGAATATTTTTTGTAAGAAATTCTGATTTCACTTTTAACACCCAATAGGAGAAAAAAGAGTTTTGTGCCTGGGCTGCTGGTTTCAAGTTCAACAGAACCTTGTAGGTCTTTATGTAAATAGACACTCCACGATCTTCAGAAATGCTCTTAACTGCATTCATAGCTTACCTGCCTAATGAACGAGAGTTGATATTGACTAAAAACAATACGAAATTTACCAAATATTTCCGCGATATTTTCACTATATCAGCAGATGATACAAGTATATATCGTCCAAACCTTCGAAGTTTTTGCTCTTCAAAAGTCATAAAAATAACAGTGGAATGTTAGAGGTTCAACAATAATTCGAGATTTAAAATGACACCTCTTGTTGGATAATTCTTTCTCCGTTACTTGGCTTACAAATTATTTAAACAATATTTTCAATCCTATTTCGACGTAATTGTAATGGTAGCGAATAATACAATTTTGAAGGCCTCTAGAATCCAAAATATATTGCTTGAAAACATCCTACTGGTTTCTTCCAAGCGCCTACTTACTATGCCACATACTGCATTATTCAGCCACTCTCCTCACGAGATCGCTGCTAGGTATTATTTTACCCGTCCTTGGTGGGGCTAACAAGCAATTTGTGTTATTCCGGTATGTCTGTTGCTTTCCTTGGAGTATCGGCTCTTCGTACTTTAGCTTGTACGTTTCATACTAGTGCGTAGATAAAATCCAGTATTCTTCTGATTCCACCATTTGTCTATTTAGTGAAGCCGAGTTTGCTAGAGTATCCCGCGATTCTGTGTAGCGAAGATTGAGAAGGCGTGTTATCATGACCAAATAGGAATCGATATTTAAAGGAATTGCGTTGGATGGTAGTTCCAGTTTACCCATATATCAACTGAAGGAACAACTGAAGTTGTAAGGCCTTACTCGGAGTGATATAATTAAAACGAGATCGTTATCTATGACGGCTTCTGTCGACACCGGTAAAGCATATAAAGGATCTTTGTTTTTTCGGCTTCGCCCATATTCGGTAGTTTCCTCGAGAATGCCTTTGTAGCGATGACGCTTTCTTGCGAGTAAAGTCCATGCGTGTTTCAAAACGCAGCCCTCTATCGAGCATCAGTCCTAGATATTTTCTTGCTTCTTTTGATCGGATATTATAATACCTTTGCCGACCACTTGTGATGACAGTCTCCGTTTTGTGATTGGTCAGCTCGAGACCTGCAAACCACTGCTCGATCTGGACACTTGTTTCATTTGTGCGGCTTCGACAACTTACGATGGTACCATAGCTACGAGTATTTCATCAATTAAACCGATACTGACTCCCTGTGGTAGCCTTAGCCACAGGACGCCTTTTTAAGGAAATACATTGATATGTTCACATTAGGAAAAATTATAAATCGGATACTATTCAGTGAAAAATTTGGATTTAAACAAAAAAATCGTAGGACTCTATCAGAACAAAAATCGCATTCATATCCTCTCTCAATAACTACGAAGCTAGTATAAACCCTTTGGAGTGATGACGGATGAAGTTGACACATTTTGCCACGACGAAAAATGATTAGCTACATCTTGGGAACTATGCCTTCTAAATGAAAGACTCCAAACCATTTCAAAATGGAGACCAAACGAAATGCCCTAAGGGTTTTTAAAAAGGTATAGACATGCAAGGCAAGCAAAACTCATAAAAGTCGAGATAATAGTTTTTCGTTTATTGGAAAAAATAATTTCGCCTTCTAAGTTTAATATGAACTATGGTGGAAAACAGGAAAAAGAAACAGGCGAGTGGAGAAAACATCAATACCGAACAAGCACTGTCCGAATAAGAAAAATTAGCGAAGGCTAAGATGGGCAGGATCCATGAAACAAATGAACAATGGACGACAAGCCAAAAAATAATAAAAAAATAAAAAAACAAAACCGGGAGAAAATACCGAGGGAAAACCGCGCTATCGATTGGAGGACAATATACATAGGTATGGACCTAGAAGAGTTGGAGCAGTAAAGCTCTGAATTTCCCAGTTTCAAATTCGGGGTTATTATAATTATAATAAATCTAAGATGAAGCGTGCTAAATCAAGGTTGAATGTTGTGAAATGACAATATTTCCTGGTGATGTACACTGTTCGATATTTTGCACCCTCTGCAGTGTCAAGTTTGTGAAAACATCAGTAATTGCAGACATATACTCGTAGCTCTCCATGAGATGTGTTATGTTTCGGTTGCTTTACGATATAAGAAGTGCGAAGAGTTTCTTCACCAGCCCATTACCCGCTCAATTATATTGTCAAAAAAATGGAGGCAGATACGAGTACACAGTAGCAGATGCTTTTTAGCGGGGACATTTCGAATGCGCCCTTATACGTTTTTATATAATCTGTTAATGTCATGTTGGCCAAAGCTTACGTTTTTAACATGGTGGAATTACGAAAAAGTTATATTTGGAAATTATTAAAATTTCGAATCAAAATTTTGAGTAGGTAGTCGCAACAAAGATTGCTTACTCTGAATTTCTGCCGTAATAACTGTTCCTACACACAGGCTGTGTGTGTTGTAATGGATAAATTCGAGCCAACATATTCACCCCTAAATGTTTCTGTGTCGGTCAGACATCGCACTGGTTGAAGAGCTGAAAATATCCCAGCTGTAAATACTTCACTTCAAAATGAGCCAACTTAGTCGATTTTACGCCGTTCACAGAAATCGGAGATGTCGCACTCTACATTGTGTTGAATTTTGCGATCTTGGCCCTAAACTTTACAAACGCAGAATCCCCTTGATCATTTGAAGCGCCGCAACTTTTCCGATTGGTCTCTGCAAAATTTTAAGAACTTCCTGAATTCAAAAGTCAAGAAACTAATTTTTGGTTTAATAAGCCCATAACTGCCTCAATGCACCCATCACATGCACAAAAATCGACCGTGTATCATGGATTTCATGCCGGAGGAGTGATTGGACCATATTTTTTCGTTGAAAATAATCGACATGTTACCGCCAACGAAGATCGCTACTATGCCAATTTGAAAGAATATTTCTGTCCAGAATTGAATTACCTGACATCAGTGATATGTGGTGCTAAAAGCCCCGTGCCGCACAACTAGTCAAAACATTTACCTATCGAAGGGAAAGTTCAGTAATCGTGTAACTTGGAGAAATATAATCGGTCGAAAGCCGCTTTGCTCATGGGATTTGAAGCCGTTAGATTTATTTTTAGGGGGTAAAATGGAAACATGTCAATGTTATGGAAGGGAGGGAAGAATGGTGTAAAGTTGGCTCTAAATAAATCGATCGCAGCAAACGTGTTTCCAGTGGTCATACGAACGAAATCGCAAGTATATCAAGTGTACGTCTACATTTCGGTCCGATATCTCAATTATTCTGTGTTTCATTTAGACACGAAATGGTTATATCCTTATAGATAAACCCTGTGTCTTCCATCAATTGATGTTTCACATGATTCAGTTCCAGGGTTAATTGGAACTGTTCTTGACAATAGAAAATTTAAAATTGCTTTAGGAATCGAGAAAGCAGGTATTTTAAAAAGGTGTTGGATTGGATAGCGTCTCAATCAAAGTGTCCAATAATGTCTAAAAAATACTTTCACGATATTCTTCATTTGCTTACCAGGTACTATAATAATAGTTTGAAGGCAAAAGCTGATGAGATTAATGAATTGATCTTCCAACAATTTGTAGTCAGGTGTCATAGACTCATATTTTCTAAATTAAGGCGAGTATAGAAAGAAAAGCTTATGTGCAAAAATGGTGTTGTACATTTCACAACTTCGCTAGGGATGATTAGTACAGGGTGTTCTTGATTCCCTTACTTACTTAACCCGAACTCAATAGGTTAATTGCACATAAAATAAACTTTTTTTTTGTATTTGAATTCACCCAGGGAACATAGTTAATTCTAACATTATAGTGAGATGTATATTTCCACAGGAACATGGTTATAAAAATAAACTTGTTACAAATGCCTAGAAGCAGCTCGTTCCTGTGTGCAAAGCTGTAGATCCGACATCGGATTCTTGGATTTTCTTTTGTACCTTGTGCATCATTAAGTAGAAAACGAAAGCCGGTATCCTTGGGTTATACGAGTACACTGCAAATATTTCCTGGAAGAGATGCAATATTTTAATCGTAGGGTGTTTATTTTAGTAACACCAAAGTGTGCCGCCAGCATTTGAAGTAATGTTGCTTGTTAAAACGAAGATTATTCCAAGACCATTAAACAACACAACACAAGTGCAGGCAATGGGCAAGGTGGATAAAATTGTGGCCACAAACCCTCTCCAAGATAAAATTATCTTATTCTAAATTTCTTCTTATGATGCATCGTAGTGGTGCCATTTAGGATGTTACTAGTAAACATTTAATGAAAACGTGCGTGCTTTATCAAAATTTATTCTCTCAAATTCATAAAGTGTTGAGAGTAAATAAAGGGGCATCCAATAGGAGGTGCCATTCAGAATCAAGAGGAATTTGCAACTTTTTTTTTATTTTGATCTAAAGTAGAAATTCTGAAGTAAGTTATACAATAAAATTATATATCAACTTATACATAATATAGTGTACGAGGGTGGTCCGATAAGTACTTAGCCTACAAAAGAAAAACGAATATTTTGGAGAAATGGGGATTTATTTTTCAATATAGTCTCCTTTTAGCTCAATACACTTGACCCAGCGATGCTCCAACTTCTTTAATCCGTCTGAAAAATACGTTTTCTCGAGGTCTGCAAAGTAGGCCTCCGTGGCGGCGATGACCTACTCATTCAACTGAAATTCGCCGGGCAGAAATGACTTTTTCAAGTTTGGAAACAAAACGAAGTCGAACGGGGCCAAATCTGGAGAATACGGTGGATGGGGCAGCCGTTCGTAGCCCAAATCGACCAACTTGGCCGTGGCGAGGGCGGAGGTGTGAGCCGGTGCGTTATCATGGTGGAAGAGCACTTTTTTCTCCTAACCAAGTGGAGCCGTTTTTTCTTCAAATCGGCGTCGAATCGGCAATAATTTGGAATAGTACAGCAATGTGACCCTTTTGCCCTTCTGCAGGTAGTCGATGTGGATCACACCTTGTGAATCCCAGAAAACGGTGGCCATCACCTTTCCGGCCAATGGGACAGTCTTCGCTTTCTGCGGAGCACGTTCGCCGGGTGAAGTTCACTGTTTCGACTGTTCCTTGGTCTCTGGTGTGCACCAGTGGATCCATGTTTCATCGACTGTCACGAAACGACGCAGAAACTCCGCCGGATTGCGCTTAAACAGCGTCAAACACTGCTCTGAAGTGGTCTCACGGTTGTGTTTGTTGTCCAGAGTGAGCAAACGCGGCACCCATCGCGCCG
The DNA here is from genome assembly GCA_958301585.1 of Merodon equestris. Classification (NCBI taxonomy): domain Eukaryota; kingdom Metazoa; phylum Arthropoda; class Insecta; order Diptera; family Syrphidae; genus Merodon; species Merodon equestris. The sequence goes on along the minus strand of OY284416.1, from coordinate 37,413,562 downwards.
ACAGCTCTCATGCCCAAAATTTCATGCTGGATATGACCCACGCGATCTTTTGAAATTCCTACTGTCCCAGCTATCTCGCACACCTTCAATCGGCGGTCTGCCAATACGTGATTGTGGATTTTTGTCACGTTATCCTCCGTGGTAGCCGTTTTCGGGGCACCTGGACGTGGCTCATCAAAAACCGACGTGCGACCACGTTGAAACTCGTTAAACCAATTTTTGATGGTCGCCATCGAAGGAGAAGAGTCACCGTACACAGCGTATCAACGCTCTTTGATTTCGCTGCGCGATTTCTCTTCCAAAAACAGGAATCGAATCACCGACCGATATTGCGATTTTTCCATTTTTCTAAAATCCGCGGACACTCCCGCTTCCACACGCGGTGAAAACAAAACTACGAGTCCGGCTGAAATTTCGACAGTAGCCATCTACTAGAATGTACTGCACGATCTTAAATTGCTCTTGTGATACTGGCGCCATCTGGCGGTGAGGCTAAGTACTTATCGGACCACCCTCGTATATACCAACTTGTGCGAAGTGAATGTGAATTATAAACATGTATTGTAATATATCTAGTATTATTATAATAAATAAATGAACCGTAATGGCGAGTAAAACTCAATTCACCAACCGCTAGTATTTTTGTTGCCCATTTTTAGGAGTTCGTCTTTTTGTTCACTTATTTAAAATATGCGTTCCGGAAATTCGCGAATAAAAGATTGATTATAACGTGTTGCGAGGTATATTTGTCGACAATCGGAAATACCTCAAAGCGGTTTATTGCATGTTGCTGTGCATGACAGAATTTATGGGACGGATTATAAACATGAAACAAAAATGAGTGTACGTTTTATACTTCTATCCTGCAAAGCTGGGGTAGGGAAGACTTATGCAAAGGCTTTACTGTCTTTCCGTCTGGACAGATTTAGGTAAAAGTTTGCAAAATTCAAGGTAGAAGACCTGGAATGGTAACTTGGCTTCCGGAAGTTGTTTAACTTCCAATCATCGCAATATATCCTAATATGATCGATGTCCCGCTGCAAGATTGTATTCATATGTTGAGGGCCTTTTTAAAATCGATCAGAAAACCGCCTTTATTTCCTGAATGCGGAAACCAGTTTTGACGCAGCGTGACTAGTATCATGCCTCTTCCTTTCACCAAACTGGTTGTCCGATATTATTTTCTTTTCCTCCACCCATTTTATCAGAGTTCTGCTTACCACTTTTTCAAATACCTTGCTAACATTCGGATGTAAAATAACTGATTGTAGAATATCAGAGTTTGTTCTATCTCTATCCGGTATAGGAAAGAGGTCGAGCACCGCTGTTTATCATTTCCCAGAAACAAACTGATCATTGGCGACAATGCCATTCGCAAGATTTTCATAGTGAAACCGTTATTCTCAGATCGCCAATTCTCTATTTCATCATTCATTTCATATTGCATTTTAAAGATCGTGATTGCGGTGAGCAGAGTTGTTCACCATGTACACAGACTCGAAAAAAGCTATCGAATTGATTCCCTCTTGTGGATCCTCAACCAAAGAAAGCCTCCGCCAGTGTTGAAATGGTCTGGACTTATATCCACGTGCCGTAGTACTGTCTGTAATCCAGAAGATCCGGACATTAGAGATCTCATTATGATCTTTTCCCCTGAATATTTTATTTATTTACGGGAACATGCTCGGACTATTGGATTTTATACAGCGTGCGCCATCTCATATGGGTCGATGTAAATTTCGAATAACTTCAACAATTCTTAACTGATTTTGGAAATTCAAAAACTTTTATTCAACCTAAACCTTTACAATTTATTTTGATTAATTTTTGGAAACAATATCAATTAAATGGTTGTCTTTATTGTCGACGCAAAAATGGGCTCGTTTTCGCGCATTCTCCATGACATTTTCGAGCATTTCGGTCGAAATTTCTGCGACTTCCGCACGAATGTTTCTTTTGAGTTATTTTATTGTCTTCAAGCCGTTAGCATACACCTTGCTTTTCAAGTATCCCCAAAGAGAAAAGTCTGGAGGAGTCAAATCCGGCGATCTCTGAGTCCAGTAAATATCACTCTTTTTTGACACCAATCCTCCAGGGAACTTCTTACGCAAAAGGTTCATTGTTTTGTCGGTAGTATGGCATGTCGCCGTTTGGTTGAAACCAAAAGTGAAATAAGCCTTTTATACGCATTTCTGGGACCACATAATGGACCAACATCCACAGATATCGATCGCCATCCACTGTATCGCCAACTTTGAAGAAATACGGTCCAATGATGGTTTTAGCGCGTACATCGGCCCAAACAGTTACTTTTTGATCATATAACCGCTCTTTGTGAATAATGTGAAGATTTTCGGTGCCCCAGAAGCGACAATTTTGTTTATTAGCTAACATTTTGTGCGTATGCCAAGCGCCGTGGCTCATCTTGTGACAAAATTCTTTGAGTTATCTGCACTTTGTATGGAAATAAGTGAAGATCATCCTTTAAAATTCTCCGCAAAGTGGTCCCACTGATGCCTAACTGCTGCAGACCGTGCCGATATCACAAATTTGGGTCTTCTCGAACACTGGCCTTCACAGACTGAATAGATGAGTTTGAACGCCCCGGACGTGGCCTAGGTTGCTCACGAAGGCATGCCACAGAACCAAAATGAAAAAAATTCGAGGCCCAACGACGAATTGTATCTTTTTTACGCACGTTGAGTTAGCACATTCGAACGTTCATTTTTAATGAACATTGAAACTATTTCCGCGCGTTTTTTTGGTGTGAACCGATTCGTGGTTAAAATTGTACTGAATTGGCGTTTCCAAAATGCTATGACATATGAAACTCGGTTGACAATTGTTGAAATTATTCGAAGTTTACATCGACCCATATGAGATGGCGCACTCTGTAGAGCCAACTTTATTGCCTAAATGCTTTTCTGTAATTTTCTTCACCGATTTTAATGTTTTTTATCTCCGGATCGTGTGGGTCTGTAAATTGTCTACAAAGTCGTTCAAGCCTGGATAGAATTCTTCTTTTTCCCTGTGAAGTGCGTCGGTTGTTGGTGTTCTGCTTTTGTCGGTGGTCGCTGGTCTGGACAATGATTTTGTCCATTATTCGTTTTATGACGTCCATTTGTTGTGTTGGTCAATTTTGTCGTTTGTCAAGTCTCAGCTTGTAGGTAGATTAATTTAACTCAGAAGATTAATTTCACTATTTCAATGGTTCTAGTGTATCAATCCATATTTCATTTTACTTTTTAGAGGTTTTCACAGTGACAATTGAATGTTGACAGTTCCAGGACGGCGTGAAATGGCACCTCTTATTGGATGACCTTAATTTAGCTTTCTCTCTAACTCTAACCTACTTCATCTCGTCCTTTGGATTAAATTTATTTCTCTTGTTACATCGCAAACTTGGTAGCAGACTGTCGGACATAGTCAAAAAGGTCTGGCTACTGTTTGCCTTAACGACTATCTGGGAATAACGTATTTCTCTCGATACTTTTCTATGGTTATTAAATCATGCAGTATGGTCACAAAACACAAACGAGATTCGCCTGTTCGCCGTGTGACTAAACGGAGCTGATTATATCGTTTTCATCGAAACTGATTAATGAAATCTCATTAATTATTGCAGTTGAAGATATTAACACTTTTACGGCACAAGTAACACGAAGCCGGGAAACAAATCTCATGCCACGAATCCATTCGAATAATTTAATCTTCAACCAACTGACGCTGACAAACACTGCTTTCAATATACTCAATTGAATTTTCCCAAACTCTACACATTGACATAACCTGGTTATTAAATATAAATATTTCGCAAATGAAATTAAATTCCTTGTCACATAATGCGTGACGGGATTAAATATTTGCGCCTGTCTAATGCATGAAATTCATCCCGCCGCTTGACAGTATAAATCTGAAACATAAAATAAATAAATTAACAATTCCAAATCCGCATACAGCAAAACGATGATTTTTAATTCGTACAGCATCTCATTAATCATTCGCCATCCGCGCCATCAAAAAACACCTAAAACACGTTTTTTGTTTTGTTTTTTTGCATTTAATCCCTTTTTCTCGTGTTTCCTGTATCGCGGACGAAGCCGACAGACAAATTCCATTAATTACATTTAGTAGGCCATTTTCAGTGGCAAATCTCCTCTTTCTCCGCCTTTTGGCAAAATCAAAAAAAAGGACATAAAAAATTAATATTTGCTTTGCTCGTATTTTTGAGGCAAGCCAAAAATCAAATCCCACTTTGGCAGTCGTTCGTTTGATTTATGAGTAGATGTTTGGGTTTTTTGTTTCCTTTCGATTGGTTTTTTAACGATATTTTGTACTAAGTTGCCTGAGAGTATGGAGTACGAGTATATGAGGAAAAAAATCGGACAATCAATTTAAAATTGTACAAAAAGTAAGTGGAGTTTGCCATGGGAATCAAAGACCATCAGTCAAAATGGTATGTTGCGGATTCTCGGAAGCCCAGTCGGTTGCGCTGGCTGTAGCCAATCGATTCTTGTGACAGCAATTCGACTGGAATGTTTTTGTGTTAGAACGGCCCTGACGTATGGTCATGACGAGTATGTTGGTCTTTTGTTGGGGTATATATGAAAAAGTATTTTAGGAGCTTCTGTGAAAAAACTCTGATGCGAAATGATTATAGACTTTTTTTATTTTGAATTAATTAATTAAATTTACTTAAATTTTAATGCAATTTGCCATAACAACGGATTTTAAACCTCGCATGGGCTTAAGTATTTTCTTGGAGCGCAATAGTGCGGTCAAATCAGCCTACATTTTTGATATGCCATGCGAAGTTATTAAAGCCAGGATTGAGACCGAAAGGACTTTGATTGATTTGAACTTACGAATTTTGTTCAACAAATAAGGTGACTTTATTTTTCTTAATATTTGTTTATCAATCAAGGTCCGTTCTGTCCCCATCAGAATACACCAACGTCAGCATTATTTCCAATCCTCAAAATTCTAATAGTACTAATATGCCTTTTTGATATAGCATTGAGCCCTTCCAGCAATGCGGTCTTAACTCTTTTCAGTTTTGGGAAAAAAAAAACTCGCAGGTAGCCAAGAACATTTTTGATTGCAGTGAATGGGGACACGGCTATCTCTAGCGAAATTCATTTCTCATTGTTTGACATGATTGAGTCGATTTGTACAGTAACTTTTACTTTTTACTTCTTTAACTTTAACTGCTATGCCACGATCAAATCAGTCTAGATCAATTGCGTTCCCATTCCGACTTGAGATCCTTTAAAACCGTTTAGAGCTGAAAATGGAGGTAAATAGATAAGCACTGAAAGTATCAGTTAGGCCATCTAGACTGACGATAGACATCTAAAAGTGCTACCTTTTCGCCTTATATAGGTATTATTGTGGTGCTTAATAGGCTAATTCTATTAGTTTAACCGTCGGACGTCAAGTCTAAGTTTAAGCAAAATATGAAAAGAGAACACAGTGACTGAGTGATTAGTGTTCGCAATTTCAATTGTCGGTATTTCCCTGTCTAGTAGTGCATTGGATCAGGTGGTCAAGGCTCAGTAAGAGCCTTCAAAAGATTATAAAACAAGTGGCCTCGTCTATTAGTGTTATGATTAAAACAATAATACTAACTAACTTAATTACTCGTACTTCATTCATTCCTTTTGCATTCCAGACTACGTTCACATCATTATACAGCTCGTATAATCTTTTATCTTCTCCTCCATTCGTCTCCCTCACAGACAGGACCATACCTTGTATCCAAAGGAGATATTTTCGCTCAAGAGAGCCGAGAATCATCTCGGCTTTCTTGCTTATCGTCCAACATTCGGCTCCGTTAACCAGAACTGGTTAAATCAGTGTTCTGTTGGGGGTAATTTTGGACTTCCTTGTTACGAGTTTTGACAAACCGAAGTAGCACCGGTTGCCAAGGGATTCTTCATCGGATCTCCACTTAGTTGTCTTTTGTGGAGTTAACATTTTCTCCGAGCTAGACAAACTAAAAGTTATTATATTTATCTGTCGTGGGTTGCGTTTTTCCCAAGGCGGCGTTCGACTTGTAAATCAATAAGGGCTGCCTTTTCTTCAATTGCCGTGAATGCCTCTACCAACAGTTGGACGCTCCTGAAGCAGTAAGAAAGTGCCATCCATTTTGCCTCACTATCATTTCAAAGAGTAATTGAAGAAATCAGCACTTCTCCTTGCCGAAATCCAATGCGTGTTTGGAAAGGTTCAGAAGTAAGGAGCGCAAACTGTACAATGAATCGCGAGTATTCCAGTGTGGCGCGACACATCTGATTAAGTTTCCCCGTAATTCCGAAATCTGCCATCACCCTGTGCAGCTCATGACGATGAAAGATGGTGCGTTTTTTCCAAGGGCTGGTGTTATGTGAAGATCTGGTCTATAATCGATTTGCCCTGAAATCCACAATGGCAGGTGCCTACGAGTGCGGTGCCAAACGGCTTAAGATATCCACATAGTACACTGAATAGGATCTTGTAAGCGACATTGAGCAGGGTTATGCCTTCGATCGCCTTTTTTGACAAACTCCAAATTAGTGCATTAACTCAAGGCCAACCTTCACATATTCACATATTACAACAAATCAAAATAAGAAACAACTTAACATTAAATTGGATCAGAACTAGGACCAGCTATTATTTCTTAGAAACGAAATCCCTTAATGCAACCATTAAACTATTAATTCTGAATTTAAGGAATCAGTCTTGGGAATACAAGCTGCAAGAATTAGAAAAAAATAGTAAGCCATTCTGGGGTATAGTTAAGATTATTAAAAGAAAAAACATTCGTATCCTTGCCCTGAAATTGGAAAATTCAGTCCATCTCACTATTTCTGAAAAAGGCTTAGCAAGGCAATTTTATACTAATCACCGAATCACAAGTAATATGTATAGTTTCATAGCTATAATTAGAGGTTTTCAACATTCCATAAATTCGCTTAATTCGCTTCCACTGGAAACTGATGCTAATAATGCATCTTTTGCAGAATTTCCCTAAAACTTGGAAATCCGCAAATCTTCTCCTTATTTTAAAACCAGGTAAAGACCCCACTAGGCCCTGCAGTTATAGACCCATTGGTCTATTAAGCTCTTTGAGCAAGTGCTTTAAAAAAATAATAAAAATTAAATTACTCAATCACATGGAGTCCCACGAAACATCACAACAGTATTCATCATATCATACTTTTAAAATTGCTGGGCATGAAAAAAGCTTTCTATACAGTGTGGAATGAAAGTTTGCTTCATAAACTTATAACCTTTAACTTCCCAACTTACTTGGTGAAAACTATGCATTCATTTTTAACTGGACAGTATTTCAAGGTTCTGTTCACAATAGGTTTCAGATGATTATTCTGTTGTTGCAAGTGTACCCCAAGGTAAGGTTCCGTGATTGGCCCTATTTTGCTTACCTTATATTCATCTGACTTTCCACGATTAAACAATTATGAAATTGCAATGTTCGCCGACGATACCTGTATATTGTCCACAGATTGCTTTGGTTTCAATGTTGAAACCAATTTCCAATCTGATTTGAATGCATTCGAAAAATTCGCCAAAGATTGGCAGGTTAAAATAAATGCTTCATAGACTCATGCTGTCTTTTTCACCGAAAAAAGAAAAGCCTGCTTCTTGCCAAGCGACAGTTTCCAATTGAACGGCATCATGATCGAGTAGAAGGACAGTGCCAAGTGCTAAGTACTTTGGGGTCAACCTGAAGACTAACTTTCGGCTTAAATATCCAACAAGTTATTAACAAAGCCAACATGACTCTCAAATCACTTTATCTATTCATAAATCGCTTAAACTAAACTTGTGCTAAAAGCCATCTTCATAGGCTACAAATAAAGCAAAACAAAATTCTTTCTCGGCACTTTTCTACTGAAGAGCTGCATGCCATAACAAACGTGCAAACAGTGCCAGAAAGAATTTCTGTCTTGACTAGGTGTGACAATAATTCATGTAGATTCTCTGATATCCACTTGATTTCCAGTTTAGTTACTGATCCTTAATATAGTATTTATATCCTATAAAAATATATTTGTTATATACATAGAATTATATTTATTTATAAATTATTTTAATTATTTATTTATTTTATTTATAAAATTCATACTCATCTATTTTAGTTATTGGTTTATTTGTCAATTAATCAACAAATTCGTGTCCGTACCTAGTTACTCGCTGTATAGTTCCTGTTGACCTGTTGATCCTGTTGACGATTGGGTCTTTAATGGACACAATCGTAGATGGGGAGAATATCCGTGATGCAGGATGACTAACCGCATACGTCCTGATGTATGCAAGAAATCCGCAACATTCTTATTATCCTCAAGAAGAATTGATTGCAGAAGACTAGCGGGCGTCATTATGGGCTATTACACCTTTGTTAAGCATATCAGCGTGCTTAGCATCAGTGAGACGCCAACTTGTGCTGCATGTTGCAAGAAAGATGACACAGTAGAACATTTTCTCTGCGACTGTCCCACCTCGCTCGCGAACGGTAGCGCACCCTTAGGGCCGACGTGGCATATGCCAAATCTCTTATCTCTACATCACTGAAGCTCCTCCCCACTTCTATCCAGACAACGGGGAAAATACAATAAAGAAAGGTGTCTGTCTGGTAGTGCAATGGAGCAGTTTTTACTTTTTTTTTTTTAGTTGTAAATTCATTTTTATTTCATATTATCTTATATCTATCTTACCCCAGTCAAAAATGCTTAAAACTAACTTAACTATCGTAACAAATTTAACTATCTTACTGGCCCTAGGCGGACACTCTAAAACAAACAGTACAATTGAAACATATGTCTTTCGACGACTACATAAATTTACTATTAACATTATAACTACTCGTAAGTTAAGCTAAGAAAATATTTTTTTTTTATTAAAAACTTATGCATATGGAGCAGTATGTGCGTCTGAGTGCTCCAACAGATAACAGAAGCCTCCAACTAAAAAAAGTTATAAAGAGCTACTTATAAATTCAAATTACAAATAACTTACTGAGAGAAATGTCCCAACTGAAAACATTCATTCATAGATTTTTAAGTAGGGAGAGAAATTATCAATTTACAATTTTGTGCTATCTGTTGGAGCACTGAGACACAAATACTGGTCCATTGTAATTCACAATTACACGACACGGACAACTTAAATTGTTTTCATTCATAATTAATATATCATCTCCATTGCATGCTATCGTTTGTGTTTTTTTTTTTTGTATTTCATACAGTCGAAATCCATACTTTGCTTTCAATTTAATTCTAAAGTCAAACGCTTTCCCGTATCCTTGCATGCAGCAGAAAATATTATAACAATTTAAGATGTTTTACAATTTTAATAAAAAAATCGTTGAATATAATTTAGTGGGGTGTGATATTTCCCTCACAAAATACCCCAGATGAAAGCAAGTTCACGATCGTTTGTTCTAAAAATGTCGAACGAAAATCGAATGTTAATACTTAGCTCACGTACTTCAAAAAGTCACCTTATTTTTAACATACCTGAAACTAATTTCAAAGCGTCTACTTTAGTTTAACATAAAAATGTTAACCGACACCCCTTGTTGGATGGCCCAAAGATCCCTATCCCAAAGATCGGATTTAAAATTCCAGTGGAAATGGGACTATTTCGAAAAAGATAGCATTGGTGCAGACGTTTTTTTTTAAATATCTTTGACTTGGAATGACCCTATTTAAGATGTGAAGACGGAAGACGTGCAATATAGCAATCTATTAATGGCATTTGACTTCTAGGATTCCATTCGAATTCTCTGATTGGGTTCATGTCTGTCTTCAAAATCAATAAGTTTTTTTTACAGTTATTTCGTGTGAAAATAAAACAATTGTATTTCACCTCCCCTAAGCCACTAATTTTTCGTCAACATTTCCTAAGAAAAATAGTTCAACAGATCTTTTGTCAGAGCTATTGATGTTTTTGTGAATTCCTTTTTAACAACGCTTCTCTGAAATAACACTAGGGGTAACGAATTAAATGGGATTAAGTGTGTTTTGACTTTTTATTTCAAAAACAAACCGGAAGTCATTAACTCTCTAAGCATTTCCGATTACTAAAAGCTTTCACAATTGCTTCTGTATCTGTGGTATCTATTCGCTTTACATGACACAACAATTCATTCAGACGTTTGTTTTTATATTTATTTATTTTTTACTTAGAGAAATCTTACACTTGACATAAATGCTTAAAACCTGCTTAAAATACATTACTGGACAGAACAACTTAAACTTTTCACGGTATGGTTTACTTAAAATAATTTTAAAAATGAATTAATTTGTTAAGAAAATGTTTTTTTTTTTAACTTCAATCAATGCGAAGACTTCTGATTAAGCCTATGTTGCTGTACAGTTCGTAGAGTTCTTCGATATAACTTCTCCTCTACTCCCTGTTAACAAAAAGGAGGTCAAATATTGTAATGTCTAAACTTCTACGCCGTAGAGGGATGATTAGAGTTTTTCATGATAGTTCTCTATTTCCCAATTGCCTCTTGAGCTCAAAACAGCAACGGTAGGCGAGAATTATTCTACCTCTGACTTGTGTGCAAGTGTCGTTGCGGGTAAACGTGATCGAAATCCTTGACAACTTCAACTTATATCTGTTAAAAGTAACACTCTGTCCGAGGCATTTGTATTGCATGTCTTTCTTTGAAGACAGCATATTTAAAGTTTCACCCCTTTTTAACTTCAGGCGTACTTTAATCATCATATTCACAAGCACTTCGTTAAAGTCTGACTGTATTCATCCGATCACGTGGATATCATCTGCGCATGCAAGCAAATGTGCAGAGTAGAAACCACACAGTATTTTAAAGGAAGATGTTAAAACCTTTTAACTCGGTTGACTCAATAACAACTTTCAGCGAGGATTCTCCATTATATCCTTCACAGTCTCAAAAGTTTTGCTCATTTGTACAGACAACCTAGCAAGCGTCTTTAAGTCGAGAGGAAGCTATTGTGTATTGACCTGAATTTCGTAAACCCTCTCCGAGATCTCCCATAGAATGAGTATTTGTTCTATCGTAGATGGCCTGCAACTATACTGATAAAAACAGATTGTTTACAACGGTTGCAGACCTTCACACAGCACACAAACAACATTGTATTTGACGCAGCTATATATAAGGACTCACTTCTTTCCCTTTCTTCTTCTGGCAAAAGATGCCGAGATTTCATTCATCCAGCATTCTTTCCTCCGATGATATCTTGCAGATAAGTTCGTGTATACTCTCATTAAATTCATTTCCGACAAGTTGGAATAGTCCAGAAGGCCATCCGTCTGAACCTACATCAGTTTTATTAAACTCGTTTAAGTCGCGCTGTTATATAGTCCGAAGACATGGCTTTTCCATATTCTCAGAATCGACTGACACTACTACAAGTTAACCATGTTTATCACAGCAGGCTGCTTTATAGCTTTATGGCGGTTTTATTTTAATTTTCGGTAAAGCCTTAAAACGCCATTTGTGCGATTTGACGCCGGAAATTGGTCATCATCTTTCGATTGATTCTCATTTATATAAAATTTTAATTCCTCAAATTAATTGGTGCTTTTGAAATGTAACAAAAAAAAAGTATTTTACTGTAGTACGCCCAAAAAGTGGTATCAGCCACGAATTATATTTAAAACCTTAAATTTATTTTCATCTCAGCCACATGAGTAATTTTTGAATTACGTGGTTGGAAGTGATATCCAAGCTGACGTATGTTGCACTATAAGAATATTCACTCTGAAGGCAGTTGTTTGTCGAGAGTGACTGCTACGAATTTAATGTGCATATCCATGGAAACGGAAGAGTACGTCCGAGTGCACCGTTGACGAGTGTGTTTAACTGAAGTTCCACCTACCCAGTGCCTGTCGAATATCGAGATTGACAGATAACTCAAAGACATGGATAAGTTAATCAAACAGACAGCAAACAGAATCGTATAACGCTAAAGGCATCAGCATACCAGGAACCTGTATTGTCACAACGTGACAAGTGACACGCAGACAGAAGTATACTCAAACTCTTGTACAAACATGCACGTCAGAGCGACATTAAGATATGACGTTTTCGAAAATGTCAGACAAGCATTGGTCACGGGAGGGAGTGTCGTCTTGGATAGCTATTTATTTTCTGAGAAATAATAATATCAATCACTGTGGACTCTGGTTTCCCTAGGTTCAATGACAAACACACTTTCGCCATGCAAATGTCTTTAACGACATTTCGGTCATTAAGGACAAGAAATCCAAAGGATTCTATGAACTATTTAATTTGCTTTGATGTATCCCATTTTGGCTATATACATATGTACATACAGACCATTCACTGAACAACAAATACTATCGTTTGTATTAGATGGTAGCAGTGAGTCAATCAGGGGCCAAGAGGCTTCAGTTGATGAATTGAGAATAACATCATTCTGGATAACCAATTTTATTTCACGAACTAGACATGACACTGCCCAATCCGAATCGAAAATCCAATGGAATAAACGCAAAAAATCCCCTCTCATCTCTCTAACCTGGTTACTGGCCATTTTCACCAGCCCGGCTGATAAGATCAGGCTAAAAGTTAACCATGTCATGATACAATTTGGAAGACATCGCCGGTCATTCATATCACTTATCGATCAACGTCGTGCCTTTTAAAGTAGAAAACTAAAATGACAGGTCTTACGAAATCCAAAATCGATTTTTTCATCCATCACAGAGCACGCTGAACGCTACGTTCTCTAGTGTATACTCTCAGTATCACTGTGCCGTTTACCGATTTTGCATCTCACAGATTTCGTGAATAAACAGTATTACTAACTTGAAATGAATGAAAGAACACAATTTTTGAATTCCAATCGAGATAAGCTAAAGTTAATTTCGTTACAAAGCTCATTGAATGTTTTTATGCACCTAGTAATTGGCTAATTGCAAACATATCTTATTCTATGCCTTCTGTCGCACTAAATTTCTCACCCGAGGACATCTTGTGGACCATAAATATGATATATGTTTATAAGAAAAACCAATTCTGGTGAAATTATATGATTACTAAGTATGTCGCGAATAAACATGACTGAGCCAATTAACTTACATCTTTCGTTATAAAGAGAAAGTTCCCCAAATATGTTTGATTAACGGTTAACATACCTCGGAGAATTCTTTCGAACTCTTTCGAATCTAAGTTCATGAGCATTATAAAGGGAATCCCAAATAATGGGAGAATATTCTAAATAAGCTCTGACCAATGTGGCGAATATAGCCTTAAAGCTATAAACAACTTGGAAGTCGCTGCTGTTCCTCTTAAGAAATCCGAACAAGACGTAATCATAATGTAATGAAAAATGTAGTTTAGTGTCAAATTTGACCCCTTGATCTTAAACTTGGTCAAAACGAAGTAGCAAAAAATTGTTCATAAAATAATTGTATAAGATCGTCGCTGCATTACGGTGCGCTGTAAATATCATACATTTAGTAATATTAAACTCTAGTTCAGTATGTTTCATTATGCTCATTATGTTTCCACCATTCTGACAGTGACGAGGGTGGTCCGATAAGTACTTAGCCTACAAAAGAAAAACAAATTTTTTTTTAGAAATAGCGATTTATTTTTCAATATAGTCTCCTTTTAGCTCGAACCAGCTGACCCAGCGGTGCTACAACTTCTTTAACCCTTCTGAAAAATACGTTTTCTCGAGGTCTGCAAAGTATGCCTCCGTGGCGGCGATGACCTCCTCATTCGACTGAAATTTCTGCCCGGCGAGCGACTTTTTCAAGTTCGAAAACAAAAAGAAGTCGCACGGGGCCAAATCTGGAGAATACGGTGGATGGGGCAGCAATTCGTAGCCCAATTCGACCAATTTGGCCGTGGCGACGGCGGAGGTGTGAGCCGGTGCGTTATCATCGTGGAAGAGCACTTTTTTCTTCGCCAAGTGGGGCCGTTTTTTCTTCAATTCGGCGTCGAATCGGCCCAATAATTTGGCATAGTACAGCCCTGTGACCGTTTTGCCCTTCTCCAGGTAGTCGATGTGGATCATACTTTGTGAGTCCCAGAAAACGGTGGTCATCACCTTTTCGGCCGATGGGACAGTCTTCGCCTTCTTCGGAGTACGTTCGCCGGGTGAAGTCCACTGTTTCGACTGTTCCTTGGTCTCTGGTGTGTACCAGTGGATCCTTCGGATTGCGCTTAAACAGCGTCAAACACTGCTCTGAAGTGGTCTTGTTCTCCGGAGTGAGCAAACGCGGCACCCATCGCGCCGACAGCTCTCATGCCCAAAATTTCATGCAGGATATGACCCACGCGATCTTTTGAAATGCCTACTATCTCAGCTATCTCGCGCACCTTCAACCGGCGGTCTACCAATACGAGATCGTAAATTTATCCTCGATGGTAGCCGTTTTCGGGACACCTGAACGTGGCTCATCAAAAACCGACGTGCGACCACGTTGAAACTCGTTAAACCAATTTTTGATGGTCACCATCGAAGGAGAAGAGTCAGCGTACACAGCATCCAAACGCTCTTTGATTTCGCTACGCGATTTCCCTTCCGAAAACAAGAATCGAATCACCGACCAATATTGCTCTTTTTCCATTCCCGCTTTCACACGCGGTCAAAACAAAACTACGAATCCGATCCGACTGAAATTTCGACAGTAGCCGCTTACTACTACTGCTAATGTACTACACGATATTAAGTTGCTCTTGCGATACTGGCGCCATCTGGCGGCGAGGCTAAGTACTTATCAGACCACCATCGTATATCCAGCTGAAAACGCATAGAGTCAGTAATATTTTTGATGCGTGCAAACAGTTTCAAGTTGTCCGCGAATGTTAAAATTTCGCAAAAATAATTCGTGAACATCCTTCAAGAACAAAATAAACAAAACCGAGCCGAGATGACTACCCTGGGAAACGCCAGAAGTTAGTTCTATTACGCAAGATGTAAAACTACTAACCTCTACTAATTGATTTCTTAACCCAGCGATTGTAGTTTAGCCAAAAGTAAAGTGTGATGTACTCTATCAAAAGCTTTCGTGAAGTCAGTGTAGAGTGTATAAACTTATAAATGATTTTCAAAACTGTCAAAAATATACCTATGTTGTTAATAAAGCTAAATTTATATTATATGACCTATCACGAACAAGGCCATGCTGATTACTGGAAATAATCATGCTTTCAGACAATTTTGGGATTGCAGGGAGCTTAATATAGGCCAATAAGTTTCAACCTTTTGTCCTAAACCGCTCTTAAATATTGATGTAATAAATGAACATTTCCAATCACTGAAGAATTCTCCTGTGATAAGTGATTAATTATAAATAATTTTAAATTAATAGAATTTTAAATTATTAGAACAGGGATTCCATCAGGGCATGGATTGCAGTCTTTATCGCGCATATTACGTTTTCAGTCCAAAGTTGTAACATACCAATATCCAACGATTCAGTAATATTAGAGTAGTGGTTTCGTCGTTCATTGGACTCGAAAATATTGGCAACTCACAAGTTTCATTCGAATCTGTTGAAATTGCATTTTCAAATTCCATCACCTTAGGCAACGCTGATGTACGAGTAATTCTTTTTGTCTTAATTTACAATGATTTCAAAATGATTCAACGTTCATTACTCTCTACCGAAGACTCTACTGACATGATCTCTTATTCGACCACGGAATTCTGCAGCGGTTTTTTTGACGCGTTTTAGGTACAAATAGCTCAAAACCAGAATTAATTTCTTGGCACTTCAAGTTACTAAGGTTATACGTTCAATGCCCCATATACGATTATACTAAAAATCTTTAGGACAAACCATGACTAGGACAACTAAAACCTACAACTGAACACGAGAATGAGCTAAGACAGGCAGACGAAGTAGAAGAAAGACATCACCCGATATATGGCATGTGCAAAAATTAGTGCTTAACAACCACATAGTGGAGTATTTTGGCATCCCTCTTGTGATTACGTATACAGGGCAAGCAAAAAGCACAAAGATCGATTTTATAGAGCGCGTAATGTACGGTTTGTGTAAAAAGTATCAGAAACATTTTCTTCCTGACATGCGGGCTAAATCGAGTTTATAGTGGGCTTTTGTGGAGTTTGTGGTGGGCGGACGATTAAACAGCGGAACATCATCGGATTGAGGATTTTTTTTACAAAGACGTTGGGCATGATTCGCCAAATGTTCAAGGATGAATGCACGTCGCAAACTGCAGTTTCTGAGTGCCGCACACACTTTAAAGATGTAAGGGAGAGTGCTTAAAACGAGTCCCATGTTGGACAACGAGTCGTCATCAAAATCTGACAACAACATGCCAAGCAGGTCCACAACGAGTTTGAACCTAAGGGGCAGACAATGAATGGTAATTTTACCTGGAAATACTAAGTGACCCCTATCAACCAGGTACGCAAACTATCCCCGGAAATTGACACACCTGCTTTAAGGTAAGCGGACATAAAGCGGCATTGCGATGATGTCCTAACCCCCACAATCCCAACTTGGCCTCAACAGACCTTTTTTTTTCTCAAAAGTAAGATCCTTCCTGAAAGAACACCAAGATTAGATCCTGAGTGTAGTCAAATAAGCATGCACACTTGCCCGTAAGGCAATCTACCGACGCTCGGCGCGGGTAGATTTTGGCGGCCTATAGCGGCCATTTTGTTTTAGTGACTTCTCTTAAATCCCAGTTACTGATGCCAAATGATTATTGCAAGTTACACTTTTGAATAGCTCGTTCAAATGATAAACGTTGCGCACGTTGCCCGCTTTGCGCCCATTTTACGGTAGACGTAGTGGCCCTTCACAGTCGACTCTTAAACGTTGGTGGCCAAATTTGAGGCGACCGATTCGGTGATCAATCCGCGAACATTCGTACGTCAAAGAAACGCAAGATCGGCCCAGAACGGTGCTGAGGTGTGTTCGAATACATTTATGTACAGCAGGACCCGAGGTAGTCGATTCTTCTTCGTAAACAGGAACTCGGCCTTGTGCAGACTTCAACTTACCGAATTTAGCGTCGGAACTTGGGACTACACTCGTATAAGACACAAATTCATAACCACAGATAACGCCGTTTGTTCTTTGACTGGGCCCCGGAGCCTTTAGAAGAGGACTCAAATTTTGACCGAAAAATCATATTTTAGCGACGAGGCTCATTTTTGGATGAATGGCTGTGTCAACCAGTAAAATTGCCAAATATGGGACTACTAATCCACACAAGGTACACCAGGCGAGAATGCATTCTCAAAAAGTTATCGTTTGATTTCGGCTGGCGGCGTCATTGGTCAGTACTTTTTGATGATAACCGCAGGACGGCGGTACGTGCCCTATAGTGGGAATTGACTTTTCAAAAAAAAAAAAAAAAAAAAAAAAAACAAATGTTAATACCTCACACAACTTATTTAACTTATTTTATTCAATTTCAACATCTACCCCCCCTTATTGAAAAACCCTTTACTTAGAAATATTTTATGGTTTTGTAACAGTGACTGAAGTAAATCTATTTTTCTGGAACACTTCATTATACTTTTAAACGTATAGCATTAGATTGTCTTACAAATCTGATAGATATCATTTGAGGGTTGATACTTCCTAAAAATCGTATGAATTTGTTAATAGTGTCGCCATCTCTATGTCATCCTACGAACTTATTGAATGAGAGATTAGGTATAACAGCATGAAGAGCATACGTATGACACAGTGCTCAACGGTTGTTCTTACCGTCGAACACTGAGGACGTTAGGAACCACTGTTTAGCACTGAGGTACACTGATATGATCCGGATATATTTATCTTCAAGTGATCGAAAAGGACATTAAGACTTTGTCAAAACTTGTCTACAAATCACGATAAAAGTCTAGATACAAAATTGCTGAATATCTTGAAGAAACTTTTAAGCCATCTACAGGCCAAACGTTTACAGAATTTGTTTATCCGATAACTGACACACCGGAATTTACAATAACACAATCCACCTTCGCTAAACTAGGCTTTACTAAAACTTCTGTTTGTTTTTAATGCCGCAATTAGATTAGAGTATGTGCCGAGCCAGTGGAAAGCCGCAGAAATCATAATGGCTCCGAAGCCGTGTAGATCACTAACGAACAAGAAATCGTATCATCCGATTTCACTGATGCCGATAATTTCAAAAAAAAAAAATTTAACGAATTTTACTTAAATATTGAAGAAAACCGTCTCATAACAGATCATCAGTTTGGTTTCAAGAGCAAGCATTCAACTATTGATCTGGTACATCGAATGACTGACGTTGGAAAAACGAATTCGAACACAACTGATATGTTCGAGTCTATTTCATAATGTCTCTCAAGCCTTTGACCAAGTGTGGCACGAAGGCTTGATGTTTAAAATGACACAAAGCTTACCAGAGAAGCTGTCCAGTATTTTATTACATATCTTACGAATAGACCATTTCGCGTTAAAAACGGAAGTACGTGCTAACGACACCAAATCTGTCCATTCTAATTTATTAAATATCTCGGGATGAGCATTGGCGCGAAATTAGAAGGAAGGCTCAGGTTGAGAAAAACGTAACTAGCTTGAATGTAAATACAAAGAAATATACTGGTTACTAGGGAAATATTTCAAAGTCATAATTGAAAACCAGCTGCTTCTATACAAGCAAGTGGTAAAACCAGTTTGCACTTGTGGTATACAACTCTGGGATTGTAACGAGAAAAGTAATTCTAACGTCATACAAATGTTTCAAATAAGGTACTACGAGCTGTGGTCAATGCACCGTGGTATATTAGAAACGAGATCTGAGTATCTGAGTATGAGAGAAATGAAAGAAAAAATTTCATAGGGAAACATAAATGTCGACTGGCTGAACAATATAAAGGGTCCGCCATCTAACGTTTTTTTTTTTCAAGTAGTGCTTATTTCGTGAATGGTAACACTTAGCTCATGTCTGATTTGACAGATAATTAGTTTTATCCTTCCGCTGAACGAATATGGTTGTGTATACGCTTCAACAACGCTGGGAAATATTGCGACATTACTTTGAAAATCATGGTAATGTTGCAGAATGTGTGCAAAAATTGCGTACGGATTTTGGAAGAAGAGAAGCACCGTCAGCTCCGTATGTTCGTTATCTTGTGAAAAAAGTGAAAGAAACTGGCATCCTCATCGATAAACCAAAGCGTGAAAAACCAAAAACAGTGCATACACCCGAGAATATTGCTGCTGCGGCAGAAAGTGTGCGTGAAGCGCCATCAACATCAATTCACCGTCGTTCTCAACAATTGAACATTTCGGAGACATCATTGAGACGAATTTTGCGGAAAGACCTTGGTATGACGCCATACAAAGTCCAATTGGTTCAGGAGTTGAAGCCAACTGACCATCCAATGCGTTTTCGCTTCGCTAAGTGGGCCTGCGATCGACTTACAGAAGATGCCGATTTTGCCAAAAAAATCATCTTTTCAGATGAAGCTCATTTTGATCTTGGCGGGTATGTAAACAAGCAAAATTGTCGCATTTGGGGCACAGAAAACCCGCACGCATACATTGAAAGCCGGTGCACCCAAAACGAGCCACTGTTTGGTGCGGATTTTGGTCCAGAGGCATAATTGGGCCATTTTTCTTCGAAAATGAGCAAGGAGTGGCCGTTACAGTCAATGGCGATCGTTATCGGGCCATGTTGAACGAATTTTTCACAAAAATTTAAGAGGAGGATATTGGCAATATTTAGTTTCAACAGGAAGGCGCTACGTGCCACACAGCCGAAGCTACACTCGATGATTTGCGCCCTGTTTTTGAAGATCGCATTATCAGCCGCAGAGCTGATGTCGTTTGGCCACTTCGGAGCTGCGATTTGACACCGTTGGACTATTATTTGTGGAATGCCGTCAAAGATAAGTGTTACGCCAACAAGCCAGAGACAATTGACGCTTTAAAGGACAATATTCGTGAAGCCATTGGTGAAATACAGCTGCACACAATCGATAATGTGCTTAAAAATTGGACCGATCGTGTAGGCTACTGCATGGCCAGCCGAGGCAGCCATTTGAATGAAATTATTTTCCATTATTAACCGGAAGGATTGTACTTTCAAATAAAAAAATAAATTTGAGAAAATATTCAGTAGTTTTTTTTATAGCATTTTTATAGCAAAAAAAAATTATTTGGCGGACTCTTTATATAGCGCCGTCTTCAAAGAGCAAAACCTCTTGACCCAACGCGATCAATTTTAAGAGCACGAACATAGCGAAAATCGCAGGAACCTTCTTTAAAATGTCGCCTGCCAAATGCGAATCTAAGGAGCACGGAATATTGCTAGATAGGTGGAAAGACTTCGTTGTATTATAAAGGGTGGTCCAAAACGCACGATGATAATTGTAAATAAAACAAAAAGTTTTTAGAGAATTTTCTTAATATTTTTTATTATGATAGAAGGATCTATGACAATTATGTGTGAAACAATATATTGGCCAAATGCTCGCCACGGCTTCGGTGGCATACCTCTATCCGCTGGTCCATATTTTCAATGACTCTGAGACATAATTGAGGTTCAATGTCGTTAATGTGCCGAATTATCCCATCCTTTAGCTCTTGAATTGTTCTTGGCTTATTGACGTACACTTTTCCTTTTAAATATCCCCAAAGAAAGAAGGCCAACGGTGTCAAATCGTGGCGGCCAACATCGCCACGACGTGAGATAACACGGCCATTGAATTTCTCGCGCAAAAAAGTAATTGTTTCGTTGACTGTGTGGCAAGTGGCACCATCCTGTTGGAAGCACATATCGTCCAGGTCCATATCGCCAATTTCCGGCCACAAGAAGTCGGTAATCATCTCGCGATAGCGAACACCATTCACGGTAACTGCTTGGCCGACCTCATTTTCGAAGAAGTACGGCCCGATGACGCCCCGCCGCCAGTCCATAAACCGCACCAAACATTCACTCTTTCTGGATGCATCGGCTTTTCAACAATCACTCGTGGATTCTCATTTGCCCAAATGCGGCAATTCTGCTTGTTAACGAATCCACTGAGGTGAAAGAAAGTGTGCCTCGTCGCTGAAGATGATTTTCTTTGTAAAGTCACCATTCACTTCTGTCTGTTCAACCAACCATTCGGCATATTGACGACGCTTGAAATGGTCAGTAGGCCTCAGCTCTTGAGTCAATTGAACCTTGTAAGCGTGTAAATTCAAATCTTTATTCAAAATTCGCATCAGTGATGTTCGTGAGATGTTCAATTGTTGGGCACGACGACGAGTCGAGGTTGACGGCTCTTCTGCCCCATTATCGCGAACAACAGCAATGTTTTCCGCAGAACGAACTGGGCGACCATGCACAGGTGTTTTCACATTTCCTACATTATGCTGACCAAAAAAATCACGAAGTGCACGAAATGCATTTTGATTTGAAAGCCCATTTTCGTAATAGGCTTCAACAATCTTAACGCCCTGCTCAATTGTGTACCTCTCCATGGTTGAACTTGTCGAACACTGAAACAAAGAAATGTCAAATTAAGTTGGGCAAAAAAAACTTGGTGTTAAGGTGAGACTCACAATTAACATCGTGCATTATGGTTGGGCCACCCTTTAGTATAAACTCGTTTCGAAGGGAGGCGTTTTAGTGCTCAGAAATCTCACACTGCGTATTGGAATGTATTATTGGAAATCTGGAGAAATATACGACTGACAGTAATACAAAAACTGATAGCAAGAATGCTAATAATTGGAAAGAAAATAACCGAATATATAGGAATGGTTTCTTCTAAAGAGTTTTTGTCGATGTTCGAATTTTTTTTTTTCTTAGAAAAATAAGGACAGCCTCAACCGTTGGCCTACAGTGTACATTAACAATATGTTGAAGATTGCAATACATCGGACTAAAAACAGATATGTACCGGGATACGTCAGAATACAATTTTTCTCCTTATTGACAACTTCAAAAGTAGGTTATATAAATAGGCTTTCCCCTAGAGTACTAGATGATACTGATATGCCTTCGTCATATTATAAAAGATGATATTCTGTGAATTTCTATTTCTATTATAAGATTATCCAGAAAGTCATTTAAAATCAATCAAATATCGCTTTTCAACTGAATTCTATATTTCGAATTCAAACCAACAAAAAATATCAAGCAATAGTTGTTTCCTTAACTGTCTAGCATGTGGCGCTAATATACCCAAAATAAACGTCATCCATCAATTTCCGCGTTCGGTAACGCAATTCATTCATTGAGCATCATACTGGAATAATCCCTGGCAGTCGCAAAACCCACCACCAAATCACTCACTCGTTTTGAGCGGAGAGATTATTCTCTAGGTTTTCGGAGCCAATATAAATTTTGAAAAAAAAATTGTGTAAAAAATCATGATCTAATACATTAATTTCCAGCCTCCCGATTAACGAAAGACTTGTGATTTGTGTCAATTGAAGTGGGCGGAAAATTCAATCCGTTGATCGTCCCAAAAAAGACACCCCAGGCTCCTCAGTCAAAGTCTCTGGGCATCAATATTATAAGCCCAACAGCCGGATCAATTACTTCCACTGGATGTTCAAATTTATGCTTAGCACGAAATTTAAAATGACACATCTGGTTGGATGATCCTTTAGTTGGAGCATGAATGGTTGGTCATATGGACATAATCGAAAGCAGATAAGATGATTTGTCATCAAAAAATACATAATCTCTCATAGGGTATTGTCTGTCACTGAAGAGTTGTGCTTACTGGGATGGATAGAGTAAAGGATTATAGTTATCCTTTCATCCGGCATTCCCGATCACAACGTTCTAACAGGCTCCATACTTTTTCACTAGAACTTTTTGCTAAGAACTTAAACTAAATTACAATCTGTCTTCAAAAATGTCGCTTTTAAGGAGTCTGTTTTCGAACACTACTCATATATCCTACTCAAATCGCATAAAAAGGACAAAAGCATTATACCTTCAGGGCTTTTGTTTATCCCATCCACTCTGTGAATTAATTAACAGTCAAGGGTCAATATTTGATGAAAACAAGAAAAGGCCTTTATGCCGATAACCCAAAAAAATTACTCTGTATAAGACCAAACATCCTTTTCCATTTCTATTTCTTCCTCACTACCAATTAGGAAATGATAAGATTTTATTTGAATCAGGAAAAAAAAAACAAAACTCCCAAACGATACAGCAATTGTAGTATCAAAAAGGAACTTCCTTGGAATGTAATGGAATAAACAATTGGAAGGAGTCTGAAATCACTTAACCGGCATTAGAACCCATCATCAACTTTTCCCCCATTCTCTTCCATCTCATAAAGGCTATGTAGGGCTAAGGAAAATACCGACGAAGGAAAGAAAACGATTATGCGAACCGTTTTGGGACTCACGCAAAAAATTGTTTTTCAATTTTAATGATTATTACCATTTCTTATTTCAATTTTTTATTTTTTTCATTTTATCTTTTTCCACTCAGAACCAACCCGTATCATAAATTTTTTCGAAGAATTTCAACAATTCGCAGGCAATAAGGCGGCAATTGTTCTTTCTGTTTTGTTGCTATTTTCGAGACTGCCTGTCTGGTTCTCATCTAATCAATTAATGGCGAAATGTTGTGAGCGTCCCAAATTTTGGGAATAAAAATGAGGCAAAATGAATTTACAATTGAAAGCCACTTTATGAATTTGTTTTTCTAGCACAAATAACGGTAATTGATTGAGGCGGCGAGTGTAGATATTCGATTGATTTCGGTAGATGGAATGATTTGCCCTTAAAGTGTCTACGGCTGTCACTTATCTTAATTAAATTTGTTTCGTATGCAAATGGCTATAGGGAAGGCGCCGTTGGAGTAGGAAAGCTCATTATGGCTCCATTCTGCTATATTTGATTTTGTGGAATCGACTAAAGGGCATTGGTGGTTAGAGCTCACATGTGGCATTGCGATGTAATAATATGAAGAGTAATCAGCTGCTCATTGAAAAAAATTGGCACTCAATTACGTCATAAAATTTGAAGGACCGTATAGAAAAGGGATCAGTCTTTTATCAGCAATGGAGTTCCCACTAATTTGCTTTACAATCATATTATGAAGGGGTTGAGTCTGGAGAAATTCAAAGATAGGTCTTTTCGTTTATCATAATTCAATAGCTCAATTGTGAGCTTTTGGAGCTGGTGGTAATTCTTCGATTTATATGCGGCAAAATCTGACTGCAGATTAAAGACAGTTTTTCTCAATAAGGGCGATTACTTAATTGGAGGTGGCTTTAACTGTAGACACAGCGATTGGGAGTACAGTAGAACAAATGCGAGTGGTACTTTACTTTCAACTCTGTCTAATGTGTTTCCGTTTTCGGTGTTATTTCGAGAGGTCTTCGACCCTCGACATTTTTATTATAAATTCACCAAGATTATTCTCCTAGCCGGTTGCACTTAACGACATTAGTTCTGACCATAACCCAGTCTTTTAACAAATTCTCACATTTAGTGTAGAAACAGCAAAATATTATTTTGCTTTTAAACGTGCGAACTAACCGATTCTTGGCAAACAAATGTGTTATTTCAATAAACTCATTTCTGTAGAAATAGCGAAACATAGGAACAAACAATGGAACACGAAGCTAAGTTTATTGGACAAAAATGCAGGTCAGTTTTGGAACATTATTAACCCTTGTGTAGGTGCCAAGGTACCCGGGTACGTTCGCAATATAATTCGACAAAAAAAAAAGTGTTCGATCACAGCCACTTTGTCAGTATTTTCAGTACCTTCCTAAAAAACCTTTCTATGTTAAATGCGTTATTCAGATCGGAAATCGAGTCATATGTTTCTTCTATCGAATTTTTTTGTTGACATGCTCTCGAATACGTCATCAAAGTACCTGGGTACCTCCATATATAAGTAGGTACAGTAATACTTCGACTTATGTCGCTAATTCGTTCCGCAGAAAACCGCGTAAGTCGAAAACGACTTAAGTCGAAGCATGCAAAAAATAGCTTGAAGAGTAGGTAGATTTTACGAATATGTATTTATTTACGATATAAAGACGAATGTGGCCGCAGAGTTGCCCACTGCAGGGGAAATCATGACTGGCAAAGATGGAATAACGCAGTGGAGCACAGTACGACCAAATACGAGTGTTCGGACATCTGCCCATAACATCATTCGACAAAAAAAATGGGCCTCTTGCTGGTTTGGAGATAAAAGCTGAAGCTGATATTTTCATGGCATTTTTCACTCCTGTTATGGCAGACATTGTGGTAGCAAAAACTAATCGAAAAGCTTTTAGTGTGTATGCATCACTCAATTCCAATAATTTGAATAAGCCACCAAAGGTATGGAAACCCCCCACTGTTCCAGAATTGCAAGTGTACTTGGGCGTCCTCTTTATGGCCGGTGTGCATCATTCAAGTGGTGAGCACACATCGGCTCTCTGGAGCTCGGACTCTGACATCCATTTTCGTGCTGCAATGTCTCTTTGCCGATATTCAGCAATTTCGCGCTTTATACGTTTCGATAATATGCACACTAGAGCTTTTCGAATGTCTACTGACAAGGCCGCCCCAATTACTGATCTTTGGAACTTAATGAACGAACAGCTGCATAGAAACTACAGGCCATCGACAGACATCACTATCGATGAACAGCTGTTTCCGTACAGAGGCCGTTCTAAGTTTACGCAGTACATACCCTCAAAACCAGCCAAATATGGCATAAAGGTTTGGCGGGCCTGCGATGCGTCAAACTATTATCCATTGCGTGGCGAAATCTATACTGAAAAGGAGGCAGGTGCAGCACGCTAGATAAACGTTGGAGAAGCGGTAGTTAAGCGGTTGATGCGAGGGTACGAGGGATCAGGCCGAAATGTAATCACCGACAACCCTTTCACTAGCTTGGACCTTGCAAAATACCTTCTCGCTAAAAATTTAACTTTGCTTGGCACCGTTCGCCAAAATAAAACGTTCATTCCGCCACAAATGAAAAAGCACAAGGACCGTGAAGAGTTTTCGAGCGTGTTCGGCTGAATCGAAATATAGTATGGTATCATATGTACCGAGAAGAAATAAGGCTGTGATTGTCTTATTGTCTATACATCTAGATAACTATATCGCCGATGAACAAAATAAGTACAAGCCAGAGATGATACTCTACTACATATAACAGCACAAAAAGCGGAGTAGACATGATGGACAAAATGACTGCATTTTACACGACAAAACGCAGAACCAAACGGTGGCCGCTCGCCATGTTCTACAATTTGCTCAATGTCTGCGGTCTAGCAGCCTATGTCGTGTATTCTTTCAACAACCCGGACATCACTGCGACCAGTAAACGGAGGTTGTTTCTCACCAACATGGCTAAGCAACTCATGCTGCCAGGTATAGAAGAGCGGTCGAAAATTCCGAGAGTGATGGCCAACTTCTCCACGTCGCATTGTATCCAGTTAGCGCTCGGTAAGCCGATTCATCTACCAATGGCTGCTTTACCTCCACTAGAACGCGGAGCAGACGGACGCCTTGTCTGCAAAGGTACTTGCCACCTTTGCGTTTCAGGTCGTAAGCGCAAAACACGCAAGGAATGCATGTGGTGCATAAAGCCAGTATGCGATCAGCACTGCCAAAATTTAACAAAATGCCTCGCCTGCGTCGCTGCTAATCTATAGTTGCTGCAACATTTGACCAAGTAGTCTACATCACTATTACTTGTTTTTGTTATTTTCAAATAAAAAATTTATGAAAAAATTAACTTTTTACAAACATCTTTGGAAATAAATATTTTTTTTCCACCAATACTTTCTTTTTTTATATAATTCACACATTAACATACAATTACCATACAAAATATAATATAGTACCTGGGTACCACAACACCTTTAACTGTAATTTTTTGTTGCCACTCACACAAGGGTTAAGTTAATAAAGAAAAAGGACTCCCGAATTCCAAGTCTACACAGATCCTACCACGTTCTTCATGCAGTCATCGATGGGGCCAACATTTTCAGTTTAACCTTCAAAAAGAATCACGATATTTTTCAAAACCTCGGTGATGCAACCACAACCTCTCTTGTAAAGGAAGCATGTAACAGCTTTCATTTGCAGAGCCATGATCCATCTTCTGACGAATTTTTATCTCTAAACGAAATAAGAGACATTCTGAAAAGTTTACAACTGAGGAATACAGAAGGTCTTGGTGATATTAAGAATTTGTACCCGGTTTTACCAGATTTTGAAAAGGCTTTTAATTCCGTTTGGCATGATGGCATTATTTATAAAATGAATAAAATCGGTTTTCCTCTATATTTAGTCAAATTAATATAAAGCTTTCTGACATCTAAAGGCTGGCACAACTTGCAGGACGATTTTTGTTTAGTTCAGGATAACGACCACAAGCATTAAAGGACCACAAGCAAGTAAAGGAATGGTTACTGTATAATGTTAAATCGGTGTTACCCCATCCAACAGAATCCCCAGATCTTAATCCTATCGAGCATCTATACAAAAAAGCTCCGAGGACCTTACTTTAGAGCAATGGAACAATATATTGCCGGAAGTCACTACAAAGCTAGTCTTCTTAAGAGACGTAATAACCACAAAAGGATACCACACTCGATATTAAACGTAACAAAAAACTTTATTTTGTATTCGCGTACGTACAATTTATCGATGTAGTGTAAGCTGAATCATCAAAAGCCATCTTGCACTCCATGGCATCCATATGATCTCCTCTCTGAGCAATACTTGCCCTTCTCGTTGGGCACTCACTTTTCCAATGTCCAGGTTTTTTACATAGGAACCACTTTCCTACCTTTTTCGGCTTTGATTCTAAAACTTATTTGAGTTTTGCCACTTCACATTATTTTGACCGCCATTGCAAAGTTAACAGTAAATGCCAAATTCTTAGAAGATAACCTCGATTCTTCAATTATGAGTGGTCCCCCTAAATTCTCTAGAGTAATTCTCTTTCTGTAGAATCCCACTTTGCTTGAAAATGGTTATACTCCGGTGGTAACGTCATTAAAATTGCCTGCTCTGAGAATAACTTTGATTTGGATTACCCATATACTCTCCACCTAACAATTTATCCATTTTCAGATTATCACCTTCTTCCATTTTCGGTGAACAAGTAAAAAAAAATACTTCTGGAAAATACCCTTTATGACCAATCCTTCATTCGCAATGAATGTTTTAATTTTTCGTAGAAGTTGGCTTGGTGTGGTGGGAAGTCTAGGATAGTTCGACCTATGACGATGGCATGCCCGTTGGTGGAGTTAATCATGAGTTTATTTTTACATGACTGTCGTGTAATAGCCTAGAGATCCTCTTTAAATTGTACAGTAGCACCCACCTTTAGGTGAAAAGGGGAGGTGATATACATATATGGACGAGGACGTCGCGTCGTCTGCGTACGTTTGCATGCACCTCAAAGTGTTATAGAGAATGGTAGGAATGTCGTTTATAACAGCGAGAACAGTAAGGGCCCCAGAATAGATCCTTGAGGGACACCCGTTTTGGTTCTGAGAAAGGTTAAAAATTTACCAAGAGCACAAACAACTTGGCTACGATCTTCATATTTATTTCTAATAAGTCTTAGCGATCAAAATAGAAATAATGTTTGAGTTTTTTCAGAAGGATTTCATGTGGAATAGTATCAAAGGCTTTAGAAATGGTACCAATGATATCGCAATTTCACAACGTAAATCTTCAATAATGTTTAGAAGCGCAAAAGTGCAACAATGTTGTAGCCTAAAACCTGATTGAAACAGTGAAAGGAACTTATATTGGGTTAAGAACGACTTCAATTTCATACTTTCGAAAACCTTTGATATGAACGGCAATATAGAGATCATCATTATTTCCACGTATAGGGACGGGTACGATCTTAGAAGCCTTTCAGGGTCTAGGGCAAACGGATATGAAAAGGTTGCAATTAAATATATAAGTGAGGTGTTAAGATGTCGCGGATGATTAGTTTTAAGAATTTTGAGATTAATAAAATCTAAGCAAAACCCAAGGTAAATTTAAAAACATCTTCATAGACCTAATGGCTAAACTTTCTCGGTCAAGATTGGTGTAATTCTAAAATATGATATGATGTCACACTCGTTCGGATCTTGCGACTGAAGCGTATTTTTTATTTATCTATTTGACATTGATGTTCTTTGAGGTCTCAACCTTCTCTTTGTTACCTAGCGCTTTAATGATCTTCTGAATTTTGATGTAAGAAACTTAATTTCGGGGAACTTAAACACCTTTAATTTTGTTAGAGCCCTGTCTCGATTTATAATTAATAGTTAAATAAGACCAGTGAATCATTGACAATTAGCATTACGAATGGAAAGGTTTTTGGTTGGGGAGTGCTTCTCAAAGAGGTTTTAATGTTAGGTGGAAAATTAAATTTGCCCATCAACAGAAAACATGTAATATGGGTGTGGCTTATTAGAATAGAATAGAGACATCGATAAGTATAGATATATTGATAAGTATTTCAGTAGCTGATTGTAGTCGGTATGAATGATTTACTAAGATCGAGGTCATAGAAGAATATGTAACGTGCTTTGAGAAATCAAGAACAAGAGATTTTGACTGGTAGGGTATTGAACAATTCAATAGTGTAAAAAAAGTAGAAAATAGAGGGCCAGCTAATTTGGTGTTTTGAGTGATTAAAAAATTAAGGAACTGGCTAGCCTTAAGGAACTGAATATTGAACATCAAGATATGGAAATATAATATTAAAAAGCAAGTAAATACAAATAATAATAATAAGCTAATTTAAAATTTGTTAATATTCGTTCTGTCATCAATGCTCAGAATTGGAGGCATTGCTGGATCAATGACCATGTCAATTGCAATAAAAAATGGCAGTTTCATAGACCATAATTCATCAAGCTATTTTCCAAGTGCAAGAAAAAAGGGTGCTTCGTCACCAACTGAGGCCGAAGGATGTCAAACTTCGTTTTTTCACGAATGAATTGCTATTTCAATGTCATGAAAAGAAGGGTTTCTGCATCGTAGGCGATGAAAAATGGATCCATTACGATAAAAGCCAGAAGAATTGTGAGAACCCCTCGCCCAAGCCATATACTCGTATGAATCGAAGCTCATGTTGTGTACTGGGTGGGGCCGGTTCGGCTTGACACGGGTATGTTTGAGTTCTTACAACTGGTTGAAACCATCACAAAGCCTCGCTATCGAACATACCTAGCGTTTAAGCCCATTGAAAAAAAAAATAACAGTACGAGCGAAGAAACGACAAAATGATTTTATGACATGACAACGCTCAGCCATATATTACTCAGGTCAGGCTACCATCTGTTCCATTTGGTGGTACATGAGCTGATGAATTCCACCACCCATCTTTTGAAGGAAGAAATAGACCTAAAAAAAATCGGGTGAATCGTCTCAAAAGGCATGCAGTTTTTCCACGCAGAATTCGTATGCATGCTGCCAAGGTAAGAAGATGGGTGAAAATTGTGGCTAACGATGAACAATGCATTAAAAAAATAAACATAAACCACAATTAAGCTCTACTGTGACCAAATTGTAAATTGACTTCTCAGTAACTAACTAGGTTGGTAGTACAGCCCTCGAAGTCTGTATCGAATTTTTGAGTTGATTGCGTAAACTATTCGCAAAAAAAGGCCAAATTTGTGATGAGACAACTTTTCTAGATGCTAGATTTCAGTATAATGGTTAAACTTAATGGTTCTAGGATTTTAAATGATAAATAAAAAAAATTGGGATACTCCAATCATATTCAATCCACTAAAATATTCACCAAGAACTTCACGTCACTATTGCGTGCCAGAAAAGTTTGTATTCTTCTCAATAAAAAAGTGAATGCACATATTCCCTATAGGATTAAATCCTCTGCCTGATGGAATAAGGAAGTTTTTTTAGAACAACTAAAATTCGGAGCTCCAAATATCTGTAGCATTTTCCATGACTAGTTACAGGCACCCTATATAATAACAGGAAAGGAAGTAGTTTTATAAGTAAATCAAATGTCACTGGCCGATTTGGATCCATTCAAACCTCGCACCTAACTGAATTCGATAAACGCTTTGAGAAAGTGGACGAGTTTGACTATCTGAATGCCAGTAACAATATACGGACGTGAAACTTGGTCTCTGCCTGTGAAAGTGGACAATAGAATCCGGATCTTTATAAAAATATTTTAGAAGAATCTATGGTTGAAAATAGGACCAAGAAACAGATGAGTGGAAAAAATTACACTATAAAAAAATCGAAGAACTTTATTCAGCTCCAAGCATAAGATCGCAAAGACTTACGTGGGGGAAACACGTAAAACGCATAGACAGTACGCGCACAGTCCAACGAATATTGAATGAAAAACCCCATTGAAAAATTAGGATGGACCAGAAAATAAGGAACAGAACAGTGAAACATAGAGGGATATACTCATCACAGGGGAGCATGCCGAAGTTCTGTCAGCTAGACTCTAAGCCTTCACATTCCAAACGCAATAATAATGATAATAAGTAGCAGGGAAGACTACTCAGAATTATAATTTTGAACGAATCTCAACAAGATTTATGTGAACGATTTCTAGATTTTACTATTAGAATTACATGAAGAATCATGAAGTAATCGGAAGAACCTATCCTTCCAATCAACTCCAATATCAATGGACCATGGATGGATCCATTTAAATTCCCTACTAACATTCCGGGAAATACAATTTGTCCGCACAATTATCGGATCCATGGCCATTTTTAAACACGAAAATGAGTTTCCTGTGCCTTATTCATTTCCTGTCCAAAATGAATTTATGACATACAGCAAAAGCTATTATAAATAATTGAGACTTGAATGGCCACGTCGCATAGCACGAATCATGTTTATAATCAGTTCTTCGTTTCCAGAAGTTTTCTTCAGAATTTGTTGTATAGTGTACACCGAAAAAGCTCTCGCTGTGAAGCCAGTGGAGCTAAAATAAGTGTACTGTGTGCACCAACCGCAATCACTGTTTGCTCGTCAAGGGCTAGTGGAATAATTGGTCCATACTGACATTGGCCGGCATGATTATCGATGATTTTATATTCAAATTTTCAGAACCATAAATATAAGAAAGCAATACAGAAAGAACTCAAATACGTTAACAATATTTTAATTCTACGAGTATATATCAACCTTCAACTATCAATGACAGCCCCGACGTCATTTTTTTTGTCGTAATATCATACGTTTAATAAAGGTTTTGTCGATACGCTGTTATTGACAGTTCCTTGACCAATTACAATATGCATTCACAGTTTATTGACATGACTTTTGCCTGCCATTTCCACACAAAGGGTTATGATTACCTTTACAATTTCCAGACAGTGCGGGTCGCGAGGAAATTTGGGTGAGAGTAGCGAAGATAGCGATGTATGTTGGGATGAATATTTGTGCATAATGTGGATAGTGATGTAAATAGCCAGGCATTCCACTTCTTATCGTTTGGCGTATGAGTAGAGCACTGTATTCTAGGAATGCAACTGGCTACTTCGCTGTGTATAAAATAAATAAAATAAAATAAAAGTAGGACAGGGAATTGCGACGATATTCAAATAAATTTATTTCCTGCAATTGTTCAACAATATTTTTATTATCTGTCAGTTTTAACAGTTTATTCTGTCTTGAAGAATGCAGCTAGATCAAAAGAGGTAAAATATTTCTTGTACCATTTGAGGTACAATAATTTGCGTTTCCGGATTATAATGTAAAGAGTGATTCATTAAGACCTTTCTTTTAATTTGAAATAAAACATATACAAATTTTATTATGGCCTGAAAGAACCACGACTACGCCGTACACAGTTCATTCTGAAGGTCCAATTTTGGATTACTGCTTCCAGCGTTCCGACCGATGTTTGCCGAATAATGCGAGTAATATTGGCTTCCAAATCCTAGATCGTAGCTGGCTTATCGGCGAAGACTTTTGACTTCACACCAAATATCGTGATATCACACGATCTAGGCAATCATCACCGGCTGTTGAGCTGAAGGTCTGTAATTCAACAATTCCTATACGGAAAAACTGTGCAACAACATTAGTTGTGAATGAGAGATGATCAAAAAGTGCTGACGGAAGCATAACACTCGCAGCATAAAATCACTTCCAGATTCATGCTCTGTGTGTGCATTTCCAATATAATACCTTAATGACATGGAAACAGAAGAGTTACTGTGAACAAAAACCAATGTAAATTCAGTCAAATCTCTCAAATCCTATCTGGGACAACCACCCGCGGAGAGTTGTGTGACAAACACCATAAAGCGTACACTCCTGAACCTGCACGAATTATAAAAATAAAAATTAGCAGTCACCCAAAATTGCCCCGTCTTGCTGGAACCGAATGTTGCCGACATCACGGGCTTCAATTTTCAGCAACAAAAAGTCAATTATATGGTGCGGTAACGCTCACCATGGACTGTTCAGCAATACATTTTTGTGGATGTAGCGGTAGTTCGACATACTCTTCAGTTTGTTCTCTTGCTCAAATGCGGCAATTGTGTTTATTTATATAACCATTAATCCAGAAATGTGCCTCATCAATGAACTATATTCGATGCGAAACCGCTGATCTCTACTGAGCTGTTGCAAAATCCAGTGATAGAAATTTAAGCCTAAATTCAAGTCACACGGGTCCAATACTTGAATGAATTCAATTTTCTAAGCTTTCGCCAAGTTTTGGAATCCAATAAACCCCTATGTTGAGATCGGCGTCGAGTCGATTGATCACGGTCTTCAGACACACTAGCCGCCACAGCTTCAATGTTCTCCTCACTATGAGTTGGATGTAGTCTATCAGTCGCATATTATTCCATAACAACACTGAGACTGGAATTTAAGGATCATCTTCTTAGATGGCGTTACAGCTAACGAAGAGCCAGAGCCAAGCTTCTTTCATTTACTTATGTTGTGTTTTTCACATAAGTGAATGGGACCTACAGCT
This sequence comes from Merodon equestris, assembly GCA_958301585.1. NCBI lineage: Eukaryota > Metazoa > Arthropoda > Insecta > Diptera > Syrphidae > Merodon > Merodon equestris. The sequence continues at coordinate 37,379,646 of OY284416.1, read as the reverse complement.
TAATGCCGATTACGAAAGGCAAGAATCGAGAAGCTTTTTCAAGGCAAGTGCACTACGGGGGTTTTGCCAGTACCCCACCGAGGAGAGATCCACGAAATGAACATTCGATGGTGTGAGTGTTATCGGGATCCGAACACCCTCATTGTGTGTCAGAGGCGACACACTACCTACGGCGCCACGGCGCTCTCGGAATTTGCGGACGGTGAAAGCAAAAATAGACTCGGAAGGTCGATGATGTTCACCATATGTTGCTCGAAGCGCACGAACCACATTTTTCATAATACAGCTGAATAATTTGAAGAAGTTGCGGAGGTGTGAGCCTTTGCATGATGATTAGTCAAATAATACTGAATAAGAATAAGACGACACTTTGAGGTCAGTTACGAATCACCCGATTTATTGCCCACTTGAACACTTACGTCCGACATCTACAATAAATGTCATACGCCCTTTAATTAACGATTATTTTGGACCTTAATATTACTAACCTCGCTTGCGAACGCAGAGAATTTAGTTTCTTTTCTTGAACTGTGATCACAACACTGACGGTTCAAAAATGTCCAATATTGGTTTCAATATTTTAGACTTTTCTAAATTTAGAAATATGTAGACTCAGTAGAAAACGTCTGTGCATTAATAAAAGCTTATTATGTCAGTAATAAAAGCTTATTGGTTTAAGTAAAAAGACCCAAAGTCCAAAAAGTATGTTTATCATTATATTTTTTAAGCTTACTTGCTAAGATTACTTGTTAAGTAAGATAAGGAAGCATACAAAGTAAAAAATCAGCGTGCGCCATAGCAAAAATAGACATTAGAAAGGAAACAAAAAATACAATTAAGAACCTATCGTTTGATAAATTCTTTGAGTCTGGCCGTTTTGAGTACCTATTTGTTTCAAAGTGATGGTTTTTTGGCTAATTCTTTTTCCAGCAAATCGCATTTAAGTCCAGCTATTCGGATGATGCGTATTGCTATTTAGTGACGTTGTAGAACAACCGGATCTTGATGATGTGGGAGGTATGTTTCGGTCACAGTAGCGATCAAAACCTAATGATAGACAAACAATGTCTAAGTAGCCTCTTAGCCATTTATATCCATAGTGCATTTAACAAAGTCCAACTGTCCCATGCCTGCAGTCTCGATTTTTCTGTCACCACTATGCAGTTGAGAGCAAATTTTCTTTGTTGATAGAACCATATCACTCGCTGCCAGAAGTCGAATGTCTTATTTATATGTTCGCAAGTATATTTAGGTCTTAGCATTTTCTGCATTCGACACAACCCTTATATCCGGCTTTTTTCAAAAGTTATTCAATAATTTTTGAAAATTCGTGACTGACAGACTGGCCTAGAAATTATTTCAGAGAGATAACCTATCGTGTAAGAATCGAAGACAGATACAGCATCGAAGAAGCAATGCAATATGAACTTCCACAAGGTTTCAAACTCGGTCCACTTCTCTTTATAGTATACACAAATTTCTCAGAAATAGTTCTCCTTTCGTATGCGCTTATGATACGGCGACTGTAATATGTCACAGATCTATAGCAGAGGATGATCATATAATAAAGGGATCTAAAACAAAACTCATGGCATACGAAATGTACAGAATGCAGCATCTCAATTTATAAATAAAACCTGCAGCTGCTATGCCGTAGAACTATAGACAGCCATATTTTTTGGGAGGTATTTAGAATAATCTTAACAGGGTCGTTATTTGCACTTGCTTCAAACCTACTGACGACAGTATACTGGCGCGGGGAAATGCAGTACAAACTCATAACAACAAAGTATATAGCAAAATCAAGTACTCAAACTGTTGTCAACAAGGAACCTTGCAGAAGGTAGGCTGACGGTTTTAAATGTTAAACAAATCTTCGAGCAGCGTTTAATACTGACATTAGCTTTTCGGACACCAAGCAGCCATCATATCAATACCTGATGAAAAGCAGACGGACTGTATCAATTGCCAATTTTTAAAAATGTCTGCGGAAAAAGTCAATTGTAGCAGCAACAAAGAATCCAGTGAATTCCAAATTTGTTTTTATTGAATTTTGTAGCATTGTAATATTTACTGAATTTTTTTATTTAATTTAACTTATTGATTTATTGAATTATGTTGTAATTATAAACTATAAAATGAATTATTGTTTATTTATTGTGAATGACTCTATTGTGAATTTGACATTTGGGAAAAAGATTTTGTTAATATTAATTTTAAACTTTCATTGAAAAGCTTTCTTAAAAGCTTATTTGTGCCTATAAAAACACGTGCAGGATCGTGCACGAGTTGAGTAGTCGCGGTCAAGTCAAAGAAGTATTACCCTAAGGCCCTTCCTAGGAGGATACAATCTCTTTGATTTGATCAAGTGGTACTTGCGTCTATTGAGTGACACAGCCTTGGCGTTTTCCAAAGGCTTGTCATAGACGAAAGCACCGGCGTCTTGTGTATCTTATCTTTTTTTATTTTATTTTTTTCTTGTATTTGAATTAATTTTTTTTTTTTGTCAATACAATTTCGCTAAGTCGTACAAACGACAAAGGACTTTATTGCGTCCCAGTTCGGGCGCTACACAAATTATTTAGTTTGTTTTTCACGGATGTAAAGATTGGGCGTGTATGGTGTGTTGAGCGATTTGTGGCTATTGAAGAAAAATGGATCGAGGAATCTGTATTAAATTTTACGAATTTTTTTTTTTTTAATAGGGTATGCGCAAGTTGAAGAGTAACAATCTCATGGTGTTTGTCACTCAACTGGACGGCGTGCAGATGGTTTGTGTCGAAGATATTCGTTCACTACTTTCCAGGGGTGGTTGTCCTAAATAGGATTCGAGAGATTCGACGGAATTTGTCACTTTGATTGTAGTTCACAGTAAGTTTTTATTTTTTTGTTTCCATGGCATTAAGGTGTTATATTGGAAATGCACGCACAGAGTATAAATTTTGTGGTCTTGCAGATGTTAGCCTTCGTCAGCATTTTTTGATCATCTTTCATTCACAACTGATGTTGTTGCACAGTTTTTCCGATTAGGAATTGTTCTGACTGTTCAACAGTCGGTGATGATTACCATTGCACCACGACCACAACGTACTTGAGATGTTGACTCTGGCATTTGGCGAGTCTACTCTGAGCCAAAAAGTGTTTATAAGTGGTACGAGCTCTTCACAAAAGGCCAAGGAGGAGGCACCGCACGGCAACAGGGGATGAAAAAGTTGAAGCAGTATAGAAATTTGCTATAGACAACCATGACAACCAAGTTTCTGAAGATATTGGCATATCATGATATGGCATAGCATGAGCGTGAGCCATGCAAGTTTTTTTCAGATATTTTGGGCATGAAACGTGTTTCAGCGAAGTGTGTTCTATATATTTACCAAAAGAACCATCATATAAGCATCGCTCAGAAATTATTGAATGACGTGAATGAAGGGGTCATCATCGGTGATGAAAGTGGTTATATGTCTATGACGTTGGAATCAAAGCCCAGTCATCACAATGGAGACTACCATATCAGGCAAGATTGAAAAAAAATCGCCAAGTTCGGTCAAATATGAAAGTTTTTTCCCATCGTTTTCTTCTATTAAAATGGCACACGGAAATTAAATTAGAATTTAAATTATAACAATTTTGAAATTAGAGACCATTGCAGAGAATCACGTTTCTTGACTTCCATTCTTTCTTTGACAGTGACAGTTCACCAAATTCTTGCAAACGTAGTGTGTCTAATGACAGTTCTAAGCTTGTTTACAATATTCATGACAAACTTAAATGATATTGGTGTAATTTCGCTATCGGCATTGTTAACAATGACTTCTTGCCGGAAGGTCTTACGGTCAATAGTACATTGAAGTTAAACGCCGTTTGCGTGAAGCAGTATCATGAAAACGGCCTGATTTGTGGGAAAAAAAATTTAGTCACATCATCGTGATGATGCATCTGCTCAGTTATCGTTGATGGGCGAAAAAAAATTGTATTCACTAGACTCAGCCTCCTGCGACTTTTTTCTTTTCCTACAACTTAAAAAATCCACGGAAGGCCGGAGATTCGTAACGATTGAACAGTGTAAAGATCGTATCGCTGGAACAGCTCAAGGCTATACCAAAAAGCAAATAACTGAAGTGCGTCCAGAATCGGAAAAATCGCTGGCGCATGTATTCTATATCTTAGGGTAATCACTCTTATAAAAAATAAATATTTTTCGAGAAACCTAAGAGGTCACTTTATTTTTTGAACGAATTTCATAATGTATACAATACGCAGGCTGAGTATAAAAACATTGTTGGTAACAAAATAGACAACGGTATAAATCATAAACTGAAAATGGATATAAAGAAATCTTAGGGCTAGACCGCACTTTCCTCACTGCTAATAATGTCGTGTAATATTTTCAACTGAAGAATTCTTATTTTCAAATCAGCAGACATTTATTGTAACCGCCTTTCAGGTCCTTAAAGTAGATCATCCTGTCAGGAGGTAGGAACATTTTTTTTATTTTCTCGTTAATTATTGAACTCAACATTACTTTGGTTACTGTCTCTCTGTAGCTGTAACAATTTATTTTTAAATCATTCTCTGTAAACGATTATATTTCACATCAACTGCATTAAGTCCAATTCCGACATTCGATGTAAACAAAAACCGAAAAATGCACTGAAACACTACTTCGTTCCGAATCGGCATACAATCTCGATGGAATTAAAATTTTGTAATTTCATTTCATGGCTAAACTTATGCATTCATGTTTAACATCTCGCACGATCTGTCTGCTTCGAATATTATTCTCGCACGAGTAATCGCACACGTGTACCATCCGCCATGTGAATAAATAAATGAAAACAAAACCTGTCGGAGCAAATTTTATTAAAAACTTTTAATTGCAATGGCCGGAAATCGTGAATAAGTTTTGCATCAATGAAGTAATTGTTGCACTGAGCTTGTTTGGCGTAAAGAGAAAAAAAATTAAATGTTGATTGCACGGTTGATTCGATTAATTTTTCCACTTAAAATGGGAAATATTAAAGCCGACAGCTGATTATCGAGTATTCTGTTTTGTAATTTCATTAACAGTCGAAATGTACACCAATTAGGGGAGAAAGGAGGAATTGTATTAAATGACGTTCGGAGTTAACCGTTAAATTATGATTAAAAAGGGACCAAATGATTTCTTTAAAGCGTATAGCGCGACTAACTTTATTTTATACATAGTATGTAACAACAATTTACTTAGTTATATGCTAAGTGGGCGCCAGTGTTGCCGATTCAAAATAAATTCAAAATTGAATTCCGTATTCTTAACATTAACCATTAACCATTAGCAGTAGCTGTTGCCGTTTGAAAAGAAATCCTCCACCCAGACTGTGTCTTTTATGTTGAACACTGATTATCTTTACAAAGAAAAATAGAACAGTAAAGGATGTGTTGTGTCATGTATTTACATCGAATATTCTCTGTCATCTGTGCTTTTCAAGCTCACCGTTCCTTTATTCCTTAAAAGAAAATTACTCTTGTTTCTGAGAAATGTCTGCAGAAATTAAAAGTAAAAAGGAGATACTTTCGAAGTGACCTTTTTAAGGCTCAGAGAGGCTAGAAAGGTTATTTTTAATATAAAATTCATTGGAATAGTATGGATGAGAAAGGAACTCGTTTGATGTTTTTTGTCTGAAAATAGCTAAGAACTTTTGTGACATCATTGTTTTACCTTTTTCGAACTAACATACATATCACCTGCTTATACTCCCTTATCTCATGCTGTCAGTGTAAACTTATTACGAATTGTGGCTAAAATAGTGCCATTCAATAAGAGGTGTTATTTGAAATCATAGAAAAATGGAAAAAAAAAAATAAAAATTCGAAATATGATAGTATTTGCCTGAAACGGTATTTTTCTTTATACGATTTTGCATCACGTTTTCGTATACTTGCTTTGTAGTTCGCAAATAACAGCTCTAATATTAAAATATTATATTAAAAATAAATCAGTGCATAGAGAACTAGACTCTCAGCCGCTAATTCCAGTCTTCATATTGAGAATCACACTTTGTTCACCAGCTCTTTGGCAAGTGGCGCCAACTTAACGCCGTCCGCGTTCATATGTAGCAATCAGTCTGCGTGGTTATGTAACGCAAACGCAATCTCTTCGCTAAAACCACGCTCCAAATTCTTTTTCGAAAAAATATGGCCCAATGATATCGCCAGCCCAAAAACACATACCAAATAATCACTCACAAGGATGAAGGAAATGGTCTAGTACTCTTGGGTTTTTGTACCCAGGCAAATCGAAATGTATGTACGTAATCACTCAGAATTAATTTTAATTTAGAAAAATATGATCTCGTTCATTAATTTCCAGCACTTATGTACGAGTAAACGGCGAAGGAACTTGTGTCAACTGGCATGTGGCATATGATATGTGGGCCAAAATAGTTATACAAAATTGTGCAAAATAAATGCAAGTCCTGTGACCATGTCGAAATTTCCTGACGGAGTCGGAGTCTTAACATCATTAACCTGTTCGAGACGTTAAAATCGATCAATTGAATTTGCTTAGAGAAGTCCAAATTTACGAGAGGTTTTCATAATATTTTTCCCGGTTTGTAGTGAACTTTTACTATTAATCAAGTTGTGTGAAAGTATCTATCTATCCGTATTTAATATCCTTCTGGCTTTTGCTTATCAAACGTTATGGAAATTATAGTTAAGTGATGACAATTCAACGTTATTGCCAAATTTAAAATGACACCATTTATTGAATACTGTTCGTTATGAACTATTATTTATTGTTTCAGTGTTTGCGGATCAGGATGATAAAAATGGAACGAACCACCATCTGTAAGGGGATGGGAAACGTGTTTTTAAATATTTCCTTTATAGTATGAAAGCCCGTCACATAGCTCAAATTTTGTAATATACAATGAAGATCCAATCCAAGACTGGGCTTAATAATTAAAGCGTCCGACTTTTCATAATTTTAAGACATTTCAATTGTCATCCAAATAGCAATTTTTTGAGCAGATAAGAGTGTAAAATCGAAGTTAAGCCCTCACTCGTGTTCGCCACTTTGCCGAATCTTTCTTTGTTTAGAACTTTAACTGCTGAGGCTTTTTCTATCTCATCCATTCGTTCTATTTTTAATATATGTTTCCTGAATGGAAGTTTTGCATTTCTTGCTGTTATATATTATATTTTTATAATATATAAAATTTATTAAATATATATATATATATATTATTAGTTTATTAAATTTTAAGTCCGTTTTCAGGACTTAAATCTTGTTCCGTTTAAAGTAAATTTTCTTGAACGATTATAGATACTTCATGAAAATACTTTACTTTGAAAATCTGAAAATCTGGAAAACGAACGTCTTCACAGTTCTTTAACTTTGCCAAAATCTTCTTTGCTGTGGTATTTCTCACTTCAATCCTAAAAGTTTTTACTGAGTGTGCCGCTTGCTTTGCTATTTTTCGACTTATAAACTTCCATAGATTTCTTCTGAACTTATATTCCACCCTTAATCCACAATGACTTTAACTTGTCTATTCACTTCTTAGGAACAAATGAAAACTATATAAATTAATCATATCCTGGCCATGATTTTCACTTATATCAATACCTCAAAAGACTTGACAAAAAACTGGCTTCAAACTACTATCATTCATAATTCTCTTTGCAAAATGTTTTAAAAATAAAATAGATGCTTGTCCTGTTGGGGCTAGAAAAGCCTCGTTATCATTATTATGAGTACAATCGGTCAATTTTTAACTCGGAAGTTTAAAGCCTCGTTGACCACCTTTCGCCAAGCCTCGTTTCTTCCATGTTTCGCTGTTCTTTCCCTTGATATGACAAAGGAAATAATTCACAGTAGTCAATTTGGTCGTACTGTTTTAATTTCATGTGGCGCGAACTTATAGGAAAAAGATTGTTCAGAACACCAGAATCTCAGTACATAAAACACCGTCCTATCAAGGTCCTGTCCGACGAGGCAGGATCATGGTAAAAAGAATCGACAATATACTAACTAAGATGACTCCAAAAACATTGCAAAGGCTACTTATATAATTAGCGATTTTGATCTTTCAGGCTTTATGCCCCATGTATAGATATCAGGAGAATACAACTCTATCGGGCTTTCTTCTCCCAATTCCGAGAATTAAAATGGTATTTTCGTTATTTACCATCACCCGGGCACCACACAAGCGGCGTATGTGTATACGACAAGTACATCCACAACGCTCGGAGCTTTTTTTCTTCTTCTAAAACATTTAGTTCATACAATCCTTGAATCTATATTCATCTAGACAAAAATACTTAAGACTAGCCTAACTATCTTAATTATTTGAACTAACCTTATTCCAAGCCACATTATTCGACCTCATTATTAGCTTATTTTTCTTCACTTCATCAAGTTTATCTTATCGCCAGTTATCGCGTCATTTCGAAGGTAGAAAAGGCGAACTAGGATCCTCTTCTGAAGGTCGTGGTTCAGACGAATGCTATCATTTACCTTACACACTTCCTAAAAGAGATCCCTCATCTCAAAAACGATCAATCAATACGGCACTTTCCGGATCAATGCTGATGATTCTTAAAAATAAGTTCTCGGAAGCTTTGATTCCTGAATGTCATTCTGATTGCTTTGTTGAATTTTACAGAACAAACTCTGTTGCTCCATTACAAACTCGTAGTTCTTCCATAATTTTCCTTAATGAAGATTTTCCTCTATACTACTATACTACTGCGGACTTTTATCTGTTAATAACTGCCTGTACAAGAATTTGAATCTCGATAGGAGATTACTTTTCTGTATAAGTGTTGCATTGATTGTTGTTGGTTGCGTTGATTGTGTTGTGGTACAAGTTCCATGTTTCGCGCTACTGTGGCGTGGTAAAATTCTGTCTATTGTCTGTTTGATTTATTCACCCATGTCTGCCAACTTCATCGTTTGACAATTCCTAATTTGGTAAATTTTTGACAACTATTCCTCTAATTTTAATTATCTCAATACCTTCTCCGGTGATACGAAAACAGTTATCAACTGTTTTGCCCTTTTCGTCAGTCAATCGTTCACCTACCAGATCCTTTTAACCAGTTGCGACTACTATCGTTATATGAAAAATCGTCCTCAGACGTCTCTAGCGTCAGTTAATATATTTTCTGCTTTACGAATCGAGAAAATACAGAATTTAAAGGACGATCCGGTCCTGACTGCCACCCCTCCCACCCCCTTCGCCCTATATTTAAAAACTTGCAATAACCATCTGCTCCTATCCGTCTGCCTTATTTCAGAGTGCTATTGCACAGAGACTCTTTCCTCTGCTTTAAAAAAGTGCTTACAGCATCCAAATCCATAAAAAAAGGTGAAAAAGTTTTTTATCCAATTGTCCCCTTTTGGTAAACTCTCTTGTATTTCGAAACTTTTTGAGAGCATCGTCTACGATACAAATTTTTTACTGTAGCCCATCATTTCTTCAAATCATCATGAGCTCCTAGAAGGTCGAACAAACCCATAGCCTAATTGAGTTTGTCTCATAATTCTTGTGGGCACTTGAGGATGGCAAAGACGTGGATGTTGTTTCCATTTAATAAAATCTAGCATCAAATGATACTAAATTTGCTATTTTTGGTTTCGTCTTCGGCGCTTATCCTACGGATTAAATCCTTCTTCAAAGAACGTCAGTGCAATGTTATTTTCAGATCTTCTATTTCTGATCCAATTAAGGTCACCTCCGGAGTCCCCCAAGGCTGACAACTCGGTCCATTGATATTTATCCTAAACATTACCGATGTTATTAAGAACACTCATTTTTCCGTATACGCTGATGATATGAAAATCCCCAAACATATACAATCCTCTCCTCTCTCCAAATCGACCTTAGCAAGTTCACTATTTAGTGTAAAAAGTGTGCTTCCGTAAGCGCTTCCCCTCACCTCGCAAAACCTAGGTTACCTAGGTTAGTCGACAGGTGTTTGCTGAACGAAAACTTAACTTTCGCCTTCACATCGACAGTATTATCAAACGAGCAATTTCCACAATGAATTTTGTGAAGTGTTGGGCCAGGGAAGTTTCGAATCCTTACCTTACGAACTCCATATGTCAAGTCACTTATGTTATTCACAGTGCTCGCATTGAGGCCGTCCAACGCAGAGATATTTTTCTTACCCTTTATGGTCTTTTCTGAGCTGATCTATATAATTTACCGTATCAACTTCCATCGAATGAACTATAGCAAGCTACCATGAGCTAATGCCCAGAATACTGTGCGAAATGAACTCCACTTTTTCGACATAAATCTCACCAATCCTTATTCTAGAAATGTCCTCTACCGCCGCCATTCCCCCTCTGGGTTATTAAAGGCTGGGCCATCTAGTGGTTTTTCTTAAATAATACGTTATTTTGACACTGACAGCTGTTTCCTGCTCGAAATCTTGACAGAAATTCAGTATCATATCTCCGCGGAATGAAATGAGTCGCTTTACGCTTGAACAACGTTGGAAAATATTGAAAACTTATTTCCAAAGTAAGTGCTGTGTAGCCCAAATAGTGAGTTTTTTTAAAACAAGTTTTGGCCGAAATGAAGACCCACCGCGACTGCTGTACACAAGTTTGTGCAAAAAGTTCGTGAGAATGGTATGCTAGTGAACAACACTCATGGTCCCCGTCGTTGTATGGTGCGCATAGATAAGAATGTGGCTGTTGTGGCCGAGAGTGTGAGACTCAATTCACGGACATCAACTCGCCATCGACCTCGATAGCTCAAATTTTTCAAGCAGTAGCTAGAGGAGAATTCTGCACAAAGATCTCGGATTATTTGCTTCCAATTGACTCAGCAATTGAAGACGCGCGACCATCCGCTTCGTTATGGCTTCATAATTTGGGCCTTAGAGCAGCTTGAATTGGACGAAGATTTAGGGCGCAAAATCATCTTTTCTGACGCATTTTCATCTCGGCGGCTACGTTAACAAACAAAATTGCCGCATCAAAACGACGCGGAAAACGCGCACGTTATTGTCGAGACCATTCCATCCACAGAGAGCGACAGTTTGGTGCGGATTGTAGAGTAATGGTAACATTAGATCATTTTTCTTGAAAATGAGGCTGGGAACAACATTTCGGTCAACGGTGGGCGTTACAGAGCCATGTTGACCGACTTTTTTTTACTGAAATTGAAGACATGGATTTGGACGATCTCTGATTCATGCAGGATGGTGCGCCATGCCACACAGCCCATGCCACAATCGATCTTTTGCGCACCAAATTCCAAAATCGTGTTATCAGCCGTCTTGGCGATGTCAATTGGCCGCCTCGGAGCTGCGATTTGACCCCTTTGAAATTTTTTTTGTAGGGAATGTTTGCTCTTACTAATAAAGCCATAATATATGGAAAAAAATTTAATTTTGTTCATTTAATTGCATTTTTAGAAAGAAACTTTTATTTGTCCCACCTTCTAGATATTAATTTTATTTTAAATTTAGACTCTTTAAGTTTTTTTTTTTCTTTGTTAGGGCTGGTATTCTTAAGCCCCTTGGCGTCAAATCAAATCTGCACTGGTCGTTGTCACATATAAAGGTCCATAGATAATTAAAGGAGTAAGATCCATATAGGAGAGGCTTCTATTGTGTAAGACCGATTATCGGCTGAAAATATCTTGTCTCTCTTCTCTAAGCTTCGGCTTGATAGGCTCCCCTTAGTATTAGATATGGCGTTTCTCCCAAAAATTGTTTTCGCGCTTAGATCGCCGGGAACAATGTTGACTTCAATAGAGAAATCGAAAGACTGTCTCGAGCTCTGTGGTAAAAGCATGGGGTTAAGGTGCTCCAACGGCCTTGGATGATCTTTGGATTTTTGAGAGGGATGCACACAATATAGACCTCTAGTGCCTGGAACATCTGCCCATTACCGCTGTATATGATTGTTCAAGATTCTTATGAAAATCGCAAGTTCTCCGCCTTCCGTGGCGTCGGGTCGGTTTCTTCGATTTACCTTGGAAGGATTGTGCCGGTTTTAGTTTTTCTGGTTAGGCTCTGTTTCTCTAACCAAAAGCACATCGGGGCTTTGGTCTTCCAACAAGTAAAAATGCTCTCTTTTCGATATAAGCGAGTAGATATTCACCGAGAGTGTGCCAGCGTACCAATTACGATTCGAGGTATGCTCTGTCATGCAGGAGCGAGCCCATTCAATCCACCCTGTTTGCAGATTTGCTGTTAAAGTTGGCCCATCTGCCGTTGTATGGCGGGCAGAATCGACTAAAACTCCATGTCGGCCCCGGAGCAGGGGAAATAGACACCGATGCAGCCATCCGTTTTAATACTGCAATGACAGCACTATTAGAGATTTGACGAGCTCTATAATACCAACATTTGACAATGATACATTTTTAACTGAATGAAAACGAGAAGTTAATTAACGGATGAGAGTTCCTGAACCATAGACTCGTAGTTAGTTATTTAGCCGGAAAACTAAATAATTTCCGTTGCTCGGATCGACAGCATCATGTAGTAAATTGAATTCATCTCCCTCAAATGAATGAACAATAGATATGATACTCGTACAACTAAATCAATTCAAAAAAAGTTGAAAAACGTATTCGGGCGCGTTCGCGTTTTTCATATCAGTGCAGTAATAATCCGTGAAATATCTTCGAATTACAATACAAAACTGAAAAATGACTAAACTCCGCTGAGCAAGGCTAGTTTTCATCATCGCACAATAAACAAAAACAGAAATTCCATTCGTGTACCAAAAAAACAGGCACGGTGCACAGCAGGACAGTCGAGTGGCCGCGTGTGTTTAATTTAATTTCCAAACTCGTATCGCATTCATGAGTTTTTTTCAGCTCCATTTTTCCAATTTTTTTTACTTCCGATAGGCGAATTGAATTTATCTTAATTCGTGCATGGATGCTTCGCACCGAGCCTGAGTCAGCTAAAGTCAGCGCCGGGGCTATTCACTTGAGTTCATTATTTTATTTAAATCGGAGGCATGTTGGAAAGTACGAATAAACTGTCGATCGTCAAAGCTATACATAGATACGGCGCTCCAGCGCAGCGCTTCGATTTTATTATCACTTAATTCGTATTTGTATGTGATTTTTTAAGGTTATGTTGACAAGCAATGGAGGTGAATACTCGCCCGAGTGCGACGGAAGTCCTTTGTTGCCGGTCATGAGCTCTGCAGTAGAGTCTTTGATCAAGCAAAGATTGCCATTGTTTGTAGTTTCATTATGAAGCTCTTTATGTTGAATTTTAATTAGCGCGCGTCTGAATAATGGCGGGATAATCCTTTAATGAGTACGCGTGTTTGGCGAACATGTAATTAATTTTCATTGTTGAGTTGGTGGAGAAAATGCGCGGTTAATGCAAGGCGAGGATGTTCGTGGAATAGACGAGAGTGCTGCGGTGATTGAATGGATGTGCATTGTTGAGTCGTGGAAAACGGCAAGTGCACATGCTGTAGATGGTGAAAAGACAGGAAACCTCGGTTTATTCGCCTTGGATTAAAGCAATTAATTTTGTTCAACATTTTCAAATGACGGGAATGTTACTCACTAAAGGTATCAATGTGATCATGTTATTAAGATAACGCAACTCTGGATGGGAAATGGATGTAGTAATCGATGATTATAATTAAAATTCAAATCTCTTGTATAAATCAAGTACATGCCAAGTTGTATAAAAATTGCATATCATTATGTGGCTTGAACAAGAAGCTTCATGGGGATATTATCTTACACTTAAGGAGTTGCAAATTTGACACCTGATTGTAGGTCACAGAATCCATGAAGACTAATCGTTTCCGTAAGTAAGTACGGCTGAAAAACGGCCAAAATTAACTCTAAAATTCCAATTTCTTACCCATCATGACTGAAGCAATCGGCGTAAAATTAAGCAAATTGCGAACTTCACACCCAATAAGTCATAAGCCTTATCAGCCGTTTTTTATGTAGGTCGAAATCACAAAATCTAAATCATTTCGTTGCATTTAGGGTACTAAGGCTTAAAAATGGAAAGAACTAGTTCATTGCTCTTCAATTGCTCTCATATATCATGGTCAATTGCTTAAGGCGCCGTGATAGAATCTGTCTGAAGATAATGTCATCGAAATTATACGTGGTGTTCAAGATATTACGGGAATTTAGATTTGTTAAAACATTTTACGCAAGTGCTATTCCTTTCAGAATAATTCCCATTATGCCAACGCTGCCAAAAATCACCGAAACACTTCTAGAAGCTAATATTCTTTTAGTCTCTCAATGAGGCATCTGACATCTTAACACAGAAGAAAGTAATATATTGATATTTGGAAATGTTAAGGTCCAGGCAGTTCTTGGAGCACGAGATAGAAAAACAATTTTGGTCCGATTAAATAAGGTTAGAGTCATTTTCGGAGGAAATGATCTTGAAGATTTTAGCGTGGTCGGCGTATAGAGAGTGTGGGAATGTAACCATTTCAATATCGTTAATGGTAAGGATGAAAAGAAGCGGACCTAAATGACTGCCTTGGCGGACACCGGAGGAAACAGGGAAGGGGTTAGAGAGGGCAGATCTAATACGAACGCTGTAGTAGCGATTTTCCAGGTAAGATCCACTTTAATAAGATGGGTTCAAAACCAAGTCTAGACAATTTGAAGGGTATTAATCTGTGTGAAATTTTATCAAAGGCCTTACTGAAATCAGTTGAGATACCATCGACTTCCTTGCCATTTTCTAAGACTAAAAGGGTGAAGGATACGAATTCAATAAGGTTTGTGGTTGTAGACCTACCTTTGAGGAGCCATGTTGTCTGGGGGAGAGTAAAGACTTGAATTGCAAACTTAAATTATCATACAAAATACTTTTGACGATTTTGGGTATATGAGACAATTTGGCAATAGGACAGTAGTTGTTAATGTCATTCTTCGGACCCTTTTTGTGCATAGGTGTTATAAAAGAGGTTTTCCCTATCCGGGGAAATTCACCTTGAGAAAGGGATAGGCTGAAGATTTTTCAGAGAGGTAGAGAAAGGGAGGAGGACATTTTTTTTAAATGTACAGCAGGGAGGCCGTCGGGTCCAGGAGTGAATTCACCATTAAGTTGCTTTATTCGGGGTCGACAAAGGAATCAGGTGCAAAGAATCATGGATGAAAAATTGATTAAAAAAGGTGGCAAAAAGGTTGATCATGTTATTAGGATCATTGGAAGTTTCATCATTGGAGGAGAGAGAGTTTGAGTAGCCATCTGATTTTCTTAAAAACACAAAAAGTTAACAAATTGAAAGAAGGACTTGAGATCATTTATTGGGTTATTTTGCATCTCGTCTAGTAGTGCTGATAAAGAGAGTTATAAAGCTCTATAAAATGCAGGTAAGTGCCGAAATAGTTAGACAAGTCATTTGGGGATTGAGCACGAAGGAAAGTTGTCCAGCGCTTGATCCATTTGTTTCCCAAAGAACGAAGCCTGCGATTATAACAAGGTGGGGAGGTGGAGGAGGTTTTGTGGCGAGAAAAGGGTACGTAAAGGGAGATAGAATTAAATATTTCTTTGTAGAATTAGGAATATAGATATGGCATATTTTATGGTAAGGTTGTTGAAATTAAAAGAGCACTACATATTGAGACGGAAATTGGCTTTGTGGAAATCGTGAGACATTCGAACAGTGGGAGGGAGAGGTCGGCATAGGGGAGTTGTGATAGAACGAGAGAAGAAAGGGGCGGGGGGGGGGGGTAGTTTTCGGCGACGGTTGATAGGGACAGCGGACAAGCTAAAACTGTGAGGAGTTAAAGGGGTCAGTTGTGAAAATGAGGTTTAGTTGTCTGCACATGCAGTTTAAAATATCTCTGACTTTATTAAGGCTTGAATCAGGTAGGCTATCTGAGAAGAGACAATCTTTGGCTGCAGAGGGATTAGAGGCAATGTAAAACGATTGGTCGTCTGAGGAGTTCCATTTACGATGAGGAAGGTTGAAGTCACCGAAAACTACGATCTCGTCGTGGAGATCCTCTAAATCAATTAAATTATCGATTGTATTGACCAACTTATATGGTTCAATAGGTTGTGATGGCAAAATGTAAAAGCAGATGACGTAGAGCGATTTCCGGGGTAGTACAATCTGAATAGACACAAAGTCGAAACACGGCGAAGATGAAGTTGCTATGAAGGAGGAGTTAATTGAGTTTCGGGCGGCTAGTGGGACACCGCGGCTTGGACATCCATCAGTAGGTCGATTAACATTATCGTCGCGATATACGTTAAAATTTGATGGGACCTGGGGATTAGGTTCGTTTCAGTTAAGACAAAGATTTCAAAAGATAAGACATGTGATTGCTGCAGGACTGCCTGAGTTTTAGAGCGCAGACCTCTTACGTTCTGATAATAAAAATTAAGAGGGAGGTTTTCGGGGAGTGTAAGAGTGGCAGGGAGGGGGATCATGATCAGCTTTGCTTCGCTGAAGGTGCGATATACGATTTGACTGTATATTTTGTCTGAAGGTATCAAGTTCATTTGAAAATTGATATTCGTGATACTCGTGATATTTAATGAAAAGGTTCTTGAGGGTAGTGAAGTCGGTGGGATACCTTCCTGTTGAATTGAGACCATTACGCTAGTATTTGTTTTACCTTCACAGCAAACCGAGTCGGATTTGTCACTAAGATAAGGCAAACCGAGAAGTAATCTAGCAGTAGGTAGAAATTATCAAGTGTTTGGTAGTAGCAAACAGAAATACCATGTTAAAATTTATCGCGTTATCTGTGCCGTTATCGTACAAATCCGATGAGTACCAAAACACTAATATTGTAAAATGCACCAACTGCAGTGGAAATCACAAATCCGCTAACGATTCATGCAAGAACATACACAAGTATTTGGAAATGAGAGTTAACATTTCCAATAAAACTACTCCTCAAAAAACAACTACAGCAATTCCAATAATCTTTCTGTGAGTTAATTTCCACCCCCCTCTTATCCAAAAACCGCAGTTGCGGGTTGTGTAGAGCTGGAGAATACTCTCCACCTCCAAAATAGAGCATGGGTAGCAGCGACAATCCAGTGTTCTGTTGACTTCTTTCATATGGTGAAAGAAAGGTTGACTTTTCTTTTGATTTCAAGCATGCAAATTGGATCACTTTCCAGGCTGAAATCAAAAGGAAAGTATTTCAGTCAATCTTGATGACATCACCATCACTCAAGATTTTGACATTGTCAATCATATTCGTAATATTCAAAGGAATAACAAGCTTAACTCCTTTCCGTGCGAGGACGGGTTAAGAATATCCCTGCAGCGATACCTCTCGCTTTTCGTAAAAGGCGACTAAAACAAAGGTAAACAAAAATCACATCTAGGGAATTTAGAAAACACCAAGGTGAGCCTTGGGACACATATACCACCATTAAACTGCCCCACAAGTGTACATGCAAATCAGTGGGTTGACACGACTGGAGATCACCGGTGTTGTAAGAGTAAGATCAAACAAAAAAAATCTAGAGCATGCCCGTGTCACAAGAAAAGAAAAAAAAAAGGCAGGCCGAAAAACAATTGGTGCAAACAAATGTAAAAACACGAGCATTTGATTGGCCTCAGCGTAATCCCAAACCGGGAAGCCTGCCGCTACTTTCTGAGGTCAAACCGGCGGACCCCACAAGCGGACCAGTAGGAATGCAGTTAAGTGGGAAGGTTATGGTCCTACACTTCTGACCATAACGACGCTGGAAAAAAGGAAAAGAAGAAATATAGTTAAGGTACAATAATTGAAAAATGAAAATATATATGTATATTCATCAGACATATATTTCACCGATCGTGATAAAGCCAACTCACTGTGTCAACTCTTTTCAATTAATCCTACCATCTCTCATCATTTTGGGGATGTTGTAACGATCTCTCAAGTGGACGACATTTTTCAATATTGCAATTTGAGACACCGCCTCTTGCCCCTTGTATAATATTATGACAATAACTTGTAACAACTTGATGGCAGCGATATTCCCCGGTAGTTGTTGCATTATGTTCGGTCACCTTTTTTAAATACGAGAATGAAGGCCCAGTTTTTCCATTCCTCGGGGATGATTTCATTGTTGTAATGAGCCCGCGTCCTTATTCATTGTTCTGCTACATATTTTATCAATAAAATCGATGGATTGCTTCTTTTACTGCCGAAATAGTTGGCAGTTCTACATGAAACCTCTGCTTGAAGACCGTTCTCCATTGCTTCTGGCTCTCCAGTTACTTTCAGCAGTTTATCGAAATATCTCCTAATCTGATCTGGCCCGGTGTCCTTTTGCATACATGGCTTTCATGTTTTTAACGCACATTCTTCCTGAATATTAGGAAAGGTTTTCCTTTGCCAATTTAGTTTTTTATCCCGAGGGTTTGATATTTTGTACTCGTAATCTCTTTGCTATTTTCCAGGGCTTGGAGTCGTAGAACATTATGGGCCTTTACTTTTTCCTCACGTTTTTTGTCGAACTAAAGCTTTTCTTTCGGGGCTTTACAATAACCTACTTTGCTTTCCGCTGCCTCCTTTACAACACTTTTTATTGTTGATCATAGTGCTTCTACTACCTGTCTTGTTTCGTCCTTAGTTTCTTTGCTATATAATAGGGCGAGCCGGTTATTAAGTTCGTCCTGGTATTGTGCTGCATACGAAGGTCCTTTGACTTTTCAACTTTGAATTTCTTTATACCTTGTTCGGGTTCGGTTTTTAATTTTAATAATGATTAGGATGTTCGTTATTCCATCCGCTATTATCTAGGTTCCTTGTATTTTCTCTTGTGTTTGAATGCTGTAGTTTTCACGATTATAAATTTTGAATCAATATCGATATATCATGGAGACTTGCTTCTCCTATTGTTGGCCTACATATCGTTTACTTAACTATTTTCGCGTTGAAGCCCCCAACTACGATTTTCAAGTCGAAGGATGAGCATTTTTCATATAGTTCATCTATTATTTCATAAAACGCGTCCTTCATCTCTTCATCCTTACATCTCGTAGAAAAGTGTACGTTCAGAAGTATGTAATTATAGCGGGAACCCCGGACTTGGCCATCGATATTGTAAAATAATATTATTTATAATATTATAATCTAATAACACTATAATAACAAATCAAGGCTGAGACTTTAGAAGACATCAATATCGAAAAGCTAAATAGGAAACTCCCTTCAGTCGCATCTCTCTCTGACAATGGCAATGGGGATCCGAACGAATGCGACATTATAGATCCCCGTAAAATGCCCAACTTGACTTATAGCTTTGGTTTTTCTAGAATCTACAAAGAGGATGTACTTAAATCGACCCTTGCAATCAAATCTAACGCCATTGGCTTGGACCTCATGAACCCCAAATTCTTAAAACTAATCATCCATACCGTTTAAAACCTCTCACATACGTATTTAATAGCATCCTTACCACCTCTGTCTACACTAATTCCTGGAAGGCCTCTAAAATCATACCCGTTCCTAAACATGGAAATAATAATGATAAGAAATACCGCCCGGTCGCTATACTGCCATTCGTATCCAAGGTTTTCGAAAAGCTTTTGAGCACGCAATTAAACTCGTTCTTAAATCAACATAAGCTCATCTCACCGTTTCAGTCAGGTTTCAGGCCAAAACACAGCTGCACTTCCGCGCTACTAAAGATTGTTGAAGACGTTCGCTATGAAATTGATAAGAACTATGTGATATCGTTAGTATTATTAGACTTCTCTAAAGCATTCGATACTGTCCCACATGATATTCTTCTCCAAAAACTAAAATATTATTTTAATTTAGATCTCAGCTTTAAAACTCATTAGGAATTACCTTGGAGATCGCAGCCAAGCTGTATATGCTACCGGTTACTTATCCACCTTTCTCAAAACCAAAACGGGAGTCCCTCAAGGATCTATACTGGGGCCCTTACTGTTCTCGCTGTTTAATAACGACATTCCTACAATTCTCAAACACTGTAAGGTACATATGTACGCAGACGACGTCTAATTATACATCAGCTACCCACTCCACCTAAAGGTAGACGCTACTGCGCGGTTAAATGAGGATCTCCATCCATTACACGATGGTCACATAAAAACAAACTTATGCTCAACTCCACCAAGAGCCAAGCTATTGTCATAGGTCGTACTATCCCAGACTTAAGTAACTTTTCACCAATCCAAGCCAGCGGAAGCAACATCGACTATGTAAAGACTGTTAAAAACCTTGGAGTCATCTTTAATCAACAGCTTATGTGGGGGGATCACATCACCAATGTAACAGGTCGAGTATACGGTGTCTTGCGTATACTATGCTACGCTGCAAATTGTCTCCCAATTAGCATTAAATCAATGCTTGTCAAGACGCTACTGATCCCTATTTTAACCAACGCACTCCCGGTCTTCTGCGATCTCGATAGTTACAGCTCACGCAAGCTAACCGTTGCGCTTAAAAGCACAGTGCGTTTCATATACAGATTACGGCGGCGGGATCACATCTCGTCATTCGTTAAAACCCTGCTTGGCATGGACTTTCAAAGCCTCCTTAAGTTTAGGATATTAACTTTCCTTTTCAAACTCATGCAGAGCAAAGCACCATCATATCTTTATCAGAGTCTTCGGTTTGCTACATCTGAGAGAAGTGGAACATTGATATTACCCAATTTTAATGACAGAAAAACAGTTTTTCATTTACGCCGTAAGACTATGGAATTCGCTTCCAGTTAACATGAGAAGATCTCATAGCATCGGCATCTTCAAAAGGCAACACTTCAGCACATCGCTTTAGGATATATGTATTTTTTATTTTTTATTTTTTTAGGGTCATCTAGAGCTGGTTGGTCTAGGTACTTGTTTTCTTTTCTTCTTTCTTACTTACTATAAATCAATCATCTGCTTAGTTAAGTTTCGTTTTGTTTTTTTTTTTTTTTTTTAATTACACTTGTTTGCTTCACAATTTAAAAGATTATACATCTTATGTGTTAGCTTATGCCTTAAATAAATAAATTCAAATTCAAATTCAAAAAAATATTATTGCGTCCATTACGATCTGCACAATTTTGTTGTTGATGAAGAATCCTGTTCCAAAATTGTCGGTATCCGTACCGCCGGCAAACGAAAGTGTATCCGTCCGTGACGGTTGTTCCGTTTGAAAGTTGAACTTCTTGCGCTGTTTCTAAATCCAACTTATAAAGGGTGTTTTGTTTTTTTAAAGGTTTGGATTTTAAACTCGCAGCACTATTTGTACTGATCGTCAATTTGACAGTTGAAAGTTTATTTTTGGTGAGCACATTTTGCCATTTTGTGGCGGGAGAATAGATTAATGTCAAAGCAATCATCTGAGAAAGTTATTCGGAACACAATGAATCATTTTCGCACCACGTATGTATACTATAATTTGCATCCCCAAAGATGACAAACAGTGGGAAGAGAAAAAGTTATTGCCGTTGTGGAGTGCAGTGTCGGGGAGAATTCGATTATGTCAATTCGCCATCGTGCACAGTAATTGGAGGTATGCCCATTCACTTTATGGAAGATTTTACGGAAAGATCTTGGTTTAAAAGCTTATAAAACCGAGCTTGTGCAAGAATTGAAACGGCATGACCATTATATGCTTCGTAGGTTGTATGAATGGGCCGAATATATAATGCAGCTTGATCCTCATTTTCAACGCAAAATTTTGTTGTCCAATGAAACAAGTAAAATTGCCGAATTTGGAGTGGAGAAAACCCACGAGATGCCCTTACCACGATTAAAACTCACTGTTTGGTGTGCTTTACGGGTTGGTGGAATCATCGACCCATATTTCTTTAAGGACAATGCCGACCAGAATGTTGCCGTCAATATAGAGCGCTATAGAAACATGATTTCTCACTTTTTCATTCCTCAGTTGAAGAGTATTGACGTGACAGAGCTTTGGTTTCAACAAGATGGCGCAGCATGCCACGCGGTGCTCGACGAAAATTCACGATTCACGCTAGCTGTGGCACGTGCATACCCAAAGTCATATTTAAGCATAATAATGGCATAAAATTATCTATTAAATAAAGGTAATATTATAGACATTAACATTACCTTCAAGTATTTTATTACATATTAAATTTATATGCCTCTAAAAAAAACAACCTTTACTTACTCGTACTAATTTTTTTGAGTGCTTTTTGGAAAGCATCCAGACCTAGCTGCGTACGTTCCACGAGTCTATCTGTTACAGTTGTAACCACAACAACCCCATCCAAATCGATAATATAAACATAAATGCATTTGTAACGCACAAGCGATCGACCGAACTCAACGTTCAATGACCAACGATCATTGACCGACGATTATCCGGCAACATAAGAAACCGAATCGATCGCCTGTGCAAGCATATTAATGTCAAATAGGTTAGATATATGTATAAACAATTTCGTAATGCGCGAGCGATCGATCGAATTTCAAAAAGTCTCCGATCGATCGCGCAAGCAAAGCACTAAAAACGTTTTAAACGTCGAATGGTCATTTTCCGAAACCAATTGCAACAAAGGAAAAGAAAAGCAATTAAGCAAGGAAAGTGACCACGGGCGTTTAAATAGAAGAACTCAATTAGTTTTAGTTTAGTTCTAAGAAGATACTCAATAAAGACGGTCGCCCTCAGACCGTAGGGATCAGTAGGGGGGGCAAAAGTTACTTGAATTTCAACTCTTTTGGGAATTTAAAAAAAATTGAGAGGTGTTTTTTGAGACACTCTAATGACGAAGTGGGGCTAGGTATTTTTCATCGTGCACATTTTTGGAGTAATCAAAAGTACACGACTTGAGCGACTCCCCTCTAAATTGAATTTACTTTGAGTGGTGACTACCGGAAGTACACATAGTAACAACAACGAATAAGTTGTTCAAACAATGCCAAAAAAGGCAAGTAAGCCTCGTCGTTCGACATTTCCGCGAGAGTGAACTTTACCACAAACAGCACCGACGCACGTTCGCCCTTGTATGGTACTCGTATAACCAAATGCTTCTAATCACAAAACACACAGACGGGGTGTCGGGTCTGTGGAAACTCAGATAATTGTAAATTTTCCTAAAGTGGCGGTTTCGAGTGTTTGACAGGTAGTTGACACTGGCTTTGTTCAATATGTGCCGCTGGCGTGTTTCACGCAAAGTTATTGGTTTCGTGCGGTGACCCCATGCATCTATTCTGCTTCATTTGACTTTTAATTAAAATTAAATTCAGTTTTGCACAAAGGTCGCATGGGATGGCTGGTTTCGTCGTTCATTAAAAAAATTACCTAATGAACTGAATGTAATCAGATTTTCGAATAAATTAGCGACATTAGATGGGCTTTAAGGGCTACGTTTGTGTTTAGTAGCGCGCTCACGTTCGACATTAAATTTTATTCGAAAACTTGCAGATGCCCTGAACGGAAAGGATTAAGTTCGAGATCCAACTTCCGTTCAACTATCACAAAAGCGGTGGAAAAAAAGGAAAACTTATCTGGAACCTACAGATAAAGTGCGGAACAAATTCACATACAAATTTACCAAAGTACAGAACGTACTATACGTGGTTCTGAAAGTTATTACTCAGATACGGAGCGAACGCACAAAATAACTCCAGGCACAGTGCTAAAACAGAGTAATCGGAAAGAGGATACGTTTTGCGAGCATCGCATCCATATGCGTAGGACAAGCTGCCTGTACTCGTATGTGCGACGGAGAATAGCGCCTTAACCGTATCTACTGCTAAATGTAGCTGTCACAAAAACAGTCGTATTGTAGTCACATGAATGGTTTCTGACTTGCGGCGATTTGGTTTTGAAAACTCGTTAAGAAAAAAGTAGAAAAAAATAATAAAAATAATGACTATCCTGAAGGAAGGAGAGATTAAAATGGAATTAGAGTAAGCGAAGGAATTCCTTCGTTTCTTTTTCAGATTTAATTTTCATCCTTCATGTCTTTGTTACGTACGAATACCAGTGATTCCAAAAACTGTCTGTCTATACTATAGGCAAGATACAAAGAAAAATATATTCCAACTCCCGACTAGAGTGTGTTAGGGATAGTTAATTTTACGGTTCATTTGACTTGCTGAAAATACGAGTATGTATCTCCTGCCTACTTTTCGGTTGGATTCCATATACATATGTAATTCCGAATCGAATTGGGTCCGCCGCGCCGTCCGTCGATGAGTAAAAACTTTCTTTGAAGTCAGTTCCTCTTCTCGTTTTCGAATTGTGTTTGAGTTTCAAATGAATTTTAAATCAGTTGGTGGCTCTTTAACATTTGTTTATGCGATTACTTGTTATTATTTCTCTTTGACTCAAAAATTGCATATTTGAGATGTAAACAGTCGGGTTTGTTGTTATTGAGAAACAAAAGTCAGGATCCGCGGGGATATGTGGGGTTTATTGTTTGTTTTCGTAATTTCATCGACTTTTGAGTGTACTATTTCATCAAGAATGTAAATGGCTTGCGGTGGTACTTCTTTATATTTCTTCGTCTGTTGTGGGTTTTCGTTTTTTTTTACGAATGATTTTATATGTGAAACCGTTGGCGTAAGGCCAATTGTGCAGTGTGCACACACGAGCGTTGGATTCGTATTCAGTAAAATGCAATCTGCCGTATGCAGGTAAGGTAAAGAAGGAAGAAAAAAAATTCGATTGAAATTTCAAGGAAATTAAACTCCCTCAACTATATTGATTAATTTTATTATACATATATGCATATGCATACATACATAAGTCCTGTGGGCAAATTTTCGTATTAAACTGAACAGGGCTTTCCGATTTCTGTGTTTTTTTAATTGTTTTAATTCCACAGAACAGAACTTTTATAGCCTTTTTCGGAATGAGAAACGGATGGCCAGCCCCCCGTCTGGCACTCAACGCCTTTGTAATGTATTTTGTAAATATGTTGGCGAGGAAGACCACAGAAGAATCACCGCATTGCCGCCCAAGAGGTTATTTTATTCAAATCCACCGTCAGCGTACGATATCAAAGGAGCGAATTTTCAGCTAACAGAATCTCTATTCTACAAGGCTCAGGAAATCCAAGTGAATGGAGCCCGTCTCTAGAAAGCTACATATGTATAAAGCATACGAGGGTTGCCTTTTAAGATTTTTACAAAAAGTGAAACAGAAACGAACAAGTTCGAAACAAAGTGTTTTATTGCTTTTCGAAATATTCGCTCTTAAGGTCTATACATTTTTGCATACGCTCAAACGAATTACGGAAACATTTTTCCCACTCTGATGCTGATATCGTAGAAACATGGTCCTCGGTCGAATTTTTTCAACATTTCCTGACACCAATTAACACGACTCTTTTTTGCGCTTCGGTAAAATTATGCGGAATCCATCTGGAACATATCTTTTTCACACCTAAATGTTCATGCAAAATTGATTGTATTGCAGTCTGCGATATCCTAACAGACGCCTCTATCACATGTCACATGCCGATCTTTTTTAATCATGTTGCGCACAGCATCGATGTTTCTCGGAATGACAACCGATTTTGGCCGACCTTCTCGACATTCATCACTGACGGACGCACGACCATGAGAAAATTCTGCAAACCTTACAATTGGTAACAGCCTTCTCTGTTGGTGCTTCATTACCAAAAGTTGCACGAAGCAATTCTATGCATTGTTGTTGAGTAAGGCCTTTTTTTAAAATAATAAAAAATCATCCAACGTAAGCCTTCACGGGTGATTTCCATTTTTGCACAAACTTGCTTCTTTTAAACGTTCACTATCAACAGCTTACTCAGTCAATTTCTAAATTGCCACTGGCTTCGCAATAACAAACGTCAATGCTCACAAATACAGTGATGCCACAACTCATTGACGCCACCTATTGTTCGATTGTAAAAACTTAAAAAGCAACCCTCGTACTAAAGAATTAGATCTGAACTGGATGTCATATTCATTGCCGATTAAAAACCGGAGACATTGTTCGAGGTAAAGGGTGGGCCATCTAGTGTCTTTTTTTTTCAAATCATATGTTATTTTGACACTGACGGCTGATTCCCGGTCGAAATCTTGACAGAAAGTCAAGTATCATATCTCCATGGAACGAAATCAGTCGCTTGAAATACGTTGGGAAATACTGAAAACTAATTTTCAAAGTCGGTGGGTTTTTTAAAAAGAAGTGTTGGCCGTCACTGCGACTGCTGTACGCAAGTTATTGCAAAAATTTCGTGGGACGGTGTGCACAGATGAGAATGTGGCTGCTGTGGCCGAGAGTGTGAGACTCAATTCACGAACATCAACTCGCCATCAATCTTAACAGCTCAACATTTCACGCTCGGTCGGTAGTGTTAGCGCAGCGTGAATTTCCGCGTCGATTCCCTAATCGTGTCGCGCCAACTGGGCAAACATTCTGGCGCTTAGCTATTCGACTCGAACAGAGTGGAACCACAAGAGACTATGCAGGGCGGTCTTTCGGCCGAGAATATCGCGGCTGTGGCTGCCGATGTCGTTGAGAACGAAGAAACATCAACCATGGCCCGTCGCAATTGGGCCTCACGGCGAATTTTAGTGAAAGACCTACTCGTACACATGTTCCCGTACAAAGTGCAAACAGTGCATCAGTGCCTGCTGACCGTAAATCGCGTGTGAATTACTATCAAGCCATCCTTAATCTCAACAACGTAGAGGACGATTTTGTGTCGAAAATAATCATGAGCGACGAGGCGCATTTCCACCTAAGCGGCTACATCAATAAGCAAAATCTGCGTTTCTGAGGCACTGAAAAAACTCAAAGCCATTGTGTGGTGGAGCGTTTACGCGGGAGAAGTGATTGTGAGTGAGTTACCGGCAAACGCTACAGGGCCATGATAAACGACTTCTTACTGCCGGAATTGTATGAGCGGGGCTTGGTGAATATGTGATTTCAACAGGACGGTACAACCACACAAACAGCACGAGCCACAATGGATATTGTGAACGAAGCGTTTCCTGGTCGCGTAGCCTCCCTTTTGGAGATTTGGCATGGCCACCAAGATCGCCCGATTTAACTTGAAATTGCGGATTAATGCCAATAAGTCTCAGACAATTATAGCCCTTAAGGCGAATATTCGACAGCAATGCGAACAGTTATCTCCGGAAATCTTGCGGAAATTCATGGAAAATGCGATAAAACTGGAACATATGTGTATCAATATTGGCGGCAGCCACTTAATGGATATCACCACTTAACAGAAAATAATTTAAAGGTCCAAATAAAGATTTCGATTACTCAAAATATTTTTTTTTATTTTGTAAAAAGAATTTCAAAAAAAATTGGATGATTAGTTTTGCGCCAACTTGTAATATGATCTAATAATGTCCATTACAACGACTTTTCACCGCATATTGGCAATAAACCGAGAGGTCTTGACAAGTATTCATTTTGCCTCCTTTATCAGCCTCCTTTTTGTAATGTGGGTGTAAACACGATCTTTTACATAGGTCATACAATCTTAGAAGCCAGCTCACTTCACCATATGCTTTTGTTGCAACAAAGCCAAAACGGGTCATGTCGTGTGAGATGTGGCACCATGTCATTGAAGCCATATGTTTTCCAAATTCACATCTTCGATTTGAAGACAAGAAAATCGGTTAAGATTTACCCAAATACTTTGCCCTCCGTGAAATTGATAGATTTGGATCTTCTTCAACACATTCACTAACATAGGCCAAGTTTCCTGCAGAGCACGCATTTCGATCTCTAACAGAGGCAGTCTCTTCAATTTATTTTTTAAAGTTTAGCCTCTAGTACTCTGTGAGATCCCACAAGCGGACCAGTAGGAATGCAGTTAAGTGGGAAGGTTATGGTCCTACACTTCTGACCATAACGACGCCGGGATAAAAAGGAAAAGAAGAAGCCTCTAGTACTCTGTGATGGGCGATTAGGTCGACTATAATCTGTTCTTAGTGGTCGAAATATACCTATTAGTATCAGATATTAAGATGCAAATCGGCGATTTTACAACAGATGGCGTTAATGGTGCTGCTAGTCAGAAAAGTCAGTAATTTGTGGATTATGTGGTTTTTCATATTCAATTCAAAAAAAGTCGGGGGAAGAATGGTGGTTTCGGACTGGTGACAAATTTTTAAGACGCAGAGTCGGAGGCATTACTGCATTTTCATATCAAATGCAACAAAAACTTTTAGATAATTTCAGAGACTGGTAGACACGAACCAATGGCCCACGAACAGTTAACGTACCTTCATATATGACAGTGACCATTGAGGCTAAGTGCCTTAATCACCGTACCAGACGAATTCGCGAAAATGGATAATATATCCAAATGCATCTGTTTTATTGTAAATAGTAGGATGCCTTGACCACGCTTTAACAAATCACTGACCAGAGTGCTTACTTCGAATGCCTCCTTCCCATCGCGGACTGTTAGAATCTTTTGAACGACGAGATCGACATATACCTTGTGGATGAACTAATGAAGCAGACGATGGACAGAACTATACCACACCAACGGCACTGCTATATTACAAACATTAACAGACACATGACAATAAATGCACTGCACAGGCAGAAAAGTAGACTTAGTAAAGACTTACTTTTGCTTAGACGGATTACCGGTAAAAAAAACCCGCAGGTCTGCACACTGAAGTCACTAATTAAAAACCTTAAACAACTCATTAAGGAAAATTCCAGAATAGTGAGAGCTGTCGTTCAGGAAGTGTATAGGGTGAATGACAGCATTCGCCCAAACAATGACCTGGAAAACAGGGTCCAACTTTATTATTTCTTCTTTTAAAATGATATTGATATTTGGCGATCAGAGAAACTTGGAATAACGTAACGCAATGAATGGGTTAGTCTGTTGATATCGTCGGAAGAGCTTCGGACGATCTTCGAGTCGCTAAAGAAAAAATAAATCTACCGGGGTCGACGGAATAGCCAAGCTGTGCTTAGACACCTCCTTCCAGTGGCTGTGGAGATACACAATCCCGTTCAACATCATATTGAATGCATATTATCAAGCCTCCAAGTGTCCACAATGTCTTGAGGACAATATCCTGTGGAATAAATGTTGAAAACCAACTACAAGATCTCAGAGTCTCTAGGAATATAGAAAAAATCGGCATAGGTTGTCTATTTTTAGACCGGATGGGTGTCCACTGACTAAACAAAATGCATTCAGATACCTTTGGATCTGGCTAATTCAGTATCTATGTTTTGACAAGTATATAGATGCTGCTCTGACAGGGATCCGGAGCGCTTTCGCTCTGACAAGATGGTTGTTTCGTAGCAGCCAAAGTGATTCCAGTATGAATCTGCTACATAGCCATAATCATACTCATGATTGCCTATGAATGTCTCGTCTTTATCGATATGAGAGCAAGCTTAATGTCTCAAATTGCAAAAAACACCGGAATCTGAGAAAATTTACCTTATGAGGTATTACTCGTAGACAATAGGGTAGCAAATTTCTGATAGAGCTGATTCGAAGCCAGATTGCAAGAGCAAAGAATTCCCAAACGCCTTAATATTCTATTTCGATCAAAATAAGCTGATCCATGACAAATTAGCTATGCCGCTAATCTTCCAGGTATCAGTCAATTCCGTAGAACGACGGCTTCCCTACGAACTCAATATTGCGCTCTGCGATCTGGAGCGCCCTAGGTTCGGTAGGGCGGTATCAAGCTGAGACAGGAGAGACGTTGCCAGACAGCATCAACGCTTTTGACGACTGAGCTCCGTCGTCGATTCTTTATCGTTCAATCTCTTCAAGGCAAAGCCGGCCCAGCACCAATGGCTGGCTTAGAGAGACTTCCAATGGCGTTTTCTTTACGAGAAAACTGTAGCCTAAGCGTTAGAAAAGAGATGGCTTTCTGCATTATACTGAGAGTGGCAATAAAAAGTTGGTTCATTACCATAACCTGATGTGAAAAAAATGTTGAAATGGAATAAAATAAGCTGTGTGTGAGGTATTAACAAGAACCTTCTTTTATTTCAAAGGCCCATATATGCCAAATATATGCTTCTAACGGTGACACACATCCGCGTGGTCCAATTTTTAATGACTTTACCGCATGGATCCAACTGAATTTGGGCAATTGCCTGGGTTATGTTCACCATAAGAGCATCAGTCGATCGTGGTTTTTTCGTATAGGCCTGCGACTTCAGGAAATCCTAGTCTAGCGGAGTCAAAGTGGCATTACCTTGGTGGCCAACTTACGTTACCTCTTCGAGATATAATCCTTCCCACAAATCGTTCATGCAGAATGTCAATTGTGGCGTCCGCTGTGTAACACGTAACGCCGTCTCGCTGGAACTTCATGTCGTCTAGGTCCATATGGTTCAATTTGGGTCATAAAAAAATGGTTATTATTGTTCTTTAGCGCTCGCTACTGATGGTGATCGCCTCACCGACTCAGTACGGACCAATGACGCCACCGGCCCAAAATCCACACCAAACGGTAACTTTTTGAGAATGCATTGTAACCTGGTGAGCCTCGTATAGATTGGTACCGTCCAATTTACGTCAAATTTGCTTGTTAACACAACCATTCATCCCAAAAAGGCGGCTGGTCGCTAAAATTTTTTTTTTTTAATTGAGGCCAAATTGGGATCTGCTTCCAAACGCTCCGAAGTCCAGTCAGCGAAAAACAAGTCATTGTCTATAGTCATGAACCTTGAGCTCCTGGCTCAGTTGGATCTTATAGAGGTATAGGTTCTAGTCCCGACGCAAAATTCGTCAAACGAAGTCTGCTTAAGGCCGTGGAATCGACTGCGTCGGGTTCTACTGAACACCTTCCTCGTGGGCAAGATAGAACGGTCTGAGAATAAACCCCCAGAAAACCGAGCTGGTCTTGTTTACCAGGAAAAGGAAAATCCCGAAATTTGCTCCCCCAAAGTTAGAGGGTACTCCACTCAAACTCAAAGCGGAAGACAAGTATCTAGGTATCATTCTTGACTCCAAACTCTCCTGGAAAAGGAACCTGGAGGAAAGGATGAAAAAGGATTGAATGCTTTTTATGCATGCAAAAAGACCTTCGGCAAAATATGGGGCTTGCAACCCTACATCATTCATTGAATGTACACAGCAATCATCAGACCCATTTTAACTTATGGGACCCTAGTTTGGTGGACTGCTAGCAGCACGAGAAGCTATATGAACATGCTTAACAAAGTACAAAGGTCAGCCGCTGTTTGTACAACAGGAGCCAGGAGAAGCACGCCGCAAGCAGGGTTGGACATGATACTTCATCTGCTTCCCCTGGATCTATTCATAAAAGGCTGCGCTGCAAAGAGCGCTTTCAGACTAAGAGAGTCCTCTTTGTGGAAGCAAGACAACTATGGACATGCGGCCATACTCAGAATAATAGGCGACCTGGGAAAGAAACAGCTCGCAGCTACAACCGACTATATTTAACCCCAAAATTACTTCTCTCTCAGAATTCCAAACCTTTTCCCCGATAGAGAAGAGTGGCTATCAAACGTTGTGATCAACGACCACGAGATCACTCTCTTCACCGGCGGATCGAAAATGGACACAGGCACTGGGGCCGGGTTCTACTCTGATACCCTCCACAAACAGAAATCATTCAGACTCCCTGATCTGTGCAGCGTTTTTCAAGCAGAAATCCTAGCAATAGAGAAAGCAGCCAAACACCTATAGGTAACCGATATCTCACCATCGGATATCATTATCTTCGTAGACAGCCAGGCTGCACTGAAATCAATCGAATCCTGTATAACGAGATCAAAGGCTGTCATGAAATGTCGCGACTCATTGAAGTCCATCAGACACCACTAAGTCAAACTCTGCTGGGTCCCGGGTCACAACTCAATCGCAGGGAACGAAAGAGCGGACGATTTGGATAGGCAAGGGTCTGAAGTGGACATCAGCGAAGCGGACACGTCATTGCAACCACCGATCAGTGCATTATACCGGATCATAGATGACACAATCATAAAAGAAGCAAACTCCTCTTGGCTTACAAGAAACGACAGCTACACGACAAGAATATCGTGGCCAGAGCTCAATATCGGAAAAACAAAGAAGCCCTTGGCGCTGGACCGAAACTCGATCCGTATGCTCGTCGGAGTGATCATAGGACACTGTCCCATTGCAGCAATGCTACGGAAATGGGACTCGGAATCCAGCGATCTCTGCCAGAGCTGCGGCGATGAGGAAGAAACTGAGACGATCCAACATCTGCTTTGCCACTGCCCAGCTCCCCAGAAACAACGCCTAGCGTCGCTAGGCCAAAGATTCTTTACAGAGATTGCGGACGTGGCAAATGCAGAAATATCGGATCTTCTAAAATTCATAAAGAGCTCGGGGTGGTTTCAGCCATTTCAGGGCCAAGCTGAACTTCGACGAATCGAGGCTTCTGCTGCGTATTTGGTACAGAAGCTCGATACCGAACATAACGAATACACTTAAGCCGATCATTAAAAAAAAACACATAAAACCATAGCAATGCTATTGACACTTTACGGATGTGAGAATTCGTCTCTGACTAAAGAGGAAGAAAATGGATTTGAGGTTTTTATATTAGGATCTTAGCGAGAATGTATGCCGGAAAACAGAACGAAGAAATAGACGATTGGAGAAATCTACACAGTCAAAAGCTCGACGAACTTAATTGAGCATCAGGCATCAAAATCAACTGAGATGGTCAGGACACGTAGAACGAATGGGCGGTGGACAAGCAGTCAATAAAATTATGTATGAGAAATCCGAGGGATAAGGCCGCCAGGAAGGCCGCTTTCTAGATGGGAAGGTACTATAAGGATTGCCTTAGAAGGAATAATTAAAGAATGGACAGCAAACAATGACACTACAAAGTGATTGTCCACCGCGACAAAACTCTGCCCCATGTGGCTCATGAGCTGAAAACCTTCCTGGAAAGACTGAAACTGGACATTAAATTTCATATTCAACCAAACAATGTAAAAAAATATTTTTCTCCGAACCAATCCAATTTTTATTTTTGGGCAAAGTACTCGTCCAAGTATATTCCTGGACTTGTTAACGGCATTGATAACTTTTTTCTTGCATGATCACGTACGAGTACGTACATATATATCCTTTCTTTCCTATTTTAGCTGAACTTGCTGAGTGGGGAACCCGCGGTTCGTCCTGATTTCTCAATGGTTCCGGCTTCGTTTTTATGTATTTTTTGTTGGGCTAGCAATGACGCCACTTGCAACATCTCAAGTCTTTGTGACAACATAAAAAAGTTCCCATCACGAGGAAATCGTGCTGAATATCAACTCTTGCATTATTAAAGCCGAACTTGCTATTTCTACAACCAGTTCAAAAAAGAAACGAAAGAAAAGAACAGGAAAAGGATGCTCTTCGTTTTCAAGATTTTACTTTTTACAACAAGAATGATGATGGCAGTCACGAATTGTCAGATAAATTCGCGTAAGATTATAAAAACCAGAGTTCAAGCGAAAAGCGCGATATTCTCATGTTTGGAAGAACTTTTTCTCCAAAATCTAGGTCTGCATAAATTATTTATAAAAAAATAAACTTTTTTCCTCTTACATCTTTAATTTTTCACATCTCTTTAAAGGGGAGAAGGGTAATCAGGAAAAGGACAAAGAATTTGTCCTTGAAACTCAAATCACGTAGTCTAATGGATATTACACGACGGACGTGGCCGACGCTATCAGTATGCAAAATCAATTTGCATGCGAAAGTAGTGTCTTAAAGAAAAATATTTCCAAAGCGAAGAGAATGGTGGCACAAAGCATGTTTTCAAGGAAAAGGATAAAGAATTTTTATTTTATGGATTTCATCACTTCTAACCAGAACTCTTCGGTAAAAAAGAAAACAAAACGTTAAAGCCTTCCAAAGCAGCTTCTGTTAGCTTAGAACTTCCTCTCTCACTCCAATTAAAAAAGCTCTGCCGATTTTATTCACAAATATTCAATTCACCTTCGAGGTATTGAAATAACGAGAGAGTCCCCCGTCAACACAAAAGGCAAACAAAACAAAAACAGAACTTTTTGATCAACTTTTTATCTCCATGTTCGCCCGATTTTAGCATAACTTAACTCGCTACACAGCCAGCATGACGACAACCAAGCACACCCCCGAGGTCCTGACGAATCACACTGGCAAACCCATTGCTGCAATGCTAGAGTGTGGACACAAATACCGAGGAGGTGTCAAAAACCAAACAGAACTTCTATGATCCCTTTTGCCACTGTTGTCCCTATTGTTGTTTCGAGGCGTTACAAAAAGTCGATAAAAACAAAACAGGATTTTCCTAAACAAACTAGTCGCTCCTGCATGCATGCACGTATCACATATACGGAAAAAGGCTGGAAAACCTTGCGTTACAGATCCAACATGGAATGTAACTTCTTCCGCTTTACCTCTTTAAATACATATCGTAACCAGGGGGTGAGTGTAATGGAATCCCGCCTTTTTCCGATGGTCTACACCTCGCCTCCGTGCGGACAAGCGTGATGTGGTATGAATGAGATGGTTAAGTGGTTGAGTGAATCGGGATCTAGCGGGGGCCAAGTGAAAATGCTTAGTTGGTTGGCCGGAATGTTTTGAAGCCTCCGTGT
Source organism: Merodon equestris (assembly GCA_958301585.1). NCBI lineage: Eukaryota > Metazoa > Arthropoda > Insecta > Diptera > Syrphidae > Merodon > Merodon equestris. Next base: position 37,345,177 of record OY284416.1, on the reverse strand, counting down.
CGTTGCCCTCCCCGTCCTCGCCATTGTTCGTTGTTATTACGACGAGAGATGGGGAAATTAATGTCAGTTCGCATTTGTTGATCCGATCCCAATGCGGATGTTTTTGTGTGCCATTCCCATTAAAGGAGTTACGATGTTCGTCGTTCATGCATGCGGCTCTCGTGGATGCTGTCAAATTTTTCGAGTCCTTACACACACACACACACACACAGATTCAGACAGCTGGAAGTGGGGTGAGATGAAAAGTGCGAAGTGCTGCTATGGAATGGTGGTGTTGAAGACGAACTTTCATGGTTGAAACAGATGTTGGTTTAGATGAATTTAAATGACAAGTCTTGAGAGTTGAAGGAGTTGTTGTATGCCAGGAGGGGGAGGACGGCTTTTGTGATGAGATGTTATCAATTACAACGACAGGGCTGATGTTGTGGGACATAAACCTCGGGGAGTGGATGAAATGGATTGATGGCGTTTACGACCATGCTACTAATTGTAAACTACTAAACTGGCTTTAAAGTGAAACCATGAAGATAGTGCGAAATTCAGCATGCTTTAATGGGCCTGAGTTTGTGGAAATGAATTTATAACAGTTTTGTTGTGGCTTTCTGCTGATAGATGAGAATCTGAGTAAAACTATTACTGGCCAGAGTATAAAGTGGTTACATGTACATCTGTCTCTCTACTGTAAAATCAGAGTCGGCTCACACAGCTTAGAAAGCAATAAAAGTTTATTGGGAATTGCATTTAAAAGCGTTGGACAGTTGGATGGAAGACAGTTCCATGGAAGACATGGAAGTTAATTTCGTGGCGGAATATGTTCATGGATTTGATATACGACACTGTGATTAAGAGCAAAAACGTGACATGTGATGTGCGGGTAGTAAGCATGGCCTTGTCGTGTAAGTTGCCCGAAAACGACAATGATTACGGACAAGGAAACCAACTATTCCGTGTTTGAGAATCGACCTTGAATAAGCGCCGTTTCGCGTCTCTCTTTTTTATAATGACTCAAACTCATTAAAACAAGCATTCAATCCCACATCCTCATTCTTATGAGACAATATTAAGAATATTAATAATTTCTCCAGTATTCGAAAACAAATTATATCAACTTAATGAGGAATTCACTCCTGGACCTGACGGTCTCTCTGCCATATTTCTAAAAAATATTCACCTCAATCCTCTCTCGAAAATCTTGGGTCTATCTCTATCTCTAAGTGAATTCCTCCGCTTATGGAAAACCTCATTTATAACCCCGATACATAATAAAGGTTCAAAGAACATTGTTAACAATTATCGTCCCATTGCCAAACTGTCACATATACCCAAACCCTTCAAGGATACTTTGTACGAAATTCTAGGATTTCGCTGCATGTCCTTAATCTTCCCTAGACAACAAGGTTTCCTCAAATGCAGATCTACAACTTGTTGAATTTGCGTCTTTTACCCTATCAGTCTTAGTAAACGGCAAAGAAGTCGACGTTATTTGAACCTATTTCAGTAAAGCTTCCATAAAATCTCCCATAAACTAATACTCTTTAAATTATCCTCCCTTGGCTTCGGCCCCATTTTCTTGAAGTGGATATCTCCTAAATTAGAAAATCGCTATTACAGTGCTCGTCTTCGATTTGCCTTTTCTAACCCTTTTCTAGCTTCCTCCTAGCGTCCCCCAAGGCAGCCACTTAGGTCCACTTCTTTTCGTTCTTACCATAAACGATATTGAAATCTCACTATATGCCGACGACACCAAATTCTTCAAGACCATTTCCTCCAGTCATAACTCTTCCTTATTCAATCTGATCTGATTTCCAAATGCCAATCAATCACCTTTTCACGTAATCGAATCAAACCTCCTCCTCGCCCCTACTTCCTCAATAATTAACCCAACTCCGCCGTTTAGGCCATTCCTGATCTTGGCATATTATGTGACCAGAAGCTAAATTTTCGCGCACACATCGAGAAGATAATTCTGCACTCGATTTCGTGAAGCGATGGTCTAAAGAATTCTCGAAACTTTATGTTACCTGATCCCTGTACATAGCCTTTGCCCGGCCCCTTCTCCTTACCCACGAACCCACATTTCTAGAATCGAGAGCATCTGACGTCGGTTCCTATGTTTTGCACCCCGAGATCTCCCCTGGAACACTCGTTTGCTCTTAGCAGCCTATCAAGACCGTCTTAAACTAATCAACATGAGGAAAAGAAGAACTATATCTGACGTTCTTTTCATCCAATATCTTCTTTCAGGCACCATTGACTGCGCGACCCTCTACAACTCTGTCTCTACCAACACTAACCATTGCAATGTACGAAATCCCCGTCTCTTCTATCCACCCACCCCTGTACTGCCTACGGCTCCAATGAACCCGTTTCTCGTATGCTGGGAAGTGTTAATTCGAATACTTCGATTTCAACCTCAGCAGTTCCTTCTTCTTAACTGCGCCTCCCTCCCCAGTTCTTCTTGGTCTCTAAGTTAGATTAAGTTAAATTAAGTGAGATTAATGTTAGTTTGAATTAAGCTTAATAAATGGGGATGTTTGCCCTCACGAAAATTTAAATTAAGTATTTGTGGCATAAAAGAGAAGTTTTTTGCCTCGTATGCCAACACTTCCATCTAAAAACTGAGTGTTCTGATATACTTTTGAGGCAAAGGTTTATGAGAACTTCGATTCTTCAAACTCTAACTTTCCTAAATATAACCTATGGTCATTATTCACACCTATTTGGGTCAGAAGCATAACTAATAACTACTCGTAAGTAGAAGGAATAGGCAAACATATCACCAGCCTTGATACCAATGACTGTTAACGAAATTTATCATGGAAAACAGCAATAAATTGGCTCGACAAAGACCATAAATCCTTATGGAATGTTTTCGGAATAATGAAAAATAAATATAAAAAAATGCACTACCTAAAGAGTCTATCCGTTATTCTGTCCTCGGATTGCGTTTTGCAATCAATCATCTTGTGACCCAAAATCTGGGTGACCACAGCAGAAATTAATTGGGACGAACATCAACAGATATGTTTAATGAAGCAGAAATCGATCAACAAGCTAATAACTAATTACAGAGGATAACGTGGCTTATCTTATACATAAAACAAAAGCTGAAAGGGGACTTGACTCTATTAAAAGTATTTACCCTCAAAAATATTGCCTAAATCTAGTAGAGGAAGGTTTTCTCTAATCACGAATGATTGTCTAAAGTTACTTCACTGATGTCTAGAAAGCAGCAAAAGTAGTTCCCATTTTGAAAACTAAAAAATGTCCAGGTAGTCCAGTCTACTAAGCTGCTTAAGCAAGATATACTAAAAAATTATTTCAAATGATTTGATGTCTATTTAGACATCTATTTAGGCGAGCAAATTGGATCCAAACCCAGTACTTCCACTCAGGGGGTACTAATACTTGTATATGAAACCTTCTATAGAGCCGTCTAGAAACGAAATCCACACGTATGATTATATCGGACATTGTGAAACAGAGATGTACAAAATAGTTTAACAAATGTATTTAAATACAAAATGCAAATACCTTTTCGATTTACTATTTCAAATGCAAAATACCAAATAGTTTTGTGTTTTGTATCTTAAATACTAAATGTAAAACACTTCCTCTAAATACAAATACCTTTTGTTCAATTCAATTCTCTTTATTTATTACACTTTTTAATAATACAAGTTGCCCTGTGCGAGGACGGGTTAAGAATATCCCTCCGATACCTCTCGCTTGTCGTAAAAGGCGACTAAAACAAAGGTAAACAAAAATCACATCTAGGCAATTTAGAAAACACCAAAGTGAGCCTAGGCCACATATACCACCATTAAACTGCCCCAAAAAAATCTGGAGCATGCCCGTGTCACAAAAAAAAAGGCAGGCCGAAAAACAATTGGTGCAAACAAATGCAAAAACACCAGCATTTGATTGACCTCAGCGATGAAGTAATCCCAAACCGGGAAGCCTGCCGCTACTTTCTGAGGTCAAACCGGCGGACCCCACAAGCGGACCAGTAGGAATGCAGTTAAGTGGGAAGGTTATGGTCCTACACTTCTGACCATAACAACGCCGGAAAAAGGAAAAGAAGAAGAAAAATTCAAGTTAACCGAACACATTAAGCTCATTTTTCTTCTCGAGGGTCGCATTATCACGCCACCGTATGAAAAAAGTCTTTCTACTGGTGCTGAGCTTGGTAAAAATGTGCTGCATTTTAAAAACCCTTTGTTATTATTGCAGGATAATGGTCGCCAATCGCCAGACTTTTGCGCTCATCCTTTAAATATCCAGGTCTGCCGTGATATTGGCTTAACCACCTTCACTGGTTGTTGAGGAGTTTGAATTCGAAAACATGTAATAAGACTTGTTTTTTTCTTTCTTTTTTTCTGAAGTCTGTGACAGGGATCCACTTTTCAAATCATCATAATATTCCATTTTCCTGACTTCTGTGATAAACAGCTCCTTCACTTTTTCTTTTTATTTTTTGGCACCCATTTCAATTTGATGAAAGGATATGATAATGCAGCCAGAACGCTGTCCTTGGATCTAGGGTCTTCTAACTTATGTATATTTTTCGAAGCAGTTTTGAATGCGCTCTTTTATTATTTCAATCAGCGTGCTACAGTATACTGGATTGTCCATTTCCAATGAAGCTAAGATTTTTTGCATTCTTATTAATTCAGGTTAAAGAAATCCGTAATATGTGTCATTGTCACCAACCTCCTGATTGCTTCAGCTATGGGCTTGGAAGTTTTACCATATTCAACCAAAAACTGAATTTCAATTTCCTTCAAGACTGCCAATCCCAATTTGTTCAGTGCTTCATTTAAAGTTTCTTGAACTTTTAAGATATCTGTTATGCAATTATAATATAAATTCCACCGAGTTGGGCAGGAGTTTGTTGGAGACAAACTAGTAACTTCCAAGAAAATTTCAGATGCTTACGGCGACCTACTGCATAGATTTCAAAGAGCCTTACATTTAGCCATAGCACTATTTGGTTTTATCGATGTTCAATCTAAATATACTAAGAGCTACCACCCGCCAACATGCGGCCACTTCACGAGAACACCCGTTGACCTAGGTAGGTCTGACCCCAGAGGGTGGCATAAGGGATCAAAGTTCAGCTGACTCCACTCCTCGAGAATAAAGGCGCCATTTAGTATCTAACTAAAATAGATTAAATGAACCTTGTAAGAAAATGAGGTCAAAATTGACATACTGTCGGTATAAACGGTCAATAAAATGGCAAAAATGATCATTCCAATTTCATTTTCATCATTTTTAATCATCACCACCACCATCATCATCATCATGTGCTTCAAAGTTGAACGCTCCTGTTTATTGGTTTGATGAGTATGAAGTTGAGCGTATCATCAAACACGTGCGCTGTCGAGGATGGCCAATGCTACTTCTTGATGAAATGGAAAATAATAACTGGGAGCCAGAGGACAACCTAAATCGTTGCCAGGAGACCCTGGAAGATTTTTCGGCCAAGTATGCACAGATGCAAAAGAGGACTCAGAAAATGGCCGCCAGGAAACAAGCAAAAAAGGAAGAAGTGGCCAGCGAAACCAAACGGCAAGCCACTGAGGCCAAAAGACCGGAAGTTGACTAATCAACAATCAACTTGCCTGTGGCCAAATATTCTCCGATCTCTTCGTATTGATTTCATTTTTAACCTTCTATCCATAAACTTTCGTAATTAAAAGAACATTTTGTTAATCGAAAATTTTTCGACAGGTTACTAGTGTTGACTAAATTTAATCACAAAGTATTTTGAATTTTGAAAATGGAAAATATGTCCCGAAAAGTATTTCAAATAAAATACAAAATGCTTTTTTTGCAAAGGTATTTAAATGTAAAATACAAAATAGGTATTTTGCATTTCAAATACAAGTACTTCAAATAAGTCACATCTCTGTTGTGAAAACCTTATCACCATGTGGCCCAAAAAAATTGTATTTTAAATCTCTTTTAAATGTATGTAAGTTTTTCTCCATTCAATGTTACAACGTTTATGCCGCAAGTGGTGTCTTAATTTAGTTAATATCGATTCAGGTGTATCACTTCCAATTCTCCTAGATTCCAAGTTTGTGAAGAAGCGCTTTCTTCTACCGATACTCTTATACCTTCATTGTATAAATTCACTTTCGACATTACGGGAATATCAAAAATGCAATGATAATATTAATTGAATATTTCAACAATTTCACATGAAATATAAAACGTTTTCTCTTCTAGTTGTAAAGTAGATCACTTTTTGATAGAAGGAAGACACCATACCAACGTACTCGTTGTTAAGTCATACATAGGAGCAAATTGCGGCTCTGACCACATTCCAACCAAACTTTGAAAAGGTAAAGGACCTCCTTGACTATAGTCAATACTGGGACGAAATTAATAACCGGTTCACCTTACTACACGGTATTATTAACTAACGATGAAGCACGACGGATCAAAGCAGATTGGTCAACATTAAAAATTGTTGTAAAGGAATCGACGAAATCAAATTAACCTACATATTACAAACTCCAAAAGGAAAGTATTGGGTTGACTAAGAATGCGAAGAAAAAGTAAGAGCTCGCAATGTTTTAAGACTGCAAGCCCTGAAAGATATTGAAGAGATCACGCATAGAAAGGAAGTCAGCCAATTCCTTCGGGATAAAAAACAATAAGGGAAAAGGAAAAATCTTGTTAAAATTTAGGAAGAATCTGTGAGGAATTAAAGGAAATGATCCATTAACAAGGCCGCAAGGGTGGACTTAATACCTTCAGATTTAATAAAATATGCAGGAGAAAAAATAACAGAGAAGTTACAAGGGCTCTTAATAACTATATGGAAGAATGAAAATATTCACACCTCCGCATTTCTTTATTTATTTAATTATTAAATGAATTATAATACGTGTACAAGTAAGATACAACATCTTATAAATTTGAACATACTTAAAAAATAATAATAAAAATAATTAGTAATATAATTAAAACTATATTGATAACAGTCAGAGATACAAAGAAAAAGAAAAACAATAGACGAGCAGAAGAAATATAAAAAAAAGTATAAGAAAAATAAGATTCAAATTTTAAATAGGGTAAGAAAATGGAGATTTTCATTTTCCGTTCTTTAAGCTACTTAAAAGATTTTAGTTTGAAATCATTTGTGCTTTTCACTTGCTAGATATTTTGGGGGAGCATATTCCACAACTGAACAGCATTCACAAAAAAATTGCCGGTCGATGTTAAATATTTGTGTTTTGGTACATAAGTTGTAGAGAACGACGTGCTCCTTTCTTCGTAAGAAATATGATCTGATGCTAAGCTTTTTAAAAAGATCAGTTTTCTTGGCCTAAGTTGTTTATGTATTTTAATTATTGCAAGTTAATCGAAGGGTCGGTTAAGACTATACCTTTCTGTATTGTTCTATTTGGTTTAGAATGTCCGAATAATGCCAAACATTCCTACTTCTATTCAGAATTAGAATTAATGCTTTTGTTTTTGATGGGCTTAGTGTCAGCTTATTGTTTATCGACCAATGGTAAACACGATTAAGTTCATGCGAAAACGAATTCATGGCCGAGGTACAAGACGTTTTGGGGAACATAGAGTAGACCTGAACATCATCAGCGTAAATATGATAATTAAACGTTGAGAAACATTTATGTATATAATATCAATTTTCAAATAAATAATAGTGGGCCTAACACAGAACCTTGAGGCACAACATAGTTGAGAAGAAGACTCGAAGAACATTTATTATTATTTTTAATAATTTATTACACAAATTAGGAACGGTTTAAAAGATATGATGACATGAGGTGACATAAAGACTCCCCACAGAGAAGTTGATTTTTAAGTTTTCTTATGAGAATTTCATGACTCACAGTCTCAAAGGATTTAGAGAAATCCAAACAGACCATTAGTTCGACCATATCGCTATCCACACCCGGATATATTCACTTTTAGTAAGGCCGTTGTGAAATTATGTTTAGAGTGAAAGCCAGATTGGAAAATTGTGATTAGATTATTTTTGATAAAATGCTGTTTCTGGTGCCCACTTACTAGACTAGATATGGAAGAATGGCTATTGGAGGAAACTCGAAACCATTAGAAGATATTGCTTTTCGTAATGAAATACTTTTGGGTCTTTCCAATTTTCTGGTGGCAAGGTAGACGTTGTAATAATGATGTTCATTTTGTGGGTGAGTTGGTGCAGGATACAGGGAACAAGTCTTTTGATAAAAACAGGATGAATTTCATCCGACACCATAGCTTTAGATTTTATTTTCATCGGGGTAAGTCCAGCACAGAGTTTGTCAACGTCTGAGAGTGAGAAGGTGTTTTGAGAGTAATCTGAGATGGGTTATTTGACTTCGTTCGACGACCAAAAAGCAGAACTTGAATGTTATTCTTAAAACAATTTACTTGTGTATCCACATTGCTGCAGTTATAGAGTGGTGATTATTTCCGACTCAGACAATCCGAGGATAATGAAGTAATGTTCATATTAGGAAAATTGTAGTATGACATGGTAGCATCTGTAAGAATGAGTGAGGTGATATTAATTGAAGTGACCGAACACAATGCAATAGTTACCGAAGGTATGCCAATATTGCCTAAAAAAGGCCTGACAACATACGATAAGGAAACCATCGTAGACTACAAATGTGGCTTCAGAAGAAACCGAAAGTAAAACGGCATTCCAAAAAACGGTCAACTAATTCTTCATAGATTTTTAGAAAGGCGTATGGATCCATATCAGCTCTTGTTTACGCTGATGATTTGGACCATCTAAAGAAATTCTAATAATGGCAACAAAGGAAGTTGGCTTAGAAGTTAGTAAAGGGAATACCAAATACATATATGTATGGTCATCGAAAAAAAACGCAACTGACTGTCTTCGATAAGCGCTTTGAGACGAGTTCAAATATTTTGAATTCATACTGAACATAAGATCGAAATAAATAAAAGTAAAGTAGTTAAAGACAAGGTCCTAGGGAAAATCGATGGTGAAAAACAGGACAGAGAACCAGAATGGATTAAAATACACAATCAAGAACTCGAGAAACTTTATTCAGTCCCAGCATTGTCTGAATAATAAAATCGCGAAGACTAAGGTGGGTAGGGCTTACACAACGACAGCGGACAACGAATAAAGAAATAATGACTCTAAAGCTTGAAACTAGAACCCGCCAGAACAGCGACACATAGAAGGAATAAATTCATGAAAGAGAGTTCCAAATGGCCGATAATAATAGTACTAATAGTAATTTCTATTTTTGTATTTATTTTATAATTTTATTTAAATAAATAAAATTTTTCATAATTTCGCTTGATAAATTTTACAACAATATGGTCAACCCAACCTTCAACTTCATTTGACTTAGCTTTATTATCGGTAGTCCGTTACCGTATTATTCTTTGCTATTTTTTGTGCAAAGAATATAACATACTCGTATGCTTAATAGTCTATCCGAATCTATTTATAGAATTTATTCTTTATGTCCTTGCGTTGAAATCATTACCACGGGTGATTTAAATCTACACAACTCTCAATAGCTTCGACACTTTAGCAAATATCAACCGAAGAAGGGTATGTCAACATTTTTGATGAGTTCACTTAACTTAACTCGTTAATAAGCCGTCACTTATCCCATATTTGTCGACCTGTTCTCTATCTCCGACCCTAATTCACCACAAAACTCTCTACGCTCACATTAGCTAAATTTTTAGTTCCCTAAAAAAGTAAATGTCTATAAATAAAGGTTCCTTGGAGTTCCAACAACTTTTTTAGGAATTGAAATCTGAGGCAAAAAATCCTTTAATGTCTCAAAGGTAGCAAAATTTGTAGGTAATTCGCTAAAAATATCGTGAACACAGTCACTTCATGGATATTTTCAAAATGACCCTTGGATAGAGCGAACTTGCTTGCTATTTATTTTGCAGGTAGCCTTAGACTACTTTGTGCTTTGCCTCCGTCTATATTAGATTGTGCCAAAGCCATCATAAGCACGGTCGTCTTCTACACTCGTACATTTGTAAGTATTTTGAAAGATCTCGATTTACACAAATCGGCTGGACGAGATGTTGTACTCCCTGATATCCTCCAAGGCCTGCAGAACTCTTGTATAAGCTTTCCACCTATTCTACTCCTCTGGGCCTATGCCCAGTTGCGAAACGGCATTTGTCTTGCTAATCCCCAGATAAGGCGAATTCAGTTCCCCCTATCACATTTACATCCTTTATTTCTAAGGTCATGGATATGCTGGCAAACCATTTGGAGTCTCGGACTACTCGCTGACCGACAGTATGGCTTCAATAGCAATAGAGAGGTGTAATCGTTCGCTCCACCAAGTGAGGAGGAGCAAAGTATTTACCCTTGTTTTTTCGAAAGCGTTTGACAGGACTTGGCATGAAGCCCTTTTTTTCATGAATACATTTGGGATCGACATTTCTCTTCCCCAATATATTAGAAACGATCTTTCGAATCGTTTAGCTGTTTAAATTCTGATATTTCACGCATCATTAAATGAGGCACAATTAATATAACTTAATCTCCAAAAAACTGTGCTGTTCCCTGTCGTTGAAGCGTAACACCGACTTGCAGAACCTCAGAAAAGCTTTCCGTTCGCGATACGTACGGTACTAAAAACCCAAGGTCGATAGCGCATAAAACAGATATCGCCAAAAATGCTCCAAAATGCTTAGGCCACCAATCTGGCTATGAGTGACAATATCCACATTAAGTTGGAGTTGGACAACAAGTTGTTGGAGTTGGATGACAAATTGTTGGAATATCCCAAACGTTTTGCCTGCCTCCTCTTTTAGTCTTCTACCTTTCAAAGCTGGGGTAGGGGAGACTTATGCAAAGGCTTTCCCATCTGTCTGTCTGGACAGATCCAGGTAAAAGTTTGTAAAATTCAAAGTAGAAGATCTGGAATTCTAGCTTGGCTCCGGGCGAATTGATCCCCTCTTATTTTATCTTTATTTCTTAGAACTTAAATTTATCCGCAAAACATCTGCCTTGAAATGCATATGAATATACCATGAAGCCTGCCTTTGGGCATATTTTCTGAAATCTTTTCATCAACTGGACCAAACACCAAGTTTCATTTTAAGTATAACTTACAAACATTCAAGATCAATTGGGGGTGTCGTAAGATGGTAATCATCACCGACTGTTTAGAGGAAGGTTTGTAGCTCAATTCCGTCCATAGCCAAGAACAAACTCGGAGAGTAGTGAACGAACATCTTCGACACAAACCATCAACACCCCGTCCAGGTTGTATGACAAACACTATATGAGCGTTACTCTTGAACCTGCGTGAACCCTATAAAACAAATGTCCATTTGTTTCTCATATATTGCCCATTCAAACCTCTACCCGCGTTCTGTAGCCTTGTGGTTTATTATTTCCGCCTTCTCATTGCCAGAACACTAAATGAGATTCCGCCGTTTTGCAATAGATGGCGATACTGATTCATGCAGAAGTGTCAGATCAGAAACATCGCAAAAACCCGGCATCTAATATGCGTCTATTGTTTAGAGATATGTATGTATAAGGATAACTCTATTAGTGAATAGTTTCAATACTACAAAAGTGGAGGTTCGATGTGGAAGGAGCGTCAAAAGTCTAAAGACTCAGAATTAGAGGAATTACTCTAGCTATAAAGCAGAAAGCAATCATCCGACAAGTGGTATCATTTTGAAGAAATATACATAATATTTTTACGAAAATCATTTTTGGAAAAAAGTTGGACGAAGAAGTGGTTTACTATTTTTTTTTTGGTTTTACGGAACGAAACAGTCTGATCACTCAGAACATTTTACTGCTTTATGCAAAATGAAATGTAAATATCTCTCTGTTTCTGTGATCATTAAACCAACATCCACAAAACCAAACGAACAAAATTGAAAGCCCTCACATCCCGATAACAATGTTATTGCTAATTTTCTTCTAAGTAATAAAAGCATTCTGAATTCTCCATCATATCTGCTTCAACGTTCCACTATCGTACGTGAGATAGTTCTATTTGGGAACAGTATGAAACAAAGCAAAATCTTTTAAAACCTCAATAAATATAAAAAAAAGTCGTTAAAGCTATCCTTTGTGACTTTTCAAAATCCTGTCCTAAACGGAGTCATTGACAGCTGATCAAAGTTGAAATTACTGAATCAACTGTTACAGCATCTTCACTTTATGACCATTAGTGCTGGATGCCCGACGACCATAGGGTCGTCAACGTTTTTATTGTCAACCCTAAGCACAAAAGTCATAAAAGCTATGAGGGAAAATGGCAAATCTTTGATGCGGAATTTTATCGCGGTGACAATGACCGTAAATGGTTAATCCAAGTGGAAGTATTGATTCCCAAGCTGCCGCTTGAATTTTTAGTTGCTGCCTGCTTCTCTACCTAGAGTAGGAGGCATGACTGCAGGGCTTAACTAATTTCATTCTTAGTTTGAGTAGAGAAACTCACAACTCGTCATGCATGAAAATTTGATGAGTCCACTCTGTGCGCCAGAGCGTAGTACAAAATACTGAAAGACATTCACCGACAGTTGGGCCGTCAGACAAAAGGCGGAATGGACAGGCAGCCAGACAGCGACAACGAGCAACGGTTATTTATCTCATTCTCATGAATGCACTCGCAATGCTCGTACTTGTCTCCGTATTACATTGTTTTAATATTTCGCTTGGACAACCGAATGAATCCTCAATGAGTCAGGACAGAAGGGTTCGTTATGACTCGTGTCATTATAAATTCATTACGTTCATTTGTTCGTCCGCAAAATGTACGAGAGAACCTAGGTTACATGTTGTATCCATATGCATATACCATACTCAATTCCAGATACTTTCATAAAGTACATCGAGTCCTTGTATGCGTTACCGTCTGACGGAACAAGTCGGTTAGTATGCCCTAGCCTCCCCCCTGGCCATTGTCGGACATGATATGCGTGTCTGCTATGGACCCCGGACCAGATGTGACTGTGAGTTATCATGAAGTTTAACAAAGGAAAGATTAAATGTTCACATAATGCAAATACGTGTTCATCAACCGGTGTTTGGCGCAGGATCCTACTCCAGTTGTTTGGGATTATAGAAAAATTACTCGTTAGTATGTTGTGCCATCCGGAGCTGATGGGGATTTAGTGTACCAACAAATAAATGTGCACTTTTGAATTTAATCAAGATGTACATCGTAATGGAGTGGAGGAGATGGACATTGCAGTATCTGAGCTTGTAGCCTGGCATGACTTCTAATTAATGCTTCGGCATTCATTCAATTACAACAGAGTAATCCACTTGATTGCCAGTGAGATAGGACGACTTTGTTCGATTCCTTTGATAAGCCATTTAAGGAACTTTTCATTTAGATTAAGGCGGATAAATCTTTGCTCTGATCGTTCTAGTTATGTAAGTGAATAGAGATGGCAAATGGCATGAGAGGTTTAAAAATGCAACCTTTTAGCTACGAGATGCGCTCAAAAAATAACAGATTTTGTAAATATTACATTAAGAACTTATCTTTAAAAAAAAAAAACCCCGATCTTTTGGGTAGTTTTAAGACTTTGAAGTGTCAGGACCCGGATGTTTCTTCTCGAATTGATTCATGCAAACAACGTTGCACTTATACTCGTGTGTAGTCTTTGCATTAATCAGTAGTGCGTCTTTATCGTGATTGGAAATATTGAAAGCAACATTCTATGCAAATTTTCCAAACCATTTTTTACAATAAAAAAAAAAAAAAAGAAATGCATTTTTGAGTATAACTGGTTTGATCAAACTACTGTATCTTTCAATTTAATATCGAAAATTTAAGACCAGTGTACTTCTGACGCCGCTTTTGTTGCTTGATGAGCACTTGCTCGAATATTCACGTTCAACAGCTCCTGAGTTATACTCATGCGATAATTCTTTTCGGCTAAATTTATTAATTTCGGGAAAAGTCTCGTTGTTTTTTAAACAGACCTCGTATAGGCCTCAATACTTGAGGACATGTTTGTAATTTTTTTAATTATAACCACGTATGTATTACTTCCTTAACAAAGACAGCAGATTTAATAACTGGTTTGTCTAGGAAGGTGCAGATCATGCTAACGAAACCCGTGAAGGTTAAAAATTCTTGATACTTTATGAACGCACCTATATGTTGGTAGGATTTTGGAAAAATATGGGTTCGTATCGGAATCCTATTAATGTAAGGCCGTTTCCTATTCTCAGAAATGACTGGAAAAACGAAATGATAACTTTCTGAGGTAAGAATTGCGACTCCATCGGTCTATCATCCTTTTTACTTTAGGCGGTAAAGTGTGCAGTAGACCCGCACATTCCACAAACCTGGTTTTACAGAATGTCATCTGTTGACATAGTGTGGGATAGGAGCGAAACTGCGACGACGAACATCACGCCACACAAACGGACGACCTAACGGTCAACAATCAGGCGACTAGGCTACGGTACACCGACCATAAAACGATCGAACGAACAAACACATAATACATACGACACACGCAGTACACCCATCGCACAACATTCACGAACGGAACGAAACGAAAGAGACGAAAACGAACACGCAGAACAACACAGAGCATTCGTTCAACGGCAGTCAACTAGGGCTTAGTTGTCGTCAAACGCCAAGTATAAAATTGTAACAACAATGATTAGTAATAATAAAATAATAAAAGTACACATGTTAGAAAATAAAACCAAGTGGGCTTTAAATCAAATGCTACATAGTATGGTACCATATGGCCTCATACTTTTCTTTAAAGATAATAAAATGTTCCCACACAAACTGTATGGTATTCCACTTACCGAGCAGGTAAATCAAACCAGGTAAAACAAAGACCCCAACAAACTCTGCTGGGTCCCGGATCACAGCTCAATCACAGGGAACGAAAGCGCCGACGAATTGGCCAGGCAGGGGTCTGAATTGGACGTTATCGACGCGGACACGTCATTGCAACCACCGATCAGCGCATTATACCTGACCATGAATGATACAATCATAAAAGAAGCCAACTCGTCTTGGCTTACAAGAAACGACAGCTACACGACAAGATCATCGTGCCCAGAGCTCAATATCGGAAAAAACCAAGAAGAAACTCGATCCGTATGCTCGTCGGAGTGATCACAGGACACTGTCCCATTGGAGCCATGCTACGGAAATGGAACTCGGGATCCAGCGATCTCTGCCGGAGCTGCGGCAATGAGGAAGAAACCCAGCTCTCCAGAATCGGCGTCTAGCTTCGCTGGGCCAAAGATTCTTTACAGAGATTGTGGACGTGGCAAATGCAGATATATCAGCTCTTCTAAAATTCATAAAGATCACGGGGTGGTTTCAGCCACCAAGTGATAGGACAAGTTAATTATATGTGTATTCCACAAATGAAAGGAATCACAATGGGCCCTTTTTTCTCCGAGTGGAAGTGATGCTCAACCATCACACTCCCCTTCTTTAACCTAACCTAACCTAAGACCCCAACCTAAAAGGAAATTACCTAGAAAACAAGCGAATACGAACAGTTCTCCCTGTCATCACCGTTGACAACCTTACAAACAGGGAAAAGGTATATGACGATTGAAAAAGTGCGGGGTACATCGCCGTTAAATTTAGCCCTAAAAAGTGTCGAAACATTTGGCTGAGGGACAATTCGTTTTGAATCCTCAAGCAGCACGCGTATTTGGTGAACAAGTAAACCGAGCAAAATGATTTCAGTTGATTGTTGTATCGGTTATGTGAATCAAGTCCAAGGGTGACATCACACTGCAATAATTAAAGCAGTCGCCCGGTGAAGGAAACAACGAGTAGGTACTGAGTAGGAAGATTAAAACTTCGACTAAGTTTTGAACCCACATGAGGTTAAGCAAGAGTTATCAATGATTGCTCCCTGGGTAAATATCGCAGAACTAATACTCCGACTTGAGTTTTTAACCCGGAAAGGTCTGGTCGAGAGTTATAACCGCACTCGAGGTCCCAAGCCTAAAACAATCAACGTCTGTCCCGGGTTTTTACTCAAATGGGCTTGGCCTTATACTATTCCCAGCCATTCGCTGCCAGCCAGTATTCGGACCCAGGTTTTAACCCAGAAGGAACTGATTAATTCCGTCAGCGCGACGATATCAAACGAAACGACACGAACTGGAGTCCCGAACGGGTGATGATCCAGAAGGACAGAGTAGTTTGATCACTGTGCCGATTTAGTTGAACCTGCGGGTGTGACGAAAATTAATTTATATGAAAGACCTGGATCCCGCGAGTATATTCCGGGCCAGAAAGCTTGAGCCGGTCACAAAAGCTATTAGGAAATCACTAACTGCTATGGGGGTTGAAGGTTGAAGGCTAAAGGCTGAAGGCTGAAGGCTCCAATTGGACATAATTTGATAGTTTCCATGCACGAAACAACATTCATCCAATTGTAAAGAAGGAATATCCCCCTCTGTAAAAAGGGGCACTTCCCAAAGTTAGCTCACCTTTTCTGGGGCTCATAAAAAGCAGGGGAATAGAGGTGATTACATACGAGGTAGACGTGAATATCCTGGTATTAGGGTGATTCCCCTCTATGATAACTAAAATCTTTAACTTTAATTGTCTTACAGGTTTGAACCACTCAAACGTAAACCCAAAGTAAGGCAAAATAAGACTTTTGAGAAAGGAAACTCTGTCTTGGTAAAATCGTATATCTGCAGCATAGCTGGAAGTATAAAACAGACCACCGGACTAGGAAAGCTGGCCTAGTTCCGACAGTAAATTTTCAGTAAAAGGTAGGAACTTCAGCTCGAGCTGAGGCTGTACGAGTATACAGCTACATATGTATATACACAGCCGTTGTTCATACTTTGCTCACATGGTGGCCTGCTCATTAGGTGGCCTGCCCTAACCAAAGCTTATACCGTGCACAAATTTTTTCGGATTCAAAAATCGGTGGAAATCCGTACCACAAGGGCCATGGGACTATGTTTCATAGAAGCGCTTAATAAACAGTGTTCAAATTCAATATGAAATAAGACACTTGAAGTTAATGCTTTGTTTAATAAATAATTGTATGCCATAAGAGAGTAAATATTATTTTCATATTTTGCATATGCGATTGAAGCGCAAGCGTGAAGTCAAATTTTTGGATAACTTCATCGAGCAAGTGAGCTGTATATCAGCAATAACACGGCGGATATTGACTTCCTAATTGTCCAAAGTGTCTCGTTTATCGGCATAGACTAGTTGCTTCAAATATTTCCAAAGAAAGTAATCTAAGGGAGTGGGATCAGAGGATCGTGGAGAAATCAAATTATGCGCTCAATATTGTTTCCTGCAATAAATTGAATATGTCGCGCGCCGTATGGCATGTCGCACCCTCTTGTTGAAACCAAAGCTCTATCACGTCAATGCCATGCAAGTGAGAAACGAAGAAGTCAGAAATCAGTTTCTATAGTGCCTTACTTAGGCTGATGAGGGTCAGAGAACGGGCAGCACAGATACTCTGTCTTCTTTGAACTAATACGATACCCATGTCCCTCAAAAATGTCCACCCACACATCAAGTGCTCGTTGTAGGGACGCCTGATCATCACTTATAATGGCCCCATCGTCAGCAAAGAATAGCTGGTGCACATTGGGGTCCGTCACTTTTCCTTCAAGCAAGCAATCAAGGACTGCTATAAAAAGCAGTGGGCTGAGGACGCTCCCTTGGTGTACACCGACTTTGATTGCGAACTCTTCGGTGACTCCTGCGGTGCATCTTACTCTTGTCGTTGCTCTCTCGTACATGTCCAGAATCACTCGCACGTAGGTTTCTGGAACTCCTTTTTGTCTTAGCGCTACCCATAAAAGATCTCTTGGTTGCCGGTCAAAGGCCTTCTCGAAATCAACCAACACCATATGCAAGTCCTTTGAAGAATCACGATGCTTTTCCATCATGATCCTTATACTTTGGATTGCATCTGTTGTTGATTTACCCGAGACAAACCCGCACTGGTCATCAGATAGTCGTATTATTTTTCGCAGTCGGCTATCTAATACCCGTTCAACGATCTTCATGGTGTGCGACATCAGCTTGACAGAACGGTAGTTATCACAATTTCGCGTATCACCCTTTCCTTTGTGCAATGGAAGAAGATAGCTTTCCCTCCATTGATTAGGCATAGTGTCGCCTCTCATAAGTTTGGAGATAAGAACCATGAGCCATCTAGACCCGATGTCTCCCATCTTTTTCCAGAACTCAGAGGGTATCCCGTCCGGCCCAACAGCTTTTCTTTTCTTGGAGTTGTTAACCGCGTACCGAACTTCTTCGACTGTGATGTCGGATATTTCGGCATGATTCGGGGCGGCTCTTGGAAAGTACATTCGGGGAAACTGTTCATTCAGAAGTTCCTCGCAATACTGTCGCCATCTGTGGAGAATTTTTCCGTCTTCCACAAGGAGTTGGCCTTCAGCATTGTTAATAAACTTTGGGAAACGAATCTCCTGAGCATTTCTTCTTCTCTGGGCGGCTATCTTAAAGATATTTGCTCCTTTGTTCAAATTGTTTTGTCGAAGCTCCTGGGTAGCCTGGTTCCTGTCAGACGCGGAAGACGATATTTCTTCCAACTCCTGATAGAGGCCTTCCATGCTTTTCGCTTTGAATTCGGCGCATTTTTTCTTCGCGATACCTTTGCAACATCTATATACCTTTTTACGGCGAGCTTTTTCCTCTCTATTAGTAGAAGAGCACTTTGACCAAGCTTGGAAAGCCGTTTTCTTTTCGTGTATCACTGCTTCTGTCCACCACCAGGTTTCTTTTGCGTGTTGGCAGGGGCTTTTAGATGTTCCGAGCAGTGATTTGGCTTTCTCCAGGCCTTATTGTTGTAGGCAATCCCACATGTCTTGTGCTCTGCACTCCTCATTACCGACCTCATCGATAATGGAAGAGAGGTAGTTTTCCATGTTGGTGATAAAAGCTTCGCCTTTTCCTTTATCCAGCTTATACCACTTGATTCTCTCAGACACCTTCGTTTGCTGCTTTGACTTCTTTCTCGCATCCATAAAAAATTCAGTCAGGAGGAGACGGTGTTGAGGGGCGATCGCGTCTCCCAGGATCACTTTGCAATCTTTAGCTCGTGGCTTCATGAAACTGGATACCAAATGATAGTCTATTTGAGTTTCATTTCCGCCGCTGCTATAAGTGATCAGGTGCCGGCTTTGTTTGACGAACATGGTATTTAGCACTATAAGACCGTACGACTTGCACATGTTTAGGATATCTTCACCTGAAGAGTTCCTGGTGCCGTATCCCAGCCCTTCGTGGTAGCCTTCATAGTCTTCGCTTGTCTTCCCGACATGTCCATTTACATCTCCCCCAACAAACAAAAGCTCTTCCTTTGGGATGATTTTGACAAGGTTGTGGAAATCTAGCCAGAATGCATATTTTTCTTTTTGTTCGCATCCTACTTGAGGGGCATATGCGCTTACGATGTTCCACACCTCACCATGCATCACCAATTTGAGAGCCATCAAACGGTCACTGGACTTTGAAATGGTTAAGACGTTGCCAAGTAACTCTGCCGCAAGGATGATGGCGATTCCGTTTTTTCCTTGTTCCAATCCATAGTAAAACATCTTGTAGGCTTTTGTTTTAACGTCCAAGAAACGTGCCCGATTACCGGTGTTTTGCCATTTCGTCTCTTGTACGCACAGGATGTCTACTCGCCTTCTAACCATCATTTCTTCAAGCTCATAGCTGCGCCCACTCATGCTTCCAACGTTCCAACTCGCGACTCTTAAATGTGGCTTACGCCGTTGCATTACTTTGCTATCCCCCGGAAATCCTATAGCTCTGACCCGAGCATTTCTGCTCGTCCCAGGATCACGACCATTAGTAGTGCCTGGCGGGGTAGTGCTTTTCCTTTTAGCGTTCTTTTCCATAATGCTACGGTTTGACCGTTTTCATTCTTCCCTTCCTTTTTGACACGGGCATGCTCCAGATTTTTTATTTTTTTTTTTGATTGATCTTACTCTTACAACACCGGTGATCTCCAGTCGTGTCAACCCACTGATTTGCATGCACACTTGTGGGGCAGTTTAATGGTGGTATATGTGTCCCTAGGCTCACCTTGGTGTTTTCTAAATTGCCTAGATGTGAGTTTTGTTTACCTTTGTTTAGTCGCCTTTTACGACAAGCGATAGGTATCGCTGCAGGGATATTCTTAACCCGTCCCTGCACGGGTTAAAAGCAAGGTGCAATTGATATTTCTAAAGCACTCTATGGAGTTTTGGCCTCAAACTCTTTTGTAGAAAAGCGTGCTTATGGTTTCGATGAAACTCTTTTTCTATGGATTAGAAATTACCTTTCGGGCCGTCTAATTCTATTGTTTGTGATGGTTTCAAGCCTAATATTCAGCAAATATCACATAAATGTTGGAGTTCTTAAAAGGCCTGCTCCGTCACTGACACTCTTCCCAATAAATGGTCTCCTGTCTGCTACTTCTAATCCAATCCACTCCTTCGCTGATAACAGCTCTCTCATCTTTCATATTCATTCCAAGACTGACGCCCCTACTCTTCGGTCGTATGTTTGACGGCAACTTATTTTAAGCATCTTAAATTCCAACCTCGCCAACATAATTAAACGGGATATTATAATAGAATGGAATTGAATGCTTCTAAAACCCAATGCTGTCTACTGTCACTTAAGTGAACCCTTTTTAATTAGCCATTATCCAGGAATTTCACTTGTCTCGTTGAAACCGAAAAATTTTCCATTATGTGCGTCAATAAAACACTTAATTGAGATTTTCACATATTTACGGTCGCCAAGAACGCTTCGATATGTCTAGGTTTCGTTAAATAATATAAGGAATATTTCACTCCCTCTGATTTGGGTTCAATCTATAAGGCTCTTCGCGTGTAATATAAAGCTCATATTTGGTATGGGAATCCCGAGACACCTTTGCGCCTGTTACATAGAATTCAAAAGCCGGTCATGAAACTCATAGAAGACATTGACATAGCGAAATCACTTGATTCGCTTACTTCAGTCTGACCTATGTAGTCAAATTTCTCAACTCCACAGGATGAATTTGAGCACAATTTCTTCTCAAGTTGAACGGGGCTGTAACACAATACATTCCCTTTATTTTTTTAACATACCACCTATGTTGTGTTTGATTTATTCCCTGTTCTGGAAGACCATTTTCGATCATTTGTTTGCTGAGCTCTTTGAGATTGAGACAACCTTAAAACCATTTCGTTGCTTTCGTTGTTGTCAGAATTTGATCACTCACATCTTCAGTAAGCCCAAAAGTGATTATCGCGCCATCACAAGGTGTTTCTGTTTAATGCGAATTTCAGGCCCAATGCATCATTGTTTGTGACTGTCATTGACAAATGGCATATCGAACCTTGAGTAAAAGACAGTTCAATGAAAAATTGCGCATTCCTCCCTGAGTCTGATTTTAAAATCATCATCAGGGCCACCGAGCCTCACATCCTCCATCACATTAGAAGCTGTATTTAAAATTTACCTGAAACCCGCTTCAAAAATCGATAAAGCACGTATTCACGCTCGTTAAGGATAATCCCCAATCATGCCAGTCACACACGCGAATATTACTGCGACATTGATCCCTAATCACATCAAATCCACGCTCAATTCCCAATACATCGGCAACAAATGAGCACCATGAACCTGTATGGTAAATGGAATCAACCCCGCAAACATCGTCTGCTAGGTGCCGGGACTAAAATAAAAACCAAAATGTACGGGAATAAAACTAATTCCGCCGTCATTTGAATAAGCCCAAAAGATCTGCCTACCTAAGCGACCCGACCAATAAGAAAAATCAAAAACCAACTGAAGGCTGTCACTCCGTCATTTGCCTCGTATCAAGGATTACGATTAAGATACAATTTCACGAAATGAGAAAAATCCCATTTAGTCCTTCATAACATCGCATCGTATACCTCCTTTTGACTCAACCTTCCACCACAACCATCCAACTCGACGAGTAAGTGCCAATGTTTAGGTTGCTGGCTCTGGACCTCTTGAATATCACCCGTCTTTACGGGTTCCCATACCTTTCATCTGGCTCTTTTCCTTTTTTTTTTTGGGCTTTCCATTCCCTTTACGATGACGCTGAAATTGACACTTGTGACACATTGCCGACATAGAAGTCATCATTGTAATTTGGGCGGAATTTCCTGCCTTTCGCCATCCCTCCCTATCCTTGTGAACATTTTTTGATGTTACCTCATTATAATTTATAGATGAGAAGAGCGGAAAATCGATACTCGGGATGTGACGCATCCGCCTGTTTATTTGCATGTCGTTCGACTTATCTATGAGCTTGTCTTTCGGACTTTGCTTGAGTGCTTAATATCTGTTATGTGCTTTGTTTCGTTTCTTTATTTCTCCTCGCTCTGGGGTGTTATTATTTCACGCATTGTCACATGGGGATAATACGCACGGGCTTCTGACGCACAAATTAAGTTCGTTACGCCGTAGAGGATTGCGAATGTCAACAGAAAAGTAACTTTTCCCACTCTGCAGGGAAATCGACTTTTGTCGAATGATATTGAGGATGGGTGGGCTTGCCGCCCTGATTCGGTTTGTGTTCATTTGGTCGGCATTGATTGTTTGCCGTTGATTGGGAGATATTCGTTGCTCTGTTGGATAAGCATTTAAGCTGACGGGGATTTTTCGTTTATGGGCTGTTTATAATTTGCAGGGTAATGTTTGCCAACATTATGACACTTTTATTAAGATAAGGAAAACAATTGTCAGCTAAAATGAAGATTTTGGCTTTATTCTGTCCTATTTATGGTTCTTGGTGGAAGTTTCGGGCTTATGCAGCGACAATTTATTGGATCCGAAGTATTAAAAGTGTAGAGCACCTTAGGCGAAACGCGAGATTTTTCTTGCCTGTAGTTGCATTCATCCCTCATAACCTATTTATCGATTCCAACTGTTTTATTGACTCTATATTCGATATCGCTGACTCTAATGACTTTTTAATCTTCCTTTCCTGAAATGAGTTAAATCCGATGATGTGACTAAGGATATCATTTTCACAGATCATCTGTTTGACACTTGTGTACTCCGAATCAGCAAGACCACCCACAACTTGAACAGAAAACTTGACCTGATCTTCTGCTCTGATGCTGAAAACAAAACGCGACGGGAGTTATGGTATCAAGAGAAACTGAGCATTCTCCGTTTAAAAGTTTTCGAAAGCGACGCCTCCGTACACATACAAAAGGAAAAGAGGAAGAACTGGGATGCTAAAAGTGAAAAATACTTTTTCGTTGGATGTTGGATGTTGGATATTGGGAAGAAGTCAAAGACTCAAGTTTGGAGTTCGGAGAGCAATTAGATATATATGACCGGAGTTGTGATATCCAATGAGAAAGTTCGGAATTGATCAGAATGTGAATTAATTTTAAATGAGAAGGTTTTCTTCAAAAACTACTCCGTCTCGTCTGAAGATAAATTTAAAAACGAGACATCGAATGAAGACACCAAAGATGCGGACAAAAATGACTCGATTGGAACAGTTTCGGTTCCGGAGTAAAGGATGGATGGCAAAGAAGGAATTCAGCGAAAAAGAAGCCTGCAGTGAAGGTGATGATTAATGGTTACCATATTGTCTTTGGCCAAAAAGATACGCAAAAGCAACGATGAGTGAGTAATGCAAGCCCCATGATTTTTTTCACACAAATTCGGGCGCTTTCTTATATTGTTTGAGGCAAACTGTAATTGAAGAAAACATTGTTGAAAATTTGACCCAAAATGGCCTGCTTTTTTGGTCTTGGTTTTTCTGGTCGCTTCCATTACGATGACTATTACATTTCTGAATTGTAATTCACGTCATTCAACAGCAATTAAGCGATGCCCATTCGACGGTTTTTTGAGAAAAAATTTAGCAATTTCGAAACGATCTCTCCTGACACGTGTTCCATTCACAAACTTGCATGGCACAAGCCAACCGATGTGTCAATATCCTCAGCAACTTCCCCAATAGCAATTGGACGAGTCTCCATAACAATTTTCTTCTATGTTTCAACGTTATTATCCGTTGTTGACGCTCTGGGGCGTCCAAGCCGGAAATCGTCATTACCCTTTCTTAGGCCTTATGTGCTTATACCATTTGTTAAAATTTGTTTTTAGTCAGAGTAGACCCTCCAAATAAAAAAATCAACATTACAAGTATGCTGAAGCACTTAATTTTATTTTTCGCACAAAACTGCCGTATTTGGAGTGATGATAATCCTCAAGTGTATGTTGAGGCACCGTTACATCCACAAAAACTGACTGTTTGGTGTGCTTTATGGGTTGGTCCGTACTTCTTTAAAAACGATGCTGGCCGGAACGTTACAGTCAATGGTGACCGCTATAGAGCCATGATTACTGACTTTTTCGTTCATCAATTGAACAACCATGATGTGCAGGAGCTGTGGTTTCAACAAAACGGCGCAACATGTCACACAGCTCGTGCCACAATTGATTTATTGAAGGAAAGGTTTGGTAAAATGTTGGAAAAAAATCATCCAAAATTAGACCTCCAGATTAGACTACATCCGAGCCAGACGTGGCGGTCATATGCCAAAAATTATATTTAAATAATAATGTCGGAAGATTATCTTTCGAATAAAGTCAATTTAATGTCAATTTAAAAAACCGCCTTTGTTTTATTCTATTTCAAAGTTCTATATCTCTATAAAAGACACCCTTTACATACCGTAAATGCCGTCTAATAAAAACTTATTTTTAAAATTGTATGTTTATTTTTTTTTCCTGAAACACTTTAGATCTCTCCGCACCCTGTGAAAAAATATGAACAAGAAAAACAACAAAATTGGAATAATATAAACATATCCAAAATTCCGCATCCTAATCCCTGATTATCTGTAATTTGGCACTGAATTCATAAAACTGTGTGAAACATTCAAATGCGATTCTCTCCTACCTCCCACGCCAAACGTTTCTACCGCTTCATAAATTCTTATTACAATTATTAAACCCTTTGCCAAGGCTCCCTATGATTTTCTTTCCATGTTTCACTTTTCTGTTCCATCCCTACAAGGTGTTTCATTACATTTCTTCCCCATTTCCGGCGCGGACTTCTTGAGGTTCTCTATCCATTGAGTTTTCCACTGATTATTCTTTTGGCTGTTTGTCCACTGTCAATTTGTCCTACGTGTCCGTGTAGTTTGCTCAATTCGCTTGTTTCCTCGTCCTGTTTTTCTTACAAATTTCCTAAGACCCGACATTTATTTTCTCGTTTTTAGTTAGAGACCAAATTTCACCAACATGAAAAACTACCTCTCTTCCATTATCGATGAGGTCGATAATGAGGAGTGCAGAGCACAAGACCCTAAAATAATCTGGCCTGGAGAAAGCCAAATCACTGCTCGGAACATCTAAAGGCCCCTGCCAACACGCAAAAGAAACCTGGTGGTGGACAGACGAAGCCAAAGCAGTGATACACGAAAAGAAAATGGCTTTCCAAGCTTGGTCAAAGTGCTCTTCTACTAATAGAGAGGAAAAAGCTCGCCGTGAAAAGGTATATACATAGATATTGCAAAGGTATCGCGAAGAAAAAGTGCGCCGAATTCAAAGCGAAAAGCAGGGAAGGCCTCTATCAGTAGTTGGAAGAAATATCGTCTTCCGCGTCTGACAGGAACCAGGCTACCCAGGAGCTTCGACAAAGCAATTAGAACAAAGGAGCAAATATCTTTAAGATAGCCGCCCAGACAAGAAGAAATGCTCAGGAGATTCGTTTCCCAAAGTTTATTAACAATGCTGAAGGACAACTCCTTGTGGAAGACGAAAAAATTCTCCACGGATGGACAGTATTGCGAGGAACTTGTGAACGAACAGTTTCCCCGAGTGTACTTTCCAAGAGCCGCCCCGAATCGTACCGAAATATCCGACATCACAGTCGAAGAAGTTCGGTACGCGGTTAAAAACTCCGGCTGTTGGGCCGGACGGGATACCCTCTGAGTTCTGGAAAAAGATGGGAGACATCGGGTCTAGATGGCTCATGGTTCTTATCTCCAAACTTATGAGAGGCGACACTATGTCTAATCAATGGCCGGAAAGCTATCTTCTTCCTTTGCACAAAGGAAAGGGTGATACGCGAAATTGTGATAACTACCCTTCTGTCAAGCTTATGTCGCACACCATGAAGATCATTGAACGGGTATTAGATAGCCGACTGCGGAAAATAATATGACTATCTGATGATCAGTGCCGGTTTGTCTCGGGTAAATCAACGACAGATGCAATCCAAAGTACAAGGGTCATAATGGAAAAGCATCGTGATTCTTCAAAGGACTTGCATATGGTGTTGGTTGATTTCGAGAAGGCCTTTGACCGGCAACCAAGAGATCTTTTATGGGTAGCGCTAAGACAAAAAGGAGTTCCAGAAACATACGTGCGAGTGATCATGGACATGTACAAGAGAGCAACGACAAGAGTAAGATGCACCGAAGGAGTCACCGAAGAGTTCGCAATCAAAGTCGGTGTACACCAAGGGAGCGTCCTCAGCCCACTGCTCTTTATGGAAGTCCTTGATTGCTTGCTTGAAGGAAATGTGACGGACCCCAATGTGCACCAGCTATTCTTTGCTGACGATGGGGCCATTATAAGTGATGATCAGGCGTCCCTACAACGAGCACTTGATGTGTGGGTGGACATTTTTGAGGGACACGGGTATCGTATTAGTTCAAAGAAGACAGAGTATCTGTGCTGCCCGTTCTCTGACCCTCATCAGCCTATTCCAGACATTTACTTGAATGGAAGAGTGCTTTCCAAGTGTGAAAAGCTTAAATATCTGGGATCTATGATTAATAGAGAAGCAACTTGTGATGACGACATCAAACATCGCGTAAGCGTAGGGTGGATGAAGTGGCGAGAAAACTCCGCCATCTTCTATGATCGAAAAATGTCCCCTAAGCTGAAAGGAAGGCTCTACACTTCAGTTGTACATCCGGCGCTCTCATACGGTTCACAATGCTGGACAATGCACAAAAAGTATGAGAGCAAATTAACGGCAGCTGAGATGAAGATGCTTCGCATGAGAGCGGGAGTAACAAAGCGTGACAGAATTAGAAGTTCAAAGATCCGAGGAAGCCTCCACGTAAAATAAACCATCACAAGAAAGATAGAGCGCGACCGACTCAGTTGGTATTGTCATGTTCAAAGGAGAGATCCTTTGAACCCCGTCCAAAAGGCGATATCAATCAACGTTCCAATTTCAACACGCAAAAAAGGCAGGCCGAAAAACGATTGGTGCAAACAAATGCAAAAACACCAGCATTTGATTGGCCTCAGCGATGAAGTAATCATAAACCGGGAAGCCTGTCGCTACTTTCTGAGGTCAAACCGGCGGACCCCACAAGCGGACCAGTAGGAATGCAGTTAAATGGGAAGGTTATGGTCCTACACTTCTGACCATAACGGCGCCGGAAAAAAGGAAAAGAAGAAGAAGACCAAGTTTCATTGGGAAAATGCCGCCTTGTTCACTAGCAGCCTTTTATTTATTTTGGACTTTATGTCGCCTTTGGCAGTCAACAAGGTTCTGCTTCATTAAAAGTTCTAAAATTTCCAAAACTTTTCCCAATGAGCGGCTCACTGATACTCCGATCCCGTCATAACTTTTTTTCGAATCGTGAATATCTTAAAAAAAGTAACGTGAAAGAAAATAAAAATTTGAAGTGAAATTAATTCGAATGAGGAAGGATGCATTTTACTTAATACACTGTCCAGTCGCCATTGTTTCCGCATATTCTCCGCATATGATTCAGGAAGTGATCGCCATATTGGTTTTATCTGCCGAGGTTAGCGCCAGGACATTGAGACGGTCGTGGTAAACGCCGGATACGATGTTCAGCTTTCCAAGCTTTACAGACGCGACTACAGGGATCATTATCTTCGTATAATACCCAGGAATCATTATTTCGACCAAACCACTTGTGTGCAGATGGTAACAAGCATTTTTGGAAAATCTCTGTCATGAGTTGTGCTGCTAATGTGTTCATAAACAGGTACAGAATACCAAATTCTCGAGTGTTGAACCAACCCCAATCATGGAGCTTCAAGGGGTATTTTATGGAGGGTTGTAACACAGGACTACCTCTGGTCCTGTGTCATGCCTATGGTCATGCCTCATCTGTGAAGATGACATCACTCCAATCTCGGCTTAGATTTTCCTTTGTCCATTCAAGTCGCTTTTCAATATGATTTTCGCTAAGCAAAGGTTTCATTCTTGTACTCGTACTACGCTGTGCAACACCATGCTCCAGTAGCAGTCATCTAATTGTCATTAGGGTAATGATAATATTTTTTTGGACAAGTTTTTCCCTGTCCTTTTTTTCAAAGTTAAATCCGGATTTCTTTCGAACAAACGAATGGTAATCTTAAGTTGACGTTTTGTGCTTGTATGGACTGAACCTCTATTTGGCAAGTCATCGACGCCAAAGCATAACGCTTTAACTATATTTGTATGAACTGCCGCGACTTACCCATGTATTTTGCTCATTTTGAAATCAAATGCACAGTAGGACAGCCCGCAGAATACTGACATTGAAAGCGTATTGTATTCAAGGGCACACTCACTCTTTTAGCTATAATACCATAACTATGCGTTATCTTCAACCAAATATCAGTTACAAGCGCCACGCTCTTATGTTGTTAACTGTATGAAAAATTGCCCTACGTAACTTAAGGGACTAATCTAGTCCCAATCGCCTTCTCATCATTTTAAAACTGCGCGAGCTATCTGATTCTATCCCTCATTGCCTTATTTAAAATTAAATTTAACAGGAACTCTTTCCTCTTTGTTTGAAAAATGCTTACATCACTTCAATTCACAAAAAAGATGAAGGAATGAGGTGACCAACTATCTTCCCATTGCCAATCTCTCTCGATTTCTTACAGCTCAATGACAAAATCTGCCTCGCTCCTAGAGCACAACTTTCACCATTATTTACCGAAGTTATAAACTTGTATGGCAACATCGCGCTGCCGGGCGAGATCTGTAAATGAGTTCTGCGGAGAGCAGGAGGCAATGTCCAATTTAAGTGCTAGAAAACCAGAATGCAAGTTTTCAGGGGCTATACTGATGCGATTCATGTCAAGAAATCGTAATTTTGACAAAAGCTAAGTAGATTCAAAAAAGCGATCTTTGATTCGACTGTTCTGTCCAAACTTCCAACTTGCCTTTTGATATCAATTATATGTAACAAAGCTAAGTTCATTTTGGGTGTTTAAATTCCGGCGCAATTGTTCATTAACACTGAAGAAAACTTAACCAACCTTTGACGACGCAATTCTGTATCGTATAAAACCGGTGAAGAGTTGATATCTTAATATGAACAAGATGTGCGAAACGAAGGATTTCATGAAAGCTTCTTTATACTTTTTTTTTTATATACTTTTTTTAATTCAATTCAATTCAAATTCAATTCTAAATGGGAAAGTAAGGTAAACGTTAGCGCTGATTGTGTACTTGGTTAACCATCAAAGGCAAAGTCATGTTCTGTGACTAAAATATCAACGTCGCCCTGCTTGTAAAATAGGATACCTCTTTATTCGTAAAGATGTAAAACGTTTTTCAATAAGAGCGGGTAGATGTTGAAATGGAATAAAACAAGCTATGTGTGAGGCATTAACAAAATTCTTCGACAACTTTGTTTGAAAGACCCATGTATGCCAGTTTGAAATATGACGTCCAAATGCCCGCCCCGGCTTTTTACGCTGGCATGGATCCGAGTAGCCCAATTTTTAATGATTCTTTCGCATAGATTCGGCTGAATTTGAGCAATGGCCTGTGTTATATTCATCTTTAGGGCAACGGTCGATTGTGTTTTATTCACATGGACCTACGACTTCAGGAAACCCCATAAGAAAAAGTTTAGCGGTCAAATCGCATGACCTTGATCATGTCACTTCACCTCTGCAAGAGATAACCTCACCCTCCAATCGTTCATGTAGAATGTCAATCGTTGCGTCGGCTATGTGGCACTTAGTTCCGTCCTGCTGGAACCACATGTCGTCTTGGTCCATATGGTTCAATTTGGGCTATAAAGAATTAGATGTCATCGGTCGGTGCCCTCGCCATTGACGGTTGCCGCCTCAACCACCTCGTATTCGAAGAAGTACGGGCAAAAGACGCCGCCGCCGCCGGAGACATCTGCCAACGATACAGACACTACAGGGCGTGTACGTAATATTTTTGATTTTTCGGTGTCTACTACCTTACTAACTGTGAGCGGAATCTATCGATCCAACCGTATATGACAACACGCATGCAACATTTTGTATTATCTACAAAGCCATATCCAGTTCTGCTATCCTTACTGAACTCTCTCAGGAAAAGCACTGAGAAACTCTCAGTCGTCAATTATTTATTGAATTTTGGTTGAAATTATTTGGTTAATTATTTTGGTTGAAAGTCAAACGATTTAAAAAGAGGTGTCGGAACTTGCCAAATCATGTGTTTATTTAACAGCATCCTGCTAAAAACACTTTCAAGTCCTGATCAGGCCAGGGTGTGATACTACCCAATGTGGGCATGGAGTGGTCGCCCAAATTACCAGGTTATCTTAAATCAAAAACACACTGTCAAGTTTTATAGACAGAAGGGTAGAGATGCCCACACAGTTAAGGTATATCACCAATGGCTTAGACTTACTGGGTAAGGGCTTAGGCTCGCTAGAGTACAATCAAGGAGATTTAAGAGCAATAGCAATAAGAGCGAATATTTCTGCCCAGCCATAATGGATTAACGTTCTTGCATATTTCTCAATGATAGCATTTCTGGACCCACAACTGAGCCTTTTGGCACACCAGTAGTCATGTGGATTTTATTCGTATGGTTACCAGATAGGATCGAAGAGGGCTTACAAGGACTAGGATGGTTGATGGCATTTCATGTCGAAGGCGAGCAGTATTAGAACTCTATTTCTCTAGGTCTTTTCGGAAATATAGGGCAGTTTTAGAACAGTGCTTATAATGAGAAATGGCCTTGAGAATTTGAAACTTTTTCTTTGAATGCAAAGGTCTTTGTGGGTTGAGAATAAAAACCATAAAAACAACGTAGCAGACAATGAAAGTTAAGGGTTAACCGCATCATGACTCGTGGCCCCGGACTAGATGGAGCAATAACCGCTTTCAATATTGATTTGATTTACGAAATTAGAATGGAAGATTGGTTCCTTTCAAGACATTCAGTGGATTTTTATGCCTCAAGAACGATGGAGTTCGTGAGAGTAATTTCTTTTGAGTGGCATTTTACAATATCGACTGCTACTTTTGTCCATATCCTTCCTGAACCTTCCTTTTCTACAATCTCAGTTTAGGCAGTTTAAGATAAGCTCCATTGAGTACAATAAGAGACTCATACGTGAAAACCGGACATATTCAATAGCTCGCCGAAGATAAAATTGTAAGTTGAAACCCTGTAGACAGTATAGTCAACTCCATGGTTTTTCCGAGTGGCCATTTAGAGGAAACGAAAGAAATTCAAAAATTATCGACATAACTTTGACCAATCTGGCAAAGAAGTCTTGCAAAAGTCCTTTCATTACGGCCGAACTCAATCAACAATTATTATTTGCAATTATTCGTGGGGTGATTAGGGTATTGCTGGCTGCTCAAATAAATGTCCCTGGGAACCAATTACGCAATCTTTAAGTTACTCAACAGAATTAATCCACTTTGCTTGAGGTAAACTCAACATCCTGCACTTCCCAGAAACAATATACCTCTTTTAATGAGAAACTTTTCTCATCGATTACCAAAATCCATAGCTTCGCTTATACATTTCGCTCTTCATCGAATTCCACTAAACCCAACACGACTCATAAAAACCAACCTTCTTCCAAACCCCATCTAAATGTCTCATTTTTGCGAAAGTTTTTTTTCCGCTCGCAAAAATAAATATGAACACATGTCATCATAACTCTGCTGTGCCCATAAACAAAAGAATATAAGAGCCAAGAAAAGAGGAAAACAATCGGAGGGACACCAAGCACGAAAGGATATTTCTTCATATTCGAAGGAGAGCAAATGAAATAACATTTTTTTGCGCAATCAAATAAATCGAATGTCCTGGTCAGTTGTTACCAGGACATTGATTTTCAATCATTCTCTGTAACACACGGGCACGAGTTTCATTCATCAAATTGTTTCGAAGCTGTCTGCCTGGTCGATGACGCAATAGCGAATAGTAGCTGGGGGTGGAAATTCTTGAAAATGATATCGAAGTAGAACGTAGATGTAATCGAAATCATCATGTCCTGATTTGAATATGAATGTGACATCAGTTTGTCAGTTTTATTACCGTTATTATGATTATCGGGCCTATTCGAGGGGGTATGATGTCCTTGGGGGTATTGAAGGACACGTTTGTTTGACGGGAGTGAAAATAATTTTTATTAAAACGAGGAAATAAAGGTAAATCACCAAGTGGATTCTAAAGGTTGACAAGAGGAAGCAGAATGTTGTTGATGAGGGTAACTTGTCCATACTCATGTGGTGTGGTCCATTTGTATGACATGTGATGGCGAATTATGAGATTATGGGATGCTTCAGGAATACACATTTATATAGAGCTCTGAAGTACAATGTATGTATGTTAATAGGATTATGAATGGAGCTCAACTACATTCAGTTTATATGGCGGTCGTCCTGGGAAATCTTATCCTCCTGAGAGGCTATTCCTCTGAATCAGAAAACTACTCCCCCAACAAACGTTCCGCACTCGAATGGACTTTTCGTTTTCCGTATAATTTAGATACTTCATACACGTACTAAAGTACACGCTCTCAGACGTATGCATACCTTTTCAAATAGAAGAATTGGAACTTATTCAAAGAAAAATGTTCAATATTCGCAACTCGAAACGTTATTCGGTTCCAACTTGACAAAGGAAATTCGAAGCAAGTTGAGATCCTTGTACGAAACAACATCCTGGTAACCAGTAACAGGAAGGGCAACAAACAAATATGAAAACTAAAAAAAAACTGGAACCTTTCCCTCCCCACTTATTCCCTATATCTACAATGGAACGGAGGAAAACAAATAACCTACTTCATATGATTTAAAATAGAGGCAAATAAGACGGAAAGGAAAACAAGTCCTTGTTGAATAAAAGAAAATGAAGAAATCAAAAATGTCGAGAAAACTTCAAATGCAAATAAAATTTTCTGTTTATTGTATAACAAAAGTAAGTGGTGGCTCACTTGTGTTGAGATATTTAAATACAAATAGTTGGGAATGTTCTTCAGAAATAATGGGATTGGATATGGCCTCCGAGTTGTTGTCTACATTGTTTGTAAAGGATTGGCAAAGGATAACATCCTTTGATACCGATAGAGAAGGCGAAATGACCACGTGTCAAGTGCTTCCTTATGGAACTAAATATTTTTAGAACAACATGGTCCGGTCAAGGTGTATTGTTAAGGCCGGGCGTGATGTTTGCGCTGGTGAACAAATATTCATCTTCACTTCTATGTGGATTGATATAGAAAATGGGCTGTTCTACTCGATTTCTACTCGATTTCTACTCGATTTCTACTCGTTTTGTGAATATTTGTTTACCAGCGCAGCGTGAATATTTGTTTACACTTGCCTGTGTTTTTGGGTTCAGTTGGCCATTGAGGTCGTGTAATTGGACCCCATTAGACTTTTTCTCTAAGGCTACATATGATTGCTATGGGAAAGAAGTCGACGTCATTTAAACTGATTTCAGTAAAGCGTTCGACAAAATCTCCCACAAACTAATACTCTTCAAACTGTCTTCCCTTGACTTGGAACCCACTACGTTGAAGTGGATATCTTTATTTAATATACCGTTACTACAGTGTTGGTTTTAGATCTGCCTTTTCTAACCCTTTCTTAGCTTCTTTCGGCGTTCCCCAGGGCAGCCACCTAGGTCCGTATCTGGTCATTTTTACTATCAACGACATTGAGTTTGTTATCAAACATTCATACCTCTCATTGTACGCGGATGACACCAAGTTCCTCAAGACCATTTCCTCGCAATAAGATTCTTCCATTATTCAATCGAACCTCAACTCCTCCTAAAATTGCTTGGAACTTAACTTTTCCAAATGCCAATCATCTTTTCACGTAAACGAATTAAACCTCGTCCTCGTTTCTATTTCCTCAATAATCAGTCCACTTCTACCGTTTAAGTTATCCACGATCTTGGCATATTATGTGACCAAGAGCTCAATTTTCGCGAACATAGCGACAATATAATTCTTAAAGCCAACTCAGTTTTCGGTTTTGGGAATCACTGGTCTAAAGAATTCTCCAATCCCTACGTTACTCGATCTCTCTACATAACCTTTGTTGAGTCCTTTATTGAATACGCCTCTCAAGTGTAGTCCCCATGCAACAAACCCACATTTCTAGAATCGACAACATCCAACGTCGGTTCCTACGTTTTGTTCTTCGAGGTGTGCCCTGGAACAATCCTATGTTCTAACCGGCCTAGCAAAACCGTCTTAAACTAATCAGTTTGAGTACGTTGGGAGAAAGAAGAAAGGTATCTGACATCCTCTTCATTCATAGAGTTCTAACAAGTGCCACAATTTATAACTCCATATCTCTTCACACTAACCCTCGTAATACACGCAATCCTCGTTTCTTCTAGCAGTTTCGCTCCTATTCCACATCTATGTACCTGCAATCTTATACGAAATTCTCACGACTATGAGGGTCTCTCTATCTCCGGTACATTTTCGTCTAATAATTCGAATAGTCACCAACTTCTTTGGCCATTTCTTCAGCCATTTGTTCAGCGGACAGACACCTCAACCGCATTATGACTAATTTCGTTATAGGAAAGACTGCCCTCGGAGTCCCTGGCATAAGAGAATATAACAAATCACTTTCCTTAATAAAATACATAACTTCGCCTCGAGAAAAGTCATATCTTAAAAGACGACTTCTCGTCCGGTTCTGACCGCATTCCTCATAATTTTAATAAAAATGCGTCCACCATCTATTAATACCCCTCATGGTCTTATTTCAAAGTTTTATTTCACAGGCTCTTTCCTCAGCTTTCCAAATCACAAGAAGATGGGATCGGCTCGCCAGGAGCCAAGCTTACAATTCCAGGTCTTCTACATTGAATTTTGCAAACTTTTACCTGAATCTCAGGAACCTCAATAGCTATGGGCTCAGAATCATGTACTTTATATCAAAGTCAAATTTCAGTTTGGCAAGTTTGGTTTGATATATGCGTACGGATGGACAGACAGGAAAGCATTTCCATACCCTAGTTTGGCAAGGTAGAAGACTAAAGAGGGCGAAGCTATGTCCAACTATTGCCCTATTGCTAACTTGCAATTACAAACTCTTTGAGAGTATCGTCTACGATATAATATTTTTCCACCGCAAGCTCGTCTTCTCTCTAAACCAGCAATGGTTCATGAAAGCTCGATTGACAACCACTCACCTAATTAAGTTTTGCTCACAGTCTCTTTGTGCAGTTGAGAATGTCAAAGAAGTAGACATTGTTACCACAAGCTTTAGCAAGGCATAGCAGGACAAAATCTCGCATAAATTTCATTTCCCTTTACTGCTCTTGGTTGCCAGAAAACACATTTCATAACTTAGTTCGAAAATAAGCTGCTATGCTCCGGGCAATTGATACCTTAAAATAGTTTTGCGCATTCATCGACTGGACCTTTCACCCTACGGGGCGTACACGTAATGGTTTTTCCTCTCTTTACTTACTAACTGAACCGAATAAGGTTTCCTTAAAATAAGACAAGTTTTGACGAAAATAGTTAGATCTAAATATGCAGTTGTTCCCTGAATCTATTTATGCTAAAAAAACTGCTTAAAGACACCGATAACTTTATTTTCCTTTAACCTATAGAATATTACGTCGGACATTGCTATCACCCACTGCATATAACCATGTTTCGCAACCAGTTGGGTCCCTGTATTACAACCTACGAACAAGACTCCCCTCTGTACCTATTTTGAGTAAGCATTTTCCCTGAATTTCAAACTCCTTTCACTCACAATAAAGTCTGACAGTAAGCCATGAATAATTATTCAATCTTAAAGACCATTCTACCCAATTAATCTTCACCTGTATATCACGTCCAGTTTCAAAACTGACTCATCCTACGCTTCTACAACACGCCTCTGCAAGTAAGGGAATAATTCTTTCAATTTCAACCTATCCCACTCCACACTGTATACATTACTCAACCGTCCCCGCCGCATCCCAACATTAAACATGACTTTCACGTTCAACATTTTTGGGATAATGGCTACAAAACGCTTCCTCCGGTCCGACGGCAATCTTTTATTTACATCACACCCCTCAAACGAAAACGAAATTTATAAATCGCTCATCCTCGCACTCTTGGTCTTTCACCATGACACTTCTCGAATCAGCAGTAGCCGTGATTTGCAACCGACAAAGGAGTGTCGAAAGACGAGAAATCCAACAAAGTGCTCGTCCGGCTATCGTCCTGACCATTTCTTAGTTCATCTTTGGCTTCCTCTCCGAAACACCATCGTACATTGTTCTATTAAATGCCCAATTTAACCCAATAGAAATACCTCTATTATGGACTAGAAAATTGCTCCCAGCGGTGCTGTTCGTTCGGTGTGATTTATTGCAATAGCTTTAGTCCTTTCCGTTGGCACGTCCTTCACACACATGTTCTCACTCGTTTTGCGAGATGGGTGGATCTCATCTCAACTCCTTTCGTCGAATTGTTCTTCTGCTTTTATTCACTTTCATTCTTCTCTTTTGTATTCCCAGGCTCATCACAACCGTCATAGCGGTCATTATGTAGGGGTCCGCAACGTTGTGGCAGTTATAAATCGATGTCATCGCCGATAGAGAGATCTCGCTTCGGATAAGTCAACAAATACATTGGCAGAGCCTTAAATCATAATATACTGAGAATCGATTTGAAGTCGTGCCGACACACATGTTCACGAGGACGAGGATGCCATTATGACATAGTGTTTCTCCAAGCACATAGTATCTGAAGGATACCAACCATAATCGGCAGTAATTACATTCGGATAAGACGATTTTTTGACACTTCACCACGCGCCGATAGCGAAACGAGCGAGAAAAGGGATATTCGTGTCAAGGAGTCATCTGCCAACCGGGACACAGGTGTGCCTCGAACACAAACTGACAAAACGATTAGACAATGCGGGTTAAGTTCCTTAGATAACCAACTGTCTATTCTAACAAATGAGCAGGATTACAAAAAAATCGTGACACATGGCTATGTACTATTATGCTAGTAAGATATCGGCTATCGCCTGCGGGACACGCTGTAAGCAGACGGTGCTGCAAAAGTCCAGAGGCCAACGTGATCGTGACAAATTTGAAGCGTTCGGATATATGCATGACAATGAGAATGCTGTAGATATGGAATTCGGATGCCAAGAGGTGAGTCATTTGCTATTCTTTGAACCTTTTTACCCCAATTGTAATTAATCACTCGAAGGGGATATTTGAATTTGGTTTTATCCGATAATAAATCAAGAGTGGGATGCCGAGAAGTGGTTAATGGATTCGATGATAAAATTTGAAGTGACTAATGATGGTGAAGAGCTGATTGCATGTGGTGATGATTTTCTTTTAATTTAAACTTGTCAGGAACTCTGGCTTGTATCCAATGAAAATATGTCTTTCTGGGATAACTTGAGTTCGAAATGTGTTCAAAAAGTACGGGGAATCTTATTTAATCATCTACGTCTTTGCTATCCTTTTCGAAATCAGGGTAGTGGGCAGCCCAAAATGGCAGCCCTATTTGTCCCAAATTGGGTTTCTTTTTCAGATAGCCTAAAGTAACTTCGAAGTCATATCGGCGAAACAATATTTCGTCAATTACCACATACTTTTACTATGCCTACACAAAGAGTCGTAGTGCAATGTTAATAATCATCACCGACTGTTAAGTCGAAGTCCTGTATTTCAAGTTCGTCCATAGTCAAGAACAATTTCTGCACGGAAAAGCTGTGCAACAACATCAGAGACGATCAAAAGTGCTGACGAAGGCATTACACTCGTACACACCTCAAAATTCGTACTCTGTGTGTGCATTTCCAATATAACGCCTTAATGAGATGAAAACAAAAGAGTTACTGTGAACTAAAACCAACGCGACAAATTCAGTCGAATCTCTCAAAAATCCTATCTAGGACAGCCACCCCGAAAAGTAGTGAACGAAGCTCTTCGACACAAACCATCTGCACCCCGTCGTACACGACTTATAAAAACAAAAAGAAAAACTTATTCTATGCCGAAGAAAAACGTTGAAAAGTCCTTAAATTTTCTTAAAAAAGATTTAATATAGGGTGAGCCAGCAGCTTTTATCGAGGTTATCTTGAAACAATACACACTATTCGTGAATCAATGTCGCTTTCTATTGACAAGTTACGTGTAGAACACAAAAACTTTTATGTGACCATCAAGGCTTCTGTTGCAGTCAGTTATCCAAAAGTCAAAATTATCAAAGATATTTTTAAGAATAAGTGTGAGAGTTAGTGGCTTCAGTTTCGGTTTGGATTTGAGGCATCGAACCGGGGCTGGATTATTAGTCTAGAAACTGCTTTTAAAATAACCCCACAGGAAAGGTCTACTGATGTACAATACAAATCGTAAGAACTCAGAGACCTATTAGGTTCTCCTTAGACGAAAATAATGTGATTTTCAAATTTCATTCAACACATATGTTGATTGTGGCATGTGGCAAATTCATTGCCAAGGGCTTGTGTTAGTGGTGTCGTCATATTTGACAACCAAACACTGTCCAGACACAGCGCGCTCAATTTTGAAAAAAAAACCAATCGGTCAACATGTTCTCGTTCACTTCAACTGCCTCTCAAGCCTTCTCTTCCAAGTTTGGGTGAATGATACCGTCAACATATAATCCGTCTTTTTTACTTAGGTACTAATCCATTAGAAAATATTATTTATTGGAAAATATCAAATTTAATGACAAATCATCTGACAAATCATCTTGGACAAATCAACATCGTTTTAGCGAATTGGCGACGTCGTAAGAGATGTATCGGAAATATCTTCCAGAGTACACACCTTCTTTCTCGACCTGAGAATTATCAAAGGGTCTGCTGCCTTATCATATCTAAAGTATACGAGGGTTGATCAAAAAATAAGGTGACTTTTTGAATTTCGCAAGTACATTTGACTTTCGATTTTGGATATTTAGATTGTTTTTTGACAGATGTAAAGTTTGGACGTGTTTTGGTGTGATCACAGAATCTATGTTAAATTGTGTGTGAAAGAAAGGATTAAGGGCTCCAATGTACATGAAATGTTGACTGTGATATGTGGCAAGTCTACTTTAACTTCAAACTTCAAGCCATTCACAGAAATGTTGATGGCGATATCCGCCCTGGACGCACTAGGACGTCAACAACGGATAAAAACGTTGAAGCAATGAAGAATATTGTTATAGAAAAATGTAAACTCACTAATCAGAGAAGTTGAATTGAATTGAATTGAAGGACTCGGGGTGTGTCACATGAAGATACTAGTACTGCGATCATATATCTAATTTATCAATAGGGAAGGATGGCCCCGGAAAAGGTACCTGGCGCCGGAAAAGGTACCTGGCGCCCAGATCACCTTTAATCTGTTGTTTACAATCAGTTTGTTTAGTGTATTGTGACATTCCCAGACAGCTTTAGAGTTAAGGGTGTACCTCTTTAGCGCTTTAAAAACCGCTTGGCTGTCTGAGAATATAATTATACCTGTGTTAGTGGGTCTCTTGTCGCTGATGCTATGTGCTGTTTCATTGATATATAGCTAATATAGAAATATAGTTGACTCATTTTAGAGAGGAATGTATAGGTTACATTTTGGTCCTGATATAATAGGCCCATCTGTGTACCTTTTCTGGGCTTCATCCTTCATCCAA
This sequence comes from Merodon equestris, assembly GCA_958301585.1. Taxonomy (NCBI): domain Eukaryota; kingdom Metazoa; phylum Arthropoda; class Insecta; order Diptera; family Syrphidae; genus Merodon; species Merodon equestris. Next base: position 37,305,261 of record OY284416.1, on the reverse strand, counting down.
CGGGGGTTGTTTTTCCATTCTTCTCTTAGGTTAGGTTAGGTTTGAGAAGGGGAGTGTGATGGTTAGACATCACTTCCACTCGGAGGCCAAGAGGCCCATTGTGATTCCCTTCGTTTGTGTGGGTACACATAAAATTAACCTGTCCTATCACGTGGTGGCTGAAACCACCCCGTGCTCTTGATGAATCCTAGAAGATCCGATATATTTGCATTAGCCACGTCCGCAATCTCTATAAGGAATCTTTGGCCTAGCGACACTAGGCGTCGATTCTGGAGAGCTGGACAGTGGCAGAGCAGATGTTGGATCGTCTCAGTTTCTTCCTCATCGCCACAGCTCCGGCAGAGATCGCTGGATCCCGAGTCCCATTTCCGGCGCATTGCTTCAATGGGACAGTGTCCTGTGATCACTCCGACGAGCATACGGATCGAGTTACGGTCCAGCGCCAGGAGCTTCTTTGTTTTTCCGACATTGAGCTCTGGCCACGATGATCTTGTCGTGTAGCTGTCGTTTCTTGTAAGCCAAGACGAGTTGGCCTCTTTGATGATTGTGTCGCTTATGATCCGGTATAATGCGCTGATCGGTGGTTGCAATGACGTGTCCGCTTCGCTGATGTCCATTTCAGAACCTTGCCTGGCCAGTTCGTCTGCTCTTTCGTTCCCTGCGATTGAGCTGTGGCCCGGGACCCAGCAGAGTTTAACTTTATGGTGTCTGATGAACTTCAATGAGTCGCGACATTTCTTGACAGCCTTTGATCTCGTTATACAGGATTCTATTGACTTCAGTGCAGCCTGGCTGTCTACGAAGATGGTGATGGTGGGATATCGGCTACCTGTATGTGTTTGGCTGCTTTCTTGTCAGAATTTCTGCTTAGAAAACGCTGCACAGATCAGGGAGTCTGAATGATTCCTGTTTGTGGAGGGTATCAGAGTAGAACCCGGCCCCAGTGCCTGTGTCCATTTTCGATCCATCGGTGAAGAGAGTGATCTCGTGGTCGTTGATTACGGCGTTTGATAGCCACTCTTCTCTGTCGGGGAAAAGGATAGGTATTCTGAAAGAAAAGTAATTTTGGGAGAAATATAGTCGTTCGTAGCTGCGAGGCTACTGAAACCATGCTTCCTTCCCAGGTCGTCTATGATTCTGAGTATGGCCGCATGTCCATAGTTGGCTTGCTTCCACAAAGGGGACTCCCTTAGTCTGAGAGCGCTCTTTGCAGAGCAGCCTTTTATGAATAGATCCAGGGGGAGGAGATGAAGAATCATGTCCAAACCTGCTTGCGGCGTGCTTCTCATTGCTTCCGTTGTACAAACAGCGGCTGACCTTTGTACTTTGTTGAGCATGTTCATATAGCTTTTCGTGCTGCTAGCAGTCCACCAGACTAGGGCCACATAAGTTAAAATGGGTCTGATGATTGCTGTGTACATCCAATGAATGATGTACGGTTGCAAGCCCCATCTTTTTCCGAAGGTCTTTTTGCATGCATAAAAAGTGTTCAATCCTTTTTTCATCCTTTCCTCCAGGTTCCTTTTCCAGGAGAGCTTTGAGTCAAGAATGATGCCTAGATATTTTGCTTCCGCTTTGAGTTTGAGTGGAGTGCCCTCTGACTTTGGGGGAGCAAATATCGGAATTTCCCTTTTCCTGGTGAACAAGACCAGCTCGGTTTTCTGGGGGTTTATTCTCAGACCTGTCTTGCAAACGAGGAGAGTTCACTCAGCGCAGATTCCATTAGTTCACTGATAGTTGGTTGAAATTTACCTTTTATCAAGATAACCAGGTCATCCGCGTACGCTATGATCTTTGTGTCTTTTTCCATAAAGAATTTGAGGATCTTGTTGACTGTAAGAAGCCACAGTAGGGGGGAGAGAACTCCTCCTTGTGGTATGTCTCTAGTTGTCACTTTCTGTGTCCAATGTCTGCATTGATAATTCTGTTCTTCGACATATTCCAGATTCCAATAGATTTGTCTACTTTTATGCCCTCAAGAGCTGTTGTTTTGGCCTCTGTGTTTACATTGTTGAAGGCTCCCTCTATGTCGAGGAAGGCTGCCATTGTGAACTCTTTTAAGTTCAGCGAGCCCTCAATTTCACGGACAACACTATGCAGAGCACTTTCCACTGATCTACCTTTGAGGTAGGCGTGTTGAGTGTTGCATAAGTTTCGTGAATTTGTGAGTCCTCTGATGTATAGGTCAAGGAATCTCTCCAAGGTTTTTAATAGAAATGACGAGAGACTAATTGGCCTATAGTCCTTTGCGGCAGTATGGGATGGTTTACCTGCCATTCTTTTCTTAGTACTTCGTAGTATTTTTTAAAGTTTAACTCAGGGGACATCAGATCATTCAAACGGGTTAGCCCCCAGATGTTGTCCACCTTTTTAAGAATTTTAAGATGTGTAACAAGATCTCCTTCTTTGTATTTCTAGGTCCTCTGTAAGGTTAAGACTTGTTTGGCAGCTTCAGCCTGTATAGCAGTGTGTACTTGAGGGATGTTTAGAATTGCTTCCATCGTTCGGTCGGAGTCGTTCTCATTGCTCCAGTAATGCAGATACACGCTAGCCTTTGTATTTTATTGATTTTACTCATGTCGCTGTTATACATACATAGTTATATCGTCAGCATATCCGATGGCTGAACAGCCATTGTTATTAAGAACAGGGAAGTTCGTCTACTAGAATTGTCCATATGTGTGGAAATCCCCCGCAACCTATAATAATTTTAATCACTACCTCTGATGTGCCTAGTTGGCTGTTATATGCGTTTCTTTTAGCATGACGCTTATCCATTTGATAATCAAAGGGCCTACCTTTTTTTACAAAGTGCATTTACCAGTGATGAATGATTTGCATTATCTTTTTATATCCATAAAGGCGTCAATCGCGACTTCATTTGCGTTCAGGAATTTTTTGCAATGCCTGTGACTTTGTGAAGGGCGGTTACAGGACGAAACATATGATTATCACGTTGAAACCAGTAGCCACCCATATACGGTGGATCCCAAAGTGATAGTGCTATCCTCCAAATGTTCTATGTAAACATAGAAACAAGTAATCGGGGAAATAATATCCAGTTCTTCGTAGCATACTCAAAAATGTTATTTGCAGTCATTTGGGTAAACACATACAAATTTAGTGTCTCATAAAGATAGAGCCAACTGCGGATGTTTCCTTTCTCTAATGGTAACATTTTAATATGTTTTACATTGTGTACTCCGTGGCTGTATGAATAGCGAATATTTGCTTTCGATCGTCATTTCGCGTTTGAGTAAACATTATCAAGATGGGAAGAGGAAAGTCGTTGAGGGCTTTCAGAAAAAGTTTAAAAAGAAAAAGAATTCAAAAAACTTAAATAAATTGGGGCTCTTTATGGCACACAAAAGCCAGGCGGACGGCCTGGCATTAACTAATCACCCGAAAAGGCGCATTTTACGGGAATTGTCTTGTTTCACAAACAGTATTCGACGCGCTACAGCATGTGCAGGAATAGAAGCCGCCAGGTTCACAATCGAAAAAAATGGAGACGTTACCAACTCTTACTATACATTGGATGGCCAGATTGGACTGGGCTCGAAAGCACTCTCTTCATTATGTGGAGTCCCGAAAGAAAGTTAAATCTAGATGAGCCGGATGGATGGGCACACTACTGGCATGGCTTAAAAAAAAAAGAAATTTCGTTCATGCATTGAGGAGATAGTGGTATGGGGCCTTTAGATGGCGTGAAAAACGTGTTTAGCAATTGTTCCTAACAGGATGCAGAGAAGTATCAAGACATGTTGAAGGAAACGTAGTATAAGGGTTTCTCAAATAACCACAACTTCATGTAATTTCAACAAGATAGTGCTCTAATTCACGTGGCGACTTCTTGCAAACAGTAGTTTTCCGACAGAGATATTCCAATCATGTCATGGCCAGCACGCTTTCACTATTGCGTTTTTTCGAATGATACAGCAAATTTTCGAACTCCCATCAGTCTTTGACGACTTTCTGTACTTATACTTTTTCATTTCTCTGAGTTCACAAATTAAACCATTATCGGTCTACTTTTGATGTCCCATTTTATAGTACCGTGAGTCTGAAGTTTATGTCTAACTCAGAGTTTAACAGAAGCAGATGAACGCAGTATCAACTGTCCTTCGCTATTCTCCACCTCAATTACACGCTCACTTCTGGTCAGGCATGAGCGCGATGCACATAAAAGTTTGTTGTTGTTTTTGCTCTTTTTGTAGCTGTGTATGGTTTCGCGCTCTTCTTCTTCTTCTTTTCCTTTTTTCTCCGGCGTTGTTATGGTCAGAAGTGTAGGACCATAACCTTCCCACTTAACTGCATTCCTACTGGTCCGCTTGTGGGGTCCGCCGGTTTGACCTCAGAAAGTAGCGGCAGGCTTCCCGGTTAGGGATTACTTCATCGCTGAGGCCAATCAAATGCTGGTGTTTTTGCATTTGTTTGCACCAATTGTTTTTCGGCCTGCCTTTTTTGCGTGTTGAAATTGGAATGTTGATTGATAACGCCCTTTGGACGGGGTTCAAAGGATCTCTCCTTTGAACATGGCAATACCAACTGAGTCGGTCGCGCTCTATCTTTCTTGTGATGGTTTCTTTTATGTGGAGGCTTCCCCGGATCTTTGAACTTCTAATTCTGTCACGCTCTGTTACTCCCGCTGTCATGCGAAGCATCTTCATCTCAGCTGCCGTTAATTTGCTCTCATACTTTTTGTGCATTGTCAAGCATTGTGAACCGTATGTGAGCGCCGGACGTACAACTGAAGTGTAGAGCCTTCCTTTCAGCTTAGGGGGCATTTTTCGATCACAGAAGATGGCGGAGTTTTCCCGCCACTTCATCCACCCTACGCTTACGCGATGTTTGATGTCGTCATCAGAAGTTGCTTCTCTATTAATCATAGATCCCAGATATTTAAACTTTTCACACTTGGGAAGCACTCTTCCATTCAAGTAAATGTCTGGAATAGGCTGATGAGGGTCAGAGAACGGGCAGCACAGATACTCTGTCTTCTTTGAACTAATACGATACCCGTGTCCCTCAAAAATGTCCACACATACATCAAGTGCTAGTTGTAGTGACGCCTGATCATCACTTATAATGGCCCCATCGTCAGCAAAGAATAGATGGTGCACATTGGGGTCCGTCACTTTTTCTTCAAGCAAGCAATCAAGGACTGTTATAAAGAGCAGTGGGCTGAGGACGCTCCCTTGGTGTACACCGACTTTGATTGCGAACTCTTCGGTGACTCCTGCGGTGCATCTTACTCTTGTCGTTGCTCTCTTGTACATGTCCATGATCACTCGCAAGTATGTAGGTTTCTGGAGCACCTTTTTGTCTTAGCGCTACCCATAAAAGATCTCTTGGTTGCCGGTCAAAGGCCTTCTCGAAATCAACCAACACCATATGCAAGTCCTTTGAAGAATCACGATGCTTTTCCATTATGACCCTTGTACTTTGGATTGCATCTGTCGTTGATTTACCCGGCACTGATCATCAGATAGTCGTATTATTTTCCGCAGTCGGCTATCTAATACCCGTTCAACGATCTTCATGGTGTGCGACATCAGCTTGACAGAACGGTAGTTATCACAATTTCGCGTATCATCCTTTCCTTTGTGCAATGGAAGAGGATAGCTTTCCCTCCATTGATTAGGCATAGTGTCGCCTCTCATAAGTTTGGAGATAAGAACCATGAGCCATCTAGACCCGATGTCTCCCATCTTTTTCCAGAACTCGGAGGGTATCCCGTCCGGCCCAACAGCTTTTCTTTTCTTGGAGTTTTTAACCGCGTACCGAACTTCTTCGACTGTGATGTCGGATATTCCGGTACGATTCGGGGCGGCTCTTGGAAAGTACACTCGGGAAATCGGTTCGTTCAGAAGTTCCTCGCAATACTGTCGCCATCTGTGGAGAATTTTTTCGTCTTCCACAAGGAGTTGGCCTTCAGCATTGTTAATAAACTTTGGGAAACGAATCTCCTGAGCATTTCTTCTTCTCTGGGCGGCTATCGTAAAGATATTTGCTCCTTTGTTCAAATTGTTTTGACGAAGCTCCTGGGTAGCCTGGTTCCTGTCAGACGCGGAAGACGATATTTCTTCCAACTCCTAATAGAGGCCTTCCATGCTTTTCGCTTTGAATTCGGCGCATTTTTTCTTCGCGATACCTTTGCAACATCTATATACCTTTTCACGGCGAGCTTTTTCCTCTCTATTAGTAGAAGAGCACTTTGACCAAGCTTGAAAAGCCATTTTCTTTTCGTGTATCACTGCTTTGGCTTCGTCTGTCCACCACCAGGTTTCTTTTGCGTGTTGGCAGGGGCCTTTAGATGTTCCGAGCAGTGATTTGGCTTTCTCCAGGCCAGATTGTTGTAGGGAATCCCACATGTCTTGTGCTCTGCACTCCTCATTACCGACCTCATCGATAATGGAAGAGAGGTAGTTTTCCATGTTGGTAATAAAAGCTTCGCCTTTTCCTTTATCCAGCTTATACCACTTGATTCTATGGTTTCGCGCTCTATTGCAATAAATAAGCCCGTTGGTCGATGGACTGCAACGACATTATTTTCAGCGTTAGAGACAGACACGACATTTCAGCGTTAGAGAAACAGAAACCGGCATTGTCGGCTGGAGTGAAGTTCGCCAGAGAACACAGAAATTGGACAGCAGATGACTGAAAATGTGTAGTGTGGTCAGACGAATCAAAATTTAATCGGTTTTAGTTCGACGAAAAACAATATTGCTGGCGCCGCCCTTAGGCGATCATCCGGAGTTACCATGTTGAAGAAAAAATAAAGCACGGTGAGGGAAGTGTCGTGGTGTGCCGTTGGTTCACATGGTGGCACGTTGGACCACTTCAAAAAATCAGTGGAATAATGAGAAGAAGATGCAGACTCATCTTCCCAATTTTGTAGATAGGAACGCCTATCTTGAAGAGGAAGTCATATTTCAACACCATAACGATCCAAAACACACGTCCAAAATAATGGCTTACCGAACAAAATTTCAAATTAATGCAGTGGCCGGCCCAAAGTTCCGACTTTAATCCGATTGAGAATTTGTAGTTAATCGTGAAAAGACGGTTGGGACAATACCGATCAACCCCAACTAACCTTGAAGATTTTTGTCAGCGAGTCTAGCGGTAATGGCAGAATATTCCAAATGAAATTATAGAGAAATTGGTGGAAACTATGACAAAACATGTAGAACATATTTTGTGTAATAAGGGGCTATGGGCGAAGTACTGAAAATGAGTGCAATCCCTAAAGTTGCTTTAAGGTGCACAATTGAGTACATTGGATTTGTATTTCCCTACAATTTATTGTTTTCCATTTTGATTTATAAACCGTTTTGTTTAGAATTGAACATAAATTAAAGAATTATTTTTTTTAAATTTATTTTATTATTTTCATCTTTGTGAAATGGTGCACTAAGTACAAGCATGCACCCATTTGTTCTCTTATTGTACATTCAGCTAGTTATTTTATGAAAAGCTCTAATAATGCCTGAATTTTGTCAAAAATGAGAAGAAATAAAATAGAAAAAAAATCAAGCGTGGGGGATAGAAATATTTTTATATGGTAAACTGAAAAGTCAGATATGACGTTAGGAAAATTCTAAAAGATTTTTGGATTAGAATATCATACCACAAAGTGGGGTCTTATGACCAATTTTAGGCACAAAAATTGTTGATATCTTACCCGGTTATGACACCGGGTATCCTGACCACCGTGTGGTTCAGGCAGTTCTCTGATGCATCTGAGTGAAATTCCAGCAAATATCTTCTAAGTACAATTCACTAAGAAAAGGAAGTTATATCCCTGCCCAGTTACCTTAAAGGGTTCAAATGGGTCCTAAGTAATAAACTAACAAACACGACTAAGGCACAATGGTTCTCTCACCATACTTACAGTTGAACATCAAGATTTAAGCGTAAGTTGTACTGCGATAGTACAACTTGACCTACGTTCATCCAGATTTCTGTTATATGGCAAGAGAGGCCTGAGCATTAAACTGTCATCACCATCAACTCTCTTGGCTCTATAGCTAAGTTTAATAAGATTTCGAAGCGAATGATATAAATAACTCCACTGCATTTATTCATTAAACACCATCTACGGTGTACTCGTTGCAATAAAATTCCTTTTAGGGAAGGATTTCTGATATCATAATACATGTTTATCTTTCCCTAATATCCTAAGCTCAAAATTATATCCAAGGAATCTAATATCCCGACAATTCTGACTACAAAATGTAGGTTTGATACTGAATCATCTAGCTTAAAAGACCTAGAGGGTTTACTTGTAAATTGTACACAAATGGTTTAAAGGTAGGACCGGATGCTGAATTTGGTATTTTTGGCTCAAAGTGCGAAGTTTTTAAGGCACTGGGAGTAATTCACCCCTTATATGGGCCAACCTTAATTTGGATAGTAATGCAACATGAACTCGACTGTAAAATGCTTAGCTCACAATCTGTCAAGAATTTTCATGATACTCTGTAGAATCTAGCCAAAAAACAAGGTTAAGCTGTGGAAGAAGAACTCGTTATATCAAAATGCGAGAAGAAGCTCATCTGAAAGGTAGAGAGATGGCACTCTCAAATTTTAACTCAACATACTATGAGAGAGTTTGGCAAAAGCACAAACTCTTTCTTATTGGAACAGAGTCAAGGACTCCATCAATCAAAGAGACTCATTCGACCATGGATAAAAGGCTCTAAAGATATTTTAAGTATTGTACAAGTGAATGAAGACTATTTGTCTACAGAAATCAGGGATGGCAGAACACATAATATAGGGTCGCCCCAAAAGAGGTGTCATTTTAAATAAGAAGAAAATTATGTTAAATCGCATCTTCTCAGTGACCAATTAAAATCCGTTCTTCAAGAATAGTACGTCCAGAAAATTAGATATCATTGCCTCACCAGCACCGTAACATGTGGTGACGGCCTGCTAAATCTAAAGGTCATCCGCATCCATAGAACCAATTTCAGGTAAAAAGGTTGGTGAATATCATGGTTGCATATTTGCCAAATTTCTGTAAAGGGCTTGGAGTAGAGACACCAAGATTTTTAGTCAAAACCAAACGAATACGAGTTGTTGTATCCTGTCCGAGAGGTACACATTTATCGATTAAATTGATTTTATCTGTGCGAAAAGGTGAGGCATTCATCGCTAGTTTTCAACACTCTTAAGTATGTACATACATATCTATCAAGCCGTATTTAATAACTTCTAGTTTCAACTTGTCAAAAATCATCATACTGATAGTAGGACATTAGACCACATGGCCGATAATTGTTTAATGACACCTCTTATTGGATTGCTTTTTATGTGTGTACGTTCCCTTATACCGTCTTAAAAAGGAAGCTTTCTCAGAGATCCCGTTTTGCGTGACAAATTCTCATCTTTCTGAGAATTCCTGAGAATTTTCTCGCCTAATTCGCTTAACCGGTACAAAATTCGATTTCAATCAAAAAGAGTTTCTGAATTTCTGTGAAAAAAAAAAAGATTCAAAACTCCTTGACTGGTAAAGGAAATTCCTAAAAATGTTTATTTCCTTCCGGTGTTCAGTCACCTTACAGTTCTAATTGCTCCTTGACAACAATCATTGGTCAAAGTCCAACCATTTATCAAGAAGTTGTTTGCTAATCACTTGGTTTTGTTTTTTTTCTCCCCTGCCCGAAATCAAACCCAAATCACAGTTCTATCCATCAACACACAAACATGTTTTCCTGAAAAACATCAAAAAGTACTTTGGCGTTGTTGACAAAGTGTCCAATATCCCCGAGGTGTTAATCAACGAAGGTGTTGAGTATTTACAAACAGCTTTTAGGTAATACATTAAAGGCAGCCTGACAGGATGGCGTGTCAATTAGGGATAGATATTCATACTATTAATGGGACTTGAGTGGTTTACTTATTATTTATTTTTATTTAATGCTTCAGAGTACTGTTTTGTGGAGAAGGGATAACCGAAGCTTTCCATGAATTTAAGTCATATAAAGTGTCCATTAGGGCGGTCGAGGCATACGGTATCGTAACATGTGTCGTGCAAGTGCGAAAAACCACCATCACGTTGTTCGTATCCGGCGGTCGAGGCTTGCAAACTGATTGCATTTGCCGTAATAGCGGCTATAAATTGCACGAATGCAACATCATTTGTTTTATTAAAAACTTTTAATTGGCTCGCTGCAATGTTGCTTTTATTTATTAGTGTTTCCCTTAATTTCAAAGTACCGACCGTCCTGTTGACGCTCGTTGCCGCAATAGTAAATTGAATTTTCAATACGTGGTCGTCCTGCGTCCTTTTTGTTGTTTTTTTTCTTTTTGAAATACAATAAATGACTATGAACGGCAATCAAGAGTTGTTGAATGCCCGCATGAAATTTATTGTTATTTTCGTTTCGCCAAGTATACAGAAACACAACAGCAAATGTTTCCTTTTTTTAAAGGACAATGGACAAGGTTTATTAAAAAACAGAATAAGCATTAAGTGCATATTGTTTTTTACATTCAATATAATTAAGGGCTGCGGCGTTAAACTGCTCGAGTGCCACGTTACTGGAAGGACGGGTTTTCAGAAAAACAGAAGAACAAAAAAAAAAAAAACCAATCCACATCGACCGATATGTGAATTATAAAATAATAAATCATTTCCTTTGGGGAAATTATGGCGACAGTTTAGGTCTCATTAATTCATTACGTAATAATTAAGCCACGACGGTGAGCAGGGGATTAATGGAAACATTTTTCGAGGTTGTATTAGGGTTAAGTGTTTTATTGGTGGCGAACCGATGTTTTTCTGCGGTCCGGTAAATAGTGGATTCGTGTTATGTCAGTTTTATGCACAGCAATATAATTAATTCGATGGTGGACAGCATAGGCTTTATGGGATTCGGAGGGCTTTCGAGGTATTTGATTAACCTAATAAATCTAAATGGAATTTGTGTGTTTTAAAATTGTCGGTTTTCCAATACGGATTGAGAGGCGATTTCTACATGTTCCCAAATGTGATTAAGGGTTTATGTGGGGTTGAAATTTTTTCAGAAACTGTAGACATGTGGGCGGTTAATGCTTTCACCCTTTCAATCACTTTAAATATCACTTTTGTGCAGGTCAGCGTAAAATTCCTGTCCTACGCAATATAAGAGCTCACGAACCCGGAATTTAGATTACAAGAGATGAAAGCGCACCAGGAGTAATCAGAACGCACACTATTAAAATATTTAATTTAATTTAACACTTTACCCCTGTCCGGAAGTGCTTGCGACAGCAAATGCCAGTTGGCTGTTCCATTAGCCAGTGACCCATTTGCAAGCAGTATTGCATCGCATCAAAATTTTACAAAAAAAAAAAAAAAAAAAACTTATTTAATAAAACAATAAAGCCAGCAGATGGAAACAAAAATTAATTGCAATTCTGATTGTGTTTACTTTGAAGCGTTGACATAGTAATTACGGAACAGCTGATGCACTGCATCCGTATGCAGCGCGTCAAGCAAGAGACTTGCTGCAAGAAAAATTCAATTGAATTCTTTCGTGAGTCTGATGCCGGTGATATAGGTATTTACTCTGGCTGCGTTGTATCCGGGATGCAAGGGTCATGCATGATTCGCATTCGGGGTTTATGACGTATAAATGGGAACGTAAAAGTTAATCCACGGACTCGTTGCAATTAAAAGTTTTTAATATTTTTATAATCGATTGCAACCATTGGTTTATGCCTCAGTAGATGGTCTTGTGTTTAAATATTTTTTTAAAATTCGTTCTACAGCCAGGATTTAGTGCTATGAAGGATTATCACTTATTGCCAAAATATTAAGCTGATCGAGGATCGAACTAATTTACAAGAAAAAGAGCTTTTAGGAGAGTGCACACATCTAGGAAGATTAGTCAAGTCTACTCTACACCGCTGTTCACCATTATTACTGACTACAGTAAGGGCAATCAGTCTATTGGGAAAAAACTTTGGGTTTCTAAGTATGAATATGATTTATATAAATGGAAGTGGAATGCTTCATATTCCTGTAGAGTTTTCCTCTACAGAAATAATATTATTTCCTCGAAAAGAAATCTCTTCGAACCCCATGATTGAAAGTAGAAAAGATGTCCCAAGAATGCTTCTTTTATTAAACCAAACCATAATCGTCCATCCATCAAACAAAAGTCGGTCAGCAGTAGAATCAATGTACCAAAATGTATTGCTGGGATATTAACATTGATCGCTAAATGTCATTTGTGGATTTTGTTCTCGAAAATTTTTCAACGTGGGTTCCACGTTCAATCTCTGTGAAATTTCAGTTTGCCTTCATTGCAATAATAATTTTGGTCTCTCTGTACGTTGCATGATAAGGGACCATTCAAAAGGGCCCTTTCTTAGTTATTAATTTTCAAGAGGCTTATGCCAGAGTTAGGAACGAGGATACTGCCAACCAAGTAATCTAATTAGATGGGCATGTATTGCTCCTTCATAATGAAGCTAAGATAAGGAGAGACAAGTCTCGTGTCTTAATAAAGCTTTGGTTTTTAAAGGGCGAACATTTTGTACAGTTCGGAAAAGCGATAGCTTGATAGATGTTATTCGAAATCTACTCCAACAAGGCAAATTAGAAAGAGGCTGATTTCAAACGCGGCCACATAAACACCGATGATCGCTCTTATCGTCCTTGAACTTATCGTCCTTGAATCAAGTCCAGAGACAAATCGGCAGTCGGCTGCGCGAACGACAAAGGATGAAAACCATCCAAAAATTGCACAAACTTTGCTTTCAAATGTTTCCCCATCCACTGTATTCCCCGATTTGGCTTCCAGTAAGTCGTCGATGACAACTAATCAATGAAATGGTATAAGAACTTTAACCTTTGAGCAGCCTTTTGGTGCTGGAACTATCCCTGAGATCCCTCCATATGTGATTGCTATAATACAATTTTCGAGCATTGCCGTAAAACAATGGTTGGAGAGATGGAAAATAGCCCCACCGTGATCTAGGAATGGCGATCACCGAATTTGAATTGATCTCAACCTATCCAATTAGATGGTCTACTCTCGGTGTATTTAGGATTGATCGCTCTTTACGGTACCCATATTGACAGGGGTGTAGAATACCCCTGATAAAACTTCGAGGATTTTTTTCCAAACTTGAGGAAAGCTTTTGTTCTATTGGTATACATGTTCGCGAAATTTTATTGACATTTTCAGCTATTTTAGAAATTTAGTTTGTTTGTAGCAGATATAAGGATTAAAACTGTTTTGGTGCTTGGCGACTTTTTACAATTAAAAAAATGGATCAGAAATTGTGAAAAATAAAATTGAAGGTTCTAACGTACGCTGAAGGGTCCAAATAGTACTAATGAAAAAATAAATATTTTTTGAGAAACATTCAGTCCTATTTTTTTTCAACAAACTCTAAGTTTAAGAAGATGAAATGGCGAATCTTCGCCCGCCACTGACAGCCCTAAATATTGTGCTGCTCACGTTGATATGTGCGTAATGCCACAGGAACAGTGTTCTCGTTCCTCGGAGCTTCTAATACTCTGACTCTATCGGATGCTTGAATTTACATTTGAGAGAACAATTTAGACTCTTCAAGATAGAGTATAGGTATATGTATCACTTTACTAAGATCAACGATAGAATGAACGTCTCGTACCCGGTATTTAAAAACTACGGCACATAGTCACTTACATCTGTAAGGGTAGTTCAGCCACATTTAAGCAGTTTTTGAAAACTCATGATACTCGATTAATGTTTAAACTAAAACTTGTTTCCTGGCATCTGGAAATTGTATTGGACCAAACTGAGCTAGGTCAGCGTAAAATAGCAATTAACTGTGAAAATCAACTGGATATTATCAATTGACTTACATTTGTAGGAACCTTCAAATTCTATATATTTTCCAATAAAGACTTATTTTCTAAGTCAGTGATTGAAGCTCAGTGGTTCAATCGTCAATGACATCCGACAATAGTCAGATTATTTTTCGGGAGTTTTGTCCTCAGAAGATCTTAATAACATCCATTCACAACCTAAGTCAAGCAGGATGTGATCTTCAGGGCCTCAGCTTTAACTACAGCTACCTACCTATATAAACCAAGTAGCTGACCATACCCATACCATATTTTCTTGATTCTGGAAAGGTCATTGGACAAAACTGAGCGCAATTCAAGATTCTCTTCAAAATTGAAATCTGAACTTATCCCGAGAGAAGTCTCGGGGTTTAGAGTCAATCTAAAATTATTTTTTGTCGGATTGTCTATTGTTAATCTTTCGCTGAAAACCTACTGCTATTTCTCTGAAGACCTCTCCCGTCTTCCCGGCCTAAAAATATTAAGTTTAATTCGTGACGAAAGTTTGGGTTTTACTGACAGACCCCTTAAATTGTGCTTGTTGGTGTTTTTTTTTTTGATAAAAATGCTATAAGGACTTTGAATAAGCGGCCGAAGTGCAAGCATTTGTTTTTCCTTTTTTCCAAGGAAGTTTAGTCCAAAAGGAGAGTATTTGCGGTGAATTTCATTGTATTATTTTAAAGAAAAAAAAATCTCCAGTTGAAACACACAGAATCCTTTTTAGGGTTTTTTCGGAACTGACCCGATTCATACATTTTAGACAAAAAAAACTTCCAAACGAATGATTCAGAAGTAAGGGCACTATGTAGACGCCGTACGAGTCGAAGCCGAAAGATATTGAACATTATTTTTTTCACATGTGAACTGCTACTCCAACGGCAGAAAGGGAAACATTTTTTTTGGATCGTATCGGGACTGGGGGTGGAAAGTAGGTACTGTATGGTAATCCCGTAAAAGATTGTGCAATTTTCTTGACTAAGCGCAACATTGTCAACAAATATTCGTGGTTTAATGATTCTGCACTCCATTTGGTGAAATCTTCAGGGTACTGTTTTTATGAAGTGTTCAAATCGATTACAACCATCGCGATTGATGCATTTCAGCCCGCCTCTATAAGGGCAGAGACACGACAGAGTGACTTTGCTACATGACATCACTGGACTGTTGGATCTAGCCCAACGCCGAATCCATCAAATATTGTTCCTTCCGATTATCACTTGTTTCCTTAAATGACACATGGCCGGGCTGAGCAACTCTTCCAATTATGTGAAGATGTGACTGAAACAATTTCGAAAAGTTAAGTGGAAAGTTAGTGGGAAAGTCGTAAGATCGAACAGTCCACTAAACTCTCAAATTTTGAATTTACATGAAAACTTAAGTATATGTTCAACGGAATTCCAGGAACTGATTTTCTAACCTTTGACAGATAAGTTCGTGTTTCAAATTAGGCTTAATTTTGTATCACTTACGGATTTTCGTATTTCTCTGATGTAAACATAAAACTTAATTTAAGCACCTGAAGGAGTTTCTGGCTCAAGTTTTTTCGATAATTTTTTTTTCATTTGACATTGGACACATATTTTCTGATAAGGGCCAAACTAGGCCCAAAAGAATTAAGTTTTAGATTTTCTCGATGGAAACCAAAAACTTGTTTTCTGACTGATCTAAGCCACTTACGATTTCTTTTCTGTGAAAATGAACTAGTCTTCGGAAAAATTCTTCCCGAGTTTTTGACCGAAATTATTGTTTACTTTTTATTCAAATAGAAACTTGAAAAATATTTGTGGTAGGTTGGAATGCCTTGAACCAAACAGAGTTTAATTTTCGGTCAAAAACAAAAGCTTTTTTCGATCATAAACCAAAAGCAAATTTTCTGATTTGTATTCTTAGTAGAATAATATGTACGAAGGTGGTCCGATAAGTACTTAGCCTACAAAAGAAAAACAAAAAATTTGGAGAAATGGCGATTTATTTTTCAATATAGTCTCCTTTTAGCTCCAGCGATGCTCCAACTTCTTTTACCCGACTGAAAAATACGTTTTCTAGAGGTCTGCAAAGTAGGCCTCCGTGGCGGCGATGACCTCCTTATTCGACTGAAATTTCTGCCCGGCGAGTGACTTTTTCAAGTTTGCAACAAAAAGAAGTCGCACGGGGTCAAATCTGGAGAATACGGTGTAGTTCGTAGCCCAATTCGACGGAGTTGGCCGTGGCGGGGGCGGAGGTGTCTGCCGGTACGTTATCATGGTGGAAGAGCACTTTTTTCTTCGCCAAGTGGGGCCGTTTTTTCTTCAATTTGGCATCGAATCAGCCCATTAATTTGGCATAGTATAGCCCTATGACCGTTTTACCCTTCTCTAGGTAGTCGATGTGGATCACACCTTGTGAATCCCAGAAAACGGTGGCAATCACCTTTTCGGCCGATGGGACAGTCTTCGCCTTCTTCGGAGCACGTTCGTCGGGTGAAGTCAACTGTTTCGACTGTTCCTTGGTCTCTGGTGTGTACCAGTGGATCCATGTTTCGTCGACTATCACGAAACGACGCAGAAACTCCTTCGGATTGCGCTTAAACAGCGTCAAAATCTGCGGTTGGTTTCACGGTTGCGCTTGTTGTCCGGAGTGAGAAAAGGCGGCTCCAATCGCGCCGACAGCTTTCTCATGCCCAAAATTTCATGCAGGATATGACCCACGCGATCTTTTGAAATGCCTACTGTCTCAGCTATCTCGCGCATCTTCAATCGGCGGTCTGCCAGTACGAGATCGTGGATTTTTATCACGTTATTCTCCGTGGTAGCACCGGGGCACCTGGACGTGGCTCATCAAAAACCGACGTGCGACCACGTTTGAACTCGCTCAACCAATTTTTGATGGTCGCCATCGAAGGAGAAGAGTCATTGTACATAACACCCGAACGCTCTTTGATTTCGCTGCACGATTTCCCTTCCAAAAACAAGAATCGAATCACCGACCGATATTGCTCTTTTTCCATTTTTCTAAAATCCGCGGAAACTCCCGCTTCCACATGCGATCAAAACAAAACTACGAGTCCGATCCGGCTGACAGTAGCCGTCTACTAGAATGTACTACACGATAGTAAGTTGCTCTTGCGATAATGGCGCCATCTAGCGGTGAGGCTAAGTACTTATCTGACCGCCCTCGTAGTATGATAAAATGTTTCAATTCTTCAATTTACTTTCAAAATTACTTTTTAACTTATCTTAATTTAGAGGTCTATAAACCAGAGGTAAAGTATTATATTAACTATTAAATGGTTTTTTTTTGTGTTGTTGTTTTTAACTGGATTCCCCAACAACAAGATTTGAGTTCAGGAATGGTTTCAAAACAGATTTTATATCTTAATAGCCAGGTAATCGGTGAATGTTGTTGAATAATAACCATCGCGCCCTTTGTTTTGAAATGCTTTCAACCCATCCAGTGATACTCAAATGAGCTGCATTTTCATGCACTCTAAACTCTACTTCGTAAAGCACCGAATTCCGCATGCTTTACGAAAAACTCCTTTCCATACTCTCCCCTTAGAATTCACCCCACCAATCCAAACTATGAATAAAAATAAACTCGATTCATCTGGAATGTCCAAGGTCTTCAACATTTTTGGGTTTAATGAAATCAAGTTGTGTACAAATTTGACTAGCCCACCAACATATAGTGAGCACCTAAAACTTGATGCACAATCTAATAGAACACTTATAACCAACAATTGCCAATAAAACATTCATGGTGCTCTCTGAACAAAAGTCAAATCTCTGATTCCTCTGAAAAATGCTTGGACGTCAGTTATCCTCTACATTTCGAGTGGTGAATGCTCACAGATTTTGAAATTCATTCATTCGCCCATAAAATCCGAACTTTTCCAACTTTATTACCCACATTTCATCTTGGCAAATGATTATTTCAGATAACCATGCGGCATAAGAGCCATTCGCCAACTCCATTTTATTTTGTGTGCCTGAAGTACAGTCCTGTTTCAATGTCCTGAAATAATTGTTTACCGAATATTAGCTTTAAAAAACAGATCAACATACAATTCCCGTTCGTACTCTAGACACTCAAAAACAAATAAAATCCAATAAACCGTCTGGAACAGAACTGAGAAAAAAAACCAAAAAGCCAAACAAAAATGAAAAAAAAATATCACAAAAAGCTTAGAAAACAAAGGCAAAGAGAAAGAAAACTTTGGAAAATTAAATTTGGAAAGTTTGTACATAAAGCAAATATCCTTTATTATGCAGGACTTCTAGTGCCCGTTAGATACTCTCACTGATTCCATTCATTCAGCTCGATGACAACGCACGAGATGGATGACAGCATCTAAAATGAAAACAACAACAAAATGGGATGGAGAAAAGGAAAACCGACGACAGGCAGCAGCTCCTGGTGATGGATTGGCAACTGCCGTGAGAGTGTGGAGCATAGCCTTGAGAGAATTTTTAAGTATGCAAATACAGTGTGCATTTCGCATTTGGAACATGCTCGTAAGGATCGCTTTTGCTCCCATTTTTTTTTCAACACAAGGACATTAAGGATACTCCTATCCCTTTTGCTTCTTGTTTTTAGCTCGTACAATTAGAGGACCATTCCATTAAAATATTAAGAAACAGAAATGAGGACACTCGCTGACTTGCATCCACCCAACACTTGTTGTCTAATTTTTTTTTCCTCAGGACTCACTTTGCCATAAATATTTAATGGAACAATCAAAGCTAAATATACACATACTCAGCAGGAAGCTCAGATGGGATTTGAATGCTCGAAACCAATTTTAAATGCATTTGCGCCTTGGTCGTCTCCTAGAGTCCTGAATACATGGGCGCACTATCCCACCAAGATGACTGCTTTTGCGATTGAAATCGCCGGCATTCGAAGGACACTTGAGCGACTTGCAGCTGTTCGTCGCATGTCGTGGCACCATTTCTGCAATCCATCTAATGTTTGTCTGCGGTTTCTGCTTGTTTCGAAAAATGCTCCCATCACTCCAAGTCTGATCTAAAGACAGCAGCAAATAGGTATGTACTTACACATAGTACACAGCATCCAAGCAACCCAGCGTGCGTCCTTATTTGCATTTTTATTCATCTCCTCGTCGTCTTGACGTACCACGAGAGTAACGTCTCTCATACTCTGTCTGTTTGCTCGAGCTTCCCGGATAAATATTTGCGAATTCAAAGTGCAAACAAACGGAAATGGGATTGAACAGACTGCAAAGGCATATTGCATCAGATAATTTCACTTTTACAAAGTCAACCGACTGCCATGCTACCACCATCACCACAACTGGCTGAGATGATATGTGAGCTGTAGCCTTTGCCAAAGGATAGATATCCTGATTGCTGGCAGATCGCAGTAACGAGCGGTGGTCAAAGTTACTTAGCGATTGAAAGCACTCTGATTATAGTCCTTGAACCAGTGCCAGGAGGTTGTTTTTATTTTTTTCTTTGATGTGTGCGCCAGGCACCCAGACAAGCACTCTCGCGGAAAAGCAACATCTAACGAGTCTTCAAAAGGAAATTTCGAATATATCCTAATTTCGTAAACGCGTCTATCGCTCCAAGAAATCTCATGTGAGCATGAGGATAATTATTCGATAGCACCATTCCTGGACGGCACATCGCGTCTTGGATCCCGGTTACCGGCGAATGTGATAGAAACATTTTATGGTAGTACTAGTGATTAGCATATAAATGACACTCAAGCCGTTTAAACATTTTCAGTAGCACGTTCGGGACACATACCCGAAGTAATCGTGCATGCAACTGGGTGCCATTGTGGACGGATGGATTCAAGGAGATATGTGAAGAACGTACTATAAGATAAGAAGCGACGTCAAGGTGAACATTTACGGGATCAGCCTTTGAGCTGTATGGTTTAACGAAGAAATTTGTTAAAGAAATTTATACAATAATAACGAAATGAGTGGGATTCGTAGGGTATGTGACTGTTGACATCTAGACATTTCGGATAAATGACATAAAATGGATAGGAAGACAGGATTCGGAGATGCCTCTGAGGGCTTTACTGTGTAACCTATTTCTTTCCTAAAACGTGGCTTATGTAAATGAGTTCAGTGTGGAGCTTTAAGGAGGAAAGCCAATTTTAAAGGGGATTGCAAGATGGAAATTGGAAACGAAGCGAATTTAGCAATCTAACCAAATGCAAAATAAGTCTTAAAGGTATCCTTTTTATAGAAAACGGAAGTGGTTGTTATAACCTGCTCAAGTCTTAACGTTCCAAGGTATGATTTGCGTTTCAATGGAAGCTATAGGACGCTGCACAAGATATGTCGGATTTCATGGTGAAATTTATAAAGATAGAGTTTTTCCATACCGACGTAACAATTTTAAATTTAAATAGAACACAGAATAACTTAGCTATTGGGCTGAAATTTCTTTCAAGTAAAGGAATCATCAATATAATATACATGGAATAAAAGACATGAAGGGATTAACAAAATTCTTTTTTTCACTTATAAGTTCTATGTATGCCATTATGCATGGAATATACTCTAGTGGTCCAATTTTCAGTGACTCTTTTGCATGGATCTGGCTGAATTTGAACGATGGCATTATATTCACCTTAAGGACATCGGTCGATTGTGGTTTATCTGCATAGACTTGCAACTTCAGGAAACCCCACAAGGAAAAGTCTAGCAGGGTAAAATCCCATGACCTCGGTGGCCAATTCACGTCACCTCTGCGAGAGATACCATTACCTTCAATTCGGTCATGCAGAATGTCAATCGTGGTGTTCACTGTGTAGCATGTAGCGCCGACCTGCTGGAACCACATGCCGTTTTTCAAAAATTACGGACCAATGACGCCGCCGGCCCGAAATCCACGCCAAACGGTAACATTTTGAGTATATATTGTCACCTGGTGAACCCCGTGTGTGTTGGTGTGGTGCCATATGCGGCAATTTTGCTTGAAGCCCAGTCCGCCAACAAATGGCGTTGTCTATGGTCATGAATTTTGAGCTCCTGGGTCAGTTGGATCTTGTAGGGGCTTAGGCTTAGCCATCATGGCATTGGTCAATGCAAGAGTCGACTTCTTTGTTGCAGCACTAATGGATTTTTTCATCATCTTTCTTCTTTTTTGATTATTTTTTATCTTTTTGATTATTTTTGGCCTTCTTTTTTCAGCTTCTTTCAAGCCTTTTTTAGCTTATAAATACTGGTTGTGTGTTTTTTAAGCTTCTTTCACTCGTCCATACATTCTTTTTTTGACGTGCAAGACGCACTATTTTTTTTCTACCGCAAGATCGCCGTTGTAAGGATCGGCATCCAGTAAATTTTAAATGTTTTGCTGCCCCCATCTCCAATGTATTTACAATATTTTACTTCGAAGTATTCGATAGACTGCTGAAACATTTCGATCACACCGTTAACTTCCAACTTTTTACGAGAACTTCCTTCATGATTTGCTTTTCAATGCTCAATGTGATTTTCATACCGCTCCAAAAACTCGTCTGACTCTTTCCTGCCAATCCATTGCTTGCAGGCTTTACACACTTTTGATTTGACAATTAAATCTACGATTTTAATAGAATATTTTCATATCAAAGAAACAACACCCAGCAGTTAGGTAAAACCACGCTTGGCCCATGATCCATCGAGAGAAACCGTGAGTTTATCTTCAGCACAACCGTTTTCAACATTCAATTATTTTTCTTCTGCAACGGCTTTTTGAAAACAGCATCAACTACTGACTTTACAGCAATATAAATTTGGTCGAGCATACCATAATATCCATTTTTACTAATTCCATCACACAAGCCCATTAGCGAACAAAATAAATTTATTCCAGCCAGACCGACTCCAAGTAGTCGCATAATAAACACAAAATGTCTATTGATTTCGTAAGCATTTTTGACCATAGCAGAAGAATTGATGTCAAATTCTTGGCACGAGCACTTTACACACAACTTATATCCTCGCGGTGATTTTTTCAAAAATTTAACGTCACTTTCGCACGGCTTGCACTTTATAATTGATTGCAAAGCTGGTAACACTAGCGAGCAACACAGAATGCTGTAGCTGAATCCTTCGTCAATCGGTACATCAAAATTACTCTTGTCTTTTAATTTTTCAGCTGATGTGCTCACAAACTCGGTATCGGTTTCAGCAGTATACTGATTCCCTCGAAAACTCCTTTTTCTTTCTTTTTGCCCTGGATATCTTGTCGAGTTTCTCGAGCCTTTTCGATCCATTTTTATTATTTTTTTCCTGTTTAATGTTGACACACAGAGCACCAAAAGTTTACTGCTAAATTTGTTCTAGGATTTTATATATTGTATGTGGGATTTATTTCGTTTAAGTTTATAATATTTCAGTTCGATTACAAAGAATAACAATATAATCCGCTCGTCCTACCGCTCTTAGTGCTTGATTGCTACTGTCGCTGATTCACTACTCTACTCTACTCTAGGGGATAGGGAAAATGGTTCGGACTGCATGTTCGTGTGCGTGCGTGTGGTCTCATCGTGTCGTCTGCCAGTGGCGTGATCGTCTGCTGTTGTTAGTCCCGTACGTCTGTTATGTTCGTATCGTAGGGTGTCTCATTGTTGTTTGGCTCAATCCCACTTTTATATTCCGACAAAAATTTATATACACTTTTCGACATATACACAGGCAGGTAATGTACTAAAGTTGGCCATCAGAAACTCCGTACGCAGGTATAAAAGACCGGTGACAACAATAGAAAGGTAGCAGCTGCAGACTTACGCATAGTCGCGCCGTAAGCGACTATGAGTTGTAACTTATTTAATACTAGGAATTCCGGTCTGAATTTTACACAGCATATGTTTAATAGGTGTTACTATCGAAATATGAAAAAAAAATTGATTTTTCGAAGTAGTCACATGAGACTACCCCCTTAACGGACCTCATTCATCGGAAATAGATCGCCAACATGGACAAGGGTTCGCTTCGAAGACTCAATATTTCAGTGATAAATAGATCAGGCTATTCCATCTAAACCATATCAAAACTGGTAATCCAAAGGGGTCCAGACGTCGGTTGGGTGATGTGAAGTCAGGTACATTTCTTTTTAAACCCTCCTGAGTGCCTTTTGCTGGGCTGGAATAGAATTTTGTCGGAACGTCCAGTACTTGCGAATATTGTTCGGCTTAGTGGCTTAGCGACATACTCCAAAATAGTAATTTGGTAATCGTTCGCTGAAGTCTTAATTTCTGTTCACAAAAGTGGAGGTTGATTACTACCATTACTAAGGCTCAGGGGCCGTGTTTGTTTGTGATCGACAACGTGCACGTGAATTGTGTCGTTCACGAACATATTTCTGAGGAAGAAGGTTGGACGAGAACAGGATATTTTCGGAAGAATTTATCAGTGTAACTTATCATAATGTAATCGGTGTTTATGGGACATTTTTTGTTGGGCTTAATGCGAAAATATAAAAGCAACACTGACATAAGTGATTTTTAATCCATTCAGTTCTCCTAAACTTATTTTCTGCGCATAGTCCCAAAATAATTAGCAAACAGACCTTTTCTCCATTCCAAGTTGTTTGCTCGAAGTTACGTTCCAGAATGATGTTTTGGTGTCAAACACATCCCAAAGTGGGTATGCGAGGTTCTTCATTCAAAAATGCCATAAGTTTTGACTACCAGTTTTGATTGATGGGGTGTACATCACTTCAATACCATCTCCCAGAAGTGCCTCGGGACCTAGTGGGACATTTCGAAGTGGATATCCTTGTTCGTATTAAGTGTTAAGTTGACGAACTTGGTGTGGCTCGAAATTTGAACATTATGACCCAAAAAAATTATCAGTTTTTGCTTTTTTAATTTGCGTGAATGAAATGTACATTGAAGACCAATCAATTGCTGAATAACAAGAAATCGTACTTCACCTATATTCAAAAGTACAATGAATAGTAATTTTACACATTCATTCTGAATGAAGCAGAGCATTGATCTCACACTCATATATGAGCATGTTACTCATTTTAGGTAACATTATCCAGCATAGAGACTGATACTTATTAGAAGCATTAACTTTGGTATCAACCTTTGCCTATTGGTCTTAAAAAATTAAGATACCCTGCTATTACAGCGCCATGCAGTTCTGTCCAACGGCGACTAAAAAGGCATTGCACATTTAGACTATCATGTCACATATCCATCCATCAGGATCCTCACGAACTAGAAATGGAAACCGAGTTATCAGAAACTTTGCCACAATATTCATTTTTCACGAAAAAAAATAGATTTTGATCACAAATCGTCTAGCTAAGGAGAATAGTGAGCCCCTGCAACATTTTAAAGGTATTAAGTGGTACACAAATGGCTCGAAAATGAAATTAAGTGATGACGCTGGTATTTGTGACCCACTGCAGATGGTTTGTGTCTAAGATGTTCGTGACTTCTCTCCGGGGGTGATTGTCTGAATTTTTCACGTTGGTTGTAATTCACAGTGACTTAATTGTTTCCATGTCATTAAGTTGATCACACAGAGTATGAAGTTTTTTCGTATAGAATTGTTCATGGACTTGAACTACAGACGTTCCGCTCAACAGGCGATGATGATTACATTTGCACCATGACCACACCGAGATATCACCTCCACAAAATGAGCCTTTCCTCCAAGATGGACTGAAGACTATGTCCTGAGGAGGAGGAAACTGCAAAACACATGAACTATCCAACAAAGGGTGTCATTTACAATCAATTATACAATTATACATTTTATTGAAAAGTACTGACATTTCTCTTTTAGTCTACAGCCCGAGCTATGAGGCTAAAAAGGAAATACAAAATTTCCACCCCGCATGCACCTACAAATAGACATTCTTTTGATGAAATTGCTAATACGTCTCCGCATAATTTCGATTGTGTTTTGAAGACAACAGCTGTGGTATTTTCGTTTAGTACGTGAATCGTTGTTAAAGCACTGGCGTGGATATATTTAGAAAGAAAAGATTCTGATGTTAAGCATGATATCGACGACCAATTGAAGTCTCCATTTCGAGAAACTCTATGTCCACACAATATGTGGCAAGTTAGGTGGCAAGTTTTCTGATGAAAATAATCCTCATCCCGTCCATTATACCAATTCCAGAACAATTACTGGCAACAGTGCATTCTTACCCATACTGCCAGGAGATGGTTGATGGGGGCCAAAAAACAAGACGGACTTTAACGCAACTTTTCAGCCTCTTTGCTATTCAATTCTACTGTTCTAGCACCTGGCGTATGGCGTGTAATCCTTCCGCAATCAATAACTGTCTAATTTTTACTTATCAAGAAACGTCTCAGAGAAAGCTGAGACAGTTCAAGTCTTTAGTACAAACTCTGACCTTTTAAATATAGATTCGGTTCAATCCCTACTTTGATTGGCGACTTCCCTCGTTACCTAATATGATTTAGCAAGTCAAATAATATTCGAATGGTCTTTCGGGCATTTGAGCTACTAGGCCATGAAAGCATCTTCATCCTAACCCTATTAATAAGCGCGTTTAGCTCACACCATAATTGTATATACGTATGATAATAAGTGCAATGCTCGGAGCTTGGATGGAATTCCGAATCCTTTCTTCAGAATTTACATAACGCCTCCGATAGCATTGCAATTTTTGAATTTCCATTTATGTCTCCTTCAAGATTGCGTCCCTTTAAAGTAGTGACTAATGGTTTCAACCTACCATAAAAAGGCTTCCATTGAAAACTACGAAAAGAAAAAATATCTACAAATCGGTCACATCTTCGTCTCCATCGATAACATCATGCACACCCTGACCTACCTTCCCTAATGCGCAAGGATACGCATTCAGAAGGACCCTTTCAAATCGGTGGTCCTCATTTTTTACGTACACTTACAGGCTCACTACAAGCGAAAAGCAGCAGCAGCAAGTGGCGTATAACGACTTTCTGACATCAAGGGAATTTCAATGAGCGATCGATTTTCATCTGCACACTATTCAAGTGTAGATACACTACACACCTCGACGGTGTACTCGAGTACACTGCGACACCTTCCTGTTTGGCTGCTACATAGTGTTTGCATAGCATCTCCGGTAGTGGATGTGCGAGTACTCGTACAATCGAAGTTCGGTTCGGTCATAAATAAGTCCTTGGGAAATTCTGTTTTAATTTCAATGTGTTTTGCAATCATTTCCGTTGAGGCTCTGTCATCGAATGTGTACACCGCTCTCAGCCTATGTGCCCCGGACCCAACCACGGTGTGTGCTTTCTTTTCCAATTCAATAGCGTCCAATGCCGGTGGTATTGCGACCGTGGAGAATGAACTTGGTCGGAGGGGTGGGGCTGGTTGAGTAAACAGCACCATGTCGTCGTCCTTGCCTCTTCGGATTCTTGAACGAAATCATGTACCTTCGTTTACGAGTATTTGCTGTTCTCGCTGTCTTGAACCTCACCGTGATCCTGAGATTCTTAGATTCATAATAGTCGGTATGCATACTCATAGTTCCCATTGCTGCCAGGTGCTGTGGTTTTCTAAAGGCATTGCTTTAAGAATAATTTACTAGAGTGTGGTTGCCCGGTGGCGTGGGATGGATTTGCTCTGTTTTCTCCAGCTCCCTACGGACCTTGGGGTGGCTTTTGCGTGCTATTTTTTCTCCTTTTGATGTCCTCTAAATAAACTTGGTAGGTGAAGGTTCGGTTGGTTGGGAATTATAGAAACTGGTGCGAATTTCATGAACGAATTGCTTTCGAAGGGGGTTTGAGTAAATTTTAAAGGTCCTTTTGGTTTTTTTTTGTTTTCCTTTTATGTTGGACGGGCATTTGAATGGGTAAAGTGGATATGAAGTAGGTTAGTCATTTCTTTTTGCTCTGTAGTTGGAAGGCCGTGTCTTTGGCTTTCGTCCTTGTAGGAGTGATGCAAATGTCGGGCTTTTTTTTCAGATAGGAAATTCATAAGGAAGGGACTTTTTAAATGTTTAATGGCCATTAGGGTGTGGATTATTTATATGTATTTGTGAGGGAATTATTTATTTCCTTCCCTTAAAGTGGAATACAATTTACACTTGAGTTCATCCTATTTGTGATGCCAAAGGTCTGATTGCACGGCTCGTTATACAAAAATCTGTTTAGTCTGCATTTCGGGTCCTTTAACAATATCTGAGCTGGCTTAATTTAAGGAGCCAATAGATTGCTTAAATATGTACAGTGTCAAGGTGAATTTTGTATAAACCGAATAGTCAGCTTGACAAGAACTAGGCTAATGGTTGCGACTGGCTTACTCTGGTTTTTGTTCTCGAGGTACAGGTAAGACGACTAACATTTTGCAACAATTTTACAGCAGATTTTTGCCCATTTCCAAACTAAGCCGCCAATTCTTTTTTTTTTTTGCAAAGCTTAAGACATGCCGATTTTAAGCTTGAAATAATATTTTCTTAGAGCCGATATCGCTAGTTGATCATAAGATATGAGAAACGAAAAAAAGGTTCACGAACGTTACATTGCAAGAAAGCTAAACTGGCGGTTTGATTTTATAAGGAAAGAGTAGATTCTTGAACTGCTGTAAAATGTTCCCCGCCTCGGAAAGAAAAATATAATGGATTATAGTATGAAAAGATCAGTGTAGCTCCCTAACCTAGTTTCCCGTTTTTAAATAGAACAGCGTTCACCTATAAAGGTGACTTAAGGCGATTTTTGCCACCACGATAAATTGAGCATACGTTTTGTAAATAAGAGTAAATGTGGGAAGAAAGATATCCGAATGTGTCCTAGGTGCTCGGCGCCAAATTATATTTATCTGGCATGCTGCTTTGCTGGATGTAAACTGGTCATGGAAGCAAGTTTTTTTCTTGATTTTGGAGTAAGAATTATAAAGCTATAATGAGAATTATAGAGGCATGTGAGTGGTGGCATTGGATGGTTATATACTCGTACTGCAGTTGACCAAAGGCGGAAGCAATTGACAAAGCAGGTGGTAAGAGTTGATTCCCTTATCGACGGAGACAAGTTCTTTTTTCCAGGGCTTGTGTTTAGCTTCAACTTTCTTGGAATAGGAAAAAATTTAAATCACAATTTTCAAAAATAATTCTTTTAAGAACGTACTTGCGAACAGGAATTGTATACTTTCAAAGTTTCTATTCGTCTAATTCATTGGATTTTATTTCGTTGGCAAACATGCCTACAATATGCTGTTAATATATATCTAGACAGTGGGTGGACGATCTGTGAACGTAAATGCCTATAAGCCATTGGTCTTTACTGACTGCCATGATGCTGGGGATGTTAACATCTCGTCTGTTTATAGTTCGTGTGCTCCGCGGCAGGATTTCCTTTATTTCCCGTACCTCAGGAG
The DNA here is from genome assembly GCA_958301585.1 of Merodon equestris. Lineage (NCBI taxonomy): Eukaryota > Metazoa > Arthropoda > Insecta > Diptera > Syrphidae > Merodon > Merodon equestris. The sequence goes on along the minus strand of OY284416.1, from coordinate 37,277,128 downwards.
TCATAATTTCTCTGAGGAGGATACGCTCCTAAGATGGCAGAGAGCAGTACTCTCGCATAGTATGTGCTCTGCAGTTTCCTCGTCCTAGACAGATTTGACACTCAGTTTCAGAAATTTTGTTAAGATACTAACCGATATTTCAGTGTCCCGGAGGGTATCTGACCAGTCTTCTGATATCGACTTTATTACATTTGAGAATATTTATAGAGTGTTTGTTCAGAACCCATATGAATTTTTTTGATTGTTGGAGTCTTTGGCGCTCTGCCAAAAGCGCAGGTGTCGCGATTTTCCACACTTGTCTAAAAGAAAATAAATTTTTGACTTCGGGATTCCGCAGAAAGGGACAGCACATATGTACCTTTCGTTGGAACCTTTCTTAGCGAGTTGGTCTGCGATTTTGTTGCCTTTAATACTCTTTTGACCTGGCACCCATAAGAGTTTGACCTTATTTCTTCTGCCTAAGTCTTGCAGGGCATCGTGGCATTCCTTGACGGATTTTGAGTTCATACTATACGAGCCCTGACTGTTTGAGAGTATATTGGTGATTATACCTCCTATACCAATCTCTAGGTTTAGGTAGACGCACGTAAGGACGGCGTAGATCATTTATTTTCCATCCTCCATTGTTCACCGCTCATGGAATAGAGCTTTGTTTGCCGATTGGTCACTACAGGTGTCTGTGATCATATTACGTTGTTAGCGCAGATTGTACCTGGTATTTAGCCTGCCCACATTTCTTCTTGAAAGATGCTAATTGAACAGGAAGATGAATCGGCCGTTTAAATGAATTCGAAAGGACTCCCCCTTCTAACTTGTATTCCATCAACCATCAATGTAGATCAAAAGTTAATTTTCATTGACGCAAGTATCCAAGTTCCATGCCTCTCTGAGTAAAAGGGTAAGCAACATTGCGCCGCCAGAAATAGCAGTGTTCTGTGGGAGCCAAAGTCAGAATAACAAACAGGAGTACCACACCTCTTTTGTGGTCATCCGATTAGCCTTTTTCTTTGATACTTAGTAATGAGTTCTCACTAGCTAGATCTAAATTTTGCCAGTTTATTGCTCCGATGTTTCTAGTGGTAACGCTCTTCTTGTTGACTGTATTCTATTACTGTCACCATTTTAATATGGAGCACATTTTACTATAAAATGTTGTGTTCTCTTGGCCCAACTTTTCGCGAGCTACAAAACATGATCCAAATGATCATACATACGCGCTTAAAAGAATATTGCTACAGTTGTTAAAGGTGTGGCTGAATTCTCTCTCAATTCCTTGCCACGCAGAATATGTTGACCATGCTACGACCCCACAAGCGGACCAGTAGGAATGCAGTTAAGTGGGAAGGTTATGGTCCTACACTTCTGACCATTAGAAGACTACGACGTCAAGTTGACGAATTTTGCGAATTTCGGTAAGATCAACAGTCTCGTCCATTTTCGCTTGAAGCAGGTGAGAAAACCTCGCCTTGGGGTAGCTATTTTGTGAGAAGACTGCGACTTATTTGCAATGAATCTTTTATCAAATAGTAGACCAATTTAGTATAAACATGTTGGAGGCACTTTCGAAATTCATGAAGATTGCTCAAGGTTCTCGTTTAAGGTGAATGGGTCTCCCAACTTCATAGCATCGCCTCTGCGGAATTATAATTGAGGTAGAAGTGTTACGAGTCTGAAAATGATACTCGTTTCTACAGTGTTTTAAAACCTTCCGTTTTACTAAGATCATTTGTAACATAGCTTATGACAGCATCAACGTATTCAGTTCCTTGAATAAGGCAGAATAAGAAGAAGAAGAAGAAGAATAAGGCTCTGAAGAATGCAATTGCATTTATATTGAAGGAGCGTTCAGATAATGGCCCCGTTCTGGATTTTGAGATCCATAGCCCGCTAAACATATTTTCATTACATAGCAATTTGTTTAAGTCTTCTAAGCTTACACGTAGCAAACAATTAGCCCCGAATAACAAATCATACCCAGCGGAAAATTATCTATTTTCTTCCTAGATATATTCGGCCCAGTGTTTGGTTTTTAATTATTAAATGACACATGTGTCCTTCCATGTGTGTCCGCGCCAAAAAATTTAATTTTTCGGGTGCATTTGTAGCTCTTGTATTGCCTGAGGTTGCTCATGGGACTAAATACGGCAGTTATGTGTGTTATCATATACATTCATCTGGAAATGGGTGTCGTCTTCTTCTTTTTCTTCTTCTTCTTCTTCTTCTTCTTCTTCATGGCGAACAGTCCGGTGTGAAATTGGGCCTCAACAAACAAACGTCTTTTAAGACGAGGACGTCCTAGCTTGCGTTGACCCACTAGCTTGGATTCGAACACGCTTCGGATCGAAGGAGTGTTATCCCTACGCTCTACATGGCCTGGCCATCTTAAGCATTGTATTCGTAGGCGCTTAACCAGGCGCATGCTGCCATGCAGTTCTTCTTCTCCAGATGCCATGAATAGGACCAAAGATCGCACTCATAACTTTTCTTTCGAAAGGACCAATAGCTTCCTAATCCGCTTTCGTCCATAGTGTCCATGCCTCTGCTCCATAAGGCAGATGATCAGAGTCATTGGTTTTACGAGAGATGGCTCTTATACTCAATTTCCTTTTGAACCCAAACAAAAAAAAACAGCTATTGGCAAGAGTTATTCTGCGTTTAACCTCGGTACTGATGTTGTTCGAACTAGTTATTGTGGATCCGAGGTAGACTGAGTCCTTGAATACATCTATACTCGTACAATGTTAAGCAGACTGATCCTCCTGTTATTAGCGTAGTCAGAAGGGCCTTCTGTATTGTGAATCGGCCAAACGATACTGAGATTCCACTCATCGGAGATGCTTTCCTCCGACCATACCTTACAGATGATATGATACATGCGCCTAATCGGATCATTTTCAGCTGCTGTCCAAAGTTCCGTAGACAGTCCGTCCTGTTTTACTTTCTGGTAAAACTTTCGGACCTCATTCCTGCTCTAATACCTCTTCATCTTCTCGCCCGCCCTTCTCATACTACTTTTTTTTTCCTTCCTTTTCAGCTCTCGTTGTTTAATGCAGCATTGCCTTGTAGGCGTCTTTTTTGGGGGTGCAGATGGTTCGTGTCGAAGATGTTCATTCACTACTCTCCGGGGGTGGTCGCCCTGGATAGGATTTGAGAGATTCGACTGAATTTGCGTTGGTTGTAATTCACAGAAACACTTTTGTTTTCCATGTCATTAAGGTGTTATATTGGAGATGCACAGAGTATGAATTTTTGAGGTGATCGTGGTGGGGGTGGTCATGATGCAATGGTTATCATCACCGACTGCTGAGAAGGTCTGTAGTTCAAGTCCGTCCATAGTCAAGGCGTCTTGTTTGCCTGCGTGGGCCTGTCTGTGCTAGTCGTTAAGCCACGGGGTTTTCCTGGGTGGTGTCGGTAAAGCCACGCACATCAGTAGCAGCTTCTTTGATAGCTTTTTGACAACGCTTCCATTCTTCTTCTATTGTTAGCGCAGACGGCGTCGATCTTTCAGAGAGTTTTGGAAGGCTCTGTCGGCAAAGTTCCTAGCAGTCGTTTGCGATTGTAGCTTTCCGAAGTCAAACTGTGGTGTTCTTTCTCGATTCCGTTGTTTTTCATGTTCTTATCTTATGTTACAACAAGGAAATGTTCCGAGTTGATGTTGCCTCCTCGGAAGCTCGGACATCGAGAATACCGACGTCGTATTGGTGGTTGACGTCAATCTGGTAACGGTTGGCTGATCTGGGGACTGCTAGGTCCCTTTATGGATATTGAGTTGTGGAAACGGCAAAAAGAGGCTCCGCCCCAATGCGAAAACCTTCGCGAGTTCATCAGCTGCTCGTGGTATGCTAAGGGACCTCACATTCCATGTGCAGAGTCGAAAATCGTTGTCCTTTTTTCGTTCGCTGTGGTCGCCAACAGTAAATCCGTCCAAGCCCAAGGCTTGAAGTTGCTTCTGCACCATATTTTCTTTTATTAGGTGAGGGAGCTAACCACGCGCACAACTTCCAACTGGGAGGACTGGCCCTTCTCTTAACCCTCCGATGTCGGTAATCTCGCTGAGGATGTGAGCACCGCTATTGGATGTAGGGCTCAACCGCCTCTCTTTTCCTGGGTCCCGACCCAACCTTGGAAGTGTCTGAACTTCGAGAAATGTTCCAGCTGTACTTAAAGGGGTAGCTCTCACTTACTGGAGCTGCGGTTGCTGCCGTTGACCGATCAATCGATTAGCTCTACCGGCGCCATCCCAAAGAGTGATAAGGACTGGAACCGACTGACCTTTTTACTTGCTCCTTTCATTAGCAGCTCCAACGACTTCGCAAAGTAATCGGCACTATCTTCGGTCGAATGTAGGTACTATGTTTCCGAGTTTTACCACGTGAAGATGAGAGTAGGAAATCGTTGACAAAGGCAAGGTGCAAACGCTTGTGTCTGCATGAACCGCTTGTCGACACTCAGAAATGCTTAGAAATTGGCTTCGAAGTTGAAGTAAAATATTCGATGAAAAAAGCTGATCTCCATCCAGGTTTTCTCAGACCTACCCATCGACAGTTTCAGTTGCACGAGCTCTATACTAGCATAATTTTATTTTGTAAGGTTTTAGACCAAAATCCTTGCATAAAATCTACGTAATCTAAGTAAGAAATCACGACTTTACAGCGGCCATATTTTCCTCTGTACGCACTCTTCGCATACAGGTAGGTGGCACAGCGCGAAATTGTTCGGTTTCGAAGTTATTGGGCATACTGTAAAATTGTTCCACCAATAACCCTTTTACCCTTTAAACAATGATTTGCTGTTATGGAATATTAGGACTAACCCTTAAACCACCTTCTACATCGTGCATTTTTATTTCTCTACCTAGGTATTACTTATCGTGAGTTAATAGCTCTTCCCTATATCGTCATGCCCTTCTCGCTACATGGGAATGCCATCCAGACATCACTGAGTTTTCATTGTTCCATTGCTGGCAATTTCAAACTAGTTCCGACTTGGATAGATTTAAGTCAATTAAGAGGTGGTATGCATGGAATTTTAATTTCGGTCTCCATCGAATACGAGCGAGGCATCTGGGATTCATGATTAATGATCTGATGTATTCCCCAACACACTGTGTAAATGAACCAGGGACATTCTGTGCCTCTATCCTCATGTCATGAACAACCGATTTCCAGGAAGTAGCTGGTAGGATTTGAATGAACTGCAATCTTCCATGAGCTAGGAAATGCTCACATTTATCAATGGCTTTAACAAACATTCAAAGTTGAATTCCTCGAATTTCATTAACTTCAACTCTTTCGCAGAATTTGACGTTCATGACTACTTTTGTATGCACGCTGACAGGGTACAGAATCGAAATGATTGCAACTTGCATCGCTCTTATGCTGAAGTGAATTTGTCAGGACGTTGTTGATGATGGCACTCTCTCATGCATACTTAAAGCACATTTTTATCGTTCCTGGCAATACGTGGTGAGGAAAAGGCGTATCGGCGGAGTAATAGTTGTACAAATGAAATGAAATGGAAGAAGAAGAGTCAGAGATAGATGCTCTGGATGAGTGGCTAGATGAGGCATTCCCTGTCATATTATGCCTCGAAGGACCTTTTTTGTTTCAAGCTATTTACTGTCTAGTCGCCAAACCAATTAGATGTTTTATGAAATACATATATTGAAGGGCTACGTCCCCATTTGAATACTTAAAATCCACATTATCGCCATCTCCGTTCTTATGCTAATTTCGAGCATTTCCCATGCCAATCAACAACCAGGACAAATGACGACTGTGGAGCTATTCAACTACTTTGATTTATCTTCTTCTTAACCGTGGTTCTATGGCATGTCTGGCCCGCGGAAGTATGAGAAATAGAGATGGAAGGCATGATTGTGAGCCATTCCTGGAAATGTTGCAGAGAGAATCCGCCACGAGCATGCATTCATCATCAATTGCAATTTGTCAACATGTCAGAATGTTCTTCCCTCCCACCATCGTTTCTGGTTTTCGTTTTGTTTTTTGTCTTCGTGCTTTTTGAAAAAGAATATGGATGAGACGTGTCCTTAATGCCGCGCCGTTAGTCTGAGTGAAAAATGATAAGAGAGAGTAAATATTTATTAATGATGCCGTCGGAGAACCTACTCCAAACGCTTCATCACATATGATTGAGAGATACTCGACGACAAAGTGTTGGAACAATGCGGAAAGCCCCTCCTACTGTGCATCATCGAGAGAGACTTTCACGAATTTTAAACTTTAGGGGAAGCAGCAGTGAAGAAGTTTAATTTTTCGACTCAATCAACTAGTGCTCTTATAAGCGATCAAGGCTCTTATGAAAAGGATATTTTCGAAACGACGCAAACTTGAAGCTACATTTACCTACGAAGTTGCCTTCGATCATTTACTTTGTTGACTCAGTCGAGCTAGTTGGGGAAACATCCACCTTCCATTACTACTCCTGGGAAGAAAGGTACTCAAAAACAAAAAGCAGTTCAGGGACGGTTGAAAAGTTCTAAGCATTCCCAAGAGCTTTAATGCTATTATTAGAGTTACGAACATTTTTGAATAGCTTCAGCCAAGCTCTACGCAAACAGCTGCTCTACTGTTCTCGTCTCCCTCGAATACATACTTCAAAGTAAATTTATTTCCAAGTGCAACGGATACAGAAACAAATTTTCAACAGCTCAAGGAGCCGCTCCTCCCTGTACAACGTTCGCTCTTCAGGATTTTCATCAAAATCTATGCATGATTATGTATTCCCTGTTGGCTCTGGGGGAGAACATTGTTTAATGCATATAACAGAATCATCAGGTATCCTCCTACCTAAGGAGCGAACGAATCCTTTTCGCGGAGAAAAAAAATTAAAACTTTTGTACTTCGCTTTACTGTGTTTAAGGTGCAAAATCTTTGCGCACATTTATAGGCTACTTTGCTTAATGAAAGAAAATTTTCTCGAATGGAATTAAATACTTGAGTGAAAAGTTTTCGAAATGGCATTTGTGCCTCTATCTGTTGGAGGATGAGTTCCTGAAATTTGCGAGACTCGTTGAAGCAACATGGGGCAGATGGAATTTCAACTTCTATTCGAGTGCGTTGAAGTGATTTTGAAACAGTCGAGTTACTTGGCTAAGGTTCTTCATTTAAATTAAATGCACAGTTCCTGTAATTTGCTTAATTCCTTGAATGGTATTTAAATTAGGAAGATGTGGAGGACTGAGCAAATGGTTTTATTGACAAAGGCGTCATTGGAATATGAACTCTAAATTAGAAGCATAATGGCTTCTATATATATATTGATAGCTTATTGGTCTGGACGGTATCAATATATAGCAACTAAGGCAACATTGAAGATCAATGTTCATTGTTGAATCATATACTTCATTTAGCGGAGCACAGGAAACACTCTCCTCTTGCACAGACTAGGAGTGTATATAAATAAATATATCATATATTAAGCCTATGGCGAAAGTGGAATAGAAAACCAGTCTCTTACATACTTATGTATTTTGTATATCTCATTGCATATATCCTTAAAGGCCGAACATTCAAATTGTGCGGACATCCTCTTCGTTATTTCCAACGATGGCATAGAAATAAGCCAACATTGAGAAATTATTCACTACTGTCATCTAGGCAGGACTTTTGAAAAATCCTAAATAAAAGTTCATCATCATTTCATAGTCAGTTTGAAAAACTTTACGCCATTATTTCAGCCTGTGGGATACGTGGTTCAAATTGTACGGACATCCTCTTTACAATTACCAAAGATGATATAAAAATAAGCTAGAGTTCAGAAATTATTCACTACAATCGTCTAGGCGCGGCTTTTGAAAAATCCAAATTTTTTAAAGTTCATCATCATTTCATAGTCAGTTTGAAAAACTTTAAGCCATTATTCTAGCCTGTGGGATATGTAGTTCAAATTGTATGGGACATCCTCTTTTCTATTAGCAAACATGGCATAGAAATAAGAAAGACCTCAGAAATTATTCACTACAGTCATCTAGGCGCGACTTTTGAAAAATCCTAAATTTTTAAGGATCATCATCGTTTCATAGTCAGTTTGAAAAACTTTAAAACATGATTCTAGCCTGTGGAATATGTGGTTCAAATTGTACGGACATCCTCTTTGCAATTGCCAAAGAGGGCATTAAAATAAGCTAGAGTTCAGAAATTATTTACTACAGTCATCTAGGCGCGACTTTTGAAAAATCCTAAATGTTTAAGGTTCATCATAATTTCAATTCATAACCTCTAATCTTTAAGCCATTATTCTAGTCTGTGATAAACGGTTCAAATTGTACGGCTATCCTCTTTGCTATTGCAAAAGATGGCATAGAAATAACCAAGACCTCAGAAATTATTCACTACAGTCATCTAGGCGCGACTTTTGAAAAATCCTAAATTTTTAAGGTTCATCATCATTTCAATTCATAACCTCTAATCTTTAAGCCATTATTTTAGCCTGCGTGGTATGCGGTTCAAATTGTACGGACATCGTCTTTATTGTTGCCAAAGATGGCATAGAAATAAGCTAGAGTTCAGAAATTATTCACTACAGTCATCCACGCGCGACTTTTGAAAAATCCTAAATTTTTAAGGTTCATCATCATTTCAATTCATAACCTTTAATCTTTAAGCCATTATTCTAGCCTGCGGGGTAAACGGTTCAAATTTTTCGGACATCCACTTTGCTATTGCCAAAGATAGCATAGAAATAAGTTAAAGTTCTATCTAGGCGCGACTTTAATTGGTTTAAATTGTACAGAAATTTTCTTCGTAATTGCTAAAGTTGACGTGGAAATTAGCTATTGTACTATTCAGAAATTATTCTGAAATTAGAAATATCTGACTCGCCACTTGCCAAGCAAGTTTTCGTCTATCAAATACATTTGGGAATTTAAAGCGACATCGAATACACATTGTCTGTACGTGAAAATGTTGACTTTCTTTTTGTTTTTCCCCTTTTACAACGAAAAGTTCGGTTGAAGCACGTCGAATGATTATGGAAATGAGGCTTAGTTTCAACGCTATAAAAGTGGTGCTTTCAATGTGGAGATAAGAAGTTTCTTTTACCAGAGGAAAAGTTTGAAAGTGCATTATTGCAGGTATTACTTCCTCAAGATCCATGTCAAACGCAGCAAGAACTTCCTGCAATCGCCGTAAATCAGCAAGCCATTTTCCGTCCTATTAAAACTATGCGAGTGGTGCACCTGATACCATACAAGGGATTAAGTATTGTATATTAGCCAGTAGCTGCCTTTAAAGTAGCTGAAGAATTTCCATAATTGGAAAGTATTACAAATGCGTGCAGTTAATAAATCCTGCATATACTCTTTCTTTATCGCCCTGAATCCTAATTGCAACTTTACTCGACTTCAACCGCTTTACTTGGCTTCAACCGCTCCGCCTGAGTCTCGAGCCATTGTCGTTAGGTATTCAGCGAATTCACGAATAAAAGAATAAATAAGCTCTTGCAAAGCATGGCTATGCGTCTATCTCAGATATGCTAATTAAAACACATTTCACGCAAGACCAAGTAGATCTTTGCGCGCAATTAAAATGCTGCCCGAGTGCATTCCAAACTAGAAATCCATGAGATGCTGCCGTAAAATATCATCTCGTAATACACTTTGGCGCTTTCTCACACGAGTGAATCTCCATATCCTGATTCTGAAACGAATTTCGAAGGAAGTTGCTCCGAGATTCATGATGGTCGAATGGTATGAACGAAGGGGTTCGGAATACGAGTGCTGGTGCCTCTTGCGGCTTGTGCATCTCCCAAATGGGACGGTTTCACACTCTGTGGAAATACGACTGTAAAGTATGAAAAATGTGGTGAAGTGCTTCTAATTGGTACGCTTAGTGCTTCCGACAAACGCTTTGTGAAGCGTAAAATGATTGTTATATGCAATGGATTCTTTGACAAGATCCCCCGGTGTAGTCGAGGAAGTGAGTGCATACAAGTTTCTATTTAGTTCACTCAGAGGCTGTATCAAGGACGATACGATGAAAAAACAAAGGAACGATAGAGGCACGGCTTTTAGCCATATTGTTCGTATATTTTTAATAAGCTTGGGGGGAGGGTCGCTCCTAGCACGTGTTTTTTCACCCACCCCGAAAGTTCCAGGTTTCGGAATTCATCCTATTCGAAGGTACCTCAAGATATATCACTTTTTCTTCCGACAAGCTATGACCTAGAATCTCATTCAATCACTCATAAATGTACCGAGGATGTATCCTTCGTGTATCCTACGCACATCCTAGTGTACACATGTCAGGGCTGTGTTAGAGCAGAAGAAAAGTAATTCAACATACATTCAAAACTAAATGGAAATGTCATGTAATGAACAGACAAATCTCCAACTATAAACTGCTTTCTTATCCTCGACGTCCCTTAGAGTCTGCTCCGAATCCCCTATCTGCTGCGTAACTTTCAATTTAACTTCACATCCATATGGGAGGCGACACTGAGATGTTGCCGGTTGCCGGGCTGAGGTGAGGTTGGATTCTTGAAATATTCTCTGCACTTTGTGGCAGTTAAGAAAACTGTCAGTTATATGACAGGAACGTCGAAAGTGTACACGCTTATAACTACCGTCATCCTTCTCTTGGTGCGTACATATGTATACGTATGAAGCTGATCCTTTGTCTCTACTCAAATTGTCCTCCTTCCGTTGTGTCCTATTCCGAAGACTGCCTTGACGATGTTGAATCGCATTCATAAATGAACATGAATGCATGAAATCCTTATGCACACATATCTCCAGGAAGTATCGCAATATTTATATGAAATATAATTCTCATCCATCCGATAAATCATGTATAATACATATCTACGTAACGTTTGTTATCAGACTAGGTCCTTCTATCTACATTCGTGTAGAATGAACGTGCATTTCACGCTTGCCGGGACAGAATGAATTATGTGTTCTCTCTGTTTCGCACGTACGCACGAGCATTGAATTGAGGATTCCTTAGCTTTGCTGGATTGGAATTTTACAGTTCATAATCGTTTTTGTACGTGTGACGAAATGGAGATCTGTCAATCCATCCGTCAGCTGAAGGCATTAAGCAAGTAGTGAATAATGTCAGCAAACAGAAGGTACTTGTGCCTTAACGTTGTTTCATTTTAATGTTCATCTTCATATCTATTATTTGGCTTGTATAACAAGAGTATTAAAGATAAGCTCTTCCAACTAACGGATCGAGGACTTTGTTACGATAAGGAGCTTATCAAAATAGAGACTACAGAGCTATAACTTGAAATCATATCTTAAACCTTTGCTTTAATTGTAGTGATTGTGAGAGCTGTATTAATCCAACGACGGAAGCTTCTGTCTTTAATTCTAAGAAGGAAGAGAGTAATGTAAATATTTTTGGTATGTGTGTTTATCATGCCTTCAACTAAGTAAAGAACTAGCATGCTATTTTCTAGCTTAGTTAGCGACTATAAGCCTTTAAGCTCAATTTGCTGAAAGCATAGTTAGTTCTGAGTGGATAATCGTAACGTAAAAAAATTGTCTGAGTCATGCCTTCAATCATTGAAATTGGACGAAAATTGCGAAACGGAAATCCACTTTTTAAAAACTCACCATAAAGAGTAGGGTAGAGAAACTGGAGATAACTATTCGAAATTTCTTACTTATCCAAGATTATCAAACTTTTTCGCACCCCATTGGTAAGGTAAACTGAGGCTTCAACAGCATTTTTCTTTTTTAATTTCCTGACTAGGCATTTCTTCACTGACTCTACCGTCGAGCGTAGTGCATTAGCCCTTTGATAAGTTCTTAGAAAATCTAGGAGATCGATAGTATCACAAAGGGTTGGCTTTGGTAAGCATCAGTTCTTAATAGACAGTTGTCAAAGTCTTTCGTACATCCAATATTTGGTTTCATTTTTATTGTCGATTGAAACTAAAAACTTTTATTTGTTAAGAAAAATGAAAAAAAGGGTTGAAAGGCTCGACAGCGAAAGAGTTAAAAGCTGTATGAGATGAAGTTCATGGCACATCCACCCCTCTGTAGATGATATTGCACGTCCAATGGAACTGGTGGACTCTAAGGCTCCTTTGGCATTTTTCTGTCGCAATTCTGACAAGTTTCGGAGCCGATGCCTAATTATGGATGAAATTTAGACACTTTACTACACTCTAGAGCAGTGGTTCTTAACCTTTTCGAGCTCACGGAGCACTTCTAATTACATGAAACCTTCACGGAGCACCTTACCAAATAACATTGATTCTAGTAATTTGTATTTTATTTTTTTATTTATTCAACTCAAATAACTACAATATACAAAAAATAAAATATATTCAATATATTTAACAAAACTAAATTGTTACAAATTCAAAATGACTTAAAATATAATACAAATTCAATGGGATATTTGAGCCTGGTGAGTTTTACATATTTCGCCAATGTTGGGTCTAATAAAAGATATTGCTACCCTCATTTCCTCTTCTAAATCGAGAAGTCTTTCTCGTTTTTTAGTTTTTATATTTGTTAATGTTGAGAATCCAAGTTCGCAGAGATATGATGTAGCAAATTGTAATAATATTGCGATTGCCTTCTTAGATAAAGATGGGTATTCATCTTGGACGGAAATCCAAAATTGTTCATTAGACAATTTTGTGAACTCCATCTTCAGAGATCGATCTGTAGACAAGGAAATAATTTCTTCTTCTTCTTGTAAAGACAGTTCCAAATTAGAAAATTCAAATGTCCCAAACGGATTTCGTATCCAGTCATAGGATTCTAATTTAAGGGATGGGAAGTAACATTCGATTTTTTCTTCCAATATTGTTAGATGTTCTATTACGGCAGGAATAATATCTGCGACATTTTTAGTTTGAATTGAAGGAAACATATCAAGCGTATTGTTTTTTATTATTCGATTTTTCCAATGCAATATTTTTTTATTGAATCCCAGTATTTTATCCGTGGCTGTTAAAATATTCTCATTTTTACCTTGAATACTTGTATTTACTGAATTTAAGTATTTAAAAATATCAGCTAAATATGCCAATTTAGCACACCAAATATCATTTTCAAAATTTTTTGCAAATTTATCCACAGCGGCATTTCGGAAATAACACAACAATTCATCTTTGAGCTCTAATAAACGACATAGGACTTTACCGCGAGACAACCATCTTATTTCAGTGTGCAATAGCAAACTTTCATACTTAGCATCCATAGATATACAAAGCTGTTTAAAAATGCGTTCCTGCAGAGGCCTTGATTTAATATAATTTACTATTTGTACCACTTCATCCAAAACATATTTTAAAGTGTTTGGCAATGTTTTTGAAACTAAAACTTCCCGATGTAAAAAACAGTGTGTAGATATGATATTTGGATTATTTTCCTTCACAAGTGTAACACATCCTTTAATAGATCCTGCCATTGATGGACATCCATCTGTACAAATTCCAACGCAGAAATCCCAGGATATTTGGTATTTTTCTAAATATGTAGTAATACAATTAAAGATATCTTTTCCTTTTGTATGTCCTGTAAGCTCTCTGCAGCAAAGAAATTGATTAACTATTTCATTTTGATCAATGAACCGAACGAATGCAAGTAATTGAGCTTTACTGCTAATATCAACAGATTCGTCTATTTGCAAAGCAAAAAATTTCTTTGAAAGCTTATTATTAACCGTTTCCTCGATATCAAGTGACATGTCTTTTATTCTTTTTTTTATTGTATCATTAGATAGGGGAATTTTCATAATCTCATTTATTGCATCCTCTCCAAACATGATTTTGACTATTTCACAACATGACGGTAAAATTAGACTTTCTGCTATAGTATGTGGTTTTAGTTTCAATGCAATTAACTCGGCTACCTTGTATGATGCAATTTGCGCCTTATCAGATATTGTCATAGCACATTTAAATTGTTTTGCTTGCTTATCTTGCATGCCCAATAACCTTTTAAAGTAATCCTTATTTTTTGAAACAAGATTAGCATGGGTAGTAGTAAGGTGTCGGTTTAATTTAGCCGGAAACATACATAGCACTATTGGACAGTTCTACACCGCATACAACACATTTAGGAATTGGACACTCCTTTTCACCGGTCCATGTAAATCCCAAACTGATGTATTCGTCAGAATACTGTCTATAAGTCTTCCTTATTTTATTACATGTTGACACATCTTCTGTATTACCACTATTAATACTACTCCGACTTGTACTTGGTCCATCATTAATATTTTTCTCAGAATTACATTTTCGTTTCAAGAACTTGTCCATGGCTAAATAAATTGGGAATAAGAATAAGTACATACATATATATATACGCGTAAATAGAGGTATTTTTCGAAAGTGTTTAATGCAGAATAAGAAAATTAAGTTTATGAAAACATAGGAGATTGATATTAAGTTTATTTAAATAAATAAATACAATAAATATGTATGTACACATATTTATTTAATTTTTTATTTTAAATTTATGTTAATTTACAATTATAACGTAATATACTTACTGAAATAAATTTTTTCACTTTTTTGGCACAAATTTAATCAAATAATTATTGAAAACACATTGGTTTACGTCCAACACAACACTAAAATATTTCATATTATTTGATCAGAATTTTTTTGTGCAGCCTACTTGATTTAAATTTTTGTTTGAACTAAGTACATACCGCATATATGTACATATATTTGAAATGCAGCCTGCTTGATTTAAATTTTTGTTCATAACTAAGTACATACCGCATATACATATATTTGAAAGTTTGTTCTAATAAATTTATATGTATATTTTTTTATACTATATGAGTTTAGCTTTGGTTTCGCGGAGCACCTGCGACAATCTTGCGGAGCACTAGTGCTCCGCGGAGCACCGGTTAAGAATCACTGCTCTAGAGGCAAAGGAAACATCAAATGTTTGGGTTTTTGAAGGCGAACGGCCTCAGAACCAATATTGTAGCCACGACGAACTGTCAACATTTATTACATGGAAAAGGATGAACAATAGCACTAGAATACTCTGTATGCACGTATATGATCCTAAAGTTATAATAATCGGTTACTTCTTCTTCTTTTTTTTTTGATGGCGCTATAGGCTGGTGTCGGCTTGGGCCTCAACCAACAAGCGTCTCCAGCCTTCTCCAATTTCGCACACCAAGCTGGTTGAGGTCCTTTTTCACTTGTGTGCGTCCTTTCTTGATGGCAACACGTACTTTTCGTTTTGCCCTCATTTACCGCTAGACCCATTTTAGTCGCTTCCACTTTAATGCCAGCAAACGCCTAATTGGGGTTCGCTGTGTTCTTCGACCAATCATGTCAATATCATCCGCGTAAGCCAGCAGTTGAACGGTCTTTTGGAAGATCGTGCCTCTGGTATTGACTTATGAGTTTCGCACGATCTTCGTCAGTAGTAGATATGACAGCGCGTCGCCTTGCCTCAACCCTTTGTTGACATTGAAGATCTCGGTAAGTTCGTTCCGAACTTGATGGAGCAGCGAGAGTTGCCCATCGTCATCCAACACAATCTGACGAGTTTATGGAGATGTCAAAACTAGACATGGATTTGTATAGCTCGTCTCTGTGCACGCTGTCATATGCGGCCTTGAAGTCGACGAATAGGTGGTAAGTGTCGATGTGCATCTCTTGTGTCTTTTCCAGAATCTGCCGCAGTATGAAGATTTGGTCTACTGTGGACTTCCGTGGCCATTATTATTTTTTACTTTTGCATTTATTTAAGCTGTTTCTTCACTTACTTCCAGGAAGTCCAAGTCATCAGCGATTCCTTTCCTTCTTTTAATTAGCCTTTAGGCATACTTGTATCAGTTTCACAAACTTTTCGGGATTCCCAAATTTACGATTCATAGAATTTCTATTTGTTTCCTAAAAGCTGTTATATAGTGGAAATTTGGTTACCCGTCGACCCATCTGTCCTGAAGTAGTGTTCTATTATTTCCGTAGCGTATACTGTCAGTACCCATTAAGAGAGTACAATACATATTTGACAATATCTTGACCTGATAGCAACGATATTTCCCGGTTATTGTTGCATTGTGTACTGTTATCCTGAAGAAGGATCTGATAGCTCGTAGTCATGATCTGTCAAGGTTTGAAGTCACAGAACACTCGAAATCTTTGTCGAAGCAAGGCTTGCCTTTGAGATTAGGGCAAATTGGTTATTAATTTCGTCTTGGTATTGACGCTGCCTAAGAACTTGAACTTCTCAACTTTGAAGTTTTTCTGGAAATGAGAAGAATAGATTTCGTCTTTAATAACCAGATCTTAAGGAATCTAGGGTGGAAAAGAGTACGAAAAAAATAGCGAATGGAGAAAACTAAACTATCAAGACCTCGACGAACTCTATTCAGCCCCAAGTATTGTCCGACAAATTAAATCGCTAGTACTAAGATGGGTAGGACTAGTAGAACGAATAAACAGCAGACTAACAATAAAAAAAAAACAAGTGAAACTGCCAAGGAGGCCGCTCCGCAGATAATAAGACAAAAATGAAATTGAAGGTGACGGAACGGACATCGAAACATGGAAGGATCAAGCTCATAACAGGGAAGCTACATACTTCCAAGTTCCAAATGGCCGGTAATAGTAATAATAATAATTCCTCTGTTTCGTTTCTGTGAATCTGAATTCGGCTTTTGATTTTAGCAAGGATCATTTGACCTCTGGTATGGTGTCTTCTATCTAACAAGAAATGATCACGTATTCACGATCCGCATTTCATAGAACATAAGATTAACTATTAAATTAATAAAAGAAGCTAGATTACCAACCAGTCTAACATCTTTCTTGCTGAAACCCCCCTTCGTTCCTTCTCTGTCTTAAAGCACAGACTGGTGTACGAGTAATGGGCTGTCGGATAATACTTTTAAGACTGATGTCGCTCTCTTTACGAGAAGGAAGAAAAATAGTTGCATTACTCATTGCAATGAAGGATTCTATCGTAGTTTTGACTGAGTTGATTATCAATCCAGCCGCCTTTAAATGCGAAATTATTTAAAAGAGGATTTCCTCATATTTATCCTTTGCGATTCATATTTAGTACTTTCTGTCTTATGTAGTCATCTATAGCCTTCTCTATAGTTTTCAATAGAAACGCTGTCGTTTTCAGCTTGTTTTAGGTTTTCCCCCATCTTCGATATAGAAATCGGTTAAGTATAAAAACTTTTACGAGTATACTCGTAGTTATAAAAAAGCAGTAAGGACATGTAAAACCTCACATAGTTCTATGCAGTCGCGCAACTATAACTCGTGATGGACATCGAACAATCTGTGAAACTTTTGAAGGTCTTCTGCAATAGAATTTTGGCGATAGTTCATGCACAACAGGATATCCTCGAGCGCTTTTGCCTAATTAAATGGAACCATGTTGGATTCGCACACGTAATAGTTGTGAATGTTGTAAACTTCTTGCGGCATTTTTCCACAGATGAAACTTTTCAATTCTATTTCCTACTACACTTTGACATACATACTTCAATTGAGGGACAACTTCAAATTCCCGATTATTATCCATGGTCATTCCTAAACCCTTTAGGTGCATATATTCTTGTGCCTTGGTAGATCATTCTTCGCAGTATGCAAGTTCATCTTTCAATATAAACTTAGCTAGCCTTATAAACCCTATTGCCGCAATAGTGTTCTATCTAAGCCACGCGGATAGAGTATGTGGGATAAAATAAACCTTTTTGTCAGTGTTTTTTCTGCTTGTTTCTAGTTTTCTCCGCACCTTGACTTTCATCTCTCTCCACGGATGTGGTCTCCTCTGCATTAAGTTACAAGCTGACAAGAAGGAAGAAATCCTTTTCGACCATCCAGATTTGTCAATTTAATTTATGAATTTGCTGTCCCTCTCAGGAATCATCACTTCATCAACGGCTACACAGAGCCCAATATAATTATGAATAATCCTTTGATGACCCACAATCCACAAACTGGTCCGTCGAGTCCAACTCCGTTTGGCCAGCTTAATTCGACAAAATCCAAATTACTTATTTAGAACGAAACACATATTTTATCTGCTTTCATCTGAGAGCATGCAAATCCTAAGAATACGAAAACAACATCCCCCAACTAACGCCATCCTCGTGGATCCTAAAAAGGATAGGATTGTGGAACACATACTAACCGTTTTTAAATAATTACTTTCACTCAAAGAGCACTAAAATACTTCATCATTGAGGGAGTTTGCTCGTTTCTCTCGTTGCATTTCGCGTTGCATCCAAGCCGGAAATGCGAGCCATGTTAAAACTATGGTGAACTAGAATATGAGCACACTACGCTATGCTCCCCTTTTTTCGAGATTTTGCCTTTTTTCAGTTACGCTTTAGTGAAAACTAGCGCAAACATCAACTTGAAGCACTTATCCGATACGAAAGCGTAGTGGGAGCACCACTCACCATCCTCCACCTACCGACCAACTATAATTGTGTGCTACAAGCGCATAACATGTTTGCCATTCAAATAACAATGTAACTTCCTCTACCCAGGCACGACTGACGACGGATGCCCTCGGGCCGGAAACTCTGAATTCGGATCTGTGTAAAGTAATAATGCAACAGAGGCTATACCCTTATGTATGGTTTTTTATTCGCTTCTTTCTTTTGCTCCTTCGGTCCTATTTTCGCTCTCAAATGTTTTCCAGCTCCTGGTTGGGCATTATATCCTGTTTTTTCGCTTGCTGCTCTCTAGGCATGCCCTATTCCCTAGAACTTCAGTTTGGCAGTTCTATTATAAGGCCATATATTCTGCTCTAAAGTATGGCTAGTCGAAGGGCAGCCAGTGGATCGTACTTGTGCGAAGAGGATTAGACTTTCGAGTAAAGGGTTGAACTGTAAGTTTTTTTTGGACTACGACCACCTCGAGGACTAAATATGCCAGGAGCTAGAAAATGAAAATTTGTAGTTGCAGTGAGCGGAACCGGTGGTCGTGATGAGCGTTGGTTACGTAAGCAACAGCAGGCTGACGACCACTGCCCGCCAGCCACCTATGAATACGTGAAGAACGTTAATTGGTTGTGAAGCTGGTTAGTAAATATTAATGGAATAACGTGTGGTTGCAGGTGGCGATGTCCTGGGGATGATAGTTCGTGGCGTAGACAGTTTCCGGTTGGCTAGAGCTGATTATAAAGAGTTCCTCTAATTCAACACTATTATTCTATCAATCGGAATTTAATCTCATGATATGAATTTTCACATCACCCTTGTTGACCGGGTACGCGTCAACAACTATTGAATGGTAAGCCCGCAGTCCACACGCTCTGATATATTTAAACATAACTCAAATTATTCAAAGCAAGTTATGTTCCGCGAATGTAGCACAAATCATGTGTATACTGCTGCAGGCTGCAGGCTGCAGGGTGTTGGAACATGTATGTGGGTCAAAATGTAATTTCCTTTTAGAGTGATGTAGATGCTCTGTTGGGGGTGGAGTTTCAATAAATTCTCCTCGAAACTTGGTGCACGTACAAGATCTTGTAGTTAAATGGATCCGCCGATTTTCCAATAGATGGCATTAGTAGTACATTATGGTTAGAAATGTAAGATTATAAATGTCACACTGTAAGCTTGGGCGTATGTCATTTTTCATCCCTTTTTTTATGCGTGAACATTTTTACTTTCGGATCAAACAAACGTGAAAAGAAGCGTCATGACCGGTGAAAAAAAAATTAAAAAACCGGCAGAAGGCATTGCTGTCTGAATATGTCAAACGTAGCAAGAATTTTCAAATTTTTTGGCCGTAACTCACTGAGCTATTTTCCATCCTCCGAAAGAAATAGGAAAGGTCCAAAAGTGGGACCAAAATGCTACTCCGGCGAAAGAAAACGAACTGTTCCCTGATATCACCTAAACTCACTACTGATGAGACGAGGATGACAACATGATTTTGCAGCACGCAATGCTTGTTCATATATTGTCCATGGGTTACCCGACCTGATGTATTGCTAGACATGGCCTTGCCGACTAACACCTGTTTAGATCGTTTCATCAATCATATCACCATTTGTTCGAATTAAAGCCCAAATATTTGACAAAAAGTACGGATTCCCATATATGCCCCTGATGACATCTGTTGAGTTCTTTTTTGAAGTATCGTATGACAAATCACCATAAAAGACTATAGCGTTGCACAACGTATTCCTAACATTTTCAAATCAGTACTGCGTTCAACAAACATGCCGCGCGTTACGTAATATTTATCCTCATCACAACGATCCTGCCGAGTTGACTATTTGATTTTTGGTTGCCAAATTCGAGTAACGTAAGGTTTGCTGAAAACACCGCTGCGGTGCTTAACAGCGTGTGGGAAATCGCAAGGCGATTAATTTCTCGTCGTTCGCAAAACTTGGGCTTGCTTAACCAATTTTTTGACGGGACTTGAATATAAACTTGACACTTAATGTTAAAGGCCGTTTATTCGCTATTCTGAAGCAGTAGGAAGTTGGTCCAAATTTCGCTATAAAAGCAATCTAAGTGAAGCAGCCCATTCTTTAATGTAGAGATGCCATCAAGTGAAATTATCAAATTTGGGACAACCAACAACACTAAGAAAGTCATTTTTGCTTCGAATTTTGGTCTAGCGTACTTATACCAAAACTAAGCCGACATTTCCATAACCGCCAGCGTCAAGCACTACAGTTCGATTTTAAGTAACTCTTTGTGGCCTAAATTGCATAATATCTAATGTCAACTGACTGCATGTAGTTCCAACAGAACTGGGCTAATGCCATACAAGAACAATTTAAGGGCATGGCTATCTCTAGCAACGTCCCAATGGCTACCGAGAACATGCGATTGGATGCCTTTAGGTTCCTTCCATACAATTGATACACTCAAAATCAACAAAAATCAAAAATTCTGTCGGAAATGTACGCCGAATACCTTGAAAATTGGACCTTCTTTAACTCTAGCGGACGTTTGAATGACTACCGTGCTTATTGCTACATACTCGTAGTTTGAAATAGAAACTACGAAACTAGAAATCTTCCATAACTTGTAGTTTATTTTACAAATTGAACATCCTTATTGAGAGACCCTTACTAACAAATTGATCATATCTTCTGTCTTGCAGGTTTCAACTTTTAAAACAGTGAAGAGCTGCAGTGATCTGAATGCAGACGAGACTGTGCATTACGATAGGCCGAAGATTACGTATCCACAAGCTCAAATTGCCAATTACGAGGTATGTTCAGATTGTTATCCAAGACCTTGTTCCTCAAATTTATTCCTCAAAGTTCAGTGCAATGGGTTTTGATGTTTAGGTGTAGGAATCCTAATAGGATTTAGCTTGAATTCCATTCAAGAAACTATTAAACAAGTTCCATAACATTTTTTCGAACTCGTGATCTCACTTAATAGACAATTAAAGCCTACCAAACCCCTGTAAACGTTTAATGAGCAACGATTTTCGATATTCTCATACATGTGGAATGTTAGGTTCTTTAATAAAAGGCATTCAGCTAAGCATACGTTTAAGAAGGTCCTAGTAGACCAAGTATAGGATGGATCAGAAACTGCCAGGAGCAAATTGGTGAATTGGTGAATTGATAACAGTCTATAAGACCGAGGCCGATATACATATGTACGTATCAGAACAAAGGACAAAAGGAGCTCATCAAAACGAAGTTTACGGAACACTAAGTAGCTTTTTTGTCCAGCGTCCCAACAATAGCACCAAAATAGTCCTAACAAGTTTCAACTTAAGGCAAAGCAAAAAACAATATATTTGTGAATAAGACCACTATGAGCTCAGCTATAGTCGCAAGGGCGAAGCCATTTCAAAATCCTGAATAAACTTCATGAATCGTAGATCAACAACACTTATTAACAGATTTACGCGCGAAAGAAAAGCTGCATGATACTGTCAGTCGAGAGTGTATAGAGTTCTGACTTCTATACACAAAAAAGGAAGTTCAGTTTATGCTAAGGCTTTCAGTTTACGATTGAGGATACTACGGGAATAATATTCGGAAACTTTATTGCATCCAAAGGCGAATAAACATATACTACCAAACCAAACATTGATAACAAAATTAGGGGCGGACCACTCATGCAACATATAAGTGGATAGGTCAGAAAGTAACGGGATTGGTGTGATTTTACGCTTTAAACTACTCCAATTTATATCATTTTCGTTTCCTATATTGATTTATATTTCTAAAATGTATTCAATCTGCTGTCAGCTGTATGGGTGATAACATGTGTTTAAAATGGATCAGAATATTTCTTCAAGAATAAATTAAAGCTTAGTAAGGTTTCCGGAACGTTAAATATTTTACCATAATTCAAAAAAAATTATCAAACAGAAAGTGTCATCTTAAAACGCGCACCCCTATGCGTTTGGTCACAATCAACAGCTTCTTGCACAGGTTTGATAAATTTTACCGATAAATTCGAACGTCTTTTAAAATTTATTAATGCGAAGACCCCAAACTCGTGTCCGCTTTGATGAGTACGGTTAGCCAAAATTATTACCAACCAGAGTGTACCGGTAAACACATGTGTATCTATGGTATTTCGAGACGATCACTAGAATTATTATTATTATCTCTTGACACCGCATTCTGCATAAAGATCTTCACCTTCTAATTTGCACTAAGATTTAAACCAGCTTGTCACAACAACCGCCATTTATTTATTTGACTACAAAAATTAAAACATCCACGGCATCTATAACAAATGATTTCTTTTTACCTTATTGGTGGCTTCTGCTATTTGTTGGAGCACTAAGAGGCAGATACTGGTCCATTGAACTGCCAGACACACACCTTAGATGGCGTTACAGCTGATGAAGAGCCAGAACTAAGCTTCTCTCGTTCACTTATGTGTGTGCAATTTTTGTTTTTCAGACAAATAAACGTAGGTCAGTTTTAATGCTGATTTCGAACGGCGAGAGCCGGTAAGCTTTTTCAAGGCAAGTGTACTAGGAGGGTTTCGCCAGTATTCCGCCGAGTAGAGAAGCTGCAAAATAAACATTCGATGGCGTTGGTGTTATCGGGATCCGAACTCGCTCATCGATTTACATTTTGGTGTGATTTCCGGGTTAACTATGTCGTTGCGCCATATTTCTCGAAAACGATTCTGGTACGATAATTTCAGTGATCATTCCGATACCGAACGATTTTTATGTCTGAAATTAGTGTTATTGCCATAGACGATGCTTGTTTTCAGTATGGAATCGCAACATGGCGTGCTGTTGAAGAAATAATAGATCTATAGTATGTCTTCTTATTAAAGACTTTAATTGGCCGCCAAGGTAGTTTGATTTAACGCCATCAGACGCCTTACTCACCAATAATTAATACTTACTTAGACGGCATCATAGTTTGATATAAACTTCCGCCAGCGAGCCTATACTGCGGAAACGCTTCTTAGCCAGCTGCTTCCAGTTCCGCACGCACAATTAGTTTAAGTCCCTTATGCCCGTGTATGTTATCTTAGATACGATTTTTCTTTCGTTTTGTCGCCCAACAGACTTTTCTGGAGACTCTTCAGCCCTGAGCAGTGCTGACCGTACGCTTTACATAGCCCAGCCAATTTAGACATTTAGTGCCTGGACACTTCCAAAGCCTGGACACGTCAGAACTATAGGATTTCCGCGGAATAGCAAAGTAATGCAACGGCGTAAGCCACACTTAAGAGTCGCGAGTTGGAACGTTGGAAGCATGAGTGGTCGCAGCTATGAGCTTGAAGTAATGATGGTTAGAAGGCGAGTAGGCCTATGCGTACAAGAGACGAAATGGCGAAACACCGGTAATCGGGCACGTTTCTTGGACGTTAAAAAAAAAGCCTACAAGATGTTTTACTATGGATTGGAACAAGGAAAAAACGGAATCGCCATCATCCTTGCCGCAGAGCTACTTGGCAACGTCTTAACCATTTCAAAGTCCAGTGACCGTTTGATGGCTCTCAAATTGGTGATGCATGGTGAGGTGTGGAACATCGTAAGCGCATATGCCCCTCAAGTAGGATGCGAACAAAAGGAAAAAGATGCATTCTGGCTAGATTTCCACAACCTTGTCAAAATCATCCCAAAGGAAGAGCTTTTGTTTGTTGGGGGAGATTTAAACGGACATGTCGGGAAGACAAGCGAAGACTATGAAGACTACCACGGAGGGCTACCACTCTACAGGTGAAGATATCCTAAACATGTGCAAGTCGTACGGTCTTATAGTGCTAAATACCATGTTCGTCAAACAAAGCCGGCACCTGATCACTTAAAGCAACGGCGGAAATGAAACTCAAATAGACTATTGGTATCCAGTTTCACGAAGCCACGAGTTAAAGATTGCAAAGTGATCCTGGGAGACACGATCGCCCCTCAACACCGTCTCCTCCTGAATGATTTTTTTATGGATGCGAGAAAGAAATCAAAGCAGCAAACGAAGGTGTCTGAGAGAATCAAGTGGTATAAGCTGGATAAAGGAAAAGGCGAAGCTTTTATTACCATCATGGATAACTACCTCTCTTCCATTATCGATGAGGTCGGTAATGAGGAATGCAGAGCACAAGACATGTGGAATTCCCTACAACAATCTGGCCTGGAGAAAGCCAAATCACTGCTCGGAACATCTAAAGGCCCCTACCAACACGCAAAAGAAACCTGGTGGTGGACAGACGAAGCCAAAGCAGTGATACACGAAAAGAAAATGGCTTTCCAAGCTTGGTCAAAGTGCTCTTCTACTAATAGAGAGGAAAAAGCTCGCCGTGAAAAGGTATATAGATGTTGCAAAGGTATCGCGAAGAAAAAATGCGCCGAATTCAAAGCGAAAAACATGGAAGGCCTCTATCAGGAGTTGGAAGAAATATCGTCTTCCGCGTCTGACAGGAACCAGGCTACCCAGGAGCTTCGACAAAACAATTCGAACAAAGGAGCAAATATCTTTAAGATAGCCGCCCAGAGAAGAAGAAATGCTCAGGAGATTCGTTTCCCAAAGTTTATTAACAATGCTGAAGGCCAACTCCTTGTGGAAGACGAAAAAATTCTCCACAGATGGCGACAGTATTGCGAGGAACTTCTGAACGAACAGTTTCCCCGAGTGTACTTTCCAAGAGCCGCCCCGAATCATGCCGAAATATCCGACATCACAGTCGAAGAAGTTCGGTACGCGGTTAAAAATTCCAAGAAAAGAAAAGCTGTTGGGCCGGACGGGATACCCTCTGAGTTCTGGAAAAATATGGGAGACATCGGATCTAGATGGCTCATGGTTCTTATCTCCAAACTTATGAGAGGCGACACTATGCCTAATCAATGGAGGGAAAGCTATCTTGTTCCTTTGCACAAAGGAAAGGGTGATACGCGAAATTGTGATATTACCGTTCTGTCAAGCTGATGTCGCACACCGTGAAGATCGTTGAACGGGTATTAGATAGCCGACTGCGGAAAATAATACGACTATCTGATGACCAGTGCGGGTTTGTCTCGGGTAAATCAACAACAGATGCAATCCAAAGCATAAGGGTAATGATGGAAAAGCATCGTGATTCTTCAAAGGACTTGCATATGGTGTTGGTTGATTTCGAGAAGGCCTCACCGGCAACCAAGAGATCTTTTATGGGTAGCGCTAAGACAAAAAGGAGTTCCAGAAACCTACAAGAGAGCAACGACAAGAGTAAGATGCACCGCAGGAGTCACCAAAGAGTTCGCAATCAAAGTCGGTGTACACCAAGGGAGCGTCCTCAGCCCACTGCTCTTTATAGCAGTCCTTGATTGTTTGCATGAAGGAAAAGTGACGGACCCCAATGTGCACCAGCTATTCTTTACTGACGATGGAGCCATTATAAGTGATGATCAGGCGTCCCTACAACGAGCACTTGATGTCTGGGTGGACATTTTTGAGGGACACGGTTATCGTATTAGTTCAAAGAAGACAGAGTATCTGTGCTGCCCGTTCTCTGACTCTCATCAGCCTATTCCAGACATTTACTTGAATGGAAGAGTGCTTCCCAAGTGTGAAAAGTTTAAATATCTGGGATCTATGATTAATAAAGAAGCAACTTGTGATGACGACATCAACCATCGCGTAAGCGTAGGGTGGATGAAGTGGCGGGAAAAACCCGCCATCTTCTGTGATCGAAAAATGTCCCCTAAGCTGAAAGGAAGGCTCTACACTTCAGTTGTACGTCCGGCGCTCACATACGGTTCACAATGCTGGACAATGCACAAAAAGTATGAGAGCAAATTAACGGCAGCTGAGATGAAGATGCTTCGCATGACAGCGGGAGTAACAAAGCGTGACAGAATTAGAAGTTCAAAGATCCGAGGAAGCCTCCACGTAAAAGAAACCATCACAAGAAAGATAGAGCGCGACCGACTCAGTTGGTACTGCCATGTTCAAAGGAGAGATCCTTTGAACCCCGTCCAAAAGGCGTTATCAATCAACGTTCCAATTTCAACACGCAAAAAAGGCAGGCCGAAAAACAATTGGTGCAAACAAATGCAAAAACACCAGCATTTGATTGGCCTCAGCGATTAAGTAATCCCAAACCGGGAAGCCTGTCGCTACTTTCTGATGTCAAACCGGCGGACCCCACAAGCGGACCAGTAGGAATGCAGTTATGGTCCTACACTTCTGACCATGACAACGCCGGAAAAAGGAAAAGAAGAAGAAGAAGAAGTGCCGGGCACTTCCCAAAGGCGATGTTGCTGCACTCTTCATTGATACAAACGGGACCCCAAATTGCATACAGGATCGCCCAAGAGTCTTGTCATAAATGTTCGCTAATATCTAAGATCTTTAGGTCTTAAAGTAGAACCGCATCGACCAAGGTTTTGTAAATGATTACTCCTTCCAAATTACCTCTACAGGCCAACGAAGCAGCAGTTGCAAAAGACATTCTATGTCTATTCGCAGGGCTCGAGCACCTTCTCACTAGTGCACGACGGTAGCCGAAATCATCCACTTCTTCGAAGATATAGCTGCCAAAGCTGATGTTCGGCCCAAAATGCCGATGTTTTTGATGACAGCGTATTCACATTTGGTTTAGCCTCATTTACCTTCGGACCCATTTTAGCCGTCACTGCTGCATTGCTTCTGGATGCTTCATTCACGTTTCGCTGTCTTTATTCAATCACGTCAAAATCATCTGCAGGCAAACAATTGTCCGGAGAAAATAACGTGCACTATGTATTGGCCAGTTAGTTTCGCGTTATCTTTTCAAATCTTGAAGAAGTCACATGACACCGCGTCGCCCGTCAAAATTTTTTTTAAGATCGAAGGTCTAGGTTAACCCTTAATCGACCTTCAACGAACACGTTTTTAACTATCAAAAAAGGACAAGAAAATTGCAAAAGTGCATATAATTTTTTTTCGAGTTGATAGCTCAATGCCTGCCATTTTTATTGATCATTTGATGTAAATATTGACCATGCTTCCGTTTTAAGTGGCCTATACAGAAAGTAAAGATGTGATTCGATGTATCCCCATTCAAAAATGACAGAAAATCACACGATCTAGCCGACCAATTCACCGGTCAGAAACGTGAGATAAATTGCTCTCCGAACATATTTCTCACTTGATCAGTCGATTCGCGTGTGTGGCACGTAGCACAGTCTTGATGGAACCCCATGCCAACCAAATGCAGTTCGTGTATTTTGAGCAAAAAGTAATTCGAAGTTATTGAACGGTAGCGGGCGCAAATGACGATAACATTGTCTCACTTTAAAAAAAAGACCCAAATATGCCGCCAGATCATCAGCCATTTTAAAGATGCCTTGGCAGCTCTTGTATTGCCTAAGGTTGCTCATCAGACCAAATATTTCAGTTTTATTTATTAACATACCCATTCTATTAGAAATTAGCTTTGTCAGTAAATACAGTTTTTCGAAAAAACAAGTGAATCTTCCTACACCTTTTCTAACACTCAGACACTGAAAATTCAGTTATTTATGCTGTATTTCGGCTGTGATTCGGCTGTATTTTGTAAAGTTTTCACGCAGTTGAGTAACACAATCCCAATTGCTCCGAAAAGCGACAAATGGACAAATCACGATTTTCACTAACACTGGCAGCACTATCTTCCACTGTACACCATTCACGCATATAGGTATATGGGTCGGTGTCCAATGGACTGAATTGCTTGCTCAGTAGGTGGATTATCACGACCAATTCTAACTAAACGTGGCTGTTGTTGACTTATGTATGTCAGATATCTCGTTTAAATGGACAGAGTTCACGTATTTTTCCCAACTTTTCATCAATTGTCACGTGCTCACTAACGTATTAGTACTTTATTATGTTAGTACTGAACTCATCGAAAAGCTCAAGGAAAAGCGTTAACGTGCCACTTTCTTCAATTTCAGCTCGCGTATGAATGAAGTGAAAACATAAACGTTTCAATAAAAATATAAATCTCTTCCACGACAAAGATATTTTTGGCGTGCGCCATTTTGTAATCTTCCACAAAAGTATAATATGCCCATAACTGATTTTACTTCCAACTTCTTTACAATCTCAATCTCATGAATACCTCCTTACATTTTGAACGTAAGTATGGTGGTAGTCTACTATTGCCTTTATACCAAATGTGTTCAAAATATAAGGTGACTTTTCGAATTTCACGAGCTAAGTACATTTGATTTCCGATTTTTTGTGTAATGTTGATATACATGTCCTCTAACATATGCTGACATTGTCAGTTATTTTGGTTTATTATGAGGTAAAAAATGTTGACGTGTTCTTTGAGTGCTTGGTGATTTTTTGCTATTGAAAAAAATAATCAAAGAACCTGTCCTAAAAATAAGATGGAAATGTTGACTGTGGCACTTGGTGAACCTACTCTGAGCAAAAAACATGTTTATGAGTGGTACAAGCTCTTCATAGAAAGCGAAGATGATGTTACTGACGTTGTTCGCGTTGGTCGCCCGAGCACGTTAGCAACAGATGAATAAGTTGGAAAAATCAAGAAATTCAGAAAAGTTGCTGAGGATTTTGCATATCGGTTGGCTCATGCCATGAAATTTTTGCAGATATTTTGGGCATGAAACTTATGTACCTAGTCCTGCGATAAGTTCTGCTACAAATATGAAACGCTAAAAAAAAACAATAAATCTATTGTATTCAAAATTATTTAATTTATTAGAACACCATATTGATCATTAAAAAAAATTGGATTCATTCGAAATGACCGCCTTTTGCTTTAACACAAGCTTTCAGGTGGTGTGGCCATCGGGCTTTAGAAGCACCGTACATGGAGATCGTGGCCGCTGCTCTGGTTAATGCTGTTCTAAGGCTTTTTAAATTTCTGTGCGGAGTATTGTAGTCCATGATATCCAATTCTGACCACAAACTATAATCTAGTGGATTCAGATTTAGACCCGCCGACGACCAATCTTCCGCTGCTATAAAGCCAGGAATATTGACTCTGAGCCACTGCTGCATGGTTTTGGCTTTGTGTGCTGGAGCAGAGTACTGTCGGAAGCTCCATCTGTTCCCATTGAAAAGGGCATTGATCAAACCATTCGTAACACTCTCTAGCTTGATAAAGCTTTGTACCAGTCTTTACGCCCTTTTCACAGAAATGGAGCGATGTGACACCATGGTGAGAGATCTCCCACTAAACCATCACGGGAACATCATCCCGTCTCCGTACGCCACGTTGAACTCTTTCTTTTTTCCCTCCTTAGATGAAGTGGCATACATTTTGTTAATTTGTTTGTTGAATATTCTTCCACGGTAAAAAATGTAATCATCCGTAAACAGAATGTTTTCATGGCAATTGACCGCGTGCCACTGCAAAAGTCAACTTTCGTCTTGCATCTTTCCAACCTCACTTTTTTTATTGTAGTTGAGGAGTTGTAAGATGACACGATTACCGTTGATAAGCGTTCATATGCAGATCATCCCGAATCAGCCTAGACACGGATCTGGTTGATACTCGTATATCCAATTCCTTGGACATGATTTTCTGCCTTCTAAGGACATTTCTTCGATTTCGTTCACGCACTGCCTTTACCACCGCACCCATACGGACGACGTGCGGGCGACCACTTCTTGGCCTATCTACTATTCCAGACAGCCGAAGTGAACGACAACCCAATAAACGAATATTCTTGAAATACTCGAAAATTTGGCCAGCACTCTTTCCGCCCTTATGCAACGCTATTACCGCGTCTCAATTTTCTTTAACGCCCCACTCCATGTTAATAGTTTGCAAACTGAAACCAAAATGACTAGTATTCTTCACTAATCAGTGCATGTGTTCTGAAAAAAAATTTAACGGCTCGATTCCCTCAAGAAGTTTTGAACGATGAGCGCTGGAAATTGTGTAACAGAACTTATGGCAGGAGTAGGAGTAGTGTCAGCGAAATTTGTTCTGGAATTGCTTAATTTTTGCAAAATAACTGTTGAATGAGCATCGCCTAAGAGCTGTTGAATGACAGAAATACCGAGCCTGATTTTCTGAAAAGTGTCATCACAAATGACGAAACGTGGATATGCAATATAAGTTATGACGTCGAAACCAAAGCCCGGAAGAACCAAGACCGAAAACGCACAAGGGTCAGATGTAAAAGTTTTGCCCACTGTTTTAGTCGATCGTAATGTCGTTGTTCATCATTAGTTCCTATCGATAGTTCCCACGGTCAATAAGGAATATTACGTTGAAGTAATTCATGGCTGTTGCATCACGAAAATGAACCTGTTCAGCCATCGTCGCTTGTGCTAAATTTTAGCCAAAACAATACCGTAGTCATGCCTCAGCCACTGTACTTGCCACTTGGCTCCCTGAGACGTTTTTCTCGTATCAGGTGAAGGCAATTCTCAAGCCACAGGTATTGGAAAGCAAACTCGTCTTTCTCTAACTAGGCCAAAGGGCTCACAAACCGCGTTTGTACCGGTGGATTTACCACTGAGTTTTTTTTTCTTTATCTGACCGTATCTAAGATATTTCAAGGACAGACTAGGTAGTCTTTCTCTAGTTGGATAACTGGTACAGAAGACTTGGCTCTTCATTTGCATCATCCTCGTGTTCATTGTGTTCTTCGATATCTTCGGTTTCCGATAAGATTTCTTCTTCATTATAATATTGTAGTGATTCTTTTATTCCTCTGACAAAAAGCCATTATTATCTAAGTTCTTGAACAAAACCTCAAATAGGAGAGAATTTAAAAGACCACGAACAATCGCCAGTGGGTAATTTGCACATATGTATATTCACTGACGGTTACAAAGCTCAAGTGGCATAAAACTCTAGGTAAAAAAGGTACTTAAAAGGAGCAAAATAAATCGTCTATGGTATCTTATTACGAATACTGTCGGGCACAATAGTTCAAATTATTAGACTTAAATTTCGACATCACTGCCCGTCGATATCGGGTTGACCGAGTTGAAAGTTCTCTCTCACCTCCCTCCATTCTAACTGCTTCGTCTTGACATGAAATATCAGAGTTGATATTTGCGAAGTACAGCCGTAATAATGCGAATACATTATGAAGATTTCCGTGATCTATGTTTAGACAAAGTCGAGAACTCCAGACTCTGTTCTTTAGGAACAAATAAACATTATGATCCTGAGAAGGCTCGTCTATTATTCATCCTTCACGGTGGTTCTAGGAAGTCAAAAATCCCTCGCAACTTCCCAAAGTCATCCGACACGACATAAAACACATGATACAACCTCGTTTGGTCTTCATCGCAATCTGGTGCGAATTCCCAAAAATATTAATATTTTTGATTTTTCCTCATAGGACCGTTAAAAACTTTCCCACGTCCTTCTCATTCCTGTCTTCGTAATCGCTTATACCCACCTTTCAACATAGAAAAGATAAATTGCCACGATAAATAAGCGCAGGGATGTGTCTTTCCATCCCTCATTCGTTGGTGGGAAACTGACATCTGTTGAAGAAAGGATAACTTTGTGTCAACACGTTTACCACTTGCACGTGGAACAGGCCGTTCACACGTTTTTTGTTCCGTCAACTCGGAGCCTAATGACATTTCGGCACCACGCACTCCTTTCAACTCGCACCTGATGTTGGCACGGAACTCGTGGGTAAGGTTGTGCTCTATGACAAAATGTCAGAACTACCGAAAATAAAAATGCAAATCCTAAATCACACGCGAGTCCTTGAAGTCATGTCAGTGCTAGTTTTCTTTTTAGCTTTATTTTAAGGATAAAGTTCATTTTGGAATTTGTTCTGGAGATGACGCCGTCACGTTTCTTTTTTTTCCTGTCCCTTGAACGTGATTTCCCGTCGTAGTACTAAACGTTCCAAGGCAACGGAATGACAGTTTGATATGAAAGCTGCACGTATCCAGATGAGATACACGTACGTTTTAATATTTATCCAAGTCAGATGTCAGGATAAAGTAGTGCGATTGTGATAGAAAAAAAGGATTCACAGCCAGCGTGTCCAATCGATACGGCCTTTGCAACATCATAAGTCATCACTTTCAACAGTAGACGCCTTTGTAGTCGTGTACGTAAGCCGCTTACGCGTGAGCCCGCCAAACACTGAAAGAAACTGATACGAGTATCTCAAAAGCCAACAGTTCCGCTCATCCGCTGAGATTATGTGTTAACCACGATCCCAGTTGTTGCACAACGTCTGTGAGATTATACACCTCCGCCCGCTGTCATTGATCATCATCCCATTTACCTCCGCCTTTTAATCCTCTCCCATTGGAATTAATTAAGTTGAATCGCCCTCGTGCGAGAATCTCGTCGAACATGCCACCTCCAACAACGGCAATTCACAGTTCACTTATTGCTCAGAAGTCCTTCACCGAAAACTGCTAGACGGAGTGACATATGTAGATATCCATGTCATGCACCCACGGGCGGCGTCATTTCGCTAAAAAAATTGTGCTTTTCGCCCGAAGAACTATGCATTCAACACCATCCAAGGTTGCTACATACCACATTGGCTGAATGGGAATCAGTGTAACGTACGATAGCCGGGGAATGAAAAACTTGAGGTAGACCTCATTAAAACTGCCAACTATTCGCCAGAGGTTTGTGCAATTTTGTGCAATCAACAACTTCCAAATGAAGATAGCTCTGCCACATCCGCACACCTTCCCATGCACGACTTGATGTGTGCATGGGATTGACGGAGATTGAGGTTAACGCTGAGGTTGAGGTCTGCGCTACACCCCATCCCAATGCCATCCGGTTTAATCTCTTTTCTATTTGATCACTCCGGCACACCCGCGCGTCTGCCGCATTACCTGAATGACTTGCTACACTGTAATTATTTAAGACCGACCTTCAACGGTGATTACGGGTTAGGGCATGTGATGAGGAGGTGTTACATCCCATACCCTCGCTCGCACCTGGGTTAACCCACCCCGTGTGGATATTGGTGTAAGTGAAATACGAGCATCTAGACGCCGTTATTGAAAAACAATCCCCGACCAACGAGTGGATTTCGAATTTGCCATTGCAAAACCCACGAGGTTCCCCCTAATCATTCCCATCCCACCTCGCATTTGTGTTTGTATCTTATACCGTTTCCTATTACTAACAAAGCTTCTTTCCGTTCATACTTTCAGAATTCGGTGCTCGGATCAGGTGGCATTATGTACGTGAATGGGAAAATTGTTTCAGGACCGCTTGAATCCCTGGTGGATATATTGGTGCCGAAGAATGCCGATGAATTGGACAAGGTAAGTGTCGAAGGGTGATCCCCCTCGATCATTTGTTAGTCGAAAGCGCGATTTCAGTCCTTTTTGTTCCTATGATTTACTCTGTTTCAAATTAACGACTTTTGTGAAATTAATGAGACCCTCTCCTCTTTCAAGCCGTTTTCAACGGGGCAACCCCGTTCAAGTTGTAGGGTAATTAGTTTCCGAGGTATTTGAAAATGTAATTTCGGACGCTCACAGGTGTTTGCGAGGGTAGGGCTTTGTATTTTGTGGGCTTCCGAGTGACGGCGGTGTGACATTTTGTTAATCGTAGGGTTTAAGAGCTTGCCAGGGAACAATGTGTAATGATTAGGTGGCACATAGGTGTGTTATCACACGCTATGTGGAGTAGGTAGTGTTAAGGACGTTAAATGAATTGTTAATTTAGCTGAACATGATGACGAGGTGGGGCTGAGAAGGCAATTAGGATTGTGAAAGTGGCACGGAAACAAGAATTTGTGGTGCATTTCGGTTGAAAGGGCTAACCACTATGAGTTCTGCTATAAATATGTAACTAATGGGAAACGAAAGCTCTATTCATAATAAGTGATTCCATGAATAATAACACGACTAATGAGGCGGGTTTAATGGAATAAATATTCTATGAATTTCTGCTGAACGGCTCCCGCAATTTGTTGCTCTGCTACATAAGTGTGAAAAAGGCGAATTCTACATATTAACATATTAAGCTATACATATATTCGCCTTTTTTTTGGATCAACCGAACGATGTTGAGATATTGACTACATCTTACTGATGAACTGGTACATGCTCCCGGCCAGGTAATCTCCGGCTGCTTTGAACAGCCCAGAAGGTAGTCCACAGGTTCAGGAGTTAGGCTCTTATGGTGTTTGTCACACGGGATGCAGATGGTTTGTGTCGAAACAATTCATTTACTAGTCTAGGGGGGTGGTTGTCCTAGATAGGATTCGAGAGATTCGACTGAATTTGTCGCGTTGGTTGTAGTTCACATTAACTTATTTTATTTCCATGTCATTAAGGTGTTATATTGGAAATGCATACCCAGAGTATGAATTTTTGAAGTGATCTTATACTGCAAGTGTTATACCTTCATCTATGGACAAACCTTCCGCTCAACAGTCGGTGATGATTATCATTGCCCCACGACCACCCTCTGTTCTTTGTGGTGGTACTTTGTAGCACGGAACTTTAGGGGCAATGCTTTTCAGGGCTCGATTACAAAGGTTCCATTGTTGGCTGAGTGACGGATGGATTCTACTGTGTCCTTAATATCCGTAGGCGCATCGTAGGTAAGATAAGCGCGTACTTGGTAGAAGCAGATATCATGTTTTTGCAAGATCGATAAGTCTGAGTCCGTTATCGGATGTGGTGTTGCGCAGGCTGTATTTGCCGATGACTTTCTCAAAGATGGAGATCGTAGAACTCTTCTTTGACGTAGTCATCGCTGTCTTCCGTGGGGGTGTAATTGCAGATCAGGCTTATGTTGGAGAATTTAGCGTTGATGCGTATCGTTATGAGGCGTTCGCTCACGTGCTGGAAGTTTAAGACTTTTTGTCTTAGTCTACCTCGAATATCGGCCTCTGGCGGGCGATGAGTGAGTTCGGATCCCGATAACCCTTTTTCGCCTTTTTTTTATTCCTTTTGCATGGGTCGTTATCATGTATTGAATCTGTTTGATTCGAGGCTTGTGATCGTTTTTGAGCGAATTTACTAAATACTAAATCTGTTATGTCGAGCAGAATGTTCGCCATCGCCCTCCTTCGTGAGCAATTTCTATGGATAGAAAATTTGAAGGTGGTCCCACGAGGAGATGGAAATAAGACATAACTAACAGTGCAGAAGGTACTCGTCTGCCTTGGGTCTTATTCGCTATTTAGCGAAGTAGCACCAGTCGATGGATGCTATTCCTACGATGCCTTTGTTAGCCGTTTACCATCTATACAGCCAAACGAAGCCACTCACTATCTAGCAATATAATCGTTTTCGTCTTTCTTGGAAAATATATTTTTTTAAACAAAAGCATTCGTCTTTAGACATAAAAGATTTTAGGCTTGGGTAAACACATCGTTCTGGCCCGCTTTGTGGCATGTGCCGATCTCATGTTGAAGAATAATATTGTCGCAACTTTGTCAACTTTGTCGGTTGAACAAAATCTGTAAATTAAAAATGACACCTCTTGTTGGATAACGTTGTACGAGGTTTGTTAAAAAAATAAGGTGACTTTATTTTCTTCGAAAAATATTTATCTATTCACCGTCGTCCCTGTCAAAATAATCTCTTCCGATATAGTACACTTCCACTAGCGCTTTTACCGTCGAGCGTCTTTGATCGTCCCGGGCGTGCTGCTTCAAGTTTTGAAGACC
Source organism: Merodon equestris (assembly GCA_958301585.1). Lineage (NCBI taxonomy): Eukaryota > Metazoa > Arthropoda > Insecta > Diptera > Syrphidae > Merodon > Merodon equestris. The sequence goes on along the minus strand of OY284416.1, from coordinate 37,241,179 downwards.
GAGTGGTCTTGCGTGCGCGATTGCTTGGTTTTTAAACCTGAGGTTTGGTTTTTCTCTCATTCTCGAACCAGGGACTTGATTCGAAGATTCACATCGCGAATTTCTCAGTTTGGTACGACACAACCGGATCAATTTTCCCGGGATGTGGGATGAATACAGTCGTATGCAGCTATGAAATCGATAAAGAAATTATGTGTATCGATTTGAAACTCGCTGGTCCTTCTAAAATTTGCCTTGGATTTTTTCTATAGTCGATTTGCCAGGCTAGAGGCCGCAGATTTATGGGGTGCAAAAAGACGTTCACACAGTACATTGCATATTATCTCGTAGGCATTTAGCAAAAATATACCTCAATAGTTGACGCACGAGGTAGCATCGCCTTTCTTGTGGATGGGGCTATAGACTCGGGTATGCTTTCATCTTCCCACATTATACAGATGATCTGGTGGGTGCTCCCTACCAAAACATCGCTACCAGCCTTGAAAAGCTCTTAGGAAGTTCGTCCGAGCCCGCGGCCTTGCCCGTTTAGCAACATTTGGAAGTGCTGATTAAACACATCTACCATTTGAGCTGAGACGCTTCGTAAATCTTTTTCTTTAGTCGCAGTATTTTCTTTTTCTCCTTTCACGCCCTCCGTCGGTTGCTTCTGTTTTTTCTTATACCCACCATCATACCACGGGTTTGTGAACGGCGGTAGTCGTTAGCCTTAGCATAAGGTAGTCTCGGCTATTTCTTGGATGGCTGAGCGACTGTACAGCCACATATTGATGGCCTTTATGTCTGATGTGGGCATATTAGAGAATCTTTCATACAACTAAACTTGCTCTCTGTAGCCTCTGGCAATCTCCATTGTACTCAGGCGTCCAGTATCAAAACAGACTTTCGTGGGTTAATGCGATTGTCTGGCATTTGCTAATAAAGGAACGTGCTGCTAATTAATAGTGACGTTTGTCCTTGAGTACCTTGGACGCAGCCAATTTAGTTAGCGGTTCGATTGTCCGGAAACCGCCAGGTTGCTGTGTGGATTTTCTTGCGGAGAAATCTTATGCTAGTAAACACCATATTACTAGCTGTCGCAAAATTCTTGAGTCGGAAGCCGTTATCAGTTGTTGTATCGTGAAGGTTGTACTTTTCCACCACTCCACCAGCGATATCTCCCTTACCGACCTTGGCATTAAAATCCCCGAATATAATCTTATCATCGTCCTCCGGAGCCTGTCCGTAGGCACCATCCAAAATCGTAGAAATCCTCTTTGATGGGGTATTCAGCCCCGTCAGTAGGGGCGTGTGCACATATGTTCACATCCCAATTGGTGTCAGCGAGGTTGTCCAGAGAGCGCCGCGTGGGGGCTGTATGACAACTTGACCTGAGCATTGACAGGGATCATTGCTGGCATCTTGCCAAGTTAAGAACGATCAGCATCTGTACCCTAATATAATCAGGGCCATGCCATTTCTGTTTCACTTAAACGGCATTTAAATTCAAGTAAATATTCCTTATTGACCATGCGACCCTTCAGTAAGAACTCATTATAATCGAAGAAAACTTTCATGTGACCCAACTTAGCATATTTTATTCGGTCTTGGCTCTTTTTGCTGTTTTCATTGCGATTCTGTCGAGTTGATTTCGACGTCATAACCATGTATCCATGTTTCGTCATCAGTAATGGTCCTTTTCAGAAAATCTGGATCGTCATCCACGTCATTCGACAGCTCCTGAGCGATGCTCATTCGATGGTTGTTTCGGTCAAAGTTTAACAATTTCGGAACAAACTTTGCTGACAAACATGTGTCAAGGCCCAAAATATCTAAGAAGATGTCATGACATGAGTCAACCGAGATGCCAGTATCCTTAACAACTTCTTTGATAGTATTTTTACGATCCTTCATAACAATTTTCTTCACTCCTCCTTTCATCCGTTATTGACATACTGGGGCGTCCATCATCATTAATATCTTGTTGACATTCTGTGAGGAGCTCGTGCCATTTATAATAATTTTTCTTGCTCAGAGTAAACTCGGCAAAGGTCACAGTCAAGTACGTTGGAGCACTCTAATTTTATTTTTCACTCAAAATTCAATACGGAATCTGTGATGCATTTCGGCTGACTATGTAAATGTATATCAGGGACGAAAATCGAATGGCGAAATTTTTAAAGTCACCTTATTTTTTGAACAAACCTCTTATACGACAAGTTTCTCTCAGTAATAAACAATATGATATAGAAGTTCGTAATTTTTGCCTGGGATAAAAATTGAAATGTTATTTGAGTAAAGACCTAAATGCGATACCTGCCAATGGATGCCCAAAGCATTAGAAACAAAGTTGATTGATTTACTTGCTTGTTTGATGATACAAGGGTTGTTTGGCGAAAACTGTGTTTTTGAATCAACTTTTACTTGAAAGTCTTTCCATAATGCCAAATATTGAAAGGGTTCCGGTTTTGTAATATAAGAAAAAGCACCTAGCACCTTCGCAAAGTGGGGAGCATTGTAGGAGTTTGAATCACGACTAAACGACTTGAAAAACTAAAACTCTTTTTAAAATCCGAAAATGTCCGAAGGGTTCCCAAATTTGTTAATGGTGAAACTTTGATAGTAGGAATATATTGTAAAAAAGAAACTTGTAAAAAACTTTTTCATTTATGCCTTGATTTTTATCCAATAGATTAACAAAATTTTCACGAGTGTGGTAAAAGACTTAACCTTTTACGAGACATATGGGTGTGTCATCAAGGGTTGCGTTGCCGTCGACTTTAGTCCGAGGTTCCAGTAAAGGCAATATGAGAACACCGTTGCAGATTGCAGAATTTATCCAAGGGGTTCAACTGAAACTTATTTGTTATAGATGACGTTATATTAGGGGGTGAATCCAACCTCAACCAACAGGCTTGTCCAGCTTACAAGACCAGCTTCTTTCAGTTTCAACGGTCAGCTGCATGAGTCCCCTTTCCACAATTATTGCCCTGCGGAGTTAAAATTATAGCCTCTTCATAACCCCGCCACATTAGACGTTAAAATCAGACCAAGTGTCTGACCAAACCGATGACCTGTACAATAGATTCAATTTGCGGTTGTGTCTTCTCCGAAAATATTCGTCAACACAAACGAAACGAAGATTACTCATAAATCTTACCACGGCACTTATTATCTGTTTTTGATAATCTCCAAGCCTCTGTGCAGTTAATTAAGACTGGGGCGATCGAAGTCTTGCAAGAAGGATTTCGCCTAGGTTGCTCTTAAGAGTGAAAGGAGACATGTGCATGTGGCAAGTGCTATTCTGTTTCTGCTTTCAGCGCCGGTGTGATTGTTTTTGTCACCAATGAACCTACCTAGACGAATTCTTGACTATTTCCAAGCTGTGGCTGCCAAAGGTGACAGCGTATGATATGCGATTTCTTAAGCGTTTGGTTTTTAATTATTAAAAAATGTTGAGTGACTATTTCAAGCATATTGGTTGGTCTCTAATTCACCGGTCCAAAACGAGAGGTAAATGAAACAAGAAATGAGCTTCGTCGCTGAAGACAATTTTAGAGTAAAAGAGCGGATCTTCCTCGACGCTGTGGCAGATCGGTTGGCTTCAGTTGTTGCACGACTTGCATTTGACAAGGTTTTAGACCAAAAGACTTAAGTAAAGCCTTTAATGTAGTAGAGTAACACACAATTGGTAATTGGCAAACGTTGGCAAACGGACCAATCAAGGTATTCATTAGCACTGAGGGGTATATGAGCAATACTTCCGTCTGAATGTACCCTCCGCGAATTTTCATAAGAAAATTAAGTAACTTGCAAGCGTTACCCGGGAGTAAATTACAACTTACGACTAAGTACATTTGGCGTTGACACATGTCACAAGTCAAGTGAGATCTGTAAAAAATAGAACTCTGAAAAACCAAACGAAAAAAAAATCAATTTATATTTAATTTGGCCCTCATTTTCTTTCCGGCCTACTTCATCGCTTCATTTACTTTTCGTTATGTTGCTCCAATTACGTAAATATCATCTGCGTATACAAGCAATTAACCCTGGATGGTTATCCTTCGTCGAATCGACGAACAACAGTTTTATTTTTTATGATATCTTTTTAACTATTCATCCTTTTTAATCCTTTTTCCGTACAACATCAATTGGTGGTGATCTCTACAAGTGAACGGACGTATGGTATTCTGCGATCCACGGAAATAGGTTTTTCTTACAAGTAAGTTCGTCGAAACGACATATGTGCATATGTGCTTATGTGTTTATTACTTTTTTTATGGGGTGTTTTTTTGTGGTTTCTTTGCGATAGAATAATAAAATGAGTTCCGGCCAGAAATTAGGAGATGATGAAATCGAGGCATTTCTTGGAATGTGTGCAAACGATGATTTTATTACAGAATACGATGACTTTCCAGGAGATTATGAAAGTAGTAATGAAGACAATCTTGTTATGGAGGATGCCGATGAAGTTGAAAGCGAAGCGTTATCTTCAGAGGATATTTCTGATTCAGATGAAGACAATATTCCCCTCAATTTGCTCAAAAAACAAAAAAAAGGGATAATAGAATTTACAAAAACTATTCTTCCAGGCAAAAACAACTACAAGTGGTCATCAAAAAAAGGCAAAAGCCATCGATATGGTTTGAATATAGTTCATCAGGCCCGGGGACCAACACGTCAGTGTAAAAACATTATTGAACCACTGCAATGTTTTCAATTGTTTCTAACGGACAACATAATAAGTGAAGTTATAAAATGGACAAATGTCGAAATAAATTCGCGAAGAAAAGATTTGGTTACAGAAACTAACAATTCGCAAACACGAGAAACCGATTCTGAAGAAATAAGAGCTCTAGTTGGAATTTTATGCTTGACAGCTGTCTCAAAAGGCAATCACCTAACTTCAGAAGAGTTATTTGATTCCAGCTACAGTGGATCCCGGTACGTTTCTACAATGACTAAAGCCAGATTCAAATTTATTCTATCGTGCTTACGTTTTGACGATAAAGCTGTTCGTCTTCAAATATCACATGACAAATTCGCCCCAATCAGAAAAATATGGGATATGTTCATCCAAAAGTGTCGTGAAAATTACACTCCGGGTCACTATTTAACAATTGATGAGCAGCTTCTAGCTTTTCGTGGAAAATGTTCGTTCAGGATGTATATTCCTAATAAACCTGCCAAATACGGCCTGAAAATGGTTATGTTATGCGACAGTGGCACTAAATATATGGTAGATGCAATGCCCTACTTGGGTAAGGGGTCGAACCCTAGCAACTTGCCTCTGGGAGAATACTATGTGAAAGAGCTCACGAAACAAATTCATGGCTCCAACAGAAATGTAACAATGGATAATTGGTTTACGTCTGTCAACCTTGCAAAGTCACTTTTGTTGGAGCCATACAAGTTAACCATAGTTGGAACCTTACGAGCAAATAAGTGAGAAATACCCAAAGAAATGCAAAATCAAAAAGGGCGCAAATGTCAGACCTCCATGTTTTGCTGCGATAAGGAACTAACGCTACTGTCGTACAAGCCAAAGCCATCGAAAACAATTTTTTTGTTGTCATCCTGTAATGAAGAGGGAACTATAAACCCTAATTCAAAAAAGCCTCATATGGTTGAATTTTACAATCAGACGAAGGGAGGCGTTGACACATTTGATCAGATGTGCAGTGTAATGAGTTGCTCTCGAAAAACGAACCGATGGCCTATGTGTCAGTTTTATGGAATGTTAAACATGGCATTTATTAACAGTTTCATAATTTACACACACAATATGTTTGACAGCAAACAAAAACCGTTAAACCGTAGGGAGTTCATGAAAAAATTACATGGTGAACTTATTGAACAGTATATGTCACGAAGACTGGAGACGCCTACGCTAATCGCTACAATTAGGAGGAAAATTGAAAATGTTTTGGCTGACGTTCAAGGAAATCGTCAGGACAATACTCCAGAACCGTCAGCAGAAAAAAAAAAGAAAAAGAAGAAAAAGAAAAAGAAAAATTTGGAATTCAAAGGGGCGAATGACAAAATCTTCGTGTTATAAGTGCAAAAAAAAGCATCTGTGGTGAGCACAAAATTGAGGTTTGTGCCTCTTGCATATAAATTTGAATTATTTCTTTTTCGTTAATTTTTTAAGGTTTATATGGATTAGTACTTTTCATTTTTGCAATAATTTCTGAAGGTGATATTATTTTAATATTTTTCTTAATTTTTTTTCTAAACCAATGACCGTTGAAGTAACAATATAAACTGATAATTTCAATTTAATTTTTAAGTACAAAAAACATGTCGATATTAGTAATAAATCTTATCTATTATTTAAAAAACATGTCTAAGAACTTAATTTAAAAATTTCAGGATTAAGGATGCCGAAGTTTAAGAGGTAGATAGATTTTAAGATGAACTTCGTCGATTCGACGAAGCATAACCTTTGTGTGCGTAAAATATGCATAACCATCCAGGGTTAAATAGATCATGCCTCTTGTATAGGCCAGTGCGTCTCGCAAAACCTTTTTCTTGTAGTATTTTTAAGTAGAAGAGTCGATTTTTAAAGTCAAAATCGTTTAGTTAATTTCCTTTCCATTATTTTGGCGCTGACATTGTTTTTAGTCGATAACTGGCATTGTCTTGAACTTTCCTGGCTTGAACTTTGGCTTATCATTGGCTCGTAATAGCCATAGTCTTTTCGATTGGATCTGATGCGTAATCCAGAAGAGCTTTGTGGATCTTCGGAGACTCAGTATTGCCTCCAAGTATTTCATGAGTGAAATCAACCATGCAACCACGATTGTTCGTCTAGGTATTGTGGGTTGATTAATTTTAAACTAAATAAAGATAAGAAACCATTACCGAAGGCTCTGGCAGATCTGATCTATACGATCACTCAATAATTTCTATGCAATGAATATTAAACGAGTGAATCGTTTAATTAAAATCAATACAAACGAGTATATATATTCTCTATGGAACATAAACTAAGATTGCTCGACTCCAACCATAGATCTTTTAAGAATGTAGCTAAAATAATGTGTAAGAAATATCGTTATTGTCCAAACTTCGAAGTAAATGGGTCATTAATATCAACCAAGAAAGACAAAGCAGAAATCTTAGCCACTATATTCCTAGGAAATCATACCACGACAAATAATTATTAATCTGCTTTTGAATCTGAGGGTGAAAACGAAATATTTCTTTTAAACAATTCTACTACTTCCCTACCCTCTAACGAGTTCACAACTATTGAGGATATAAAGTTCATAGTTTCGGACCTAAAAAATCATAAGTCTCCTGGCCCAGACCGCATAAAAAATCAAGTGATAAAAGAGTTGACAATAGGTGCCTTGATATACTTAACATTTATAATTAATGTCTGCCTAAGAACTTTATACTTCCCAGTTAAATGGAAAAAAAACCAAGGTAGTACCTCTATTAAAACCCGGGAAAAAATTCGTCCAACCCAAGCTTATCAGCCTTTTAAATGCCTTTAGCAAAATATTCCAAAATGTCTTAAAAATTAAGATCGATGCCTTTCTTAGTGCTACGAACATTCTTCCTGCTGAATAGTTCGCTTTCAGGAAAAATCACAGCACTTCGCATCAAATACTTAGGATTTGTAGGACTGTTAAGCGACAGCTTAGTCTTAAAAAGTCAACTGACTAAGTCTTCCTGAACATTGAAAAGACTTTCGATTCAGTGTGATACAATGGCCTAATATATAAATCGATCCTTTAATGTCAATCTTAATGGAGCCTATTCTTCAACAAAACTAGTCCCAACCGGAGCTCCTCAAGGTTCAGTCCTGGCCCCAGTTCTCTTCAATATTTTTCTTGCTGATATGCCAAGCATTCCCAGCTGTAACACTGCACTCTACGCAGTGGCTTTATATTCTTCCCACATCTATGGTTCAACAATACAAAATAATCTTCGGGATTCAATCTTTCTTTGAATATTATAAGCATCGGAAAATAAAAATAAATGTGGACAAGTGCACAGCTATTTCCTCCACGAGAAGAGACTAAGTTGGTTCTTGCCTTCTGGAAATTGAAACCTGTAAAACACCAATATTCCGTGGGTAAGTTCTATAAAGTACCTAGGAGTGAACTTAGACCAGAAATTTACCTTCGGGCATCACATCCAACAGACTTTAGCTAAGATTGTTGTCCTTATAAAAATGCTCTACCCTCTCATCTACCCTCTCACCAACCGCAAATGACATCTTAACAAAAAGAATAAAATAATTATTTTTAAGAATAATTTTTGAAGCACTGATGACTTACAGGTCTCCAGTTTGGGGTAATTGCGCGAAAACCCACAATAAACGCCTTCAAGTTGTTCAAAATAAACTGTTAAAAAATTATGCTCAACCTGCCACGGGATTATCCAACCAGATTGGTAGAAGAATCGAAATTCTCCCTTTGTCGTGTGTTTTGTGTCAAAGCTGAAGAAAGAGTCCTTATGGCATGGCGATGAGGCAACCCTAGAACTCAAGAAGTGTTTACTAAAGTCATCACGTTACAAAGTCCTATCTTGATACGAATGCTAACAAGTGATTTGTTTTTCTTCAAACATGTCACCACTACATTAAAATAAATATATCCAACTATCGCTCTTAAACTACCGTTAAATCACAAAACTTGAATTCCAATTCAATCCAGTTCCGAGCGGATGCCCTTGCCAAACCTGCACCTACATATGTACACTCTTCGCCTTGAAATTGTCATTAAATTAGAGTGCTTCTGATCGATGGCCTACAAATAATGTCCTCCCATCAAAGTTTCCCCGGCTCTTCACTCAAGTCCTTTTTAATTTATAAAATCAAACACATCCCATCGAGTTCGTAATTTACTTTGCCAATGAATTTCTCATTCGATATTTACCCTGTCCTTTTTCTTTAACGAGTATCTATCCCTTTCATTCGATATACCGAAATCCTAATCGAATTTTAAATGATATGCTTCGGACTCTAACTTTGGGTGAAGTGGTTTCACGGATAGTGATTTGGTGTTGTTTTCCTTTTTCAAATGTTACCTGGACCAAGGATACGTAGATGTGTTATAGATACAAAACTTTTAATGCCATTAGTTGGATACAATGTGCCGGTCATGATGGGAAGAAAGATATTAGGCAATCGGATAAAAGGATTTAAATTGATACAAGCAGTTTGCCAGTGATTCCCAAAGAGCAATCTAACCCCTTTTTGAATCCAATTGTTTGTGTTCGCTTTCCCAATGATCTGTCGATTCCAATGTTCAGTCAAATCCAATCTCTAATCAACACTGTAACATGCCGGATAAAATGTGATGGAGGCCGTCTCTGAAAAGTCGATAAAAACGATTAAGTCTACCACGGACAAGTAGAATGAGTTGAAAGACATTCCTGAATTAAATAGGAGGAAATAGAAATGGTTACAATTACAAAGGCTTCAACTCATTATCGCCGTTTCACACTCCATCCATATAATGCCTGTAAAACTATCTAGTCTTGCCAGATGCTCTTAAGTAACGAACAACATCCACCACTACTCAGTTTAATTACTTCCACAATTCATCACTGGCATATCGCAACGACGTGAATTTCGAATGACCGGAGAGCAGGTGAACTTTTGTAACTTATCTGGGACAGCTTTTGTTCTCATCGACAGGCTGAATGGGATAATCCATCCGAGAAAAATCTGGATTTTGTTAAACACAGCAAAAGAGAAAGAGAAAGTACCTGAACTAAGCAAAACCACAACTGCTATCAACGGATGCCACCCCAACACATTACCATTATTGAGGGGCTGACACAATTCACTCAGCCATCACCGTCATTTTATTACATCACCGAATCGGCAAGGACGAACAGGATGTAGGAAAAAACACAAATTCAATCCACAGGGACGGTAGAAACGATTTGTGAGATACGAAATTAAGAATCATCCAATTGTGCCGTCATTAACAATCAACCAACGAGCTGTATCCTTGCTAAACAGAGTGAGCCGTCGTCCCGGGGTCGTATTATGGAATACCCACAAAAATTCATCTTCAGCCTAACGATAATGAATCTTTGGAGAGGTTCTGCCACCTCTGGTACGTCATGGTGGCCGAGAGGTCCTTTCGGTTGTTCCCAGTTCAATGACAGTACACACTTGAATGTTGAAGCAACCACTGGAACGGCTTTAATGACTGCATAACGGTTTTAGTCGTAATCATTTCCATCTAACCATATGTTGGTCCTCGAGGTTCGGTGTCCATCCGTGCGGAGATAACACTTAGCCGAGATGTTTCGGCCAACCATCCCTTATTAAGTGATAAAATAATGAATGCCACATACACAGCAACCCCGTTGACCTCTGTCCTTGTTCTTGTTTTTTTTTTTTTAGGATTTCATCTTCTCGTTTCTATTGTCATCGCGTCTGTTCCTGCGGCCGCACGAGTTATTGGGTAAACTGTTGTCCTCCGTACCTGATAGTGAGTCGTTAGACACGTTAGTCGCATTACTAGCCGAATGGACACATCGATTCCCATATGACTTCCGCGACGAACGGATCATGAGTCATGTTAAACATATCGTTTCGAGGTGAGACACATTCGCACCCATAATCTCTCAGCTCAGTAGATTAATTTGTTTTCTCACTTTATCCATTCAACAGATGTTCTAATACCGGATTAGAGGAGTTAGTTTCAGAAATATTGAGTGCCTTGTTGAAACGCTTGACTGAATTAGAGAAACACGAAGAAGATTTACGTGCTTGTCAAAGTAATACGGATAAGGTAAGTTGCGACGGGGGTTGTAATTAATGGGAGTTTCTTGGTTTTGTTGTTTTGTTGGGGGATACTAGGGTGTTGGGACTGTATTTAAGTATTTCTTTCAGACAGATTCAATAGACTGCCCGACTGCATCGCAGTACGCACAAATCTTATGCCGAATAGAGAGGAAGCTGGCGAAACACGTCGGACCTGAAGAATTTCTGCAATGTAGCAACAATGTGCTTCTCGATAAGCAAGTAAGTTTTTACATTTTTTTTACAATATTATCGATATTCGTCCATTGTAACACGATTTTTTTTTATTGTAAGACTTTTTTAATCCTTTTTGTAAGAAATCCTAAAATTAAATTCGATTTTGGCTCGGCGCTAGCGTTTTATAGACTTTTAGTCCTTCGAGGCCCTAACCAAAATCGATTTTTTAACACATCACATCTAACATCACATGTTGGAAATATCGTCTCTAAAGTAGGCTCGACGTACATAGTCTTCCCAGCGCAATTCTCGGAAAGAGGTTATGAAAGTAAACAGCCGTTGCCTGTTCCATTTTTGCCTAAGAGTCGTCTTCCCTAAGCAAGGCCTACTACATGAACAAACTTAGCAAGGTTCCAAAATCGGCAGTTTTTTCAATGATTTTCAATCTGACTTTAAATTATTTTCGATTTCATTTTCGAGGTGTGTTCAAAAAATAAGGTGACTTTTTGAATTTCCAGAGCTCAGTACACCCGGTGTTCGATTTTTTTTAGTTATCTTAGCACACATCTACTATATGTAGACATTGTCAGCTATTTAGGATAATTAGTTTATTTTTTTCATACATAAATGTTAGACGTGTTTCAATGTGTTTGGCGTTGTTTGCTATTGAGAAAAATGGATCGGAGGGTGTGTATTAAATTTATTGAACTTAGTGCCTGACGTACTTTAAATGTTGACTCAAATTTTTGCTGAGTCTACTCTGAGTACAGAATCAATATGTTTTTAAGTGGTAGGAGCTCTTCAGACATTTTTCTCTTCCCAAAAGAAAAGGACGGAGATTTGCCACGACTATGGGGTTAAAGACCGCATTGCTGGAAGAGCTCAAAAAGCGCATATAAAATGTGTTTGAAGGATTGGATAAGCGCTGACGAAAATGTGTTATATCTGAGGGCGACTACTTTGAAGCGGACAAAATAGTGACGTGACTATTCTAAATAAAATTAAACTAAATTTAAAATCAAGTCTAAGGACTATTTGTACCGTTAAATATTATTTAACTTAAAATCTTGAATCTACTCTGACCTCAAACCGAACCGGTTACGAGATATGTCGGCTCAAAAAGGTACTATGGGAGAGTCACGTTCACTAACCAGCAAAAGGTCTGGCTCGAGGTCTGAAATATCGCGAGTAGCTACTGCTCTACTCAACCCAAGACGCTCGGCGATGCTTAATGTTTTTGCGACGTCTTAATCGTAATTTAGTCGCGACGTGGTAATTTAGCGGAATTGCAGTGTGCCAAAAAGCTAGAGCGTGTAGGTCTGGTCAGGACAAGAAAAAAATCGTATGGGAGGAGGGGGTCTATTCCCCCCCGTTTAGCCGGGAGGGGCAATTTTCTGAAATATTGACTTAATTTGGGAAAAAAATTATTCAAAATCAACAGTTAAATTCACAACGCCGTAATATACTTTTTTGTAAAGCCAGTTTTAAGGAATAGTTTTTGAGAAATTAATTTTCAAACTCAAAATTTTGAAAAAAAATTGGAAAAAAAAATTCGAACTACTTTTTTCCAAAATTGTATGTAATTAAGTACTAATTTTTTTCCAAAAATCAATTCCCTTATTAGTTTTTAGTTAAAAACAGGAAACCGGATGCAAAAATGTCTTGCAGTTTTTGAGAAATTAAAAAAAAAACCCGAACCACTTTTTTCTAAGAAAAACCTTTTTTTTTGGTTTTAACGAGTCTGGACTTGTAGGCAAATTGATGTATGAAACATTGACCTCTTTTTATTATTTTTAAAAAATTCTGAGTTTTATGAGGATACAATAAAGTGACATAGTATTGGAATAACCCTGGATTAATCCTTTTTTTTCATTGATAACCCCTGAAAACTGACCTGACAATTTCGTCTGGGTCCACCCGCCGCCAATGGGTTCTACCCGCTAGGACCTTAAGACAATAAAACCGCAATTTTTCTTTATTGAAAAACAAAATATTTGCAACCCAAATGTAAATAAAAGGCATCGCATTTTTAATAAAAAACCATTTCCAAATTGGACGTTAACTCATCAACACATTACGATGTCAAACTCATACTCTCGAGAAGAATTAACGGACATGCACTTCTGCTACGGTTTAGCTAATGGTCGAGATCGTGAAGCCGAAAGACGATCTACGCTGAAAGATATCCCAATCGGAGGTGTTCCAGTCGTAGCATGTTTTCAAGAATCCACCGATGTCTGCGAGAGCACGGAGTGCTAGAGCATCGAAGAAGCGAAAGATCAGTTACAGATGGATCAGGAACCTTAGATGAAAGAATTTTGGATTTGGTCCGACGTAATCCCTCCCTTAGTACAAGGAGGATAGCTATTAAGCTTGGAGTGCCCAAATCTAGAGTATGGAAAGTGCTTCATACCAAAAACGTACACCCGTACCATTTTAGGCCAGTTCAGGAACTCACCTCCAACGACAAGTTTTTGAGAGCAGATTTTTGTCGATCATTACTGCTTCGAGATGAAACTGAACGAAACTATTTTGGAAGGATATTGTGGACGGACGAAGCACTGTTTACCAGAGATGGGGTTACTAACTTCCACAATTTGCATCATTGGAGTAGCACCAATCCACACAACAAAAAACAAAATAAATCACAACACCGCTTTAGCTGTAAGGTTTGGCTTGGTATTGTTGGACAAACTATAATCGGGCCCCGGATTTTGAATGCCTTTATTAATGGAAAAATACCTGCAATTCCTACGAGACCCTTTGCCCTATTTGATGGACAACGTTCCTTTGGCCTTAGCAGATAATTTAATCTACCAGCAAGATGGAGCACCAGCACACTACAGCTTACGGGTTAGAAACTGGCTGGATGATCATTTTAGTGACCGTTGGATCGGAAGAAGGGGCCCCACGGAATGGCCACCTAGATCACCAGATTTAACTCCTCTATATTTTTATGTGTGGGGATTCATGAAGAATTATGTTTACGAAGTGGAAATAGTATCTTTGGAACAACTGAAAGAACGGATTGAAGTCGCTGGAGTCAAATTGCAGGAAAATTTGTCAAGCATAGACTTATGTGCAGCCATTAGAGGGAGATATAATTTTTGCCTTCTAAAAAATGGGGATCATATTGAAAATTTATTATAATAAAACTCCGAATTTTTTAAAAATAATAAAAAAGAGGTCAATGTTTCATACATCAATTTGCCTACAAGTCCAGACTCGTTAAAACCAAAAAAAAAGGTTTTTCTTAGAAAAAAGTGGTTCGGGTTTTATTTTAATTTCTCAAAAACTGCAAGACATTTTTGCATCCGGTTTCCTGTTTTAACTAAAAACGAATAAGGGAATTGAATTTTGGAAAAAAAAATTAGTACTTAATTACTTACAATTTTGGAAAAAAAAAGTTCGAAATTTTTTTTTTCCAATTTTTTTTCAAATTTTTGAGTTTGAAAATTAATTTCTCAAAAACTATTCCTTAAAACAGCTTCTTTTAAAAACAAGATGAAAGAAGAGGTTTCTGGCTTTACAAAAAAGTATATCACGGCATTGTGGCTGTAACTGTTGATTTTTAATAATTTATTTTCCAAATTAAGTCAATTTTTTAGAAAATTGCCCCTCCCGGCTAAACGGGGGGGAATAGACCCTCCCCTCCCATACGATTTTTTTCTTGTCTTGACCAGACCTACACGCTCTAGCTTTTTGGCACACTGCTCGTGGGACACCCTGTATATCTCTTTTCAGACATATTCTATGGAGAAGGGCGAATGCCTTCAGTGGTATAGAGCCATTAAGGGTTGCCCTTACATGATACTGAGGACTGGGGTAGAAAACCCTAATTATCTAATTATCATTCGGTGAAAATTGTCCACTATACTTAAACTGGCCATATTGTACAGAGTGCGCCATCTCAGATGGGTCGATGTAAACTTCGAATAACTTCAACAATTGTCAACCGATTTTCGTATGTCATAGCATTTTGGAAACGTTAATTCCGCACAATTTTAATGAATCGCTTCGCACCAAAAGTACGCGCGAAAATAGTTTCAATGTTCATTGAAAATGAACGCTCGATTGTGCTAACCCAACGTGCGTATCGTGCATAATATCGTGATCGTGTTGCGTACAAAAAAGATACAATTCGTCATTGGGCCTCGAATATTTATCAATTTGGTTCTGTGGCAAGTCCTCGTGAGCAACCTAGGCCACGTCTGCGGCGTTCAAACTCATCCATTCAGTCTGTGAAGGCCAGTGTTCAAGAAGACCCAAGTTTGTCATATCGGCGCCGTTCGCAACAGTTAGTCATCAGTGGGACCACTTTGCGGAGAATTTTAAAGGATGATCTTCACTTATTTCCATACAAAGTGCAGATAAGAATTTTGTCATTAGATGAGCCACGGCGCTTGGCATACGCACAAAATGTCATTGCAATGATTAATGCTGAGCCGGAGTTCTGGCAGCAAATTTTGATGACCGATGAGGCACATTTTACGCTCTCTGGCTCAGTTAATAAATAAAATTGTCGCTTCTGGTGCACCGGAAATCCTCACATTATTCTCTATGTGATCAAAAAGTTACTGTTTTGGGTCGGTATATACGCTAAAACCATCATTGGACTGTATTTCTTCAAAATTGGCGATACAGTGGATCGATATCGGTGGATGTTGGCCCATTATGTGGTCCCAGAAATGCGTAAAAAAGGCTTATTTCACTTTTGGTTTCAACAAGACGGCCCGACATGCCATACTGCGGACAAAACAATGAACCTTTTGCGTAAGAAGTTCCCTGGAAGATTGGTGTCAAAAAAATAAGATATTGACTGGCCTCCGAGATCGCCGGATTTTAATCCTCCAGACTTTTTTCTTTGAGGATACTTGAAAAGCAAGGTGTATGCTAACTGCCAGAAGACAATAGAACAGCTAAAAAGAAACATTCGCGCGGAAATCGCAGACATTTCGACCAAATGCTAGAAAATGTCATGAGCCCATTTTTGCATCCGCGATAAAGGCGGTCATTTAATTGATATTGTTTTCATATATTGTATATGATATTGTAATCAAAATAAATTGTGAAGATCTAGATTGAATAAAAGTTTTTGAGTTTCTAAAATCGGTTGAGAATTGTTGAAGTTATTCGAAATTTACATCGACTCATATGAGATGGCGCACGCTGTATAAAAAAACATTGACGTAGAATTATGTGTACTCCGATTCGATACAAACTCAGACATGCCCTGAGGCAAGATCTCTCAAATATCCAGTTATTTTACATACGTCTTGCACCCACGCTGAACCACACCAGGCAGCCATAAGTAACTATGGACCGTATAAGGATCGTATAGCAGATAATATTCACTCTTACATCGAGCTGACTCATCAGCATAACAACCACTTTTTAGTCCAGGTTAAAGCAGCATCTACATTTTTATTTTAATCAACCTGATATCCAAATATCTAACTCCAGTTTTGCGAACTAATCTCTGTCCGTGTAATCCAACATATTTGGAATTTTCATCAAGGAAACCGCGTTCTATTCAGAATGGTTTATGATTTCTTAAAACTTATTTTTAATTTCCAGTCGTCGTAGTACCGCTGAATCGTGTCGAAGTCATCCTGCAATATACATGCAATTGTCTCGATTTCTAGACGTCTGCGCACGCAATTACGTGGCGAAGGAAGCTGAATACCTGAGAAAGACCGCCAGAAAGCGTGCGCTATAGATGGGGGACAGCGAAACATGGAAGAAACACACTAATGGCAGGAAAGCTTGGCTTGAAATGAGGCACTGAATGGCCAGTAATAAAAATGATAATTAAGCTAAGAGCAAAACTTGCGAAAACAACGCTTAGTCTGTTCGAAATTCGATATTTTCATGAACAAAAAAATATATGTATGACACCGATTAAGATTCAGAAATCTAAAGATGAGGAATGATTGACAGACGAACAAGCTTACCAGAAACAGTTAGAACTTACATGTTATAGGTATGACGTGTAAAACTCGAAGTCTGAAGTCATTTAACATTCAAAAAGTCCGAATTCAGTGCCTGCTCGATAATTCTTCCAGTGTTTATGACGCAAAGCTTCTTTGACTCTTAATTTAAAGGGCTTTGGAGGTAGGCATCGGACAAGCCAACCTTTTTAAAGTATTGTCCATGACGATGATAAGCGCTGCCCACTGACTGATCTTAACGCGTCGAATCACAATATATCTAATTGTCGTAAAAGCTAAATTTCTGATTGGACGGCATATTTCAAGCCAACGGAGATCTCCTTGACGCTTAAGAGTCAGATAAGCGGCAAAGACATTACTTTCTAAATGTTGATCTAAATGCAATCTCTGTACCTCTCGCAGATAGCGTTTGCCTAAGCAGCGAGTTTCTCAATCGAATCGTTTAATATTTGCATAATTGATTCCCCCGTCGAAAAATCGATGGAACATTCAAATATTTCCAACCCATCTAACTTGGTTTCTTATTGACTGTTGGTTTTTAAAAGTGACAAGTAGTGGTTGATACAATAATGCCTCTAAAAAGCGGTGAGCCGGTTCGCATTGATGTTTCTTGAGAGCCTCGAACCTACGAGTACAAGGTCCATCAGTGCACAACCTGCGTGTATCAGAAAGACTATAAGGGACTAATTCACCAGAAGTGGCATATAAATTTGAAAGCCTTTTCTCTGAGATTTCCACAGAGCTGCCGAAACTTCATCGAGATGACCTTCTATAAACTCGTTAAATGAGTGAGCAGTATCTGTAGGCCTACGGTTATGGTATAAGTTGATTCTAAAGTTACTGCCCTAATCCACTAACACGGCTTTGCACACACTGCTTATTGGCCCAGGTCGCATTTGTCACGACTGTGGTGGATTCAACATACCGGCCAAAACTTCCTAATATATGATTTCTTGAACGTTTGGTTTTTAAATGTCAAAAAGGCACAGGAAAATTGGAAAATTGTGAAAAAGTGTTTCAACATGCATTACCATCTATACGTGAGTTACCAAAATAGAACACTGAAAAACCAAGTAGCAAAAAAATCAGCTTTTAATAACAAAATTCTCAGTTAACTTATTATGTGGTTGTTGTCCGATCTATGGGCGAGCTCATTGGCCATAAATATTGCTGATACTTTTGGAACTCTACTCCCCTTTAAAATGTTCGCCTTCCTCACGAGAGAGGTGTTTTTTTCGGTATTGATGGCATATGAATCGGTTTTTATGGAGTTTAACTCCAGGATGTGAAACATGTAATAAAATGTTCTTTAGTCTAAGACCATTGCGTCTATTGATGTGCTGTGTGCCATTATCGCTATTTCATGACTTCTCTCTGCTTGAGAGAGATTATGTTTTGGTAACACTACCGTGAGTTTGGGCAAGGCCCAAGTTTTGAGTTTTAAACTAAAATTCTGATTTATATTAGAAAGAAATAGTCAAAGAGTCTCCTTTCAACTATCAGCTTCGGAAGGTATATCATTGAACCCTGTCCAAACTGCATAAGAGCACAGGTCAAAGATAGCGAAGACAAACAGCTGAAGCTTCCACCACAATTGAAAAACCCGAAAAAAGTGCCGCACATATCGCCGTACATTCGTCGACGCCGAAGCCCGAGAGCTCCTGACGCGAAGCTTAAAGTCACGATGAACTATACTGCCGCCCTGATTGGTTATTCAGCGGTAATCGACCAAGTCCGCAAGTGGGCATTGAAATATAATAGTGATAAAGAGTCAATTGCATTCTTGGAAAGGGTGAATCATGCCAGAATTTTTGACAGACCGGAAACCCATGTGGTACCGACAATATCTCCACGAGCATGATGTCGCGCTCGGTTAGCCCGAACGCCTCAGGTTCACTGCATCGATTTTTTTCCCATGTTCGAGGAGACTTCGACCGACAGCATCAACGCTTTTAGTGGCTGAAGCGAACTTTATCAGTGTTATTTAAATAATTCACATGTTATTAACTTATTTGAATTAAGTTATTAAATTAAGCATACGATTGAAAGGCATAGGGCCAATAGGGTATTTTAAATTTAATTAAGGTATTTAAGCTAGCTTAAAGCTTTTTTGTGTGGCATAATACAGTTCTTAGTGAGACTAATGAAAATTAATAAAAAACAGAAAAAGAAAATAAACGGAATATCGTTTTCCATCCAGAGGGGAATGTGGAATACTAACTTCTGATCTACACTAATAACTTCAAAATGGAACAGAATCGAATTAACTTAGTAGAAGAAGTCGCACAATTTGCTTGTATCTTAGGGCATATGATAGCTGGGCTTCCACAAATATTTATATTGCAAATAGTTAACGCGAATTCAGACCTAACCTATTCAGTCAGAACTTGGGTGGTTCCTTCATGGTAACCTAGCTGCCCGAGGTCGTAATGGAGTGGGTACAAACAATTTTAAAATGTTACTCATACGCCCCGTAGTGCTTATGGTCGATCCCATTTCTCGACTTCCAGAGCTCCTGTCACGACTGGATTTTGATGTAGACAGTTGACGCGAATTCAGATCTAACCTATGTATTCAGTGAGAACTTGGAGATATCTTCTGAACTAGGCATTAGATAGGTATGCTGAACATGGTCAATGCTCTATGAAAAGATCACAACTCTTTTTCCATAGCAAGTAGCTCCTCTAGGAAGATATGTATCAACCACCTATGTATGGGTTCCAACCCACAGAACCATACTAGTAAAGAGGAATGATATTTGTAACGAGCTACCCAAACTCTAGGCTATCATCGTTTCAAGAACAGGATTAAGCCCCCATATCCCTAAAACTGTTGCGCCTTTTTATGTTCCATGGCTACTATCGTGTAGAGCAACTGATGGTCTTAAATAGTTAAACAGCATACCACGCGAAGGTTATTTTCGGACCGTTAAGCCATCATCCACTTGATGTTCACCACTGATGACCATAGTGGTGACAGGGGTCACAAATCTAAGCTTCAATGCTACTAGTCCACAGAGCTAATAAGTATTTCTCTGTCCCCATCCCTCCGCTCAAAATCCAAGTCGCCAACGTACTATTCCTTCAGTAAGATATTCATTACGTTTATAATGTGAATACAGTATCCCAGACAAAATCTAGTTCCGCCTTCAAAAGAACTCCTTCGTGCTGAAAATATTCCTTTGTTGTGAAAAGACATTTATCATCCCCCAAGTCAGCTGCAATCCTGCACCTGGTAAAGTCTTATTTACTCCTCAGCACAGTTGAAATTATTCACGAGATTCCACAGAGCAAGCATCCGGAAAAAATCATCCTTCAACATTTCAGCAGACTCGTGCAACACTAAAAAAGCATCCAACTAGCGCCCTGAGAAGCACAACAACCGAAAAATGCTCAAGTGTGCTACAGCAGTCTTTGGAAATCATCAGTTGAGTTCCAAAAGTACTACGAGTACGTATTCCATGCACAATATTGTACAATTCATCCAGTGTAGAGCAATTTGGAGCAAAAAAAGAAAAAGAACGAAACGAAATGGAACTGTTGAGGAATCGTTGAGGAACGCAAAAAGTTTAATTAAATCTTTTGTTGTGCACATCTGATCCCTGACTGGATAACAGGACTGGCATGGGCGTAGAGGGAGCAGTTGTTGTTTTTTGTTTTGGTGTCTTCCGACATTTCATTATACCACTTTCTTATTGCCACTTCAATTGTTTTAAATGAGGGGAAGGGATTAATGAAGTCTTCCAGGACCTTAGTCTAAGACAGTGGAATATATTTCACGCATTCCACGTCTCATATCGGACATAAAGCAATTTTCATTGTTGTTTATCTGAGAAGGATTCATTACGAGTAGGTAGATATGAGTATGGAGCTCTGTGAAAAGACCAGTAAAAAATTAGCTTTTGTGGCTGGATTGAAGAAACCTATTGGCACATAAGAAACAAAGCACATGCTTCTTTAGTTTCCAGAAGAAAATTATTGATGGACACAAAAATTTAATGAGATGTCATTGAGTTCTGTTTTAACGTATGTAGGATAATAAAAACACCTTCATGTGAAAGCTGTACAAACTTGATAACTTTTCTTTATTGGTCCCCATTAAGGTTTTCTAGAAACCCATTTCGTCTTTGATGGTACGTTTTTAGTTTTCGTAAAGAATTCTTGCCCTAACAACGGTAAGTGGCGATTTTAGGGGGTTAAGTAGTGACATGACATGTTCAATAAGCTCCCACTCTTCCCCGTCTTCACAGCTCGCTCCATATTTCCTATGATTAATCCGATAAAGTTTCGTTTCAGCGACAGCAGTTAAGTAGTTATTGCTTGCTCGTAAGCAAGCAGACTTTATGAAGTCCTTATTCCAAAAGTTGGAAAAAGAGGCCACGACTCAGCCAAGGCTCATCAGTGTATCATCTAAGTGCTAGCTAGTGCATGTACTCGATCTGTACGTTCGCGAGCATTAAAAAATAATATATCTTTCAAGCTCTCAATATGCCTTTCTCACTGGTAAATCCACAGAGAAGGGGTTGTACCAGGTCGTGCGAACTGCTGAGAGATCCATACACTTTAAATACACCATGGCGACTTTTATATATATGAAGGCGCTTCGATAACATTTTCACCAAATCTATTGAAAAATCCCTATGACCATTGGAGTTAAGGTTTCATCCATAAGTGGATGGTCTCCACGCTTGAAACCAGACTCAGCCAATTGCAATAAGGCAAGAGTTTCCTTGCAAAATCCGTCAGAAAATGTACTTCCCAAAGTGGAGTTATCTCACCTTTCATGGCTGTAATCAGATCAACGGTACCCTAGTTGAGCTGGACAACAAGGGAATAAAAGTGTCAGCATATGTGGAATACGTGATGATTTGAGTATCAGGGATGTTTCCGTCTGTCACTGAAGGAAGCGGGCTTCTGGTCGCCCAGAACGTATGGCAGAGCTCTTTCACTTCTACCAACCACTTTGACCTCACATTACACATTTACTCGACTTCAATAGTGTGATGCACTCTACTTTCCTTCCAGAGAAGAATGGTAAGCGTGAACGCCGTCGCGAAATTCCAACTTCTGGTTTTCACTGATGGCTCCAAGCTGGAGCATGGTATAGGAACAAGAATATTATCGACACAACTAAATATCTCAAAATCATTTCGTCTCCCTGCTCTAACGATCCGAGAAGCGTGCAAAGCACTCAGCGGAGCCCGTGCCAAATACATCTCCACCGCTATTTGTAGCCTATTTAGAGCCAAGCCACTGTTAAGGCTCGTTGGTCTGCTACCACCTTCTTTACTGGTGGATCAATGCAAGAAAAAATCAAACGAACTGGCAATTGGACTGATATCCCGCTCCTTTGGATTGTAGGACACAGCAACATAGAAAGGAATAAAGGCGGATGAGTTAGCCAAGTTCGGGGCGACCTCAAACTCACTTACTGAAAATGTGGGCCTGTCGCTTAATCTACTCAAAGGAACATCCTGCAACACTTTTTCAACATAGCCAATCGTAGGGGGGCTAAATCAAAAACGTCAAGAAAAACGTGACTCTCCTATTCAAAATAGACCTCCTAAACAGACACTGCTCCAACATAGGCGGTGAGTACGAACCATTGGCCTATAGGACGCCAGAATAGGCATCCATTGTAGTATGTAGCTGTCGCACATTTCGCATTTTTCTTTTAAAAAAATTGGAAATAGGTCTGTATCTCAAGGTTATTTGAACCAGCGGTACGAACGTCCTTGAACTTTCTTTCGCCTCGCATATCTCAATATCAAATAATGATATCGACTCCAGACTGATTTTATTCAACGCACCGTGGGAGCTGTGTTCCAGGAAGTGTATAAAGTGAATGATTCCATTCATCCGAATCATGACCTGGAAAACAGGGCCCTGCTCCATCACTTCCAACTGCGTAATGATATCGAACACTGGCGATCTGAGAACCTCGGTTCAATCAGGTTCAATGATGATTTCATGGCAAACAGTGCCGTCGCCAGTGAAAGGTCTAACAACCTGCTCATTTCGACAGAAGGGCTTCAGCTGATAATCGAGTCATTAAAGCAAAAGAGATCTGCGGGTGACAACGGCATACCCAATGTTGTGCTTAGGCACCTCCCATCAGTGGCTGTAGAGAGGTATACTACCCTGTTCAACAATGCACTGAATAATGCATATTATCCGGTGCAGTGGAAGACAGCAGTGGTACAGCCAATCCCCAAGGAGGGCAAAGACCCTTCTAACCCGGCGAATCTACGGTCAATAAGTCTTCTCCCGAGCATTAGCAAAATGTTCGAGAAGGTGATACATATAGGGTCCGCCAAATAACTTTTTTTTTTTTGAAAATGCTATAAAAAAAACTACTGAATATTTTCTCAAATTTCTTTTTTTATTTGAAAGTACAATTAATTAATCCTTCCGGTTAATAATGGAAAATAATTTCATTCAAATGGCTGCCTCGGCTGGCCATGCAGTAGCCTACACAATCGGTCCAATTTTTAAGCACATTATCGATTGTGTGCAGCTGTATTTCACCAATGGCTTCACGAATATTGTCCTTTAAAGCGTCAATTGTCTCTGGCTTGTCGGCGTAACACTTGTCTTTGACGGCACCCCACAAATAATAGTACAACGGTGTCAAATCGCAGCTCCGAGGTGGCCAAACGACATCAGCTCTGCGGCTGATAATGCGATCTTCAAAAACAGGGCGCAAAACATCGAGTGTAGCTTCGGCTGTGTGGCACGTAGCGCCGTCCTGTTGAAACCAAATGTTGCCAATGTCCTCCTCTTCAATTTTTGTGAACAAAACTTCGTTCAACATGGCCCGATAACGATAGCCATTGACTGTAACGGCCACTCCTTACTCATTTTCGAAGAAAAATGGCCCAATTATGCCTCTGGACCAAAATCCGCACCAAACAGTGGCTCGTTTTGAGTGCACCGGCTTTTCAATGTATGCGTGCGGGTTTTCTGTGCCCCAAATGCGACAATTTTGCTTGTTTACATACCCGCCAAGATCAAAATGAGCTTCATCTGAAAAGATGATTTTTTCATTTTTTCACATTCTGCAACATTACCATGATTTTCAAAGTAATGTCGCAATATTTCCCAGCGTTGTTCAAGCATACACACAACCATATTCGTTCAGCGGAAGGATAGAACTAATTATCTGTCAAATCAGACATGAGCTACGTGTTACCATTCACGAAATAAGCACTACTTAAAAAAAAAACGTTAGATGGCGGACCCTTTAGAACTCTGGCCAAATGGATTGAGGACAAACATATAATTCCAGACAACCAATTCGGTTTCAGGGCGGGGCATGATATAATCCATGCCGCGTTGAAAATCAACTTCCAGAAATCAGAATCCATCTTGTTTATAATGCCGTTGTCTAGAGCCTCTAGGGATACTCGACAAAACTGGCGCAAGTTCTCAGTCGTTTGACTGAATGGGCATCCACTGGTAATAAAAAGTGTAGTCAGATACCTTGGCATCTGGCTGGATCAGTATCTATATTTTAACAAACATATAGAAGCTGCTCTGTCCCGGGCTAAGGGCGCTTTCGCCCTGACAAGTCGGTTGTTTCACAGCAGCCAACTTGACTGCAGGGTGAAGGTAATCTGCTACATTGCCTTAATCAGGCCCATGATTGCCTATGGATGTCCAGTTTGGTTCAACGTGAGTGCGAGCATGATGGAAAGGATTCGGGTGTTTGAAAGACAGTGTCTGAGGAAATGCCTCGGCCTGCACAGAACGCCCGAGTCTCAGTACATAAAATACTATCCCAACGAGGTCTTATACAACAAGGCCCGGGTAATTCGAGTCGATAATTTCATAATCAAGCTGATTCGAAGTCATGTTGCAAGAGCAATGACTTCGTTTAATAGTTTGATCTCTGGTGCTTACTACACTAATGATTTATTTCACGAGAGGCTGCGCCGTAATTGTTTCATCCCTCCAGAAGCGTTTCTCTACTTGGAAACGTGCGGGCTAGTGCAAGACAGATCGGCGGTTCCCCTGATCTTCCACATAGCCCGAAAATCTGTGGAATGGCGGCTTCTATACGAATCTGATGTCGCGCTCCGTGGGCCGGAGCATCTGAGGTTCAGTAGAGCGGTGTCGCGCCGAGATATTGAGGACGTTGCACATCAGTGCCATCTCTTCTGGTGGCTTGAGGAAGCGTCATCTGACGAACTCTGAAGCCCCCTCAGGGCGTAAGGCCGGCCAACAGCCGATCTAAGTAAGATTAGGTGTTAGGCTAGGTTAGGGTAGTTTTAGTTATACCTATGTATTTTAGTTAAGTTACTTTAAGTTAGCTTGTATATAATGTAAGGTAGTCGTTTAGGGTAGTTTTAAGTTTTAAATATAAATAAAAATGAATTCCTAGGCTAAGTTTTACTAAATGTTCTTAGCGTAAGTTATTCCGGCTGTTTAATTCTAATTATTATGGGGCCGAAAGGCAATTCAGTTGTATTCTAGTATAACTTAGAGTGTCCGTGTGGGGCCATTAAGTTAGTTTTAATCGTTCTGTCAATAGATTTAAGCATTTTTGTCTATTTAAGGTGTCTAAGCAAAGGTGAAAATAAAAATGTAATAAAAAAAAAAACAGACAGAGAGAGTCTCAACCCAGATGGTGTTAACAGCTAATACCACAGCACAAAACCCCACATCAGCTAACGTCACATCAATTAACAATGCCAAAATGCTGCCTCTGCTGCTGCCGAGACTAGTGTTGCCACTGGCTCCATAGTACTATCAAACGTACTAACGATAGTATTACTGAATGGAATAAGGAAAAAATAACATCCAGTCGTTCTGTTCAGCAACCGCAGCTCTTACATTAAGAACAGTCCCAACGCTGAGGTTTGTACACATATCTCGTTTTGATACAAGTGTTCAGGAAGACAACGTAATTTGATTCATCGCTAAAAAAACTGAACTTCCCAGAAACAGCTTACCGATGGCAAAAATTAATTAAAAAAGTCAAATGTCAATTTTAAATTGGCGCTCTCTGCATGTACCCAAGATCATGTCTACAACGCTAGATTCTGGCCACTTGGAGTACAAATAAAATTATTTATTTCCCGGCCAAAAAACGAAGACTCAACTGTAAAACCGTTCGTCACTTAACTTCATTAAACAAACCTAAGTATTTTAACGTTTATCATCAAAATAAGGCGCTGTAAGAACTAAATTAGAATCCCTTCGTTTTGCTTTATATAATGACGTTTATGCCTATTTTATTTTCACTGAAATGTGGGTAAATGCCAATATTTTAACTTCTGAATTTGCTAATATAGATAATTATACTATATTTGGAAAAGATAGATGCAATATTGTCTCCGGATCAGAGAGAGGTGGTGGTATTTTAATTATGCCAAATCCTCCTTTTATTGTGATGAATTAGTTCTTCCTTCTGCTAATTCACCGTCCTCATCCATTTGGGATGCTGATAAACTAATTATGAAAATTACCCCTTCTGACAACTCTGAGCTATTTCTTATCTGTAGTTATATTTCTCCCAGAAGCCATATTGTTTTATATAACTTACGTACATTTAAAAAATTGTTCACATATTTTTGAGAACCTTTAGAATTTCCAATATACACATATTTTATGCAGGTGACTTTAATTTAGGTGATATTAATTGGCAATTTGATTGTGATGAACAGTGCCTTATTCCTATGTCAAAACAGAAACCGAAATATTTGTAACTGATTTGTTTAGCCAATATAATCTGACACAAATTAATAATATGTCTAACGATCTCAATCGAGTTGTTGATCTTGTGTTTGTGGATAATGAATGTTCTTTAAACCTTGAAAAATTAGAGTCCCCAATATTTCGGAAATCCGTTCATCATTGTGGTTTATATGCAAAGTTAATTATTTATAACTATACTAATCCATGTGAGCTAAGTTTTAAGCCTGAGTTCCTGTACAATTTTAAAAAAGCAAATTATGTTGATGTTAACTCTCATTTTAATGGGCTAGTTTGGACAAATATATTCAATTCATCAACTCTAAAAGAGGTCTACAAATCCTTTGTCACAATTATAAACTCTTGCATTGACCGCTTTGTGCCAAAAAAGTCGATAAAGAGGAATTCTAACCCAATCTGGTTTAATAAACGTCTAACAAGACTTAAAAATCAAAAAAACAAAGCATTTAAAAGATTTAAAACTAAACCCAACGATCCAAATCTGCGTCAGTCTTATCTTATACTTCAAAAAGCTTTTGATTATCTTAATCGCTTTCTATATCGTGTCTACATTTCATCAATACAATCTAATTTAAGACAGAATAGTAAACAATTATGGAGTTACATAATTTTACGACGAAAATCCAATGGAATTCCTAACTCCATGAATTATTTAGGACTAACGTCTAATAATATGTCAATGACTTGCCAGATGTTTGCCGATTATTTACAATAAGTGTACTCCCATAACTCTTCTCATGAGTATACATCTCGGACTCCTGAATTATTTCAGATCGGTTCAATTCAACTAGATACTTGCGAAGTTTTTAAATCTTTATCGCTAATTGATAGTGCAGCATCAACTGACCCTGATGGATTGCCTGCTCTCTCTTTGAAAAATTACCCAGCAATGCCATTAACATTTTTATGTAATTTGTCTCATAAGACTGGTTGTTTTCTTGATGACTGGCAATTATGGTTCGTAACTCCGGTTTTTAAGTTCGGATCCAAATTTGAAATTAAGAACTTAGGGCCTATATGCAAGCTGTTGAACATACCAAAGACTTTTGAAAAATGTGGGTACGATAAGCTATATTTTTAGACAAATAAGACCTTGTCAACATTACATTGTTTTCGGCAGGTCTACTCGTACCACCGAAAATCTTTCTATTTTTGTGAACCAATTAAACTCTAATTTAGAGGAAAACTGTCTGACAAATAAAATCTACACTGATTTTTCCAAAGCTTTTGACAGAGTTAATCATCAAATTTCAATTATGGCAAAAATGAACCGTTATTGCGTTGCATTCATGAGGCAAACTTAGCTCATGATCACTTAGATTTTTTTGAATATTGCTTAAGAGAATCCTTTACACAAAAAGTTTTATCATATCTTGTTAACCTGTCACCTGAAAATCATACCTGAATTATATTTATTTGTTAAGTCTTATTGAATTGATTTGTATCTATTTTTTGTAGTCTAAGCGAGTTAATCTACTTGATGGAAATAAATAAAATATGACCTCTAGGACAATTTTGCCCAATGAAAAAAGAAGTCGAATTTAGTTGTGCTCTACTAAGATCTTACACCAAAACGCTGCCCAGACTCAAAGCTAACACTGATTACCATTCCATATAAAAGAGTGAGGTGTCATAAAATGATTCTGACTTCATCAAAGTCTCAAAATCAATTCTGTTACGAGTATGACGGATAGTTATTTATCAATACAGCATCCAATGCAGGACCCGATGCTGAGAAATGCTCCAATGCAACATAGCAGGTCGTTCTTTCAAGTTTGTGACAGAGACTATAACGTGCTTCTGTGATAGCATCCATGTTCCATCAGCATACGAGATTCTGCATCTTATCATGACCGTAGAGATTCAGAGGATTCCACTACCTTCTAGGTGAACAGCCCCGTGTCTTGTCTCCTACCAGAACACCGACAAGACTTCTACTGTACTTAACTCGACATCTTTTTATCAAAGCTATCTAGGATAACTTCCAGATATTTGGATCTCTTCAGAATTGAAACGATGGCATTTTGATGGCACCTGCTGAATCATGACTTTTATTTTATTCCGTTAAGATAATAACCTAGGAGAGAAAAAACATTTCCCAGTGATTTTAAATCAGTGAATATTGCGCGAATGAAAACGGAAAACGTATTCGATGAATCCATCAGCAAGCACGTGTGACAAAAATACCAGCATTAAAAGCGAAGGTTCTAATTAACTCGGCCGCAGTCAAAGATATATGTATGCCTCTGCACGGGTACCTGGGTTTCTTGAAGACACTTATCAATTTGCTAGACACACACCGCGATTTGATCTCTTCCCAGAAGTGCTCGCAAAATTCGCCTTCTGTTAAACTATTAAACTGGATATCAACATTAACGTGCCACCCCGTCTACAACCACAATTTACATATTTACCAAAACCAACTAAAAGCCCTTTTCAACTGAAAGCTCTAACATAATTCAACTAGCCCAAGGCCATGAAGGCGACTAAAAGATTGCTTTTAGAATATATAACATCAAAGCGCGAAAAGAGAAATTAGTTCCAAGAACGGTTTTCTTTAAGAAATCATAAAATTGAGGACGAACGTCATCTAAGATTCCAACAGAACTTATTCACATGAAATGAGTAAACATTTTTAAAAGGGCACTCCACATTAAAGAAAGGCTAAGGCCGTGCCATGCTTGAGAGTGCGTGCAAAAGTGTGAAGTGTTTCTTTCCAACGACTGCTTTCAGCGCGGTGGAGAGACTCCTTCAAAAATCAAAACTGTGTCGAATAGTACTAATGTTGATATTTGTGACTCGAGACAGCATTCATTTGTGTTTCTTCTATTGCATGGGGAGTCTCGGTTGAAGGCCGGTTGAAGCGCTATTTTTGCTAGTGTCCTTTGACTGACGGGTCTGTCGTTTATTTATTCCTCCATTGAAAATGCAGGGAATGAACTAATTAAATTCATTAATATTCCCATCGGTCCTTAAAAATAAAATGCTGAACAGCGAGCCTCTTCATTTAACCATTGAGGGAATTACCATAAGCAACGGATATGTGGAATTATACAATACTTTCATCCGACATAGTAAAACAAGTTCATCTATGTACATCCGGAACGGATAATGAAAGTGTTCAATTGAAAAAAAAAAAGCTTCAAGCCTTGTTGTCCACAAAACGAATGGTTAATTGACTGCAAAAAAACCGATTTATAAGCTTTAATAATTTTTAAATACATTTTTAATGAATTGGTTATTCCAATTATAGCAGGCAATTAATTCATTTAACCCCATTCGACTATTGATTCGTTTTGTAATTTGAAACCAGTTAACTCGATTTTATCTTCATCAACTAAAATTAGGCCTACGAACCCCTTTTGTGTTTTTCTTTTTTTACACGAAATTATTATGAGCGTAAAGGCTCATCTCATTTGACTAAGAGAACTGAAGAGAAATAGTTTAACAACTCTCTATCTACAACGAATGACTGGTTTATGCATTTGTTTTTGGGTTGGTGGTGCTTTACTAATTTTTTAAGATGTCACTAAGGTTTAAACGGTCTTTAGCTAGCTGTTCCTCGTGCCACTCGTCCAGATGAATAAAGTTTTTTCCACTTACGTGCGCCAGTTTAGATTCGGTCGTCCTGTTTCACCATTCAGGATTGCGATCGAGGGCAGCCCTTTTCGATCCATAGAAGCCCGGGATAAATAAGGTTTGGATTGCCTCTTGTTTTCAAAAAAGCAGCAGTTGGCAAACGATATTTCTTCGTCATTACCTGTCACTAGTTCTTCAAGCTAAAATAAATCCTTAACTACATCCAAGCTCTAGTTGTCAAAGATGGCGTTGTAGCCAAGACATCGCATTCGATCAGAAGACCCAAGACCGAAAATAAAGGGTCCGCCATCTAACCTTTTTTTTTTAAGTAGTGCTTATTTCGTGAATGGTAACACTTAGCTCATGTCTGATTTGACAGATAATTAGTTTTATCCTTCCGCTAAACGAATATGGTTGTGTATACGCTTGAACAACGCTTCGCTAAGTGGGCCTGCGATCGACTAACGGAAGATGCCGATTTTGCCAAAAAAATCATCTTTTCAGATGAAGCTCATTTTGATCTTGGCGGGTATGTAAACAAGCAAAATTGTCGCATTTGGTGCACAGAAAACCCGCACGCATACATTGAAAAGCCGGTGCACCCAAAACGAGCCACTGTTTGGTGCGGATTTTGGTCCAGAGGCATAATTGGGCCATTTTTCTTCGAAAATGAGCAAGGAGTGGCCGTTACAGTCAATGGCGATCGTTATCGGACCATGTTGAACGAATTTTTGTTCACAAAAATTTAAGAGGAGGATATTGGCAACATTCGGTTTCAACAGGAAGGCGCTACGTGCCACACAGCCGAAGCTACACTCGATGTTTTGCGCCCTGTTTTTTGAAGATCGCATTATCAGCCGCAGAGCTATGTCGTGTGGCCACCTCGGAGCTGCGATTTGACACCGTTGGACTATTATTTGTGGGGTGCCGTCAA
The DNA here is from genome assembly GCA_958301585.1 of Merodon equestris. Classification (NCBI taxonomy): domain Eukaryota; kingdom Metazoa; phylum Arthropoda; class Insecta; order Diptera; family Syrphidae; genus Merodon; species Merodon equestris. Next base: position 37,210,069 of record OY284416.1, on the reverse strand, counting down.
AGATAAGTGTTACGCCGACAAGCCAGAGAAAATTGACGCTTTAAAGGACAATATTCGTGAAGCCATTGGTGAAATACCGGTACACACAATCGATAATGTGCTTAAAAATTGGACCGATCGTGTAGGCTACTGCATGGTCAGCCGAGGCAGCAATTTGAATGAAATTATTTTCCATTATTAACCGGAAGGATTGTGCTTTCAAATAAAAAAAGAAATTTGAGAAAATATTCAGTGGTTTTTTTTTTATAGCATTTTCAAAAAAAAAAAAAGTTATTTGGCGGACCCTATAGCATGCCAAGACCGTTATCATGTATCATCCATCATATTCACCGGCTCCCTGCCTGTTTTTTCTATTGAAAAGGAAGGACAGAGATTTGCAACGATTGTGGAAATCGTCTTTATCTTTATTGTTGGAAGAACTATTCCGTGGATTAGATAAACCGCCAGCGCAAGTACATTTTATCTGTAGGGGAATACCTCGAGGGCGACAAAATAGATATTAATGATTATATATATATTTTCCGAGAAATATAAAAAGTCACCCTATTTCCTGAACAGGCTTCGTACTCGTTTTAGCCACTTCTGTTCCAAAGTTCCAAACGACGACTTTCTGGGCTGTCTAGTCGCATCAAAAATATCTACGTATGTAAAACCCATCTGCCCTTTTCTGCTATATGCTGCTGCTGGCACATGCTGGTGCGACACCTCATATAAGAATCTTGAAGCAAACCCGGAAGCTTCTAGCAGTAAAAGAATGTCTCGCGAATACTTTCAATGTGACCAAAATGATGATTTCGGCTAAAAAGACAAGAAGCATCCTAGAATGGTGAACAAATTGAAATTATAGGATTTAGGTTAGGTTCCGTAAAAAGGTGGGAATCACTTAGATCCGTCTATTGTGCTGGAAAATATAAGGCTTGGTCCAAATCAAAAGAAGTTGAGTGCGCGTTGTAGCCGGGACGTTAAACGGCGTTTTATACAAATGCACTGCCGGTCCAAGGAAGGGCTCTCTGCATCGTCTTTTGATGACCGATGGTGGTTTCATTACGACAATCCAACATCCACGGCCATGCATCACTGAGCAGCCTCAAGAGCTTACTCAAGTCACGAGTAAAGTAAGAGTAAAGCTGCAAATTGATGACTGATGTTAAAACAGGTTTTGCTCTGTATAACTCCTCTCTTTAGACACCATTAGATGAGGTTTAAAAGTCAACAACAGATTGGTGAGTGTCGGCCTAGTGTGGTCTATCTATCGTGGACTAACGTGGACCCCGCATTGATGAAAGATCATATTGCTCACGAGCGGATTCAGGCGTTTACACAGCATGATAGAGGAGATTTAAGGAGATTTATGCCCTGAATTCGGAGCATTTATAAAGATTTCCTTTCTTATGGACTGACGAACGAGGCTTCCTAGATTCCATTCATCAGACATGTTTTTCTTTGAAAATATCCTAAAGAAAAAAAATCGGCAACCTTAAACCACGGGAAAGGCAGCCCGCCTGCGCCAGCAGCTTCATTATACTTTAATTTCTATATCGATATTTTGATGGCACAGAATTCCCACTTGTCTTTGTCCAACGTGAATTGCATGTTCTGCCTAGCAGCGGTATTTTAACTATCACTACCGGCTGCAACCACACTTCAAATTGTCAATGTTTCCTGGAGTCTTCCACTCTCAGGGGCTATAAAGTCTTGACATGATCGTTTTACTTGTTGATAAAACTTTCGAACTTCATTCCTCGATCTTGCGCCTCTCGTGCCCTTTACGTTATTTTTCTCAGAAGCGCTTCTTTTCCGTTCGTAGAGATCATGAGCAACTCTCGTCCGTCGATTAAGCCTAACCATCTGCACTCTTCCTCAAATCAGAGGTGGTGGCTCAAAGTCGAACATATCAGAACCGGCATCCCTGATGGCTATGAGAACATTTCCATTGTTGTTCTATAGTTTATGGACGTTGCCTCGGATTTTGAGAAAGATACTACCCAGAAAGGTTGGGGTGGTGTCCTGTGACTGGTATGATTAAACGACTCCGTTGAATTAGTCCAATCCGAGTTTGTATCTTGGCTGCAACACAGTATTAACCCGAGTAGATGTTGCTCTTCGGACTTCGTACTTCAAAGGTGCTGAACGAGTGTCTGGCGTTGATCACAATGTGATCAACTAGGTTGGTTGCCGATTGATCAGAGGAATACTAGCATCTTAATCGATGTTAGAGGTAGAAGTCGTGTGCTAGTCTACTAGTCTAATTTTATTTTCTATACACCAGGTGGGTTTTGGACTCTTTTTTATGAATATTTTATATGACCTACAGGATCAGAATATCTGATTTCCCTCGAAATTGGCGTCAAGATAGTTTAGATGCTATCAATGATTCTGATCAAGACCCAGATTATTGAGACCCAGATAGATGAGAGCTATACAGAAGAGTCATAATACATAGACATAAGAGGCAAATAACTAAAGAATTTCGAATGATCCCTGTAATTAACGACCGCTGAACTAATGTAGCATCAATATAAGGTACAACAACACGGTACGGTACGCAACAATCGTAGTCCGGAATTTCTTGTGGTTTGTGTCGAAGATGTTAGTTCACTACTCATGGGGGTGGTTGTCCTAGATAGGATGAGAGATTCGACTGAATTTGTCGCATTGATTGTAGTTCACAGTAACAAACCCAACAAGCCGGTTGAGATTGATGAACGAGTTACAATGAATCTCCAAAGAAACCTCGTTGTTTCCTGCAATTGGTTGATCACGAAGCTCTCTAATTGGTCGTTGGAAAATTGATCATAACTGATGAGGGCCGAAGACTAAAGAAGTGGACCAATACTTCAATAGACGAAATGACAATGGTTCTAAGTTCAATACACAAGGACAACCTGGTCACAAAGCCATTCAACTATTCAAAATCCCAAGATCATCACTGAGTGCAACCGCTGTAAACCTTATATTAAGCCTTATGATCATCAAATTGTACTTCATATGTTGTTGTGTGTTGTGTATCCATCCTCAGCCTCCGACCTAATCGCATAACTGCGAACATCGAGGGCTGCGAACAAATCATGCAGAAATAAATCTGAACAGTGTGTCAAGTCTGTCGTAAACAGGGGCTGCCCGCAAGTTTGCGTCCTATCTCCGCTGTTATGGTGCATGGTGATCGACTCTCTGCTCGATGCTCTCAATGCCTCTGGAATCTATGCCCAGGCCTATGCGGGTGATGTTGCTGTTTTCTCTGTCGGCTCATGCTTAGCGACTGTCTGCCTCAAAGTGCAGGCAACGCTAGATGTGATCGAAAGCTTGCGCTGTCGGTTAATCCTCTTAAGACTGACGTCGTTCTCTTCACGAGAATGAAGAAAAATACTGGCTGGTGCTTAAAGACATTCCCATTCCGATATGCAAGGAAGCTAAGTACCTGGGAGTCATCTTAGATAGCAAGCTTCTTTGGTCAAAGCATGCTGAGTCCAAAACCACCAAAGCGCTGCCAGCCTTTTAGTGCGGACTGAAAGCCATGTCTCGCCTTAAGAGAAATGGTCTTTGGTAAACTCGCATTGTAGTCACAGTGTACTTGCGCGGGAAATATCCTGTCTCATGGATATGCCTTCTGACGCAATTACACCTGCCATCCTACTGCGCTGTAATTTCACAGTCATATTTCCATGGCATCAGGACTGGCTTTGGCCAGACACTGAACCTGGAATGGACTGTCTTCGCATTTTCACAGATAGCTCCAGGACTGGGCAGGGGTCCGGCGCTGGAGTTTCCTTTGAGCGAGAAAACATTCGACTGCACTTCTAGTTAGGAAAATATGCGTCTGTCTTTCATTCAGAGATTTACTTAATCCTAATGGCCATGCACTATGCTGTGAAGCACAGGAGGAAGGGAAAAAGCATATGGGTCTGCAGTGACAGCCAAGCTGCACTCAAAGCTGTGTCCAACCCTCTATCCAATTCCAAATTAGTGCATGAACTCAAGACCTTTTTGAACAGAGTCGGAAGGCTAAATTCACTCAGGCTTGTATGGGTCCCAGGTCACTCTGGGATCCCAGGAAACGAGATCTCCGATGAACTCGCTAGAAGGGGCTCAGAGGAGAGTTTCTCAGAAGCTGAACCCACCTTAGGTTTAGCTGCTTCCTCAGTCAAATCTGACATCAACGTCTTTAATGTACACAGTCGTAGATGGAGGAAATATCCAGGATGCAGGATGACTAAGCGCTAACACCCTGATGTCGGCAAGAAGTCCTTAAGGAGAAATGATTACAGAAGGCTTACGGGCCATTAGACTTTTGCCAAGTATCTCTACGTGCTTGGCATCAGTGAGACGCCTACCTGTGCTGCATGTTGCGAGGAAGATGACACAGCAGAACACTTTGTCTGCGACTGTCCTGCCTTCGCTCGCGCACTGTGGCGCACCCTTCGGGCCGACGTGATGTGTGCCGAATCTCTTGCCCCTACATCACTGAAGCCCCTTCTCAATTTTCTCCGGACAACGGGGAAAATACTATAAAGAAACATGACTGTCCGGTAGTACAATGGACCAGTATTTGTGTCTGAATACTCCAAAAGAGAGTAGAAGCATCCAACAAAAAAAAAAGAAAAAAAACAACAGAAATCAGTCACACATGGACCAGTTCAGAACAAAATGCGGAAAGCGCTGAACATTTCTTTCCTTGGACTATTCCAATGAAACCCACTAGAGGAAAACTTGATTTGCCAAAGTTTAATATTTTTCCATTTAACAATATGAAGCCCCCATAAGAGGTACATTGAAAGGAAAGCCACGTCTTAGTTTCAAGAACAGAAATGCTGAAGGTCGTGATACTCACATAGGACTTTCCTGTACAAGATTAATAGTACCTCGCTACTCACGTGGGACTTTCATGTACCAGGTGACACTAAGCTGAAATTCATAATTAATCTTCTTGGGTTCAACGTATTTAAATCTTCCAGAACGACTTTCATGTCATATCTGGCGGCCAGTGCCCCAGGTGTTCTATCTAGTCAACCATTAACCGATTGGTTTTCTCTTCTGTGGGGGTTCGAGCACATATTAAACCTATCTTCCTGAAGTAAGCGCTGATATGAATTTACGTTTCGCCTCGAATAACAAATCCGCATCCAAATAGACGATGTCTGTTTTCTACTCAGCTCTCATCCGCTTCTTCCAGAGTAAGGTACTCACCCAGTACTTGTTCTCACTCGAATGGACGTTGCGATTAACTCTATCTTAGAAATTGGCGGTTTGCCGTCAAGATAAATCTTGGAAAGAGATGCGCCCGACCTCTCTTCCTCTATCTAATCTATTATAAACCACCGCGTGGAGATGAGAGTAGGAGTTGATAGTCGATAGTTGTGAGCTATAGATCGACAATTATGGGATAATGTAATAAAAAAAATTATATCGAAAGAGTGAGTAACCATTACCAACCTCCGAGTTTGTATTTTCAGCTAAGATAATAATATTATCATTTTTTATAAAAGTGTCTCTCTTGTTGAATAGTACTCTATAAAAAAAAAAAACCGAAGTCATATTTATCGCCTCAAGGAAATCACTGGCATTTTTCCTATTCATGACACATTTAAAGCCTCGTTAACACGCAATAGTCCCCTCCTCTATGCCAGAGCTAACTCGATTACGCCATTAGACGGCATTACATCACTCCGTCGAATTGTCAACAATTTGATTATCAAGAAAATCACTTTCTCAAACGCCACACCAAACGACAAAAGCGACGGAAATAATAATATTTATACTCCCGTCTGCAAATAGGATCACAAGTCACAAGTAGACGTACTCGCACTCCATGCGTCAGTCGAACACGCAACAATAATGATATTAATTTTCCCAAACTGCTCATCTGCACGCACCTCACGTCGGCGGTCGTACGCATTGCTAAACATTTCAATTTAGTCCCAAAAATAAACACAAACTCATGTCTTCCAAACACAATAATCTACGCCATTGTCGAGCTTGGGCGCTAAAAGCAAACTCATCCTTATCGCCATCTACGGAAACGAAGATCCGTCCCTCCGGGGACTCCTAAGCATCCATCGTCCCTCATTATGACGCAACTGTGCTCACATGCAATTGATCCCACTTCTAATCTGATTCCATTCTGAGTAGGAAGTGAAAAACGTTTCCCAGAGTTAAAACGTTATTTGCTTTCGCCCCCGTAACTGCTCCTGTATTCGCCGTGCGTCGTCCTTGTGTTACTCATGAAAAACACCTTTTGTCGCGATGTGTGGCATTCGTGGGCGGTGCGTGTGGAAGCAAAGGCAAACGAGCTAAACAACGAAACGGAAAACTAGAGCGGAAACAAATCGACATCCCCCTTCCCCCCTTCCCCCCTATCAACCCCTTCGCGTGGCGTCGAAGGTTGACTGTAAGTAGAAATCGATGTAGAGCACGGCCATTTGGTTATTCGACGCAAACTGGTTTCGGTTCATTGTGAGCCGGCTACGGGGATAACCACGTAAATTAGTTCTTTGTGTTGGTTTTATCTCGTGGGCGACTGATTGGAGACATGTACCTGTTTCTGTTTGGCAGCCGCTTGACAAATTCGTGAAATGTTCCGCGGGACTAGCCGGGCGAGCGCGACCTACATCGTGTACCACATACCAACAGATCGCGAATGTCATTGTCGAGAAATAGCAATTTTAATGGAATTCCAATCGGTTTTCCCTTTTTTGTTCATTTGTTTATTTTTTTCTTCCGTTCCACCATCCACCCTGCATCACTCGAGGATTCGTGTGGATTCGTCGTTCCCCAAGAGCCTTGCCGTTTGTCTAACAATAGGTTGACACATATGAGACCCCGACTAAGTGGAAGGGGATGCGAGTGACGGGCGGGAATGAGCTATTCCACGACAATGGGACTTGCAAGTGGAAGGCGTTGTGGGAGTTGTTGTCATGTGCGTGTTTGTCTAATTTGTTTGTTTATTGTTATTTGCCCGCCGTGGGGGGAGAGGGCGGAATTGAATCGACACGAATACATGTATCAATTGCCTTTTGAGAATTCGGAGTGCTGGGCTTAAGATTTGTCACCCTAAATGAGCTAATGGGATGGGGAATTGTCCTGGAATGAGATGGTAATTGAGTTAAGTGACGATGGAGTGTTTTGCCTCGGGCTGGCGACGGCAACTGTGTTAAGATGAATTTGAGGGACGAATCGTTCTATTGGAAAGAGGAACTAATCGGAATAATCTCTTGTTTTTTATTCTAAGAATGCTCAATGGGAAACGAGTGTATGTATTCCAAATCGTTTAATGAAGTAAGCCTTGGGAGCTATTGTAGAGATGACACAGTTCTGGAAGGGAATTTCAAGCAATCATTAATCTTATGCGATATTTCCTTGTGTGTTTGTAACTAATTAATTTCGTTTGTTGGATTAAGGCTCGTGTTCTTTAAGCTGCTACAGATGTCACAATTTAACGCTAATTCAAACATTTATAAGTGTGCTTACGTCTTAACGCTTTGCCTTCCTCTCTGATTCTTCAAAAATCAGTAAGTATGTTCAAAAAGTATCAGGAATTCTATATATCTAGCCTCATAAAAAGTACTCGAACACACCACTGAAAAATGTTGTCAAACGTGTACATTGCACATTGCTCGTCAAACCTGTTGTTTTTGTTTAATCACCTGTCACCCGTCAAAGAGGCTACATGTGGATTGACATTATCGGCAAACAATTTTTGTCCATATCAACTTTTGAATCTTAAAGAGTTCAAATCAGTCGTTTTTAGAGGAATGTCTGCGATGTTTACGTTCGGAATTTTTTTTCGTTTCGCATGTCTTGGGAAAAAATCAAGATATCAACACCTGACGCGTTTTGTTCGACGAGTCATTGGGTAGTGATGAGTCGATTCAGTTTTCATAAATTTCACGACAAAATAACTGAAGGAACTTCACAATGGAAAAAGGATGGAGGTATGGAACCGATAACAAGGAAGTAGGTTTCTCTCCAGGTGCAGCGAAGCACGTCGAGTTATTTGCTATGATGCTTTTCATGTATAGTACAATCAACCACCATTATGGATATCTTGCGGATATAGAGTAATACAATTTGGGCAGCCTGTATCGAGGACAGTTTGACGAAGGACCTAACCAAAGACTTGGGTCGAACTAAACAACGCTTCTTAAATCAACCCTTTGTGCTTGGAGTAGCTTAATATCGAAGATGACTTTAAGACCGGATTACTGATTTTTAGTACATTTTTTTGTACGACTACACCTTTCATCAATTACATTCAGCGCTCCTTGTAGTTTAAATCATTTTTTTTCTTTAAATAACAAGTTTAAGCTTCAGCTAGCAAGGGAGGCACTGCAACCAAGTAAGCCAATTAAGCTAGGATGATTTAAACCTTTCTAATAACGCTGAGAATTGATCCCGCAGGAAAAGAGGTAACTTTTACAAGAGAAACGTTTTCCCTAAAAAAGGCACATTCCCTAAGATGAGAGAGGTCCCGAACTTTAAGGACTTTTTAAAGATTTTATTCAAGGGTTGATCAATTTTCTTTGACTCAGAAAGTCCTTCAACTTTGTTCTAGCACGACAAATTTTGTGTTTTTTCTTAGCTATCTCAGTTGACTATGAATTTCGGAGTGCCACAGGAAGGATCAATGCATAGTCCTTTTCGTAACCTGGAACAAACTAAAGTTTGGCGCTTTTCCTTTGCTAGGTCCAACAGAGCATCACTACCGCCCTAAGTTTTGATTAATTTACATAGTAAAGCTAAATGTAAACATTTTAAACGGATCTATAGTTACATCCGCTAGCTCGGATTTGAAGTAAAGGAGGAATCACCCCTCCACAGGCGCAAAAATGGTTATGACTACCCTTAAGTATCCGGAATCAAGACACAGCACGGGCTGAGGGTATATAGGGAGAAAGGGAGAGGAGGTACCTGTGCACATTGGTCCTAAATGTCTGTGCATTGTAATGAGTAGGAAATATTGGTCTGGGAATAGCATTCCATAATCGTGTTGTGCGGCTGAAAAAAGAATCTCTGAACTTAACTGTACGCCCGAAAGCAGGCTTAAGGGTGAACTGATGAGCATTCCTGGCAACACGAGTATTGCGGGTGAATTCATGGAGGTGAGGAATGCAATTTGTTAACTCATTTGAGCAACGGTTGCTAAAACAGCGTTAAAACAGTGACAAGGAAGACACCTTACGTCGGTGTTCGAGCGAGTCAATTGACTTTGCGATATTACTGTCTTCTATAAGTTTTATTGCTCGCTGTTGTATTCTAGTGCAGTGAGGCCTTAGGAGCATCAGATCACATATGAGCTTTATACTCAAGCTTGGGGCAGATGTAGGCCTCATAAATTTAAACCAAGTCGGAAGGGGTGAGACATTTCTTACATCGTTTAAGGAAACCTAGACATTTTGCCGTGTTTTGGCGACTTCAAATATGTGATCATTCCAATTAAGTTTGGTATTGATACACATACCAAGGATGGAAAGTTTTTCGGTTTCGTCGACACGAGCGCCATTCATGGATAATGGCTGATAATTACGGGTTCGCTTTAACGACGGTAAACAGCATTGAGTTTTAGAAGCATTGAGTTCCACTCTATTATTTTTACCCCAATCGATTATGCTGTCAAGATGGGAATGCAATGTGCATAACATACGCTGCCGTTCCCGTTCTATTGCCGAAGACCAGTGAGTGAGCGAAGGAGTGGATTGGATTCGAAATAACAGACAAGAGATCATTTATTGTATAAAAACTGAAAGAGAGTCGGAGACAAAACAGAGCCTTGGGGGACACCAGCATTTATTTGGTGAATATCAGACTTGAACCCATCCAAAACAACTTGAATTGAACGGTTCGAAAGGTAATTTCTAATCGATAGAAGCAGAGATTTATCGATGCCATTAGCACGCATTTTCGACAAATGAGCTTTATGCCAAACTCTGTCAAATGCTTTGGAAATATCAAGCGCAACGATCTTGCTTTCACCTAAATTGTGCAAAGATTGTTCCCACTTTTCGGTGAGATATGCCATCAAATCACCAGTGGAAGAAGATTCCTCGATTCAAGATGTTTCATAAGCTGACGGTTTAGCTGACGGAAAAGCTTACGTAGAGGTTTTGCCAGCGCAGAACAACCCCTCTTCAGAAGTATTAGGGGTATACCATACGGGCCAGCGGATTTGTGTACGTTGAGATCTTTTAGTACTCTTGCAACTGTACGAGTGCGAACATGGATTTCTCCCATGGTGAAATCAACGCTCTCAAATGCAGGCGGAGACAATGTGGAATCTGGCAGCATTGAGCTATACGCCAAATGCGCAGCAAGCAGATTGGCCTTGTCTAAAGAGCTGACAGCTGGAATGTCATTGTAAATGAGCGTGAGAATTAAAGACGTGGCTGAATTCTTTACGTTTTTCACAAACGACGAAAAGTTTTTGCTACCCTTGGGACATGGTAGCACTTTCTGCCTCAACTTTTGTTCGTGGAAGAATTGTACACGTCTAATTAATGCATTGCAGTCATTTCTGGCCCGTTTAAATGTTTTCCGGTTTTCTTCAGTAGGGTTGGTTTTGTAGTTCCGAAAACTCAACTCTCTCAACCTAATGGCCTCTTTACAGCTCGAGTCGTACCACGCATTTTCTTTGGGTTTGATACTCTTCACTCTGTGAGGAATGAAGGATCTCATACCCAGCAAAAGAATGTTCATGATTATATTAGCAGCGGCATCCACGTCACTATCGAAGAAACATAGTGGCCAGTTAAAATTCCTAAAAAAGTCGCTCCAATTGGCTTTCTCGTATAGCTATACTGTTCTTTTAGGAATTTGTTCTCTTACTTTGGTGAAGACGAGAAATTAGCTGATACGACACAGTGGTCAGACGAGCCTAGGGGCGACAATATGGCAACAGAGTATTTGTCAGGATGAGAGGTGATAAACAGGTTCAATGTGTTGGCGGAATGATCTGCAATGTCAGGTATTCGTGTAGGTTCATTTACTAGCTGGGTCAGATTATTTACTCCAACAAAGATCTCTACGTACAGTCCTTCGAGTGTTGTCTGGCCTTAATGTCGAAGCCAATTAGAATTGTGTACATTGAAATCGCCCACAATGGCAATTTCAGTGTGAGAATGTAAGGATACAATTCTTGTGATGGAGTCGGATAGCATATCGAACTCATTGAAAGTTGAATTGCTATCCAGGTTTGGACTTCTATAAATAAAACAGTAGTGGATTAAATGCTTACCGAGATGGATTTTAAGCCACAGAAAATTGAATTCCGGATGGGAACAGTGGCCGTATTGTGGCTGAAGTTGGTAAGCTACATCACTACGAATATAAAGGGCGAGACCGCGGTGGAGGAAGAAAAGGGGCACCAAGTTATATCCAGGCAGGTTCAAATCCGATAAATCGATATTCTCTTCTACCTCTGTTTCACTCAGTGCCAAGACAGGTGGTTTATATAGGGTCAGGTGAACGTATACAGCAAAGAGATTCGTTCTAAGGCCACGAATACTGCTCACATCAACCCTACAATTTTCCATAGCACAAAACACAGACAACAAAGGAACCAACTCCGACGTCTGAAATGGTACGGCAGAATTGAAAAGTGCAAATTTCAAGTAGCTTCCCAACATCAAATCGATATAGGTGTTATGCCCATACACCGATTAGAGTTGGTCTACCAACAATTTGCACTTTTGATTCCACTAGGTCAGATGCTACACACTCTCGGTCATTGCACTGACCCGTCTGATGAAATGAAACGGGAGTTGCGACCGAGAATGCGCAAGTTAACGCCAGAAACATTGGATCATGCAAACAACGCATGATACCTTTCCCACGACCAAGAACATCCACAACAGTCGTGATTACATCAGGTCAAATTCCTGCCGGACATTTGAGGCAACGGACGCAACATACCTGCAAGACACCTGAGCTATCGCCGAACATCCGCTGCTGACGAGGCGTCTGGCTGCATTGGGCATGCACCTAGTTTAAGTTTAGATTCGAATTGTTAGTTTAGTTTTAAGTCAGCCGTGAAGGCACTCAGTTGGAATAAATATATTTTTTTTAAGAAATATAAACGTAAAATAGTTTAATTGGCGCCCAACGGTGGGGCCCAGTAGCAAAGTGCGTTAATCGAAAAAAAGTAGTGCGCGACGCGTGTGTTTAAAAAGTGAAAAGGACCTCAAGAAGCTCCACACAACACACAAGACTCAAAAGGACCTCAAGAAGCTCCAGACGTCGTTTCACGCCGCAGCCTACTCGCCAGCAACTGGGCCATTACCTACGAAGACTCCAGTCAGTAGACGGAGCCACCAACGAGGGAGTGTGAAGCAAGGACCCCCAGTAACCAAAGGTAAAAAGGAATGCAGCCCCTTCACCAGCGTTGGAACCTTTCAATGTAAGCTAGTTTTAAGAAATAATATAGTGAAATAATAGAGCAAAAATAATAGAATATAAGAAATAATATAGAAAAATTTCAAAAGAAAATTAGCTGTAAGAAGAACATAAAATACGAATAATAAGAAGAAACAAAATTTTATTGAAATTAACTATAGTAATTAAAGAAATTTTTAAGAAATATTGAAAAGTGGAAAGAAAAAATAAGAATAGTGTGAAGAACAAGTGTAATCCATAAGCAGTAGTTAGTGTTCAAATAATTAACAAAGTAGACCGCATCCCGTAACTCCTTTTGCAACTCCTTGAATTTACATATGTCCAAACGTACTGCCACAATGCCCGACCCGGTCTTACGCCCACCGGTGCTAAGCACCGAGAATCCCGTTCCATCAACTTCAAATGTCACTGTCAACGCCACCCCCGAGCTAGAATCCCTGATCGCAGGAATTGCAGCTCGCGTCTGCATTAGCGAGTGCAAGAATTTAGTGCAATCAATGGTAAATCCAACAAACCAGTTCCATAGAGGAACAGACGAAACTATTCACGAACACCTGCGTACGAATCTCAGTGATTTAGACAAAATACCGGATGTCGTGAGATGTCTAAGGGAGTTTTCCGGAACTCCTGGTGAGTTCAGCTCCTGGCGCAAAAGCGTCGACAGGATCCTAGGCATCTACGGTCAGTTCAAGGGTACGCCGAAATACTTCGGTATACTAAATGTAATCCGCAATAAGATCATAGGGAACGCTGATGCAATCTTGGAATCATACAACACTCCACTAAATTGGGAGTGTATATCCAAGTGCCTGACGCTTCACTATGCGGATAGGCGTAATCTGAGTACCTTGGAGTACCAGATGACGACCCTTGTTCAGGGTAATAACAGTGTAGAGAGTTATTACCAAGCGGTATACAATCACTTATCACTGATACTAAACAAGATTTCCAGTATGGATCTGCCACCCGATGCTTTGCACCACCTGACAGCATCGTACAGGGACAAGGCTTTGGACACCTTTATTAGGGGTCTAAGAGGTGACCTGCCTAGACTCCTAGGTATAAGGGAACCAGCGGATCTCCCAACAGCCCTCAATTTGTGTCTAAAACTTGAAAACCAACAATTTCGAGCGCTATACGCCAATAATAATAGTGGCACGCCAAAGAGGATGGTTTCTCAACCTATACCACCACCTCTTCCTCCTCGTAGGAATTACCCTTCACAACCTTTCTACCCGCAACTCGCATATCTACCACAACCAAGAGTACATCACCCTCCTAGACAAGATGTCTCCCCATACCAACAACATTATCGTCAACCAAACTTCCAACAAAATTTTAGACCAAATTTCAGACCCAACTTCCAACAGAATTTCCAACAGAACAACCAACCATCTTATCCGTATCCACCAAACCCTATGCCTAGGGTGCAACCAATGGAAGTAGACACCATAAAAACTAATAACATCAATTATATGAACCGGCCTCAAGCTAAGAACTGGCCACCCGCAATAAAGCGACCCATGATTCCTTCGCAACAGCATCACGCTCCTCCCAACAAATTGCAGAGAAACTTCCATGTTAATACTGAAATTAAAGAACAATACGCACCTGACGACTCTACCGAAATTGCAAACTATGACTCTATGGTTCGGTTGCAGAATAACCAGACCGAAAATGAAAGTCTTGACGAGTACCTCACTAACCAATACGATATCAACGATAATCAACAAACAATTGATTTTGCAGATATCCATTTTTTAGATTAACCCACTCGTCTCTGCCCTACTTCGAGTGTAAGACGAGTGATAACAAAATTTTAAAATTCCTCGTAGACACAGGATCTAACAAAAACTATGTGCAGCCTCAAATCGTAAAAAAAATTCTTCCCAATAAACAAAATTTTTATGCTAACTCGATAGGAGGTAGAGTAGAAATTAAGCACCATACTTTTATCAATCTTTTCGGACTTAAATCAACTAATATTAAATTCTTTCTTTTGCCTACCCTCCAATCCTTCCACGGTATTCTCGGTAATGATACCCTAAAAGAACTCTCAACGGTAATTTTCACAAAAGAAAATTACATGGTTATCGACAATCAGTTAAAAGTAAGGTTAAAACAACAAATTTCCGAGTCAGTTAATTCAGTGGATATTAGAACCGATCACATGTCCCAAAATCAGAAGGAACGTCTGTTGGATTTAGCTGAAGCGTTTTCTAATCTTTTTATTGACCCCAACGAGAAGTTAACTTGCACTACGACAGTCAAGGGCAGGATTCGAACTACTACAGATGACCCCGTCTATTCTAGATATTATCCTTATCCGATTTCTCTCAAGGATGAAGTTGATAAACAACTGAACCAACTTCTCGCCGATGGTATTATAAGACCTTCACGGTCCCCTTATAATTCCCCTATATGGATAGTGCCGAAAAAGGCTGATGCTTCAAACGAAAAGAAATATCGCATGGTGATCGATTATAGGAAGTTAAATTCGATCACTATTCCTGATCGGTATCCCATACCTGAGGTAAACGAGGTGCTATCTCAATTAGGAAGGAATAAATGGTTCTCAGTCCTGGACCTGAAGAGCGGGTTTCATCAAATTCCTCTGCACGAGGACGACATCGAGAAGACCGCTTTCTCGGTCAATAATGGAAAATACGAATTCGTCCGTCTTCCATTCGGACTGAAAAATGCACCGTCTATATTTCAGAGGGCATTAGACGATGTCCTGAGAGAACACATAGGGAAGATTTGTTTCGTCTACATCGATGACATAGTAGTCTTCAGTAAAGATGTGGACTCTCACTTCCAAAACCTTTCAACCATATTCAAAACTTTGCAGGACGCGAATCTAAAAGTTCAGATTGATAAATGTGAATTCCTAAAAACGGACGTCGAATTCCTCGGATTCATTATCTCTGATAAAGGGATAAAGGCAAATCCAAAGAAGGTAGAGGCGATAGTCAAGTTTCCTTACCCAAAGACGCTAAAAGATCTTCGCTCATTTTTGGGTCTGTCAGGGTTTTATCGTAGATTTATAAGGGACTACGCCAAAATTGCCAAACCCCTGACATCCCTTCTAAGGGGGGAGGATGGACGTACGTCAAAGCAGGTATCAAACAAAAAACATATATATCTGAACAAAGAAGCCATGGACGCGTTCGACAAAATTAAAAATTCACTCGCTTCAGAAGATGTGGTCCTAACTTTTCCGGACTTTAGTAAAGAATTTCATCTCACCACAGACGCTTCAGACTACGCCATTGGCGCGGTACTTGCCCAAGATAATAAACCAATAACCTTTATATCACGAACTCTCTCAAAGGCCGAAGAGCACTATGCCACCAACGAGAAAGAAATGTTGGCCATAGTATGGGCACTCAATACCTTACGGAATTACCTTTACGGCCCAACGGTTCTAAAAATATTTACAGACCATCAACCCCTGACATATGCTTTAAGCAATAAAAACTCCAACAATAAACTAAAACGATGGAAGGCTATACTTGAGGAGTATAATTATGAATTAAGATATAAGCCTGGTAGATCAAACGTCGTTGCTGATGCATTGTCAAGGCCACCCAGAACCGAAGTCAATTCTCTAACGCCAACACAACATAGCGATGAGAGCTCCGGACAACACCTTATTCCAATAGCTAACGAGCCGATTAACGTCTTTAAAAATCAAATCATTCTCACCCTCGGTAGTACACCTTCCCATGACTTCAAAATTATTTTCCCTACCTACCACCGCCACTTAATAGTTGAACCCGAATATACAGATCAAATCCTGATTGACATCCTGAAGCAATATCTCAATCCGTCTGTCACCAATGGTATCAAAACTGACGAAAACATTTTAGGAAAACTCCAAGAAATTTACCCAACCTACTTTAAGCAGTACAGAGTACGGTTTGCAAGGAATCAGGTTATAGACTTAACCGACGAAACGCAACAGGAAGCCGAAATCATAAAAGAACACAATCGCGCACATCGCAACTCTCGTGAAAATAAAATGCAACTGTTGCAAAAGTTTTATTTTCCACAGATGAGGGCGAAAGTAGAAAAAATTACTAAAATGTGCCGAATTTGTAAAGAACACAAGTATGATAGGCATCCTAATAAACCAATGTTGCAAGCAACCCCGATTCCCGAGTATCCCGGACAGATTATCCATGTAGACATATATTTTAGCAACAAGCACATAGTTCTCACCGCAATAGACAAATTCTCAAAGTACGCTTTAGCGAAAATACTCAAATCAAGGTCAGCAGAGGATATCAAACATCCTCTTAGGCAGCTCATTCTAGCATTTGGTGTACCCGAAACAATAGTCGTAGACAATGAGAAGTCATTGAACTCCAATTCGGTACTATTCATGGTAGAAAACTTCTTTAATATTAAAGTCTACAAAGCCCCTCCTTACACCAGTTCCGTAAACGGTCAAGTGGAAAGATTCCACTCCACGCTCTCAGAAATCATGAGATGCATAAAAGCCCAAAAACACCACGGCACATTTGAGGAACTACTTGACCAATCGATATACGAATACAACAGCTCACTGCACTCTACAACAGGAAAAAAACCATTTGACGTATTTTTCGGGAAACATTTGCTAAACAACCCTACAGAACTCCAACGAATTAGACAGGAAAACTTTGAGAAGATTAAAGAGAAACAGGAAACTGATTTAGAATATCATAATAGGAAAAAATCGCCCTTAAAAAATTATTCAGTAGGTGAAACGATATACGTAAGAATTAATAAACGAATCGGAAACAAGCTCACTCCTAAATTCAAAAAAGAAATAGTTGCAGAAAATAAAAACACTACAGTCTTAACACAATCAGGTAGGAACGTACACAAAAGTCTAATCAAAAACTAAATTCTTAAGGTTTCTTCTCCCTCTGTGCGTCGCAAACGTGCAGATATTGGACTACTCTAACTCGCAACTCATCAAGATCAGTGCCGGTCAAGCTAAGCTACAAAGTGGATCATTCAAGATCGTTCACCTAATTGACATGGACATTTACGAGACAACGCTAAATGACTTGGAGGCTACGTTAAGATCATCCGTTACTAACAACCACATCCTGAATCCTCTCCTTTCCTATGAGATATCCCGTATAAGAACACATATAGCCAGACTTAAAATTAATAATAGAAATAAGAGATCATTAGATTTTATAGGCTCCGCATGGAAATGGATCGCGGGAAACCCCGACCACCATGATTATGAGATTTTAACAGATAAAATGAATAACGTTTTAAAAAATAGTAATAGTCAAACTATAATCAATAAGATGTCAGTAGATAAGATTAACGAACTTACAAATATTACAAATAAGATTATCAAGGTATTTAAGGAAAACGAAAATAATAATAACGAAATAATTATGAAGATTAAATACAAATTAGATATAATTAAGGAAGAGATAATTAATGTAGCCTACGCCATTCATTGGGCAAAGGTAAATATAGTAAATTCTTTTATTTTATCAAATACGGAAGTAAATATTACTGAAACCATTTTAAAGAACGAAAATATTCCATATATTAATGTAGACGAGGCATTAGAATTTGCCGAAGTAAGGATAGCCTCAAATGACAAAAATTTAGTATACATCTTAAGTATTCCAATGACAACAAAAGAAACATGTAATCAATTTCTATTGAGATCTGTTAAAAGGAATAAAATAATTAATAAAATTAGCTATAATTCAATATTAGAATGTAATAAAGACATTTACGGTATTTCAACTAAATGTAAAACATCAAATAGCCTTTCAATATGTAATAATCAAAATATTGTTAACCTAAGAAATTAAACGTGCATCCCAAAGCTCATTAAAAGCCAAAAGGCATCATGTACCGTCATTAACAACGAACACGTACCAGAGGTAGAGGAAGTTTCACCAGGGATCTTGCTGCTGAACCAGTTCAATGGCCCAGTTAACATCAACAACGAGACCGTTATCCTCAAGGGCACATTCATCATCAAGCATTTCAACACCACCATTGAAGTCCAAGGAAAAACTGTTATGTCCAAAGAAGCCACAAGTCACCAACCCCTACCGGCAATACTACAACCATCATACAAACCTGATAAGATAGAAGAGGTATTGTCTCTCGAAATGATCAAGGAACTCTACGTCAATCGCACTGAAGAAATCGAGCTGCTGGAAACCAAACACAACATCAACTTATACGCGAACATCATGTTAATGGTTACCGTCGTGGCTATAGCCATCTTCGCATATAAAATATCAAGAGATAGAAATCGTGGTACGCTTAAGGAGAAATATCCTAACATCAGTAAGCCACCGCAGACTATAGGATTCCAAGACATCCCCCATCTCGTGACAGCAACAACATCTCACGAGGACGTGCGATTTTAAGGGCGGAGGAGTTAACGCCAGAAACATTGGATCATGCAAACAACGCATGATACCTTTCCCACGACCAAGAACATCCACAACAGTCGTGATTACATCAGGTCAAATTCCTGCCGGACATTTGAGGCAACGGACGCAACATACCTGCAAGACACCTGAGCTATCGCCGAACATCCGCTGCTGACGAGGCGTCTGGCTGCATTGGGCATGCACCTAGTTTAAGTTTAGATTCGAATTGTTAGTTTAGTTTTAAGTCAGCCGTGAAGGCACTCAGTTGGAATAAATATATTTTTTTTAAGAAATATAAACGTAAAATAGTTTAATTCGCACGCAGCCGTGGCTTGTGGAGAAAGGGACGGGAGGGAGCGGGCCGGATGCACTCGATCCGAATCACTTTACTGCACTTGTTATTGTTTTTCTTCTTAGTTATCCTTTTTCTGTTCTTTTTATTTTTTTATTTAGGCACTTCGCACTCCTCGCGAGGGGGTGGCGGGTACCGTAGGAACCTTGCAGTCTGTATTAAAAACACCAACACCTGATTTAATCTTCGAGCCTTTCGTGTACCATGTAAGAACTCCCACGTTTTTTGAGGAATAATAACCCTTCCTAGTTGAATAGTTGTATGCCTGTTTGCATGTGGGGGTGCTTTCCGATCCAAGGAATTTTATTACACTGCATATATAGGGTTTTCCAAAAAGGACTTCACAACTTTTTTTTAAATAAAACACAAACCATTTGAGATATTTCAAAAACTTTATTATCGTCTTGAAGTACAATCA
This sequence comes from Merodon equestris, assembly GCA_958301585.1. Lineage (NCBI taxonomy): Eukaryota > Metazoa > Arthropoda > Insecta > Diptera > Syrphidae > Merodon > Merodon equestris. The sequence continues at coordinate 37,190,505 of OY284416.1, read as the reverse complement.
AAACATTTGTGAATGGAACTCGACTTTGTTCATATGGCCACCGCGAGCACGTTTGCAGTGGTCGATTCGTTGGACCCAATTTTCGATGACTCGGCCACACATTTCGGCCGAAATGGCCGCTATTTCGCGTTCAATTTTGGCTCTGAGCTCTTCCAATGTCGTCGGCTTGTTCGCTTAAACCAATGATTTAACGTCGCCCCAAAGAAAATAGTCTAGAGGCGTTAAATTGCACGAACGAGGCGGCCAATCGACCAATGGCCCATTTCTTGAGACAACACGCTCATCAAACTTACTCTTCAATAAATCGATTGTAACGTGTGCTGTGTGGCTTGTGGCACCATCCTGTTGAAACCACAGTTCGTCCACTTCCATATCTTCCAATTCGGGCCAAAAATAATCGGTAAACGCTGGCCATTCACAGTAACGTGACGATCGTTATCGTCGACGAACAAAGATGGCCCAATAACGCCGCCGGCATGCAAACCGCACCAAACAGTTATTTTTTGTGGATGAAGTGGTGATTCATGAAGCAAATGTGCATTTTCACCCGACCAATAACGCATATTTTGTTTATTGACGAACCCATCGAGCCAAAAATGAGCTTCGTCACTGAAGATGATTTTGCGATGAAATTCATCATCTTGGCGCATCTTCTCCAGAGCCCATTCGGAGAACGTACGTCGCTTCAAATGGTTCATCGGCTTCAATTCTTGAGTCAGCTTGATCTTGTATGGTCGTAAACCAAGATCCTTACGCAAAATACGCCATAATATGGTCTGAGCGATGCCCAATTCTTGAGAACGCCGTGGAATTGACTCATTTGGATCGTTTGCTACGGACGCCTGAACGGCAGCGATATTTTCGACAACCCGTTGTCTCACTGACACGGCAACATCACACAACGAATATGTAGACTGAAACTTTTGCACTAAGCTTGTTATTGCCTATCTACTAGGGCGAGAATTACGACCGAAAATTTTAGTTAACGCTCTTAAAGTTGCGGTCACCGACTCCGAATTTCGGTAGAACATTTTTATAATTTGCAGACGTTGCTCGTTCGTGTACTTTACCGTGATGAAAATGTTGAGTTTGCTGAATAAACTGACAATGACAGTTTGATGATTATTGAAAGGGTACGTTCACAAATTAAATTCAAAGCTGTCAAGTCCCCATTGGAAAACCCTTTAGCTTTTATTCTTGATGTATACGGTGAGCCAACAGCTGCTCTCGAAATTTTTATTAGATTTAACGGCAGTTTTTTTGTGAGGTAAATATTAATTTTTACTGGTCAATGAAGCTCAGTCGCTGGTAGTTATGAATGAAATCAAAAATCGTCCGTCTGACAATCACACTGATCATTCGAAATTTCGGACGTGTGCTGGGTTATTGGAATAACCCTTTAAATAACCCAACAGACAGAAGTCTAAAGGTGTCGCATTACCTCGTAGGCCAATTAACTTCTCCATCAGCCAAAGTAATATGATCTTGTCAAATTTCGTGCGCTATATTCGTAAATTGATGAATTGAAGGTATGTCTGGCCGGTAGCGCAATCTATAGGTATTGAAACGGAAAATCATCCAGATCTTATTTGTTGAATTTTAGGAGAAAAATGGTTGGTCAACATGTTGCGATAAAGCTCTCCATTCACCGTTGCTGTCTCTCCAGTCCAATCTTTAATAGCATGATGCCACCAACCCATAATCCACGCTTCACAGTGACTTTTAGTCTTCTACCTTGCAAAGCTGGGGTAGGGAAGACTTATCCAAAGGTTTTTCTGTCTGTCCGTCTTTTCGTCCGTATGCATATTTGTCCTTTTGTCCATCCGTACGCACATATCAATAGTGTTGGGTAGGACACGCATTTTTATTGAGTTTGTATGAGGTAGTCATTTGGGAGAGTGAAGTGGTACATTGTCCCACCTCATTTGAGGTACATCTTGTCACATGTCCCATTGATAGCTTGCAATACTAATGCAAAAGTCGTGAGGTGCCTCTGAGTATGACAATAATTGAAATGGGACAAATAATTCTTTTGTGGTGTTGGGACATTTTTGTAGTGATGTATGGGACGTTTGTAGTGCATCTTGTATGAGTAGCGCAACACTACATATCAAACCAAACACTAGCTCCTGAGATCCAAGTAAAAGTTTGCAAGATTCATGGTAGAAGACCTGGAATTGTAGCTTTGTTCCTGGCCAGCTGATCCCATCTTGTCTATGGGATGCATTGGTTTTTCGTGAATTTCACATCCTGTCATCATCTATGGCAAAATTGTTGTTCGTCAGAAACAATCAAATTTGATGACAAATTGTCTTGGCGATCCGGCATACAGTGAAGAAATCATCGACATTGTAGATGGTCTAAAGGTTTTAATTATTGTGTAATTTGGATTTTAACTAATGACGTGTAAGTGAAGGTCAATGTTACCTTTACCCGTAAGCGAAACCCTGCCCTTGACTGAGTATTTGATATGGAGATTGACTCGATGCCAAATCAGTTTCTAAAAAGCGCTTCAACATAGCACGGATTCCGGGCTCCCTAAGGCGATGAAGATGTAACTGTAACTTTCACAGATCGCCCAATTTCGTAATAACTCTAAATAACACAATTGCGTGGTAATTATTTCCATGACTTTCCTAAGGATGTGCAATACTTGATATGCAATTGGATGTGCAATTTAGCAAATCATTGACAGCCAATATTCAAATCATATGTTGGCTCACCCTCTTTATTTAAAGTGGAATAAGTCTGTGCAGTGTCTCCTGCTGCTGATAAGAACTAGAAGAGGATTGGAGGGTTTAATCCGAAGGTCTTACCCTAACTATGGCAACAGGAGTATAGTGCCTTGACAGCTTGTTACTTATAATAAATGGCTATTGGACGAGTACTTTCTATTCCTTACTGCTTGGTGCAGACAGTTGGCGTTATTGACCCATACATTTTCTGAAATAGGAATGGCCAGACGACCGTAAATGAGTGACTGTAAATGACGAACAATATCGGGCCATGATAACTGTGGCTAATTTCTAACGCCTTTCGACTTGAACTTGTTTACTCTATTTTCATGTAACTATATTTAAAAATTGGTTTGCTAGGAAAAGTTTATTGAATATCTAGCTCCTTAATTCTATTCTTAAATATAATCAGGTTGGTTAGCACTCGTGTGTTTTTCGTTCCGAGTGGTCATCCTCTTGATTGCGTCTTTCATCGATCGGGCTTCGCCATCTCGTTCACTTTACATGTCTACCTCACCAAGGCTAACAGGACTCAGTCAGTTCTCAGGCCCTTCTAATTATGATAACGCGTCCAGTCTCCAAAAATCCCCTAGCTAACTCTAATCTAACTTAAGAGGTAAGGAGTGAGGAGGATCTCACCAGAGATCTCACCGCTCTGGGAAGCATTTTCACCAATAATCAGCGTGCTGTTTAGCAACATTATCAAGCCAGATCCGTTTGTCTCTGGCGCCCCGGTGGCGGTGGTAAATTTCCTGGATACTATTTGCACTAACCTTTCGGAATCTATATGGAGAAATGTTTCTGGGGGTGTAAATCACGATCGGGATCTGCTCTCGTGGTATATATAATAAAGGTAGTAAGCCCCGGAGATCAAGTTATTTTAGTAAGTCATTGCCCTTGCGATGTGTTTTCTACTCTCCGACTACTCCGTCATACAGGATCTTATTAGGGTAATATTGTACTTAATGAACTAGGGGTATGACGTTCTGTACATTCTTAGACAAACCCTAAGGCACTTCCTCTCGAATACACAATTTTTTTTTCAATATAAGATTGCTCTACATTGAACCACACCGGACAACCATACTCGATGATGGGCTTTATTAGGGCAACGTAGCGTATGACTTTTACCCTGCGGTAAAGCTGACTGCTGTGAAACAGTCTCCTTGTCATAACTGGTTCTAGTCTATTGAAATACAGTTACCGGTCAAGCTAGATACCTAGATATCTCACCGCGTTCTCACCGCTAATTGTTGTCCATGTTGCCTTGAGACCCTGTATAACTTTTAATTTCCTACCATCGCAATATCCCTTAATATGATTGAAGTCACACGTCAACTTTTGGTCATTATTTGTACGCTACTTAGTCACCAGCATACGCTATTGAATGGCTGAGAAGACCTATAAGATAGCTTGTGTACATGTTAAACAGTATCGGAGGAGAATTAACCGCTCTCCGTTGGTCTTAATTTTAACAACAAACTTTTTCCCCATAGTCGTAACGTAAATCATGTAAAGAAGGTGATTGCCTAATATTGTGAGCTAACCATACGATGCCATAGGCCTTTTCAAAGTCAACCCGATAAAAACCTGTGCATTGGTTTTTTGTCTTTTGCCACTTAACCATTTGAACAGAGCTCTGTTTACTATTGTACTTTATAAAAAACCTTGCTAACATTCGGAAGCAAACTAATTGATCCGAGATTGGGAGGGCTTGTTCTATTCTATATCTAACCCGTTTAGGGATAGGGTGAATCACCACTGTTTTCCAATGCGCTGAATAATGAATGCAATTCGAATGTTGTCGACATTTGGGATACCATCTATTTCCGACGACTTTCCATTTTTAAGTCAGTCCGGGATGCACCGGAGTTCATCCTTTTTCACGAACAAGCCCGCGGAAATTTGGTCATTGGCAACCATGCCATCAGCAAGGCGTTCCTCATTGAATACGGTGAAATTAAAATTATATTGCTCAGGTCGCCAATTCTCTAGTTCTACTCGAAGCTTTAAGTGGTTCAAAAAGGCTATATTTTCAAGCTCGAGATTCTGGTGAGCAAATCTGTGCACCGTGTACGCAGACTCGAAAAAAGTGCCGATTGAACTTTCTCCTGTGAATCCTTCATTAGGACCACAAAGAAGCCGTCGCTGTTGTCGACACTCTCTGGACTTATGACTACGTCCCATAACGTCAGTAAATTTTTTGTCATCTGGAAAATTCGAGGTTGGCTTCTCTTCGAGGTGGAAAAAATATTTGGCCTTGATGTTCTCCTTAGTAGAATGTCCTTACTTACTCTTAGCCGCAGACAATATTCACTAGTTCATACACCTCCGTAACCGTAACAGTTTCAGCACCACAACATCAGACGAGTCTGCGCTTAATCCAGCATCACACTCATATATAGGATTTAGGCAACTCGAAGGGTATCTCGATTTTTAATAAGAGAACCCGGTTGACTTCTATCTATATTTGATGAGAGAAAGATGACATTGCACCATCAAAGACGTTCAGGAGCAGGATGCTGAGGTCCAAACTTTTCTGGAAAAGGTGTTGAGAAAACTTTTCTTTGTCTGAGCAAATTTATATTCTGTTCAATACTTGGTCTAGTCAAACAGGAATTCCGCTTTTCTTTTAAGTGATTCAAAATCAGCCACTTTTTTTTTTTTTTTTTGGAAATCAACTATTTTTAACGTGGAAAATAACTGATTTCTTAAGCGCTTGGTTTTGGTTAAAAAAAACATACAAGGCCAAATTGCAAAAGCGCATGTAATTTTTATTCGAATTGATAAATTAATGCTTGCCATTTTCCCTTTATGAATTACTTTGTGTAAACCTTAACCAGGACTAAGTTTTTTTTCTTTTTTAGATAATCCGTAAAATGAGTTCAATTTTGACACACCTTTGCGAGCATTTTGGTTAGGATTGCCTTAATAACACATGTAATGCTAGCATTACATCGACTTATTCTCACAAAAAACAGTCTAATTGCCGGCCTATTCACCGATCCTAAAAGAGGGATAGATTGCTTACCAAACTCATGTCTGAATTGATTCATTAAGTGGCATACAGCGCCATCTTGTTAAAACCAGATGTCGACTAGGTTCAGCTTTCTCATTTCAAAAAAAAAAGTTTGAAATCATAATAAACTGTTCTCATGTTTGTCATTTAACCCTATTCCTGCCACGCTGTGACTGTAAGTCACTATTTTATTTCAAACTAATAAATGTCTGGACCTAGAATCCTAACGGATGCGGAAATAAGAAACGCTATGGAAGTGGACGATGACGAAAGTGTAGTCGAAGTCGTTGCTGAAGATTTTGTTGAATCTGACATCTCAAATAGTGAATCAGATGTTTTGGAGACTGCATCTGAATCAGAGGACGAAATAACAAGCAACGAATCTACCGAAGCAAGTGAAGGTTGTGAAAGTGGTGACAATACTGCTGAATTATTCATCGGAAAAGACGGAACTGAGTGGCCTACAATACCACCAAATTTGCAAGGCCGACCTTCAGCTCGTAACATTATCCGAGACAAAGTAAATGAAGTTGTATTACCGCCTGGAAAACATATTGATCACTCTGTGGATGCATTTACGCTGTTTTTTACTGTGGAAGTAATAGAACTTATTGTGAAATACACTAACTTGGACGGAGTCAACACAGTGGGCAACAAATGGAAGATGACCGATATGGTGGAAATTCGAGCGTTCATAGGACTTATGATCGATGCTGGATTACGCAGACAAGGTGGCACTTCTTATGAAGAATTTTGGGATCCTTTATTTGGGAGTCCAGTTTATCGGGCTTGTATGTCGAAAAATAGATTCGTTGCACTATTGCGTCATTTGCGTTTTGATGACAAATCCACACGATCAACTCGCAGAGCGCAAGATAAATTCGCGCCATTTAGAGATATTTGGAATCTTATCAACAGAGAATTGCGGAAACATTATATGCCGGGTAGTAACTTGACAATAGATGAACAACTAGTGCCCTTCAGAGGTAGAGTATCATTTCGTCAATATATGCCTTCTAAATCGGATAAATATGGAATGAAAATTTGGTGGATTTGCGATTCCAGCACCAGTTATCCGCTATATGGCATTCCGTACCTCGGAAAAGAAGGGACGCAATCAATTTCTCTACTCAAGTTGTTGAGATGCTATGTGAACCTTTTGAAAGGACAAATAGGAACGTGACATTCGACAATTATTTTACTAGCTTTGAGCTAGCACAAACATTGTTATCGAAGGGACTAACATGTGTCGGCACATTGCGAAAAAATAAAAGATGCAGTCCAGCAAACTTTCTACCTCATAGAGTAAGGGAGGTTGAAAGCAACGTGTTTGGCTTTCGTCGAAATATGACAATCGTTAGCTACGTACCGAAGAAAAACAGAGCCGTTATACTTCTGTCAACGATGCATAATACCAATGCAATGGATGTCCAAAATAAAAATAAATCCGAAATAAATTTGTACTATAACCGTACAGAGGGGGGAGTAGACACGCTAGATCAAATGTGTCATGCTTTTACTCTAAGGCGAAAAACGCGTAGATGGTCTTAAGCACAATTTTATAATATCATTGACGTGTGTGGTATTGCAGCAAAAGTTATTTGGCTGAATTTATACCCTAACTGGAACCAGGCGAAACTAAACTCTCGGCGAAAACTTTTTTTGAAGGAACTCGCCAAAGCCTTAGTCATTCCAAATATACAGCGTCGAAGTAAGCTATTTCTGTCAAAGTCAAACGTTGCTGTGATAAACGAGGTATTGGGAAACACATCAACAAACCTAGTTCCAACCGTATCAGCAGTACAATCAAATAAGAGACGACGCTGTTACTGCTGCCCATATGAAAAAGGACGATCTTCTAAACAATGCTGTGGTGTTTGTCAGAAACCCGTGTGTAACGAGCATTCACAGAAAGCTGTAGTTTTTCTAACTTGTAAAAATAAATAGTTAAATAGTAAACGCTAAATAATTTGTATTGAATTTCTTCTGTTTTTCAATAAATTAAACGAATTCTCTATGTATTTTGTATTAGTGTCTCTGAGTCACACCCTGGCAGTTTACGTTAGTCAAATGACTTGGTAGTAATAGGGTTAAAAAAAAATGCGAGTCAGTGATTCCGCCGAGCCATAAACCGCACCAAACAGTGAGTTTTTCGATCGCATTGTCAGTTCTTGTATTGCCTGAGGTTGTTCATTGGCACAAATACGGAAGTTTTTTTTTATAAACATACCCATTGCATCAGTAATGAGCCTCGTCGCTGAAGACAGTTTTTCAATAAAAAAGCGGATCTTCCCCCAACTCACCGAAAATTCAACATTGTGACAGGTTGTCCGGTACCAGTTCTTACACTAGCTCTATTTTGAAAGGTTTTAGACCAAGACCCTTCAATCAATACAAACTCAATTGCTGCAAAGGGCGACGAACGGATTTATCACAGTTTCCGCAAGTGTTCACATAGCAATCATTTCGATAATAAAGTTTAATATGTAATTCGCAACTATAGCTCAAATGTCAAATGTAAATTCCATAATAAAATGGCGTAAAACCAGTGAGGATACTTCATTTCCACATATGTCACGGTTGGTGCGTAAGCTGTCAAAAATAGAACACTGAAAAACCAAACAGAAAAAAGAAATATTTTATTTAAACAAAAATCCCACCCTTTTCATAAATGATTCAGGAAGAGTGAGGTGAAATTTGGTAACGCTTCTATTTTTATAAGATATAGAATAAATACTTCCTTTAGCTGGAAAACCTTTTCGTGCTAACCTCTTGTAGCGGAAAATTAGCAAAGCACACTCAAGGCCAGCTTTGAAACACTTTTCCAGATCAAACTCCTTTTCCGCAGCGCACTCTCACTCCAGTTTAATTAACTCCGACGTACACCAGAATGAATTCTTCAATTCACAGCAACATTTCTTTGAATCCTTGTGGTTTTCTCATACATTCCATACCCTCTGGCCTCGGCCCATGAATAGCACAAACAACCCATCGCAATCATAATTCACTCCACATCAACCCGCGCGTGTCACGTAATTAAAATCAGATTACCCATCCAACCGGTCGACCGGAATCAGACTCTAAACAACTCAAAGCAATATCCATTTACGACGATCTTACTCAGAGCACCTTCGACCCCGTAAAGCTCTTTTCGTCCTTAAAACATATTCCACACTCGTATGCATATTTAATTTGGAATTTCTTTTTCATCTTTGTTTTGCAGTCGAAAAAGTGGGACCAACCATCAACATCAGGCGGTCCACCTGGTGTGCAGGACCCGAAGAAGACTTGCAATCTGGAAACATATCTGGAGTGGTCAGCTCGTTTACGCTTATTTGTATGCAATGAAATTCTTCGGGTAAGTAAATTAAATTTACTCTCCGGGAAGCCGGTAAAGTTTACATGAACCACTAGCGCATCTCTTTAAATGTCCACATACGAGTACATGAGTAACGTACATCCTGCCGATCCTGAATGTTGAATTATAGTTTTCCTTAACCCCACATCACATATCCTGCATATGCACATGGTGTAAACGGTCCTTGCCGTCGTTCTCATTCGTTGTCGAGGATTTTCCTACCAATTTTAGCATACGTACTAGATCAGGATGTTCGCTCTACATTATGGACCTGCTCACGTGAGTTAAATTCCCAACAAGTTACAAACATCCTTTACGGGACGTTGCCGATGATCGGAGGGAGGGTGCTGGTGTGTTTCGGTTTTCGGACGGGGTGATAACATTACCACATTGTTATCCTTGCAGTTGTTTGTTGAATGCTGTCGGTGGAAATGCGGGCATCCGAAGAATGCTTGATTAGGCGGACATGACTTGATGCGATGATGTTTCTACGAAAGCACACTTGGATCCTCCGCATCCTTGGCATTTCTTCCTGCTTTCGTTTTTCTTTGTTCTTCTGCTCGGATTCTTGAATGGCCATTATGGAAATCAGGAGGAGTGGATTGTGTACGTATATTTGTGCAAACTCAACTGTTCCGGAATCCTTGAGACTAATTGAATGGATTAGATGCCATCAAGCGTGCATTAGATGTCGATACGCATTTTGCAGACAGACCTTGAAGGATTGATTTAATATCGAAACCTCAGATACGTTCTGAGGTTAATTAATAGAATTCGAATTGGTTGTTGTCAATCTGGTTAGTTTCCGGAAATTCCCGATATAAATTCGGAATTTTGTTAAATGCTTTAATGAAACCGAGAAATCAATTGGAGCGATTTGAACTCTAATAACCCTATCTGCTTCTCTGTTGCCATTTGTATAACCAAATTGGCAGACAGATTGCTGAATATTTATGTCTGTTGTGTAGCATGTTGCCTGGCAACTTTTCCATCTGGAGACTTATTTCCTTTTGCATTTCAACTCTTCTGTGAGGAGTAGGTCTGACATCCAGTCATGCATCCTTTGATGGTAATGTCTTAATGATATCCTGGAACAAGGAGTATATCTTTTCTGTTGAGTGATAAGTTCCAATTACTGAAAATCGTAGAACAGACATACGAATATGAAAGGATATGGTATGAAGGATGTGAGTAATTATTGATCGTCTCGCCAAGGACACATGTCCCATTCAATAGCTTTCATTTAACCACTTGATAAAGACATTATTTAGGGGTATTTCGATTATCCATAATTTACACATTGTACATCAGTGCCTTCATACCACTAATTAAGAATTTCCGGTTTCTCCATTGAAAACAAGTCCAGAAAACCAACTGTGTTAACCAAAAGCTTCCTTTTTTCTGTGGTTAGAAATGGTTCGGTCTTAATATGGATCTTGAAATACAGGTTTATGTTGTCGTCTCCTCCGTAGTTGAAGATATTCCAGATATTCGTGGACCATATTTACCACTAAACTACTAGGTGTAACTGAGAATCCGCTGTTTTAGTCTGGAAGGTTATCAGACATTCATCTATAGCCCTCTCAATTTTTTCATTGAATGCGAAGCACTTCCCAGAAAAAAAATTCTTTAAGTTTGAAGGCAGATGGTAATCTGAAGGTGCCAAATCAGGAATATAGGGAGATGGCCGAGCAAACCGTAACCCAAATTCCAAATAGCTTTTCCGTCGCTTGCGAATAGGTGCATTGTCCTGGTGAAAGATGATTTTTTTCTCTTTCATGCTAGGCCCCTTCTCCCCCGAACTACTTCGTTTTCTCTCAGCTCAACCCATAGCTTCCACCCACTGCTTGGACTGATGTTTCGTTTCTAGAGTGAAGTGGTGGACCCATGTCTTAACCATGATGAAAAATCGACGCACGAAACGGTCGGATCCCTATTGAGCAGTTCAAGACTTGCTGCGGGAATAGTTTGCGCATTTGATTTTGATCGGCATTCAACAAATTTTGTACCCAACCTGCGTAGAGCTATCGCTCCCCTTATTCTCTGTGCAAGATGTTTTGCATTTTATCTTCCAATATACCTACAGCCTCAGCCTCACTCACTTATCATTCAACAGGAGGGCATAATTGGCATAAACCAACTTCATTTACTAGAATGGAGCAACATTAACTTCACAGACAATATGTGTTTTATATTCCGAAAACGTCCACTTGTTGGCCCATGCATGTTCTCTTACGCAATTTAGAACTTTTATCATGTAAACATAAATTTATGAAAGAAGCCCCATTTATATTAGGTATGCATGCAACACTCAAAACATGCTGAATGAGTTTGTAGGAGTTTCCATGGTTTCCATATCAAGGAGATATTTTGACCTTTTAGGAAGAAAGTTTTAAATTTTTTTTTGGAGATAACTTCTGTAACCCTAGTCTTATATATTAGATTGTGAAGAACAAAGTGATGTGAACAGATAGACAGGCGACGATGTAAGATTTTTCACTACTCAGCCAATGACCTTCTAGATGGTTAATGGGTACGAGTGGTCCATCCACATAGTCGCTTTTTTTCTTCATTGTAAAAAAACAAACTGCCAATCAAATAAAAAACTTTATCAAATGATCATTTAGCAATTATGTCTGTCTCGAATGATATTAGTATGAGCTCGACATCACTATTTGTTTATACGATAGCAGAGACGAAAAAAACTACACCAACGTACAAATATGGGCACACCAAAACGAATACCGTAAAATAATGAAATTGACTCCAGGAATATAATAATCCCCTCCTTAGAACCTAGGATGTCCAAGACCTCATTAAGAGATGACCCGAATACAAATTGTTTTGAAAATCCCAGCTTGGATAAAAATTGAGACGTGCCCCATCAAAATTTGGAGAAAATAGGCTTGAAACACGTGGCTAAACCTTAACATTTCGTTGTTTTCTGTCACCCCTTAAAATCCCATAGAATTTCATGGGCCATGCTAGTTGGACATCCCAAACAGCAATTTTCGTCAAGCTTAGGTGCAATTTGTAGTGAAGGAAAATTGGTTATTAAACTTCTGGATGAAAACTAAATAATCTCCTTGTTTGTACGTCTGATGTTGCAGGCAGCACATAGACTTCATCTTAAACCTTTTATTCTGCCATGAAAATCGTAAAAGTCCTTAATCACAGCTGAGAGAATATTCGGTTTTATTTAAAACGTTTCGCCCCAAAATGTAGTCATCAGAACAAGAAATACACACAACTACGTATATAATATAAAGTTTATCCTTATCCCAATGAAGACTTAAAGGCATGAAACCCTCCGTAACTACGTGGCCTAACCATCGGCTTCGTAATAACTTTAAATGCTTCGCCAACTGCAAAGCACTCCTAAAGTACTTTTAACATCATTTTCTGCTTCACCCACACCTATTCCATCCACTCCAACTTCCCCACTCATGAACATGAATTGCCTTTGTTTCCTGAATATGTTCCATACGTAACGATGTAACTAAGTATGCACTTCCTTTATTTTTCTACCATTTCACGCTACATGCTCCTGTGCCGTATCTTTGGAACCCGATGCAAACGATCCTTTAGTGCAACGGCATTCGAGAGCGTAAGAAAATCGTCGAACTGTGGAGTGGAGTCGCACAATATTGCCTTTTAGTCGGTAACTACAACAGTGCAACAGCAATTTTGGAAACTCTCGAGTCACCGCCGATAGCTCGTCTCAAAATAACGGTAAGTACAGTACCTATGAAGCACATGTAGTATTTTCAGCCCATCTTGTTATATGTCTTTCCCCACAGCTCCTTAGTCACCATCCTTTGAGCGTGTCTCCCTGCCATTTCGATCTCAAAGTGTATCCTTTATGTGCATCCATTTCGGTGCATCCTACCATCCTTTTTGCGGTCGAGAAAGAGTGTTTTTTTGAAGCAATTCGTATATTTTAAATTTAGTTTAAATTCCAATTGCTCTTCCCTTCAGAGCGGTGGTGAAATGCATGCCGAATGATACATCCGCTCAATACAGGTTACAGGATAACCATGCGATGAGTCCTCAGGGATTTGTTAGGGGGTAAGGAAAAATGCATGGCGAAAGCCTTTTCAGGGAATCCCTTATCTACCCTACGACGCATAAACTAAATAAACCGAATTTCATCTACTAAATTGTGAAGGAGATATCTCACCTATCGCCGCGTGTGTATATGTGTTTCGGTAAGTGCACAAAGCCGACATCTAGGACGGAGATGCTCTTGCACCTACGAGTACATAGATGAAGGCAAAATTCGTTTCGTTTTATGCGCTTTCTGTAAGTTGTTCTTCGCCTCATGTAGAACGGTACGAGTATCTCTAGCCCATAACTCGATATTGTCGATGTTGATTTATGGAATCGGGTTCGGCAGTCGTTGGTAGTACGTAACGACCTCCGAAACATTCAACGACCTCTTGTGGACTGGCTGTTGTCCGACATTTGTCCGGAGCGAAGGCGCATGGGGTAAAATGTAAGTTAGTGATGCCTGTTGGATGATAATTTATTGGCGCACTCGTTACGACCGGACTTGGAGGCATTTCGGGAGCTACTGATGAAACTTTGGTGCTATAAACTTTTCTGCAACTGATATCGAGTGATGTCCTCATGTTGGCGTGTTTTTTTTTCTTTGTTTTTTTGCTCCTCCGCTTGTGTTTGCGTTTTTGTCGCCAAAGAAAGTTGATGTCCCTTGGCGAATAGTCTACTGGTTTGGCATGCCATTGACGTACTGAACCTCGGTGGGAACAAATTAGTTAATTCAGGGCAAACAAGGGTTTCGTTGTCGTACACCCAGTCAAGACACGCATGGGTTACATATTTGTTGTGCGTACTTGGAGGTTTGGATCGCACTAAACAAGAGCGACTGGCCGCTCCATATGGATAACAGATGAATATTCAAATTAATAGTTTTGGAATTTGAGGCTTATTGCACTGTATCAGCGGGACTGTATTAGAAAACAAGGTTCTGATCTTACTTGCTATCTTGTTCTTGTATATTTACCTTATCGTCCAACTGGTCACAGTACATGCCGTATCAATGAGTCCAAATTCACAGAAGTTGTTTCAATGTTTAAAAAAATTCAACGTTGGAGAGTAAAAGGACTCTCGTACTCTGCGCCCAACCAGAACCAAATAGGATCAACCGCAGGAAGCTCAACGAACAATACAGTTCCATACGAAACATGAATGTGTTGATGAAGTGTAATCACTTTTTTAGCATCGATTTGGTTTAAAGGCTTCCACAAGATAAAGGCCTCTAGGATCGATAAGGCAAGAGTTTTTGAGAAAGCCATAGACCTATTTTATGTAAACAACGTAAATTGTTGTGAATGAGCCGTCGCGTATTCCTGATGTTGCAGGTCATGTCGCCAACACACTGGACTTGTTCCTTGCCTGCCTCGCTAATAAGTACACAATTAATGTGTTATCACCTCTAGGCTCATCAGAACACTGTGTCATATCAGCTAAATTTTCGTGTCCCAAAGTTCATAAAAGGAAAAAAGCTCAGAAAAAAAATGATGGCCTTGCGAAAAAGCCAATTGGTGCGGCCTGAACAACTTCTTCCGGAGTTTTAACTGGCCGTTGTGCTACTTCGACAATGACGCGGATGCCGCTGCTGATATGGTCACAATCATTATCCAATTGAGAATTAGAACTTTTATTCCCAACAGGATAAAAGGGATCAGACCCAAGGATCGTTGATGTGTGGTCCGACTTGAGCTGTAAAGAAATTATTAGGTTTAGTGAGCTAAGTTTTCGTACATACAAGGCTAACGCCTCAGAGGATAACCGAAAACTTACGACGTGTAAAATTTGAGTTTGACCAAAAACTAAGGCGTAAAATCCTTAACTGTCCCAAAGCTTCTGGTCATTCGTTAAAAACATCAGAAACTCGACTACGTCGTCTATACTGACGCACATTCATAATGACACTCCAACTGTCAAATCCTTAGACAAAGCTAATTTACTCGCTGCTCACTTCGCAGCCAGCTCGCAGCCTCCTGCTAGTATTGTTGCCCCCTGACATCGAGTATGTTAATTCCACCATGGGACGATTACATTTCCGTACTCGATTAGTGGTAAGGATTCTCAAAGAGCTCGACATTCATAAATCCGCTGGTCCAGATAGTATTTCCCCCATAATTCTGAAGAGGTGTTCTTCCACGCTGGCAAAACCACTGCGTAAGCTTTTCTATCTTTCTTATTCTTCTGGACTCTTCCCGAGTAGATGGAAAACAGCATTTGTCCAGCCTATTCCGAAAAAAGGCGACTCTTCTCTCCCCTCCAATTACCGACCCATTGCACTTACGTCCCTTCTCTCCAAGGTCACGGAAACGCTGATCAATCGTTAGCTCATGAAATATTTTGAGAACCGGAAACTCCTCAATGACCGACAGTATGGTTTCCGCTGCAACAAATCCACTAGTGATTTGATGGCATATCTCACCGAAAAGTGAAATCACTCGCTCCACCAAGCAGGTGAAAGCAAAATGGTTGCGCTAGATATTTCAAAAGCACTTGATTTAGGATCGATGCGTATATTCTTCAATGGATTAGAAGCTACCTTTTGAAATGTTCAATACAAGTTGTCTTGGATGGATTCAAGTATGATGTTCACTATTTAAACGCCGATGTTCCCCAGGGCTCCGTCTTATCTCTTGTCTGCCACTTCTAATCAAATCCACTACTTCGCCGATGACAGTACCCTTAGCTTCTCATATTCGTTCGTATCCTCACGGCCCTGCTCTTCGGCTGTAAGTTGTGAATGGCAGCGTACGTTAAGCTCATTAAATTCCGACATTGACAACATTCTTGAATGGGATAAGAAAAATAGAGTGGAATTTAGTGCTTCCAAAACCCAATGTTGTCTTCTATCATTAAAGCATAACATAGACCCTCAGCCATTGACCATGAGTTTATCTCAGAAGCCGATAAACTTTCCATCCTCGGTATGTGTGTTAGTGATAACTTAAGCTAGAAGGACCACATACTCGATATCGCCAAGAACGCTTCGAAATGCCTAGGCTTCTTATATAGATGCAAGAGATATTTCACCCCTTAGCTACTTTTCAGACCTAGCTACTATTTATAAGGCGTACATTCGCCCTAAGTTAGAATATAACGCCCATAGAATAGATAGAATCCAGAACCGCGCGATACAATTCATAGGAGATCCCAGCATAACCAAGTCCATAGTTTCGCTGGAACATCGCAGAAACGTATCCTGCCTCTAGTTGTTTTATCGTTATTTCCATCAAAAATGTTCTAACGAGATAGCTAGTTGCATTCCGCCTCTTCAAAATTTCTCCCGCAATACTCGTCTCTATAGGAATGCTAACAAATTCACCCTCAAGCCCAATTTCGGGCATACAGTCAAATATAGCAATTCTTTCTTTAGTAGAACAACATGAATGTCGAATACTTTGCCCAATTCAGTCTTCCGCTCTGTGTATAGCAAAAAATAATTTAAGACGAATGTCAACGGGTATCTCCTCCTTTCCTCCTCCCTACTATCTTCTGCCCGCACTGTGTTGTCGACATTATAATGTATAACACCTTGAATGCGCGCATATTATAAACAAAAAATACTCTTAAATACCGAAACAACCATACCTAATATTTTAATAAGTGTTCAGTCTTGTTTCATTTAATCTGAAAAATAGTGAAGTAGACACAACTATCAACGACGTCTGCATTTACGTGTCTGCCACATGTAACGCAACGCACATGGCTCTCAAGCGAACGCATATAGAAGTGGTACAATATCGAAACAATGCGGGAACTAGTAGACCTTATAAGATAGATTGATGTACAAAACTAAGTTCGTACGTATAATTTAAAACTAGTTGATATTTTTTTATTCATACACCTAGGTAGATAATAGATTACGAGTTTTATGAGGATACAATAAAGTGACACAGTTGTTGCATCCAATTATTTATCTAAAAGTCACTTAAGTTCTGAAAAATATCGGAATAAAATACATATGTAAAAATGTCTAAATAATGAATAGACTTATAACTAAATTTTTAAATTAACCCCAGTCCAGAATATTACTGGTTTCATTGAAAAATTAAAGATAGACTTATGAAGTTAATTTTTACCATAATTTTTCCTATAAAACCCAAAGAAGATCGGTAATACGGGATAGATATTGAGAACCATTAGATTATTCAAAGTCAATTATGGAAATGGGGTTGAAAAATGATATACGAGATTGGTCCAATAAGTCCTTAGCCTCACTGCCAGATGGCGCCAGTATCGCAAGAGCAACTTACTATCGTGTAGTACATTCTAGTAGACGGCTACTGTCCGGATCGGACTCGTAGTTTTGTTTTGACCGCGTGTAGAAGCGGGAGTGTCCGCGGATTTTAGAAAAATGGGAAAAAGAGCAATATCGTTCGGTGATTCGTTTCTTGTTTTTGGAAGGGAAATCCCGCAGCGAAATCAAAGAGCGTTTGGATGCTGTGTACGGTGGCTCTTCTTCTTCGATGGCGATCATCAAAAATTTGTTTAACGAGTTTCAACGTGGTCGCACGTCATTTTTGGATGAGGCACGTCCAGGTGCCCCGAAAACGGCTACCACGGAGGATAACGTGATAAAAATCCACAATCTCATATTGGCAGACTGCCGATTGAAAGTGCGCGATATAGCTCGGACAGTAGGAATTTCAAAAGATCGCGTGCGTCATATCCTGCATGAAATTTTGGGCATGAGAAAGCTGTCGGCGCGACGGGTGCCGCGTTTACTCACTCCGGACAACAAGCGCAACCGTGAGACCACTTCAGAGCAGTGTTTGACGCTGTTTAAGCGCAATCCGAAAGAGTGTCTGCGTCGTTTCGTGACAGTCGACGAACAAGGGTCTCTGGTACACACCAGAGACCAAGGAACAGTCGAAACAGTGGGCTTCACCCGGCGTACGTGCTCCGAAGAAGGCGAAGAATGTCCCATCGGCCGGAAAGGTGATGGCCACTGTTTTCTGGGCCCCACTTCGCGAAGAATAAAGTGTTCTTCCACCATGATAACGCACCGGCTCTCACCTCCGTCCTCACCACGGCCAAATTGGTCCAATTGGGCTACGAACTGCTGCCCCACCAAACTTGAAAAAGTCACTCGCCGGGCAGAAATTTCAGTCGAATGGGGGCCGCCACGGAGGCTATAGGTGTCAAAGGTCAATAGGTGCCATTTTTCAGACGGGTTAAAGAAGTTGGGGCATCGCTGGGTCAAGTGTATCGAGCTAAAAATAAATCGCCATTTCTCCAAAAGTTTTGTTTTTCTTTTGTAGGCTAAGTACTTGTCGGACCACACTCGTATATCCCGCACATTTTACCACTTTCAGTGCTTGATTGCTACTGCGCTGCTGATTCTCTACTTTACTCTATACTGAGGGATAGGGAAACGGTTCGGGCTGCATGTTCGTGTGCGTGCGTGTGGTCTCATCGTGTCGTTTGCCAGTGGTGTGATCGTCTGCTGTTGTTAGTCCCATACGTCTGTTACGTTCGTATCGTAGGGTGTCTCATTCGTTGTTTAGCTCAATCCCACATGTATTTGATGATGTAAAGCATTAGTGTTACACCATTCCAATGGCTCAATTTCTGGCCACAAGAAGTCCGATATCATCTCGCGATAGCGAACACCATTCACGGTAATTGCTTGGCCGACCTCATTTTCGAAGTAGTACGGCCCGATGACGCCGCCAGCCCATAAACCGCACGAAACAGTCACTCTTTGTGGATGCATTATTATTTTTTTTTTTTTGAATTTATCTGAATTTATTTATTTAAAGCATAAGCTAACACCTAAGATGTATAATCTTTCAAATTGTGAAGCATTCATTTTCGACTCCAGATCTGGTACGTCGTCACTAAGGCAGAGCTGTTTTGCTTAATATATTTCGTTAATTTTGTCCACGTTTACAGCTAATATGGTGGAACTTAGCTTTAAAAAATGTTTGTACTAAGCTCACATCCCAATTTGGCTCAAGGCAGACTCACCAGAAAAATGTTACTAAACTTACTATTCCATTCTGACATAACAGGCACCATAAAATACAACATTCCTGTTACTTGTTGAACACGTATCCTTTGCTTTCGCTCAACATTTGGTCTACTATGGCTGGAAATCTACACCTACAGCTTTTAGCTGTCCACTAGGCTCGTACAAATTATTGTACAATATAATAAAGCGCATCTGTGCAGCCTTTCTACTTCACAAATAGTTGTAACAAACTTTTTTCAATGAATCGAAATTAAATAAAAAAAAAAAACTAAAAGCTTTTCGATTTCTCCTCCAACTCCAGACGTTAATCTGATTATTACATTTTTAATTAAACGCACTTAGCTCCATAACGATGCCGTGAGGTGCTAATAAACTTTCCTTAAGAATCATCTCCACAATGATACCATCATCTGTTCATTACGTGACAGCCCCCTCCCTCAACACTTTCAATTCCTGAGCGATCTTCATATACTTAATCATTGTATCTCGTTCATTTCGAAAGAAAAAAAGAAATTTGAAATATTATTTCGGATTTTCATTACGTGCTCAGCGAGCGGAAATGAAGCGTCTTTATAAAGTTTCGCACACAGTTTCCATAGGGCTTAAAGCATACCGTGTGACGGAGCTCAAGGACAAGGCGGGAGCATTACAGAAAGTTTGAAAGTTTGCACTCCATGGCAAAGTTATTACAATTCCTTCAATCATAAATGCGATTACAAAGGGGAAGGAAAAATACTTGCGGTTATCGAGTGAAAATTAATTGCAGCGCTACATACCGACAGGTATAGTATATGTGGCAAAACCGGGGGTTCCTTTGACGAAAGGGGGTCTTTGAGTGGGATTCCTTGAGGATGCAATAAATTAGTTTCAAGTGAAATAATTAAGATTGGAGATATAGCGAAGGTTATTGTGGACACGGGAACTGGGTTAAAATTCGGTGACCTTACAATGAAAATGGAACGTGACTGCGCACAGAAAGACGGATGCCCGGCATCATGGTTATTCTTATTTGAAGTCCAATTTAAAGTTTATCGTCATGGGATACCTTTTGTTTTTAGTTTCATATTTTATATTAAAGTTTCGTTGTAGTTTTGGGAGGATTGTTAATTTATTGCGATTATAATTACAAAACGTGAAATTGGAGAACTTCTGTTCTCATTGGGTTCCTGTGCTCGTTTTTAATAATCCAGTGCCTTTGACACCAGGTAAACAGGGGTAAATATGATTTTTCAAATGTCAGTTTACTTACATCGCTTGACTTATTGGAAAGGAGGGAGTTGAAGCTCCCGTTCATTGCCTGTGCAATGAATGGCATATTATGTATTTTGAATGTTGAAACTATGGTACAAAAAGGTCACGAACATCAAGTCAATTTAAAAACATTTTCGTAAAAGGAAAACAGTTGCTAAGCTACAACTTCAATTAGAGGAAAACAGCTTTATCAGCTGTGACTGGGGATATAGGGACCCTGATTTTTACGGCTCAAAAAAGAAATGGTATTTTATTCCTTCGGACATTTCGAGCGTGGCAAAAATAGCCCAAATCATCATAGCAAACAGCAGAAAAAAAAATTGAATAAGGATATGGCATCTCTATGTGATATAAATCAGTCTAACATTTCGTGAACATGAGCATATATGTACATATAATGAAGTATAGCACTTTAATAAACTCGTTAGAAAAAGTCCGCACAATATAAATTGGATAAGACAATATTGTTCTGTTTTAGATTATCATCAGGTAAATTCGAGCTCAGTTTTTATCGGCCTTTTGGAGCTCAGAAATTCAGAGACTCGTTGACAACCCATCGCCAAACCTTCCTGTCACGAATATGTGACACCGCTTAGTTATCTTTTGACTGTTTGTCCATTGTCCATTCGTTTTACATGTCCTGCCCATCGTTGTCGATTTTATTACTCGGACAATGCATGAAATTGAATAAAAGTCCTCGAATTCGTGATGGTGTAGTTTTGGGCACCTGGGAGATTAGCGAAACCACCAGTTCATCCTTGATCAGTCCACATTGATCAATGACAAAAGGGGCACCCATAGGCAACCACAAGCCTGATAAAGACCATCTAGCAGATTACTTTCATCCTGGAATCAAGTAACTGCACAGCCATCTTTTCAGAGCGAAAGCGCCTCAAACATGTTTGTCAAAATATAGATACTGGTCTAGCCTGATCCCAAGGTACACTTTGATTTAATTGTCGTCAACCCATTTAGACTCTATTGACCACCTTCTCGAAGATCTTACTGATACTCAAAAGGCGACTTATTGATCAGAGATTTGCGGGGTGGAAGTGTCTGTACCTATTAGGAAATTTCATTATTGAGCGCATTACATGAACATCTCTGCAGTCACTGAGATACACTCAGATATACCGTTGATTCCCATGGATCTCTTCCTCTTCAGCAACTGGAGAATCGAAATGAACAGGACGTTCGCCCTTCGTTGATGACGGCATTATTTGCCGATATGAAATCCCCATTGAATTTGGTTAAACCAAGATTCTCTGATCGCCAGTTATCGATATCATTTCGGAGGTGAAAGTGATGAAGTAAGGCTCTGTCTTCCAGGTCGTGGTTTAGGCAAATGCTGACTACGTTTGCACACAGCTTAGATTGTCTTGTTTCGGTACACATTTGTGATGTCGTAATGCCTTTGGTGTGGTATCGTACTATTAAATTATATCGCCCATTTGTGTAGGGTTCCTCAATTTCGAACTCAATTTCGTAGTTCGTAAAGAGGCGTTTGGGCATATTCTCCCTTCTCCGCGAACTCGTCAGGTACTGTGATCACGGCATCTAGTGCGCCATAGTCACTGTCGTATACCGTTAATAGACCATTCGAGACCTTAGCAGCATGAGATCAAAATAGGAGCCGCTCCCAGGATTCGCGGGACTATGCGTTGTGAGTATCTTGAGTCTGTACTCTATGCTCCGCAGAGCCCACTAATGACTTAGTAGGCTCCCCCTAGTGTTGGGAATGTTATTTCTATAATTTCTATAATTAGATACTTTCTGTTTTTATAGGGTTCGCGCAGGTTCAAGAGTTGCGCTCTTATGGTTCGTGTCGAAGATGTTCGTTCACTACTCTCCAGGGCTGGTTGTCCTAGATAGGATTGCAGAGATTCGACTGAATATGTCGCGTTAGTTGCAGTTCACAGTAGCTTTTGTTTTGATTCCATGTCATAAAAGTGTTATATTGGAAATGCACACACAGAGTATGAATTTTGAAGGGAACACTGTTAGTGTTACGCCTTCGTTAGCATTTTTCTGATCATCTCTCATTCACTGATGTTGTTGTCTACCCAAGACCTGCCGCCATTTAGGCGTAGGTCATCTTGGATCTGACGACTAGTGTTTGTAAGCGGCCCGAGGGATGCTTCCCATTACAAACTAGATTTGTTTTCTTCATATCTTGGAACTTAGGACATGTTTGCATTCCCTATCCTTGTCCCAAATCCCATTCCTCATTTCTGTGGCTCTGCAGCTGCACTTCGCAGTACCACGAGGTGTGCCCGAACCGTTGACAGGGGATACATTGTAAAATGTTTCCGCTCCTCTTTAATTTCTCCCATGTGACAGTCTTGGATGCTAAGGAAGTGATAGTCCTTAGCCTCTCCAGCTTGCTGCTGGGTGTGAGCTGGACCAGTAATAAGGGTAATACCTGCTTCTCCCGTTTGGTCCGTGCCGTGATGAACGGCTTAATTCCTACGAACTTGAGGTCATGACTCTCAAACACGTTGAGCTCTGAGAACATTTTCTCGGGGTCCGTGATCGAGAACATGTCTTTGAGGAGCAACGTCCGCAACCTCTCGGTCTTGGGTGTGAAGGAGAAAAACTTCGTTGTGGTCTCCTTTGAAAGGTTCTTGACCCGCTTATGCTGTTCCAGTGAATTGCAAAGTATAGCAGTTCTAACCTAATCCTTGAAAAATGAAATTGCCTCCGGCAATACACAGATCTTTGGTCTCACGTAGGGCTATGATATAGGTAAAAATGTTGCTATTGTTGTGGCTGCTCTTGTTGCGACTGTTTCTGCTTAGACTGCTGTTCTTATTTTTACTGTTGCTGTTACGTCTATATTTGGGCGCCTTCTTCCTTCTCTTCTTGCTGCATCTGCCTATCCACTACGGCCTTTAATTTGGCACGCAGTATGTCCTCGTTGTTCTCTAAATTCTCTAAAAAAAAGAAAATAAATTTCTCCCATCGGTGGCTGAACACGGGATCACGGCATTCCCATACACTTTAACTCTGTGCTAACGTGTCTACTGACAGTAATCCGTCCAAAAGCGCACTTGAAATATTGTAGTCTTACGCGTTTTAGAAATTCGTGAATAAATAATTGAATAAGACATGTCGCGAGTTGTGTTGGTTGAGAACCGGAAATCTCTAAAAACGGTCAATTGCATGTGGCTGTACATGACAGAATTTATGGGACGATTGTAAACATGAAACAAAAATGCGTGTACGTTTTTTAGTCTTCTACCTTGTAAAGCTGGGGTAAGGAAGAATTATGCAAAGATTTCCTGTCTGTCTGTCTCGACAGATCCAGGTAAAAGCTCGCAAAATTTAAGGTGGAAGACGTGGAATTGTAAAGCTTATTCCATCTTGTTCACTTTGCCCCACTTAATTGTAATACGACTGCTCAATACCGTGATCTGATAAGCTCTCCTCTCCCTGATGAGCTCTTCCCTCCTCTTCTACTCATAATGCTTACGAGCAGATCTTGTCCTTCTGTTCAGCGTACCTTGATAAGCTTGCTGCTTGGCTACATATGCCCTCTTACACTCGTCATCAAACCATGGGTTTCTTGTTAGCGGCGTTTCGAAAAGGAGCAGAGCTCCCTAAATCTTGTTGAAAATGGGTCCAGCGGTGTTGTATGGACTGAGCAGGCATTGGATCGCTTTCCGAGAGTGTGAGGGAGACGCGATTGGCATAGGCTCGGACGGTCTCGTGCGATTGTGGAATTGACGTTATATGACGTTATATGCCGCTGCCATTACCAATAATAATGGCTGCTACAAGATAGTAATCCAAGTCGATGTTGGCTCCTCGGGAAGTTGGTACATCCAGAGTATCAGATGCGTGCCTAACATCAATTGCAATGTGGTCAATCTGTTTGACGGTTGATTGATCCGGAGATCGCCAGATCCCTTGTTGCGAAGTCTATCCGCCTAAGTCCATTTTTAGAAGTGTGTGATGTTGCCAATGACCCTATAAAAAGAGACCACCTTCCACGTTAAACTCTCCTATTACCATTTTAGCATCACAATTAGGACATTGGACGTATGTTCTGTCTAGGAGATCGTAGAAGTCGACTTTTGTTGCGTCATCCTTGTCCTTGGTAGGGGCACGACATGGACAGAGTGCTATCGATATAATGGACGTGTATTTTTAACAGGAGGGCGATATACATAACACTCACCATCTGTGTGATGGTGTAGATACGATGGCTCTGTTGTGTGGCAAATTTCCTGAACTATGTATTTCACGGAATAGACGTTAAGCTTTAATGTTATGTTTAAGATGAAGTCCGTGCCAAAACATGATGAAAAATCTCATTAAAATAATGGCTTTTGTAGACAGGGCCGGCCAGACTATTTATACCTTTACAAACCTCAGAGCATATACTTTGAGCCACTTCCGGTATAAATGTTGCATTTTCTATTAATACACAATGGCAACTCTAGTTGGATTACTCTACGTAATGACAGCAACCACATTATAATCTCATTTTGAAGGTTCACAGAACATGAGCAACGTTCGCCTCTGCCATCTTGGGATCAAATAAAATTCTATTTCTATCCCTGAATATTTTTACCACATTTTTTCCAATCATAATAGACAGAGATTTCCATGGACGGTTTAACAGTTTTCCTATCTCATTTATCGGAAATGACTTCTGGTCGCAAGCCATATCTCAATCGCATTATTGTTTCCAATTCAGCTTGTCGGATATTATAGTTCTGTTTTGCCTTATAAATTGCTCTACTTATTAAATGTGATTGAAGTCGTTTATTATGATGAAGCTCCTAATAGTGAAATAGCGATCAAACGACAGCGGGGGTATTCAAGAGTTTACGTAAATCCGAATGATGTCTGATGCCTAGTACTATAAGACGCTATCGCTGTAGCAATACTATCCGCAGTGATGGCTATACCCTTGTTCAATGAATGACAATAAACAATAAATCAAAGGGGTACCGTCGCCCCCAGGAATCCGAACTCAACTCCCAGATGGGGCCACGCTACCAAGTTCATACTTTCCTTCTTTATTGTGTTGTGAGACATTCGAAAGAATCAATTTCCATTGCCGCCTTCCCATGAGAAATTAATGTCACATTTCCCATTTATCGTTATTTTCAATGCCCCCCCCCCCCATTCCAATCAGTGATGCAAACACATCCGAAGTTTGCTTTGTAACGACCTGTAATTGGATGTGTGCATTTTCGATTGCAGCCCGTGTAGTAAAATAAAAATCAATTTAAATTAATTCCCTGCAAGGATAATGCCCTCATTTACTGGTTTATTGGCCGTGAAGGAGTATGAATGAAATCGTCGAAAACGTTAAAAAAATGGCAGCCCTCTTGCATGAATCGACGAGTGGCAGTAGGGCAAGGAAGCTGAAGATTCATTTGCATTTTCCTTCATCCCATTTGTTTTACTCCTTTTGCCCTATCTCTGGATTTTTTTCTCCTTGTTTTTGTTTTTTTTTTTGAGTTCATCTCAGTGGAGCGCACATTTTTATCAACGACCAACCGACGTGTTGTTGGGTGTTAAAACGATTGATTGAATCACGCTTCACTGCATGCAATTCTCATGCATTCATCACATTGGCGTTACCCTGTGATTCGATTAATTTTATTTTCACTGACCGTCTCCTAGACCTATCGGTATGTCGATATGTACATAGCCTCCTGATATAGTGCGACTAAAAGACTCACTCGTAACCGAAGTGAACAATGTCTGATGGAAGAGCAACCGACCGAACGACCCAGAATGGAGCACAAGCAGCACAAGCAAATAGGCACAAAGTGGATACGCTGCTTCTCTCGGAAATCGAAAATCAACGGATACCATTGTGATCCTGTACCGGACAGGATATAGTGGACAATTTTATTGTATTTTTTGCACATTTGCACTTTATTTTCAGCTTCGTGTCCTCTTTGATTTGATGTAATTGCATTATGCTTTTATCTAGTGAGCTGAAAGTGCTTGGAGCGACAGTTACTTTTTGTCCTTGTAATTGATTCGGAACGCGATTATAGGAAATTTATAGATAAAGCTGGTCTTGAATAGAAGTGCTTATAATGCAATTTTTTCGCCAAGTTTCTTTCTATAAAGTGCTCGTAGAATGGATAAAGAAAATTTGGCAGCCTCGCATATTGTACTAAAGCTTCAATTTTTCATGCGCCATAGGGCTACATATAATCCTTTGGCCCACACTTTTTAAATTTCTTTTTTAAATGGCGTTATGGCTGCTGTTGATTGCATATACGTATGCATAGTATGTGAAAAATTACATAACCTCCCTAAAAGAGTAGTATAAAGCGGAGGTTACGAAAATGGCAGCAAAATTTGACCCAGATATATCGATTTTCGCATAAAGTGCCCCACATGCTTTTACCACAAAGTCGAACTGTTAATAGAGAATACTATCCACAGACAAACGCGAGAAAACCCCCGAATTTGTGGTCAAACAACTTATGGCCTTTGTTCCTAAATTATTGACATCGAACATCATTTGATCGACCGTGGTTTGAAGCTTTTAGCACTGAGTAAATAAATTTTTTTTCAAAAATCAAAAATTCCGATTACTTTCTGAGTACACTTCGTATTCATACAATAATAAAGCTTATTTCAAGAGTTAAGTATACTTTATATTCTACCGCATGTCAGTCTTACTTTAATCGCTATATTAGTATATGGCAATCAATAAAGCTGCCTTAGCCTATTGTTTCTCTCCTTCACGTTCCTTCTTTTCGATTCTCATTTAATTGAGGCAAGTAACCTTCTTTGGTTACCTTGCATGCTAGTTATTTTTATCAAAGTGCGTATATTCGTGGAAAAAAATTCGTAAATGGAACCTTCTAATTATGTTTATTCCGATCGAATGAAATTTAATATTTTCCCTAAACTTCCACATGGTTACGATGACGCAGAACAAGTTGTGGGTGGTACTTGTAGTACACACTCTTCCGTAAAATGTTTACTTCTCCGAAGGTGTAGCCCCCGTCATGATGGAGAACGACTGAGAAGGAGTCATGAAATGAGTAGCAGCCTGCTGAATTGTATTACGGAGGTGTCGTATACGCATCATAATTAACCGATAGCAAATGACAGATTGTTACACATTGTTGCACATCTGCAACTCGTATTACAATGAAAAATATATTGCTGAGTGACAATGGGTAGCATTGTACGGGCATTTTTTTGCTCTTGGCCATTTCAGTTTTTTATTTTCAATTTTCTCTCACAATTCCGGAAGTTTTCTTCGAACTGCTTCAGGCAAAATGAAGTTATGTCGCAGTAATATTCCTTGATCATACCATCTTGCGACAAGAACTCATGATAAACGACGGCATTATAACCATAGAGAACAGTGAGCAAAACTTTCACATTTTTCGGAATTAGCGAGCCTTTTTGGTTTTGATTCTTTTGCTCGCTTCCATTGGGATGTTTGGTCTAGGATTTTGACGTTATAACCATACTCCATATGTCTCCAACTACAGGCCAATTTTACTTCGTCCTGCCCTTCCAGTCTTTCGAAAAACTGATAAAATATAAAATAGTGAATTTCCTTAACTCAATTTTCTCAATATTCAATTTGGTTTTCAAAAGGGGAAATCAACTTAGGATGCTCTTTTACATTTTTACTTCTTAATGATGGCAAACCTAGATAAAAAAAATGTACCGCAGGCTTATTTATCCACATTACTAAGGCTCTTGATATGGTTAGCCATAATATTTTTATTAGGTTATAGTGGCTTGATGCTTGAATGGCTTAAGTCGTACCCAAAGAGCAAAATTGGACGAGATTAGGAGCGAAACCATGCTCTACAATTTTGGTGTACCACAGGGTTCAGTACTGGGACCTATCTTGTTTATCTTGTTCTTAATTTGCGTTGATTCGTTATTTTTACTTGATTTTAAAAGTAAAACTACTCTATTTGCCGACGATGTGGGTTTTTCTTATGGTTGCCCCTTGGATATGATCACTGACATTAATTGCGATCTTAATTTATTGCGAACCTGGTTTGCCGAACATAACCTGGTAATAAGTAAAAATTCGAAAATAATCAGTTTGTCAGCATTAAACTTCGATGTAAAAGTCTATATCCATGCAGTGTGGTGCAATTTTTTTTTTGTTTTTAATTTTCTATTTTATTTTTTAACTAAAGCTAAAACCAGATTAGTCTAAATTTATCTTAGCCTGCCCTAAACGACACTAACCAACTCAAACCTCTTCTAACCTACCCTAGCAGGCTTTGCCTGAAAGAGGCCGACCTATTCAAATTAACAACTGACACAGACCGCTTCAGCCACCAAAAGCGGTGATGCTGTCGGACGACGTGACGTCTCCTTGGTCTTGGGGTGATACCGATCTACTAAACCTGAGGTGCTCGGGCTCACGGAGCGAAACATCACGTTCGTAGAGTCGTCCCTCCACGGACTTACGGGTCATGTGGAAGATTAGCGGAATTGCCAATTCATTCTGCATCAACCCACATTAATTCAAATAGAGGAATGCCTCTGGGGTACATGTAACTAGGAAACTAAGCCCTGAATGTTTATCTCGCGGCTTCTCTCCTCGGTGGGGTACTGGAAAAAACCCCCGCTGTACACTTGCCTCGAAAAAGCTTCTTGGCTCCCGCCGTTCGGAATCGGCATTAAGCTTTAGGTTCCGTTCACTTGTGTGAATAAAAAATATCGCCTACAACATGAGTGTATAAAAATAAGCTTGGCTCTGGCTATTCATAACGCCATCTAAGGAGCCTGTCTGGCAGTACAATGGGCCAGTATTTGTGTCTAAGTGCTCCAACAGATAGCAAAAGCGTCCAACTAAAAAACAAAAAAGTGACCCCGAATCAGTTTTTATTAAAAAATTATCTACCCGTACCCGGCCTGATTAAAGCCATGTAGCTGATTACCTTTACTCTCGAATCAAGTTGGCTGCAACGAAACAGCCACCTTGTCGGAGCGAAAGCGGCTTGGACCCCCGCCAGAGCAGCATCGATATGTTTGTCAAAATATATATACTGGTCTAGCCAGAAAAGCAACTACCACGAACTTCTGCATGCCTACCATTTTCACGCCTTCTGTATAATGGATATCCATTTAACGATTCAAGTGGCTCACCATCAACTGTACTAAACATTACTGCTACATCAGTTTGAACTGCATCATTCAAACGGCGTAGATCTAAATCATGATTTACTTTAATAAGCATTAAAAATTGGTTTTTTTTTTTTTGATTTTCAACTCTTTGACAATGATGTTTCATTGCAATGAATGACCGAACAAAAGGATTACTGCGTTCCAATTCGAGAAAAATTTCCGAAAATCTGCGGCGTTTGAGTGAGAGAATTTTCGGAATTTTACTCGACGTGATTAACCTTTATTTTCTTCAAAACGACGTCACCTGGAATATTTCTGGCAAAACACAGGTTTATTACATACCAAGTTATCTGTGTGCCATTTCTCGAAACCGAGACTAATGGCTGCTTTTATCTCCTTCAGAGATTCTTAAAAATTGAATTAACGGTGTTGGCCGGCCTACAAATTTTGTACTAAAATATAACATCAGAGTAGTTATTGCGGTCGCAATGATGCGAAAACGTATTGAAAAATTTCATCAAACGAATGACTTGTAAATTAAAAGAATTTCGAAACTATGTTATATCCTCGAATTCTCAGCATAAATGCCTCACTCCGCATGATCCATTTGCTATTACCTCGATACTAAAGAGTTGGTCTTCCTCCAGTGTTTTCGCCACAGCCAGCAACGAGATGGTTGATGCTTTCTCTCGAATTGGAATTTCCTCACACATAACGCTTCACAACAAGTGATTTAAGGCTACCAATTAAATCGAACGCTTTGATTTCTTCATCTGAGTCAGTAAGAATGACTTTATTTACGAAGTAGTTTCCTATCATTTTACTGAGATATTCTGACGTGTAGGAGCGCCTTGGCTCAGTGATTGGTTTCTGACAGCGGTGACACGGAGATGCTTATCACGTTACAATTAACCTATCGAAATTGATTTTCACGGTTTATCTCTTCAGCGAGACTCTGTCGTAACCCCCTATGGTTGAATAATGCTTCACGAAACTCGACGTTAGGAATCTCTTATATCGCTCCGAAATATTTCTCCACGGAATGTAAAGCCAACTATTTCCTCGGACCGTAAATCTTCACAAAATTAATTTTCCAATGTTGTGTAATTGGCCCCTACTAAGGACAGGCATTTCCGATCACAAAAGTTTTGAACAAACAGGTTTGTTATCTTACGCTTCGTTAAAACCTGCCTTCGTGTTAAACAATTTCATTTTTTTTCAAACTCAAGTAGTCAATGACCTGAAGGATCAACGAAATCTTTACCTGAGTGCTCACACAAGGTCATAAAATAATCTTAAAAGCAAATAAAATTTTCCTAAGGTTATGCCTTCAATCTGAACGGCTTCCCTCCAATCCGTCATAAACACTTTTCAACAGGAAAAATTTAATTTTCAGTGTCCTAGGTCATATTCCCATCTTCCAAATACTTCCAAACTATACATATACTAACTACTCATTCTAAAGCCTAGCCATATTTCTTTGCACGGGTTTCTGTGGATAAACCACTTTTTCAGGCATCCAATTAGCAATAAACCCGTCAAGCCCTCACTCACAAAACGATCAAGTGATGTAATATATAGGAACAAAAACCGCATCGCAGACAGAATCTCAGAGCTAATATCAAGTTTACAAATTGAAATCCGTTATTTCTTATTCCTTCAAAATTTTGAGCTTTACTTCGGAAAAATTGTTATAGGTTCATGTGGGATTCGAGCCAAACGACAACACAACAAGCTAGACAAACTGACGACCTGACGACAACCGATCACGTACGCCACAATATAACAGGACAATCATTCGAGGAACACGCCACACGCGTAACACACACACACCACACACAGCGCACAGCACTCACAAGCGGAACGAAACGAAACAGACGAAGACGAACACGCAAAACAACACACGCCATTCGTTCAACAGCCGTCAAGCCGTGTAGACCATCCACATTGCACATTAAAGTATTTTTTTTAGTTATTGTTGTAATTGAAGTAACTATTTTGTAAATCAACTTATTTGAACTGAACTGAAATAAAGAAGATCCTACATTCATGTATTTTTGAAGATCGTCAGTTACAACTTTTGCCCGTCTTTCTAGCAGCGTTGGAAAAACTGCATTTCTTTTGAGATGATCAACGAATCGACACAATTTGTTGGATTCTTAGAAAGGAGGAAGAAGGAACTGTTTAGCCAGAATATTATAATGCCGACGAAAAATCACAAACGTAATGATAATTAGATGTTGATAGATGCCCAAGTTTACCCTGTGACGTTTCTGTTCTGTTATTTCTGACCAACATAAGCGACTAGGCCCATCTACTGGAAAACGGCGAACACCCGATATACCACGAAATACCATGTCTTCTCCCTTGATGACACTGCCTTTCTATGCCTTTGAATGCAGCGGCTTAGACCAACTGGAATCAAAATAAACAAACATTCATCGATCAACTGAATATGAATATCCTTACCACGGAAGGGCATACGATAAATGCTTACATCCTCACCGATTAATTTGGTGCAAATATAATGGTTTCTCAGCCTACCTTTTAGACAAAAAAAAGGTCTTCAAACCAGCCAGTGCCATTTATTTTGCAAACAATTCACAGAAAAAAATCTCTCAGCCTCAAATGCATATTTCTAACCATGTAACCCAGCTCTTCAATCACTCTAGTCATCTCCGAACTCCAATCAAATATTTCAAACTCAGCTGCCGCAGAGAAAAACCATCAAACAAAAAAAAGCCACATAATCATTAGCATTTCGAAATCCATCATCTAGTGCAATTTGATTCATGGCACGAAACTACGTTTCAAAAAATTCAATAATAGCTTTCCATTTTGATATGCTGTCTCCCCCTCGTCAAACAGGCTGAAGGATTTCGCGAGATTTCGTTCGATTTTTTTTTTATTTGTTCTGCCTCTGTTAAACCAAAAAATAAGGGTTTTCTCTACTTGCGCCTTTTCAAATAGAGCTGCACAACCGCCAGTCAATATAGAATATGCTGAACGCAATTCGTGCATGGATTGTGTGGCTCTAAAATCCACAACCTCAATGCAGGACTGTCGGCTGGTTTTGCATCTGCCGTCAAAATTCGCACTCGCAAGATATTTTTTGTTTTCGTTTTTGAATTCAAATTTCAGGACCAGAAAAATAACTTTTTTCTCCCGTTTTCAGGGAGAAACTTCATCGAGCTTTTCGGTTTGCAGATTTGAAACTCCAAACGGCAGATAAACCACAAAAAACGATTTTTTGTGTTTGGCTTTTGCTTTTTTGTTTTAGTGCCAGTTGTGCCAATTTTTTTTTTTTTCAAATCAATAAAATTTCAATTAGACACTTTTTGTTTTGGACTTTTCTTAAAATCTTTTCGGCATTGAAGCAGTAATTTCTCGCTTGTTTTTTTGGTTTTCAATTATTAAGCGGTAGAAGGGGATGTCCTTATTCCGATCGTTTTGAGCAAGTGTAAATATATTACCATTATTTGCTCAAATACTCGTACAACTGAAAGCTTGGCTTCACCAGATAACCTTTATTTTTAGTCTTCTACCTTGCAAGGTTGTGATAGGAAAGACTAATGCAATGGCTTCCAGTCTGCCGTCTGCCTGTCAGCGGTATGCATATATCAAACCCAACTTACCGAGTAGCTATGAGTCTGAAACTTGGCTGTGTTATAGAGTACATGATTTTGAGCATATAGCGACTTATTTTAGAACCCTAGCTACTGTGGTTCCTGAGATCAAGGTAAAAGACCTGGAATTGTAGCTTGGCTTCCGACGAGCTGACTGCATCTTGCTTCAAAGCTCTTTTCTTTTTCGTGTTATGCAATTTAGTTCAATGCTAATTTATTCATTCGTTAGCTAAGCAGGGAAAAATATACCTTTAGCTCGGGTTGTAGCTTTCCTACTCTCGAATTTCCATGCACGTCATAGTCTGTAATCCTAGACATCAGACTGCAACTCTCGCAGAGTTCTAGCAATTTTAGGAGAACGAAACGTGTGTGCTACTTGTTCACCAAACTACCAATTTTACATTTGGTACCCTTAAGCACTCAAAGACCCAAAGACTTAATCGCCTCGACTGCTCCAAGGTTTTTTTTATTGAAACAAAATTGATTAGAAGGAATTTACACACACACATAGCAATGGATTTGTACTTGAGAGGTCCCAAAGCTGGGAGGTGTATAAATGCAAATGGCTCTATTCTAGATCTAACTGGTTGCTTCTGACTGATTTTTTCAGACTATTAAAAATGTTGCAAAGACAACGACTTTTTGTACTATGAGCTCATCCAGCATGATATGTCATTTCAAATTGGAAGATGTTGGAAAGGGAATAAAATACGAGGGCGTTCCGATAAGTACTTAGCCCCACCGCCAGATGGCGTCAGTATCGCAAGAGCAACTTACTATCGTGTAGTATATTCTAGTAGACGGCTACAGCCGGATCCGACTCGTAGTTTTGTTTTGACCGCGTATGGAAGCGAGAGTTTCCGCGGATTTTAGAAAAATGGAAAAAGAGCAATATCGGTCGATGATTCGATTCTTGCTTTTGAAAGGGAAATCGCGCAGCGAAATCAAAGAGCGTTTGGATGCTGTGTACGGTGACTCTTCTCCTTCGATGGCGACCATCAAAAATTGGTTTAACGAGTTTCAACGTGGTCGCACGTCGGTTTTTGATGAGCCACGTCCAGGTGCCCCGAAAACGGCTACCATGGAGGATAACGTGAAAAAAATCCACGATCTCGTATTGGCAGACCGCCGATTGAAGATGCGCGAGATAATTGAGACAGTAGGCATTTCAAAAGATCGCGTGGGTCATATCCTGCATAAAATTTTGGGCATGAGAAAGCTGTCGGCGCGATGGGTGCCGCGTTTGCTCACTCCGGACAACAAGCGCAACCGTAAGACCACTTCAGAGCAGTGTTTGACGCTGTTTAAGCGCAATCCGAAGGAGTTTCTGCGTCGTTTCGTGACAGTCGACGAAACATGGATTCACTGGTGCACACAAGAGACCAAGGAACAGTCGAAACAGTGGACATAACCCGGCGAACGTGCTCCGAAGAAGGCGAAGACTGTCCCGTCGGCCCGAAAGGTGATGGCCACCGTTTTCTGGGATTCACAAGGTGCGATCCACATCAACTACCTGGAGAACAGCAAAACGGTCACAGGGCTGTACTATGCCAAATTATTGGGCCCATTCGACGCCAAATTGAAGAAAAAACCGCCCCACTTGGCGAAGAAAAAAGTGCTCTTCCACCATGATAACCCACCGGCTCACACCTCCGCCCTCGCCACGGCCGAATTGGTCGAATTGGGCTACGAACTGGTGCCCCATCTACCGTATTCTCCAGATTTGGGCCCGTGCGAATTCTTTTTGTTTCCAAACTTGAAAAAGTCACTCGCCGGGCAGAAATTTCAGTCGAAGGAGGAGGTCATCTTTGCAGGATGCCTACTTTGCAGACCTCGAGAAAACGTATTTTTCAGACGGGTTAAAGAAGTTGGAGCATTGCTGGGTCAAGTATATCGAGCTAAAAGGAGGCTATATTGAAAAATAAAATAAAATAAATCACCATTTCTCCAAAATGTTTGTTTTTCTTTTGTAGGCTAAGTACTTATAGGGCCACCCTCGTAATTTCCATCCCCTTCCTGCCCTCCATGCAAATCCAAGCAGCCTTTCCATAGCCTCTTGCTTTACCATTCGAAATCGTCGTTCTGACTGAAAGCAACTTAATCCCTAGCATAAATAACCAAGAATTGTTCCCATCAAATTTTAGCGTCTATCTCAACCGACCTATCGATAGCTGCCTTTGTCGTGGCGTTTTAATAGCCATCCTAAACTCAATCGACTTATTCCTTTGTTTCGATTGTACTGTCCCGTAAAGCGCTCTACATCATCTGCTTTTATATCTTGCCATCTCAACCTATCGAATGCTATGAACTCGCCATTAATACAATTTGTAGTTTAAATGTTTAACCGCATCCCCATGATGAAATTCTTCTCTTTGATGATTTCAATCTTCCTTTTCTTAAATGGGCTCCATCAGACGATCAATCATTTTATATTGTCACTAATCCCTCTGCTGCCAAAGAATGTCTTCTCTTAAATCGCCTAGCTTGATCAAAATGCAAGCCAACCTTATAGGCGATCCCTAGTCCGTCTTTCAGTTTGCCAACTACAAAAGGACATCAGATGGCTACCCAACTTCACTCTCTTTCAATAGCGAAACCTCGAATGATCCCAAAACTATTGCCAACTCTTTTGCCAACTTTTTCAAACAATCTTCCGCCGATGACTCCTTTTAACTGGACACTACTTACTTCGACTACTTACCAAATTGTTTCCTTGGACCATTTCTCCCACGCACTATTGACCCCCATATCACCGAAAATGATCTCCCGATGGTCTCCTTGCATTATTACTAAAAAAAAACTTATTCCTCCATTCTTTCTGTCCCGCTCTCAAAAACATTCATTCCTGTCCCGTGGAGAATTTCCCCAGATATGGAGATCCGCCTCTATAACTCCTATTCACAAAAAAGTTCCGAAGAGTGATGTTAACAACTACCGATTCACCGCCAAACTGTCATATATACAGAAACTTTTCGCAAGTATCTTATATGAAACTCTAAGTTTCAACAAATCTTTAATCTCCTCTAAACAACATGGCTTCCTCAAATGCAGGTCTGCAATGACAAACGCTACCGAATTTGTGTCCTTCACCCTTTTAGCATTAGAGAATGCGAATGAGGTATGACATCGACCTCAAGTGACTTCAGAGAAAATCTTCCATAAACTAATACTCTTCAAACTATCTTCCCTTGGCTTTGAATCCACTGCGTTTAGGTGGATATCTTCTTATATAAAAAACTGTTACTTCAGGTCTGCCATTTCTAACCCTTTCTTAGCGTCTTCCGGCGTTCCCCAAGGCAGCCACCTAGGTCCACTTCTTTTCATTCTTACTATTAATGATATTGAGTTTGTCATCGAACACTCCCACCTCTCAGTGTACGCCGACGACACCAAGTTCCTCATTTCCTCGCAACAAGATTCCTACCTTGTTCAATCGGAACTCAACAGCTTTTCCGTCTGGTGCTCCGAAAATTGTTTGGAGCTTAACATGTCCATCAATTAATCACGTTTTCACGTAAATGACTCAAACCTCCTTCTCGTCTCTACTTCTTCAATAATCAATAAAAGTAATTCTTAAAGCCAACTCAGCTCTCGGTTTTGTGAAGCGTTGGTCTATAGATTTCTCCAATCCGTACGTGACTCGATCCCTCTATATTACCTTTGTTCGCCCCCCTTCTCGAATACGCATCTCAAGTGTGGTCCCCTTATCAACAGACCCACATTTCTAAAATCGAAAGCATCCAACGTCGGCTCCTACGTTTCACTCTTCGAGGTGTACCTTGGAACAATTCTTTGTTCTTATCGCTCTATCAAGAGCGTCTTAAACTAATCAATTTGAGTACGCTGGAGGAAAAAGGAGAGGTATCTGACATCCTCTTCATTCATAGACTCCTAACAGATACCATTGACTGCGCCACTCTTTATAACTCCATATCTGTTAACACTAACCTTCGTAATATGTACACGCATTCCTCGACTCTTCTATCTATCCATGTCCCGCACTTCATACGGCTCGAATGATCCCATTTCTCGTATGCTGGGAAGTGTTAATTCGAATATTAGCTTCAATTTCAGCACTCAGCTGAACGGCATTCAAATATGTAGGTTCCGAGTCTATATCTTAGTGTGGGTCATTATTTGGTAGCCAGTAGAATCTACTGTCATACATTTTCGTACGACATGTCACGGCATTCAAAGTGGGCAGGAAGTCAAAAAATCTTCTCCATTAGGCCGCAATTCTTACGTCGTCCGAAAAAAGCTTCCCATTATCAGTCCTTATAAATCCTGATCTGGCCTGGTATCGTTTTCATTAAGCATTTATCCCTACATACATTGTTATCGTGCTCTTCACCGTACATTCTTCTTTAATTTGGCCAAACTTTTTCCTTTGCCATTGTCGTTTTTTATCCGGAAGGAATAGGCTTACTTCTTTCCGTAACGTCTGATATCTTGTACACGCGACCCCTTCAATATTTTCAGGGACTTGAAGTTTTAGAAAATTAAGGACTTTTTCTTCGCATTCATCGTCGAACCAAGGCTTGCTTATCGACGCTTTGCAATAGCCTAGTTTGTTTTTCGCAGCTTCCTTTACAACACTTTTTACTGTAGACCATGGTACTTCTACCTGCCTTGCTTCGCCGTTAGCTTCCATGCCATCAAGTAGGGCAAGCTGGTTATTTATTTCGTCCTGATATTGGCATCGTAAGTGATATCGAATTAAAATTTCAATAATGGGAAGCAACTTTAGTAAAGCCGGTCCAGGAGATCTAATCAGCTAAAGCTGCTAGTCCATCACTAGCTACTGAAGATGATAATCACTTGCTATTTGAAAGGCACTCCATAATCTAATCAGCTTTCCTTTATCTGGCAAACGCATATTGCACTTTAAAGTAACCACGAGACAGATGGTTAATGGTCTATGCCACACCGCTAGCCTACCATCTCACTCAACTGATTATGCATGACCTCATAATCCGCTTAGCACAAATTTCTACATCACCAAATTTGCAATTAATTCGGCGTGTATCTAATCCCCAACAATTTTATGCCATTCCAAGCCCCAATTAAAAACAAGCAGCTGTCCTTCCTGTCCCCGATTTATTTCTTAAAAACCGTGGAATTGGCGAAAAATCTGCCCCCGAAGCCATAAAAATAGGATTTAAAGTAATTGAAAATAAAAAGAAAAACAACGTAAAACACAGACTGAAAACGAAGTAAAACCCCATAATGGAAAGCCCATAAACCCCGGTACCGAAAACCTAAAGTAATTACCAAACATGTCCACTCAACCGAGAACCTCATCATTCCCCGCCGTCGCTCGTCCCATCTATCACAACAACAATAATTGAATAATGATTGTAAAATTACGCCTCCTTTTATGCTTGACATTTGCTACCCATTTAGAGCAACCCCCATCGTTCGAGGACACCATAATTCGTCCGTGATTCAATGAAATTACGAAGAACAACCCTACGGCCAAGGCATACTCGTAGCTCTAGATTGAATAGAGGGTACGGGGAGAAGGGGAATGTCAATAGATTTCATGGCATTTAGCATGTCATAAAATCTGAATTACAATCTCCATTAAGGATTTATTGTACTCAATCTACGAATGCCGAACAATAGCTGTGCCCTTTCTTGTGTCCTGTTGGAATCCATCGTCGGATACTGTGGCTCCTGATCGAAAATCGTACAAAAAACATATTGAATCCCTTGGAATTCTGCTTATCAAGGAATTGAATAGACATAACATGCATCCTCCTCCTCCATCTCCTCCTGGTTAGTGTCCTATCACTTACAATATCCTTTTGTGATGTTCGAAGGGATGATGGCTGATTCGCGCCCACACTTTACATTCGATGTACATATTCTTCTTGCTACATGTGTAGATCTATTTTTTTTTGTTTTCTTTCATGGAAACGACGGAAACGGAAACAACAACCACCATCATCGCCATCACGAATACTACGGATGACGACAACACAACTAAACAATGTGACACGCTTAGTGGAGTAAGTTATCGTCGACGTGCCAGCAATTGGATTGCATGCAACGTCATGCCGAAGGATACGTGGATTTGTGGACAAAACAAGCAATCGTCTTAAATGAAAATCAAAAGACTGATTCCGCCGTAGTTGTCGCGATGGCCGTAGCTTCTGCCGTATCGACGATACCGCCCACAACAACGACATCGACCGTTTCATCATCATCGACTGCATCCTCGTCCACGGCGGCATTGTCTTCCTCGTCAACGGCAACCGTTACTGTAGCGACGACAATACCGACCGGTGGTACATCGCCAGCGATATCGTCAGCATCAAAAACAACAACGACAACAACAGGCGGGATAAAAGCAGAAAAGAAATCGGTGAAGCCAAACGATTGGGTCGTCATACCCGTGTTTGCGGATATTGTTAAGCTGGCCATATCGGGACGTGAGGACTGCTTGCAGAGGTGAGTCCATACATTCTTCTCTATGTAGTGTTAGTGTTACGTTACTGTGTTTATCCTTGATTTGATTCCTTCCTTCCTTCGAGCTCGTTTCCTTTTTTTATTTTTCTTTTTTTTCCTTGTTGTCACCCTCTTTCTGGTGATCCTTTT
Organism: Merodon equestris; assembly: GCA_958301585.1. NCBI lineage: Eukaryota > Metazoa > Arthropoda > Insecta > Diptera > Syrphidae > Merodon > Merodon equestris. The sequence continues at coordinate 37,150,802 of OY284416.1, read as the reverse complement.
GCAGCTTCACATCCATCCCACGGATTTAGTTGAGGAAAATTGGACATTTAAGATTGTCAGTCCTTGATGGTGAACCGCAATTTGATGGCAAATTTTCTTTGAAGAATGCAATAAAATTGGACGAATCCTCCCAGGCACTAGCCGGGGTTATAGTATTTATATCTGCGATACAGCTCAATGCGGATTTATTGTGTTTTATGTGTACCATCGGCAGTTCGCTGCCATTGAGCGAGGAGGAGGATAACCTGTTAAGTGGGCCATCAAATGTCGTCAATGATTTTATTGAGTTGTAAATAATACTTTGCTTGAAACTTTAGATTGAATCCTCGGGCTGGACGATTTACGAACAATTTAGAGTACGTATCCAGTAGATATCGGGCTATCCCCATTCCTCGAGGTTAGTCAGGGAAACAATTTTATTTTCGCTCCTCACGTCGTATACGCAACATAATTTCATTTCACTCTCATCCTTATAAACCGTATCCGGCATTAAATAATGAAGAATTTAATCGAAAAGTTTCCATTTCTAGCGAAATGTATTGAATGCTTCATACAATGATCCCAGATCATCGGTAACAATGCTTTCAAATTAATGAAAGTATCTCCATTCCGCAATGAAAACGAAACCAAACACACTCGAATGGAACCACCTAGAACAATGCACTTGAAGAGACCCGGCAACATCGTCGAGGAATCCAATTCATATATGGATGCCGACTAGGTTTTGCTGAAAGGAAAGCACTACTCGTACCTCAAGCTCGATAGTATTGCCTGTGAAGTATAGACAAAGCCAATCAACAGATCACGTATGTAGCGATGCACGATTTGGCGTTGGCATCGAATCCTTTGAATACCATACGATTAGATCCTTTGCCCTTGTGAGAAAAGTTGAACTCAACTGGTCTTAAGCTCACTTGTTTTCAGTCGTTATTGACGCATGATTCATAAAATCGAATCTGGAGTTAATTTCCATCGGAAATCGTAGAGCAGATGGTTTTTACTACCCGACGATGTGTCGTAAAAGCAACAAAGACGAGGTATGAGGGCTGGTTCACCAGTGAGTGAGTAACATCTATTCACATTGTATGATGAAGACCAGTTGCCTTTCCACTTCCACCAGATTTGAGCGGGCAAACGAAACTACTTCACTGACGTTGATTTTCAAAATCTGTGCTGAAGGAGCAACTACCATTGTGATGAACGCAATGTGGAGCTCAAAAAGTTTTCAAAGGCAAAAGGGTAAGTATCAAAGGGGTACTTACAAAGGTGCGGTTTTTCAGTTTCACTGAATTTGGAACACTCTCTAACTGAATTTTTGGGAGATCCTTTACCTTCGGACCAAGAGAAGTGAAAATAATTTATCCTTTGAGACAGAGCCGTTTCTATCGGGTAAAAACGAAAAGATATCAGTGTCAAAGGTGAGACTTATTTTATTGGCTCTTCTATACCATCTTATAATGATTTTCCGAAGTTGCCTGAGCTCCACTACATTAGTTAAAGTAAGACTAGTGTAGTCCTTATCACTAAAGCTACAAATGGAATCCACAAATCAGCCATGAATTTAAGCCCCACAATCAACCATCCTACCAAGAATACTAGAATGAGTTTGAGACCTAAACATACGCGAGCTTTTAAACAATAATCCCGTATAAGATTGAAATTGAGATGATCAATATTAAATCCTTCGGGACGATGATACACAAGGTCCTAGCAATGCACTTAAGCGACATATATCACTCAAATATGCTTTCAAAAATCAAAAACGCTTATTTTGTCGAAGGTTTCCAAACTGGATAGAGTGCATACTTGAAACCCAAATCAATGACCTTGCTTAGTCAGTAAAGAGCTCATAGTCATGAACTGAAGTCTAGTTGGGATGAAAGTACGATGGATTACCTGATTATCCTAGTATTAAATTTGCTTCCCTCTCGGAAAAATGGCTTAAGTTTACCCTTGAGAGCAAATCTACAGCCTTAGTGTCTAATTTTTAGGGAGTCCCAAAAACGCTCACCCAATGGAACGATTAACTTTCATAACTTTTTTTTTGTTTACTTGGGCCTCAAGATTTTTATTTCATAACATTTTGAAGGCAATATCGAGCTCTTTTTTACTGCAATTTAATTGTTCTCTCTTGTCGGATATTATCTTTTTGACCCTGTAGAAGAGTCTGTGGATTGTTCTGATAGATTCGCTATTATAATATTGTTATTATTATAAATGGCCATTTGAAACTCGGAAGTTCAGGACCTGATAGACAACCCTTCATGCGGCTTCCTTTTCTGTCCACTGTCCATTTGTGTTATGTATCCAGGCCATCCTCGTCTTTGCGATTTTACTACTTGGTCAATGCTTGGAACTGAATAGATTTCCTCCAGTTCTTGATTGTGTAATTTTCTCCATTCCCCTGTTTCTCTATCCTGTTTGGTTGTCATTAAGATCTTGTTTCCAAAGACCCGAAACATATTTTGCTCCTTCATCGTAGAAGTCATCGCGCTGCCCATATGCAGCCTTTTATTTATTTTGATCTTTATGTAATTTATGGTAGTCAACACCGCTTTCCAAAGCATTTATAGAGTCAGGTGCGAGGTTTGGTTCTCAACCAGTGGCCATATATTTGATTTTTTCCTTCATTTACTTCTAAATTTTTTCCTTTCCTGACATTATTAGACTTTCTGCGTTTCGCTTAGCTGGTAGACCTGTCACTTCAAAAACCAAACCAAACCAAAAGTCCGAAACGGACAGACCAGACTAACAAAACCGCGTGTCGGCCGTTGCAAATTGCCAAAGTGAGACATTGCTATGTGTAGAATGTGCTGTTGCACTTTTCTATTGAAATCACATGTCCTTCAATTCGAGACTCAGCTCACGAGTCGCATTACCCACGATGTACTTAAATGAGTCCGTATGATGACTCTTCATGCATGATTCGTGAATTAGTGCTCGAGGGGCGTACATTTTATTAATTTACTTATCCATTCAATTGGAAATGGATCTTGTCGCTCATGATAAATTCCTGTCAGGTAGCCGTGGACAGCTCGTCCGCGACATTTGCATCCAAAACGGCGGTATATTCTCATCGTAACGAAAGCTATTATGCATTCAGGTGTCTCTTCTACCATATGTTGTTTCAGTCTCATAAATGCTTGACGAGAAATCTACGCCGAAATTGGAAAAATGTGCCACAATGAAAACCAAAATACCACCCTTTAAAGGCTAAGCAACCTGACTCACTGCAGCCAGGAGGTTAGCCGGAATTCTAAGGCGAAAAACCGGATAAAGGAGGTGCCCGAGCCCAAGCTTACTCCGTGGATGTACTCAGCTATTGTCGGCCCCAATTTGACCAAAAACTTGTTAGTCTGATAGTGTCTGCCTTGAATCAAGCTTACAGCCTAAATAAACTCAATAAGGTAAAAAATTGGTTGCACAAGAGCCAAGAGATCACGATCCACTGAAACCCTAAATATTTTTCAGCAAATTCTCCCCTTTGACTTTCATGCTGATTACATTACACGCCGTTTTCGACAAAGTACAGATGAATGACGCCACCGGCCCTAAATCCGCACCAAACGGTAGCTTTCGTTACCTCGTGTGGGTTGATATCGTCCCATATATGGCAATTTTGCTGGTTAACAGCCATTCACCCATAAATGCACTAAAGATGATTTTTCGACCAAAATTGGGGTCCTCTTTCAAACGCTTTAAAGTCCAGTCAGTGAACAAACGGCGTTGTCTATGGTCATGAACTGCTCCTGGGTCAGTTGGATCGTGTACAGGTGTAGGCCCGAAGCAAAATTCGCCAAGTTGAAGTCTGTTAAATGTCTGTTCTTGTGCACGGCGTGGAATCGACTGCCTTGGGTTCTGCTGCTTTCAAGGATCAAGGCGATTCCTTTTACGTGCGAATGTTGGCTGATTGATAACCGAACGAGTGGTCTCAAATTTGGCCAACAAACGTTGAAGAGTCGACTGTAAAGGGTCACCTCGTCTACCGTACGTTGGGCGCAATGCGCGCAACTTTTGCACTAACCAACACTCATTTTGACAATAAAATTTTATCATTTGGACGTGCCCTTCAATCGTTGCCATGGTGATTTGACAGATGTCATAAGCAACATGGCCGCCAAAAACTATCCGCGCATATTGAAAAACCCTTTACAACTTAAATTCCCTACACTGCACTTTTTCCAACTTTAGTATAATGGTATATGTCGCTTTCCTCCAGAGGGGAGTAGAAAGTCGGAGCCCCATTTTCAGACTACCAACTGCAGGTTGAAGTGACAGTTAAGCCTCCATTAATTTTATAAAACTACCTACCCTTAAGGATATTATTAAAATCCCTTGCAGTATACTAAACCAAAAAAACATGCCAAAACCTTCTGTTTAGAGTCGGTAATAAACAGCAAACGACTTTCGCCTATTTTGGCATCAATAACATATAGTCCATACATATTATCCAACTTGTGTCTCTGAAAGTACATTTCAACTAAATTTCAATGAAATTTATATTTTAAAACGTTGCCATTCGGAAAGCCAACGGGAATTACTACAGGACTCGATTCTAACGAGGTAATTTTCGATGACTTCTCGGCACATATCGGGCAATAACTCAACTATATATTGACGAATATTCGTTTACAAAACGATCAAAGGTTGCGAATTGTATGCATAAACACTTTATGTTGCATAGCTTGGGAAAAACAAATCCGGTGGCGACAAATTACAGGACCTTGGTGGCCAGTTCATGCCATCAAAACTCGAATACCTAGTCCAAAAAATTGTTCTTCAAATAAAGCCAAAACGAATCATGACAAGAGATCCGTCTTGTTGAAATCACGGGTCTTCCACATCCACACCGTCGACTTAAGGCCAAGCAAATTCAGTTTACATTTGCCCAAATGCTATGCTGGGATTTAATAGCATAACATATGAAATTGAGGAAAGCCTAGGCCTTAGCTGTAACGCCAACTACCCCTGATATGTTACGTGACCGGAAAAACCCTAAGTATAGGACCCAAATTCAAAATTTCCAAAACTCGTCAAGATTACGGCTTCCTGTGTCCTAAGCTATAGAGTGCCTGGGCTCCTCCCAGGTTAGATAAGTTATCGCTAAAGCCAACGCTGTTGCTGGAGTCAAGGCTTCCTTGATCACCGTCATTTTCATAAACCTCAACAAAAATCTGAATGTTCACTCCTTAATGGGCTGAAGTTAGTAATACCTGGCTCTAGTAAGCAAAAGTTACTGGTACCAAAGGTCCTCAGATTAAACCAAAAACTCATTACCTTTGTCAGATTTAATATTTTTTAAACCATTTTAAACTGAATAAAAAGAGAGATATGACAGAAGCTATTGCTGCCGACTAATGTATGGTATGTTAAGAAATGATATCCTTTAAATAGTGTCCTCGTCTTCATTTACAGGACTCGTCAAACAAGTCTAATTTGGTATGTTTCTGTTAAAACTCACCAATGGTTTGAATGATATTATTCTACTAAAATTGATGTTGATTCTTTGCCACAAATCAGCGACCTTACGAAACTTCGGAGAAAAAAGTTTAAAGACGCCAGGTCGGACGATCATGGAGATCATGTGTGCACGCAGCATCGCATAGTGGGGCAAAAGGGGCAAAAAGATGTACCTACATAGAAATGTAAGGCAGAACAATTGAATAGCTTATATTACCAATTGGTGTATTTCGTCACTGACGGAAAGGCGCTCCTTCCTATCAGAAGACTCTAGCAACTTGCGAAAGACATCCTCGTTCGTGACTGTGCGGGGACATTTCCTTATGATTTGAAGTTGATAGTATTTAGAGTCCTTGTTCCTGTTTTCTTGTACCTCTTACGAAAGTAATCCAATTTCGCCGTATCTGTCGCACACGATTTAAATTTCTCCAAGTCAATGGATAAATTACTATCAATCACCTCTAATATTACTTTAAGTTGACGAATCGGGTTTTCTTTAACTTGAGTTATTTCAGCTGTCAAAGAAAGATGTCGATGTATTTCCGGTATTATGAAACTGTATCCCTGCTTTACGAAATCAACCATTATCCCTTATTTAGTAATGAACCGATTTTGTATACGGGAGAGTAGGTAATCCTGGAATTCACACTATCCTTTGTAACAAGCTTCTGAAAAATTTTAAATGTTCAAGCATAACTCAAGGCTCTTCTAGTCCTACTTGGTTGGCAGACAACAGAAAGTAGTAATTGGCGACAAAATGATCCACACATGCCGGTGTCCCACAAGATTCCATTCTAGGTCCGGTTTTATTCCTGCTCTTTGTTAAAACACTGCTGTGTACACATGTACGCAGATGACGTGCAGTTACAAATATTCTTTCCATTTCACTCGAAGGTAGTATTCGTTGCCAAAATATATGAAGATCTCCAATGTATCTTTGACTGAGTTAAAACCAACACTCTCCCCCTCAACGCCAGTAAATCGAACTCTCTCGGCTATGAAATTGGGTCAGTACAACATAAATTTTGCGAGAGCGCGAGTAATCTAGAATTTATTTTTCACCGAACCCTCACATGCGACGATCACGTCAATGATTGCATCGGAAAGGTGAATGCGTCCAACGAACTCTCTGGGCATCACAGCACTACATCCCTATCAAAACCAAAATGATTATCGCTAAGATCCTGCTGTTTCCAAGTGTTACATATATGTAGTTGTGAATTTTTTTGCAAACTGGATTTTAGATCTAAACGAAAATTTAATGTGACTTTTAACAGCATTGCGCGCTTCATTTTTAACATCCATGGGCACGAGTATATCTCCAGCTATTCAAACGCGATTTTAGGTTGCACATTTGATAACATCATCATCTACCCTACCCTGACTTGCCTTCATAAAATCCACCATACCCGACCACGTTCGAAAGATAAATGGTCAGATGACTCGACCTGCCCGAAATCCTCAGCCGACACTCAGTTTTCCCGGATGCTGTGGAGGCTCTTGATACTGCCGTGGACTACTCTCACTAGTTCAACCTACACTATGCATCATCACAGAAAATAATTTTCTCGCCAAAATTTGGATCCATTTCCAATTACTCCATTACACCAACCATTAAATTTACGACGAGTTTGGTTGTCTTGGGGCTTCAGTTTTCATCTTACATGTACGAGTCTTTAACAAACTTCGTCACGTTGGGTCTTCAAAACTTATAGATCTTTAGCCCCACATTCAGCATAACCAGCAGTAATCTCGCATGTCTATGGAAATAATCATCAACTATATTTCATGGCACTGAAGAGTTGCAAGTTTCTAACCGGCTTAATTCAACCTAGCAGTTCTAGCTCTGAGACAAATAAGAAAACGAATAAACACTACATAAGGGACCTTAGTTTGACAATGCAAACTACTTTCGAAATACCTTAGAGGACAAAGGTGTGGAAGCTTGTAAGAGAGAAGAACACCAAAAAGGATGGCATGCTATTCTCCTTCTACATTTAGTCAGTCAAATTAAAATTCGTCATTTGAAGACGAAAAAGCACTTTACCAGGACCCATTCCTTTCTCACTTAAGCATTTCTTCGAATTTCATTAAGTACCCACTGTTCTTTCCACGAGAAAAATAAAATTCCTTAACTCTGCTAAGGAAATTGTAAACAAGGCAATCCTTTGTCTTCGAGAATCAACAGCGAAATCCTTTTCCGCTCTAATCCAATTTCAACCTGTATTCCTTGCTATTGTTTCCTTTTCTCCAAGCCTTCCTACAGCAATTCCTGCTTCTAATGAGCACCTCGGATATTCTTTCTCCTGCATTACTGCTGGCACAATATCAAGCTCTAAGCTTCCAACAAACACCTGACACTATTCACCCCCACGTGAACGTACACACTAATTCTCCCGACGCATGAACCTATGTCCTCGATTCTTACTTCCCATCTATAGAAATACATAGTACTTCTGCTGTGCATGCAGGCATAGCTTCTGTGATTTACCGAAGTGCACAATAGTGTTTTACTTATCAGCAAGCATACGGATTAAGCCGACTCATTCCTCCAGCTTCCGTAGGAAGCAGGGACAATGAATAGAAAATGCCAACAGTTTCGAGAAGGCAAGGAAACAAACTCGCATTTAACGGTATAATACGAGTAGTACAGAATTGCATAAAACGACATCGGTGCGTATAATGATGAATCTACCATTCCGATAAACTTTTCATGTCCTTCCTGTTGGGTTTTTTTTCTCAAACAGTTTCCAAACATCACCTTCGAGAAAGTTTATTCTTTAATCATTTCTAGCCATGACATAGGAAACGGCGAGGGAGAATAATCTCCATCCGGCTTAAGGCGAGTCCCGGCGGATCCCAAGGTGCCGGCACAAAACTACAACATTGGGTGGGAAACTTATAATTAGTTAAGTTTTATGCAGAAGCCGGCAAAGTAAACGTTCTGCGAAACAACATGTTAACTCTTAGGAGTGTTAATGAGTTCATTAAAATACATAGGGAAAGCCCAAATTCACTTGCACTCGAGTAAATATATCCAATGTACTAAGGAAGAAAGTTTTTTGTTTTTTAGAGGTGATAATTGAGTTTTAATCGCGCAATGAGCGAACGAGGAAAAGTTTTTTGACCCACCAGCCTTCTCAAAATTCATGAAGTTATTGTTTTAATACAATTTTCCAACACACGGTTTCCTCATGGAAATAAAGTTGGCGGCAACAGAGTTTCTTTTATACACATTAGGAATTCGCTAATACCAAACAAAGTGGTTCCTTAATCGTCTGTTCAATAAATAACAGGAATTGTCCGTTCATAAGAAAAATATTGTTATTCTTCGACATCAACAATATGATTTCCAAAATCATGTTAACTTCCTCCACTCAAGCATGTCCAGAACTTGATGTTTGAGAATTTATCAAGCCCTTCGTTTTAATCTCATTGAGGCCTGCGAAACGACAGAAACGAGGTCTAGCGAATATACAGGCCGAGGCATCAATACAGTGCTGTTTTCGGGCAAATATTAACGAACAAGAAATGAAGTGTGGGCAGGTGCATTATCATGGTATAAAGCTATGGATTCTTTCAAAACATATCCAACAAAAGGAAAAATTTTAAATCCATATTTTTAAGCCATAAAAAATAAGCTCGAAGCAATATTTTATAAAAGTCTTCCTCGGCTCTGCTTACAAATAGTCATTTTTTCGAAAAATTATTTCCTTACGTTTCTGAATAATTGCAAGTACGGCCACGAAATTTAAAACTAATTCCTGTGACTCTTTGAACATTACTTATACACACGATACAACACTCTGTTTGACTCAGATGGGGCGACAAAATTTTTGAAAATATGAGGATGCTCGAGATAGTATGAATCGGAAATATTTAGTTAAGTCCATCCTGATTCTATGACGGCTTTGGATGGTTTGCTGCGGAATAGTTGTACAAGAAGAAGTCTGAACCAGGATGCCATTGAATATGAAGCATTTTGAGTTGCCAGTCTTTTGCATGGAATGAAAAGGTTTTCTCCAGTTCGTCCGATGGTACAACCTGTAATAGACCTTCAGTGTTCGACATCCATTTGCGCAAGTTAAATCCTGCTCCTCCCAATGCTGTTTTGACTTCCAAAATGTTTTCCGTAGCTTCTTCGAGTGCGTGTGCTCCAGGAATTAAATCGCCTACATATATCTCTTCTTGGATCAATTTTGATGCGCGTGGAAACTGAGAGCGAAACTCCTCTGCTAATCATTGAGTGTTCGAATGGCCAAGTATGAGGCAGGCACACCAAAAGCAACAGCATTGAGTCGACAGAATTTTATCGAATCTTTCTCCAAATTATCAACTGATAAAATGAATCTCGGGGTAGGTCGTTGTGCATTGGTAATCATCACTGTCTGTTCAGCCGAATGTCTGCAGTTCAAGTCTGTCCATAGTCAAGGACAATTCCTATACGAAAAAACTGTGCAACAACATTAGTTGTGAATGAGATATGATAAAAAAAGTGCTGACGCATAACACTCGCAGTATAAGATCACTATAAAACTCATACTTTGTGTGTGCATTTCCAATATAACGCCTCAATGACATGGAAACAAAAAAATTACTGTAAACTACAACTAACGCGACAAATTCAGTCGGATCTCTCAAATCCTATCTAAGACAACCACCGCCGGAGAGACAACCGCAAATTTATTTGTGTGAAAAACAAATCGCACACAACGTAATTGAATGAGAGAAGCTTAGCTCTGGCTCTTCATGAGCTGTAACGTCATCTAAGAATAGAGCGTTTGTTCAGGGGCCATATAAATCTTTTCGATTGTCGGAGTCCTTGAACGCTATTCCAAGATGTTGCGATTTTTTCCCATTTGTCTCGGAGAAGAGTAATCTTTGACTTGGCAATTCCAAAGAAAGGTTCGGTCCCTATGAGCCTTTTGCTGAACCTTTTCTACGAGGGTGGTCTGATAAGTACTTAGCATCATCACCAGATGGCGCCAGTATCGCCAGAGCAACTTACTATCGTGTAGTACATTCCAGTAGACGACTACTGTCGAAATTTCAGCTGGATCAGACTCGTAGTTTTGTTTTGACCGCGTGTGGAAGCGGGAGTGTCCCTGGCTTTTAGAAAAATGGAAAAAGAGCAATATCGGACGGTGATTCGATTCTTGTTTTTGGAAGGGAAATCGCGCAGCGAAATCAAAGAGCGTTTGGATGCTGTGTGTCTTCTCCTTCGATGGCGACCATCAAAAATTGGTTTAACGAGTTTCAACGTGGTCGCACGTCGGTTTTTGATGAGCCACGTCCAGGTGCCCCGAAAACGGCTACCACGATGGATAACGTGACAAAAATCCACGATCTTGTATTGACAGACCGCCGATTGAAAGTGCGCGAGATAGCTGAGACAGTAGGCATTTAAAAAGATCGCGTGGGTCATATCCTGCATGAAATTTTGGGCATGAGAAAGCTGTCGGCGCGATGGGTGCCGCGTTTGCCCACTCTGAACAACAAGCGCAACCGTGAGACTACTTAAGAGCAGTTTGACGCAGAGTTTGACGCTGTTTAAGCGCAATCCCAGGGAGTTTCTGCGTCGTTTCGTGACAGTCGACGAAACATGGATCCGCTGGCACACACCAGAGACCAAGAAACAGTTGTAACAGTGGACTTTACCCGGCGAACGTGCTCCGAAGAATTCTAAGACTGTCCCATCGGCCGGAAAGGTGATGGCCACCGTTTTCTGGGATTCACAAGGTGTGATCCACATCGACTACCTGGAGAAGAGCAAAACGGTCACAGGGCTGTACTATGCCAAATTATTGGGCCGATTTGAAGAAAAAACGGCCCCACTTGGCAAAGAAAAAAGTGCTCTTCCACCATGATAACGCACCGGCTCACACCTCCGCTCTCGCCACGGCCAAATTGGTCGAATTGGGCTACGAACAGCTACATCCACCGTATTCTCCAGATTTGGCCCCGTGCGACTTATTTTTGTTTCTAAACTTGAAAAAGTCACTCGCCGGGCAGAAATTTCAGTCGAATGAAGAGGTTATCGCCGCCACGGAGGCCTACTTTGCAGACCTCGAGAAAACGTATTTTTCAGACGGGTTAAAGGAGTTGGAGCACATCACTGGGTCAAGTTTCTCGAGCTAAAAGGAGACTATATTGAAAAATAAATCGCCACTTCTCCAAAATTGTTGTTTTTCTCTTGTAGGCTTAGTACCCATCGGACCACCCTCGTATGAAAATCGGTTGACAATTGTTGAAGTTATTCGAAGTTTACAACGACCCATTTGAGATGGCGCACGCTTTACTTTTACCCAAGTTTTTATTTTTATAAAAATGTGACTCTTAGCATAGTTTTGTAACAAGCCTTCTGGGCCTGGGTATACTCGCCGGGCCAGGATCTGTCACATAAATTTATTTGTGACATCGACAGACGCGCAGGTGTAGTTGGAACACTACTCTGTCCCTCTGCGTTGAGAGCCATCCGATACGCGTTGACAGCAGTCCCCTTCTGGGTGAAAACCTAAATTCGGATTCTGACTGGTGATGGGTTGCCGGGAGCCCGGATGTGAGGCCGAGCCTGTCTGGGTAAAAACCCAAGTCGAGGCTATAGCTGTTGTTGGCTTCTGCGGCTATAAAGTTTGGTCAGGCCCTTCCGGGTTAAATTCCAAATCGGGGAAGTGACCCCACGCTATTTGCCTCTGGAGCAGACTCCAATAAGAGTTGATCAATCTTGTTTGGGTTAAAACTCGAGTCGGAGAATTAATTTCGTCCTATTGGTCCCCACTCACCGTTTTACGCACGGAGAGACAGCCTCTGCTAGTGGCGGCCACACATTCGTCCCTCTCTTGTAGGCGACGTAGTCGACGAGAATGTTGTGTTTTATTCATTATTGCGCAATATGATGTCACCTTAGCATCAACACGGCGTCTTTGATTTCACGAACAATTTTTACCCTTTTTACGTCTCAATGGTTGTTGCTGTTGAAGCTCCGCTCGGACTTCATTTGACTTTATCCTCTTAAATTGTTCTCAGATTTTGCCTCGGCCTTTTGTAGGCGTGGGCCGAACGGCGCCTTTTCAGTCGTCACTGACATTTCCCCTGTTTACGGGATCTGTCAACGGTGACGGCAGCCGTAGCCGTTCGTCTTTGTCGTCTTTGACCTTAAGGTCTCAGGCAATTTGTCAATATGTCACTCAATGCCCTTCCCTTTTGTGTTTATTATGTGCTTATTTGTTTGATTATTTTGTTTTTTTGTTTAATTTGGTTTTATGTTGGTTATGACATTTATTTGATTGATTTGTGTTTTTTTTATATTGGCTCGAGTGAGGTAAATAAAACATGTATGTATGTTTGTGAGGAAAATTCCTTTTATTTATTTATTTCTCTTCTAGGTGTGTGGACATTTTCCTTAACAATTTAAGGTTAATCATGAGTCCGTTTAAATTTTCCATAAAAACAAGAGAGTTTTCAGAGTTCATAAACTTCGGTCGAATGTTGTTTTTAGCTAAGCAATTGCTGTTGTAAAGCATTTCACAAAAAAAAAACACAAACATTTTCATAATAAGTTTGAAAGACTTCAGTGCATTACTTTAGCATGCAGCCGAAATAAGCCTAAAATTGTACATACCATAGCATTAAAGGTGGCAAAGATGACATTAAAGAAAAGAAGCGTTCAGAAATTATTCGCTACTGATATCTAGGCGCGACTTCTGAAAGACCTCAATAACGTTCAATTTCAACACTACAAGTATATCGAGTTTCAGTGATAATGACTGGTGCCGAGGTAAATCAAAAGATACTTAACTCCACAATAGAACTTGATGTTTTAAAGTGTACTAAATTTGCTTTTAAATATTCAAAAGACTGCTACAAAGTACCCAGACGATTATAAAGAGCATCTGCTCCCAAAGAACTACCATCCCCACAACTGTCTACATATATACATGCACGTTTACGAAACCCCTCGATTAACTTGTCCGACTCGGAAAATGTGCAACTATCCGAACCTGGTCACGTTTTAAACTAACTTTCATTTGACCATCTTGCACATAATGGCAAACGGCTTCCCATAAGTTACCTTCCATTGCATATGCTCCACACCGACTGTCCATTCTACCATGATTTCCATCTTACCTCCTCCCAATCATGTTGGCTACAATCAGGATTAGACTAGAGGAAATAAAGAAAAACGAGAATAGAATATATAGAAAGAGTGGTTTTCATCACGTCCCGTCGTCTTGTTTGTTCTTCTTTCACTTTGCCTGCGAAAATACTTCTTCCGTCCTTAAAGTGCTTTAAGGAAGAAAGAGCTCGTAATTGAAGACAATCTATCCGGACATGTATCACCATGGGAATCCATTAAGCGTGTCATAATTTAGCTTCAAGGAATTCCACCTGACGGTATGGGAGTGTTTGCACACTGTCTTGACCTAGCTATAGAGTGTCTAACAAAATAAGCCGAAGTATTCTGCTATTGGCCGTAATTGGCAGAAGGAAAAGTTGAAGGTCTCCCACTCGATTGTCTTTCAAAGTTTATTTTCCAATTTTCCATTCTCCTGACGACAACATATCTATGTATCGCTTTTGCGTATGTGTTTGACCAATTTCTTCTCTCAACCCTCATCCACAGGTTGCCAAATGGACACATCAATGTAGCAGCATTCGATCGGATGGCAGCCATAGCGGGAGCGTTTACCAAGCACATGAATGCTGTGAAGGCACCGTCAACACCGGACACAACGACCGGCGAATACGCTACATTCTGCCGGCACATGCAGAAGACATCGACACTAAATGAAAACGGTGAGTGAATGAGTGAATGACTGAGTAGTAGGGGAGCTGGTAGAAATGTGGTAATTCGTACCTAGCTAGTCGGGATCCTATTGTGTATCAAAGATATTTCACCGGACGCAAGGTAGAGCGCAGAATGCGGAATTGATAGGAGTTTCATCCTTTTGATGGCGGAAAATTGCCTAGTCCGTCCAGTATTGTGTTGCCACACATTGTGCACTCGCATGCCCGCTCGGTAGGATTGAGATTGAAAGATGGTTAATTAAGATTTGTTTCTGTTCGATGCGTACGATGGGGCCTTAAAATCTAGGTGCTAATTGGACTAAATACAGCAATTATCTCGTGAAAATACCAGATAAAAATGATCTTTGAGTATCTAGCTATTTATGACACACTCCACAGCCATAAAGCAAGGGCGCTTGAAACCAATTGCCATTGAGCACCCTTCGACCCTTCACAATCAATTTCGATGATCCAGATTAGTACCACAAATTACCTTTTATTTCGTGCTTGAAACGAAGGGTTTCGAGAAAATTCCTTGGCAAACCGAAAAGGAATGAAACTTTAGAAGGCAAAAGGACGAAGGCGAAATAAACATAGAACGCAGCCACGAGAAACAAGAAAAGAACTCAATTTGAAGCTTTCATCCTTACTACACTATCATGGGCAGCACGAGCAGATGCTGTTTGGTATCAGATGGAATCCTCTTCACCGGGAGATACACTCGTTGTCCATGGTTCTATCTATTTATTTCCTAGATATGTGTGTATGGATGTGTTGCAATCCAACCATGCGATACTCACATCCCTTCTGACCTCAATTAAGCGTTTCTGTTTTATTTTTTTTTCGCCTTATCCCTTCCATGCATGTACACATGTGTGTATGGAATACTTTATTAAAAAGTTGCCCGAGCCAGAGATGAGCGAGAGAGCGGTGTAGAAAAAAGGATATATATTCGCTGCACAGTTGTGCAACACAAATACTGCAGGCGGTCGGAATTCAGCAAACGGAAGTCTATCTATACGTGTACTGCGTCTTGTAGAATAGATTTTTTATACATATCTAGTGTTGCTTGTGAAGGTAAAGGACGAAGAATAAGTGGTTGTGGTTGAAATTTAGAAGTGAATTTATCCTCGTCTGTTTGCTTGTTACCAGGTCTGGCTTCTGTTATGTTTTTTTTTTGAGAGAAAACATTTGATTAAGGCATATGGGTTTTAGGGACATGAAAATATGGCTTTGAGTGATAAGGTACCATTAACCCTCAGGTTGTTGATTGTAGCACTTAGAAGCAAACTAGCTCGGAGGTGTGCTGTGAAGTCAACTAAAATTCAGCAGAAGATGTCTTTGTCCATGTGTTTATTGCTTTTATCCCTCTGTTTTCTTTTATTTTTGTGCGAAATTTGAACTCAAAGTGTAAATTAGAAGGATGCATCGAGATAGCGTGATAGCAGCAAATATGCTTTTGTGTAGTTCTGTATAAAGTGATCAGGATGATTGAAAGGATAGCATTTTATGTCAAACGAATGCATCTTTACCGGTTTTATAAACCTGGTTTTCAAATACAAATGGCTCTTCCTCAATTTAATTGCTTTTTGCAATTTAATAAAATGTTTCCTTAACTAGAAACCAAGAGAGCGTAAAAGCAAGCTGCTATATTTGGCCCCAACCCTGGTTGGAAACCGAACAAATTTCAACCCATTTCATCTCAAAGTGTCCCCTAATTCCCACCAAAACTGGAGTTTTAAAACTAAACGCTTTCCAACTTTATCACACCCTTCCCTTTCTCACCTTAGTATATCCGTCTCCCACAGCTCCGCCGAAACTCCAACAACTATTACCACGCCTCCATCCCAATTACCTGTTCCGTACTCATTTCCTAACTTTGAACTCACGTCCGGAGCCAAGTATCCTAATTTCCGTAGGTCTAATGTCCATAACCTCTCACAATCCTCCCCCTCCAACATCTCCAGCCAATTTCCATCCCTTCACCCAACTCTTCATCCGCCCCAAAACCAACAACTTCTGCCCCATTCACCTACTCCTCTGACACCCTCAATCCTTCGTTGATCCTCTTCTGCCCCCATACAGTTAAAACTACCAAACTACCGACCCCATCCAAAGTCGCTACGCTCTCTAGCTCGACTAAGATAAAAACGAATGAGACCATTCGTTTCTTTTTGGCTTACCTCCGCGAAAAATCAGATTCGGTTTGCTAAGAAGGCAAAATAAACACAAGCCATTCAACAGGAAGGTCGGACTTCGCTAGCCTCAATAACTTCTTCATCAAATTTCACGAATTCCGTAATATGTACTTCGCCCCAAAAAGTGTCAAAGGACCTTGATGCTTTCCGTCAATAATTTTTTCGTCCCAAATTCTCTCTCTCTTTTCCAGCAACCTCTTCTTTTCCTTTTTATCCCGGCGTCGTTATGGTCAGAAGTGTAGGACCATAACCTTCCCACTTAACTGCATTCCTACTGGTCCGCTTGTGGGGTCCGCCAGCAACCTCACTCTGTCAAAATCTTCTTATTAGCTTATCAGAATGTACGAGGCTTTCGCTCTAAAATCCCTTGAAAAAATCAGAGAAATCTCTTGAAATCTTTGCTCTGACCGAAAAGAATCTAATCCCCAGCATAAACAACTTCGAGCTGTTCCCATCGAATTTCGAACTCAGCCGACCCACTGAGAGTTTCCCTGGTCGAGTCGTCCTACTAACCATCCTTAATTCAATTGACTCTTCTCTAATTGCAATATCATCCCCCACATCTCGACTTTGTCTCAAATTAGATTGTGCTACCCTAGACGACATTATACTCGTACATCGTTGTTTCTACATCTTGCCTTCACAACCTATAGAATCATATCAACTCGCCATTAACACAACCAAATAATTAATTTAAGGGCCACCCCTGGATGAAATCCTTTTCTTCGGTGACTTTTTTCCTCATCTTAAATGGGCTCAATCTAACGATCAATCGATCAATCTACCGCCAAAGAATGTCCCTTCTTGGATTGCCTTACAGATTCATATTTAAGCCAAGCTAGTGGCGTCTTAAACTACACGGGTAGACAACTAGACCTTATATTCACAACTGATCCCTTCAACTCTTCTGTTTCACAAAAAAATAAATAAACTTTCATCCTCCCCTCCTCTCTTTTTTCACAAATCTCTCTATCAACGTTATTTAGCTTCATCTCAAGCCAATCTTATAAATGATTTTAAGTCCTCCTTTAAATTGTAAACTACAAAAGAAAATCTGATGACTACCCTACCAGCAGCCACTTAGGTCCTCTTCTTTTCATTCTTACCGTTAACGATATTGAAATGGTGATTAAACGTTCCCACATCTCACTATATGCCCAAAAGAATCAACCCTCCTCCTCGTCTGTACGTCCTCAATAATCAGCCCATCTCCACCGTTCAGGCTATCCGCAATCTTCGCATATTATGTGACCAGGAGCTAAATTTTCACGCACATATCGACGAGATAATCCTTACAGCTTCGGTTTCGTGAGGAAATGGTCTAAAGAATTCCCGAACCCCTACGTTACCCGATCTCTCTACATAACCTTTGTCCGGCCCCTTCTTGAACACGCCTCTCAAGTATGGTTCCTACGTTTTGCACTTCGAGGTCTCCCCTGGAACAATCCACCCTACCAAAACCGTCTTAAACTATTCGGGGGTGGTAATCATCACCGACTGTTGAACCGAAGCTCTGTAGTTCAAGTCCGTTCATAGTCAAGAACAATTCCTATACGGAAGACCGTGCAACAACATCAATTGTGAATGAGAGATGATCAAAAAGTGTTGACGAACACTCGCAGCATAAGATCACTTCAAAATTCATACTCGCACACACATTTCCAATAGAACACCTTAATGACATGGAAACAAAAGAGATACTGTGAACTACAACCAACACAAATTCAGTCGAATCTCTCAAATCCTATCTAGGACAACCACCCCCGGAGAGTAGTGAACGAACATCTTCGACACAAACCATATGCACCCCGTGCAGGTTGCGTGCCAAACATACGAATTACACTCTTTAACCTGCACGAATTATAAAACAAAGAAAAAAATAAGCATGAACACGTTTGAGGAAAGAAGAACTGTATCTGACATTCTTTTCATCCATCTACTCTTTTCTGGCACTATTGAGTGCGCGACCCTCTACAACTCTGCTCTATCAACATTAACCCTCGCAATGTACGAAATCCCCATCTCTTCTATCTATCCACCACCCGTACCGCCTACGGCTCCAATGAACCCATTTCTCGTATGCTGGGAAGTGTTAACTCGAATCCTTACTTCAATTTCAACTTCAGCACTACATGCTTAAAAACCCGTCTTCTGAATTCCAGTTCTGTCTCACTTTCTTCTTAGTTTCTAAATTAGATTAAGTTCAGCTCAAGTACCACCTCTAAGTGATACGAGAATTTAAGAACTGAATTGGGACCACTGAAGTTTTGACGAACCAAATTCCCTGGGGACATACTGGTCCACAAATGGAAATCGACTTGGTGAGATGTCCAAGAGTTCGCCCCGCACGACATTTCGGACATTGGCTCATGATAACCATAGTTCATTTGATAGGAGTTGGTGGGGAGAGAGGCATGGACCGAATGTTTAAGGGATTGGTTTTAAAGGTAATCATCACTATTCCCTGTAACTATGTATGTCTACGACCTTGCACCTCTGTCAGTGGTGTTAGCGCAGCGTGAATTTCGACGTTGAGTTCCTAATCGTGTCGCGCCAACTGGAACGAACCAACTGGAACAGACTGGAACCACAGGAGACCATGCATGGCGTGGCCGCCATCGGACTGGTCGTTCGGCCGAGAATATCGGGGCTGCTGATCCCGCTGAGAATGAAGAAACATTAACCACACGACGCGTCACAAAACGGACACTACAGCGAATTTTAGTAAAGGACTTACACATGTTCCCGTACAAAGTGCGAACAGTGCATCAGTTAACGTCTACTGGCCGTCAGTCGAGTGTGAATTACTGTCAAGCCATCGTTAATCTCATCAACGTAGAGGACGATTTTGTATAGAAAATCATAATGAGCGACGAGGCGCATTCCCACTTAAGCGGTTATGTTAAAAAGCAAAATCTTCATTTCTCGGGCACTGAGAATCGGCGTGTGATGCACGAAGAGCCAGTACATCCATTCGAAGCCACTGTGTGATGCGCTGTTCACGCGGGAGGAGTGACTGGGCCGTATTTTTTTGAAGACGCCTTCGGCAATACGGTCACTGTTACTGGCGAACGTTACACGGCCATGATAATCAACTTCTTACTGTCGGAATGAGCGGGACCTGGTGAACATGTGGTTTCAACAAGACGGTGCAACCGCACACACAGCTCGAGCCACAATGGATATTGTGAAGGAAGCGTTTCATGATAGCGTAATCTCCTTTTTCTGGCGATTTGCCATCCCAGGGGCTACTTGAAGTCGCAGGTTTATGCCAACAAACCTCAGACAAACGCAGCCCTAAAAGAGAATATTCGACAGGAATGCGAACAGCTATCAAGGGAGATCTTGCGGAAAGTCATGGAAAATGCGACAAAACAGATGCAAATATGTATCAGCACTGCCGGCAGCTGTGCCTAACAAAAAAAAAATAATAAGGAAAACGGTTTGCATTTAAAATGTTCATTAAAGGATTATCAGCAAAATCACAGTGTTCCATAAAACGTTGATTCAGAGTCTGGGTCCTTTCGAAGATCAACTCTATACTCACTTTGTCATGAATATCACGTGTCGAATGATGCCACCGTAAATTGAGTATCGTTTTGAGTAATTTATTTTGAAACATCTGTAGTTTCATAAGGTGGCTGTTTGCGTAGTCACTCCACACTTGGCAACTTCCGATTGATAAGGGGATACAGCATCCTGGTCGAAATCGATTTTTTTAAGTGTGCTTGCAACATGCGTTTGAAAGTCCGTTTGGTATCCAAGAACATTTCTAGGTACTTGAGGAGGAGTGCCCAACTAATGCTTGTCCCATTCATCTGTAATTGTCTACTAGAGAGAAAACAGGCTTTTCTTTTACTAGTGAAGAGATGGCTTGTATCTTGTCCTGGTTTAATTTAATTTTATCACCCCATTGTTCAGATTCCTATCAATGTCGATAGCGAATTCATGAGATGAAAATATCGGAGTATCGTCAGCAAAGATAGCTGCTTCACAATTAGGTAGTGATAGGAAATCAGACGTATACAGGTTATATAAAATAGGTCCAAGGACTGTGCCTTGTGGAACACCAGAGTGAAAGCGAGCGATACTTGAAACATCATTATTGAGATGAACCTTGAAACAACGATTTGACAGGAAACTGCGGATGATTTTACAAATACGGGAGAAAGGTTAAAATGTTATATAAGCCCGTCGTGCCAGATCATGTCAAAGGCTTTCTCTACATCAAGTGGTATCATTCGAGTTGACTTATCTACTGCTCGGTAAGTACTGCTTAGTACTTGATGAGACATACTGTGCCCGAGCCTGAAACCAATTGTTTTCTTGGGGAGTATATTGTTGTCTGCAATATCCTTTGAGATTACCTCCTTTAGCACCTTTTCATAGATTTTACTAAGGCTACTTAGTAAGCTAATTGGCCTGTAACTATCGGTCATTTCAAGAGGTTTACCAGCTTTTAATATGGGTACTACCTTAACAATTTTCCATACATCAGGGAAGTAACCCATTTTAAGGCAAGCACTGATGATATTTACCTTTGAGCTTTCATTGGTGGTTCCAGCTGATGCATATGTGGAAGATGGATCGGTAACTTTTTTTTCAAATCGTGTAACTTGATTGACCTATTCTCCAACGAGACTAAGTGAATTGTGTCAGTGTAATGATCGAAGTTCTATTTTTTTTCCCCGGTACACTTGAGACCGGTACAGTCGTGAGAATTTACATAAGTTTTCCAGTTTTTATTAAATTATATCATTCACTTGTATTGCATATAATTTTTAGGCCAATATTTTTTTTCGAGTAGTCTGACATATTTAAAGACTTTGCTAGGTTATGCGCTTGATAGGTGGCACATTCACTTTCACAGGCGAATTATTCCGCGAAACAAAAAATAGTTGGCATCCTCTGCTAATTGTTTCGTTTCGGGTTTAGGTAGGACTAAAGGTGGCCTAGGGTGGATTTCTCAAGGCTCTCTGAAGCGAGCTGGAAATGTGAAATATCCAGCAAGTAGCAAACAAGCCAATCCCCGTGAATTTTTAAATATTTCCTTTTAAGATAATTAAAAAACCACATTATTTACTTCGTGTGTTTAAAACCTACTCGTAAAATAGGTACAAATAATTGAATGCAGTGGAAAGGCTTTAAATTATGAATAATCTCCATTATTAATTGCTAATTCAAAATCCCTAACCATTTAATAAAATAATCCTTTAATGCGTCGCGGGTTAGGTAAGAATGCAAATTAAAAACAAACTCTAATCAAAATGAACAAACTTAACGCCCTTTTTGCCTTTTCCCAAACATAATTAACTAATAGCGCATGTAAAACTCGTCCCGTTCCCCTACCCAGAAGCCACAATTATTCCAGACAAAAAGCAAGATAGCACTACAGCTTCCGAAATTTAATCCACTTAACGGCTTACGATCTGATTTTTTGGACTTTGTTACCCCACACACTACATCGCATCGATTGAATCACCTCGTTATTAATTAGAACCAAAAGTCTCGTTTTTTTTCAAAAATCAAAAGTTCGAATCACAAATCTGAACGTGTGTGCATCCAGGCGAAAGCCATGCAGTATACGTGTACATAATACTTCGAGAATATCTCTACGTGGTTTTGGAATTTTAATTAAACGAGTTATTTAATTAAAATGCAAACAACAAAAGATTCAAACGGTAAGGTATTCCTATGCAAAATCTGATTCTAACCGCGCACGATGAATGAAATGTGATACACGCGTGGCTGTCTCTCTGTAATGGTACCTTTTACATTTACCATCCGTGGAATTTAAAATCTCACTCACTGGCTTCGAGTTACTTGCATGTTTTTGAAATAGTATACCGGGCCTTGTGAAGGGAAATCAAGATACGTTTATCTAGTTTGCGGAACATATCTATTTAGCAAAAATGGAAGATAAAAAATTCTGCGGAGCGGGTGCTTTGGAATTGGAAAGGTTCCCATGTGAGCTTATGGTATATGGAAATAATTTTGGAAAGTCTCTACGCCGTGATAATCAAAGAGCTATGAACAGAATTGTGCTAAAGTAGTCTCAAGTGTAGAATATTCAATACAGTCAATGGGACGCCAAAGCTAAAATTTGCCTTAATTATTTCTATATATTAAAATCTTATTCTTAGTGGACTATTTAAAAGGACTTCGCGCCGTCTTTTAGGAGACTGGATCCAAAAGGTTCAGTTTTGCATAGCTCTGTTGTATGAGTCGGCATGGATTTCATCAATGGTTATAGTGATTTTGTTCTCAAGTTAGACAATCGTATAATAAGCCAGCAACCCAGAGAAAAAAGTCGGAGGCCGATAATATTAACAGGAACCTTGGCAAGCATTCCACGTTGCAAATAATGCGCTATTTCTTGGAACACCTCCAACGCTACTCCCAATGTATGAAACATTGCACCTTGTTATTAACACTACCTGCATTCCAGATTGATGTCAACAAACCATGGCCTAAAAAGGCAGTTATCATGGCCCGTCACATTCGCCATTGACAGTCGCCGTCTGGCCATTGTCGTGTCTCGCTCAACCAGCAGACGTACAACTAGCTGGGTTATCTGGAGACTTCAGTTCTAATGTCAGCTGGAGGTCCAGACCTTTTCGCAAAATCCGCCAAGTTAAAGCCGCGAAGAGGACATGTGGTTAGACACAAACTTGCGTCGAGATGTTTGGGTCTGTAATCGCACTTAGTAGCAATACTTATTCTCGCTTAACTGCGCGTTTCAGCATCGTATTGCGCGACCAACAACTGACCGCTTTTCCCGAATTTCTTGATAGTTCTTTGTATTGTCTGGGCCATCCGTTGGTCGACGTAATTCGCGAAGAGTTTTACATACAATAACTTTTGACTATTTTGACGTGTTATTGAATGCTAGAGTACTCTAAAGGAAAATGGTTTTTATGACGGAATACCAACTTCAGAGAATGATGACGTTGCCGGTTGAAATATCAGTTCAATATTTGTCACATAAAAACCGCTTTATTTATGAAGCCGTTCGTCTTTGTCAGGCGAAGATAACCGAGAATTTCTTTCTCTAACTTAGAGCTAATTGACAATAATATTAATAAAGCAGTTGAGAATGACCTGGTTAGGAGAATATTTGGTCAGGTCATTTGTAGGATATGATGAGAAAAAAAACATGGAAGGTTCGACCATCTCAAGATCGCATATAAGAGCTTCTCTGTGTGGTCGTGTTAGCACCTAAATCACCTGTGGGCAAGCTGATCGTTCGGCATCATGAGAGATCCTGAAAAAAAATTTGAATTCGACCTTCATGAACGACCTGTTTATAAAAAAAACAGTGCAGTTGGCTGAATTTGTTCTATTTTAGCTTATCTATTGAAGAGCTCATGCAACACTCGCTGGCTTAAGGCCATAAATAGTTCCAAAATGTGCTCAACCAATAAAGGTTCACTTCAGAAACGACGAAAATATCCCGGAACATCGTAATGTTCGCGGTACCTTAGGTCAGCATCAGGCATCTTAACCCATAGCTTTACGAAATTGAACTGGAAAATTTCAATGTTTTGGAAAGGTTAGTGAAACGAACTATTGTTGGTCTACTAAAAATTGACGCGTAGCTGAGAGTGACACTAAGAACATATTTATGTCAGAACCTATTCACAAGCTTTTAGTACGACATTTGCATAAAGATCTTAGCCGACATGTCTTTAAGGTTGGAATAAGATTTGAAGCCAACTCAATGACATACTATCACTGATGGAGAGGCCCATTTCTGTCGCACCTGGAGCACGGAGAACCCAAGAAAAATATTTGAAAAATATTTCTATCATGAAAGATAAAAACACAGTGACAGTGGAGCATGTGTTTCTCTGAACTTGTGCTATTACGATCCTTTCAGTGAATATTATCTGACTTTTTGGTCTGAAATGTGTACAATAGATGTGGGCAACATTTATTCTCAGCGATATCGAAATATATCGTAGCTGTTATTCGCAAGCTTCAACCGCAAATTCACGAAAACGAGATGAAAAAAAATCCCAAAAAAATATAAACAGATCTGAGGCGGGCGTTTAACAGATATTTTACTTTATTGCTAACCTCCGAACTTAAGCATTAGACTTAAGCAAATATGTATGTCATCACTTTCCGTGATGGCCATTGCCTATGATCGTTGAAATAAGTTTTCGAACTCTTATCGGAAATTCTCCTTGAGAGCTTAAACCGCGGATTTCAGAAAACTTCAAAGAAAGAAGTTTGGAGCGATGAAATTGGGCAATCTTGACGGTCAGTCCGAGCCAAAATGTCTATTTCGCTTCAGCGAAAATAGACCACCCATCATAACTACATGTTCTCCAGTCCCAATTCACCAATTTGTAGCAATTAGAATTGGTTAATCACAGTTCTGTATGTCCCGTCAGTCACAGTAACTGTGTTACCTACAGTGTCCTCGAAAAATTAAGCCCGATGTCACCTCGTCCTCAATCCCTACGCTCATTTACAATGACATCCCAGCTGTCAGCTCAGCCGCATATTTTGCACCAAGCCCAACGCTCGCAGATTGCTCTTCGTTTCCGCCTGTACTTGAGAGCGCAGAATCTGCCATGGGACAAATCCACTTTCGTACTCGTAAAGTTGCAAGAGTACTTAAGGATCTAAGTATGCACAAATCCACTGGCCCTGATCGTATTCTCCTAATACTTCTGAAAAAGTGTTCTCCCATGCTGACTAAATCACTGCATAAGCTTTATCATCGTTCCTACTATTCTGGTCTCTCTCCGAGTAGATGGAAAATAGCATTTGTCCAGCCCGTCCCTAAAAAGGGCGAATCTTCGTCTCCCGCCTCCTACCGACCCATAGCACTAACGTCCCTTCTTCCTAAGGTCATGAAAACGCTGATTGTTCAGCCTATGAAATATCTTGAATCGTGAAAACTTCTTAATGACCGGCACTACGGTTTCCGCAGCAACAGGTCCACTGGTTATTTGATGGCATATCTCACCGAAAACAGGAACCAATATTTGCACCATCTCCGCGAATACTAGATTGTTGCGCTTAATATTTCAAAAGCATTCCACAGAGTTTGGCAACAATGAGTCTCTTCTTCTATAGATTGGAAATTACCTTTCGTCTGACATTCATCAAATAAACGCTGGTGTTCCACAGGGCTCTGTTCTGTCACCGACATTCTTACTAATTTTTATAAATGATCTTTATCTGCTACTTCTAAATCAATACACTCCTTCGCTAATGACAGTACTTTTAGCATTTCATATTCGTTCCAGGACTAACGTCTCTGCTCTTCGGCTGTAGTACTGGAACGACAGCGACCTTGACAGCATAACTAAATGGGTTATAAGCAATAGAGTGGAATTTAATGCTCCTGAAATATAATGGTGTCTACTGTCACTCAAGCTATTGTCCTTGAATGGCGCTTGTGTCGATGAAACTAAAAGACTTTCCATCTTTTGTCTTCTTCTTCTTTTCCTTTTTTTTCCGGCGTCGTTATGGTCGGAAGTGTAGGACAATAACCTTCCACTTAACTGCATTCCTACTGGTCCGCTTGTAGGGTCCGCCGGTTTGACCTCAGAAAGTAGCGGCAGGCTTCCCGGTTTGGGATTACTTCATCGCTGAGGCCAATCAAATGCTGGTGTTTTTGCATTTGTTTGCACCAAATGTTTTTCGGCCTGCCTTGTTTTGTTTTTGTTTTTTTTTTTTGTGACACGGGCATGTTCCAGATTTTTTTGTTTGATCTTACTCTTACAACACCGGTGATCTCCAGTCGTGTCAACCCACTGATTTGCATGTACACTTGTGGGGCAGTTTAATGGTGGTATATGTGTCCCTAGGCTCACTTTGGTGTTTTCTAAATTGCCTAGATGTGATTTTTGTTTACCTTTGTTTTAGTCACCTTTTACGACAAGCGAGACGTATCGCTGCAGGGATATTCTTAACCCGTCCCTGCACGGACGACTTTCCATCTTTTGTATGTGTGTTAATATAACTCTTATTGGAACTACCAGATATTCAGGGTCGCCCAGAACGCTGCGAAGTGTCTAAATTTTTCTAAGCGATGCAAGAAATATTTCACCCCTCAGATCTGGCTTCAATTTACGAGACCTAAATCCGCCCCAAGGTGGAGTACTACCCTCATATCTGGTCTGGTGTTCAGACAACAATATCGCGTAGTCGATCGACTCACTCGTACGCAATGTCTCCTCTCTTTCTCTGTTTTATCGTTATTTTAACAAACAATGCTCAAGTGAACTAGCCAATTGCATTCCTCCCCTTTGAGATATACTTGCAATACACCTGTCGCCCGGAATGCTCATCAGTTCATCCACAAACCTGTCTTCGGACGCACAGTCAAATTTAGAGACTCGTTTTTTAGCCGACCCACACGAATGTTGAACGCTCTTGCCAGCTCATTACAATCCACAAGCATTTGTTTGTTTCTTTATTCGTATATACAAGAAAAAAAGTTTACAATTTAATATACAATTTTTCAAGCAGTAGCATATACAGAATAGGTAGTGACATCTATATTTTTGAAAAAATAGAGGTGATGCCACATTTTAGTAATTTTACATTGGGGTGGGGTGTACAAAGTTCAATAAAATAGAAGTTAACTTTTAAAAATTCTGTTAATTGGAAAAGAGAAAAAAAAAAATCTTTAACAATAATAATAGAAAAAAAGATATTCAAATAAAGCAAAATATATTCAAAAGCTTTTATAAAAGGCAGGAATAGCTACACTCTAATTAAGTAGTTAAGTAAATGAAACTTTTTAGGGTAGTCAAAATCCTTTGTTCACCCGTCAATTACAAAAAACATAAACCTCCGTGAATGATTCGCGGGCCCTCAGTGCCCCTGACAGGCAAATTTTGTTGAAGTCATCGAGAATCACTCACTTCATTGTTCAGAAGAGCATGAGCATACTTCAGATTCGCCAGCAGGACTTTGAAAAGGAGCACCTTTAAACCTTTCATCAAAATGCCAATAGCGAAGCATAACATCTGGTAGATATTGACAGCTAATTCGCAGATATTGACAGCTACGTTTCATTCAGAGCATCGATATTTTGGTCGATAGGGTCACTAAAAGATTTTCCCGCAACTCTCCTGTCACGTGTTGTTCCATCCTCTTCAAGGTGAATATTAAACCAGTTGAAATAGCAATTTTTTTATAATTCGTGCAGGTTCAAGAGTTTACGCTCTTATAGTGTTTGTCACACAACCTGGACGGGGTGCATATGGGTTGTAGAGTTCGGTAGTTCCGGACATGTATAGTTCCAGGAACTATGTCCTCAGTCGGAAACATTTCCGATCGTTCCTCAAACTGAACGATAACATATCCATAATTCCATTCAACCTAAAAATTCATCAATAGCGGCGTTCATATTATACAACCCAGCCGAACGTCCGAACGACGCGGTCGTACGACTATGTTGTAGAACAACGTAATCACTAATCGCAGTCAAAACGAAAAGAAAGATAAATGCAATCGAACATGTCTTACACAAAATGTGAATGAATATCGTGTATTGAAGTAGCGGTTAGCTCGAACAGTTTGTGCACACTCACACACTGGAACTGGAATGGCAGGAGAGTGATCAAACAATAATGTCCGCAATCATACATGTTTCATGTTTCGTGAACGAATTATGTATGAAGGATCGGATATGGATCTCTCTTATCATACTAATAGTTCCGATAGTTCCGATAGTTCCAATAGTTCCGACAGGTCCGATAGTTCCGATAATTCCGACAGCTCCGACAGTTCCGACAGTTCCGATAGTTCCGATAGTTCCATATTCTGTTGCCTAGTTCCCTATCTGCATGGGCGGATCCGGATTTCGTAGTTCCATTCTAGGATTGTCTTGTCAACTTTTTATGTTATGTTTTATAGGTACTGTTACTTTTGGTCCGAAGTGATATTAGAAGTATTTTGAACAAAAAAAAATAGCAACACTTTTTATTTTGTCTACTATTGTGTCATTGCATCAAGTAATAGAAACACTATGTATTGTTCTTTCGAGGAGATAGTTCCAGGAACTAGTTCTCGGAACTAGTTCCGACTGGGAAAGGAAACGTTCCATGTTCGTTCCGTTTTTGGAACTATTTTGCGCAACTCTAATGGATTGTGTCGAAGATGTTCATTGACTACTCTCCGGAGGTTGTTGTCCTAGATATGATTTGAGAGATTCGACTGAATTTGCGTTGGGTATAATTCACAGTAACTCTATTATTTTCCAGGTCATTAAGGTGTTATATTGGAAATGCACACACATAGTATGTGTATGAATCGAATGATCGGGAAATCCGATTCGATATTCACCTTGCGCCAAAATCGCTTACAAATGATTCCTTGAAAAAAAGCCAATAGGGTGACATATTTTAGACCACCTGTTATATGCTCACGGCATCTTTGTCATGAACGTAAACATTGGTATTGGTAAAATTGGAGAGGCAATTGAGAAGCAGAGTCCTATTTCAGAAAATCTTTATCGCGGAGATGCTTGCATCTCAGGAGCGCATATCGTACAAAAACTAGACGAAAGCTACTTTAGTCGATTCAAGAGCGCATTATTTTCCATTCTGGTTAACGGAGAAATCTACAGGCTGTATAGGCCTATTAGGCGAAAGATCCTACGCTTGGAAGAGAATTGTATAAATCAAACACATTTATGATTTAGATTTGGATCAGATTTTTATCTCAATATATTGCAGGAATTGTGACATTATACATGGAATATAACATTACATAAATGTCCTCCACAGATGTTCTTGTAGGGCTTCATTTTAACAAGGTAATTTCGAGGACCTTGCGATACATATCGGGCATAACTTGGCGAGTACTCGTTTTCAAATGACCAAGAGCTTGCCGATATTGTGCATAAACGTTTGTTCAGCCCCGTAAAAAATCTCACGGCGACGAACCACGAGGTCACAGTTCAGGTAACCAGTTCAAATCACTAAAACGCGAAGTAATTCGTCCAAGAAATTTATCTTGTAATAAAGCCAAAACGAGTAAAATTTTGTGAAATCGGTACCGCCTTGTGAAACCACATGGTCTTCATTTTGAGGCGAAAAAAATCGGAAAATGTTTGCCAAATGCTCTGATCACGGTTAAATCAATAGTTTTGTATCTTCTTCAATACTTTTCAGAAGCCATATTTTTTCTTTATTGTGAATTTATATTTTATTTATATTTTATATTTTTGAACTAATTACGCTAGAAAAAAATAATAAAATACCCTACTTAGGGGAAAAAACGCACTCCGGTCACCAAAATCGTTGATGCTGTCAGACGACGTCTCCTCAATCGCGGTGTGAAACCGACCTACTGAACCTAAGGCGCTCGGGATCGGAGTTATGAAGTAGGGCTCTGATTCCCAGGTCACCTTATACGCTTCCTGGAAAACAACCTCCACTGAAGCCACCTTCTTTTGAGAATCTTCGATCATCAATCAAGACAGCGCTCCCATGCAAGCATACAGATATTCTGTAATTTTCTTTAATTTACTGTTAGAGATTTGTTATCACTGACTTCTGAGTTCTGTCTGTCAGTAAATCACCTATACAGGAGTATGCGTCCTGACAGGAGTTTGCATTTCTTGTTCGTAGGGTGGGTCGATTGTCGCGTCATATTTTAAGCAGAGCGTATATTTCGATGATGGGTAGATCTTAAAAGATCCTGTAATAGGTGCAGTCTCTTCGGATTTTTCTTACAGTATTGCATGCTATAAATGTTCAGGTGGGCGTTTTAAACGACCATAAGCGTAATGCGCAAAACATGCATACTAAAAATCACAATTTTCACAGTAAGTTTTCATACGTTTAATGCATCTTTACTTTTCATATTATAAAATGGCAAATCTTTAACTAAACATATATAATCTCAGATGACAGATCGTTTCGACATATATGACTGAAACTGGGACGTTAAATTCATAACATAAACTAGATCACCCTGTACTTGTATATCCCAACTTAACTCAAATGGTCTTAGATTCCGTAAAAAAGCAAAGATGAAACAGAGAACGGCGGCATCTAAGATCATGATCCGAGATGGAAAAGGAAATCAACGGCACTAGAACGGCCGGGCGCTGCGGAAATCTATTTGAGGCCCAAGCACACAATATCGGTTTTGTTTTTGCAGGGCTAATAAACCCTAGAATCTTTGTTAATCACTTTGACTTAGGTCGTCCTGGACATTGATTGCTTCGCGGAGAGAATATTACCCTGGCACCTCCATTTCGTTTACCACAATTTCAAAAAAAAAACTCTTAAAGCAACAAATAGCCTGATGCTTCTTAGCTTTAAACTATGATGATACTCAGGCCACTAGACTCTTCATTCTGTTTGTTATTATTGGATGACGAGGAAGTAAATGAGTTCATTTTAAAGTTTTGAGATGGACAATCAAGTTATTTCTATTATTCACAGTGGTTGCCTTACCATTAAAAGTTTAAAGTGCTTAATGGCACTCTAATCATCTTCCAGCACCCTGCCACAATGTCAAACGACTTAAAAACGATTTTTTAGCTCCTTTTACTTTTTAAGCTCCTTGACTCATGATTATGCGGATGACAAAAGGACTAATTCAATAATGCCCATGAGCTATTCAATGTATTAGCAAACTTTGTGTTTGAAAGGATAATCAAAGCTTAAGTCAGTTGATTAAGTGCTCACAAGGAGCATAACAACGTCCAGTCCTAATCCCCCCCCCCCCCGTAATCTCACAACACCAATTATCCCTCCGAATCAACACTAAACCAAATCCGTTCCGTTTCCCATAAATACTGAACACCAACACTGAAGTCTCAACTGCCGCTCTCAATCAACCCATTCCTTTGCGTCATTCGTTTCATTTCTCCTTCTAATTGGAATCAACATCCATAAAACACGCGAACCACATACCAAAATAGCACCCGTTTTGCCCGCAATCGTACCATCATCGGTGTCATCAGTGTCCGTGTATCATCCACTAAAACTTTTATGGCGCACATCAATTTTTACACAGATGACCGGTCCTTATCGACGAAATCAAACCAAACAGCAGAGACAATACAAACACACCGCTCCGTGCATGGTATAGCGCATAAAAGCTTTAATCTCTAAGTTTTTCGTCCTTAATTGTGTGATAAACTAGAAAATGTAATAAGGGAGCACAAAATGAGAATCGTCCCCATAGCTGATTGCTTTCGCCGCCCACAGTAGTTGCCATCACAATGGTGTATGCCATCCGAGATGACCGAATTCGAAATGAGTCACGGAAAAAAGGGGAGCAAGGACACAAGGACAAAAGGATAAAACACAAAACAATAATGGACTGGCGCTCCGTTTCACACTACAACTACCGTGCTCGAGCTCCGACTTCGTGGTGTATTCGTATCTTGTAAAAATATCACGTCCTCCAATCATTTATCATCGCCGAGACAATTGCCAAAGTTTTCCAGCTCCACTCGCCCTTATACTCGCCCGGTACTTTTCACTAAAAACAACTACAATAAACGACTTATGCCCGAAAACTTATCCAATAGACATAAATGAGCCATTCACACACACTCCCGCGGCAGCCTGTGAGGAGGATAATTAAATTTCCATTGATTTCAGCTGAAAATTAGTTTCGTCCTTCGGATTCCTCAAGATCGTCTAGTATGATGAAAAATCGGTGAAGTTCAAGTATTTCAATGATTTCATTTGATTGGAAGTATCCGAATGTCCTTGACTAGACCCACGAGCCACACGAATGGAATCCAATAAATTCTTTCAAAGTTATGATTCGGCGTTTTCGTCCTTGTTCCACGTGATTCCCTGGAATGACTGACAGTTTTGCGAAATAACAAAAAAAAAGCATCGAATCACCAAATTTAAAACTCGAATTGCGACGCGAGATTTTCAAATTTCAAAAAGGCCTTAATTGTAATTGTCAGAGTTAATAGTCCCCCAACGTAACGAGGCATACAATTGGAACAATAGAGCCAATCCCTGGTGTCGGTTAGTGTCCTTCAATGCAAATTCCAAAGTGCTGATAAAAGGGGCAAGCAACATAGAAAAAAGGAACAAAGGATGATTAACGCTACTGTTTAAATACAAATTCATTTAGATTGTTTTTCGAGTGTGATTCGTTGTTTAACTAGTCGATTGTCGGGATTGTCCTGCGAAACAAAACACATTGTTTCGCTTCATCCGCTGTAAAGGACGATGCTGTGAAAAAGCTATTCACTCTCGTCGTTTCCTGCCTTCGTAGAAGAGGGAAGGCCGATGATAATAAATTAAGCGTTTACCTTAAAACGAATGTTTTGAAAGGTTTTCTGTGTCATTAACGAGGAACTCGACCAGCCCAGGGTAGTAAATATCTGTATGTAGAACCCATCCAAGCGTATTGCCAGTGACTCTTGTGATAAAAATATGTCTTAAAGTGACATTCCTTAAAACGTCAACAAATATGGAAAGGAGAAGAAAAGGAGAAGAAAAAAAAGGAGAAAGGAGAAGAAACTTAGATGATGCTGGGCATCAATCAAAAAGCCTCTTCAATCTATGGTCAGCTGCTTCCTTCTTGTATCCATAGAAGCAGCTTTTTGAACACCACATAAAGCGTTTTCAATAAGGGCGGGTAGATGTTGAAATGGAATAAAACAAGTTGCGTTTTGAAAGGCACATGCATGCTATTATGTATGAAATATAACAGCTTCGGCTTCTTATGGTGGCACGGATCCGAGTGGTCCAATTTTCAATGACTCTTCCGCATGGATCTGGCTGAATTTGAGCGATGGCCTGTGTTATGTACACCCTAAAGGCATCCGTCGATTGTGGTTTATTCGCATAGACTTGTGAGTTCAGGAAAGCTCACAAGTCAAGCGGGGCTTATGGTTTAATTTTGGGCCATAAATAATTGGTTATCATTGCTCTGCAGCGCTCACCATTGATGGTGACCGCCTCACCAACGTCATTTTCGAAAAAGTACGGACAAATGACGCCGCCGAGCAAAATCCATACCAAACGTTAACTTTTTGAAGATGCATTATCACCTGGTGAATCTATGGTGCGTTGATGTCCCCCCATATCCGACAATTTTGTCGTCATCCAAAAATGCGCCTCGTCGCTAAAAATGGTTTTAAAGCCAAAATTGGGATTCTCTTCCAAACGCTCAGAAGTCCAGTCAGCGAGCAAACGGCATCGTCTATGATCAAAAACTTTGAGCTCCTGGACCAGTTGGATTTTGTACAGATGCAAGTGCAAATCCCAGCGCAAAATTCGCAAACGGGATCGATCATAAGCACTACGGGGCGTATGAGTAACATTTTCAAATTGCTTGGACCTACTCTATTACGAGGCATTACGGGGCGTATGCGTGACATTTTCCAATTTGTTGTACCGACTCCATTACGACCTCGGGCAGCTAGGTTATCACAAAGGAACCACCCTAGTTCTGACT
Organism: Merodon equestris; assembly: GCA_958301585.1. Taxonomy (NCBI): domain Eukaryota; kingdom Metazoa; phylum Arthropoda; class Insecta; order Diptera; family Syrphidae; genus Merodon; species Merodon equestris. Next base: position 37,116,936 of record OY284416.1, on the reverse strand, counting down.
GAATAGGTTAGATCTGAATTCGCTTTAACTCTTTGCATCAAAGTCTAGTCGTGAAAGTAGCTCTGGAAGTCCAGAAATGGGATCGACCATAAGCACTACGGGGTGTATGAGGAAGATTTTCAAATTTGTTGTACCTACTCCATTACGACCTCTGGTAGCTAAGTTACCACGAAGGAACCACCCAAGATCTGAATTCGCTTTACCTGTCTGCAACAAAATACAGTCGTGAAAGTAGCTCTGGAAGTCCACAAATGGGATCGACCATAAGCACTACGGGGCGTATACGTTACAATTTCTAATTTTTTGTACCGACTCCATTACGACCTCTGGCAGCTAGGTTACCATGAAGGAATCACCCTAGTTTTGACTGAATAGGTTAGATCTGAATTCGCTTTAACTCTTTGCATCAAAATCCAGTCGCGAAAGTAGCTCTGTAAGACGCGAAATGGGTTCAACCATTGATAACCGAAACAGTCGTCTCAAATTAGGTCAACAAACGTTAAAGAGTCGAATGCGTATGGCCCCACGTCTACCGTAAGATGAGCCCAACGCGTGCAACGTTTGCACTAACCAACACTCATTTTGATAATAAAGTTTTATCATTTGGATATGTTGTTCAATCGTACAACTTACCGTGGTGATTTAGCATCAGTCACTAAATGATAAACAATAGATTTGACAGATGTCATTAAAACAGTATGGCCGCCACAGGCCGCCAACATCTACCCGCACCATTTGAAAATCCCTTTAGAAAACCTGTTGTGATACGATTGACGAAGGGAAGAGTTATGTCCTGGGGAAATTGTCTTCAACAAGTTAGTATCGTCTACGCGAAGTGAGATATAGGGTTATTTAATGACTATTTCCATAAGCTCTTGGTTAATAGTCAGAGTGAAGAGAAGTAGACCTAAATGGCTGGCTTGGTGGACTCCGGAGGAAACTAAAAAAGACCGACTAAAGGTAGATCTGAAATGAAAATTGTAATGGTTTTTTTTCCAGAGGTGTGAGTTCAAAGCTAATCATAGACAATTAGAAGAGTATTGATCTGTGGAAAATTTTATCTCTCGTCCCGCATAACCTGACAAGTTTAGCAGATATGCTAAAACAAGACATGGCTCTATACAGCTTATAGCTAAAAGGTGGGCATTTTTTTTAAATCATAGGTTTTTTTTGACACTGATAGGTGTTTTCCGCTCGAAATCTTGGCAGAAAGTCAGTATCATACCTTCGCGGAACGAAATGAGTCGCTTTACGCTTGAACAACGTTGGAAAATATTAATAACTTATTTCTCAGTACGCCAAAGTGTAAACTTTCTAACCTATTCCATGTTCAGACATATCAGGATATACGTATGGTGAAAAAAAACAGCATTTGCAGGAAGTCTTGCTTTTCCTTTTCTATTCGAAATATATAGAGATAACAAGGAACTACCTGGTCAAGAAGACGAAGATTGGGGGCATTACTCACTGAAAGCAGCGCCACATGCAAGTGAGCTTGCAGTATGGTGGAGTAACACAGGCAGCAATTTCCAAACGCCTGAAGGCATTCATACAAAAGCAAGGAAACTGGACGCCGTATGACAATGCGCGTCATCATGTTGCTACACCGGTGAAAAAGTATTTAAAAAAATGTGGATGAGAAGTCTTATCGCACCCACCGTATTCATGAGACCTGACCCTTTCTGTTTTTCACTTGGCAATGCAGATTGATTTTTCAGGAATACGCTTGAGTGAACTGAAAGCATCGAAAATTGGCTATATTCTTTCCTAGAAAAAAAAATCGTTATTGGAATTTCTTACATACCTTACCAGCTTCGCAGCTATTTATAATGCAACTGTGCGTCAAACGACGCGAAACCTTCATGTACGCAGCTACATACATACGAGGGTGGTCCGATAAGTACTTAGCCTACAAAGAAAGCGATTTATTTTTCATTTTAGCTCGATACACTTGACCCAGCGATGCTCCAACTTCTTTAACCCGTCTGAAAAATATGTTTTTTCGAGGTCTGCAAAATAGGCCTCCGTGGCGGCGATGACCTCCTCATTCGACTGCAATTTCTGTCCGGCGAATGACTTTTTCAAGTTTGGAAACAAAAAGGAGTTGCACGGGGCAAAATCTGGAGAATACGGTGGATGGGGCAGCAGTTCGTAGCCCAATTCGACCAATTTGGCCATGGCGAGGGAGGAGGTGTGCGTCATCATGGTGGAAGAGCACTTTTTTCTTCGCCAAGTGTGGCCGATTTTTCTTCAAATCGGCGTCGAATCGGCCCAATAATTTGGCATAGTACAGCCCTGTGACCATTTGGCCCTCCTCCCGGTAGTCGATGTGGATCACACCTTATGAATCCCAGAAAACGGTGGCCATCACCTTTCCGGCCAATGGGACAGTCTCCGCCTTCTTTGGAGCATGTTCGCCGGGTGAAGTCTTTTGTTTCGACTGTTCCTTGGTCTCTGGTGTGTACCAGTGGATCCATGTTTCGTCGACTGTCACGAAACGACGCAGAAACTCCTTCGGATTGCGCTTAAACAGCGTCAAACACTGCTCTGAAGTGGTCTCACGGTTGCGCTTGTTGTTCGGAGTAAGCACCTATTGCGCCGACAGCTTTCTCATGCCCAAAATTTCATGCAGGATATGGCCCACGCGATCTTTTGAAATGCCTACTATCTCAGCTATCTCGCACACCTTCAATCGGCGGTCTGCCAATACGAGATCGTGGATTTTTGTCACGTTATCCTCCGTGGTAGCCGTTTTCGGTACACCTGGACATGACTCATCGAAAAACCGACGTGCGACCACCTTGAAACTCGTGTAACCAATTTTTGATGGTCGCCAGCGAAGGAGAAGAATCACCGCACACAGCATCCAAACGCTCTTTGATTTCGCTGCGTGATTTCCCTTCCGAAAACAAGAATCGAATCACCGACCGATATTGCTTTTTTTCCATTTTTCTAAAATCCGCGGACACTCCCGCTTCCACATGCGGTCAATCCAAAGCAACGAGTCCGATCCGTCATACTAGTGGCTGTCCGTGTAATCCAAAAACTTGAAATTTTTAGCAATTTTTTTCCACCTTTCCTAGAGACCTTAAATTGAACTCGGGATATGTCATATGAAGACACTAGTACTGCAATCAAAAAGATCAGTTGCACCCCCTTCTTTAGTGGATTTGGATTCTGCCTTTAAAAATTTGACGATTTCTATAGATGCGATTTCCTTGAAGTCTTTCCCTGCTATGGTTGTGCTGTTTGTCATTTTGAATCTTTCTCGGTCAAGGTTTGGGCAGTTGGTCAGTATGTGTTCCATAGTTTCCTTAGCCTGCCCACGTGAACAGATTTCTGTGCTGCTGAGACCCATTTTGTAAAGGTGGTAGTCGCATGCCCCGTGTCCTGTTAGTGCCTTACATAACACTCTTAGGTCGGCTTTATTTAGTTCTTCAGCTTTTTTGGCACGTTCAGGGTTGTGATTCTTTTTCATGAACGTTCTTGAATGTTCCAGAATTTGCTCTTTTGTTTAATGATCCTTCTTCTTCTTCTTCTTTTGTTTAATGATCCATTTGTGTAAATATAGGTTTATGTCTGAATTGTCAAAACCATAAAGAGAAGATGGTCCCGGAAAAGGTATCTGAGCCCCTCTTTGGCTTGTATGCCAGCCTTTTTATTGCTCTCATGGTTTTCATGATCTGGCACCCGGATTTGCTTAAGTCTGTTATTTACGTGCAGTTTGTTCTGAGAATATAGTTATCTCGCATTAGTGGCCCTTAGAGTATATGTATTTTGTTTATGTGTGCATTCCAAGAGAGACGGTCTTAACAGAATGGTTTCAAAGTTCTGGAAATTTGTTTATAATTTGCAGTCATGGCAATACTACTAAATCGTGTCGAAGTCTCGATTTCTAGACTCTATTTCTAGAATTGATCGAACCCCATAACGAAGGGGCTCAAAGAGGAAGATCGCTGGAAACCCCGACTTCAATATGAACGGAGTCACCCAAATCTGTACTTACACTCAACTGTCGATACGATCTTCACCATTAACTTTATTTTAAAAATACTGGCAAGACAATGCATTTTTTCGTTTGCGTTGGTAACTCCTTGGTTACCTGTGCTCATCGGCCCAAATATGACAATTTGATTGCCGAGTTCTATGCCCCCATTAAGAAATCCAAGAACACCAAAATCACTTTTCAAAGTACGCCACAATATATCATATGAGAGATTCAGAGCTTGAGAATGGCGATGAATCGGTCGCGGCTGTCGCACACACTATCAGTTTTATGTACTGTTACGAACATCATAAAATGGTTGAGTGCATAAAACACTTTTTTTCTTGAGTACTGAATTTGGAAACAAATGTCCTCGATTTGTAAATTTCGTTCTGACGTAAGTCTTTTGAAGATAAATACTGAACAAAAATGTCACATCAGCGTGACGTTTGTCACACGTGCTATGCCCGAGAATCCCTATTAGTAAAAACTTTCTCATATTGAATATATCACGTTTATATGTGCCGCTTTGGGTCATCTATCACCCATACATTTTCGATGGAACTTTTGATAACTTCGGTGGCCTACTACCAAGATACCTGGAAGCTTAATCAGTTGGTTCTACTTCCCAACCGCTTATCAGTTTTTTTACATCTACACATAAATCACTTATATGTGATGCTATCACTCAAATAGCGTCCCCATTTCATCTGAACATTACATAATTTATTTTTTAAAAAGTTCTTCTATGGTTGCCATAAGTTGTGTCTTTCAACATTTGTAAGCCGAGCAAGAACAACGCGAAGCAGGCAAAGACGAATTCGTACTTCATATATTGGTCCTTCACTATCCCCGGCCCGAACTATCCTTGTTTGTCATGACTAATGTGCCACACAATATCAAAAGAAAGAAGAACTCAAAGGAATGCCTTTCCTTTTCACCATGGCACTCTCTCTTATTGAATTCCCACACGCTTGTCTAGGAATTCAATATGATGTAGTTCGTCCTCGTTGACGTCGCCTGAAGAAAAAAGCTCTTCCTCAGCCAACAGCATAATATTTCATGTCAATCTTCTCTATTTATAAGGCCACATGTGGTCCACCAGCGAGTCCTAGGAAAAGAACTCCATTCGGCAGGATTCCTTCTTTCGAGACATGAGAAAGAATGATGGAATAAATTTATTGCATCGAGGAAATTATAAGCGGGAAAGTTTCCTTTGTGTCCGCCATTCCTTCCGTTTCGCAACCTCTGCATTAGCGCAGAGGGAAAAAAGACACTAAAACACAACGAGTACGGGCAGGACTTGTCGATGAAACTCCAAAAGAACTCCCATTTCAACACTGTTGACTGGCGACTAGTGACTGGAGCTGGATTATTAACGACTTTTCATCGAGCTGCTGGCCCTGGTCAAAAAGTTTACATTGCAGAAATGTGTCGTCCTCCATCACCGAACTACCTTCGTCCTGGAACTTATTCCAGCAACTCATTCCTTGCATTTCGACAAGTGCAGCAAAACTACTATCCGCAATTCAATAGATATCTGTGGTTCCCTGCTACGTAAGCGTGTAAGATGACTATGTCCTTTTCGGTCATATCATAAAGAAATGGCAAGAATAGGGCGAAATCCTTTCCACTTCCTTAAAGTTTCCATTCATCTAAGACCACATGAAGTTTGAGCAAACGCATCTATTCCATGTCAACAAACTTTTAAATTTAAAAGACTTACCTTTTCCGCGACTCCTTGCCACTATTTGTCAGGAACGTATGGGTTTTTTTCCACCCTTAAGTTGGGTGTGAGGTGGCGATACCTTAAAGTTTTTTTTTCCTTTTTTTTCCGATGATGGAAAAAGTCTTGCAAACATCTAAAGTTAAATTGAATTTGTAAATTTTGAGAAGGCGAAATGTAATAGCGAAGAAGCGTCAAAATGCTTTTTGTGTTCCTGCGTTTCTCCTTCGACGTGTTCTTCTTTCTTTTTTTGTTCGATTTGCAAGGATTTGCCTTGGGTAGAGGGATTAGAAAAGTTGAAAAAAACCCTCTGAATCGTATTCGGATTGGATGAGCTTAAAACTGAGAAGTTTGAAAACATTTTAGTTTACGAAACCGACAAACATAATGGCTGGGGATAACGGATAAAAGGGTTTTTTCGCTCTATTCTTGTCACAAGTACTACAGTTTCGTCGAAAGTGGATTGGAGTAGGATGTGCCGAAAATCGTCTTACAAATGACGTTAACAAAAGTTCGGAAAGAAAACTGTGAAAAGAATTCTAAAATTTTATGAGCTGCTTCCGTTAAGAGTCTCCAACATTTTTAGACAGCCAAAGCGCTTGAAGTAATAAGGACGACTTAGCGATTGTGGATTCCCATTAATGCGCGTTGAAAGGGATGAACTCTTCACAGTAGACAGTCCGAAGTGAAAAAAAAGTGGGCTCGATGCTTTAAGCTAGGTACTTTCCTTTTTATGAAGAAAGAGTTGTTTTGGAATTCGAAGAAACTATCCCTAAAGCTTTCACAAAAATCGAATTCTGCCTTCCAACTCAGGAAGGTCAGTTTACGAGTATGATCAATTGAACAAACGAGCCCTGATGACACTCTGAACCCAACCTAATGATGATGCATTGGAAATGAAAGCAATGTCTTGGGTATTGAGTTTGGCGGGCGAGACAGAACTTAAGCTTCCTAAAATAGGTTGTCTAGTCGGCTGGATCTCGTTAAACCAAACTAGTATACATTCAGTACACATGCTGTCGAATGGGCAGCTGAAAGTCAATTTGGAGAAGGCAGGCGTCTGATGAAGTCAATAATAAATCCAGCAATATAGGATTATTGAAGATTGCATTTAGCTGGATCTGCAATTAGTTTTGAAAAAAGAAAATAGAAGGCTTAGAATAAAATTGGTAGCAACAGAATTTCTGCGAGAATCATCTTCGTCTTGGTGGGTACGTAAAATTGAGTAGGACAGAGGACTCGTAGGATACCATGTGCATATTCAATATTGGCATTAATCTGGTGGTGTTAGGTTAAAGTGTCAGTCTGAGAATAGTCAATGGTGCCCTGCCTAAATTTGTTCTAAGTTTTATGGCAGGAAGGGCGGAGGTATCGACCGAGTTGCGGTATATAATAAAAGACTCGAACTTATTGGCATTGAGATGAAGGTAGTCAGTTTGAACCCAGTTAAGAATATTCTGAAAATCCTCAATCCTTTTGGCAATTAATTGTTCCGCCGATCCATATTCTACGATGTTGGGTAATTTAATAAAGAACAAGGGAAGCAGAGTGGGACTTAGGAAAGAGCCTTGCGGCACGCCTGCCTGTATAGGTGGATATGTAGGAATCGCCCACCGAGCGACGAGGCGTGGAAAGATCACCATTGTATACGAATATTTTAAAGAACAAATTGTTTAAGGGTTTCAAGAGTTTTTGAAAAATTTAGCAAGTCGAAACGGTTAACTCTCCTTTGTAAAGACCTTTCCAAATTTTATCGATGACAAACAACCAAGCAAACGTATAGCTACCCCTCAATCGAAAGCTTGATTGGTAGTCATTATACAACTTATCAAGCGATAGGTGGTGTTATATTTTTTCAAAATTTAAGATCAGTAGAGCACATTCGTTTTGGGTATCGGTAGAACTGCAATTGACATTTTTGGGATCAAGGTTATTTTTAGCTCTTGTTAATGTCGACTAGAAAATAGAGGTGGTGATGAAGGTTATGTAACGCAGTATCGTAACATAACAGGAAGCGACACCTACAGAAACTTACGGTTAATTCCGTCAAGTTCAACGATTCGTTTCATCTCATATGGGTCAATGTAAACTTCGAATAAATTCAACTACTGTCAACCGATTTTCATATGTCATAGCATTTTAGAAACGTCAATTCAGTATAATTTTAACCATGGATGTTTCACACCAAAATAACGCGCGGAAACAGTTTCAATGTTTATTAAAATGAACGCTCGATTGTGCTAACTCAACGTGCGTAATCGTTGATCAAAATATCGTGATCGTGTTGCGCCCAAAACGATACAATTCGTCGTTAGGCCTCGAATTTTTTTCAATTTCGTTCTGTGGCAAGTCCTCGTGAGCAACCTCGGCCACGTCCGCGGCGTTCAAACTCATCTATTCAGTCTGTGAAGGGCAGTGTTCAAGAAGACTCAAGTTTGTCATATCGGCGCCATTCGCAACACTTAGTCATCAGTGGGACCACTTTGCGGAGAATTTTAAAGGATGATCTTCACTTATTTCCATACAAACTGCAGATAACTCAAAGAATTTTGTCACAAGATGAGCAAAGCTGGAGCTGTTGGTCTATAGGACACAGAAGAAGTTTATCAATATCGTTGATGAAGAACAGGTCCAGAAGAGAACTAGTATTATTGGAGAAGTGTTTGGGTCCGGAGAAGCTTACAACGTGAAGACCCGCCATATTGCTGATAAAAAGAGCGGATCGAATATAATCAACAAGACAGCAATTGACGTCTCCACAAAATAGGATATTGTGAGGCCTAGATATTACATTCAGTGCCGGGTAGACCGGAGGACAAGCAACTTGTTTAGACAAGCTCGAGCGGCTGCCCGTAGGAGTTACGAGAGCAGTACTTGTCTGCTGCGACGTTTCGATCCAGTGATTGGCATAGTATAAGCGTGGTGTGGTTAGCAGAAATATGGAAGCTAAGAAGCGCAGCTAAACAATCGTTAATTAGGATTCAAAGTTTGATTTAAGACTTAATTAGAGGAGATTTCAATGTCTCCTTTTAAGCCAAAATTAATTTTATTTTCATACTTTCTGTGGCTAGCGGTTTCAGCGAGCACCTACTTGCGCGTTGGCATTCTACGTTACTCCTTTGACCAATCTTCTGAACGTATCCGACGAACATGAGCTGGAGTCTTCACATCACTACTCAATCCCAGACTTTCGAATTTATTGATTAAATTCACTATAGCTGTGAAGCAAGGCGTCTGATGATGACCAAAATAGTACGAATTTTACAAAACAGTGCTGAAGTATTTTCACCGTTTATGCTGTGAATTTTCACTCTCCATTGTTTTCAATGCGTATTGATTCTAAGTTCTTTAAGTTCTTAAAAATGGGAAAAATGATAATTAAATGTTGTCAGTTCGTCAATGGTGTGAAGTTTAAAATAACACTTCTCGTTGGAACACTCTTTAGAGCAGAAAAAACGTGACGGCCGACAAACAATGAGCGCCGGAAAAATAGAAAAAAAATTACCATGACGGACGTCATTGAGAGAAACCCAGAGACAATAGCAAAACTGTTAATAATATGCATGTTAAAGCGATAGAACCATTTCAAACTGAGGACTACCCGAACGGCGACCAAACCGTTCTGCTAACGACAAAAAAGCATACCATTGAGGACTGGGTATAACACTGTTTATTTTGAATGTACTTCGAAATGCTTGTAGATTTTTTTGGCCGGGAACATCTTCGCATTCTGGTGGTGAAGGATCAGATGGAATAGCCAGTGAATCGTTGTATCAGAAGTACGAAGCACAAGAGAGTTAAGATTTTACTATAAAGAAAGAAGCAGCATCTGCAAATAGGCAGAATGCGAGACAAAGACAATTGTACAGGGTTTTCCAATGGGGACTTGATAGCTTTGAATTTAATTTGTGAACGCACCCTTTCACTGATCATCGAACTGTTATTGTCAATTTATTCAGTAAGCTCAACATTTTCATAATGGTAAAGTACACGAACGAGCAACGTCTGCAAATTATAAAAATTTTCTACCGAAATTCGGAATCGGTGACTGCAACTTTAAGAGCGTTAACTCCAATTTTCGGTCGTAATTCTCGCTCTAGTATACAGGCAATAACAAGCTTAGTGCAAAAACTTGAGTCTACATAATCGTTCTGTGATGTCGCCGTGTCAGTGAGACAACGGGTTGGTCGAAGTGTCGAAAATATCGCTGCCGTTCAGGCGTCCGTAGCAAACGATCCACATCAGTCAATTCCACGGCGTTCTTAAGAATTGGGCATCGCTCAGACTATATTATGGTGTATTTTGCGTAAGGATCTTGGTTTACACCCATAAAAGATCAACCTGACTCAAGAATTGAAGCCGATGGACCATTTGAAGCGACGTTCATTCTCCGATTGGGCTCTGGAGAAGATGCGCCAAGATGATGAATTTCATCGCAAAATCATCTTCAGTGACGAAGCTCATTTTTGCCTCGATGGGCTCGTCAATGAGCAAAATATGCGTTATTGGTCGGGTGAAAATCCACATGTGCTTCATGAATCACCACTTCATCCACAAAAAATAACTGTTTGGTGCGGTTTGCATGCCGGCGGCGTTATTGGGCCATATTTTTTCGTCGACGATAACGATCGTCACGTTACTGTGAATGGCCAGCGTTATCGCGCCATGATTACCGATTATTTTTGGCCCGAATTGGAAGATATGGACTTGGACGATATGTGGTTTCAACAGGATGGTGCCGCAAGCCACACAGCACACGTTACAATCGATTTATTGAAGAGTAAGTTTGATGAGCGTGTTATCTCAAGAAATGGGCCAGTCGATTGGCCGCCTCGTTCGTGCGATTTAACGCCTCTAGACTATTTTCTTTGGGGCTACGTTAAGTCATTTGTTTATGCCAACAAGCCGATGACGTTGGAAGAGCTCAGAGCCAACATTGAACGCGAAATAGCGGCCGTTTCGGCCGAAATGTGTGACCGAGTCATCGAAAATCGGGTCCAACGAATCGACCACTGCAAACGTGCTCGCGGTGGCTATATGAACGAAGTTGAGTTCCATTCATAAACGTTTTGATTGTACTTCAAGCCGATAATAAAGTTTTTGAAATATCTCAAATGGTTTGCGTTTTATTTTAAAAAAAAGTTGTCAAGTCCTTTTTGGAAAACCCTTTACATGTAACTTTAGACAATTCACGTCTCGCCTATTCTTTAAATGTCAAATGGATTCCGTGCATGTAACCGTGAAAAATAATCAAAAACTTGGGAGAGTTAAATTAACGAATGAATACATAACATAAGCCCGGCTACTTAACAAAAAAGTAGTCAAACTATGCAAATGATTCAATATAATGGGTTTGTTCAAAAAATTAGGTGACTTTTTATTTTTCTCGAAAATGTATATTTATTCATCGATACCTATTTTATCCAGTTCATAATAATGCTCTTCATAAATAATACAGTTGCTTTTTTCAATCCTCGAAGCACTCTTGATATACATACGCTTTTTCGTATATCCTTGATTCTTCCAACTTCTTCTTTTCGTCTTTTAAAAAATCAGAAACAATTCTTTTCAGAACACTATTGAACAAGGGCTCTAGGGATACTAGGCGAAACTGGTGCAAATCAATCATCATTGGACAACAAGGGCTCATGTAGTGAGATATCTTAGAATTTGGCTTGATCAATATTTATATTCCAATAGACATACAGATGCTGTTCTTGCCAAAGCCAAGAAGGCTTTTGCTCTTACGAGAAGATTGTTCCAAAGCGGGGTAAAAGTTATATGCTACATGGCTCTCATAAGGCCAATTGTCGCCTATGGCTGTCCTGTGTGGTTCAATTTGGCTCCATTTGATATAGAAAAGATCCGCTTATACAAAAGCCCTTGTCTTCGAAGTTGCCTGGGCTTATATCGAATACCAGAGTCACAGTGTGTCAAATACTATCCTAACAAGGTTCTGTATAATAAACCTGGGTTGATAGGAATTGATAACTATCTTATTAAATTGACTCGGGGTCATATTGCAAGAGCAATTTTGAGCGATAACAGCCTGATCTTTAGGGCTTATTAGCTCAACCACTTATACCACGAGAAGGCAAGACTATCTAGCTTTATCCCACCCGAAGCATTTCTCTATTTAGATACTAAGGGCTAAAGTCAGGATGATAATGGTTCTCTCTGATATATCACTTCCAACGCCATGCGAGGGACATGCGACTCTTATGCGAACCGGATACCATCGCTCGGTCTGAGTACTTTCGGTACAGAACCTCGGCTTCAATTCGAGATAAAGAAAACGCGATCAGACAAAAGAAAGACTCATGAAAGTGAAATCAATCCATAGGCGGCACGTATAAAATAGCGCCAACAACGACCCGGATGCAATAAAAGGGATGAACACATGTCTGATGCGACTTACACACCAGACATGAGTTCATATTATAGATTAAAAATATTGTAGGCCTATATTGTAGTGTCTAAGTTTTTTTTCTTAATAATAAGCTTAGAAATAAGCTATGTATATGTAAGCCAGACGGCAATGAAAAAAGCAAAGTCAAAAGACGTTAAAATTAAGATTTAGATTAGCATAGCTTGAGCAGTCAGAGAGAGGTTTTTTTTTTTTGTGAAAGGCAAGGTTTTCATTTATCGACGAAGGTTACCTGACCTAATGACCAGATTATCCATATTGCAACCGTCTGTTCAAAATATTTGAGTGTAGGGACGCCTCTGATATTGTTACTCGATTTTTAACGATAGTCAACGAATCAAGGATCAAATACATCTCAAAAGAATACTTAATCACGAGGAGTGTAATCATGTGAGCTCAGAATCAAAATTGAGAACTTGTGTCCTATCAGCATCCCTCTGTTCACAGAGAGTCCTTACCTTTTTCCCGTTCATTAAACAAAATCCTACTCACCCGCGACGCACCTCATTCATACTGCAGAGACAGAAGGAGACTCATGCCCCCTGCTCTAAATTCGCCAGCCCTGACAAGGTTCGACATCACCGACATATATAACAAAGGATGAAGTTCACTTCGAAAGCATGGAAACTGAATTATTTCATCAGCCGACAGCAATCACTCGAATAAAGGCAACCGCATAAAGGACCACAAAGGACCATAAATGGAAAAATTCAATTGCTGAGCTAATCAAGTATCAATAATCCTCGACGCGATGTACGAGTGCGTCTGATATGCTCGACTACCACCTACACCCATCGAATTTACATTGAAAAAAAATACTATCAATCCATTCCTCCGTGCCTTTTTCAATAAGCAAAAAACATTGATGCCTCGAGTCAATTGATACGAGTATATGGAGCGCTAACCCGGGCTGGAGCCAAGTGTATTATGTTCGCAGCATAACGATTGCCGTTACACTCTGCTTACTCCCAAGTGGGGATCATTCGAATCGAACATTTGCTCACCTGCATACTAAAAGCATCAATCGCAAATTGAAAGGTTTATCTGCTCCATTGGTTCCCACTAGCTCTTAGCCCCCGTTCCTATACGTTCCACACACGCAGAGGGATTGAAAGAAAGACCGCAGACAAAGTACACATAGTCGGATAGCGTGCGACCGTGCGACCACCACTCGTCCGGCCAGCAGGGATATAAAATTGAAAAACTTTCAATGCAGAGGGAACTTTATGGCGAATTACGTACGAGAACTTGTATACTTCTCGCTTTAAGATACACCACGACAGACGAATTTAAAATTCACCCAGATTCGAGTCCTCGAACCCGCACGAAGAGATCATCCGGAGGAGGAATCTGAATTCCAATACGAATACGAATCCCAAACTGAATCTGAATTACTCGCGTATAGTAGAGATTTACGAGTATTTTGTTGCTTGAGCTCCCGTCGGATGAATGTCGAATCGGTCGAATGCACGGATGGACGCAACCCATGCGCGAAAGATATAAAATTATTCTGAAGGAGGTATTTACGATCTGAAAATGTAAGTAAGGCTTTATTCAGTATGAGGACGAGTTGATGAATTTAAAACCACAATTGAGAGCTCACCTGAAACTGATAAGCACTATTGAATTCGGTTTGCAACCGGGCTAAGAGAGGGATGTTTTTATGGCGATATGGACTTACCTTCTTTTAATCATTTCTCGGATTATCTTTGGGATTTTCCACATTTTTAACTTGAGCCTTAAACTATGAAGCATTCAGCCAGGCATGAAGAAGCTTTATGATATGAAGACCAAATAATCACGGATGTGAAAGGAACCTGGATCTATCAGATCCTTCAGGCTTAACATATAATTTCAAAGAAAGAAAAGGTAACGAACGTCCCTTGAAATGAAAGAAAGCAAGTTTAGGGCTTGAGCTCTCTACTTACTTGGAGGCGTTTGCCAATCCAAAAGTGCCCGGAAACTCAGTCATAAAGCATATAAATGAAGGAATAGGCGGCACTAAGAAAACAGTTTGAAAGAAGACACTTATTCGAATGTTGATAATGCTTAGCAAGCTTACAATCTAGTTCCTTGCTAGTGTTTTGCTGCTGGAATGTTGGAATCCGTATGTCTCTTGTGCTGCTAGCATAATCCTATAATCCATCGATCATCGGTTGAGTTTTTTTATGTGGAATTGCGCAAGTAAGGACTTTCTTACTGAGTCTGGTCTAAATCTGGCTTTTTGTCTTTGTTTTATGAATCGACCGCTTTCGCCAGACGATATTATATTTCTTAGTTACTAATGCCCTTTTAGTCTATCGATTTTCTATGACAATTTAAGCAAAAACTTTTATTTATACTTAATAAGTTACCTACCTTAAGCATCTTAAATATAATCAGACTAGCTAGCACTTGTGGGTTTCATTCCGATTGGTCACCATCTTGATTGCGTCTTTCAGCGAATGGGCCTCTCGATTATATGCGCCACCGCTAGCTCGAACGAATCTTGTCCAATTTTCGACAACTTCATCGAGCAACTGGGGCCGTAGGTATATCAAAAATAACACGCCGAATGGTTCAACGTCTCTGGTTTATCGGAATAGATTAATGCCTTCATGCTCCCAAAAAAAGTAATCTAAAGATGTGAGATCTCAGGATCGTGTAGGCCCGTTTACAGATCCATTAAACGAAATTCTGTACTCAGCAAATTTTTCCCACAATAAACTGATGATGCCGCGTGCCGTGTGGCATGTTGCGGCGTCTTGTTGAAACCAAAATCTGTCACGTAAATACCATTCAACAGAGGAACGAAGAAGTCAGAGATCATGTTTCTATAGCGCTATACATTGACGGTAACATTCTGACCGCCATCGTCTATAAAGAAATGTGGGCCGATGATTACACCAGCCCATAAAGCGCACCAATAGTGAGTTTTAATGGTTGTAAGGGCGTCTCGACAAAGGCTTCTGGGTTTTCTACATGTCAAATTCGGCAATTTTGCTTATCCATTTAATTAAAAATGGACCTTATCGGAAACCAACATTTTTCGTTGAAAATGAGAATCAACTCTCTATCCCAGCACATCATGCGAGTGTATGTAGGAATTTTGTTCAAAAAATAGCGTGACTTTTGGAATTTCGTTAAGTACATTCGAATTTCAAATCTTATTTTGTTCTCTTGCTACACATATCCCATAACACAAGTTGACATTGTCAGCCAGGTAAAATTTGTTTTGATGTGGTTGACGATTTATTGCTATTGAAAAAAGTGGATCAAAGAATCTGTACTCTTGACTCACTGTGGCATTTGGCGTGCTTACGTCGATCCCATTTCTCGGCTTCCAGAGCTACTTTCTCAATTGGATTTTGACGCAAACAATTGACACGAGTTCAGATCTAACCTATTCAGTAAGAACTTGGGTGGTTTTTTCATGGTAACCTAGCTGCCCGAGGTCGTAATGGAGTAGGTACAAGAAATTAGAAAGTGTTACGTATACGCCTGGTGGTACTTATGGTCGATCCCATTTCTCGGCTTCAGCGCTACTTTTTCGACTGGATTTTGACGTAAACACTTGAGCGAATTCAGATCGAATCTATTCAGCCAGAACTTGGGTGGTGCTTTCATGGTAACCTAGCGCCCGAGGTCTTAATTGAGTAGGTACAAAAAATTAGAAAGCATTACGTATACGCCCCATAGTGCTTATGGCCGATCCCATTTCTCGGTTTCCAGAGCCATTTCCTCGACTGGATTTTGACGCAAACAGTTGAAGCGAATTCAGATTTATCCTATTCAGTCAGAACTTGGGCGTTTTTTCATGGTAACCTAGCTGCCCGAGGTCGTAAAGGAGTAGGTACAAAAAATTAGAAAGCATTACGTATACGCCCCGTAGTGCTTATCGTCGATCCCATTTCTCGGCTTCCAGAGCTACTTTCTCGACTGGATTTTGATGCAGACAATTGACGCGAATTCAGATCTAAATTATTCAGTCAGATCTTGGGTAGTTCTCTCATGGTAACCTAACTGCCGAGAACGTAATGAAGTAGGTACAAAAAATTAGAAAAAGTTACGTATACGAATGAAAGCCTTGAAATATTGAAAATATTGAAAAAATTGTTATGGAGAATCGTCGAATCACTATCAGAGAAATTGTCTAGGATATTAGCTCATGCGATGACATTTTTTCAAATATTTTGGGTATGAAACGTGTGTCAGCGAAATTTGTTCCGAAATTGCTAAATTTTGATCAAAAAATCCTTCGCACGAGCATCGCTCAGAAGCTATTCACTGGCTTGAATGACCATCCAGATTTTCTAAAAGGGGTCATGGCTGGTGACGAAATATGGATTTATGGCTATTTCGTCGCTACTAAAGCGCAGCCGTTCCAATAGAAGTTTTGCTCACCGAAGAAAACGTCCTGAGTTGTCTGAAAAAAAAAATAATAAACATGCTTACTCATTGTTACTTGTGGCAAAAACAATACCATCCATAACCATGGCTCCGCCACCGTATTTACCGGGCTTGAACTCCTGTGACTTTTTCCCTTCCCATACCTAAAAAGACCCAGAGCTCAAGGCTAAAACCACGAAGTTCATATCAAAGTATTTCGAGAATTGTAAAAAAAACGATGAAGCACCTTTATTATATCTGATGGGTATTTATTTGAGAGGGACAAACTAGATATTAATGAATAAATAAATGTCTTCCGAGAAAAATAAATAGTCACCTTATTTTTTGAACACATCTCATAAATCAATTATTAATAATTTCCTGGTTCTTAGTTTTTATATGTATGTCGAAATGATATTTACGCATTAGTGGTTCAACAGCATAAAAAAGCACATCTAATTGATTGAACCTTTACTTTTTCGAATGGCATTTAACGTGGTAATCAACAAGCTCATCCCATCGAATAGTTCCCATGTGCCAGTTAACGATTTTCACTAAACAAAAGACTTTTATAATAATAGTGTTGAATACTATAAGTTACTCTTCCAAACTTGGAAATCAAAGTTGAACAGAAAACTTTTCCGTTAATTCACCCAATTCAACCGGATTGCACTCAATCATCAAAGAGATCAGACAGAATCGAAAACTATCAAGAGCCAATTGAGAGCTATTCGTACCAAGTCAAGCCGTTCAAACTTTCTCCTACTATTCTCATAACTTCCCGTCCAGCTGTCTGATTATGTATGTATCTTCACGAACCAAAACAAAGAATCTGTTAATCCAAGCAGCAACACCAGAGTTCAACTCAATTCCACCGAACACAACCGCAATCATCATCTCCCTCTCACCAAAATGGAATATGTTCCTCCTTCCCGGCGATAAGGAACCTAACAATAACACTAATTGCAATGTAATTAGCAACAAAGCCGAATCCACAGAATCCTCTATCCTTAAGCCGCTTGGCTTCATCTTTTGTTGGCGTATGCGTGCCGGCTGGGAATTTGCTTTCACAGCACCATTGTACAATGGTTCGAGCTCACAGCCACCTAGAATCGTGCCTTATGCAACGCACCCAAAACCCACGGAATGCTCAAAATACACAAACCAGCTAACCGACAAACAGACCAACTGTTTGTTCTCCTTGCTTATCTGAAAGTCATTTAGTTATGAGGCAAACTATTGTACGAGTGCAAGTATCTCGAACCTCGTCCTTCATTGAACTTGTTCTGTTTGCTCTCTGATTGCCTCGATTCGCCCGGGCAATGGCAATACGAACGACAAATAAATGTGCTTCGGTATGCGGTAATTATGTAACAAATTCCCTAATTAAAGTTCTATTCACTGGCCGGGCGGGACGAGTGGAGCGAGCAGTCGGCCGAGTATCTCCGGGGGAAGTGCGATTTTCTTTTCACAACTTGACGATAAAGTTTTTCACTTTAATTCGCCGGAATCATCTTTATCAATCTGCAATAAAATTTAATTACCAAAAGATGGGAATGATAGAGATACGCGGCGCGAGGGCAAGCCTTTCCGTATCCCGCTCGAAATTAGTCGAATCAAAAGACAAAGTTTTAATTTGGTGCAACATGAAGTTGTTACGCGGGAGAATTTAATTTGGGTAACGCGAATAGCGCCTCGGGCGAATTGAAAGGATACTACCTAAATGAAAGCGGGACGGTGGTAGACAGGGAGGACATCTATCTTTAGCGGCAAGATTTCGCGTCGAAGAAATGCGCAGCCACAACCTCACTAATCTCGGAAGATTTTATGCTGAATTAAAATATCTTTCGTCCTTTTTCCCGGCGGCTCCTTGTTTTGTTCTCATTTTGTTTCTGTTTTTTTTTTTTTAAAGAGGAGGCCTGTCGCTTTTTATTTTGGTCCTTCCCCTGTGGACATACGACCGACCGTGACAGGAAGACGACGGTGACGACAAAAACTTTGTGGTTAAAGTATTGTACTTGTACAGTATTAGGCGGCAGCTATTACTAAGCATCCGGCCGAGACTGAGGCGACGGCGGTGTGCCATGCCACGAGGAAGGGAAATTGGATTCCGGTTTTTGTTATCAATTTTCTTATGATAAGTGAAAAAGTTTTGTGCTAAAGGTTTTGTTCATTTTTTCGTCCTTGCTTTGTTTGTCTTTCTTCTTGTCGTAATAAATTCATGTTGTTGCTCGTGTCTGGTTGTTTTTTAGTCTTTGTTTGGCTTTCAATGGTTTTCCGGTCCATTTCTGTTTGGTCCTGGAGTGTAGTTGTGTTGTTTATTATGACATTGCGGCCTTTGTTTGTAAGGAACTTAAGGAGAATTGGGCCACTTGCTGTTATCGGCAGGATGTTCGAAACCGACAATGGTGTTCAACAAATCTGATAGCTGAAGTTTTGATCTTACGAGTAGATGTAGTCCTTCCAGGACTTAGTAAAGCAGTTAAAGTGCCTTAAAAATAAGTAGGGGCTAATGTGTTACAATAAAAAATATTGCATTTAAGCAATCGATTTTATTCGTACGGAACACGGTGGTTGGTGCTTACAGTAGAATAAACACTGTTCTCCATTCCAAGTGGAAGCGAGCGTGCTTTCCTTTGATAGGTATAACATTTCCTAACTAAAAAACAGCATGTACTACACCACACACTGTTCCCACTCTGACTTGCAACCAGGGCACTAATGCATTAGACATCAAGGAATTCTGTGAATTTCAAATACACTTCCGAAACGATTAGGAGCGACTACATACAAGGTGCATAATTGAAGCGTCTGCAATGAGAAATGCCATCATCGTCTAAGAGCTTTTTATGAGAGAGAGTTTGATTATTCTACTTAGAAAGTGGGTAGTAAATAGGATATTTAGAACATCTAGACCATAATAGAGTCGGAGTGCCGATAAGTTTTTATTGCTGTTTTGCTATACATATAATCATCATTGCTCATCATCAGCAATTGAGCATTGGTCTCCCGTATACTTTCTGTTGAAATAAGATACCTTTTATCAACACAAATTACATTAGCAGGTTTAGAAGAACGGCAACACTGCCTACTTTTTCTTTCTCATTATTTTTTGGTATCTTTGTTCATCTTTTATTTCGAGATCCAACAAAGGTTATGGGCCCAGGTCCCACGCGGTTTTAAATGGCATCTTCAATATACCAAATTGAAAAATTAGACGGAGCTAATTATGACTCCTGGAAAATTTTAATTAAAAGTGTTCTAATTCATTCGGATTTGTGGAGCTTTGTCGCCGGTTTAAGTGTTAAGCCAGAGCCGGAAGATGATGTAGTAGCAGTTAACAATTGGTGTGTTAAAGATCAAGAGGCACTGGCCACAATTTTCTTGTGCGTTAAGCCTTCGCAATTAAATTATATAAAAAGCTGTAATACGTCCGCAGAGGCATGGAAGTGCTTGGAGAAAGTACATAAGCCAGATGGATCGGCAAGGAAGGCAACGTTCTCAAGCAACTGTTGGATTTAAAAATGGTAGAAGGTGCAAATATAGAGCAACACCTAGATAATTTCTTCAATGCAGTTGACAAGATAAAAGAATTAAATATTGAGTTGCAGGACGAGTTTTTATCAATTCTTCTACTCTCTAGCCTCACAGAAAACTACGAAAATTCCATAGTCGCGATTGAGTCACGTGATCAACTCCCGTCCATAGAGAATTTGAATATTTATAATACAGGAGAGGGAACGTATATAACCAGCATACCGCAATGAACTAAATGCTTCATTTTCTCCGCTGGATATTTGGCAATATTTTTTTACTGACGAAATGCTTACAAATACAAATGAGAAGATAAGAGAAATCAGACCGAACTACCAAATTTCAACCTGTGTTCAATATTTAGAGCTCATGGAAGTGAAGGCATTTATAGGGTTCTTATTTTACACTGCTGTTTTCAAAGAAAATCGTGAACAATATACCTCGTGATACTGTACAGATGGCACTGGACGAGAAATTTACCGCTGTATCATGAGCAAGAACAGGTTTGAAGTGTTGATGAAAACCCTACGTTTTGATGACTCGGAGACTAGATCAGTACGCCGAGAAAATGATGCGTCCGCACCTATTTCCGAGCTTTTCGACTCCCTTATTGACCAATGTCAAGCTATTTTTGCAATCGGCAGCTGTGCATGTATTGATGAAATGTTGCTCGCATTTCGAGGACGATGCAAGTTCAAGATGTTCATGCCAAAGAAACCGGCAAAATATGGCATCAAAATTCAATGTCTTACAGGTGCAAGATCGGGATACCTTCTTAATGCCTATATCTACCAAGACAAAGATTCCGATGGACTGAACCTACCTCCTGAATATCAGCGATTGAAGAAACCAACTCAATGTAATGTGTCTGATACCCCCAATCGAAAAATCCAATAGCAACTTTACTATTGACAATTGGTACACTTCTGTTCAGCTATTCAGCTGTACCTCGACCAACTGGGCGTGCGGCACTGGAGGCAGCTGGCCAAAGATCGTGCCGGCTAGAGAGGCTTGTTGGTTGAGGCCTTGGTTCACCACGAACAGTAGCGCCATCTAAGTAAGAAAGTAATGTCATACAAAAAAAAATGCTTTCTTTTAACTAAATCTTTTTCACCATGAGGGACTTCAAATTCTTTTGCAGCATAATGGAGGTGCAGCCTCATAGATTTGTAACTAGAGAAGTTTCCTATGGCCAAGCAGACCTTTTTCCAAGTTATAAATATTTCGATGTTTTTTTTAAAGAATTTTCTATGCGTAACCCGTGCTGCAGACAAAGAGGTGCAAGGGTCATGCGACCCGGGGATATAGATGAGAGTCAGGGGATTCCATTCTTGAATCGGCCCAAGTGCCATCTCCTCCTTTATCAAACTTTAAGGATTGTCCTTTGAAAAATATCGTATCCAATGTGTTTTTGTCCAAAAAGGAATTTTATCCTGACGGCCTTTATGTAGGTTTTAAGGCAATCTTTGCATATCATACATGGTCTATTTAATAAGATTTTGTTGAATATTTTTGCCTTGGTACGTTTAGGGTTTCAATAGGTAGGTCAATAAGGTAGACGCCACCTTTAGACTGATTTTAAGAGTATTCAATTGTGATCCGAGTCATATCGTAAGTTGGAAACTCTCTAATTATAAACCCTACAATCATCGTTGCTAGTAACTAATATCAAATCGAGTTCTTTTTCGCAACTCTTGAACGTTTTCGTAGCTAGAAAGATGAAGGTGGCGGAGTTACCCAAGTTGAGTAGACTACTCAATTATTTCCCCACCTTTACATAGTTATGAACTTGTTCGGTCCCGAAGTTAGGACCCATACTTTCTACCTTGATGATGGTTGAATCATCCGTGCTTATGTAGATCGAGACGCATGAAGGTCCTTATTGTACTGATGTTCTCGTTGTAAAACAGCTTGTATTTCCTGTCCCTAAGGCACAGGCAATAGAGCTCTTTCTAATATGTATGTAGGATCCGAGGATATATGAAACTAAATAATGTGCATATTTATTTAAAACAAATGAGATAAGGTTTGGAAATACACGTCTTAACTTGGTGAATGCCGAGAACGAACTGCCCGCTGCGCTGAACTGATGACGATCCTATATCTTTCGGTCATCTTGGCCAGCCTCGATGAAGTCCTCTTCGAGATGGCTGTCTTGAAATAATGGATACGGCTTGATGTCATCGGCAGCCGTACTCGTGGTGTTAGGTCCCTCGTGGTTTCCGAACTTTTCCACCACATACGTGTCCCTCCGCAGAACAGATACAATCTTATAAGGCCCAAGATATTTACCACACAGCTTAAGTCCATTGCCAAACTGGGTGCGCCTAATGGCTACTATATCCCCAACTCGGTACCTTGTTGACATCCTGCGACCTAGATTGTAACTTCTCTGGTTTTCTTCCTGAACTTTGGTAATTTGCTCCGCTGCTAATTTTCTCAATTCGGCTCGATCATGGACGTAACTTGAGTGCTCGAAGCTCCAAATCGTCTTTAAGTTGCATTTTCTTTCCTATCAGCAACTCGAATGGGGTCGTTCCCACATTGCGGCAGTAGGAAGCGTTTACATACTGCTAGACCTGGGGAACAAACTTGTACCAACTATCGGGTCTCGGTGCTGCCAATTTGGTCAGAACGGAAATAACCACTCGGTTAACCCGTTCAACCTGACCATTGCCTCGCGGTACTCCTGTGGTAATCATATGGTGTTCGATACCTTCTTCTTTGCAATATCCTTGAAAGATTCCCGAGCGAAAGGCTGACCCTCGGTCGGAATTTATCCTTCGGGGATTTCCGAAGACAACGGCCTGATTTCGCAGTCGAGTCAATACTTCTTCAGCTGTCGTTGACTTAGTGGGGTAGAGCCAAATGAATTTTGTGAATGAATCCACCACTACGAAGATATGGTTGTAACTCTTCTTAGTCGCCGTCATCGGATCCAGGTGATTAACGTGTTAGGTATCTAGAGGTTTAACTCCTTTCTCGGTGGGGTTGAGATAGCCTTCCGCTTTACCGCTTTTCCTTGGCGCAAGTATGCAAGTAACGCAGTTGCCAATGAACGTATCGATCTTGGTCCTCAACTGCGGAAACCAAAACTCCTAAGTGATGAAGTATTCAGTCTTCCTTGTGCCAAAATGTCCCTGATCATGTGCTTGACGAATGACATCATACTGCATAGCCTTGGGAACGACTAACAATGTCTTGCCCTCATGGATTCGGTAGAGCACGCCACCTCTTAATTCACAGTCGGTTGTCTTGTTCCCGTTGACATCTTCGATTATCTCTCTCACCTTGGCGTCGTCCTCTTGTGCTCTTTTGATGCGAGATGAAATTGCATGGACTACTCTATCGTTACAGCACACAGTCAGTGGATATCTACTGAGGGCATCAACGTGTCTCATCGCCTTCCCTGGTCGGTGTTCGATGGTATAGTTGAACTCTTCCAGCGAAAGTGCCCAACGTGCGACGCGCAAACTTATATCGGCTTTGGCCATCGTCAAAGCAAAAGCCTGACAATCCGTTACGATGGTGAAAGGTATACCAAGCAAGTACACACGGAACTTCTTCAACGCCTTAACGACCGCTAAAATCTCCAGCTCGTATGACGTATATTTCTCTTCCGCCAAAGATGTCGTCTAACTGGCGTAATATACGGGACGGTAAGCGACTTCAGCTGAATCCTTTTGGAGCAAGATAGCTCCCAAACCTTGTTTTGCTGCATCCGTATGTAGTTGGGTTATCGCTTCCGGCCGGTATATTTGAAGTACTGGTTTGCTCGTCAAGGCAGATTTTAATGCTTCGAAAGCGTGCTTTTGCCTCTCTTAGCAGCTCGGTAAGGGGCTTAGCGACCGTTGAGCTGGGGATACATTTTCGAAAATAACCGGCCAACCCACGGAAGCTTCGGACGTCGTGTGCATTAGTTGGGACCGGAAATTTCACCACCGCAAAAATCTTCTTTTCCGAGGGTTCGACCTGGCAATTCTCAACGTCATACCCGAGGTACTCTCGTCGGAGAAAAGCACACTTCTTCCAATTAATTTTAATATTATACTCGCCTGCGACATTGAGTACCATTTGCACTCTATCCAGATTCTGTTCTTCATCCTCAACTGGAACAATGATGTCATCTAGGTACAAAAAGATTATCCCAGCCGCAAGCAACTCCCTAAATACTGCCTTTATATGGCGTTGGAACACAGCCGGAGAATTACTTAGGCCAAAAGGAACTAATAAGAATTCAAATTGTCCGTCGGGCGTGACGAAAGCCGTGTACTTTATGCTATCTTCCTCAACTGGGACGTGAAAGAAGCCATCACGCAGATCGAGCGTGCTGAAAACTTTCGCCTCCGCAAGCCTATCAATCTGGTCTTCAGTGAGTGGTAGAGGAAAACGGTCACGTATTATCTTCTGGTTGATACGTCTATAGTCCACGCATAGTCTGTTGGATCCATTCTTCTTTTTTACTAGGACTATGGGACTAGCGTATTCGGATGAACTGGGTCTAACTATCCCTTCATTAATCTATTCTTCGACGATCGTGTTAACCTGGCGGCGCTGATCAGTCGATAGTCTTCGGAAGTTCTGAAAAACTGGAACATCGTCTTTCAAAGCGATACGCATCCTCACTCCAGTATCCTTGACCTTCCTTGGTTGATATTCTGCGATCATATCATTGAGTCTTCGCTGGTGATCTGCATCTTTCACGTGTTCTGTCAACATCCCGATGTCTTCTCCTTGGAAATACACGTCTTAACTTGGTGAATGCCGAGAACGAACTGCCCGCTGCGCTGAACTGATGATGATCCTATATGTATGTACATTCTGACATACATATGGTTTCATCTAAAAAAGTTTTTGAATAAGAATATTTTTGAAATATGTTTTCCAACATCATAGAAAATAAATCACGAAAATAGAACCAATAATACTCGCTCAATCACAAGATTCCTGATACTTTTTGAACACAGAAAGTGTTGGATACTCTCCATCGGACTGTTTCTTAACGTCAAAAATTGTGTTTTCTTGTCACTTTAATTCCCGATTTACTTATGTTACCAAATTTGTAAGGCTTTCGGAAGAGGCAGCCCTGTAAGTAGATAATATTTAACTAAAAGCCCTTAGAACCATTTTGGTGGAACCCCTGCACGAAACTTGATCTATGATAGCATAGTACGTATGGTATATAAACAAAGTCTATTTTAAAATTCCTATACATGGAGCACTGGTCAATATAAATGCGAGCCTATTTCAAATAGCAAATCCATGGTAGCATGCACGTGCGGTCTTTGTATGCTAAACGATATTCCGTCGTCAATTATTCTGACAGCTGACCATCCCAGTTTCCTCTGGAACATAAAAGACATGGGATAGATTTGCTTATAATTACCATTTGGACTAATTGTTTTTTAGTTTGACGAGCAAAACGCCCTATCTATTCGTTTTATCTATTCGTCCCACGATTACATCACTAAGACATTGTGCTCATCATAGTGAAGAGGAAAAACGTTTTGAGTCATCAGCTTGACACTCTATGTGACAACTGCCCCCTGCAATCAATCTTGCGATCGTGTAATTTTCTTTCTCAATTTTTGTTTTATTTTTTTTTACTCAAGAATATATCATGAATCCAGGGACATCTAAGGACATATCCGTACATAAATCATTGTGGGGTCCCGTTCCTGTTTCCATCAAAT
Source organism: Merodon equestris (assembly GCA_958301585.1). Classification (NCBI taxonomy): domain Eukaryota; kingdom Metazoa; phylum Arthropoda; class Insecta; order Diptera; family Syrphidae; genus Merodon; species Merodon equestris. Next base: position 37,091,203 of record OY284416.1, on the reverse strand, counting down.
TACACAAACTCATCCGGCAAGTAATTTCCGGCCGCACATCCGTTTCGCTTTGTGTTCGTGTCGTAATCACTATTTGTATTCGTGTGATGAAAAATATTTTTTTCCTTGATTTTATCCTGGCGAAAATGAATGAATTACGAGGTGATTAATTAACCACACATCATGCCGTAATTACTCTCAATCTTAAGCACCTTTATATGGACACTCTCAAGGGACGTAAAAAGGATTCATTCGTCTTATAAAAAGTCAAGGATAACCAACATGCTCCATTATATCACCAATTCAGAGCAATATGAAATCCTGAAAGGATGACGGTAGTTGCTTATTTTTTATGGGCGCCTTTCTTGTTCTTAAATGTCCTCGTTATTGTCCTATAATCGTATCCTTTTTCTTTATTCCCCCGGGGCTTGCGGTGGTGCACGTAAAGTAACGAAGCGTACTCGTTCATGTTACTCGTATATGTTATGGCAAAGTATAAACAAACAGTAGAGCCCCCCCACTGGCGCGGTGAGTGAGATAATCTACCGATTTCCAAGTTGAATCCACTTCTTCCCCATCGTCGTGGTCTCAATTGAGAGAATAGACGCAGCTATACCCAGTAGGCTTGAGCCAGATTGTTGTGCGGCGCGGAACTACAAGGCATTAGTTGCACAGGACAACTCCATCCTGAGATGGTGGTTTTGAAGGGGTAGTCGGCGAATTACATTTTGGCATCTATTAGTTGCCTTAAAGGATTATCCCACTGCTTAGGCAGGCGTTGCATGGAGTTTAGAACTGAAATGGACTGCGAGGAGGCGCGGGTGCACACAAAAGAAATGAAAACAAATAAACTTCTACTTCTAGTCGTACCGCAAGGATCATATTACGGAAGTTTATGAACTGATTTCACACTTCGTTAAGTTCCTTATTGCAGTCGATGAAGACGACAACGCAGGCGACAGCGAAAGCAATGAAGCTCACGACTACGCTGTTGGCCTCTAGCGTTCTGGAACAACAAGCATCCTCTCGCCTCACATTTGCGATTTTCATTCATTCCCTACACATTGAGGTGACGGAAAACAGCTCCCGGCGCCATCGCATCGAGTTCTCGGGTTGCGCGTTATTATTTTCAATATTTTATGTGTCATATGACAGACACAAGTCCTTACGACTCAAATATCCCTGCATTCAGATACCCCAAGCCCATTGAGGTTGCACGGTATAGTATGTACATAGTTGGGTTTGGTTCTCGGATGACATAAAGTCCTGGCGGGCGGTATGCCGTTTCCTTATTCGTTTCATCCTTCCTTCAATTCCGCCTTTTTATTTGAGTTCCTTATTTGATTTATCAGCGACAATCGAGTTCCTTCCTCCTCACAGTGCTCCTTTTCGCTTTCCTGTTCGTTTATTTATTTTTAGGATACTGCGAAAGGATTATGGGTAAAAGCATGAGACTGTGGGTGACGGTGCATGGCTTTCGCCCGAAGACGGGTTAAATGACAGGGAAAATCCAAAGATGAAGAAGCGGATCAGATGAAAGTATTTACAGGAGACGAATATGCTTCATTCTTTCCTTACTTGCTTCTCGCTTTATTTACGCACCATAAGTCACGCGAAACGTTCTCGAGTTATGGATATGCAAAGTAGCAAGATTTTTTTTCTGTTCTTCTTATAAATCACTTGATCGGATGATATTGGCCTTGTTTTGTGAGTGAGGGCTTGACGGGCCCATTGCCGAGATTGGATGCCTGATAAGGTGGTTTATCCGTAGTAATCCGTCCAAGGAAATATGGTGAGGCTTTAGTATGAGTAGGTAGTATATAGTGCGTGGGTATTTGGCAGATGCGAATATGACCTAGGACATTGAAAACTCAATTTTCCTGTTGAGAAGTGTTTATGACGGATTGGAGTAAAGCCGTTCAGATTGGAGATATGACCTTAGGAAGATTCTATTCGCTTTTATGATCATTTTATCACTTTGCGTCGAGGAGCATCCAGATAAGGATTTCGTTGATACTTCAGGCGATTGCCTACTTAAGTCTGAAAAAAAAGATGACAATATGTAACACGAAGGCACGTTTTAATGAAGCGGAAGGGTTTTAGGACTTAATCAAAAAAGGATTACAAACCTATGTGTTCAATAGTTGTGATGCATCTATTAAGTACTCGTATAGTGGTACAAGGGTCGGGAGCGCCTGTCACTAGGAGAGGCATTTCAAACAATATTGGAAAACTAATCTTGTGGAAGTTTAGGCTCCGAAAATCCGAAGGAAATAGTTTGCCTTAGAGTCCGTGGAGGATTAGATTCAAATCGTCGCCATTTTTTTTCCCATAGGTAAAGGGATTTGCAGTTAATGGACTATATATGTTATTTGATTAAAACCCCATGTCAACGGGCACTAAGCCAACAACTGAGACATGGCGCTTCTCAACACCGGACTATCTACGTGAAATGATAAGAACCTACTTTGTTCTTTATTCCTCAGATAAAGATATCCAAGCGGTCGAATTAACTGGTGGCATGCCGCAGGGTTCGGACTTCGATCCAAGGCGTTATGTATAACGAAATTTCAAGCATTCCCAGTCCAGAAAAAAGGTCTGTTATAGGTTTTACAAAGTCTTGTTGCTAGTTGTGGCGAAAATGCCTTAGCTTAGCGCATCTAGTGTTGCCAGTGCTTTTCGAATTATTTCGCACGATGTTACACTCGTTGTGTCTTCTGTGATAGCTATCGACCGACTCGTGGAAGAAGTGGAAAGACTACATAGCGACTGAGCTGATGTGGAAAAATAATGCTAAGAATCGTGATATCACGACTTAGTAACAGCAATAGAAAGGAAGATGAACCCATCTGGCTGTATTTAGCCATCCAACAAAAGGTGTCATTTTAAACTAAAAGAAAAATGGAATATTCTTACGAAAAGTGGTGATGTATTAGTAGAACACATTAATTCGGTCCGTTTTTGTAACCTGGTCATGCTTTTGTTTTTGAATTGTGGATTTGTCAGGTTTCAGCAGCTCATAGTACACAACATCCCTTTGGTCCCAACAGAAACACAGCGAGACTTTCAAATAATTCAATGTAAAAACAATCCCTTATTTTCGCCTATGAATCAGTTGTTAGCAAGTGAAAAATCTCTCTATTTCAATCTATAAAGAACTCAATTGCCTCACTTCTGAATCATTTCCGTAGATTTTAGTCTTTCAGAAACTGCTTGATGTATTACTCCCAATGTATGTGCAAGCTCCAATTGCATTTGACTTGGATCTTCATCGAGGAATGCCCCTGTTCTTTGTCTTCGAATTTTTTTGAGTGTCCAGAACGAGGGTTATCTCTAATGCTGAAGCTACCATTCATAAAACGCCGGAACCATTCTCTACATAATTTATCAGTTGGAGATTTGTCACCATACATTTTCACAAGCTTTTGATGTGCTTCAGCTGCAATTCTATTTCAAAACCTTCCGCGAACCTTGCTAGGTTAACGCCAAATTTGACATATTCAACAAAAATCAAGGCTTTTTATAGAACTCCAAATGATACAAGGTGGCGCAAAATTAATCATTCAATTTTGTTTTTGAATTACTTTCATACTAAATAAAAAAAAATGATTTTGAGTGATGGAAGTCTTTATATTTGGACCTCTACAATTTTTTTTGTTAACTGGCAAAAATAATATCCTTCAAGTGGCTCCCGCCAGTTTTACACATTTGTGCCGGTTTTATCGTATTTTCTATGACTTTCCGCAAGATTTCCGGTGATAACTGTTCGCATTCTTGTCGAATATTCTCCTTCAGGATTGCCATTATCTGAGGTTTGGCATAAACCCAAAGAAAGAAGTCTGGGATGGTTAAATCGGGCGATCTTGCTCGCCATGCCAAATCGCCTAAACGGGAGATTACGCGACCAGAAACGTTTCATTCACAATATGTGTGCGGTTGCACCATGTTGTTGAAAGAACATTTTCGCCAAGCCCCGTTTATCCAATTCCGGCAGCAAGGAGTGATTTATCATGGCTTTGTAACGTTCGCCCGTAACGTGGTGAACGCCGCACCACAGTGGCTTTGAGTGGATGTAATGATTTTCAGTTTCCCAGAAACGAAGATTTTACTAATTGACGTAATCGCTGTAAGGTCCGTCTGGTGATGCCCAATTACGCGGCCCGTCGTCTGGTTGATATTTCTTCGTTCTCAACAACATCGGCAATAACAGGCCACACTCTGCATGGTCTCCTGTGGTTCCAGTCTGTTTGATTCAAGTGATTAGGATATCGACGACGAAATTCACGTTGCGCTAACATCACCGACCGTTTATTGGTCAAAAAAATCGACACAATTATTTTACGCTCTAACGGAGTATAGCGCTCCATTGCTTATCTGTTTGTATACTGCTATTTAGTTCATAAATGTCAAATATGATTGACGTAGGACACCACTTGCAAAAATTATAATATGTTCCGATAGGGTGATTAATTCTGCGCCTTGTACTAAAATTTTTCAAAAAATAAGGTACATTTTTGAATCGCGCCAGCTTAGTAGATTCCATTTTTCTTTGTTATGTTGGTACACATGTTCCCAAACATATGTTGACGTTGTCAGCCATTTTGCGTATTTGGCTTGTTTTTTAAGGATGGATGGAAGGTTAGATTGTTTTGATGTGATTAGCGTTTTTTGCTAATGAAGAAAGTGGATCAAAGAATTTATTTTAATTTTTGTGTGAAATTAATGTGTGTTGACTATGGTATTTGACGAGTCTACTCTGAGGTGGTACTAGCTCTTCACAGAAGGCCAAGTATATGTTACTGTCGATGACTGGATGTCCCGGGACATCAACAACGGATAAAAACGTAAAAGCAGTCAAGAAATTTACTATGGAGGATAATCAAATCAGTATCGGAGAAATTTCTGAGGATACTGATAATTTTTTTTCCAGATATTTTGATCATGAAACGTACTCCAGCAAAGTTCGTTCCTAAATTGCTAAACTTTGACCAAAAGAATCGTTGAGCTGTTGAATGACGTGAAACTTCTATATTAGATGTGCTTCGAGGATTTCAAAAAGCGTTCGCGCAAGTGTCTTATAAAGGGTTTTCCAATGGGGGCTTGACAGCTTTGAATTTAATTTCTGAACGCACTCTTTCACTAATCATCGAGCTGTTATTGTCAATTTATTCAGTGAACTCAACATTTTCATCGTGGTAAAGTACACGAACGAGCAACTTCTGCAAATTATAAAAATTTTCTACCGAAATTCGGAGTCGGTGACCGCAACTTTGAGAGCGTTAACTCCAATTTTCGGTCGTAATTCTCGCCCTAGTAGACAGGCAATAACAAGCTTAGTGCAAAAATTTGAGTCTACGTATTCGTTGTGTGATGTTGCCGTGTCAGTGAGATAACGGGTTGGTCGAAGTGTCGAAAATATCGCTGCCGTTCAGGCGTCCGTAGCAAACGATCCAAATCAGTCAATTCCACGGTTTTCAAGAATTGGGCATCGGTCAGACCACATTATGGCGTATTTTGCGTAAGGATCTTGGCTTACACCCATACAAGATCAAGCTGACTCAAGAATTGAAGTCGATGGACCATTTGAAGCGACGTACGTTCTCCGATTGGGCTCTGGAGAAGAAGCGCCAAGATGATGAATTTAATCGCAAAATCATCTTCAGTGACGAAGCTCATTTTTGGCTCGATGGGTTCGTCAATAAGCAAAATCTGTGTTATTGGTCGGGTGAAAATCCACATGTGCTTCATGAATCACCAGTTCATCCACAAAAAATAACTGTTTGGTGCGGATTACATGCCGGCGGCATTATTGGGCCATATTTTTTCGTCGACGATAACGATCGTCACGTTACTGTGAATGGCCAGCGTTATCGCGCCATGATTACCGATTATTTTTGGCCCGAATTGGAAGAAATGGACTTGGACGACATGTGGTTTCAACAGGATGGTGCAACAAGCCACACAGCACACGTTACAATCGATTTATTGAAGAGTAAGTTTGATGAGCGTGTTATCTCAAGAAATGGGCCAGTTGATTGGCCTCCTCGTTCGTGCGATTTAACGCCTTAGACTATTTTCTTTGGAGCTACGTTAAGTCATTGGTTTATGCCAACACGCCGACGACGTTGGAAGAGCTCAGAGCCAACATTGAACGCGAAATAGCGGCCGTTTCGGCCGAAATGTGTGGCCGAGTCATCGAAAATTGGGTCCAACGCAAAGTTGCATTCAGAAAATATTTAGTCCTAGGCACTACTTTTAAAGGACCCTTTGTTACTTAAGTGCGATTAAATTTGATTTCCAATTTATTCTTAGCGGGATATCCATTTTTTTTTTGTTGATGTAACACTGTCATTGACGTTGGTGTCAAATTTAATTTCCTTATGTACATTGATTTCATAGCTACCCTTGTCTTTTTTGAACAACTAAAATTTGGTGGTTTTACGTAACAATGTCTGACTCTATGAAACTATAAAGTTGCACTAAATTGTATGTTGAAGTGCCAAGTTTTGTCGAAAAGAAATTTTTACAATTTCTAGAAATAATTCTAAGAAAGTAGAGAAAGTCTTGAAAAAACGTGGTTTATAATAGTCCGTAGACATGAACTGATAAACGCCGAGCAAATCACTCTAAAACCATCACTTGACTATTAAAGATTTTGGTGATAGTGTTAGCATATTGTATAGATCAATTCAAACAATATTGAAGGATCATTTAGACTTCAGACCCGACTCATTTCACTTGGTTCCAAAAACATTCAGTTTCCTTCACGACTGAAGTGTGATTCATTTAGACTTTTTGTTTTTAATTTAAATCAAATGAATTTGGATGGTAGAAATTTTATTATGGCCTAAAAGAACGGTGTCTGGCGGTTATGTTCTGTCCGGCCTCATTTTTAAAGAAATACGGGCCAATGATTCCACCAGCCTATAAACCACCCCAAACAATCCATTTTTTGTGGATGTAGCGGCAGCGGCAACTGTTCTGCAAACTGTTCTGTTGCAGAGCCCATTGACAGAAATTTAAGCATAAATGCACGTCTGGTGGCTTCATATGTTAAGATCGGCGTCGAATCGATTGCTCACGGTCTTCAGCCACACTCCGCAATGTTCTCCTCACTACGGGCTGGGTGCGGTTTATTTGTCTGCATATTATCTAGTAACGTCCACTGAGACTCGAATTTGCGGATGGTGATAACTAAAACGGACTCGGAAGGTCGATGACGTACACCATATGTTGCTCGTAAAGCACGAAAAACATTTTTCACCGAACGCTGATTTTCATAATACAGCTGAATAATTTGGAGAGGTTTGAACTTTTACTTGATGATCTGTCAAACAATATTGATTAAAAATAATATGACACCTTAAGGCCAGTTACGCGTGATTTGTAGAAAAAACCTATGGAAAAAGAAACTAGTCTGAATCACTCGTTCTAAAGAAATGATTTCTGGTCATGGGGCGGTAATCGAACGTATCTGGCTACTCAATAAAGTCAATAAAAAGGACGACTACGAGAATACTGTTTCGGGAATTGGAAAAACTTTGGCAAAAGTGCATTTTGTGTTAAGGAGATTATCTTAAACTGGGTACGAAGGAAGAAGGTCTGCGGGCCATAGCTCGTTCTCCAAGTGTCCATTTCTCGAAATAACATGTTCAGGAAATTATTCATGGGGCCGTTCTGCTATAAATAAAGGCTGCCCGCGCCCATGGCAACAATGATAGGCATTTTCGGTATAAAACGGTCGCACTAGCATCATATGGCCTAATAATGCCGCCTGCCCAGAAATCACGCCAAATTGTCTCCTGTTTAGATGAAGAGGCTATTCTACTATTTCTCTTAGGATTTTCAGACCTCAGATTCGACAGTTTGTTATTTACCCATCCAGGCAAATGGAAATGTTTTTCACACTCAGAATGATTTTGTGTACAAAATGACTATTTTTTCATTCCCTTCCAACATCCAATCAGCGAAAAAATTATATAGCGTTGGAGGTGGTATGTAAGCCACAATTCTTTGTACCATGTAATTCTATTAACATGTAGGCCAAGACAATGCGGGTCTGATTTTTCCTTATCAATCATTCCAGTGACAAGTTATATTGATAGCGTTAAATTAAAAATGACACCTTTTGTTGGATAACCATTTATTACTTATAGCTACACACCATATTCGCGTATGACTCAAATATGGTCATGAAAACATTATGAAGACTATTTAGTCGAGATGTGAGAATAGAATATCAAAATTTGGTTGAGAAATCCCCATGAGCAACGGAAACAACCCGCATTCACAAAGAAGATCCAAAACTGAACATCATTTGGTCCCATTGTTAGTTTACGGCCATTCTCACTAGACAACTGTAATTCAATTGCTGCAATCCACCGTCATATGATCTGTACATCCTCAATACTATGTTTTAAAAATCGATACCAACGTGCTCAACATTCATTCCCTTGTATCAATAGAGCCTGATTCAAAAGCACTGCGTCCTAGTTCTCAAGCCGATAATAACCTTCATCCAATCCGATTTCTGTCATCCCATCTGATTTGACCACTGTTACTCTTTCATCCACTTTTCCACATTTCCAATCGACTTGCACTGGCAGCGCCGCCATCTGCCAAGCCACCTCAAATGTCACAGCACGACCATGTCGCCATGCTGTAACCTGACCACAGACGAGATGAAAAATTTAAAAGCATTCGAAAACCCTTGAACATGTCCCCAGCGCAAGTGGATTCTGGACTTCGTATTGAAAGCTGTTTGGTCTCCTCAAGGAAATGTGTTCTCAATAATCTTGTAAAACAAAACGAGAGTAACGAAGAGGGGAAAAAAAAGTTTAAAAACGAAAAACAAGATATCTCGAGGAATTCCAATTCCTCCTCGATTCGGATGAGTTACTATGTTGTTTTGGTCCCAAAAGCCCGAGTTGATGGCATTTCGGGACAGCTGCAAGTACACTCATAGATACGGCAAAAATGTGCAATCAAAACAACGAGTGAAACCAAACCATTAGAGGCAGCCGGGTCCCAAGAGCTCCTCCAAGCGCTGTACGAGGTGAGCAAGCAAACAACAAACTGCCACGACGCGACAGGACGAAGGAAAGATGATATGATAGTTACAGCCAAGTGTACCACCCTTTCTCCAAGTGAACTTTCTGGAGGTTCTTTCGACTCCTCCGGGGGGAGGTGCGTAGGGCATTGGTTCGATTTCAGCCTGAGCCCCAGATGGCCACGAATGCATTTAGCCATAAGCGAACAATCCAAGGAACATAAATCACCGATGATTCTACATTCTGGCTCGGATCGGTTTTCTTTTGTAAGAAAAAACGCTGAGCAGTTGAATGGTATTACGGTGCTGGGTGTTGGTACATATAATGGCTCGGAATGGGTGAAGGACATAGTCAGGGCGTGAGTGGCGGAAGGTTCCGTACTTAAATAAAATCAGGAGAACAGGAACAGAATGGAAAAACAAGAGCATCAGCTTCAGCTCTTTTTCGCTTCTTAACGAATCCACGAAGATAAAGGACGGTGGGTCGGAGGAGTCCTGCGATTTTTGGTGCATTCCAAAACCCGATTCTCAGCGTCAGCAGAATACTAGTGGAACCTTAAGCACTAGTGTTTTGTAGTTCCATTTTCCTCTTTTCCGCTCTCGCTGCCATTGTGTAGGAAATTAAAAAATCGAAATCTACGATTTCAGGAAATTTAAGAACGAGGACGAAAAAAAAGGAAAAGTACAAGACGTAAAGGATGACACTAAGGAGGAGGAGCATGGGAACTTGAGACAGCTAAGGAAGTTGAAAACAAATTGCGAGTTCTGTTGAAGGATATCGTTGAAGGAAAGACGAGGATTTATAAAAACAAAAAAAAAAAGGAAAAAACTAGAACGAACGACGGGATATGGAAAACGAATCATAGTAGAGATCATGAAAGTTTTACTGACTTCTTGAGCAGGTGGAAGACGATAGCAGGTGGAAGGTTGCGCATAGACGAGGAAGCAGATGTAGTACATGGGATGGATTTAAGGAGACGATTTGCATCTCATTGTAATAAATCTGGGTTAAAAGGGAAATGTCTTCACTATATCTTCCATTTCTAAACGGTGAACGATCGATTTGAGTTTCCTCTAGTCGATTCGGTTGTCTGGAAACTAATTTCGTTCCAATTTAGAATTTGATTTGATGGGACTCGAAATGAATTCGAAATTGGACGAGAATAGCCCGGTGTATTCAGGGCATGGATTCGCCCGTCAGTAGACAGATTACCAGTACTTTCCAAATCATTCAAGTTCCTGATCCTATAACGAGTAACCACCACTAAAGTTTGAGACCAAAGGCGCAAAAGTTTCTTGACAATAGCATGTGGTCATATAGCATGTGTCCTCACAAGATGATAATAATCTGTGGGACAGAGCTCTACGGCTTTCCAGTCGGATGACAACTTTTTTTGCATCATAAATGCACTTCTGAGGTGGCTGTCCGGAGCAAAAAATACCTGCAGCATGGGAATCGACTTTGATTGAAGTAAGTTGAACAGAGATCATGGGTAACGTGGGACATCACCTTTGGCGTTGCGAAAAGTAGCAAGAAAAAAGAAATTGTGATTAAGGTGAGCAACCAAAGGAAATCAGAAAAAAAGCAAAAAAAGAAAAGTTTTAGTTCGGACCTTAACATAATGACTTTGAGTAGTCAGACACCTAGAAGTCATCTAAAAATGTTCCTTATGATCTCCATTGCTTTTCCTTCTATGCATAGACTTATCATAAACTGGGTCAGAGATTTTAAAAATACTTTGGGAAACAACCTTCCTTTATAAGCCGTTTCGAGCTTGATCTGGGGTTATTTGAACTTAGTTGAGAGCTTTTCCCTCAATCTAATTGTTTTAGAACTTTTTAAGAAAGATATTGAAAGTTCGGAACTAAAATTCCTCTTTTGATATGTAGACCTTGTCCAAGATTTTCAATATTTTTTTGGGACACGCCACACGTTAAGATGAAGTGCAGTCTCGCTTGACTCGCTACATAATACCGTTTGATGGCGTAAATTCTCATATCACAGATTGATCTTGTGTTAGAGTCTTCAACTTCTTTCGAAGCAAGCTCGTTCACTGCCTATTTCAAGCCGTCCTGACTTATTGAGCTTGCTGTTACAAACTTGGAACGTGGCACCATATGCCGTGGCGGTCATATGCCAGAAATTATACTTAAATTATAATGTCAGAAGATTATCTTTCGAATAGAGTTAATTTCATGTCAATCAAGGAAAACCATCTTTGTCTTATTCCATTTCAAAGTTCTATACCTTTATAAAAAACACCCTTTACAAGGTGGCGCAAAATTAATCATCAAAGTTTGTTTCTGAATTAGTATAATAAAAAGAAATGATTTTGAATCATGCACTTAGATATTTATTGGGACTTTTATCATTTTTTCTGTTGAGTCGCATTTTCTATGAGTTTTGCAAGATTTCTGGTGATAACTGTTCGCATTCTTGCCCTTATGGGCTGTGATTGTCTGAGACTTGTTGGCATAGACTCGCGACTTCAAGTAGACCTAAAGAAAGAGGTCTGGCATGATTAAATTGGGCGATCTTGCTGGCCATGCCGAATTGCCAACCAAAATGTTGTTTATTGACTTAACCGGTTAAGTGGAAATGCGCCTCGTCGCTCATGATGATTTTTGACACAAAATCGTCCTCTTCATTGTTGAGATTAAGGATAACTTGACCGCGACTGACGGTCAGCAGGCATTAACTGATGCACTGTTTGCACATTGAACGGGAACATGTGTAAGTCTTTGACTAAAATTCGCTGAAGAGGCCGTCTTATTCCACGCTCTTGCAGAATATAACGCTCCCTTGCTTATCTGTTTGTATACTGCTTTTTTTATACTGTTTAGTTCACAACTGTCAAATATGATTGACGTACGACCTCATTTGCAAAAATTATAACATCTTCTGACAGAATTAATATACATATATGTAAGTACAATGACTTATACATATATGTACAATATTTACATTACAAGTAATCAAATAGTAGGTCCATCTACATCAAACGCAATGGACGCTAGGTTTTACTTCTCGGAGAAGTTTAGTTTAGTTTTTAGTTAATTTAGTTTAGTTTATTCATTATTCTTAATTTAACAATTTTTTTATTTGCTTATTCTACCATAACAATATTAAGATTAGGAATAGGTAGTGAGTGACATTGGTATTTATATCATTATAAATAGTGACAATGTCACTTCATGAAATATATTTCTTTAAAATGTGGGGTGAACAATGTTTAATTCAATTTACATAAGAAAATTTTATTCATTTATACAGAAAATTGCAATTTATTGTCAATTCATGAGAAAACAAATACAACGTGATATCATTTAACCTTCCGTCCTCACACATATTTTTTCTAACGCGCTCCGCACACTGGGGTATCACATACCCCACCCAAAAATATTTAAAAAAAAGATGTTATTTTATATATATATTCATATTTTTTTCAATTCATATTTGCATTTCATCAAAACAAAATTCAATACGATAAATAACATAAAATATAAAAATACTGGAAAAGAAAAACATAATTTCAAAATTAGGTTACAAAAAAAAGTTAATAAATATAGTTGTCAACTAAAATCAGTCAAATTCATAAAAAAGTTTAAAATAATAGTTTTAAAAACTGTCACATTACGCATTTTAATACTTTTTTTAATGTTTACTCCAATATATTGTTTTAAAAGGGGGATAAATGTTTGTTTTTTTAAACCCAAAATTTTAATTTTTTGAGCTGCATTCTATGCATTGCAGTGAGCGATGCTCCTCGCACATGGGAAGTCGACATGTCACACAAAGTTTTTTTGTTTTTCTGTCTTTTTTCCGATCACATAAGTTACACCGAACATATTTTTCCAAGATGATTGGCTGTTGGTTTTCAAGATTCGAAGTTGGTTCAGTTTTGCCTTCATCAATGCATAGTATCTCTTCGATAACTTGTTTCAAACCCCGTCTCAATGTTGGCACCTGGACTCTTCTTTTTAATTGCGGCTCAACAAGGCTATACAATAAGTCGTAAAGAAATTCCTTTCTTGGCAGTTTTTTGTCTGGTTTTGCAAGGGAGTGAAGAATCATGGCGTTTATGTCACAGTGATCCAACATACCAAGGAAAATCCTCATAGCCATCGACGTCTTGCTCTTGAGGTTGTATATGTATGACACAATTTGTCAAATGTGTCAGTGCCTCCTTTGGTGTCATTATAATCGAGGGTCATTTGGGGCTTTCTTGATTCTTGATCTACCGCATCTGAGTAATGAGCGAAAGAAAGCAAGGTCTTATTATCATCAAAAGCGAATTGTGAAGTACCTTCTTCCTTCCGAGCTAGAAACTGTGGTGGTATCTCCCTCTTGTTCTTCCGCAGGGTGCCCAACATTGTCAGATTAAATTCCGTGAGCATCGTCTGTATTAGAGGAACAGAAGAGAACCAGTTATCTACTGTTAGATTCCTTCCTGTTCCATGGATACTTGCAGACAATTTTTTTACATAGTAGGAAGGCACCGACTCATTTGTTGCAAGGTTGACCTGGCCGACGTATGGAATAGCATTAATCATGTACCAAGTCCCAGCGTCTTACATCATTACAAATTTTATTCAATATTTGTCTGGCTTCGATGGCATATAAATACGGAACAGACAATTGCCCCTATAATCCATCAGTTGCTCGTCGATGGTACAATATCCGAACGGCGTGTAAAGCGATTTACAATTTGTGATGAACGCATCCCATATTTCCCGAATAGGTGCAAATTTGTCGTCTACTTTACGCTCAGCCCTAGTTGTTTTGTCATCAAATCGGAGGCACGTCCCAATAAATTCATAACGATGAAGCAACATTCTTGCTCTAAAAATTGAGACGCCAAATCTTGTAGACCAAAGTTCGTTGAGGTGCAGCTTGGCAGCTTTCCTTACACCAGCAAGATATGATAAGCCAATAAAAGCCTTTAGTTCAATGATGTCTATCTTTCCTTGGTATGTTTGTGGTGTAGTTATTGTTGAAGAACAGCGCGTTATTTGCTCATTTGTATGTGCGACTGCTTTCTCCAAAATATCGTCTGAAAGAGTAAGCTCCAAGCTTCAGGAGGGGTTTTGATGTTTCTCGCCTCACCCTTGGGACCAGGCAAATTTTTTTATTTTTTTTTTTTATTTTTAAACTTTATAACGTTTACATTTTTTACACTACAACTAGTTAACACTAATAAGCAGTTCATATTTAACATATATGATAAAACAAAATGTTACATTACATACGAAATTGCGAATCAAATCGCTATTTAACTACCAACAATTAGGTCATGTGGTTTTATGCGCTTCAGTCTTCTCATAAGTCCGTTCGTATCGGTGAGCTTGACTGCTTCTGGGTTTATGTGTCGTCTCAGTATTTGGTCATGGACTTCAGCGTAATGTGCAATGATTTCTGCTACAGTTCTCACATTCAAATGTCGATGAAGGTCTGTGTTCCTTATATACCATGGTGCATTTATTATGCCTCTCAGTACTTTGTTTTGAAAACGTTGGATTATTTCGATATTATTTTTGGCCGTACATCCCCATAGTTGGATTCCGTATGTCCATACGGGTCTTAGAATTTGTTTATACAATAACAATTTATTATGTATAGATGAAGGTGATCTTCTACCAATAAGCAAATAGATAAAGGTAATCTTCTACCAGGCAAATGAGTGACAAAATTTCGCATCTTATGCCTTCCTCGTCTCTCAGGTGCGACTGTGCTCCATTTAAAACCGGATTTCCCTTTCAAAACAGTAACTCTCTTTTTTTTTGGTGGAGCAGTATGTGGTTGTTCACTTTCTTCGTCCTCAGCACTCTGCTCACTCTCAGAATCCGACTTTTCTTCAAGGTAGTCCGGATCGTTATCAGAATCATCGCCTGCAAAAATCGCTTTCTGAAGGCCCTTCAGCATCAAACAAAGCCTTTCAATGGATTCGTCTCGAAGAAAAGCCATTTTGCTATAAAACGTGCATTAATATTGCCCTACAGTAACTTACTTAATGGCTGAACAAACCTCACACTTGTTTTATTAAATTTTAGTCCAGAATAATTAAAAGAGAAAATATTTCACTAAAAAAATGCATTCACAAATTTCAAAATATATTAACACGCACTGCACACTGGGGTATATGATACCCAAGCTAAAACTTCGAAGCATGACTGAACATGTTAAAAAAATCTCGGAACTGAACACCATCGCCTGCTACTGCAAAGAATTTAAAATTGAATATATGTACATAAGCATGACATGCTTAGAATAAAAATAAAAATTTTAACGGAAACTGCACAGTTTTGAAATCTGTGTGGGGTATCTCATACCCCAGTGTGTATACGACTACAGATTTAGACAACATAGGGCAGCAAAGTTTTAATTTCTTCATGATCAAAATTGAGAAGCCATATTTTTACCCATTTTTTTAGGTTTAGGCAAGGACCTTATGCTTCGGATATTTGCAGGCAGTGTATTAGATAATTTACACGACACGACGGAGTAAAAGTTTTTGAGTAGAGTGGTACGAAAAGGAGGAATATAGATGACATTAGTTGAATTGCTTCGCAAAGTACGAATGTTGGAAATTGGGCTCTGTAAATAGCCTCCTCTCATAAAAAAAAATTCGAGACTTAAAAATAATACAAGTGTTTTAATGGCAGAATTTTTAGTGATCTGAACAAAATCATAGAAGGGGTTGAACGATTGACCCCATATACTTTTCTGATAACGCACTTTTGAAAAACAATCAATGGCTCAAGTTTTGTTTGGTAAGCACCACTCCAGCAACTAATTCCATACTGTAGCCTTGATTGAAATATACCGTAGTATACTGTCTTTAAGGTTTTTTCGTCACAACATTTTTTCGGAGGATAAAAGCTCCGTACTGTAGATCTTAAATATTGCTTCAAGATCGAAATATGGTTGAACCAACTCATATCTCGATCAATAGTAATACCTAGATATTTAAACTGATTTACTACTTCAATTTTTAAACAGAGTGTGTCACAGAATCCTTGATTATTCAACATTGATCTTGTGGCTTCTTTAGAACAAAAACAGTTAGACACATTAGCTCTTATACAATTATTTGCATCGAAGATAATTTCAAGGTCAGGGGACTCTTGTATGTTTAGACTGAGATGCATCAATTTAGTCTCCCATATTAATTTACTCTCTCATCCCCAGATCCAAGCCCTAAGTTGGTTGAATCACATTAGGCAAATTTTCATCTCAGTAGTCTCCGAAAAGTCGTCACAGAGGGGTACCTCACCAAAGTGCCGAAGAAAGCTAGCAAAAGACCCCGCTCGTTAGAGTGGCAATTTGGCTAAGACCTAGATTCCCTAATATCCATAGCGCCACCTGGAAAAGCAGGAAGTCTTTCAATAGGGACGCAGGAAATTCGTTTGTTTGCAGCGGCCACGTTACCATATTAAAGTTTTTCAACATCTGTCAAATTCGTTGCGACTTTTTTAGAAATACATGGCAAATCATCACGGAAGGTTATTATTTTGAATACTGTGGGAAAATCATTCAATTTTATTTATAAATTCCTTTTGATCCTCATCCTGTCGAATCGACATTTGGTAGCCAAATACTAGTCAACCAGTTCAGTGAATAATCAGCCAACCACAGTCTGATGGATAATTATATCGCGAGTCAGAATGTACCGAAATACCTGAGTCAGTCAATTTTTTGTCGTTCAAAAGAACATCGCACTGGGGACTCTAACTTAGCGAATTTCGCGTCAGAACTTAGGTCTATACACCCATAAAACCCAACTGACCCAGAAACTTAAGGTGAACGAAAACGCTAATGGTAACTGACTTAAATCTCGCCAAACAAGTAGATATCGAAGATTCATGCGTTCACTTCTCTCCGGGGTGGTTGTCCTAGATAGGATTCGAAAAATTCGACTGAATTTGTCGCGTTAGTTGTACCTATAGTTCACATTACCTTTTTTTGTTTCCATGTCCATTTAAGGTGTTATATTGGAAATGCACCCACAGGGTATGAATTTTGAAGTAATCTTACACTACGAGTGTAGTGCCATTTTTGTGATCATCTCTTATTCACAGCTGATATAGAACATTCTTTCCGTATAGGAAATATTTTTGGCTATGGACAACTTCCGTGATGATAACCATTGCACCATCACCACCATGCCACGATAGACATTCTCATTGAGTGATCTGAGGGCATGGCAATATAGTGCATTGGCTAAGGGAACTGATCACCGAGATCTTGCTTAATACTTAAAGACTTGTTCCTTTTCCATCTTAAATGCGAATGAGCCGAAAACAAATGATGCCCTCAAAGTCAGCATAACGAACCAGCATCCAGCAAATTTATCCATGACGAAAAAAAATTAGGCCTCCCAAATGCTTGGCGCAAAGGAACACTGAGTGTATTTTGGTTTCGAACCCAAGATATCTGACAAGTACATAGTTTTATCTTCTCACCTCTTGCATCCATAAAACAGGCTCTTTACTTTCTATACAATCCAAAATAAAGTTATCTCAAGCTCTATCGAATTCTAGTTGATCTTAAATAATCAAAGTCGAATATAGTTGAAATGTAATTGACTTGACTTAGGAAACCAATTCTGACTTTCGAGCTACTTAGCATTAAATATCCTGCCTCAAAATTCTTTTTAATATATTATCCGGTCTGAATCATTATGGTAATGACTACTCCCTCCTCCAAACAAGTCCTGCTTGGTTCATGTAAGACAGTTTTGAAAATACAAGGTGATCCAATTCAAGTTTCCTAATTTTGAAGCAAGAAAAAAAATCAAAGCTATTACAATACTTCAGTTTTTTATCTACAAACAAAATAGCTGATATTACTCACTAATTATAAAATTGAGTCAGATATTAGTCAGACCCCCTCTGAAACCTTTGAAAACATTTTTTTGTCGAAATGCCTTAACTCGTGTGTTCTTTTGGGTTCTTAATTTTTTTAGTTATCAAAGATTGCATATTTACTGGCACACGCGTGTAATAAAAAACCGACGCATAAATAGCAAAAACCGACATTAAATCTAATCTTGCTTCATCTTGCTACACTATTTGCATAGAAGACGTTCTCCGACGCTCATTCTAATAAGACGTTTCGCCAATATGCGCTAACATTTGACCCTTAAAATATGCACTATCATTAACAAGTGTTTATTGTACAGCATTGCCTAAGTAGGAAACTTAAATTGGATCACCGATTACTCTATGTGTTAAGTGTTAAGTGTTTAAAGGACTGCCACACTTAATACAAATAGTTTTTAAGATAATAAATTGTCCATCAAATTTACGAAGAAAGTCAAAATGTTAATTGCACATGATAGCGCCATCAAATAAATAAATTTGTCAGATTCTTAAAATCACAAATGAATTTTATTCAAGTAAACAAATTACCCTAAATTGAATGTCCTTCTTCAAGACTTTCCCCTTTACCAGAGCATAACCACATTTCAAAGCCGACGAAGAAAAACCCAGAATGACAGAAACTAATTAAATATTTTAACTTGACCCAAGTTAAGGCTTGACCTTTACCTATTCCACTTGTTACAGTTGAGAAAGAAACGGAAAACCACAAAAGTCCCACTATCGCTTGACATTCGAATGGGCGAAGAATCCAAAACCCACAATAGCCATTCTATGAATGCGAGCGACCCTAATTAGAAATTCCCGTCCCGCTCGTTAGGTCAACAATTAACCTAGCACTCATTCAATTCTTAATTAAAATGATTGATGCTTCTTGAATTCTTAAAAGCCATAAGCTTCAAGGTCGCACTAAAGAATATAATTACAAAAAACCCTCCATTTATTCTAGTCCGAGCCGTGCCTCCGCGTGATGCAACATAAAAGCACGCCTTTACCCAAAACCTGTTTTCCTTTTTCCTTGCTCCAATTATCCTTTCGTTTTTTTCTGTTCTCGTTTGAGATCCTACAACACTTACGGGAGGGCATTGGAAGAGCTGTTAGGAGCATCCGGCTTAGCATGGTGGAGGGGTAGAAGATGGCCCCGAATCATAATTTTCTGTGTCAGATATGAATGGAAGCTAAATAAATGTTTGCCGAAGGATGGTGGACAAGTAGGAAGGATGATGGATGACGAAAGGGGAATATTTTAAGAGTCACCCGTACTTTGGCGTCGAACTCGTCATCGTACTGCTACATCGGCTTCGCTGTTTTCTCAATTTTGTCTACTTTCCGTCCAGATGCAGTCGCGGCTTTTATCCATCTTGACGTTTCTTATGTTTTACGTTTTGGGCAACGTCTTCAAAGAGCCCGCCCGGCAATGATGACGCCGACGATGGCGACGTTGATGATGCTAATAGGGAAGATACTGATGGTGATGGCAATGGAGAGGAAATTTAACCGCACATTGCATTAGAATCCACCATCTCAGCCCGCTTTCCAGTTACCATACAGATTATCTTGTGTTCAGCATCGTTAAATTCCACTTTACGGTCTTTTGCCGTACTTTTGCCTGGTTTTTCCACTGACTGGCACCTATCTTCCTCAAGCCTTTTTCAACTCTTTGCGGTGCTTAAACTTTGGAGGAAAAATAACGAAAAAACAAAAGTCGGACGAAGAAAAACTGCGGGTGCTTTTCCACAACTAATTTTTGTTCGGAAGCGATGAGAGAGTGGTTGCTCGGTTCCAAAGAGGTTATGAGGTTACCGCACCAGGGACGTGTAATGAGGTAAAAAAGGAATAATGCTCGTAATGTTTCACCAAGATATAGGGATTATTGACATTTCCTTTTGCCTTCGAGTGTTTTGGGGTGAGGCTCTATGACCCGAAGAATCGTTATGGCGCATTCGAAGCTAAAAGTCTTCACCAAAGTAACTTTTTGTGCAGAATGGTTTACCGGTTATCATGGTGGGGCAGTTGGGGCTTAGGAGATGGTGGTTAAATTGCACTTCTGACCTCTTCGAAAGTTAAGCCTTTATGCGTATGCTCAAGGTGGTCTTTCCACATAAGGGCGAATTTGGTAAACAGTTATCCAACAAAAGGTGTCGTTTTAAATGTCCCGTCATTATTACTTCTTTATAAGCAAAAACTAAGAGATTATCAAGTATTTATTGGTACATATCCTCAAAACATGTGGAAATAGTAAAAAATCACTAAAAGCCTCCTAACGTTCTTACTACCCTCGATCTTCATCATTTGAACATCCCGTACAGCTGATTGTTTAACTGAATACCCAGTCGTTTCCATTTCCAGACAATCACAAATATTTGACCTGTCTGGCATCACTTTGCATTGCAATTATTCAACTGACACAAGAATAGAAGCCAGCAGACCTCCCACAACGCCATACTTCCACCACATGGGTGCTGGAAATATTTTTTTACACAAAGCTATTCTGAGTGATGGAACTCATTTCCATTTGTCTAACTCCGGAAACACAAGAGTAATAGTGGAAAACTCCCCATCCACAACGCGTGACAGTTTTATGCAGTTTTTGGGCAAGCAATATTCTTTCAAAAATACAATAATGCTGGTGCCATGGAACGTTGTTGGTTGATTTTTTTTGTTCGCCTGAATGTGGTGACTTGAATATAGACCACGTTTACGTCCAGCAATACAGCTACACATGTCACGCGGCTGGTTAAACAATGATTTGAGTGAATCACTTTCTGGACGTTTGATTTCTCGAAATGGAGAGATCGGACGATTTAACATTCCACATATTTCTTTGCCACCATGGTAGAGTTCATGTCTGCACTAAATTATGCGGAAACTTGATAAAAAAAATATTAAAATGATAGCGACTTGTAGGTAGAACCAGGGAGACGTTTGGGACATATTGTTCCTTTTATTACTAACCTCAAAGATTGTACTCTCGAAGAAAATAAAAAAATTACCGCTTTCCGTAAAAATGTTTCCTTTTTCTATTAACTTTAAATGACACCTCTTATGGATGATCTGTAGAAAGATGCATGTTGCTGGACTCTGATTGATGTTGCTGAGTAACAGTAGATGTTGCTAAGACGATCCTGTTGAATGCTAAGTTGTCAACTTCCCATTAGGAAGTAGAATGGGTAGTGTTGACGTATGTTCCAATGTCGACGTTGGAATTCATCGGTTTTAAATAGATGTCATGCTTGTGCGTGTGTATCTGTGTATGTTCATGGACCTGTTTTTCGTCTCGCGTATCTCAAGATCAAATAATCATATGGACTCCAAATTAATTTCATTCGACCAATAATGGCATAATGAACGTCAGATAGAAAATTAATTGCCTACTTATTTTTTGTATCAGAAAAAATATTACAAAACTGTTGAAAAATATAACGACCGAAAGAAGTTGGTAGTCTGGTTAAAGTTGGAAGACCAATTACGCCCATAAACCTTTTTTCACAAGCTAAAACTTATCCAATGGGGGCAATTGTATTTTTGGCTAGGATTGCGTGTTTGTTCCTTTGATTTCAGTCACGGATCCAATTCCGTGACCCGTCGTCTGGTTGATGTTTCTTCGTTCTCAGCGACATCAGTAGCCACAGCCGCGATATTCTCGGCCGAACGACCAGTCCGGAGTCAGCCACTTCCTGCATCGTCTCCTATGGTTCCAGTCTGTTCAAGTCGAGTAGCTAAGCATAATGTTTGCCCAGTTGGCGCGACACGAATAGGAAATCGATGTCAAAATTCACGAAATTCCACCGAATGATTATTGGTAAAAAAATCGACACAATTATTCCACGCTCTTGCGGGGTATAGCGCTCCATTGCTTTTTTGTTTGTATATTGCAGCTGTCTAGTTCACCAATGTATTGTAATATGATTGCGGTACGACGCCATTTGCAAAAATTATAACATGTTTCGATACGGGACTCAGTTTGCGCCATCTAAAAGAGCTGATGGCCTTGAAACGCATAAAAAGATCTTCATAAATTGTAGCTAGGAACCATTTAGTTGATGTTAGCTTTCAAACAAACCAAAATTGGTCCTTTTGTTCAGGAGCTACGATGCCACAGACAGACACAGACAAACAGACACGTCAAACTTATTACACCCCTCTTTTGCGTCGGGGGTTCTTCTTCTTTTCCTTTTCTCCGGCGTCGTTATGGTCAGAAGTGTAGCACCATAACCTTCCCACTTAACTGCATTCCTACTGGTCCGCTTGTGGGGTCCGCCGGTTTGACCTCAGAAAGTAGCGGCAGGCCTCCCGGTTTCGGATTACTTCATCGCTGAGGCCAATCAAATGCAGGTGTTTTTGCATTTGTTTGCACCAATTGTTTCTCGGCCTGCCTTTTTTGCGTGTTGAAATTGGAACGTTGATTGATAACGCCTTTTGGACGGGGTTCAAAGGATCTCTCCTTTGAACATGGCAATACCAAATGAGTCGGTCTCGCTCTATCTTTCTTGTAATGGTTTCTTTTACGTGGATGCTTCCTCGGATCTTTGAACTTCTAATTCTGTCACGCTTTGTTACTCCCGTTGTCATGCGAAGCATCTTCATATCAGCTGCCGTTAATTTGCTCTCATACTTTGTGTGCACTGTCCAGCATTGTGAACCGTATGTGAGCGCCGGACGTACAAGTGAAGTGTAGAGCCTTCCTTTCAGCTTAGGGGGCATTTTTCGATCACAGAAGATGGCGGAGTTTTCCCGCCACTTCATCCACCCTACGCTTACGCGATGGTTGACGTCGTCATCGCAAGTTGCTTCTTTATTAATCATAGATCCCAGATATTTAAACTTTTCACACTTGGGAAGTACTCTTCCATTCAAGTAAATGTCTGGAATAGGCTGATGAGGGTCAGAGAACGGGCAGCACAGATACTCTGTCTCTTTGAACTAATATGATACCCGTGTCCCTCAAAAATGTCCACCCACACATCAAGTGCTCGTTGTAGGGACGCCTGATCATCACTTATAATGGCTCCATCGTCAGCAAAGAATAGCTGGTGCACATTGGGGTCCGTCACTTTTCCTTCAAGCAAGCAATCAAGGACTGCTATAAAGAGCAGTGGGCTGAGGACGCTCCCTTGGTGTACACCGACTTTGATTGCGAACTCTTCGGTGACTCCTGCGGTGCATCTTACTCTTGTCGTTGCTCTCTTGTTCATGTCCATGATCACTCGCACGTATGTTTCTGGAACTCCTTTTTGTCTTAGCGCTACCCATAAAAGATCTCTTGGTTGCCGGTCAAAGGCCTTCTCGAAATCAACCAACACCATATGCAAGTCCTTTGAAGAATCACGATGCTTTTCCATCATGACCCTTATACTTTGGATTGCATCTGTCGTTGATTTACCCTAGACAAACCCGCACTGGTCATCAGATAGTCGTATTATTTTGCGCAGTCGCCTATCTAATACCCGTTCAATGATTTTCATGGTGTGCGACATCAGCTTGACAGAACGGTAGTTATCACAATTTCGCGTACCACCCTTTCCTTTGTGCAAAGGAAGAAGATAGCTTTGCCTCCATTGATTAGGCATAGTGTCGCCTCTCATAAGTTTGGAGATAAGAACCATGAGCCATCTAGACCCGATGTCTCCCATCTTTTTCCAGAACTCAGAGGGTATCCCGTCCGGCCCAACATCTTTTCTTTTCTTGGAGTTTTTAACCGCGTACCGAATTTCGTCGACTGTGATGTCGGATATTTCGGCATGATTCGGGGCGGTTCTTGGAAAGTACACTCGGGGAAACTGTTCGTTCAGAAGTTCCTCGCAATACTGTCGCCATCTGTGGAGAATTTTTTCATCTTCCACAAGGAGTTGGCCTTCAGCATTGTTAATAAACTTTGGAAAACGAATCTCCTGAGCATTTCTTCTTCTCTGGGCGGCTATCTGAAAGATATTTGCTCCTTTGTTCAAATTGCTTTTTCGAAGCTCCTGGGTAGCCTGGTTCGTGTCAGACGCGGAAGACGATATTTCTTCCAACTCCTGATAGAGGCCTTCCATGCTTTTCGCTTTGAATTCGGCGCACTTTTTCTTCGCGATACCTTTGCAATATCTATATACCTTTTCACGGCGAGCTTTTTCCTCCCTATTAGTAGAAGAACACTTTGACCAAGCTTGGAAAGCCATTTTCTTTTAGTGTATCACTGCTTTGGCTTCGTCTGTTTACCACCAGGTTTCTTTTGCGTGTTGGCAGGGGCCTTTAGATGTTCCGAGCAGTGATTTGGCTTTCTGCAGGCCAGATTGTTGTAGAGAATCCCACATGTCTTGTGCTCTGCACTCCTCATTACCGACCTCATCGATAATGGAAGAGAGGTAGTTTTTCATGTTGGTAATAAAAGCTTCGCCTCTTCCTTTATCCAGCTTATACCACTTGATTCTCTCAGACACCTTCGTTTGTTGCTTTGACTTCTTACTCGCCTCCATAAAAAAATTCAGTCAGGAGGAGACGGTATTGAGGGGCGATCGCGTCTCCCAAGATCACTTTGCAATCCTTAACTCGTGGCTTCATGAAACTGGATACCAAATGATAGTCTATTTGAGTTTCATTTCCGCCGCTGCTATAAGTGATCAGGTGCCGGCTTTGTTTGACGAACATGGTATTTAGCACTACAAGACCGTATGACTTGCACATGTTTAGGATATCTTCACCTGAAGAGTTCCTCGTGCCGTATCCCAGCCCTCCGTGGTAGTCTTCATAGTCTTCGCTTGTCTTCCCGACATGTCTGTTTAAATCTCCCCCAACAAACAAAAGCTCTTCCTTTGGAATGATTTTGACAAGGTTGTGGAAATCTAATCAGAATGCATCTTTTTCTTTTTGTCCGCATCCTACTTGAGGGGCATATGCGCTTACGATGTTCCCCACCTCACCATGCATCACCAATTTGAGAGCCATCGAACGGTCATTGGATTTTGAAATGGTGAAGACGTTGCCAATTAGCTTTGCCGCAAGGATGATGGCGATTCCGTTTTTTCCTTGTTCCAATCCATAGTAGAACATCTTGTAGGCTTTTGTTTTAACGTCCAAGAAACGTGCCCGATTACCGGTGTTTCGCCATTTCATCTCTTGTACGCACAGGATGTCTACTCGCCTTCTAACCGTCATTTCTTCAAGCTCATAGCTGCGACCACTCATGCTTCCAACGTTCCAACTCGCGACTCTTAAGTGTGGCTTACGCCGTTGCATTATTTTGCTATCCCCCGGAAATCCTATAGCTCTGACCCGTGCATTGCTGCTCGTCCCAGGATCACGACCATTAGTAGTGCCTGGCGGGGTAGTGCTTTTCCTTTTAGCGTTCTTTTCCATAATGCTACGGTTTGACCGTTTTCTTTCTTCCCCTCCTTTTTTTGACACGGGTATGATGCAGATTTTTATTTTTTTTTTGTTTGATCTTACTCTTACAACACCGGTGATCTCCAGTCGTGTCAACCCACTGATTTGCATGCACACTTGTGGGACAGTTTATTAGTGGTATATGTGTCCCTAGGCTCACCTTGGTGTTTTCTAAATGCACTAAATGTGATTTTTGTTTACCTTTGTCTTAGTCGCCTTTTACGACAAACGAGAAGTATCGCTGCAGGGATATTCTTAATCCGTCCCTGCACAGGTTAAGTGGAAAAAAAGTATTAATTTCAAAAAAACTGTAATTTTCTTAAAAATTGGGACAAAATATTGCAAAGGCATGGAATCGAAAGCTTCAAGTGTGTAGTTTCACATCCTAGTTAGAAAGCAACCATGCATGTGCGTGTTTTTAGCTTTTATTAAAAAAGAAGTGTGTTTCGGAAACTACAAGTTTTTATGACCTTTGTAAGCCGTTAACCTTAAAGTAGGTTTCCGCATCGTTCCAAATCAAAATATTTGTATTTTCATGTAATTTAACTAGTTGTGTAATAGATTCCTAAAAGATTGGCTGCGCATACTTGCCTATTTTTTTTTGTTTTATTTTTCAAAACACCATTTCTCATCGGTTTTTCATAAATTTATTAAATGTTCACATTTTGCCCAGCTTCGAACTCAAATTTTCGATATTATGAAAAATTCTGGAAGAGCAACATTGGAGGAGAAAATAGAATTCTTGAAATTGCTCCTACAGCAACGCACTCATTTTCCTTCGCGAATAAAAGAGGAGGTCCAGAAACGAAAAAGTTGTAATAGATCAAAACGATCTAAAACGGCTAACATACCAAACGATTTTTCATCTATGGGATTAGGGTTTGCTGCGAAGGTAAGTCTGCGAGCCACGGGTCACACAGCGTTTGGTTTATCAGTATTACATTGCAGGATTATAGTGTTTGAATATCTGTTACATGTTGGATATACACTGCCAATTAAAAAGTGGCAAGCCAGGACCAAAAAATTAGTGGCAGAAAGCGAAGCTCGGATACAAAATGAATTTAAACACCGAATGGGGCTTATTGTTGTTCAACCGAAACCAGATTTCTACAACAGAAATGAGAGGAGATTTTTTGATGATACAAGCACCGTCTCGAAAATATTGGGTATTGACAAAGTATCAATTGACGAACTTCACACAATTTGGTAACAATTTCAAGCGAATATGAAATAAACATCCAAAATTCAAAAAAATGCACAATGAATACCACCAAACATTTTGTAAACACATCTCCGTTGTTTTACTCGTATATGCCCCCATTGTGCACAAACTCTTAATCCATACATCGCATGTATTATCCGCTGCTCTTCTTCCTATCGAACAGTTAGCTGAAGAAACTCAAGAGGTGAGAAATAAAGATTTTAAGAAACATCGCGAAAGTTATTCCAGAAAATGTTCTCGGAAGAAGGGTAATCAAGACGTGTTTAATTTGATGCTGATTATATCCGACCCACTGATTACAAGTTTGAGAAAACTTCCAAAAAGATTAAATCAAGGAAGTTCTTGATTTCATTATTTGTCCAGATCAAGGTGATTTAGTTACACCTGATGACAAAATTGAGAGTGAATATGATTCTTCTTCAGATGAATCAATCTCTTAATATCGCTACGAAACATTGAGTACAATTGAAAAACAGCATTATCTACTGTTTTTTTTTCTATATTAAGTTCAAAAACAAATGTAAATAAAGTCTGTTGATTTGTGCGTTCTTACATAAACGGTTTATATCTTAATTAAAAACTAAAAAAAATCATTAGTAACAGTGCCTATGATTTGACATTTCCGTCCCGCCCTTAAGATCCAAAGGACGGTGAAAGTACTTGAGTTTCTCTTTCTTTCTTTCTTTTGTTTAATTTTCTACTGTGGAAGTTGACTAGGGTTGTCTCGAAGCTAAAACAAAGGATTTAATTATTGCTAAAAAAGACAAAGCAATCAGTAATTTATACTGCACAAAAGCCCAGAACAAATTGCAAATTCAGATGGCTTTAATTTTTTTTTTTAGATAAATACAAGGCAGTTATATTATATACAAGTAAATAAAATCGTTCAAAAGCCACACCCAGATTTACAAAAATATAATTATATGCGACAAATAATATAACATAATTTAAATAAATTATATAATTTTGAAATAAATTTGATCAACTCCGGTCGGAACGTTGTTTATCGGCTATGCAATTATTGTTGGCTAATGCTCATAGACTCTACTCTTCAAAAAATCCCAAAGAAAGTCATTTAATGGTATTAAATCGGATAACCTAGGTAGCCTGTTTACGTCACGATTAGATGACATTATATGACTTGGAAAATTATTATTATTAAATTAATTATTATAATTAAATTCGGGATATTCGTGTTGAACATATTTTAGCGACACCATAGTCTCGTTCCTCACCTAGCATATACCGTAGCTAGAAATGCTTAAAAGCAATGAAAATAAAATTCAACTCAATTAACGAACGATTTCTTATGACCCAAAGGGGTACAGAAAAAAGCAACAAGGCGAGCTCTTACATAATCCACTGACAAAGGAGAATAATTAAATACACTTTGTGCTCAGCAGTAATGTTCTTAGAGCGTCCACTTTTTATCATACAGAACGAATTTCTTCAGATTTTTCCATTTAAGCCTGAATTTTTGACTCACCCTGAGGCTTATTCATTTTAAGAACATCAATTTTGCGGTATGTAATTTTTTGAAGATCATAATAAGTTTGAATAATTTGCTGTATTCATGTTAAAATTGTACATGGGTCTGGCTTACAACTATTAAAGATGATATGGGAAACAGGTAGTGTTTAGTCATAATATTAACAATCCATGCGCCTCTTTTGAAAGACCCTTTACCACTGGTAAAACCCAATCTCACTTAAGGTACTGACTGAATCCCAATAGATGACGTTACCAAAACTACGTCGATGTAACTTAAATTTGCAATGCAATTACAAATTTTTAAGAGGGTTATATGACTCTATAAATATAAAGCGATCGAAAATATAGGGTCCGCCAAATAACTTTTTTTTTTTTTGAAAATGCTATAAAAAAAACTACTGAATATTTTCTCAAATTTCTTTTTTTATTTGAAAGTACAATCCTTCCGGTTAATAATGGAAAATAATTTCATTCAAATGGCTGCCTCGGCTGGCCATGCAGTAGCCTACACGATCGGTCCAATTTTTAAGCACATTATCGATTGTGTGCAGCTGTATTTCACCAATGGCTTCACGAATATTGTCCTTTAAAGCGTCAATTGTCTCTGGCTTGTCGGCCTAACACTTATCTTCGACGGCACCCCACAAATAATAGTCCAACGGTGTCAAATCGCAGCTCCGAAGTGGCCAAACGACATCAGCTCTGCGGCTGATAATGCGATCTTCAAAAACAGGGCGCAAAACATCGAGTTCGGCTGTGTGGCACGTAGCTCCGTCCTGTTGAAACCAAATGTTGCCAATATCCTCCTCTTCAATTTTTGTGAACAAAAATTTGTTCAACATGCCCCGATAACGATCGCCATTGACTGTAACGGCCACTCCTTGCTTATTTTCGAAGAAAAATGGCCAAATTATGCCTCTGGACCAAAATTGGCACCAAACAGTGGCTCGTTTTGAGTGCACCGGCTTTTCAATGTATGCGTGCGGGTTTTCTGTGCCCCAAATGCGACAATTTTGCTTGTTTACATACCCGCCAAGATCAAAATGAGCTTCATCTGAAAAGATGATTTTTTCATTTTTTCACATTCTGCAACATTACCATGATTTTCAAAGTAATGTCGCAATATTTCCCGGCGTTGTTCAAGCGTATACACAACCATCTTCGTTCAGCGGAAGGATAAAACTAATTACCTGTCAAATCAGACATGAGCTTAGTGTTACCGTTCACGAAATAAGCACTACTTGAAAAAAAAAATGTTAGATGGCGGACAATTTATGTTATGTTCTTGAAATGTGTAGAATTCCGAAAATGTTGGTGAATCTGATACAAGTTAGGTAAAAAATTAAATTAGAAAACACATTAACTGAATCATTTGATGATTCTCTCTTCTCTTTTTTTTTTTGGTGCCGGAATACATAACGAGATCCCTTCAGGAAAATAATAGGGTAATAACGTTTGATGGAATAACCGCTCTAGCCTACACTGATGATCTGAACCTTCTGGGAGGGAATGAGGAAATAGTTAAGAGACACGCAGAAGGCCTTATAATAACAGGAAACAATATAAGTTTGAAAGTTAATGAAGAGAAAACCAAATATATGGTCACCGCGCACCTGACTGTTTCGATAAACGTTTCAAGAAAGTTCAAATATCTGGGAACGGTTTTGACTGCCAAGATGACCAACTCGTGCTTCTTTGCGATGAAGAAACTATTCAAACGACTACTTTGTCCCGCAATATCAACATATTTATAAAAGTACGAGTATAATAACGCCAATGACATTTGGGGAACATGGTGTTTGACTAAGAAGGAGAAAAATAGATTTCGGGTGTTTGAATGAAAATAGGCGATTGAAGAAAACTACACAATCAAGAACTCGAGAAACTCTATTTAGTCGCAGGCATTGTTCAAACAATAAAATGGCACACACTCAGTTGGGCCGAATACGTGGAATGAATGGACAGCAGACGAACAATCAGAGGAATAATAAGTGGAAAACCCAAGTGAGCCAGACTGTCAGTAAGGATGTGACATAGATGAGAATGGGACAGAGAGGCTTGGCGAAAGGTTATCAACGCGGTTCTTTGAAACGGAATTATTGTAAAGGTTTGCAGTGATAATACCCTATCGGACACTACATGTTGAGGTTGATTTCAACTTTTCCAAAATAATAATTTTTATGTTGAAGATAAGGAATGCTCTGGAAGACAGAGAATTATAGGCAATATTTCAAAAAGATTCATATCAGATACTCGCACTAGCTTAACTTGCAAAATCATAAAAGTACAACTTTTTAAAGTATTGGCAATAATTAAAAAGCGAGGACATTGGGTACCATAAGAGTTGAAACCGAGAAACGTCGGACGGCCTTTTTTAGCGTTTGAACTGCTGGTTCAACGATAGACAAGGAGAATGACTGGCAGGCAAATTGTGCATAATGCGCAATAGCACCAAGCGTAAAAGATTATGAGTTAGCCCGACCATGCATCAACATCGTCGGCCAAGGTAAATATCATGGTTCGAAGGTTCTGTCCTACTTTTGGTGGAACCAGTGAGTGTAGTTTATTATGAGTTGCTCAAGTCGTACGAAACCACCACGGGAGATGGCTATCGGCTGCAATTGATGCGTTTGAGCTGGCCATTTAAGAAAAAATGGGCGCCATATGAGCATAATTTTGATACCTCTTGCACCTTTTGCCAAATCGGTGAAATCCTACCTGGAAACGCAAGTGGCAAGACCTAGCCTGCTTGCAGTATACACACTACTTTTTCTTTGGACATAGCCTACCGGTATACACATCACTTCAAAATAGGGGTCGACTCTTGAATAGCCTCAAAAGAATTTATATTCTGCAAAATAGCAAAAAAAGTAGCTAGCAATGGACAATATTTTGAGTGGCATGCTACAACAATTGACGGCTCACTTCAAAAAAAGCATTAATTTTAACAACGAAACAGCGAGAGCGTATACAAGGTCCTTATATAATGCATTTTATTCATTTTTTTATTTTATCTTCAAATAAAATTACAAATAAATTATGAAAATTTAATTAATGCAAACCACGGAATAATAAAAGTCCTGTTACTTTTTGAACATCATTCCTGTATCATATTTTCATATCATTCTACATATTTTCTAACCGTAGATATCACACCAGCACCATAATTGTCACATTTTTTAAGGTTCCTAATCTTCAAAATACCTTATTTCAATTTCAACAGACTCGTGTCATCGTAGAGCCGATTTAAAGGTTGCATTTCAAGCGCTTTTATAGCATCCAGTTCTCTATTTACTCGTATTCATTGCCGTGAGTAAGTCGACGTTTCGATTAGAGTTCTTTCGATCTGATTCATCAATTACTGATCCCGGGGTAATCGATGTAGAGAAACAGCACTCGAAGGTTGCTAAATGCTGTGACTTCCTACAATACAATGTCTGGTTTTTATCGTTGGACGCAGGCCGCTCCTATTAAGAATGGTTGTCGGAGTGTGAATTTCTCTAATAATATCGATCCTGCTTTGGCAGCGCCCATTCTGAGCTGATAGCAGGATTTTGAGGCATTTGTTTGTGGATACTATAAATTAGATGGCCATCCAAAGAAAGGTGTCATTTTAATATTTTTAATTTAAAGACAAAAGGAAAAAAAAAAATAAAATAAATAACAAATAAATAAATAAACAATAAAAAAAAATTAAGAAAAGGACAGGTAAATAAATAAATAAACAAATACATTAAAAGGTCATAAATATATATATTTATATATACAAATAAATAGATGAATAGATAATTATATAGATAAATAAATAAATTAATTAACTAATAAACAAAAAAAAATGTAAATAAATAAATAGATAAATATATATTATATGTACATCTATATATAAAATTACAAATAATAAGTAACAAATTTAATTGTAAATAAATAAACGAACAATTAAATAAATGAATAAATAAAATAATGAAAGTTAAGGACTCTTGGTCCTTTTAAAATAAAAAATAAAATTTTTAAAGAGCCCCCCACTGGCTCTAAGTTCAAACACAAGATTACGTTATAAACTTTGCCTTTATTTCGGTACGACCGGTCTTAATTCCGGCCCAAAATGAACTGAACTAACTTATTCCAACAAACAATTTCATGACTTAATACTAAACTGCTGAATTGCAGTTCTGATGAAACCCACTGCAACCTTGAACCTGAGTGACAAAGTTCTGTCTCCGCGCGTATGCATTCGCTTCTCGCTTCGCATGCACTTCTCTGATCCGCGAGGCATATCGCCGATCTAATTTCGTCGGCGGGCGAGCGACTGACCGTGTTAAATTGAATAACAAATAGAAAAGTAGATTAATAAATAAACAAATAAATTACACCAGTCATAAATTTTACAACATAACCGAAATAAATTAAATTATTTAACACAGAAAATGACCACAATTTCAACTATCGAATTGCACATAATTATCACTAAGTTTGTTCATTAAGGGATTATCGGCAAAATTACAATGAGCTAGGAAACGTTGATTTAATTTCTGTATTCTATGGAAGATCAATTCAACATTTGCCATTCGGTAAATATCACGTGTGGAATGATGCCATGGTAAGTTCAGCATCATTTTTAATAACTTGTTTTGGGAAACTTGCAATTTCTTAAGATGGGTTTTTGAGCAACTACCCCACACCGGGCAACCATAAAGCAGAATTGCCGGGAATATAACTTTATGAATGATCGTGTTGTTATCATTCGACAGCTTTGACTTACGATTAATAAATGGATATAACATCCTGATTGCAGGTGCAATTTTTTGTTCAATGAACATTAAATGTAAGTTTGGTATCCAAATAAATTCCTAAGTATTTGTCCGACGGTTCCCAACTTTTACTTGCCCCATTCACCTGTAGCTGCCCATTAGCAAGAAAACAGGCTTTCTTTTTTCTAGTAAAAAGATTGCTTCTACCTTATCTTCGTTTAACTTGATTTTCCACATATTGAAATAAATTTGGAATATTCTCTACCCATAGTTTAGCTTCATCTCAATCTCGAGGGCGAGTTCATGAGACGAGAATATTGCCGTGTTGTCCGCGAATATTGCTACTTCACAGTTGGGCAGTGATGGTAAATCGGACGTGAACAGATTATACAAAACAGGCCCCAGGACCGAGCCTTGGGGAACACCATATTGAGAGTGGACAATGCCGGAGACATCATTATTAACTTACACTTTCAAGCAACGATTGGACAGATAAGCGGAGGAAAATTAAAATTTATGATTTTGAAAATAAATAGGTCGTGCCAAACTGATTCAAAAGCCTTTTCAATGTCAAGTAATATTATGCCGATTGACTTACCTTCTTCTTCTTTTCCTTTTTCCGGCGTTGTTATGGTCAGAAGTGTAGGACCATAATCTTCCCACTTAACTGCATTCCTACTGGTCCGCTTGTGGGGTCCGCCGGTTTGACCTCAGAAAGTAGCGGCAGACTTCCCGGTTTGGGATTACTTCATCGCTGAGGCCAATCAAATGCTGGTGTTTTTGCATTTGTTTGCACCAATTGTTTTTCGGCCTGCCTTTTTTTTTTTTTTTTGTGACACGGGCGTGCTCCAGATTTTTTTTTGTTTGATCTTACTCTTACAACAGCGGTGATCTCCAGTCGTGTCAACCCACTGATTTGCATGTACACTTGTGGGGCAGTTTAATGGTGGTATGTGTCCCTAGGCTCACCTTGGTGTTTTCTAAATTGCCTAGATGTGATTTTTGTTTACCTTTGTTTTAGTCGCCTTTTATGACAAGCGAGAGGTATCGCTGCAGGGATATTCTTAACCCGTCCCTGCACGGAGGGCCGATTGACTTACCTACTGCACGAAATGACTTAACTTGGTTGCAGATCCTTAGTACTTGATGAGACGTACTATGGTTGCCTCTGAAACCAAATTGTTCCTTAGGAAATAAATTATTGTCGGCAATGTGGCAATATCAGGGGGCTTACCGGCTTCGAGTATAGGCACAATTTTGGCACATTTCCATATATTCGGAAAGTATTTTATTTTAAAGCAAGCGTTAAGTATTATATAAATATCAAACGCTCAAGACCACATTCAGGCATTTTTCTTACATATATATTTTTAATAAGGTCGATTCCTTCAACTTTTCGTATGCGTAGCTCTCTAACCACGAATTCAATATCTTCTTCTTCTCACGGAGCCAAGCTTCTCTCATTCACTTACGTTGTGTGCGATTTATTTTTCACACAAGTGAACGGGACCTACAGTCTAATGCCGATTCCGAACGGCGAGCGCCGAGAAGCTTTTTCAAGGCAAGTGTACTACGAGAGGTTTTGCCAATACCCCGCCGAGGAGAGAAGCCGCGTAATGAACATTCGATGGCGTTGGTGTTATCGGGATCCGAACTCGCTCATCGTGCGTCAGAGGCCGACACACTACCCACTGCGCCACGGCGCTCTCTTCTATCTTCTACGGTTACACAAAAACTTGAAGGTGGAGCACCGTTGTTATTGACTAAAAGATTTTGGGTAGCTCGGTTCACTAAATCATCTGTTGCGGCATCCCCTAAGTAGACTTTAAAAAATAATTTGATCATTTGGCGGCAGTGAAAATCCAATCCAATGGACTGTGACCACAAGCATTGCATTTGCAATATACCGATTCTAAACGGAACCTGAAGGAGTTCCGTGTCATTGGAATTAAGTAGACCACCACTAGACCATAATTTTTAATAATAAGGCTCATTTCCACGGTCTTCCTCCAAATGCATTTAAGAAAAAAACAAAAAAAAAAATTCAATAAATCGAAAAACATCCTTCGCCGACTTGGAAAACCATAGTCGCCTTCCTCACCTAGAGTTAGAAATGCTTAGAAGCAATAAAAACAAAATTCAACCCAATTAACGAACGATTTTTTGTGACCCAAAGGGGCACAGAAAAAAGCAACAAGGCGAGCTCTTACATAATTCACTGACAAAAACGAATAATTAAATACTTCCTCATCCCGCGACTACCCAGACGGGACTCATGCAAAATTAATTTAATTTCTCTGTAAAATACAATTAGCACCTTCATCACTCTACTGGTGCGAACGAGTGCCACCTCTATGTCAAGTGTCCACTTCAGTTGAGGAGTTGCCTCGAACTCGACGCAATTGCATAAATTCCCAAGAACGAATAGAGAGTAGTAAATTAAACCGGTTACGTCGGGTTAGTTAGTAGCGGGATCGGGCCATCGGTGCTGATGGTAATCCCTAACCTGTGTTCAAATTAAGGCAACGTAGGGTCCTTAATACGTTCGCCTTGCAGCTATTCGCTTAAGTAGTCAAGCACCCAATAGTGTAGATGCTACTGTTGTTAGTGTTGCTACTCCAGTTGGTCCGACTCTGGCTGTTGTTGGCACGACCCGCATTCAGTGCTAGTGTTCGTGTTCATTTCCATCCACTTAAGCGAGCAATTAAAATAAATCTAACCGCGTCTAGCTCCGAGTAACAATTTTTCTACCATCCCCGTTGTATCCCTCTTCCTGGGGCGAGTACTTCTCGTGGTGCCACTGTTCCTTCTATTATTGTTGTTGTTGATTCTGTGTTATTGCTTGCGTCGCCTGCCATCGGTTGGTGCTCGCCCCGTTACCTATCCAGTGTGACGAGTACAAATGCGAAAACTTTTTTGCAGGCACGCCCTGCATTTGTGACGCCGTCGTTGTCGTTGTCGTCAGTTCTGTCGTTGTCGTCAGTTCTGTCGTTGTCGCTGTCACTCAACAAGTATTCCGATATACCCGCGTATGGAGCGCAAGAACACGGAGTAATCCGTATCTTCGTAGCAAGGCTTTTCCAAGTGCACAACTAAGGAGAATTCCCTTCTCTTCAATAGGTCAAATGAACAGTAGCATTTCCCGCGTGCATAATTCCACTGGCCAAGTCATCCCGCTGGAGTGTTACTCCATATCCTCACATCGCATCTATGGACCAACAAGGCAAAGCTCTTTCTTCCCTCTTTTTCCCTTGTTTAGGCGGTTATATCCGGACAAATTTACACTTCTTCGTTTGGTACTGTGTATTCGAAATCCTCAAGTCATATCAGAGGTGGAGGCGATGGAGTAAATGGGTGTTTATTTCAATAGCCCCTAGAGTAGTTCCTGAAATTTTCCAGCATGTAAGCTCAAATTGGACGTACGGGCATTCTCCCACCGACACAACGACTCTAGAGAAAAAGAATAAAATCGGGTCCTTATATCCTTACCGAGCATTTGTGAGACCTTGCTTGACTCTTCCGTCGAAGTTGGTGGCCTCTAACCCGCTTTTCAATTGTTTTAAGTGCACTCATTGTTGTGCTTTGTTTACATAGAGCAAGTTCAATTTCAGTCGCATCGTTTCGTTTGCATCCTTCGTAAGGATGCAGGAAGGAAAGAAGCAAGCCTCTCGTCTCTGAATGGGCTTGCATTCGGTGTGGTGCGACGGTTGAGCGTCATCCCAACGAGCAGATGAAATAGAAAAGTTGCGGAAGAACCAAAGAGTCGAGGAACAACTTGCAGGAGGTTACTCCTTTCTATGGCAACCTTAGGGCTATAAAGTCGTTGCCTGATTATAAATGCAAGTGCATTTTATTCGGTTTTATTCCGAGACAGGATACCTCAATGGACTGCAGATAAACGTGTATAAACTGGGTAAAGTGCGGGGTTCAGTGGATTCATTGTCGGGTTGAGGGTTCCTTCGTGGTGTGTTGGCTAAATTGATCTCCTCGGTAGAAGTGAGAGGGATTTTAAAATCAGTCTAGTAAAACGTTTTAATTTGTCTCGTACGGCAGTGAAGAGCTCGGGTTGGTATCCTGGTTGTTTTGGGGCTTTTCGTTTTTACGATTATGAGGAAGAAAATTCCTTTCGAAGCTTAAAGTTTTGTCGGTTCTGTAACGTTTCGTAAAAATTGGCTCAATTACGGGGTGAGTTAAAACGAAATGTCCTGGGAACGTACGGATGAGATATATAGATGAATTGTGGATAGTTTAGTTGTCTTATTCTGCGTCATTCGTTGGGATTAAAATTGCTGATGATGCTGCAGTGCTTACTATTATAGCTTATAAAAATATCGTTGTAATTACCCATGAGTCTCTTGATGCGTTTCCCTGAAATTTGAGTTCTTTAGATCCTTCTCGAGCTATAAGGATCTGGCATGAAAGTGTATATCGCAGTTTTTATCGAGAGCATAAGATTTTTAATTCCCTTCCAGAACCCCGAGAATTTCTGTATCTCTTACCTATGTACGAGTATATACAATGTTCCTGCGTTCCAACATGCTGGAAGTATTCCACGTTCGTTTGGATCTATTTATTACTATTTTTTTAATTCGTGCAGGTTAAAGAGTGTACGCTGTTAAGGTGTTTGTCACACAACCTGGACGGGGGGCAGATGGTTTGTGTCGAAAATGTTCGTTCACTACCCTCCGGAGGTGGTTGTCCTAGATAGGATTTGAAATAAGATTCAACTGAATTTACGTTGGTTGTAGTTCACAGTAACTCTTTTGTTTCAATGTCACTAAGGTGTTATATTGGAAATGCACACAAAGTATGAATTTTAAAGTGATCATATACTACGAATATTAGCCTTTACCAGCACTTTTTGATCATCTCTCATTCACAATTATTCTTGACTATGGACAAACTTGAACTACAGACCTTCGGCTCAACAGTTGGTGATGATTACCATTGCACCACGACCACCCCATTTTCGGTTTTCTTGTTCAAACGAGTTTTCATCCTTGACAAACCTTGAGTCATAGAAGAACATCGTCTACATAGATGGTGAGAATCGAGATGTTTCCGTTTTTCCATGGAACACATTCAATAATCCATGTAGGTATGCAGAAGTAATATCAACCTGGTGAACTTTGAGTTAGTACCTT
Source organism: Merodon equestris (assembly GCA_958301585.1). Taxonomy (NCBI): domain Eukaryota; kingdom Metazoa; phylum Arthropoda; class Insecta; order Diptera; family Syrphidae; genus Merodon; species Merodon equestris. The sequence continues at coordinate 37,053,325 of OY284416.1, read as the reverse complement.
GCAGCAATTGCGAACATGAGGCCTATGGATTCAAGTCGAGCAACAGGATCACATGTTCTTATGTAATCTACGCCCGATTATTGTATAAAACCTTGTGCTACAAGGTGAGCCTTCCTTCTCGTTACTATGCCATCTTGATTTATTTATTAGCACAAATTGGCATCCGACCTTGTTCTGTCCGGCGTGCCCCTGAATTACCTTCAAGCATCGTTTTAGTCGTATACCTTGCAAAGCTGAGGCAGGGAAGACTTATTCAAAGGCTTTCCTGTTTATTTGTACGCATATATCATATATCTACAAACTGGCGCGAAGTGAATGTGAATTATATACTTAGAATGAAATATAAATTATAAAATCAAATACATGAACCATAATGATGAATAAACCCAATTCGCCAACCGAATATTTTTAGGATTTTAATTCATATATTCTCTTCGCGCAAATTTGTAGATATATGATATATGCGTGCAGACGGAGAGACGGACCGACAGGAAAGCCTTTTGCAAGCCTTTTAGCTTGGCTCCGGCGAACTGATCCTATCTTGTTTATTAATAGTGCCTCAACTTGAAGGCACCATGTGTCGTAGGTGTCTTTGACAACAGCTCGAGTCTTAAAGAATTAGAAATGCTCGCTTGTGCCATTAAAAAAAAAAACGAATTACGCGAATATCGCAGTGAACCTAAGTTTTACTTTTGCAATATTTAAATTAAATCGTCTGGGCCCATAACCTGTAGAGCCGATTTGGCGAAAATGTGGAGCGACACCAAACTGCAAAGAAAAGGATTCCTTTTGAACCAAGCGATTATAAATAACAAAACAAGAAGTGTCAAGAGAAAAAAATGTCAAATAGTATATCAAGTGAGAGTGCCAGGCATTGAATGTTGCTAGATGTGAGAACACGAATTGCCAGTCATGTTCAACAGTAGTATTGCCTGATGCTCACACAGGTAGGCGGAAAAACTCTTCACAACAGGCGTTCTTAACAGTCGTTACTGCTCGTTGTGAGCCTGGCTCTCAGCCAACATGCCTCTCCATCTAGCGTGATCTTTCTCTAGTTCCCTCCAGTGCCGCACCTCCAGTTGATAGAGGTCCTCTTCCAGCTCTGTGGGCTACATAAGGTGCAGCCTCTACTCCGTCATCCCGTTTGGAATGGTTTCCATTTGCTCTACATGCATAGACATCTTAGGCTTCAAATCAGTAGATGCCTGACTAGGCTCATGTCGCTGTACAACCCATATGGTTCATGGTTGAACCTTCTCTTCCGTTCCCCGTGTTTATAGTACCAAAATCACATGAACAATCTTTCTCTCGAAAACGCCGAGGGCCTCTTCATCCACCTTTGATAGGGTCCATGCTTCTAAGCTACCTCTTTTCCAAAATTATGTTGAAAAAGTCACAGTAGGACCGGGATAATAAGGTCTTATACGAGTATAGAGTCAACCTGGTCCTACGAGAAAGTGCTTACTCGTAATTGCCTCCTGAGCCCGAGGAAGCAGCGATTGGCAAGAGTGATCCTTCATTTGATTTCGGAATTAATGAAGTTGTTCCAGGTAATTACGGAGGAAACGTAGACGAAGTCCTTGACTACTTCAAAATTATAGCTGCCAATATTCCGACCAAGACGTCGTTGGTGCGTATCCTTTTTTGATGACGGCGTATAAAGGGTGTTTTTATAGAGGTGTACAAATTTATTATGAAGCAAAACACTTGAAGGTAATGTTAATGTTTTTGGGGCAAAGGCAAATGTTGACTTCCAAATCGTTTAACATCTCCAGATTATCGCCATAGATTAGTTACTTCACAAGATCTTGGAGACCCCTTCACAGATTCATGAAGCGAAATTATGCGCGCAGCAAATGTTTCCGCAATAAATTGATGGTGTCGCCCATCGTGCGCCACGTTGCGCCATATTATTGAAACCAAAGCTCTGCCACGGCAATGCTAGAATCATATTTTTATAGCGCTCTCCGTTGGTGGCAAATTTCTAGTCGGCATCGTCCTTAAAGAAATATGGGCCGATATGGGACAAAGGCTTTTGGATTTTTTTCCACTCTAAATTTGAAAATTTTGCTCGTTCACATATCCATTTAACCAAAGTGGGCCTTATCATAGAACGAAATTTTGCATTGAAAATGTGGATCAAGCTGAATCAAATTTTTCGCCCATTGACCTAACCTTCGACCCATATTACGCGGTTTCAACTCTAGCACAAGCTTGATCTTATAAGCTTTTAAGCCAAGATCTTTCCGTAAAATCTTCCATAAAGTGGATCGGCATAACTCCAATTGCTGTTCACGATGGCGAATAGACATTCGAATTCTCCTCAACACTGCGCTCCACAATGGCAATAACTTCTTCTCTTCTCACTGTTTGTCGTCTTTGGGGACTTATACTATCCACGAGAGTGTACGTGGTGTGAAAACGACCCATCGTGTTCCGAATTACTTGCTCAGGTGGGCGATTATGTAGACCGTAAAATAGACGTAGCGCACGATAAGTTTGGTGGACCCAACCATGGTTTTCAAAATAAGTTTTCACAATTCGCATGTGTGGCTTAGTCGTAAATTTATTTATCGTAAAATGGCAAAACATGGTAACTATAAATCAACTTTCAACAATCAAATTAACAATCTTTCGAAAGAGTGTCGCAGGTGGAAAACTAAAACTTAAAAAAAACACCCTTTATTTTGTTTTGAATACTCAATACTCGTTAATGCTGTATCGACATCTGGCTGAGTTCCTCCAATTATGTCAATGTCAAGAGCGTAAGCGAGGAGTTGTGACGACTAAATATATATATATACTCGAATGGAGTCGCAAGCATTCCCCAAAGTCATCCTACGTAGTCTGCCGAGCTAAGCAGCGATGTCAAAGATAGACATGGATTTGTAAAGCTCGTCTCTAGTTACGCTGTCGCATGCGGCTTTGAAATCGACAGATAGGAGGCGGGTGTCGACCTATAATTTTTTTGTTTTTCTCAAGGGTCAGAGTTGATCGATGATGATCTTCCCTGGCCTGAAGCCGCAAAGAACCTATCAGCTTCAGGTACTCGCATAAAATAGTAGAAAAGATTTGGTATGTGATGATCAGGAGACTAATCCCTCTGTCGTTGGCACAGCCACAAGGGTCTCCTTTTTTGTGGATCAGACAAACAATACTGAGATTTTATTTATGAGCATGCTTCTAACCAGGTGAACTCCGGCTGCTTTGAAGAGCCCAGTAGGTAGTCCGTCCGCGCCAGCAGCTTTGTGAGACCTCAGTTTAGACACAACAATCTAAACTTCGTCTAGGTCAGGGTGACAAATTTCTCTGCGATCTTGCTCATTAAGAAATAAAAGATTCTGCCTGAGCGGTATGTTGACTGCCGCCGCCGTTATACAGTCTGCCGAAATGGTTTTTCCATATTCTCAGCATCAACTGTGATTCTACTACTACTCCGTTCTCGTCTCTACAGGCTTCTGTTCAAGGTGTATAGACTTGGCAGGTTCGTTTTATATTTTGATAAAACTTTCGAACGTCATGCCTGTAGTATCACCTCTTCTCTTCAATCGTGCGAATCTCGTGTTTTTTCCTTTTTTCCTTCAGAGCCTATGCTTCCCCCTTCTTTTGAGCTCGTAGAACTCACGAGCAGCTCTCGTCCTTTATATGCCTCCTGTACTTCTCTGCGCTCGTCATCGTACCACCTGTTCCTTCGTGGTGGAGCCTTGTAGCCCAGAATTTCAGAGGCATTGCTTCTCAGGGCTTGTTGTTCTATTAACTGAGTATGAAATGGAGGTGCATGAGGGAAACGCGATTGGTAAAAGCACTGGGTGTTTCTGGCGATAGTAGCTTTCCGACGCCATATCTCTGTGTTCTGACTCCAATCCACTGCATCCTTAATCTTGGCTTCTGCTTGGTCCGAGTCGATGTTAGCTCCTCGAATATGATCAATCTGGTTGGTGATTGATGGATCTGGCCACTGCCAGGTGCCTTTGTGTGTTTCGAAGTACGAAAAGCGTGTACTTGCTAGAAGGAAATTTCGCCTTTGATCATAAAGGCCAATTCCTCTCTCAAAAATACTTTCAGATCTTAGAACTCATCTTTGATGTAGTCATCCCTGTCTTCCGTGGGGCGACTCATGTTGTAGAATATAACCTTGATCGGAATCATTATGAGGCGTTCGCTTACATGCCCGAAGCTTAAAACTTTTTGCCTCAGTCTATCTCGAAAAACAAATCCGTAATCGAACATTCGTTGTCCTCTCTCCCTATAGTAGTCAGCGTAGTAGAAGTCACAGTTTTTCATTCGCTTTTTGCCCGGCCATCCCATCATATTTCCTGGATGGTGGTTAAGTCCGCTTTATTCATGTTTGGCTACATGCGGTCTATTTAGAGACCTAACATGAAGGTCCGAAGGTCAACGTCCTTATTTTTTGTTCTTTTCGCGTAGGTCGTCATCAAAAATTTGGTTCGTTTGATCCGAGGCTTGTGACCGCGCAATTTGTATTTACCGTTACGGCTTGCCTTAGATAGTATATCCGACACTAGTCTTGTGATGTAGCGCAGGATGCTAACCATTCACCGTCCTCCGTTAGTAATTTCCATGGTTAGAACATTTTCAGATGGTACTACGAGGAGGTTGAACTAAGACACAACTAACAGAGCTGTAAGGCTACAGTGGCTCTTATTTGCTTTTTAACGTACTGGCGCCCGTCTTTTTTAGCCATTTACAATCCACTTTGAGTTACCGATTGCAAAACTGGAAAGTTCTGTTCTGAATAAAAGGCCAAATTTCACGAGGCCATACCTTCTCCAGTAAGACCTTTTCTGCTCGTTATCGCGAAATGGAGGCGGTAAATATGCCACTACCCTTGCAAAATTTCGAAATTCAAATTATCCCTTATAAGCCCACGATGCTCAGGGGTTGGGTGGTTTTTACACCTTTAATGAAATTAGACTCCGCGGGGATCGCTAGTTTTACATAATTTGCAAAAGCTGATTATCTTTCCAGGAGAATGAAATGCCCAATGACTATGTAGACAATATAGAGCTTAACTCTTAGTTGAGAATAATAAACGACAACCTTCAAAATTTCAAGCAAAACTCTGACAAGTTTCAAATCTTGTCCTTTTATGGCTGTTAAGCGACCCTTACTACTCAAATTCCTTTCGTTTTAGGTGTTAATTCCGAAACTTATTTACGAAAACTCTTCTTTGTATTCAATCCAAACACGAAGTTTAAGTTCCAATTCATTCACCAAGCATTATCAGAGCAAAAAAGCTAATTACCTTCTCCCCGACTAAAAGTTTGTTTTATTTTTTGTTTTGTTTTTTGCAAATTAATTAATTAGTCCAGTCGTCCGTCCTCTGAAAACTTTTACAATTAAATTAAATCTCCGCACCAAGGTGATTGGTATCGCTATTTGAATACCAAAGTATCCGAATCTGTATCCCCAACTTTTCTTTTTTTCTCGTCCTCCTTCTTTGCTTAAATAATTAACCTTAACCTCCTCCTGCTTAATTCCCTTTAGTTCTTGAATCGAAATGAAATCCTCGAATTAAATAGATCGATCACTCATACTCTTTCAATCAAACCTGCCCCGTTGGAGGAGGAAGAGGATTAGCCTTACAATAAGAACAAGAAGAAGAAGAAAGAAAAAAAAACTTCCAGGACCATTATCGACTCCTTGCAGATGGAGATAGAGAACGAGGAAAAAACTTTCGGAATGGGAAATAAAATGTAATCGAAGCCCGGTCCCGCCCCTGCTGTGAATTTCCATCATCACAGAATTCGAGCAACCCATTACGTTCGTTCCCGAACCCGAATCGCTAGTAATAAAATGGAAGCCAATTCCGAACGCCTATTTTCTCGAGTATATCTTAATCTATGGCCATTTGGCAAATTCAACGAAAACTTTTCGATTGCACATCAATGAATAATTTCATGGGTCATCAACTCGAGCTGAGCGGGACAAATCTCTGATATGACGATAGTATCATGCCGCCTGCCCTCATGCCCATGATGCTGTCGTCGATAGCATTATCCCTTACAGATGTCCCAGCAATGGCCGGATATAAGTGGATACACGGAAGTATGAACGTACGGAATCGAACTCGATACGGACAAAGGAATTGATTTACACCCCTTACCGCGTTAGGTCATGATAATGACGGTTTCACTGCGAACTAAAGTCCACAGTTTGTCTGTCTACTATAATATGGATTGCACAATCAATATTGGTTGCTTTCAGATTCACAATTACAATGCAAATAATGTGCCACACCACCATAACCATTCCGTCCTCTTCATTCAAATCCGTACAGTCCTATCCATTACTAATTTCCAAACGCCTTAGATGCCTTGAATCTTACCTCAAATGCAGATGGAGTGCGACTCCCCCACATATAGATGGCAACCACTGTGCACTTCATCAAAAAGCATCCTCTTCGCAGCCATATATCATCTCGGCTACCCAAAGCCGTATAAGATAAATTTTCAAGGGTGAATAAGTGCAAAGGGCATCCCACCCGGGGTAGGGATTTTTCGTAAAGCCTGACGCCTGGGAAATGGTTGTTGCTTACCGAGGCACCTGCTGATTCCTAAGTTGATTTTAGTCATAATTTAAAAACCACACATAAATTCCAGCACGTATGGGTGAGTGTGCCGAAGAAAGGGTCGAGAGGGATGAAGAAAAAATATTAAGATCCCTACACCCCTACGCTCAGGCTGATAGAGGAGCAACGGGCTGTGCGTGCGTTCGAACCGAAGGGATGCAGGGCCATTTTCCCGGTTTTTGTAATGAATCTATTACCCACTGGAGGCGATGGTAGAAGAGCTGCTGCCAGCAATTTATTGGTATCAAGTGTGAAGGTTATTTATTGAAGATTTTTCGCATCCCATACTGTATCCTGGAATGGATCATATTTGTTTGTGATTTTCTGCTTCCTGGCCTTATGGTTTAATGACATTATTACGAGTGCTATAAATCAAATACTCGACCTGGTCCGAGCATGATATAGGGCTTTAATTGCGGGCATCGTAAGCCTTTGCGAAGACGTTCCTTTCTTTGAAAGGTGTAGAGATTGATGTGAAAAGTTCAGTGCAGATGAAAAACTGGCTACAAATGTATGGCAGTTAAGGAGGTAAATCTTGGAACGAAATTCCCTTCTCTTTCAGGTGGAGGATGGTATACGAAATATTGTAAAAGGTGTACTATATCTTCTGATAACTTTTTACCGAAAATGGGTGGGGAAGCGTTGCGCACTCTATCATGCCAAACGAAGAGCGCAATATCCTTTACAAATAGAGAGCATTCTTTAGATTTATGGGCATTCTTTCCAGTGTCGTGCAAGTGCTGTTCCTTTTTTAGGGGCTTAGACTGCCATCCCAATAGTAAGGCCATATTTATTGGTCACGTTTTTCACTTTTGTATGTTTTAGTCTAATCATTATAAGCCCATATGTGATCCTTTTTTCAATTTGCAACAATTTTTTCAGCAATGACCAATTTGTTTATTATGCTTTCTTTCGTCTCGGAAGCCTCATATCGGTCGACTCACAATCGCATACAGAACATGTACAATCCCAACAAATTTAATTGGCGGTTTGCTTTTTATAACCAAAAAACTACTATAAAGTGGTCGCAAAATATTTTTCACCATTTTTTGCTTTATACTGAACTTATGAGGAGTTTTGTGGAGCTGGTAGAAAGCAATGCATGGCCATAAACTGTTGTTGGAAAAGGTGTGCTTAAGCGGCGATGCACAGAGTTTGAGGGTGCACTATTCGACTGCTTGCTGTACTTGTAAGCGCTTGGAAAGTAAAGAAACCCAACTTATGTTCTACATTATGCATCAGCTTGAGGCTGGAACTCCTTTGCTTTCCCGGTACAGAAGACACATGTTTCTGCGTAGGCTGGTGACTTCTTCTTCTTAGATGGGGCTGCAGCTCATGGAGAGTCAGAACCACGTTTGTCTCAATCACTTATGTTGTGTGCGATTTATTTTTCACATGAGTGAACTGATCTACAGTTTAATGCCGACTCCCAACAGCGAGAGCGGAGAAGCTTTTCCAAGGCAAGTGTAGTAAGGGGATTTTGCCAGTAACCCGCCGAGGAGAGGAGCCTCGAAATTAATATTCGATGGCGTCTATGTTATCGGGATCCGAACTCGCTAATCGTGTTTCAGAGACCGACACACTACTACAAATTCAAGTTGTGAAAGTGGCTGTTGAAGCCAAGAAATGCACTCGACCATAGGCACTACGGGGCGTATGCGCAACATTTTCAAATTTTTGGTACCTACTCCCTTACGGGCTCGGGCAGCTAAGTTACCATGAAGGAATCACCCAAGATCTGACTGAATAGGTTAGATCTGAATTCACGTCCACTGCTCGCCTCAAATTCTAGTCGTGAAATTAGCTTTGCAAGCCAAGAAATGCACTCGACCATAGGCACTACGGGGCGTATGCGCAACATTTTCATATTTTTGGTACCTACTCCCTTACGGGCTCGGGCAGCTAAGTTACCATGATGGAATCCCCCAAGATCTGACTGGATAGGTTAGATCTGAATTCACGTCCACTGCTCGCTTCAAATCCAAGTCGTGAAAGTAGCCTTGGAAGCCGAGAAATGCACTCGACCATAGGCACTATGGGGCGTATGCGCAACATTTTCAAATTTTTGGTACCTACTCCCTTACGGGCTCGGGCATCTAATTTACCATGACGGAATCCCCCAAGATCTGACTGGATAGGTTAGATCTGAATTCACGTCCACTGCTCGCCTTAAATTCAAGTCGTGAAAGTAGCTTTGGAAGCAAGAAATGCACTCGACCATAGGCACTACGGGGCGTATGCACAACATTTTCAAATTTTTGGTACCTACTCCCTTACGGGCTCGGGCATCTAATTTACCATGACGGAATCCCCCAAGATCTGACTGGATAGGTTAGATCTGAATTCACGTCCACTGCTCGCCTTAAATTCAAGTCGTGAAAGTAGCTTTGGAAGCCAAGAAATGCACTCGACCATAGGCACTACGGGGCGTATGCACAACATTTTCAAATTTTTGGTACCTACTCCCTTACGGGCTCGGGCAGCTAAGTTACCATGATGGAATCCCCCAAGATCTGACTGGATAGGTTAGATCTGAATTCACGTCAACTGCGGGCATCAAATCCAAGTCGTGAAAGTAGCCTTGGAAGCCGAGAAATGCACTCGACCATAGGCACTACGGGGCGTATGCGCAACATTTTCAATTTTTTGGTACCTACTCCCTTACGGGCTCGGGCAGCTAAGTTACCATGAAGGAATCACCCAAGATCTGATTGAATAAGTTAGATCTGAATTTGCTTTAACTGTTTGCATCAAAATCCAGTCGTGAAAGTAGCTCTGGAAGCCGAGAAACGTGATCGACAATAGACACTACGGGACGTATACGTAACAATTAAAATTTTTTTGTACCTGGTGACTATCTATGATAAAAGATGGATTTCCTCCGAAAATCGTGGCTGATGAATTAAATAATGGGGACTGTTTTGTGGACTTCTCTTGGGAACTATCAATGCGGAGAGGTACTGGAAGTCATGATCCGAAATTACTCGCTAACCAGCCTAAGCTTGTCAACGAAAATGGGACCATATTGCTTCATGTAACCAGCAGGAAGTACGTTTTTATAAAAGTCTTTATATCATTTCCACTCTGACGTTCGTAGTGACTGGATAGGTTAGATCTGAATTCACGTCAACTGCGGGCATCAAATCCAAGTCGTGAAAGTAGCCTTGGAAGCCGAGAAATGCACTCGACCATAGGCACTACGGGGCGTATGCGCAACATTTCCAAATTTTTGGTACCTACTCCCTTACGGGTTCGGGCAGCTAAATTACCGTGATGGAATCCCCCAAGATCTGATTGAATAAGTTAGATCTGAATTTGCTTTAACTGTTTGCATCAAAATCCAGTCGTGAAAGTAGCTCTGGAAGCCGAGAAACGTGATCGACAATAGACACTACGGGACGTATACGTAACAATTAAAATTTTTTTGTACCTGGTGACTATCTATGATAAAAGATGGATTTCCTCCGAAAATCGTGGCTGATGAATTAAATAATGGGGACTGTTTTGTGGACTTCTCTTGGGAACTATCAATGCGGAGAGGTACTGGAAGTCATGATCCGAAATTACTCGCTAACCAGCCTAAGCTTGTCAACGAAAATGGGACCATATTGCTTCATGTAACCAGCAGGAAGTACGTTTTTATAAAAGTCTTTATATCATTTCCACTCTGACGTTCGTAGTCCTGGGATATACGAGTATTATTTCCTGAATCATTTTCTGTGTCACCTCAAGTTAAGCCATTTGCATTGGCTTACCCCAGGCTGAGATAACATTGATGAAAATGACAAAGATGCTCAGGTGATAAAGAGCATATGCTTATTGCGGAACTTTCTTTGTTATGGCGATGATGCTGTAGTCTACAATAATGTCCAGATATTTGTATTTGTTTATTAGGTCGCTGCATTGGTCTTTATCTGGCAGCCTTGAATGACTCGTGAAGCTATCTCTGATCGACAAAGAATTGTTTTAATAATGCGTGACCTTCGTTTAGCGTTCATAACAAGACCATGATAGTGGAACCACACAAGGATTGAGCTGAAGTATTTTCACAATATTTTAGTTGCATCTTCCGCGTGCTTTTGAGTTCCAACAATGGCTGTGCCATGTGCATAAGCGTTCCCATTACTTTGTTGAAGGTCTGATAGCATTTCATTCACATACCTATATGATGAAGGTAAGCGGCCCCGATTTTAATCCTTGTGGAACTCCATACTTAACGCTTTCTTCACCATTATATGAGTAGTCGCCATCGGTTTTTACTTTTAAGTTCCTCATACATTATCAAACACCTTTTTGAAATCACTGAAGAGGACAATGCAACTACAGTTTTTGAGAAGACTATTATACAACCTGTTTGCAAAGTCTCCAAACAATCGGTTTATACTTCTATTTTTTCTGCAACCGAAATTCCTGTCATGAAGGATCTTATATTTTTCGATATAGCTCAGGCTCTTGTCAGAACTTCTTCCAGCATTAGGTAGACCTGTAGTTCTTTACCTCGTTTTTCTATTCACTCATATATAGAGTTCGGAAGATTGTTGGTTTTAAGAAATTGGGTACTGAGGATTGATCTTGGCTCATGTTATCTAGTTCTGTCATCACAGGTGGTAAGGTTGTACATTTCTAGGACTCTTGATCTTATTTCGTCTATGCCAGGTTACTTGCTACCTTTTAGAGCTCTCCGAATATTTTCTTCCGACGACTTTCGACGAGAACGCACTTCCAAATCTGTTTACTAAGCCCTTTATGTTGTTTCTGCTTTCGTTCGCAAAATTTACTTTCAAGATCTCATCAAATTTACTTCATCTCTTTCCCAAAAACGCATTGGCAGTCTCTGGCGTCATTAGCATTGTCGATTGACCTCTGGAGCTCTTGAAGTCTTTGAGAAAATATGTGAGAAAATTTTTTTCGTGAAATTGTTGTCTTTAATCTTTCCAGCTTTGCAATAGTACGTAACTGAGCAAGCGATTCAAACCTTAGGGATTATATTTTGCACCAATTTCACGCTATTGGCCATAAAACCGCCTACCCGGATACGTATAGTGCGAATTCGTTGCCGTTCGCAACAATTAGAATTGCGCTACTTGACTAGGTAGAAGATTTTAAATACGGATCTTGGTATAAAACCTTAAAAATATAACTCGCAAAGAATTAAAACCGACCGACATGCAACAACGTTGAATTTGTGTTGAGTGGGTCTTGGAAAAGCTGGAGGAAGATCTGCTTTTTTTGTGAAAAAATTATCCTCAGCGACCAAACTCATTTCTGGTAAAATGGACGTATGGTCCGATGAGTAAACTCAGACTTGATCGACATGTGTGGCAGAACAGGACGCAAATCAATGGGCCAATCGAGAAATGAGTGGGGCGAGCAATTTATCCCTTGTTTTGACCAGTGAACTGAACAGCTAGATCGTGTGATTGGAAGATACGTCAACTCACACCACTATTTCGATGAGTCAGCAACAGCTGCAGCCTTAAAAGATAACATTCCTCTTGTTATTTGTGATTCAAAATTAGATAATCAATATGGACCACTCAAGATGAAATTATTGTCAATATTTAAGAACTTAAGTTCAATTTTTTTACATTTTTTGAACTTTTCTGAAATTTTTTTTTTTAATTAAAAACCAAACGTTTAAAAATCACATATTAATAATACCGGGAGCGGTACTTATATTGAGGTTAATATTGATGCTGGTGCTGGTTCCGATGCTGATGTTGATGATATTGCTGGGCCTAAAATGTATGCGTTAATCAAGCTTCAAACTCATTTTCACTCTCAGAAAAATGGTCCCCATGATATAAATTACCCGAAGCAGCAGCCCTTGCTCAAGATATATTGTATACTTAAAAAGTGTACAGGAAAAGAGGGACTTAATCAATAAACTATTGCACCTGAAAAAGAGTAACATCTTCTCCAGCTCTGACTAGTCTTACTCTCTACTTTTAATCGATGCCGATGAAATTAGGGCAGAATCCTTAAAATCCAATTAATCTATTCGTTTTCGTTTATCGAGTTGTAGTCTCAGATCTGGAAACGATATCAATGGGGGTACTACTCATCATAGTCATAGACCAAATGAGAGATTTTAATAGCCCCTGATGGAAGCTATGTCAAACCAACCCTCTTGACCGATGAGGGTCCTTCCAAAAAAAATCAATTGTACCAAAAATATCTGTGAAATGTACCTCATGGACTCAAAAAGATAATGTAATTGAAACAAACTTAAGCTTGTACTTCCTTGAAGTGTCCCTAAAACAGTTGAATTTAATGATCCACTCTTATCAACTTTCACTTCAATTATACTTAAATCGAATTCCCCTAAATGGAAAATAACTTTTTTTCGAGAGACACACACATCTTGTGTATATTCAAGTATATCCCTGTGAACATCCTTATGCGAACCACGTTAATCAGCTTAATGAAACCGCCGGGTAGGAGAAAAGATGATGGCCAAGCATCGGATAAAGCCCTACATAGAGACATGCCTTCATTCACGCTGACAAAACACCGTCGTGAACTTTCCTAATTAGTTGCTCAAGGTAACTTCGAAATTAGTTTTTCCTAAGCTCTCAACTTATGCGTGTGCTCCTATGAAAACCGTTTACCGCATGCCCTTGCCTCGCTCTCCATTTTAAGAGCGTTCCTCACTACACAACCGTTAAGTGCAATCAAAAAACCAACCGTCATCCAACAAGAAGTGCTCGAGAAAAAACGACACATTCAAGGAATTCATTAAAACTTCAAAACACATCCGCACAAGTTCGACACGAACGACGACTTTAATTCCACGCTCTCGCATACGTCACGGAAGCATGCTTCCTTTCCCCTATTGACTGCATTCAGCACACATGAGGGATGCACATTTAATTTAATATTTCCTTCAGACCACCATCGAAAGAAGCCTGAATCCTGGGTGTGGCCGAAGTGAAACAACAAAATCATATTCAGAGAAAGCAAATACGGGAACTGTAGGTATCTGACAAAGTACATGTGGTCAACCAGCATCCCGTTAGAGCAGCTAGCGCACCAAGCAAAGTCGGGTCTTTCAAAGTAAAACTGTGCTGATGGCAGGTCTCGTCGTTGGTAATTTTCGATATTTCATGGCATAGCCAATGCCATCACCATCAGCATCAGCATCACCATAGCTTCGTCGTTGTCGTCGTCGCCCTCACTCTCCTCCTATTGCGCTTGGCGTTTGGTGTCCATTGCCATTGGTGGTGACAATGCCAGACCAGCCAACCGTTGCTGCGCGACGTTGACGATGAATAAGAGACAATAAAATGAGTTTCGGAAAATATTTTTATCTCGATGCTTTCAGACACTTTTGTCATACCGAACTGAATTGAGTTTCCAGTTTTGTGTGCTGGCAAAGTCTTTTAGTCGACTGCCAGCACGGGCGACCGTCCTTTGGCTTCCTATCCCTGCTTGGGTTGCCGGCAAGACAACAGCAAAGATTTCCATCAGCTCCTATCTTTTGTGTACGGATGAGGTGTTGTTTGTTTTTTCGTATAGAATATCAGTGTGTCTACACCTACCTCTGCCCTATCCAGGTCGACTGGATGGGTCGCCAGGAGCGTTTTGTTAAGTTGACGTTTCCCTTTTATTTTCCTTTTGGTCGGGCGTACCTTTATCGTTTCAGAAGTTGTCCGACGAGGTTAAGATGAATCTGTCAATGAAAGTCTTTAACTTTTGAGGAAAGGAGCTTAAGTGCATTAAATAATTAAAAGGGACTATTAAAGTCGAGGTAGAGAGTGCGTTAAAATCAATAAGCTGTGTCACTCTCCTGAATGAACCCTATTTAATTTTCGACTGATTTGACGTTGATCTTATAACGATTTTGATGACAAAGGTGAGCTTAGACTATTTAAGAATATTCTGGGTCACATCACCCCAATTAGACCTTTGTAATTCAAACAGGGAAGGGAGCTACTTGCTTTTACTTATAATTGTTTTTAAGTCCCAAAGTGTCAAATTGCCTTTTTTCCTGGAGCTAAGCTACGTGATGACAAGGGACATTATTGGACCGCTGGCTGTACCTCAAACAATGAGCCCGTCGCTGTCAACACAAGACCACCTACTACCTTAATAACAGGCAGGCTTTTTGAATCATTAAACAATGACTATACCAATATACCCGATGGACATCTGGAAGACATCTAGAAGAAGGGGTATTAGCTCAAATACTGTGCACCAAACAAGGATATTTGTACGTGTTCAGCCACTGAGTCGCAATCCATAGGCTCTTTTACGGACACTAGGTTGTTGTCCGCTGAAGGTGAATAAGTAAAAAAAGACGTACTTGGGACCATCACTCATCAAGGATTGTCAAAAGCACCTTCAATATCTAGACGAATTTAAATGCATAATACCCCTAGCATTTTCAGCAGTCAACAGCTTAGAAATAAAGGATGATTATGTACCAAACGTTTTATGGAGGTCTTTCACTACCTCCACAGGTTTTGAGAAGTAAACATTTTCCACGCTAATATATGTGGATGGTCCGATAAGTACTTAGCCTCACCGCCAGATAACGCCAGTATCGCAAGAGCAACTTACTATCATGTGTAAGCGGGAGTGTTTGCGGATTTTAGAAAAATGGAAAAAGAGCAATATCGGTCGGTGATTCGATTCTTGTTTTTGGAAGGGAAATCGCGCAGCGAAATCAAAGGGCGTTTGGATGCTGTGTACGATGACTCTTCTCCTTATGGCGACCACCAAAAATTGGTTTAACGAATTTCAACGTGGTCGCACGTCGGTTTTTGATGAGCCACGTCCAGGTGCCCCGACACGGCTACCACGGAGGATAACGTGACAAAAATCCACGAGCTCGTATTGGCAGACCGCCAATTGAAGGTGCGCGAGATAACTGAGACAGTTGGCATTTCAAAAGATCGCGCGGATCAGCCTGCATGAAATTTGGGGCATGAGAAATTTGTCAGCGCGATGGGTGCCGCGTTTGCTCACTCCGGACAACAGTGAGCGCAACCGTGAGACCACTTCAGAGCAGTGTTTGACGCTGTTTAAGGAGTTTCTGCGTCGTTTCGTGACAGTTGACGAAACATAGATCCACTGGTACATACCAGAGACCAAGGAATAGTCGAAACAGTGGACTTCACTCGGCGAACGTGCTCCGAAGAAAGCGAAGACTGTCCCATCGGCCGGAAAGGTGATGGCCACCGTTTTCTGGGATTCACAAGGTATGATCCACATCGACTACCTGGAGAAGGGTAGTCGCCACGGCCAAATTGATCGAATTGGGCTACGAACTGCTGCCCCATCCACCGTATTCTCCTTTTGTTTCCAAACTTGAAAAAGTCACTCGCCGGGCAGAAATTTCAGTCAAATGAGGAGGTCATCGCCGCCACGGAGGCCTACTTTGCAGACCTCCAGAAAACGTATTTTTCAGATGGGTTAAAGAAGTTGGAGCATCGCTGGGTCAAGTGTATCGAGCTAAAAGGAGACCATATTGAAAAATAAATCGCCATTTCTCCAAAATGTTTGGTTTTCTTTTGTAGGCTAAGTACTTATCGTACCACCCTCGTACATACAGTGAAAGCCCTAAACAATATGATGTGTTACTGTGTCTGGTTAATTTTGAAATATGAGGGATGTTCAAAAAGTAGCAGGAATATGGTAATTTCGTGGATTGTGTCAGGTAACTTTCCTGCATTTTTTTCATTGTTGAAATGTTTAAAACTGTATCTAAAAAGCGTCGAAATATTTCTGACCAAACTGTTTGTTTAGTCTGCTCTCAGTCGATACAGAGGCTTATCCATGGCGACGTCGTGGACGATGAACTCTCTAAAAGCAGCAGCACATCGACAGTCGATGATGAAAATTTGGATGAAATGACCGAAAAGACTATAAAGGGTCCGCCAAATAATTTTTTTTTTTTTGAAAATGCTATAAAAAAAACGACTGAATATTTTCTCAAATTTCTTTTTTTATTTGAAAGTACAATCCTTCCGGTTAATAATGGAAAATAATTTCATTCAAATGGCTGCCTCGGCTGGCCATGCAGTAGCCTACACGATCGGTCCAATTTTTAAGCACATTATCGATTGTGTGCAGCTGTATTTCACCAATGGCTTCACGAATATTGTCCTTTAAAGCGTCAATTGTCTCCGGCTTGTCGGCGTAACACTTATCTTTGACGGCACCCCACAAATAATAGTCCAACGGTGTCAAATCGCAGCTCCGAGGTGGCCAAACGACATCAGCTCTGCGGCTGATAATGCGATCTTCAAAAACAGGGCGCAAAACATCGAGTGTAGCTTCGCTTGTGTGGCACGTAGCGCCGTCCTGTTGAAACCAAATGTTGCCAATATCCTCCTCTTCAATTTTTGTGAACAAAAATTCGTTCAGCATGGCCCGATAACGATCGCCATTGACTGTAACGGCCACTCCTTGCTCATTTTCGAAGAAAAGTGGCCCAATTATGCCTCTGGACCAAAATCCGCACCAAACAGTGGCTCGTTTTGGGTGCACCGGCTTTTCAATGTATGCGTGCGGGTTTTCTGTGCCCCAAATGCGACAATTTTGCTTGTTTACATACCCGCCAAGATCAAAATGAGCTTCATTTGAAAAGATGATTTTTTTGGCAAAATCGGCATCTTCTGTAAGTCGATCGCAGGCCCACTTAGCGAAGCGAAAACGCATTGGATGGTCAGTTGGCTTCAACTCCTGAACCAATTCGACTTTGTATGGCGTCATACCAAGGTCTTTATGCAAAATTCGTCTCAATGATGTCTCCGAAATGTTCAATTGTTGAGAACGACGGTGAATTGATGTTGATGGCGCTTCACGCACACTTTCTGCCGCAGCAGCAATATTCTCGGGTGTACGCACTGTTTGTGGCTTTTCACGCTTTAATTTATCGATGAAGATGCCAGTTTCTTTCACTTTTTTCACAAGATAACGAACATACGGAGCTGACGGTGCTTCTCTTCTTCCAAAATCCGTACGCAATTTTCGCACACATTCTGCAACATTACCATGATTTTCAAAGTAATGTCGCAATATTTCCCAGCGTTGTTCAAGCGTATACACAACCATATTCGTTCAGCGGAAGGATAAAACTAATTATCTGTCAAATCAGACATGAGCTAAGTGTTACAATTCACGAAATAAGCACTACTTGAAAAAAAGAACGTTAAATGGCGGACCCTTTAGATGTAGTCTGATTCTCTATTAAAAACGTCACTAAAAAAAGAAAATTGGCAAAAATTAAAACAAAAATTACTTTTATTTTTTGAGTACTCCGTTTCGTGGTCTCTTCAACTCACAGGTAACTTCGCATTCCAACATTTACTTTGTTGGGCACCACAAGCACGTGATTGAGACAGATATAATGAAAGGGTTCAGTAATAACTAAGGGTCTCGGGTTCATTGTCTAAAGAGGAAGTCTTTCTTGTAATATTTTCACATAGATCCCCTAGTTCGTACTCCCCATATTATTTTTTTTTCTTATAATTCGTGCAGGTGCAAGAGTGTACGCTCTTATGGTGTGTGTCACACAACCTGAACGGGGTGCAGATGGTTTGTGTCGAAGATGTTCGTTCAGTACCCACCGGGACTGGTTGTCCTAGATAGGATTTGAGATGTTCTACTGAATTTGCGTCGGTTGTAGTTCACAGAAACTCTTTCGTTTCCATGTCATTAAGATGTTATATTGGAAATGCACACACAGAGTATGAATTTTTAAGTAATATTATGCTGCGAGTGTTATACCTTCGCCAGCACCTTTTGATCATCTCTCATTCACGTATGATATTGTTGCACATAGGAATTGATCTTGACCATGGACGGACTTGAACTGCAGACCCTCGGCTCAACAGTCGGTGATGATTACCATTGCACCACGACCACCCCCACATCCGTTGCCTTGAGCTTGTTTAGCAGGCCGATATCGTCAATATGGTGAATATACCTATATCCAGTCATATCTGCTATATAGCTATATCCAGTCAATTCTCTTAACTGTGTTAACATTGTTTGTTTACATCAAAACATTCGGAGCGCTAGGAAAAATTTCTCTGCTCTGGTAGCACATCTTAATTCGATAGCGAATTTACCTCCTGTAATTGTATTGAGTGAGATTTGGCTCTATGAAGAAGAATTAGATCTGTATAACATTCCCGGGTATTCAACCTTTGGGAATTGTAATAAATCATACTCATCTGGAGGTGTAGCAGTTTATGTGAAAGATGGGCATGTACGTGATTGTTTTAAACTCAATTTTCTTAGTGCTGATGTTGTGAAATTGTCTTTTGATTTCATGAATGAATGCTATTCAATGTTGTGTGTTTACAGATTGCATGCAGTTTCTAAATGTATTTTCATTGATGAATTAAGCGATGCTTTCAATGCTTGTAAAGAGAAAAACTTGATAGTAATTGGTGACATAAATATTGACATTTTAAATGAATCTGACAGAGACACTGAAAATTATCTGTTTTTATGGCGTCTAATGGTCTAAAGAGTCTTATTAATGAACCTACCCGTATAACCGATTCGACTAAATCCTGCATTGATCATATATTTATGCGTACACAAAAAAACAATAAGGAAATGTTTAATGGTGTTGTGTATGATCTGAAATTATCAGATCATTGTATGATTGCACTTGATGTATGTGGTAGTGCTAATGAAATAAATGTTGTCAACTCATTGGTAAAAAAGAAATATTGCACAGACTTTTCTTTGTTGAAGGAATGTTTAAAATATGAATTTTGGGAACAAGTTTATGATGAACCTAACCCATCAAATGCATTCACTCACTTTTTTACAATCTTAAACAAGCACATCAGAAATTGTACCATTTTGTCCACTCAGATCTTAAACAAAAATAAATTTTTGAAGCCTTGGATGACATACAACCTCTTACAACAAATAAGAAAAAAGCAAAAACTTGCAAAAAAATGCAAAAGACATCCACATAACATTAAACTTAGAATGTATTACGATAACTGTGCAAATCCGTGCACAAAAATATCGAAGAAACGCGTAACAAATTTTATTTTGATTCGTTTGAACGAGCTAAAGGTAATGTAAGAGAGGAATGGAAGATAGTCAATAACATTTTGGGACAAAGAAAAGAACCAATAAGTATAAATAGCTTGGAGATAGATGGTAATAGTTACACTGATTCAATCAGCATATCTAATGTGCTGAATGAGTATTTTACTGATATATCAGAAAAACTAAAACCATCTGTTGATATTTCATTGGACTGCAGTTGTTCCTTAAGAACCACTGAAAACTTACAACCAAACAGTTTCGTTTTCCAACCATTTTCTGGTTCTGAAATTTATAAAGCAATATTGTCGTTAAAAAGTAAAATTTCTTGTACAAGTGATGGTATATCGAGTGTATTGTTGAAGAAAATATGTTACTATGTGGTGGACGTTTTGTGTTACTTGTTTAATCATAGTGTACAAAATGTCTGCTTCCCGCAACACCTAAAAGACGCTGAAGTTATACCACTTTTTATAAAAGGTAATAAAAGAAATACATCCAACTATAGACCAATCTCCCTACTACCAACGCTTTCTAAAATTTTTGAAAAACTTATGAAATTACGCATATTATCCTTTTTAGACAGAAACAGATATTTGAGTAATAATCAATTTGGATTTAGAAGAGGAATGTCAACTGAGGATGCAATCCTAAGAGTGTGTAGCCAGTTGTATGAAAGCATTAACTGCAACAAATCTACCATGGCTCTTTTTGTTGATATGACAAAAGCGTTTGACATGGTTGACCATGACCTACTCTTAAAAATTTTATACAATGCCGGTTTTAGAGGAGCAATTCACAAGTGGTTTACTTCTTATCTAAAAGATAGAAAACAAAAAGTTTATGTAAATGGAAGCTTCAGTGACTCTCGTATTTTAAAAAATGGTGTACCACAGGGATCAGTTCTGGGCCCTCTGCTATTCCTTATTTACATAAACTCTCTATTTGACTTAAATCTAAATGGAGTGGCAACTGCATTCGCAGACGACATAGCCTTTACTTATCAGTTTGATACAGTTTATGAATGTACTGCAAAGATCTCGGAAGACCTAGAAACTTTACGACTTTGGTTTACTAATCATAAACTAATTATATGCGAGAAGACAAAACTTATGTCTTTTAAAATATCTAACAACGTTTTAAATGATTCTAATTTATACTTTCATGCTTATGATTGTAAAAAATTCTGTTTACCTGTACATAGTTGTGGAAAACCTAATTTTGTTCCCAGTTCACCGTGTTCAAATAATTGTTTTATAATTGAAGCAGTGCACCACTATAAATACCTTGGAGTATTAATTGACTATAATTTAAATTGGAAAGATCATATTCAAACAATTAAATCGCATATGTTACTAGTAACGCGTAAGATGTATCTCATCAAACAATATTGTTCCAAAAAAGTTTTAAAGTCAATTTATTACGGTCTTGCTCACTCCAAGTTGCAGTATGGTATATCAAGTTGGGGAGGTTCTTATAGAAGCTCTGTCAGACCATTATTAATAGCCCAGAAACATTTAGTTAGAATTATATGTAACAAAAATCGTTTCGCTCACAGCTGGCCCTTATTTAGAGATCTACGCATTTTACCAATGAGGCACCTTTACGTTTTTAAAGTGCTAAAATAATTTTATAAGCAAAGCGGTAATATTCCTAGCAGAAGTACACAAATGTATAGTCTCCGTATAAATAGCATGCATCTTGTCAATGTTCCAATTGCTCACAAGTCTCACTTTTCACATTTCTACACTGTTACAGCTCCTTCAATGTTTAATAAGTTACCTTTTTCTGTTCGGACATCCTCACACTCTAATTCGTTTTTAAAAAGAGTTAAAGACTGGTTATTCACTATCAATTACGACGTCCTTGAATCGTTACTTTAAAGTGTTAAGTTCATTGTTATTTCTTAATAATTTATTATCGAATTGTATTTTTATTGTATATTAATTGCTTTGTTTTTCTGAATTCTTATTGTATATTTTTTATGAAATCCAAAAAACAAATAAAGAAAAATAATAATAATAATTTTGTATAAACCGATGTTATCCCCACTTCAGATCAATTTACATTTGTTAATTAAATTGCTGAGTCATTCCACACTAACTTTTAAGTTACGGATTGATTACTATTATTTTCCGCTATATTTTGTATGAATGTATATTAGCTTTGAGTTATGAAGAAAATAAACAAATATAATCAAAATCAAAAAATCAAAATCAGCTTTTTTTAAAGTTTGTCAGTTCGATTTAGAACCTTTAGATATGAAAGTCCTAGATGCAGCAGTTCAAAAGTGTTTTACCTGGTTTGTGTTGTAAATACATATGTACATCCACATTAACTGCCAATTTCTCATCCAATGACCGCAATGAATTTTTATGGTTCTGCTAGTAGACTAAAGCAAAACTGGTTCCAGTTTCCATACTTAAGGTTTTTATATACAATCCGAATACCTATGCCTAGGTAAATTTAGGCTTCATTCAAGACCCGACATTTAACTTTAAATCTTATACGCTGTATAACACTGAGTTAGGCTACCGTAGCTTTCTATTCCTGCAGAAAAAGTTTCGACAAAAGTGCGGGGATTTAAGGCAAGGTGGATCTTGTATATGTGCACAGATCGTATCCAGCCCATCCTCACCTGAGTATCACCAGGAGAGGATTGAAAAGTCCCTTAGCTATTCTCAGATTAGCAACTTCTAATGTATCATTTGTTGATATGGAAATAGACCCATAATGCGAGGGCACGACAAACAAATTTTGTAACATAACACTGAAATGGAACGACCTACAGGTAGCGATCAGTTGAAAAGGTCTTCCGATCTTTCAAAGAAGCCGAAATATTGGGTCAATTCGTGGATCATCTCAAACAAGGTGTAGGTTTCCCAACATTAGTTAAATGACTTTTCAATAACTATGTCATGAGCGCTATGTTATTGAAGAATGCTACAAATTTGTTTCAATTTATTATACGATATAATATCGTTTTTCTCTGTTCACCAAACATTCGCGACTCCTACACGACGCCAAGACGTGCGGTCAATGGAAAATATTGCTGCTGTTACTGAACGCATGGCTGAACCTTCAAACCTTTTTATACCTCGTCGTGCCCAAAGAACTGATCTTTTTACAACTTCAACTTGACAAATTTCGCGAAAAGACTGAGCGTGCATCCGTAAAAGATCCAACTGATATAGGAACTCCAAGTTTTTGGACCATCCCGCCTATTCTCCTGATTTGGCACTCTCTGACTTGCTCCTGTTTCGAAACTTGAAGAAAATTGCTTTTAGGAAGCGCTTCACATCCAATGAATATGTTAGGAGGGCCATAAATGAATATTTTCACAGCCTTCCAGGCTCCCTTTTCCGGGAGGGAATACTGATGTCGGAGAAACGATGGATCACGTGTGCTGAAGTCAAGAGAGATTATGT
The DNA here is from genome assembly GCA_958301585.1 of Merodon equestris. Taxonomy (NCBI): domain Eukaryota; kingdom Metazoa; phylum Arthropoda; class Insecta; order Diptera; family Syrphidae; genus Merodon; species Merodon equestris. The sequence goes on along the minus strand of OY284416.1, from coordinate 37,030,282 downwards.
TGAAAAATCAAATCAATTTTTAGCAGGAAATCACAGTCTTACATTGTCAGGCCGACAACTTTTCACCTTATTCTAGTGTGTATGTTATCTTCCCAAACGGGTACAGCCAGACGTGACTTTCAACGGCGAATGGTATTGAGATTTGGGGGTTGACCTTTTGTATTTCCAACAAGGTGGCAGAACAAGTTGTTAAAAAAATTTCCAGCTATATCCAAAAGAAGACGATGTGGAATGAATACCAAGATAGTGCAGTTTAACGTTGTTGAATTTTTTCCTTTGGGGCTACGTTAAGTTGCTGGCTTATGTCAACAAATCAACAACAATCCACTAACTGGAGAGTATCATCCAAACCATTGATGAGTCAGTCAGCCAGGCTGGCTTATGCAATTGAGCCACCCAAAATTGGAGCTTCCGGATCGAGTACTGTAAACAAACAGATTAATGTAGTTTTGAATCAATTTTTCTTTATACTATTAGAACTATTTTAGCCCAGGCAAAAGTGCTTAAAAATTTATTTAACTTAAAATAAAAACTTATTTTTCCTGTTAGAATACTCTAAGCTAAACAGTACAGAAGATATGTAAAGGGTGTTTTTTTTAGAGCTATACAAATTCAAAATGAAATAAGATACCTAAAACCAGTGTTAATGTCCATGATATAAGCTTTCTTTAATAGATAATTGTATGCCATTAGTGATTAAATATATTAAAATGTTTAGGTTAGGTTTACCTTTAGGTTGAAAAAAGTGCAATCGTGAAGTAAATTTTAGGCAACTTTATCTGAGGTCGTATATCAGCAATAACACGGCGAATGTTGACTTCCAAATGACATAATGCCTCTGGTTTATCGGCCTAGACTTGTTACATCACATACGCCTAAAGAATGTCTTCTAAAGATGTGAGATCACAGGTTCGTGGAAGCCAGTTCCCAGGACCCGCAATGAATTGATGGTGTCGGACGTCGGGCAAACAAAGCTCTGTCACGTCAATGCCATTAAAGTAAGGAACGAAGAAGTCAAGAATCATATTCTATAGCGCTCTCCATTGACGGTAACATACTGGCCGGCATCGTCTTTAAAAGAATATGGCCAATGATTCCTTCAGCACATAATGGTTTTAAGGGGGTCTTGACAAAGGCTTGTAGGTTTGCTCCACTCCAAATTCGGCAGTTTTGCTTCTTTACATATCCATTTAACCAAAATGGGCCTCATCCGAGAACAAATATTTGAGTTGAGCTGGATCTTATAAGCCTTTAAGCCAAGATCTTTCGATAAAATTGCCCACAAAGTTGATGAGCATAGCTCCAATTGCTAGGCACGATGGCGAATCGACTCATTCTGATTCTCCTCAACACTGCACTCCACAACGGCAATAACTTCATCTCTTCGCACTGTTTCTTGTCTTTGGGGATACATATTATCCGCTAGAGTATATGTAGTGCGAAAACGATTCATTGCGTTCCGAATAGATGCACGATGATTTGGACCGTAAAATGGACGCAGGGCACAATAAGCTATTCATCATGATCTTTCAAAACGTACGAATTACAAATCAACTTTCAGCTGTCAAATTGGCAGTTTATAGAAACAGTGTTGCCAATTCAAAAACCAAACCTCTAAAAACACCCTTTACTTAAAATTGCCTTTCGACATTAATGCAGGTTTTGCCTTGAAAAGCCCGAACTATGATAGTTGAACCCTGGCGGACTCCGTTTAAATCTCCTAAAGCGTTGACGCTGTCGGAAGACGTCTGAAGATCAACTTCCAAAAGTCAGAATCCATTTTAGTTTTATCTAGTTTTTGAACCAGACGGGCTTCCACTATATTCTCTTAGAAAAAAAATGCTTTGGTTTGGTAAAACAGCACTCCAGGTCGCTAGAGCAGAGTCCTCCAAAGTTTTTACCATGTCGCTATGTATATCTTTGGTAGACAGTTTGTTCAAGGTAGTCAAATTTTGTACCTCTTGGGAATCGTGGTATGTTTATATGATTTTTTTACGTTAACCTAGAGGGTATATAAACAGGGAAAGAATTTTTTTTTTGATTTTTATGCGGATTGGAAATATACGATTATTTATCATTACTTTTGGATCACCCCTCAGTGGTTTACTTATGCTCAGTCGGCTTAGCTTGTAATAAAGACCTTCTAACCATACGTTGTCGAAAGCTAAATTCGCCATTTCTCTTCAATCCCTCGAAGATCAATTGGAGATCTTACGTCAAAATGAATAGGCTTCAAAACCCCTTCACTGGCGTCGGCATTGTTTGCCATGAAATCGTTACTGAAAAACCAAGGTCCTCACATCGCCCATAATCGATATCATTTCGCAGGTAGAAGTGATGAAGCAGGGCTCTGTTTGCCAGGTCGTGGTTTTGGCGAATACTGTTATTCACTTTACACACTTCCTGAAAGACAGCTCCCTCTATCGCCTCCTTCTTCTATGCATCCTTCAGATCAATACTGATTGTTTGTAAAAGGCGTTCTCGGAAACTGAATACCATTCTAATTGTTTCTCCGAAATATTTTATTTATTTGTGGTAACGGCATGAATTCTCAGTAGAAACATAAAGATATTCAGTCATTTTCCTTGATCAACGGTTAGAGATTTTTAGTCAGTGATTTCAGCGTAATGAGTTTTTAGTTTTTTTTTTTAGTTTTTAATTCATTTTTATTCATAACTTCTTAGATCTATCTTACCCTAGACAAAAATGCTTAAAAACTAGCTTAACTATCTTAACAATCTAGATATCTTACTGGCCCTAGGCGGACACTCTAAAATAGACATAACAACTTAAATCTATGTCTTTCGACTACTATATCAACTTACCACTAACATTACTATATCTAGCTTAAGCTAAGAAAAATGTTTTTTTTATTAAAAACTTAGCATATGATCATTTGTATTATATATAAAACTTAAGCCTACCTTAATGTAACTAAACCTAACTTATTCTACCTTAACTAAAATATATACTATATATAAATTATATACATAATATACATATATTTAATATATGTATATGTATATCTTTTTTTTTTTTTTTTTTTTTTTTTTTTAAACGTATATATACCCTACTACCTACCCTACCATACCTTAGCCTACCCTAGCCTATGTAAGCCTGCCATTGGTGTTAGGTAGGCGATGCCTTGAAGAGGCTGAAGCTCTCAAAGTGTCCACTGACGTAGCTCTCTCCAGCCACCAAAAGCGTTGATGCTGTCGGACTACGTCTCCTCGATCCCGGCGTGAGACCGATCTACAGAACCTGAGGCGCTCGGGCTCACGGAGCGCGACATCGGGTTCGTAGAGGAATCGCCGTTCCATGGAATTGCGGTACCGCCAATCTATCCTGGATCAGCTCACATCTATCTAAATAGAGGAATGCTTCTGGCGGCACAAAGCCATTAAGGCGCACTCTCTCGTGATATAAATCGTTGGGGTAGTAAGCCCCGAAGATCAGGCTATTGACCGAAGTCATTGCTCTCGCAACGTGGCTTCGAATCAGTTTGATCAAAAAATTATCTATCCGTACAATCCTGGCCCTATTGTATAGGACCTCGTTCGGGTAAAATTTCGTGTACTCAGATTCGGGTGTCCTATGTAGCCCCAGACACGTCCTGAGACATTGTCTCTCAAACACCCGAATCCTTTCCATTAAGCTGGCTCTCACATTGAACCAGACGGGACATCCATAGGCAACCATGGGCCTGATTAAGGCCATGTAGCAGATTACCTTCACCCTAGAATCAAGTTGGCTGCTATGAAACAGCCACCTTGTCAGAGCGAAAGCGCCCCGGGCCCTTGCCAGATAATATGCATTATTCAGTGCATTGTTGAACAGGATGGTGTACCTCTCTACAGCCACTGGCGGAAGGTGCCTAAGCACAACATTGGATATACCGTCGACTCCCGCGGATTTTTTCTTCCTCAATGACTCGAAGATCATCTGAAGATCCTCCGTCAATATGAACAGGGTATTAACCCCCTCATTGGCGATGACATTGTTTGCCATGAAATCTTCAGTGAACCTTGTAAAACCAAGGTTCTTTGATCGCCAATGATCGATATCATTTCGAAGATAGAAGTGATGAAGCAGGGCTCTATCTTCCAGATCGTGGTTCGGGCGAATACTATCATTCACCTTGTACACTTCCTGGAAGACAGCTCCCACTGTCGCCACCTTCTCCTGAGGATCCTCGATCACGAAGAAGTCGTCATCCAGGATGGCGCTCTCCGGATCGATGCCAACTGTTCGTAGCAAGCGTTCATTGTCTGACGTTCTCGGAAGTTTCAGATCCTGAATGTCATTCTGATTGTTTCTCCGAAATATTTTATTTATTTGCGGGAACATACTCGCGCTGTTGGATTTTACAGCACGAATTCTGTTGTTCCAGTGCAAACTTACAGATATTCTGTAATTTTCCTTGATTAACTGTTGGATATTTTTAATCAGTGACTTCAGTGTCCTGACCTCCGAGTTTTGTCTATCGGTAAACCGCCTGTACAAGAGTTTGAATCTTGTCAGGAGTCTACTTTTTTGTCTGTGCAGTGCGTCGATTGTCGCGTTTCGGTATACGTTTATGGTATCGTGCTGTCTTTGGCGTGGTATCGTACTGTTCATTGTCTGTTTAATGACATCGTCCATTTGTTTGAGATACGTGTCAATCTCCTAGTTTGACAGGTTCCTATTAGACGGTGGAAAGGAGGCGTTCGAAGTGAGCGCTCTCGTCAGGGAATTGGCAAAGCGCGGCCAGCACACCCTACTGTAATCGTAGGGGTGCGTTTGGACACACTCTGCCATCTCCGCGAACTCGTCAGGTACTGTGATCACGGCACATAGTCCGCAATGGTCACTGTCGTATACAATGGTCCGTAGACAGTTAATAGACCATTCGTTTGTGTCTGCCAGTCTCAGTCGAGAGTCTATTAGCATGAGATCCAGATAGGAGCCGCTCCTAGGATACGACGGACTATCCGTTGCGAGCAACTTGACTCTATATTCAATGCTGCGAAGAACCCACCAATGGCTTAGTAGGCTCCCCCTAGTGTTGGGAATGTTATTTCCCCAATCACTATGTTTGGCATTTAAATCGCCGGCCAGAATGTAAAAGTTTTCTACTGAGTTTAAGCGCAGAGATCGAAAAAGTGTCTCGAGCTCTGCGATAAAAATATTGGGTTGAGGTGTTTCAGGTGCATAGGCTGATACAATGTACATTCTCTTTCCGTTTCGGAGAGGAATGCACACAATACAGGCCTCTAGCACCTGCAACCTCCACACTTCACCGCTATATATGACTTTATGTTTAAAATTGTTTTTAATAAAGATCGCAACTCCCCCGCCTTGAATAGCGTTGGGTCGGTCCCTTCTAATTATTCTATAAGAACTGTGCCGGATTTTGTGCTTCTGGTTTAGCTTTGTTTCGTTAACCAAGAGTACATCGGGGCTTTCGTCCTGCAACAGGTTAAAAAGTACGGCTCGTCGCTTGATCCTTATCAGTGAATTTACATTCACCGACAGGATCCTCAAGGGCCTCTCTACCAGCGTACCCATCACGACCTTAGGTGCGCTAGGCCCGGCAGAAGCGAGTAGATACTATCTACTCGGGTCGCCGTCTCCAGGATCTGTTGCTGGAGCTGCCCAATCTGCCCTTGGATTGCGAGCAAGATCGAACAGACATCCACCTCGGCCACCGGTGCCTTAGAGACAGGCACTGGGGCTTTAGGAACAGTCATGGGCTTTTGTACCGTCTTTCCCGAACCTGCCGCCATTTGGGCGTAGGTCAATTGGGATGTGACGGCTGGTGTTTGGAAGCGACCCGAGGGACGCTTCTCCTCGACCTTCTGCTTACGGGCCAGGTTTTCTTTCTTTATGTCCTGGAACTTAGGACATCCCCGATAGTTTGCAGGGTGCCCTCGGTTCCTACACAAGACACACTCGAGCTGCTCTCTATCCGCCACCTTGTCTTTCCCAAGGTCGCATTTTTCAGCGTAATGACTTCCCTGATAAATGAACATTATGGTATTGAATGCGTTGACTAGCAATAAACGATTCATCATATCTCACACAAAATTATTTTCAAATTAAGACACACCTTATGAAAAACCTCTTACAAACCCATGGCCCACGAAACTTAGTTTTTTCCGAAGGTCTCTTGCTTTAACCAGATCAGAGCTCCCTTGATGCGCTCTTGTCTATTAAATGTACACTAATTAACTCAACAATTTTTTCAATTTCCTTTCAGAACTAATGCTAGCATCTTTCGACTGCGAAGAACCGAACAACGCCGAAAAGTTGATGTACGACTTGAACTAACACACATCAGACTCTAACAAACCACCAACCAGCCCAGAACTCTACTGAAGCTCCATCAGCAACAGTTGTACTCATATCAGTTCCAAAATTAATTAAGAAGCAAAACAAAAAATAAATAAATAAATAAAATGTATACAATACACGAGTGTAAATAAATATGTTTGTACAGCAAACCACACCTAGATACTTACATAGATGTATTCATGTAAACATTGTTGTAGAACTTGAATAAAACTATGTTGAAGAAGGCAACAGAGAGTGTTCAATACACGCCGCCCACTGTGCCGGTGATTTTTTCTCATTTTGTTAAAACTATCCTGAAAAAAAATATTTTTTTCATCCAATTTCCAGACGAATTTAAATTAAATATTTTGTAAATAGCCGGGCAATAATTCCTTTTTTATTTTCCGAAATTGTATTGTAAATATGAAATTAAAAAGCAACGCGGTAGATATAGGATACGCTTGCTTACACATGCAAATATGTAAATTAAGAAAGGCAAAATAAAAAACGAAAAAATTTTAATAAACTTGTTCCTGTAGAGAAACGACAAACAATTTAACTAATTCGCAAGATAGATATTATAGATAAATAATTGTATTTAAATTAGTGAAAATGAAACGACTCGGCGCCCTAGCCGCTTGTACAAAGTGTATAAAGTCAACTAGCAATTTTGTGTATATCGAAATGGAATAAAGAACATTTTATATAAATTAATTTAAATCAATTGTTTGTTTGTTCGAATCAATGGTAGCTTGAACCAGGTCGCCGCAAGAACATGCTAGAGAGCGCATGGAGTGACAGAGCACTTCGTCGTTGCGTCAGCTTACATTTGACTCAGTTCTGCATCTAAAACTTAAGGTACTAGGTATGCAAACTGGAATGCGCCGTTCTTGTATTATTTTATTTTGACAACTTAAATCCAGCCTGTGGAATTAAGAAAACTGGTTATGTTGGTCAAGCTGGGGCTGGCTGCCTCTGAGAGAAGAAGAAGAAGAAGAAGAAGAATTGCGTTCTTCTCGGCAAGAGCCGGAAGGCACCGATTCCTGGATATACAATATCCATTCATTCGGCTCTGTGGCTATTCCCTATCTTGCTGCAAGAAGACTACAATATTCATTATATTAGTACTTAAAGTACTTTACAAAAAAACTTAGTATTAAATTTATAATAACTTAGTAAGTTAGCCGAAAAACAAACTCAATCTATTTCATTTACAATTTTTAAACATTATGTTTTACAAATTCAATGCATTTCTTTTAAATCTTTGAAAATTTGCTTCATTTTTTATATCATTAGGTATAGATGATAGATAAGTTTATTTGGACATAGTTATTACCGTTACAATACATCGAGTTCAACAGAATTTAACGTACAAATTAATTTAATTAGTTTACATAGCATTCATGTTGATTAAATTTACACATTTATTTCTAAATACGTTAAAATTAGATTCAGACTTTATGTGGAAAGGTAGTGAATTAAATAGTTCAAGACCTTTATACAGTATAGTGTTTTGTGCAGCTGCTGTGCCTCTAAATGGTATTCTAAAGTCATCTGTATTTCTTAGTGCATATGGTTGTGATTCACCAACACTTATTGTTCCTTCCCTCAAATATGCTGGTGCAAGTCCATGCTTTATTTTGAACACTATCTTTAGTGTGTTAAACTCCCATCGTTGTTTTATGTTCAGCCACTTTAGGCCAGCTAACATCCATCCTACTGCGGTGTATCTATTGCATCTGAGAATAGACCTCATTGCTTTGTTTTGCAGCTTTTGCAATCTAGCTATGTGACCAGCATTGCAGCACGAGTATAAAAGCGTAGAACAATACTCAAAATGCGGCTTAACAATCGTGTTGTAGACATTTATTGCTGTTAGCGTACTCAAACTCTTTCTGATACGTTTGAAAAAACCGATTTTTTTACCAATTTTTTTACATATGTAATCGATGTGGGGATTGAGATTAAGTTTCTTGTCAATTATAACGCCTAGATATTTTATCTCGTCAACTTTTTCAATTTCACAGTTATTTATTTTAATTGTGAAATTGTTTTCCATATAAATGTCCATATATTTGGTTTTTTGTTCATTTAGTTTAAGTTTGTTCATCTGTAACCACTTAGTCAGTCGTTCAATATCCTCCGATAATTTTTCTCTACATTCTATTCCATTCTTGCCCTCAGCATAAATTAGCGTGTCATCAGCATATAGAGCAATCTTGCATTTCTTCACTATTTTTGGCATATCGTTTATGTATATGACAAATAATAGGGTTCCCAGTATTGATCCTTGTGGGACTCCATGCCTTATTTCAAGCTCACTTGAGACTTCACCATTCACTTTGGTTTTCTGAAACCTCTCTGTTAAGAAGGATTGGAACCATCGCAATTCGATACCCCTGATTCCATACTCAAACATTTTTTTGAAAAGTATGCTTCTGTCAATTGTTTCGAATGCTCTTTTGAAGTCCAAGAATAGAGCGGTTATCTTGTTACTGGATCCGTTTGCTTTCCATTTGTCGATAATGTGATTTATTGCTGTCTCACATGAATAGCCTTTCCTAAAGCCAGATTGACAGTCAGATATTATGTTGTTTTCTTCAAGGAATTTCACTAGTTGCTGTTTTACAACTATCTCCATAACTTTATCGAGGGTTTGTATTGTATTTATTGGTCGGTAATCTTCACACTTAATTGAGCCATTCACTTTCTCTACAGGGGTGATCACCGAGCATTTCCATACTTGCGGAAATTCACCGGTTTCTATTGAGGTGTTTATTATTTTTGTTATACAATGACCCACTGTTGACCAGTTGTCTAAAAGAATTTTTGGACTAACTTTGTTAACATCTCGTTTGTTTTTCATTTTACTAATAAGTATTTTTAACTCCTGTTCAGTTAATTTCTTCATTTTAAATCTACATTCGGCACTCGGGATTATGTTCTCGTATTGGATATGTGGGATAGAATCTCTTATTTCGTTAATACTGGTGATAAAATACTTATTAAATTTTTGTGCGATATCCTTGCTGCAGTTATATGTTTCGCCATAAAACTCAACTGTATTAATTTCCTGCTTTTGTTGGTTCAAAACTAGCACTTTAATTTCGTTCCACATAGCCTTTTGATCATTTGCATTACTGATCTTTTGGTTAATGTAATTATTTTTTGCTTCTTTAAGTTTAGCTTTGTATTGGTTTCGAATAATTTTATATTCTCGCCAAATGTTAGTATCGTTTGTCATCTTCGCTTGCATGTACTTCTGGATCTTTTCATTTTTCAGTGTTCTGAGGCTATTGCTGAACCAACTATTTGCATCACGTTTTTTATTTTTGATCTTTTTTACCGTATATTTTTGGTTAAGCTGCCCAAAGATGTTGCCAATTTTTTTAGCATTGTAGTTTAAATTGTGTGTATTATCGTAGCTAACATCCATTTCTCTCATATCATTCCTGTATCTTTGTTTATTATACTTAAAAATCTCGATTTTCCTTATGTCTTTGATTAAACTATTGTTCTGTACTTTGATCTCAATGCATTCGTGGTCAGATACGTTCCATTCACTTCTAATTTCTGTACATAGGTCATATATATTTATAACAATGTAGTCTATTATTGTCCTAGATGTTGCCGTTGTCCTTGTATAGTCGCTAATTTTTTGTGAAAGAAAGTTATCATTAATAACTCTTTCCAGGTCCTTTTTGTAGACCTCATTTTTCGACCAATCTATATTGAAGTCACCAGCTATTATAATATTGTTTGAACTTTCCGTGACTTCTTCAATATATTCTTCGAAAAACGTACAGAAATCTCTTTCAGAACTACTTGGAGACCTGTACACAGCTGCTATAGTCAAGTTAATGTTTTTGTAGCTGACTTTACATTCCAGTAACCATCTTTGGTAATCGACTGCTGTCTGCCACGTATTTGTAATACTCCACTGATTTTTTATGTACAGTGTCGTACCACTAGTTCTCGGTGAGTTTGAGAGGCATGATATGCACTTGAAACCTTCCAGTTGTATTTCACTTTGCTCAATATTCTCTGTTAAATGCGTTTCCGATAAAATTATGAAATCATAGTTATTATTGCTTATTATTGTTTCAAGTACATCGAAATTATTAATAATACCTTGAATGTTGAAATATAATGCTCTTATTTTGGGCTTTGGTTGCTAATATCCCATCTTTTTCTTCTTTTCTTCAAGTCTCTTCAAATATGAGGGACATTGTTTACTCATCGTACTGTGATTTTCATCAAGTCCTAGTTTCAATTTTTCATTTATTCTACTGCAATTTATGCACCTTGGTGTATCTTCTTTCTCGCAACTTTTTGTCTCGTGTTTTCCATGACACTTCAGACATATTTCATCTTTCTTACAGTTCGTTGCCTTATGGTTAAACCCTCTGCATTTAAAACATATAATTACGTCTGCACCATCAAAAACTTTACACCTCTCCCATCCTATATTTACTTTTCCTATTTCCAGTACTTTTGTAAATGTATCATCATCAATTTCTAGAATAGCGCTATAGTTTTTTTTACTGTTTTTAATATTTTCATTGTATTTTAAAAGCTTTAATTCACTACTCTCCATAATACAGTTTTGTTTTTTTAGTCTATCGATAATTTCCTGCTCATTATTTTTAAATTTCATAAATGGTATTATTATCTTTGGTTTAATTTTCTTTGGTATTTTGATTTCATATTCCTCCCCGAGTTGATCTTGCATCACTTTTTGTATTTTTTGTCTATCTTCGCTATTTTCACTTGCAATTATGACGCTAGCATTTCTGCTCCCCTCGATGTTGGCTATCTTTAAATTTGTTGGATCAATTTTCTTGTTTAGTACTTCCCTTGTTTTCACACTATTCTGCTTCACTTTTGGCTTAACAATCAATGGCAACTCTTTTTTTAGCTCAGGTACAAACCTTTTTTCTTGACATGTCCCTGATGATCTTTTGACAGTTTCAGCATATGACACTTGGCTACCGCATTTTGCTTGCATTTTGTCAACAAAATGTTTAACTTCGTTACAAACGCCAACATTGTTTTTCTTTATTTCCGCGCATATTTTTTCATTCTGTTCCTTAATGTTTTCAGTGACAGCATTTATTTTCATGACTTCTTCAAGTGACTTCTCGCATACTTCTTGAGCTATTCTCATTTCTTTTATTCTCTCTGCGTAACGTTTTTCGATTGCCGCTAGTAATTCTTTCAATTCTGTCTCATTTTTCTTTAACGACTCTTCAAATTCTTCTTTGTACTGCTTTAGGTAACTGGAATTACGGTCTACATTTTCTGCCATTTCTTTGACCACCAAATCCACATTTTGAATGTATGTAATGCAGTCATCACACATGAATCTTACCATGTTGTCCGAATCCAGCACAGCAGCGGTATACTGATCTAATCCCGAACATTTTGTAGTTGAATGGAAGACCTTCTTGCAGACTCCGGCACATGAGATTCCTGTCTCTCCCCTAATAGGGCTCTTGCACTTGGAACACTCTATCATTTGTCCAATAATTCACCATAGGTGTATAGACACCTCGCTTAGCACTCAGAAAAAAGTTTGTTTTTAAATTTATTCTCAAAATAATCGCAAATAATTAAAAAAATTTCACAGCCAACAATTCCACTGACGTTTGCACTATTAACCGGACTCACACTCGTCGAGGTCATCGAAGAATAATTTGATAAAGGCGCTGAAGCTTGGACTTCCTCGGTATTCGCTGAGAAAATAGTGCAGAGCTTCCTCTGCATAGGTGTTGTGACGACTATTCTAGAAGCATGAGTGCCTATAGGCCAATCGCCCATACTGACCGCCGCTAAGCTATGCTCCGGGGCAAGGAGGTAGTTTGTCTTGTTTTTTGAATGCGAGAACGTTCAAGAATGTTACTCATACGACCAGTACTGCTTATGATCGATCACATTTCTGGGCTTCAAGGGCTTCTTTCACGACTGGATTTTGGTGCAAACAGTTAAAGCAAATTCAAATCCAACATATTCAGTCAGAACTTTGATGGTTCCTGCATGGTAACCTAGTTGCCAGAGATTGTAATGGAGTAGGTACAAAAAATTTGAAAATGTTACTCATACGCCCCCTAGCGCTTATGGTCGATCACATTTCTGTTCTTCCAGAGTTACTTTCACGAATGGATTTTGATGCAAACAATTAAAGCCTCAGGATCCTATGCCTCAGGATCGAAGCAGAACGTCAAGAGGGGGCGCTCCGGGGAAGAAACTCTAAGGGAAGCGAAAAAGGCGAAAACATCAGCCAGCTTCAAACTTCCCATGAGTCTACAAGTGGATATTGTCGACCGTTTCCACCCGGATGGGAAGATTACATCCGACAATTGGCTCGCGGTTCAAGCCAAAATACTAGAAACGATGCTTATCGCAAATAGCAGCGATGAGATCAACTTCGACGGAGCAGACTGGCAGAAAGGAGTCAAAGTCGTCGCTTGTGACAATCAGAGGTCCCTAGACTTCTTAAAGCGCACAATCGACAATTGCGGCGAAATCTGGCAGAACTCTAATCTCGAGGTTATCCCTCACTTGATGCTTCCGCTTCGCCAGTTGGCTTCAACATGGATCTCTCCACCTGTTCCCGAAAAGGACGAATCCATATTGAAGCTAATTGACAAGCAGAATAAAGAGCTTGACACTCACAGCTGGAGAATAATTTCTTCAGCCAAGAGTAAGAATGGAGTGGGAAAGTACCTCATGGTTACCATTGACAAAGAGTCACTCGACCACATCCGCAGCAGATCTGGCAGCAGATCAAGTTCGGGCTGGTAGAAGGTAGAAGGTAAGGCTCCCCAATGAACGCGGCAAGTCAAAGGAGGCTGCTAGTGGTGCAAATTAATTTACACCATTGCAAAGCAGCCACCGACGACTTGATGATGTACATGCTGCAGGAAGATGTGGATATAGCCTTAATCCAAGAACCGTGGCTCCTTAGGAACAAAATTCAGGGATTAAGGTCTAAGGTGTATAATTTATACTATCCACTTACCGAAGCTAAGCTACGAACCTGTATAGTCGAATCGGGAGTGAATCAATAGAGGAGCTCAACGAAGCCGCAAGGCTCACGAAGATCCTATCCAAGGACCCCTGCGTCCCGGGATTCATCCTTAAACCGAATGGTTCTTGGACAGAATCCAGTCAGGAATCCCTAGAACTGCTGACCGAAACCCACTTCCCAGGCTGTAAAACCCCTGAAACGACAGTCTCCTTCGAGACGACGGTTCCTACGGTTCACACAACCGAAGAAGTAATAAACAAGATTATCACAACGGATAAAGTATCATGGGCAATAAATTCGTTCAAACCCTTTAAATCTCCGGGCCCGGACGATATCTGGCCAGCGATGCTTCAAAAAACACAGATCCACACTGTACCCCATCTCGTAAGCATTTTTTCCAATTGCCTGCGAACGGGGTACATCCCAACACAGTGGAGAGAAATTAAGGTAATTTTCATACCTAAGGCAGGTAAACTATCCCATACTGCCGCAAAGGACTATAGGCCAATTAGTCTCTCGTCATTTCTATTAAAAACCTTGGAGAGACTCCTTGACCTAAATATCAGAGGACTCATCAACTCACGCAAGTTATCCAACACTCCACACGCATACCTTAAAGGCAGATCAGTGGAAAGTGCTCTGCATAGTGTTGTCCGTGAGATTGAGGGCTCGCTGAACCTAAAAGAGTTTACAATGGCAGCCTTCCTCGACATAGAGGTGGCCTCAACTATGTAAACACAGAGGCCATAATAACAGCTCTAGAGGACATAAAAGTAGACAAATCCATTGTAATCTGGATTGAAAATATGCTGAAGAACAGAATTATCAATGCAGACATTGGACACAGCTCTATAAGGAAAGTGACAACTAGAGGCACACCACAGGGAGTTCTCTCCCCCCTACTGTGGCTTCTTACAATTACCAAAATCCTCAAATTCTTTATGGAGAAAGACACAAAGATCATAGCGTACGCGGATGACTTGGTTATATTGATAAAAGGTAAATTTCTACCAACTATCAGTCAACTAATGGAATCTGCGTTGAGAGAACTCTCCTCGTGGGCAAGACAGAGCGGTCTGAGAAAAAACCACCAGAAAACCGAGCTGGTCTTGGTTACCAGGAAAAGGAAAATTCCGATATTTGCATCCCCAAAGTTAGAGGGCTCCACTCAAACTCAAAGCGGAAGCCAAATATCTAGGCATCATTCTTGACTCCAAACCCTCCTGGAAAAGGACCCTGGAGGAAAGGATGAAAAAGGGATTGAATGCTAAGTTACCATCTAGGAACCTAATAAGATTTGACTTAATAGGCTATATCTTAACACGCGCCAACTGTTTGCATAAAAAAAACCAGTCAAGAAAGTAGCTCTGAAGCCGAGAAATGCGATCGACCATAAGCACTACCGGGCGTATACGTAACAGTTTCAAATTTTTGGTACCTGCTCCATTACGACCATCGGGCAGCTAAGTTAGCATGGAGAAACCACGCAAGATTTGACTTAATATCCTAGATCTTAACTCGCGCCAACTGCTTTCATCAAAATCCAGTCAAGAAAGTAGCTCTGAATCCGAGAAAAGCGATGGACCATAACCACTACGGGGCGTATACCTAACATTTTCAATTTTTATGTTCCTGCTCCATTTCGACCATCGGGCAGCTAAGTTACCATGGAGGAACCTAACAAGATTTGACTTAATATCCTAGATCTTAACTCGCGCCAACTGCTTGCATCAAAATCCAGTCAAGAAAGTAGCTCTGAAGCCGAGAAATGGGATTGACCATAAGCACTACGGGGCGTATACCTAACATTTTCAATTTTTTTGTACCTGCTCCATTACGACCATCGGGCAGCTAAGTTACCATGGAGGAAACTAACAAGATTTGACATAATAGGCCAGATCTTAACTCGCGCCAACTGCTTGCATCAAAATCCAGAAAATCAAGAAAGTAGCTCTGAAGCCGAGAAAAGCGATGGACCATAAGCACTACTGGGCGTATAGGTAATATTTTCAAATTTTTGGTACCTGCTCCATTACGACCATCGGGCAGCTAAGTTAGCATGGAGAAACCACGCAAGATTTGACTTAATATCCTAGATCTTAACTCGCGCCAATTGCTTTCATCAAAATCCAGTCAAGAAAGTAGTTCTGAATCCGAGAAAAGCGATGGACCATAACCACTACGGGGCGTATACCTAACATTTTCAATTTTTATGTTCCTGCTCCATTTCTACCATCGGGCAGCTAAGTTACCATGGAGGAACCTAACAAGATTTGACTTAATATCCTAGATCTTAACTCGCGCCAACTGCTTGCATCAAAATCCAGTCAAGAAAGTAGCTCTGAAGCCGAGAAATGGGATTGACCATAAGCACTACGGGGCGTATACCCAACATTTTCAATTTTTTTGTACCTGCTCCATTACGACCATCGGGCAGCTAAGTTACCATGGAGGAAACTAACAAGATTTGACTTAATAGCCCAGATCTTAACTCGCGCCAACTGCTTGCATCAAAATCCAGAAAATCAAGAAAGTAGCTCTGAAGCCGAGAAAAGCGATGGTCCATAAGCACTACTGGGCGTATAGGTAACATTTTCAAATTGTTGGTACCTGCTCCATTACGACCATCGGGCAGCTAAGTTAGCATGGAGAAACCACGCAAGATTTGACTTAATTAACTGCTTTCATCAAAATCCAGTCAAGAAAGTAGCTCTGAATCCGAGAAAAGCGATGGACCATAACCACTACGGGGCGTATACCTAACATTTTCAATTTTTATATTCCTGCTCCATTTCGACCATCGGGCAGCTAAGTTACCATGGAGGAAACTAACAAGATTTGACTTAATATTCTAGATCTGAACTCGCGCCAACTGCTTGCATCAAAATCCAGTCAAGAATGTAGCTCTGAATCCGAGAAAAGCGATGGACCATAAGCACTATGGGGCGTATACGTAACATTTTCAAATTTTTTGTACCTGCTCCATTACGACCATCGGGCAGCTAAGTTACCATGGAGGAAACTAACAAGATTTGACTTAATAGTCTAGATCTTAACTCGCGCCAACTGCTTGCATCAAAATCCAGTCAAGAATGTAGCTCTGAATCCGAGAAAAGCGATGGACCATAAGCACTACGGGGCGTATACGTAACATTTTCAAATTTTTTGTACCTGCTCCATTTCGACCATCGGGCAACTAAGTTACAATTAAGTAACCTAACAAGATTTGACTTAATAAGCTAGATCTTAACTCGCGCCAACTGCTTGCATCAAAATCCAGTCAAGAAAGTAGCTCTGAAGCCGAGAAATGCGATCGACCATACGCACTACGGGGCGTATACGTAACATTTTAAAATTTTTTGTACCTGCTCTATTTCGACCATCGGGCAGCTAAGTTACCATGGAGGAATCGCCCACGATTTAACTTAATAAGCTAGATCTTAACTCGCGCCAACTGCTTGCATCAAAATCCAGTCAAGAATGTACCTCTGAATCCGAGAAAAGCGATGGACCATAAGCACTATGGGGTGTATACGTAACATTTTAAAATTTTTTGTACCTGCTCCATTACGACCATTGGGCAGCTAAGTTACCATGGAGGAAACTAACAAGATTTGACTTAATAGGCCAGATCTTAACTCGCGCAAACTGCTTGCATCAAAATCCAGTCAAGAAAGTAGCTCTGAATCCGAGAAAAGCGATCGACCATAAGCACCACGGGGCGTATACCTAACATTTTCAATTTTTTTGTGCCTGCTCCATTACGACCATCGGGCAGCTAAGTTACCATGGAGGAAACCAACAAGATTTGACTTAATAGGCCAGATCTTAACTCGCGCCAACTGCTTGCATCAAAATCCAGAAAATCAAGAAAGTAGCTCTGAAGCCGAGAAAAGCGATGGACCATAAGCACTACTGGGCGTATAGGTAATATTTTCAAATTTTTGGTACCTGCTCCATTACGACCATCGGGCAGCTAAGTTAGCATGGAGAAACCACGCAAGATTTGACTTAATATCCTAGATCTTAACTCGCGCCAATTGCTTTCATCAAAATCCAGTCAAGAAAGTAGCTCTGAATCCGAGAAAAGCGATGGACCATAACCACTACGGGGCGTATACCTAACATTTTCAATTTTTATGTTCCTGCTCCATTTCTACCATCGGGCAGCTAAGTTACCATGGAGGAACCTAACAAGATTTGACTTAATATCCTAGATCTTAACTCGCGCCAACTGCTTGCATCAAAATCCAGTCAAGAAAGTAGCTCTGAAGCCGAGAAATGGGATTGACCATAAGCACTACGGGGCGTATACCTAACATTTTCAATTTTTTTGTACCTGCTCCATTACGACCATCGGGCAGCTAAGTTACCATGGAGGAAACTAACAAGATTTGACTTAATAGCCCAGATCTTAACTCGCGACAACTGCTTGCATCAAAATCCAGAAAATCAAGAAAGTAGCTCTGAAGCCGAGAAAAGCGATGGACCATAAGCACTACTGGGCGTATAGGTAACATTTTCAAATTGTTGGTACCTGCTCCATTACGACCATCGGGCAGCTAAGTTAGCATGGAGAAACCACGCAAGATTTGACTTAATTAACTGCTTTCATCAAAATCCAGTCAAGAAAGTAGCTCTGAATCCGAGAAAAGCGATGGACCATAACCACTACGGGGCGTATACCTAACATTTTCAATTTTTATGTTCCTGCTCCATTTCGACCATCGGGCAGCTAAGTTACCATGGAGGAACTTAACAAGATTTGACTTAATATTCTAGATCTGAACTCGCGCCAACTGCTTGCATCAAAATCCAGTCAAGAATGTAGCTCTGAATCCGAGAAAAGCGATGGACCATAAGCACTATGGGGCGTATACGTAACATTTTCAAATTTTTTGTACCTGCTCCATTACGACCATCGGGCAGCTAAGTTACCATGGAGGAAACTAACAAGATTTGACTTAATAGTCTAGATCTTAACTCGCGCCAACTGCTTGCATCAAAATCCAGTCAAGAATGTAGCTCTGAATCCGAGAAAAGCGATGGACCATAAGCACTACGGGGCGTATACGTAACATTTTCAAATTTTTTGTACCTGCTCCATTTCGACCATCGGGCAACTAAGTTACAATTAAGTAACCTAACAAGATTTGACTTAATAAGCTAGATCTTAACTCGCGCCAACTGCTTGCATCAAAATCCAGTCAAGAAAGTAGCTCTGAAGCCGAGAAATGCGATCGACCATACGCACTACGGGGCGTATACGTAACATTTTAAAATTTTTTGTACCTGCTCTATTTCGACCATCGGGCAGCTAAGTTACCATGGAGGAATCGCCCACGATTTAACTTAATAAGCTAGATCTTAACTCGCGCCAACTGCTTGCATCAAAATCCAGTCAAGAATGTACCTCTGAATCCGAGAAAAGCGATGGACCATAAGCACTAGGGGGCGTATACGTAACATTTTCAAATTTTTTGTACCTGCTCCATTACGACCATCGGGCAGCTAAGTTACCATGGAGGAAACTAACAAGATTTGACTTAATAGGCCAGATCTTAACTCGCGCAAACTGCTTGCATCAAAATCCAGTCAAGAAAGTAGCTCTGAATCCGAGAAAAGCGATCGACCATAAGCACCACGGGGCGTATACCTAACATTTTCAATTTTTTTGTACCTGCTCCATTACGACCATCGGGCAGCTAAGTTACCATGGAGGAAACCAACAAGATTTGACTTAATAGGCCAGATCTTAACTCGCGCCAACTGCTTGCATCAAAATCCAGAAAATCAAGAAAGTAGCTCTGAAGCCGAGAAAAGCGATGGACCATAAGCACTACTGGGCGTATAGGTAATATTTTCAAATTTTTGGTACCTGCTCCATTACGACCATCGGGCAGCTAAGTTAGCATGGAGAAACCACGCAAGATTTGACTTAATATCCTAGATCTTAACTCGCGCCAATTGCTTTCATCAAAATCCAGTCAAGAAAGTAGCTCTGAATCCGAGAAAAGCGATGGACCATAACCACTACGGGGCGTATACGTAACATTTTCAAATTTTTTGTACCTGCTCCATTACGACCATCGGGCAGCTAAGTTACCATGGAGGAAACTAACAAGATTTGACTTAATAGGCCAGATCTTAACTCGCGCAAACTGCTTGCATCAAAATCCAGTCAAGAAAGTAGCTCTGAATCCGAGAAAAGCGATGGACCATAAGCACTACTGGGCGTATAGGTAATATTTTCAAATTTTTGGTACCTGCTCCATTACGACCATCGGGCAGCTAAGTTAGCATGGAGAAACCACGCAAGATTTGACTTAATGTCCTAGATCTTAACTCGCGCCAACTGCTTTCATCAAAATCCAGTCAAGAAAGTAGCTCTGAATCCGAGAAAAGCGATGGACCATAAGCACTACGGGGCGTATACCTAACATTTTCAATTTTTTTGTACCTGCTCCATTACGACCATCGGGCAGCTAAGTTACCGTGGAGGAAACTAACAAGATTTGACTTAATAGGCCAGATCTTAACTCGCGCAAACTGCTTGCATCAAAATCCAGTCAAGAAAGTAGCTCTGAATCCGAGAAAAGCGATCGACCATAAGCACTACGGGGCGTATACGTAACATTTTCAAATTTTTTGTACCTGCTCCATTTCGAGCATCGGGCAACTAAGTTACAATTAAGTAACCTAACAAGATTTGACTTAATAGGCTAGATCTTAACTCGCGAAAACTGCTCGCATTGAAATCCAGTCAAGATAGTAGCTCTGAAGCCGAGAAATGCGATCGACCATAAGCACTACTGGGCGTATAGGTAACATTTTCAAATTTTATGTACCTGCTCCATTCCGACCATCGGGCAGCTAAGTTACCAGGGAGGAACCAATCAAGATTTGGCCTTATAGGCTAGATCCTAACTCGCGAAAACTGCTTGCATCAAAATCCAGTCAAGAAAGTAGCTCTGAAGCCGAGAAAAGCGATGGACCATAAGCACTACGGGGCGTATACGTAACATTTTCAAATTTTTTGTACCTGCTCCATTTCGACCATCGGGCAGCTAAGTTACCAGGGAGGAACCAATCAAGATTTGGCCTAATAGGCTAGATCTTAACTCGCGCAAACTGCTTGCATCAAAATCCAATCAAGAAAGTAGCTCTGAAGCCGAGAAATGCGAGCGACCATAAGCACTACGGGGCGCATACGTTACATTTTCAATTTTTTTGTACCTGCTTCATTTCGACCATCGGGCAGCTAAGTTACCATAGAGGAACCACCCAAGATTTGACTTAATAAGCTAGATCTTAACTCGCGCCAACTGCTTTCATCAAAATCCAGTCAAGAAAGTAGCTCTGAAGCCGAGAAATGCGAGCGACCATAAGCACTACGGGGCGCATACGTTACATTTTCAATTTTTTTGTACCTGCTTCATTTCGACCATCGGGCAGCTAAGTTACCATGGAGGAACCACCCAAAATTTGACTTAATAAGCTAGATCTTAACTCGCGCCAACTGCTTTCATCAAAATCCAGTCAAGAAAGTAGCTCAGAATCCGAGAAAAGCGATGGACCATAAGCACTATGGGGCGTATACGTAACATTTTCAAATTTTTGGTACCTGCTCCATTACGACCATCGTGCAGCTAAGTTACCATGGAGGAACCACCCAAGACTTGACTTAATAAGCTAGATCTTAACTCGCGCCAACTGCTTGCATCAAAGTCCAGTCAAGAATGTACCTCTGAATCCGAGAAAAGCGATGGACCATAAGCACTATGGGGCGTATACGTAACATTTTCAAATTTTTGGTACCTGCTCCATTACGACCATCGGGCAGCTATGTAAGTTAACATGGAGAAGCCACGCAAGATTTGAATTAATATCCTAGATCTTAATTCGCGCCAACTGCTTGCATCAAAATCCAGTCAAGAAAGTAGCTCTGAAGCCGAGAAATGCGATCGACCATAAGCACTACGGGGCGTATACGTAACCTTTTAAAATTTTTTGTACCTGCTCTATTTCGGCCATCGGGCAACTAAGTTACCATGGAGGAACCTAACAAGATTTGACTTAATATTCTAGATCTGAACTCTCGCCAACTGCTTGCATCAAAATCCATTCAAGAAAGTAGCTCTGAAGCCGAGAAATGCGATCGACCATAAGCACTACGGGGCGTATACGTAACATTTTAAAATTTTTTGTACCTGCTCTATTTCGGCCATCGGGCAGCTAAGTTACCATGGAGGAACCTAACAAGATTTGACTTAATATTCTAGATCTGAACTCGCGCCAACTGCTTGCATCAAAATCCAGTCAAGAAAGTAGCTCTGAAGCCGAGAAATGCGATCGACCATAAGCACTACGGGGCGTATACGTAACATTTTGAAATTTTTTGTACCTGCTCCATTTCGACCATCGGGCAGCTAAGTTACCATGGAGGAACCTAACAAGATTTGACTTAATATTCTAGATCTGAACTCGCGGTAACTGCTTGCATCAAAATCCAGTCAAGAAAGTAGCTCTGAAGCCGAGAAATGCGATCGACCATAAGCACTACGGGGCGTATACGTAACATTTTAAAATTTTTTGTACCTGCTCTATTTCCGCCATCGGGCAGCTAAGTTACCATGGAGGAACCTAACAAGATTTGACTTAATATTCTAGATCTGAACTCTCGCCAACTGCTTGCATCAAAATCCATTCAAGAAAGTAGCTCTGAAGCCGAGAAATGCGATCGACCATAAGCACTACGGGGCGTATACCTAACATTTTAAAATTTTTTGTACCTGCTCTATTTCGGCCATCGGGCAGCTAAGTTACCATGGAGGAACCTAACAAGATTTGACTTAATATTCTAGATCTGAACTCGCGCCAACTGCTTGCATCAAAATCCAGTCAAGAAAGTAGCTCTGAAGCCGAGAAATGCGATCGACCATAAGCACTACGGGGCGTATACGTAACATTTTAAATTTTTTTGTACCTGCTCTATTTCGGCCATCGGGCAGCTAAGTTACCATGTAGGAACCTAACAAGATTTGACTTAATATTCTAGATCTGAACTCGCGCCAACTGCTTGCATCAAAATCCATTCAAGAAAGTAGCTCTGAAGCCGAGAAATGCGATCGACCATAAGCACTACGGGGCGTATTCGTAACATTTTCAAATTGTTTGTACCTGCTCCATTTCGACCATCGGGCAGCTAAGTTACCATGGAGAAACCAACCAAGATTTGACTTAATATTCTAGATCTTAACTCGCGCCAACTGCTTGCATCAAAATCCAGTCAAGAAAGAAGCTCTGAAGCCAAGAAATGCGATCGACCATAAGCACTACGGGGCGTATACGTAACATTTTAAAATTTTTTGTACCTGCTCTATTTCGGCCATCGGGCAGCTAAGTTACCATGGAGGAACCTAACAAGATTTGACTTAATATTCTAGATCTGAACTCTCGCCAACTGCTTGCATCAAAATCCATTCAAGAAAGTAGCTCTGAAGCCGAGAAATGCGATCGACCATAAGCACTACGGGGCGTATACGTAACATTTTAAAATTTTTTGTACCTGCTCTATTTCGGCCATCGGGCAGCTAAGTTACCATGGAGGAACCTAACAAGATTTGACTTAATATTCTAGATCTGAACTCGCGCCAACTGCTTGCATCAAAATCCAGTCAAGAAAGTAGCTCTGAAGCCGAGAAATGCGATCGACCATAAGCACTACGGGGCGTATACGTAACATTTTAAAATTTTTTGTACCTGCTCCATTTCGACAATCGGGCAGCTAAGTTACCATGGAGGAACCTAACAAGATTTGACTTAATATTCTAGATCTGAACTCGCGCCAACTGCTTGCATCAAAATCCAGTCAAGAAAGTAGCTCTGAAGCCGAGAAATGCGATCGACCATAAGCACTACGGGGCGTATACGTAACATTTTAAAATATTTTGTACCTGCTCTATTTCGGCCATCGGGCAGCTAAGTTACCATGGAGGAACCTAACAAGATTTGACTTAATATTCTAGATCTGAACTCGCGCCAACTGCTTGCATCAAAATCCATTCAAGAAAGTAGCTCTGAAGCCGAGAAATGCGGTCGACCATAAGCACTACGGGGCGTATACGTAACATTTTAAAATTTTTTGTACCTTCTCCATTTCGACCATCGGGCAGCTAAGTTACCATGGAGGAACCTAACAAGATTTGACTTAATATTCTAGATCTGAACTCGCGCCAACTGCTTGCATCAAAATCCAGTCAAGAAAGTAGCTCTGAAGCCGAGAAATGCGATCGACCATAAGCACTACTGGGCGTATACGTAACATTTTAACATTTTTTGTACCTGCTCTATTTCGGCCATCGGGCAGCTAAATTACCATGGAGGAACCTAACAAGATTTGACTTAATATTCTAGATCTGAACTCTCGCCAACTGCTTGCATCAAAATCCATTCAAGAAAGTAGCTCTGAAGCCGAGAAATGCGATCGACCATAAGTACTACGGGGCGTATTCGTAACATTTTCAAATTGTTTGTACCTGCTCCATTTCGACCATCGGGCAGCTAAGTTACCATGGAGAAACCAACCAAGATTTGACTTAATATTCTAGATCTGAACTCGCGCCAACTGCTTGCATCAAAATCCAGTCAAGAAAGTAGCTCTGAAGCCGAGAAATGCGATCGACCATAAGCACTACGGGGCGTATACGTAACATTTTAAAATTTTTTGTACCTGCTCCATTTCGACCATCGGGCAGCTAAGTTACCATGGAGGAACCTAACAAGATTTGACTTAATATTCTAGATCTGAACTCGCGCCAACTGCTTGCATCAAAATCCAGTCAAGAAAGTAGCTCTGAAGCCGAGAAATGCGATCGACCATAAGCACTACGGGGCGTATACGTAACATTTTAAAATTTTTTGTACCTGCTCTATTTCGGCCATCGGGCAGCTAAGTTACCATGGAGGAACCTAACAAGATTTGACTTAATATTCTAGATCTGAACTCGCGCCAACTGCTTGCATCAAAATCCATTCAAGAAAGTACATAGCTCTGAAGCCGAGAAATGCGGTCGACCATAAGCACTACGGGGCGTATACGTAACATTTTAAAATTGTTTGTACCTGCTCCATTTCGACCATCGGGCAGCTAAGTTACCATGGAGGAACCTAACAAGAATTGACTTAATATTCTAGATCTGAACTCGCGCCAACTGCTTGCATCAAAATCCAGTCTAGAAAGTAGCTCTGAAGCCGAGAAATGCGATCGACCATAAGCACTACGGGGCGTATACGTAACACTTTAAAATTGTTTGTACCTGCTCCATTTCGACCATCGGGCAGCTAAGTTACCATGGAGGAACCACCCAAGATTTGACTTAATAAGCTAGATCTTAACTCGCGCCAACTGCTTGCATCAAAATCCGTCAAGAAAGTAGCTTTGAAGAAGAGAAATGCGATCGACCATAAGCACTACGGGGCGTATACGTAACATTTTAAAATTTTTTGTACCTGCTCCATTTCGACCATCGGACAGCTAAGTTACAATGGAGGAACCTAACAAGATTTGACTTAATATTCTAGATCTGAACTCGGGCCAACTGCTTGCATCAAAATCCAGTCAAGAAAGTAGCTCTGAAGCCGAGAAATGCGATCGACCATAAGCACTACGGGGCGTATACGTAACATTTTAAAATTGTTTGTACCTGCTCTATTTCGGCCATCGGGCAGCTAAGGTACCATGGAGGAACCTAACAAGATTTGACTTAATATTCTAGATCTGAACTCGCGCCAACTGCTTGCATCAAAATCCAGTCAAGAAAGTAGCTCTGAAGCCGAGAAATGCGATCGACCATAAGCACTACGGGGCGTATACGTAACATTTCAAAATTGTTTGTACCTGCTCCATTTCGACCATCGGGCAGCTAAGTTACCATGGAGGAACCAACCAATATTTGACTTAATATTCTAGATCTTAACTCGCGCCAACTGCTTGCATCAAAATCCAGTCAAGAAAGTAGCTCTGAAGCCGAGAAATGCGATCGACCATAAGCACTACGATCGTCAAGAAAGTAGCTTTGAAGAAGAGAAATGCGATCGACCATAATTACTACGGGGCGTATACGTAACATTTTAACCCAAGATTTGACTTAATAAGCTAGATCTTAACTCGCGCCAACTGCTTGCATCAAAATCCGTCAAGAAAGTAGCTTTGAAGAAGAGAAATGCGATCGACCATAAGCACTACAGGGGGTATACGTAACATTTTAAAATTTTTTGTACCTGCTCCATTTCGACCATCGGACAGCTAAGTTACAATGGAGGAACCTAACAAGATTTGACTTAATATTCTAGATCTGAACTCGGGCCAACTGCTTGCATCAAAATCCAGTCAAGAAAGTAGCTCTGAAGCCGAGAAATGCGATCGACCATAAGCACTACGGGGCGTATACGTAACATTTTAAAATTGTTTGTACCTGCTCTATTTCGGCCATCGGGCAGCTAAGTTACCATGGAGGAACCTAACAAGATTTGACTTAATATTCTACATCTGAACTCGCACCAAATGCTTGCATCAAAATCCAGTCAAGAAAGTAGCTCTGAAGCCGAGAAATGCGATCGACCATAAGCACTACGGGGCGTATACGTAACATTTTAAAATTGTTTGTACCTGCTCCATTTCGACCATCGGGCAGCTAAGTTACCATGGAGGAACCTAACAAGAATTGACTTAATATTCTAGATCTGAACTCGCGCCAACTGCTTGCATCAAAATCCAGTCTAGAAAGTAGCTCTGAAGCCGAGAAATGCGATCGACCATAAGCACTACGGGGCGTATACGTAACATTTTAAAATTGTTTGTACCTGCTCCATTTCGACCATCGGGCAGCTAAGTTACCATGGAGGAACCACCCAAGATTTGACTTAATAAGCTAGATCTTAACTCGCGCCAACTGCTTGCATCAAAATCCGTCAAGAAAGTAGCTTTGAAGAAGAGAAATGCGATCGACCATAAGCACTACGGGGCGTATACGTAACATTTTAAAATTTTTTGTACCTGCTCCATTTCGACCATCGGGCAGCTAAATTACCATGGAGGAACCTAACAAGATTTGACTTAATATTCTAGATCTGAACTCGGGCCAACTGCTTGCATCAAAATCCAGTCAAGAAATTAGCTCTGAAGCCGAGAAATGCGATCGACCATAAGCACTACGGGGCGTATACGTAACATTTTAAAATTGTTTGTACCTGCTCCATTTCGACCATCGGGCAGCTAAGTTACCATGGAGGAACCACCCAAGATTTGACTTAATAAGCTAGATCTTAACTCGCGCCAACTGCTTGCATCAAAATCCGTCAAGAAAGTAGCTTTGAAGAAGAGAAATGCGATCGACCATAAGCACTACGGGGCGTATACGTAACATTTTAAAATTTTTTTTACCTGCTCCATTTCGACCATCGGGCAGCTAAATTACCATGGAGGAACCTAACAAGATTTGACTTAATATTCTAGATCTGAACTCGGGCCAACTGCTTGCATCAAAATCCAGTCAAGAAAGTAGCTCTGAAGCCGAGAAATGCGATCGACCCTAAGCACTACGGGGCGTATACGTAACATTTTAAAATTGTTTGTACCTGCTCTATTTCGGCCATCGGGCAGCTAAGGTACCATGGAGGAACCTAACAAGATTTGACTTAATATTCTACATCTGAACTCGCACCAAATGCTTGCATCAAAATCCAGTCAAGAAAGTAGCTCTGAAGCCGAGAAATGCGATCGACCATAAGCACTACGGGGCGTATACGTAACATTTTAAAATTGTTTGTACCTGCTCCATTTCGACCATCGGGCAGCTAAGTTACCATGGAGGAACCAACCAAGATTTGACTTAATATTCTAGATCTTAACTCGCGCCAACTGCTTGCATCAAAATCCAGTCAAGAAAGTAGCTCTGAAGCCGAGAAATGCGATCGACCATAAGCGCTACGGGGCGTATAGGTAACATTTTAAAATTGTTTGTACCTGCTCCATTTCGACCATCGGGCAGCTAAGTTACCATGGAGGAACCACCCAAGATTTGACTTAATAAGCTAGATCTTAACTCGCGCCAACTGCTTGCATCAAAATCCGTCAAGAAAGTAGCTTTGAAGAAGAGAAATGCGATCGACCATAAGCACTACAGGGCGTATACGTAACATTTTCAAATTTTTGGTACCTGCTCCATTTCGACCATCGGACAGCTAAGTTACAATGGAGGAACCTAACAAGATTTGACTTAATATTCTAGATCTTAACTCGAGCCAACCGCTTGCATCAAAATCCAGTCTAGAAAGTTGCTCTGAAGCCGAGAAATGCGATCGACCATAAGCACTACGGGGCGTATACGTAACATTTTAAAATTGTTTGTACCTGCTCCATTTCGACCATCGGGCAGCTAAGTTACCATGGAGGAACCTAACAAGAATTGACTTAATATTCTAGATCTGAACTCGCGCCAACTGCTTGCATCAAAATCCAGTCTAGAAAGTAGCTCTGAAGCCGAGAAATGCGATCGACCATAAGCACTACGGGGCGTATACGTAACATTTTAAAATTGTTTGTACCTGCTCCATTTCGACCATCGGGCAGTTAAGTTACCATGGAGGAACCACCCAAGATTTGACTTAATAAGCTAGATCTTAACTCGCGCCAACTGCTTGCATCAAAATCCGTCAAGAAAGTAGCTTTGAAGAAGAGAAATGCGATCGACCATAAGCACTACGGGGCGTATACGTAACATTTTCAAATTTTTGGTACCTGCTCCATTTCGACCATCGGACAGCTAAGTTACAATGGAGGAACCTAACAAGATTTGACTTAATATTCTAGATCTTAACTCGAGCCAACCGCTTGCATCAAAATCCAGTCTAGAAAGTTGCTCTGAAGCCGAGAAATGCGATCGACCATAAGCACTACGGGGCGTATACGTAACATTTTAAAATTGTTTGTACCTGCTCCATTTCGACCATCGGGCAGCTAAGTTACCATGGAGGAACCTAACAAGATTTGACTTAATATTCTAGATCTGAACTCGCGCCAACTGCTTGCATCAAAATCCGTCAAGAAAGTAGCTTTGAAGAAGAGAAATGCGATCGACCATAAGCACTACGGGGCGTATACGTAACATTTTCAAATTTTTGGTGCCTGCTCCATTTCGACCATCGGACAGCTAAGTTACCATGGAGAAACCAACCAAGATTTGATTTAATATTCTAGATCTTAACTCGCGCCAACTGCTTGCATCAAAATCCAGTCAAGAAAGTAGCTCTGAAGCCGAGAAATGCGATCGACCATAAGCACTACGGGGCGTATACGTAACATTTTAAAATTGTTTGTACCTGCTCCATTTCGACCATCGGGCAGCTAAGTTACCATGGAGGAACCACCCAAGATTTGACTTAATAAGCTAGATCTTAACTCGCGCCAACTGCTTGCATCAAAATCCGTCAAGAAAGTAGCTTTGAAGAAGAGAAATGCGATCGACCATAAGCACTACGGGGCGTATACGTAACATTTAAATTTTTTTTGTACCTGCTCCATTTCGACCATCGGGCAGCTAAGTCATCATGGAGGAACCTAACAAGATTTGACTTAATATTCTAGATCTGAACTCGCGCCAACTGTTTGCATCAAAATCTGTCAAGAAAGTAGCTTTGAAGAAGAGAAATGCGATCGACCATAAGCACTACGGGGCGTATACGTAACATTTTCAAATTTTTGGTACCTGCTCCATTTCGACCATCGGACAGCTAAGTTACCATGGAGAAACCACCCAAGATTTGACTTAATATTCTAGATCTTAACTCGTTTGCATCAAAATCCGTCAAGAAAGTAGCTTTGAAGAAGAGAAATGCGATCGACCATAAGCACTACGGGGCGTATACGTAACATTTTAAAATTGTTTGTACCTGCTCCATTTCGACCATCAGGCAGCTAAGTTACCATGGAGGAACCACCCAAGATTTGACTTAATATGCTAGATCTTAACTCGCGCCAACTGCTTGCATCAAAATCCGTCAAGAAAGTAGCTTTGAAGAAGAGAAATGCGATCGACCATAAGCACTACGGGGCGTATACGTAACATTTTAAAATTTTTTGTACCTGCTCCATTTCGACCATCGGGCAGCTAAATTACCATGGAGGAACCTAACAAGATTTGACTTAATATTCTAGATCTGAACTCGGGCCAACTGCTTGCATCAAAATCCACTCAAGAAAGTAGCTCTGAAGCCGAGAAATGCGATCGACCATAAGCACTACGGGGCGTATACGTAACATTTTAAAATTGTTTGTACCTGCTCTATTTCGGCCATCGGGCAGGTAAGTTACCATGGAGGAACCACCCAAGATTTGACTTAATAAGCAGATCTTAACTCGCGCCAACTGCTTGCATCAAAATCCGTCAAGAAAGTAGCTTTGAAGAAGAGAAATGCGATCGACCATAAGCACTACGGGGCGTATACGTAACATTTTAAAATTGTTTGTACCTGCTCTATTTTGGCCATCGGGCAACTAAGGTACCATGGAGGAACCTAACAAGATTTGACTTAATATTCTAGATCTGAGCTCGCGCCAACTGCTTGCATCAAAATCCAGTCAAGAAAGTAGCTCTGAAGCCGAGAAATGCGATCGACCGTAAGCACTACGGGGCGTATACGTAACATTTTAAAATTTTTTGTACCTGCTCTATTTCGACCATCGGGCAGCTAAGGTACCATGGAGGAACCTAACAAGATTTGACTTAATATTCTAGATCTGAACTCGCGCCAACTGCTTGCATCAAAATCCAGTCAAGAAAGTAGCTCTGAAGCCGAGAAATGCGATCGACCATAAGCACTACGGGGCGTATACGTAACATTTTAAAATTGTTTGTACCTGCTCTATTTCGGCCATCGGGCAGCTAAGTTACCATGGAGGAACCTAACAAGATTTGACTTAATATTCTACATCTGAACTCGCACCAAATGCTTGCATCAAAATCCATTCAAGAACGTAGTTCTGAAGCCGAGAAATGCGATCGACCATAAGCACTACGGGGCGTATACGTAACATTTTAAAAATTTTTGTACCTTCCCCATTTCGACCATCGGGCAGCTAAGTTACCATGGAGGAACCTAACAAGATTTGACTTAATATTCTAGATCTTAACTCGCGCCAACTGCTTGCATCAAAATCCAGTCTAGAAAGTAGCTCTGAAGCCGAGAAATGCGATCGACCATAAGCACTACGGGGCGTATACGTAACATTTTAAAATTGTTTGTACCTGCTCCATTTCGACCATCGGGCAGCTAAGTTACCATGGAGGAACCACCCAAGATTTGACTTAATAAGCTAGATCTTAACTCGCGCCAACTGCTTGCATCAAAATCCTTCAAGAAAGTAGCTTTGAAGAAGAGAAATGCGATCGACCATAAGCACTACGGGGCATATACGTAACATTTTAAAATGTTTTGTACCTGCTCCATTTCGACCATCGGGCAGCTAAGTTACCATGGAGGAACCAACCAAGATTTGACTTAATATTCTAGATCTTAACTCGCGCCAACTGCTTGCATCAAAATCCAGTCAAGAAAGTAGCTCTGAAGCCGAGAAATGCGATCGACCATAAGCACTACGGGGCGTATACGTAACATTTTAAAATTGTTTGTACCTGCTCCATTTCGACCATCGGGCAGCTAAGTTACCATGGAGGAACCACCCAAGATTTGACTTAATAAGCTAGATCTTAACTCGCGCCAACTGCTTGCATCAAAATCCGTCAAGAAAGTAGCTTTGAAGAAGAGAAATGCGATCGACCATAAGCACTACGGGGCGTATACGTAACATTTTAAAATTTTTTGTACCTGCTCTATTTCGGGCATCGGGCAGCTAAGGTACCATGGAGGAACCTAACAAGATTTGACTTAATATTCTAGATCTGAACTCGCGCCAACTGCTTGCATCAAAATCCAGTCAAGAAAGTAGCTCTGAAGCCGAGAAATGCGATCGACCATAAGCACTACGGGGCGTATACGTAACATTTTAAAATTGTTTGTACCTGCTCCATTTCGACCATCGGGCAGCTAAGTTACCATGGAGGAACCACCCAAGATTTGACTTAATAAGCTAGATCTTAACTCGCGCCAACTGCTTGCATCAAAATCCAGTCTAGAAAGTAGCTCTGAAGCCGAGAAATGCGATCGACCATAAACACTACGGGGCGTATTCGTAACATTTTCAAATTTTTTGTACCTGCTCCATTTCGACCATCGGGCAGCCAAGTTACCATGGAGAAACCAACCAAGATTTGACTTAATATTCTAGATCTTAACTCACGCCAACTGCTTGCATCAAAATCCAGTCAAGAAAGTAGCTCTGAAGCCGAGAAATGCGATCGACCATAAGCACTACGGGGCGTATACGTAACATTTTAAAATTGTTTGTACCTGCTCCATTTCGACCATCGGGCAGCTAAGTTACCATGGAGGAACCACCCAAGATTTGACTTAATAAGCTAGATCTTAAATCGCGCCAACTGCTTGCATCAAAATCCGTCAAGAAAGTAGCTTTGAAGAAGAGAAATGCGATCGACCATAAGCGCTACGGGGCGTATACGTAACATTTTAAAATTTTTTGTACCTGCTCCATTTCGACCATAGGGCAGCTAAGTTACCATGGAGGAACCTAACAAGATTTGACTTAATATTCTAGATCTTAACTCGCGCCAACTGCTTGCATCAAAATCCAGTCTAGAAAGTAGCTCTGAAGCCGAGAAATGCGATCGACCATAAGCACTACGGGGCGTATACGTAACATTTTAAAATTGTTTGTACCTGCTCCATTTCGACCATCGGGCAGCTAAGTTACCATGGAGGAACCACCCAAGATTTGACTTAATAAGCTAGATCTTAACTCGCGCCAACTGCTTGCATCAAAATCCGTCAAGAAAGTAGCTTTGAAGAAGAGAAATGCGATCGACCATAAGCACTACGGGGCGTATACGTAACATTTTAAAATGTTTTGTACCTGCTCCATTTCGACCATCGGGCAGCTAAATTACCATGGAGGAACCTAACAAGATTTGACTTAATATTCTAGATCTGAACTCGGGCCAACTGCTTGCATCAAAATCCAGTCAAGAAAGTAGCTCTGAAGCCGAGAAATGCGATCGACCCTAAGCTCTACGGGGCGTATACGTAACATTTTAAAATTGTTTGTACCTGCTCCATTTCGACCATCGGGCAGCTAAGTTACCATGGAGGAACCAACCAAGATTTGACTTAATATTCTAGATCTTAACTCGCGCCAACTGCTTGCATCAAAATCCAGTCAAGAAAGAAGCTCTGAAGCCGAGAAATGCGATCGACCATAAGCACTACGGGGCGTATACGTAACATTTTAAAATTTTTTGTACCTGCTCCATTTCGACCATCGGGCAGCTAAGTTACCATGGAGGAACCTAGCAAGATTTGACTTAATATTCTAGATCTGAACTCGCGCCAACTGCTTGCATCAAAATCCAGTCCAGAAAGTAGCTCTGAAGCCGAGAAATGCGATCGACCATAAGCACTACGGGGCGTACACGTAACATTTGCAAATTTTCTGTACCTGCTCCATTTCGACCATCGGGCAGCTAAGTTACCATGGAGGAACCTAACAAGAATTGACTTAATATTCTAGATCTGAACTCGCGCCAACTGCTTGCATCAAAATCCAGTCCAGAAAGTAGCTCTGAAGCCGAGAAATGCGATCGACCATAAGCACTACGGGGCGTATACGTAACATTTTAAAATTTTTTGTACCTGCTCCATTTCGACCATCGGGCAGCTAAGTTACCATGGAGGAACCTAGCAAGATTTGACTTAATATTCTAGATCTGAACTCGCGCCAACTGCTTGCATCAAAATCCAGTCTAGAAAGTAGCTCTGAAGCCGAGAAATGGGATCGACCATAAGCACTACGGGGCGTACACGTAACATTTGCAAATTTTCTGTACCTGCTCCATTTCGACCATCGGGCAGCTAAGTTACCATGGAGGAACCTAACAAGAATTGACTTAATATTCTAGATCTGAACTCGCGCCAACTGCTTGCATCAAAATCCAGTCAAGAAAGTAGCTCTGAAGCCGAGAAATGCGATCGACCATAAGCACTACGGGGCGTATACGTAACATTTTAAAATTGTTTGTACCTGCTCTATTTCGGCCATCGGGCAGCTAAGTTACCATGGAGGAACCTAACAAGATTTGACTTAATATTCTGCATCTGAACTCGCACCAAATGCTTGCATCAAAATCCATTCAAGAACGTAGCTCTGAAGCCGAGAAATGCGATCGACCATAAGCACTACGGGGCGTATACGTAACATTTTAAAATTTTTTGTACCTGCCCCATTTCGACCATCGGGCAGCTAAGTTACCATGGAGGAACCTAACAAGATTTGACTTAATATTCTAGATCTTAACTCGCGCCAACTGCTTGCATCAAAATCCAGTCTAGAAAGTAGCTCTGAAGCCGAGAAATGCGATCGACCATAAGCACTACGGGGCGTATACGTAACATTTTAAAATTGTTTGTACCTGCTCCATTTCGACCATCGGGCAGCTAAGTTACCATGGAGGAACCACACAAGATTTGACTTAATAAGCTAGATCTTAACTCGCGCCAACTGCTTGCATCAAAATCCGTCAAGAAAGTAGCTTTGAAGAAGAGAAATGCGATCGACCATAAGCACTACGGGGCGTATACGTAACATTTTAAAATGTTTTGTACCTGCTCCATTTCGACCATCGGGCAGCTAAGTTACCATGGAGGAACCAACCAAGATTTGACTTAATATTCTAGATCTTAACTCGCGCCAACTGCTTGCATCAAAATCCAGTCAAGAAAGTAGCTCTGAAGCCGAGAAATGCGATCGACCATAAGCACTACGGGGCGTATACGTAACATTTTAAAATTGTTTGTACCTGCTCCATTTCGACCATCGGGCAGCTAAGTTACCATGGAGGAACCACCCAAGATTTGACTTAATAAGCTAGATCTTAGCTCGCGCCAACTGCTTGCATCAAAATCCGTCAAGAAAGTAGCTTTGAAGAAGAGAAATGCGATCGACCATAAGCACTACGGGGCGTATACGTAACATTTTAAAATTTTTTGTACCTGCTCTATTTCGGCCATCGGGCAGCTAAGGTACCATGGAGGAACCTAACAAGATTTGACTTAATATTCTAGATCTGAACTCGCGCCAATTGCTTGCATCAAAATCCAGTCAAGAAAGTAGCTCTGAAGCCGAGAAATGCGATCGACCATAAACACTACGGGGCGTATTCGTAACATTTTCAAATTTTTTGTACCTGCTCCATTTCGACCATCGGGCAGCCAAGTTACCATGGAGAAACCAACCAAGATTTGACTTAATATTCTAGATCTTAACTCACGCCAACTGCTTGCATCAAAATCCAGTCAAGAAAGTAGCTCTGAAGCCGAGAAATGCGATCGACCATAAGCACTACGGGGCGTATACGTAACATTTTAAAGTTGTTTGTACCTGCTCCATTTCGACCATCGGGCAGCTAAGTTACCATGGAGGAACCACCCAAGATTTGACTTAATAAGCTAGATCTTAACTCGCGCCAACTGCTTGCATCAAAATCCGTCAAGAAAGTAGCTTTGAAGAAGAGAAATGCGATCGACCATAAGCGCTACGGGGCGTATACGTAACATTTTAAAATTTTTTGTACCTGCTCCATTTCGACCATAGGGCAGCTAAGTTAGCATGGAGGAACCTAACAAGATTTGACTTAATATTCTAGATCTGAACTCGCGCCAACTGCTTGCATCAAAATCCAGTCTAGAAAGTAGCTCTGAAGCCGAGAAATGCGATCGACCATAAGCGCTACGGGGCGTATACGTAACATTTTAAAATTTTTTGTACATGCTCCATTTCGACCATCGGGCAGCTAAGTTACCATGGAGGAACCTAACAAGATTTAACTTAGTATTCTAGATCTGAACTCGCGCCAACTGCTTGCATCAAAATCCAGTCAAGAATGTAGCTCTGAATCCGAGAAAAGCGATGGACCATAAGCACTAGGGGGCGTATACGTAACATTTTCAAATTTTTGGTACCTGCTCCATTTCGACCATCGGACAGCTAAGTTACCATGGAGAAACCAACCAAGATTTGACTTAATATTCTAGATCTTAGCTCGCGCCAACTGCTTGCATCAAAATCCGTCAAGAAAGTAGCTTTGAAGAAGAGAAATGCGATCGACCATAAGCACTACGGGGCGTATACGTAACATTTTAAAATTGTTTGTACCTGCTCCATTTCGACCATCGGGCAGCTAAGTTACCATGGAGGAACCTAACAAGATTTGACTTAATATTCTAGATCTTAACTCGCGCCAACTGCTTGCATCAAAATCCAGTCTAGAAAGTAGCTCTGAAGCCGAGAAATGCGATCGACCATAAGCACTACGGGGCGTATACGTAACATTTTAAAATTCTTTGTACCTGCTCCATTTCGACCATCGGGCAGCTAAGTTACCATGGAGGAACCACCCAAGATTTGACTTAATAAGCTAGATCTTAACTCGCGCCAACTGCTTGCATCAAAATCCGTCCAGAAAGTAGCTTTGAAGAAGAGAAATGCGATCGACCATAAGCACTACGGGGCGTATACGTAACATTTTAAAATGTTTTGTACCTGCTCCATTTCGACCATCGGGCAGCTAAATTACCATGGAAGAACCTAACAAGATTTGACTTAATATTCTAGATCTGAACTCGGGCCAACTGCTTGCATCAAAATCCAGTCAAGAAAGTAGCTCTGAAGCCGAGAAATGCGATCGACCCTAAGCACTACGGGGCGTATACGTAACATTTTAAAATTGTTTGTACCTGCTCCATTTCGACCATCGGGCAGCTAAGTTACCATGGAGGAACCAACCAAGATTTGACTTAATATTCTAGATCTTAACTCGCGCCAACTGCTTGCATCAAAATCCAGTCAAGAAAGAAGCTCTGAAGCCGAGAAATGCGATCGACCATAAGCACTACGGGGCGTATACGTAACATTTTAAAATTTTTTGTACCTGCTCCATTTCGACCATCGGGCAGCTAAGTTACCATGGAGGAACCTAGCAAGATTTGACTTAATATTCTAGATCTGAACTCGCGCCAACTGCTTGCATCAAAATCCAGTCTAGAAAGTAGCTCTGAAGCCGAGAAATGGGATCGACCATAAGCACTACGGGGCGTACACGTAACATTTGCAAATTTTCTGTACCTGCTCCATTTCGACCATCGGGCAGCTAAGTTACCATGGAGGAACCTAACAAGAATTGACTTAATATTCTAGATCTGAACTCGCGCCAACTGCTTGCATCAAAATCCAGTCCAGAAAGTAGCTCTGAAGCCGAGAAATGCGATCGACCATAAGCACTACGGGGCGTATACGTAACATTTTAAAATTGTTTGTACCTGCTCCATTTCGACCATCGGGCAGCTAAGTTACCATGGAGGAACCACCCAAGATTTGACTTAATAAGCTAGATCTTAACTCGCGCCAACTGCTTGCATCAAAATCCGTCAAGAAAGTAGCTTTGAAGAAGAGAAATGCGATCGACCATAAGCACTACGGGGCGTATACGTAACATTTTAAAATTTTTTGTACCTGCTCCATTTCGACCATCGGGCAGATAAATTACCATGGAGGAACCTAACAAGATTTGACTTAATATTCTAGATCTGAACTCGGGCCAACTGCTTGCATCAAAATCCAGTCAAGAAAGTAGCTCTGAAGCCGAGAAATGCGATCGACCCTAAGCACTACGGGGCGTATACGTAACATTTTAAAATTGTTTGTACCTGCTCCATTTCGACCATCGGGCAGCTAAGTTACCATGGAGGAACCAACCAAGATTTGACTTAATATTCTAGATCTTAACTCGCGCCAACTGCTTGCATCAAAATCCAGTCAAGAAAGAAGCTCTGAAGCCGAGAAATGCGATCAACCATAAGCACTACGGGGCGTATACGTAACATTTTAAAATTTTTTGTACCTGCTCCATTTCGACCATCGGGCAGCTAAGTTACCATGGAGGAACCTAGCAAGATTTGACTTCATATTCTAGATCTGAACTCGCGCCAACTGCTTGCATCAAAATCCAGTCTAGAAAGTAGCTCTGAAGCCGAGAAATGGGATCGACCATAAGCACTACGGGGCGTACACGTAACATTTGCAAATTTTCCGTACCTGCTCCATTTCGACCATCGGGCAGCTAAGTTACCATGGAGGAACCTAACAAGAATTGACTTAATATTCTAGATCTGAACTCGCGCCAACTGCTTGCATCAAAATCCAGTCCAGAAAGTAGCTCTGAAGCCGAGAAATGCGATCGACCATAAGCACTACGGGGCGTATACGTAACATTTTAAAATTGTTTGTACCTGCTCCATTTCGACCATCGGGCAGCTAAGTTACCATGGAGGAACCACCCAAGATTTGACTTATTAAGCTAGATCTTAACTCGCGCCAACTGCTTGCATCAAAATCCGTCAAGAAAGTAGCTTTGAAGAAGAGAAATGCGATCGACCATAAGCACTACGGGGCGTATACGTAACATTTTAAAATTTTTTGTACCTGCTCCATTTCGACCATCGGGCAGCTAAATTACCATGGAGGAACCTAACAAGATTTGACTTAATATTCTAGATCTGAACTCGGGCCAACTGCTTGCATCAAAATCCAGTCAAGAAAGTAGCTCTGAAGCCGAGAAATGCGATCGACCCTAAGCACTACGGGGCGTATACGTAACATTTTAAAATTGTTTGTACCTGCTCTATTTCGGCCATCGGGCAGCTAAGGTAGCATGGAGGAACCTAACAAGATTTGACTTAATATTCTAGATCTGAACTCGCGCCAACTGCTTGCATCAAAATCCAGTCAAGAAAGTAGCTCTGAAGCCGAGAAATGCGATCGACCATAAGCTCTACGGGGCGTATACGTAACATTTTAAAATTGTTTGTACCTGCTCTATTTCGGCCATCGGGCAGCTAAGTTACCATGGAGGAACCTAACAAGATTTGACTTAATATTCTACATCTGAACTCGCACCAAATGCTTGCATCAAAATCCAGTCAAGAAAGTAGCTCTGAAGCCGAGAAATGCGATCGACCATAAGCACTACGGGGCGTATACGTAACATTTTAAAATTGTTTGTACCTGCTCAATTTCGACCATCGGGCAGCTAAGTTACCATGGAGGAACCAACCAAGATTTGACTTAATATTCTAGATCTTAACTCGCGCCAACTGCTTGCATCAAAATCCAGTCAAGAAAGTAGCTCTGAAGCCGAGAAATGCGATCGACCATAAGCACTACGGGGCGTATACGTAACATTTTAAAATTGTTTGTACCTGCTCCATTTCGACCATCGGGCAGCTAAGTTACCATGGAGGAACCACCCAAGATTTGACTTAATAAGCTAGATCTTAACTCGCGCCAACTGCTTGCATCAAAATCCGTCAAGAAAGTAGCTTTGAAGAAGAGAAATGCGATCGACCATAAGCACTACGGGGCGTATACGTAACATTTTCAAATTTTTGGTACCTGCTCCATTTCGACCATCGGACAGCTAAGGTACCATGGAGGAACCTAACAAGATTTGACTTAATATTCTAGATCTGAACTCGCGCCAACTGCTTGCATCAAAATCCAGTCAAGAAAGTAGCTCTGAAGCCGAGAAATGCGATCGACCATAAGCACTACGGGGCGTATACGTAACATTTTAAAATTGTTTGTACCTGCTCTATTTCGGCCATCGGGCAGCTAAGTTACCATGGAGGAACCTAACAAGATTTGACTTAATATTCTACATCTGAACTCGCACCAAATGCTTGCATCAAAATCCAGTCAAGAAAGTAGCTCTGAAGGCGAGAAATGCGATCGACCATAAGCACTACGGGGCGTATACGTAACGTTTTAAAATTGTTTGTACCTGCTCCATTTCGACCATCGGGCAGCTAAGTTACCATGGAGGAACCACCCAAGATTTGGCTTAATAAGCTAGATCTTAACTCGCGCCAACTGCTTGCATCAAAATATGTCAAGAAAGTAGCTTTGAAGAAGAGAAATGCGATCGACCATAAGCACTACGGGGCATATACGTAACATTTTAAAATTTTTGTACCTGCTCCATTTCGACCATCGGGCAGCTAAGTTACCATGGAGGAACCTAACAAGATTTGACTTAATATTCTAGATCTGAACTCGCGCCAACTGCTTGCATCAAAATCCAGTCAAGAAAGTAGCTCTGAAGCCGAGAAATGCGATCGACCATAAGCACTACGGGGCGTATACGTAACATTTTAAAATTTTTTGTACCTGCTCTATTTCGGCCATCGGGCAGCTAAGTTACCATGGAGGAACCTAACAAGATTTGACTTAATATTCTAGATCTGAACTCGCGCCAACTGCTTGCATCAAAATCCAGTCTAGAAAGTAGCTCTGAAGCCGAGAAATGCGATCGACCATAAGCACTACGGGGCGTATACGTAACATTTTAAAAATGTTTGCACATGCTCCATTTCGACCATCGGGCAGCTAAGTTACCATGGAGGAACCTAACAAGATTTGACTTAATATTCTAGATCTGAACTCGCGCCAACTGCTTGCATCAAAATCCAGTCAAGAAAGTAGCTCTGAAGCCGAGAAATGCGATCGACCATAAGCACTACGGGGCGTATACGTAACATTTTAAAATTGTTTGTACCTGCTCTATTTCGGCCATCGGGCAGCTAAGGTACCATGGAGGAACCACCCAAGATTTGACTTAATAAGCTAGATCTTAACTCGCGCCAACTGCTTGCATCAAAATCCGTCAAGAAAGTAGCTTTGAAGAAGAGAAATGCGATCGACCATAAGCACTACGGGGCGTATACGTAACATTTTAAAATTTTTTGTACCTGCTCCATTTCGACCATCGGGCAGCTAAGTTACCATGGAGGAACCTAGCAAGATTTGACTTAATATTCTAGATTTGAACTCGCGCCAACTGCTTGCATCAAAATCCAGTCTAGAAAGTAGCTCTGAAGCCGAGAAATGCGATCGACCATAAGCACTACGGGGCGTATACGTAACATTTTAAAAATGTTTGCACATGCTCCATTTCGACCATCGGGCAGCTAAGTTACCATGGAGGAACCTAACAAGATTTGACTTAATATTCTAGATCTGAACTCGCGCCAACTGCTTGCATCAAAATCCAGTCAAGAAAGTAGCTCTGAAGCCGAGAAATGCGATCGACCATAAGCACTACGGGGCGTATACGTAACATTTTAAAATTGTTTGTACCTGCTCTATTTCGGCCATCGGGCAGCTAAGGTACCATGGAGGAACCACCCAAGATTTGACTTAATAAGCTAGATCTTAACTCGCGCCAACTGCTTGCATCAAAATCCGTCAAGAAAGTAGCTTTGAAGAAGAGAAATGCGATCGACCATAAGCACTACGGGGCGTATACGTAACATTTTAAAATTTTTTGTACCTGCTCCATTTCGACCATCGGGCAGCTAAATTACCATGGAGGAACCTAACAAGATTTGACTTAATATTCTAGATCTGAACTCGGGCCAACTGCTTGCATCAAAATCCAGTCAAGAAAGTAGCTCTGAAGCCGAGAAATGCGATCGACCATAAGCACTACGGGGCGTATACGTAACATTTTAAAATTGTTTGTACCTGCTCTATTTCGGCCATCGGGCAGCTAAGGTAGCATGGAGGAACCTAACAAGATTTGACTTAATATTCTAGATCTGAACTCGCGCCAACTGCTTGCATCAAAATCCAGTCAAGAAAGTAGCTCTGAAGCCGAGAAATGCGATCGACCATAAGCACTACGGGGCGTATACGTAACATTTTAAAATTGTTTGTACCTGCTCTATTTCGGCCATCGGGCAGCTAAGTTACCATGGAGGAACCTAACAAGATTTGACTTAATATTCTACATCTGAACTCGCACCAAATGCTTGCATCAAAATCCAGTCAAGAAAGTAGCTCTGAAGCCGAGAAATGCGATCGACCATAAGCACTACGGGGCGTATACGTAACATTTTAAAATTGTTTGTACCTGCTCCATTTCGACCATCGGGCAGCTAAGTTACCATGGAGGAACCAACCAAGATTTGACTTAATATTCTAGATCTTAACTCGCGCCAACTGCTTGCATCAAAATCCAGTCAAGAAAGTAGCTCTGAAGCCGAGAAATGCGATCGACCATAAGCACTACGGGGCGTATACGTAACATTTTAAAATTGTTTGTACCTGCTCCATTTCGACCATCGGGCAGCTAAGTTACAATGGAGGAACCACCCAAGATTTGACTTAATAAGCTAGATCTTAACTCGCGCCAACTGCTTGCATCAAAATCCGTCAAGAAAGTAGCTTTGAAGAAGAGAAATGCGATCGACCGTAAGCACTACGGGGCGTATACGTAACATTTTCAAATTTTTGGTACCTGCTCCATTTCGACCATCGGACAGCTAAGGTACCATGGAGGAACCTAACAAGATTTGACTTAATATTCTACATCTGAACTCGCACCAAATGCTTGCATCAAAATCCAGTCAAGAAAGTAGCTCTGAAGCCGAGAAATGCGATCGACCATAAGCACTACGGGGCGTATACGTAACGTTTTAAAATTGTTTGTACCTGCTCCATTTCGACCATCGGGCAGCTAAGTTACCATGGAGGAACCACCCAAGATTTGACTTAATAAGCTAGATCTTAACTCGCGCCAACTGCTTGCATCAAAATATGTCAAGAAAGTAGCTTTGAAGAAGAGAAATGCGATCGACCGTAAGCACTACGGGGCATATACGTAACATTTTAAAATTTTTTGTACCTGCTCCATTTCGACCATCGGGCAGCTAAATTACCATGGAGGAACCTAACAAGATTTGACTTAATATTCTAGATCTGAACTTGGGCCAACTGCTTGCATCAAAATCCAGTCAAGAATGTAGCTCTGAAGCCGAGAAATGCGATCGACCCTAAGCACTACGGGGCGTATACGTAACATTTTAAAATTGTTTGTAATTGCTCTATTTCGGCCATCGGGCAGCTAAGGTACCATGGAGGAACCTAA
The DNA here is from genome assembly GCA_958301585.1 of Merodon equestris. NCBI lineage: Eukaryota > Metazoa > Arthropoda > Insecta > Diptera > Syrphidae > Merodon > Merodon equestris. Next base: position 36,987,769 of record OY284416.1, on the reverse strand, counting down.
CAAGATTTGACTTAATATTCTAGATCTGAACTCGCGCCAACTGCTTGCATCAAAATCCAGTCAAGAAAGTAGCTCTGAAGCCGAGAAATGCGATCGACCATAAGCACTACGGGGCGTATACGTAACATTTTAAAATTGTTTGTACCTGCTCTATTTCGGCCATCGGGCAGTTAAGTTACCATGGAGGAACCTAACAAGATTTGACTTAATATTCTACATCTGAACCCGCACCAAATGCTTGCATCAAAATCCAGTCAAGAAAGTAGCTCTGAAGCCGAGAAATGCGATCGACCATAAGCACTACGGGGCGTATACGTAACATTTTAAAATTGTTTGTACCTGCTCCATTTCGACCATCGGGCAGCTAAGTTACCATGGAGGAACCAACCAAGATTTGACTTAATATTCTAGATCTTAACTCGCGCCAACTGCTTGCATCAAAATCCAGTCAAGAAAGTAGCTCTGAAGCCGAGAAATGCGATCGACCATAAGCACTACGGGGCGTATACGTAACATTTTAAAATTGTTTGTACCTGCTCCATTTCGACCATCGGGCAGCTAAGTTACCATGGAGGAACCAACCAAGATTTGACTTAATATTCTAGATCTTAACTCGCGCCAACTGCTTGCATCAAAATCCAGTCAAGAAAGTAGCTCTGAAGCCGAGAAATGCGATCGACCATAAGCACTACGGGGCGTATACGTAACATTTTAAAATTGTTTGTACCTGCTCCATTTCGACCATCGGACAGCTAAGTTACCATGGAGGAACCACCCAAGATTTGACTTAATAAGCTAGATCTTAACTCGCGCCAACTGCTTGCATCAAAATATGTCAAGAAAGTAGCTTTGAAGAAGAGAAATGCGATCGACCATAAGCACTACGGGGCATATACGTAACATTTTAAAATTTTTGTACCTGCTCCATTTCGACCATCGGGCAGCTAAGTTACCATGGAGGAACCTAACAAGATTTGACTTAATATTCTAGATCTGAACTCGCGCCAACTGCATGCATCAAAATCCAGTCTAGAAAGTAGCTCTGAAGCCGAGAAATGCGATCGACCATAAGCACTACGGGGCGTATACGTAACATTTTAAAAATGTTTGCACATGCTCCATTTCGACCATCGGGCAGCTAAGTTACCATGGAGGAACCTAACAAGATTTGACTTAATATTCTAGATCTGAACTCGCGCCATCTGCTTGCATCAAAATCCAGTCAAGAAAGTAGCTCTGAAGCCGAGAAATGCGATCGACCATAAGCACTACGGGGCGTATACGTAACATTTTAAAATTTTTTGTACCTGCTCTATTTCGGCCATCGGGCAGCTAAGTTACCATGGAGGAACCTAACAAGATTTGACTTAATATTCTAGATCTGAACTCGCGCCAACTGCTTGCATCAAAATCCAGTCTAGAAAGTAGCTCTGAAGCCGAGAAATGCGATCGACCATAAGCACTACGGGGCGTATACGTAACATTTTAAAAATGTTTGCACATGCTCCATTTCGACCATCGGGCAGCTAAGTTACCATGGAGGAACCTAACAAGATTTGACTTAATATTCTAGATCTGAACTCGCGCCAACTGCTTGCATCAAAATCCAGTCAAGAAAGTAGCTCTGAAGCCGAGAAATGCGATCGACCATAAGCACTACGGGGCGTATACGTAACATTTTAAAATTGTTTGTACCTGCTCTATTTCGGCCATCGGGCAGCTAAGTTACCATGGAGGAACCACCCAAGATTTGACTTAATAAGCTAGATCTTAGCTCGCGCCAACTGCTTGCATCAAAATCCGTCAAGAAAGTAGCTTTGAAGAAGAGAAATGCGATCGACCATAAGCACTACGGGGCGTATACGTAACATTTTAAAATTTTTTGTACCTGCTCCATTTCGACCATCGGGCAGCTAAGTTACCATGGAGGAACCTAACAAGATTTGACTTAATATTCTAGATCTGAACTCGGGCCAACTGCTTGCATCAAAATCCAGTCAAGAAAGTAGCTCTGAAGCCGAGAAATGCGATCGACCATAAGCACTACGGGGCGTATACGTAACATTTTAAAATTGTTTGTACCTGCTCCATTTCGACCATCGGGCAGCTAAGTTACCATGGAGGAACCACCCAAGATTTGACTTAATAAGCTAGATCTTAGCTCGCGCCAACTGCTTGCATCAAAATCCGTCAAGAAAGTAGCTTTGAAGAAGAGAAATGCGATCGACCATAAGCACTACGGGGCGTATACGTAACATTTTAAAATTTTTTGTACCTGCTCCATTTCGACCATCGGGCAGCTAAGTTACCATGGAGGAACCTAACAAGATTTGACTTAATATTCTAGATCTGAACTCGGGCCAACTGCTTGCATCAAAATCCAGTCAAGAAAGTAGCTCTGAAGCCGAGAAATGCGATCGACCATAAGCACTACGGGGCGTATACGTAACATTTTAAAATTGTTTGTACCTGCTCTATTTCGGCCATCGGGCAGCTAAGGTACCATGGAGGAACCTAACAAGATTTGACTTAATATTCTAGATCTGAACTCGCGCCAACTGCTTGCATCAAAATCCAGTCAAGAAAGTAGCTCTGAAGCCGAGAAATGCGATCGACCATAAGCACTACGGGGCGTATACGTAACATTTTAAAACTGTTTGTACCTGCTCTATTTCGGCCATCGGGCAGCTAAGTTACCATGGAGGAACCTAACAAGATTTGACTTAATATTCTACATCTGAACTCGCACCAAATGCTTGCATCAAAATCCGCCAAGAAAGTAGCTTTGAAGAAGAGAAATGCGATCGACCATAAGCACTACGGGGCGTATACGTAACATTTTAAAATTGTTTGTACCTGCTCCATTTCGACCATCGGGCAGCTTAGTTACCATGGAGGAACCTAACAAGAATTGACTTAATATTCTAGATCTGAACTCGCGCCAACTGCTTGCATCAAAATCCAGTCAAGAAAGTAGCTCTGAAGCCGAGAAATGCGATCGACCATAAGCACTACGGGGCGTATACGTAACATTTTAAAATTGTTTGTACCTGCTCTATTTCGGCCATCGGGCAGCTAAGGTACCATGGAGGAACCACCCAAGATTTGACTTAATAAGCTAGATCTTAACTCGCGCCAACTGCTTGCATCAAAATCCGTCAAGAAAGTAGCTTTGAAGAAGAGAAATGCGATCGACCATAAGCACTACGGGGCGTATACGTAACATTTTAAAATTTTTTGTACCTGCTCCATTTCGACCATCGGACAGCTAAGTTACAATGGAGGAACCTAACAAGATTTGACTTAATATTCTAGATCTGAACTCGGGCCAACTGCTTGCATCAAAATCCAGTCAAGAAAGTAGCTCTGAAGCCGAGAAATGCGATCGACCATAAGCACTACGGGGCGTATACGTAACATTTTAAAATTGTTTATACCTGCTCTATTTCGGCCATCGGGCAGCTAAGTTACAATGGAGGAACCTAACAAGATTTGACTTAATATTCTAGATCTGAACTCGGGCCAACTGCTTGCATCAAAATCCAGTCAAGAAAGTAGCTCTGAAGCCGAGAAATGCGATCGACCATAAGCACTACGGGGCGTATACGTAACATTTTAAAATTGTTTGTACCTGCTCCATTTCGACCATCGGGCAGCTAAGTTACCATGGAGGAACCAACCAAGAATTGACTTAATATTCTAGATCTTAACTCGCGCCAACTGCTTGCATCAAAATCCAGTCAAGAAAGTAGCTCTGAAGCCGAGAAATGCGATCGACCATAAGCACTACGGGGCGTATACGTAACATTTTAAAATTGTTTGTACCTGCTCCATTTCGACCATCGGGCAGCTAAGTTACCATGGAGGAACCACCCAAGATTTGACTTAATAAGCTAGATCTTAACTCGCGCCAACTGCTTGCATCAAAATCCGTCAAGAAAGTAGCTTTGAAGAAGAGAAATGCGATCGACCATAAGCACTACGGGGCGTTTACGTAACATTTTCAAATTTTTGGTACCTGCTCCATTTCGACCATCGGACAGCTAAGTTACAATGGAGGAACCTAACAAGATTTGACTTAATATTCTAGATCTTAACTCGAGCCAACCGCTTGCATCAAAATCCAGTCTACAAAGTTGCTCTGAAGCCGAGAAATGCGATCGACCATAAGCACTACGGGGCGTATACGTAACATTTTAAAATTGTTTGTACCTGCTCCATTTCGACCATCGGGCAGCTAAGTTACCATGGAGGAACCAATCAAGATTTGACTTAATATTCTAGATCTTAACTCGCGCCAACTGCTTGCATCAAAATCCAGTCAAGAAAGTAGCTCTGAAGCCGAGAAATGCGATCGACCATAAGCACTACGGGGCGTATACGTAACATTTTAAAATTGTTTGTACCTGCTCCATTTCGACCATCGGGCAGCTAAGTTACCATGGAGGAACCTAACAAGAATTGACTTAATATTCTAGATCTGAACTCGCGCCAACTGCTTGCATCAAAATCCAGTCTAGAAAGTAGCTCTGAAGCCGAGAAATGCGATCGACCATAAGCACTACGGGGCGTATACGTAACATTTTAAAATTGTTTGTACCTGCTCCATTTCGACCATCGGGCAGCTAAGTTACCATGGAGGAACCACCCAAGATTTGACTTAATAAGCTAGATCTTAACTCGCGCCAACTGCTTGCATCAAAATCCGTCAAGAAAGTAGCTTTGAAGAAGAGAAATGCGATCGACCATAAGCACTACGGGGCGTATACGTAACATTTTAAAATTTTTTGTACCTGCTCCATTTCGACCATCGGGCAGCTAAATTACCATGGAGGAACCTAACAAGATTTGACTTAATATTCTAGATCTGAACTCGGGCCAACTGCTTGCATCAAAATCCAGTCAAGAAAGTAGCTCTGAAGCCGAGAAATGCGATCGACCCTAAGCACTACGGGGCGTATACGTAACATTTTAAAATTGTTTGTACCTGCTCTATTTCGGCCATCGGGCAGCTAAGGTAGCATGGAGGAACCTAACAAGATTTGACTTAATATTCTAGATCTGAACTCGCGCCAACTGCTTGCATCAAAATCCAGTCAAGAAAGTAGCTCTGAAGCCGAGAAATGCGATCGACCATAAGCACTACGGGGCGTATACGTAACATTTTAAAATTGTTTGTACCTGCTCAATTTCGACCATCGGGCAGCTAAGTTACCATGGAGGAACCTAACAAGATTTGACTTAATATTCTACATCTGAACTCGCACCAAATGCTTGCATCAAAATCCAGTCAAGAAAGTAGCTCTGAAGCCGAGAAATGCGATCGACCATAAGCACTACGGGGCGTATACGTAACATTTTAAAATTGTTTGTACCTGCTCAATTTCGACCATCGGGCAGCTAAGTTACCATGGAGGAACCAACCAAGATTTGACTTAATATTCTAGATCTTAACGCGCGCCAACTGCTTGCATCAAAATCCAGTCAAGAAAGTAGCTCTGAAGCCGAGAAATGCGATCGACCATAAGCACTACGGGGCGTATACGTAACATTTTAAAATTGTTTGTACCTGCTCCATTTCGACCATCGGGCAGCTAAGTTACCATGGAGGAACCACCCAAGATTTGACTTAATAAGCTAGATCTTAACTCGCGCCAACTGCTTGCATCAAAATCCGTCAAGAAAGTAGCTTTGAAGAAGAGAAATGCGATCGACCATAAGCACTACGGGGCGTATACGTAACATTTTCAAATTTTTGGTACCTGCTCCATTTCGACCATCGGACAGCTAAGGTACCATGGAGGAACCTAACAAGATTTGACTTAATATTCTAGATCTGAACTCGCGCCAACTGCTTGCATCAAAATCCAGTCAAGAAAGTAGCTCTGAAGCCGAGAAATGCGATCGACCATAAGCACTACGGGGCGTATACGTAACATTTTAAAATTGTTTGTACCTGCTCTATTTCGGCCATCGGGCAGCTAAGTTACCATGGAGGAACCTAACAAGATTTGACTTAATATTCTACATCTGAACTCGCACCAAATGCTTGCATCAAAATCCAGTCAAGAAAGTAGCTCTGAAGGCGAGAAATGCGATCGACCATAAGCACTACGGGGCGTATACGTAACGTTTTAAAATTGTTTGTACCTGCTCCATTTCGACCATCGGGCAGCTAAGTTACCATGGAGGAACCACCCAAGATTTGGCTTAATAAGCTAGATCTTAACTCGCGCCAACTGCTTGCATCAAAATATGTCAAGAAAGTAGCTTTGAAGAAGAGAAATGCGATCGACCATAAGCACTACGGGGCATATACGTAACATTTTAAAATTTTTGTACCTGCTCCATTTCGACCATCGGGCAGCTAAGTTACCATGGAGGAACCTAACAAGATTTGACTTAATATTCTAGATCTGAACTCGCGCCAACTGCTTGCATCAAAATCCAGTCAAGAAAGTAGCTCTGAAGCCGAGAAATGCGATCGACCATAAGCACTACGGGGCGTATACGTAACATTTTAAAATTTTTTGTACCTGCTCTATTTCGGCCATCGGGCAGCTAAGTTACCATGGAGGAACCTAACAAGATTTGACTTAATATTCTAGATCTGAACTCGCGCCAACTGCTTGCATCAAAATCCAGTCTAGAAAGTAGCTCTGAAGCCGAGAAATGCGATCGACCATAAGCACTACGGGGCGTATACGTAACATTTTAAAAATGTTTGCACATGCTCCATTTCGACCATCGGGCAGCTAAGTTACCATGGAGGAACCTAACAAGATTTGACTTAATATTCTAGATCTGAACTCGCGCCAACTGCTTGCATCAAAATCCAGTCAAGAAAGTAGCTCTGAAGCCGAGAAATGCGATCGACCATAAGCACTACGGGGCGTATACGTAACATTTTAAAATTGTTTGTACCTGCTCTATTTCGGCCATCGGGCAGCTAAGTTACCATGGAGGAACCACCCAAGATTTGACTTAATAAGCTAGATCTTAGCTCGCGCCAACTGCTTGCATCAAAATCCGTCAAGAAAGTAGCTTTGAAGAAGAGAAATGCGATCGACCATAAGCACTACGGGGCGTATACGTAACATTTTAAAATTTTTTGTACCTGCTCCATTTCGACCATCGGGCAGCTAAGTTACCATGGAGGAACCTAACAAGATTTGACTTAATATTCTAGATCTGAACTCGGGCCAACTGCTTGCATCAAAATCCAGTCAAGAAAGTAGCTCTGAAGCCGAGAAATGCGATCGACCATAAGCACTACGGGGCGTATACATAACATTTTAAAATTGTTTGTACCTGCTCCATTTCGACCATCGGGCAGCTAAGTTACCATGGAGGAACCACCCAAGATTTGACTTAATAAGCTAGATCTTAGCTCGCGCCAACTGCTTGCATCAAAATCCGTCAAGAAAGTAGCTTTGAAGAAGAGAAATGCGATCGACCATAAGCACTACGGGGCGTATACGTAACATTTTAAAATTTTTTGTACCTGCTCCATTTCGACCATCGGGCAGCTAAGTTACCATGGAGGAACCTAACAAGATTTGACTTAATATTCTAGATCTGAACTCGGGCCAACTGCTTGCATCAAAATCCAGTCAAGAAAGTAGCTCTGAAGCCGAGAAATGCGATCGACCATAAGCACTACGGGGCGTATACGTAACATTTTAAAATTGTTTGTACCTGCTCTATTTCGGCCATCGGGCAGCTAAGGTACCATGGAGGAACCTAACAAGATTTGACTTAATATTCTAGATCTGAACTCGCGCCAACTGCTTGCATCAAAATCCAGTCAAGAAAGTAGCTCTGAAGCCGAGAAATGCGATCGACCATAAGCACTACGGGGCGTATACGTAACATTTTAAAACTGTTTGTACCTGCTCTATTTCGGCCATCGGGCAGCTAAGTTACCATGGAGGAACCTAACAAGATTTGACTTAATATTCTACATCTGAACTCGCACCAAATGCTTGCATCAAAATCCGCCAAGAAAGTAGCTTTGAAGAAGAGAAATGCGATCGACCATAAGCACTACGGGGCGTATACGTAACATTTTAAAATTGTTTGTACCTGCTCCATTTCGACCATCGGGCAGCTTAGTTACCATGGAGGAACCTAACAAGAATTGACTTAATATTCTAGATCTGAACTCGCGCCAACTGCTTGCATCAAAATCCAGTCAAGAAAGTAGCTCTGAAGCCGAGAAATGCGATCGACCATAAGCACTACGGGGCGTATACGTAACATTTTAAAATTGTTTGTACCTGCTCTATTTCGGCCATCGGGCAGCTAAGGTACCATGGAGGAACCACCCAAGATTTGACTTAATAAGCTAGATCTTAACTCGCGCCAACTGCTTGCATCAAAATCCGTCAAGAAAGTAGCTTTGAAGAAGAGAAATGCGATCGACCATAAGCACTACGGGGCGTATACGTAACATTTTAAAATTTTTTGTACCTGCTCCATTTCGACCATCGGACAGCTAAGTTACAATGGAGGAACCTAACAAGATTTGACTTAATATTCTAGATCTGAACTCGGGCCAACTGCTTGCATCAAAATCCAGTCAAGAAAGTAGCTCTGAAGCCGAGAAATGCGATCGACCATAAGCACTACGGGGCGTATACGTAACATTTTAAAATTGTTTATACCTGCTCTATTTCGGCCATCGGGCAGCTAAGTTACCATGGAGGAACCTAACAAGATTTGACTTAATATTCTACATCTGAACTCGCACCAAATGCTTGCATCAAAATCCAGTCAAGAAAGTAGCTCTGAAGCCGAGAAATGCGATCGACCATAAGCACTACGGGGCGTATACGTAACATTTTAAAATTGTTTGTACCTGCTCCATTTCGACCATCGGGCAGCTAAGTTACCATGGAGGAACCAACCAAGAATTGACTTAATATTCTAGATCTTAACTCGCGCCAACTGCTTGCATCAAAATCCAGTCAAGAAAGTAGCTCTGAAGCCGAGAAATGCGATCGACCATAAGCACTACGGGGCGTATACGTAACATTTTAAAATTGTTTGTACCTGCTCCATTTCGACCATCGGGCAGCTAAGTTACCATGGAGGAACCACCCAAGATTTGACTTAATAAGCTAGATCTTAACTCGCGCCAACTGCTTGCATCAAAATCCGTCAAGAAAGTAGCTTTGAAGAAGAGAAATGCGATCGACCATAAGCACTACGGGGCGTTTACGTAACATTTTCAAATTTTTGGTACCTGCTCCATTTCGACCATCGGACAGCTAAGTTACAATGGAGGAACCTAACAAGATTTGACTTAATATTCTAGATCTTAACTCGAGCCAACCGCTTGCATCAAAATCCAGTCTACAAAGTTGCTCTGAAGCCGAGAAATGCGATCGACCATAAGCACTACGGGGCGTATACGTAACATTTTAAAATTGTTTGTACCTGCTCCATTTCGACCATCGGGCAGCTAAGTTACCATGGAGGAACCAATCAAGATTTGACTTAATATTCTAGATCTTAACTCGCGCCAACTGCTTGCATCAAAATCCAGTCAAGAAAGTAGCTCTGAAGCCGAGAAATGCGATCGACCATAAGCACTACGGGGCGTATACGTAACATTTTAAAATTGTTTGTACCTGCTCCATTTCGACCATCGGGCAGCTAAGTTACCATGGAGGAACCTAACAAGAATTGACTTAATATTCTAGATCTGAACTCGCGCCAACTGCTTGCATCAAAATCCAGTCTAGAAAGTAGCTCTGAAGCCGAGAAATGCGATCGACCATAAGCACTACGGGGCGTATACGTAACATTTTAAAATTGTTTGTACCTGCTCCATTTCGACCATCGGGCAGCTAAGTTACCATGGAGGAACCACCCAAGATTGGACTTAATAAGCTAGATCTTAACTCGCGCCAACTGCTTGCATCAAAATCCGTCAAGAAAGTAGCTTTGAAGAAGAGAAATGCGATCGACCATAAGCACTACGGGGCGCATACGTAACATTTTCAAATTTTTGGTACCTGCTCCATTTCGACCATCGGACAGCTAAGTTACAATGGAGGAACCTAACAAGATTTAACTTAATATTCTAGATCTTAACTCGAGCCAACCGCTTGCATCAAAATCCAGTCTAGAAAGTTGCTCTGAAGCCGAGAAATGCGATCGACCATAAGCACTACGGGGCGTATACGTAACATTTTAAAATTGTTTGTACCTGCTCCATTTCGACCATCGGGCAGCTAAGTTACCATGGAGGAACCTAACAAGATTTGACTTAATATTCTAGATCTGAACTCGCGCCAACTGCTTGCATCAAAATCCATTCAAGAAATTAGCTCTGAAGCCGAGAAATGCGATCGACCGGGGCGTATACGTAACATTTTAAATTTTTTTGTACCTGCTCCATTTCGACCATCGGGCAGCTAAGTTACCATGGAGGAACCTAACAAGATTTGACTTAATATTCTAGATCTGAACTCGCGCCAACTGCTTGCATCAAAATCCAGTCAAGAAAGTAGCTCTGAAGCCGAGAAATGCGATCGACCATAAGCACTACGGGGCGTATTCGTAACATTTTCAAATTTTTTGTACCTGCTCCATTTCGACCATCGGGCAGCTAAGTTACCATGGAGGAACCTAACAAGATTTGACTTAATATTCTAGATCTGAACTCGCGCCAACTGCTTGCATCAAAATCCAGTCAAGAAAGTAGCTTTGAAGAAGTGAAATGCGATCGACCATAAGCACTACGGGGCGTATACGTAACATTTTAAAATTGTTTGTACCTGCTCCATTTCGACCATCGGGCAGCTAAGTTACCATGGAGGAACCACCCAATATTTGACTTAATAAGCTAGATCTTAACTCGCGCCAACTGCTTGCATCAAAATCCGTCAAGAAAGTAGCTTTGAAGAAGAGAAATGCGATCGACAATAAGCACTACGGGGCGTATACGTAACATTTTAAAATTGTTTGTACCTGCTCCATTTCGACCATCGGGCAACTAAGTTACCATGGAGGAACCTAACAAGGATTGACTTAATATTCTAGATCTGAACTCGCGCCAACTGCTTGCATCAAAATATAGTCTAGAAAGTAGCTCTGAAGCCGAGAAATGCGATCGACCATAAGCACTACGGGGCGTATACGTAACATTTTAAAATTGTTTGTACCTGCTCCATTTCGACCATCGGGCAGCTAAGTTACCATGGAGGAACCACCCAAGATTTGACTTAATAAGCTAGATCTTAACTCGCGCCAACTGCTTGCATCAAAATCCGTCAAGAAAGTAGCTTTGAAGAAGAGAAATGCGATCGACCATAAGCACTACGGGGCGTATACATAACATTTTAAAATTTTTTGTACCTGCTCCATTTCGACCATCGGGCAGCTAAGTTACCATGGAGGAACCTAACAAGATTTGACTTAATATTCTACATCTGAACTAGCACCAACTGCTTGCATCAAAATCCATTCAAGAAAGTAGCTCTGAAGCTGAGAAATGCGATCTACCATAAGAACTACGGGGCGTATACATAACATTTTAAAATTTTTTGTACCTGCTCCATTTCGACCATCGGGCAGCTAAGTTACCATGGAGGAACCAACCAAGATTTGACTTAATATTCTAGATCTTAACTCGCGCCAACTGCTTGCATCAAAATCCAGTCAAGAAAGTAGCTCTGAAGCCGAGAAATGCGATCGACCATAAGCACTACGGGGCGTATACGTAACATTTTAAAATTATTTGTACCAGCTCCATTTCGACCATCGGGCAGCTAAGTTACCATGGAGGAACCAAACAAGATTTGACTTAATATTCTAGATCTTAACTCGCTCCAACTGCTTGCATCAAAATCCAGTCAAGAAAGTAGCTCTGAAGCCGAGAAATGCGATCGACCATAAGCACTACGGGGCGTATACGTAACATTTTAAAATTGTTTGTACCTGCTCCATTTCGACCATCGGGCAGCTAAGTTACCATGGAGGAACCTAACAAAAATTGACTTAATATTCTAGATCTGAACTCGCGCCAACTGCTTGCATCAAAATCCAGTCTAGAAAGTAGCTCTGAAGCCGAGAAATGCGATCGACCATAAGCACTACGGGGCGTATACGTAACATTTTAAAATTGTTTGTACCTGCTCTATTTCGCCCATCGGGCAGCTAAGTTACCATGGAGGAACCACCCAAGATTTGACTTAATAAGCTAGATCTTAACTCGCGCCAACTGCTTGCATCAAAATCCGTCAAGAAAGTAGCTTTGAAGAAGAGAAATGCGATCGACCATAAGCACTACGGGGCGTATACGTAACATTTTAAAATTTTTTGTACCTGCTCCATTTCGACCATCGGACAGCTAAGTTACAATGGAGGAACCTAACAAGATTTGACTTAATATTCTAGATCTGAACTCGGGCCAACTGCTTGCATCAAAATCCAGTCAAGAAAGTAGCTCTGAAGCCGAGAAATGCGATCGACCATAAGCACTACGGGGCGTATACGTAACATTTTAAAATTGTTTATACCTGCTCTATTTCGGCCATCGGGCAGCTAAGTTACCATGGAGGAACCTAACAAGATTTGACTTAATATTCTACATCTGAACTCGCACCAAATGCTTGCATCAAAATCCAGTCAAGAAAGTAGCTCTGAAGCCGAGAAATGCGATCGACCATAAGCACTACGGGGCGTATACGTAACATTTTAAAATTGTTTGTACCTGCTCCATTTCGACCATCGGGCAGCTAAGTTACCATGGAGGAACCAACCAAGAATTGACTTAATATTCTAGATCTTAACTCGCGCCAACTGCTTGCATCAAAATCCAGTCAAGAAAGTAGCTCTGAAGCCGAGAAATGCGATCGACCATAAGCACTACGGGGCGTATACGTAACATTTTAAAATTGTTTGTACCTGCTCCATTTCGACCATCGGGCAGCTAAGTTACCATGGAGGAACCACCCAAGATTTGACTTAATAAGCTAGATCTTAACTCGCGCCAACTGCTTGCATCAAAATCCGTCAAGAAAGTAGCTTTGAAGAAGAGAAATGCGATTGACCATAAGCACTACGGGGCGTTTACGTAACATTTTCAAATTTTTGGTACCTGCTCCATTTCGACCATCGGACAGCTAAGTTACAATGGAGGAACCTAACAAGATTTGACTTAATATTCTAGATCTTAACTCGAGCCAACCGCTTGCATCAAAATCCAGTCTACAAAGTTGCTCTGAAGCCGAGAAATGCGATCGACCATAAGCACTACGGGGCGTATACGTAACATTTTAAAATTGTTTGTACCTGCTCCATTTCGACCATCGGGCAGCTAAGTTACCATGGAGGAACCAACCAAGATTTGACTTAATATTCTAGATCTTAACTCGCGCCAACTGCTTGCATCAAAATCCAGTCAAGAAAGTAGCTCTGAAGCCGAGAAATGCGATCGACCATAAGCACTACGGGGCGTATACGTAACATTTAAAAATTGTTTGTACCTGCTCCATTTCGACCATCGGGCAGCTAAGTTACCATGGAGGAACCTAACAAGAATTGACTTAATATTCTAGATCTGAACTCGCGCCAACTGCTTGCATCAAAATCCAGTCTAGAAAGTAGCTCTGAAGCCGAGAAATGCGATCGACCATAAGCACTACGGGGCGTATACGTAACATTTTAAAATTGTTTGTACCTGCTCCATTTCGACCATCGGGCAGCTAAGTTACCATGGAGGAACCACCCAAGATTGGACTTAATAAGCTAGATCTTAACTCGCGCCAACTGCTTGCATCAAAATCCGTCAAGAAAGTAGCTTTGAAGAAGAGAAATGCGATCGACCATAAGCACTACGGGGCGCATACGTAACATTTTCAAATTTTTGGTACCTGCTCCATTTCGACCATCGGACAGCTAAGTTACAATGGAGGAACCTAACAAGATTTAACTTAATATTCTAGATCTTAACTCGAGCCAACCGCTTGCATCAAAATCCAGTCTAGAAAGTTGCTCTGAAGCCGAGAAATGCGATCGACCATAAGCACTACGGGGCGTATACGTAACATTTTAAAATTGTTTGTACCTGCTCCATTTCGACCATCGGGCAGCTAAGTTACCATGGAGGAACCTAACAAGATTTGACTTAATATTCTAGATCTGAACTCGCGCCAACTGCTTGCATCAAAATCCGTCAAGAAAGTAGCTTTGAAGAAGAGAAATGCGATCGACCATAAGCACTACGGGGCATATACGTAACATTTTAAAATTGTTTGTACCTGCTCCATTTCGACCATCGGGCAGCTAAGTTACCATGGAGGAACCACCCAATATTTGACTTAATAAGCTAGATCTTAACTCGCGCCAACTGCTTGCATCAAAATCCGTCAAGAAAGTAGCTTTGAAGAAGAGAAATGCGATCGACAATAAGCACTACGGGGCGTATACGTAACATTTTAAAATTGTTTGTACCTGCTCCATTTCGACCATCGGGCAACTAAGTTACCATGGAGGAACCTAACAAGGATTGACTTAATATTCTAGATCTGAACTCGCGCCAACTGCTTGCATCAAAATATAGTCTAGAAAGTAGCTCTGAAGCCGAGAAATGCGACCGACCATAAGCACTACGGGGCGTATACGTAACATTTTAAAATTGTTTGTACCTGCTCCATTTCGACCATCGGGCAGCTAAGTTACCATGGAGGAACCACCCAAGATTTGACTTAATAAGCTAGATCTTAACTCGCGCCAACTGCTTGCATCAAAATCCGTCAAGAAAGTAGCTTTGAAGAAGAGAAATGCGATCGACCATAAGCACTACGGGGCGTATACATAACATTTTAAAATTTTTTGTACCTGCTCCATTTCGACCATCGGGCAGCTAAGTTACCATGGAGGAACCTAACAAGATTTGACTTAATATTCTACATCTGAACTAGCACCAACTGCTTGCATCAAAATCCATTCAAGAAAGTAGCTCTGAAGCTGAGAAATGCGATCTACCATAAGAACTACGGGGCGTATACATAACATTTTAAAATTTTTTGTACCTGCTCCATTTCGACCATCGGGCAGCTAAGTTACCATGGAGGAACCAACCAAGATTTGACTTAATATTCTAGATCTTAACTCGCGCCAACTGCTTGCATCAAAATCCAGTCAAGAAAGTAGCTCTGAAGCCGAGAAATGCGATCGACCATAAGCACTACGGGGCGTATACGTAACATTTTAAAATTATTTGTACCTGCTCCATTTCGACCATCGGGCAGCTAAGTTACCATGGAGGAACCAAACAAGATTTGACTTAATATTCTAGATCTTAACTCGCTCCAACTGCTTGCATCAAAATCCAGTCAAGAAAGTAGCTCTGAAGCCGAGAAATGCGATCGACCATAAGCACTACGGGGCGTATACGTAACATTTTAAAATTGTTTGTACCTGCTCCATTTCGACCATCGGGCAGCTAAGTTACCATGGAGGAAAGTAACAAGAATTGACTTAATATTCTAGATCTGAACTCGCGCCAACTGCTTGCATCAAAATCCAGTCTAGAAAGTAGCTCTGAAGCCGAGAAATGCGATCGACCATAAGCACTACGGGGCGTATACGTAACATTTTAAAATTGTTTGTACCTGCTCTATTTCGCCCATCGGGCAGCTAAGTTACCATGGAGGAACCTAACAACATTTGACTTAATATTCTACATCTGAACTCGCACCAAATGCTTGCATCAAAATCCAGTCTAGAAAGTAGCTCTGAAGCCGAGAAATGCGATCGACCATAAGCACTACGGGGCGTATACGCAACATTTTAAAATTGTTTGTACCTGCTCCATTTCGACCATCGGGCAGCTAAGTTACCATGGAGGAACCAACCAAGATTTGACTTAATATTCTAGATCTTAACTCGCGCCAACTGCTTGCATCAAAATCCAGTCAAGAAAGTAGCTCTGAAGCCGAGAAATGCGATCGACCATAAGCACTACGGGGCGTATACGTAACATTTTAAAATTGTTTGTACCTGCTCCATTTCGACCATCGGGCAGCTAAGTTACCATGGAGGAACCTAACAAGAATTGACTTAATATTCTAGATCTGAACTCGCGCCAACTGCTTGCATCAAAATCCAGTCTAGAAAGTAGCTCTGAAGCCGAGAAATGCGATCGACCATAAGCACTACGGGGCGTATACGTAACATTTTAAAATTGTTTGTACCTGCTCCATTTCGACCATCGGGCAGCTAAGTTACCATGGAGGAACCACCCAATATTTGACTTAATAAGCTAGATCTTAACTCGCGCCAACTGCTTGCATCAAAATCCGTCAAGAAAGTAGCTTTGAAGAAGAGAAATGCGATCGACCATAAGCACTACGGGGCGTATACGTAACATTTTCAAATTTTTGGTACCTGCTCCATTTCGACCATCGGACAGCTAAGTTACAATGGAGGAACCTAACAAGATTTGACTTAATATTCTAGATCTTAACTCGAGCCAACCGCTTGCATCAAAATCCAGTCTAGAAAGTTGCTCTGAAGCCGAGAAATAGGATCGACCATAAGCACTACGGGGCGTATACGTAACATTTTAAAATTGTTTGTACCTGCTCCATTTCGACCATCGGGCAGCTAAGTTACCATGGAGGAACCTAACAAGATTTGACTTAATATTCTAGATCTGAACTCGCGCCAACTGCTTGCATCAAAATCCGTCAAGAAAGTAGCTTTGAAGAAGAGAAATGCGATCGACCATAAGCACTACGGGGCGTATACGTAACATTTTAAAATTGTTTGTACCTGCTCCATTTCGACCATCGGGCAGCTAAGTTACCATGGAGGAACCACCCAATATTTGACTTAATAAGCTAGATCTTAACTCGCGCCAACTGCTTGCATCAAAATCCGTCAAGAAAGTAGCTTTGAAGAAGAGAAATGCGATCGACCATAAGCACTACGGGGCGTATACGTAACATTTTAAAAATGTTTGTACCTGCTCCATTTCGACCATCGGGCAACTAAGTTACCATGGAGGAACCTAACAAGAATTGACTTAATATTCTAGATCTGAACTCGCGCCAACTGCTTGCATCAAAATATAGTCTAGAAAGTAGCTCTGAAGCCGAGAAATGCGATCGACCATAAGCACTACGGGGCGTATACGTAACATTTTAAAATTGTTTGTACCTGCTCCATTTCGACCATCGGGCAGCTAAGTTACCATGGAGGAACCACCCAAGATTTGACTTAATAAGCTAGATCTTAACTCGCGCCAACTGCTTGCATCAAAATCCGTCAAGAAAGTAGCTTTGAAGAAGAGAAATGCGATCGACCATAAGCACTACGGGGCGTATACATAACATATTAAAATTTTTTGTACCTGCTCCATTTCGACCATCGGGCAGCTAAGTTACCATGGAGGAACCTAACAAGATTTGACTTAATATTCTACATCTGAACTAGCACCAACTGCTTGCATAAAAATCCATTCAAGAAAGTAGCTCTGAAGCTGAGAAATGCGATCGACCATAAGAACTACGGGGCGTATACATAACATTTTAAAATTTTTTGTACCTGCTCCATTTCGACCATCGGGCAGCTAAGTTACCATGGAGGAACCAACCAAGATTTGACTTAATATTCTAGATCTTAACTCGCGCCAACTGCTTGCATCAAAATCCAGTCAAGAAAGTAGCTCTGAAGCCGAGAAATGCGATCGACCATAAGCACTACGGGGCGTATACGTAACATTTTAAAATTATTTGTACCTGCTCCATTTCGACCATCGGGCAGCTAAGTTACCATGGAGGAACCAACCAAGAATTGACTTAATATTCTAGATCTGAACTCGCGCCAACTGCTTGCATCAAAATCCAGTCTAGAAAGTAGCTCTGAAGCCGAGAAATGCTATCGACCATAAGCACTACGGGGCGTATACGTAACATTTTAAAATTGTTTGTACCTGCTCTATTTCGGCCATCGGGCAGCTAAGTTACCATGGAGGAACCTAACAAGATTTGACTTAATATTCTACATCTGAACTCGCACCAACTGCTTGCATCAAAATCCATTCAAGAAAGTTGCTCTGAAGCCGAGAAATGCGATCGACCATAAGCACTACGGGGCGTATACGTAACATTTTAAAATTGTTTGTACCTGCTCCATTTCGACCATCGGGCAGCTAAGTTACCATGGAGGAACCTAACAAGATTTGACTTAATATTCTAGATCTGAACTCGCGCCAACTGCTTGCATCAAAATCCGTCAAGAAAGTAGCTTTGAAGAAGAGAAATGCGATCGACCATAAGCACTACGGGGCGTATACGTAACATTTTAAAATTGTTTGTACCTGCTCCATTTCGACCATCGGGCAGCTAAGTTACCATGGAGGAACCACCCAATATTTGACTTAATAAGCTAGATCTTAACTCGCGCCAACTGCTTGCATCAAAATCCGTCAAGAAAGTAGCTTTGAAGAAGAGAAATGCGATCGACAATAAGCACTACGGGGCGTATACGTAACATTTTAAAATTGTTTGTACCTGCTCCATTTCGACCATCGGGCAACTAAGTTACCATGGAGGAACCTAACAAGGATTGACTTAATATTCTAGATCTGAACTCGCGCCAACTGCTTGCATCAAAATATAGTCTAGAAAGTAGCTCTGAAGCCGAGAAATGCGATCGACCATAAGCACTACGGGGCGTATACGTAACATTTTAAAATTGTTTGTACCTGCTCCATTTCGACCATCGGGCAGCTAAGTTACCATGGAGGAACCACCCAAGATTTGACTTAATAAGCTAGATCTTAACTCGCGCCAACTGCTTGCATCAAAATCCGTCAAGAAAGTAGCTTTGAAGAAGAGAAATGCGATCGACCATAAGCACTACGGGGCGTATACATAACATTTTAAAATTTTTTGTACCTGCTCCATTTCGACCATCGGGCAGCTAAGTTACCATGGAGGAACCTAACAAGATTTGACTTAATATTCTACATCTGAACTAGCACCAACTGCTTGCATCAAAATCCATTCAAGAAAGTAGCTCTGAAGCTGAGAAATGCGATCTACCATAAGAACTACGGGGCGTATACATAACATTTTAAAATTTTTTGTACCTGCTCCATTTCGACCATCGGGCAGCTAAGTTACCATGGAGGAACCAACCAAGATTTGACTTAATATTCTAGATCTTAACTCGCGCCAACTGCTTGCATCAAAATCCAGTCAAGAAAGTAGCTCTGAAGCCGAGAAATGCGATCGACCATAAGCACTACGGGGCGTATACGTAACATTTTAAAATTATTTGTACCTGCTCCATTTCGACCATCGGGCAGCTAAGTTACCATGGAGGAACCAAACAAGATTTGACTTAATATTCTAGATCTTAACTCGCTCCAACTGCTTGCATCAAAATCCAGTCAAGAAAGTAGCTCTGAAGCCGAGAAATGCGATCGACCATAAGCACTACGGGGCGTATACGTAACATTTTAAAATTGTTTGTACCTGCTCCATTTCGACCATCGGGCAGCTAAGTTACCATGGAGGAAAGTAACAAGAATTGACTTAATATTCTAGATCTGAACTCGCGCCAACTGCTTGCATCAAAATCCAGTCTAGAAAGTAGCTCTGAAGCCGAGAAATGCGATCGACCATAAGCACTACGGGGCGTATACGTAACATTTTAAAATTGTTTGTACCTGCTCTATTTCGCCCATCGGGCAGCTAAGTTACCATGGAGGAACCTAACAACATTTGACTTAATATTCTACATCTGAACTCGCACCAAATGCTTGCATCAAAATCCAGTCTAGAAAGTAGCTCTGAAGCCGAGAAATGCGATCGACCATAAGCACTACGGGGCGTATACGCAACATTTTAAAATTGTTTGTACCTGCTCCATTTCGACCATCGGGCAGCTAAGTTACCATGGAGGAACCAACCAAGATTTGACTTAATATTCTAGATCTTAACTCGCGCCAACTGCTTGCATCAAAATCCAGTCAAGAAAGTAGCTCTGAAGCCGAGAAATGCGATCGACCATAAGCACTACGGGGCGTATACGTAACATTTTAAAATTGTTTGTACCTGCTCCATTTCGACCATCGGGCAGCTAAGTTACCATGGAGGAACCTAACAAGAATTGACTTAATATTCTAGATCTGAACTCGCGCCAACTGCTTGCATCAAAATCCAGTCTAGAAAGTAGCTCTGAAGCCGAGAAATGCGATCGACCATAAGCACTACGGGGCGTATACGTAACATTTTAAAATTGTTTGTACCTGCTCCATTTCGACCATCGGGCAGCTAAGTTACCATGGAGGAACCACCCAATATTTGACTTAATAAGCTAGATCTTAACTCGCGCCAACTGCTTGCATCAAAATCCGTCAAGAAAGTAGCTTTGAAGAAGAGAAATGCGATCGACCATAAGCACTACGGGGCGTATACGTAACATTTTCAAATTTTTGGTACCTGCTCCATTTCGACCATCGGACAGCTAAGTTACAATGGAGGAACCTAACAAGATTTGACTTAATATTCTAGATCTTAACTCGAGCCAACCGCTTGCATCAAAATCCAGTCTAGAAAGTTGCTCTGAAGCCGAGAAATAGGATCGACCATAAGCACTACGGGGCGTATACGTAACATTTTAAAATTGTTTGTACCTGCTCCATTTCGACCATCGGGCAGCTAAGTTACCATGGAGGAACCTAACAAGATTTGACTTAATATTCTAGATCTGAACTCGCGCCAACTGCTTGCATCAAAATCCGTCAAGAAAGTAGCTTTGAAGAAGAGAAATGCGATCGACCATAAGCACTACGGGGCGTATACGTAACATTTTAAAATTGTTTGTACCTGCTCCATTTCGACCATCGGGCAGCTAAGTTACCATGGAGGAACCACCCAATATTTGACTTAATAAGCTAGATCTTAACTCGCGCCAACTGCTTGCATCAAAATCCGTCAAGAAAGTAGCTTTGAAGAAGAGAAATGCGATCGACCATAAGCACTACGGGGCGTATACGTAACATTTTAAAAATGTTTGTACCTGCTCCATTTCGACCATCGGGCAACTAAGTTACCATGGAGGAACCTAACAAGAATTGACTTAATATTCTAGATCTGAACTCGCGCCAACTGCTTGCATCAAAATATAGTCTAGAAAGTAGCTCTGAAGCCGAGAAATGCGATCGACCATAAGCACTACGGGGCGTATACGTAACATTTTAAAATTGTTTGTACCTGCTCCATTTCGACCATCGGGCAGCTAAGTTACCATGGAGGAACCACCCAAGATTTGACTTAATAAGCTAGATCTTAACTCGCGCCAACTGCTTGCATCAAAATCCGTCAAGAAAGTAGCTTTGAAGAAGAGAAATGCGATCGACCATAAGCACTACGGGGCGTATACATAACATTTTAAAATTTTTTGTACCTGCTCCATTTCGACCATCGGGCAGCTAAGTTACCATGGAGGAACCTAACAAGATTTGACTTAATATTCTACATCTGAACTAGCACCAACTGCTTGCATAAAAATCCATTCAAGAAAGTAGCTCTGAAGCTGAGAAATGCGATCGACCATAAGAACTACGGGGCGTATACATAACATTTTAAAATTTTTTGTACCTGCTCCATTTCGACCATCGGGCAGCTAAGTTACCATGGAGGAACCAACCAAGATTTGACTTAATATTCTAGATCTTAACTCGCGCCAACTGCTTGCATCAAAATCCAGTCAAGAAAGTAGCTCTGAAGCCGAGAAATGCGATCGACCATAAGCACTACGGGGCGTATACGTAACATTTTAAAATTATTTGTACCTGCTCCATTTCGACCATCGGGCAGCTAAGTTACCATGGAGGAACCAACCAAGAATTGACTTAATATTCTAGATCTGAACTCGCGCCAACTGCTTGCATCAAAATCCAGTCTAGAAAGTAGCTCTGAAGCCGAGAAATGCTATCGACCATAAGCACTACGGGGCGTATACGTAACATTTTAAAATTGTTTGTACCTGCTCTATTTCGGCCATCGGGCAGCTAAGTTACCATGGAGGAACCTAACAAGATTTGACTTAATATTCTACATCTGAACTCGCACCAACTGCTTGCATCAAAATCCATTCAAGAAAGTAGCTCTGAAGCCGAGAATGCGATCGACCATAAGCACTACGGGGCGTATACGTAACATTTTGAAATTTTTTGTACCTGCTCCATTTCGACCATCGGGCAGCTAAGTTACCATGGAGGAACCTAACAAGATTTGACTTAATATTCTAGATCTTAACTCGCGCCAACTGCTTGCATCAAAATCCAGTCTAGAAAGTAGCTCTGAAGCCGAGAAATGCGATCGACCATAAGCACTACGGGGCGTATACGTAACATTTTAAAATTGTTTGTACCTGCTCCATTTCGACCATCGGGCAGCTAAGTTACCATGGAGGAACCACCCAAGATTTGACTTAATATGCTAGATCTTAACTCGCGCCAACTGCTTGCATCAAAATCCGTCAAGAAAGTAGCTTTGAAGAAGAGAAATGCGATCGACCATAAGCACTACGGGGCGTATACGTAACATTTTAAAATTGTTTGTACCTGCTCCATTTCGACCATCGGGCAGCTAAGTTACCATGGAGGAACCTAACAAGAATTGACTTAATATTCTAGATCTGAACTCGCGCCAACTGCTTGCATCAAAATCCAGTCTAGAAAGTAGCTCTGAAGCCGAGAAATGCGATCGACCATAAGCACTACGGGGCGTATACGTAACATTTTAAAATTGTTTGTACCTGCTCCATTTCGACCATCGGGCAGCTAAGTTACCATGGAGGAACCACCCAAGATTTGACTTAATAAGCTAGATCTTAACTCGCGCCAACTGCTTGCATCAAAATCCGTCAAGAAAGTAGCTTTGAAGAAGAGAAATGCGATCGACCATAAGCACTACGGGGCGTATACGTAACATTTTGAAATTGTTTGTACCTGCTCCATTTCGACCATCGGGCAGCTAAGTTACCATGGAGGAACCTAACAAGAATTGACTTAATATTCTAGATCTGAACTCGCGCCAACTGCTTGCATCAAAATCCAGTCTAGAAAGTAGCTCTGAAGCCGAGAAATGCGATCGACCATAAGCACTACGGGGCGTATACGTAACATTTTAAAATTGTTTGTACCTGCTCTATTTCGGCCATCGGGCAGCTAAGTTACCATGGAGGAACCTAACAAGATTTGACTTAATATTCTACATCTGAACTCGCACCAAATGCTTGCATCAAAATCCGTCAGGAAAGTAGCTTTGAAGAAGAGAAATGCGATCGACCATAAGCACTACGGGGCGTATACGTAACATTTTAAAATTGTTTGTACCTGCTCCATTTCGACCATCGGGCAGGTAAGTTACCATGGAGGAACCTAACAAGATTTGACTTAATATTCTAGATCTGAACTCGGGCCAACTGCTTGCATCAAAATCCAGTCAAGAAAGTAGCTCTCAAGCCGAGAAATGCGATCGACCATAAGCACTACGGGGCGTATACGTAACATTTTGAAATTGTTTGTACCTGCTCCATTTCGACCATCGGGCAGCTAAGTTACCATGGAGGAACCTAACAAGAATTGACTTAATATTCTAGATCTGAACTCGCGCCAACTGCTTGCATCAAAATCCAGTCTAGAAAGTAGCTCTGAAGCCGAGAAATGCGATCGACCATAAGCACTACGGGGCGTATACGTAACATTTTAAAATTGTTTGTACCTGCTCCATTTCGACCATCGGGCAGCTAAGTTACCACGGAGGAACCACCCAAGATTTGACTTAATAAGCTAGATCTTAACTCGCGCCAACTGCTTGCATCAAAATACGTCAAGAAAGTAGCTTTGAAGAAGAGAAATGCGATCGACCATAAGCACTACGGGGCGTATACGTAACATTTTAAAATTTTTTGTACCTGCTCCATTTCGACCATCGGACAGCTAAGTTACAATGGAGGAACCTAACAAGATTTGACTTAATATTCTAGATCTGAACTCGGGCCAACTGCTTGTATCAAAATCCAGTCAAGAAAGTAGCTCTGAAGCCGAGAAATGCGATCGACCATAAGCACTACGGGGCGTATACGTAACATTTTAAAATTGTTTGTACCTGCTCTATTTCGGCCATCGGGCAGCTAAGGTACCATGGAGGAACCTAACAAGATTTGACTTAATATTCTAGATCTGAACTCGTTCCAACTGCTTGCATCAAAATCCAGTCAAGAAAGTAGTCTGAAGCCGAGAAATGCGATCGACCATAAGCACTACGGGGCGTATACGTAACATTTTAAAATTGTTTGTACCTGCTCTATTTCGGCCATCGGGCAGCTAAGTTACCATGGAGGAACCTAACAAGATTTGACTTAATATTCTACATCTGAACTCGCACCAAATGCTTGCATCAAAATCCAGTCAAGAAAGTAGCTCTGAACCCGAGAAATGCGATCGACCATAAGCACTACGGGGCGTATACATAACATTTTAAAATTGTTTGTACCTGCCCCATTTCGACCATCGGGCAGCTAAGTTACCATGGAGGAACCAACCAAGATTTGACTTAATATTCTAGATCTTAACTCGCGCCAACTGCTTACATCAAAATCCAGTCAAGAAAGTAGCTCTGAAGCCAAGAAATGCGATCGACCATAAGCACTACGGGGCGTATACCTAAAATTTTCAAATTTTTTGTACCTGCTCCAT
Organism: Merodon equestris; assembly: GCA_958301585.1. Classification (NCBI taxonomy): domain Eukaryota; kingdom Metazoa; phylum Arthropoda; class Insecta; order Diptera; family Syrphidae; genus Merodon; species Merodon equestris. The sequence continues at coordinate 36,963,030 of OY284416.1, read as the reverse complement.
TTCGACCATCGGGCAGCTAAGTTACCATGGAGGAACCACCCAAGATTTGACTTAATAAGCTAGATCTTAACTCGCGCCAACTGCTTGCATCAAAATCCGTCAAGAAAGTAGCTTTGAAGAAGAGAAATGCGATCGACCATAAGCACTACGGGGCGTATACGTAACATTTTCAAATTTTTGGTACCTGCTCCATTTCGACCATCGGACAGCTAAGTTACAATGGAGAAACCTAACAAGATTTGACTTAATATTCTAGATCTTAACTCGAGCCAACCGCTTGCATCAAAATCGAGTCTAGAAAGTTGCTCTGAAGCCGAGAAATGCGATCGACCATAAGCACTACGGGGCGTATACGTAACATTTTCAAATTTTTGGTACCTGCTCCATTTCGACCATCGGACAGCTAAGTTACAATGGAGAAACCTAACAAGATTTGACTTAATATTCTAGATCTGAACTCGCGCCAACTGCTTGCATCAAAATCCGTCAAGAAAGTAGCTTTGAAGAAGAGAAATGCGATCGACCATAAGCACTACGGGGCGTATACGTAACATTTTAAAATTGTTTGTACCTGCTCCATTTCGACCATCGGGCAGCTAAGTTACCATGGAGGAACCACCCAATATGTGACTTAATAAGCTAGAACTTAACTCGCGCCAACTGCTTGCATCAAAATCCGTCAAGAAAGTAGCTTTGAAGAAGAGAAATGCGATCGACCATAAGCACTACGGGGCGTATACGTAACATTTTAAAATTGTTTGTACCTGCTCCATTTCGACCATCGGGCAACTAAGTTACCATGGAGGAACCTAACAAGAATTGACTTAATATTCTAGATCTGAACTCGCGCCAACTGCTTGCATCAAAATCCAGTCTAGGAAGTAGCTCTGAAGCCGAGAAATGCGATCGACCATAAGCACTACGGGGCGTATACGTAACATTTTAAAATTGTTTGTACCTGCTCCATTTCGACCATCGGGCAGCTAAGTTACCATGGAGGAACCACCCAAGATTTGACTTAATTAGCTAGATCTTAACTCGCGCCAACTGCTTGCATCAAAATCCGTCAAGAAAGTAGCTTTGAAGAAGAGAAATGCGATCGACCATAAGCACTACGGGGCGTATACATAACATTTTAAAATTTTTTGTACCTGCTCCATTTCGACCATCGGGCAGCTAAGTTACCATGGAGGAACCAACCAAGATTTGACTTAATATTCTAGATCTTAACTCGCGCCAACTGCTTGCATCAAAATCCAGTCAAGAAAGTAGCTCTGAAGCCGAGAAATGCGATCGACCATAAGCACTACGGGGCGTATACGTAACATTTTAAAATTATTTGTACCTGCTCCATTTCGACCATCGGGCAGCTAAGTTACCATGGAGGAACCAACCAAGATTTGACTTAATATTCTAGATCTTAACCCGCGCCAACTGCTTGCATCAAAATCCAGTCAAGAAAGTAGCTTTGAAGAAGAGAAATGCGATCGACCATAAGCGTTACGAGGCGTATACGTAACATTTAAAATTTTTTTGTACCTGCTCTATTTCGGCCATCGGGCACCTAAGTTACCATGGAGGAACCTAACAAGATTTGACTTAATATTCTAGATCTTAACTCGAGCCAACCGCTTGCATCAAAATCCAGTCTAGAAAGTTGCTCTGAAGCCGAGAAATGCGATCGACCATAAGCACTACGGGGCGTATACGTAACATTTTAAAATTGTTTGTACCTGCTCCATTTCGACCATCGGGCAGCTAAGTTACCATGGAGGAACCAACCAAGATTTGACTTAATATTCTAGATCTTAACTCGCGCCAACTGCTTGCATCAAAATCCAGTCAAGAAAGTAGCTCTGAAGCCGAGAAATGCGATCGACCATAAGCACTACGGGGCGTATACGTAACATTTTAAAATTGTTTGTACCTGCTCCATTTCGACCATCGGGCAGCTAAGTTACCATGGAAGAACCTAACAAGAATTGACTTAATATTCTAGATCTGAACTCGCGCCAACTGCTTGCATCAAAATCCAGTCTAGAAAGTAGCTCTGAAGCCGAGAAATGCGATCGACCATAAGCACTACGGGGCGTATACGTAACATTTTAAAATTATTTGTACCTGCTCCTTTTCGACCATCGGGCAGCTAAGTTACCATGGAGGAACCAACCAAGATTTGACTTAATATTCTAGATCTTAACCCGCGCCAACTGCTTGCATCAAAATCCAGTCAAGAAAGTAGCTTTGAAGAAGAGAAATGCGATCGACCATAAGCACTACGGGGCGTATACGTAACATTTTAAAATTGTTTGTACCTGCTCCATTTCGACCATCGGGCAGCTAAGTTACCATGGAGGAACCACCCAAGATTTGACTTAATTAGCTAGATCTTAACTCGCGCCAACTGCTTGCATCAAAATCCGTCAAGAAAGTAGCTTTGAAGAAGAGAAATGCGATCGACCATAAGCACTACGGGGCGTATACATAACATTTTAAAATTTTTTGTACCTGCTCCATTTCGACCATCGGGCAGCTAAGTTACCATGGAGGAACCAACCAAGATTTGACTTAATATTCTAGATCTTAACTCGCGCCAACTGCTTGCATCAAAATCCAGTCAAGAAAGTAGCTCTGAAGCCGAGAAATGCGATCGACCATAAGCACTACGGGGCGTATACGTAACATTTTAAAATTATTTGTACCTGCTCCATTTCGACCATCGGGCAGCTAAGTTACCATGGAAGAACCTAACAAGAATTGACTTAATATTCTAGATCTGAACTCGCGCCAACTGCTTGCATCAAAATCCAGTCTAGAAAGTAGCTCTGAAGCCGAGAAATGCGATCGACCATAAGGACTACGGGGCGTATACGTAACATTTTAAAATTGTTTGTACCTGCTCCATTTCGACCATCGGGCAGCTAAGTTACCATGGAGGAACCACCCAAGATTTGACTTAATAAGCTAGATCTTAACTCGCGCCAACTGCTTGCATCAAAATCCGTCAAGAAAGTAGCTTTGAAGAAGAGAAATGCGATCGACCATAAGCACTACGGGGCGTAGAACTAGCACCAACTGCTTGCATCAAAATCCATTCAAGAAAGTAGCTCTGAAGCCGAGAAATGCGATCGACCATAAGAACTACGGGGCGTATACATAACATTTTAAAATTTTTTGTACCTGCTCCATTTCGACCATCGGGCAGCTAAGTTACCATGGAGGAACCAACCAAGATTTGACTTAATATTCTAGATCTTAACTCGCGCCAACTGCTTGCATCAAAATCCAGTCAAGAAAGTAGCTCTGAAGCCGAGAAATGCGATTGACCATAAGCACTACGGGGCGTATACGTAACATTTTAAAATTATTTGTACCTGCTCCTTTTCGACCATCGGGCAGCTAAGTTACCATGGAGGAACCAACCAAGATTTGACTTAATATTCTAGATCTTAACCCGCGCCAACTGCTTGCATCAAAATCCAGTCAAGAAAGTAGCTTTGAAGAAGAGAAATGCGATCGACCATAAGCACTACGGGGCGTATACGTAACATTTTAAAATTGTTTGTACCTGCTCCATTTCGACCATCGGGCAGCTAAGTTACCATGGAGGAACCACCCAAGATTTGACTTAATAAGCTAGATCTTAACTCGCGCCAACTGCTTGCATCAAAATCCGTCAAGAAAGTAGCTTTGAAGAAGAGAAATGCGATTGACCATAAGCACTACGGGGCGTATAAGTAACATTTTAAAATTTTTTGTACCTGCTCCATTTCGACCATCGGGCAGCTAAGTTACCATGGAGGAACCTAACAAGATTTGACTTAATATTCTAGATCTGAACTCGCGCCAACTGCTTGCATCAAAATCCAGTCAAGAAAGTAGCTCTGAATCCGAGAAAAGCGATGGACCATAAGCACTACGGGGCGTATACGTAACATTTTAAATTGTTTGTACCTGCTCTATTTCGGCCATCGGGCAGCTAAGTTACCATGGAGGAACCTAACAAGATTTGACTTAATATTCTGCATCTGAACTCGCACCAAATGCTTGCATCAAAATCCATTCAAGAAAGTAGCTCTTAAGCCGAGAAATGCGATCGACCATAAGCACTACGGGGCGTATACGTAACGTTCTAACATTTTTTGTACCTGCTCCATTTCGACCATCGGGCAGCTAAGTTACCATGGAGGAACCTAACAAGATTTGACTTAATATTCTAGATCTTAACTCGCGCCAACTGCTTGCATCAAAACCCAGTCTAGAAAGTAGCTCTGAAGCCGAGAAATGCGATCGACCATAAGCACTACGGGGCGTATACGTAACATTTTAAAATTGTTTGTACCTGCTCCATTTCGACCATAGGGCAGCTAAGTTAGCATGGAGGAACCTAACAAGATTTGACTTAATATTCTAGATCTGAACTCGCGCCAACTGCTTGCATCAAAATCCAGTCTAGAAAGTAGCTCTGAAGCCGAGAAATGCGATCGACCATAAGCGCTACGGGGCGTATACGTAACATTTTAAAATTTTTTGTACATGCTCCATTTCGACCATCGGGCAGCTAAGTTACCATGGAGGAACCTAACAAGATTTAACTTAGTATACTAGATCTGAACTCGCGCCAATTGCTTGCATCAAAATCCAGTCAATAATGTAGCTCTGAATCCGAGAAAAGCGATGGACCATAAGCACTAGGGGGCGTATACGTAACATTTTCAAATTTTTGGTACCTGCTCCATTTCGACCATCGGACAGCTAAGTTACCATGGAGAAACCAACCAAGATTTGACTTAATATTCTAGATCTTAACTCGCGCCAACTGCTTGCATCAAATTCCGTCAAGAAAGTAGCTTTGAAGAAGAGAAATGCGATCGACCATAAGCGTTACGGGGCGTATACGTAACATTTAAAATTTTTTTGTACCTGCTCTATTTCGGCCATCGGGCACCTAAGTTACCATGGAGGAACCTAACAAGATTTGACTTAATATTCTAGATCTGAACTCGCGCCAACTGCTTGCATCAAAATCCGTCAAGAAAGTAGCTTTGAAGAAGAGAAATGCGATCGACCATAAGCACTACGGGGCGTATACGTAACATTTTCAAATTGTTGGTACCTGCTCCATTTCGACCATCGGACAGCTAAGTTACCATGGAGAAACCAACCAAGATTTGACTTAATATTCTAGATCTTAACTCGCGCCAACTGCTTGCATCAAAATCCGTCAAGAAAGTAGCTCTGAAGAAGAGAAATGCGATCGACCATAAGCACTACGGGGCGTATACGTAGCATTTTAAAATTTTTTGTACCTGCTCCATTTCGACCATCGGGCAGCTAAATTACCATGGAGGAACCTAACAAGATTTGACTTAATATTCTAGATCTGAACTCGGGACAACTGCTTGCATCAAAATCCAGTCAAGAAAGTAGCTCTGAAGCCGAGAAATGCGATCGACCATAAGCACTACGGGGCGTATTCGTAACATTTTCAAATTTTTTGTACCTGCTCCATTTCGACCATCGGGCAGCTAAGTTACCATGGAGAAACCAACCAAGATTTGACTTAATATTCTAGATCTTAACTCACGCCAACTGCTTGCATCAAAATCCAGTCAAGAAAGTAGCTCTGAAGCCGAGAAATGCGATCGACCATAAGCACTACGGGGCGTATACGTAACATTTTAAAATTGTTTGTACCTGCTCCATTTCGACCATCGGGCAGCTAAGTTACCATGGAGGAACCACCCAAGATTTGACTTAATAAGCTAGATCTTAACTCGCGCCAACTGCTTGCATCAAAATCCGTCAAGAAAGTAGCTTTGAAGAAGAGAAATGCGATTGACCATAAGCACTACGGGGCGTATAAGTAACATTTTAAAATTTTTTGTACCTGCTCCATTTCGACCATCGGGCAGCTAAGTTACCATGGAGGAACCTAACAAGATTTGACTTAATATTCTAGATCTGAACTCGCGCCAACTGCTTGCATCAAAATCCAGTCAAGAATGTAGCTCTGAATCCGAGAAAAGCGATGGACCATAAGCACTACGGGGCGTATACGTAACATTTTAAAATTGTTTGTACCTGCTCCATTTCGACCATCGGGCAGCTAAGTTACCATGGAGGAACCACCCAAGATTTGACTTAATATTCTAGATCTTAACTCGCGCCAACTGCTTGCATCAAAATCCAGTCTAGAAAGTAGCTCTGAAGCCGAGAAATGCGATCGACCATAAGCACTACGGGGCGTATTCGTAACATTTTCAAATTTTTTGTACCTGCTCCATTTCGACCATCGGGCAGCTAAGTTACCATGGAGAAACCAACCAAGATTTGACTTAATATTCTAGATCTTAACTCGCGCCAACTGCTTGCATCAAAATCCAGTCAAGAAAGTAGCTCTGAAGCCGAGAAATACGATCGACCATAAGCACTACGGGGCGTATACGTAACATTTTAAAATTGTTTGTACCTGCTCCATTTCAACCATCGGGCAGCTAAGTTACCATGGAGGAACCACCCAAGATTTGACTTAATAAGCTAGATCTTAACTCGCGCCAACTGCTTGCATCAAAATCCGTCAAGAAAGTAGCTTTGAAGAAGAGAAATGCGATCGACCATAAGCACTACGGGGCGTATACGTAACATTTTAAAATTTTTTGTACCTGCTCTATTTCGGCCATCAGGCAGCTAAGTTACCGTGGAGGAACCACCCAAGATTTGACTAAATAAGCTAGATCTTAACTCGCGCCAACTGCTTGCATCAAAATCCGTCAAGAAAGTAGCTTTGAAGAAGAGAAATGCGATCGACCATAAGCACTACGGGGCGTATACGTAACATTTTCAAATTTTTGGTACCTGTTCCATTTCGACCATCGGACAGCTAAGTTACCATGGAGGAACCTAACAAGATTTGACTTAATATTCTAGATCTGAACTCGCGCCAACTACTTGCATCAAAATCCAGTCAAGAAAGTAGCTCTGAAGCCGAGAAATGCAATCGACCATAAGCACTACGGGGCGTATACGTAACATTTTAAATTTTTTTGTACCTGCTCTATTTCGGCCATCGGGCAGCTAAGTTACCATGGAGGAACCTAACAAGATTTGACTTAATATTCCAGATCTGAACTCGCGCCAACTGCTTGCATCAAAATCCAGTCAAGAAAGTGGCTCTGAAGCCGAGAAATGCGATCGACCATAAGCACTACGGGGCGTATACGTAACATTTTAAAATTGTTTGTACCTGCTCTATTTCGGCCATCGGACAGCTAAGTTACCATGGAGGAACCTAACAAGATTTGACTTAATATTCTAGATCTTAACTCGCGCCAACTGCTTGCATCAAAATCCAGTCTAGAAAGTAGCTCTGAAGCCGAGAAATGCGATCGACCATAAGCACTACGGGGCGTATATGTAACATTTTAAATTTTTTTGTACCTGCTCTATTTCGGCCATCGGGCAGCTAAGTTACCATGGAGGAACCTAACAAGATTTGACTTAATATTCTAGATCTGAACTCGCGATAAAGAAAGTAGCTCTGAAGCCGATAAATGCGATCGACCATAAGCACTACGGGGCGTATACGTAACATTTTATATTTTTTTGTACCTGCTCTATTTCGGCCATCGGGCAGCTAAGTTACCATGGAGGAACCTAACAAGATTTGACTTAATATTCTAGATCTGAACTCGCGCCAACTGCTTGCATCAAAATCCAGTCTCGAAAGTAGCTCTGAAGCCGAGAAATGCTACCGACCATAAGCACTACGGGGCGTATTCGTAACATTTTCAAATTGTTTGTACCTGCTCCATTTCGACCATCGGGCAGCTAAGTTACCATGGAGAAACCAACCAGGATTTGACTTAATATTCTAGATCTTAACTCGCGCCAACTGCTTGCATCAAAATCCAGTCAAGAAAGTAGCTCTGAAGCCGAGAAATGCGATCGACCATAAGCACTGCGGGGCGTATACGTAACATTTTAAAATTGTTTGTACCTGCTCCATTTCGACCATCGGGCAGCTAAATTACCATGGAGGAACCTAACAAGTTTGACTTAATATTCTAGATCTTAACTCGCGCCAACTGCTTGCATCAAAATCCAGTCTAGAAAGTAGCTCTGAAGCCGAGAAATGCGATCGACCATAAGCACTACAAGGCGTATTCGTAACATTTTCAAATTGTTTGTACATGCTCCATTTCGACCATCGGGCAGCTAAGTTACCATGGAGGAACGTAACAAGATTTGACTTAGTATTCTAGATCTGAACTCGCGCCAACTGCTTGCATTAAAATCCAGTCTCGAAAGTAGCTTTGAAGAAGAGAAATGCGATCGACCATAAGCACTACGGGGCGTATACATACGTAACATTTTAAAATTTTTTGTACCTGCTCCATTTCGACCATCGGGCAGCTAAGTTACCATGGAGGAACCTAACAAGATTTGACTTAATATTCTAGATCTGAACTCGCGCCAACTGCTTGCATCAAAATCCAGTCTAGAAAGTAGCTCTGAAGCCGAGAAATGCGATCGACCATAAGCACTACGGGGCGTATACGTAACATTTTAAAATTGTTTGTACCTGCTCCATTTCGACCATCGGGCAGCTAAGTTACCATGGAGGAACCACCCAAGATTTGACTTAATAAGCTAGATCTTAACTCGCGCCAACTGCTTGCATCAAAATCCGTCAAGAAAGTAGCTTTGAAGAAGAGAAATGCGATCGACCATAAGCACTACGGGGCGTATACGTAACATTTTAAAATTTTTTGTACCTGCTCTATTTCGGCCATCGGGCAGCTAAGTTACCGTGGAGGAACCACCCAAGATTTGACTTAATAAGCTAGATCTTAACTCGCGCCAACTGCTTGCATCAAAATCCGTCAAGAAAGTAGCTTTGAAGAAGAGAAATGCGGTTGACCATAAGCACTACGGGGCGTATACGTAACATTTTCAAATTTTTGGTACCTGTTCCATTTCGACCATCGGACAGCTAAGTTACCATGGAGGAACCTAACAAGATTTGACTTAATATTCTAGATCTTAACTCGCGCCAACTGCTTGCATCAAAATCCAGTCTAGAAAGTAGCTCTGAAGCCGAGAAATGCGATCGACCATAAGCACTACGGGGCGTATACCTAACATTTTCAAATTTTTGGTACCTGTTCCATTTCGACCATCGGACAGCTAAGTTACCATGGAGGAACCTAACAAGAGTTGACTTAATATTCTAGATCTTAACTCGCGCCAACTGCTTGCATCAAAATCCAGTCTAGAAAGTAGCTCTGAAGCCGAGAAATGCGATCGATCATAAGCACTACGGGGCGTATACGTAACATTTTAAAATTGTTTGTACCTGCTCCATTTCGACCATCGGGCAGCTAAGTTACCGTGGAGGAACCACCCAAGATTTGACTTAATAAGCTAGATCTTCACTCGCGCCAACTGCTTGCATCAAAATCCGTCAAGAAAGTAGCTTTGAAGAAGAGAAATGCGATCGACCATAAGCACTACGGGGCGTATACGTAACATTTTAAAATTTTTTGTACCTGCTCCATTTCGACCATCGGGCAGCTAAGTTACCATGGAGGAACCACCCAAGATTTGACTTAATAAGCTAGATCTTAACTCGCGCCAACTGCTTGCATCAAAATCCAGTCTAGAAAGTAGCTCTGAAGCCGAGAAATGCGATCGACCATAAGCACTACGGGGCGTATTCGTGACATTTTCAAATTTTTTGTACCTGCTTAATTTCGGCCATCGGGCAGCTAAGTTACCATTGAGGAACATATCAAGATTTGACTTAATATTCTAGATCTGAACTCGCGCCAAAGAAAGTAGCTCTGAAGCCGAGAAATGCGATCGACCATAAGCACTGCGGGGCGTATACGTAACATTTTAAAATTGTTTGTACCTGCTCCATTTCGACCATCGGGCAGCTAAATTACCATGGAGGAACCTAACAAGTTTGACTTAATATTCTAGATCTTAACTCGCGCCAACTGCTTGCATCAAAATCCAGTCTAGAAAGTAGCTCTGAAGCCGAGAAATGCGATCGACCATAAGCACTACAAGGCGTATTCGTAACATTTTCAAATTGTTTGTACATGCTCCATTTCGACCATCGGGCAGCTAAGTTACCATGGAGGAACGTAACAAGATTTGACTTAGTATTCTAGATCTGAACTCGCGCCAATTGCTTGCATTAAAATCCAGTCTCGAAAGTAGCTTTGAAGAAGAGAAATGCGATCGACCATAAGCACTACGGGGCGTATACATACGTAACATTTTAAAATTTTTTGTACCTGCTCCATTTCGACCATCGGGCAGCTAAGTTACCATGGAGGAACCTAACAAGATTTGACTTAATATTCTAGATCTTAACTCGCGCCAACTGCTTGCATCAAAATCCAGTCAAGAAAGTAGCTCTGAAGCCGAGAAATGCGATCAACCATAAGCACTACGGGGCGTATACGTAACATTTTAAAATTTTTTGTACCTGCTCCATTTCGACCATCGGGCAGCTAAGTTACCATGGAGGAACCTAACAAGATTTGACTTAGTATTCTAGATCTGAACTCGCGCCAACTGCTTGCATTAAAATACAGTCTCGAAAGTAGCTCTGAAGCCGAGAAATGCGATCGACCATAAGCACTACGGGGCGTATTCGTAACATTTTCAAATTGTTTGTACCTGCTCCATTTCGACCATCGGGCAGCTAAGTTACCATGGAGAAACCAACCAGGATTTGACTTAATATTCTAGATCTTAACTCGCGCCAACTGCTTGCATCAAAATCCAGTCAAGAAAGTAGCTCTGAAGCCGAGAAATGCGATCGACCATAAGCACTACGGGGCGTATACGTAACATTTTAAAATTTTTTGTACCTGCTTAATTTCGACCATCGGGCAGCTAAGTTACCATGGAGGAACCTAACAAGATTTGACTTAATATTCTAGATCTGAACTCGCGCCAACTGCTTGCATCAAAATCCAGTCAAGAATGTAGCTCTGAATCCGAGAAAAGCGATGGACCATAAGGACTAGGGGGCGTATACGTAACATTTTCAAATTTTTGGTACCTGCTCCATTTCGACCATCGGGCAGCTAAGTTACCATGGAGGAACCTAACAAGATTTGACTTAATATTCTAGATCTTAACTCGCGCCAACTGTTTGCATCAAAATCCAGTCAAGAAAGTAGCTCTGAAGCCGAGAAATGCGATCGAACATAAGCACTACGGGGCGTATACGTAACATTTTAAAATTGTTTGTACCTGCTCCATTTCGACCATCGGGCAGCTAAGTTACCATGGAGGAACCTAACAAGATTTGACTTAGTATTCTAGATCTGAACTCGCGCCAACTGCTTGCATTAAAATCCAGTCTCGAAAGTAGCTTTGAAGAAGAGAAATGCGATCGACCATAAGCACTACGGGGCGTATACGTAACATTTTAAATTTGTTTGTACCTGCCCCATTTCGACCATCGGGCAGCTAAGTTACCATGGAGGAACCTAAGAAGATTTGACTTAATATTCTAGATCTGAACTCGCGCCAACTGCTTGCATCAAAATCCAGTCAAGAAAGTAGCTCTGAAGCCGAGAAATGCAATCGACCATAAGCACTACGGGGCGTATACGTAACATTTTAAATTTTTTTGTACCTGCTCTATTTCGGCCATCGGGCAGCTAAGTTACCATGGAGGAACCTAACAAGATTTGACTTAATATTCTAGATCTGAACTCGCGCCAACTGCTTGCATCAAAATCCAGTCAAGAAAGTGGCTCTGAAGCCGAGAAATGCGATCGACCATAAGCACTACGGGGCGTATACGTAACATTTTAAAATTGTTTGTACCTGCTCTATTTCGGCCATCGGGCAGCTAAGTTACCATGGAGGAACCTAACAAGATTTGACTTAATATTCTAGATCTGAACTCGCGCCAACTGCTTGCATCAAAATCCGTCAAGAAAGTAGCTTTGAAGAAGAGAAATGCGATCGACCATAAGCACTACGGGGCGTATACATACGTAACATTTTAAAATTTTTTGTACCTGCTCCATTTCGACCATCGGTCAGCTAAGTTACCATGGAGGAACCTAACAAGATTTGACTTAATATTCTAGATCTGAACTCGCGCCAACTGCTTGCATCAAAATCCAGTCTAGAAAGTAGCTCTGAAGCCGAGAAATGCGATCGACCATAAGCACTACGGGGCGTATACGTAACATTTTAAATTTTTTTGTACCTGCTCTATTTCGGCCATCGGGCAGCTAAGTTACCATGGAGGAACCTAACAAGATTTGACTTAATATTCTAGATCTGAACTCGCGATAAAGAAAGTAGCTCTGAAGCCGATAAATGCGATCGACCATAAGCACTACGGGGCGTATACGTAACATTTTAAATTTTTTTGTACCTGCTCTATTTCGGCCATCGGGCAGCTAAGTTACCATGGAGGAACCTAACAAGATTTGACTTAATATTCTAGATCTGAACTCGCGCCAACTGCTTGCATCAAAATCCAGTCTCGAAAGTAGCTCTGAAGCCGAGAAATGCGACCGACCATAAGCACTACGGGGCGTATTCGTAACATTTTCAAATTGTTTGTACCTGCTCCATTTCGACCATCGGGCAGCTAAGTTACCATGGAGAAACCAACCAGGATTTGACTTAATATTCTAGATCTTAACTCGCGCCAACTGCTTGCATCAAAATCCAGTCAAGAAAGTAGCTCTGAAGCCGAGAAATGCGATCGACCATAAGCACTACGGGGCGTATACGTAACATTTTAAAATTGTTTGTACCTGCTCCATTTCGACCATCGGGCAGCTAAGTTACCATGGAGGAACCACCCAAGATTTGACTTAATAAGCTAGATCTTAACTCGCGCCAACTGCTTGCATCAAAATCCAGTCTAGAAAGTAGCTCTGAAGCCGAGAAATGCGATCGACCATAAGCACTACGGGGCGTATTCGTAACATTTTCAAATTGTTTGTACCTGCTCTATTTCGGTCATCGGGCAGCTAAGTTACCATGGAGGAACCTAACAAGATTTGACTTAATATTCTAGATCTGAACTCGCGCCAACTGCTTGCATCAAAATCCGTCAAGAAAGTAGCTTTGAAGAAGAGAAATGCGATCGACCATAAGCACTACGGGGCGTATACATACGTAACATTTTAAAATTTTTTGTACCTGCTCCATTTCGACCATCGGGCAGCTAAGTTACCATGGAGGAACCTAACAAGATTTGACTTAATATTCTAGATCTGAACTCGCGCCAACTGCTTGCATCAAAATCCAGTCAAGAAAGTAGCTCTGAAGCCGAGAAATGCGATCGACCATAAGCACTACGGGGCGTATACGTAACATTTTAAAATTGTTTGTACCTGCTCCATTTCGACCATCGGGCAGCTAAGTTACCATGGAGGAACCACCCAAGATTTGACTTAATAAGCTAGATCTTAACTCGCGCCAACTGCTTGCATCAAAATAAAGTCTAGAAAGTAGCTCTGAAGCCGAGAAATGCGATCGACCATAAGCACTACGGGGCGTATTCGTAACATTTTCAAATTGTTTGTACCTGCTCCATTTCGACCATCGGGCAGCTAAGTTACCATGGAGAAACCAACCAGGATTTGACTTAATATTCTAGATCTTAACTCGCGCCAACTGCTCGCATCAAAATCCAGTCAAGAAAGTAGCTCTGAAGCCGAGAAATGCGATCGACCATAAGCACTACGGGGCGTATACGTAACATTTTAAAATTGTTTGTACCTGCTCCATTTCGACCATCGGGCAGCTAAGTTACCATGGAGGAACCACCCAAGATTTGACTTAATAAGCTAGATCTTAACTCGCGCCAACTGCTTGCATCAAAATCCAGTCTAGAAAGTAGCTCTGAAGCCGAGAAATGCGATCGACCATAAGCACTACGGGGCGTATACGTAACATTTTAAATTTGTTTGTACCTGCCCTATTTCGGCCATCGGGCAGCTAAGTCACCATGGAGGAACCTAACAAGATTTGACTTAATATTCTAGATCTGAACTCGCGCCAACTGCTTGCATCAAAATCCAGTCAAGAAAGTAGCTCTGAAGCCGAGAAATGCGATCGACCATAAGCACTACGGGCGTATACGTAACATTTTAAATTGTTTGTACCTGCTCCATTTCGACCATCGGGCAGCTAAGTTACCATGGAGGAACCACCCAAGATTTGACTTAATATTCTGGATCTGAACTCGCGCCAACTGCTTGCATCAAAATCCAGTCTAGAAAGTAGCTCTGAAGTCGAGAAATGCGATCGACCATAAGCACTACGGGGCGTATACGTATCATTTTAAATTTTTTTGTACCTGCTCTATTTCGGGCATCGGGCAGCTAAGTTACCATGGAGGAACCTAACAAGATTTGACTTAATATTCTAGATCTGAACTCGCGCCAATTGCTTGCATCAAAATCCAGTCTAGAAAGTAGCTCTGAAGTCGAGAAATGCGATCGACCATAAGCACTACGGGGCGTATACGTAACATTTTAAATTTTTTTGTACCTGCTCTATTTCGGCCATCGGGCAGCTAAGTTACCATGGAGGAACCTAACAAGATTTGACTTAATAAGCTAGATCTTATCTCGCGCCAACTGCTTGAATCAAAATCCGTCAAGAAAGTAGCTCTGAAGCCGAGAAATGCGATCGACCATAAGCACTACGGGGCGTATTCGTAACATTTTCAAATTGTTTGTACCTGCTCCATTTCGACCATCGGGCAGCTAAGTTACCATGGAGGAACCTAACAAGATTTGACTTAGTATTCTAGATCTGAACTCGCGCCAACTGCTTGCATTAAAATCCAGTCTCGAAAGTAGCTTTGAAGAAGAGAAATGCGTAACATTTTAAATTTTTTTGTACCTGCTCTATTTCGGCCATCGGGCAGCTAAGTTACCATGGAGGAACCACCCAAGATTTGACTTAATAAGCTAGATCTTAACTCGCGCCAACTGCTTGCATCAAAATCCAGTCAAGAAAGTAGCTTTGAAGAAGAGAAATGCGATCGACCATAAGCACTACGGGGCGTATTCGTAACATTTTCAAATTGTTTGTACCTGCTCCATTTCGACCATCGGGCAGCTAAGTTACCATGGAGGAACCTAACAAGATTTGACTTAGTATTCTAGATCTGAACTCGCGCCAACTGCTTGCATTAAAATCCAGTCTCGAAAGTAGCTTTGAAGAAGAGAAATGCGTAACATTTTAAATTTTTTTGTACCTGCTCTATTTCGGCCATCGGGCAGCTAAGTTACCATGGAGGAACCACCCAAGATTTGACTTAATAAGCTAGATCTTATCTCGCGCCAACTGCTTGAATCAAAATCCGTCAAGAAAGTAGCTTTGAAGAAGAGAAATGCGATCGACCATAAGCACCACGGGGCGTATTCGTAACATTTTCAAATTGTTTGTACCTGCTCCATTTCGACCATCGGGCAGCTAAGTTACCATGGAGGAACCTAACAAGATTTGACTTAATAAGCTAGATCTTATCTCGCGCCAACTGCTTGAATCAAAATCCGTCAAGAAAGTAGCTCTGAAGCCGAGAAATGCGATCGACCATAAGCACTACGGGGCGTATTCGTAACATTTTCAAATTGTTTGTACCTGCTCCATTTCGACCATCGGGCAGCTAAGTTACCATGGAGGAACCACCCAAGATTTGACTTAATAAGCTAGATCTGAACTCGCGCTAACTGCTTGCATCAAAATCCAGTCTAGAAAGTAGCTCTGAAGCCGAGAAATGCGATCGACCATAAGCACTACGGGGCGTATTCGTAACATTTTCAAATTGTTTGTACCTGCTCCATTTCGACCATCGGGCAGCTAAGTTACCATGGAGAAACCAACCAGGATTTGACTTAATATTCTAGATCTTAACTCGCACCAACTGCTTGCATCAAAATCCAGTCAAGAAAGTAGCTCTGAAGCCGAGAAATGCGATCGACCATAAGCACTACGGGGCGTATACGTAACATTTTAAAATTGTTTGTACCTGCTCCATTTCGACCATCGGGCAGCTAAGTTACCATGGAGGAACCTAACAAGATTTGCCTTAATATTCTAGATCTGAACTCGCGCCAAAGAAAGTAGCTCTGAAGCCGAGAAAAGCGATGGACCATAAGCACTAGGGGGCGTATACGTAACATTTTCAAATTTTTGGTACCTGCTCCATTTCGACCATCGGGCAACTAAGTTACCACGGAGGAACCTAGCAAGATTTGACTTAGTATTCTAGATCTGAACTCGCGCCAACTGCTTGCATCAAAATCCAGTCTAGAAAGTAGCTCTGAAGCCGAGAAATGCGATCGACCATAAGCACTACGGGGCGTATACGTAACATTTTAAATTATTTTGTACCTGCTCCATTTCGACCATCGGGCAGCCAAGTTACCATTGAGGAACCTAACAAGATTTGACTTAGTATTCTAGATCTGAACTCGCGCCAACTGCTTGCATCAAAATCCAGTCAAGAATGTAGCTCTGAATCCGAGAAAAGCGATGGACCATAAGCACTAGGGGGCGTATACGTAACATTTTCAAATTTTTTGTACATGCTCCATTTCGACCATCGGGCAGCTAAGTTACCATGGAGGAACCTAACAAGATTTGACTTAGTATTCTAGATCTGAACTCGCGCCAACTGCTTGCATCAAAATCCAGTCAAGAATGTAGCTCTGAATCCGAGAAAAGCGATGGACCATAAGCACTAGGGGGCGTATACGTAACATTTTCAAATTTTTGGTACCTGCTCCATTTCGACCATCGGGCAACTAAGTTACCACGGAGGAACCTAGCAAGATTTGACTTAATATTCTAGATCTGAACTCGCGCCAACTGCTTGCATCAAAATCCATTCAAGAAAGTAGCTCTGAAGCAGAGAAATGCGATCGACCATAAGCACTACGGGGCGTATACGTAATATTTTAAAATTGTTTGTACCTGCTCCATTTCGACCATCGGGCAGCTAAGTTACCATGGAGGAACCACCCAAGATTTGACTTAATAAGCTAGATCTTATCTCGCGCCAACTGCTTGAATCAAAATCCGTCAAGAAAGTAGCTCTGAAGCAGAGAAAAGCGATGGACCATAAGCACTAGGGGGCGTATACGTAACATTTTCAAATTTTTTGTACATGCTCCATTTCGACCATCGGGCAGCTAAGTTACCATGGAGGAACCTAACAAGATTTGACTTAGTATTCTAGATCTGAACTCGCGCCAACTGCTTGCATCAAAATCCGTCAAGAAAGTAGCTTTGAAGAAGAGAAATGCGATCGACCATAAGCACTACGGGGCGTATACATACGCAACATTTTAACATTTTTTGTACCTGCTCCATTTCGACCATCGGGCAGCTAAGTTACCATGGAGGAACCTAACAAGATTTGACTTAATATTCTAGATCTGAACTCGCGCCAAAGAAAGTAGCTCTGAAGCCGAGAAATGCGATCGACCATAAGCACTACGGGGCGTATACGTAACATTTAAAATTTTTTTGTACCTGCTCTATTTCGGCCATCGGGCAGCTAAGTTACCATGGAGGAACCTAACAAGATTTGACTTAATATTCTAGATCTGAACTCGCGCCAAAGAAAGTAGCTTTGAAGAAGAGAAATGCGATCGACCATAAGCACTACGGGGCGTATACATACGTAACATTTTAAAATTGTTTGTACCTGCTCCATTTCGACCATCGGGCAGCTAAGTTACCATGGAGGAACCTAACAAGATTTGACTTAATATTCTAGATCTGAACTCGCGCCAATTGCTTGCATCAAAATCCAGTCTAGAAAGTAGCTCTGAAGTCGAGAAATGCGATCGACCATAAGCACTACGGGGCGTATACGTAACATTTTAAATTTTTTTGTACCTGCTCTATTTCGGCCATCGTGCAGCTAAGTTACCATGGAGGAACCTAACAAGATTTGACTTAATATTCTAGATCTTAACTCGCGCCAACTGCTTGCATCAAAATCCGTCAAGGAAGTAGCTTTGAAGAAGAGAAATGCGATCGACCATAAGCACTACGGGGCGTATACGTAACATTTTAAAATTTTTTGTACCTGCCCCATTTCGACCATCGGGCAGCTAAGTTACCATGGAGGAACTTAACAAGATTTGACTTAATATTCTAGATCTGAACTCGCGCCAACTGCTTGCATCAAAATCCAGTCTAGAAAGTAGCTCTGAAGCCGAGAAATGCGATCGACCATAAGCACTACGGGGCGTATACGTAACATTTTAAATTATTTTGTACCTGCTCCATTTCGACCATCGGGCAGCTAAGTTACCATTGTGGAACCTAACAAGATTTGACTTAGTATTCTAGATCTGAACTCGCGCCAACTGCTTGCATCAAAATCCAGTTAAGAATGTAGCTCTGAATCCGAGAAAAGCGATGGACCATAAGCACTAGGGGGCGTATACGTAACATTTTCAATTTTTTTGTACATGCTCCATTTCGACCATCGGGCAGCTAAGTTACCATGGAGGAACCTAACAAGATTTGACTTAATATTCTAGATCTGAACTCGTGCCAATTGCTTGCATCAAAATCCAGTCTAGAAAGTAGCACTGAAGCCGAGAAATGCGATCGACCATAAGCACTACGGGGCGTATACGTAACATTTTAAAATTTTTTGTACCTGCCCCATTTCGACCATCGGGCAGCTAAGTTACCGTGGAGGAACCTAACAAGATTTGACTTAATATTCTAGATCTGAACTCGCGCCAACTGCTTGCATCAAAATCCAGTCTAGAAAGTAGCTCTGAAGTCGAGAAATGCGATCGACCATAAGCACTACGGGGCGTATACGTAACATTTTAAATTTTTTTGTACCTGCTCTATTTCGGCCATCGGGCAGCTAAGTTACCATGGAGGAACCTAACAAGATATGACTTAATATTCTAGATCTGAACTCGCGCCAACTGCTTGCATCAAAATCCAGTCTAGAAAGTAGCTCTGAAGTCGAGAAATGCGATCGACCATAAGCACTACGGGGCGTATACGTAACATTTAAATTTTTTTTGTACCTGCTCTATTTCGGCCATCGGGCAGCTAAGTTACCATGGAGGAACCTAACAAGATTTGACTTAATATTCTAGATCTGAACTCGCGCCAACTGCTTGCATCAAAATCCAGTCTAGAAAGTAGCTCTGAAGTCGAGAAATGCGATCGACCATAAGCACTACGGGGCGTATACGTAACATTTTAAATTTTTTTTGTACCTGCTCTATTTCGGCCATCGGGCAGCTAAGTCACCATGGAGGAACCTAACAAGATTGACTTAATATTCTAGATCTGAACTCGCGCCAAAGAAAGTAGCTCTGAAGCCGAGAAATGCGATCGACCATAAGCACTACGGGGCGTATACGTAACATTTTAAATTTTTTTGTACCTGCTCTATTTCGGCCATCGGGCAGCTAAGTTACCATGGAGGAACCTAACAAGATTTGACTTAATATTCTAGATCTTAACTCGCGCCAACTGCTTGCATCAAAATCCGTCAAGAAAGTAGCTTTGAAGAAGAGAAATGCGATCGACCATAAGCACTACGGGGCGTATACGTAACATTTTAAAATTTTTTGTACCTGCCCCATTTCGACCATCGGGCAGCTAAGTTACCATGGAGGAACTTAACAAGATTTGACTTAATATTCTAGATCTGAACTCGCGCCAACTGCTTGCATCAAAATCCAGTCTAGAAAGTAGCTCTGAAGCCGAGAAATGCGATCGACCATGAGCACTACGGGGCGTATACGTAACATTTTAAATTATTTTGTACCTGCTCCATTTCGACCATCGGGCAGCTAAGTTACCATTGAGGAACCTAACAAGATTTGACTTAGTATTCTAGATCTGAACTCGCGCCAACTGCTTGCATCAAAATCCAGTCAAGAATGTAGCTCTGAATCCGAGAAAAGCGATGGACCACAAGCACTAGGGGGCGTATACGTAACATTTTCAATTTTTTTGTACATGCTCCATTTCGACCATCGGGCAGCTAAGTTACCATGGAGGAACCTAACAAGATTTGACTTAATATTCTAGATCTGAACTCGCGCCAATTGCTTGCATCAAAATCCAGTCTAGAAAGTAGCTCTGAAGCCGAGAAATGCGATCGACCATAAGCACTACGGGGCGTATACGTAACATTTTAAATTTTTTTGTACCTGCTCTATTTCGGCCATCGGGCAGCTAAATTACCATGGAGGAACCTAACAAGATTTGACTTAATATTCTAGATCTTAACTCGCGCCAACTGCTTGCATCAAAATCCAGTCAAGAAAGTAGCTCTGAAGCCGAGAAATGCGATCGACCATAAGCACTACGGGGCGTATAGGTAACATTTTAAAATT
Organism: Merodon equestris; assembly: GCA_958301585.1. Taxonomy (NCBI): domain Eukaryota; kingdom Metazoa; phylum Arthropoda; class Insecta; order Diptera; family Syrphidae; genus Merodon; species Merodon equestris. Next base: position 36,942,619 of record OY284416.1, on the reverse strand, counting down.
GTTTGTACCTGCTCCATTTCGACCATCGGGCAGCTAAGTTACCATGGAGGAACCACCCAAGATTTGACTTAATATTCTAGATCTGAACTCGCGCCGACTGCTTGCATCAAAATCCAGTCTAGAAAGTAGCTCTGAAGCCGAGAAATGCGATCGACCATAAGCACTACGGGGCGTATACGTAACATTTTAAATTATTTTGTACCTGCTCCATTTCGACCATCGGGCAGCCAAGTTACCATTGAGGAACCTAACAAGATTTGACTTAGTATTCTAGATCTGAACTCGCGCCAACTGCTTGCATCAAAATCCAGTCAAGAAAGTAGCTCTGAAGCTGAGAAATGCGATCGACCATAAGCACTACGGGGCGTATACGTAACATTTTAAAATTTTTTGTACCTGCCCTATTTCGGCCATCGGGCAGCTAAGTTACCATGGAGGAACCTAACAAGATTTGACTTAGTATTCTAGATCTGAACTCGCGCCAACTGCTTGCATCAAAATCCAATCAAGAATGTAGCTCTGAATCCGAGAAAAGCGATGGACCATAAGCAGTAGGGGGCGTATACGTAACATTTTCAAATTTTTGGCACCTGCTCCATTTCGACCATCGGGCAACTAAGTTACCACGGAGGAACCTAGCAAGATTTGACTTAATATTCTAGATCTGAACTCGCGCCAACTGCTTGCATCAAAATCCATTCAAGAAAGTAGCTCTGAAGCCGAGAAATGCGTTCGACCATAAGCACTACGGGGCGTATACGTAATATTTTAAAATTGTTTGTACCTGCTCCATTTCGACCATCGGGCAGCTAAGTTACCATGGAGGAACCACCCAAGATTTGACTTAATATTCTAGATCTTAACTCGCGCCAACTGCTTGCATCAAAATCCAGTCAAGAAAGTAGCTCTGAAGCCGAGAAATGCGATCGACCATAAGCACTACGGGGCGTATACGTAACATTTTAAAATTGTTTGTACCTGCTCCATTTCGACCATCGGGCAGCTAAGTTATCATGGAGGAACCACCCAAAATTTGACTTAACATTCTAGATCTGAACTCGGGCCAACTGCTTGCATTAAAATCCAGTCAAGAAAGTAGCTCTGAAGCCGAGAAATGCGATCGACCATAAGCACTACGGGGCGTATACGTAACATTTTAAAATTGTTTGTACCTGCTCCATTTCGACCATCGGGCAGCTAAGTTACCATGGAGGAACCACCCAAGATTTGACTTAATAAGCTAGATCTGAACTCGCGCCAACTGCTTGCATCAAAATCCATTCAAGAAAATAGCTCTGAAGCCGAGAAATGCGATCGACCATAAGCACTTCGGGGCGTATACGTAACATTTTAAAATTGTTTGTACCTGCTCCATTTCGACCATCGGGCAGTTAAGTTACCATGGAGGAACCACCCAAGATTTGACCTAATATTCTAGATCTTAACTCGCGCCAACTGCTTGCATCAAAATCCAGTCAAGAAAGTAGCTCTGAAGCCGAGAAATGCGATCGACCATAAGCACTACGGGGCGTATACGTAACATTTTAAAATTGTTTGTACCTGCTCCATTTCGACCATCGGGCAGCTAAGTTATCATGGAGGAACCACCCAAGATTTGACTTAATAAGCTAGATCTGAACTCTCGCCAACTGCTTGCATCAAAATCCATTCAAGAAAGTAGCTCTGAAGCCGAGAAATGCGACCGACCATAAGCACTTCGGGGCGTATACGTAACATTTTAAAATTGTTTGTACCTGCTCCATTTCGACCATCGGGCAGCTAAGTTATCATGGAGGAACCACCCAAGATTCGACTTAATAAGCTAGATCTGAACTCTCGCCAACTGCTTGCATCAAAATCCATTCAAGAAAGTAGCTCTGAAGCCGAGAAATGCGACCGACCATAAGCACTTCGGGGCGTATACGTAACATTTTAAAATTGTTTGTACCTGCTCCATTTCGACCATCGGGCAGCTAAGTTATCATGGAGGAACCACCCAAGATTTGACTTAATAAGCTAGATCTTAACTCGCGCCAACTGCTTGCATCAAAATCCGTCAAGAAAGTAGCTTTGAAGAAGAGAAATGCGATCGACCATAAGCACTACGGGGCGTATACGTAACATTTTAAATTTTTTTGTACCTGCTCTATTTCGGCCATCGGGCAGCTAAGTTACCATATAGGAACCTAACAAGATTTGAGTTAATACTCTAGATCTGAACTCGCGCCAACTGCTTGCATCAAAATCCAGTCTAGGAAGTAGCTCTGAATCCGAGAAATGCGATCGACCATAAGCACTACGGAGCGTATACGTAACATTTTAAAAAATTTTGTACCTGCTCCATTTCGACCATCGGGCAGCTAAGTTGCCATGGAGAAACCAACCAAGATTTGACTTAATATTCTAGATCTTAACTCGCGCCAACTGCTTGCATCAAAATCCATTCAAGAAAGTAGCTCTGAAGCCGAGAAATGCGACCGACCATAAGCACTTCGGGGCGTATACGTAACATTTTAAAAATTTTTGTACCTGCTCCATTTCGACCATCGGGCAGCTAAGTTACCATGGACGAACCACCCAAAATTTGACTTAATAAGCTAGATCTTAACTCGCGCCAACTGCTTGCATCAAAATCCGTCAAGAAAGTAGCTTTGAAGAAGAGGAATGCGATCGACCATAAGCACTACGGGGCGTATTCGTAACATTTTCAAATTGTTTGTACCTGCTCCATTTCGACCATCGGACAGCTAAGTTACAATGGAGGAACCTAACAAGATTTGACTTAATATTCTAGATCTTAACTCGAGCCAACCGCTTGCATCAAAATCCAGTCTAGAAAGTTGCTCTGAAGCCGAGAAATGCGATCGACCATAAGCACTACGGGGCGTATACGTAACATTTTAAAATTGTTTGTACCTGCTCCATTTCGACCATCGGGCAGCTAAGTTACCATGGAGGAACCAACCAAGATTTGACTTAATATTCTAGATCTTAACTCGCGCCAACTGCTTGCATCAAAATCCAGTCAAGAAAGTAGCTCTGAAGCCGAGAAATGCGATCGACCATAAGCACTACGGGGCATATACGTAACATTTTAAAATTGTTTGTACCTGCTCCATTTCGACCATCGGGCAGCTAAGTTACCATGGAGGAACCTAACAAGAATTGACTTAATATTCTAGATCTGAACTCGCGCCAACTGCTTGCATCAAAATCCAGTCTAGAAAGTAGCTCTGAAGCCGAGAAATGCGATCGACCATAAGCACTACGGGGCGTATACGTAACATTTTAAAATTGTTTGTACCTGCTCCATTTCGACCATCGGGCAGCTAAGTTACCATGGAGGAACCACCCAAGATTTGACTTAATAAGCTAGATCTTAACTCGCGCCAACTGCTTGCATCAAAATCCGTCAAGAAAGTAGCTTTGAAGAAGAGAAATGCGATCGACCATAAGCACTACGGGGCGTATACGTAACATTTTCAAATTTTTGGTACCTGCTCCATTTCGACCATCGGACAGCTAAGTTACAATGGAGGAACCTAACAAGATTTGACTTAATATTCTAGATCTTAACTCGAGCCAACCGCTTGCATCAAAATCCAGTCTAGAAAGTTGCTCTGAAGCCGAGAAATGCGATCGACCATAAGCACTACGGGGCGTATACGTAACATTTTAAAATTGTTTGTACCTGCTCCATTTCGACCATCGGGCAGCTAAGTTACCATGGAGGAACCTAACAAGATTTGACTTAATATTCTAGATCTGAACTCGCGCCAACTGCTTGCATCAAAATCGGTCAAGAAAGTAGCTTTGAAGAAGAGAAATGCGATCGACCATAAGCACTACGGGGCGTATACGTAACATTTTCAAATTTTTGGTACCTGATCCATTTCGACCATCGGACAGCTAAGTTACCATGGAGAAACCAACCAAGATTTGACTTAGTATTCTAGATCTTAACTCGCGCCAACTGCTTGCATCAAAATCCAGTCAAGAAAGTAGCTCTGAAGCCGAGAAATGCGATCGACCATAAGCACTACGGGGCGTATACGTAACATTTTAAAATTGTTTGTACCTGCTCCATTTCGACCATCGGGCAGCTAAGTTACCATGGAGGAACCACCCAAGATTTGACTTAATAAGCTAGATCTTAACTCGCGCCAACTGCTTGCATCAAAATCCGTCAAGAAAGTAGCTTTGAAGAAGAGAAATGCGATCGACCATAAGCACTACGGGGCGTATACGTAACATTTAAATTTTTTTTGTACCTGCTCCATTTCGACCATCGGGCAGCTAAGTCACCATGGAGGAACCTAACAAGATTTGACTTAATATTCTAGATCTGAACTCGCGCCAACTGTTTGCATCAAAATCTGTCAAGAAAGTAGCTTTGAAGAAGAGAAATGCGATCGACCATAAGCACTACGGGGCGTATACGTAACATTTTCAAATTTTTGGTACCTGCTCCATTTCGACCATCGGACAGCTAAGTTACCATGGAGAAACCACCCAAGATTTGACTTAATATTCTAGATCTTAACTCGTTTGCATCAAAATCCGTCAAGAAAGTAGCTTTGAAGAAGAGAAATGCGATCGACCATAAGCACTACGGGGCGTATACGTAACATTTTAAAATTGTTTGTACCTGCTCCATTTCGACCATCGGGCAGCTAAGTTACCATGGAGGAACCACCCAAGATTTGACTTAATAAGCTAGATCTTAACTCGCGCCAACTGCTTGCATCAAAATCCGTCAAGAAAGTAGCTTTGAAGAAGAGAAATGCGATCGACCATAAGCACTACGGGGCGTATACGTAACATTTTAAAATTTTTTGTACCAGCTCCATTTCGACCATCGGGCAGCTAAATTACCATGGAGGAACCTAACAAGATTTGACTTAATATTCTAGATCTGAACTCGGGCCAACTGCTTGCATCAAAATCCATTCAAGAAAGTAGCTCTGAAGCCGAGAAATGCGATCGACCATAAGCACTACGGGGCGTATACGTAGCATTTTAAAATTGTTTGTACCTGCTCTATTTCGGCCATCGGGCAGCTAAGTTACCATGGAGGAACCTAACAAGATTTGACTTAATATTCTACATCTGAACTCGCACCAAATGCTTGCATCAAAATCCATTCAAGAAAGTAGCTCTGAAGCCGAGAAATGCGATCGACCATAAGCACTACGGGGCGTATACGTAACATTTTAAAATTTTTTGTACCTGCTCCATTTCGACCATCGGGCAGCTAAGTTACCATGGAGGAACCTAACAAGATTTGACTTAATATTCTAGATCTTAACTCGCGCCAACTGCTTGCATCAAAATCCAGTCTCGAAAGTAGCTCTGAAGCCGAGAAATGCGATCGACCATAAGCACTACGGGGCGTATACGTAACATTTTAAAATTGTTTGTACCTGCTCCATTTCGACCATCGGGCAGCTAAGTTACCATGGAGGAACCAACCAAGATTTGACTTAATATTCTAGATCTTAACTCGCGCCAACTGCTTGCATCAAAATCCAGTCAAGAAAGTAGCTCTGAAGCCGAGAAATGCGATCGACCATAAGCACTACGGGGCGTATACGTAACATTTTAAAATTGTTTGTACCTGCTCCATTTCGACCATCGGGCAGCTAAGTTACCATGGAGGAACCACCCAAGATTTGACTTAATAAGCTAGATCTTAGCTCGCGCCAACTGCTTGCATCAAAATCCGTCAAGAAAGTAGCTTTGAAGAAGAGAAATGCGATCGACCATAAGCACTACGGGGCGTATACGTAACATTTTAAAATTTTTTGTACCTGCTCTATTTCGGCCATCGGGCAGCTAAGGTACCATGGATTAACCTAACAAGATTTGACTTAATATTCTAGATCTGAACTCGCGCCAACAGCTTGCATCAAAATCCAGTCAAGAAAGCAGCTCTGAAGCCGAGAAATGCGATCGACCATAAGCACTACGGGGCGTATACGTAACATTTTAAAATTGTTTGTACCTGCTCTATTTCGGCCATCGGGCAGCTAAGTTACCATGGAGGAACCTAACAAGATTTGACTTAATATTCTAGATCTTAACTCGCGCCAACTGCTTGCATCAAAATCCAGTCTAGAAAGTAGCTCTGAAGCCGAGAAATGCGATCGACCATAAACACTACGGGGCGTATTCGTAACATTTTCAAATTTTTTGTACCTGCTCCATTTCGACCATCGGGCAGCCAAGTTACCATGGAGAAACCAACCAAGATTTGACTTAATATTCTAGATCTTAACTCACGCCAACTGCTTGCATCAAAATCCAGTCAAGAAAGTAGCTCTGAAGCCGAGAAATGCGATCGACCATAAGCACTACGGGGCGTATACGTAACATTTTAAAATTGTTTGTACCTGCTCCACTTCGACCATCGGGCAGCTAAGTTACCATGGAGGAACCACCCAAGATTTGACTTAATAAGCTAGATCTTAACTCGCGCCAACTGCTTGCATCAAAATCCGTCAAGAAAGTAGCTTTGAAGAAGAGAAATGCGATCGACCATAAGCGCTACGGGGCGTATACGTAACATTTTAAAATTTTTTGTACCTGCTCCATTTCGACCATAGGGCAGCTAAGTTAGCATGGAGGAACCTAACAAGATTTGACTTAATATTCTAGATCTGAACTCGCGCCAACTGCTTGCATCAAAATCCAGTCTAGAAAGTAGCTCTGAAGCCGAGAAATGCGATCGACCATAAGCGCTACGGGGCGTATACGTAACATTTTAAATTTTTTTGTACATGCTCCATTTCGACCATCGGGCAGCTAAGTTACCATGGAGGAACCTAACAAGATTTAACTTAGTATTCTAGATCTGAACTCGCGCCAACTGCTTGCATCAAAATCCAGTCAAGAATGTAGCTCTGAATCCGAGAAAAGCGATGGACCATAAGCACTAGGGGGCGTATACGTAACATTTTCAAATTTTTGGTACTTGCTCCATTTCGACCATCGGACAGCTAAGTTACCATGGAGAAACCAACCAAGATTTGACTTAATATTCTAGATCTTAGCTCGCGCCAACTGCTTGCATCAAAATCCGTCAAGAAAGTAGCTTTGAAGAAGAGAAATGCGATCGACCATAAGCACTACGGGGCGTATACGTAACATTTTAAAATTTTTTGTACCTGCTCCATTTCGACCATCGGGCAGCTAAGTTACCATGGAGGAACCTAACAAGATTTGACTTAATATTCTAGATCTTAACTCGCGCCAACTGCTTGCATCAAAATCCAGTCTAGAAAGTAGCTCTGAAGCCGAGAAATGCGATCGACCATAAGCACTACGGGGCGTATACGTAACATTTTAAAATTGTTTGTACCTGCGCCATTTCGACCATCGGGCAGCTAAGTTACCATGGAGGAACCACCCAAGATTTGACTTAATAAGCTAGATCTTAACTCGCGCCAACTGCTTGCATCAAAATCCGTCAAGAAAGTAGCTTTGAAGAAGAGAAATGCGATCGACCATAAGCACTACGGGGCGTATACGTAACATTTTAAAATGTTTTGTACCTGCTCCATTTCGACCATCGGGCAGCTAAATTAGCATGGAGGAACCACCCAAGATTTGACTTAATATTCTAGATCTGAACTCGGGCCAACTGCTTGCATCAAAATCCAGTCAAGAAAGTAGCTCTGAAGCCGAGAAATGCGATCGACCCTAAGCACTACGGGGCGTATACGTAACATTTTAAAATTGTTTGTACCTGCTCCATTTCGACCATCGGGCAGCTAAGTTACCATGGAGGAACCAACCAAGATTTGACTTAATATTCTAGATCTTAACTCGCGCCAACTGCTTGCATCAAAATCCAGTCAAGAAAGTAGCTCTGAAGCCGAGAAATGCGATCGACCATAAGCACTACGGGGCGTATACGTAACATTTTAAAATTGTTTGTACCTGCTCCATTTCGACCATCGGGCAGCTAAGTTACCATGGAGGAACCTAACAAGAATTGACTTAATATTCTAGATCTGAACTCGCGCCAACTGCTTGCATCAAAATCCAGTCTAGAAAGTAGCTCTGAAGCCGAGAAATGCGATCGACCATAAGCACTACGGGGCGTATACGTAACATTTTAAAATTGTTTGTACCTGCTCCATTTCGACCATCGGGCAGCTAAGTTACCATGGAGGAACCTAACAAGAATTGACTTAATATTCTGGATCTGAACTCGCGCCAACTGCTTGCATCAAAATCCAGTCTAGAAAGTAGCTCTGAAGCCGAGAAATGCGATCGACCATAAGCACTACGGGGCGTATACGTAACATTTTAAAATTGTTTGTACCTGCTCCATTTCGACCATCGGGCAGCTAAGTTACCATGGAGCAACCACCCAAGATTTGACTTAATAAGCTAGATCTTAACTCGCACCAACTGCTTGCATCAAAATCCGTCAAGAAAGTAGCTTTGAAGAAGAGAAATGCGATCGACCATAAGCACTACGGGGCGTATACGTAACATTTTAAAATTTTTTGTACCTGCTCCATTTCGACCATCGGGCAGCTAAATTACCATGGAGGAACCTAACAAGACTTGACTTAATATTCTAGATCTGAACTCGGGCCAACTGCTTGCATCAAAATCCAGTCTAGAAAGAAGCTCTGAAGCCGAGAAATGCGATCGACCATAAGCACTACGGGGCGTATACGCAACATTTTAAAAATGTTTGCCCATGCTCCATTTCGACCACCGGGCAGCTAAGTTACCATGGAGGAACCTAACAAGATTTGACTTAATATTCTAGATCTGAACTCGCGCCAACTGCTTGCATCAAAATCCAGTCAAGAAAGTAGCTCTGAAGCCGAGAAATGCGATCGACCATAAGCACTACGGGGCGTATACGTAACATTTTAAAAATTTTTGTACCTGCTCTATTTCGGCCATCGGGCAGCTAAGTTACCATGGAGGAAAATAACAAGATTTGACTTAATATTCTAGATCTGAACTCGCGCCAACTGCTTGCATCAAAATCCAGTCTAGAAAGTAGCTCTGAAGCCGAGAAATGCGATCGACCATAAGCACTACGGGGCGTATACGTAACATTTTAAAAATGTTTGCACATGCTCCATTTCGACCATCGGGCAGCTAAGTTACCATGGAGGAACCTAACAAGATTTGACTTAATATTCTAGATCTGAACTCGCGCCAACTGCTTGCATCAAAATCCAGTCAAGAAAGTAGCTCTGAAGCCGAGAAATGCGATCGACCAGAAGCACTACGGGGCGTATACGTAACATTTTAAAATTGTTTGTACCTGCTCTATTTCGGCCATCGGGCAGCTAAGTTACCATGGAGGAACCTAACAAGATTTGACTTAATATTCTACATCTGAACTCGCACCAACTGCTTGCATCAAAATCCATTCAAGAAAGTAGCTCTGAAGCCGAGAAATGCGATCGACCATAAGCACTACGGGGCGTATACGTAACATTTTAAAATTGTTTGTACCTGCTCCATTTCGACCATCGGGCAGCTAAGTTACCATGGAGGAACCTAACAAGAATTGACTTAATATTCTAGATCTGAACTCGCGCCAACTGCTTGCATCAAAATCCGTCAAGAAAGTAGCTTTGAAGAAGAGAAATGCGATCGACCATAAGCACTACGGGGCGTATACGTAACATTTTAAAATTGTTTGTACCTGCGCCATTTCGACCATCGGGCAGCTAAGTTACCATGGAGGAACCACCCAAGATTTGACTTAATAAGCTAGATCTTAACTCGCGCCAACTGCTTGCATCAAAATCCGTCAAGAAAGTAGCTTTGAAGAAGAGAAATGCGATCGACCATAAGCACTACGGGGCGTATACGTAACATTTTAAAATGTTTTGTACCTGCTCCATTTCGACCATCGGGCAGCTAAATTAGCATGGAGGAACCACCCAAGATTTGACTTAATATTCTAGATCTGAACTCGGGCCAACTGCTTGCATCAAAATCCAGTCAAGAAAGTAGCTCTGAAGCCGAGAAATGCGATCGACCCTAAGCACTACGGGGCGTATACGTAACATTTTAAAATTGTTTGTACCTGCTCCATTTCGACCATCGGGCAGCTAAGTTACCATGGAGGAACCAACCAAGATTTGACTTAATATTCTAGATCTTAACTCGCGCCAACTGCTTGCATCAAAATCCAGTCAAGAAAGTAGCTCTGAAGCCGAGAAATGCGATCGACCATAAGCACTACGGGGCGTATACGTAACATTTTAAAATTGTTTGTACCTGCTCCATTTCGACCATCGGGCAGCTAAGTTACCATGGAGGAACCTAACAAGAATTGACTTAATATTCTAGATCTGAACTCGCGCCAACTGCTTGCATCAAAATCCAGTCTAGAAAGTAGCTCTGAAGCCGAGAAATGCGATCGACCATAAGCACTACGGGGCGTATACGTAACATTTTAAAATTGTTTGTACCTGCTCCATTTCGACCATCGGGCAGCTAAGTTACCATGGAGGAACCTAACAAGAATTGACTTAATATTCTGGATCTGAACTCGCGCCAACTGCTTGCATCAAAATCCAGTCTAGAAAGTAGCTCTGAAGCCGAGAAATGCGATCGACCATAAGCACTACGGGGCGTATACGTAACATTTTAAAATTGTTTGTACCTGCTCCATTTCGACCATCGGGCAGCTAAGTTACCATGGAGCAACCACCCAAGATTTGACTTAATAAGCTAGATCTTAACTCGCACCAACTGCTTGCATCAAGATCCGTCAAGAAAGTAGCTTTGAAGAAGAGAAATGCGATCGACCATAAGCACTACGGGGCGTATACGTAACATTTTAAAATTTTTTGTACCTGCTCCATTTCGACCATCGGGCAGCTAAATTACCATGGAGGAACCTAACAAGATTTGACTTAATATTCTAGATCTGAACTCGGGCCAACTGCTTGCATCAAAATCCAGTCTAGAAAGAAGCTCTGAAGCCGAGAAATGCGATCGACCATAAGCACTACGGGGCGTATACGCAACATTTTAAAAATGTTTGCCCATGCTCCATTTCGACCACCGGGCAGCTAAGTTACCATGGAGGAACCTAACAAGATTTGACTTAATATTCTAGATCTGAACTCGCGCCAACTGCTTGCATCAAAATCCAGTCAAGAAAGTAGCTCTGAAGCCGAGAAATGCGATCGACCATAAGCACTACGGGGCGTATACGTAACATTTTAAAAATTTTTGTACCTGCTCTATTTCGGCCATCGGGCAGCTAAGTTACCATGGAGGAACCTAACAAGATTTGACTTAATATTCTAGATCTGAACTCGCGCCAACTGCTTGCATCAAAATCCAGTCTAGAAAGTAGCTCTGAAGCCGAGAAATGCGATCGACCATAAGCACTACGGGGCGTATACGTAACATTTTAAAAATGTTTGCACATGCTCCATTTCGACCATCGGGCAGCTAAGTTACCATGGAGGAACCTAACAAGATTTGACTTAATATTCTAGATCTGAACTCGCGCCAACTGCTTGCATCAAAATCCAGTCAAGAAAGTAGCTCTGAAGCCGAGAAATGCGATCGACCATAAGCACTACGGGGCGTATACGTAACATTTTAAAATTGTTTGTACCTGCTCTATTTCGGCCATCGGGCAGCTAAGTTACCATGGAGGAACCTAACAAGATTTGACTTAATATTCTACATCTGAACTCGCACCAACTGCTTGCATCAAAATCCATTCAAGAAAGTAGCTCTGAAGCCGAGAAATGCGATCGACCATAAGCACTACGGGGCGTATACGTAACATTTTAAAATTGTTTGTACCTGCTCCATTTCGACCATCGGGCAGCTAAGTTACCATGGAGGAACCTAACAAGAATTGACTTAATATTCTAGATCTGAACTCGCGCCAACTGCTTGCATCAAAATCCGTCAAGAAAGTAGCTTTGAAGAAGAGAAATGCGATCGACCATAAGCACTACGGGGCGTATACGTAACATTTTAAAATTGTTTGTACCTGCGCTATTTCGGCCATCGGGCAGCTAAGTTACCATGGAGGAACCACCCAAGATTTGACTTAATAAGCTAGATCTTAACTCGCGCCAACTGCTTGCATCAAAATCCGTCAAGAAAGTAGCTTTGAAGAAGAGAAATGCGATCGACCATAAGCACTACGGGGCGTATACGTAACATTTTAAAATTTTTTGTACCTGCTCCATTTCGACCATCGGGCAGCTAAGTTACCATGGAGGAACCTAACAAGATTTGACTTAATATTCTAGATCTTAACTCGCGCCAACTGCTTGCATCAAAATCCAGTCTAGAAAGTAGCTCTGAAGCCGAGAAATGCGATCGACCATAAGCACTACGGGGCGTATACGTAACATTTTAAAATTGTTTGTACCTGCGCCATTTCGACCATCGGGCAGCTAAGTTACCATGGAGGAACCACCCAAGATTTGACTTAATAAGCTAGATCTTAACTCGCGCCAACTGCTTGCATCAAAATCCGTCAAGAAAGTAGCTTTGAAGAAGAGAAATGCGATCGACCATAAGCACTACGGGGCGTATACGTAACATTTTAAAATGTTTTGTACCTGCTCCATTTCGACCATCGGGCAGCTAAATTAGCATGGAGGAACCACCCAAGATTTGACTTAATATTCTAGATCTGAACTCGGGCCAACTGCTTGCATCAAAATCCAGTCAAGAAAGTAGCTCTGAAGCCGAGAAATGCGATCGACCCTAAGCACTACGGGGCGTATACGTAACATTTTAAAATTGTTTGTACCTGCTCCATTTCGACCATCGGGCAGCTAAGTTACCATGGAGGAACCAACCAAGATTTGACTTAATATTCTAGATCTTAACTCGCGCCAACTGCTTGCATCAAAATCCAGTCAAGAAAGTAGCTCTGAAGCCGAGAAATGCGATCGACCATAAGCACTACGGGGCGTATACGTAACATTTTAAAATTGTTTGTACCTGCTCCATTTCGACCATCGGGCAGCTAAGTTACCATGGAGGAACCTAACAAGAATTGACTTAATATTCTAGATCTGAACTCGCGCCAACTGCTTGCATCAAAATCCAGTCTAGAAAGTAGCTCTGAAGCCGAGAAATGCGATCGACCATAAGCACTACGGGGCGTATACGTAACATTTTAAAATTGTTTGTACCTGCTCCATTTCGACCATCGGGCAGCTAAGTTACCATGGAGGAACCTAACAAGAATTGACTTAATATTCTGGATCTGAACTCGCGCCAACTGCTTGCATCAAAATCCAGTCTAGAAAGTAGCTCTGAAGCCGAGAAATGCGATCGACCATAAGCACTACGGGGCGTATACGTAACATTTTAAAATTGTTTGTACCTGCTCCATTTCGACCATCGGGCAGCTAAGTTACCATGGAGCAACCACCCAAGATTTGACTTAATAAGCTAGATCTTAACTCGCACCAACTGCTTGCATCAAAATCCGTCAAGAAAGTAGCTTTGAAGAAGAGAAATGCGATCGACCATAAGCACTACGGGGCGTATACGTAACATTTTAAAATTTTTTGTACCTGCTCCATTTCGACCATCGGGCAGCTAAATTACCATGGAGGAACCTAACAAGATTTGACTTAATATTCTAGATCTGAACTCGGGCCAACTGCTTGCATCAAAATCCAGTCAAGAAAGTAGCTCTGAAGCCGAGAAATGCGATCGACCCTAAGCACTACGGGGCGTATACGTAACATTTTAAAATTGTTTGTACCTCCTCTATTTCGGCCATCTTGCAGCTAAGGTACCATGGAGGAACCTAACAAGATTTGACTTAATATTCTAGATCTGAACTCGCGCCAACTGCTTGCATCAAAATCCAGTCAAGAAAGTAGCTCTGAAGCCGAGAAATGCGATTGACCATAAGCACTACGGGGCGTATACGTAACATTTTAAAATTGTTTGTACCTGCTCTATTTCGGCCATCGGGCAGCTAAGTTACCATGGAGGAACCTAACAAGATTTGACTTAATATTCTACATCTGAACTCGCACCAAATGCTTGCATCAAAATCCAGTCAAGAAAGTAGCTCTGAAGCCGAGAAATGCGATCGACCATAAGCACTACGGGGCGTATACGTAACATTTTAAAATTGTTTGTACCTGCTCCATTTCGACCATCGGGCAGCTAAGTTACCATGGAGGAACCACCCAAGATTTGACTTAATAAGCTAGATCTTCACTCGCGCCAACTGCTTGCATCAAAATCCGTCAAGAAAGTAGCTTTGAAGAAGAGAAATGCGATCGACCATAAGCACTACGGGGCGTATACGTAACATTTTAAAATTGTTTGTACCTGCGCCATTTCGACCATCGGGCAGCTAAGTTACCATGGAGGAACCACCCAAGATTTGACTTAATAAGCTAGATCTTAACTCGCGCCAACTGCTTGCATCAAAATCCGTCAAGAAAGTAGCTTTGAAGAAGAGAAATGCGATCGACCATAAGCACTACGGGGCGTATACGTAACATTTTAAAATGTTTTGTACCTGCTCCATTTCGACCATCGGGCAGCTAAATTACCATGGAGGAACCTAACAAGATTTGACTTAATATTCTAGATCTGAACTCGGGCCAACTGCTTGCATCAAAATCCAGTCAAGAAAGTAGCTCTGAAGCCGAGAAATGCGATCGACCCTAAGCACTACGGGGCGTATACGTAACATTTTAAAATTGTTTGTACCTGCTCTATTTCGGCCATCGGGCAGCTAAGGTACCATGGAGGAACCTAACAAGATTTGACTTAATATTCTAGATCTGAACTCGCGCCAACTGCTTGCATCAAAATCCAGTCAAGAAAGTAGCTCTGAAGCCGAGAAATGCGATTGACCATAAGCACTACGGGGCGTATACGTAACATTTTAAAATTGTTTGTACCTGCTCTATTTCGGCCATCGGGCAGCTAAATTACCATGGAGGAACCTAACAAGATTTGACTTAATATTCTAGATCTGAACTCGGGCCAACTGCTTGCATCAAAATCCAGTCAAGAAAGTAGCTCTGAAGCCGAGAAATGCGATCGACCCTAAGCACTACGGGGCGTATACGTAACATTTTAAAATTGTGTGTACCTGCTCTATTTCGGCCATCGGGCAGCTAAGGTACCATGGAGGAACCTAACAAGATTTGACTTAATATTCTAGATCTGAACTCGCGCCAACTGCTTGCATCAAAATCCAGTCAAGAAAGTAGCTCTGAAGCCGAGAAATGCGATTGACCATAAGCACTACGGGGCGTATACGTAACATTTTAAAATTGTTTGTACCTGCTCTATTTCGGCCATCGGGCAGCTAAGTTACCATGGAGGAACCTAACAAGATTTGACTTAATATTCTACATCTGAACTCGCACCAAATGCTTGCATCAAAATCCAGTCAAGAAAGTAGCTCTGAAGCCGAGAAATGCGATCGACCATAAGCACTACGGGGCGTATACGTAACATTTTAAAATTGTTTGTACCTGCTCCATTTCGACCATCGGGCAGCTAAGTTACCATGGAGGAACCACACAAGATTTGACTTAATAAGCTAGATCTTAACTCGCGCCAACTGCTTGCATCAAAATCCGTCAAGAAAGTAGCTTTGAAGAAGAGAAATGCGATCGACCATAAGCACTACGGGGCGTATACGTAACATTTTCAAATTTTTGGTACCTGCTCCATTTCGACCATCGGACAGCTAAGTTACAATGGAGGAACCTAACAAGATTTGACTTAATATTCTAGATCTTAACTCGAGCCAACCGCTTGCATCAAAATCCAGTCAAGAAAGTAGCTCTGAAGCCGAGAAATGCGATCGACCCTAAGCACTACGGGGCGTATACGTAACATTTTAAAATTGTTTGTACCTGCTCTATTTCGGCCATCGGGCAGCTAAGGTACCATGAAGGAACCTAACAAGATTTGACTTAATATTCTAGATCTGAACTCGCGCCAACTGCTTGCATCAAAATCCAGTCAAGAAAGTAGCTCTGAAGCCGAGAAATGCGATCGACCATAAGCACTACGGGGCGTATACGTAACATTTTAAAATTGTTTGTACCCGCTCTATTTCGGCCATCGGGCAGCTAAGTTACCATGGAGGAACCTAACAAGATTTGACTTAATATTCTACATCTGAACTCGCACCAAATGCTTGCATCAAAATCCAGTCAAGAAAGTAGCTCTGAAGCCGAGAAATGCGATCGACCATAAGCACTACGGGGCGTATACGTAACATTTTAAAATTGTTTGTACCTGCTCCATTTCGACCATCGGGCAGCTAAGTTACCATGGAGGAACCAACCAAGATTTGACTTAATATTCTAGATCTTAACTCGCGCCAACTGCTTGCATCAAAATCCAGTCAAGAAAGTAGCTCTGAAGCCGAGAAATGCGATCGACCATAAGCACTACGGGGCGTATACGTAACATTTTAAAATTGTTTGTACCTGCTCCATTTCGACCATCGGGCAGCTAAGTTACCATGGAGGAACCACCC
Organism: Merodon equestris; assembly: GCA_958301585.1. Taxonomy (NCBI): domain Eukaryota; kingdom Metazoa; phylum Arthropoda; class Insecta; order Diptera; family Syrphidae; genus Merodon; species Merodon equestris. The sequence goes on along the minus strand of OY284416.1, from coordinate 36,926,103 downwards.
AAGATTTGACTTAATAAGCTAGATCTTAACTCGCGCCAACTGCTTGCATCAAAATCCGTCAAGAAAGTAGCTTTGAAGAAGAGAAATGCGATCGACCATAAGCACTACGGGGCATATACGTAACATTTTAAAATTTTTGTACCTGCTCCATTTCGACCATCGGGCAGCTAAGTTACCATGGAGGAACCTAACAAGATTTGACTTAATATTCTAGATCTGAACTCGCGCCAACTGCTTGCATCAAAATCCAGTCTAGAAAGAAGCTCTGAAGCCGAGAAATGCGATCGACCATAAGCACTACGGGGCGTATACGCAACATTTTAAAAATGTTTGCCCATGCTCCATTTCGACCATCGGGCAGCTAAGTTACCATGGAGGAACCTAACAAGATTTGACTTAATATTCTAGATCTGAACTCGCGCCAACTGCTTGCATCAAAATCCAGTCAAGAAAGTAGCTCTGAAGCCGAGAAATGCGATCGACCATAAGCACTACGGGGCGTATACGTAACATTTTAAAAATTTTTGTACCTGCTCTATTTCGGCCATCGGGCAGCTAAGTTACCATGGAGGAACCTAACAAGATTTGACTTAATATTCTAGATCTGAACTCGCGCCAACTGCTTGCATCAAAATCCAGTCTAGAAAGTAGCTCTGAAGCCGAGAAATGCGATCGACCATAAGCACTACGGGGCGTATACGTAACATTTTAAAAATGTTTGCACATGCTCCATTTCGACCATCGGGCAGCTAAGTTACCATGGAGGAACCTAACAAGATTTGACTTAATATTCTAGATCTGAACTCGCGCCAACTGCTTACATCAAAATCCAGTCAAGAAAGTAGCTCTGAAGCCGAGAAATGCGATCGACCATAAGCACTACGGGGCGTATACGTAACATTTTAAAATTGTTTGTACCTGCTCTATTTCGGCCATCGGGCAGCTAAGTTACCATGGAGGAACCTAACAAGATTTGACTTAATATTCTACATCTGAACTCGCACCAACTGCTTGCATCAAAATCCATTCAAGAAAGTAGCTCTGAAGCCGAGAAATGCGATCGACCATAAGCACTACGGGGCGTATACGTAACATTTTAAAATTGTTTGTACCTGCTCCATTTCGACCATCGGGCAGCTAAGTTACCATGGAGGAACCTAACAAGAATTGACTTAATATTCTAGATCTGAACTCGCGCCAACTGCTTGCATCAAAATCCGTCAAGAAAGTAGCTTTGAAGAAGAGAAATGCGATCGACCATAAGCACTACGGGGCGTATACGTAACATTTTAAAATTGTTTGTACCTGCGCTATTTCGGCCATCGGGCAGCTAAGTTACCATGGAGGAACCACCCAAGATTTGACTTAATAAGCTAGATCTTAACTCGCGCCAACTGCTTGCATCAAAATCCGTCAAGAAAGTAGCTCTGAAGCCGAGAAATGCGATCGACCATAAGCACTACGGGGCGTATACGTAACATTTTAAAATTGTTTGTACCTGCTCCATTTCGACCATCGGGCAGCTAAGTTACCATGGAGGAACCACCCAAGATTTGACTTAATAAGCTAGATCTTAACTCGCGCCAACTGCTTGCATCAAAATCCGTCAAGAAAGTAGCTTTGAAGAAGAGAAATGCGATCGACCATAAGCACTACGGGGCGTATACGTAACATTTTCAAATTTTTGGTACCTGCTCCATTTCGACCATCGGACAGCTAAGTTACAATTGAGGAACCTAACAAGATTTGACTTAATATTCTAGATCTTAACTCGAGCCAACCGCTTGCATCAAAATCCAGTCTAGAAAGTTGCTCTGAAGCCGAGAAATGCGATCGACCATAAGCACTACGGGGCGTATACGTAACATTTTAAAATTGTTTGTACCTGCTCCATTTCGACCATCGGGCAGCTAAGTTACCATGGAGGAACCTAACAAGATTTGACTTAATATTCTAGATCTGAACTCGCGCCAACTGCTTGCATCAAAATCCGTCAAGAAAGTAGCTTTGAAGAAGAGAAATGCGATCGACCATAAGCACTACGGGGCGTATACGTAACATTTTCAAATTTTTGGTACCTGCTCCATTTCGACCATCGGACAGCTAAGTTACCATGGAGAAACCAACCAAGATTTGACTTAATATTCTAGATCCTAACTCGCGCCAACTGCTTGCATCAAAATCCAGTCAAGAAAGTAGCTCTGAAGCCGAGAAATGCAATCGACCATAAGCACTACGGGGCGTATACGTAACATTTTAAAATTGTTTATACCTGCTCCATTTCGACCATCGGGCAGCTAAGTTACCATGGAGGAACCACCCAAGATTTGACTTAATAAGCTAGATCTTAACTCGCGCCAACTGCTTGCATCAAAATCCGTCAAGAAAGTAGCTTTGAAGAAGAGAAATGCGATCGACCATAAGCACTACGGGGCGTATACGTAACATTTAAATTTTTTTTGTACCTGCTCCATTTCGACCATCGGGCAGCTAAGTCACCATGGAGGAACCTAACAAGATTTGACTTAATATTCTAGATCTGAACTCGCGCCAACTGTTTGCATCAAAATCCGTCAAGAAAGTAGCTTTGAAGAAGAGAAATGCGATCGACCATAAGCACTACGGGGCGTATACGTAACATTTTCAAATTTTTGGTACCTGCTCCATTTCGACCATCGGACAGCTAAGTTACCATGGAGAAACCACCCAAGATTTGACTTAATATTCTAGATCTTAACTCGTTTGCATCAAAATCCGTCAAGAAAGTAGCTTTGAAGAAGAGAAATGCGATCGACCATAAGCACTACGGGGCGTATACGTAACATTTTCAAATTTTTGGTACCTGCTCCATTTCGACCATCGGACAGCTAAGTTACCATGGAGAAACCAACCAAGATTTGACTTAATATTCTAGATCTTAACTCGCGCCAACTGCTTGCATCAAAATCCTTCAAGAAAGTAGCTTTGAAGAAGAGAAATGCGATCGACCATAAGCACTACGGGGCGTATACGTAACATTTAAATTTTTTTTGTACCTGCTCCCTTTCGACCATCGGGCAGCTAAGTTACCATGGAGGAACCACCCAAGATTTGACTTAATAAGCTAGATCTTAACTCGCGCCAACTGCTTGCATCAAAATCCGTCAAGAAAGTACCTTTGAAGAAGAGAAATGCGATCGACCATAAGCACTACGGGGCGTATACGTAACATTTAAATTTTTTTTGTACCTGCCCCATTTCGACCATCGGGCAGCTAAGTCACCATGGAGGAACCTAACAAGATTTGACTTAATATTCTAGATCTGAACTCGCGCCAACTGTTTGCATCAAAATCCGTCAAGAAAGTAGCTCTGAAGCCGAGAAATGCAATCGACCATAAGCACTACGGGGCGTATACGTAACATTTTAAAATTGTTTGTACCTGCTCCATTTCGACCATCGGGCAGCTAAGTTACCATGGAGGAACCACCCAAGATTTGACTTAATAAGCTAGATCTTAACTCGCGCCAACTGCTTGCATCAAAATCCGTCAAGAAAGTAGCTTTGAAGAAGAGAAATGCGATCGACCATAAGCACTACGGGGCGTATACGTAACATTTAAATTTTTTTTGTACCTGCTCCATTTCGACCATCGGACAGCTAAGTTACAATTGAGGAACCTAACAAGATTTGACTTAATATTCTAGATCTTAACTCGAGCCAACCGCTTGCATCAAAATCCAGTCTAGAAAGTTGCTCTGAAGCCGAGAAATGCGATCGACCATAAGCACTACGGGGCGTATACGTAACATTTTAAAATTGTTTGTACCTGCTCCATTTCGACCATCGGGCAGCTAAGTTACCATGGAGGAACCTAACAAGATTTGACTTAATATTCTACATCTGAACTCGCACCAAATGCTTGCATCAAAATCCAGTCAAGAAAGTAGCTCTGAAGCCGAGAAATGCGATCGACCATAAGCACTACGGGGCGTATACGTAACATTTTAAAATTGTTTGTACCTGCTCCATTTCGACCATCGGGCAGCTAAGTTACCATGGAGGAACCACCCAAGATTTGACTTAATAAGCTAGATCTTAACTCGCGCCAACTGCTTGCATCAAAATATGTCAAGAAAGTAGCTTTGAAGAAGAGAAATGCGATCGACCATAAGCACTACGGGGCATATACGTAACATTTTAAAATTTTTGTACCTGCTCCATTTCGACCATCGGGCAGCTAAGTTACCATGGAGGAACCTAACAAGATTTGACTTAATATTCTAGATCTGAACTCGCGCCAACTGCTTGCATCAAAATCCAGTCTAGAAAGTAGCTCTGAAGCCGAGAAATGCGATCGACCATAAGCACTACGGGGCGTATACGCAACATTTTAAAAATGTTTGCCCATGCTCCATTTCGACCATCGGGCAGCTAAGTTACCATGGAGGAACCTAACAAGATTTGACTTAATATTCTAGATCTGAACTCGCGCCAACTGCTTGCATCAAAATCCAGTCAAGAAAGTAGCTCTGAAGCCGAGAAATGCGATCGACCATAAGCACTACGGGGCGTATACGTAACATTTTAAAAATTTTTGTACCTGCTCTATTTCGGCCATCGGGCAGCTAAGTTACCATGGAGGAACCTAACAAGATTTGACTTAATATTCTAGATCTGAACTCGCGCCAACTGCTTGCATCAAAATCCAGTCTAGAAAGTAGCTCTGAAGCCGAGAAATGCGATCGACCATAAGCACTACGGGGCGTATACGTAACATTTTAAAAATGTTTGCACATGCTCCATTTCGACCATCGGGCAGCTAAGTTACCATGGAGGAACCTAACAAGATTTGACTTAATATTCTAGATCTGAACTCGCGCCAACTGCTTGCATCAAAATCCAGTCAAGAAAGTAGCTCTGAAGCCGAGAAATGCGATCGACCATAAGCACTACGGGGCGTATACGTAACATTTTAAAATTGTTTGTACCTGCTCTATTTCGGCCATCGGGCAGCTAAGTTACCATGGAGGAACCTAACAAGAATTGACTTAATATTCTAGATCTGAACTCGCGCCAACTGCTTGCATCAAAATCCGTCAAGAAAGTAGCTTTGAAGAAGAGAAATGCGATCGACCATAAGCACTACGGGGCGTATACGTAACATTTTAAAATTGTTTGTACCTGCGCTATTTCGGCCATCGGGCAGCTAAGTTACCATGGAGGAACCACCCAAGATTTGACTTAATAAGCTAGATCTTAACTCGCGCCAACTGCTTGCATCAAAATCCGTCAAGAAAGTAGCTCTGAAGCCGAGAAATGCGATCGACCATAAGCACTACGGGGCGTATACGTAACATTTTAAAATTGTTTGTACCTGCTCCATTTCGACCATCGGGCAGCTAAGTTACCATGGAGGAACCACCCAAGATTTGACTTAATAAGCTAGATCTTAACTCGCGCCAACTGCTTGCATCAAAATCCGTCAAGAAAGTAGCTTTGAAGAAGAGAAATGCGATCGACCATAAGCACTACGGGGCGTATACGTAACATTTTCAAATTTTTGGTACCTGCTCCATTTCGACCATCGGACAACTAAGTTACAATTGAGGAACCTAACAAGATTTGACTTAATATTCTAGATCTTAACTCGAGCCAACCGCTTGCATCAAAATCCAGTCTAGAAAGTTGCTCTGAAGCCGAGAAATGCGATCGACCATAAGCACTACGGGGCGTATACGTAACATTTTAAAATTGTTTGTACCTGCTCCATTTCGACCATCGAGCAGCTAAGTTACCATGGAGGAACCTAACAAGATTTGACTTAATATTCTAGATCTGAACTCGCGCCAACTGCTTGCATCAAAATCCGTCAAGAAAGTAGCTTTGAAGAAGAGAAATGCGATCGACCATAAGCACTACGGGGCGTATACGTAACATTTTCAAATTTTTGGTACCTGCTCCATTTCGACCATCGGACAGCTAAGTTACCATGGAGAAACCAACCAAGATTTGACTTAATATTCTAGATCTTAACTCGCGCCAACTGCTTGCATCAAAATCCAGTCAAGAAAGTAGCTCTGAAGCCGAGAAATGCAATCGACCATAAGCACTACGGGGCGTATACGTAACATTTTAAAATTGTTTGTACCTGCTCCATTTCGACCATCGGGCAGCTAAGTTACCATGGAGGAACCACCCAAGATTTGACTTAATAAGCTAGATCTTAACTCGCGCCAACTGCTTGCATCAAAATCCGTCAAGAAAGTAGCTTTGAAGAAGAGAAATGCGATCGACCATAAGCACTACGGGGCGTATACGTAACATTTTCAAATTTTTGGTACCTGCTCCATTTCGACCATCGGACAGCTAAGTTACCATGGAGAAACCACCCAAGATTTGACTTAATATTCTAGATCTTAACTCGTTTGCATCAAAATCCGTCAAGAAAGTAGCTTTGAAGAAGAGAAATGCGATCGACCATAAGCACTACGGGGCGTATACGTAACATTTTCAAATTTTTGGTACCTGCTCCATTTCGACCATCGGACAGCTAAGTTACCATGGAGAAACCAACCAAGATTTGACTTAATATTCTAGATCTTAACTCGCGCCAACTGCTTGCATCAAAATCCAGTCAAGAAAGTAGCTCTGAAGCCGAGAAATGCAATCGACCATAAGCACTACGGGGCGTATACGTAACATTTTAAAATTGTTTGTATCTGCTCTATTTCGACCATCGGGCAGCTAAGTCACCATGGAGGAACCTAACAAGATTTGACTTAATATTCTAGATCTGAACTCGCGCCAACTGTTTGCATCAAAATCCGTCAAGAAAGTAGCTTTGAAGAAGAGAAATGCGATCGACCATAAGCACTACGGGGCGTATACGTAACATTTTCAAATTTTTGGTACCTGCTCCATTTCGACCATCGGACAGCTAAGTTACCATGGAGAAACCACCCAAGATTTGACTTAATATTCTAGATCTTAACTCGTTTGCATCAAAATCCGTCAAGAAAGTAGCTTTGAAGAAGAGAAATGCGATCGACCATAAGCACTACGGGGCGTATACGTAACATTTTAAAATTGTTTGTACCTGCTCCATTTCGACCATCGGGCAGCTAAGTTACCATGGAGGAACCACCCAAGATTTGACTTAATAAGCTAGATCTTAACTCGCGCCAACTGCTTGCATCAAAATCCGTCAAGAAAGTAGCTTTGAAGAAGAGAAATGCGATCGACCATAAGCACTACGGGGCGTATACGTAACATTTTCAAATTTTTGGTACCTGCTCCATTTCGACCATCGGACAGCTAAGTTACAATTGAGGAACCTAACAAGATTTGACTTAATATTCTAGATCTGAACTCGCGCCAACTGCTTGCATCAAAATCCAGTCAAGAAAGTAGCTCTGAAGCCGAGAAATGCGATCGACCATAAGCACTACGGGGCGTATACGTAACATTTTAAAATTGTTTGTACCTGCTCTATTTCGGCCATCGGGCAGCTAAGTTACCATGGAGGAACCTAACAAGATTTTACTTAATATTCTACATCTGAACTAGCACCAACTGCTTGCATCAAAATCCATTCAAGAAAGTAGCTCTGAAGCCGAGAAATGCGATCGGCCATAAGCACTACGGGGCGTATACATAACATTTTAAAATTTTTTGTACCTGCTCCATTTCGACCATCGGGCAGCTAAGTTACCATGGAGGAACCATCCAAGATTTGACTTAATATTCTAGATCTTAACTCGCGCCAACTGCTTGCATCAAAATCCAGTCAAGAAAGTAGCTCTGAAGCCGAGAAATGCAATCGACCATAAGCACTACGGGGCGTATACGTAACATTTTAAAATTGTTTGTACCTGCTCTATTTTGGCCATCGGGCAGCTAAGGTACCATGGAGGAACCTAACAAGATTTGACTTAATATTCTAGATCTTAACTCGCGCCAACTGCTTGCATCAAAATCCAGTCAAGAAAGTAGCTCTGAAGCCGAGAAATGCGATCGACCATAAGCACTACGGGGCATATACGTAACATTTTAAAATTGTTTGTACCTGCTCTATTTCGGCCATCGGGCAGCTAAGGTACCATGGAGGAACCTAACAAGATTTGACTTAATATTCTAGATCTGAACTCGCGCCAACTGTTTGCATCAAAATCCAGTCAAGAAAGTAGCTCTGAAGCCGAGAAATGCGATCGACCATAAGCACTACGGGGCGTATACGTAACATTTTAAATTGTTTGTACCTGCTCTATTTCGGCCATCGGGCAGCTAAGTTACCATGGAGGAACCTAACAAGATTTGACTTAATATTCTGCATCTGAACTCGCACCAAATGCTTGCATCAAAATCCATTCAAGAAAGTAGCTCTGAAGCCGAGAAATGCGATCGACCATAAGCACTACGGGGCGTATACGTAACGTTCTAAAATTTTTTGTACCTGCTCCATTTCGACCATCGGGCAGCTAAGTTACCATGGAGGAACCTAACAAGATTTGACTTAATATTCTAGATCTTAACTCGCGCCAACTGCTTGCATCAAAATCCAGTCTAGAAAGTAACTCTGAAGCCGAGAAATGCGATCGACCATAAGCACTACGGGGCGTATACGTAACATTTTAAAATTGTTTGTACCTGCTCCATTTCGACCATCGGGCAGCTAAGTTACCATGGAGGAACCACCCAAGATTTGACTTAATAAGCTAGATCTTAACTCGCGCCAACTGCTTGCATCAAAATCCGTCAAGAAAGTAGCTTTGAAGAAGAGAAATGCGATCGACCATAAGCGCTACGGGGCGTATACGTAACATTTTAAAATGTTTTGTACCTGCTCCATTTCGACCATCGGGCAGCTAAGTTACCATGGAGGAACCAACCAAGATTTGACTTAATATTCTAGATCTTAACTCGCGCCAACTGCTTGCATCAAAATCCAGTCAAGAAAGTAGCTCTGAAGCCGAGAAATGCGATCGACCATAAGCACTACGGGGCGTATACGTAACATTTTAAAATTGTTTGTACCTGCTCCATTTCGACCATCGGGCAGCTAAGTTACCATGGAGGAACCACCCAAGATTTGACTTAATAAGCTAGATCTTAGCTCGCGCCAACTGCTTGCATCAAAATCCGTCAAGAAAGTAGCTTTGAAGAAGAGAAATGCGATCGACCATAAGCACTACGGGGCGTATACGTAACATTTTAAAATGTTTTGTACCTGCTCCATTTCGACCATCGGGCAGCTAAGTTACCATGGAGGGACCTAACAAGATTTGACTTAATATTCTAGATCTTAACTCGCGCCAACTGCTTGCATCAAAATCCAGTCTAGAAAGTAGCTCTGAAGCCGAGAAATGCGATGGACCATAAGCACTACGGGGCGTATACGTAACATTTTCAAATGTTTGGTACCTGTTCCATTTCGACCATCGGACAGCTAAGTTACCATGGAGAACCACCCAAGATTTGACTTAATATTCTAGATCTTAACTCGCGCCAACTGCTTGCATCAAAATCCAGTCTAGAAAGTAGCTCTGAAGCCGAGAAATGCGATCGACCATAAGCACTACGGGGCGTATTCGTAACATTTTCAAATTTTTTGTACCTGCTCCATTTCGACCATCGGGCAGCTAAGTTACCATGGAGAAACCACCCAAGATTTGACTTAATAAGCTAGATCTTAACTCGCGCCAACTGCTTGAATCAAAATCCGTCAAGAAAGTAGCTTTGAAGAAGAGAAATGCGATCGACCATAAGCACTACGGGGCGTATACGTAACATTTTAAAATTTTTTGTACCTGCTCTATTTCGGCCATCAGGCAGCTAAGTTACCGTGGAGGAACCACCCAAGATTTGACTTAATAAGCTAGATCTTAACTCGCGCCAACTGCTTGCATCAAAATCCGTCAAGAAAGTAGCTTTGAAGAAGAGAAATGCGATCGACCATAAGCACTACGGGGCGTATACGTAACATTTTCAAATTTTTGGTACCTGTTCCATTTCGACCATCGGACAGCTAAGTTACCATGGAGGAACCTAACAAGATTTGACTTAATATTCTAGATCTTAACTCGCGCCAACTGCTTGCATCAAAATCCAGTATAGAAAGTAGCTCTGAAGCCGAGAAATGCGATCGACCATAAGCACTACGGGGCGTATACCTAACATTTTCAAATTTTTGGTACCTGTTCCATTTCGACCATCGGACAGCTAAGTTACCATGGAGGAACCTAAAAAGATTTGACTTAATATTCTAGATCTTAACTCGCGCCAACTGCTTGCATCAAAATCCAGTCTAGAAAGTAGCTCTGAAGCCGAGAAATGCGATCGACCATAAGCACTACGGGGCGTATACGTAACATTTTAAAATTGTTTGTACCTGCTCCATTTCGACCATCGGGCAGCTAAGTTACCGTGGAGGAACCACCCAAGATTTGACTTAATAAGCTAGATCTTCACTCGCGCCAACTGCTTGCATCAAAATCCGTCAAGAAAGTAGCTTTGAAGAAGAGAAATGCGATCGACCATAAGCACTACGGGGCGTATACGTAACATTTTAAAATTTTTTGTACCTGCTCCATTTCGACCATCGGGCAGCTAAGTTACCATGGAGGAACCACCCAAGATTTGACTTAATAAGCTAGATCTTAACTCGCGCCAACTGCTTGCATCAATATCCAGTCTAGAAAGTAGCTCTGAAGCCGAGAAATGCGATCGACCATAAGCACTACGGGGCGTATTCGTGACATTTTCAAATTTTTTGTACCTGCTTAATTTCGGCCATCGGGCAGCTAAGTTACCATTGAGGAACATATCAAGATTTGACTTAATATTCTAGATCTGAACTCGCGCCAAAGAAAGTAGCTCTGAAGCCGAGAAATGCGATCGACCATAAGCACTGCGGGGCGTATACGTAACATTTTAAAATTGTTTGTACCTGCTCCATTTCGACCATCGGGCAGCTAAATTACCATGGAGGAACCTAACAAGATTTGACTTAATATTCTAGATCTTAACTCGCGCCAACTGCTTGCATCAAAATCCAGTCTAGAAAGTAGCTCTGAAGCCGAGAAATGCGATCAACCATAAGCACTACGGGGCGTATTCGTGACATTTTCAAATTTTTTGTACCTGCTTAATTTCGGCCATCGGGCAGCTAAGTTACCATTGAGGAACATATCAAGATTTGACTTAATATTCTAGATCTGAACTCGCGCCAAAGAAAGTAGCTCTGAAGCCGAGAAATGCGATCGACCATAAGCACTGCGGGGCGTATACATACGTAACATTTTAAAATTTTTTGTACCTGCTCCATTTCGACCATCGGGCAGCTAAGTTACCATGGAGGAACCTAACAAGATTTGACTTAATATTCTAGATCTGAACTCGCGCCAACTGCTTGCATCAAAATGCAGTCTAGAAAGTAGCTCTGAAGCCGAGAAATGCGATCGACCATAAGCACTACGGGGCGTATACGTAACATTTTAAAATTGTTTGTACCTGCTCCATTTCGACCATCGGGCAGCTAAGTTACCATGGAGGAACCACCCAAGATTTGACTTAATAAGCTAGATCTTAACTCGCGCCAACTGCTTGCATCAAAATCCGTCAAGAAAGTAGCTTTGAAGAAGGGAAATGCGATCGACCATAAGCACTACGGGGCGTATACGTAACATTTTAAAATTTTTTGTACCTGCTCTATTTCGGCCATCGGGCAGCTAAGTTACCGTGGAGGAACCACCCAAGATTTGACTTAATAAGCTAGATCTTAACTCGCGCCAACTGCTTGCATCAAAATCCGTCAAGAAAGTAGCTTTGAAGAAGAGAAATGCGATCGACCATAAGCACTACGGGGCGTATACGTAACATTTTCAAATTTTTTGTACCTGTTCCATTTCGACCATCGGACAGCTAAGTTACCATGGAGGAACCTAACAAGATTTGACTTAATATTCTAGATCTTAACTCGCGCCAACTGCTTGCATCAAAATCCAGTCTAGAAAGTAGCTCTGAAGCCGAGAAATGCGATCGACCATAAGCACTACGGGGCGTATACCTAACATTTTCAAATTGTTGGTACCTGTTCCATTTCGACCATCGGACAGCTAAGTTACCATGGAGGAACCTAACAAGAGTTGACTTAATATTCTAGATCTTAACTCGCGCCAACTGCTTGCATCAAAATCCAGTCTAGAAAGTAGCTCTGAAGCGGAGAAATGCGATCGATCATAAGCACTACGGGGCGTATACGTAACATTTTAAAATTGTTTGTACCTGCTCCATTTCGACCATCGGGCAGCTAAGTTACCGTGGAGGAACCACCCAAGATTTGACTTAATAAGCTAGATCTTCACTCGCGCCAACTGCTTGCATCAAAATCCGTCCAGAAAGTAGCTTTGAAGAAGAGAAGTGCGATCGACCATAAGCACTACGGGGCGTATACGTAACATTTTAAAATTTTTTGTACCTGCTCCATTTCGACCATCGGGCAGCTAAGTTACCATGGAGGAACCACCCAAGATTTGACTTAATAAGCTAGATCTTAACTCGCGCCAACTGCTTGCATCAAAATCCAGTCTAGAAAGTAGCTCTGAAGCCGAGAAATGCGATCGACCATAAGCACTACGGGGCGTATTCGTGACATTTTCAAATTTTTTGTACCTGCTTAATTTCGGCCATCGGGCAGCTAAGTTACCATTGAGGAACATATCAAGATTTGACTTAATATTCTAGATCTGAACTCGCGCCAAAGAAAGTAGCTCTGAAGCCGAGAAATGCGATCGACCATAAGCACTACGGGGCGTATACGTAACATTTTAAAATTGTTTGTACCTGCTCTGTTTCGGCCATCGGGCAGCTAAGTTACCATGGAGGAACCTAACAAGATTTGACTTAATATTCTAGATCTGAACTCGCGCCAACTGCTTGCATCAAAATCCGTCAAGAAAGTAGCTTTGAAGAAGAGAAATGCGATCGACCATAAGCACTACGGGGCGTATACATACGTAACATTTTAAAATTTTTTGTACCTGCTCCATTTCGACCATCGGTCAGCTAAGTTACCATGGAGGAACCTAACAAGATTTGACATAATATTCTAGATCTGAACTCGCGCCAACTGCTTGCATCAAAATCCAGTCTAGAAAGTAGCTCTGAAGCCGAGAAATGCGATCGACCATAAGCACTACGGGGCGTATACGTAACATTTTAAATTTTTTTGTACCTGCTCTATTTCGGCCATCGGGCAGCTAAGTTACCATGGAGGAACCTAACAAGATTTGACTTAATATTCTAGATCTGAACTCGCGATAAAGAAAGTAGCTCTGAAGCCGATAAATGCGATCGACCATAAGCACTACGGGGCGTATACGTAACATTTTAAATTTTTGTGTACCTGCTCTATTTCGGCCATCGGGCAGCTAAGTTACCATGGAGGAACCTAACAAGATTTGACTTAATATTCTAGATCTGAACTCGCGCCAACTGCTTGCATCAAAATCCAGTCTCGAAAGTAGCTCTGAAGCCGAGAAATGCGACCGACCATAAGCACTACGGGGCGTATTCGTAACATTTTCAAATTGTTTGTACCTGCTCCATTTCGACCATCGGGCAGCTAAGTTACCATGGAGAAACCAACCAGGATTTGACTTAATATTCTAGATCTTAACTCGCGCCAACTGCTTGCATCAAAATCCGTCAAGAAAGTAGCTTTGAAGAAGAGAAATGCGATCGACCATAAGCACTACGGGGCGCATACATACGTAACATTTTAAAATTTTTTGTACCTGCTCCATTTCGACCATCGGGCAGCTAAGTTACCATGGAGGAACCAACCAGGATTTGACTTAATATTCTAGATCTTAACTCGCGCCAACTGCTTGCATCAAAATCCAGTCTAGAAAGTAGCTCTGAAGCCGAGAAATGCGATCGACCATAAGCACTACGGGGCGTATACGTAACACTACGTAACTCTCGAAAGTAGCTTTGAAGAAGAGAAATGCGTAACATTTTAAATTTTTTTGTACCTGCTCTATTTCGGCCATCGGGCAGCTAAGTTACCATGGAGGAACCTAACAAGATTTGACTTAATATTCTGGATCTGAACTCGCGCCAACTGCTTGCATCAAAATCCAGTCTAGAAAGTAGCTCTGAAGTCGAGAAATGCGATCGACCATAAGCACTACGGGGCGTATACGTAACATTTTAAAATTGTTTGTACCTGCTCTATTTCGGCCATCGGGCAGCTAAGTTACCATGGAGGAACCTAACAAGATTTTACTTAATATTCTACATCTGAACTAGCACCAACTGCTTGCATCAAAATCCATTCAAGAAAGTAGCTCTGAAGCCGAGAAATGCGATCGGCCATAAGCACTACGGGGCGTATACATAACATTTTAAAATTTTTTGTACCTGCTCCATTTCGACCATCGGGCAGCTAAGTTACCATGGAGGAACCATCCAAGATTTGACTTAATATTCTAGATCTTAACTCGCGCCAACTGCTTGCATCAAAATCCCGTCAAGAAAGTAGCTCTGAAGCCGAGAAATGCGATCGACCATAAGCACTACGGGGCGTATACGTAACATTTTAAAATTGTTTGTACCTGCTCCATTTCGACCATCGGGCAGCTAAGTTACCATGGAGGAACCACCCAAGATTTGACTTAATAAGCTAGATCTTAACTCGCGCCAACTGCTTGCATCAAAATCCGTCAAGAAAATAGCTTTGAAGAAGAGAAATGCGATCGACCATAAGCACTACGGGGCGTATACGTAACATTTTAAAATGTTTTGTACCTGCTCCATTTCGACCATCGGGCAGCTAAGTTACCATGGAGGAACCACCCAAGATTTGACTTAATAAGCTAGATCTTAACTCGCGCCAACTGCTTGCATCAAAATCCAGTCTAGAAAGTAGCTCTGAAGCCGAGAAATGCGATCGACCATAAGCACTACGGGGCGTATTCGTAACATTTTCAAATTGTTTGTACCTGCTCTATTTCGGCCATCGGGCAGCTAAGTTACCATGGAGGAACCTAACAAGATTTTACTTAATATTCTAGATCTGAACTCGCGCCAACTGCTTGCATCAAAATCCGTCAAGAAAGTAGCTTTGAAGAAGAGAAATGCGATCGACCATAAGCACTACGGGGCGCATACATACGTAACATTTTAAAATTTTTTGTACCTGCTCCATTTCGACCATCGGGCAGCTAAGTTACCATGGAGGAACCTAACAAGATTTGACTTAATATTCTAGATCTGAACTCGCGCCAACTGCTTGCATCAAAATCCAGTCTAGAAAGTAGCTCTGAAGCCGAGAAATGCGATCGATCATAAGCACTACGGGGCGTATACGTAACATTTTAAAATTGTTTGTACCTGCTCCATTTCGACCATCGGGCAGCTAAGTTACCATGGAGGAACCACCCAAGATTTGACTTAATAAGCTAGATCTTAACTCGCGCCAACTGCTTGCATCAAAATGAAGTCTAGAAAGTAGCTCTGAAGCCGAGAAATGCGATCGACCATAAGCACTACGGGGCGTATTCGTAACATTTTCAAATTGTTTGTACCTGCTCCATTTCGACCATCGGGCAGCTAAGTTACCATGGAGAAACCAACCAGGATTTGACTTAATATTCTAGATCTTAACTCGCGCCAACTGCTTGCATCAAAATCCAGTCAAGAAAGTAGCTCTGAAGCCGAGAAATGCGATCGACCATAAGCACTACGGGGCGTATACGTAACATTTCAAAATTGTTTGTACCTGCTCCATTTCGACCATCGGGCAGCTAAGTTACCATGGAGGAACCACCCAAGATTTGACTTAATAAGCTAGATCTTAACTCGCGCCAACTGCTTGCATCAAAATCCAGTCTAGAAAGTAGCTCTGAAGCCGAGAAATGCGATCGACCATAAGCACTACGGGGCGTATACGTAACATTTTAAATTTGTTTGTACCTGCTCTATTTCGGCCATCGGGCAGCTAAGTCACCATGGAGGAACCTAACAAGATTTGACTTAATATTCTAGATCTGAACTCGCGCCAACTGCTTGCATCAAAATCCAGTCAAGAAAGTAGCTCTGAAGCCGAGAAATGCGATCGACCATAAGCACTACGGGGCGTATACGTAACATTTTAAAATTGTTTGTACCTGCTCCATTTCGACCATCGGGCAGCTAAGTTACCATGGAGGAACCACCCAAGATTTGACTTAATATTCTGGATCTGAACTCGCGCCAACTGCTTGCATCAAAATCCAGTCTAGAAAGTAGCTCTGAAGTCGAGAAATGCGATCGACCATAAGCACTACGGGGCGTATACGTATCATTTTAAATTTTTTTGTACCTGCTCTATTTCGGCCATCGGGCAGCTAAGTTACCATGGAGGAACCTAACAAGATTTGACTTAATATTCTAGATCTGAACTCGCGCCAAAGAAAGTAGCTCTAAAGCCGAGAAATGCGGTCGACCATAAGCACTACGGGGCGTATACGTAACATTTTAAATTTTTTTGTACCTGCTCTATTTCGGCCATCGGGCAGCTAAGTTACCATGGAGGAACCTAACAAGATTTGACTTAATATTCTGGAAATGAACTCGCGCCAACTGCTTGCATCAAAATCCAGTCTAGAAAGTAGCTCTGAAGTCGAGAAATGCGATCGACCATAAGCACTACGGGGCGTATACGTAACATTTTAAATTTTTTTGTACCTGCTCTATTTCGGCCATCGGGCAGCTAAGTTACGATGGAGGAACCTAACAAGATTTGACTTAATATTCTAGATCTGAACTCGCGCCAAAGATAGTAGCTCTGAAGCCGAGAAATGCGATCGACCATAAGCACTACGGGGCGTATACGTAACATTTTAAATTTTTTTGTACTTGCTCTATTTCGGCCATCGGCCAGCTAAGTTACCATGGAGGAACCTAACAAGATTTGACTTAATATTCTGGATCTGAACTCGCGCCAACTGCTTGCATCAAAATCCAGTCTAGAAAGTAGCTCTGAAGTCGAGAAATGCGATCGACCATAAGCACTACGGGGCGTATACGTAACATTTTAAATTTTTTTGTACCTGCTCTATTTCGGCCATCGGGCAGCTAAGTTACCATGGAGGAACCTAACAAGATTTGACTTAATATTCTAGATCTTAACTCGCGCCAACTGCTTGCATCAAAATCCGTCAAGAAAGTAGCTTTGAAGAAGAGAAATTCGATCGACCATAAGCACTACGGGACGTATACGTAACATTTTAAAAATTTTTGTACCTGCCCCATTTCGACCATCGGGCAGCTAAGTTACCATGGAGGAACCTAACAAGATTTGACTTAATATTCTAGATCTGAACTCGCGCCAACTGCTTGCATCAAAATCCAGTCTAGAAAGTAGCTCTGAAGCCGAGAAATGCGATCGACCATAAGCACTAGGGGGCGTATACGTAACATTTTCAAATTTTTTGTACATGCTCCATTTCGACCATCGGGCAGCTAAGTTACCATGGAGGAACCTAACAAGATTTGACTTAGTATTCTAGATCTGAACTCGCGCCAACTGCTTGCATCAAAATCCAGTGTAGAAAGTAGCTCTGAAGCCGAGAAATGCGATCGACCATAAGCATTAGGGGGCGTATACGTAACATTTTCAAATTTTTTGTACATGCTCCATTTCGACCATCGGGCAACTAAGTTACCACGGAGGAACCTAGCAAGATTTGACTTAATATTCTAGATCTGAACTCGCGCCAACTGCTTGCATCAAAATCCATTCAAGAAAGTAGCTCTGAAGCCGAGAAATGCGATCGACCATAAGCACTACGGGGCGTATACGTAACATTTTAAAATTGTTTGCACCTGCTCCATTTCGACCATCGGGCAGCTAAGTTACCATGGAGGAACCACCCAAGATTTGACTTAATAAGCTAGATCTTAACTCGCGCCAACTGCTTGCATCAAAATCCGTCAAGAAAGTAGCTTTGAAGAAGAGAAATGCGATCGACCATAAGCACTACGGGGCGTATACGTAACATTTTAAATTTTTTTGTACCTGCTCTATTTCGGCCATCGGGCAGCTAAGTTACCATGGAGGAACCTAACAAAATTTGACTTAATATTCTAGATCTGAACTCGCGCCAACTGCTTGCATCAAAATCCAGTCTAGAAAGTAGCTCTGAAGTCGAGAAATGCGATCGACCATAAGCACTACGGGGCGTATACGTAACATTTTAAATTTTTTTGTACCTGCTCTATTTCGGCCATCGGGCAGCTAAGTTACCATGGAGGAACCTAACAAAATTTGACTTAATATTCTAGATCTTAACTCGCGCCAACTGCTTGCATCAAAATCCGTCAAGAAAGTAGCTTTGAAGAAGAGAAATGCGATCGACCATAAGCACTACGGGGCGTATACGTAACATTTTAAAATTTTTTGTACCTGCCCCATTTCGACCATCGGGCAGCTAAGTTACCATGGAGGAACTTAACAAGATTTGACTTAATATTCTAGATCTGAACTCGCGCCAACTGCTTGCATCAAAATTCAGTCTAGAAAGTAGCTCTGAAGCCGAGAAATGCGATCGACCATAAGCACTACGGGGCGTATACGTAACATTTTAAATTATTTTGTACCTGCTCCATTTCGACCATCGGGCAGCTAAGTTACCATTGAGGAACCTAACAAGATTTGACTTAGTATTCTAGATCTGAACTCGCGCCAACTGCTTGCATCAAAATCCAGTCAAGAATGTAGCTCTGAATCCGAGAAAAGCGATGGACCATAAGCACTAGGGGGCGTGTACGTAACATTTTCAATTTTTTTGTACATGCTCCATTTCGACCATCGGGCAGCTAAGTTACCATGGAGGAACCTAACAAGATATGACTTAATATTCTAGATCTGAACTCGTGCCAATTGCTTGCATCAAAATCCAGTCTAGAAAGTAGCACTGAAGCCGAGAAATGCGATCGACCATAAGCACTACGGGGCGTATACGTAACATTTTAAAATTTTTTGTACCTGCCCCATTTCGACCATCGGGCAGCTAAGTTACCGTGGAGGAACCTAACAAGATTTGACTTAATATTCTAGATCTGAACTCGCGCCAACTGCTTGCATCAAAATCCAGTCTAGAAAGTAGCTCTGAAGTCGAGAAATGCGATCGACCATAAGCACTACGGGGCGTATACGTAACATTTTTAATTTTTTTGTACCTGCTCTATTTCGGCCATCGGGCAGCTAAGTTACCATGGAGGAACCTAACAAGATATGACTTAATATTCTAGATCTGAACTCGTGCCAATTGCTTGCATCAAAATCCAGTCTAGAAAGTAGCACTGAAGCCGAGAAATGCGATCGACCATAAGCACTAGGGGGCGTATACGTAACATTTTAAAATTTTTTGTACCTGCCCCATTTCGACCATCGGGCAGCTAAGTTACCGTGGAGGAACCTAACAAGATTTGACTTAATATTCTAGATCTGAACTCGCGCCAACTGCTTGCATCAAAATCCAGTCTAGAAAGTAGCTCTGAAGTCGAGAAATGCGATCGACCATAAGCACTACGGGGCGTATACGTAACATTTAAATTTTTTTTGTACCTGCTCTATTTCGGCCATCGGGCAGCTAAGTTACCATGGAGGAACCTAACAAGATTTGACTTAATATTCTAGATCTGAACTCGCGCCAACTGCTTGCATCAAAATCCAGTCTAGAAAGTAGCTCTGAAGTCGAGAAATGCGATCGACCATAAGCACTACGGGGCGTATACGTAACATTTTAAATTTTTTTTGTACCTGCTCTATTTCGGCCATCGGGCAGCTAAGTCACCATGGAGGAACCTAACAAGATTGACTTAATATTCTAGATCTGAACTCGCGCCAAAGAAAGTAGCTCTGAAGCCGAGAAATGCGATCGACCATAAGCACTACGGGGCGTATACGTAACATTTTAAATTTTTTTGTACCTGCTCTATTTCGGCCATCGGGCAGCTAAGTTACCATGGAGGAACCTAACAAGATTTGACTTAATATTCTAGATCTTAACTCGCGCCAACTGCTTGCATCAAAATCCGTCAAGAAAGTAGCTTTGAAGAAGAGAAATGCGATCGACCATAAGCACTACGGGGCGTATACGTAACATTTTAAAATTTTTTGTACCTGCCCCATTTCGACCATCGGGCAGCTAAGTTACCATGGAGGAACTTAACAAGATTTGACTTAATATTCTAGATCTGAACTCGCGCCAACTGCTTGCATCAAAATCCAGTCTAGAAAGTAGCTCTGAAGCCGAGAAATGCGATCGACCATGAGCACTACGGGGCGTATACGTAACATTTTAAATTATTTTGTACCTGCTCCATTTCGACCATCGGGCAGCTAAGTTACCATTGAGGAACCTAACAAGATTTGACTTAGTATTCTAGATCTGAACTCTCGCCAACTGCTTGCATCAAAATCCAGTCAAGAATGTAGCTCTGAATCCGAGAAAAGCGATGGACCACAAGCACTAGGGGGCGTATACGTAACATTTTCAATTTTTTTGTACATGCTCCATTTCGACCATCGGGCAGCTAAGTTACCATGGAGGAACCTAACAAGATTTGACTTAATATTCTAGATCTGAACTCGCGCCAATTGCTTGCATCAAAATCCAGTCTAGAAAGTAGCTCTGAAGCCGAGAAATGCGATCGACCATAAGCACTACGGGGCGTATACGTAACATTTTAAATTTTTTTGTACCTGCTCTATTTCGGCCATCGGGCAGCTAAGTTACCATGGAGGAACCTAACAAGATTTGACTTAATATTCTAGATCTTAACTCGCGTCAACTGCTTGCATCAAAATCCGTCAAGAAAGTAGCTTTGAAGAAGAGAAATGCGATCGACCATAAGCACTACGGGGCGTATACGTAACATTTTAAAATTTTTTGTACCTGCCCCATTTCGACCATCGGGCAGCTAAGTTACCATGGAGGAACCTAACAAGATTTGACTTAATATTCTAGATCTGAACTCGCGCCAACTGCTTGCATCAAAATCCAGTCTAGAAAGTAGCTCTGAAGCCGAGAAATGCGATCGACCATAAGCACTACGGGGCGTATACGTAACATTTTAAATTATTTTGTACCTGCTCCATTTCGACCATCGGGCAGCCAAGTTACCATTGAGGAACCTAACAAGATTTGACTTAGTATTCTAGATCTGAACTCGCGCCAACTGCTTGCATCAAAATCCAGTCAAGAAAGTAGCTCTGAAGCTGAGAAATGCGATCGACCATAAGCACTACGGGGCGTATACGTAACATTTTAAAATTTTTTGTACCTGCCCTATTTCGGCCATCGGGCAGCTAAGTTACCATGGAGGAACCTAACAAGATTTGACTTAGTATTCTAGATCTGAACTCGCGCCAACTGCTTGCATCAAAATCCAATCAAGAATGTAGCTCTGAATCCGAGAAAAGCGATGGACCATAAGCACTAGGGGGCGTATACGTAACATTTTCAAATTTTTGGCACCTGCTCCATTTCGACCATCGGGCAACTAAGTTACCACGGAGGAACCTAGCAAGATTTGACTTAATATTCTAGATCTGAACTCGCGCCAACTGCTTGCATCAAAATCCATTCAAGAAAGTAGCTCTGAAGCCGAGAAATGCGATCGACCATAAGCACTACGGGGCGTATACGTAATATTTTAAAATTGTTTGTACCTGCTCCATTTCGACCATCGGGCAGCTAAGTTACCATGGAGGAACCACCCAAGATTTGACTTAATATTCTAGATCTTAACTCGCGCCAACTGCTTGCATCAAAATCCAGTCAAGAAAGTAGCTCTGAAGCCGAGAAATGCGATCGACCATAAGCACTACGGGGCGTATACGTAACATTTTAAAATTGTTTGTACCTGCTCCATTTCGACCATCGGCCAGCTAAGTTATCATGGAGGAACCACCCAAGATTTGACTTAACATTCTAGATCTGAACTCGGGCCAACTGCTTGCATTAAAATCCAGTCAAGAAAGTAGCTCTGAAGCCGAGAAATGCGATCGACCATAAGCACTACGGGGCGTATATGTAACATTTTAAAATTGTTTGTACCTGCTCCATTTCGACCATCGGGCAGCTAAGTTACCATGGAGGAACCACCCAAGATTTGACTTAATAAGCTAGATCTGAACTCGCGCCAACTGCTTGCATCAAAATCCATTCAAGAAAGTAGCTCTGAAGCCGAGAAATGCGATCGACCATAAGCACTTCGGGGCGTATACGTAACATTTTAAAATTGTTTGTACCTGCTCCATTTCGACCATCGGGCAGTTAAGTTACCATGGAGGAACCACCCAAGATTTGACCTAATATTCTAGATCTTAACTCGCGCCAACTGCTTGCATCAAAATCCAGTCAAGAAAGTAGCTCTGAAGCCGAGAAATGCGATCGACCATAAGCACTACGGGGCGTATACGTAACATTTTAAAATTGTTTGTACCTGCTCCATTTCGACCATCGGGCAGCTAAGTTATCATTCAGGAACCACCCAAGATTTGACTTAATAAGCTAGATCTGAACTCTCGCCAACTGCTTGCATCAAAATCCATTCAAGAAAGTAGCTCTGAAGCCGAGAAATGCGACCGACCATAAGCACTTCGGGGCGTATACGTAACATTTTAAAATTGTTTGTACCTGCTCCATTTCGACCATCGGGCAGCTAAGTTATCATGGAGGAACCACCCAAGATTCGACTTAATAAGCTAGATCTGAACTCTCGCCAACTGCTTGCATCAAAATCCATTCAAGAAAGTAGCTCTGAAGCCGAGAAATGCGACCAACCATAAGCACTTTGGGGGCGTATACGTAACATTTTAAAAATTTTTGTACCTGCTCCATTTCGACCATCGGGCAGCTAAATTACCATGGACGAACCACCCAAAATTTGACTTAATAAGCTAGATCTTAACTCGCGCCAACTGCTTGCATCAAAATCCGTCAAGAAAGTAGCTGTGAAGAAGAGAAATGCGATCGACCATAAGCACTACGGGGCGTATACGTAACATTTTAAATTTTTTTGTACCTGCTCCATTTCGACCATCGGGCAGCTAAGTTACCATGGAGGAACCAACCAAGATTTGACTTAATATCCTAGATCTTAACTCGCGCCAACTGCTTGCATCAAAATCCAGTCAAGAAAGTAGCTCTGAAGCCGAGAAATGCGATCGACCATAAGCACTACGGGGCGTATACGTAACATTTTAAAATTGTTTGTACCTGCTCCATTTCGACCATCGGGCAGCTAAGTTATCATGGAGGAACCACCCAAGATTCGACTTAATAAGCTAGATCTGAACTCTCGCCAACTGCTTGCATCAAAATCCATTCAAGAAAGTAGCTCTGAAGCCGAGAAATGCGACCAACCATAAGCACTTTGGGGGCGTATACGTAACATTTTAAAATTGTTTGTACCTGCTCCATTTCGACCATCGGGCAGCTAAGTTATCATTCAGGAACCAACCAAGATTTGACTTAATATCCTAGATCTTAACTCGCGCCAACTGCTTGCATCAAAATCCGTCAAGAAAGTAGCTTTGAAGAAGAGGAATGCGATCGACCATAAGCACTACGGGGCGTATACGTAACATTTTAAAGTTTTTTGTACCTGCTCCATTTCGACCATCGGGCAGCTAAGTTACCATGGAGGAACCACCCAAAATTTGACTTGATAAGCTAGATCTTAACTCGCGCCAACTGCCTGCATCAAAATCCGTCAAGAAAGTAGCTTTGAAGAAGAGGAATGCGATCGACCATAAGCACTACGGGGCGTATTCGTAACATTTTCAAATTGTTTGTACCTGCTCTATTTCGGCCATCGGGCAGCTAAGTTACCATGGGGGAACCTAACAAGATTTGAGTTAATATTCTAGATCTTAACTCGCGCCAACCGCTTGCATCAAAATCCAGTCTAGAAAGTAGCTCTGAAGCCGAGAAATGCGATCGACCATAAGCACTACGGGGCGTATTCGTAACATTTTCAAATTGTTTGTACCTGCTCCATTTCGACCATCGGGCAGCTAAATTACCATGGAGGAACCTAACAAGATTGCCTTAATATTCTAGATCTGAACTCGCGCCAACTGCTTGCATCAAAATCCATTCAAGAAAGTAGCTCTGAAGCCGAGAAATGCGATCGACCATAAGCACTACGGGGCGTATTCGTAACATTTTCAAATTGTTTGTACCTGCTCCATTTCGACCATCGGGCAGCTAAATTACCATGGAGGAACCTAACAAGATTTGACTGAATATTCTAGATCTGAACTCGCGCCAACTGCTTGCATCAAAATCCAGTCAAGAAAGTAGCTCTGAAGCCGAGAAATGCGATCGACCATAAGCACTACGGGGCGTATACGTAACATTTTAAAATTGTTTGTACCTGCTCTATTTCGGCCATCGGGCAGCTAAGTTACCATGGAGGAACCTAACAAGATTTGACTTAATATTCTACATCTGAACTCGCACCAACTGTTTGCATCAAAATCCATTCAAGAAAGTAGCTCTGAAGCCGAGAAATGCGATCGACCATAAGCACTACGGGGCGTATACGTAACATTTTAAAATTTTTTGTACCTGCTCCATTTCGACCATCGGGCAGCTAAGTTACCATGGAGGAACCAACCAAGATTTGACTTAATATCCTAGATCTTAACTCGCGCCAACTGCTTGCATCAAAATCCAGTCAAGAAAGTAGCTCTGAAGCCGAGAAATGCGATCGACCATAAGCACTACGGGGCGTATACGTAACATTTTAAAATTGTTTGTACCTGCTCCATTTCGACCATCGGGCAGCTAAGTTACCATGGAGGAACCACCCAAGATTTGACTTAATAAGCTAGATCTTAACTCGCGCCAACTGCTTGCATCAAAATCCGTCAAGAAAGTAGCTTTGAAGAAGAGAAATGCGATCGACCATAAGCACTACGGGGCGTATACGTAACATTTTAAAATTTTTTGTACCTGCTCCATTTCGACCATCGGGCAGCTAAGTTACCATGGAGGAACCTAACAAGATTTGACTTAATATTCTAGATCTGAACTCGCGCCAACTGCTTGCATCAAAATCCAGTCTAGAAAGTAGCTCTGAAGCCGAGAAATGCGATCGACCATAAGCACTACGGGACGTATACGTAACATTTTAAAATTGTTTGTACCTGCTCTATTTCGGCCATCGGGCAGCTAAGTTACCATGGAGGAACCTAACAAGATTTGACTTAATATTCTACATCTGAACTCGCACCAACTGTTTGCATCAAAATCCATTCAAGAAAGTAGCTCTGAAGCCGAGAAATGCGATCGACCATAAGCACTACGGGGCGTATACGTAACATTTTAAAATTTTTTGTACCTGCTCCATTTCGACCATCGGGCAGCTAAGTTACCATGGAGGAACCAACCAAGATTTGACTTAATATCCTAGATCTTAACTCGCGCCAACTGCTTGCATCAAAATCCAGTCAAGAAAGTAGCTCTGAAGCCGAGAAATGCGATCGACCATAAGCACTACGGGGCGTATACGTAACATTTTAAAATTGTTTGTACCTGCTCTATTTCGGCCATCGGGCAGCTAAGTTACCATGGAGGAACCTAACAAGATTTGACTTAATATTCTACATCTGAACTCGCACCAACTGTTTGCATCAAAATCCATTCAAGAAAGTAGCTCTGAATCCGAGAAAAGCGATGGACCATAAGCACTAGGGGGCGTATACGTAACATTTTCAATTTTTTTGTACATGCTCTATTTCGGCCATCGGGCAGCTAAGTTACCATGGAGGAACCTAACAAGATTTGACTTAATATTCTAGATCTTAACTCGCGCCAACTGCTTGCATCAAAATCCGTCAAGAAAGTAGCTTTGAAGAAGAGAAATGCGATCGACCATAAGCACTACGGGGCGTATACGTAACATTTTAAAATTTTTTGTACCTGCTCCATTTCGACCATCGGGCAGCTAAGTTACCATGGAGGAACCAACCAAGATTTGACTTAATATCCTAGATCTTAACTCGCGCCAACTGCTTGCATCAAAATCCAGTCAAGAAAGTAGCTCTGAAGCCGAGAAATGCGATCGACCATAAGCACTACGGGGCGTATACGTAACATTTTAAAATTGTTTGTACCTGCTCCATTTCGACCATCGGGCAGCTAAGTTACCATGGAGGAACCACCCAAGATTTGACTTAATAAGCTAGATCTTAACTCGCGCCAACTGCTTGCATCAAAATCCGTCAAGAAAGTAGCTTTGAAGAAGAGAAATGCGATCGACCATAAGCACTACGGGGCGTATACGTAACATTTTAAATTTTTTTGTACCTGCTCCATTTCGACCATCGGGCAGCTAAGTTACCATGGAGGAACCTAACAAGATTTGACTTAATATTCTAGATCTGAACTCGCGCCAACTGCTTGCATCAAAATCCAGTCTAGAAAGTAGCTCTGAAGCCGAGAAATGCGATCGACCATAAGCACTACGGGACGTATACGTAACATTTTAAAATTGTTTGTACCTGCTCTATTTCGGCCATCGGGCAGCTAAGTTACCATGGAGGAACCTAACAAGATTTGACTTAATATTCTACATCTGAACTCGCACCAACTGTTTGCATCAAAATCCATTCAAGAAAGTAGCTCTGAAGCCGAGAAATGCGATCGACCATAAGCACTACGGGGCGTATACGTAACATTTTAAAATTTTTTGTACCTGCTCCATTTCGACCATCGGGCAGCTAAGTTACCATGGAGGAACCAACCAAGATTTGACTTAATATCCTAGATCTTAACTCGCGCCAACTGCTTGCATCAAAATCCAGTCAAGAAAGTAGCTCTGAAGCCGAGAAATGCGATCGACCATAAGCACTACGGGGCGTATACGTAACATTTTAAAATTGTTTGTACCTGCTCCATTTCGACCATCGGGCAGCTAAGTTACCATGGAGGAACCTAACAAGATTTGACTTAATATTCTAGATCTGAACTCGCGCCAACTGCTTGCATCAAAATCCAGTCATGAATGTAGCTCTGAATCCGAGAAAAGCGATGGACCATAAGCACTAGGGGGCGTATACGTAATATTTTCAATTTTTTTGTACATGCTCCATTTCGACCATCGGGCAGCTAAGTTACCATGGAGGAACCTAACAAGATATGACTTAATATTCGAGATCTGAACTCGCGCCAATTGCTTGCATCAAAATCCAGTCTAGAAAGTAGCACTGAAGCCGAGAAATGCGATCGACCATAAGCACTACGGGGCGTATACGTAACATTTTAAAATTTTTTGTACCTGCTCCATTTCGACCATCGGGCAGCTAAGTTACCATGGAGGAACCTAACAAGATTTGACTTAATATTCTACATCTGAACTCGCACCAACTGTTTGCATCAAAATCCATTCAAGAAAGTAGCTCTGAAGCCGAGAAATGCGATCGACCATAAGCACTACGGGGCGTATACGTAACATTTTAAAATTGTTTGTACCTGCTCCATTTCGACCATCGGGCAGCTAAGTTACCATGGAGGAACCTAACAAGATTTGACTTAATATTCTAGATCTGAACTCGCGCCAACTGCTTGCATCAAAATCCGTCAAGAAAGTAGCTTTGAAGAAGAGAAATGCGATCGACCATAAGCACTACGGGGCGTATACGTAACATTTTAAAATTTTTTGTACCTGCTCCATTTCGACCATCGGGCAGCTAAGTTACCATGGAGGAACCTAACAAGATTTGACTTAATATTCTAGATCTGAACTCGCGCCAACTGCTTGCATCAAAATCCAGTCTAGAAAGTAGCTCTGAAGCCGAGAAATGCGATCGACCATAAGCACTACGGGACGTATACGTAACATTTTAAAATTGTTTGTACCTGCTGTATTTCGGCCATCGGGCAGCTAAGTTACCATGGAGGAACCTAACAAGATTTGACTTAATATTCTACATCTGAACTCGCACCAACTGTTTGCATCAAAATCCATTCAAGAAAGTAGCTCTGAAGCCGAGAAATGCGATCGACCATAAGCACTACGGGGCGTATACGTAACATTTTAAAATTTTTTGTACCTGCTCCATTTCGACCATCGGGCAGCTAAGTTGCCATGGAGGAACCAACCAAGATTTGACTTAATATCCTAGATCTTAACTCGCGCCAACTGCTTGCATCAAAATCCAGTCAAGAAAGTAGCTCTGAAGCCGAGAAATGCGATCGACCATAAGCACTACGGGGCGTATACGTAACATTTTAAAATTGTTTGTACCTGCTCCATTACGACCATCGGGCAGCTAAGTTACCATGGAGGAACCTAACAAGATTTGACTTAATATTCTAGATCTGAACTCGCGCCAACTGCTTGCATCAAAATCCAGTCAAGGATGTAGCTCTGAATCCGAGAAAAGCGATGGACCATAAGCACTAGGGGGCGTATACGTAACATTTTCAATTTTTTTGTACATGCTCCATTTCGACCATCGGGCAGCTAAGTTACCATGGAGGAACCTAACAAGATATGACTTAATATTCGAGATCTGAACTCGCGCCAATTGCTTGCATCAAAATCCAGTCTAGAAAGTAGCACTGAAGCCGAGAAATGCGATCGACCATAAGCACTAGGGGGCGTATACGTAACATTTTCAAATTTTTTGTGCATGCTCCATTTCGACCATCGGGCAGCTAAGTTACAATGGAGGAACCTAACAAGATTTGACTTAATATTCTAGATCTTAACTCGCGCCAACTGCTTGCATCAAAATCCAGTCAAGAATGTAGCTCTGAATCCGAGAAAAGCGATGGACCATAAGCACTAGGGGGCGTATACGTAACATTTTAAAATTTTTTGTGCATGCTCCATTTCGACCATCGGGCAGCTAAGTTACAATGGAGGAACCTAACAAGATTTGACTTAGTATTCTAGATCTGAACTCGCGCCAACTGCTTGCATTAAAGTCCAGTCTCGAAAGTAGCTTTGAAGAAGAGAAATGCGTAACATTTTAAATTTTTTTGTACCTGCTCTATTTCGGCCATCGGGCAGCTAAGTTACCATGGAGGAACCTAACAAGATTTGACTTAATATTCTAGATCTGAACTCGCGCCAAAGAAAGTAGCTCTGAAGCCGAGAAATGCGATCGACCATAAGCACTACGGGGCGTATACGTAACATTTTAAATTTTTTTGTACCTGCTCTATTTCGGCCATCGGGCAGCTAAGTTACCATGGAGGAACCTAACAAGATTTGACTTAATATTCTAGATCTTAACTCGCGCCAACTGCTTGCATCAAAATCCGTCAAGAAAGTAGCTTTGAAGAAGAGAAATGCGATCGACCATAAGCACTACGGGGCGTATACGTAACATTTAAAAATTTTTTGTACCTGCCCCATTTCGACCATCGGGCCGCTAAGTTACCATGGAGGAACCTAACAAGATTTGACTTAATATTCTAGATCTGAACTCGCGCCAACTGCTTGCATCAAAATCCAGTCTAGAAAGTAGCTCTGAAGTCGAGAAATGCGATCGACCATAAGCACTACGGGGCGTATACGTAACATTTTAAATTTTTTTGTACCTGCTCTATTTCGGCCATCGGGCAGCTAAGTTACCATGGAGGAACCTAACAAGATTTGACTTAATATTCTAGATCTTAACTCGCGCCAACTGCTTGCATCAAAATCCGTCAAGAAAGTAGCTTTGAAGAAGAGAAATGCGATCGACCATAAGCACTACGGGGCGTATACGTAACATTTTAAAATTTTTTGTACCTGCCCCATTTCGACCATCGGGCAGCTAAGTTACCATGGAGGAACTTAACAAGATTTGACTTAATATTCTAGATCTGAACTCGCGCCAACTGCTTGCATCAAAATCCAGTCTAGAAAGTAGCTCTGAAGCCGAGAAATGCGATCGACCATAAGCACTACGGGGCGTATACGTAACATTTTAAATTATTTTGTACCTGCTCCATTTCGACCATCGGGCAGCTAAGTTACAATGGAGGAACCTAACAAGATTTGACTTAGTATTCTAGATCTGAACTCGCGCCAACTGCTTGCATTAAAATCCAGTCTCGAAAGTAGCTTTGAAGAAGAGAAATGCGTAACATTTTAAATTTTTTTGTACCTGCTCTATTTCGGCCATCGGGCAACTAAGTTACCATGGAGGAACCTAACAAGATTTGACTTAATATTCTAGATCTTAACTCGCGCCAACTGCTTGCATCAAAATCCAGTCAAGAATGTAGCTCTGAATCCGAGAAAAGCGATGGACCATAAGCACTAGGGGGCGTATACGTAACATTTTCAAATTTTTTGTACATGCTCCATTTCGACCATCGGGCAGCTAAGTTACCATGGAGGAACCTAACAAGATTTGACTTAGTATTCTAGATCTGAACTCGCGCCAACTGCTTGCATCAAAATCCAGTCAAGAATGTAGCTCTGAATCCGAGAAAAGCGATGGACCATAAGCACTAGGGGGCGTATACGTAACATTTTCAAATTTTTGGTACCTGCTCCATTTCGACCATCGGGCAACTAAGTTACCACGGAGGAACCTAGCAAGATTTGACTTAATATTCTAGATCTGAACTCGCGCCAACTGCTTGCATCAAAATCCAGTCTAGAAAGTAGCTCTGAAGAAGAGAAATGCGATCGACCATAAGCACTACGGGCCGTATACGTAACATTTTAAATTTTTTTGTACCTGCTCTATTTCCGCCATCGGGCAGTTAAGTTACCATGGAGGAACCACCCAAGATTTGACTTAATAAGCTAGATCTTAACTCGCGCCAACTGCTTGCATCAAAATCCGTCAAGAAAGTAGCTTTGAAGAAGAGAAATGCGATCGACCATAAGCACTACGGGGCGTATACGTAACATTTAAAAATTTTTTGTACCTGCCCCATTTCGACCATCGGGCAGCTAAGTTACCATGGAGGAACCTAACAAGATTTGACTTAATATTCTAGATCTGAACTCGCGCCAACTGCTTGCATCAAAATCCAGTCTAGAAAGTAGCTCTGAAGTCGAGAAATGCGATCGACCATAAGCACTACGGGGCGTATACGTAACATTTTAAATTTTTTTGTACCTGCTCTATTTCGGCCATCGGGCAGCTAAGTTACCATGGAGGAACCTAACAAGATTTGACTTAATATTCTAGATCTTAACTCGCGCCAACTGCTTGCATCAAAATCCGTCAAGAAAGTAGCTTTGAAGAAGAGAAATGCGATCGACCATAAGCACTACGGGGCGTATACGTAACATTTTAAAATTTTTTGTACCTGCCCCATTTCGACCATCGGGCAGCTAAGTTACCATGGAGGAACTTAACAAGATTTGACTTAATATTCTAGATCTGAACTCGCGCCAACTGCTTGCATCAAAATCCAGTCTAGAAAGTAGCTCTGAAGCCGAGAAATGCGATCGACCATAAGCACTACGGGGCGTATACGTAACATTTTAAATTATTTTGTACCTGCTCCATTTCGACCATCGGGCAGCTAAGTTACAATGGAGGAACCTAACAAGATTTGACTTAGTATTCTAGATCTGAACTCGCGCCAACTGCTTGCATTAAAATCCAGTCTCGAAAGTAGCTTTGAAGAAGAGAAATGCGTAACATTTTAAATTTTTTTGTACCTGCTCTATTTCGGCCATCGGGCAACTAAGTTACCATGGAGGAACCTAACAAGATTTGACTTAATATTCTAGATCTTAACTCGCGCCAACTGCTTGCATCAAAATCCAGTCAAGAATGTAGCTCTGAATCCGAGAAAAGCGATGGACCATAAGCACTAGGGGGCGTATACGTAACATTTTCAAATTTTTTGTACATGCTCCATTTCGACCATCGGGCAGCTAAGTTACCATGGAGGAACCTAACAAGATTTGACTTAGTATTCTAGATCTGAACTCGCGCCAACTGCTTGCATCAAAATCCAGTCAAGAATGTAGCTCTGAATCCGAGAAAAGCGATGGACCATAAGCACTAGGGGGCGTATACGTAACATTTTCAAATTTTTGGTACCTGCTCCATTTCGACCATCGGGCAACTAAGTTACCACGGAGGAACCTAGCAAGATTTGACTTAATATTCTAGATCTGAACTCGCGCCAACTGCTTGCATCAAAATCCAGTCTAGAAAGTAGCTCTGAAGAAGAGAAATGCGATCGACCATAAGCACTACGGGCCGTATACGTAACATTTTAAATTTTTTTGTACCTGCTCTATTTCCGCCATCGGGCAGTTAAGTTACCATGGAGGAACCACCCAAGATTTGACTTAATAAGCTAGATCTTAACTCGCGCCAACTGCTTGCATCAAAATCCAGTCAAGAATGTAGCTCTGAATCCGAGAAAAGCGATGGACCATAAGCACTAGGGGGCGTATACGTAACATTTTCAAATTTTTGGTACCTGCTCCATTTCGACCATCGGGCAACTAAGTTACCACGGAGGAACCTAGCAAGATTTGACTTAATATTCTAGATCTGAACTCGCGCCAACTGCTTGCATCAAAATCCAGTCTAGAAAGTAGCTCTGAAGAAGAGAAATGCGATCGACCATAAGCACTACGGGCCGTATACGTAACATTTTAAATTTTTTTGTACCTGCTCTATTTCCGCCATCGGGCAGTTAAGTTACCATGGAGGAACCTAACAAGATTTGACTTAATATTCTAGATCTGAACTCGCGCCAACTGCTTGCATCAAAATCCGTCAAGAAAGTAGCTTTGAAGAAGAGAAATGCGATCGACCATAAGCACTACGGGGCGTATACATACGTAACATTTTAACATTTTTTGTACCTGCTCCATTTCGACCATCGGGCAGCTAAGTTACCATGGAGGAACCTAACAAGATTTGACTTAATATTCTAGATCTGAACTCGCGCCAAAGAAAGTAGCTCTGAAGCCGAGAAATGCGACCGACCATAAGCACTACGGGGCGTACACGTAACATTTAAAATTTTTTTGTACCTGCTCTATTTCGGCCATCGGGCAGCTAAGTTACCATGGAGGAACCTAACAAGATTTGACTTAATATTCTAGATCTGAACTCGCGCCAAAGAAAGTAGCTTTGAAGAAGAGAAATGCGATCGACCATAAGCACTACGGGGCGTATACATACGTAACATTTTAAAATTGTTTGTACCTCCTCCATTTCGACCATCGGGCAGCTAAGTTACCATGGAGGAACCTAACAAGATTTGACTTAATATTCTAGATCTGAACTCGCGCCAACTGCTTGCATCAAAATCCAGTCTAGAAAGTAGCTCTGAAGTCGAGAAATGCGATCGACCATAAGCACTACGGGGCGTATACGTAACATTTTAAATTTTTTTGTACCTGCTCTATTTCGGCCATCGGGCAGCTAAGTTACCATGGAGGAACCTAACAAGATTGACTTAATATTCTAGATCTGAACTCGCGCCAAAGAAAGTAGCTCTGAAGCCGAGAAATGCGATCGACCATAAGCACTACGGGGCGTATACGTAACATTTTAAATTTTTTTGTACCTGCTCTATTTCGGCCATCGGGCAGCTAAGTTACCATGGAGGAACCTAACAAGATTTGACTTAATATTCTAGATCTTAACTCGCGCCAACTGCTTGCATCAAAATCCATTCAAGAAAGTAGCTTTGAAGAAGAGAAATGCGATCGACCATAAGCACTACGGGCCGTATACGTAACATTTTAAATTTTTTTGTACCTGCTCTATTTCCGCCATCGGGCAGTTAAGTTACCATGGAGGAACCTAACAAGATTTGACTTAATATTCTAGATCTGAACTCGCGCCAATTGCTTGCATCAAAATCCAGTCTAGAAAGTAGCTCTGAAGCCGAGAAATGCGATCGACCATAAGCACTACGGGGCGTATACGTAACATTTTAAATTTTTTTGTACCTGCTCTATTTCGGCCATCGGGCAGCTAAGTTACCATGGAGGAACCTAACAAGATTTGACATAATATTCTAGATCTTAACTCGCGCCAACTGCTTGCATCAAAATCCGTCAAGAAATTAGCTTTGAAGAAGAGAAATGCGATCGACCATAAGCACTACGGGGCGTATACGTAACATTTTAAATTTTTTTGTACCTGCCCCATTTCGACCATCGGGCAGCTAAGTTACCATGGAGGAACCTAACAAGATTTGACTTAATATTCTAGATCTGAACTCGCGCCAACTCCTTGCATCAAAATCCAGTCTAGAAAGTAGCTCTGAAGCCGAGAAATGCGATCGACCATAAGCACTACGGGGCGTATACGTAACATTTTAAATTTTTTTGTACCTGCTCTATTTCGGCCATCGGGCAGCTAAGTTACCATGGAGGAACCTAACAAGATTTGACATAATATTCTAGATCTTAACTCGCGCCAACTGCTTGCATCAAAATCCAGTCAAGAAAGTAGCTCTGAAGCCGAGAAATGCGATCGACCATAAGCACTACGGGGCGTATACGTAACATTTTAAAATTTTTTGTACCTGCCCTATTTCGGCCATCGGGCAGCTAAGTTACCATGGAGGAACCTAACAAGATTTGACTTAGTATTCTAGATCTGAACTCGCGCCAACTGCTTGCATCAAAATCCAATCAAGAATGTAGCTCTAAATCCGAGAAAAGCGATGGACCATAAGCACTAGGGGGCGTATACGTAACATTTTCAAATTTTTGGTACCTGCTCCATTTCGACCATCGGGCAACTAAGTTACCACGGAGGAACCTAGCAAGATTTGACTTAATATTCTAGATCTGAACTCGCGCCAACTGCTTGCATCAAAATCCATTCAAGAAAGTAGCTCTGAAGCCGAGAAATGCGATCGACCATAAGCACTACGGGGCGTATACGTAATATTTTAAAATTGTTTGTACCTGCTCCATTTCGACCATCGGGCAGCTAAGTTACCATGGAGGAACCACCCAAGATTTGACTTAATAAGCTAGATCTTAACTCGCGCCAACTGCTTGAATCAAAATCCGTCAAGAAAGTAGCTTTGAAGAAGAGAAATGCGATCGACCATAAGCACTACGGGGCGTATACGTAACATTTTAAAATCTTTTGTACATGCTCCATTTCGACCATCGGGCAGCTAAGTTACCATGGAGGAACCTAACAAGATTTGACTTAGCATTCTAGATCTGAACTCGCGCCAACTGCTTGCATCAAAATCCAGTCAAGAATGTAGCTCTGAATCCGAGAAAAGCGATGGACCATAAGCACTAGGGGGCGTATACGTAACATTTTAAAATTTTTTGTACCTGCTCTATTTCGGCCATCGGGCAGCTAAGGTACCATGCAGGATCCTAACAAGATTTGACTTAATATTCTAGATCTTAACTCGCGCCCACTGCTTGCATCAAAATCCAGTCCAGAAAGTAGCTCTGAAGCCGAGAAATGCGATCGACCATAAGCACTACGAGGCGTATTCGTACCATTTTCAAATTTGTTGTACCCGCTCCATTTCGACCATCGGGCAGCTAAGTTACCATGGAGAAACCAACCAAGATTTGACTTAATATTCTAGATCTTAACTCGGGCCAACTGCTTGCATCAAAATCCAGTCAAGAAAGTAGCTCTGAAGCCGAGAAATGCGATCGACCATAAGCACTACGGGGCGTATACGTAACATTTTAAAATTGTTTGTACCTGCTCCATTTCGACCATCGGGCAGCTAAGTTACCATGGAGGAACCACCCAAGATTTGACTTAATAAGCTAGATCTGAACTCGCGCCAACTGCTTGCATCAAAATCCATTCAAGAAAGTAGCTCTGAAGCCGAGAAATGCGATCGACCATAAGCACTTCGGGGCGTATACGTAACATTTTAAAATTGTTTGTACCTGCTCCATTTCGACCATCGGGCAGTTAAGTTACCATGGAGGAACCACCCAAGATTTGACCTAATATTCTAGATCTTAACTCGCGCCAACTGCTTGCATCAAAATCCAGTCAAGAAAGTAGCTCTGAAGCCGAGAAATGCGATCGACCATAAGCACTACGGGGCGTATACGTAACATTTTAAAATTGTTTGTACCTGCTCCATTTCGACCATCGGGCAGCTAAGTTATCATGGAGGAACCACCCAAGATTTGACTTAATAAGCTAGATCTGAACTCTCGCCAACTGCTTGCATCAAAATCCATTCAAGAAAGCAGCTCTGAAGCCGAGAAATGCGACCGACCATAAGCACTTCGGGGCGTATACGTGACATTTTAAAATTGTTTGTACCTGCTCCATTTCGACCATCGGGCAGTTAAGTTACCGGGTAGAAACCAACCAAGATTTGACTTAATATTCTAGATCTTTACTCGCGCCAACTGCTTGCATCAAAATCCAGTCAAGAAAGTAGCTCTGAAGCCGAGAAATGCGATCGACCATAAGCACTACGGGGCGTATACGTAACATTTTAAAATTGTTTGTACCTGCTCCATTTCGACCATCGGGCAGCTAAGTTACCATGGAGAAACCAACCAAGATTTGACTTAATATTCTAGATCTTAACTCGCGCCAACTGCTTGCATCAAAATCCAGTCTAGAAAGTAGCCCTGAAGCCGAGAAATGCGATCGACCATAAGCACTACGGGGCGTATTCGTAACATTTTCAAATTTTTTGTACCTGCTCCATTTCGACCATCGGGCAGCTAAATTACCATGGAGAAACCAACCAAGATTTGATTTAATATTCTAGATCTTAACTCGCGCCAACTGCTTGCATCAAAATCCAGTCAAGAAAGTAGCTCTGAAGCCGAGAAATGCGATCGACCATAAGCACTACGGGGCGTATACGTAACATTTTAAAATTGTTTGTACCTGCTCCATTTCGACCATCGGGCAGTTAAGTTACCATGGAGGAACCACCCAAGATTTGACCTAATATTCTAGATCTTAACTCGCGCCAACTGCTTGCATCAAAATCCAGTCTAGAAAGTAGCTCTGAAGCCGAGAAATGCGATCGACCATAAGCACTACGGGGCGTTTCCGTAACATTTTCAAATTTTTTGTACCTGCTCCATTTCGACCATCGGGCAGCTAAGTTACCATGGAGAAACCAACCAAGATTTGACTTAATATTCTAGATCTTAACTCGCGCCAAGTGCTTGCATCAAAATCCGGCAAGAAAGTAGCTTTGAAGGGGGGCGTATACGTAACATTTTAAATTTTTTTGTACCTGCTCTATTTCGGCCATCGGGCAGCTAAGTTACCATATAGGAACCTAACAAGATTTGAGTTAATACTCTAGATCTGAACTCGCGCGAACTGCTTGCATCAAAATCCAGTCTAGGAAGTAGCTCTGAAGCCGAGAAATGCGATCGACCATAAGCACTACGGGGCGTATTCGTAACATTTTCAAATTTTTTGTACCTGCTCCATTTCGACCATCGGGCAGCTAAGTTGCCATGGAGAAACCAAACAAGATTTGACTTAATATTCTAGATCTTAACTCGCGCCAACTGCTTGCATCAAAATCCAGTAAAGAAAGTAGCTCTGAAGCCGAGAAATGCGATCGACCATAAGCACTACGCGGCGTATACGTAACATTTTAAAAATTTTTGTACCTGCTCCATTTCGACCATCGGGCAGCTAAGTTACCATGGACGAACCACCCAAAATTTGACTTAATAAGCTAGATCTTAACTCGCGCCAACTGCTTGCATCAAAATCCGCCAAGAAAGTAGCTGTGAAGAAGAGAAATGCGATCGACCATAAGCACTACGGGGCGTATACGTAACATTTTAAATTTTTTTGTACCTGTTCCATTTCGACCATCGGGCAGCTAAGTTACCATTGAGGAACCTAACAAGATTTGACTTAGTATTCTAGATCTGAACTCGCGCCAACTGCTTGCATCAAAATCCGTCAAGAAAGTAGCTTTGAAGAAGAGGAATGCGATCGACCATAAGCACTACGGGGCGTATACGTAACATTTTAAAATTGTTTGTACCTGCTCCATTTCGACCATCGGGCAGTTAAGTTACCATGGAGGAACAACCCAAGATTTGACCTAATATTCTAGATCTTAACTCGCGCCAACTGCTTGCATCAAAATCCAGTCTAGAAAGTAGCTCTGAAGCCGAGAAATGCGATCGACCATAAGCACTACGGGGCGTTTCCGTAACATTTTCAAATTTTTTGTACCTGCTCCATTTCGACCATCGGGCAGCTAAGTTACCATGGAGAAACCAACCAAGATTTGACTTAATATTCTAGATCTTAACTCGCGCCAAGTGCTTGCATCAAAATCCGGCAAGAAAGTAGCTTTGAAGAAGAGAAATGCGATCGGCCATAAGCACTACGGGGCGTATACGTAACATTTTAAATTTTTTTGTACCTGCTCTATTTCGGCCATCGGGCAGCTAAGTTACCATATAGGAACCTAACAAGATTTGAGTTAATACTCTAGATCTGAACTCGCGCGAACTGCTTGCATCAAAATCCAGTCTAGGAAGTAGCTCTGAAGCCGAGAAATGCGATCGACCATAAGCACTACGGGGCGTATTCGTAACATTTTCAAATTTTTTGTACCTGCTCCATTTCGACCATCGGGCAGCTAAGTTGCCATGGAGAAACCAACCAAGATTTGACTTAATATTCTAGATCTTAACTCGCGCCAACTGCTTGCATCAAAATCCAGTAAAGAAAGTAGCTCTGAAGCCGAGAAATGCGATCGCCCATAAGCACTACGCGGCGTATACGTAACATTTTAAAAATTTTTGTACCTGCTCCATTTCGACCATCGGGCAGCTAAGTTACCATGGACGAACCACCCAAAATTTGACTTAATAAGCTAGATCTTAACTCGCGCCAACTGCTTGCATCAAAATCCGCCAAGAAAGTAGCTGTGAAGAAGAGAAATGCGATCGACCATAAGCACTACGGGGCGTATACGTAACATTTTAAATTTTTTTGTACCTGTTCCATTTCGACCATCGGGCAGCTAAGTTACCATTGAGGAACCTAACAAGATTTGACTTAGTATTCTAGATCTGAACTCGCGCCAACTGCTTGCATCAAAATCCGTCAAGAAAGTAGCTTTGAAGAAGAGGAATGCGATCGACCATAAGCACTACGGGGCGTATACGTAACATTTTAAAATTTTTTGTACCTGCTCCATTTCGACCATCGGGCAGCTAAGTTACCATGGAGGAACCTAACAAGATTTGAGTTAATATTCTAGATCTTAACTCGCGCCAACCGCTTGCGTCAAAATCCAGTCTAGAAAGTAGCTCTGAAGCCGAGAAATGCGAACGACCATAAGCACTACGGGGCGTATTCGTAACATTTTCAAATTGTTTGTACCTGCTCCATTTCGACCATCGGGCAGCTAAATTACCATGGAGGAACCTAACAAGATTTGACTTAATATTCTAGATCTGAACTCGCGCCAACTGCTTGCATCAAAATCCATTCAAGAAAGTAGCTCTGAAGCCGAGAAATGCGATCGACCATAAGCACTACGGGGCGTATTCGTAACATTTTCAAATTGTTTGTACCTGCTCCATTTCGACCATCGGGCAGCTAAATTACCATGGAGGAACCTAACAAGATTTGACTT
The DNA here is from genome assembly GCA_958301585.1 of Merodon equestris. Lineage (NCBI taxonomy): Eukaryota > Metazoa > Arthropoda > Insecta > Diptera > Syrphidae > Merodon > Merodon equestris. Next base: position 36,886,519 of record OY284416.1, on the reverse strand, counting down.
AATATTCTAGATCTGAACTCGCGCCAACTGCTTGCATCAAAATCCATTCAAGAAAGTAGCTCTGAAGCCGAGAAATGCGATCGACCATAAGCACTACGGGGCGTATTCGTAACATTTTCAAATTGTTTGTACCTGCTCCATTTCGACCATCGGGCAGCTAAATTACCATGGAGGAACCTAACAAGATTTGACTTAATATTCTAGATCTGAACTCGCGCCAACTGCTTGCATCAAAATCCAGTCTAGAAAGTAGCTCTGAAGCCGAGAATTGCGATCGACCATAAGCACTACGGGGCGTATTCGTAACATTTTCAAATTGTTTGTACCTGCTCCATTTCGACCATCGGGCAGCTAAATTACCATGGAGGAACCTAACAAGATTTGACTTAATATTCTAGATCTGAACTCGCGCCAACTGCTTGCATCAAAATCCATGCAAGAAAGTAGCTCTGAAGCCGAGAAATGCGATCGACCATAAGCACTACGGGGCGTATTCGTAACATTTTCAAATTGTTTGTACCTGCTCCATTTCGACCATCGGGCAGCTAAATTACCATGGAGGAACCTAACAAGATTTGACTTAATATTCTAGATCTGAACTCGCGCCAACTGCTTGCATCAAAATCCGTCAAGAAAGTAGCTTTGAAGAAGAGGAATGCGATCGACCATAAGCACTACGGGGCGTATACGTAACATTTTCAAATTGTTTGTATGTGCTCTATTTCGGCCATCGGGCAGCTAAGTTACCATGGGGGAACCTAACAAGATTTGAGTTAATATTCTAGATCTTAACTCGCGCCAACCGCTTGCATCAAAATCCAGTCTAGAAAGTAGCTCTGAAGCCGAGAAATGCGAACGACCATAAGCACTACGGGGCGTATTCGTAACATTTTCAAATTGTTTGTACCTGCTCCATTTCGACCATCGGGCAGCTAAATTACCATGGAGGAACCTAACAAGATTTGACTTAATATTCTAGATCTGAACTCGCGCCAACTGCTTGCATCAAAATCCATTCAAGAAAGTAGCTCTGAAGCCGAGAAATGCGATCGACCATAAGCACTACGGGGCGTATTCGTAACATTTTCAAATTGTTTGTACCTGCTCCATTTCGACCATCGGGCAGCTAAATTACCATGGAGGAACCTAACAAGATTTGACTTAATATTCTAGATCTGAACTCGCGCCAACTGCTTGCATCAAAATCCAGTCTAGAAAGTAGCTCTGAAGCCGAGAAATGCGATCGACCATAAGCACTACGGGGCGTATACGTAACATTTTAAAATTTTTTGTACCTGCTCCATTTCGACCATCGGGCAGCTAAATTACCATGGAGGAACCTAACAAGATTTGACTTAATATTCTAGATCTGAACTCGGGCCAACTGCTTGCATAAAAATCCAGTCAAGAAAGTAGCTCTGAAGCCGAGAAATGCGATCGACCATAAGCACTACGGGGCGTATACGTAACATTTTAAAATTGTTTGTACCTGCTCTATTTCGGCCATCGGGCAGCTAAGTTACCATGGAGGAACCTAACAAGATTTGACTTAATATTCTACATCTGAACTCGCACCAACTGTTTGCATCAAAATCCATTCAAGAAAGTAGCTCTGAAGCCGAGAAATGCGATCGACCATAAGCACTACGGGGCGTATACGTAACATTTTAAAATTTTTTGTACCTGCTCCATTTCGACCATCGGGCAGCTAAGTTACCATGGAGGAACCAACCAAGATTTGACTTAATATCCTAGATCTTAACTCGCGCCAACTGCTTGCATCAAAATCCAGTCAAGAAAGTAGCTCTGAAGCCGAGAAATGCGATCGACCATAAGCACTACGGGGCGTATACGTAACATTTTAAAATTGTTTGTACCTGCTCCATTTCGACCATCGGGCAGCTAAGTTACCATGGAGGAACCTAACAAGATTTGACTTAATATTCTAGATCTGAACTCGCGCCAACTGCTTGCATCAAAATCCAGTCTAGAAAGTAGCTCTGAAGCCGAGAAATGCGATCGACCATAAGCACTACGGGGCGTATACGTAACATTTTAAAATTGTTTGTACCTGCTCCATTTCGACCATCGGGCAGCTAAGTTACCATGGAGGAACCACCCAAGATTTGACTAAATAAGCTAGATCTTAACTCGCGCCAACTGCTTGCATCAAAATCCGTCAAGAAAGTAGCTTTGAAGAAGAGAAATGCGATCGACCATAAGCACTACGGGGCGTATACGTAACATTTTAAAATTTTTTGTACCTGCTCCATTTCGGCCATCGGGCAGCTAAGTTACCATGGAGGAACCTAACAAGATTTGACTTAATATTCTAGATCTTAACTCGCGCCAACTGCTTGCATCAAAATCCGTCAAGAAAGTAGCTTTGAAGAAGAGAAATGCGATCGACCATAAGCACTACGGGGCGTATACGTAACATTTTAAATTTTTTTGTACCTGCTCCATTTCGACCATCGGGCAGCTAAGTTACCATGGAGGAACCTAACAAGATTTGACTTAATATTCTAGATCTGAACTCGCGCCAATTGCTTGCATCAAAATCCAGTCTAGAAAGTAGCTCTGAAGCCGAGAAATGCGATCGACCATAAGCACTACGGGGCGTATACGTAACATTTTAAAATTGTTTGTACCGGCTCTATTTCGGCCATCGGGCAGCTAAATTACCATGGAGGAACCTAACAAGATTTGAGTTAATATTCTAGATCTTAACTCGCGCCAACGGCTTGCATCAAAATCCAGTCTAGAAAGTAGCTCTGAAAGCGAGAAATGCGATCGACCATAAGCACTACGGGGCGTATTCGTAACATTTTCAAATTTTTTGTACCTGCTCCATTTCGACCATCGGGCAGCTAAGTTACCATGGAGGAACCACCCAAGATTTGACTTAATAAGCTAGATCTTAACTCGCGCCCACTGCTTGCATCAAAATCCGTCAAGAAAGTAGCTTTGAAGAAGAGAAATGCGATCGACCATAAGCACTACGGGGCGTATACGTAACATTTTAAAATTTTTTGTACCTGCTCTATTTCGGCCATCGGGCAGCTAAGTTACCATGGAGGAACCTAACAAGATTTGACTTAATATTCTAGATCTGAACTCGCGTCAACTGCTTGCATCAAAATCCATTCAAGAAAGTAGCTCTGAAGCCGAGAAATGCGATCGACCATAAGCACTACGGGGCGTATTCGTAACATTTTAAAATTGTTTGTACCTGTTCCATTTCGACCATCGGGCAGCTAAATTACCATGGAGGAACCTAACAAGATTTGACTTAATATTCTAGATCTGAACTCGCGCCAACTGCTTGCATCAAAATCCAGTCTAGAAAGTAGCTCTGAAGCCGAGAAATGCGATCGACCATAAGCACTACGGGGCGTATTCGTAACATTTTCAAATTGTTTGTACCTGCTCCATTTCGACCATCGGGCAGCTAAATTACCATGGAGGAACCTAAAAGGATTTGACTTAATATTCTAGATCTGAACTCGCGCCAACTGCTTGCATCAAAATCCAGTCTAGAAAGTAGCTCTGAAGCCGAGAAATGCGATCGACCATAAGCACTACGGGGCGTATACGTAACATTTTAAAATTTTTTGTACCTGCTCCATTTCGACCATCGGGCAGCTAAATTACCATGGAGGAACCTAACAAGATTTGACTTAATATTCTAGATCTGAACTCGGGCCAACTGCTTGCATAAAAATCCAGTCAAGAAAGTAGCTCTGAAGCCGAGAAATGCGATCGACCATAAGCACTACGGGGCGTATACGTAACATTTTAAAAATTTTTGTACCTGCTCCATTTCGACCATCGGGCAGCTAAGTTACCATGGAGGAACCATCCAAAATTTGACTTAATAAGCTAGATCTTAACTCGCGCCAACTGCTTGCATCAAAATCCGTCAAGAAAGTAGCTTTGAAGAAGAGAAATGCGATCGACCATAAGCACTACGGGGCGTATACGTAACATTTTAAAATTTTTTGTACCTGCTCTATTTCGGCATCGGGCAGCTAAGTTACCATGGAGGAACCTAACAAGATTTGACTTAATATTCTAGATCTGAACTCGCGTCAACTGCTTGCATCAAAGTCCATTCAAGAAAGTAGCTCTGAAGCCGAGAAATGCGATCGACCATAAGCACTACGGGGCGTATACGTAACATTTTAAAATTGTTTGTACCTGCTCCATTTCGACCATCGGGCAGCTAAGTTACCATGGAGGAACCTAACAAGATTTGACTTAATATTCTAGATCTTAACTCGCGCCAACTGCTTGCATCAAAATCCAGTCAAGAAAGTAGCTCTGAAGCCGAGAAATGCGATCGACCATAAGCACTACGGGGCGTATACGTAACATTTTAAAATTGTTTGTACCTGCTCCATTTCGACCATCGGGCAGCTAACTTACCATGGAGGAACCTAACAAGATTTGACTTAATATTCTAGATCTGAACTCGCGCCAACTGCTTGCATCAAAATCCGTCAAGAAAGTAGCTTTGAAGAAGAGAAATGCGATCGACCATAAGCACTACGGGGCGTATACGTAACATTTTAAAATTTTTTGTACCTGCTCCATTTCGACCATCGGGCAGCTAAGTTACCATGGAGGAACCTAACAAGATTTGACTTAATATTCTAGATCTGAACTCGCGCCAACTACTGCATCAAAATCCAGTCTAGAAAGTAGCTCTGAAGCCGAGAAATGCGATCGACCATAAGCACTACGGGGCGTATACGTAACATTTTAAAATTGTTTGTACCTGCTCCATTTCGACCATCGGACAGCTAAGTTACCATGGAGGAACCTAACAAGATTTGACTTAATGTTCTAGATCTGAACTCGCGCCAACTGCTTGCATCAAAATCCAGTCAAGAATGTAGCTCTGAATCCGAGAAAAGCGATGGACCATAAGCACTACGGGGCGTATAAGTAACATTTTCAAATTTTTGGTACCTGCTCCATTTCGACCATCGGACAGCTAAGTTACCATGGAGGAACCTAACAAGATTTGACTTAATATTCTAGATCTGAAATCGCGCCAACTGCTTGCATCAAAATCCAGTCAAGAAAGTAGCTCTGAAGCCGAGAAATGCGATCGACCATAAGCACTACGGGGCGTATACGTAACATTTTAAAATTGTTTGTACCTGCTCCATTTCGACCATCGGGCAGTTAAGTTACCATGGAGGAACCACCCAAGATTTGACCTAATATTCTAGATCTTAACTCGCGCCAACTGCTTGCATCAAAATCCAGTCTAGAAAGTAGCTCTGAAGCCGAGAAATGCGATCGACCATAAGCACTACGGGGCGTTTCCGTAACATTTTCAAATTTTTTGTACCTGCTCCATTTCGACCATCGGGCAGCTAAGTTACCATGGAGAAACCAACCAAGATTTGACTTAATATTCTAGATCTTAACTCGCGCCAAGTGCTTGCATCAAAATCCGGCAAGAAAGTAGCTTTGAAGAAGAGGAATGCGATCGACCATAAGCACTACGGGGCGTATACGTAACATTTTAAAAATTTTTGTACCTGCTCCATTTCGACCATCGGGCAGCTAAGTTACCATGGAGGAACCTAACAAGATTTGACTTAATATTCTAGATCTGAACTCGCGCCAACTGCTTGCATCAAAATCCATTCAAGAAAGTAGCTCTGAAGCCGAGAAATGCGATCGACCATAAGCACTACGGGGCGTATTCGTAACATTTTCAAATTGTTTGTACCTGCTCTATTTCGGCCATCGGGCAGCTAAGTTACCATGGGGGAACCTAACAAGATTTGAGTTAATACTCTAGATCTGAACTCGCGCGAACTGCTTGCATCAAAATCCAGTAAAGAAAGTAGCTCTGAAGCCGAGAAATGCGATCGACCATAAGCACTACGCGGCGTATACGTAACATTTTAAAAATTTTTGTACCTGCTCCATTTCGACCATCGGGCAGCTAAGTTACCATTGAGGAACCTAACAAGATTTGACTTAGTATTCTAGATCTGAACTCGCGCCAACTGCTTGCATCAAAATCCGTCAAGAAAGTAGCTTTGAAGAAGAGGAATGCGATCGACCATAAGCACTACGGGGCGTATACGTAAAATTTTACAATTTTTTGTACCTGCGACATTTCGACCATCGGACAGCTAAGTTACCATGGAGGAACCTAACAAGATTTGACTTAATATTCTAGATCTTAAATCGCGCCAACTGCTTGCATCAAAATCCATTCAAGAAAGTAGCTCTGAAGCCGAGAAATGCGATCGACCATAAGCACTACGGGGCGTATTCGTAACATTTTCAAATTGTTTGTACCTGCTCTATTTCGGCCATCGGGCAGCTAAGTTACCATTGAGGAACCTAACAAGATTTGACTTAGTATTCTAGATCTGAACTCGCGCCAACTGCTTGCATCAAAATCCGTCAAGAAAGTAGCTTTGAAGAAGAGGAATGCGATCGACCATAAGCACTACGGGGCGTATACGTAACATTTTAAAAATTTTTGTACCTGCTCCATTTCGACCATCGGGCAGCTAAGTTACCATGGAGGAACCTAACAAGATTTGACTTAATATTCTAGATCTGAACTCGCGCCAACTGCTTGCATCAAAATCCATTCAAGAAAGTAGCTCTGAAGCCGAGAAATGCGATCGACCATAAGCACTACGGGGCGTATTCGTAACATTTTCAAATTGTTTGTACCTGCTCTATTTCGGCCATCGGGCAGCTAAGTTACCATGGGGGAACCTAACAAGATTTGAGTTAATATTCTAGATCTTAACTCGCGCCAACCGCTGGCATCAAAATCCAGTCTAGAAAGTAGCTCTGAAGCCGAGAAATGCGATCGACCATAAGCACTACGGGGCGTATTCGTAACATTTTCAAATTGTTTGTACCTGCTCCATTTCGACCATCGGGCAGCTAAATTACCATGGAGGAACCTAACAAGATTTGACTTAATATTCTAGATCTGAACTCGCGCCAACTGCTTGCATCAAAATCCAGTCTAGAAAGTAGCTTTGAAGAAGAGGAATGCGATCGACCATAAGCACTACGGGGCGTATTCGTAACATTTTCAAATTGTTTGTACCTGCTCCATTTCGACCATCGGGCAGCTAAATTACCATGGAGGAACCTAACAAGATTTGACTTAATATTCTAGATCTGAACTCGCGCCAACTGCTTGCATCAAAATCCAGTCTAGAAAGTAGCTCTGAAGCCGAGAAATGCGATCGACCATAAGCACTACGGGGCGTATACGTAACATTTTAAAATTGTTTGTACCTGCTCCATTTCGACCATCGGGCAGCTAAGTTACCATGGAGGAAATACCCAAGATTTTACTTAATAAGCTAGATCTTAACTCGCGCCAACTGCTTGCATCAAAATCCGTCAAGAAAGTAGCTTTGAAGAAGAGAAATGCGATCGACCATAAGCACTACGGGGCGTATACGTAACATTTTAAAATTTTTTGTACCTGCTCCATTTCGACCATCGGGCAGCTAAGTTACCATGGAGGAACCTAACAAGATTTGACTTAATATTCTAGATCTGCACTCGCGCCAACTGCTTGCATCAAAATCCAGTCAAGAATGTAGCTCTGAATCCGAGAAAAGCGATGGACCATAAGCACTACGGGGCGTATACGTAACATTTTCAAATTTTTGGTACCTGCTCCATTTCGACCATCGGACAGCTAAGTTACCATTGAGGAACCTAACAAGATTTGACTTAGTATTCTAGATCTGAACTCGCGCCAACTGCTTGCATCAAAATCCGTCAAGAAAGTAGCTTTGAAGAAGAGGAATGCGATCGACCATAAGCACTACGGGGCGTATACGTAACATTTTAAAAAATTTTGTACCTGCTCCATTTCGACCATCGGGCAGCTAAGTTACCATGGAGGAACCTAACAAGATTTGACTTAATATTCTAGATCTGAACTCGCGCCAACTGCTTGCATCAAAATCCATTCAAGAAAGTAGCTCTGAAGCCGAGAAATGCGATCGACCATAAGCACTACGGGGCGTATTCGTAACATTTTCAAATTGTTTGTACCTGCTCTATTTCGGCCATCGGGCAGCTAAGTTACCATGGGGGAACCTAACAAGATTTGAGTTAATATTCTAGATCTTAACTCGCGCCAACCGCTTGCATCAAAATCCAGTCTAGAAAGTAGCTCTGAAGCCGAGAAATGCGATCGACCATAAGCACTACGGGGCGTATTCGTAACATTTTCAAATTGTTTGTACCTGCTCCATTTCGACCATCGGGCAGCTAAATTACCATGGAGGAACCTAACAAGATTTGACTTAATATTCTAGATCTGAACTCGCGCCAACTGCTTGCATCAAAATCCATTCAAGAAAGTAGCTCTGAAGCCGAGAAATGCGATCGACCATAAGCACTACGGGGCGTATTCGTAACATTTTCAAATTGTTTGTACCTGCTCCATTTCGACCATCGGGCAGCTAAATTACCATGGAGGAACCTAACAAGATTTGACTTAATATTCTAGATCTGAACTCGCGCCAACTGCTTGCATCAAAATCCAGTCTAGAAAGTAGCTCTGAAGCCGAGAAATGCGATCGACCATAAGCACTACGGGGCGTATACGTAACATTTTAAAATTGTTTGTACCTGCTCCATTTCGACCATCGGGCAGCTAAGTTACCATGGAGGAAATACCCAAGATTTTACTTAATAAGCTAGATCTTAACTCGCGCCAACTGCTTGCATCAAAATCCGTCAAGAAAGTAGCTTTGAAGAAGAGAAATGCGATCGACCATAAGCACTACGGGGCGTATACGTAACATTTTAAAATTTTTTGTACCTGCTCCATTTCGACCATCGGGCAGCTAAGTTACCATGGAGGAACCTAACAAGATTTGACTTAATATTCTAGATCTGCACTCGCGCCAACTGCTTGCATCAAAATCCAGTCAAGAATGTAGCTCTGAATCCGAGAAAAGCGATGGACCATAAGCACTACGGGGCGTATACGTAACATTTTCAAATTTTTGGTACCTGCTCCATTTCGACCATCGGACAGCTAAGTTACCATAGAGGAACCTAACAAGATTTGACTTAATATTCTAGATCTTAACTAGCGCCAACTGCTTGCATCAAAATCCAGTCTAGAAAGTAGCTCTGAAGCCGAGAAATGCGATCGACCATAAGCACTACGGGGCGTATTCGTAACATTTTCAAATTGTTTGTACCTGCTCCATTTCGACCATCGGGCAGCTAAGTTACCATGGAGGAAATACCCAAGATTTGACTTAATAAGCTAGATCTTAACTCGCGCCAACTGCTTGCATCAAAATCCGTCAAGAAAGTAGCTTTGAAGAAGAGAAATGCGATCGACCATAAGCACTACGGGGCGTATACGTAACATTTTAAAAATTTTTGTACCTGCTCCATTTCGACCATCGGGCAGCTAAGTTACCATGGAGAAACCAACCAAGATTTGACTTAATATTCTAGATCTTAACTCGCGCCAACTGCTTGCATCAAAATCCAGTCAAGAAAGTAGCTCTGAAGCCGAGAAATGCGATCGACCATAAGCACTACGGGGCGTATACGTAACATTTTAAAATTTTTTGTACCTGCGACATTTCGACCATCGGGCAGCTAAGTTACCATGGAGGAACCTAACAAGATTTGACTTAATATTCTAGATCTGAACTCGCGCCAACTGCTTGCATCAAAATCCAGTCAAGAAAGTAGCTCTGAAGCCGAGAAATGCAATCGACCATAAGCACTACGGGGGGTATACGTAACATTTTAAAATTTTTTGTACCTGCTCTATTTCGGCCATCGGGCAGCTAAGTTACCATGGAGGAACCTAACAAGATTTGACTTAATATTCTAGATCTGAACTCGCGCCAACTGCTTGCATCAAAATCCAGTCAAGAATGTAGCTCTGAATCCGAGAAATGCGATGGACCATAAGCACTACGGGGCGTATACGTAACATTTTCAAATTTTTGGTACCTGCTCCATTTCGACCATCGGACAGCTAAGTTACCATGGAGGAACCTAACAAGATTTGACTTAATATTCTAGATCTTAACGCGCGCCAACTGCTTGCATCAAAATCCAGTCAAGAATGTAGCTCTGAAGCCGAGAAATGCGATCGACCATAAGCACTACGGGGCGTATTCGTAACATTTTCAAATTTTTTATACCTGCTCCATTTTGACCATCGGGCAGCTAAGTTACCATGGAGAAACCAACCAAGATTTGACTTAATATTCTAGATCTTAACTCGCGCCAACTGCCTGCATCAAAATCAAGTCAAGAAAGTAGCTCTGAATCCGAGAAAAGCGATGGACCATAAGCACTACGGGGCGTATACGTAACATTTTATAATTTTTTGTACCTGCGACATTTCGACCATCGGGCAGCTAAGTTACCATGGAGGAACCTAACAAGATTTGACTTAATATTCTAGATCTGAACTCGCGCCAACTGCTTGCATCAAAATCCAGTCAAGAAAGTAGCTCTGAAGCCGAGAAATGCGATCGACCATAAGCACTACGGGGCGTATACGTAACATTTTAAAATTGTTTGTACCTGCTCTATTTCGGCCATCTGGCAGCTAAGGTACCATGGAGGAACCTAACAAGATTTGACTTAATATTCTAGATCTGAACTCGCGCCAATTGCTTGCATCAAAATCCATTCAAGAAAGTAGCTCTGAAGCCGTGAAATGCGATCGACCATAAGCACTACGGGGCGTATACGTAACATTTTAAAATTGTTTGTACCTGCGACATTTCGACCATCGGGCAGCTAAGTTACCATGGAGGAACCTAACAAGATTTGACTTAATATTCTAGATCTTAACTCGCGCCAACTGCTTGCATCAAAATCCAGTCTAGAAAGTAGCTCTGAAGCCGAGAAATGCGATCGACCATAAGCACTACGGGGCGTATTCATAACATTTTCAAATTTTTTATACCTGCTCCATTTTGACCATCGGGCAGCTAAGTTACCATGGAGAAACCAACCAAGATTTGACTTAATATTCTAGATCTTAACTCGCGCCAACTGCTTGCATAAAAATCCGTCAAGAAAGTAGCTTTGAAGAAGAGAAATGCGATCGACCATAAGCACTACGGGGCGTATACGTAACATTTTAAAATTTTTTGTACCTGCTCCATTTCGACCATCGGGCAGCTAAATTACCATGGAGGAACCTAACAAGATGTGACTTAATATTCTAGATCTGAACTCGCGCCAACTGCTTGCATCAAAATCCAGTCAAGAAAGTAGCTCTGAAGCCGAGAAATGCGATCGACCATAAGCACTACGGGGCGTATACGTAACATTTTAAAATTTTTTGTACCTGCTCTATTTCGGCCATCGGGCAACTAAGTTACCATGGAGGAACCTAACAAGATTTGACTTAATATTCTAGATCTGAACTCGCGCTAACTGCTTGCATCAAAATCCAGTCAAGAATGTAGCTCTGAATCCGAGAAATGCGATGGACCATAAGCACTACGGGGCGTATACGTAACATTTTCAAATTTTTGGTACCTGCTCCATTTCGACCATCGGACAGCTAAGTTACCATGGAGGAACCTAACAAGATTTGACTTAATATTCTAGATCTTAACTCGCGCCAACTGCTTGCATCAAAATCCGGTCTAGAAAGTAGCTCTGAAGCCGAGAAATGCGATCGACCATAAGCACTACGGGGCGTATACGTAACATTTTAAAATTGTTTGTACCTGCTCTATTTCGGCCATCGGGCAGCTAAGGTACTATGGAGGAACCTAACAAGATTTGACTTAATATTCTAGATCTGAACTCGCGCCAATTGCTTGCATCAAAATCCATTCAAGAAAGTAGCTCTGAAGCCGAGAAATGCGATCGACCATAAGGACTACGGGCGTATACGTAACATTTTAAAAATGTTTGTACCTGCGACATTTCGACCATCGGGCAGCTAAGTTACCATGGAGGAACCTAACAAGATTTGACTTAATATTCTAGATCTGAACTCGCGCCAACTGCTTGCATCAAAATCCAGTCAAGAAAGTGGCTCTGAAGCCGAGAAATGCGATCGACCATAAGCACTACGGGGCGTATACGTAACATTTTAAAATTGTTTGTACCTGCTCTATTTCGGCCATCGGACAGCTAAGTTACCATGGAGGAACCTAACAAGATTTGACTTAATATTCTAGATCTGAACTCGAGCCAACTGCTTGCATCAAAATCCAGTCAAGAATGTAGCTCTGAATCCGAGAAATGCGATGGACCATAAGCACTACGGGGCGTATACGTAACATTTTCAAATTTTTGGCACCTGCTCCATTTCGACCATCGGACAGCTAAGTTACCATGGGGGAACCTAACAAGATTTGACTTAATATTCTAGATCGTAACTCGCGCCAACTGCTTGCATCAAAATCCAGTCTAGAAAGTAGCTCTGAAGCCGAGAAATGCGATCGACCATAAGCACTACGGGGCGTATACGTAACATTTTAAAATTGTTTGTACCTGCTCTATTTCAGCCATCGGGCAGCTAAGGTACCATGGAGGAACCTAACAAAATTTGACTTAATATTCTAGATCTGAACTCGCGCCAATTGCTTGCATCAAAATCCAGTCAAGAATGTAGCTCTGAAGCTGAGAAATGCGATCGACCATAAGCACTACGGGGCGTATACGTAAAATTTTACAATTTTTTGTACCTGCGACATTTCGACCATCGGACAGCTAAGTTACCATGGAGGAACCTAACAAGATTTGACTTAATATTCTAGATCTTAACTCGCGCCAACTGCTTGCATCAAAATCCAGTCTAGAAAAAAGCTCTGAAGCCGAGAAATGCGATCGACCATAAGCACTACGGGGCGTATTCGTAACATTTTCAAATTTTTTGTACCTGCTCCATTTCGACCATCGGGCAGCTAAGTTGCCATGGAGAAACCAAACAAGATTTGACTTAATATTCTAGATCTTAACTCGCGCCAACTGCTTGCATAAAAATCCGTCAAGAAAGTAGCTCTGAATCCGAGAAATGCGATGGACCATAAGCACTACGGGGCGTATACGTAACATTTTCAAATTTTTGGTACCTGCTCCATTTCGACCATCGGACAGCTAAGTTACCATGGGGGAACCTAACAAGATTTGACTTAATATTCTAGATCGTAACTCGCGCCAACTGCTTGCATCAAAATCCAGTCTAGAAAGTAGCTCTGAAGCCGAGAAATGCGATCGACCATAGGCACTACGGGGCGTATACGTAACATTTTAAAATTATTTGTACCTGCTCTATTTCGGCCATCGGGCAGCTAAGGTACCATGGAGGAACCTAACAAGGTTTGACTTAATATTCTAGATCTTAACTCGCGCCAACTGCTTGCATCAAAATTCCAGTCAAGAAAGTAGCTCTGAAGCCGAGAAATGCGATCGACCATAAGCACTACGGGGCGTATACGTAACATTTTAAAATTGTTTGTACCTGCTCCATTTCGACCATCGGGCAGCTAAGTTACCATGGAGGAACCACCCAAGATTTGACTTAATAAGCTAGATCTTAACTCGCGCCAACCGCTTGCATCAAAATCAGTCAAGAAAGTAGCTTTGAAGAAGAGAAATGCGATCGACCATAAGCACTACGGGGACGACCATTTTAAAATTTTTTGTACCTGCTCCATTTCGACCATCGGGCAGCTAAGTTACTATGGAGGAACCTAACAAGATTTGACTTAATATTCTAGATCTTAACTCGCGCCAACTGCTTGCATCAAAATCCAGTCAAGAAAGTAGCTCTGAAGCCGAGAAATGCGATCGACCATAAGCACTACGGGGCGTATACGTAACATTTTAAAATTGTTTGTACCTGCTCCATTTCGACCATCGGGCAGCTAAGTTACCATGGAGGAACCACCCAAGATTTGACTTAATAAGCTAGATCTTAACTCGCGCCAACTGCTTGCATCAAAATCCAGTCAAGAAAGTAGCTCTGAAGCCGAGAAATGCGATCGACCATAAGCACTACGGGGGGTATACGTAACATTTTAAAATTTTTTGTACCTGCTCTATTTCGGCCATCGGGCAGCTAAGTTACCATGGAGGAACCTAACAAGATTTGACTTAATATTCTAGATCTGAACTCGCGCCAACTGCTTGCATCAAAATCCAGTCAAGAAAGTAGCTCTGAAGCCGAGAAATGCGATCGACCATAAGCACTACGGGGCGCATACGTAACATTTTAAAATTTTTTGTACCTGCTCTATTTCGGCCATCGGGCAGCTAAGCTACCATGGAGGAACCTAACAAGATTTGACTTAATAAGCTAGATCTGAACTCGCGCCAACTGCTTGCATCAAAATCCAGTCAAGAAAGCAGCTCTGAAGCCGAGAAATGCGATCGACCATAAGCACTACGGGGCGTATACGTAACATTTTAAAATTTTTTGTACCTGCTCTATTTCGGTGATCGGGCAGCTAAGTTACCATGGAGGAACCTAACAAGATTTGACTTAATATTCTAGATCTGAACTCGCGCCAACTGCTTGCATCAAAATCCAGTCAAGAAAGTAGCTCGGAATCCGAGAAAAGCGATCTGCCATAAGCACTACGGGGCGTATACGTAACATTTTCAAATTTTTGGTACCTGCTCCATTTCGACCATCGGACGGCTAAGTTACCATGGAGGAACCTAACAAGATTTGACTTAATATTCTAGATCTTAACCCGCGCCAACTGCTTGCATCAAAATCCAGTCTAGAAAGTAGCTCTGAAGCCGAGAAATGCGATCGACCATAAGCACTACGGGGCGTATACGTAACATTTTAAAATTTTTTGTACCTGCTCTATTTCGGCCATCGGGCAGCTAAGTTACCATGGAGGAACCTAACAAGATTTGACTTAATATTCTAGATCTTAACTCGCGCCAACTGCTTGCATCAAAATCCGTCAAGAAAGTAGCTTTGAAGAAGAGAAATGCGATCGACCATAAGCACTACGGGGCGTATACGTAACATTTTAAAATTGTTTGTACCTGCTCCATTTCGACCATCGGGCAGCTAAGTTACCATGGAGGAACCACCCAACATTTGACTTAATAAGCTAGATCTTAACTCGCGCCAACTGCTTGCATCAAAATCCAGTCAAGAAAGTAGCTCTGAAGCCGAGAAATGCAATCGACCATAAGCACTACGGGGCGTATACGTAACATTTTAAAATTGTTTGTACCTGCTCTATTTCGGCCATCGGGCAGCTAAGTTACCATGGAGGAACCTAACAAGATTTGACTTAATATTCTAGATCTGAACTCGCGCCAACTGCTTGCATCAAAATCCAGTCAAGAAAGTAGCTCTGAAGCCGAGAAATGCGATCGACCATAAGCACTACGGGGCGCATACGAAACATTTTAAAATTTTTTGTACCTGCTCTATTTCGGCCATCGGGCAGCTAAGTTACCATGGAGGAACCTAACAAGATTTGACTTAATAAGCTAGATCTGAACTCGCGCCAACTGCTTGCATCAAAATCCAGTCAAGAAAGTAGCTCTGAAGCCGAGAAATGCGATCGACCATAAGCACTACGGGGCGTATACGTAACATTTTAAAATTTTTTGTACCTGCTCCATTTCGACCATCGGGCAGCTAAGTTACCATGGAGGAACCTAACAAGATTTGACTTAATATTCTAGATCTGAACTCGCGCCAACTGCTTGCATCAAAATCCAGTCAAGAAAGTAGCTCTGAATCCGAGAAAAGCGATGGACCATAAGCACTACGGGGCGTATACGTAACATTTTCAAATTTTTGGTACCTGCTCCATTTCGACCATCGGACAGCTAAGTTACCATGGAGGAACCTAACAAGATTTGACTTAATATTCTAGATCTTAACTCGCGCCAACTGCTTGCATCAAAATCCAGTCTAGAAAGTAGCTCTGAAGCCGAGAAATGCGATCGGCCATAAGCACTACGGGGCGTATACCTAACATTTTAAAATTGTTTGTACCTGCTCCATATCGATCATCGGGCAAAGTAGCTTTGAAGAAGAGAAATGCGATCGACCATAAGCACTACGGGGCGTATACGTAACATTTTAAAATTGTTTGTACCTGCTCCATTTCGAATATCGGGCAGCTAAGTAACCATGGAGGAACCTAACAAGATTTGACTTAATATTCTAGATCTTAACTCGCGCCAACTGCTTGCATCAAAATCCGTCAAGAAAGTAGCTTTGAAGAAGAGAAATGCGATCGACCATAAGCACTACGGGGCGTATACGTAACATTTTAAAATTGTTTGTACCTGCTCCATATCGATCATCGGGCAGCTAAGTTACCATGGATTAACCACCCAAGATTTGACTTAATAAGCTAGATCTTAACTCGCGCCAACTGCTTGCATCAAAATCCAGTCAAGAAAGTAGCTCTGAAGCCGAGAAATGCGATCGACCATAAGCACTACGGGGGGTATACGTAACATTTTAAAATTTTTTGTACCTGCTCTATTTCGGCCATCGGGCAGCTAAGTTACCATGGAGGAACCTAACAAGATTTGACTTAATATTCTAGATCTGAACTCGCGCCAACTGCTTGCATCAAAATCCAGTCAAGAAAGTAGCTCTGAAGCCGAGAAATGCGATCGACCATAAGCACTACGGGGCGCATACGTAACATTTTAAAATTTTTTGTACCTGCTCTGTTTCGGCCATCGGGCAGCTAAGTTACCATGGAGGAACCTAACAAGATTTGACTTAATATTCTAGATCTGAACTCGCGCCAACTGCTTGCATCAAAATCCAGTCAAGAAAGTAGCTCTGAATCCGAGAAAAGCGATGGACCATAAGCACTACGGGGCGTATACGTAACATTTTCAAATTTTTGGTACCTGCTCCATTTCGACCATCGGACAGCTAAGTTACCATGGAGGAACCTAACAAGATTTGACTTAATATTCTAGATCTTAACTCGCGCCAACTGCTTGCATCAAAATCCAGTCTAGAAAGTAGCTCTGAAGCCGAGAAATGCGATCGACCATAAGCACTACGGGGCGTATACGTAACATTTTAAAATTGTTTGTACCTGCTCCATATCGATCATCGGGCAAAGTAGCTTTGAAGAAGAGAAATGCGATCGACCATAAGCACTACGGGGCGTATACGTAACATTTTAAAATTGTTTGTACCTGCTCCATTTCGAATATCGGGCAGCTACGTAACCATGGAGGAACCTAACACGATTTGACTTAATATTCTAGATCTTAACTCGCGCCAACTGCTTGCATCAAAATCCGTCAAGAAAGTAGCTTTGAAGGAGAGAAATGCGATCGACCATAAGCACTACGGGGCGTATACGTAACATTTTAAAATTGTTTGTACCTGCTCCATTTCGACCATCGGGCAGCTAAGTTACCATGGAGGAACCTAACAAGATTTGACTTAATATTCTAGATCTGAACTCGCGCCAACTGTTTGCATCAAAATCCAGTCAAGAAAGTAGCTCTGAATCCGAGAAAAGCGATGGACCATAAGCACTACGGGGCGTATACGTAACATTTTCAAATTTTTGGTACCTGCTCCATTTCGACCATCGGACAGCTAAGTTACCATGGAGGAACCTAACAAGATTTGACATAATATTCTAGATCTGAACTCGCGCCAACTGCTTGCATCAAAACCCAGTCAAGAAAGTAACTCTGAAGCCGAGAAATGCGATCGACCATAAGCACTACGGGGCGTATACGTAACATTTTAAAATTGTTTGTACCTGCTCCATTTCGACCATCGGGCAGCTAAGTTACCATGGAGGAACCACCCAAGATTTGACTTAATAAGCTAGATCTTAACTCGCGCCAACTGCTTGCATCAAAATCCAGTCAAGAAAGTAGCTCTGAAGCCGAGAAATGCGATCGACTATAAGCACTACGGGGGGTATACGTAACATTTTAAAATTTTTTGTACCTGCTCCATTTCGACCATCGGGCAGCTAAGTTACCATGGAGAAACCAACCAAGATTTGACTTAATATTCTAGATCTTAACTCGCGCCAACTGCTTGCATCAAAATCCAGTCAAGAAAGTAGCTGTGAAGCCGAGAAATGCGATCGACCATAAGCACTACGGGGGGTATACGTAACATTTTAAAATTGTTTGTACCTGCTCCATTTCGACCATCGGGCAGCTAAGTTACCATGGAGGAACCACCCAAGATTTGACTTAATAAGCTAGATCTTAACTCGCGCCAACTGCTTGCATAAAAATCCGTCAAGAAAGTAGCTTTGAAGAAGAGAAATGCGATCGACCATAAGCACTACGGGGGGTATACGTAACATTTTAAAATTTTTTGTACCTGCTCTATTTCGGCCATCGGGCAGCTAAGTTACCATGGAGGAACCTAACAAGATTTGACTTAATATTCTAGATCTGAACTCGCGCCAACTGCTTGCATCAAAATCCAGTCAAGAAAGTAGCTCTGAAGCCGAGAGATGCGATCGACCATAAGCATTACGGGGCGCATACGTAACATTTTAAAATTTTTTGTACCTGCTCCATTTCGACCATCGGGCAGCTAAGTTACTATGGAGGAACCTAACAAGATTTGACTTAATATTCTAGATCTGAACTCGCGCCAACTGCTTGCATCAAAACCCAGTCAAGAAAGTAACTCTGAAGCCGAGAAATGCGATCGACCATAAGCACTACGGGGCGTATACGTAACATTTTAAAATTGTTTGTACCTGCTCCATTTCGACCATCGGGCAGCTAAGTTACCATGGAGGAACCACCCAAGATTTGACTTAATAAGCTAGATCTTAACTCGCGCCAACTGCTTGCATCAAAATCCAGTCAAGAAAGTAGCTCTGAAGCCGAGAAATGCGATCGACCATAAGCACTACGGGGCGTATACGTAACATTTTAAAATTGTTTGTACCTGCTCCATTTCGACCATCGGGCAGCTAAGTTACCATGGAGGAACCACCCAAGATTTGACTTAATAAGCTAGATCTTAACTCGCGCCAACTGCTTGCATCAAAATCCAGTCAAGAAAGTAGCTCTGAAGCCGAGAAATGCGATCGACCATAAGCACTACGGGGGGTATACGTAACATTTTAAAATTTTTTGTACCTGCTCTATTTCGGCCATCGGGCAGCTAAGTTACCATGGAGGAACCACCCAAGATTTGACTTAATAAGCTAGATCTTAACTCGCGCCAACTGCTTGCATCAAAATCCAGTCAAGAAAGTAGCTCTGAAGCCGAGAAATGCGATCGACCATAAGCACTACGGGGGGTATACGTAACATTTTAAAATTTTTTGTACCTGCTCCATTTCGACCATCGGGCAGCTAAGTTACTATGGAGGAACCTAACAAGATTTGACTTAATATTCTAGATCTGAACTCGCGCCAACTGCTTGCATCAAAACCCAATCAAGAACGTAACTCTGAAGCCGAGAAATGCGATCGACCACAAGCACTACGGGGCGTATACGTAACATTTTAAAATTGTTTGTACCTGCTCCATTTCGACCATCGGGCAGCTAAGTTACCATGGAGGAACCACCCAAGATTTGACTTAATAAGCTAGATCTTAACTCGCGCCAACTGCTTGCATCAAAATCCAGTCAAGAAAGTAGCTCTGAAGCCGAGAAATGCGATCGACCATAAGCACTACGGGGGGTATACGTAACATTTTAAAATTTTTTGTACCTGCTCTATTTCGGCCATCGGGCAGCTAAGTTACCATGGAGGAACCTAACAAGATTTGACTTAATAAGCTAGATCTGAACTCGCGGCAACTGCTTGCATCAAAATCCAGTCAAGAAAGTAGCTCTGAAGCCGAGAAATGCGATCGACCATAAGCACTACGGGGCGTATACGTAACATTTTAAAATTGTTTGTACCTGCTCCATTTCGACCATCGGGCAGCTAAGTTACCATGGAGGAACCACCCAAGATTTGACTTAATAAGCTAGATCTTAACTCGCGCCAACTGCTTGCATCAAAATCCAGTCAAGAAAGTAGCTCTGAAGCCGAGAAATGCGATCGACTATAAGCACTACGGGGGGTATACGTAACATTTTAAAATTTTTTGTACCTGCTCCATTTCGACCATCGGGCAGCTAAGTTACCATGGAGAAACCAACCAAGATTTGACTTAATATTCTAGATCTTAACTCGCGCCAACTGCTTGCATCAAAATCCAGTCAAGAAAGTAGCTGTGAAGCCGAGAAATGCGATCGACCATAAGCACTACGGGGGGTATACGTAACATTTTAAAATTGTTTGTACCTGCTCCATTTCGACCATCGGGCAGCTAAGTTACCATGGAGGAACCACCCAAGATTTGACTTAATAAGCTAGATCTTAACTCGCGCCAACTGCTGCATAAAAATCCGTCAAGAAAGTAGCTTTGAAGAAGAGAAATGCGATCGACCATAAGCACTACGGGGGGTATACGTAACATTTTAAAATTTTTTGTACCTGCTCTATTTCGGCCATCGGGCAGCTAAGTTACCATGGAGGAACCTAACAAGATTTGACTTAATATTCTAGATCTGAACTCGCGCCAACTGCTTGCATCAAAATCCAGTCAAGAAAGTAGCTCTGAAGCCGAGAGATGCGATCGACCATAAGCACTACGGGGCGCATACGTAACATTTTAAAATTTTTTGTACCTGCTCCATTTCGACCATCGGGCAGCTAAGTTACTATGGAGGAACCTAACAAGATTTGACTTAATATTCTAGATCTGAACTCGCGCCAACTGCTTGCATCAAAACCCAGTCAAGAAAGTAACTCTGAAGCCGAGAAATGCGATCGACCATAAGCACTACGGGGCGTATACGTAACATTTTAAAATTGTTTGTACCTGCTCCATTTCGACCATCGGGCAGCTAAGTTACCATGGAGGAACCACCCAAGATTTGACTTAATAAGCTAGATCTTAACTCGCGCCAACTGCTTGCATCAAAATCCAGTCAAGAAAGTAGCTCTGAAGCCGAGAAATGCGATCGACCATAAGCACTACTAGGCGTATACGTAACATTTTAAAATTGTTTGTACCTGCTCCATTTCGACCATCGGGCAGCTAAGTTACCATGGAGGAACCACCCAAGATTTGACTTAATAAGCTAGATCTGAACTCGCGGCAACTGCTTGCATCAAAATCCAGTCAAAAAAGTAGCTCTGAAGCCGAGAGATGCGATCGACCATAAGCACTACGGGGGGTATACGTAACATTTTAAAATTTTTTGTACCTGCTCTATTTCGGCCATCGGGCAGCTAAGTTACCATGGAGGAACCTAACAAGATTTGACTTAATAAGCTAGATCTGAACTCGCGCCAACTGCTTGCATCAAAATCCAGTCAAGAAAGTAGCTCTGAAGCCGAGAAATGCGATCGACCATAAGCACTACGGGGCGTATACGTAACATTTTAAAATTTTTTGTACCTACTCTATTTCGGCCATCGGGCAGCTAAGTTACCATGGAGGAACATAACAAGATTTGACTTAATATTCTAGATCTGAACTCGCGCCAACTGCTTGCATCAAAATCCAGTCAAGAAAGTAGCTCTGAAGCCGAGAAATGCGATCGACCATAAGCACTACGGGGCGTATACGTAACATTTTAAAATTTTTTGTACCTGCTCTATTTCGGCCATCGGGCAGCTAAGTTACCATGGAGGAACCTAACAAGATTTGACTTAATATTCTAGATCTGAACTCGCGCCAACTGCTTGCATCAAAATCCAGTCAAGAAAGTAGCTCTGAATCCGAGAAAAGCGATGGACCATAAGCACTACGGGGCGTATACGTAACATTTTAAAATTGTTTGTACCTGCTCTATTTCGGCCATCGGGCAGCTAAGTTACCATGGAGGAACCTAACAAGATTTGACTTAATATTCTAGATCTGAACTCGCGCCAACTGCTTGCATCAAAATCCAGTCAAGAAAGTAGCTCTGAATCCGAGAAAAGCGATGGACCATAAGCACTACGGGGCGTATACGTAACATTTTAAAATTTTTTGTACCTGCTCTATTTCGGCCATCGGGCAGCTAAGTTACCATGGAGGAACCTAACAAGATTTGACTTAATATTCTAGATCTGAACTCGCGCCAACTGCTTGCATCAAAATCCAGTCAAGAAAGTAGCTCTGAATCCGAGAAAAGCGATGGACCATAAGCACTACGGGGCGTATACGTAACATTTTAAAATTTTTTGTACCTGCTCTATTTCGGCCATCGGGCAGCTAAGTTACCATGGAGGAACCTAACAAGATTTGACTTAATATTCTAGATCTGAACTCGCGCCAACTGCTTGCATCAAAATCCAGTCAAGAAAGTAGCTCTGAAGCCGAGAAATGCGATCGACCATAAGCACTACGGGGCGTATACGTAACATTTTAAAATTTTTTGTACCTGCTCTATTTCGGCCATCGGGCAGCTAAGTTACCATGGAGGAACCTAACAAGATTTGACTTAATAAGCTAGATCTGAACTCGCGGCAACTGCTTGCATCAAAATCCAGTCAAGAAAGTAGCTCTGAAGCCGAGAAATGCGATCGACCATAAGCACTACGGGGCGTATACGTAACATTTTAAAATTTTTTGTACCTGCTCTATTTCGGCCATCGGGCAGCTAAGTTACCATGGAGGAACCTAACAAGATTTGACTTAATATTCTAGATCTGAACTCGCGCCAACTGCTTGCATCAAAATCCAGTCAAGAAAGTAGCTCTGAATCCGAGAAAAGCGATGGACCATAAGCACTACGGGGCGTATACGTAACATTTTAAAATTTTTTGTACCTGCTCTATTTCGGCCATCGGGCAGCTAAGTTACCATGGAGGAACCTAACAAGATTTGACTTAATATTCTAGATCTGAACTCGCGCCAACTGCTTGCATCAAAATCCAGTCAAGAAAGTAGCTCTGAATCCGAGAAAAGCGATGGACCATAAGCACTACGGGGCGTATACGTAACATTTTCAAATTTTTTGTACCTGCTCTATTTCGGCCATCGGGCAGCTAAGTTACCATGGAGGAACCTAACAAGATTTGACTTAATATTCTAGATCTGAACTCGCGCCAACTGCTTGCATCAAAATCCAGTCAAGAAAGTAGCTCTGAATCCGAGAAAAGCGATGGACCATAAGCACTACGGGGCGTATACGTAACATTTTAAAATTTTTTGTACCTGCTCTATTTCGGCCATCGGGCAGCTAAGTTACCATGGAGGAACCTAACAAGATTTGACTTAATATTCTAGATCTGAACTCGCGCCAACTGCTTGCATCAAAATCCAGTCAAGAAAGTAGCTCTGAATCCGAGAAAAGCGATGGACCATAAGCACTACGGGGCGTATACGTAACATTTTAAAATTTTTTGTACCTGCTCTATTTCGGCCATCGGGCAGCTAAGTTACCATGGAGGAACCTAACAAGATTTGACTTAATATTCTAGATCTGAACTCGCGCCAACTGCTTGCATCAAAATCCAGTCAAGAAAGTAGCTCTGAAGCCGAGAAATGCGATCGACCATAAGCACTACGGGGCGTATACGTAACATTTTAAAATTTTTTGTACCTGCTCTATTTCGGCCATCGGGCAGCTAAGTTACCATGGAGGAACCTAACAAGATTTGACTTAATAAGCTAGATCTGAACTCGCGGCAACTGCTTGCATCAAAATCCAGTCAAGAAAGTAGCTCTGAAGCCGAGAAATGCGATCGACCATAAGCACTACGGGGCGTATACGTAACATTTTAAAATTTTTTGTACCTGCTCTATTTCGGCCATCGGGCAGCTAAGTTACCATGGAGGAACCTAACAAATTTGACTTAATATTCTAGATCTGAACTCGCGCCAACTGCTTGCATCAAAATCCAGTCAAGAAAGTAGCTCTGAATCCGAGAAAAGCGATGGACCATAAGCACTACGGGGCGTATACGTAACATTTTAAAATTTTTTGTACCTGCTCTATTTCGGCCATCGGGCAGCTAAGTTACCATGGAGGAACCTAACAAGATTTGACTTAATATTCTAGATCTGAACTCGCGCCAACTGCTTGCATCAAAATCCAGTCAAGAAAGTAGCTCTGAATCCGAGAAAAGCGATGGACCATAAGCACTACGGGGCGTATACGTAACATTTTCAAATTTTTGGTACCTGCTCCATTTCGACCATCGGACAGCTAAGTTACCATGGAGGAACCTAACAAGATTTGACTTAATATTCTAGATCTTAACTCGCGCCAACTGCTTGCATCAAAATCCAGTCTAGAAAGTAGCTCTGAAGCCGAGAAATGCGATCGACCATAAGCACTACGGGGCGTATACGTAACATTTTAAAATTGTTTGTACCTGCTCCATTTCGACCATCGGGCAGCTAAGTTACCATGGAGGAACCACCCAAGATTTGACTTAATAAGCTAGATCTTAACTCGCGCCAACTGCTTGCATCAAAATCCAGTCAAGAAAGTAGCTCTGAAGCCGAGAAATGCGATCGACCATAAGCACTACGGGGGGTATACGTAACATTTTAAATTTTTTTGTACCTGCTCTATTTCGGCCATCGGGCAGCTAAGTTACCATGGAGGAACCTAACAAGACTTGACTTAATATTCTAGATCTTAACTCGCGCCAACTGCTTGCATCAAAATCCAGTCAAGAAAGTTGCTCTGAATCCGAGAAAAGCGATGGACCATAAGCACTACGGGGCGTATACGTAACATTTTCAAATTTTTGGTACCTGCTCCATTTCGACCATCGGACAGCTAAGTTACCATGGAGGAACCTAACAAGATTTGACTTAATATTCTAGATCTTAACTCGCGCCAACTGCTTGCATCAAAATCCAGTCTAGAAAGTAGCTCTGAAGCCGAGAAATGCGATCGACCATAAGCACTACGGGGCGTATACGTAACATTTTAAAATTGTTTGTACCTGCTCCATTTCGACCATCGGACAGCTAAGTTACCATGGAGGAACCTAACAAGATTTGACTTAATATTCTAGATCTTAACTCGCGCCAACTGCTTGCATCAAAATTCGTCAAGAAAGTAGCTTTGAAGAAGAGAAATGCGATCGACCATAAGCACTACGGGGCGTATACGTAACATTTTAAAATTTTTTGTACCTGCTCCATTTCGACCATCGGGCAGCTAAGTAACCATGGAGGAACCTAACAAGATTTGACTTAATATTCTAGATCTTAACTCGCGCCAACTGCTTGCATCAAAATCCGTCAAGAAAGTAGCTTTGAAGAAGAGAAATGCGATCGACCATAAGCACTACGGGGGGTATACGTAACATTTTAAAATGTTTTGTACCTGCTCTATTTCGGCCATCGGGCAGCTAAGTTACCATTAAGGAACCTAACAAGATTTGACTTAATATTCTAGATCTGAACTCGCGCCAACTGCTTGCATCAAAATCCAGTCAAGAAAGTAGCTCTGAAGCCGAGAAATGCGATCGACCATAAGCACTACGGGGCGCATACGAAACATTTTAAGATTTTTTGTACCTGCTCTATTTCGGCCATCGGGCAGCTAAGTTACCATGGAGGAACCTAACAAGATTTGACTTAATAAGCTAGATCTGAACTCGCGCCAACTGCTTGCATCAAAATCCAGTCAAGAAAGTAGCTCTGAAGCCGAGAAATGCGATCGACCATAAGCACTACGGGGCGTATACGTAACATTTTAAAATTTTTTGTACCTGCTCTATTTCGGCCATCGGGCAGCTAAGTTACCATGGAGGAACCTAACAAGATTTGACTTAATATTCTAGATCTGAACTCGCGCCAACTGCTTGCATCAAAATCCAGTCAAGAAAGTAGCTCTGAATCCGAGAAAAGCGATGGACCATAAGCACTACGGGGCGTATACGTAACATTTTAAAATTTTTTGTACCTGCTCCATTTCGACCATCGGGCAGCTAAGTTACCATGGAGGAACCTAACAAGATTTGACTAAATATTCTAGATCTGAACTCGCGCCAACTGCTTGCATCAAAATCCAGTCAAGAAAGTAGCTCTGAATCCGAGAAAAGCTATGGACCATAAGCACTACGGGGCGTATACGTAACATTTTCAAATTTTTGGTACCTGCTCCATTTCGACCATCGGACAGCTAAGTTACCATGGAGGAACCTAACAAGATTTGACTTAATATTCTAGATCTTAACTCGCGCCAACTACTTGCATCAAAATCCAGTCTAGAAAGTAGCTTTGAAGAAGAGAAATGCGATCGACCATAAGCACTACGGGGGGTATACGTAACATTTTAAAATTTTTTGTACCTGCTCTATTTCGGCCATCGGGCAGCTAAGTTACCATGGATTAACCACCCAAAATTTGACTTAATAAGCTAGATCTTAACTCGCGCCAACTGCTTGCGTCAAAATCCAGTCAAGAAAGTGGCTCTGAAGCCGAGAAATGCGATCGACCATAAGCACTACGGGGGGTATACGTAACATTTTAAAATTTTTTGTACCTGCTCTATTTCGGCCATCGGGCAGCTAAGTTACCATGGAGGAACCTAACAAGATTTTACTTAATATTCTAGATCTGAACTCGCGCCAATTGCTTGCATCAAAATCCAGTCAAGAAAGTAGCTCTGAAGCCGAGAAATGCGATCGACCATAAGCACTACGGGGCGTATACGTAACATTTTAAAATTTTTTGTACCTGCTCTATTTCGGCCATCGGGCAGCTAAGTTACCATGGAGGAACCTAACAAGATTTGACTTAATATTCTAGATCTGAACTCGCGCCAACTGCTTGCATCAAAATCCAGTCAAGAAAGTAGCTCTGAATCCGAGAAAAGCGATGGACCATAAGCACTACGGGGCGTATACGTAACATTTTAAAATTTTTTGTACCTGCTCCATTTCGACCATCGGGCAGCTAAGTTACCATGGAGGAACCTAACAAGATTTGACTAAATATTCTAGATCTGAACTCGCGCCAACTGCTTGCATCAAAATCCAGTCAAGAAAGTAGCTCTGAATCCGAGAAAAGCTATGGACCATAAGCACTACGGGGCGTATACGTAACATTTTCAAATTTTTGGTACCTGCTCCATTTCGACCATCGGACAGCTAAGTTACCATGGAGGAACCTAACAAGATTTGACTTAATATTCTAGATCTTAACTCGCGCCAACTACTTGCATCAAAATCCAGTCTAGAAAGTAGCTCTGAAGCCGAGCAATGCGATCGACCATAAGCACTACGGGGCGTATACGTAACATTTTAAAATTTTTTGTACCTGCTCCATATCGATCATCGGGCAGCTAAGTTACCATGGAGGAACCACCCAAGATTTGATTTAATAAGCTAGATCTTAACTCGCGCCAACTGCTTGCATCAAAATCCGTCAAGAAAGTAGCTTTGAAGAAGAGAAATGCGATCGACCATAAGCACTACGGGGCGTATACGTAACATTTTAAAATTTTTTGTACCTGCTCCATTTCGACCATCGGGCAGCTAAGTAACCATGGAGGAACCTAACAAGATTTGACTTAATATTCTAGATCTTAACTCGCGCCAACTGCTTGCATCAAAATCCGTCAAGAAAGTAGCTTTGAAGAAGAGAAATGCGATCGACCATAAGCACTACGGGGGGTATACGTAACATTTTAAAATTTTTTGTACCTGCTCTAT
Organism: Merodon equestris; assembly: GCA_958301585.1. Lineage (NCBI taxonomy): Eukaryota > Metazoa > Arthropoda > Insecta > Diptera > Syrphidae > Merodon > Merodon equestris. The sequence continues at coordinate 36,858,853 of OY284416.1, read as the reverse complement.
TTCGGCCATCGGGCAACTAAGTTACCATGGAGGCACCTAACAAGATTTGACTTAATATTCTAGATCTGAACTCGCGCCAACTGCTTGCATCAAAATCCAGTCAAGAAAGTAGCTCTGAAGCCGAGAAATGCGATCGACCATAAGCACTACGGGGCGTATACGTAACATTTTAAAATTTTTTGTACCTGCTCTATTTCGGCCATCGGGCAGCTAAGCTACCATGGAGGAACCTAACAAGATTTGACTTAATATTCTAGATCTGAACTCGCGCCAACTGCTTGCATCAAAATCCAGTCAAGAAAGTAGCTCTGAATCCGAGAAAAGCGATGGACCATAAGCACTACGGGGCGTATACGTAACATTTTAAAATTTTTTGTACCTGCTCCATTTCGACCATCGGGCAGCTAAGTTACCATGGAGGAACCTAACAAGATTTGACTTAATATTCGATATCTGAACTCGCGCCAACTGCTTGCATCAAAATCCAGTCAAGAAAGTAGCTCTGAATCCGAGAAAAGCGATCGACCATAAGCACTACGGGGGGTATACGTAACATTTTAAAATTTTTTGTACCTGCTCTATTTCGGCCATCGGGCAGCTAAGTTACCATGGAGGAACCTAACAAGATTTTACTTAATATTCTAGATCTGAACTCGCGCCAATTGCTTGCATCAAAATCCAGTCAAGAAAGTAGCTCTGAAGCCGAGAAATGCGATCGACCATAAGCACTACGGGGCGTATACGTAACATTTTAAAATTTTTTGTACCTGCTCTATTTCGGCCATCGGGCAGCTAAGTTACCATGGAGGAACCTAACAAGATTTGACTTAATATTCTAGATCTGAACTCGCGCCAACTGCTTGCATCAAAATCCAGTCAAGAAAGTAGCTCTGAATCCGAGAAAAGCGATGGACCATAAGCACTACGGGGCGTATACGTAACATTTTAAAATTTTTTGTACCTGCTCCATTTCGACCATCGGGCAGCTAAGTTACCATGGAGGAACCTAACAAGATTTGACTAAATATTCTAGATCTGAACTCGCGCCAACTGCTTGCATCAAAATCCAGTCAAGAAAGTAGCTCTGAATCCGAGAAAAGCTATGGACCATAAGCACTACGGGGCGTATACGTAACATTTTAAAATTTTTTGTACCTGCTCTATTTCGGCCATCGGGCAGCTAAGTTACCATGGAGGAACCTAACAAGATTTGACTTAATAAGCTAGATCTGAACTCGCGGCAACTGCTTGCATCAAAATCCAGTCAAGAAAGTAGCTCTGAAGCCGAGAAATGCGATCGACCATAAGCACTACGGGGCGTATACGTAACATTTTAAAATTTTTTGTACCTGCTCTATTTCGGCCATCGGGCAGCTAAGTTACCATGGAGGAACCTAACAAATTTGACTTAATATTCTAGATCTGAACTCGCGCCAACTGCTTGCATCAAAATCCAGTCAAGAAAGTAGCTCTGAATCCGAGAAAAGCGATGGACCATAAGCACTACGGGGCGTATACGTAACATTTTAAAATTTTTTGTACCTGCTCTATTTCGGCCATCGGGCAGCTAAGTTACCATGGAGGAACCTAACAAGATTTGACTTAATATTCTAGATCTGAACTCGCGCCAACTGCTTGCATCAAAATCCAGTCAAGAAAGTAGCTCTGAATCCGAGAAAAGCGATGGACCATAAGCACTACGGGGCGTATACGTAACATTTTCAAATTTTTGGTACCTGCTCCATTTCGACCATCGGACAGCTAAGTTACCATGGAGGAACCTAACAAGATTTGACTTAATATTCTAGATCTTAACTCGCGCCAACTGCTTGCATCAAAATCCAGTCTAGAAAGTAGCTCTGAAGCCGAGAAATGCGATCGACCATAAGCACTACGGGGCGTATACGTAACATTTTAAAATTGTTTGTACCTGCTCCATTTCGACCATCGGGCAGCTAAGTTACCATGGAGGAACCACCCAAGATTTGACTTAATAAGCTAGATCTTAACTCGCGCCAACTGCTTGCATCAAAATCCAGTCAAGAAAGTAGCTCTGAAGCCGAGAAATGCGATCGACCATAAGCACTACGGGGGGTATACGTAACATTTTAAATTTTTTTGTACCTGCTCTATTTCGGCCATCGGGCAGCTAAGTTACCATGGAGGAACCTAACAAGACTTGACTTAATATTCTAGATCTTAACTCGCGCCAACTGCTTGCATCAAAATCCAGTCAAGAAAGTTGCTCTGAATCCGAGAAAAGCGATGGACCATAAGCACTACGGGGCGTATACGTAACATTTTCAAATTTTTGGTACCTGCTCCATTTCGACCATCGGACAGCTAAGTTACCATGGAGGAACCTAACAAGATTTGACTTAATATTCTAGATCTTAACTCGCGCCAACTGCTTGCATCAAAATCCAGTCTAGAAAGTAGCTCTGAAGCCGAGAAATGCGATCGACCATAAGCACTACGGGGCGTATACGTAACATTTTAAAATTGTTTGTACCTGCTCCATTTCGACCATCGGACAGCTAAGTTACCATGGAGGAACCTAACAAGATTTGACTTAATATTCTAGATCTTAACTCGCGCCAACTGCTTGCATCAAAATTCGTCAAGAAAGTAGCTTTGAAGAAGAGAAATGCGATCGACCATAAGCACTACGGGGCGTATACGTAACATTTTAAAATTTTTTGTACCTGCTCCATTTCGACCATCGGGCAGCTAAGTAACCATGGAGGAACCTAACAAGATTTGACTTAATATTCTAGATCTTAACTCGCGCCAACTGCTTGCATCAAAATCCGTCAAGAAAGTAGCTTTGAAGAAGAGAAATGCGATCGACCATAAGCACTACGGGGGGTATACGTAACATTTTAAAATGTTTTGTACCTGCTCTATTTCGGCCATCGGGCAGCTAAGTTACCATTAAGGAACCTAACAAGATTTGACTTAATATTCTAGATCTGAACTCGCGCCAACTGCTTGCATCAAAATCCAGTCAAGAAAGTAGCTCTGAAGCCGAGAAATGCGATCGACCATAAGCACTACGGGGCGCATACGAAACATTTTAAGATTTTTTGTACCTGCTCTATTTCGGCCATCGGGCAGCTAAGTTACCATGGAGGAACCTAACAAGATTTGACTTAATAAGCTAGATCTGAACTCGCGCCAACTGCTTGCATCAAAATCCAGTCAAGAAAGTAGCTCTGAAGCCGAGAAATGCGATCGACCATAAGCACTACGGGGCGTATACGTAACATTTTAAAATTTTTTGTACCTGCTCTATTTCGGCCATCGGGCAGCTAAGTTACCATGGAGGAACCTAACAAGATTTGACTTAATATTCTAGATCTGAACTCGCGCCAACTGCTTGCATCAAAATCCAGTCAAGAAAGTAGCTCTGAATCCGAGAAAAGCGATGGACCATAAGCACTACGGGGCGTATACGTAACATTTTAAAATTTTTTGTACCTGCTCCATTTCGACCATCGGGCAGCTAAGTTACCATGGAGGAACCTAACAAGATTTGACTAAATATTCTAGATCTGAACTCGCGCCAACTGCTTGCATCAAAATCCAGTCAAGAAAGTAGCTCTGAATCCGAGAAAAGCTATGGACCATAAGCACTACGGGGCGTATACGTAACATTTTCAAATTTTTGGTACCTGCTCCATTTCGACCATCGGACAGCTAAGTTACCATGGAGGAACCTAACAAGATTTGACTTAATATTCTAGATCTTAACTCGCGCCAACTACTTGCATCAAAATCCAGTCTAGAAAGTAGCTTTGAAGAAGAGAAATGCGATCGACCATAAGCACTACGGGGGGTATACGTAACATTTTAAAATTTTTTGTACCTGCTCTATTTCGGCCATCGGGCAGCTAAGTTACCATGGATTAACCACCCAAAATTTGACTTAATAAGCTAGATCTTAACTCGCGCCAACTGCTTGCGTCAAAATCCAGTCAAGAAAGTGGCTCTGAAGCCGAGAAATGCGATCGACCATAAGCACTACGGGGGGTATACGTAACATTTTAAAATTTTTTGTACCTGCTCTATTTCGGCCATCGGGCAGCTAAGTTACCATGGAGGAACCTAACAAGATTTTACTTAATATTCTAGATCTGAACTCGCGCCAATTGCTTGCATCAAAATCCAGTCAAGAAAGTAGCTCTGAAGCCGAGAAATGCGATCGACCATAAGCACTACGGGGCGTATACGTAACATTTTAAAATTTTTTGTACCTGCTCTATTTCGGCCATCGGGCAGCTAAGTTACCATGGAGGAACCTAACAAGATTTGACTTAATATTCTAGATCTGAACTCGCGCCAACTGCTTGCATCAAAATCCAGTCAAGAAAGTAGCTCTGAATCCGAGAAAAGCGATGGACCATAAGCACTACGGGGCGTATACGTAACATTTTAAAATTTTTTGTACCTGCTCCATTTCGACCATCGGGCAGCTAAGTTACCATGGAGGAACCTAACAAGATTTGACTAAATATTCTAGATCTGAACTCGCGCCAACTGCTTGCATCAAAATCCAGTCAAGAAAGTAGCTCTGAATCCGAGAAAAGCTATGGACCATAAGCACTACGGGGCGTATACGTAACATTTTCAAATTTTTGGTACCTGCTCCATTTCGACCATCGGACAGCTAAGTTACCATGGAGGAACCTAACAAGATTTGACTTAATATTCTAGATCTTAACTCGCGCCAACTACTTGCATCAAAATCCAGTCTAGAAAGTAGCTCTGAAGCCGAGCAATGCGATCGACCATAAGCACTACGGGGCGTATACGTAACATTTTAAAATTTTTTGTACCTGCTCCATATCGATCATCGGGCAGCTAAGTTACCATGGAGGAACCACCCAAGATTTGATTTAATAAGCTAGATCTTAACTCGCGCCAACTGCTTGCATCAAAATCCGTCAAGAAAGTAGCTTTGAAGAAGAGAAATGCGATCGACCATAAGCACTACGGGGCGTATACGTAACATTTTAAAATTTTTTGTACCTGCTCCATTTCGACCATCGGGCAGCTAAGTAACCATGGAGGAACCTAACAAGATTTGACTTAATATTCTAGATCTTAACTCGCGCCAACTGCTTGCATCAAAATCCGTCAAGAAAGTAGCTTTGAAGAAGAGAAATGCGATCGACCATAAGCACTACGGGGCGTATACGTAACATTTTAAAATTTTTTGTACCTGCTCTATTTCGGCCATCGGGCAGCTAAGCTACCATGGAGGAACCTAACAAGATTTGACTTAATATTCTAGATCTGAACTCGCGCCAACTGCTTGCATCAAAATCCAGTCAAGAAAGTAGCTCTGAATCCGAGAAAAGCGATGGACCATAAGCACTACGGGGCGTATACGTAACATTTTAAAATTTTTTGTACCTGCTCCATTTCGACCATCGGGCAGCTAAGTTACCATGGAGGAACCTAACAAGATTTGACTTAATATTCGATATCTGAACTCGCGCCAACTGCTTGCATCAAAATCCAGTCAAGAAAGTAGCTCTGAATCCGAGAAAAGCGATGGACCATAAGCACTACGGGGCGTATACGTAACATTTTCAAATTTTTGGTACCTGCTCCATTTCGACCATCGGACAGCTAAGTTACCATGGAGGAACCTAACAAGATTTGACTTAATATTCTAGATCTTAACTCGCGCCAACTGCTTGCATCAAAATCCAGTCTAGAAAGTAGCTCTGAAGCCGAGAAATGCGATCGACCATAAGCACTACGGGGCGTATACGTAACATTTCAAAATTGTTTGTACCTGCTCCATTTCGAATATCGGGCAGCTAAGTAACCATGGAGGAACCTAACAAGATTTGACTTAATATTCTAGATCTGAACTCGCGCCAACTGCTTGCATCAAAATCCGTCAAGAAAGTAGCTTTGAAGAAGAGAAATCCGATCGACCATCAGCACTACGGGGCGTATACGTAACATTTTAAAATTGTTTGTACCTGCTCCATTTCGACCATCGGGCAGCTAAGTTACCATGGAGGAACCTAACAAATTTGACTTAATATTCTAGATCTGAACTCGCGCCAACTGCTTGCATCAAAATCCAGTCAAGAAAGTAGCTCTGAATCCGAGAAAAGCGATGGACCATAAGCACTACGGGGGGTATACGTAACATTTTAAAATTTTTTGTACCTGCTCTATTTCGGCCATCGGGCAGCTAAGTTACCATGGATTAACCACCCAAGATTTGACTTAATAAGCTAGATCTCAACTCGCGCCAACTGCTTGCATCAAAATCCAGTCAAGAAAGTAGCTCTGAAGCCGAGAAATGCGATCGACCATAAGCACTACGGGAGGTAAACGTAACATTTTAACATTTTTTGTACCTGCTCTATTTCGGCCATCGGGCAGCTAAGTTACCATGGAGGAACCTAACAAGATTTGACTTAATATTCTAGATCTGAACTCGCGCCAACTGCTTGCATCAAAATCCAGTCGAGAAAGAAGCTCTGAATCCGAGAAAAGCGATGGACCATAAGCACTACGGGGGGTATACGTAACATTTTAAAATTTTTTGTACCTGCTCTATTTCGGCCATCGGGCAGCTAAGTTACCATGGAGGAACCTAACAAGATTTGACTTAATATTCGAGATCTGAACTCGCGCCAACTGCTTGCATCAAAATCCAGTCAAGAAAGTAGCTCTGAAGCCGAGAAATGCGATCGACCATAAGCACTAAGGGGCGTAAACGTAACATTTTAAAATTTTTGGTACCTGCTCCATTTCGACCATCGGACAGCTAAGTTACCATGGAGGAACCTAACAAGATTTGACTTAATATTCTAGATCTTAACTCGGGCCAACTGCTTGCATCAAAATCCAGTCTAGAAAGTAGCTCTGAAGCAGAGAAATGCGATCGACCATAAGCACTACGGGGCGTATACGTAACATTTTAAAATTGTTTGTACCTGCTCCATTTCGACCATCGGGCAGCTAAGTTACCATGGAGGAACCTAACAAGATTTGACTTAATATTCTAGATCTGAACTCGCGCCAGTCAAGAAAGTAGCTCTGAAGCCGAGAAATTCGATCGACCATAAGCACTACGGGGCGCATACGTAACATTTTAAAATTTTTTGTACCTGCTCTATTTCGGCCATCGGGCAGCTAAGTTACCATGGAGGAACCTAACAAGATTTGACTTAATATTCTAGATCTGAACTCGCGCCAACTGCTTGCATCAAAATCCAGTCAAGAAAGTAGCTCTGAAGCCGAGAAATGCGATCGACCATAAGCACTACGGGGCGCATACGTAACATTTTAAAATTTTTTGTACCTGCTCTATTTCGGCCATCGGGCACCTAAGTTACCATGGGGGAACCTAACAAGATTTGACTTAATAAGCTAGATCTGAACTCGCGCCAACTGCTTGCATCAAAATCCAGTCAAGAAAGTAGCTCTGAAGCCGAGAAATGCGATCGACCATAAGCACTACGGGGGGTATACGTAACATTTTAAAATTTTTTATACCTGCTCTATTTCGGCCATCGGGCAGCTAAGTTACCATGGAGGAACCTAACAAGATTTGACTTAATATTCTAGATCTGAACTCGCGCCAACTGCTTGCATCAAAATCCAGTCGAGAAAGAAGCTCTGAATCCGAGAAGAGCGATGGACCATAAGCACTACGGGGGGTATACGTAACATTTTAAAATTTTTTGTACCTGCTCTATTTCGGCCATCGGGCAGCTAAGTTACCATGGAGGAACCTAACAAGATTTGACTTAATATTCGAGATCTGAACTCGCGCCAACTGCTTGCATCAAAATCCGTCAAGAAAGTAGCTTTGAAGAAGAGAAATCCGATCGACCATCAGCACTACGGGGCGTATACGTAACATTTTAAAATTGTTTGCACCTGCTCCATTTCGAATATCGGGCAGCTAAGTAACCATGGAGGAACCTAACAAGATTTGACTTAATATTCTAGATCTTAACTCGCGCCAACTGCTTGCATCAAAATCCGTCAAGAAAGTAGCTTTGAAGAAGAGAAATGCGATCGACCATAAGCACTACGGGGCGTATACGTAACATTTTAAAATTGTTTGTACCTGCTCCATTTCGACCATCGGGCAGCTAAGTTACCATGGAGGAACCTAACAAGATTTGACTTAATATTCTAGATCTGAACTCGCGCCAGTCAAGAAAGTAGCTCTGAAGCCGAGAAATGCGATCGACCATAAGCACTACGGGGGGTATACGTAACATTTTAAAATTTTTTGTACCTGCTCTATTTCGGCCATCGGGCAGCTAAGTTACCATGGAGGAACCTAACAAGATTTGACTTAATATTCTAGATCTGAACTCGCGCCAACTGCTTGCATCAAAATCCGTCAAGAAAGTAGCTTTGAAGAAGAGAAATCCGATCGACCATCAGCACTACGGGGCGTATACGTAACATTTTAAAATTGTTTGCACCTGCTCCATTTCGAATATCGGGCAGCTAAGTAACCATGGAGGAACCTAACAAGATTTGACTTAATATTCTAGATCTTAACTCGCGCCAACTGCTTGCATCAAAATCCGTCAAGAAAGTAGCTTTGAAGAAGAGAAATGCGATCGACCATAAGCACTACGGGGCGTATACGTAACATTTTAAAATTGTTTGTACCTGCTCCATATCGATCATCGGGCAGCTAAGTTACCATGGATTAACCACCCAAGATTTGACTTAATAAGCTAGATCTCAACTCGCGCCAACTGCTTGCATCAAAATCCAGTCAAGAAAGTAGCTCTGAAGCCGAGAAATGCGATCGACCATAAGCACTACGGGGGGTATACGTAACATTTTAAAATTTTTTATACCTGCTCTATTTCGGCCATCGGGCAGCTAAGTTACCATGGAGGAACCTAACAAGATTTGACTTAATATTCTAGATCTGAACTCGCGCCAACTGCTTGCATCAAAATCCAGTCGAGAAAGAAGCTCTGAATCCGAGAAGAGCGATGGACCATAAGCACTACGGGGGGTATACGTAACATTTTAAAATTTTTTGTACCTGCTCTATTTCGGCCATCGGGCAGCTAAGTTACCATGGAGGAACCTAACAAGATTTGACTTAATATTCGAGATCTGAACTCGCGCCAACTGCTTGCATCAAAATCCAGTCAAGAAAGTAGCTCTGAAGCCGAGAAATGCGATCGACCATAAGCACTAAGGGGCGTATTCGTAACATTTTCAAATTGTTTGTACCTGCTCCATTTCGACCATCGGGCAGTTACCATGGAGAAACCGACCAAGATTTGACTTAATATTCTAGATCTTAACTCGCGCCAACTGCTTGCATCAAAATCCAGTCAAGAAAGTAGCTCTGAAGCCGAGAAATGCGATCGACCATAAGCACTACGGGGCGTATACGTAACATTTTAAAATTGTTTGTACCTGCTCCATTTCGACCATCGGGCAGCTAAGTTACCATGGAGGAACCTAACAAGATTTGACTTAATATTCTAGATCTGAACTCGCGCCAGTCAAGAAAGTAGCTCTGAAGCCGAGAAATGCGATCGACCATAAGCACTACGGGGGGTATACGTAACATTTTAAAATTTTTTGTACCTGCTCTATTTCGGCCATCGGGCAGCTAAGTTACCATGGAGGAACCTAACAAGATTTGACTTAATATTCTAGATCTGAACTCGCGCCAACTGCTTGCATCAAAATCCAGTCAAGAAAGTAGCTCTGAAGCCGAGAAATGCGATCGACCATAAGCACTACGGGGCGCATACGTAACATTTTAAAATTTTTTGTACCTGCTCTATTTCGGCCATCGGGCACCTAAGTTACCATGGGGGAACCTAACAAGATTTGACTTAATAAGCTAGATCTGAACTCGCGCCAACTGCTTGCATCAAAATCCAGTCAAGAAAGTAGCTCTGAAGCCGAGAAATGCGATCGACCATAAGCACTACGGGGCGCATTCGTAACATTTTCAAATTGTTTGTACCTGCTCCATTTCGACCATCGGGCAGTTACCATGGAGAAACCGACCAAGATTTGACTTAATATTCTAGATCTCAACTCGCGCCAACTGCTTGCATCAAAATCCAGTCAAGAAAGTAGCTCTGAAGCCGAGAAATGCGATCGGCCATAAGCACTACGGGGCGTATACGTAACATTTTAAAATTGTTTGTACCTGCTCCATTTCGACCATCGGGCAGCTAAGTTACCATGGAGGAACCTAACAAGATTTGACTTAATATTCTAGATCTGAACTCGCGCCAGTCAAGAAAGTAGCTCTGAAGCCGAGAAATTCGATCGACCATAAGCACTACGGGGCGCATACGTAACATTTTAAAATTTTTTGTACCTGCTCTATTTCGGCCATCGGGCAGCTAAGTTACCATGGAGGAACCTAACAAGATTTGACTTAATAAGCTAGATCTGAACTCGCGCCAACTGCTTGCATCAAAATCCAGTCAAGAAAGTAGCTCTGAAGCCGAGAAATGCGATCGACCATAAGCACTACGGGGCGTATACGTAACATTTTAAAATTTTTTGTACCTGCTCTATTTCGGCCATCGGGCAGCTAAGTTACCATGGAGGAACCTAACAAGATTTGACTTAATATTCTAGATCTAAACTCGCGCCAACTGCTTGCATCAAAATCCAGTCAAGAAAGTAGCTCTGAATCCGAGAAAAGCGATGGACCATAAGCACTACGGGGCGTATACGTAACATTTTAAATTTTTTTGTACCTGCTCCAATTCGACCATCGGGCAGCTAAGTTACCATGGAGGAACCTAACAAGATTTGACTTAATATTCTAGATCTGAACTCGCGCCAACTGCTTGCATCAAAATCCAGTCAAGAAAGTAGCTCTGAATCCGAGAAAAGCTATGGACCATAAGCACTACGGGGCGTATACGTAACATTTTCAAATTTTTGGTACCTGCTCCATTTCGACCATCGGACAGCTAAGTTAGCATGGAGGAACCTAACAAGATTTGACTTAATATTCTAGATCTGAACTCGCGCCAACTGCTTGCATCAAAATCCAGTCAAGAAAGTAGCTCTGAAGCCGAGAAATGCGATCGACCATAAGCACTACGGGGGGTATACGTAACATTTTAAAATTTTTTGTACCTGCTCTATTTCGGCCATCGGGCAGCTAAGTTACCATGGAGGAACCTAACAAGATTTGACTTAATATTCTAGATCTGAACTCGCGCCAACTGCTTGCATCAAAATCCAGTCAAAAAAGTAGCTCTGAAGCCGAGAGATGCGATCGACCGTAAGCACGACGGGGCGCATACGTAACATTTTAAAATTTTTTGTACCTGCTCTATTTCGGCCATCGGGCAGCTAAGTTACCATGGAGGAACCTAACAAGATTTGACTTAATAAGCTAGATCTGAACTCGCGCCAACTGCTTGCATCAAAATCCAGTCAAGAAAGTAGCTCTGAAGCCGAGAAATGCGATCGACCATAAGCACTACGGGGCGTATACGTAACATTTTAAAATTTTTTGTACCTGCTCTATTTCGGCCATCGGGCAGCTAAGTTACCATGGAGGAACCTAACAAGATTTGACTTAATATTCTAGATCTGAACTCGCGCCAACTGCTTGCATCAAAATCCAGTCAAGAAAGTAGCTCTGAATCCGAGAAAAGCGATGGACCATAAGCACTAGGGGGCGTATACGTAACATTTTAAAATTTTTTGTACCTGCTCCATTTCGACCATCGGGCAGCTAAGTTAGCATGGAGGAACCTAACAAGATTTGACTTAATATTCTAGATCTGAACTCGCGCCAACTGCTTGCATCAAAATCCAGTCTAGAAAGTAGCTCTGAAGCCGAGAAATGCGATCGACCATAAGCACTACGGGGCGTATACGTAACATTTTAAAATTGTTTGTACCTGCTCCATATCGATCATCGGGCAGCTAAGTTACCATGGAGGAACCACCCAAGATTTGATTTAATAAGCTAGATCTTAACTCGCGCCAACTGCTTGCATCAAAATCCGTCAAGAAAGTAGCTTTGAAGAAGAGAAATGCGATCGACCATAAGCACTACGGGGCGTATACGTAACATTTTAAAATTTTTTGTACCTGCTCCATTTCGACCATCGGGCAGCTAAGTAACTATGGAGGAACCTAACAAGATTTGACTTAATATTCTAGATCTTAACTCGCGCCAACTGCTTGCATCAAAATCCGTCAAGAAAGTAGCTTTGAAGAAGAGAAATGCGATCGACCATAAGCACTACGGGGGGTATACGTAACATTTTAAAATTTTTTGTACCTGCTCTATTTCGGCCATCGGGCAGCTAAGTTACCATGGAGGAACCACCCAAGATTTGACTTAATAAGCTAGATCTTAACTCGCGCCAACTGCTTGCATCAAAATCCAGTCAAGAAAGTAGCTCTGAAGCCGAGAAATGCGATCGACCATAAGCACTACGGGGCGTATACGTAACATTTTAAAATTGTTTGTACCTGCTCCATATCGATCATCGGGCAGCTAAGTTACCATGGAGGAACCACCCAAGATTTGATTTAATAAGCTAGATCTTAACTCGCGCCAACTGCTTGCATCAAAATCCGTCAAGAAAGTAGCTTTGAAGAAGAGAAATGCGATCGACCATAAGCACTACGGGGCGTATACGTAACATTTTAAAATTTTTTGTACCTGCTCCATTTCGACCATCGGGCAGCTAAGTAACTATGGAGGAACCTAACAAGATTTGACTTAATATTCTAGATGTTAACTCGCGCCAACTGCTTGCATCAAAATCCGTCAAGAAAGTAGCTTTGAAGAAGAGAAATGCGATCGACCATAAGCACTACGGGGCGTATACGTAATATTTTAAAATTGTTTGTACCTGCTCCATATCGATCATCGGGCAGCTAAGTTACCATGGAGGAACCACCCAAGATTTGATTTAATAAGCTAGATCTTAACTCGCGCCAACTGCTTGCATCAAAATCCGTCAAGAATGTAGCTTTGAAGAAGAGAAATGCGATCGACCATAAGCACTACGGGGCGTATACGTAACATTTTAAAATTTTTTGTACCTGCTCCATTTCGACCATCGGGCAGCTAAGTAACTATGCAGGAACCTAACAAGATTTGACTTAATATTCTAGATCTTAACTCGCGCCAACTGCTTGCATCAAAATCCGTCAAGAAAGTAGCTTTGAAGAAGAGAAATGCGATCGACCATAAGCACTACGGGGGGTATACGTAACATTTTAAAATTTTTTGTACCTGCTCCATTTCGACCATCGGGCAGCTAAGTTACTATGGAGGAACCTAACAAGATTTGACTTAATATTCTAGATCTGAACTCGCGCCAACTGCTTGCATCAAAACCCAGTCAAGAACGTAACTCTGAAGCCGAGAAATGCGATCGACCATAAGCACTACGGGGCGTATACGTAACATTTTAAAATTGTTTGTACCTGCTCCATTTCGACCATCGGGCAGCTAAGTTACCATGGAGGAACCACCCAAGATTTGACTTAATAAGCTAGATCTTAACTCGCGCCAACTGCTTGCATCAAAATCCAGTCAAGAAAGTAGCTCTGAAGCCGAGAAATGCGATCGACCATAAGCACTACGGGGCGCATACGTAACATTTTAAAATTTTTTGTACCTGCTCTATTTCGGCCATCGGGCAGCTAAGTTACCATGGAGGAACCTAACAAGATTTGACTTAATATTCTAGATCTGAACTCGCGCCAACTGCTTGCATCAAAATCCAGTCAAAAAAGTAGCTCTGAAGCCGAGAGATGCGATCGAACATAAGCACTACGGGGCGCATACGTAACATTTTAAAATTTTTTGTACCTGCTCTATTTCGGCCATCGGGCAGCTAAGTTACCATGGAGGAACCTAACAAGATTTGACTTAATAAGCTAGATCTGAACTCGCGCCAACTGCTTGCATCAAAATCCAGTCAAGAAAGTAGCTCTGAAGCCGAGAAATGCGATCGACCATAAGCACTACGGGGCGTATACGTAACATTTTAAAATTTTTTGTACCTGCTCTATTTCGGCCATCGGGCAGCTAAGTTACCATGGAGGAACCTAACAAGATTTGACTTAATATTCTAGATCTGAACTCGCGCCAACTGCTTGCATCAAAATCCAGTCAAGAAAGTAGCTCTGAATCCGAGAAAAGCGATGGACCATAAGCACTACGGGGCGTATACGTAACATTTTAAAATTTTTTGTACCTGCTCCATTTCGACCATCGGGCAGCTAAGTTACCATGGAGGAACCTAACAAGATTTGACTTAATATTCTAGATCTGAACTCGCGCCAACTGCTTGCATCAAAATCCAGTCAAGAAAGTAGCTCTGAATCCGAGAAAAGCTATGGACCATAAGCACTACGGGGCGTATACGTAACATTTTAAAATTTTTTGTACCTGCTCCATATCGATCATCGGGCAGCTAAGTTACCATGGAGGAACCACCCAAGATTTGATTTAATAAGCTAGATCTTAACTCGCGCCAACTGCTTGCATCAAAATCCGTCAAGAAAGTAGCTTTGAAGAAGAGAAATGCGATCGACCATAAGCACTACGGGGCGTATACGTAACATTTTAAAATTGTTTGTACCTGCTCCATTTCGAATATCGGGCAGCTAAGTAACCATGGAGGAACCTAACAATATTTGACTTAATATTCTAGATCTGAACTCGCGCCAACTGCTTGCATCAAAATCCAGTCAAGAAAGTAGCTCTGAAGCCGAGAAATGCGATCGACCATAAGCACTACGGGGCGTAAACGTAACATTTTAAAATTTTTTGTACCTGCTCTATTTCGGCCATCGGGCAGCTAAGTTACCATGGAGGAACCTAACAAGATTTGACTTAATATTCTAGATCTGAACTCGCGCCAACTGCTTGCATCAAAATCCAGTCAAGAATGTAGCTCTGAATCCGAGAAAAGCGATGGACCATAAGCACTACGGGGCGTATTCGTAACATTTTCAAATTGTTTGTACCTGCTCCATTTCGACCATCGGGCAGTTACCATGGAGAAACCGACCAAGATTTGACTTAATATTCTAGATCTTAACTCGCGCCAACTGCTTGCATCAAAATCCAGTCAAGAAAGTAGCTCTGAAGCCGAGAAATGCGATCGACCATAAGCACTACGGGGCGTATACGTAACATTTTAAAATTGTTTGTACCTGCTCCATTTCGACCATCGGGCAGCTAAGTTACCATGGAGGAACCTAACAAGATTTGACTTAATATTCTAGATATGAACTCGCGCCAGTCAAGAAAGTAGCTCTGAAGCCGAGAAATGCGATCGACCATAAGCACTACGGGGGGTATACGCAACATTTTAAAATTTTTTGTACCTGCTCTATTTCGGCCATCGGGCAGCTAAGTTACCATGGAGGAACCTAACAAGATTTGACTTAATATTCTAGATATGAACTCGCGCCAGTCAAGAAAGTAGCTCTGAAGCCGAGAAATGCGATCGACCATAAGCACTACGGGGCGCATACGTAACATTTTAAAATTTTTTGTACCTGCTCTATTTCGGCCATCGGGCAGCTAAGTTACCATGGAGGAACCTAACAAGATTTGACTTATTAAGCTAGATCTGAACTCGCGCCAACTGCTTGCATCAAAATCCAGTCAAGAAAGTAGCTCTGAAGCCGAGAAATGTGATCGACCATAAGCACTACGGGGCGTATACGTAACATTTTAAAATTTTTTGTACCTGCTCTGTTTCGGCCATCGGGCAGCTAAGTTACCATGGAGGAACCTAACAAGATTTGACTTAATATTCTAGATCTGAACTCGCGCCAACTGCTTGCATCAAAATCCAGTCAAGAAAGTAGCTCTGAACCCGAGAAAAGCGATGGACCATAAGCACTACGGGGCGTATACGTAACATTTTAAAATTTTTTGTACCTGCTCCATTGCGACCATCGGGCAGCTAAGTTACCATGGAGGAACCTAACAAGATTTGACTTAATATTCTAGATCTGAACTCGCGCCAACTGCTTGCATCAAAATCCAGTTAAGAAAGTAGCTCTGAGAAATGCGATCGACCATAAGCACTACGGGGCGCATACGTAACATTTTAAAATTTTTTGTACCTGCTCTATTTCGGCCATCGGGCAGCTAAGTTACCATGGAGGAACCTAACAATATTTGACTTATTAAGCTAGATCTGAACTCGCGCCAACTGCTTGCATCAAAATCCAGTCAAGAAAGTAGCTCTGAAGCCGAGAAATGCGATCGACCATAAGCACTACGGGGCGTATACGTAACATTTTAAAATTTTTTGTACCTGCTCTGTTTCGGCCATCGGGCAGCTAAGTTACCATGGAGGAACCTAACAAGATTTGACTTAATATTCTAGATCTGAACTCGCGCCAACTGCTTGCATCAAAATCCAGTCAAGAAAGTAGCTCTGAATCCGAGAAAAGCGATGGACCATAAGCACTACGGGGCGTATACGTAACATTTTAAAATTTTTTGTACCTGCTCCATTTCGACCATCGGGCAGCTAAGTTACCATGGAGGAACCTAACAAGATTTGACTTAATATTCTAGATCTGAACTCGCGCCAACTGCTTGCATCAAAATCCAGTCAAGAAAGTAGCTCTGAAGCCGAGAAATGCGATCGACCATAAGCACTACGGGGCGTATTCGTAACATTTTCAAATTGTTTGTACCTGCTCCATTTCGACCATCGGGCAGTTACCATGGAGAAACCGACCAAGATTTGACTTAATATTCTAGATCTTAACTCGCGCCAACTGCTTGCATCAAAATCCAGTCAAGAAAGTAGCTCTGAAGCCGAGAAATGCGATCGACCATAAGCACTACGGGGCGTATACGTAACATTTTAAAATTGTTTGTACCTGCTCCATTTCGACCATCGGGCAGCTAAGTTACCATGGAGGAACCTAACAAGATTTGACTTAATATTCTAGATCTGAACTCGCGCCAGTCAAGAAAGTAGCTCTGAAGCCGAGAAATGCGATCGACCATAAGCACTACGGGGCGCATACGTAACATTTTAAAATTTTTTGTACCTGCTCTATTTCGGCCATCGGGCAGCTAAGTTACCATGGAGGAACCTAACAAGATTTGACTTAATAAGCTAGATCTGAACCCGCGCCAACTGCTTGCATCAAAATCCAGTCAAGAAAGTAGCTCTGGAGCCGAGAAATGCGATCGACCATAAGCACTACGGGGCGTATACGTAACATTTTAAAATTTTTTGTACCTGCTCTATTTCGGCCATCGGGCAGCTAAGTTACCATGGAGGACCCTAACAAGATTTGACTTAATATTCTAGATCTAAACTCGCGCCAACTGCTTGCATCAAAATCCAGTCAAGAAAGTAGCTCTGAATCCGAGAAAAGCGATGGACCATAAGCACTACGGGGCGTATACGTAACATTTTAAAATTTTTTGTACCTGCTCCATTTCGACCATCGGGCAGCTAAGTTACCATGGAGGAACCTAACAAAATTTGACTTAATATTCTAGATCTGAACTCGCGCCAACTGCTTGCATCAAAATCCAGTCAAGAAAGTAGCTCTGAATCCGAGATAAGCTATGGACCATAAGCACTACGGGGCGTATACGTAACATTTTCAAATTTTTGGTACCTGCTCCATTTCGACCATCGGACAGCTAAGTTACCATGGAGGAACCTAACAAGATTTGACTTAATATTCTAGATCTTAACTCGCGCCAACTGCTTGCATCAAAATCCAGTCAAGAAAGTAGCTCTGAATCCGAGAAAAGCGATGGACCATAAGCACTACGGGGCGTATACGTAACATTTTCAAATTTTTGGTACCTGCTCCATTTCGACCATCGGACAGCTAAGTTACCATGGAGGAACCTAACAAGATTTGACTTAATATTCTAGATCTTAACTCGCGCCAACTGCTTGCATCAAAATCCGTCAAGAAAGTAGCTTTGAAGAAGAGAAATGCGATCGACCATAAGCACTACGGGGGGTATACGTAACATTTTAAAATTTTTTGTACCTGCTCTATTTCGGCCATCGGGCAGCTAAGTTACCATGGAGGAACCTAACAAGATTTGACTTAATATTCTAGATCTGAACTCGCGCCAACTGCTTGCATCAAAATCCAGTCAAGAAAGTAGCTCTGAAGCCGAGAAATGCGATCGACCATAAGCACTACGGGGCGTATAAGTAACATTTTAAAATTTTTTGTACCTGCTCCATTTCGACCATCGGGCAGCTAAGTAACCATGGAGGAACCTAACAAGATTTGACTTAATATTCTAGATCTGAACTCGCGCCAACTGCTTGCATCAAAATCCAGTCAAGAAAGTAGCTCTGAATCCGAGAAAAGCGATGGACCATAAGCACTACGGGGGGTATACGTAACATTTTAAAATTTTTTGTACCTGCTCTATTTCGGCCATCGGGCAGCTAAGTTACCATGGAGGAACCTAACAAGATTTGACTTAATAAGCTAGATCTTAACTCGCGCCAACTGCTTGCATCAAAATCCAGTCAAGAAAGTAGCTCTGAAGCCGAGAAATGCGATCGACCATAAGCACTATGGGGGGTATACGTAACATTTTAAAATTTTTTGTACCTGCTCTATTTCGGCCATCGGGCAGCTAAGTTACCATGGAGGAACCTAACAAGATTTGACTTAATATTCTAGATCTGAACTCGCGCCAACTGCTTGCATCAAAATCCAGTTAAGAAAGTAGCTCTGAAGCCGAGAAATGCGATCGACCATAAGCACTACGGGGCGCATACGTAACATTTTAAAATTTTTTGTACCTGCTCTATTTCGGCCATCGGGCAGCTAAGTTACCATGGAGGAACCTAACAAGATTTGACTTAATATTCTAGATCTGAACTCGCGCCAACTGCTTGCATCAAAATCCAGTCTAGAAAGTAGCTCTGAAGCCGAGAAATGCGATCGACCATAAGCACTACGGGGCGTATACGTAATATTTTAAAATTGTTTGTACCTGCTCCATATCGATCATCGGGCAGCTAAGTTACCATGGAGGAACCACCCAAGATTTGATTTAATAAGCTAGATCTTAACTCGCGCCAACTGCTTGCATCAAAATCCGTCAAGAAAGTAGCTTTGAAGAAGAGAAATGCGATCGACCATAAGCACTACGGGGGGTATACGTAACATTTTAAAATTTTTTGTACCTGCTCTATTTCGGCCATCGGGCAGCTAAGTTACCATGGAGGAACCTAACAAGATTTGACTTAATATTCTAGATCTGAACTCGCGCCAACTGCTTGCATCAAAATCCAGTCAAGAAAGTAGCTCTGAAGCCGAGAAATGCGATCGACCATAAGCACTACGGGGCGTATAAGTAACATTTTAAAATTTTTTGTACCTGCTCCATTTCGACCATCGGGCAGCTAAGTAACCATGGAGGAACCTAACAAGATTTGACTTAATATTCTAGATCTTAACTCGCGCCAACTGCTTGCATCAAAATCCGTCAAGAAAGTAGCTTTGAAGAAGAGAAATGCGATCGACCATAAGCACTACGGGGCGTATACGTAACATTTTAAAATTGTTTGTACCTGCTCCATATCGATCATCGGGCAGCTAAGTTACCATGGATTAACCACCCAAGATTTGACTTAATAAGCTAGATCTTAACTCGCGCCAACTGCTTGCATCAAAGTCCAGTTAAGAAAGTAGCTCTGAGAAATGCGATCGACCATAAGCACTACGGGGCGCATACGTAACATTTTAAAATTTTTTGTACCTGCTCTATTTCGGCCATCGGGCAGCTAAGTTACCATGGAGGAACCTAACAATATTTGACTTATTAAGCTAGATCTGAACTCGCGCCAACTGCTTGCATCAAAATCCAGTCAAGAAAGTAGCTCTGAAGCCGAGAAATGCGATCGACCATAAGCACTACGGGGCGTATACGTAACATTTTAAAATTTTTTGTACCTGCTCTGTTTCGGCCATCGGGCAGCTAAGTTACCATGGAGGAACCTAACAAGATTTGACTTAATATTCTAGATCTGAACTCGCGCCAACTGCTTGCATCAAAATCCAGTCAAGAAAGTAGCTCTGAATCCGAGAAAAGCGATGGACCATAAGCACTACGGGGCGTATACGTAACATTTTAAAATTTTTTGTACCTGCTCCATTTCGACCATCGGGCAGCTAAGTTACCATGGAGGAACCTAACAAGATTTGACTTAATATTCTAGATCTGAACTCGCGCCAACTGCTTGCATCAAAATCCAGTCAAGAAAGTAGCTCTGAAGCCGAGAAATGCGATCGACCATAAGCACTACGGGGCGTATTCGTAACATTTTCAAATTGTTTGTACCTGCTCCATTTCGACCATCGGGCAGTTACCATGGAGAAACCGACCAAGATTTGACTTAATATTCTAGATCTTAACTCGCGCCAACTGCTTGCATCAAAATCCAGTCAAGAAAGTAGCTCTGAAGCCGAGAAATGCGATCGACCATAAGCACTACGGGGCGTATACGTAACATTTTAAAATTGTTTGTACCTGCTCCATTTCGACCATCGGGCAGCTAAGTTACCATGGAGGAACCTAACAAGATTTGACTTAATATTCTAGATCTGAACTCGCGCCAGTCAAGAAAGTAGCTCTGAAGCCGAGAAATGCGATCGACCATAAGCACTACGGGGCGCATACGTAACATTTTAAAATTTTTTGTACCTGCTCTATTTCGGCCATCGGGCAGCTAAGTTACCATGGAGGAACCTAACAAGATTTGACTTAATAAGCTAGATCTGAACCCGCGCCAACTGCTTGCATCAAAATCCAGTCAAGAAAGTAGCTCTGGAGCCGAGAAATGCGATCGACCATAAGCACTACGGGGCGTATACGTAACATTTTAAAATTTTTTGTACCTGCTCTATTTCGGCCATCGGGCAGCTAAGTTACCATGGAGGACCCTAACAAGATTTGACTTAATATTCTAGATCTAAACTCGCGCCAACTGCTTGCATCAAAATCCAGTCAAGAAAGTAGCTCTGAATCCGAGAAAAGCGATGGACCATAAGCACTACGGGGCGTATACGTAACATTTTAAAATTTTTTGTACCTGCTCTATTTCGGCCATCGGGCAGCTAAGTTACCATGGAGGAACCTAACAAGATTTGACTTAATATTCTAGATCTGAACTCGCGCCAACTGCTTGCATCAAAATCCAGTTAAGAAAGTAGCTCTGAAGCCGAGAAATGCGATCGACCATAAGCACTACGGGGCGCATACGTAACATTTTAAAATTTTTTGTACCTGCTCTATTTCGGCCATCGGGCAGCTAAGTTACCATGGAGGAACCTAACAAGATTTGACTTAATATTCTAGATCTGAACTCGCGCCAACTGCTTGCATCAAAATCCAGTCTAGAAAGTAGCTCTGAAGCCGAGAAATGCGATCGACCATAAGCACTACGGGGCGTATACGTAATATTTTAAAATTGTTTGTACCTGCTCCATATCGATCATCGGGCAGCTAAGTTACCATGGAGGAACCACCCAAGATTTGATTTAATAAGCTAGATCTTAACTCGCGCCAACTGCTTGCATCAAAATCCGTCAAGAAAGTAGCTTTGAAGAAGAGAAATGCGATCGACCATAAGCACTACGGGGGGTATACGTAACATTTTAAAATTTTTTGTACCTGCTCTATTTCGGCCATCGGGCAGCTAAGTTACCATGGAGGAACCTAACAAGATTTGACTTAATATTCTAGATCTGAACTCGCGCCAACTGCTTGCATCAAAATCCAGTCAAGAAAGTAGCTCTGAAGCCGAGAAATGCGATCGACCATAAGCACTACGGGGCGTATAAGTAACATTTTAAAATTTTTTGTACCTGCTCCATTTCGACCATCGGGCAGCTAAGTAACCATGGAGGAACCTAACAAGATTTGACTTAATATTCTAGATCTTAATTCGCGCCAACTGCTTGCATCAAAATCCGTCAAGAAAGTAGCTTTGAAGAAGAGAAATGCGATCGACCATAAGCACTACGGGGCGTATACGTAACATTTTAAAATTGTTTGTACCTGCTCCATATCGATCATCGGGCAGCTAAGTTACCATGGATTAACCACCCAAGATTTGACTTAATAAGCTAGATCTTAACTCGCGCCAACTGCTTGCATCAAAATCCAGTCAAGAAAGTAGCTCTGAAGCCGAGAAATGCGATCGACCATAAGCACTACGGGGGGTATACGTAACATTTTAAAATTTTTTGTACCTGCTCTATTTCGGCCATCGGGCAGCTAAGTTACCATGGAGGAACCTAACAAGATTTGACTTAATATTCTAGATCTGAATTCGCGCCAACTGCTTGCATCAAAATCCAGTTAAGAAAGTAGCTCTGAAGCCGAGAAATGCGATCGACCATAAGCACTACGGGGCGCATACGTAACATTTTAAAATTTTTTGTACCTGCTCTATTTCGGCCATCGGGCAGCTAAGTTACCATGGAGGAACCTAACAAGATTTGACTTAATATTCGAGATCTGAACTCGCGCCAACTGCTTGCATCAAAATCCAGTCAAGAAAGTAGCTCTGAATCCGAGAAAAGCGATGGACCATAAGCACTACGGGGCGTAAACGTAACATTTTAAAATTTTTGGTACCTGCTCCATTTCGACCATCGGACAGCTAAGTTACCATGGAGGAACCTAACAAGATTTGACTTAATATTCTAGATCTTAACTCGCGCCAACTGCTTGCATCAAAATCCAGTCTAGAAAGTAGCTCTGAAGCCGAGAAATGCGATCGACCATAAGCACTACGGGGCGTATACGTAATATTTTAAAATTGTTTGTACCTGCTCCATATCGATCATCGGGCAGCTAAGTTACCATGGATTAACCACCCAAGATTTGATTTAATAAGCTAGATCTTAACTCGCGCCAACTGCTTGCATCAAAATCCGTCAAGAAAGTAGCTTTGAAGAAGAGAAATGCGATCGACCATAAGCACTACGGGGCGTATACGTAACATTTTAAAATTTTTTGTACCTGCTCCATTTCGAATATCGGGCAGCTAAGTAACCATGGAGGAACCTAACAAGATTTGACTTAATATTCTAGATCTTAACTCGCGCCAACTGCTTGCATCAAAATCCAGTCAAGAAAGTAGCTCTGAAGCCGAGAAATGCGATCGACCATAAGCACTACGGGGGGTATACGTAACATTTTAAAATTTTTTGTACCTGCTCTATTTCGGCCATCGGGCAGCTAAGTTACCATGGAGGAACCTAACAAGATTTGACTTAATATTCTAGATCTGAATTCGCGCCAACTGCTTGCATCAAAATCCAGTTAAGAAAGTAGCTCTGAAGCCGAGAAATGCGATCGACCATAAGCACTACGGGGCGCATACGTAACATTTTAAAATTTTTTGTACCTGCTCCATATCGACCATCGGGCAGCTAAGTTACCATGGAGGAACCTAACAAGATTTGACTTAATATTCTAGATCTGAACTCGCGCCAACTGCTTGCATCAAAATCCAGTCAAGAAAGTAGCTCTGAATCCGAGATAAGCTATGGACCATAAGCACTACGGGGCGTATACGTAACATTTTCAAATTTTTGGTACCTGCTCCATTTCGACCATCGGACAGCTAAGTTACCATGGAGGAACCACCCAAGATTTGACTTAATAAGCTAGATCTTAACTCGGGCCAACTGCTTGCATCAAAATCCGTCAAGAAAGTAGCTTTGAAGAAGAGAAATGCGATCGACCATAAGCACTACGGGGCGTATACGTAACATTTTAAAATTTTTTGTACCTGCTCCATTTCGACCATCGGGCAGCTAAGTTACCATGGAGGAACCTAACAAGATTTGACTTAATATTCTAGATCTGAACTCGCGCCAACTGCTTGCATCAAAATCCAGTCAAGAAAGTAGCTCTGAATCCGAGATAAGCTATGGACCATAAGCACTACGGGGCGTATACGTAACATTTTAAAATTTTTTGTACCTGCTCTATTTCGGCCATCGGGCAGCTAAGTTACCATGGAGGAACCTAACAAGATTTGACTTAATATTCTAGATCTGAACTCGCGCCAACTGCTTGCATCAAAATCCAGTCAAGAAAGTAGCTCTGAAGCCGAGAAATGCGATCGACCATAAGCACTACGGGGCGTATACGTAACATTTTAAAATTTTTTGTACCTGCTCTATTTCGGCCATCGGGCAGCTAAGTTACCATGGAGGAACCTAACAAGATTTGACTTAATATTCTAGATCTGAACTCGCGCCAACTGCTTGCATCAAAATCCAGTCAAGAAAGTAGCTCTGAATCCGAGATAAGCTATGGACCATAAGCACTACGGGGCGTATACGTAACATTTTAAAATTTTTTGTACCTGCTCTATTTCGGCCATCGGGCAGCTAAGTTACCATGGAGGAACCTAACAAGATTTGACTTAATATTCTAGATCTGAACTCGCGCCAACTGCTTGCATCAAAATCCAGTCAAGAAAGTAGCTCTGAAGCCGAGAAATGCGATCGACCATAAGCACTACGGGGCGTATACGTAACATTTTAAAATTTTTTGTACCTGCTCTATTTCGGCCATCGGGCAGCTAAGTTACCATGGAGGAACCTAACAAGATTTGACTTAATATTCTAGATCTGAACTCGCGCCAACTGCTTGCATCAAAATCCAGTCAAGAAAGTAGCTCTGAAGCCGAGAAATGCGATCGACCATAAGCACTACGGGGCGTATACGTAACATTTTAAAATTTTTTGTACCTGCTCTATTTCGGCCATCGGGCAGCTAAGTTACCATGGATTAACCACCCAAGATTTGATTTAATAAGCTAGATCTTAACTCGCGCCAACTGCTTGCATCAAAATCCGTCAAGAAAGTAGCTTTGAAGAAGAGAAATGCGATCGACCATAAGCACTACGGGGGGTATACGTAACATTTTAAAATTTTTTGTACCTGCTCTATTTCGGCCATCGGGCAGCTAAGTTACCATGGAGGAACCTAACAAGATTTGACTTAATATTCTAGATCTGAACTCGCGCCAACTGCGTGCATCAAAATCCAGTCAAGAAAGTAGCTCTGAAGCCGAGAAATGCGATCGACCATAAGCACTACGGGGCGTATACGTAACATTTTAAAATTTTTTGTACCTGCTCTATTTCGGCCATCGGGCAGCTAAGTTACCATGGAGGAACCTAACAAGATTTGACTTAATATTCTAGATCTGAACTCGCGCCAACTGCGTGCATCAAAATCCAGTCAAGAAAGTAGCTCTGAAGCCGAGAAATGCGATCGACCATAAGCACTACGGGGCGTATACGTAACATTTTAAAATTTTTTGTACCTGCTCCATATCGATCATCGGGCAGCTAAGTTACCATGGAGGAACCACCCAAGATTTGATTTAATATTCTAGATCTTAACTCGCGCCAACTGCTTGCATCAAAATCCGTCAAGAAAGTAGCTTTGAAGAAGAGAAATGCGATCGACCATAAGCACTACGGGGGGTATACGTAACATTTTAAAATTTTTTGTACCTGCTCTATTTCGGCCATCGGGCAGCTAAGTTACCATGGAGGAACCTAACAAGATTTGACTTAATATTCTAGATCTGAACTCGCGCCAACTGCGTGCATCAAAATCCAGTCAAGAAAGTAGCTCTGAAGCCGAGAAATGCGATCGACCATAAGCACTACGGGGCGTATACGTAACATTTTAAAATTTTTTGTACCTGCTCCATATCGATCATCGGGCAGCTAAGTTACCATGGAGGAACCACCCAAGATTTGATTTAATATTCTAGATCTTAACTCGCGCCAACTGCTTGCATCAAAATCCGTCAAGAAAGTAGCTTTGAAGAAGAGAAATGCGATCGACCATAAGCACTACGGGGGGTATACGTAACATTTTAAAATTTTTTGTACCTGCTCTATTTCGGCCATCGGGCAGCTAAGTTACCATGGAGGAACCTAACAAGATTTGACTTAATATTCTAGATCTGAACTCGCGCCAACTGCGTGCATCAAAATCCAGTCAAGAAAGTAGCTCTGAAGCCGAGAAATGCGATCGACCATAAGCACTACGGGGCGTATACGTAACATTTTAAAATTTTTTGTACCTGCTCTATTTCGGCCATCGGGCAGCTAAGTTACCATGGAGGAACCTAACAAGATTTGACTTAATATTCTAGATCTGAACTCGCGCCAACTGCGTGCATCAAAATCCAGTCAAGAAAGTAGCTCTGAAGCCGAGAAATGCGATCGACCATAAGCACTACGGGGCGTATACGTAACATTTTAAAATTTTTTGTACCTGCTCCATATCGACCATCGGGCAGCTAAGTAACCATGGAGGAACCTAACAAGATTTGACTTAATATTCTAGATCTTAACTCGCGCCAACTGCTTGCATCAAAATCCGTCAAGAAAGTAGCTTTGAAGAAGAGAAATGCGATCGACCATAAGCACTACGGGGGGTATACGTAACATTTTAAAATTTTTTGTACCTGCTCTATTTCGGCCATCGGGCAGCTAAGTTACCATGGAGGAACCTAACAAGATTTGACTTAATATTCTAGATCTGAACTCGCGCCAACTGCTTGCATCAAAATCCAGTCAAGAAAGTAGCTCTGAAGCCGAGAAATGCGATCGACCATAAGCACTACGGGGCGTATACGTAACATTTTAAAATTTTTTGTACCTGCTCTATTTCGGCCATCGGGCAGCTAAGTTACCATGGAGGAACCTAACAAGATTTGACTTAATATTCTAGATCTGAACTCGCGCCAACTGCTTGCATCAAAATCCAGTCAAGAAAGTAGCTCTGAATCCGAGAAAAGCGATGGACCATAAGCACTACGGGGCGTATACGTAACATTTTAAAATTTTTTGTACCTGCTCCATTTCGACCATCGGGCAGCTAAGTTACCATGGAGGAACCTAACAAGATTTGACTTAATATTCTAGATCTGAACTCGCGCCAACTGCTTGCATCAAAATCCAGTCAAGAAAGTAGCTCTGAATCCGAGAAAAGCGATGGACCATAAGCACTACGGGGCGTATACGTAACATTTTCAAATTTTTGGTACCTGCTCCATTTCGACCATCGGACAGCTAAGTTACCATGGAGGAACCTAACAAGATTTGATAATATTCTAGATCTTAACTCGCGCCAACTGCTTGCATCAAAATCCAGTCTAGAAAGTAGCTCTGAAGCCGAGAAATGTGATCGACCATAAGCACTACGGGGCGTATACGTAACATTTTAAAATTGTTTGTACCTGCTCCATATCGATCATCGGGCAGCTAAGTTACCATGGATTAACCACCCATCGGGCAGCCAAGTTACCATGGAAGAACCTAACAAGATTTGACTTAATATTCTAGATATTAACTCGCGCCAACTGCTTGCATCAAAATCCAGTCAAGAAAGTAGCTCTGAAGCCGAGAAATGCGATCGACCATAAGCACTACGGGGCGTATTCGTAACATTTTCAAATTTTTTGTACCTGCTCCATTTTGACCATCGGGCAGCTAAGTTACCATGGAGGAACCTAACAAGATTTGACTTAATATTCTAGATCTGAACTCGCGCCAACTGCTTGCATCAAAACCCGGTCAAGAAAGTAGCTCTGAAGCCGAGAAATGCGATCGACCATAAGCACTACGGGGCGTATACGTAACATTTTAAAATTGTTTGTACCTGCTCCATTTCGACCATCGGGCAGCTAAGTTACCATGGAGGAACCACCCAAGATTTGACTTAATAAGCTAGATCTTAACTCGCGCCAACTGCTTGCATCAAAATCCGTCAAGAAAGTAGCTTTGAAGAAGAGAAATGCGATCGTCCATAAGCACTACGGGGCGTATTCGTAACATTTTCAAATTGTTTGTACCTGCTCCATTTCGACCATCGGCCAGCTAAGTTACCATGGAGAAACCAACCAAGATTTGACTTAATATTATAGATCTTAACTCGCGCCAACTGCTTGCATCAAAATCCAGTCAAGAAAGTAGCTCTGAAGCCGAGAAATGCGATCGACCATAAGCACTACGGGGGGTATACGTAACATTTTAAAATTGTTTGTACCAGCTCTATTTCGGCCATCGGGCAGCTAAATTACCATGGAGGAACCTAACAAGATTTGACTTAATATTCTAGATCTGAACCCGCGCCAACTGCCTGCATCAAAATCCAGTCAAGAAAGTAGCTCTGAATCCGAGAAAAGCGATGGACCATAAGCACTACGGGGCGTATACGTAACATTTTCAAATTTTTGGTACCTGCTCCATTTCGACCATCGGACAGCTAAGTTACCATGGAGGAACCTAACAAGATTTGACTTAATATTCTAGATCTTAACTCGCGCCAACTGCTTGCATCAAAATCCAGTCTAGAAAGTAGCTATGAAGCCGAGAAATGCGATCGACCATAAGCACTACGGGGCGTATACGTAACATTTTAAAATTGTTTGTACCTGCTCCATTTCGACCATCGGGCAGCTAAGTTACCATGGAGGAACCACCCAAGATTTGATTTAATAAGCTAGAACTTAACACGCTCCAACTGCTTGCATCAAAATCCGTCAAGAAAGTAGCTTTGAAGAAGAGAAATGCGATCGACCATCAGCACTACGGGGCGTATACGTAACATTTTAAAATTGTTTGTACCTGCTCCATTTCGACCATCGGGCAGCTAAGTTACCATGGAGGAACCACCCAAGATTTGATTTAATAAGCTAGAACTTAACACGCTCCAACTGCTTGCATCAAAATCCGTCAAGAAAGTAGCTTTGAAGAAGAGAAATGCGATCGACCATTAGCACTACGGGGCGTATACGTAACATTTTAAAATTGTTTGTACTTGCTCCATTTCGACCATCGGGCAGCTAAGGTACCATGGAGGAACCTAACAAGATTTGACTTAATATTCTAGATCTGAACTCGCGCCAACTGCTTGCATCAAAATCCATTCAAGAAAGTAGCTCTGAAGCCGAGAAATGCGATCGACCATAAGCACTACGGGGCGTATACGTAACATTTTAAAATTTTTTGTACCTGCTCTATTTCGGCCATCGGGCAGCTAAGTTACCATGGAGGAACCTAACAAGATTTGACTTAATATTCGAGATCTGAACTCGCGCCAACTGCTTGCATCAAAATCCAGTCAAGAAAGTAGCTCTGAAGCCGAGAAATGCAATCGACCATAAGCACTACGGGGCTTATACGTAACATTTTAAAATTGTTTGTACCTGCTCCATTTCGACCATCGGGCAGCTAAATTACCATGGAGGAACCTAACAAGATTTGACTTAATATTCTAGATCTGAACTCGCGCCAACTGCCTGCATCAAAATCCAGTCAAGAAAGTAGTTCTGAATCCGAGAAAAGCGATGGACCATAAGCACTACGGGGCGTATACGTAACATTTTCAAATTTTTGGTACCTGCTCCATTTCGACCATCGGACAGCTAAGTTACCATGGAGGAACCTAACAAGATTCGACTTAATATTCTAGATCTTAACTCGCGCCAACTGCTTGCATCTAAATCCAGTCTAGAAAGTAGCACTGAAGCCGAGAAATGCGATCGACCATAAGCACTACGGGGCGTATACGTAACATTTTAAAATTGTTTGTACCTGCTCTATTTCGGCCATCGGGCAGCTAAGTTACCATGGAGGAACCTAACAAGATTTGACTTAATATTCTAGATCTGAACTCGCGCCAACTGCTTGCATCAAAATCCAGTCAAGAATGTAGCTCTGAATCCGAGAAAAGCGATGGACCATAAGCACTACGGGGCGTATACGTAACATTTTCAAATTTTTTGTACCTGCTCTATTTCGGCCATCGGGCAGCTAAGTTACCATGGAGAAACCAACCAAGATTTGACTTAATGTTCTAGATCTGAACTCGCGCCAACTGCTTGCATCAAAATCCAGTCAAGAAAGTAGCTCTGAAGCCGAGAAATGCGATCGACCATAAGCACTACGGGGCGTATACGTAACATTTTAAAATTTTTTGTACCTGCTCCATTTCGACCATCGGGCAGCCAAGTTACCATGGAGAAACCAACCAAGATTTGACTTAATGTTCTAGATCTGAACTCGCGCCAACTGCTTGCATCAAAATCCAGTCAAGAAAGTAGCTCTGAAGCCGAGAAATGCGATGGACCATAAGCACTACGGGGCGTATACGTAGCATTTTCAAATTTTTGGTACCTGCTCCATTTCGACCATCGGACAGCTAAGTTACCATGGAGGAACCTAACAAGATTTGACTTAATATTCTAGATCTTAACTCGCGCCAACTGCTTGCATCAAAATCCAGTCTAGAAAGTAGCTCTGAAGCCGAGAAATGCGATCGACCATAAGCACTACGGGGCGTATACGTAACATTTCAAAATTGTTTGTACCTGCTCCATATCGATCATCGGGCAGCTAAGTTACCATGGATTAACCACCCAAGATTTGATTTAATAAGCTAGATCTTAACTCGCGCCAACTGCTTGCATCAAAATCCAGTCAAGAAAGTAGCTCTGAATCCGAGAAAAGCGATGGACCATAAGCACTACGGGGGGTATACGTAACATTTTAAATTTTTTTGTACCTGCTCTATTTCGGCCATCGGGCATCTAAGTTACCATGGAGGAACCTAACAAGATTTGACTTAATATTCTAGATCTGAACTCGCGCCAACTGCTTGCATCAAAATCCAGTCAAGAATGTAGCTCTGAATCCGAGAAAAGCGATGGACCATAAGCACTACGGGGCGTATACGTAACATTTTCAAATTTTTTGTACCTGCTCTATTTCGGCCATCGGGCAGCTAAGTTACCATGGAGGAACCTAACAAGATTTTACTTAATATTCTAGATCTGAACTCGCGCCAACTGCTTGCATCAAAATCCAGTCAAGAAAGTAGCTCTAAATCCGAGAAAAGCGATGGACCATAAGCACTACGGGGCGTATACGTAACATTTTAAAATTTTTTGTACTTGCTCTATTTCGGCCATCGGGCAGCTAAGTTACCATGGAGGAACCTAACAAGATTTGACTTAATATTCTAGATCTGAACTCGCGCCAACTGCTTGCATCAAAATCCAGTCAAGAAAGTAGCTCTGAATCCGAGAAAAGCGATGGACCATAAGCACTACGGGGCGTATACGTAACATTTTAAAATTTTTTGTACCTGCTCCATTTCGACCATCGGACAGCTAAGTTACCATGGAGGAACCTAACAAGATTTGACTTAATATTCTAGATCTGAACTCGCGCCAACTGCTTGCATCAAAATCCAGTCAAGAAAGTAGCTCTGAATCCGAGAAAAGCGATGGCCCATAAGCACTACGGGGCGTATACGTAACATTTTCAAATTTTTGGTACCTGCTCCATTTCGACCATCGGACAGCTAAGTTACCATGGAGGAACCTAACAAGATTTGGCTTAATATTCTAGATCTTAACTCGCGCCAACTGCTTGCATCAAAATCCAGTCTAGAAAGAAGCTCTGAAGCCGAGAAATGCGATCGACCATAAGCACTACGGGGCGTATACGTAACATTTCAAAATTGTTTGTACCTGGTCCATATCGATCATCGGGCAGCTAAGTTACCATGGATTAACCACCCAAGATTTGATTTAATAAGCTAGATCTTAACTCGCGCCAACTGCTTGCATCAAAATCCGTCAAGAAAGTAGCTTTGAAGAAGAGAAATGCGATCGACCATAAGCACTACGGGGCGTATACGTAACATTTTAAAATTTTTTGTACCTGCTCCATTTCGAATATCGGGCAGCTAAGTAACCATGGAGGAACCTAACAAGATTTGACTTAATATTCTAGATCTGAACTCGCGCCAACTGCTTGCATCAAAATCCGTCAAGAAAGTAGCTTTGAAGAAGAGAAATGCGATCGACCATCAGCACTACGGGGCGTATACGTAACATTTTAAAATTGTTTGTACCTGCTCCATTTCGACCATCGGGCAGCTAAGTTACCATGGAGGAACCTAACAAGATTTGACTTAATATTCTAGATCTGAACTCGCGCCAACTGCTTGCATCAAAATCCAGTCAAGAAAGTAGCTCTGAATCCGAGAAAAGCGATGGACCATAAGCACTACGCTGCGTATTCGTAACATTTTCGAATTTTTTGTACCTGCTCCATTTCGACCATCGGGCAGCTAAGTTACCATGGAGAAACCAACCAAGATTTGACTTAATATTCTAGATCTGAACTCGCGCCAACTGCTTGCATCAAAATCCAGTCAAGAAAGTAGCTCTGAAGCCGAGAAATGCGATCGACCGTAAGCACTACGGGGCGTATACGTAACATTTTAAAATTGTTTGTACCTGCTCCATTTCGACCATCGGGCAGCTAAGTTACCATGGAGGAACCTAACAAGATTTGACTTAATATTCTAGATCTTAACTCGCGCCAACTACTTGCATCAAAATCCAGTCTAGAAAGTAGCTCTGAAGCCGAGCAATGCGATCGACCATAAGCACTACGGGGCGTATACGTAACATTTTAAAATTGTTTGTACCTGCTCTATTTCGGCCATCGGGCAGCTAAGTTACCATGGAGGAACCTAACAAGATTTGACTTAATATTCTAGATCTGAACTCGCGCCAACTGCTTGCATCAAAATCCATTCAAGAAAGTAGCTCTGAAGCCGAGAAATGCGATCGACCATAAGCACTACGGGGCGTATACGTAACATTTTAAAATTTTTTGTACCTGCCCCATTTCGACCATCGGGCAGCTAAGTTGCCATGGAGGAACCTAACAAGATTTGACTTAATATTTTAGATCTGAACTCGCGCCAACTGCTTGCATCAAAATCAAGTCAAGAATATAGCTCTGAATCCGAGAAAAGCGATGGACCATAAGCACTACGGGGCGTATACGTAACATTTTCAAATTGTTGGTACCTGCTCCATTTCGACCATCGGACAGCTAAGTTACCATGGAGGAACCTAACAAGATTTGACTTAATATTCTAGATCTTAACTCGCGCCAACTGCTTGCATCAAAATCCAGTCTAGAAAGTAGCTCTGAAGCCGAGAAATGCGATCGACCATAAGCACTACGGGGCGTATTCGTAACATTTTCGAATTTTTTGTACCTGCTCCATTTCGACCATCGGGCAGCTAAGTTACTATGGAGGAACCTAACAAGATTTGACTTAATATTCTAGATCTGAACTCGCGCCAACTGCTTGCATCAAAATCCAGTCAAGAATATAGCTCTGAATCCGAGAAAAGCGATGGACCATAAGCACTACGGGGCGTATACGTAACATTTTCAAATTTTTTGTACCTGCTCCATTTCGACCATCGGGCAGCTAAGTTACCCTGGAGGAACCTAACAAGATTTGACTTAATATTCTAGATCTTAACTCGCGCCAGCTGCTTGCATCAAAATCCAGTCTAGAAAGTAGCTCTGAAGCCGAGAAATGCGATCGACCATAAGCACTACGGGGCGTATTCGTAACATTTTCAAATTTTTTGTACCTGCTCCATTTCGACCATCGGGCAGCTAAGTTACCATGGAGGAACCACCCAAGATTTGACTTAATAAGCTAGATCTTAACTCGCGCCAACTGCTTGCATCAAAATCCAGTCAAGAATGTAGCTCTGAATCCGAGAAAAGCGATCGACCATAAGCACTACGGGGCGTATACGTAACATTTTCAAATTTTTGGTACCTGCTCCATTGCGACCATCGGACAGCTAAGTTACCATGGAGGAACCTAACAAGATTTGACTTAATATTCTAGATCTTAAGTCGCGCCAGCTGCTTGCATCAAAATCCAGTCAAGAAAGTAGCTCTGAAGCCGAGAAATGCGATCGACCATAAGCACTACGGGGCGTATACGTAACATTTTAAAATTGTTTGTACCTGCTCCATTTCGACCATCGGGCAGCTAAGTTACCATGGAGAAACCAACCAAGATTTGACTTAATATTCTAGATCTGAACTCGCGCCAACTGCTTGCATCAAAATCCGTCAAGAAAGTAGCTTTGGAGAAGAGAAATGCGATCGACCATAAGCACTACGGGGCGTATACGTAGCATTTTAAAATTGTTTGTACCTGCTCCATTTCGACCATCTGGCAGCTAAGTTACCATGGAGGAACCTAACAAGATTTGACTTAATATTCTAGATCTGAACTCGCGCCAACTGCTTGCATCAAAATCCAGTCAAGAAAGTAGCTCTGAAGCCGAGAAATGCGATCGACCGTAAGCACTACGGGGCGTATACGTAACATTTTAAATTTTTTTGTACCTGCTCTATTTCGGCCATCGGGCAGCTAAGTTACCATGGAGGAACCTAACAAGATTTGACTTAATATTCTAGATCTGAACTCGCGCCAACTGCTTGCATCAAAATCCAGTCAAGAATATAGCTCTGAATCCGAGAAAAGCGATGGACCATAAGCACTACGGGGCGTATTCGTAACATTTTCGAATTTTTTGTACCTGCTCCATTTCGACCATCGGGCAGCTAAGTTACCATGGAGAAACCAACCAAGATTTGACTTAATATTCTAGATCTGAACTCGCGCCAACTGCTTGCATCAAAATCCAGTCAAGAAAGTAGCTCTGAAGCCGAGAAATGCGATGGACCATAAGCACTACGGGGCGTATTCGTAACATTTTAGAATTTTTTGTACCTGCTCCATTTCGACCATCGGGCAGCTAAGTTACCATGGAGAAACCAACCAAGATTTGACTTAATATTCTAGATCTGAACTCGCGCCAACTGCTTGCATCAAAATCCAGTCAAGAAAGTAGCTCTGAAGCCGAGAAATGCGATCGACCGTAAGCACTACGGGGCGTATACGTAACATTTTAAAATTGTTTGTACCTGCTCCATTTCGACCATCGGGCAGCTAAGTTACCATGGAGGAACCACCCAAGATTTGACTTAATAAGCTAGATCTTAACTCGCGCCAACTGCTTGCATCAAAATCCGTCAAGAAAGTAGCTTTGAAGAAGAGAAATGCGATCGACCATAAGCACTACGGGGCGTATACGCAACATTTTAAAATTTTTTGTACCTGCTCCATTTCGACCATCGGGCAGCTAAGTTACCATGGAGGAACCTAACAAGATTTGACTTAATATTCTAGATCTGAACTCGCGCCAACTGCTGGCATCAAAATCCAGTCAAGAAAGTAGCTCTGAAGCCGAGAAATGCGATCGACCGTAAGCACTACGGGGCGTATACGTAACATTTTAAATTTTTTTGTACCTGCTCTATTTCGGCCATCGGGCAGCTAAGTTACCATGGAGGAACCTAACAAGATTTGACTTAATATTCTAGATCTGAACTCGCGCCAACTGCTTGCATCAAAATCCAGTCAAGAAAGTAGCTCTGAAGCCGAGAAATGCGATCGACCATAAGCACTACGGGGCGTATACGTAACATTTTAAAATTGTTTGTACCTGCTCCATTTCGACCATCGGGCAGCTAAGTTACCATGGAGAAACCAACCAAGATTTGACTTAATATTCTAGATCTTAACTCGAGCCAACTGCTTGCATCAAAATCCAGTCAAGAAAGTAGCTCTGAAGCCGAGAAATGCGATCGACCATAAGCACTACGGGGCGTATACGTAACATTTTAAATTTTTTTGTACCTGCTCTATTTCGGCCATCGGGCAGCTAAGTTACCATGGAGGAACCTAACAAGATTTGACTTAATATTCCAGATCTGAATTCGCGCCAACTGCTGGCATCAAAATCCAGTCAAGAAAGTAGCTCTGAAGCCGAGAAATGCGATCGACCATAAGCACTACGGGGCGTATACGTAACATTTTAAAATTGTTTGTACCTGCTCCATTTCGACCATCGGGCAGCTAAGTTACCATGGAGGAACCTAACAAGATTTGACTTAATATTCTAGATCTGAACTCGCGCCAACTGCTTGCATCAAAATCAAGTCAAGAATATAGCTCTGAATCCGAGAAAAGCGATGGACCATAAGCACTACGGGGCGTATTCGTAACATTTTAGAATTTTTTGTACCTGCTCCATTTCGACCATCGGGCAGCTAAGTTACCATGGAGAAACCAACCAAGATTTGACTTAATATTCTAGATCTGAACTCGCGCCAACTGCTTGCATCAAAATCCAGTCAAGAAAGTAGCTCTGAAGCCGAGAAATGCGATCGACCGTAAGCACTACGGGGCGTATACGTAACATTTTAAAATTGTTTGTACCTGCTCCATTTCGACCATCGGGCAGCTAAGTTACCATGGAGGAACCACCCAAGATTTGACTTAATAAGCTAGATCTTAACTCGCGCCAACTGCTTGCATCAAAATCCGTCAAGAAAGTAGCTTTGAAGAAGAGAAATGCGATCGACCATAAGCACTACGGGGCGTATACGCAACATTTTAAAATTTTTTGTACCTGCTCCATTTCGACCATCGGGCAGCTAAGTTACCATGGAGGAACCTAACAAGATTTGACTTAATATTCTAGATCTGAACGCGCGCCAACTGCTGGCGTCAAAATCCAGTCAAGAAAGTAGCTCTGAAGCCGAGAAATGCGATCGACCGTAAGCACTACGGGGCGTATACGTAACATTTTAAATTTTTTTGTACCTGCTCTATTTCGGCCATCGGGCAGCTAAGTTACCATGGAGGAACCTAACAAGATTTGACTTAATATTCTAGATCTGAACTCGCGCCAACTGCTTGCATCAAAATCCAGTCAAGAAAGTAGCTCTGAAGCCGAGAAATGCGATCGACCATAAGCACTACGGGGCGTATACGTAACATTTTAAAATTGTTTGTACCTGCTCCATTTCGACCATCGGGCAGCTAAGTTACCATGGAGAAACCAACCAAGATTTGACTTAATATTCTAGATCTTAACTCGAGCCAACTGCTTGCATCAAAATCCAGTCAAGAAAGTAGCTCTGAAGCCGAGAAATGCGATCGACCATAAGCACTACGGGGCGTATTCGTAACATTTTCAAATTTTTTGTACCTGCTCCATTTCGACCATCGGGCAGCTAAGTTACCATGGAGGAATCTAACAAGATTTGACTTAATATTCTAGATCTTAACTCGCGCCAACTGCTTGCATCAAAATCCATTCTAGAAAGTAGCTCTGAAGCCGAGAAATGCGATCGACCATAAGCACTACGGGGCGTATTCGTAACATTTTCGAATTTTTTGTACCTGCTCCATTTCGACCATCGGGCAGCTAAGTTACCATGGAGGAACCTAACAAGATTTGACTTAATATTCTAGATCTTAACTCGCGCCAACTGCTTGCATCAAAATCCAGTCAAGAAAGTAGCTCTGAAACCGAGAAATGCGATCGACCATAAGCACTACGGGGCGTATACGTAACATTTTAATTTTTTTTGTACCTGCTCTATTTCGGCCATCGGGCAACTAAGTTACCATGGAGGAACCAACCAAGATTTGACTTAATATTCTAGATCTTAACTCGAGCCAACTGCTTGCCTCAAAATCCAGTCAAGAAAGTAGCTCTGAAGCCGAGAAATGCGATCGACCATAAGCACTACGGGGCGTATACGTAACATTTTAAATTTTTTTGTACCTGCTCTATTTCGGCCATCGGGCAGCTAAGTTACCATGGAGGAACCTAACAAGATTTGACTTAATATTCCAGATCTGAATTCGCGCCAACTGCTGGCATCAAAATCCAGTCAAGAAAGTAGCTCTGAAGCCGAGAAATGCGATCGACCATAAGCACTACGGGGCGTATTCGTAACATTTTCAAATTTTTTGTACCTGCTCCATTTCGACCATCGGGCAGCTAAGTTACCATGGAGGAATCTAACAAGATTTGACTTAATATTCTAGATCTTAACTCGCGCCAACTGCTTCCATCAAAATCCATTCTAGAAAGTAGCTCTGAAGCCGAGAAATGCGATCGACCATAAGCACTACGGGGCGTATTCGTAACATTTTCGAATTTTTTGTACCTGCTCCATTTCGACCATCGGGCAGCTAAGTTACCATGGAGGAACCTAACAAGATTTGACTTAATATTCTAGATCTTAACTCGCGCCAACTGCTTGCATCAAAATCCAGTCAAGAAAGTAGCTCTGAAGCCGAGAAATGCGATCGACCATAAGCACTACGGGGCGTATACGTAACATTTTAATTTTTTTTGTACCTGCTCTATTTCGGCCATCGGGCAACTAAGTTACCATGGAGGAACCTAACAAGATTTGACTTAATATTCTAGATCTGAACTCGCGCCAACTGCTTGCATCAAAATCCAGCCAAGAAAGTTGCTCTGAAGCCGAGAAATGCGATCGACCATAAGCACTACGGGGCGTATACGTAACATTTTAAAATTGTTTGTACCTGCTCCATTTCGACCATCGGGCAGCTAAGTTACCATGGAGGAACCACCCAAGATTTGACTTAATAAGCTAGATCTTAACTCGCGCCAACTGCTTGCATCAAAATCCGTCAAGAAAGTAGCTTTGAAGAAGAGAAATGCGATCGACCATAAGCACTACGGGGCGTATACGTAACATTTTAAAATTTTTTGTACCTGCTCCATTTCGACCATCGGGCAGCTAAGTTACCATGGAGGAACCTAACAAGATTTGACTTAATATTCTAGATCTGAACTCGCGCCAACTGCTGGCATCAAAATCCAGTCAAGAAAGTAGCTCTGAAGCCGAGAAATGCGATCGACCATAAGCACTACGGGGCGTATACGTAACATTTTAAAATTGTTTGTACCTGCTCTATTTCGGCCATCGGGCAGCTAAGTTACCATGGAGGAACCTAACAAGATTTGACTTAATATTCTAGATCTGAACTCGCGCCAACTGCTTGCATCAAAATCCATTCAAGAAAGTAGCTCTGAAGCCGAGAAATGCGATCGACCATAAGCACTACGGGGCGTATACGTAACATTTTAAAATTTTTTGTACCTGCCCCATTTCGACCATCGGGCAGCTAAGTTACCATGGAGGAACCTAACAAGATTTGACTTAATATTCTAGATCTGAACTCGCGCCAACTGCTTGCATCAAAATCAAGTCAAGAATATAGCTCTGAATCCGAGAAAAGCGATGGACCATAAGCACTACGGGGCATATACGTAACATTTTCAAATTTTTGGTACCTGCTCCATTTCGACCATCGGACAGCTAGGTTACCATGGAGGAACCTAACAAGATTTGACTTAATATTCTAGATCTTAACTCGCGCCAACTGCTTGCATCAAAATCCAGTCTAGAAAGTAGCTCTGAAGCCGAGAAATGCGATCGACCATAAGCACTACGGGGCGTATTCGTAACATTTTCGAATTTTTTGTACCTGCTCCATTTCGACCATCGGGCAGCTAAGTTACCATGGAGAAACCAACCAAGATTTGACTTAATATTCTAGATCTTAGCTCGCGCCAACTGCTTGCATCAAAATCCAGTCAAGAAAGTAGCTCTGAAGCCGAGAAGTGCGATCGACCGTAAGCACTACGGGGCGTATACGTAACATTTTAAAATTTTTTGTACCTGCTCCATTTCGACCATCGGGCAGCTAAGTTACCATGGAGGAACCTAACAAGATTTGACTTAATATTCTAGATCTGAACTCGCGCCAACTGCTTGCATCAAAATCCAGTCAAGAATGTAGCTCTGAAGCCAAGAAATGCGATCGACCATAAGCACTACGGGGCGTATTCGTAACATTTTCAAATTTTTTGTACCTGCTCCATTTCGACCATCAGGCAGCTAAGTTACCATGGAGAAACCAACCAAGATTTGACTTAATATTCTAGATCTTAACTCGCGCCAACTGCTTGCATCAAAATCCAGTCAAGAAAGTAGCTCTGAAGCCGAGAAATGCGATCGACCATAAGCACTACGGGGCGTATACGTAACATTTTAAAATTGTTTGTACCTGCTCCATTTCGACCATCGGGCAGCTAAGTTACCATTGAAGAACCACCCAAGATTTGACTTAATAAGCTAGATCTTAACTCGCGCCAACTGCTTGCATCAAAATCCGTCAAGAAAGTAGCTTTGAAGAAGAGAAATGCGATCGACCATAAGCACTACGGGGCGTATACGTAACATTTTAATTTTTTTTGTACCTGCTCCATTTCGACCATCGGGCAGCTAAGTTACCATGGAGGAACCTAACAAGATTTGACTTAATATTCTATATCTGAACTCGCGCCAACTGCTTGCATCAAAATCCAGTCAAGAAAGTAGCTCTGAAGCCGAGAAATGTGATCGACCATAAGCACTACGGGGAGTATACGTAACATTTTAAAATTTTTTGTACCTGCTCTATTTCGGCCATCGGGCAGCTAAGTTACCATGGAGGAACCTAACAAGATTTGACTTAATATTCTAGATCTGAACTCGCGCCAACTGCTTGCATCAAAATCAAGTCAAGAATATAGCTCTGAATCCGAGAAAAGCGATGGACCATAAGCACTACGGGGCGTATACGTAACATTTTCAAATTTTTGGTACCTGCTCCATTTCGACCATCGGAGAGCTAAGTTACCATGGAGGAACCTAACAAGATTTGACTTAATATTCTAGATCTGAACTCGCGCCAACTGCTTGCATCAAAATCCAGTCTAGAAAGTAGCTCTGAAGCCGAGAAATGCGATCGACCATAAGCACTACGGGGCGTATTCGTAACATTTTCGAATTTTTTGTACCTGCTCCATTTCGACCATCGGGCAGCTAAGTTACCATGGAGAAACCAACCAAGATTTGACTTAATATTCTAGATCTTAGCTCGCGCCAACTGCTTGCATCAAAATCCAGTCAAGAAAGTAGCTCTGAAGCCGAGAAGTGCG
Source organism: Merodon equestris (assembly GCA_958301585.1). Taxonomy (NCBI): domain Eukaryota; kingdom Metazoa; phylum Arthropoda; class Insecta; order Diptera; family Syrphidae; genus Merodon; species Merodon equestris. The sequence goes on along the minus strand of OY284416.1, from coordinate 36,817,991 downwards.
ATCGACCGTAAGCACTACGGGGCGTATACGTAACATTTTAAAATTTTTTGTACCTGCTCCATTTCGACCATCGGGCAGCTAAGTTACCATGGAGGAACCTAACAAGATTTGACTTAATATTCTAGATCTGAACTCGCGCCAACTGCTTGCATCAAAATCCAGTCAAGAAAGTAGCTCTGAAGCCAAGAAATGCGATCGACCATAAGCACTACGGGGCGTATTCGTAACATTTTCAAATTTTTTGTACCTGCTCCATTTCGACCATCAGGCAGCTAAGTTACCATGGAGAAACCAACCAAGATTTGACTTAATATTCTAGATCTTAACTCGCGCCAACTGCTTGCATCAAAATCCAGTCAAGAAAGTAGCTCTGAAGCCGAGAAATGCGATCGACCATAAGCACTACGGGGCGTATACGTAACATTTTAAAATTGTTTGTACCTGCTCCATTTCGACCATCGGGCAGCTAAGTTACCATTGAAGAACCACCCAAGATTTGACTTAATAAGCTAGATCTTAACTCGCGCCAACTGCTTGCATCAAAATCCGTCAAGAAAGTAGCTTTGAAGAAGAGAAATGCGATCGACCATAAGCACTACGGGGCGTATACGTAACATTTTAATTTTTTTTGTACCTGCTCCATTTCGACCATCGGGCAGCTAAGTTACCATGGAGGAACCTAACAAGATTTGACTTAATATTCTATATCTGAACTCGCGCCAACTGCTTGCATCAAAATCCAGTCAAGAAAGTAGCTCTGAAGCCGAGAAATGTGATCGACCATAAGCACTACGGGGAGTATACGTAACATTTTAAAATTTTTTGTACCTGCTCTATTTCGGCCATCGGGCAGCTAAGTTACCATGGAGGAACCTAACAAGATTTGACTAAATATTCTAGATCTGAACTCGCACCAACTGCTTGCATCAAAATCCATTCAAGAAAGTAGCTCTGAAGCCGAGAAATGCGATCGACCGGGGCGTATACGAAACATTTTAAAATGTTTTGTGCCTGCTCCATTTCGACCATCGGGCAGCTAAGTTACCATGGAGGAACCTAACAAGATTTGACTTAATATTCTAGATCTGAACTCGCGCCAACTGCTTGCATCAAAATAAAGTCAAGAATATAGCTCTGAATCCGAGAAAAGCGATGGACCATAAGCACTACGGGGCGTATACGTAACATTTTCAAATTTTTGGTACCTGCTCCATTTCGACCATCGGACAGCTAAGTTACCATGGAGGAACCTAACAAGATTTGACTTAATATTCTAGATCCTAACTCGCGCCAGCTGCTTGCATCAAAATCCAGTCAAGAAAGTAGCTCTGAAGCCGAGAAATGCGATCGACCATAAGCACTACGGGGCGTATACGTAACATTTTAAAATTGTTTGTACCTGCTCCATTTCGACCATCGGGCAGCTAAGTTACCATGGAGAAACCAACCAAGATTTGACTTAATATTCTAGATCTTAACTCGCGCCAACTGCTTGCATCAAAATCCGTCAAGAAAGTAGCTTTGAAGAAGAGAAATGCGATCGACCATAAGCACTACGGGGCGTATACGTAGCATTTTAAAATTGTTTGTACCTGCTCCATTTCGACCATCTGGCAGCTAAGTTACCATGGAGGAACCTAACAAGATTTGACTTAATATTCTAGATCTGAACTCGCGCCAACTGCTTGCATCAAAATCCAGTCAAGAAAGTAGCTCTGAAGCCGAGAAATGCGATCGACCGTAAGCACTACGGGGCGTATACGTAACATTTTAAATTTTTTTGTACCTGCTCTATTTCGGCCATCGGGCAGCTAAGTTACCATGGAGGAACCTAACAAGATTTGACTTAATATTCTAGATCTGAACTCGCGCCAACTGCTTGCATCAAAATCCAGTCAAGAAAGTAGCTCTGAAGCCGAGAAATGCGATCGACCATAAGCACTACGGGGCGTATACGTAACATTTTAATTTTTTTTGTACCTGCTCTATTTCGGCCATCGGGCAACTAAGTTACCATGGAGGAACCTAACAAGATTTGACTTAATATTCTAGATCTGAACTCGCACCAACTGCTTGCATCAAAATCCATTCAAGAAAGTAGCTCTGAAGCCGAGAAATGCGATCGACCGGGGCGTATACGAAACATTTTAAAATGTTTTGTGCCTGCTCCATTTCGACCATCGGGCAGCTAAGTTACCATGGAGGAACCTAACAAGATTTGACTTAATATTCTAGATCTGAACTCGCGCCAACTGCTTGCATCAAAATCCAGTCAAGAAAGTAGCTCTGAAGCCGAGAAATGCGATCGACCGTAAGCACTACGGGGCGTATACGTAACATTTTAAATTTTTTTGTACCTGCTCTATTTCGGCCATCGGGCAGCTAAGTTACCATGGAGGAACCTAACAAGATTTGACTTAATATTCTAGATCTGAACTCGCGCCAACTGCTTGCATCAAAATCCAGTCAAGAAAGTAGCTCTGAAGCCGAGAAATGCGATCGACCATAAGCACTACGGGGCGTATACGTAACATTTTAAAATTTTTTGTACCTGCCCCATTTCGACCATCGGGCAGCTAAGTTACCATGGAGGAACCTAACAAGATTTGACTTAATATTCTAGATCTGAACTCGCGCCAACTGCTTGCATCAAAATCAAGTCAAGAATATAGCTCTGAATCCGAGAAAAGCGATGGACCATAAGCACTACGGGGCGTATTCGTAACATTTTTGAATTTTTTGTACCTGCTCCATTTCGACCATCGGGCAGCTAAGTTACCATGGAGAAACCAACCAAGATTTGACTTAATATTCTAGATCTTAACTCGCGCCAACTGCTTGCATCAAAATCCAGTCAAGAAAGTAGCTCTGCAGCCGAGAAATGCGATCGACCGTAAGCACTACGGGGCGTATACGTAACATTTTAAAATTGTTTGTACCTGCTCCATTTCGACCATCGGGCAGCTAAGTTACCATGGAACAACCACCCAAGATTTGACTTAATAAGCTAGATCTTAACTCGCGCCAACTGCTTGCATCAAAATCCAGTCAAGAAAGTAGCTCTGCAGCCGAGAAATGCGATCGACCATAAGCACTACGGGGCGTATACGTAACATTTTAAAATTGTTTGTACCTGCTCCATTTCGACCATCGGGCAGCTAAGTTACCATGGAGGAACCACCCAAGATTTGACTTAATATTCTAGATCTGAACTCGCACCAACTGCTTGCATCAAAATCCATTCAAGAAAGTAGCTCTGAAGCCGAGAAATGCGATCGACCGGGGCGTATACGAAACATTTTAAAATGTTTTGTGCCTGCTCCATTTCGACAATCGGGCAGCTAAGTTACCATGGAGGAACCTAACAAGATTTGACTTAATATTCTAGATCTGAACTCGCGCCAACTGCTTGCATCAAAATAAAGTCAAGAATATAGCTCTGAATCCGAGAAAAGCGATGGACCATAAGCACTACGGGGCGTATACGTAACATTTTCAAATTTTTTGTACCTGCTCCATTTCGACCATCGGGCAGCTAAGTTACCATGGAGGAACCTAACAAGATTTGACTTAATATTCTAGATCTTAACTCGCGCCAGCTGCTTGCATCAAAATCCAGTCTAGAAAGTAGCTCTGCAGCCGAGAAATGCGATCGACCGTAAGCACTACGGGGCGTATACGTAACATTTTAAAATTGTTTGTACCTGCTCCATTTCGACCATCGGGCAGCTAAGTTACCATGGGGGAACCACCCAAGATTTGACTTAATAAGCTAGATCTTAACTCGCGCCAACTGCTTGCATCAATATCCAGTCAAGAATGTAGCTCTGAATCCGAGAAAAGCGATGGACCATAAGCACTACGGGGCGTATACGTAACATTTTCAAATTTTTGGTACCTGCTCCATTTCGACCATCGGACAGCTAAGTTACCATGGAGGAACCTAACAAGATTTGACTTAATATTCTAGATCCTAACTCGCGCCAGCTGCTTGCATCAAAATCCAGTCAAGAAAGTAGCTCTGAAGCCGAGAAATGCGATCGACCATAAGCACTACGGGGCGTATACGTAACATTTTAAAATTGTTTGTACCTGCTCCATTTCGACCATCGGGCAGCTAAGTTACCATGGAGAAACCAACCAAGATTTGACTTAATATTCTAGATCTTAACTCGCGCCAACTGCTTGCATCAAAATCCGTCAAGAAAGTAGCTTTGAAGAAGAGAAATGCGATCGACCATAAGCACTACGGGGCGTATACGTAGCATTTTAAAATTGTTTGTACCTGCTCCATTTCGACCATCTGGCAGCTAAGTTACCATGGAGGAACCTAACAAGATTTGACTTAATATTCTAGATCTGAACTCGCGCCAACTGCTTGCATCAAAATCCAGTCTAGAAATTAGCTCTGAAGCCGAGAAATGCGATCGACCATAAGCACTACGGGGCGTATACGTAACATTTTAATTTTTTTTGTACCTGCTCTATTTCGGCCATCGGGCAGCTAAGTTACCATGGAGGAACCTAACAAGATTTGACTTAATATTCTAGATCTGAACTCGCGCCAACTGCTTGCATCAAAATCCAGTGAAGAAAGTAGCTCTGAAGCCGAGAAATGCGATCGACCATAAGCACTACGGGGCGTATACGTAACATTTTAAAATTTTTTGTACCTGCTCTATTTCGGCCATCGGGCAGCTAAGTTACCATGGAGGAACCTAACAAGATTTGACTTAATATTCTAGATCTGAACTCGCGCCAACTGCTTGCATCAAAATCAAATCAAGAATATAGCTCTGAATCCGAGAAAAGCGATGGACCATAAGCACTACGGGGCGTATTCGTAACATTTTTGAATTTTTTGTACCTGCTCCATTTCGACCATCGGGCAGCTAAGTTACCATGGAGAAACCAACCAAGATTTGACTTAATATTCTAGATCTTAACTCGCGCCAACTGCTTGCATCAAAATCCAGTCAAGAAAGTAGCTCTGCAGCCGAGAAATGCGATCGACCGTAAGCACTACGGGGCGTATACGTAACATTTTAAAATTGTTTGTACCTGCTCCATTTCGACCATCGGGCAGCTAAGTTACCATGGAACAACCACCCAAGATTTGACTTAATATTCCAGATCTGAATTCGCGCCAACTGCTGGCATCAAAATCCAGTCAAGAAAGTAGCTCTGAAGCCGAGAAATGCGATCGACCATAAGCACTACGGGGCGTATACGTAACATTTTAAAATTGTTTGTACCTGCTCTATTTCGGCCATCGGGCAGCTAAGTTACCATGGAGGAATCTAACAAGATTTGACTTAATATTCTAGATCTTAACTCGCGCCAACTGCTTCCATCAAAATCCATTCTAGAAAGTAGCTCTGAAGCCGAGAAATGCGATCGACCATAAGCACTACGGGGCCTATTCGTAACATTTTCGAATTTTTTGTACCTGCTCCATTTCGACCATCGGGCAGCTAAGTTACCATGGAGGAACCTAACAAGATTTGACTTAATATTCTAGATCTTAACTCGCGCCAACTGCTTGCATCAAAATCCAGTCAAGAAAGTAGCTCTGAAGCCGAGAAATGCGATCGACCGGGGCGTATACGAAACATTTTAAAATGTTTTGTGCCTGCTCCATTTCGACCATCGGGCAGCTAAGTTACCATGGAGGAACCTAACAAGATTTGACTTAATATTCTAGATCTGAACTCGCGCCAACTGCTTGCATCAAAATCCAGTCAAGAAAGTAGCTCTGAAGCCGAGAAATGCGATCGACCGTAAGCACTACGGGGCGTATACGTAACATTTTAAATTTTTTTGTACCTGCTCTATTTCGGCCATCGGGCAGCTAAGTTACCATGGAGGAACCTAACAAGATTTGACTTAATATTCTAGATCTGAACTCGCGCCAACTGCTTGCATCAAAATCCAGTCAAGAAAGTAGCTCTGAAGCCGAGAAATGCGATCGACCATAAGCACTACGGGGCGTATACGTAACATTTTAAAATTTTTTGTACCTGCCCCATTTCGACCATCGGGCAGCTAAGTTACCATGGAGGAACCTAACAAGATTTGACTTAATATTCTAGATCTGAACTCGCGCCAACTGCTTGCATCAAAATCAAGTCAAGAATATAGCTCTGAATCCGAGAAAAGCGATGGACCATAAGCACTACGGGGCGTATTCGTAACATTTTTGAATTTTTTGTACCTGCTCCATTTCGACCATCGGGCAGCTAAGTTACCATGGAGAAACCAACCAAGATTTGACTTAATATTCTAGATCTTAACTCGCGCCAACTGCTTGCATCAAAATCCAGTCAAGAAAGTAGCTCTGCAGCCGAGAAATGCGATCGACCGTAAGCACTACGGGGCGTATACGTAACATTTTAAAATTGTTTGTACCTGCTCCATTTCGACCATCGGGCAGCTAAGTTACCATGGAACAACCACCCAAGATTTGACTTAATAAGCTAGAACTTAACTCGCGCCAACTGCTTGCATCAAAATCCAGTCAAGAAAGTAGCTCTGCAGCCGAGAAATGCGATCGACCATAAGCACTACGGGGCGTATACGTAACATTTTAAAATTGTTTGTACCTGCTCCATTTCGACCATCGGGCAGCTAAGTTACCATGGAGGAACCACCCAAGATTTGACTTAATATTCTAGATCTGAACTCGCACCAACTGCTTGCATCAAAATCCATTCAAGAAAGTAGCTCTGAAGCCGAGAAATGCGATCGACCGGGGCGTATACGAAACATTTTAAAATGTTTTGTGCCTGCTCCATTTCGACCATCGGGCAGCTAAGTTACCATGGAGGAACCTAACAAGATTTGACTTAATATTCTAGATCTGAACTCGCGCCAACTGCTTGCATCAAAATAAAGTCAAGAATATAGCTCTGAATCCGAGAAAAGCGATGGACCATAAGCACTACGGGGCGTATACGTAACATTTTCAAATTTTTTGTACCTGCTCCATTTCGACCATCGGGCAGCTAAGTTACCATGGAGGAACCTAACAAGATTTGACTTAATATTCTAGATCTTAACTCGCGCCAGCTGCTTGCATCAAAATCCAGTCTAGAAAGTAGCTCTGCAGCCGAGAAATGCGATCGACCGTAAGCACTACGGGGCGTATACGTAACATTTTAAAATTGTTTGTACCTGCTCCATTTCGACCATCGGGCAGCTAAGTTACCATGGGGGAACCACCCAAGATTTGACTTAATAAGCTAGATCTTAACTCGCGCCAACTGCTTGCATCAATATCCAGTCAAGAATGTAGCTCTGAATCCGAGAAAAGCGATGGACCATAAGCACTACAGGGCGTATACGTAACATTTTCAAATTTTTGGTACCTGCTCCATTTCGACCATCGGACAGCTAAGTTACCATGGAGGAACCTAACAAGATTTGACTTAATATTCTAGATCCTAACTCGCGCCAGCTGCTTGCATCAAAATCCAGTCAAGAAAGTAGCTCTGAAGCCGAGAAATGCGATCGACCATAAGCACTACGGGGCGTATACGTAACATTTTAAAATTGTTTGTACCTGCTCCATTTCGACCATCGGGCAGCTAAGTTACCATGGAGAAACCAACCAAGATTTGACTTAATATTCTAGATCTTAACTCGCGCCAACTGCTTGCATCAAAATCCGTCAAGAAAGTAGCTTTGAAGAAGAGAAATGCGATCGACCATAAGCACTACGGGGCGTATACGTAGCATTTTAAAATTGTTTGTACCTGCTCCATTTCGACCATCTGGCAGCTAAGTTACCATGGAGGAACCTAACAAGATTTGACTTAATATTCTAGATCTGAACTCGCGCCAACTGCTTGCATCAAAATCCAGTCTAGAAAGTAGCTCTGAAGCCGAGAAATGCGATCGACCATAAGCACTACGGGGCGTATACGTAACATTTTAATTTTTTTTGTACCTGCTCTATTTCGGCCATCGGGCAGCTAAGTTACCATGGAGGAACCTAACAAGATTTGACTTAATATTCTAGATCTGAACTCGCGCCAACTGCTTGCATCAAAATCCAGTGAAGAAAGTAGCTCTGAAGCCGAGAAATGCGATCGACCATAAGCACTACGGGGCGTATACGTAACATTTTAAAATTTTTTGTACCTGCTCTATTTCGGCCATCGGGCAGCTAAGTTACCATGGAGGAACCTAACAAGATTTGACTTAATATTCTAGATCTGAACTCGCGCCAACTGCTTGCATCAATATCCAGTCTAGAAAGTAGTTCTGAAGCCGAGAAATGCGATCGACCATAAGCACTACGGGGCGTATACGTAACATTTTAAAATTTTTTGTACCTGCCCCATTTCGACCATCGGGCAGCTAAGTTACCATGGAGGAACCTAACAAGATTTGACTTAATATTCTAGATCTGAACTCGCGCCAACTGCTTGCATCAAAATCAAATCAAGAATATAGCTCTGAATCCGAGAAAAGCGATGGACCATAAGCACTACGGGGCGTATTCGTAACATTTTTGAATTTTTTGTACCTGCTCCATTTCGACCATCGGGCAGCTAAGTTACCATGGAGAAACCAACCAAGATTTGACTTAATATTCTAGATCTTAACTCGCGCCAACTGCTTGCATCAAAATCCAGTCAAGAAAGTAGCTCTGCAGCCGAGAAATGCGATCGACCGTAAGCACTACGGGGCGTATACGTAACATTTTAAAATTGTTTGTACCTGCTCCATTTCGACCATCGGGCAGCTAAGTTACCATGGAACAACCACCCAAGATTTGACTTAATAAGCTAGATCTTAACTCGCGCCAACTGCTTGCATCAAAATCCAGTCAAGAAAGTAGCTCTGCAGCCGAGAAATGCGATCGACCATAAGCACTACGGGGCGTATACGTAACATTTTAAAATTTTTTGTACCTGCTCCATTTCGACCATCGGGCAGCTAAGTTACCATGGAGGAACCACCCAAGATTTGACTTAATATTCTAGATCTGAACTCGCACCAACTGCTTGCATCAAAATCCATTCAAGAAAGTAGCTCTGAAGCCGAGAAATGCGATCGACCGGGGCGTATACGTAACATTTTAAAATGTTTTGTACCTGCTCCATTTCGACCATCGGACAGCTAAGTTACCATGGAGGAACCTAACAAGATTTGACTTAATATTCTAGATCCTAACTCGCGCCAGCTGCTTGCATCAAAATCCAGTCAAGAAAGTAGCTCTGCAGCCGAGAAATGCGATCGACCATAAGCACTACGGGGCGTATACGTAACATTTTAAAATTTTTTGTACCTGCTCCATTTCGACCATCGGGCAGCTAAGTTACCATGGAGGAACCAACCAAGATTTGACTTAATATTCTAGATCTTAACTCGAGCCAACTGCTTGCCTCAAAATCCAGTCAAGAAAGTAGCTCTGAAGCCGAGAAATGCGATCGACCATAAGCACTACGGGGCGTATACGTAACATTTTAAATTTTTTTGTACCTGCTCTATTTCGGCCATCGGGCAGCTAAGTTACCATGGAGGAACCTAACAAGATTTGACTTAATATTCCAGATCTGAATTCGCGCCAACTGCTGGCATCAAAATCCAGTCAAGAAAGTAGCTCTGAAGCCGAGAAATGCGATCGACCATAAGCACTACGGGGCGTATACGTAACATTTTAAAATTGTTTGTACCTGCTCTATTTCGGCCATCGGGCAGCTAAGTTACCATGGAGGAATCTAACAAGATTTGACTTAATATTCTAGATCTTAACTCGCGCCAACTGCTTCCATCAAAATCCATTCTAGAAAGTAGCTCTGAAGCCGAGAAATGCGATCGACCATAAGCACTACGGGGCGTATTCGTAACATTTTCGAATTTTTTGTACCTGCTCCATTTCGACCATCGGGCAGCTAAGTTACCATGGAGGAACCTAACAAGATTTGACTTAATATTCTAGATCTTAACTCGCGCCAACTGCTTGCATCAAAATCCAGTCAAGAAAGTAGCTCTGAAGCCGAGAAATGCGATCGACCATAAGCACTACGGGGCGTATACGTAACATTTTAATTTTTTTTGTACCTGCTCTATTTCGGCCATCGGGCAACTAAGTTACCATGGAGGAACCTAACAAGATTTGACTTAATATTCTAGATCTGAACTCGCGCCAACTGCTTGCATCAAAATCCAGCCAAGAAAGTTGCTCTGAAGCCGAGAAATGCGATCGACCATAAGCACTACGGGGCGTATACGTAACATTTTAAAATTGTTTGTACCTGCTCCATTTCGACCATCGGGCAGCTAAGTTACCATGGAGGAACCACCCAAGATTTGACTTAATAAGCTAGATCTTAACTCGCGCCAACTGCTTGCATCAAAATCCGTCAAGAAAGTAGCTTTGAAGAAGAGAAATGCGATCGACCATAAGCACTACGGGGCGTATACGTAACATTTTAAAGTTTTTTGTACCTGCTCCATTTCGACCATCGGGCAGCTAAGTTACCATGGAGGAACCTAACAAGATTTGACTTAATATTCTAGATCTGAACTCGCGCCAACTGCTGGCATCAAAATCCAGTCAAGAAAGTAGCTCTGAAGCCGAGAAATGCGATCGACCATAAGCACTACGGGGCGTATACGTAACATTTTAAAATTGTTTGTACCTGCTCTATTTCGGCCATCGGGCAGCTAAGTTACCATGGAGGAACCTAACAAGATTTGACTTAATATTCTAGATCTGAACTCGCGCCAACTGCTTGCATCAAAATCCATTCAAGAAAGTAGCTCTGAAGCCGAGAAATGCGATCGACCATAAGCACTACGGGGCGTATACGTAACATTTTAAAATTGTTTGTACCTGCTCCATTTCGACCATCGGGCAGCTAAGTTACCATGGAGGAACCACCCAAGATTTGACTTAATAAGCTAGATCTTAACTCGCGCCAACTGCTTGCATCAAAATCCGTCAAGAAAGTAGCTTTGAAGAAGAGAAATGCGATCGACCATAAGCACTACGGGGCGTATACGTAACATTTTAAAGTTTTTTGTACCTGCTCCATTTCGACCATCGGGCAGCTAAGTTACCATGGAGGAACCTAACAAGATTTGACTTAATATTCTAGATCTGAACTCGCGCCAACTGCTGGCATCAAAATCCAGTCAAGAAAGTAGCTCTGAAGCCGAGAAATGCGATCGACCATAAGCACTACGGGGCGTATACGTAACATTTTAAAATTGTTTGTACCTGCTCTATTTCGGCCATCGGGCAGCTAAGTTACCATGGAGGAACCTAACAAGATTTGACTTAATATTCTAGATCTGAACTCGCGCCAACTGCTTGCATCAAAATCCATTCAAGAAAGTAGCTCTGAAGCCGAGAAATGCGATCGACCATAAGCACTACGGGGCGTATACGTAACATTTTAAAATTTTTTGTACCTGCCCCATTTCGACCATCGGGCAGCTAAGTTACCATGGAGGAACCTAACAAGATTTGACTTAATATTCTAGATCTGAACTCGCGCCAACTGCTTGCATCAAAATCAAGTCAAGAATATAGCTCTGAATCCGAGAAAAGCGATGGACCATAAGCACTACGGGGCGTATACGTAACATTTTCAAATTTTTGGTACCTGCTCCATTTCGACCATCGGACAGCTAAGTTACCATGGAGGAACCTAACAAGATTTGACTTAATATTCTAGATCTTAACTCGCGCCAACTGCTTGCATCAAAATCCAGTCTAGAAAGTAGCTCTGAAGCCGAGAAATGCGATCGACCATAAGCACTACGGGGCGTATTCGTAACATTTTCGAATTTTTTGTACCTGCTCCATTTCGACCATCGGGCAGCTAAGTTACCATGGAGAAACCAACCAAGATTTGACTTAATATTCTAGATCTTAGCTCGCGCCAACTGCTTGCATCAAAATCCAGTCAAGAAAGTAGCTCTGAAGCCAAGAAATGCGATCGACCATAAGCACTACGGGGCGTATTCGTAACATTTTCAAATTTTTTGTACCTGCTCCATTTCGACCATCAGGCAGCTAAGTTACCATGGAGAAACCAACCAAGATTTGACTTAATATTCTAGATCTTAACTCGCGCCAACTGCTTGCATCAAAATCCAGTCAAGAAAGTAGCCCTGAAGCCGAGAAATGCGATCGACCATAAGCACTACGGGGCGTATACGTAACATTTTAAAATTGTTTGTACCTGCTCCATTTCGACCATCGGGCAGCTAAGTTACCATTGAAGAACCACCCAAGATTTGACTTAATAAGCTAGATCTTAACTCGCGCCAACTGCTTGCATCAAAATCCGTCAAGAAAGTAGCTTTGAAGAAGAGAAATGCGATCGACCATAAGCACTACGGGGCGTATACGTAACATTTTAATTTTTTTTGTACCTGCTCCATTTCGACCATCGGGCAGCTAAGTTACCATGGAGGAACCTAACAAGATTTGACTTAATATTCTATATCTGAACTCGCGCCAACTGCTTGCATCAAAATCCAGTCAAGAAAGTAGCTCTGAAGCCGAGAAATGTGATCGACCATAAGCACTACGGGGAGTATACGTAACATTTTAAAATTGTTTGTACCTGCTCTATTTCGGCCATCGGGCAGCTAAGTTACCATGGAGGAACCTAACAAGATTTGACTAAATATTCTAGATCTGAACTCGCACCAACTGCTTGCATCAAAATCCATTCAAGAAAGTAGCTCTGAAGCCGAGAAATGCGATCGACCGGGGCGTATACGAAACATTTTAAAATGTTTTGTGCCTGCTCCATTTCGACCATCGGGCAGCTAAGTTACCATGGAGGAACCTAACAAGATTTGACTTAATATTCTAGATCTGAACTCGCGCCAACTGCTTGCATCAAAATAAAGTCAAGAATATAGCTCTGAATCCGAGAAAAGCGATGGACCATAAGCACTACGGGGCGTATACGTAACATTTTCAAATTTTTTGTACCTGCTCCATTTCGACCATCGGGCAGCTAAGTTACCATGGAGACACCTAACAAGATTTGACTTAATATTCTAGATCTTAACTCGCGCCAGCTGCTTGCATCAAAATCCAGTCTAGAAAGTAGCTCTGAAGCCGAGAAATGCGATCGACCATAAGCACTACGGGGCGTATACGTAACATTTTAAAATTGTTTGTACCTGCTCCATTTCGACCATCGGGCAGCTAAGTTACCATGGGGGAACCACCCAAGATTTGACTTAATAAGCTAGATCTTAACTCGCGCCAACTGCTTGCATCAATATCCAGTCAAGAATGTAGCTCTGAATCCGAGAAAAGCGATGGACCATAAGCACTACGGGGCGTATACGTAACATTTTCAAATTTTTGGTACCTGCTCCATTTCGACCATCGGACAGCTAAGTTACCATGGAGGAACCTAACAAGATTTGACTTAATATTCTAGATCCTAACTCGCGCCAGCTGCTTGCATCAAAATCCAGTCAAGAAAGTAGCTCTGAAGCCGAGAAATGCGATCGACCATAAGCACTACGGGGCGTATACGTAACATTTTAAAATTGTTTGTACCTGCTCCATTTCGACCATCGGGCAGCTAAGTTACCATGGAGAAACCAACCAAGATTTGACTTAATATTCTAGATCTTAACTCGCGCCAACTGCTTGCATCAAAATCCGTCAAGAAAGTAGCTTTGAAGAAGAGAAATGCGATCGACCATAAGCACTACGGGGCGTATACGTAGCATTTTAAAATTGTTTGTACCTGCTCCATTTCGACCATCTGGCAGCTAAGTTACCATGGAGGAACCTAACAAGATTTGACTTAATATTCTAGATCTGAACTCGCGCCAACTGCTTGCATCAAAATCCAGTCAAGAAAGTAGCTCTGAAGCCGAGAAATGCGATCGACCGTAAGCACTACGGGGCGTATACGTAACATTTTAAATTTTTTTGTACCTGCTCTATTTCGGCCATCGGGCAGCTAAGTTACCATGGAGGAACCTAACAAGATTTGACTTAATATTCTAGATCTGAACTCGCGCCAACTGCTTGCATCAAAATCCAGTCAAGAAAGTAGCTCTGAAGCCGAGAAATGCGATCGACCATAAGCACTACGGGGCGTATACGTAACATTTTAAAATTTTTTGTACCTGCTCTATTTCGGCCATCGGGCAGCTAAGTTACCATGGAGGAACCTAACAAGATTTGACTTAATATTCTAGATCTGAACTCGCGCCAACTGCTTGCATCAAAATCAAGTCAAGAATATAGCTCTGAATCCGAGAAAAGCGATGGACCATAAGCACTACGGGGCGTATTCGTAACATTTTTGAATTTTTTGTACCTGCTCCATTTCGACCATCGGGCAGCTAAGTTACCATGGAGAAACCAACCAAGATTTGACTTAATATTCTAGATCTTAACTCGCGCCAACTGCTTGCATCAAAATCCAGTCAAGAAAGTAGCTCTGCAGCCGAGAAATGCGATCGACCGTAAGCACTACGGGGCGTATACGTAACATTTTAAAATTGTTTGTACCTGCTCCATTTCGACCATCGATCAGCTAAGTTACCATGGAACAACCACCCAAGATTTGACTTAATAAGCTAGATCTTAACTCGCGCCAACTGCTTGCATCAAAATCCAGTCAAAAAAGTAGCTCTGCAGCCGAGAAATGCGATCGACCATAAGCACTACGGGGCGTATACGTAACATTTTAAAATTTTTTGTACCTGCTCCATTTCGACCATCGGGCAGCTAAGTTACCATGGAGGAACCACCCAAGATTTGACTTAATATTCTAGATCTGAACTCGCACCAACTGCTTGCATCAAAATCCATTCAAGAAAGTAGCTCTGAAGCCGAGAAATGCGATCGACCGGGGCGTATACGTAACATTTTAAAATGTTTTGTACCTGCTCCATTTCGACCATCGGGCAGCTAAGTTACCATGGAGGAACCTAACAAGATTTGACTTAATATTCTAGATCTTAACTCGCGCCAACTGCTTGCATCAAAATCCAGTCAAGAAAGTAGCTCTGAAGCCGAGAAATGCGATCGACCATAAGCACTACGGGGCGTATACGTAACATTTTAAAATTGTTTGTACCTGCTCCATTTCGACCATCGGGCAGCTAAGTTACCATGGAGGAACCACCCAAGATTTGACTTAATATTCTAGATCTGAACTCGCACCAACTGCTTGCATCAAAATCCATTCAAGAAAGTAGCTCTGAAGCCGAGAAATGCGATCGACCGGGGCGTATACGTAACATTTTAAAATGTTTTGTACCTGCTCCATTTCGACCATCGGGCAGCTAAGTTACCATGGAGGAACCTAACAAGATTTGACTTAATATTCTAGATCTTAACTCGCGCCAGCTGCTTGCATCAAAATCCAGTCTAGAAAGTAGCTCTGAAGCCGAGAAATGCGATCGACCATAAGCACTACGGGGCGTATTCGTAACATTTTCAAATTTTTTGTACCTGCTCCATTTCGACCATCGGGCAGCTAAGTTACCATGGAGAAACCAACCAAGATTTGACTTAATATTCTAGATCTTAACTCGCGCCAACTGCTTCCATCAAAATCCAGTCAAGAAAGTAGCTCTGAAGCCGAGAAATGCGATCGACCGGGGCGTATACGTAACATTTTAAAATGTTTTGTACCTGCTCCATTTCGACCATCGGGCAGCTAAGTTACCATGGAGGAACCTAACAAGATTTGACTTAATATTCTAGATCTTAACTCGCGCCAACTGCTTGCATCAAAATCCAGTCAAGAAAGTAGCTCTGAAGCCGAGAAATGCGATCGACCATAAGCACTACGGGGCGTATACGTAACATTTTAAAATTGTTTGTACCTGCTCCATTTCGACCATCGGGCAGCTAAGTTACCATGGAACAACCACCCAAGATTTGACTTAATAAGCTAGATCTTAACTCGCGCCAACTGCTTGCATCAAAATCCAGTCAAGAAAGTAGCTCTGCAGCCGAGAAATGCGATCGACCATAAGCACTACGGGGCGTATACGTAACATTTTAAAATTTTTTGTACCTGCTCCATTTCGACCATCGGGCAGCTAAGTTACCATGGAGGAACCACCCAAGATTTGACTTAATATTCTAGATCTGAACTCGCACCAACTGCTTGCATCAAAATCCATTCAAGAAAGTAGCTCTGAAGCCGAGAAATGCGATCGACCGGGGCGTATACGTAACATTTTAAAATGTTTTGTACCTGCTCCATTTCGACCATCGGACAGCTAAGTTACCATGGAGGAACCTAACAAGATTTGACTTAATATTCTAGATCCTAACTCGCGCCAGCTGCTTGCATCAAAATCCAGTCAAGAAAGTAGCTCTGCAGCCGAGAAATGCGATCGACCATAAGCACTACGGGGCGTATACGTAACATTTTAAAATTTTTTGTACCTGCTCCATTTCGACCATCGGGCAGCTAAGTTACCATGGAGGAACCAACCAAGATTTGACTTAATATTCTAGATCTTAACTCGAGCCAACTGCTTGCCTCAAAATCCAGTCAAGAAAGTAGCTCTGAAGCCGAGAAATGCGATCGACCATAAGCACTACGGGGCGTATACGTAACATTTTAAATTTTTTTGTACCTGCTCTATTTCGGCCATCGGGCAGCTAAGTTACCATGGAGGAACCTAACAAGATTTGACTTAATATTCCAGATCTGAATTCGCGCCAACTGCTGGCATCAAAATCCAGTCAAGAAAGTAGCTCTGAAGCCGAGAAATGCGATCGACCATAAGCACTACGGGGCGTATACGTAACATTTTAAAATTGTTTGTACCTGCTCTATTTCGGCCATCGGGCAGCTAAGTTACCATGGAGGAACCTAACAAGATTTGACTTAATATTCTAGATCTGAACTCGCGCCAACTGCTTGCATCAAAATCCAGTCAAGAATATAGCTCTGAATCCGAGAAAAGCGATGGACCATAAGCACTACGGGGCGTATACGTAACATTTTAAAATTGTTTGTACCTGCACCATTTCGACCATCGGGCAGCTAAGTTACCATGGAGAAACCAACCAAGATTTGACTTAATATTCTAGATCTTAACTCGCGCCAACTGCTTGCATCAAAATCCAGTCAAGAAAGTAGCTCTGCAGCCGAGAAATGCGATCGACCGTAAGCACTACGGGGCCTATTCGTAACATTTTCGAATTTTTTGTACCTGCTCCATTTCGACCATCGGGCAGCTAAGTTACCATGGAGGAACCTAACAAGATTTGACTTAATATTCTAGATCTTAACTCGCGCCAACTGCTTGCATCAAAATCCAGTCAAGAAAGTAGCTCTGAAGCCGAGAAATGCGATCGACCGGGGCGTATACGAAACATTTTAAAATGTTTTGTGCCTGCTCCATTTCGACCATCGGGCAGCTAAGTTACCATGGAGGAACCTAACAAGATTTGACTTAATATTCTAGATCTGAACTCGCGCCAACTGCTTGCATCAAAATCCAGTCAAGAAAGTAGCTCTGAAGCCGAGAAATGCGATCGACCGTAAGCACTACGGGGCGTATACGTAACATTTTAAATTTTTTTGTACCTGCTCTATTTCGGCCATCGGGCAGCTAAGTTACCATGGAGGAACCTAACAAGATTTGACTTAATATTCTAGATCTGAACTCGCGCCAACTGCTTGCATCAAAATCCAGTCAAGAAAGTAGCTCTGAAGCCGAGAAATGCGATCGACCATAAGCACTACGGGGCGTATACGTAACATTTTAAAATTTTTTGTACCTGCCCCATTTCGACCATCGGGCAGCTAAGTTACCATGGAGGAACCTAACAAGATTTGACTTAATATTCTAGATCTGAACTCGCGCCAACTGCTTGCATCAAAATCAAGTCAAGAATATAGCTCTGAATCCGAGAAAAGCGATGGACCATAAGCACTACGGGGCGTATTCGTAACATTTTTGAATTTTTTGTACCTGCTCCATTTCGACCATCGGGCAGCTAAGTTACCATGGAGAAACCAACCAAGATTTGACTTAATATTCTAGATCTTAACTCGCGCCAACTGCTTGCATCAAAATCCAGTCAAGAAAGTAGCTCTGCAGCCGAGAAATGCGATCGACCGTAAGCACTACGGGGCGTATACGTAACATTTTAAAATTGTTTGTACCTGCTCCATTTCGACCATCGGGCAGCTAAGTTACCATGGAACAACCACCCAAGATTTGACTTAATAAGCTAGAACTTAACTCGCGCCAACTGCTTGCATCAAAATCCAGTCAAGAAAGTAGCTCTGCAGCCGAGAAATGCGATCGACCATAAGCACTACGGGGCGTATACGTAACATTTTAAAATTGTTTGTACCTGCTCCATTTCGACCATCGGGCAGCTAAGTTACCATGGAGGAACCACCCAAGATTTGACTTAATATTCTAGATCTGAACTCGCACCAACTGCTTGCATCAAAATCCATTCAAGAAAGTAGCTCTGAAGCCGAGAAATGCGATCGACCGGGGCGTATACGAAACATTTTAAAATGTTTTGTGCCTGCTCCATTTCGACCATCGGGCAGCTAAGTTACCATGGAGGAACCTAACAAGATTTGACTTAATATTCTAGATCTGAACTCGCGCCAACTGCTTGCATCAAAATAAAGTCAAGAATATAGCTCTGAATCCGAGAAAAGCGATGGACCATAAGCACTACGGGGCGTATACGTAACATTTTCAAATTTTTTGTACCTGCTCCATTTCGACCATCGGGCAGCTAAGTTACCATGGAGGAACCTAACAAGATTTGACTTAATATTCTAGATCTTAACTCGCGCCAGCTGCTTGCATCAAAATCCAGTCTAGAAAGTAGCTCTGCAGCCGAGAAATGCGATCGACCGTAAGCACTACGGGGCGTATACGTAACATTTTAAAATTGTTTGTACCTGCTCCATTTCGACCATCGGGCAGCTAAGTTACCATGGGGGAACCACCCAAGATTTGACTTAATAAGCTAGATCTTAACTCGCGCCAACTGCTTGCATCAATATCCAGTCAAGAATGTAGCTCTGAATCCGAGAAAAGCGATGGACCATAAGCACTACGGGGCGTATACGTAACATTTTCAAATTTTTGGTACCTGCTCCATTTCGACCATCGGACAGCTAAGTTACCATGGAGGAACCTAACAAGATTTGACTTAATATTCTAGATCCTAACTCGCGCCAGCTGCTTGCATCAAAATCCAGTCAAGAAAGTAGCTCTGAAGCCGAGAAATGCGATCGACCATAAGCACTACGGGGCGTATACGTAACATTTTAAAATTGTTTGTACCTGCTCCATTTCGACCATCGGGCAGCTAAGTTACCATGGAGAAACCAACCAAGATTTGACTTAATATTCTAGATCTTAACTCGCGCCAACTGCTTGCATCAAAATCCGTCAAGAAAGTAGCTTTGAAGAAGAGAAATGCGATCGACCATAAGCACTACGGGGCGTATACGTAGCATTTTAAAATTGTTTGTACCTGCTCCATTTCGACCATCTGGCAGCTAAGTTACCATGGAGGAACCTAACAAGATTTGACTTAATATTCTAGATCTGAACTCGCGCCAACTGCTTGCATCAAAATCCAGTCTAGAAAGTAGCTCTGAAGCCGAGAAATGCGATCGACCATAAGCACTACGGGGCGTATACGTAACATTTTAATTTTTTTTGTACCTGCTCTATTTCGGCCATCGGGCAGCTAAGTTACCATGGAGGAACCTAACAAGATTTGACTTAATATTCTAGATCTGAACTCGCGCCAACTGCTTGCATCAAAATCCAGTGAAGAAAGTAGCTCTGAAGCCGAGAAATGCGATCGACCATAAGCACTACGGGGCGTATACGTAACATTTTAAAATTTTTTGTACCTGCTCTATTTCGGCCATCGGGCAGCTAAGTTACCATGGAGGAACCTAACAAGATTTGACTTAATATTCTAGATCTGAACTCGCGCCAACTGCTTGCATCAATATCCAGTCTAGAAAGTAGTTCTGAAGCCGAGAAATGCGATCGACCATAAGCACTACGGGGCGTATACGTAATATTTTAAAATTTTTTGTACCTGCCCCATTTCGACCATCGGGCAGCTAAGTTACCATGGAGGAACCTAACAAGATTTGACTTAATATTCTAGATCTGAACTCGCGCCAACTGCTTGCATCAAAATCAAATCAAGAATATAGCTCTGAATCCGAGAAAAGCGATGGACCATAAGCACTACGGGGCGTATTCGTAACATTTTTGAATTTTTTGTACCTGCTCCATTTCGACCATCGGGCAGCTAAGTTACCATGGAGAAACCAACCAAGATTTGACTTAATATTCTAGATCTTAACTCGCGCCAACTGCTTGCATCAAAATCCAGTCAAGAAAGTAGCTCTGCAGCCGAGAAATGCGATCGACCGTAAGCACTACGGGGCGTATACGTAACATTTTAAAATTGTTTGTACCTGCTCCATTTCGACCATCGGGCAGCTAAGTTACCATGGAACAACCACCCAAGATTTGACTTAATAAGCTAGATCTTAACTCGCGCCAACTGCTTGCATCAAAATCCAGTCAAGAAAGTAGCTCTGCAGCCGAGAAATGCGATCGACCATAAGCACTACGGGGCGTATACGTAACATTTTAAAATTTTTTGTACCTGCTCCATTTCGACCATCGGGCAGCTAAGTTACCATGGAGGAACCACCCAAGATTTGACTTAATATTCTAGATCTGAACTCGCACCAACTGCTTGCATCAAAATCCATTCAAGAAAGTAGCTCTGAAGCCGAGAAATGCGATCGACCGGGGCGTATACGTAACATTTTAAAATGTTTTGTACCTGCTCCATTTCGACCATCGGACAGCTAATTTACCATGGAGGAACCTAACAAGATTTGACTTAATATTCTAGATCCTAACTCGCGCCAGCTGCTTGCATCAAAATCCAGTCAAGAAAGTAGCTCTGCAGCCGAGAAATGCGATCGACCATAAGCACTACGGGGCGTATACGTAACATTTTAAAATTTTTTGTACCTGCTCCATTTCGACCATCGGGCAGCTAAGTTACCATGGAAGAACCAACCAAGATTTGACTTAATATTCTAGATCTTAACTCGAGCCAACTGCTTGCCTCAAAATCCAGTCAAGAAAGTAGCTCTGAAGCCGAGAAATGCGATCGACCATAAGCACTACGGGGCGTATACGTAACATTTTAAATTTTTTTGTACCTGCTCTATTTCGGCCATCGGGCAGCTAAGTTACCATGGAGGAACCTAACAAGATTTGACTTAATATTCCAGATCTGAATTCGCGCCAACTGCTGGCATCAAAATCCAGTCAAGAAAGTAGCTCTGAAGCCGAGAAATGCGATCGACCATAAGCACTACGGGGCGTATACGTAACATTTTAAAATTGTTTGTACCTGCTCTATTTCGGCCATCGGGCAGCTAAGTTACCATGGAGGAATCTAACAAGATTTGACTTAATATTCTAGATCTTAACTCGCGCCAACTGCTTCCATCAAAATCCATTCTAGAAAGTAGCTCTGAAGCCGAGAAATGCGATCGACCATAAGCACTACGGGGCGTATTCGTAACATTTTCGAATTTTTTGTACCTGCTCCATTTCGACCATCGGGCAGCTAAGTTACCATGGAGGAACCTAACAAGATTTGACTTAATATTCTAGATCTTAACTCGCGCCAACTGCTTGCATCAAAATCCAGTCAAGAAAGTAGCTCTGAAGCCGAGAAATGCGATCGACCATAAGCACTACGGGGCGTATACGTAACATTTTAATTTTTTTTGTACCTGCTCTATTTCGGCCATCGGGCAACTAAGTTACCATGGAGGAACCTAACAAGATTTGACTTAATATTCTAGATCTGAACTCGCGCCAACTGCTTGCATCAAAATCCAGGAAAGAAAGTTGCTCTGAAGCCGAGAAATGCGATCGACCATAAGCACTACGGGGCGTATACGTAACATTTTAAAATTGTTTGTACCTGCTCCATTTCGACCATCGGGCAGCTAAGTTACCATGGAGGAACCACCCAAGATTTGACTTAATAAGCTAGATCTTAACTCGCGCCAACTGCTTGCATCAAAATCCGTCAAGAAAGTAGCTTTGAAGAAGAGAAATGCGATCGACCATAAGCACTACGGGGCGTATACGTAACATTTTAAAGTTTTTTGTACCTGCTCCATTTCGACCATCGGGCAGCTAAGTTACCATGGAGGAACCTAACAAGATTTGACTTAATATTCTAGATCTGAACTCGCGCCAACTGCTGGCATCAAAATCCAGTCAAGAAAGTAGCTCTGAAGCCGAGAAATGCGATCGACCATAAGCACTACGGGGCGTATACGTAACATTTTAAAATTGTTTGTACCTGCTCTATTTCGGCCATCGGGCAGCTAAGTTACCATGGAGGAACCTAACAAGATTTGACTTAATATTCTAGATCTGAACTCGCGCCAACTGCTTGCATCAAAATCCATTCAAGAAAGTAGCTCTGAAGCCGAGAAATGCGATCGACCATAAGCACTACGGGGCGTATACGTAACATTTTAAAATTTTTTGTACCTGCCCCATTTCGACCATCGGGCAGCTAAGTTACCATGGAGGAACCTAACAAGATTTGACTTAATATTCTAGATCTGAACTCGCGCCAACTGCTTGCATCAAAATCAAGTCAAGAATATAGCTCTGAATCCGAGAAAAGCGATGGACCATAAGCACTACGGGGCGTATACGTAACATTTTCAAATTTTTGGTACCTGCTCCATTTCGACCATCGGACAGCTAAGTTACCATGGAGGAACCTAACAAGATTTGACTTAATATTCTAGATCTTAACTCGCGCCAACTGCTTGCATCAAAATCCAGTCTAGAAAGTAGCTCTGAAGCCGAGAAATGCGATCGACCATAAGCACTACGGGGCGTATTCGTAACATTTTCGAATTTTTTGTACCTGCTCCATTTCGACCATCGGGCAGCTAAGTTACCATGGAGAAACCAACCAAGATTTGACTTAATATTCTAGATCTTAGCTCGCGCCAACTGCTTGCATCAAAATCCAGTCAAGAAAGTAGCTCTGAAGCCGAGAAGTGCGATCGACCGTAAGCACTACGGGGCGTATACGTAACATTTTAAAATTTTTTGTACCTGCTCCATTTCGACCATCGGGCAGCTAAGTTACCATGGAGGAACCTAACAAGATTTGACTTAATATTCTAGATCTGAACTCGCGCCAACTGCTTGCATCAAAATCCAGTCAAGAAAGTAGCTCTGAAGCCAAGAAATGCGATCGACCATAAGCACTACGGGGCGTATTCGTAACATTTTCAAATTTTTTGTACCTGCTCCATTTCGACCATCAGGCAGCTAAGTTACCATGGAGAAACCAACCAAGATTTGACTTAATATTCTAGATCTTAACTCGCGCCAACTGCTTGCATCAAAATCCAGTCAAGAAAGTAGCCCTGAAGCCGAGAAATGCGATCGACCATAAGCACTACGGGGCGTATACGTAACATTTTAAAATTGTTTGTACCTGCTCCATTTCGACCATCGGGCAGCTAAGTTACCATTGAAGAACCACCCAAGATTTGACTTAATAAGCTAGATCTTAACTCGCGCCAACTGCTTGCATCAAAATCCGTCAAGAAAGTAGCTTTGAAGAAGAGAAATGCGATCGACCATAAGCACTACGGGGCGTATACGTAACATTTTAATTTTTTTTGTACCTGCTCCATTTCGACCATCGGGCAGCTAAGTTACCATGGAGGAACCTAACAAGATTTGACTTAATATTCTATATCTGAACTCGCGCCAACTGCTTGCATCAAAATCCAGTCAAGAAAGTAGCTCTGAAGCCGAGAAATGTGATCGACCATAAGCACTACGGGGAGTATACGTAACATTTTAAAATTGTTTGTACCTGCTCTATTTCGGCCATCGGGCAGCTAAGTTACCATGGAGGAACCTAACAAGATTTGACTAAATATTCTAGATCTGAACTCGCACCAACTGCTTGCATCAAAATCCATTCAAGAAAGTAGCTCTGAAGCCGAGAAATGCGATCGACCGGGGCGTATACGAAACATTTTAAAATGTTTTGTGCCTGCTCCATTTCGACCATCGGGCAGCTAAGTTACCATGGAGGAACCTAACAAGATTTGACTTAATATTCTAGATCTGAACTCGCGCCAACTGCTTGCATCAAAATAAAGTCAAGAATATAGCTCTGAATCCGAGAAAAGCGATGGACCATAAGCACTACGGGGCGTATACGTAACATTTTCAAATTTTTTGTACCTGCTCCATTTCGACCATCGGGCAGCTAAGTTACCATGGAGACACCTAACAAGATTTGACTTAATATTCTAGATCTTAACTCGCGCCAGCTGCTTGCATCAAAATCCAGTCTAGAAAGTAGCTCTGAAGCCGAGAAATGCGATCGACCATAAGCACTACGGGGCGTATACGTAACATTTTAAAATTGTTTGTACCTGCTCCATTTCGACCATCGGGCAGCTAAGTTACCATGGGGGAACCACCCAAGATTTGACTTAATAAGCTAGATCTTAACTCGCGCCAACTGCTTGCATCAATATCCAGTCAAGAATGTAGCTCTGAATCCGAGAAAAGCGATGGACCATAAGCACTACGGGGCGTATACGTAACATTTTCAAATTTTTGGTACCTGCTCCATTTCGACCATCGGACAGCTAAGTTACCATGGAGGAACCTAACAAGATTTGACTTAATATTCTAGATCCTAACTCGCGCCAGCTGCTTGCATCAAAATCCAGTCAAGAAAGTAGCTCTGAAGCCGAGAAATGCGATCGACCATAAGCACTACGGGGCGTATACGTAACATTTTAAAATTGTTTGTACCTGCTCCATTTCGACCATCGGGCAGCTAAGTTACCATGGAGAAACCAACCAAGATTTGACTTAATATTCTAGATCTTAACTCGCGCCAACTGCTTGCATCAAAATCCGTCAAGAAAGTAGCTTTGAAGAAGAGAAATGCGATCGACCATAAGCACTACGGGGCGTATACGTAGCATTTTAAAATTGTTTGTACCTGCTCCATTTCGACCATCTGGCAGCTAAGTTACCATGGAGGAACCTAACAAGATTTGACTTAATATTCTAGATCTGAACTCGCGCCAACTGCTTGCATCAAAATCCAGTCAAGAAAGTAGCTCTGAAGCCGAGAAATGCGATCGACCGTAAGCACTACGGGGCGTATACGTAACATTTTAAATTTTTTTGTACCTGCTCTATTTCGGCCATCGGGCAGCTAAGTTACCATGGAGGAACCTAACAAGATTTGACTTAATATTCTAGATCTGAACTCGCGCCAACTGCTTGCATCAAAATCCAGTCAAGAAAGTAGCTCTGAAGCCGAGAAATGCGATCGACCATAAGCACTACGGGGCGTATACGTAACATTTTAAAATTTTTTGTACCTGCTCTATTTCGGCCATCGGGCAGCTAAGTTACCATGGAGGAACCTAACAAGATTTGACTTAATATTCTAGATCTGAACTCGCGCCAACTGCTTGCATCAAAATCAAGTCAAGAATATAGCTCTGAATCCGAGAAAAGCGATGGACCATAAGCACTACGGGGCGTATTCGTAACATTTTTGAATTTTTTGTACCTGCTCCATTTCGACCATCGGGCAGCTAAGTTACCATGGAGAAACCAACCAAGATTTGACTTAATATTCTAGATCTTAACTCGCGCCAACTGCTTGCATCAAAATCCAGTCAAGAAAGTAGCTCTGCAGCCGAGAAATGCGATCGACCGTAAGCACTACGGGGCGTATACGTAACATTTTAAAATTGTTTGTACCTGCTCCATTTCGACCATCGATCAGCTAAGTTACCATGGAACAACCACCCAAGATTTGACTTAATAAGCTAGATCTTAACTCGCGCCAACTGCTTGCATCAAAATCCAGTCAAGAAAGTAGCTCTGCAGCCGAGAAATGCGATCGACCATAAGCACTACGGGGCGTATACGTAACATTTTAAAATTTTTTGTACCTGCTCCATTTCGACCATCGGGCAGCTAAGTTACCATGGAGGAACCACCCAAGATTTGACTTAATATTCTAGATCTGAACTCGCACCAACTGCTTGCATCAAAATCCATTCAAGAAAGTAGCTCTGAAGCCGAGAAATGCGATCGACCGGGGCGTATACGTAACATTTTAAAATGTTTTGTACCTGCTCCATTTCGACCATCGGGCAGCTAAGTTACCATGGAGGAACCTAACAAGATTTGACTTAATATTCTAGATCTTAACTCGCGCCAACTGCTTGCATCAAAATCCAGTCAAGAAAGTAGCTCTGAAGCCGAGAAATGCGATCGACCATAAGCACTACGGGGCGTATACGTAACATTTTAAAATTGTTTGTACCTGCTCCATTTCGACCATCGGGCAGCTAAGTTACCATGGAGGAACCACCCAAGATTTGACTTAATATTCTAGATCTGAACTCGCACCAACTGCTTGCATCAAAATCCATTCAAGAAAGTAGCTCTGAAGCCGAGAAATGCGATCGACCGGGGCGTATACGTAACATTTTAAAATGTTTTGTACCTGCTCCATTTCGACCATCGGGCAGCTAAGTTACCATGGAGGAACCTAACAAGATTTGACTTAATATTCTAGATCTTAACTCGCGCCAGCTGCTTGCATCAAAATCCAGTCTAGAAAGTAGCTCTGAAGCCGAGAAATGCGATCGACCATAAGCACTACGGGGCGTATTCGTAACATTTTCAAATTTTTTGTACCTGCTCCATTTCGACCATCGGGCAGCTAAGTTACCATGGAGAAACCAACCAAGATTTGACTTAATATTCTAGATCTTAACTCGCGCCAACTGCTTCCATCAAAATCCAGTCAAGAAAGTAGCTCTGAAGCCGAGAAATGCGATCGACCGTAAGCACTACGGGGCGTATACGTAACATTTTAAAATTTTTTGTACCTGCTCCATTTCGACCATCGGGCAGCTAAGTTACCATGAAGGAACCTAACAAGATTTGACTTAATATTCTAGATCTGAACTCGCGCCAACTGCTTGCATCAAAATCCAGTCAAGAATGTAGCTCTGAATCCGAGAAAAGCGATGGACCATAAGCACTACGGGGCGTATACGTAACATTTCCAAATTTTTGGTACCTGCTCCATTTCGACCATCGGACAGCTAAGTTACCATGGAGGAACCCAACAAGATTTGACTTAATATTCTAGATCTTAACTCGCGCCAACTGCTTGCATCAAAATCCAGCCAAGAAAGTAGCTCTGAAGCCGAGGAATGCGATCGACCGTAAGCACTACGGGGCGTATACGTAACATTTTAAAATTGTTTGTACCTGCTCCATTTCGACCATCGGGCAGCTAAGTTACCATGGAACAACCACCCAGGATTTGACTTAATAAGCTAGATCTTAACTCGCGCCAACTGCTTGCATCAAAATCCGTCAAGAAAGTAGCTTTGAAGAAGAGAAATGCGATCGACCATAAGTACTACGGGGCGTATACGTAACATTTTAAAATTTTTTGTACCTGCTCCATTTCGACCATCGGGCAGCTAAGTTACCATGGAGGAACCTACCAAGATTTGACTTAATATTCTAGATCTTAACTCGCGCCAACTGCTTGCATCAAAATCCAGTCAAGAAAGTAGCTCTGAAGCCGTGAAATGCGATCGACCATAAGCACTACGGGGCGTATACGTAACATTTTAAAATTGTTTGTACCTGCTCCATTTCGACCATCTGGCAGCTAAGTTACCATGGAGGAACCACCCAAGATTTGACTTAATAAGCTAGATCTTAACTCGCGCCAACTGCTTGCATCAAAATCCGTCAAGAAAGTAGCTTTGAAGAAGAGAAATGCGATCGACCATAAGCACTACGGGGCGTATACGTAACATTTTAAAATTGTTTGTACCTGCTCCATTTCGACCATCGGGCAGCTAAGTTACCATGGAGAAACCAACCAAGATTTGACTTAATATTCTAGATCTTAACTCGCGCCAGCTGCTTGCATCAAAATCCAGTCTAGAAAGTAGCTCTGAAGCCGAGAAATGCGATCGACCATAAGCACTACGGGGCGTATTCGTAACATTTTCAAATTGTTTGTACCTGCTCCATTTCGACCATCGGGCACCTAAGTTACCATGGAGGAACCACCCAAGATTTGACTTAATAAGCTAGATCTTAACTCGCGCCAACTGCTTGCATCAAAATCCAGTCAAGAATGTAGCTCTGAATCCGAGAAAAGCGATGGACCATAAGCACTACGGGGCGTATACGTAACATTTTCAAATTTTTTGTACCTGCTCCATTTCGACCATCGGACAGCTAAGTTACCATGGAGGAACCTAACAAGATTTGACTTAATATTCTAGATCTTAACTCGCGCCAACTGCTTGCATCAAAATCCAGTCAAGAAAGTAGCTCTGAAGCCGAGAAATGCGATCGACCGTAAGCACTACGGGGCGTATACGTAACATTTTAAAATTGTTTGTACCTGCTCCATTTCGACCATCGGGCAGCTAAGTTACCATGGAGGAACCACCCAAGATTTGACTTAATAAGCTAGATCTTAACTCGCGCCAACTGCTTGCATCAAAATCCGTCAAGGAAGTAGCTTTGAAGAAGAGAAATGCGATCGACCATAAGCACTACGGGGCGTATACGTAACATTTTAAAATTGTTTGTACCTGCTCTATTTCGGCCATCGGGCAGCTAAGTTACCATGGAGGAACCTAACAAGATTTGACTTAATATTCTAGATCTGAACTCGCGCCAACTGCTTGCATCAAAATCCAGTCTAGAAAGTAGCTCTGAAGCCGAGAAATGCGATCGACCATAAGCACTACGGGGCGTATTCGTAACATTTTCAAATTTTTTGTACCTGCTCCATTTCGACCATCGGGCAGCTAAGTTACCATGGAGAAACCAACCAAGATTTGACTTAATATTCTAGATCTTAACTCGCGCCAACTGCTTGCATCAACATCCGTCAAGAAAGTAGCTTTGAAGAAGAGAAATGCGATCGACCATAAGCACTACGGGGCGTATACGTAACATTTTAAAATTTTTTGTACCTGCTCCATTTCGACCATCGGGCAGCTAAGTTACCATGGAGGAACCACCCAAGATTTGACTTAATAAGCTAGATCTTAACTCGCGCCAACTGCTTGCATCAAAATCCGTCAAGAAAGTAGCTTTGAAGAAGAGAAATGCGATCGACCATAAGCACTACGGGGCGTATACGTAACATTTTAAAATTTTTTGTACCTGCTCCATTTCGACCATCGGGCAGCTAAGTTACCATGGAGGAACCTAACAAGATTTGACTTAATATTCTAGATCTGAACTCGCGCCAACTGCTTGCATCAAAATCCAGTCAAGAAAGTAGCTCTGAAGCCGAGAAATGCGATCGACCATAAGCACTACGGGGCGTATACGTAACATTTTAAAATGTTTTGTACCTGCTCTATTTCGGCCATCGGGCAGATAAGTTACCATGGAGGAACCTAACAAGATTTGACTTAATATTCTAGATCTTAACTCGCGCCAACTACTTGCATCAAAATCCAGTCTAGAAAGTAGCTCTGAAACCGAGAAATGCGATCGACCATAAGCACTACGGGGCGTATTCGTAACATTTTCAAATTTTTTGTACCTGCTCCATTTCGACCATCGGGCAGCTAAGTTACCATGGAGAAACCAACCAAGATTTGACTTAATATTCTAGATCTTAACTCGCGCCAACTGCTTGCATCAAAATCCAGTCAAGAAAGTAGCTCTGAAGCCGAGAAATGCCATCGACCATAAGCACTACGGGGCGTATACGTAACATTATAAAATTTTTTGTACCTGCTCTATTTCGGCCATCGGGCAGCTAAGTTACCATGGAGGAACTAAACAAGATTTGACTTAATATTCTAGATCTGAACTCGCGCCAACTGCTTGCATCAAAATCCATTCAAGAAAGTAGCTCTGAAGCCGAGAAATTCGATCGACCGGGGCGTATACGTAACATTTTAAAGTTTTTTGTACCTGCTCCATTTCGACCATCGGGCAGCTAAGTTACCATGGAGGAACCTAACAAGATTTGACTTAATATTCTAGATCTGAACTCGCGCCAACTGCTTGCATCAAAATCCGGCTCCGTAGCTCTGAAGCCGAGAAATGCGATCGACCATAAGCACTACGGGGCGTATACGTAACATTTTAAAATTGTTTGTACCTGCTCCATTTCGGCCATCGGGCAGCTAAGTTACCATGGAGGAACCACCCAAGATTTGACTTAATTAGCTAGATCTTAACTCGCGCCAACTGCTTGCATCAAAATCCATTCAAGAAAGTAGCTCTGAAGCCGAGAAATGCGATCGACCATAAGCACTACGGGGCGTATACGTAACATTTTAAAATTGTTTGTACCTGCCCCATTTCGACCATCGGGCAGCTAAGTTACCATGGAGGAACCTAACAAGATTTGACTTAATATTCTAGATCTGAACTCGCGCCAACTGCTTGCATCAAAATCAAGTCAAGAATATAGCTCTGAATCCGAGAAAAGCGATGGACCATAAGCACTACGGGGCGTATACGTAACATTTTCAAATTTTTGGTACCTGCTCCATTTCGACCATCGGACAGCTAAGTTACCATGGAGGAACCTAACAAGATTTGACTTAATATTCTAGATCTTAACTCGCGCCAACTGCTTGCATCAAAATCCATTCTAGAAAGTAGCTCTGAAGCCGAGAAATGCGATCGACCATAAGCACTACGGGGCGTATTCGTAACATTTTCGAATTTTTTGTACCTGCTCCATTGCGACCATCGGGCAGCTAAGTTACCATGGAGGAACCTAACAAGATTTGACTTAATATTCTAGATCTTAACTCGCGCCAACTGCTTGCATCAAAATCCAGCCAAGAAAGTAGCTCTGAAGCCGAGGAATGCGATCGACCGTAAGCACTACGGGGCGTATACGTAACATTTTAAAATTGTTTGTACCTGCTCCATTTCGACCATCGGGCAGCTAAGTTACCATGGAGGAACCTAACAAGATTTGACTTAATATTCTAGATCTGAACTCGCGCCAACTGCTTGCATCAAAATCCAGTCAAGAAAGTAGCTCTGAAGCCGAGAAATGCGATCGACCATAAGCACTACGGGGCGTATACGTAACATTTTAAAATTGTTTGTACCTGCTCCATTTCGACCATCGGGCAGCTAAGTTACCATGGAGAAAGCACCCAAGATTTGACTTAATAAGCTAGATCTTAACTCGCGCCAACTGCTTGCATCAAAATCCGTCAAGAAAGTAGCTCTGAAGCCGAGAAATGCGATCGACCATAAGCACTACGGGGCGTATACGTAACATTTTAAAATTGTTTGTACCTGCTCCATTTCGACCATCGGGCAGCTAAGTTACCATGGAGGAACCTAACAAGATTTGACTTAATATTCTAGATCTTAACTCGCGCCAACTGCTTGCATCAAAATCCAGTCTAGAAAGTAGCTCTAAAACCGAGAAATGCGATCGACCATAAGCACTACGGGGCGTATACGTAACATTTTAAAATTGTTTGTACCTGCTCCATTTCGACCATCGGGCAGCTAAGTTACCATGGAGGAACCTAACAAGATTTGACTTAATATTCTAGATCTTAACTCGCGCCAACTGCTTGCATCAAAATCCAGTCTAGAAAGTAGCTCTAAAACCGAGAAATGCGATCGACCATAAGCACTACGGGGCGTATTCGTAACATTTTCAAATTTTTTGTACCTGCTCTATTTCGGCCATCGGGCAGCTAAGTTACCATGGAGGAACCTAACAAGATTTGACTTAATATTCTAGATCTGAACTCTCGCCAACTGCTTGCATCAAAATCCAGTCAAGAAAGTAGCTCTGAAGCCGAGAAATGCGATCGACCATAAGCACTACGGGGCGTATACGTAACATTTTAAAATTGTTTGTACCTGCTCCATTTCGACCATCGGGCAGCTAAGTTACCATGGAGGAACCTAACAAGATTTGACTTAATATTCTAGATCTTAACTCGCGCCAACTGCTTGCATCAAAATCCAGTCTAGAAAGTAGCTCTAAAACCGAGAAATGCGATCGACCATAAGCACTACGGGGCGTATTCGTAACATTTTCAAATTTGTTGTACCTGCTCCATTTCGACCATCGGGCAGCTAAGTTACCATGGAGGAACCTAACAAGATTTGACTTAATATTCTAGATCTGAACTCGCGCCAACTGCTTGCATCAAAATCCAGTCAAGAAAGTAGCTCTGAAGCCGAGAAATGCGATCGACCATAAGCACTACGGGCCGTATACGTAACATTTTAAATTTTTTTGTACCTGCTCTATTTCGACCATCGGGCAGCTAAGTTACCATGGAGGAACCTAACAAGATTTGACTTAATATTCTAGATCTGAACTCGCGCCAACTGCTTGCATCAAAATCCAGTCAAGAATGTAGCTCTGAATCCGAGAAAAGCGATGGACCATAAGCACTACGGGGCGTATACGTAACATTTTAAAATTTTTTGTACCTGCTCCATTTCGACCATCGGGCAGCTAAGTTACCATGGAGGAACCACCCAAGATTTGACTTAATAAGCTAGATCTTAACTCGCGCCAACTGCTTGCATCAAAATCCGTCAAGAAAGTAGCTTTGAAGAAGAGAAATGCGATCGACCATAAGCACTACGGGGCGTATACGTAACATTTTAAAATTTTTTGTACCTGCTCCATTTCGACCATCGGGCAGCTAAGTTACCATGGAGGAACCTAACAAGATTTGACTTAATATTCTAGATCTGAACTCTCGCCAACTGCTTGCATCAAAATCCAGTCAAGAAAGTAGCTCTGAAGCCGAGAAATGCGATCGACCATAAGCGCTACGGGGCGTATACGTAACATTTTAAAATTTTTTGTACCTGCTCTATTTCGACTATCGGGCAGTTAAGTTACCATGGAGGAACCTAACAAGATTTGACTTAATATTCTAGATCTTAACTCGCGCCAACTGCTTGCATCAAAATCCAGTCTAGAAAGTAGCTCTGAAACCGAGAAATGCGATCGACCATAAGCACTACGGGGCGTATTCGTAACATTTTCAAATTTTTTGTTCCTGCTCCATTTCGACCATCGGGCAGCTAAGTTACCATGGAGAAACCAACCAAGATTTGACTTAATATTCTAGATCTTAACACGCGCCAACTGCTTGCATCAAAATCCAGTCAAGAAAGTAGCTCTGAAGCCGAGAAATGCGATCGACCATACGCACTACGGGGCGTATACGTAACATTTTAAAATTTTTTGTACCTGCTCTATTTCGGCCATCGGGCAGCTAAGTTACCATGGAGGAACCTAACAAGATTTGACTTAATATTCTAGATCTGAACTCGCGCCAACTGCTTGCATCAAAATCCAGTCAAGAATATAGCTCTGAATCCGAGAAAAGCGATGGACCATAAGCACTACGGGGCGTATACGTAACATTTTAAAATTGTTTGTACCTGCACCATTTCGACCATCGGGCAGCTAAGTTACCATGGAGAAACCAACCAAGATTTGACTTAATATTCTAGACCTTAACTCGCGCCAGCTGCTTGCATCAAAATCCAGTCTAGAAAGTAGCTCTGAAGCCGAGAAATTCGATCGACCGGGGCGTATACGAAACATTTTAAAATTGTTTGTACCTGCTCCATTTCGACCATCGGGCAGCTAAGTTACCATGGAGGAACCTAACAAGATTTGACTTAATATTCTAGATCTGAACTCGCGCCAACTGCTTGCATCAAAATCCAGTCAAGAATATAGCTCTGAATCCGAGAAAAGCGATGGACCATAAGCACTACGGGGCGTATACGTAACATTTTAAAATTGTTTGTACCTGCACCATTTCGACCATCGGGCAGCTAAGTTACCATGGAGAAACCAACCAAGATTTGACTTAATATTCTAGATCTTAACTCGCGCCAGCTGCTTGCATCAAAATCCAGTCTAGAAAGTAGCTCTGAAGCCGAGAAATGCGATCGACCATAAGCACTACGGGGCGTATTCGTAACATTTTCAAATTTTTTGTACCTGCTCCATTTCGACCATCGGGCAGCTAAGTTACCATGGAGAAACCAACCAAGATTTGACTTAATATTCTAGATCTTAACTCGCGCCAACTGCTTGCATCAAAATCCAGTCAAGAAAGTAGCTCTGAAGCCGAGAAATGCGATCGACCATAAGCGCTACGGGGCGTATACGTAACATTTTAAAATTTTTTGTACCTGCTCTATTTCGGCCATCGGGCAGCTAAGTTACCATGGAGGAACCTAACAAGATTTGACTTAATATTCTAGATCTGAACTCGCGCCAACTGCTTGCATCAAAATCCATTCAAGAAAGTAGCTCTGAAGCCGAGAAATGCGATCGACCATAAGCACTACGGGGCGTATACGTAACATTTTAAATTTTTTTGTACCTGCTCCATTTCGACCATCGGGCAGCTAAGTTACCATGGAGGAACCTAACAAGATTTGACTTAATATTCTAGATCTGAACTCGCGCCAACTGCTTGCATCAAAATCCAGTCAAGAATGTAGCTCTGAATCCGAGAAAAGCGATGGACCATAAGCACTACGGGGCGTATACGTAACATTTTTAAATTTTTGGTACCTGCTCCATTTCGACCATCGGACAGCTAAGTTACCATGGAGGAACCTAACAAGATTTGACTTAATATTCTAGATCTATACCTGCTCTATTTCGGCCATCGGGCAGCTAAGTTACCATGGAGGAACCTAACAAGATTTGACTTAATATTCTAGATCTGAACTCGCGCCAACTGCTTGCATCAAAATCCAGTCAAGAAAGTAGCTCTGAAGCCGAGAAATGCGATCGACCATAAGCACTACGGGCCGTATACGTAACATTTTAAATTTTTTTGTACCTGCTCCATTTCGACCATCGGGCAGCTAAGTTACCATGGAGGAACCTAACAAGATTTGACTTAATATTCTATATCTGAACTCGCGCCAACTGCTTGCATCAAAATCCAGTCAAGAATGTAGCTCTGAATCCGAGAAAAGCGATGGACCATAAGCACTACGGGGCGTATACGTAACATTTTCAAATTTTTGGTACCTGCTAGATTTCGACCATCGGACAGCTAAGTTACCATGGAGGAACCTAACAAGATTTGACTTAATATTCTAGATCTTAACTCGCGCCAACTGCTTGCATCAAAATCCAGTCTAGAAAGTAGCTCTGAAACCGAGAAATGCGATCGACCATAAGCACTACGGGGCGTATACGTAACATTTTAAAATTGTTTGTACCTGCTCCATTTCGACCATCGGGCAGCTAAGTTACCATGGAGGAACCTAACAAGATTTGACTTAATATTCTAGATCTTAACTCGCGCCAACTGCTTGCATCAAAATCCAGTCTAGAAAGTAGCTCTGAAACCGAGAAATGCGATCGACCATAAGCACTACGGGGCGTATTCGTAACATTTTCAAATTTTTTGTACCTGCTCCATTTCGACCATCGGGCAGCTAAGTTACCATGGAGGAACCTAACAAGATTTGACTTAATATTCTAGATCTGAACTCGCGCCAACTGCTTGCATCAAAATCCAGTCAAGAAAGTAGCTCTGAAGCCGAGAAATGCGATCGACCATAAGCACTACGGGCCGTATACGTAACATTTTAAATTTTTTTGTACCTGCTCTATTTCGGCCATCGGGCAGCTAAGTTTCCATGGAGGAACCTAACAAGATTTGACTTAATATTCTAGATCTGAACTCTCGCCAACTGCTTGCATCAAAATCCAGTCAAGAAAGTAGCTCTGAAGCCGAGAAATGCGATCGACCATAAGCGCTACGGGGCGTATACGTAACATTTTAAAATTTTTTGTACCTGCTCTATTTCGACCATCGGGCAGCTAAGTTACCATGGAGGAACCTAACAAGATTTGACTTAATATTCTAGATCTTAACTCGCGCCAACTGCTTGCATCAAAATCCAGTCTAGAAAGTAGCTCTGAAACCGAGAAATGCGATCGACCATAAGCACTACGGGGCGTATTCGTAACATTTTCAAATTTTTTGTTCCTGCTCCATTTCGACCATCGGGCAGCTAAGTTACCATGGAGAAACCAACCAAGATTTGACTTAATATTCTAGATCTTAACACGCGCCAACTGCTTGCATCAAAATCCAGTCAAGAAAGTAGCTCTGAAGCCGAGAAATGCGATCGACCATACGCACTACGGGGCGTATACGTAACATTTTAAAATTTTTTGTACCTGCTCTATTTCGGCCATCGGGCAGCTAAGTTACCATGGAGGAACCTAACAAGATTTGACTTAATATTCTAGATCTGAACTCGCGCCAACTGCTTGCATCAAAATCCAGTCAAGAATATAGCTCTGAATCCGAGAAAAGCGATGGACCATAAGCACTACGGGGCGTATACGTAACATTTTAAAATTGTTTGTACCTGCACCATTTCGACCATCGGGCAGCTAAGTTACCATGGAGAAACCAACCAAGATTTGACTTAATATTCTAGACCTTAACTCGCGCCAGCTGCTTGCATCAAAATCCAGTCTAGAAAGTAGCTCTGAAGCCGAGAAATTCGATCGACCGGGGCGTATACGAAACATTTTAAAATTGTTTGTACCTGCTCCATTTCGACCATCGGGCAGCTAAGTTACCATGGAGGAACCTAACAAGATTTGACTTAATATTCTAGATCTGAACTCGCGCCAACTGCTTGCATCAAAATCCAGTCAAGAATATAGCTCTGAATCCGAGAAAAGCGATGGACCATAAGCACTACGGGGCGTATACGTAACATTTTAAAATTGTTTGTACCTGCACCATTTCGACCATCGGGCAGCTAAGTTACCATGGAGAAACCAACCAAGATTTGACTTAATATTCTAGATCTTAACTCGCGCCAGCTGCTTGCATCAAAATCCAGTCTAGAAAGTAGCTCTGAAGCCGAGAAATGCGATCGACCATAAGCACTACGGGGCGTATTCGTAACATTTTCAAATTTTTTGTACCTGCTCCATTTCGACCATCGGGCAGCTAAGTTACCATGGAGAAACCAACCAAGATTTGACTTAATATTCTAGATCTTAACTCGCGCCAACTGCTTGCATCAAAATCCAGTCAAGAAAGTAGCTCTGAAGCCGAGAAATGCGATCGACCATAAGCGCTACGGGGCGTATACGTAACATTTTAAAATTTTTTGTACCTGCTCTATTTCGGCCATCGGGCAGCTAAGTTACCATGGAGGAACCTAACAAGATTTGACTTAATATTCTAGATCTGAACTCGCGCCAACTGCTTGCATCAAAATCCATTCAAGAAAGTAGCTCTGAAGCCGAGAAATGCGATCGACCATAAGCACTACGGGGCGTATACGTAACATTTTAAATTTTTTTGTACCTGCTCCATTTCGACCATCGGGCAGCTAAGTTACCATGGAGGAACCTAACAAGATTTGACTTAATATTCTAGATCTGAACTCGCGCCAACTGCTTGCATCAAAATCCAGTCAAGAATGTAGCTCTGAATCCGAGAAAAGCGATGGACCATAAGCACTACGGGGCGTATACGTAACATTTTTAAATTTTTGGTACCTGCTCCATTTCGACCATCGGACAGCTAAGTTACCATGGAGGAACCTAATAAGATTTGACTTAATATTCTAGATCTTAACTCGCGCCAACTGCTTGCATCAAAATCCAGTCTAGAAAGTAGCTCTGAAACCGAGAAATGCGATCGACCATAAGCACTACGGGGCGTATTCGTAACATTTTCAAATTTTTTGTTCCTGCTCCATTTCGACCATCGGGCAGCTAAGTTACCATGGAGAAACCAACCAAGATTTGACTTAATATTCTAGATCTTAACACGCGCCAACTGCTTGCATCAAAATCCAGTCAAGAAAGTAGCTCCGAAGCCGAGAAATGCGATCGACCATACGCACTACGGGGCGTATACGTAACATTTTAAAATTTTTTGTACCTGCTCTATTTCGGCCATCGGGCAGCTAAGTTACCATGGAGGAACCTAACAAGATTTGACTTAATATTCTAGATCTGAACTCGCGCCAACTGCTTGCATCAAAATCCAGTCAAGAATATAGCTCTGAATCCGAGAAAAGCGATGGACCATAAGCACTACGGGGCGTATACGTAACATTTTAAAATTGTTTGTACCTGCACCATTTCGACCATCGGGCAGCTAAGTTACCATGGAGAAACCAACCAAGATTTGACTTAATATTCTAGACCTTAACTCGCGCCAGCTGCTTGCATCAAAATCCAGTCTAGAAAGTAGCTCTGAAGCCGAGAAATTCGATCGACCGGGGCGTATACGAAACATTTTAAAATTGTTTGTACCTGCTCCATTTCGACCATCGGGCAGCTAAGTTACCATGGAGGAACCTAACAAGATTTGACTTAATATTCTAGATCTGAACTCGCGCCAACTGCTTGCATCAAAATCCAGTCAAGAATATAGCTCTGAATCCGAGAAAAGCGATGGACCATAAGCACTACGGGGCGTATACGTAACATTTTAAAATTGTTTGTACCTGCACCATTTCGACCATCGGGCAGCTAAGTTACCATGGAGAAACCAACCAAGATTTGACTTAATATTCTAGATCTTAACTCGCGCCAGCTGCTTGCATCAAAATCCAGTCTAGAAAGTAGCTCTGAAGCCGAGAAATGCGATCGACCATAAGCACTACGGGGCGTATTCGTAACATTTTCAAATTTTTTGTACCTGCTCCATTTCGACCATCGGGCAGCTAAGTTACCATGGAGAAACCAACCAAGATTTGACTTAATATTCTAGATCTTAACTCGCGCCAACTGCTTGCATCAAAATCCAGTCAAGAAAGTAGCTCTGAAGCCGAGAAATGCGATCGACCATAAGCACTACGGGGCGTATACGTAACATTTTAAAATTGTTTGTACCTGCTCCATTTCGACCATCGGGCAGCTAAGTTACCATGGAGGAACCACCCAAGATTTGACTTAATAAGCTAGATCTTAACTCGCGCCAACTGCTTGCATCAAAATCCAGTCAAGAATGTAGCTCTGAATCCGAGAAAAGCGATGGACCATAAGCACTACGAGGCGTATACGTAACATTTTCAAATTTTTGGTACCTGTTCCATTTCGACCATCGGACAGCTAAGTTACCATGGAGGAACCTAACAAGATTTGACTTAATATTCTAGATCTTAACTCGCGCCAGCTGCTTGCATCAAAATCCAGTCTAGAAAGTAGCTCTGAAGCCGAAATGCGATCGACCATAAGCACTACGGGGCGTATTCGTAACATTTTAAAATGTTTTGTACCTGCTCCATTTCGACCATCGGGCAGCTAAGTTACCATGGAGAAACCAACCAAGATTTGACTTAATATTCTAGACCTTAACTCGCGCCAGCTGCTTGCATCAAAATCCAGTCTAGAAAGTAGCTCTGAAGCCGAGAAATGCGATCGACCATAAGCACTACGGGGCGTATTCGTAACATTTTCAAATTTTTTTTACCTGCTCCATTTCGACCATCGGGCAGCTAAGTTACCATGGAGAAACCAACCAAGATTTGACTTAATATTCTAGATCTTAACTCGCGCCAACTGCTTGCATCAAAATCCAGTCAAGAAAGTAGCTCTGAAGCCGTGAAATGCGATCGACCATAAGCACTACGGGGCGTATACGTAACATTTTAAAATTGTTTGTACCTGCTCCATTTCGACCATCTGGCAGCTAAGTTACCATGGAGGAACCACCCAAGATTTGACTTAATAAGCTAGATCTTAACTCGCGCCAACTGCTTGCATCAAAATCCAGTCAAGAATGTAGCTCTGAATCCGAGAAAAGCGATGGACCATAAGCACTACGGGGCGTATACGTAACATTTTCAAATTTTTTGTACCTGCTCCATTTCGACCATCGGGCAGCTAAGTTATCATGGAGGAACCTAACACGATTTGACTTAATATTCTAGATCTGAACTCGCGCCAACTGCTTGCATCAAAATCCAGTCAAGAATGTAGCTCTGAATCCGAGAAAAGCGATGGACCATAAGCACTACGGGGCGTATACGTAACATTTTAAAATTTTTTGTACATGTTCCATTTCGACCATCGGACAGCTAAGTTACCATGGAGGAACCTAACAAGATTTGACTTAATATTCTAGATCTTAACTCGCGCCAACTGCTTGCATCAAAATCCAGTCTAGAAAGTAGCTCTGAAACCGAGAAATGCGATCGACCATAAGCACTACGGGGCGTATACGTAACATTTTAAAATTGTTTGTATCTGCTCCATTTCGACCATCGGGCAGCTAAGTTACCATGGAGGAACCTAACAAGATTTGACTTAATATTCTAGATCTGAACTCGAGCCAACTGCTTGCATCAAAATCCATTCAAGAAAGTAGCTCTGAAGCCGAGAAATGCGATCGACCATAAGCACTACGGGGCGTATACGTAACATTTTAAATTTTTTTGTACCTGCTCTATTTCGACCATCGGACAGCTAAGTTACCATGGAGGAACCTAACAAGATTTGACTTAATATTCTAGATCTTAACTCGCGCCAACTGCTTGCATCAAAATCCAGTCTAGAAAGTAGCTCTGAAACCGAGAAATGCGATCGACCATAAGCACTACGGGGCGTATTCGTAACATTTTCAAATTTTTTGTACCTGCTCCATTTCGACCATCGGGCAGCTAAGTTACCATGGAGGAACCTAACAAGATTTGACTTAATATTCTAGATCTGAACTCGCGCCAACTGCTTGCATCAAAATCCAGTCAAGAATGTAGCTCTGAATCCGAGAAAAGCGATGGACCATAAGCACTACGGGGCGTATACGTAACATTTTCAAATTTTTGGTACCTGCTCCATTTCGACCATCGGACAGCTAAGTTACCATGGAGGAACCTAACAATATTTGACTTAATATTCTAGATCTGAACTCGCGCCAACTGCTTGCATCAAAATCCAGTCAAGAATGTAGCTCTGAATCCGAGAAAAGCGATGGACCATAAGCACTACGGGGCGTATACGTAACATTTTCAAATTTTTGGTACCTGCTCCATTTCGACCATCGGACAGCTAAGTTACCATGGAGGAACCTAACAAGATTTGACTTAATATTCTAGATCTTAACTCGCGCCAACTGCTTGCATCAAAATCCAGTCTAGAAAGTAGCTCTGAAACCGAGAAATGCGATCGACCATAAGCACTACGGGGCGTATTCGTAACATTTTCAAATTTTTTGTACCTGCTCCATTTCGGCCATCGGGCAGCTAAGTAACCATGGAGAAACCAACCAAGATTTGACTTAATATTCTAGATCTTAACTCGCGCCAACTGCTTGCAGCAAAATCCAGTCAAGAAAGTAGCTCTGCAGCCGAGAAATGCGATCGACCATAAGCACTACGGGGCGTATACGTTACATTTTAAAATTGTTTGTACCTGCTCCATTTCGACCATCGGGCAGCTAAGTTACCATGGAGAAACCACCCAAGATTTGACTTAATAAGCTAGATCTTAACTCGCGCCAACTGCTTGCATCAAAATCCGTCAAGAAAGTAGCTTTGAAGAAGAGAAATGCGATCGACCATAAGCACTACGGGGCGTATACGTAACATTTTAAAATTGTTTGTACCTGCTCCATTTCGACCATCGGGCAGCTAAGTTACCATGGAGGAACCTAACAAGATTTGACTTAATATTCTAGATCTGAACTCGCGCCAACTGCTTGCATCAAAATCCAGTCAAGAAAGTAGCTCTGAAGCCGAGAAATGCGATCGACCATAAGCACTACGGGGCGTATACGTAACATTTTAAAATTTTTTGTACCTGCTCTATTTCGGCCATCGGGCAGCTAAGTTACCATGGAGGAACCTAACAAGATTTGACTTAATATTCTAGATCTGAACTCGCGCCAACTGCTTGCATCAAAATCCAGTCAAGAAAGTAGCTCTGAAGCCGAGAAATGCGATCGACCATAAGCACTACGGGGCGTATACATAACATTTTAAAATTTTTTGTACCTGCTCTATTTCGGCCATCGGGCAACTAAGTTACCATGGAGGAACCTAACAAGATTTGACTTAATATTCTATATCTGAACTCTCGCCAACTGCTTGCATCAAAATCCAGTCAAGAATATAGCTCTGAATCCGAGAAAAGCGATGGACCATAAGCACTACGGGGCGTATACGTAACATTTTCAAATTTTTGGTACCTGCTAGATTTCGACCATCGGACAGCTAAGTTACCATGGAGGAACCTAACAAGATTTGACTTAATATTCTAGATCTTAACTCGCGCCAACTGCTTGCATCAAAATCCAGTCTAGAAAGTAGCTCTGAAACCGAGAAATGCGATCGACCATAAGCACTACGGGGCGTATACGTAACATTTTAAAATTGTTTGTACCTGCTCCATTTCGACCATCGGGCAGCTAAGTTACCATGGAGGAACCTAACAAGATTTGACTTAATATTCTAGATCTTAACTCGCGCCAACTGCTTTCATCAAAATCCAGTCTAGAAAGTAGCTCTGAAACCGAGAAATGCGATCGACCATAAGCACTACGGGGCGTATTCGTAACATTTTCAAATTTTTTGTACCTGCTCCATTTCGACCATCGGGCAGCTAAGTTACCATGGAGGAACCTAACAAGATTTGACTTAATATTCTAGATCTGAACTCGCGCCAACTGCTTGCATCAAAATCCAGTCAAGAAAGTAGCTCTGAAGCCGAGAAATGCGATCGACCATAAGCACTACGGGCCGTATACGTAACATTTTAAATTTTTTTGTACCTGCTCTATTTCGGCCATCGGGCAGCTAAGTTACCATGGAGGAACCTAACAAGATTTGACTTAATATTCTAGATCTGAACTCTCGCCAACTGCTTGCATCAAAATCCAGTCAAGAAAGTAGCTCTGAAGCCGAGAAATGCGATCGACCATAAGCGCTACGGGGCGTATACGTAACATTTTAAAATTTTTTGTACCTGCTCTATTTCGACCATCGGGCAGCTAAGTTACCATGGAGGAAACTAACAAGATTTGACTTAATATTCTAGATCTTAACTCGCGCCAACTGCTTGCATCAAAATCCAGTCTAGAAAGTAGCTCTGAAACCGAGAAATGCGATCGACCATAAGCACTACGGGGCGTATTCGTAACATTTTCAAATTTTTTGTTCCTGCTCCATTTCGACCATCGGGCAGCTAAGTTACCATGGAGAAACCAACCAAGATTTGACTTAATATTCTAGATCTTAACACGCGCCAACTGCTTGCATCAAAATCCAGTCAAGAAAGTAGCTCTGAAGCCGAGAAATGCGATCGACCATACGCACTACGGGGCGTATACGTAACATTTTAAAATTTTTTGTACCTGCTCTATTTCGGCCATCGGGCAGCTAAGTTACCATGGAGGAACCTAACAAGATTTGACTTAATATTCTAGATCTGAACTCGCGCCAACTGCTTGCATCAAAATCCAGTCAAGAATATAGCTCTGAATCCGAGAAAAGCGATGGACCATAAGCACTACGGGGCGTATACGTAACATTTTAAAATTGTTTGTACCTGCACCATTTCGACCATCGGGCAGCTAAGTTACCATGGAGAAACCAACCAAGATTTGACTTAATATTCTAGACCTTAACTCGCGCCAGCTGCTTGCATCAAAATCCAGTCTAGAAAGTAGCTCTGAAGCCGAGAAATTCGATCGACCGGGGCGTATACGAAACATTTTAAAATTGTTTGTACCTGCTCCATTTCGACCATCGGGC
Organism: Merodon equestris; assembly: GCA_958301585.1. Classification (NCBI taxonomy): domain Eukaryota; kingdom Metazoa; phylum Arthropoda; class Insecta; order Diptera; family Syrphidae; genus Merodon; species Merodon equestris. The sequence goes on along the minus strand of OY284416.1, from coordinate 36,774,065 downwards.
AGCTAAGTTACCATGGAGGAACCTAACAAGATTTGACTTAATATTCTAGATCTGAACTCGCGCCAACTGCTTGCATCAAAATCCAGTCAAGAATATAGCTCTGAATCCGAGAAAAGCGATGGACCATAAGCACTACGGGGCGTATACGTAACATTTTAAAATTGTTTGTACCTGCACCATTTCGACCATCGGGCAGCTAAGTTACCATGGAGAAACCAACCAAGATTTGACTTAATATTCTAGATCTTAACTCGCGCCAGCTGCTTGCATCAAAATCCAGTCTAGAAAGTAGCTCTGAAGCCGAGAAATGCGATCGACCATAAGCACTACGGGGCGTATTCGTAACATTTTCAAATTTTTTGTACCTGCTCCATTTCGACCATCGGGCAGCTAAGTTACCATGGAGAAACCAACCAAGATTTGACTTAATATTCTAGATCTTAACTCGCGCCAACTGCTTGCATCAAAATCCAGTCAAGAAAGTAGCTCTGAAGCCGAGAAATGCGATCGACCATAAGCACTACGGGGCGTATACGTAACATTTTAAAATTGTTTGTACCTGCTCCATTTCGACCATCGGGCAGCTAAGTTACCATGGAGGAACCACCCAAGATTTGACTTAATAAGCTAGATCTTAACTCGCGCCAACTGCTTGCATCAAAATCCAGTCAAGAATGTAGCTCTGAATCCGAGAAAAGATATGGACCATAAGCACTACGAGGCGTATACGTAACATTTTCAAATTTTTGGTACCTGTTCCATTTCGACCATCGGACAGCTAAGTTACCATGGAGGAACCTAACAAGATTTGACTTAATATTCTAGATCTTAACTCGCGCCAGCTGCTTGCATCAAAATCCAGTCTAGAAAGTAGCTCTGAAGCCGAAATGCGATCGACCATAAGCACTACGGGGCGTATTCGTAACATTTTAAAATGTTTTGTACCTGCTCCATTTCGACCATCGGGCAGCTAAGTTACCATGGAGAAACCAACCAAGATTTGACTTAATATTCTAGACCTTAACTCGCGCCAGCTGCTTGCATCAAAATCCAGTCTAGAAAGTAGCTCTGAAGCCGAGAAATGCGATCGACCATAAGCACTACGGGGCGTATTCGTAACATTTTCAAATTTTTTTTACCTGCTCCATTTCGACCATCGGGCAGCTAAGTTACCATGGAGAAACCAACCAAGATTTGACTTAATATTCTAGATCTTAACTCGCGCCAACTGCTTGCATCAAAATCCAGTCAAGAAAGTAGCTCTGAAGCCGTGAAATGCGATCGACCATAAGCACTACGGGGCGTATACGTAACATTTTAAAATTGTTTGTACCTGCTCCATTTCGACCATCTGGCAGCTAAGTTACCATGGAGGAACCACCCAAGATTTGACTTAATAAGCTAGATCTTAACTCGCGCCAACTGCTTGCATCAAAATCCAGTCAAGAATGTAGCTCTGAATCCGAGAAAAGCGATGGACCATAAGCACTACGGGGCGTATACGTAACATTTTCAAATTTTTTGTACCTGCTCCATTTCGACCATCGGGCAGCTAAGTTATCATGGAGGAACCTAACACGATTTGACTTAATATTCTAGATCTGAACTCGCGCCAACTGCTTGCATCAAAATCCAGTCAAGAATGTAGCTCTGAATCCGAGAAAAGCGATGGACCATAAGCACTACGGGGCGTATACGTAACATTTTAAAATTTTTTGTACATGTTCCATTTCGACCATCGGACAGCTAAGTTACCATGGAGGAACCTAACAAGATTTGACTTAATATTCTAGATCTTAACTCGCGCCAACTGCTTGCATCAAAATCCAGTCTAGAAAGTAGCTCTGAAACCGAGAAATGCGATCGACCATAAGCACTACGGGGCGTATACGTAACATTTTAAAATTGTTTGTATCTGCTCCATTTCGACCATCGGGCAGCTAAGTTACCATGGAGGAACCTAACAAGATTTGACTTAATATTCTAGATCTGAACTCGAGCCAACTGCTTGCATCAAAATCCATTCAAGAAAGTAGCTCTGAAGCCGAGAAATGCGATCGACCATAAGCACTACGGGGCGTATACGTAACATTTTAAATTTTTTTGTACCTGCTCTATTTCGACCATCGGACAGCTAAGTTACCATGGAGGAACCTAACAAGATTTGACTTAATATTCTAGATCTTAACTCGCGCCAACTGCTTGCATCAAAATCCAGTCTAGAAAGTAGCTCTGAAACCGAGAAATGCGATCGACCATAAGCACTACGGGGCGTATTCGTAACATTTTCAAATTTTTTGTACCTGCTCCATTTCGACCATCGGGCAGCTAAGTTACCATGGAGGAACCTAACAAGATTTGACTTAATATTCTAGATCTGAACTCGCGCCAACTGCTTGCATCAAAATCCAGTCAAGAATGTAGCTCTGAATCCGAGAAAAGCGATGGACCATAAGCACTACGGGGCGTATACGTAACATTTTCAAATTTTTGGTACCTGCTCCATTTCGACCATCGGACAGCTAAGTTACCATGGAGGAACCTAACAATATTTGACTTAATATTCTAGATCTGAACTCGCGCCAACTGCTTGCATCAAAATCCAGTCAAGAATGTAGCTCTGAATCCGAGAAAAGCGATGGTCCATAAGCACTACGGGGCGTATACGTAACATTTTCAAATTTTTGGTACCTGCTCCATTTCGACCATCGGACAGCTAAGTTACCATGGAGGAACCTAACAAGATTTGACTTAATATTCTAGATCTTAACTCGCGCCAACTGCTTGCATCAAAATCCAGTCTAGAAAGTAGCTCTGAAACCGAGAAATGCGATCGACCATAAGCACTACGGGGCGTATTCGTAACATTTTCAAATTTTTTGTACCTGCTCCATTTCGGCCATCGGGCAGCTAAGTAACCATGGAGAAACCAACCAAGATTTGACTTAATATTCTAGATCTTAACTCGCGCCAACTGCTTGCAGCAAAATCCAGTCAAGAAAGTAGCTCTGCAGCCGAGAAATGCGATCGACCATAAGCACTACGGGGCGTATACGTTACATTTTAAAATTGTTTGTACCTGCTCCATTTCGACCATCGGGCAGCTAAGTTACCATGGAGAAACCACCCAAGATTTGACTTAATAAGCTAGATCTTAACTCGCGCCAACTGCTTGCATCAAAATCCGTCAAGAAAGTAGCTTTGAAGAAGAGAAATGCGATCGACCATAAGCACTACGGGGCGTATACGTAACATTTTAAAATTGTTTGTACCTGCTCCATTTCGACCATCGGGCAGCTAAGTTACCATGGAGGAACCTAACAAGATTTGACTTAATATTCTAGATCTGAACTCGCGCCAACTGCTTGCATCAAAATCCAGTCAAGAAAGTAGCTCTGAAGCCGAGAAATGCGATCGACCATAAGCACTACGGGGCGTATACGTAACATTTTAAAATTTTTTGTACCTGCTCTATTTCGGCCATCGGGCAGCTAAGTTACCATGGAGGAACCTAACAAGATTTGACTTAATATTCTAGATCTGAACTCGCGCCAACTGCTTGCATCAAAATCCAGTCAAGAAAGTAGCTCTGAAGCCGAGAAATGCGATCGACCATAAGCACTACGGGGCGTATACATAACATTTTAAAATTTTTTGTACCTGCTCTATTTCGGCCATCGGGCAACTAAGTTACCATGGAGGAACCTAACAAGATTTGACTTAATATTCTATATCTGAACTCTCGCCAACTGCTTGCATCAAAATCCAGTCAAGAATATAGCTCTGAATCCGAGAAAAGCGATGGACCATAAGCACTACGGGGCGTATACGTAACATTTTCAAATTTTTGGTACCTGCTAGATTTCGACCATCGGACAGCTAAGTTACCATGGAGGAACCTAACAAGATTTGACTTAATATTCTAGATCTTAACTCGCGCCAACTGCTTGCATCAAAATCCAGTCTAGAAAGTAGCTCTGAAACCGAGAAATGCGATCGACCATAAGCACTACGGGGCGTATACGTAACATTTTAAAATTGTTTGTACCTGCTCCATTTCGACCATCGGGCAGCTAAGTTACCATGGAGGAACCTAACAAGATTTGACTTAATATTCTAGATCTTAACTCGCGCCAACTGCTTGCATCAAAATCCAGTCTAGAAAGTAGCTCTGAAACCGAGAAATGCGATCGACCATAAGCACTACGGGGCGTATTCGTAACATTTTCAAATTTTTTGTACCTGCTCCATTTCGACCATCGGGCAGCTAAGTTACCATGGAGGAACCTAACAAGATTTGACTTAATATTCTAGATCTGAACTCGCGCCAACTGCTTGCATCAAAATCCAGTCAAGAAAGTAGCTCTGAAGCCGAGAAATGCGATCGACCATAAGCACTACGGGCCGTATACGTAACATTTTAAATTTTTTTGTACCTGCTCTATTTCGGCCATCGGGCAGCTAAGTTACCATGGAGGAACCTAACAAGATTTGACTTAATATTCTAGATCTGAACTCTCGCCAACTGCTTGCATCAAAATCCAGTCAAGAAAGTAGCTCCGAAGCCGAGAAATGCGATCGACCATAAGCGCTACGGGGCGTATACGTAACATTTTAAAATTTTTTGTACCTGCTCTATTTCGACCATCGGGCAGCTAAGTTACCATGGAGGAAACTAACAAGATTTGACTTAATATTCTAGATCTTAACTCGCGCCAACTGCTTGCATCAAAATCCAGTCTAGAAAGTAGCTCTGAAACCGAGAAATGCGATCGACCATAAGCACTACGGGGCGTATTCGTAACATTTTCAAATTTTTTGTTCCTGCTCCATTTCGACCATCGGGCAGCTAAGTTACCATGGAGAAACCAACCAAGATTTGACTTAATATTCTAGATCTTAACACGCGCCAACTGCTTGCATCAAAATCCAGTCAAGAAAGTAGCTCTGAAGCCGAGAAATGCGATCGACCATACGCACTACGGGGCGTATACGTAACATTTTAAAATTTTTTGTACCTGCTCTATTTCGGCCATCGGGCAGCTAAGTTACCATGGAGGAACCTAACAAGATTTGACTTAATATTCTAGATCTGAACTCGCGCCAACTGCTTGCATCAAAATCCAGTCAAGAATATAGCTCTGAATCCGAGAAAAGCGATGGACCATAAGCACTACGGGGCGTATACGTAACATTTTAAAATTGTTTGTACCTGCACCATTTCGACCATCGGGCAGCTAAGTTACCATGGAGAAACCAACCAAGATTTGACTTAATATTCTAGACCTTAACTCGCGCCAGCTGCTTGCATCAAAATCCAGTCTAGAAAGTAGCTCTGAAGCCGAGAAATTCGATCGACCGGGGCGTATACGAAACATTTTAAAATTGTTTGTACCTGCTCCATTTCGACCATCGGGCAGCTAAGTTACCATGGAGGAACCTAACAAGATTTGACTTAATATTCTAGATCTGAACTCGCGCCAACTGCTTGCATCAAAATCCAGTCAAGAATATAGCTCTGAATCCGAGAAAAGCGATGGACCATAAGCACTACGGGGCGTATACGTAACATTTTAAAATTGTTTGTACCTGCACCATTTCGACCATCGGGCAGCTAAGTTACCATGGAGAAACCAACCAAGATTTGACTTAATATTCTAGATCTTAACTCGCGCCAGCTGCTCGCATCAAAATCCAGTCTAGAAAGTAGCTCTGAAGCCGAGAAATGCGATCGACCATAAGCACTACGGGGCGTATTCGTAACATTTTCAAATTTTTTGTATCTGCTCCATTTCGACCATCGGGCAGCTAAGTTACCATGGAGAAACCAACCAAGATTTGACTTAATATTCTAGATCTTAACTCGCGCCAACTGCTTGCATCAAAATCCAGTCAAGAAAGTAGCTCTGAAGCCGAGAAATGCGATCGACCATAAGCGCTACGGGGCGTATACGTAACATTTTAAAATTTTTTGTACCTGCTCTATTTCGGCCATCGGGCAGCTAAGTTACCATGGAGGAACCTAACAAGATTTGACTTAATATTCTAGATCTGAACTCGCGCCAACTGCTTGCATCAAAATCCATTCAAGAAAGTAGCTCTGAAGCCGAGAAATGCGATCGACCATAAGCACTACGGGGCGTATACGTAACATTTTAAATTTTTTTGTACCTGCTCCATTTCGACCATCGGGCAGCTAAGTTACCATGGAGGAACCTAACAAGATTTGACTTAATATTCTAGATCTGAACTCGCGCCAACTGCTTGCATCAAAATCCAGTCAAGAATGTAGCTCTGAATCCGAGAAAAGCGATGGACCATAAGCACTACGGGGCGTATACGTAACATTTTTAAATTTTTGGTACCTGCTCCATTTCGACCATCGGACAGCTAAGTTACCATGGAGGAACCTAACAAGATTTGACTTAATATTCTAGATCTTAACTCGCGCCAACTGCTTGCATCAAAATCCAGTCTAGAAAGTAGCTCTGAAACCGAGAAATGCGATCGACCATAAGCACTACGGGGCGTATTCGTAACATTTTCAAATTTTTTGTTCCTGCTCCATTTCGACCATCGGGCAGCTAAGTTACCATGGAGAAACCAACCAAGATTTGACTTAATATTCTAGATCTTAACACGCGCCAACTGCTTGCATCAAAATCCAGTCAAGAAAGTAGCTCCGAAGCCGAGAAATGCGATCGACCATACGCACTACGGGGCGTATACGTAACATTTTAAAATTTTTTGTACCTGCTCTATTTCGGCCATCGGGCAGCTAAGTTACCATGGAGGAACCTAACAAGATTTGACTTAATATTCTAGATCTGAACTCGCGCCAACTGCTTGCATCAAAATCCAGTCAAGAATATAGCTCTGAATCCGAGAAAAGCGATGGACCATAAGCACTACGGGGCGTATACGTAACATTTTAAAATTGTTTGTACCTGCACCATTTCGACCATCGGGCAGCTAAGTTACCATGGAGAAACCAACCAAGATTTGACTTAATATTCTAGACCTTAACTCGCGCCAGCTGCTTGCATCAAAATCCAGTCTAGAAAGTAGCTCTGAAGCCGAGAAATTCGATCGACCGGGGCGTATACGAAACATTTTAAAATTGTTTGTACCTGCTCCATTTCGACCATCGGGCAGCTAAGTTACCATGGAGGAACCTAACAAGATTTGACTTAATATTCTAGATCTGAACTCGCGCCAACTGCTTGCATCAAAATCCAGTCAAGAATATAGCTCTGAATCCGAGAAAAGCGATGGACCATAAGCACTACGGGGCGTATACGTAACATTTTAAAATTGTTTGTACCTGCACCATTTCGACCATCGGGCAGCTAAGTTACCATGGAGAAACCAACCAAGATTTGCCTTAATATTCTAGATCTTAACTCGCGCCAGCTGCTTGCATCAAAATCCAGTCTAGAAAGTAGCTCTGAAGCCGAGAAATGCGATCGACCATAAGCACTACGGGGCGTATTCGTAACATTTTCAAATTTTTTGTACCTGCTCCATTTCGACCATCGGGCAGCTAAGTTACCATGGAGAAACCAACCAAGATTTGACTTAATATTCTAGATCTTAACTCGCGCCAACTGCTTGCATCAAAATCCAGTCAAGAAAGTAGCTCTGAAGCCGAGAAATGCGATCGACCATAAGCACTACGGGGCGTATACGTAACATTTTAAAATTGTTTGTACCTGCTCCATTTCGACCATCGGGCAGCTAAGTTACCATGGAGGAACCACCCAAGATTTGACTTAATAAGCTAGATCTTAACTCGCGCCAACTGCTTGCATCAAAATCCAGTCAAGAATGTAGCTCTGAATCCGAGAAAAGCGATGGACCATAAGCACTACGAGGCGTATACGTAACATTTTCAAATTTTTGGTACCTGCTCCATTTCGACCATCGGACAGCTAAGTTACCATGGAGGAACCTAACAAGATTTGACTTAATATTCTAGATCTTAACTCGCGCCAGCTGCTTGCATCAAAATCCAGTCTAGAAAGTAGCTCTGAAGCCGAAATGCGATCGACCATAAGCACTACGGGGCGTATTCGTAACATTTTAAAATGTTTTGTATCTGCTCCATTTCGACCATCGGGCAGCTAAGTTACCATGGAGAAACCAACCAAGATTTGACTTAATATTCTAGACCTTAACTCGCGCCAGCTGCTTGCATCAAAATCCAGTCTAGAAAGTAGCTCTGAAGCCGAGAAATGCGATCGACCATAAGCACTACGGGGCGTATTCGTAACATTTTCAAATTTTTTTTACCTGCTCCATTTCGACCATCGGGCAGCTAAGTTACCATGGAGAAACCAACCAAGATTTGACTTAATATTCTAGATCTTAACTCGCGCCAACTGCTTGCATCAAAATCCAGTCAATAAAGTAGCTCTGAAGCCGTGAAATGCGATCGACCATAAGCACTACGGGGCGTATACGTAACATTTTAAAATTGTTTGTACCTGCTCCATTTCGACCATCTGGCAGCTAAGTTACCATGGAGGAACCACCCAAGATTTGACTTAATAAGCTAGATCTTAACTCGCGCCAACTGCTTGCATCAAAATCCAGTCAAGAATGTAGCTCTGAATCCGAGAAAAGCGATGGACCATAAGCACTACGGGGCGTATACGTAACATTTTCAAATTTTTTGTACCTGCTCCATTTCGACCATCGGGCAGCTAAGTTATCATGGAGGAACCTAACACGATTTGACTTAATATTCTAGATCTGAACTCGCGCCAACTGCTTGCATCAAAATCCAGTCAAGAATGTAGCTCTGAATCCGAGAAAAGCGATGGACCATAAGCACTACGGGGCGTATACGTAACATTTTAAAATTTTTTGTACATGTTCCATTTCGACCATCGGACAGCTAAGTTACCATGGAGGAACCTAACAAGATTTGACTTAATATTCTAGATCTTAACTCGCGCCAACTGCTTGCATCAAAATCCAGTCTAGAAAGTAGCTCTGAAACCGAGAAATGCGATCGACCATAAGCACTACGGGGCGTATACGTAACATTTTAAAATTGTTTGTATCTGCTCCATTTCGACCATCGGGCAGCTAAGTTACCATGGAGGAACCTAACAAGATTTGACTTAATATTCTAGATCTGAACTCGAGCCAACTGCTTGCATCAAAATCCATTCAAGAAAGTAGCTCTGAAGCCGAGAAATGCGATCGACCATAAGCACTACGGGGCGTATACGTAACATTTTAAATTTTTTTGTACCTGCTCTATTTCGACCATCGGACAGCTAAGTTACCATGGAGGAACCTAACAAGATTTGACTTAATATTCTAGATCTTAACTCGCGCCAACTGCTTGCATCAAAATCCAGTCTAGAAAGTAGCTCTGAAACCGAGAAATGCGATCGACCATAAGCACTACGGGGCGTATTCGTAACATTTTCAAATTTTTTGTACCTGCTCCATTTCGACCATCGGGCAGCTAAGTTACCATGGAGGAACCTAACAAGATTTGACTTAATATTCTAGATCTGAACTCGCGCCAACTGCTTGCATCAAAATCCAGTCAAGAATGTAGCTCTGAATCCGAGAAAAGCGATGGACCATAAGCACTACGGGGCGTATACGTAACATTTTCAAATTTTTGGTACCTGCTCCATTTCGACCATCGGACAGCTAAGTTACCATGGAGGAACCTAACAATATTTGACTTAATATTCTAGATCTGAACTCGCGCCAACTGCTTGCATCAAAATCCAGTCAAGAATGTAGCTCTGAATCCGAGAAAAGCGATGGACCATAAGCACTACGGGGCGTATACGTAACATTTTCAAATTTTTGGTACCTGCTCCATTTCGACCATCGGACAGCTAAGTTACCATGGAGGAACCTAACAAGATTTGACTTAATATTCTAGATCTTAACTCGCGCCAACTGCTTGCATCAAAATCCAGTCTAGAAAGTAGCTCTGAAACCGAGAAATGCGATCGACCATAAGCACTACGGGGCGTATTCGTAACATTTTCAAATTTTTTGTACCTGCTCCATTTCGGCCATCGGGCAGCTAAGTAACCATGGAGAAACCAACCAAGATTTGACTTAATATTCTAGATCTTAACTCGCGCCAACTGCTTGCATCAAAATCCAGTCAAGAAAGTAGCTCTGCAGCCGAGAAATGCGATCGACCATAAGCACTACGGGGCGTATACGTTACATTTTAAAATTGTTTGTACCTGCTCCATTTCGACCATCGGGCAGCTAAGTTACCATGGAGAAACCACCCAAGATTTGACTTAATAAGCTAGATCTTAACTCGCGCCAACTGCTTGCATCAAAATCCGTCAAGAAAGTAGCTTTGAAGAAGAGAAATGCGATCGACCATAAGCACTACGGGGCGTATACGTAACATTTTAAAATTGTTTGTACCTGCTCCATTTCGACCATCGGGCAGCTAAGTTACCATGGAGGAACCTAACAAGATTTGACTTAATATTCTAGATCTGAACTCGCGCCAACTGCTTGCATCAAAATCCAGTCAAGAAAGTAGCTCTGAAGCCGAGAAATGCGATCGACCATAAGCACTACGGGGCGTATACGTAACATTTTAAAATTTTTTGTACCTGCTCTATTTCGGCCATCGGGCAGCTAAGTTACCATGGAGGAACCTAACAAGATTTGACTTAATATTCTAGATCTGAACTCGCGCCAACTGCTTGCATCAAAATCCAGTCAAGAAAGTAGCTCTGAAGCCGAGAAATGCGATCGACCATAAGCACTACGGGGCGTATACATAACATTTTAAAATTTTTTGTACCTGCTCTATTTCGGCCATCGGGCAACTAAGTTACCATGGAGGAACCTAACAAGATTTGACTTAATATTCTAGATCTGAACTCTCGCCAACTGCTTGCATCAAAATCCATTCAAGAAAGTAGCTCTGAAGCCGAGAAATGCGATCGACCATAAGCACTATGGGGCGTATACGTAACATTTTAAAATTTTTTGTACCTGCTCTATTTCGGCCATCGGGCAGATAAGTTACCATGGAGGAACCTAACAAGATTTGACTTAATATTCTAGATCTGAACTCGCGCCAACTGCTTGCATCAAAATCCAGTCAAGAAAGTAGCTCTGAAGCCGAGAAATGCGATCGACCATAAGCACTACGGGGCGTATACGTAACATTTTAAAATTTTTTGTACCTGCTCTATTTCGGCCATCGGGCAGCTAAGTTACCATGGAGGAACCTAACAAGATTTGACTTAATATTCTAGATCTGAACTCGCGCCAACTGCTTGCATCAAAATCCAGTCAAGAAAGTAGCTTTGAAGAAGTGAAATGCGATCGACCATAAGCACTACGGGGCGTATACGTAACATTTTAAAATTTTTTGTACCTGCTCCATTTCGACCATCGGGTAGCTAAGTTACCATGGAGGAACCTAACAAGATTTGACTTAATATTCTAGATCTGAACTCGCGCCAACTGCGTGCATCAAAATCCAGTCAAGAAAGTAGCTCTGCAGCCGAGAAATGCGATCGACCATAAGCACTACGGGGCGTATACGTTACATTTTAAAATTGTTTGTACCTGCTCCACTTCGACCATCGGGCAGCTAAGTTACCATGGAGGAACCTAACAAGATTTGACTTAATAGTCTAGATCTTAACTCGCGCCAACTGCTTGCATCAAAATCCAGTCAAGAAAGTAGCTCTGCAGCCAAGAAATGCGATCGACCATAAGCACTACGGGGCGTATACGTAACATTTTAAAATTGTTTGTACCTGCTCTATTTAGGCCATCGGGCAGTTAAGTTACCATTGAGGAACCTAACAAGATTTGACTTATAATTCTAGATCTGAACTCGCGCCAACTGCTTGCATCAAAATCCATTCAAGAAAGTAGCTCTGAAGCCGAGAAATGCGATCGACCATAAGCACTACGGGGCGTATACGTAACATTTTAAAATTTTTTGTACCTGCTCCATTTCGACCATCGGGCTGCTAAGTTACCATGAAGGAACCTAACAAGATTTGACTTAATATTCTAGATCTGAACTCGCGCCAACTGCTTGCATCAAAATCCAGTCAAGAATGTAGCTCTGAATCCGAGAAAAGCGATGGACCATAAGCACTACGGGGCGTATACGTAACATTTTCAAATTTTTGGTACCTGCTCCATTTCGACCATCGGACAGCTAAGTTACCATGGAGGAACGTAACAAGATTTGACTTAATATTCTAGATCTTAACTCGCGCCAACTGCTTGCATCAAAATCCAGTCTAGAAAGTATCTCTGAAACCGAGAAATGCGATCGACCATAAGCACTACGGGGCGTATTCGTAACATTTTCAAATTTTTTGTACCTGCTCCATTTCGACCATCGGGCAGCTAAGTTACCATGGAGAAACCAACCAAGATTTGACTTAATATTCTAGATCTTAACTCGCGCCAACTGCTTGCATCAAAATCCAGTCAAGAAAGTAGCTCTGAAGCCGAGAAATGCGATCGACCATAAGCACTACGGGGCGTATACGTAACATTTTAAAATTGTTTGTACCTGCTCCATTTCGTCCATCGGGCAGCTAAGTTACCATGGAGAAATCACCCAAGATTTGACTTAATAAGCTAGATCTTAACTCGCGTCAACTGCTTGCATCAAAATCCGTCAAGAAAGTAGCTTTGAAGAAGAGAAATGCGATCGACCATAAGAACTATGGGGCGTATACGTAACATTTTAAAATTGTTTGTACCTGCTCCATTTCTACCATCGGGCAGCTAATTTACCATGGAGGAACCTAACAAGATTTGACTTAATATTCTAGATCTGAACTCGCGCCAACTGCTTGCATCAAAATCCAGTCAAGAAAGTAGCTCTGAAGCCGAGAAATGCGATCGACCATAAGCACTACGGGGCGTATACGTAACATTTTAATATTTTTTGTACCTGCTCTATTTCGGCCATCGGGCAGCTAAGTTACCATGGAGGAACCTAACAAGATTTGACTTAATATTCTAGATCTGAACTCGCGCCAACTGCTTGCATCAAAATCCATTCAAGAAAGTAGCTCTGAAGCCGAGAAATGCGATCGACCATAAGCACTACGGGGCGTATACGTAACATTTTAAAATTTTTTGTACCTGCTCCATTTCGACCATCGGGCAGCTAAGTTTCCATGGAGGAACCTAACAAGATTTGACTTAATATTCTAGATCTGAACTCGCGCCAACTGCTTGCATCAAAATCCAGTCAAGAATATAGCTCTGAATCCGAGAAAAGCGATGGACCATAAGCACTACGGGGCGTATACGTAACATTTTCAAATTTTTTGTACCTGCTCCATTTCGACCATCGGGCAGCTAAGTTACCATGGAGGAACCTAACAAGATTTGACTTAATATTCTAGATCTTAACTCGCGCCAGCTGCTTGCATCAAAATCCAGTCTAGAAAGTAGCTCTGAAGCCGAGAAATGCGATCGACCATAAGCACTACGGGGCGTATTCGTAACATTTTAAAATTGTTTGTACCTGCTCCATTTCGACCATCAGGCAGCTAAGTTACCATGGAGGAACCACCCAAGATTTGACTTAATAAGCTAGATCTTAACTCGCGCCAACTGCTTGCATCAAAATCCGTCAGGAAAGTAACTTTGAAGAAGAGAAATGCGATCGACCATAAGCACTACGGGGCGTATACGTAACATTTTAAAAATGTTTGTACCTGCTCCATTTCGACCATCGGACAGCTAAGTTACCATGGAGGAACCTAACAAGATTTGACTTAATAGTCTAGATCTTAACTCGCGCCAACTGCTTGCATCAAAATCCAGTCAAGAAAGTAGCTCTGCAGCCGAGAAACGCGATCGACCATAAGCACTACGGGGCGTATGCGTAACATTTTAAAATTGTTTGTACCTGCTCCATTTCGACCATCGGGCAGCTAAGTTACCATGGAGAAACCAACCAAGATTTGACTTGATATTCCTAATCTTAACTCGCGCCAACTGCTTGCATCAAAATCCAGTCAAGAAAGTAGCTCTGAAGCCAAGAAATGCGATCGACCATAAGCACTACGGGGCGTATACGTAACATTTTAAAATGTTTTGTACCTGCTCTATTTAGGCCATCGGGCAGTTAAGTTACCATTGAGGAACCTAACAAGATTTGACTTATAATTCTAGATCTGAACTCGCGCCAACTGCTTGCATCAAAATCCATTCAAGAAAGTAGCTCTGAAGCCGAGAAATGCGATCGACCATAAGCACTACGGGGCGTATACGTAACATTTTAAAATTTTTTGTACCTGCCCCATTTCGACCATCGGGCAGCTAAGTTACCATGAAGGAACCTAACAAGATTTGACTTAATATTCTAGATCTGAATTCGCGCCAACTGCTTGCATCAAAATCCAGTCAAGAATGTAGCTCTGAATCCGAGAAAAGCGATGGACCATAAGCACTACGGGGCGTATACGTAACATTTTCAAATTTTTGGTACCTGCTCCATTTCGACCATCGGACAGCTAAGTTACCATGGAGGAACGTAACAAGATTTGACTTAATATTCTAGATCTTAACTCGCGCCAACTGCTTGCATCAAAATCCAGTCTAGAAAGTATCTCTGAAACCGAGAAATGCGATCGACCATAAGCACTACGGGGCGTATTCGTAACATTTTCAAATTTTTTGTACCTGCTCCATTTCGACCATCGGGCAGCTAAGTTACCATGGAGAAACCAACCAAGATTTGACTTAATATTCTAGATCTTAACTCGCGCCAACTGCTTGCATCAAAATCCAGTCAAGAAAGTAGCTCTGAAGCCGAGAAATGCGATCGACCATAAGCACTACGGGGCGTATACGTAACATTTTAAAATTGTTTGTACCTGCTCCATTTCGACCATCGGGCAGCTAAGTTACCATGGAGAAATCACCCAAGATTTGACTTAATAAGCTAGATCTTAACTCGCGTCAACTGCTTGCATCAAAATCCGTCAAGAAAGTAGCTTTGAAGAAGAGAAATGCGATCGACCATAAGAACTATGGGGCGTATACGTAACATTTTAAAATTGTTTGTACCTGCCCCATTTCGACCATCGGGCAGCTAAGTTACCATGAAGGAACCTAACAAGATTTGACTTAATATTCTAGATCTGAACTCGCGCCAACTGCTTGCATCAAAATCCATTCAAGAAAGTAGCTCTGAAGCCGAGAAATGCGATCGACCATAAGCACTACGGGGCGTATACGTAACATTTTAAAATTTTTTGTACCTGCTCCATTTCGACCATCGGGCAGCTAAGTTACCATGGAGGAACCTAACAAGATTTGACTTAATATTCTAGATCTGAACTCGCGCCAACTGCTTGCATCAAAATCCAGTCAAGAATATAGCTCTGAATCCGAGAAAAGCGATGGACCATAAGCACTACGGGGCGTATACGTAACATTTTCAAATTTTTTGTACCTGCTCCATTTCGACCATCGGGCAGCTAAGTTACCATGGAGGAACCTAACAAGATTTGACTTAATATTCTAGATCTTAACTCGCGCCAGCTGCTTGCATCAAAATCAAGTCAAGAATATAGCTCTGAATCCGAGAAAAGCGATGGACCATAAGCACTACGGGGCGTATACGTAACATTTTCAAATTTTTGGTACCTGCTCCATTTCGACCATCGGACAGCTAAGTTACCATGGAGAAACCTAACAAGGTTTGGCTTAATATTCTAGATCTTAACTCGCGCCAACTGCTTGCATCAAAATCCAGTCTAGAAAGTAGCTCTGAAGCCGAGAAATGCGATCGACCATAAGCACTACGGGGCGTATTCGTAACATTTTCGAATTTTTTGTACCTGCTCCATTTCGACCATCGGGCAGCTAAGTTACCATGGAGAAACCAACCAAGATTTGACTTAATATTCTAGATCTTAGCTCGCGCCAACTGCTTGCATCAAAATCCAGTCAAGAAAGTAGCTCTGAAGCCGAGAAGTGCGATCGACCGTAAGCACTACGGGGCGTATACGTAACATTTTAAAATTTTTTGTACCTGCTCCATTTCGACCATCGGGCAGCTAAGTTACCATGGAGGAACCTAACAAGCTTTGACTTAATATTCTAGATCTGAACTCGCGCCAACTGCTTGCATCAAAATCCAGTCAAAAAAGTAGCTCTGAAGCCAAGAAATGCGATCGACCATAAGCACTACGGGGCGTATTCGTAACATTTTCGAATTTTTTGTACCTGCTCCATTTCGACCATCGGGCAGCTAAGTTACCATGGAGAAACCAACCAAGATTTGACTTAATATTCTAGATCTTAACTCGCGCCAGCTGCTTGCATCAAAATCCAGTCAAGAAAGTAGCTCTGAAGCCGAGAAATGCGATCGACCATAAGCACTACGGGGCGTATACGTAACATTTTCGAATTTTTTGTACCTGCTCCATTTCGACCATCGGGCAGCTAAGTTACCATGGAGAAACCAACCAAGATTTGACTTAATATTCTAGATCTTAACTCGCGCCAACTGCTTGCATCAAAATCCAGTCAAGAAAGTAGCTCTGAAGCCGAGAAATGCGATCGACCATAAGCACTACGGGGCGTATACGTAACATTTTAAAATTGTTTGTATCTGCTCCATTTCGACCATCGGGCAGCTAAGTTACCATTGAAGAACCACCCAAGATTTGACTTAATAAGCTAGATCTTAACTCGCGCCAACTGCTTGAATCAAAATCCGTCAAGAAAGTAGCTTTGAAGAAGAAAAATGCGATCGACCATAAGCACTACGGGGCGTATACGTAACATTTTAATTTTTTTTGTACCTGCTCCATTTCGACCTTCGGGCAGCTAAGTTACCATGGAGGAACCTAACAAGATTTGACTTAATATTCTATATCTGAACTCGCGCCAACTGCCTGCATCAAAATCCAGTCAAGAAAGTAGCTCTGAAGCCGAGAAATGTGATCGACCATAAGCACTACGGGGAGTATACGTAACATTTTAAAATTTTTTGTACCTGCTCTATTTCGTCCATCGGGCAGCTAAGTTACCATGGAGGAACCTAACAAGATTTGACTTAATATTCTAGATCTGAACTCGCACCAACTGCTTGCATCAAAATCCATTCAAGAAAGTAGCTCTGAAGCCGAGAAATGCGATCGACCGGGGCGTATACGTAACATTTTAAAATGTTTTGTACCTGCTCCATTTCGACCATCGGGCAGCTAAGTTACCATGGAGGAACCTAACAAGATTTGACTTAATATTCTAGATCTGAACTCGCGCCAACTGCTTGCATCAAAATCCAGTCAAGAATATAGCTCTGAATCCGAGAAAAGCGATGGACCATAAGCACTACGGGGCGTATACGTAACATTTTCAAATTTTTTGTACCTGCTCCATTTCGACCATCGGGCAGCTAAGTTACCATGGAGGAACCTAACAAGATTTGACTTAATATTCTAGATCTTAACTCGCGCCAACTGCTTGCATCAAAATCCAGTCAAGAAAGTAGCTCTGAAGCCGAGAAATGCGATCGACCATAAGCACTACGGGGCGTATACGTAACATTTTAAAATTGTTTGTACCTGCTCCATTTCGACCATCGGGCAGCTAAGTTACCATGGAGGAACCACCCAAGATTTGACTTAATAAGCTAGATCTTAACTCGCGCCAACTGCTTGCATCAAAATCCAGTCAAGAATGTAGCTCTGAATCCGAGAAAAGCGATGGACCATAAGCACTACGGGGCGTATACGTAACATTTTCAAATTTTTAGTACCTGCTCCATTTCGACCATCGGACAGCTAAGTTACCATGGAGGAACCTAACAAGATTTGACTTAATATTCTAGATCTTAACTCGCGCCAGCTGCTTGCATCAAAATCCAGTCAAGAAAGTAGCTCTGAAGCCGAGAAATGCGATCGACCATAAGCACTACGGGGCGTATACGTAACATTTTAAAATTGTTTGTACCTGCTCCATTTCGACCATCGGGCAGCTAAGTTACCATGGAGAAACCAACCAAGATTTGACTTAATATTCTAGATCTGAACTCGCGCCAACTGCTTGCATCAAAACCCAGTCAAGAAAGTAGCTCTGAAGCCGAGAAATGCGATCGACCGTAAGCACTACGGGGCGTATACGTAACATTTTCAATTTTTTGGTACCTGCTCCATTTCGACCATCGGACAGCTAAGTTACCATGGAGGAACCTAACAAGATTTGACTTAATATTCTAGATCTGAACTCGCGCCAACTGCTTGCATCAAAATCCAGTCAAGAAAGTAGCTCTGAAGCCGAGAAATGCGATCGACCATAAGCACTACGGGGCGTATACGTAACATTTTAAAATTTTTTGTACATGCTCCATTTCGACCATCGGGCAGCTAAGTTACCATGGAGAAACCAACCAAGAGTTGACTTAATATTCTAGATCTTAACTCGCGCCAACTGCTTGCATCAAAATCCAGTCAAGAAAGTAGCTCTGCAGCCGAGAAATGCGATCGACCATAAGCACTACGGGGCGTATACGTAACATTTTAAAATTTTATGTACCTGCTCTATTTCGGCCATCGGGCAGCTAAGTTACCATGGAGGAACCTAACAAGATTTGACTTAATATTCTAGATCTGAACTCGCGCCAACTGCTTGCATCAATATCCAGTCTAGAAAGTAGTTCTGAAGCCGAGAAATGCGATCGACCATAAGCACTACGGGGCGTATACGTAACATTTTAAAATTTTTTGTACCTGCTCCATTTCGACCATCGGGCAGCTAAGTTACCATGGAGGAACCTAACAAGATTTGACTTAATATTCTAGATCTGAACTCGCGCCAACTGCTTGCATCAAAATCCAGTCAAGAAAGTAGCTCTGAAGCCGAGAAATGCGATCGACCATAAGCACTACGGGGCGTATACGTAACATTTTAAAATTTTATGTACCTGCTCTATTTCGGCCATCGGGCAGCTAAGTTACCATGGAGGAACCTAACAAGATTTGACTTAATATTCTAGATCTGAACTCGCGCCAACTGCTTGCATCAATATCCAGTCTAGAAAGTAGTTCTGAAGCCGAGAAATGCGATCGACCATAAGCACTACGGGGCGTATACGTAACATTTTAAAATTTTTTGTACCTGCCCCATTTCGACCATCGGGCAGCTAAGTTACCATGGAGGAACCACCCAAGATTTGACTTAATAAGCTAGATCTTAACTCGCGCCAACTGCTTGCATCAAAATCCGTCAAGAAAGTAGCTTTGAAGAGGAGAAATGCGATCGACCATAAGCACTACGGGGCGTATACGTAACATTTTAAAATTGTTTGTACCTGCTCCATTTCGACCATCGGGCAGCTAAGTTACCATGGAGGAACCACCCAAGATTTGACTTAATAAGCTAGATCTTAACTCGCGCCAACTGCTTGCATCAAAATCCGTCAAGAAAGTAGCTTTGAAGAGGAGAAATGCGATCGACCATAAGCACTACGGGGCGTATACGTAACATTTTCAAATTTTTTGTACCTGCTCCATTTCGACCATCGGGCAGCTAAGTTACCATGGAGGAACCTAACAAGATTTGACTTAATATTCTAGATCTGAACTCGCGCCAACTGCTTGCATCAAAATCCAGTCAAGAAAGTAGCTCTGAAGCCGAGAAATGCGATCGACCATAAGCACTACGGGGCGTATACGTAACATTTTAAAATTTTATGTACCTGCTCTATTTCGGCCATCGGGCAGCTAAGTTACCATGGAGGAACCTAACAAGATTTGACTTAATATTCTAGATCTGAACTCGCGCCAACTGCTTGCATCAATATCCAGTCTAGAAAGTAGTTCTGAAGCCGAGAAATGCGATCGACCATGAGCACTACGGGGCGTATACGTAACATTTTAAAATTTTTTGTACCTGCCCCATTTCGACCATCGGGCAGCTAAGTTACCATGGAGGAACCACCCAAGATTTGACTTAATAAGCTAGATCTTAACTCGCGCCAACTGCTTGCATCAAAATCCGTCAAGAAAGTAGCTTTGAAGAGGAGAAATGCGATCGACCATAAGCACTACGGGGCGTATACGTAACATTTTAAAATTGTTTGTACCTGCTCCATTTCGACCATCGGGCAGCTAAGTTACCATGGAGGAACCACCCAAGATTTGACTTAATAAGCTAGATCTTAACTCGCGCCAACTGCTTGCATCAAAATCCGTCAAGAAAGTAGCTTTGAAGAGGAGAAATGCGATCGACCATAAGCACTACGGGGCGTATACGTAACATTTTAAAATGTTTTGTACCTGCTCCATTTCGACCATCGGGCAGCTAAGTTACCATGGAGGAACCTAACAAGATTTGACTTAATATTCTAGATCTGAACTCGCGCCAACTGCTGGCATCAAAATCCAGTCAAGAAAGTAGCTCTGAAGCCGAGAAATGCGATCGACCGTAAGGACTACGGGGCGTATACGTAACATTTTAAATTTTTTTGTACCTGCTCTATTTCGGCCATCGGGCAGCTAAGTTACCATGGAGGAACCTAACAAGATTTGACTTAATATTCTAGATCTGAACTCGCGCCAACTGCTTGCATCAAAATCCAGTCAAGAAAGTAGCTCTGAAGCCGCGAAATGCGATCGACCATAAGCACTACGGGGCGTATACGTAACATTTTAAAATTTTTTGTACCTGCTCTATTTCGGCCATCGGGCAGCTAAGTTACCATGGAGGAACCTAACAAGATTTGACTTAATATTCTAGATCTGAACTCGCGCCAACTGCTTGCATCAATATCCAGTCTAGAAAGTAGTTCTGAAGCCGAGAAATGCGATCGACCATAAGCACTACGGGGCGTATTCGTAACATTTTCAAATTTTTTGTACCTGCTCCATTTCGACCATCGGGCAGCTAAGTTACCATGGAGAAACCAACCAAGATTTGACTTAATATTCTAGATCTTAACTCGCGCCAACTGCTTGCATCAAAATCCAGTCAAGAAAGTAGCTCTGAAGCCGAGAAATGCGATCGACCGTAAGCACTACGGGGCGTATACGTAACATTTTAAAATTGTTTGTACCTGCTCCATTTCGACCATCGGGCAGCTAAGTTACCATGGAGGAACCACCCAAGATTTGACTTAATAAGCTAGATCTTAACTCGCGCCAACTGCTTGCATCAAAATCCGTCAAGAAAGTAGCTCTGAAGAAGAGAAATGCGATCGACCATAAGCACTACGGGGCGTATACGTAACATTTTAAAATTTTTTGTACCTGCTCCATTTCGACCATCGGGCAGCTAAGTTACCATGGAGGAACCTAACAAGATTTGACTTAATATTCTAGATCTGAACTCGCGCCAACTGCTGGCATCAAAATCCAGTCAAGAAAGTAGCTCTGAAGCCGAGAAATGCGATCGACCATAAGCACTACGGGGCGTATACGTAACATTTTAAAATTGTTTGTACCTGCTCCATTTCGACCATCTGGCAGCTAAGTTACCATGGAGGAACCTAACAAGATTTGACTTAATATTCCAGATCTGAATTCGCGCCAACTGCTGGCATCAAAATCCAGTCAAGAAAGTAGCTCTGAAGCCGAGAAATGCGATGGACCATAAGCACTACGGGGCGTATACGTAACATTTTAAAATTTTTTGTACCTGCTCTATTTCGGCCATCGGGCAGCTAAGTTACCATGGAGGAACCTAACAAGATTTGACTTAATATTCCAGATCTGAATTCGCGCCAACTGCTGGCATCAAAATCCAGTCAAGAAAGTAGCTCTGAAGCCGAGAAATGCGATCGACCATAAGCACTACGGGGCGTATACGTAACATTTTAAATTTTTTTGTACCTGCTCTATTTCGGCCATCGGGCAGCTAAGTTACCATGGAGGAACCTAACAAGATTTGACTTAATATTCCAGATCTGAATTCGCGCCAACTGCTGGCATCAAAATCCAGTCTAGAAAGTAGCTCTGAAGCCGAGAAATGCGATCGACCATAAGCACTACGGGGCGTATTCGTAACATTTTCGAATTTTTTGTACCTGCTCCATTTCGACCATCGGGCAGCTAAGATACCATGGAGAAACCTAACAAGATTTGACTTAATATTCTAGATCTGAACTCGCGCCAACTGCTTGCATCAATATCCAGTCTAGAAAGTAGTTCTGAAGCCGAGAAATGCGATCGACCATAAGCACTACGGGGCGTATTCGTAACATTTTCAAATTTTTTGTACCTGCTCCATTTCGACCATCGGGCAGCTAAGTTACCATGGAGAAACCAACCAAGATTTGACTTAATATTCTAGATCTTAACTCGCGCCAACTGCTTGCATCAAAATCCAGTCAAGAAAGTAGCTCTGAAGCCGAGAAATGCGATCGACCGTAAGCACTACGGGGCGTATACGTAACATTTTAAAATTGTTTGTACCTGCTCCATTTCGACCATCGGGCAGCTAAGTTACCATGGAGGAACCACCCAAGATTTGACTTAATAAGCTAGATCTTAACTCGCGCCAACTGCTTGCATCAAAATCCGTCAAGAAAGTAGCTCTGAAGAAGAGAAATGCGATCGACCATAAGCACTACGGGGCGTATACGTAACATTTTAAAATTTTTTGTACCTGCTCCATTTCGACCATCGGGCAGCTAAGTTACCATGGAGGAACCTAACAAGATTTGACTTAATATTCTAGATCTGAACTCGCGCCAACTGCTGGCATCAAAATCCAGTCAAGAAAGTAGCTCTGAAGCCGAGAAATGCGATCGACCATAAGCACTACGGGGCGTATACGAAACATTTTAAAATTGTTTGTACCTGCTCTATTTCGGCCATCGGGTAGCTAAGTTACCATGGAGGAACCTAACAAGATTTGACTTAATATTCTAGATCTGAACTCGCGCCAACTGCTTGCATCAAAATCCATTCAAGAAAGTAGCTCTGAAGCCGAGAAATGTGATCGACCATAAGCACTACGGGGCGTATACGTAACATTTTGAAATTTTTTGTACCTGCCCCATTTCGACCATCGGGCAGCTAAGTTACCATGGAGGAACCTAACAAGATTTGACTTAATATTCTAGATCTGAACTCGCGCCAACTGCTTGCATCAAAATCAAGTCAAGAATATAGCTCTGAATCCGAGAAGAGCGATGGACCATAAGCACTACGGGGCGTATACGTAACATTTTAAAATTGTTTGTACCTGCTCCATTTCGACCATCTGGCAGCTAAGTTACCATGGAGGAACCTAACAAGATTTGACTTAATATTCCAGATCTGAATTCGCGCCAACTGCTGGCATCAAAATCCAGTCAAGAAAGTAGCTCTGAAGCCGAGAAATGCGATCGACCATAAGCACTACGGGGCGTGTACGTAACATTTTAAAATTTTTTGTACCTGCTCTATTTCGGCCATCGGGCAGCTAAGTTACCAGGGAGGAACCTAACAAGATTTGACTTAATATTCCAGATCTGAATTCGCGCCAACTGCTGGCATCAAAATCCAGTCAAGAAAGTAGCTCTGAAGCCGAGAAATGCGATCGACCATAAGCACTACGGGGCGTATACGTTACATTTTCAAATTTTTGGTACCTGCTCCATTTCGACCATCGGACAGCTAAGCTACCATGGAGGAACCTAACAAGATTTGACTTAATATTCTAGATCTTAACTCGCGCCAACTGCTTGCATCAAAATCCAGTCTAGAAAGTAGCTCTGAAGCCGAGAAATGCGATCGACCATAAGCACTACGGGGCGTATTCGTAACATTTTCGAATTTTTTGTACCTGCTCCATTTCGACCATCGGGCAGCTAAGATACCATGGAGAAACCAACCAAGATTTGACTTAATATTCTAGATCTTAGCTCGCGCCAACTGCTTGCATCAAAATCCAGTCAAGAAAGTAGCTCTGAAGCCGAGAAATGCGATCGACCGTAAGCACTACGGGGTGTATACGTAACATTTTAAAATTGTTTGTACCTGCTCCATTTCGACCATCGGGCAGCTAAGTTACCGTGGAGGAACCACCCAAGATTTGACTTAATAAGCTAGATCTTAACTCGCGCCAACTGCTTGCATCAAGATCCGTCAATAAAGTAGCTTTGAAGAAGAGAAATGCGATCGACCATAAGCACTACGGGGCGTATACGTAACATTTTAAAATTTTTTGTACCTGCTCCATTTCGACCATCGGGCAGCTAAGTTACCATGGAGGAACCTAACAAGATTTGACTTAATATTCTAGATCTGAACTCGCGCCAACTGCTTGCATCAAAATCCAGTCAAGAAAGTAGCTCTGAAGCCAAGTAATGCGATCGACCATAAGCACTACGGGGCGTATTCGTAACATTTTCAAATTTTTTGTACCTGTTCCATTTCGACCATCGGGCAGCTAAGTTACCATGGAGAAACCAACCAAGATTTGACTTAATATTCTAGATCTTAACTCGCGCCAACTGCTTGCATCAAAATCCAGTCAAGAAAGTAGCTCTGAAGCCGAGAAATGCGATCGACCATAAGCACTACGGGGCGTATACGTAACATTTTAAAATTGTTTGTACCTGCTCCATTTCGACCATCGGGCAGCTAAGTTACCATTGAAGAACCACCCAAGATTTGACTTAATAAGCTAGATCTTAACTCGCGCCAACTGCTTGCATCAAAATCCAGTCAAGAAAGTAGCTCTGAAGCCGAGAAATGCGATCGACCATAAGCACTACGGGGCGTATTCGTAACATTTTCAAATTTTTTGTACCTGTTCCATTTCGACCATCGGGCAGCTAAGTTACCATGGAGAAACCAACCAAGATTTGACTTAATATTCTAGATCTTAACTCGCGCCAACTGCTTGCATCAAAATCCAGTCAAGAAAGTAGCTCTGAAGCCGAGAAATGCGATCGACCATAAGCACTACGGGGCGTATTCGTAACATTTTCAAATTTTTTGTACCTGTTCCATTTCGACCATCGGGCAGCTAAGTTACCATGGAGAAACCAACCAAGATTTGACTTAATATTCTAGATCTTAACTCGCGCCAACTGCTTGCATCAAAATCCAGTCAAGAAAGTAGCTCTGAAGCCGAGAAATGCGATCGACCATAAGCACTACGGGGCGTATACGTAACATTTTAAAATTGTTTGTACCTGCTCCATTTCGACCATCGGGCAGCTAAGTTACCATGGAAGAACCACCCAAGATTTGACTTAATATTCTAGATCTGAACTCGCACCAACTGCTTGCATCAAAATCCATTCAAGAAAGTAGCTCTGAAGCCGAGAAATGCGATCGACCGGGGCGTATACGTAACATTTTAAAATGTTTTGTACCTGCTCCATTTCGACCATCGGGCAGCTAAGTTACCATGGAGGAACCTAACAAGATTTGACTTAATATTCTAGATCTGAACTCGCGCCAACTGCTTGCATCAAAATCCAGTCAAGAATATAGCTCTCATTTCGACCATCGGGCAGCTAAGTTACCATGGAGAAACCAACCAAGATTTGACTTAATATTCTAGATCTTAACTCGCGCCAACTGTTTGCATCAAAATCCAGTCAAGAATGTAGCTCTGAATCCGAGAAAAGCGATGGACCATAAGCACTACGGGGCGTATACGTAACATTTTCAAATTTTTGGTACCTGCTCCATTTCGACTATCGGACAGCTAAGTTACCATGGAGAAACCAACCAAGATTTGACTTAATATTCTAGATCTTAACTCGCGCCAACTGCTTGCATCAAAATCCAGTCAAGAATGTAGCTCTGAATCCGAGAAAAGCGATGGACCATAAGCACTACGGGGCGTATACGTAACATTTTCAAATTTTTGGTACCTGCTCCATTTCGACCATCGGACAGCTAAGTTACCATGGAGGAACCTAACAAGATTTGACTTAATATTCTAGATCTGAACTCGCGCCAACTGCTTGCATCAAAATCCAGTCAAGAAAGTAGCTCTGAAGCCGAGAAATGCGATCGACCATAAGCACTACGGGGCGTATACGTAACATTTTAAAATTTTTTGTACATGCTCCATTTCGACCATCGGGC
Organism: Merodon equestris; assembly: GCA_958301585.1. Classification (NCBI taxonomy): domain Eukaryota; kingdom Metazoa; phylum Arthropoda; class Insecta; order Diptera; family Syrphidae; genus Merodon; species Merodon equestris. The sequence continues at coordinate 36,748,011 of OY284416.1, read as the reverse complement.
AGCTAAGTTACCATGGAGAAACCAACCAAGATTTGACTTAATATTCTAGATCTTAACTCGCGCCAACTGCTCGCATCAAAATCCAGTCAAAAAAGTAGCTCTGAAGCCGAGAAATGCGATCGACCGTAAGCACTACGGGGCGTATACGTAACATTTTAAAATTGTTTGTACCTGCTCCATTTCGGCCATCGGGCAGCTAAGTTACCATGGAGGAACCTAACAAGATTTGACTTAATATTCTAGATCTGAACTCGCGCTAACTGCTTGCATCAAAATCCAGTCAAGAAAGTAGCTCTGAAGCCGAGAAATGCGATCGACCATAAGCACTACGGGCGTATACGTAACATTTTAAAATTTTTTGTACCTGCTCTATTTCGGCCATCGGGCAGCTAAGTTACCATGGAGGAACCTAACAAGATTTGACTTAATATTCTAGATCTGAACTCGCGCCAACTGCTTGCATCAATATCCAGTCTAGAAAGTAGTTCTGAAGCCGAGAAATGCGATCGACCATAAGCACTACGGGGCGTATACGTAACATTTTAAAATTTTTTGTACCTGCTCTATTTCGGTAATCGGGCAGCTAAGTTACCATGGAGGAACCTAACAAGATTTGACTTAATATTCTAGATCTGAACTCGCGCCAACTGCTGGCATCAAAATCCAGTCAAGAAAGTAGCTCTGAAGCCGAGAAATGCGATCGACCGGGGCGTATACGTAACATTTTAAAATGTTTTGTACCTGCTCCATTTCGACCATCGGGCAGCTAAGTTACCATGGAGAAACCAACCAAGATTTGACTTAATATTCTAGATCTGAACTCGCGCCAACTGCTGGCATCAAAATCCAGTCAAGAACGTAGCTCTGAAGCCGAGAAATGCGATCGACCGGGGCGTATACGTAACATTTTAAAATTGTTTGTACCTGCTCCATTTCGGCCATCGGGCAGCTAAGTTACCATGGAGGAACCACCCAAGATTTGGCTTAATTAGCTAGATCTTAACTCGCGCCAACTGCTTGCATCAAAATCCAGTCAAGAAAGTAGCTCTGAAGCCGAGAAATGCGATCGACCGTAAGCACTACGGGGCGTATACGTAACATTTTAAATTTTTTTGTACCTGCTCTATTTCGGCCATCGGGCAGCTAAGTTACCATGGAGGAACCTAACAAGATTTGACTTAATATTCTAGATCTGAACTCGCGCCAACTGCTTGCATCAAAATCCAGTCAAGAAAGTAGCTCTGAAGCCGAGAAATGCGATCGACCATAAGCACTACGGGCGTATACGTAACATTTTAAAATTTTTTGTACCTGCTCTATTTCGGCCATCGGGCAGCTAAGTTACCATGGACGAACCTAACAAGATTTGACTTAATATTCTAGATCTGAACTCGCGCCAACTGCTTGCATCAATATCCAGTCTAGAAAGTAGTTCTGAAGCCGAGAAATGCGATCGACCATAAGCACTACGGGGCGTATACGTAACATTTTAAAATTTTTTGTACCTGCCCCATTTCGACCATCGGGCAGCTATGTTACCATGTAGGAACCGAACAAGATTTGACTTAATATTCTAGATCTGAACTCGCGCCAACTGCTTGCATCAAAATCAAGTCAAGAATATAGCTCTGAATCCGAGAAAAGCGATGGACCATAAGCACTACGGGGCGTATTCGTAACATTTTCGAATTCTTTGTACCTGCTCCATTTCGACCATCGGGCAGCTAAGTTACCATGGAGAAACCAACCAAGATTTGACTTAATAAGCTAGATCTTAACTCGCGCCAACTGCTTGCATCAAAATCCGTCAAGAAAGTAGCTCTGAAGAAGAGAAATGCGATCGACCATAAGCACTACGGGGCGTATACGTAACATTTTAAAATTTTTTGTACCTGCTCCATTTCGACCATCGGGCAGCTAAGTTACCATGGAGGAACCTAACAAGATTTGACTTAATATTCTAGATCTGAACTCGCGCCAACTGCTGGCATCAAAATCCAGTCAAGAAAGTAGCTCTGAAGCCGAGAAATGCGATCGACCATAAGCACTACGGGGCGTATACGAAACATTTTAAAATTGTTTGTACCTGCTCTATTTCGGCCATCGGGTAGCTAAGTTACCATGGAGGAACCTAACAAGATTTGACTTAATATTCTAGATCTGAACTCGCGCCAACTGCTTGCATCAAAATCCATTCAAGAAAGTAGCTCTGAAGCCGAGAAATGTGATCGACCATAAGCACTACGGGGCGTATACGTAACATTTTGAAATTTTTTGTACCTGCCCCATTTCGACCATCGGGCAGCTAAGTTACCATGGAGGAACCTAACAAGATTTGACTTAATATTCTAGATCTGAACTCGCGCCAACTGCTTGCATCAAAATCAAGTCAAGAATATAGCTCTGAATCCGAGAAAAGCGATGGACCATAAGCACTACGGGGCGTATACGTAACATTTTAAAATTGTTTGTACCTGCTCCATTTCGACCATCTGGCAGCTAAGTTACCATGGAGGAACCTAACAAGATTTGACTTAATATTCCAGATCTGAATTCGCGCCAACTGCTGGCATCAAAATCCAGTCAAGAAAGTAGCTCTGAAGCCGAGAAATGCGATCGACCATAAGCACTACGGGGCGTGTACGTAACATTTTAAAATTTTTTGTACCTGCTCTATTTCGGCCATCGGGCAGCTAAGTTACCAGGGAGGAACCTAACAAGATTTGACTTAATATTCCAGATCTGAATTCGCGCCAACTGCTGGCATCAAAATCCAGTCAAGAAAGTAGCTCTGAAGCCGAGAAATGCGATCGACCATAAGCACTACGGGGCGTATACGTTACATTTTCAAATTTTTGGTACCTGCTCCATTTCGACCATCGGACAGCTAAGCTACCATGGAGGAACCTAACAAGATTTGACTTAATATTCTAGATCTTAACTCGCGCCAACTGCTTGCATCAAAATCCAGTCTAGAAAGTAGCTCTGAAGCCGAGAAATGCGATCGACCATAAGCACTACGGGGCGTATTCGTAACATTTTCGAATTTTTTGTACCTGCTCCATTTCGACCATCGGGCAGCTAAGATACCATGGAGAAACCAACCAAGATTTGACTTAATATTCTAGATCTTAGCTCGCGCCAACTGCTTGCATCAAAATCCAGTCAAGAAAGTAGCTCTGAAGCCGAGAAATGCGATCGACCGTAAGCACTACGGGGTGTATACGTAACATTTTAAAATTGTTTGTACCTGCTCCATTTCGACCATCGGGCAGCTAAGTTACCGTGGAGGAACCACCCAAGATTTGACTTAATAAGCTAGATCTTAACTCGCGCCAACTGCTTGCATCAAGATCCGTCAATAAAGTAGCTTTGAAGAAGAGAAATGCGATCGACCATAAGCACTACGGGGCGTATACGTAACATTTTAAAATTTTTTGTACCTGCTCCATTTCGACCATCGGGCAGCTAAGTTACCATGGAGGAACCTAACAAGATTTGACTTAATATTCTAGATCTGAACTCGCGCCAACTGCTTGCATCAAAATCCAGTCAAGAAAGTAGCTCTGAAGCCAAGTAATGCGATCGACCATAAGCACTACGGGGCGTATTCGTAACATTTTCAAATTTTTTGTACCTGTTCCATTTCGACCATCGGGCAGCTAAGTTACCATGGAGAAACCAACCAAGATTTGACTTAATATTCTAGATCTTAACTCGCGCCAACTGCTTGCATCAAAATCCAGTCAAGAAAGTAGCTCTGAAGCCGAGAAATGCGATCGACCATAAGCACTACGGGGCGTATACGTAACATTTTAAAATTGTTTGTACCTGCTCCATTTCGACCATCGGGCAGCTAAGTTACCATTGAAGAACCACCCAAGATTTGACTTAATAAGCTAGATCTTAACTCGCGCCAACTGCTTGCATCAAAATCCAGTCAAGAAAGTAGCTCTGAAGCCGAGAAATGCGATCGACCATAAGCACTACGGGGCGTATTCGTAACATTTTCAAATTTTTTGTACCTGTTCCATTTCGACCATCGGGCAGCTAAGTTACCATGGAGAAACCAACCAAGATTTGACTTAATATTCTAGATCTTAACTCGCGCCAACTGCTTGCATCAAAATCCAGTCAAGAAAGTAGCTCTGAAGCCGAGAAATGCGATCGACCATAAGCACTACGGGGCGTATTCGTAACATTTTCAAATTTTTTGTACCTGTTCCATTTCGACCATCGGGCAGCTAAGTTACCATGGAGAAACCAACCAAGATTTGACTTAATATTCTAGATCTTAACTCGCGCCAACTGCTTGCATCAAAATCCAGTCAAGAAAGTAGCTCTGAAGCCGAGAAATGCGATCGACCATAAGCACTACGGGGCGTATACGTAACATTTTAAAATTGTTTGTACCTGCTCCATTTCGACCATCGGGCAGCTAAGTTACCATGGAAGAACCACCCAAGATTTGACTTAATATTCTAGATCTGAACTCGCACCAACTGCTTGCATCAAAATCCATTCAAGAAAGTAGCTCTGAAGCCGAGAAATGCGATCGACCGGGGCGTATACGTAACATTTTAAAATGTTTTGTACCTGCTCCATTTCGACCATCGGGCAGCTAAGTTACCATGGAGGAACCTAACAAGATTTGACTTAATATTCTAGATCTGAACTCGCGCCAACTGCTTGCATCAAAATCCAGTCAAGAATATAGCTCTCATTTCGACCATCGGGCAGCTAAGTTACCATGGAGAAACCAACCAAGATTTGACTTAATATTCTAGATCTTAACTCGCGCCAACTGCTTGCATCAAAATCCAGTCAAGAATGTAGCTCTGAATCCGAGAAAAGCGATGGACCATAAGCACTACGGGGCGTATACGTAACATTTTCAAATTTTTGGTACCTGCTCCATTTCGACTATCGGACAGCTAAGTTACCATGGAGAAACCAACCAAGATTTGACTTAATATTCTAGATCTTAACTCGCGCCAACTGCTTGCATCAAAATCCAGTCAAGAATGTAGCTCTGAATCCGAGAAAAGCGATGGACCATAAGCACTACGGGGCGTATACGTAACATTTTCAAATTTTTGGTACCTGCTCCATTTCGACCATCGGACAGCTAAGTTACCATGGAGGAACCTAACAAGATTTGACTTAATATTCTAGATCTGAACTCGCGCCAACTGCTTGCATCAAAATCCAGTCAAGAAAGTAGCTCTGAAGCCGAGAAATGCGATCGACCATAAGCACTACGGGGCGTATACGTAACATTTTAAAATTTTTTGTACGTGCTCCATTTCGACCATCGGGCAGCTAAGTTACCATGGAGAAACCAACCAAGATTTGACTTAATATTCTAGATCTTAACTCGCGCCAACTGCTCGCATCAAAATCCAGTCAAAAAAGTAGCTCTGAAGCCGAGAAATGCGATCGACCGTAAGCACTACGGGGCGTATACGTAACATTTTAAAATTGTTTGTACCTGCTCCATTTCGGCCATCGGGCAGCTAAGTTACCATGGAGGAACCTAACAAGATTTGACTTAATATTCTAGATCTGAACTCGCGCTAACTGCTTGCATCAAAATCCAGTCAAGAAAGTAGCTCTGAAGCCGAGAAATGCGATCGACCATAAGCACTACGGGCGTATACGTAACATTTTAAAATTTTTTGTACCTGCTCTATTTCGGCCATCGGGCAGCTAAGTTACCATGGAGGAACCTAACAAGATTTGACTTAATATTCTAGATCTGAACTCGCGCCAACTGCTTGCATCAATATCCAGTCTAGAAAGTAGTTCTGAAGCCGAGAAATGCGATCGACCATAAGCACTACGGGGCGTATACGTAACATTTTAAAATTTTTTGTACCTGCTCTATTTCGGCCATCGGGCAGCTAAGTTACCATGGAGGAACCTAACAAGATTTGACTTAATATTCTAGATCTGAACTCGCGCCAACTGCTGGCATCAAAATCCAGTCAAGAAAGTAGCTCTGAAGCCGAGAAATGCGATCGACCGGGGCGTATACGTAACATTTTAAAATGTTTTGTACCTGCTCCATTTCGACCATCGGGCAGCTAAGTTACCATGGAGAAACCAACCAAGATTTGACTTAATATTCTAGATCTGAACTCGCGCCAACTGCTGGCATCAAAATCCAGTCAAGAACGTAGCTCTGAAGCCGAGAAATGCGATCGACCGGGGCGTATACGTAACATTTTAAAATTGTTTGTACCTGCTCCATTTCGGCCATCGGGCAGCTAAGTTACCATGGAGGAACCACCCAAGATTTGGCTTAATTAGCTAGATCTTAACTCGCGCCAACTGCTTGCATCAAAATCCAGTCAAGAAAGTAGCTCTGAAGCCGAGAAATGCGATCGACCGTAAGCACTACGGGGCGTATACGTAACATTTTAAATTTTTTTGTACCTGCTCTATTTCGGCCATCGGGCAGCTAAGTTACCATGGAGGAACCTAACAAGATTTGACTTAACATTCTAGATCTGAACTCGCGCCAACTGCTTGCATCAAAATCCAGTCAAGAAAGTAGCTCTGAAGCCGAGAAATGCGATCGACCATAAGCACTACGGGCGTATACGTAACATTTTAAAATTTTTTGTACCTGCTCTATTTCGGCCATCGGGCAGCTAAGTTACCATGGACGAACCTAACAAGATTTGACTTAATATTCTAGATCTGAACTCGCGCCAACTGCTTGCATCAATATCCAGTCTAGAAAGTAGTTCTGAAGCCGAGAAATGCGATCGACCATAAGCACTACGGGGCGTATACGTAACATTTTAAAATTTTTTGTACCTGCCCCATTTCGACCATCGGGCAGCTATGTTACCATGTAGGAACCGAACAAGATTTGACTTAATATTCTAGATCTGAACTCGCGCCAACTGCTTGCATCAAAATCAAGTCAAGAATATAGCTCTGAATCCGAGAAAAGCGATGGACCATAAGCACTACGGGGCGTATTCGTAACATTTTCGAATTCTTTGTACCTGCTCCATTTCGACCATCGGGCAGCTAAGTTACCATGGAGAAACCAACCAAGATTTGACTTAATATTCTAGATCTTAACTCGCGCCAACTGCTTGCATCAAAATCCAGTCAAGAAAGTAGCTCTGAAGCCGAGAAATGCGATCGACCGTAAGCACTACGGGGCGTATACGTAACATTTTAAAATTGTTTGTACCTGCTCCATTTCGACCATCGGGCAGCTAAGTTACCATGGAGGAACCACCCAAGATTTGACTTAATAAGCTAGATCTTAACTCGCGCCAACTGCTTGCATCAAAATCCGTCAAGAAAGTAGCTTTGAAGAAGAGAAATGCGATCGACCATAAGCACTACGGGGCGTATACGTAACATTTTAAAATTTTTTGTACCTGCTCCATTTCGACCATCGGGCAGCTAAGTTACCATGGAGGAACCTAACAAGATTTGACTTAATATTCTAGATCTGAACTCGCGCCAACTGCTGGCATCAAAATCCAGTCAAGAAAGTAGCTCTGAAGCCGAGAAATGCGATCGACCGTAAGCACTACGGGGCGTATACGTAACATTTTAAATTTTTTTGTACCTGCTCTATTTCGGCCATCGGGCAGCTAAGTTACCATGGAGGAACCTAACAAGATTTGACTTAATATTCTAGATCTGAACTCGCGCCAACTGCTTGCATCAAAATCCAGTCAAGAAAGTAGCTCTGAAGCCGAGAAATGCGATCGACCATAAGCACTACGGGGCGTATACGTAACATTTTAAAATTGTTTGTACCTGCTCCATTTCGACCATCGGGCAGCTAAGTTACCATGGAGAAACCAACCAAGATTTGACTTAATATTCTAGATCTTAACTCGAGCCAACTGCTTGCATCAAAATCCAGTCAAGAAAGTAGCTCTGAAGCCGAGAAATGCGATCGACCATAAGCACTACGGGGCGTATACGTAACATTTTAAATTTTTTTGTACCTGCTCTATTTCGGCCATCGAGCAGCTAAGTTACCATGGAGGAACCTAACAAGATTTGACTTAATATTCCAGATCTGAATTCGCGCCAACTGCTGGCATCAAAATCCAGTCAAGAAAGTAGCTCTGAAGCCGAGAAATGCGATCGACCATAAGCACTACGGGGCGTATTCGTAACATTTTCAAATTTTTTGTACCTGCTCCATTTCGACCATCGGGCAGCTAAGTTACCATGGAGGAACCTAACAAGATTTGACTTAATATTCTAGATCTTAACTCGCGCCAACTGCTTGCATCAAAATCCATTCTAGAAAGTATCTCTGAAGCCGAGAAATGCGATCGACCATAAGCACTACGGGGCGTATTCGTAACATTTTAATTTTTTTTGTACCTGCTCTATTTCGGCCATCGGGCAGCTAAGTTACCATGGAGGAACCTAACAAGATTTGACTTAATATTCTAGATCTGAATTCGCGCCAACTGCTTGCATCAATATCCAGTCTAGAAAGTAGTTCTGAAGCCGAGAAATGCGATCGACCATAAGCACTACGGGGCGTATACGTAACATTTTAAAATTTTTTGTACCTGCCCCATTTCGACCATCGGGCAGCTATGTTACCATGTAGGAACCGAACAAGATTTGACTTAATATTCTAGATCTGAACTCGCGCCAACTGCTTGCATCAAAATCAAGTCAAGAATATAGCTCTGAATCCGAGAAAAGCGATGGACCATAAGCACTACGGGGCGTATTCGTAACATTTTCGAATTCTTTGTACCTGCTCCATTTCGACCATCGGGCAGCTAAGTTACCATGGAGAAACCAACCAAGATTTGACTTAATATTCTAGATCTGAACTCGCGCCAACTGCTTGCATCAAAATCCGTCAAGAAAGTAGCTTTGAAGAAGAGAAATGCGATCGACCATAATAAGCACTACGGGGCGTATACGTAACATTTTAAAATTGTTTGTACCTGCTCCATTTCGACCATCGGGCAGCTAAGTTACCATGGAGAAACCAACCAAGATTTGACTTAATATTCTAGATCTTAACTCGCGCCAACTGCTTGCATCAAAATCCGTCAAGAAAGTAGCTTTGAAGAAGAGAAATGCGATGGACCATAAGCACTACGGGGCGTATACGTAACATTTTCAAATTTTTTGTACCTGCTCCATTTCGACCATCGGGCAGCTAAGTTACCATGGAGGAACCTAACAAGATTTGACTTAATATTCTAGATCTTAACTCGCGCCAGCTGCTTGCATCAAAATCCAGTCTAGAAAGTAGCTCTGAAGCCGAGAAATGCGATCGACCATAAGCACTACGGGGCGTATTCGTAACATTTTAAAATTTTTTGTACCTGCTCCATTTCGACCATCAGGCAGCTAAGTTACCATGGAGGAACCACCCAAGATTTGACTTAATAAGCTAGATCTTAACTCGCGCCAACTGCTTGCATCAAAATCCGTCAGGAAAGTAGCTTTGAAGAAGAGAAATGCGATCGACCATAAGCACTACGGGGCGTATACGTAACATTTTAAAAATGTTTGTACCTGCTCCATTTCGACCATCGGACAGCTAAGTTACCATGGAGGAACCTAACAAGATTTGACTTAATAGTCTAGATCTTAACTCGCGCCAACTGCTTGCATCAAAATCCAGTCAAGAAAGTAGCTCTGCAGCCGAGAAACGCGATCGACCATAAGCACTACGGGGCGTATGCGTAACATTTTAAAATTGTTTGTACCTGCTCCATTTCGACCATCGGGCAGCTAAGTTACCATGGAGAAACCAACCAAGATTTGACTTGATATTCCTAATCTTAACTCGCGCCAACTGCTTGCATCAAAATCCAGTCAAGAAAGTAGCTCTGAAGCCAAGAAATGCGATCGACCAAAAGCACTACGGGGCGTATACGTAACATTTTAAAATGTTTTGTACCTGCTCTATTTAGGCCATCGGGCAGTTAAGTTACCATTGAGGAACCTAACAAGATTTGACTTCTAATTCTAGATCTGAACTCGCGCCAACTGCTTGCATCAAAATCCATTCAAGAAAGTAGCTCTGAAGCCGAGAAATGCGATCGACCATAAGCACTACGGGGCGTATACGTAACATTTTAAAATTTTTTGTACCTGCCCCATTTCGACCATCGGGCAGCTAAGTTACCATGAAGGAACCTAACAAGATTTGACTTAATATTCTAGATCTGAATTCGCGCCAACTGCTTGCATCAAAATCCAGTCAAGAATGTAGCTCTGAATCCGAGAAAAGCGATGGACCATAAGCACTACGGGGCGTATACGTAACATTTTCAAATTTTTGGTACCTGCTCCATTTCGACCATCGGACAGCTAAGTTACCATGGAGGAACGTAACAAGATTTGACTTAATATTCTAGATCTTAACTCGCGCCAACTGCTTGCATCAAAATCCAGTCTAGAAAGTATCTCTGAAACCGAGAAATGCGATCGACCATAAGCACTACGGGGCGTATTCGTAACATTTTCAAATTTTTTGTACCTGCTCCATTTCGACCATCGGGCAGCTAAGTTACCATGGAGAAACCAACCAAGATTTGACTTAATATTCTAGATCTTAACTCGCGCCAACTGCTTGCATCAAAATCCAGTCAAGAAAGTAGCTCTGAAGCCGAGAAATGCGATCGACCATAAGCACTACGGGGCGTATACGTAACATTTTAAAATTGTTTGTACCTGCTCCATTTCGACCATCGGGCAGCTAAGTTACCATGGAGAAATCACCCAAGATTTGACTTAATAAGCTAGATCTTAACTCGCGTCAACTGCTTGCATCAAAATCCGTCAAGAAAGTAGCTTTGAAGAAGAGAAATGCGATCGACCATAAGAACTATGGGGCGTATACGTAACATTTTAAAATTGTTTGTACCTGCCCCATTTCGACCATCGGGCAGCTAAGTTACCATGAAGGAACCTAACAAGATTTGACTTAATATTCTAGATCTGAACTCGCGCCAACTGCTTGCATCAAAATCCATTCAAGAAAGTAGCTCTGAAGCCGAGAAATGCGATCGACCATAAGCACTACGGGGCGTATACGTAACATTTTAAAATTTTTTGTACCTGCTCCATTTCGACCATCGGGCAGCTAAGTTACCATGGAGGAACCTAACAAGATTTGACTTAATATTCTAGATCTGAACTCGCGCCAACTGCTTGCATCAAAATCCAGTCAAGAATATAGCTCTGAATCCGAGAAAAGCGATGGACCATAAGCACTACGGGGCGTATACGTAACATTTTCAAATTTTTTGTACCTGCTCCATTTCGACCATCGGGCAGCTAAGTTACCATGGAGGAACCTAACAAGATTTGACTTAATATTCTAGATCTTAACTCGCGCCAGCTGCTTGCATCAAAATCAAGTCAAGAATATAGCTCTGAATCCGAGAAAAGCGATGGACCATAAGCACTACGGGGCGTATACGTAACATTTTCAAATTTTTGGTACCTGCTCCATTTCGACCATCGGACAGCTAAGTTACCATGGAGAAACCTAACAAGGTTTGGCTTAATATTCTAGATCTTAACTCGCGCCAACTGCTTGCATCAAAATCCAGTCTAGAAAGTAGCTCTGAAGCCGAGAAATGCGATCGACCATAAGCACTACGGGGCGTATTCGTAACATTTTCGAATTTTTTGTACCTGCTCCATTTCGACCATCGGGCAGCTAAGTTACCATGGAGAAACCAACCAAGATTTGACTTAATATTCTAGATCTTAGCTCGCGCCAACTGCTTGCATCAAAATCCAGTCAAGAAAGTAGCTCTGAAGCCGAGAAGTGCGATCGACCGTAAGCACTACGGGGCGTATACGTAACATTTTAAAATTTTTTGTACCTGCTCCATTTCGACCATCGGGCAGCTAAGTTACCATGGAGGAACCTAACAAGCTTTGACTTAATATTCTAGATCTGAACTCGCGCCAACTGCTTGCATCAAAATCCAGTCAAAAAAGTAGCTCTGAAGCCAAGAAATGCGATCGACCATAAGCACTACGGGGCGTATTCGTAACATTTTCGAATTTTTTGTACCTGCTCCATTTCGACCATCGGGCAGCTAAGTTACCATGGAGAAACCAACCAAGATTTGACTTAATATTCTAGATCTTAACTCGCGCCAGCTGCTTGCATCAAAATCCAGTCAAGAAAGTAGCTCTGAAGCCGAGAAATGCGATCGACCATAAGCACTACGGGGCGTATACGTAACATTTTCGAATTTTTTGTACCTGCTCCATTTCGACCATCGGGCAGCTAAGTTACCATGGAGAAACCAACCAAGATTTGACTTAATATTCTAGATCTTAACTCGCGCCAACTGCTTGCATCAAAATCCAGTCAAGAAAGTAGCTCTGAAGCCGAGAAATGCGATCGACCATAAGCACTACGGGGCGTATACGTAACATTTTAAAATTGTTTGTATCTGCTCCATTTCGACCATCGGGCAGCTAAGTTACCATTGAAGAACCACCCAAGATTTGACTTAATAAGCTAGATCTTAACTCGCGCCAACTGCTTGAATCAAAATCCGTCAAGAAAGTAGCTTTGAAGAAGAGAAATGCGATCGACCATAAGCACTACGGGGCGTATACGTAACATTTTAATTTTTTTTGTACCTGCTCCATTTCGACCTTCGGGCAGCTAAGTTACCATGGAGGAACCTAACAAGATTTGACTTAATATTCTATATCTGAACTCGCGCCAACTGCCTGCATCAAAATCCAGTCAAGAAAGTAGCTCTGAAGCCGAGAAATGTGATCGACCATAAGCACTACGGGGAGTATACGTAACATTTTAAAATTTTTTGTACCTGCTCTATTTCGTCCATCGGGCAGCTAAGTTACCATGGAGGAACCTAACAAGATTTGACTTAATATTCTAGATCTGAACTCGCACCAACTGCTTGCATCAAAATCCATTCAAGAAAGTAGCTCTGAAGCCGAGAAATGCGATCGACCGGGGCGTATACGTAACATTTTAAAATGTTTTGTACCTGCTCCATTTCGACCATCGGGCAGCTAAGTTACCATGGAGGAACCTAACAAGATTTGACTTAATATTCTAGATCTTAACTCGCGCCAACTGCTTGCATCAAAATCCAGTCAAGAAAGTAGCTCTGAAGCCGAGAAATGCGATCGACCATAAGCACTACGGGGCGTATACGTAACATTTTAAAATTGTTTGTACCTGCTCCATTTCGACCATCGGGCAGCTAAGTTACCATGGAGGAACCACCCAAGATTTGACTTAATAAGCTAGATCTTAACTCGCGCCAACTGCTTGCATCAAAATCCAGTCAAGAATGTAGCTCTGAATCCGAGAAAAGCGATGGACCATAAGCACTACGGGGCGTATACGTAACATTTTCAAATTTTTAGTACCTGCTCCATTTCGACCATCGGACAGCTAAGTTACCATGGAGGAACCTAACAAGATTTGACTTAATATTCTAGATCTTAACTCGCGCCAGCTGCTTGCATCAAAATCCAGTCAAGAAAGTAGCTCTGAAGCCGAGAAATGCGATCGACCATAAGCACTACGGGGCGTATACGTAACATTTTAAAATTGTTTGTACCTGCTCCATTTCGACCATCGGGCAGCTAAGTTACCATGGAGAAACCAACCAAGATTTGACTTAATATTCTAGATCTGAACTCGCGCCAACTGCTTGCATCAAAACCCAGTCAAGAAAGTAGCTCTGAAGCCGAGAAATGCGATCGACCGTAAGCACTACGGGGCGTATACGTAACATTTTCAAATTTTTGGTACCTGCTCCATTTCGACCATCGGACAGCTAAGTTACCATGGAGGAACCTAACAAGATTTGACTTAATATTCTAGATCTGAACTCGCGCCAACTGCTTGCATCAAAATCCAGTCAAGAAAGTAGCTCTGAAGCCGAGAAATGCGATCGACCATAAGCACTACGGGGCGTATACGTAACATTTTAAAATTTTTTGTACATGCTCCATTTCGACCATCGGGCAGCTAAGTTACCATGGAGAAACCAACCAAGAGTTGACTTAATATTCTAGATCTTAACTCGCGCCAACTGCTTGCATCAAAATCCAGTCAAGAAAGTAGCTCTGCAGCCGAGAAATGCGATCGACCATAAGCACTACGGGGCGTATACGTAACATTTTAAAATTTTATGTACCTGCTCTATTTCGGCCATCGGGCAGCTAAGTTACCATGGAGGAACCTAACAAGATTTGACTTAATATTCTAGATCTGAACTCGCGCCAACTGCTTGCATCAAAATCCAGTCAAGAAAGTAGCTCTGAAGCCGAGAAATGCGATCGACCATAAGCACTACGGGGCGTATACGTAACATTTTCAAATTTTTTGTACCTGCTCCATTTCGACCATCGGGCAGCTAAGTTACCATGGAGGAACCTAACAAGATTTGACTTAATATTCTAGATCTGAACTCGCGCCAACTGCTTGCATCAATATCCAGTCTAGAAAGTAGTTCTGAAGCCGAGAAATGCGATCGACCATAAGCACTACGGGGCGTATACGTAACATTTTAAAATTTTTTGTACCTGCTCCATTTCGACCATCGGGCAGCTAAGTTACCATGGAGGAACCTAACAAGATTTGACTTAATATTCTAGATCTGAACTCGCGCCAACTGCTTGCATCAAAATCCAGTCAAGAAAGTAGCTCTGAAGCCGAGAAATGCGATCGACCATAAGCACTACGGGGCGTATACGTAACATTTTAAAATTTTATGTACCTGCTCTATTTCGGCCATCGGGCAGCTAAGTTACCATGGAGGAACCTAACAAGATTTGACTTAATATTCTAGATCTGAACTCGCGCCAACTGCTTGCATCAATATCCAGTCTAGAAAGTAGTTCTGAAGCCGAGAAATGCGATCGACCATAAGCACTACGGGGCGTATACGTAACATTTTAAAATTTTTTGTACCTGCCCCATTTCGACCATCGGGCAGCTAAGTTACCATGGAGGAACCACCCAAGATTTGACTTAATAAGCTAGATCTTAACTCGCGCCAACTGCTTGCATCAAAATCCGTCAAGAAAGTAGCTTTGAAGAGGAGAAATGCGATCGACCATAAGCACTACGGGGCGTATACGTAACATTTTAAATTGTTTGTACCTGCTCCATTTCGACCATCGGGCAGCTAAGTTACCATGGAGGAACCACCCAAGATTTGACTTAATAAGCTAGATCTTAACTCGCGCCAACTGCTTGCATCAAAATCCGTCAAGAAAGTAGCTTTGAAGAGGAGAAATGCGATCGACCATAAGCACTACGGGGCGTATACGTAACATTTTAAAATGTTTTGTACCTGCTCCATTTCGACCATCGGGCAGCTAAGTTACCATGGAGGAACCTAACAAGATTTGACTTAATATTCTAGATCTGAACTCGCGCCAACTGCTGGCATCAAAATCCAGTCAAGAAAGTAGCTCTGAAGCCGAGAAATGCGATCGACCGTAAGGACTACGGGGCGTATACGTAACATTTTAAATTTTTTTGTACCTGCTCTATTTCGGCCATCGGGCAGCTAAGTTACCATGCAGGAACCTAACAAGATTTGACTTAATATTCTAGATCTGAACTCGCGCCAACTGCTTGCATCAAAATCCAGTCAAGAAAGTAGCTCTGAAGCCGAGAAATGCGATCGACCATAAGCACTACGGGGCGTATACGTAACATTTTAAAATTGTTTGTACCTGCTCCATTTCGACCATCGGGCAGCTAAGTTACCATGGAGAAACCAACCAAGAGTTGACTTAATATTCTAGATCTTAACTCGCGCCAACTGCTTGCATCAAAATCCAGTCAAGAAAGTAGCTCTGCAGCCGAGAAATGCGATCGACCATAAGCACTACGGGGCGTATACGTAACATTTTAAAATTGTTTGTACCTGCTCCATTTCGACCATCTGGCAGCTAAGTTACCATGGAGGAACCTAACAAGATTTGACTTAATATTCCAGATCTGAATTCGCGCCAACTGCTGGCATCAAAATCCAGTCAAGAAAGTAGCTCTGAAGCCGAGAAATGCGATGGACCATAAGCACTACGGGGCGTATACGTAACATTTTAAAATTTTTTGTACCTGCTCTATTTCGGCCATCGGGCAGCTAAGTTACCATGGAGGAACCTAACAAGATTTGACTTAATATTCCAGATCTGAATTCGCGCCAACTGCTGGCATCAAAATCCAGTCAAGAAAGTAGCTCTGAAGCCGAGAAATGCGATCGACCATAAGCACTACGGGGCGTATACGTAACATTTTAAATTTTTTTGTACCTGCTCTATTTCGGCCATCGGGCAGCTAAGTTACCATGGAGGAACCTAACAAGATTTGACTTAATATTCCAGATCTGAATTCGCGCCAACTGCTGGCATCAAAATCCAGTCAAGAAAGTAGCTCTGAAGCCGAGAAATGCGATCGACCATAAGCACTACGGGGCGTATACGTAACATTTTAAAATTTTTTGTACCTGCTCTATTTCGGCCATCGGGCAGCTAAGTTACCATGGAGGAACCTAACAAGATTTGACTTAATATTCTAGATCTGAACTCGCGCCAACTGCTTGCATCAATATCCAGTCTAGAAAGTAGTTCTGAAGCCGAGAAATGCGATCGACCATATGCACTACGGGGCGTATTCGTAACATTTTCAAATTTTTTGTACCTGCTCCATTTCGACCATCGGGCAGCTAAGTTACCATGGAGAAACCAACCAAGATTTGACTTAATATTCTAGATCTTAACTCGCGCCAACTGCTTGCATCAAAATCCAGTCAAGAAAGTAGCTCTGAAGCCGAGAAATGCGATCGACCGTAAGCACTACGGGGCGTATACGTAACATTTTAAAATTGTTTGTACCTGCTCCATTTCGACCATCGGGCAGCTAAGTTACCATGGAGGAACCACCCAAGATTTGACTTAATAAGCTAGATCTTAACTCGCGCCAACTGCTTGCATCAAAATCCGTCAAGAAAGTAGCTCTGAAGAAGAGAAATGCGATCGACCATAAGCACTACGGGGCGTATACGAAACATTTTAAAATTGTTTGTACCTGCTCTATTTCGGCCATCGGGTAGCTAAGTTACCATGGAGGAACCTAACAAGATTTGACTTAATATTCTAGATCTGAACTCGCGCCAACTGCTTGCATCAAAATCCATTCAAGAAAGTAGCTCTGAAGCCGAGAAATGTGATCGACCATAAGCACTACGGGGCGTATACGAAACATTTTAAAATTGTTTGTACCTGCTCTATTTCGGCCATCGGGTAGCTAAGTTACCATGGAGGAACCTAACAGGATTTGACTTAATATTCTAGATCTGAACTCGCGCCAACTGCTGGCATCAAAATCCAGTCAAGAAAGTAGCTCTGAAGCCGAGAAATGCGATCGACCATAAGCACTACGGGGCGTATACGAAACATTTTAAAATTGTTTGTACCTGCTCTATTTCGGCCATCGGGTAGCTAAGTTACCATGGAGGAACCTAACAAGATTTGACTTAATATTCTAGATCTGAACTCGCGCCAACTGCTTGCATCAAAATCCATTCAAGAAAGTAGCTCTGAAGCCGAGAAATGTGATCGACCATAAGCACTACGGGGCGTATACGTAACATTTTGAAATTTTTTGTACCTGCCCCATTTCGACCATCGGGCAGCTAAGTTACCATGGAGGAACCTAACAAGATTTGACTTAATATTCTAGATCTGAACTCGCGCCAACTGCTTGCATCAAAATCAAGTCAAGAATATAGCTCTGAATCCGAGAAAAGCGATGGACCATAAGCACTAGGGGGCGTATACGTAACATTTTAAAATTGTTTGTACCTGCTCCATTTCGACCATCTGGCAGCTAAGTTACCATGGAGGAACCTAACAAGATTTGACTTAATATTCCAGATCTGAATTCGCGCCAACTGCTGGCATCAAAATCCAGTCAAGAAAGTAGCTCTGAAGCCGAGAAATGCGATCGACCATAAGCACTACGGGGCGTGTACGTAACATTTTAAAATTTTTTGTACCTGCTCTATTTCGGCCATCGGGCAGCTAAGTTACCAGGGAGGAACCTAACAAGATTTGACTTAATATTCCAGATCTGAATTCGCGCCAACTGCTGGCATCAAAATCCAGTCAAGAAAGTAGCTCTGAAGCCGAGAAATGCGATCGACCATAAGCACTACGGGGCGTATACGTTACATTTTCAAATTTTTGGTACCTGCTCCATTTCGACCATCGGACAGCTAAGCTACCATGGAGGAACCTAACAAGATTTGACTTAATATTCTAGATCTGAACTCGCGCCAACTGCTTGCATCAAAATCCAGTCTAGAAAGTAGCTCTGAAGCCGAGAAATGCGATCGACCATAAGCACTACGGGGCGTATTCGTAACATTTTCGAATTTTTTGTACCTGCTCCATTTCGACCATCGGGCAGCTAAGATACCATGGAGAAACCAACCAAGATTTGACTTAATATTCTAGATCTTAGCTCGCGCCAACTGCTTGCATCAAAATCCAGTCAAGAAAGTAGCTCTGAAGCCGAGAAATGCGATCGACCGTAAGCACTACGGGGTGTATACGTAACATTTTAAAATTGTTTGTACCTGCTCCATTTCGACCATCGGGCAGCTAAGTTACCGTGGAGGAACCACCCAAGATTTGACTTAATAAGCTAGATCTTAACTCGCGCCAACTGCTTGCATCAAGATCCGTCAATAAAGTAGCTTTGAAGAAGAGAAATGCGATCGACCATAAGCACTACGGGGCGTATACGTAACATTTTAAAATTTTTTGTACCTGCTCCATTTCGACCATCGGGCAGCTAAGTTACCATGGAGGAACCTAACAAGATTTGACTTAATATTCTAGATCTGAACTCGCGCCAACTGCTTGCATCAAAATCCAGTCAAGAAAGTAGCTCTGAAGCCAAGTAATGCGATCGACCATAAGCACTACGGGGCGTATTCGTAACATTTTCAAATTTTTTGTACCTGTTCCATTTCGACCATCGGGCAGCTAAGTTACCATGGAGAAACCAACCAAGATTTGACTTAATATTCTAGATCTTAACTCGCGCCAACTGCTTGCATCAAAATCCAGTCAAGAAAGTAGCTCTGAAGCCGAGAAATGCGATCGACCATAAGCACTACGGGGCGTATACGTAACATTTTAAAATTGTTTGTACCTGCTCCATTTCGACCATCGGGCAGCTAAGTTACCATTGAAGAACCACCCAAGATTTGACTTAATAAGCTAGATCTTAACTCGCGCCAACTGCTTGCATCAAAATCCAGTCAAGAAAGTAGCTCTGAAGCCGAGAAATGCGATCGACCATAAGCACTACGGGGCGTATACGTAACATTTTAAAATTGTTTGTACCTGCTCCATTTCGACCATCGGGCAGCTAAGTTACCATGGAAGAACCACCCAAGATTTGACTTAATATTCTAGATCTGAACTCGCACCAACTGCTTGCATCAAAATCCATTCAAGAAAGTAGCTCTGAAGCCGAGAAATGCGATCGACCGGGGCGTATACGTAACATTTTAAAATGTTTTGTACCTGCTCCATTTCGACCATCGGGCAGCTAAGTTACCATGGAGGAAAATAACAAGATTTGACTTAATATTCTAGATCTGAACTCGCGCCAACTGCTTGCATCAAAATCCAGTCAAGAAAGTAGCTCTGAAGCCGAGAAATGCGATCGACCATAAGCACTACGGGGCGTATACGTAACATTTTAAAATTGTTTGTACCTGCTCCATTTCGACCATCGGGCAGCTAAGTTACCATGGAAGAACCACCCAAGATTTGACTTAATATTCTAGATCTGAACTCGCACCAACTGCTTGCATCAAAATCCATTCAAGAAAGTAGCTCTGAAGCCGAGAAATGCGATCGACCGGGGCGTATACGTAACATTTTAAAATGTTTTGTACCTGCTCCATTTCGACCATCGGGCAGCTAAGTTACCATGGAGGAACCTAACAAGATTTGACTTAATATTCTAGATCTGAACTCGCGCCAACTGCTTGCATCAAAATCCAGTCAAGAATATAGCTCTCATTTCGACCATCGGGCAGCTAAGTTACCATGGAGAAACCAACCAAGATTTGACTTAATATTCTAGATCTTAACTCGCGCCAACTGCTTGCATCAAAATCCAGTCAAAAATGTAGCTCTGAATCCGAGAAAAGCGATGGACCATAAGCACTACGGGGCGTATACGTAACATTTTCAAATTGTTGGTACCTGCTCCATTTCGACTATCGGACAGCTAAGTTACCATGGAGAAACCAACCAAGATTTGACTTAATATTCTAGATCTTAACTCGCGCCAACTGCTTGCATCAAAATCCAGTCAAGAATGTAGCTCTGAATCCGAGAAAAGCGATGGACCATAAGCACTACGGGGCGTATACGTAACATTTTCAAATTTTTGGTACCTGCTCCATTTCGACCATCGGACAGCTAAGTTACCATGGAGGAACCTAACAAGATTTGACTTAATATTCTAGATCTGAACTCGCGCCAACTGCTTGCATCAAAATCCAGTCAAGAAAGTAGCTCTGAAGCCGAGAAATGCGATCGACCATAAGCACTACGGGGCGTATACGTAACATTTTAAAATTTTTTGTACATGCTCCATTTCGACCATCGGGCAGCTAAGTTACCATGGAGGAACCTAACAAGATTTGACTTAATATTCTAGATCTGAACTCGCGCTAACTGCTTGCATCAAAATCCAGTCAAGAAAGTAGCTCTGAAGCCGAGAAATGCGATCGACCATAAGCACTACGGGCGTATACGTAACATTTTAAAATTTTTTGTACCTGCTCTATTTCGGCCATCGGGCAGCTAAGTTACCATGGAGGAACCTAACAAGATTTGACTTAATATTCTAGATCTGAACTCGCGCCAACTGCTTGCATCAATATCCAGTCTAGAAAGTAGTTCTGAAGCCGAGAAATGCGATCGACCATAAGCACTACGGGGCGTATACGTAACATTTTAAAATTTTTTGTACCTGCCCCATTTCGACCATCGGGCAGCTAAGTTACCATGTAGGAACCGAACAAGATTTGACTTAATATTCTAGATCTGAACTCGCGCCAACTGCTTGCATCAAAATCAAGTCAAGAATATAGCTCTGAATCCGAGAAAAGCGATGGACCATAAGCACTACGGGGCGTATTCGTAACATTTTCGAATTCTTTGTACCTGCTCCATTTCGACCATCGGGCAGCTAAGTTACCATGGAGAAACCAACCAAGATTTGACTTAATATTCTAGATCTTAACTCGCGCCAACTGCTTGCATCAAAATCCAGTTAAGAAAGTAGCTCTGAAGCCGAGAAATGCGATCGACCATAAGCACTACGGGGCGTATTCGTAACATTTTAATTTTTTTTGTACCTGCTCTATTTCGGCCATCGGGCAACTAAGTTACCATGGAGGAACCACCCAAGATTTGACTTAATAAGCTAGATCTTAACTCGCGCTAACTGCTTGCATCAATATCCAGTCTAGAAAGTAGTTCTGAAGCCGAGAAATGCGATCGACCATAAGCACTACGGGGCGTATACGTAACATTTTAAAATTTTTTGTACCTGCTCTATTTCGGCCATCGGGCAGCTAAGTTACCATGGAGGAACCTAACAAGATTTGACTTAATATTCTAGATCTGAACTCGCGCCAACTGCTGGCATCAAAATCCAGTCAAGAAAGTAGCTCTGAAGCCGAGAAATGCGATCGACCGGGGCGTATACGTAACATTTTAAAATGTTTTGTACCTGCTCCATTTCGACCATCGGGCAGCTAAGTTACCATGGAGAAACCAACCAAGATTTGACTTAATATTCTAGATCTGAACTCGCGCCAACTGCTGGCATCAAAATCCAGTCAAGAACGTAGCTCTGAAGCCGAGAAATGCGATCGACCGGGGCGTATACGTAACATTTTAAAATTGTTTGTACCTGCTCCATTTCGGCCATCGGGCAGCTAAGTTACCATGGAGGAACCACCCAAGATTTGGCTTAATTAGCTAGATCTTAACTCGCGCCAACTGCTTGCATCAAAATCCAGTCAAGAAAGTAGCTCTGAAGCCGAGAAATGCGATCGACCGTAAGCACTACGGGGCGTATACGTAACATTTTAAATTTTTTTGTACCTGCTCTATTTCGGCCATCGGGCAGCTAAGTTACCATGGAGGAACCTAACAAGATTTGACTTAATATTCTAGATCTGAACTCGCGCCAACTGCTTGCATCAAAATCCAGTCAAGAAAGTAGCTCTGAAGCCGAGAAATGCGATCGACCATAAGCACTACGGGCGTATACGTAACATTTTAAAATTTTTTGTACCTGCTCTATTTCGGCCATCGGGCAGCTAAGTTACCATGGACGAACCTAACAAGATTTGACTTAATATTCTAGATCTGAACTCGCGCCAACTGCTTGCATCAATATCCAGTCTAGAAAGTAGTTCTGAAGCCGAGAAATGCGATCGACCATAAGCACTACGGGGCGTATACGTAACATTTTAAAATTTTTTGTACCTGCCCCATTTCGACCATCGGGCAGCTATGTTACCATGTAGGAACCGAACAAGATTTGACTTAATATTCTAGATCTGAACTCGCGCCAACTGCTTGCATCAAAATCAAGTCAAGAATATAGCTCTGAATCCGAGAAAAGCGATGGACCATAAGCACTACGGGGCGTATTCGTAACATTTTCGAATTCTTTGTACCTGCTCCATTTCGACCATCGGGCAGCTAAGTTACCATGGAGAAACCAACCAAGATTTGACTTAATATTCTAGATCTTAACTCGCGCCAACTGCTTGCATCAAAATCCAGTCAAGAAAGTAGCTCTGAAGCCGAGAAATGCGATCGACCGTAAGCACTACGGGGCGTATACGTAACATTTTAAAATTGTTTGTACCTGCTCCATTTCGACCATCGGGCAGCTAAGTTACCATGGAGGAACCACCCAAGATTTGACTTAATAAGCTAGATCTTAACTCGCGCCAACTGCTTGCATCAAAATCCGTCAAGAAAGTAGCTTTGAAGAAGAGAAATGCGATCGACCATAAGCACTACGGGGCGTATACGTAACATTTTAAAATTTTTTGTACCTGCTCCATTTCGACCATCGGGCAGCTAAGTTACCATGGAGGAACCTAACAAGATTTGACTTAATATTCTAGATCTGAACTCGCGCAAACTGCTGGCATCAAAATCCAGTCAAGAAAGTAGCTCTGAAGCCGAGAAATGCGATCGACCGTAAGCACTACGGGACGTATACGTAACATTTTAAATTTTTTTGTACCTGCTCTATTTCGGCCATCGGGCAGCTAAGTTACCATGGAGGAACCTAACAAGATTTGACTTAATATTCTAGATCTGAACTCGCGCAAACTGCTTGCATCAAAATCCAGTCAAGAAAGTAGCTCTGAAGCCGAGAAATGCGATCGACCATAAGCACTACGGGGCGTATACGTAACATTTTAAAATTGTTTGTACCTGCTCCATTTCGACCATCGGGCAGCTAAGTTACCATGGAGAAACCAACCAAGATTTGACTTAATATTCTAGATCTTAACTCGAGCCAACTGCTTGCATCAAAATCCAGTCAAGAAAGTAGCTCTGAAGCCGAGAAATGCGATCGACCATAAGCACTACGGGGCGTATACGTAACATTTTAAATTTTTTTGTACCTGCTCTATTTCGGCCATCGAGCAGCTAAGTTACCATGGAGGAACCTAACAAGATTTGACTTAATATTCCAGATCTGAATTCGCGCCAACTGCTGGCATCAAAATCCAGTCAAGAAAGTAGCTCTGAAGCCGAGAAATGCGATCGACCATAAGCACTACGGGGCGTATTCGTAACATTTTCAAATTTTTTGTACCTGCTCCATTTCGACCATCGGGCAGCTAAGTTACCATGGAGGAACCTAACAAGATTTGACTTAATATTCTAGATCTTAACTCGCGCCAACTGCTTGCATCAAAATCCATTCCAGAAAGTATCTCTGAAGCCGAGAAATGCGATCGACCATAAGCACTACGGGGCGTATTCGTAACATTTTCGAATTTTTTGTACCTGCTCCATTTCGACCATCGGGCAGCTAAGTTACCATGGAGGAACCTAACAAGATTTGACTTAATATTCTAGATCTTAACTCGCGCCAACTGCTTGCATCAAAATCCAGTCAAGAAAGTAGCTCTGAAGCCGAGAAATGCGATCGACCATAAGCACTACGGGGCGTATTCGTAACATTTTAATTTTTTTTGTACCTGCTCTATTTCGGCCATCGGGCAACTAAGTTACCATGGAGGAACCACCCAAGATTTGACTTAATAAGCTAGATCTTAACTCGCGCCAACTGCTTGCATCAATATCCAGTCTAGAAAGTAGTTCTGAAGCCGAGAAATGCGATCGACCATAAGCACTACGGGGCGTATACGTAACATTTTAAAATTGTTTGTACCTGCCCCATTCCGACCATCGGGCAGCTAAGTTACCATGGAGGAACCTAACAAGATTTGACTTAATATTCTAGATCTGAACTCGCGCCAACTGCTTGCATCAAAATCAAGTCAAGAATATAGCTCTGAATCCGAGAAAAGCGATGGACCATAAGCACTACGGGGCGTATTCGTAACATTTTCGAATTCTTTGTACCTGCTCCATTTCGACCATCGGGCAGCTAAGTTACCATGGAGAAACCAACCAAGATTTGACTTAATATTCTAGATCTGAACTCGCGCCAACTGCTTGCATCAAAATCCAGTCAAGAAAGTAGCTCTGAAGCCGAGAAATGCGATCGACCATAAGCACTACGGGGCGTATACGTAACATTTTAAAATTGTTTGTACCTGCTCTATTTCGGCCATCGGGCAGCTAAGTTACCATGGAGGAACCTAACAAGATTTGACTTAATATTCTAGATCTGAACTCGCGCCAACTGCTTGCATCAAAATCCATTCAAGAAAGTAGCTCTGAAGCCGAGAAATGCGATCGACCATAAGCACTACGGGGCGTATACGTAACATTTTAAAATTTTTTGTACCTGTCCCATTTCGACCATCGGGCAGCTAAGTTACCATGGAGGAACCTAACAAGATTTGACTTAATATTCTAGATCTGAACTCGCGCCAACTGCTTGCATCAAAATCCAGTCAAGAAAGTAGCTCTGAAGCCGAGAAATGCGATCGACCATAAGCACTACGGGGCGTATACGTAACATTTTAAATTTTTTTGTACCTGCTCTATTTCGGCCATCGAGCAGCTAAGTTACCATGGAGGAACCTAACAAGATTTGACTTAATATTCCAGATCTGAATTCGCGCCAACTGCTGGCATCAAAATCCAGTCAAGAAAGTAGCTCTGAAGCCGAGAAATGCGATCGACCATAAGCACTACGGGGCGTATACGTAACATTTTCAAATTTTTGGTACCTGCTCCATTTCGACCATCGGACAGCTAAGTTACCATGGAGGAACCTAACAAGATTTGACTTAATATTCTAGATCTTAGCTCGCGCCAACTGCTTGCATCAAAATCCAGTCAAGAAAGTAGCTCTGAAGCCGAGAAGTGCGATCGACCGTAAGCACTACGGGGCGTATACGTAACATTTTAAAATTTTTTGTACCTGCTCCATTTCGACCATCGGGCAGCTAAGTTACCATGGAGGAACCTAACAAGATTTGACTTAATATTCTAGATCCGAACTCGCGCCAACTGCTGGCATCAAAATCCACTCAAGAAAGTAGCTCTGAAGCCGAGAAATGCGATCGACCATAAGCACTACGGGGCGTATACGTAACATTTTAAAATTGTTTGTACCTGCTCTATTTCGGCCATCGGGCAGCTAAGTTACCATAGAGGAACCTAACAAGATTTGACTTAATATTCTAGATCTGAACTCGCGCCAACTGCTTGCATCAAAATCAAGTCAAGAATATAGCTCTGAATCCGAGAAAAGCGATGGACCATAAGCACTACGGGGCGTATTCGTAACATTTTCGAATTCTTTGTACCTGCTCCATTTCGACCATCGGGCAGCTAAGTTACCATGGAGAAACCAACCAAGATTTGACTTAATATTCTAGATCTGAACTCGCGCCAACTGCTTGCATCAAAATCCAGTCAAGAAAGTAGCTCTGAAGCCGAGAAATGCGATCGACCATAAGCACTACGGGGCGTATACGTAACATTTTAAAATTGTTTGTACCTGCTCTATTTCGGCCATCGGGCAGCTAAGTTACCATGGAGGAACCTAACAAGATTTGACTTAATATTCTAGATCTGAACTCGCGCCAACTGCTTGCATCAAAATCCATTCAAGAAAGTAGCTCTGAAGCCGAGAAATGCGATCGACCATAAGCACTACGGGGCGTATACGTAACATTTTAAAATTTTTTGTACCTGTCCCATTTCGACCATCGGGCAGCTAAGTTACCATGGAGGAACCTAACAAGATTTGACTTAATATTCTAGATCTGAACTCGCGCCAACTGCTTGCATCAAAATCCAGTCAAGAAAGTAGCTCTGAAGCCGAGAAATGCGATTGACCATAAGCACTACGGGGCGTATACGTAACATTTTAAAATTGTTTGTACCTGCTCTATTTCGGCCAT
Source organism: Merodon equestris (assembly GCA_958301585.1). Lineage (NCBI taxonomy): Eukaryota > Metazoa > Arthropoda > Insecta > Diptera > Syrphidae > Merodon > Merodon equestris. Next base: position 36,721,327 of record OY284416.1, on the reverse strand, counting down.
CGGGCAGCTAAGTTACCATGGAGGAACCTAACAAGATTTGACTTAATATTCTAGATCTGAACTCGCGCCAACTGCTTGCATCAAAATCCATTCAAGAAAGTAGCTCTGAAGCCGAGAAATGCGATCGACCATAAGCACTACAGGGCGTATACGTAACATTTTAAAATTTTTTGTACCTGTCCCATTTCGACCATCGGGCAGCTAAGTTACCATGGAGGAACCTAACAAGATTTGACTTAATATTCTAGATCTGAACTCGCGCCAACTGCTTGCATCAAAATCCAGTCAAGAAAGTAGCTCTGAAGCCGAGAAATGCGATCGACCATAAGCACTACGGGGCGTATACGTAACATTTTCAAATTTTTGGTACCTGCTCCATTTCGACCATCGGACAGCTAAGTTACCATGGAGGAACCTAACAAGATTTGACTTAATATTCTAGATCTTAGCTCGCGCCAACTGCTTGCATCAAAATCCAGTCAAGAAAGTAGCTCTGAAGCCGAGAAGTGCGATCGACCGTAAGCACTACGGGGCGTATACGTAACATTTTAAATTTTTTTGTACCTGCTCCATTTCGACCATCGGGCAGCTAAGTTACCATGGAGGAACCTAACAAGATTTGACTTAATATTCTAGATCCGAACTCGCGCCAACTGCTGGCATCAAAATCCACTCAAGAAAGTAGCTCTGAAGCCGAGAAATGCGATCGACCATAAGCACTACGGGGCGTATACGTAACATTTTAAAATTGTTTGTACCTGCTCTATTTCGGCCATCGGGCAGCTAAGTTACCATAGAGGAACCTAACAAGATTTGACTTAATATTCTAGATCTGAACTCGCGCCAACTGCTTGCATCAAAATCCATTCAAGAAAGTAGCTCTGAAGCCGAGAAATGCGATCGACCATAAGCACTACGGGGCGTATTCGTAACATTTTAAAATTGTTTGTACCTGCTCCATTTCGACCATCTGGCAGCTAAGTTACCATGGAGGAACCTAACAAGATTCGACTTAATATTCTAGATCTGAACTCGCGCCAACTGCTTGCATCAAAATCCAGTCAAGAAAGTAGCTCTGAAGCCGAGAAATGCCATCGACCGTAAGCACTACGGGGCGTATACGTAACATTTTAAATTTTTTTGTACCTGCTCTATTTCGGCCATCGGGCAGCTAAGTTACCATGGAGGAACCTAACAAGATTTGACTTAATATTCTAGATCTGAACTCGCGCCAACTGCTTGCATCAAAATCCAGTCAAGAAAGTAGCTCTGAAGCCGAGAAATGCGATCGACCATAAGCACTACGGGGCGTATACGTAACATTTTAAAATTTTTTGTACCTGCCCCATTTCGACCATCGGGCAGCTAAGTTGCCATGGAGGAACCTAACAAGATTTGACTTAATATTCTAGATCTGAACTCGCGCCAACTGCTTGCATCAAAATCAAGTCAAGAATATAGCTCTGAATCCGAGAAAAGCGATGGACCATAAGCACTACGGGGCGTATTCGTAACATTTTCGAATTTTTTGTACCTGCTCCATTTCGACCATCGGGCAGCTAAGTTACCATGGAGAAACCAACCAAGATTTGACTTAATATTCTAGATCTTAACTCGCGCCAACTGCTTGCATCAAAATCCAGTCAAGAAAGTAGCTCTGAAGCCGAGAAATGCGATCGACCGTAAGCACTACGGGGCGTATACGTAACATTTTAAAATTGTTTGTACCTGCTCCATTTCGACCATCGGGCAGCTAAGTTACCATGGAGGAACCACCCAAGATTTGACTTAATAAGCTAGATCTTAACTCGCGCCAACTGCTTGCATCAAAATCCGTCAAGAAAGTAGCTTTGAAGAAGAGAAATGCGATCGACCATAAGCACTACGGGGCGTATACGTAACATTTTAAAATTTGTTGTACCTGCTCCATTTCGACCATCGGGCAGCTAAGTTACCATGGAGGAACCTAACAAGATTTGACTTAATATTCTAGATCTGAACTCGCGCCAACTGCTGGCATCAAAATCCAGTCAAGAAAGTAGCTCTGAAGCCGAGAAATGCGATCGACCGTAAGCACTACGGGGCGTATACGTAACATTTTAAATTTTTTTGTACCTGCTCTATTTCGGCCATCGGGCAGCTAAGTTACCATGGAGGAACCTAACAAGATTTGACTTAATATTCTAGATCTGAACTCGCGCCAACTGCTGGCATCAAAATCCAGTCAAGAATATAGCTCTGAATCCGAGAAAAGCGATGGACCATAAGCACTACGGGGCATATACGTAACATTTTCAAATTTTTTGTACCTGCTCCATTTCGACCATCGGGCAGCTAAGTTACCATGGAGGAACCTAAGAAGATTTGACTTAATATTCTAGATCTTAACTCGCGCCAGCTGCTTGCATCAAAATCCAGTCTAGAAAGTAGCTCTGAAGACGAGAAATGCGATCGACCATAAGCACTACGGGGCGTATTCGTAACATTTTCAAATTTTTTGTACCTGCTCCATTTCGACCATCGGGCAGCTAAGTTACCATGGAGGAACCACCCAAGATTTGACTTAATAAGCTAGATCTTAACTCGCGCCAGCTGCTTGCATCAAAATCCAGTCAAGAAAGTAGCTCTGAAGCCGAGAAATGCGATCGACCATAATAAGCACTACAGGGCGTATACGTAACATTTTAAAATTGTTTGTACCTGCTCCATTTCGACCATCGGGCAGCTAAGTTACCATGGAGGAACCTAACAAGATTTGACTTAATATTCTAGATCTGAACTCGCGCCAACTGCTGGCATCAAAATCCAGTCAAGAAAGTAGCTCTGAAGCCGAGAAATGCGATCGACCGTAAGCACTACGGGGCGTATACGTAACATTTTAAATTTTTTTGTACCTGCTCTATTTCGGCCATCGGGCAGCTAAGTTACCATGGAGGAACCTAACAAGATTTGACTTAATATTCTAGATCTGAACTCGCGCCAACTGCTTGCATCAAAATCCAGTCAAGAAAGTAGCTCTGAAGCCGAGAAATGCGATCGACCGTAAGCACTAGGGGGCGTATACGTAACATTTTAAAATTGTTTGTACCTGCTCCATTTCGACCATCGGGCAGCTAAGTTACCATGGAGAAACCAACCAAGATTTGACTTAATATTCTAGATCTTAACTCGAGCCAACTGCTTGCATCAAAATCCAGTCAAGAAAGTAGCTTTGAAGAAGAGAAATGCGATCGACCATAAGCACTACGGGGCGTATACGTAACATTTTAAAATTTTTTGTACCTGCTCCATTTCGACCATCGGGCAGCTAAGTTACCATGGAGGAACCTAACAAGATTTGACTTAATATTCTAGATCTGAACTCGCGCCAACTGCTGGCATCAAAATCCAGTCAAGAAAGTAGCTCTGAAGCCGAGAAATGCGATCGACCGTAAGCACTACGGGGCGTATTCGTAACATTTTAAATTTTTTTGTACCTGCTCTATTTCGGCCATCGGGCAGCTAAGTTACCATGGAGGAACCTAACAAGATTTGACTTAATATTCTAGATCTGAACTCGCGCCAACTGCTTGCATCAAAATCCAGTCAAGAAAGTAGCTCTGAAGCCGAGAAATGCGATCGACCGTAAGCACTAGGGGGCGTATACGTAACATTTTAAAATTGTTTGTACCTGCTCCATTTCGACCATCGGGCAGCTAAGTTACCATGGAGAAACCAACCAAGATTTGACTTAATATTCTAGATCTTAACTCGAGCCAACTGCTTGCATCAAAATCAAGTCAAGAAAGTAGCTCTGAAGCCGAGAAATGCGATCGACCATAAGCACTACGGGGCGTATACGTAACATTTTAAATTTTTTTGTACCTGCTCCATTTCGACCATCGGGCAGCTAAGTTACCATGGAGGAACCTAACAAGATTTGACTTAATATTCTAGATCTTAACTCGCGCCAACTGCTTGCATCAAAATCCATTCTAGAAAGTATCTCTGAAGCCGAGAAATGCGATCGACCATAAGCACTACGGGGCGTATTCGTAACATTTTCGAATTTTTTGTACCTGCTCCATTTCGACCATCGGGCAGCTAAGTTACCATGGAGAAACCAACCAAGATTTGACTTAATATTCTAGATCTTAACCCGAGCCAACTGCTTGCATCAAAATCCAGTCAAGAAAGTAGCTCTGAAGCCGAGAAATACGATCGACCATAAGCACTACGGGGCGTATACGTAACATTTTAAATTTTTTTGTACCTGCTCCATTTCGACCATCGGGCAGCTAAGTTACCATGGAGGAACCTAACAAGATTTGACTTAATATTCTAGATCTTAACTCGCGCCAACTGCTTGCATCAAAATCCATTCTAGAAAGTATCTCTGAAGCCGAGAAATGCGATCGACCATAAGCACTACGGGGCGTATTCGTAACATTTTCGAATTTTTTGTACCTGCTCTATTTCGGCCATCGGGCAGCTAAGTTACCATGGAGGAACCTAACAAGATTTGACTTAATATTCCAGACCTGAATTCGCGCCAACTGCTGGCATCAAAATCCAGTCAAGAAAGTAGCTCTGAAGCCGAGAAATGCGATCGACCGTAAGCACTAGGGGGCGTATACGTAACATTTTAAAATTGTTTGTACCTGCTCCATTTCGACCATCGGGCAGCTAAGTTACCATGGAGGAACCTAACAAGATTTGACTTAATATTCTAGATCTGAACTCGCGCCAACTGCTGGCATCAAAATCCAGTCAAGAAAGTAGCTCTGAAGCCGAGAAATGCGATCGACCGTAAGCACTACGGGGCGTATACGTAACATTTTAAATTTTTTTGTACCTGCTCTATTTCGGCCATCGGGCAGCTAAGTTACCATGGATTAACCTAACAAGATTTGACTTAATATTCTAGATCTGAACTCGCGCCAACTGCTTGCATCAAAATCCAGTCAAGAAAGTAGCTCTGAAGCCGAGAAATGCGATCGACCGTAAGCACTAGGGGGCGTATACGTAACATTTTAAAATTGTTTGTACCTGCTCCATTTCGACCATCGGGCAGCTAAGTTACCATGGAGAAACCAACCAAGATTTGACTTAATATTCTAGATCTTAACTCGAGCCAACTGCTTGCATCAAAATCCAGTCAAGAAAGTAGCTTTGAAGAAGAGAAATGCGATCGACCATAAGCACTACGGGGCGTATACGTAACATTTTAAAATTTTTTGTACCTGCTCCATTTCGACCATCGGGCAGCTAAGTTACCATGGAGGAACCTAACAAGATTTGACTTAATATTCTAGATCTGAACTCGCGCCAACTGCTGGCATCAAAATCCAGTCAAGAAAGTAGCTCTGAAGCCGAGAAATGCGATCGACCGTAAGCACTACGGGGCGTATTCGTAACATTTTAAATTTTTTTGTACCTGCTCTATTTCGGCCATCGGGCAGCTAAGTTACCATGGAGGAACCTAACAAGATTTGACTTAATATTCTAGATCTGAACTCGCGCCAACTGCTTGCATCAAAATCCAGTCAAGAAAGTAGCTCTGAAGCCGAGAAATGCGATCGACCGTAAGCACTAGGGGGCGTATACGTAACATTTTAAAATTGTTTGTACCTGCTCCATTTCGACCATCGGGCAGCTAAGTTACCATGGAGAAACCAACCAAGATTTGACTTAATATTCTAGATCTTAACTCGAGCCAACTGCTTGCATCAAAATCCAGTCAAGAAAGTAGCTCTGAAGCCGAGAAATGCGATCGACCATAAGCACTACGGGGCGTATACGTAACATTTTAAATTTTTTTGTACCTGCTCCATTTCGACCATCGGGCAGCTAAGTTACCATGGAGGAACCTAACAAGATTTGACTTAATATTCTAGATCTTAACTCGCGCCAACTGCTTGCATCAAAATCCATTCTAGAAAGTATCTCTGAAGCCGAGAAATGCGATCGACCATAAGCACTACGGGGCGTATTCGTAACATTTTCGAATTTTTTGTACCTGCTCCATTTCGACCATCGGGCAGCTAAGTTACCATGGAGAAACCAACCAAGATTTGACTTAATATTCTAGATCTTAACCCGAGCCAACTGCTTGCATCAAAATCCAGTCAAGAAAGTAGCTCTGAAGCCGAGAAATGCGATCGACCATAAGCACTACGGGGCGTATACGTAACATTTTAAATTTTTTTGTACCTGCTCCATTTCGACCATCGGGCAGCTAAGTTACCATGGAGGAACCTAACAAGATTTGACTTAATATTCTAGATCTTAACTCGCGCCAACTGCTTGCATCAAAATCCATTCTAGAAAGTATCTCTGAAGCCGAGAAATGCGATCGACCATAAGCACTACGGGGCGTATTCGTAACATTTTCGAATTTTTTGTACCTGCTCTATTTCGGCCATCGGGCAGCTAAGTTACCATGGAGGAACCTAACAAGATTTGACTTAATATTCCAGACCTGAATTCGCGCCAACTGCTGGCATCAAAATCCAGTCAAGAAAGTAGCTCTGAAGCCGAGAAATGCGATCGACCGTAAGCACTAGGGGGCGTATACGTAACATTTTAAAATTGTTTGTACCTGCTCCATTTCGACCATCGGGCAGCTAAGTTACCATGGAGGAACCTAACAAGATTTGACTTAATATTCTAGATCTGAACTCGCGCCAACTGCTTGCATCAAAATCCAGTCAAGAAAGTAGCTCTGAAGCCGAGAAATGCGATCGACCGTAAGCACTAGGGGGCGTATACGTAACATTTTAAAATTGTTTGTACCTGCTCCATTTCGACCATCGGGCAGCTAAGTTACCATGGAGAAACCAACCAAGATTTGACTTAATATTCTAGATCTTAACTCGAGCCAACTGCTTGCATCAAAATCCAGTCAAGAAAGTAGCTTTGAAGAAGAGAAATGCGATCGACCATAAGCACTACGGGGCGTATACGTAACATTTTAAAATTTTTTGTACCTGCTCCATTTCGACCATCGGGCAGCTAAGTTACCATGGAGGAACCTAACAAGATTTGACTTAATATTCTAGATCTGAACTCGCGCCAACTGCTGGCATCAAAATCCAGTCAAGAAAGTAGCTCTGAAGCCGAGAAATGCGATCGACCGTAAGCACTACGGGGCGTATACGTAACATTTTAAATTTTTTTGTACCTGCTCTATTTCGGCCATCGGGCAGCTAAGTTACCATGGAGGAACCTAACAAGATTTGACTTAATATTCTAGATCTGAACTCGCGCCAACTGCTTGCATCAAAATCCAGTCAAGAAAGTAGCTCTGAAGCCGAGAAATGCGATCGACCGTAAGCACTAGGGGGCGTATACGTAACATTTTAAAATTGTTTGTACCTGCTCCATTTCGACCATCGGGCAGCTAAGTTACCATGGAGAAACCAACCAAGATTTGACTTAATATTCTAGATCTTAACTCGCGCCAACTGCTTGCATCAAAATCCGTCAAGAAAGTAGCTTTGAAGAAGAGAAATGCGATCGACCATAAGCACTACGGGGCGTATACGTAACATTTTAAAATTTTTTGTACCTGCTCCATTTCGACCATCGGGCAGCTAAGTTACCATGGAGGAACCTAACAAGATTTGACTTAATATTCTAGATCTGAACTCGCGCCAACTGCTTGCATCAAAATCCAGTCAAGAAAGTAGCTCTGAAGCCAAGAAATGCGATCGACCATAAGCACTACGGGGCGTATTCGTAACATTTTCAAATTTTTTGTACCTGCTCCATTTCGACCATCGGGCAGCTAAGTTACCATGGAGGAACCTAACAAGATTTGACTTAATATTCTAGATCTGAACTCGCGCCAACTGCTTGCATCAAAATCCAGTCAAGAAAGTAGCTCTGAAGCCGAGAAGTGCGATCGACCGTAAGCACTACGGGGCGTATACGTAACATTTTAAAATTTTTTGTACCTGCTCCATTTCGACCATCGGGCAGCTAAGTTACCATGGAGGAACCTAACAAGATTTGACTTAATATTCTAGATCTGAACTCGCGCCAACTGCTTGCATCAAAATCCAGTCAAGAAAGTAGCTCTGAAGCCAAGAAATGCGATCGACCATAAGCACTACGGGGCGTATTCGTAACATTTTCAAATTTTTGGTACCTGCTCCATTTCGACCATCGGACAGCTAAGTTACCATGGAGGAACCTAACAAGATTTGACTTAATATTCTAGATCTTAACTCGCGCCAGCTGCTTGCATCAAAATCCAGTCAAGAAAGTAGCTCTGAAGCCGAGAAATGCGATCGACCATAATAAGCACTACGGGGCGTATACGTAACATTTTAAAATTGTTTGTACCTGCTCCATTTCGACCATCGGGCAGCTAAGTTACCATGGAGAAACCAACCAAGATTTGACTTAATATTCTAGATCTTAACTCGCGCCAACTGCTTGCATCAAAATCCGTCAAGAAAGTAGCTTTGAAGAAGAGAAATGCGATCGACCATAAGCACTACGGGGCGTATACGTAGCATTTTAAAATTGTTTGTACCTGCTCCATTTCGACCATCGGGCAGCTAAGTTACCATGGAGGAACCTAACAAGATTTGACTTAATATTCTATATCTGAACTCGCGCCAACTGCTTGCATCAAAATCCAGTCAAGAATATAGCTCTGAATCCGAGAAAAGCGATGGACCATAAGCTCTACGGGGCATATACGTAACATTTTCAAATTTTTTGTACCTGCTCCATTTCGACCATCGGGCAGCTACGTTACCATGGAGAAACCAACCAAGATTTGACTTAATATTCTAGATCTTAACTCGCGCCAACTGCTTGCATCAAAATCCGTCAAGAAAGTAGCTTTGAAGAAGAGAAATGCGATCGACCATAATAAGCACTACGGGGCGTATACGTAACATTTTAAAATTGTTTGTACCTGCTCCATTTCGACCATCGGGCAGCTAAGTTACCATGGAGAAACCAACCAAGATTTGACTTAATATTCTAGATCTTAACTCGCGCCAACTGCTTGCATCAAAATCCGTCAAGAAAGTAGCTTTGAAGAAGAGAAATGCGATCGACCATAAGCACTACGGGGCGTATACGTAACATTTTAAAATTTTTTGTACCTGCTCCATTTCGACCATCGGGCAGCTAAGTTACCATGGAGGAACCTAACAAGATTTGACTTAATATTCTAGATCTGAACTCGCGCCAACTGCTGGCATCAAAATCCAGTCAAGAAAGTAGCTCTGAAGCCGAGAAATGCGATCGACCATAAGCACTACGGGGCGTATACGTAACATTTTAAAATTTTTTGTACCTGCTCCATTTCGACCATCGGGCAGCTAAGTTACCATGGAGGAACCTAACAAGATTTGACTTAATATTCTAGATCTGAACTCGCGCCAACTGCTTGCATCAAAATCCAGTCAAGAATATAGCTCTGAATCCGAGAAAAGCGATGGACCATAAGCACTACGGGGCATATACGTAACATTTTCAAATTTTTTGTACCTGCTCCATTTCGACCATCGGGCAGCTAAGTTACCATGGAGGAACCTAACAAGATTTGACTTAATATTCTAGATCTTAACACGCGCCAGCTGCTTGCATCAAAATCCAGTCTAGAAAGTAGCTCTGAAGACGAGAAATGCGATCGACCATAAGCACTACGGGGCGTATTCGTAACATTTTCAAATTTTTTGTACCTGCTCCATTTCGACCATCGGGCAGCTAAGTTACCATGGAGAAACCAACCAAGATTTGACTTAATATTCTAGATCTTAACTCGCGCCAACTGCTTGCATCAAAATCCGTCAAGAAAGTAGCTTTGAAGAAGAGAAATGCGATCGACCATAAGCACTACGGGGCGTATACGTAGCATTTTAAAATTGTTTGTACCTGCTCCATTTCGACCATCTGGCAGCTAAGTTACCATGGAGGAACCTAACAAGATTTGACTTAATATTCTAGATCTGAACTCGAGCCAACTGCTTGCATCAAAATCCGTCAAGAAAGTAGCTTTGAAGAAGAGAAATGCGATCGACCATAAGCACTACGGAGCGTATACGTAACATTTTAAAATTTTTTGTACCTGCTCCATTTCGACCATCGGGCAGCTAAGTTACCATGGAGGAACCTAACAAGATTTGACTTAATATTCTAGATCTGAACTCGCGCCAACTGCTGGCATCAAAATCCAGTCAAGAAAGTAGCTCTGAAGCCGAGAAATGCGATCGACCGTAAGCACTACGGGGCGTATACGTAACATTTTAAATTTTTTTGTACCTGCTCTATTTCGGCCATCGGGCAGCTAAGTTACCATGGAGGAACCTAACAAGATTTGACTTAATATTCTAGATCTGAACTCGCGCCAACTGCTTGCATCAAAATCCAGTCAAGAAAGTAGCTCTGAAGCCGAGAAATGCGATCGACCATAAGCACTACGGGGCGTATACGTAACATTTTAAAATTGTTTGTACCTGCTCCATTTCGACCATCGGGCAGCTAAGTTACCATGGAGAAACCAACCAAGATTTGACTTAATATTCTAGATCTTAACTCGAGCCAACTGCTTGCATCAAAATCCAGTCAAGAAAGTAGCTCTGAAGCCGAGAAATGCGATCGACCATAAGCACTACGGGGCGTATTCGTAACATTTTCAAATTTTTTGTACCTGCTCCATTTCGACCATCGGGCAGCTAAGTTACCATGGAGGAACCTAACAAGATTTGACTTAATATTCTAGATCTTAACTGGCGCCAACTGTTTGCATCAAAATCCATTCTAGAAAGTATCTCTGAAGCCGAGAAATGCGATCGACCATAAGCACTACGGGGCGTATTCGTAACATTTTCGAATTTTTTGTACCTGCTCCATTTCGACCATCGGGCAGCTAAGTTACCATGGAGGAACCTAACAAGATTTGACTTAATATTCTAGATCTGAACTCGCGCCAACTGCTTGCATCAAAATCCAGCCAAGAAAGTTGCTCTGAAGCCGAGAAATGCGATCGACCATAAGCACTACGGGGCGTATACGTAACATTTTAAAATTGTTTGTACCTGCTCTATTTCGGCCATCGGGCAGCTAATTTACCATGGAGGAACCTAACAAGATTTGACTTAATATTCTAGATCTGAACTCGCGCCAACTGCTTGCATCAAAATCCAGCCAAGAAAGTTGCTCTGAAGCCGAGAAATGCGATCGACCATAAGCACTACGGGGCGTATTCGTAACATTTTAAAATTGTTTGTACCTGCTCTATTTCGGCCATCGGGCAGCTAAGTTACCATGGAGGAACCTAACAAGATTTGACTTAATATTCTAGATCTGAACTCGCGCCAACTGCTTGCATCAAAATCCAGCCAAGAAAGTTGCTCTGAAGCCGAGAAATGCGATCGACCATAAGCACTACGGGGCGTATACGTAACATTTTAAAATTGTTTGTACCTGCTCCATTTCGACCATCGGGCAACTAAGTTACCATGGAGGAACCTAACAAGATTTGACTTAATATTCCAGATCTGAATTCGCGCCAACTGCTTGCATCAAAATCCGTCAAGAAAGTAGCTTTGAAGAAGAGAAATGCGATCGACCATAAGCACTACGGGGCGTATACGTAACATTTTAAAATTTTTTGTACCTGCTCCATTTCGACCATCGGGCAGCTAAGTTACCATGGAGGAACCTAACAAGATTTGACTTAATATTCTAGATCCGAACTCGCGCCAACTGCTTGCATCAAAATCCAGTCTAGAAAGTAGCTCTGAAGCCGAGAAATGCGATCGACCATAAGCACTACGGGGCGTATACGTAACATTTTAAAATTGTTTGTACCTGCTCTATTTCGGCCATCGGGCAGCTAAGTTACCATGGAGGAACCTAACAAGATTTGACTTAATATTCTAGATCTGAACTCGCGCCAACTGCTTGCATCAAAATCCATTCAAGAAAGTAGCTCTGAAGCCGAGAAATGCGATCGACCGTAAGCACTACGGGGCGTATACGTAACATTTTAAATTTTTTTGTACCTGCTCTATTTCGGCCATCGGGCAGCTAATTTACCATGGAGGAACCTAACAAGATTTGACTTAATATTCTAGATCTGAACTCGCGCCAACTGCTTGCATCAAAATCCAGTCAAGAAAGTAGCTCTGAAGCCGAGAAATGCGATCGACCATAAGCACTACGGGGCGTATACGTAACATTTTAAAATTTTTTGTACCTGCTCTATTTCGGCCATCGGGCAGCTAAGTTACCATGGAGGAACCTAACAAGATTTGACTTAATATTCTAGATCTGAACTCGCGCCAACTGCTTGCATCAATATCCAGTCTAGAAAGTAGTTCTGAAGCCGAGAAATGCGATCGACCATAAGCACTACGGGGCGTATACGTAACATTTTAAAATTTTTTGTACCTGCCCCATTTCGACCATCGGGCAGCTAAGTTACCATGGAGTAACCTAACATGATTTGACTTAATATTCTAGATCTGAACTCGCGCCAACTGCTTGCATCAAAATCAAGTCAAGAATATAGCTCTGAATCCGAGAAAAGCAATGGACCATAAGCACTACGGGGCGTATTCGTAACATTTTCGAATTTTTTGTACCTGCTCCATTTCGACCATCGGGCAGCTAAGTTACCATGGAGAAACCAACCAAGATTTGACTTAATATTCTAGATCTTAACTCGCGCCAACTGCTTGCATCAAAATCCAGTCAAGAAAGTAGCTCTGAAGCCGAGAAATGCGATCGACCGTAAGCACTACGGGGCGTATACGTAACATTTTAAAATTGTTTGTACCTGCTCCATTTCGACCATCGGGCAGCTAAGTTACCATGGAGGAACCACCCAAGATTTGACTTAATAAGCTAGATCTTAACTCGCGCCAACTGCTTGCATCAAAATCCGTCAAGAAAGTAGCTTTGAAGAAGAGAAATGCGATCGACCATAAGCACTACGGGGCGTATACGTAACATTTTAAAATTTTTTGTACCTGCTCCATTTCGACCATCGGGCAGCTAAGTTACCATGGAGGAACCTAACAAGATTTGACTTAATATTCTAGATCCGAACTCGCGCCAACTGCTGGCATCAAAATCCAGTCAAGAAAGTAGCTCTGAAGCCGAGAAATGCGATCGACCATAAGCACTACGGGGCGTATACGTAACATTTTAAAATTGTTTGTACCTGCTCTATTTCGGCCATCGGGCAGCTAAGTTACCATGGAGGAACCTAACAAGATTTGACTTAATATTCTAGATCTGAACTCGCGCCAACTGCTTGCATCAAAATCCATTCAAGAAAGTAGCTCTGAAGCCGAGAAATGCGATCGACCATAAGCACTACGGGGCGTATACGTAACATTTTAAAATTTTTTGTACCTGCCCCATTTCGACCATCGGGCAGCTAAGTTACCATGGAGGAACCTAACAAGATTTGACTTAATATTCTAGATCTGAACTCGCGCCAACTGCTTGCATCAAAATCCAGTCTAGAAAGTAGCTCTGAAGCCGAGAAATGCGATCGACCATAAGCACTACGGGGCGTATTCGTAACATTTTCGAATTTTTTGTACCTGCTCCATTTCGACCATCGGGCAGCTAAGTTACCATGGAGAAACCAACCAAGATTTGACTTAATATTCTAGATCTTAGCTCGCGCCAACTGCTTGCATCAAAATCCAGTCAAGAAAGTAGCTCTGAAGCCGAGAAGTGCGATCGACCGTAAGCACTACGGGGCATATACGTAACATTTTAAAATTTTTTGTACCTGCTCCATTTCGACCATCGGGCAGCTAAGTTACCATGGAGGAACCTAACAAGATTTGACTTAATATTCTAGATCTGAACTCGCGCCAACTGCTTGCATCAAAATCCAGTCAAGAAAGTAGCTCTGAAGCCGAGAAATGTGATCGACGATAACCACTACGGGGCGTATACGTAACATTTTAAAATTTTTTGTACCTGCTCTATTTCGGCCATCGGGCAGCTAAGTTAGCATGGAGGAACCTAACAAGATTTGACTTAATATTCTAGATCTGAATTCGCGCCAACTGCTTGCATCAAAATCCGTCAAGAAAGTAGCTTTGAAGAAGAGAAATGCGATCGACCATAAGCACTACGGGGCGTATACGTAACATTTTAAAATTTTTTGTACCTGCTCCATTTCGACCATCGGGCAGCTAAGTTACCATGGAGGAACCTAACAAGATTTGACTTAATATTCTAGATCCGAACTCGCGCCAACTGCTTGCATCAAAATCCAGTCTAGAAAGTAGCTCTGAAGCCGAGAAATGCGATCGACCATAAGCACTACGGGGCGTATACGTAACATTTTAAAATTGTTTGTACCTGCTCTATTTCGGCCATCGGGCAGCTAAGTTACCATGGAGGAACCTAACAAGATTTGACTTAATATTCTAGATCTGAACTCGCGCCAAATGCTTGCATCAAAATCCATTCAAGAAAGTAGCTCTGAAGCCGAGAAATGCGATCGACCGTAAGCACTACGGGGCGTATACGTAACATTTTAAATTTTTTTGTACCTGCTCTATTTCGGCCATCGGGCAGCTAATTTACCATGGAGGAACCTAACAAGATTTGACTTAATATTCTAGATCTGAACTCGCGCCAACTGCTTGCATCAAAATCCAGTCAAGAAAGTAGCTCTGAAGCCGAGAAATGCGATCGACCATAAGCACTACGGGGCGTATACGTAACATTTTAAAATTTTTTGTACCTGCTCTATTTCGGCCATCGGGCAGCTAAGTTACCATGGAGGAACCTAACAAGATTTGACTTAATATTCTAGATCTGAACTCGCGCCAACTGCTTGCGTCAATATCCAGTCTAGAAAGTAGTTCTGAAGCCGAGAAATGCGATCGACCATAAGCACTACGGGGCGTATACGTAACATTTTAAAATTTTTTGTACCTGCCCCATTTCGACCATCGGGCAGCTAAGTTACCATGGAGTAACCTAACATGATTTGACTTAATATTCTAGATCTGAACTCGCGCCAACTGCTTGCATCAAAATCAAGTCAAGAATATAGCTCTGAATCCGAGAAAAGCAATGGACCATAAGCACTACGGGGCGTATTCGTAACATTTTCGAATTTTTTGTACCTGCTCCATTTCGACCATCGGGCAGCTAAGTTACCATGGAGAAACCAACCAAGATTTGACTTAATATTCTAGATCTTAACTCGCGCCAACTGCTTGCATCAAAATCCAGTCAAGAAAGTAGCTCTGAAGCCGAGAAATGCGATCGACCGTAAGCACTACGGGGCGTATACGTAACATTTTAAAATTGTTTGTACCTGCTCCATTTCGACCATCGGGCAGCTAAGTTACCATGGAGGAACCACCCAAGATTTGACTTAATAAGCTAGATCTTAACTCGCGCCAACTGCTTGCATCAAAATCCGTCAAGAAAGTAGCTTTGAAGAAGAGAAATGCGATCGACCATAAGCACTACGGGGCGTATACGTAACATTTTAAAATTTTTTGTACCTGCTCCATTTCGACCATCGGGCAGCTAAGTTACCATGGAGGAACCTAACAAGATTTGACTTAATATTCTAGATCCGAACTCGCGCCAACTGCTGGCATCAAAATCCAGTCAAGAAAGTAGCTCTGAAGCCGAGAAATGCGATCGACCATAAGCACTACGGGGCGTATACGTAACATTTTAAAATTGTTTGTACCTGCTCTATTTCGGCCATCGGGCAGCTAAGTTACCATGGAGGAACCTAACAAGATTTGACTTAATATTCTAGATCTGAACTCGCGCCAACTGCTTGCATCAAAATCCATTCAAGAAAGTAGCTCTGAAGCCGAGAAATGCGATCGACCATAAGCACTACGGGGCGTATACGTAACATTTTAAAATTTTTTGTACCTGCCCCATTTCGACCATCGGGCAGCTAAGTTACCATGGAGGAACCTAACAAGATTTGACTTAATATTCTAGATCTGAACTCGCGCCAACTGCTTGCATCAAAATCCAGTCTAGAAAGTAGCTCTGAAGCCGAGAAATGCGATCGACCATAAGCACTACGGGGCGTATTCGTAACATTTTCGAATTTTTTGTACCTGCTCCATTTCGACCATCGGGCAGCTAAGTTACCATGGAGAAACCAACCAAGATTTGACTTAATATTCTAGATCTTAGCTCGCGCCAACTGCTTGCATCAAAATCCAGTCAAGAAAGTAGCTCTGAAGCCGAGAAGTGCGATCGACCGTAAGCACTACGGGGCATATACGTAACATTTTAAAATTTTTTGTACCTGCTCCATTTCGACCATCGGGCAGCTAAGTTACCATGGAGGAACCTAACAAGATTTGACTTAATATTCTAGATCTGAACTCGCGCCAACTGCTTGCATCAAAATCCAGTCAAGAAAGTAGCTCTGAAGCCGAGAAATGTGATCGACGATAACCACTACGGGGCGTATACGTAACATTTTAAAATTTTTTGTACCTGCTCTATTTCGGCCATCGGGCAGCTAAGTTAGCATGGAGGAACCTAACAAGATTTGACTTAATATTCTAGATCTGAACTCGCGCCAACTGCTTGCATCAAAATCCATTCAAGAAAGTAGCTCTGAAGCCGAGAAATGCGATCGACCGGGGCGTATACGTAACATTTTAAATTTTTTTGTACCTGCTCCATTTCGACCATCGGGCAGCTAAGTTACCATGGAGGAACCTAGGAAGATTTGACTTAATATTCTAGATCTGAACTCGCGCCAACTGCTTGCATCAAAATCCAGTCAAGAATATAGCTCTGAATCCGAGAAAAGCGATGGACCATAAGCACTACGGGGCGTATACGTAACATTTTAAAATTGTTTGTACCTGCTCCATTTCGACCATCGGGCAGCTAAGTTACCATGGAGAAACCAACCAAGATTTGACTTAATATTCTAGATCTTAACTCGCGCCAGCTGCTTGCATCAAAATCCAGTCTAGAAAGTAGCTCTGAAGCCGAGAAATGCGATCGACCATAAGCACTACGGGGCGTATTCGTAACATTTTCAAATTTTTTGTACCTGCTCCATTTCGACCATCGGGCAGCTAAGTTACCATGGAGAAACCAACCAAGATTTGACTTAATATTCTAGATCTTAACTCGCGCCAACTGCTTGCATCAAAATCCAGTCAAGAAAGTAGCTCTGAAGCCGAGAAATGCGATCGACCATAAGCACTACGGGGCGTATACGTAACATTTTAAAATTGTTTGTACCTGCTCCATTTCGACCATCGGGCAGCTAAGTTACCATGGAGGAACCACCCAAGATTTGACTTAATAAGCTAGATCTTAACTCGCGCCAACTGCTTGCATCAAAATCCAGTCAAGAATGTAGCTCTGAATCCGAGAAAAGCGATGGACCATAAGCACTACGGGGCGTATACGTAACATTTTCAAATTTTTGGTACCTGCTCCATTTCGACCATCGGACAGCTAAGTTACCATGGAGGAACCTAACAAGATTTGACTTAATATTCTAGATCTTAACTCGCGCCAGCTGCTTGCATCAAAATCCAGTCTAGAAAGTAGCTCTGAAGCCGAGAAATGCGATCGACCATAAGCACTACGGGGCGTATTCGTAACATTTTCAAATTTTTTGTACCTGCTCCATTTCGACCATCGGGCAGCTAAGTTACCATGGAGAAACCAACCAAGATTTGACTTAATATTCTAGATCTTAACTCGCGCCAACTGCTTGCATCAAAATCCAGTCAAGAAAGTAGCTCTGAAGCCGTGAAATGCGATCGACCATAAGCACGACGGGGCGTATACGTAACATTTTAAAATTGTTTGTACCTGCTCCATTTCGACCATCTGGCAGCTAAGTTACCATGGAGGAACCACCCAAGATTTGACTTAATAAGCTAGATCTTAACTCGCGCCAACTGCTTGCATCAAAATCCGTCAAGAAAGTAGCTTTGAAGAAGAGAAATGCGATCGACCATAAGCACTACGGGGCGTATTCGTAACATTTTCAAATTTTTTGTACCTGCTCCATTTCGACCATCGGGCAGCTAAGTTACCATGGAGAAACCAACCAAGATTTGACTTAATATTCTAGATCTTAACTCGCGCCAACTGCTTGCATCAAAATCCAGTCAAGAAAGTAGCTCTGAAGCCGAGAAATGCGATCGACCGTAAGCACTACGGGGCGTATACGTAACATTTTAAAATTGTTTGTACCTGCTCCATTTCGACCATCGGGCAGCTAAGTTACCATGGAGGAACCAACCAAGATTTGACTTAATATTCTAGATCTTAACTCGCGCCAACTGCTTGCATCAAAATCCGTTAAGAAAGTAGCTTTGAAGAAGAGAAATGCGATCGACCATAAGCACTACGGGGCGTATACGTAACATTTTAAAATTTTTTGTACCTGCTCCATTTCGACCATCGGGCAGCTAAGTTACCATGGAGGAACCTAACAAGATTTGACTTAATATTCTAGATCTGAACTCGCGCCAACTGCTTGCGTCAAAATCCAGTCAAGAAAGTAGCTTTGAAGAAGTGAAATGCGATCGACCATAAGCACTACGGGGCGTATACGTAACATTTTAAAATTTTTTGTACCTGCTCCATTTCGACCATCGGGCAGCTAAGTTACCAAGTTACCAGCTAAATGCGATCGACCATAAGCACTGCGGGCCGTATACGTAACATTTTAAAATTTTTTGTACCTGCTCTATTTCGGCCATCGGGCAGCTAAGTTACCATGGAGGAACCTAACAAGATTTGACTTAATATTCTAGATCTGAACTCGCGGCAACTGCGTGCATCAAAATCCAGTCAAGAAAGTAGCTCTGAAGCCGAGAAATGCGATCGACCATAAGCACTACGGGGCGTATACGTAACATTTTAAAATTTTTTGTACCTGCTCCATTTCGACCATCGGGCAGCTAAGTTACCATGGAGAAACCAACCAAGATTTGACTTAATATTCTAGATCTGAACTCGCGCCAACTGCTTGCATCAAAATCCAGTCAAGAAAGTAGCTCTGAAGCCGAGAAATGCGATCGACCATAAGCACTACGGGGCGTATACGTAACATTTTAAATTTTTTTGTACCTGCTCCATTTCGACCATCGGGCAGCTAAGTTACCATGGAGGAACCTAACAAGATTTGACTTAATATTCTAGATCTGAACTCGCGCCAACTGCGTGCATCAAAATCCAATCAAGAAAGTAGCTCTGAAGCCGAGAAATGCGATCGACCATAAGCACTACGGGCCGTATACGTAACATTTTAAAATTTTTTGTACCTGCTCTATTTCGGCCATCGGGCAGCTAAGTTACCATGGAGGAACCTAACAAGATTTGACTTAATATTCTAGATCTGAACTCGCGCCAACTGCTTGCATCAAAATCCATTCAAGAAACTAGCTCTGAAGCCGGGAAATGCGATCGACCATAAGCACTACGGGGCGTATACGTAACATTTTAAAATTTTTTGTACCTGCTCCATTTCGACCATCGGGCAGCTAAGTTACCATGGAGGAACCTAACAAGATTTGACTTAATATTCTAGATCTTAACTCGCGCCAATTGCTTGCATCAAAATCCAGTCTAGAAAGTAGCTCTGAAACCGAGAAATGCGATCGACCATAAGCACTACGGGGCGTATACGTAACATTTTAAAATTGTTTGTACCTGCTCCATTTCGACCATCGGGCAGCTAAGTTACCATGGAGAAACCAAACAAGATTTGACTTAATATTCTAGATCTTAACTCGCGCCAGCTGCTTGCATCAAAATCCAGTCTAGAAAGTAGCTCTGAAGCCGAGAAATGCGATCGACCATAAGCACTACGGGGCGTATTCGTAACATTTTCAAATTTTTTGTACCTGCTCCATTTCGATCATCGGGCAGCTAAGTTACCATGGAGAAACCAACCAAGATTTGACTTAATATTCTAGATCTTAACTCGCGCCAACTGCTTGCATCAAAATCCGTCAAGAAAGTAGCTTTGAAGAAGAGAAATGCGATCGACCATAAGCACTACGGGGCGTATACGTAACATTTTAAAATTTTTTGTACCTGCTCCATTTCGACCATCGGGCAGCTAAGTTACCATGGAGGAACCTAACAAGATTTGACTTAATATTCTAGATCTTAACTCGCGCCAGCTGCTTGCATCAAAATCCAGTCTAGAAAGTAGCTCTGAAGCCGAGAAATGCGATCGACCATAAGCACTACGGGGCGTATTCGTAACATTTTCAAATTTTTTGTACCTGCTCCATTTCGACCATCGGGCAGCTAAGTTACCATGGAGAAACCAACCAAGATTTGACTTAATATTCTAGATCTTAACTCGCGCCAACTGCTTGCATCAAAATCCGGTCAAGAAAGTAGCTCTGAAGCCGAGAAATGCGATCGACCATAAGCACTACGGGGCGTATACGTAACATTTTAAAATTGTTTGTACCTGCTCCATTTCGACCATCGGGCAGCTAAGTTACCATGGAGGAACCTAACAAGATTTGACTTAATATTCTAGATCTTAACTCGCGCCAGCTGCTTGCATCAAAATCCAGTCTAGAAAGTAGCTCTGAAGCCGAGAAATGCGATCGACCATAAGCACTACGGGGCGTATTCGTAACATTTTCAAATTTTTTGTACCTGCTCCATTTCGACCATCGGGCAGCTAAGTTACCATGGAGAAACCAACCAAGATTTGACTTAATATTCTAGATCTGAACTCGCGCCAACTGCTTGCATCAAAATCCAGTCAAGAAAGTAGCTCTGAAGCCGAGAAATGCGATCGACCATAAGCACTACGGGGCGTATACGTAACATTTTAAATTTTTTTGTACCTGCTCCATTTCGACCATCGGGCAGCTAAGTTATCATGGAGGAACCTAACAAGATTTGACTTAATATTCTAGATCTGAACTCGCGCCAACTGCGTGCATCAAATCCAGTCAAGAAAGTAGCTCTGAAGCCGAGAAATGCGATCGACCATAAGCACTACGGGCCGTATACGTAACATTTTAAAATTTTTTGTACCTGCTCTATTTCGGCCATCGGGCAGCTAAGTTACCATGGAGGAACCTAACAAGATTTGACTTAATATTCTAGATCTGAACTCGCGCCAACTGCTTGCATCAAAATCCATTCAAGAAACTAGCTCTGAAGCCGAGAAATGCGATCGACCATAAGCACTACGGGGCGTATACGTAACATTTTAAAATTTTTTGTACCTGCTCCATTTCGACCATCGGGCAGCTAAGTTACCATGGAGGAACCTAACAAGATTTGACTTAATATTCTAGATCTTAACTCGCGCCAATTGCTTGCATCAAAATCCAGTCTAGAAAGTAGCTCTGAAACCGAGAAATGCGATCGACCATAAGCACTACGGGGCGTATACGTAACATTTTAAAATTGTTTGTACCTGCTCCATTTCGACCATCGGGCAGCTAAGTTACCATGGAGAAACCAACCAAGATTTGACTTAATATTCTAGATCTTAACTCGCGCCAGCTGCTTGCATCAAAATTCAGTCTAGAAAGTAGCTCTGAAACCGAGAAATGCGATCGACCATAAGCACTACGGGGCGTATTCGTAACATTTTCAAATTTTTTGTACCTGCTCTATTTCGACCATCGGGCAGCTAAGTTTCCATGGAGAAACCACCCAAGATTTGACGTAATAAGCTAGATCTTAACTCGCGCCAACTGCTTGCATCAAAATCCGTCAAGAAAGTAGCTTTGAAGAAGAGAAATGCGATCGACCATAAGCACTACGGGGCGTATACGTAACATTTTAAAATTGTTTGTACCTGCTCCATTTCGACCATCGGGCAGCTAAGTTACCATGGAGGAACCTAACAAGATTTGACTTAATATTCTAGATCTGAACTCGCGCCAACTGCTTGCATCAAAATCCAGTCAAGAAAGTAGCTCTGAAGCCGAGAAATGCGATCGACCATAAGCACTACGGGGCGTATACGTAACATTTTAAATTTTTTTGTACCTGCTCCATTTCGACCATCGGGCAGCTAAGTTATCATGGAGGAACCTAACAAGATTTGACTTAATATTCTAGATCTGAACTCGCGCCAACTGCGTGCATCAAATCCAGTCAAGAAAGTAGCTCTGAAGCCGAGAAATGCGATCGACCATAAGCACTACGGGCCGTATACGTAACATTTTAAAATTTTTTGTACCTGCTCTATTTCGGCCATCGGGCAGCTAAGTTACCATGGAGGAACCTAACAAGATTTGACTTAATATTCTAGATCTTAACTCGCGCCAACTGCTTGCATCAAAATCCAGTCTAGAAAGTAGCTCTGAAACCGAGAAATGCGATCGACCATAAGCACTACGGGGCGTATTCGTAACATTTTCAAATTTTTGTACCTGCTCCATTTCGACCATCGGGCAGCTAAGTTACCATGGAGAAACCAACCAAGATTTGACTTAATATTCTAGATCTTAACTCGCGCCAACTGCTTGCATCAAAATCCAGTCAAGAAAGTAGCTCTGAAGCCGAGAAATGCGATCGACCATAAGCACTACGGGGCGTATACGTAACATTTTAAAATGTTTTGTACCTGCTCTATTTCGGCCATCGGGCAGCTAAGTTACCATGGAGGAACCTAACAAGATTTGACTTAATATTCTAGATCTGAACTCGCGCCAACTGCTTGCATCAAAATCCAGTCAAGAAAGTAGCTCTGAAGCCGAGAAATGTGATCGACCATAAGCACTACGGGGCGTATACGTAACATTTTAAAATTTTTTGTACCTGCTCTATTTCGGCCATCGGGCAGCTAAGTTACCATGGAGGAACCTAACAAGATTTGACTTAATATTCTAGATCTGAACTCGCGCCAACTGCTTGCATCAAAATCCATTCAAGAAAGTAGCTCTGAAGCCGAGAAATGCGATCGACCGGGGCGTATACGTAACATTTTAAAATTTTTTGTACCTGCTCCATTTCGACCATCGGGCAGCTAAGTTACCATGGAGGAACCTAACAAGATTTGACTTAATATTCTAGATCTGAACTCGCGCCAACTGCTTGCATCAAAATCCAGTCAAGAACATAGCTCTGAATCCGAGAAAAGCGATGGACCATAAGCACTACGGGGCGTATACGTAACATTTTAAAATTGTTTGTACCTGCTCCATTTCGACCATCGGGCAGCTAAGTTACCATATAGAAACCAACCAAGATTTGACTTAATATTCTAGATCTTAACTCGCGCCAGCTGCTTGCATCAAAATCCAGTCTAGAAAGTAGCTCTGAAGCCGAGAAATGCGATCGACCATAAGCACTACGGGGCGTATTCGTAACATTTTCAAATTTTTTGTACCTGCTCCATTTCGACCATCGGGCAGCTAAGTTACCATGGAGAAACCAACCAAGATTTGACTTAATATTCTAGATCTTAACTCGCGCCAACTGCTTGCATCAAAATCCAGTCAAGAAAGTAGCTCTGAAGCCGAGAAATGCGATCGACCATAAGCACTACGGGGCGTATACGTAACATTTTAAAATTGTTTGTACCTGCTCCATTTCGACCATCGGGCAGCTAAGTTACCATGGAGGAACCACCCAAGATTTGACTTAATAAGCTAGATCTTAACTCGCGCCAACTGCGTGCATCAAAATCCAGTCAAGAATGTAGCTCTGAATCCGAGAAAAGCGATGGACCATAAGCACTACGGGGCGTATACGTAACATTTTCAAATTTTTGGTACCTGCTCGATTTCGACCATCGGACAGCTAAGTTACCATGGAGGAACCTAACAAGATTTGACTTAATATTCTAGATCTTAACTCGCGCCAGCTGCTTGCATCAAAATCCAGTCTAGAAAGTAGCTCTGAAGCCGAGAAATGCGATCGACCATAAGCACTACGGGGCGTATTCGTAACATTTTCAAATTTTTTGTACCTGCTCTATTTCGACCATCGGGCAGCTAAGTTACCATGGAGAAACCAACCAAGATTTGACTTTATATTCTAGATCTTAACTCGCGCCAACTGCTTGCATCAAAATCCAGTCAAGAAAGTAGCTCTGAAGCCGTGAAATGCGATCGACCATAAGCACTACGGGGCGTATACGTAACATTTTAAAATTGTTTGTACCTGCTCCATTTCGACCATCTGGCAGCTAAGTTACCATGGAGGAACCACCCAAGATTAGACTTAATAAGCTAGATCTTAACTCGCGCCAACTGCTTGCATCAAAATCCAGTCAAGAATGTAGCTCTGAATCCGAGAAAAGCGATGGACCATAAGCACTACGGGGCGTATACGTAACATTTTCAAATTTTTTGTACCTGCTCCATTTCGACTATCGGGCAGCTAAGTTACCATGGAGGAACCTAACAAAATTTGACTTAATATTCTAGATCTGAACTCGCGCCAACTGCTTGCATCAAAATCCAGTCAAGAATGTAGCTCTGAATCCGAGAAAAGCGATGGACCATAAGCACTACGGGGCGTATACGTAACATTTTCAAATTTTTGGTACCTGCTCCATTTCGACCATCGGACAGCTAAGTTACCATGGAGGAACCTAACAAGATTTGACTTAATATTCTAGATCTTAACTCGCGCCAACTGCTTGCATCAAAATCCAGTCTAGAAAGTAGCTCTGAAACCGAGAAATGCGATCGACCATAAGCACGACGGGGCGTATACATAACATTTTAAAATTGTTTGTACCTGCTCCATTTCGACCATCGGGCAGCTAAGTTACCATGGAGGAACCTAACAAGATTTGACTTAATATTCTAGATCTGAACTCGCGCCAACTGCTTGCATCAAAATCCAGTCAAGAAAGTAGCTCTGAAGCCGAGAAATGCGATCGACCATAAGCACTACGGGGCGTATACATAACATTTTAAAATTTTTTGTACCTGCTCTATTTCGGCCATCGGGCAACTAAGTTACCATGGAGGAACCTAACAAGATTTGACTTAATATTCTAGATCTGAACTCTCGCCAACTGCTTGCATCAAAATCCATTCAAGAAAGTAGCTCTGAAGCCGAGAAATGCGATCGACCATAAGCACTACGGGGCGTATACGTAACATTTTAAAATTTTTTGTACCTGCTCTATTTCGGCCATCGGGCAGCTAAGTTACCATGGAGGAACCTAACAAGATTTGACTTAATATTCTAGATCTGAACTCGCGCCAACTGCTTGCATCAAGATCCAGTCAAGAAAGTAGCTTTGAAGAAGTGAAATGCGATCGACCATAAGCACTACGGGGCGTATACGTAACATTTTAAAATTTTTGGTACCTGCTCGATTTCGACCATCGGACAGCTAAGTTACCATGGAGGAACCTAACAAGATTTGACTTAATATTCTAGATCTTAACTCGCGCCAGCTGCTTGCATCAAAATCCAGTCTAGAAAGTAGCTCTGAAGCCGAGAAATGCGATCGACCATAAGCACTACGGGGCGTATTCGTAACATTTTCAAATTTTTTGTACCTGCTCCATTTCGACCATCGGGCAGCTAAGTTACCATGGAGAAACCAACCAAGATTTGACTTTATATTCTAGATCTTAACTCGCGCCAACTGCTTGCATCAAAATCCAGTTAAGAAAGTAGCTTTGAAGAAGAGAAATGCGATCGACCATAAGCACTACGGGGCGTATACGTAACATTTTAAAATTGTTTGTACCTGCTCCATTTCGACCATCGGGCAGCTAAGTTACCATGGAGGAACCTAACAAGATTTGACTTAATATTCTAGATCTGAACTCGCGCCAACTGCTTGCATCAAAATCCAGTCAAGAAAGTAGCTCTGAAGCCGAGAAATGCGATCGACCATAAGCACTACGGGGCGTATACATAACATTTTAAAATTTTTTGTACCTGCTCTATTTCGGCCATCGGGCAACTAAGTTACCATGGAGGAACCTAACAAGATTTGACTTAATATTCTAGATCTGAACTCTCGCCAACTGCTTGCATCAAAATCCATTCAAGAAAGTAGCTCTGAAGCCGAGAAATGCGATCGACCATAAGCACTACGGGGCGTATACGTAACATTTTAAAATTTTTTGTACCTGCTCTATTTCGGCCATCGGGCAGCTAAGTTACCATGGAGGAACCTAACAAGATTTGACTTAATATTCTAGATCTGAACTCGCGCCAACTGCTTGCATCAAAATCCAGTCAAGAAAGTAGCTTTGAAGAAGTGAAATGCGATCGACCATAAGCACTACGGGGCGTATACGTAACATTTTAAAATTTTTTGTACCTGCTCCATTTCGACCATCGGGCAGCTAAGTTACCATGGAGGAACCTAACAAGATTTGACTTAATATTCTAGATCTGAACTCGCGCCAACTGCGTGCATCAAAATCCAGTCAAGAAAGTAGCTCTGAAGCCGAGAAATGCGATCGACCATAAGCACTACGGGCCGTATACGTAACATTTTAAAATTGTTTGTACCTGCTCTATTTCGGCCATCGGGCAGCTAAGTTACCATGGAGGAACCTAACAAGATTTGACTTAATATTCTAGATCTGAACTCGCGCCAACTGCTTGCATCAAAATCCAGTCAAGAAAGTAGCTCTGAAGCCGAGAAATGCGATCGACCATAAGCACTACGGGGCGTATACGTAACATTTTAAAATTTCTTGTACCTGCTCTATTTCGGCCATCGGGCAGCTAAGTTACCATGGAGGAACCTAACAAGATTTGACTTAATATTCTAGATCTGAACTCGCGCCAACTGCTTGCATCAAAATCCATTCAAGAAAGTAGCTCTGAAGCCGAGAAATGCGATCGACCATAAGCACTACGGGGCGTATACGTAACATTTTAAAATTTTTTGTACCTGCTCCATTTCGACCATCGGGCAGCTAAGTTACCATGGAGGAACCTAACAAGATTTGACTTAATATTCTAGATCTGAACTCGCGCCAACTGCTTGCATCAAAATCCAGTCAAGAATGTAGCTCTGAATCCGAGAAAAGCGATGGACCATAAGCACTACGGGGCGTATACGTAACATTTTCAAATTTTTGGTACCTGCTCCATTTCTACCATCGGACAGCTAAGTTACCATGGAGGAACCTAACAAGATTTGACTTAATATTCTAGATCTTAACTCGCGCCAACTGCTTGCATCAAAATCCAGTTTAGAAAGTAGCTCTGAAACCGAGAAATGCGATCGACCATAAGCGCTACGGGACGTATTCGTAACATTTTCAAATTTTTTGTACCTGCTCCATTTCGACCATCGGGCAGCTAAGTTACCATGGAGAAACCAACCAAGATTTGACTTAATATTCTAGATCTTAACTCGCGCCAACTGCTTGCATCAAAATCCAGTCAAGAAAGTAGCTCTGAAGCCGAGAAATGCGATAGACCATAAGCACTACGGGGCGTATACGTAACATTTTAAAATTTTTTGTACCTGCTCTATTTCGGCCATCGGGCAGCTAAGTTAGCATGGAGGAACCTAACAAGATTTGACTTAATATTCTAGATCTGAACTCGCGCCAACTGCTTGCATCAAAATCCAGTCAAGAAAGTAGCTCTGAAGCCGAGAAATGTGATCGACCATAAGCACTACGGGGCGTATACGTAACATTTTAAAATTTTTTGTACCTGCTCTATTTCGGCCATCGGGCAGCTAAGTTACCATGGAGGAACCTAACAAGATTTGACTTAATATTCTAGATCTGAACTCGCGCCAACTGCTTGCATCAAAATCCATTCAAGAAAGTAGCTCTGAAGCCGAGAAATGCGATCGACCGGGGCGTATTCGTAACATTTTCAAATTTTTTGTACCTGCTCCATTTCGACCATCGGGCAGCTAAGTTACCATGGAGAAACCAACCAAGATTTGACTTAATATTCTAGATCTTAACTCGCGCCAACTGCTTGCATCAAAATCCAGTCAAGAAAGTAGCTCTGAAGCCGAGAAATGCGATCGACCATAAGCACTACGGGGCGTATACATAACATTTTAAATTTTTTTGTACCTGCTCTATTTCGGCCATCGGGCAACTAAGTTACCATGGAGGAACCTAACAAGATTTGACTTAATATTCTAGATCTGAACTCTCGCCAACTGCTTGCATCAAAATCCATTCAAGAAAGTAGCTCTGAAGCCGAGAAATGCGATCGACCATAAGCACTACGGGGCGTATACGTAACATTTTAAAATTTTTTGTACCTGCTCTATTTCGGCCATCGGGCAGCTAAGTTACCATGGAGGAACCTAACAAGATTTGACTTAATATTCTAGATCTGAACTCGCGCCAACTGCTTGCATCAAAATCCAGTCAAGTAGCTTTGAAGAAGTGAAATGCGATCGACCATAAGCACTACGGGGCGTATACGTAACATTTTAAAATTTTTTGTACCTGCTCCATTTCGACCATCGGGCAGCTAAGTTACCATGGAGGAACCTAACAAGATTTGACTTAATATTCTAGATCTGAACTCGCGCCAACTGCGTGCATCAAAATCCAGTCAAGAAAGTAGCTCTGAAGCCGAGAAATGCGATCGACCATAAGCACTACGGGCCGTATACGTAACATTTTAAAATTGTTTGTACCTGCTCTATTTCGGCCATCGGGCAGCTAAGTTACCATGGAGGAACCTAACAAGATTTGACTTAATATTCTAGATCTGAACTCGCGCCAACTGCTTGCATCAAAATCCAGTCAAGAAAGTAGCTCTGAAGCCGAGAAATGCGATCGACCATAAGCACTACGGGGCGTATACGTAACATTTTAAAATTTTTTGTACCTGCTCTATTTCGGCCATCGGGCAGCTAAGTTACCATGGAGGAACCTAACAAGATTTGACTTAATATTCTAGATCTGAACTCGCGCCAACTGCTTGCATCAAAATCCAGTCAAGAAAGTAGCTCTGAAGCCGAGAAATGTGATCGACCATAAGCACTACGGGGCGTATACGTAACATTTTAAAATTTTTTGTACCTGCTCTATTTCGGCCATCGGGCAGCTAAGTTACCATGGAGGAACCTAACAAGATTTGACTTAATATTCTAGATCTGAACTCGCGCCAACTGCTTGCATCAAAATCCAGTCAAGAAAGTAGCTTTGAAGAAGTGAAATGCGATCGACCATAAGCACTACGGGGCGTATACGTAACATTTTAAAATTGTTTGTACCTGCTCCATTTCGACCATCGGGCAGCTAAGTTACCATGGAGGAACCTAACAAGATTTGACTTAATATTCTAGATCTGAACTCGCGCCAACTGCGTGCATCAAAATCCAGTCAAGAAAGTAGCTCTGAAGCCGAGAAATGCGATCGACCATAAGCACTACGGGCCGTATACGTAACATTTTAAAATTTTTTGTACCTGCTCAATTTCGGCCATCGGGCAGCTAAGTTACCATGGAGGAACCTAACAAGATTTGACTTAATATTCTAGATCTGAACTCGCGCCAACTGCTTGCATCAAAATCCAGTCAAGAAAGTAGCTCTGAAGCCGAGAAATGCGATCGTCGACCATAAGCACTACGGGGCGTATACGTAACATTTTAAAATGTTTTGTACCTGCTCTATTTCGGCCATCGGGCAGCTAAGTTACCATGGAGGAACCTAACAAGATTTGACTTAATATTCTAGATCTGAACTCGCGCCAACTGCTTGCATCAAAATCCATTCAAGAAAGTAGCTCTGAAGCCGAGAAATGCGATCGACCATAAGCACCACGGGGCGTATACGTAACATTTTAAAATTTTTTGTACCTGCTCCGTTTCGACCATCGGGCAGCTAAGTTACCATGGAGGAACCTAACAAGATTTGACTTAATATTCTAGATCTGAACTCGCGCCAACTGCTTGCATCAAAATCCAGTCAAGAATGTAGCTCTGAATCCGAGAAAAGCGATGGACCATAAGCACTACGGGGCGTATACGTAACATTTTAAAATTTTTTGTACCTGCTCTATTTCGGCCATCGGGCAGCTAAGTTACCATGGAGGAACCTAACAAGATTTGACTTAATATTCTAGATCTGAACTCGCGCCAACTGCTTGCATCAAAATCCAGTCAAGAAAGTAGCTTTGAAGAAGTGAAATGCGATCGACCATAAGCACTACGGGGCGTATACGTAACATTTTAAAATTTTTTGTACCTGCTCCATTTCGACCATCGGGCAGCTAAGTTACCATGGAGGAACCTAACAAGATTTGACTTAATATTCTAGATCTGAACTCGCGCCAACTGCGTGCATCAAAATCCAGTCAAGAAAGTAGCTCTGAAGCCGAGAAATGCGATCGACCATAAGCACTACGGGCCGTATACGTAACATTTTAAAATTGTTTGTACCTGCTCTATTTCGGCCATCGGGCAGCTAAGTTACCATGGAGGAACCTAACAAGATTTGACTTAATATTCTAGATCTGAACTCGCGCCAACTGCTTGCATCAAAATCCAGTCAAGAAAGTAGCTCTGAAGCCGAGAAATGCGATCGACCATAAGCACTACGGGGCGTATACGTAACATTTTAAAATTTCTTGTACCTGCTCTATTTCGGCCATCGGGCAGCTAAGTTACCATGGAGGAACCTAACAAGATTTGACTTAATATTCTAGATCTGAACTCGCGCCAACTGCTTGCATCAAAATCCATTCAAGAAAGTAGCTCTGAAGCCGAGAAATGCGATCGACCATAAGCACTACGGGGCGTATACGTAACATTTTAAAATTTTTTGTACCTGCTCCATTTCGACCATCGGGCAGCTAAGTTACCATGGAGGAACCTAACAAGATTTGACTTAATATTCTAGATCTGAACTCGCGCCAACTGCTTGCATCAAAATCCAGTCAAGAATGTAGCTCTGAATCCGAGAAAAGCGATGGACCATAAGCACTACGGGGCGTATACGTAACATTTTCAAATTTTTGGTACCTGCTCCATTTCTACCATCGGACAGCTAAGTTACCATGGAGGAACCTAACAAGATTTGACTTAATATTCTAGATCTTAACTCGCGCCAACTGCTTGCATCAAAATCCAGTTTAGAAAGTAGCTCTGAAACCGAGAAATGCGATCGACCATAAGCGCTACGGGACGTATTCGTAACATTTTCAAATTTTTTGTACCTGCTCCATTTCGACCATCGGGCAGCTAAGTTACCATGGAGAAACCAACCAAGATTTGACTTAATATTCTAGATCTTAACTCGCGCCAACTGCTTGCATCAAAATCCAGTCAAGAAAGTAGCTCTGAAGCCGAGAAATGCGATAGACCATAAGCACTACGGGGCGTATACGTAACATTTTAAAATTTTTTGTACCTGCTCTATTTCGGCCATCGGGCAGCTAAGTTAGCATGGAGGAACCTAACAAGATTTGACTTAATATTCTAGATCAGAACTCGCGCCAACTGCTTGCATCAAAATCCAGTCAAGAAAGTAGCTCTGAAGCCGAGAAATGTGATCGACCATAAGCACTACGGGGCGTATACGTAACATTTTAAAATTTTTTGTACCTGCTCTATTTCGGCCATCGGGCAGCTAAGTTACCATGGAGGAACCTAACAAGATTTGACTTAATATTCTAGATCTGAACTCGCGCCAACTGCTTGCATCAAAATCCATTCAAGAAAGTAGCTCTGAAGCCGAGAAATGCGATCGACCGGGGCGTATTCGTAACATTTTCAAATTTTTTGTACCTGCTCCATTTCGACCATCGGGCAGCTAAGTTACCATGGAGAAACCAACCAAGATTTGACTTAATATTCTAGATCTTAACTCGCGCCAACTGCTTGCATCAAAATCCAGTCAAGAAAGTAGCTCTGAAGCCGAGAAATGCGATAGACCATAAGCACTACGGGGCGTATACGTAACATTTTAAAATTTTTTGTACCTGCTCTATTTCGGCCATCGGGCAGCTAAGTTAGCATGGAGGAACCTAACAAGATTTGACTTAATATTCTAGATCTGAACTCGCGCCAACTGCTTGCATCAAAATCCAGTCAAGAAAGTAGCTCTGAAGCCGAGAAATGCGATCGACCATAAGCACTACGGGGCGTATACATAACATTTTAAATTTTTTTGTACCTGCTCTATTTCGGCCATCGGGCAACTAAGTTACCATGGAGGAACCTAACAAGATTTGACTTAATATTCTAAATCTGAACTCTCGCCAACTGCTTGCATCAAAATCCATTCAAGAAAGTAGCTCTGAAGCCGAGAAATGCGATCGACCATAAGCACTACGGGGCGTATACGTAACATTTTAAAATTTTTTGTACCTGCTCTATTTCGGCCATCGGGCAGCTAAGTTACCATGGAGGAACCTAACAAGATTTGACTTAATATTCTAGATCTGAACTCGCGCCAACTGCTTGCATCAAAATCCAGTCAAGAAAGTAGCTTTGAAGAAGTGAAATGCGATCGACCATAAGCACTACGGGGCGTATACGTAACATTTTAAAATTTTTTGTACCTGCTCCATTTCGACCATCGGGCAGCTAAGTTACCATGGAGGAACCTAACAAGATTTGACTTAATATTCTAGATCTGAACTCGCGCCAACTGCGTGCATCAAAATCCAGTCAAGAAAGTAGCTCTGAAGCCGAGAAATGCGATCGACCATAAGCACTACGGGCCGTATACGTAACATTTTAAAATTGTTTGTACCTGCTCTATTTCGGCCATCGGGCAGCTAAGTTACCATGGAGGAACCTAACAAGATTTGACTTAATATTCTAGATCTGAACTCGCGCCAACTGCTTGCATCAAAATCCAGTCAAGAAAGTAGCTTTGAAGAAGTGAAATGCGATCGACCATAAGCACTACGGGGCGTATACGTAACATTTTAAAATTGTTTGTACCTGCTCCATTTCGACCATCGGGCAGCTAAGTTACCATGGAGGAACCTAACAAGATTTGACTTAATATTCTAGATCTGAACTCGCGCTAACTGCGTGCATCAAAATCCAGTCAAGAAAGTAGCTCTGAAGCCGAGAAATGCGATCGACCATAAGCACTACGGGCCGTATACGTAACATTTTAAAATTTTTTGTACCTGCTCAATTTCGGCCATCGGGCAGCTAAGTTACCATGGAGGAACCTAACAAGATTTGACTTAATATTCTAGATCTGAACTCGCGCCAACTGCTTGCATCAAAATCCAGTCAAGAAAGTAGCTCTGAAGCCGAGAAATGCGATCGACCATAAGCACTACGGGGCGTATACGTAACATTTTAAAATGTTTTGTACCTGCTCTATTTCGGCCATCGGGCAGCTAAGTTACCATGGAGGAACCTAACAAGATTTGACTTAATATTCTAGATCTGAACTCGCGCCAACTGCTTGCATCAAAATCCATTCAAGAAAGTAGCTCTGAAGCCGAGAAATGCGATCGACCATAAGCACCACGGGGCGTATACGTAACATTTTAAAATTTTTTGTACCTGCTCCGTTTCGACCATCGGGCAGCTAAGTTACCATGGAGGAACCTAACAAGATTTGACTTAATATTCTAGATCTGAACTCGCGCCAACTGCTTGCATCAAAATCCAGTCAAGAATGTAGCTCTGAATCCGAGAAAAGCGATGGACCATAAGCACTACGGGGCGTATACGTTACATTTTCAAATTTTTTTTACCTGCTCCATTTCGACCATCGGACAGCTAAGTTACCATGGAGGAACCTAACAAGATTTGACTTAATATTCTAGATCTTAACTCGCGCCAACTGCTTGCATCAAAATCCAGTCTAGAAAGTAGCTCTGAAACCGAGAAATGCGATCGACCATAAGCACTACGGGGCGTATTCGTAACATTTTCAAATTTTTTGTACCTGCTCCATTTCGACCATCGGGCAGCTAAGTTACCATGGAGAAACCACCCAAGATTTGACTTAATAAGCTAGATCTTAACTCGCGCCAACTGCTTGCATCAAAATCCAGTCAAGAAAGTAGCTCTGAAGCCGAGAAATGCGATCGACCATAAGCACTACGGGGCGTATACGTAACATTTTAAAATTTTTTGTACCTGCTCTATTTCGGCCATCGGGCAGCTAAGTTACCATGGAGGAACCTAACAAGATTTGACTTAATATTCTAGATCTGAACTCGCGCCAACTGCTTGCATCAAAATCCAGTCAAGAAAGTAGCTTTGAAGAAGTGAAATGCGATCGACCATAAGCACTACGGGGCGTATACGTAACATTTTAAAATTTTTTGTACCTGCTCCATTTCGACCATCGGGCAGCTAAGTTACCATGGAGGAACCTAACAAGATTTGACTTAATATTCTAGATCTGAACTCGCGCCAACTGCGTGCATCAAAATCCAGTCAAGAAAGTAGCTCTGAAGCCGAGAAATGCGATCGACCATAAGCACTACGGGCCGTATACGTAACATTTTAAAATTGTTTGTACCTGCTCTATTTCGGCCATCGGGCAGCTAAGTTACCATGGAGGAACCTAACAAGATTTGACTTAATATTCTAGATCTGAACTCGCGCCAACTGCTTGCATCAAAATCCAGTCAAGAAAGTAGCTCTGAAGCCGAGAAATGCGATCGACCATAAGCACTACGGGGCGTATACGTAACATTTTAAAATTTTTTGTACCTGCTCTATTTCGGCCATCGGGCAGCTAAGTTACCATGGAGGAACCTAACAAGATTTGACTTAATATTCTAGATCTGAACTCGCGCCAACTGCTTGCATCAAAATCCATTCAAGAAAGTAGCTCTGAAGCCGAGAAATGCGATCGACCATAAGCACTACGGGGCGTATACGTAACATTTTAAAATTTTTTGTACCTGCTCCATTTCGACCATCGGGCAGCTAAGTTACCATGGAGGAACCTAACAAGATTTGACTTAATATTCTAGATCTGAACTCGCGCCAACTGCTTGCATCAAAATCCAGTCAAGAATGTAGCTCTGAATCCGAGAAAAGCGATGGACCATAAGCACTACGGGGCGTATACGTAACATTTTCAAATTTTTGGTACCTGCTCCATTTCTACCATCGGACAGCTAAGTTACCATGGAGGAACCTAACAAGATTTGACTTAATATTCTAGATCTTAACTCGCGCCAACTGCTTGCATCAAAATCCAGTTTAGAAAGTAGCTCTGAAACCGAGAAATGCGATCGACCATAAACGCTACGGGACGTATTCGTAACATTTTCAAATTTTTTGTACCTGCTCCATTTCGACCATCGGGCAGCTAAGTTACCATAGAGAAACCAACCAAGATTTGACTTAATATTCTAGATCTTAACTCGCGCCAACTGCTTGCATCAAAATCCAGTCAAGAAAGTAGCTCTGAAGCCGAGAAATGCGATAGACCATAAGCACTACGGGGCGTATACGTAACATTTTAAAATTTTTTGTACCTGCTCTATTTCGGCCATCGGGCAGCTAAGTTAGCATGGAGGAACCTAACAAGATTTGACTTAATATTCTAGATCTGAACTCGCGCCAACTGCTTGCATCAAAATCCAGTCAAGAAAGTAGCTCTGAAGCCGAGAAATGTGATCGACCATAAGCACTACGGGGCGTATACGTAACATTTTAAAATTTTTTGTACCTGCTCTATTTCGGCCATCGGGCAGCTAAGTTACCATGGAGGAACCTAACAAGATTTGACTTAATATTCTAGATCTGAACTCGCGCCAACTGCTTGCATCAAAATCCATTCAAGAAAGTAGCTCTGAAGCCGAGAAATGCGATCGACCGGGGCGTATTCGTAACATTTTCAAATTTTTTGTACCTGCTCCATTTCGACCATCGGGCAGCTAAGTTACCATGGAGAAACCAACCAAGATTTGACTTAATATTCTAGATCTTAACTCGCGCCAACTGCTTGCATCAAAATCCAGTCAAGAAAGTAGCTCTGAAGCCGAGAAATGCGATAGACCATAAGCACTACGGGGCGTATACGTAACATTTTAAAATTTTTTGTACCTGCTCTATTTCGGCCATCGGGCAGCTAAGTTAGCATGGAGGAACCTAACAAGATTTGACTTAATATTCTAGATCTGAACTCGCGCCAACTGCTTGCATCAAAATCCAGTCAAGAAAGTAGCTCTGAAGCCGAGAAATGTGATCGACCATAAGCACTACGGGGCGTATACGTAACATTTTAAAATTTTTTGTACCTGCTCTATTTCGGCCATCGGGCAGCTAAGTTACCATGGAGGAACCTAACAAGATTTGACTTAATATTCTAGATCTGAACTCGCGCCAACTGCTTGCATCAAAATCCATTCAAGAAAGTAGCTCTGAAGCCGAGAAATGCGATCGACCATAAGCACTACGGGGCGTATACGTAACATTTTAAAATTTTTTGTACCTGCTCCATTTCGACCATCGGGCAGCTAAGTTACCATGGAGGAACCTAACAAGATTTGACTTAATATTCTAGATCTGAACTCGCGCCAACTGCTTGCATCAAAATCCAGTCAAGAATGTAGCTCTGAATCCGAGAAAAGCGATGGACCATAAGCACTACGGGGCGTATACGTAACATTTTCAAATTTTTGGTACCTGCTCCATTTCTACCATCGGACAGCTAAGTTACCATGGAGGAACCTAACAAGATTTGACTTAATATTCTAGATCTTAACTCGCGCCAACTGCTTGCATCAAAATCCAGTTTAGAAAGTAGCTCTGAAACCGAGAAATGCGATCGACCATAAGCACTACGGGGCGTATACATAACATTTTAAAATTGTTTGTACCTGCTCTATTTCGGCCATCGGGCAACTAAGTTACCATGGAGGAACCAACCAAGATTTGACTTAATATTCTAGATCTTAACTCGCGCCAACTGCTTGCATCAAAATCCAGTCAAGAAAGTAGCTCTGAAGCCGAGAAATGCGATAGACCATAAGCACTACGGGGCGTATACGTAACATTTTAAAATTTTTTGTACCTGCTCTATTTCGGCCATCGGGCAGCTAAGTTACCATGGAGGAACCTAACAAGATTTGACTTAATATTCTAGATCTGAACTCGCGCCAACTGCTTGCATCAAAATCCATTCAAGAAAGTAGCTCTGAAGCCGAGAAATGCGATCGACCATAAGCACTACGGGGCGTATACGTAACATTTTAAAATTTTTTGTACCTGCTCTATTTCGGCCATCGGGCAGCTAAGTTACCATGGAGGAACCTAACAAGATTTGACTTAATATTCTAGATCTGAACTCGCGCCAACTGCTTGCATCAAAATCCATTCAAGAAAGTAGCTCTGAAGCCGAGAAATGCGATCGACCATAAGCACTACGGGGCGTATACGTAACATTTTCAAATTTTTGGTACCTGCTCCATTTCGACCATCGGACAGCTAAGTTACCATGGAGGAACCTAACAAGATTTGACTTAATATTCTAGATCTTAACTCGCGCCAACTGCTTGCATCAAAATCCAGTCTAGAAAGTAGCTCTGAAACCGAGAAATGCGATCGACCATAAGCACTACGGGGCGTATTCGTAACATTTTCAAATTTTTGTACCTGCTCCATTTCGACCATCGGGCAGCTAAGTTACCATGGAGAAACCAACCAAGATTTGACTTAATATTCTAGATCTTAACTCGCGCCAACTGCTTGCATCAAAATCCGGTCAAGAAAGTAGCTCTGAAGCCGAGAAATGCGATCGACCATAAGCACTACGGGGCGTATACGTAACATTTTCAAATTTTTGGTACCTGCTCTATTTCGGCCATCGGGCAGCTAAGTTACCATGGAGGAACCTAACAAGATTTGACTTAATATTCTAGATCTGAACTCGCGCCAACTGCTTGCATCAAAATCCATTCAAGAAAGTAGCTCTGAAGCCGAGAAATGCGATCGACCATAAGCACTACGGGGCGTATACGTAACATTTTAAAATTTTTTGTACCTGCTCCATTTCGACCATCGGGCAGCTAAGTTACCATGGAGGAATCACCCAAGATTTGACTTAATAAGCTAGATCTTAACTCGCGCCAACTGCTTGCATCAAAATCCAGTCAAGAAAGTAGCTCTGAAGCCGAGAAATGCGATCGACCATAAGCACTACGGGGCGTATACGTAACATTTTAAAATGTTTTGTACCTGCTCTATTTCGGCCATCGGGCAGCTAAGTTACCATGGAGGAACCTAACAAGATTTGACTTAATATTCTAGATCTGAACTCGCGCCAACTGCTTGCATCAAAATCCAGTCAAGAAAGTAGCTCTGAAGCCGAGAAATGTGATCGACCATAAGCACTACGGGGCGTATACGTAACATTTTAAAATTTTTTGTACCTGCTCTATTTCGGCCATCGGGCAGCTAAGTTACCATGGAGGAACCTAACAAGATTTGACTTAATATTCTAGATCTGAACTCGCGCCAACTGCTTGCATCAAAATCCATTCAAGAAAGTAGCTCTGAAGCCGAGAAATGCGATCGACCATAAGCACTACGGGGCGTATACGTAACATTTTAAAATTGTTTGTACCTGCTCCATTTCGACCATCGGGCAGCTAAGTTACCATGGAGGAACCTAACAAGATTTGACTTAATATTCTAGATCTGAACTCGCGCCAACTGCTTGCATCAAAATCCATTCAAGAAAGCAGCTCTGAAGCCGAGAAATGCGATCGACCATAAGCACTACGGGGCGTATACGTAACATTTTAAAATGTTTTGTACCTGCTCTATTTCGGCCATCGGGCAGCTAAGTTACCATGGAGGAACCTAACAAGATTTGACTTAATATTCTAGATCTTAACTCGCGCCAGCTGCTTGCATCAAAATCCATTCAAGAAAGTAGCTCTGAAGCCGAGAAATGCGATCGACCATAAGCACTACGGGGCGTATACGTAACATTTTAAAATTTTTTGTACCTGCTCCATTTCGACCATCGGGCAGCTAAGTTACCATGGGGGAATCACCCAAGATTTGACTTAATAAGCTAGATCTTAACTCGCGCCAACTGCTTGCATCAAAATCCAGTCAAGAATGTAGCTCTTAATCCGAGAAAAGCGATGGACCATAAGCACTACGGGGCGTATACGTAACA
Organism: Merodon equestris; assembly: GCA_958301585.1. NCBI lineage: Eukaryota > Metazoa > Arthropoda > Insecta > Diptera > Syrphidae > Merodon > Merodon equestris. The sequence continues at coordinate 36,682,328 of OY284416.1, read as the reverse complement.
TTTTCAAATTTTTGGTACCTGCTCCATTTCGACCATCGGACAGCTAAGTTACCATGGAGGAACCTAACAAGATTTGACTTAATATTCTAGATCTTAACTCGCGCCAGCTGCTTGCATCAAAATCCAGTCTAGAAAGTAGCTCTGAAGCCGAGAAATGCGATCGACCATAAGCACTACGGGGCGTATTCGTAACATTTTCAAATTTTTTGTACCTGCTCCATTTCGACCATCGGGCAGCTAAGTTACCATGGAGAAACCAACCAAGATTTGACTTAATATTCTAGATCTGAACTCGCGCCAACTGCTTGCATCAAAATCCAGTCAAGAAAGTAGCTCTGAAGCCGAGAAATGCGATCGACCATAAGCACTACGGGGCGTATACGTAACATTTTAAATTTTTTTGTACCTGCCCCATTTCGACCATCGGGCAGCTAAGTTACCATGGAGGAACCTAACAAGATTTGACTTAATATTCTAGATCTGAACTCGCGCCAACTGCGTGCATCAAATCCAGTCAAGAAAGTAGCTCTGAAGCCGAGAAATGCGATCGACCATAAGCACTACGGGCCGTATACGTAACATTTTAAAATTTTTTGTACCTGCTCTATTTCGGCCATCGGGCAGCTAAGTTATCATGGAGGAACCTAACAAGATTTGACTTAATATTCTAGATCTGAACTCGCGCCAACTGCTTGCATCAAAATCCATTCAAGAAACTAGCTCTGAAGCCGAGAAATGCGATCGACCATAAGCACTACGGGGCGTATACGTAACATTTTAAAATTTTTTGTACCTGCTCCATTTCGACCATCGGGCAGCTAAGTTACCATGGAGGAACCTAACAAGATTTGACTTAATATTCTAGATCTTAACTCGCGCCAGCTGCTTGCATCAAAATCCAGTCTAGAAAGTAGCTCTGAAGCCGAGAAATGCGATCGACCATAAGCACTACGGGGCGTATTCGTAACATTTTCAAATTTTTTGTACCTGCTCCATTTCGATCATCGGGCAGCTAAGTTACCATGGAGAAACCAACCAAGATTTGACTTAATATTCTAGATCTTAACTCGCGCCAACTGCTTGCATCAAAATCCGTCAAGAAAGTAGCTTTGAAGAAGAGAAATGCGGTCGACCATAAGCACTACGGGGCGTATACGTAACATTTTAAAATTTTTTGTACCTGTTCCATTTCGACCATCGGGCAGCTAAGTTACCATGGAGGAACCTAACAAGATTTGACTTAATATTCTAGATCTGAACTCGCGCCAACTGCTTGCATCAAAATCCAGTCAAGAATGTAGCTCTGAATCCGAGAAAAGCGATGGACCAGAAGCACTACGGGGCGTATACGTAACATTTTAAAATTGTTTGTACCTGCTCCATTTCGACCATCGGGCAGCTAAGTTACCATGGAGGAACCTAACAAGATTTGACTTAATATTCTAGATCTTAACTCGCGCCAACTGCTTGCATCAAAATCCAGTCTAGAAAGTAGCTCTGAAACCGAGAAATGCGATCGACCATAAGCACTACGGGGCGTATTCGTAACATTTTCAAATTTTTTGTACCTGCTCCATTTCGACCATCGGGCAGCTAAGTTTCCATGGAGAAACCACCCAAGATTTGACTTAATAAGCTAGATCTTAACTCGCGCCAACTGCTTGCATCAAAATCCGTCAAGAAAGTAGCTTTGAAGAAGAGAAATGCGATCGACCATAAGCACTACGGGGCGTATACGTAACATTTTAAAATTGTTTGTACCTGCTCCATTTCGACCATCGGGCAGCTAAGTTACCATGGAGGAACCTAACAAGATTTGACTTAATATTCTAGATCTGAACTCGCGCCAACTGCTTGCATCAAAATCCAGTCAAGAAAGTAGCTCTGAAGCCGAGAAATGCGATCGACCATAAGCACTACGGGGCGTATACGTAACATTTTAAAATTTTTTGTACCTGCTCTATTTCGGCCATCGGGCAGCTAAGTTACCATGGAGGAACCTAACAAGATTTGACTTAATATTCTAGATCTGAACTCGCGCCAACTGCTTGCATCAAAATCCAGTCAAGAATATAGCTCTGAATCCGAGAAAAGCGATGGACCATAAGCACTACGGGGCGTATACGTAACATTTTAAAATTGTTTGTACCTGCTCCATTTCGACCATCGGGCAGCTAAGTTACCATGGAGAAACCAACCAAGATTTGACTTAATATTCTAGATCTTAACTCGCGCCAGCTGCTTGCATCAAAATCCATTCAAGAAAGTAGCTCTGAAGCCGAGAAATGCGATCGACCATAAGCACTACGGGGCGTATACGTAACATTTTAAAATTTTTTGTACCTGCTCCATTTCGACCATCGGTCAGCTAAGTTACCATGGAGGAACCTAACAAGATTTGACGTAATATTCTAGATCTGAACTCGCGCCAACTGCTTGCATCAAAATCCAGTCAAGAATGTAGCTCTGAATCCGAGAAAAGCGATGGACCATAAGCACTACGGGGCGTATACGTAACATTTTCAAATTTTTGGTACCTGCTCCATTTCGACCATCGGACAGCTAAGTTACCATGGAGGAACCTAACAAGATTTGACTTAATATTCTAGATCTTAGCTCGCGCCAACTGCTTGCATCAAAATCCAGTCTAGAAAGTAGCTCTGAAACCGAGAAATGCGATCGACCATAAGCACTACGGGGCGTATTCGTAACATTTTCAAATTTTTGTACCTGCTCCATTTCGACCATCGGGCAGCTAAGTTACCATGGAGAAACCAACCAAGATTTGACTTAATATTCTAGATCTTAACTCGCGCCAACTGCTTGCATCAAAATCCAGTCAAGAAAGTAGCTCTGAAGCCGAGAAATGTGATCGACCATAAGCACTACGGGGCGTATACGTAACATTTTAAAATTTTTTGTACCTGCTCTATTTCGGCCATCGGGCAGCTAAGTTACCATGGAGGAACCTAACAAGATTTGACTTAATATTCTAGATCTGAACTCGCGCCAACTGCTTGCATCAAAATCCAGTCAAGAAAGTAGCTCTGAAGCCGAGAAATGTGATCGACCATAAGCACTACGGGGCGTATACGTAACATTTTAAAATTTTTTGTACCTGCTCTATTTCGGCCATCGGGCAGCTAAGTTACCATGGAGGAACCTAACAAGATTTGACTTAATATTCTAGATCTGAACTCGCGCCAACTGCTTGCATCAAAATCCATTCAAGAAAGTAGCTCTGAAGCCGAGAAATGCGATCGACCGGGGCGTATACGTAACATTTTAAAATTGTTTGTACCTGCTCCATTTCGACCATCGGGCAGCTAAGTTACCATGGAGGAACCTAACAAGATTTGACTTAATATTCTAGATCTGAACTCGCGCCAACTGCTTGCATCAAAATCCAGTCAAGAACATAGCTCTGAATCCGAGAAAAGCGATGGACCATAAGCACTAGGGGGAGTATACGTAACATTTTAAAATTGTTTGTACCTGCTCCATTTCGACCATCGGGCAGCTAAGTTACCATATAGAAACCAACCAAGATTTGACTTAATATTCTAGATCTTAACTCGCGCCAGCTGCTTGCATCAAAATCCAGTCTAGAAAGTAGCTCTGAAGCCGAGAAATGCGATCGACCATAAGCACTACGGGGCGTATTCGTAACATTTTCAAATTTTTTGTACCTGCTCCATTTCGACCATCGGGCAGCTAAGTTACCATGGAGAAACCAACCAAGATTTGACTTAATATTCTAGATCTTAACTCGCGCCAAATGCTTGCATCAAAATCCAGTCAAGAAAGTAGCTCTGAAGCCGAGAAATGCGATCGACCATAAGCACTACGGGGCGCATACGTAACATTTTAAAATTGTTTGTACCTGCTCCATTTCGACCATCGGGCAGCTAAGTTACCATGGAGGAACCACCCAAGATTTGACTTAATAAGCTAGATCTTAACTCGCGCCAACTGCTTGCATCAAAATCCAGTCAAGAATGTAGCTCTGAATCCGAGAAAAGCGATGGACCATAAGCACTACGGGGCGTATACGTAACATTTTCAAATTTTTGGTACCTGCTCCATTTCGACCATCGGACAGCTAAGTTACCATGGAGGAACCTAACAAGATTTGACTTAATATTCTAGATCTTAACTCGCGCCAGCTGCTTGCATCAAAATCCAGTCTAGAAAGTAGCTCTGAAGCCGAGAAATGCGATCGACCATAAGCACTACGGGGCGTATTCGTAACATTTTCAAATTGTTTGTACCTGCTCCATTTCGACCATCGGGCAGCTAAGTTACCATGGAGAAACCAACCAAGATTTGACTTTATATTCTAGATCTTAACTCGCGCCAACTGCTTGCATCAAAATCCAGTCAAGAAAGTAGCTCTGAAGCCGTGAAATGCGATCGACCATAAGCACTACGGGGCGTATACGTAACATTTTAAAATTGTTTGTACCTGCTCCATTTCGACCATCTGGCAGCTAAGTTACCATGGAGGAACCACCCAAGATTAGACTTAATAAGCTAGATCTTAACTCGCGCCAACTGCTTGCATCAAAATCCAGTCAAGAATGTAGCTCTGAATCCGAGAAAAGCGATGGACCATAAGCACTACGGGGCGTATACGTAACATTTTCAAATTTTTTGTACCTGCTCCATTTCGACTATCGGGCAGCTAAGTTACCATGGAGGAACCTAACAAAATTTGACTTAATATTCTAGATCTGAACTCGCGCCAACTGCTTGCATCAAAATCCAGTCAAGAATGTAGCTCTGAATCCGAGAAAAGCGATGGACCATAAGCACTACGGGGCGTATACGTAACATTTTCAAATTTTTGGTACCTGCTCCATTTCGACCATCGGACAGCTAAGTTACCATAGAGGAACCTAACAAGATTTGACTTAATATTCTAGATCTTAACTCGCGCCAACTGCTTGCATCAAAATCCAGTCTAGAAAGTAGCTCTGAAACCGAGAAATGCGATCGACCATAAGCACTACGGGGCGTATACGTAACATTTTAAAATTGTTTGTACCTGCTCCATTTCGACCATCGGGCAGCTAAGTTACCATGGAGGAACCTAACAAGATTTGACTTAATATTCTAGATCTGAACTCGAGCCAACTGCTTGCATCAAAATCCAGTCAAGAAAGTAGCTCTGAAGCCGAGAAATGCGATCGACCATAAGCACTACGGGGCGTATACATAACATTTTAAAATTTTTTGTACCTGCTCTATTTCGGCCATCGGACAGCTAAGTTACCATGGAGGAACCTAACAAGATTTGACTTAATATTCTAGATCTTAACTCGCGCCAACTGCTTGCATCAAAATCCAGTCTAGAAAGTAGCTCTGAAGCCGAGAAATGCGATCGACCATAAGCACTACGGGGCGTATTCGTAACATTTTCAATTTTTTTGCACCTGCTCCATTTCGACCATCGGGCAGCTAAGTTACCATGGAGAAACCAACCAAGATTTGACTTAATATTCTAGATCTTAACTCGCGCCAACTGCTTGCATCAAAATCCAGTTAAGAAAGTAGCTTTGAAGAAGAGAAATGCGATCGACCATAAGCACTACGGGGCGTATACGTAACATTTTAAAATTGTTTGTACCTGCTCCATTTCGACCATCGGGCAGCTAAGTTACCATGGAGGAACCTAACAAGATTTGACTTAATATTCTAGATCTGAACTCGCGCCAACTGCTTGCATCAAAATCCAGTCAAGAATGTAGCTCTGAATCCGAGAAAAGCGATGGACCATAAGCACTACGGGGTGTATACGTAACATTTTCAAATTTTTGGTACCTGCTCCATTTCGACCATCGGACAGCTAAGTTACCATGGAGGAACCTAACAAGATTTGACTTAATATTCTAGATCTGAACTCCCGCCAACTGCTTGCATCAAAATCCAGTCAAGAATGTAGCTCTGAATCCGAGAAAAGCGATGGACCATAAGCACTACGGGGCGTATACGTAACATTTTAAAATTTTTTGTACCTGCTCCATTTCGACCATCGGGCAGCTAAGTTACCATGGAGGAACCTAACAAGATTTGACTTAATATTCTAGATCTGAACTCGCGCCAACTGCGTGCATCAAAATCCAGTCAAGAAAGTAGCTCTGAAGCCGAGAAATGCGATCGACCATAAGCACTACGGGCCGTATACGTAACATTTTAAAATTGTTTGTACCTGCTCTATTTCGGCCATCGGGCAGCTAAGTTACCATGGAGGAACCTAACAAGATTTGACTTAATATTCTAGATCTGAACTCGCGCCAACTGCTTGCATCAAAATCCAGTCAAGAAAGTAGCTCTGAAGCCGAGAAATGCGATCGACCATAAGCACTACGGGGCGTATACGTAACATTTTAAAATTTTTTGTACCTGCTCTATTTCGGCCATCGGGCAGCTAAGTTACCATGGAGGAACCTAACAAGATTTGACTTAATATTCTAGATCTGAACTCGCGCCAACTGCTTGCATCAAAATCCATTCAAGAAAGTAGCTCTGAAGCCGAGAAATGCGATCGACCATAAGCACTACGGGGCGTATACGTAATATTTTAAAATTTTTTGTACCTGCTCCATTTCGACCGTCGGGCAGCTAAGTTACCATGGAGGAACCTAACAAGATTTGACTTAATATTCTAGATCTGAACTCGCGCCAACTGCTTGCATCAAAATCCAGTCAAGAATGTAGCTCTGAATCCGAGAAAAGCGATGGACCATAAGCACTACGGGGCGTATACGTAACATTTTCAAATTTTTGGTACCTGCTCCATTTCTACCATCGGACAGCTAAGTTACCATGGAGGAACCTAACAAGATTTGACTTAATATTCTAGATCTTAACTCGCGCCAACTGCTTGCATCAAAATCCAGTTTAGAAAGTAGCTCTGAAACCGAGAAATGCGATCGACCATAAGCGCTACGGGACGTATTCGTAACATTTTCAAATTTTTTGTACCTGCTCCATTTCGACCATCGGGCAGCTAAGTTACCATGGAGAAACCAACCAAGATTTGACTTAATATTCTAGATCTTAACTCGCGCCAACTGCTTGCATCAAAATCCAGTCAAGAAAGTAGCTCTGAGAGAAATGCGATAGACCATAAGCACTACGGGGCGTATACGTAACATTTTAAAATTTTTTGTACCTGCTCTATTTCGGCCATCGGGCAGCTAAGTTAGCATGGAGGAACCTAACAAGATTTGACTTAATATTCTAGATCTGAACTCGCGCCAACTGCTTGCATCAAAATCCAGTCAAGAAAGTAGCTCTGAAGCCGAGAAATGTGATCGACCATAAGCACTACGGGGCGTATACGTAACATTTTAAAATTTTTTGTACCTGCTCTATTTCGGCCATCGGGCAGCTAAGTTACCATGGAGGAACCTAACAAGATTTGACTTAATATTCTAGATCTGAACTCGCGCCAACTGCTTGCATCAAAATCCATTCAAGAAAGTAGCTTTGAAGAAGTGAAATGCGATCGACCATAAGCACTACGGGGCGTATACGTAACATTTTAAAATTTTTTGTACCTGCTCCATTTCGACCATTGGGCAGCTAAGTTACCATGGAGGAACCTAACAAGATTTGACTTAATATTCTAGATCTGAACTCGCGCCAACTGCGTGCATCAAAATCCAGTCAAGAAAGTAGCTCTGAAGCCGAGAAATGCGATCGACCATAAGCACTACGGGCCGTATACGTAACATTTTAAAATCGACCATAAGCACTACGGGGCGTATACATAACATTTTAAAATTTTTTGTACCTGCTCTATTTCGGCCATCGGGCAACTAAGTTACCATGGAGGAACCTAACAAGATTTGACTTAATATTCTAGATCTGAACTCTCGCCAACTGCTTGCATCAAAATCCATTCAAGAAAGTAGCTCTGAAGCCGAGAAATGCGATCGACCATAAGCACTACGGGGCGTATACGTAACATTTTAAAATTTTTTGTACCTGCTCTATTTCGGCCATCGGGCAGCTAAGTTACCATGGAGGAACCTAACAAGATTTGACTTAATATTCTAGATCTGAACTCGCGCCAACTGCTTGCATCAAAATCCAGTCAAGAAAGTAGCTTTGAAGAAGTGAAATGCGATCGACCATAAGCACTACGGGGCGTATACGTAACATTTTAAAATTTTTTGTACCTGCTCCATTTCGACCATTGGGCAGCTAAGTTACCATGGAGGAACCTAACAAGATTTGACTTAATATTCTAGATCTGAACTCGCGCCAACTGCGTGCATCAAAATCCAGTCAAGAAAGTAGCTCTGAAGCCGAGAAATGCGATCGACCATAAGCACTACGGGCCGTATACGTAACATTTTAAAATTGTTTGTACCTGCTCTATTTCGGCCATCGGGCAGCTAAGTTACCATGGAGGAACCTAACAAGATTTGACTTAATATTCTAGATCTGAACTCGCGCCAACTGCTTGCATCAAAATCCAGTCAAGAAAGTAGCTCTGAAGCCGAGAAATGCGATCGACCATAAGCACTACGGGGCGTATACGTAACATTTTAAAATTTTCTGTACCTGCTCTATTTCGGCCATCGGGCAGCTAAGTTACCATGGAGGAACCTAACAAAATTTGACTTAATATTCTAGATCTGAACTCGCGCCAACTGCTTGCATCAAAATCCATTCAAGAAAGTAGCTCTGAAGCCGAGAAATGCGATCGACCATAAGCACTACGGGGCGTATACGTAACATTTTAAAATTTTTTGTACCTGCTCCATTTCGACCATCGGGCAGCTAAGTTACCATGGAGGAACCTAACAAGATTTGACTTAATATTCTAGATCTGAACTCGCGCCAACTGCTTGCATCAAAATCCAGTTTAGAAAGTAGCTCTGAAACCGAGAAATGCGATCGACCATAAGGACTACGGGGCGTATTCGTAACATTTTCGAATTTTTTGTACCTGCTCCATTTCGACCATCGGGCAGCTAAATTACCATGGAGAAACCAACCAAGATTTGACTTAATATTCTAGATCTTAACTCGCGCCAACTGCTTGCATCAAAATCCAGTCAAGAATGTAGCTCTGAATCCGAGAAAAGCGATGGACCATAAGCACTACGGGGCGTATACGTAACATTTTCAAATTTTTGGTACCTGCTCCATTTCTACCATCGGACAGCTAAGTTACCATGGAGGAACCTAACAAGATTTGACTTAATATTCTAGATCTTAACTCGCGCCAACTGCTTGCATCAAAATCCAGTTTAGAAAGTAGCTCTGAAACCGAGAAATGCGATCGACCATAAGCGCTACGGGACGTATTCGTAACATTTTCAAATTTTTTGTACCTGCTCCATTTCGACCATCGGGCAGCTAAGTTACCATGGAGAAACCAACCAAGATTTGACTTAATATTCTAGATCTTAACTCGCGCCAACTGCTTGCATCAAAATCCAGTCAAGAAAGTAGCTCTGAAGCCGAGAAATGCGATAGACCATAAGCACTACGGGGCGTATACGTAACATTTTAAAATTTTTTGTACCTGCTCTATTTCGGCCATCGGGCAGCTAAGTTAGCATGGAGGAACCTAACAAGATTTGACTTAATATTCTAGATCTGAACTCGCGCCAACTGCTTGCATCAAAATCCAGTCAAGAAAGTAGCTCTGAAGCCGAGAAATGTGATCGACCATAAGCACTACGGGGCGTATACGTAACATTTTAAAATTTTTTGTACCTGCTCTATTTCGGCCATCGGGCAGCTAAGTTACCATGGAGGAACCTAACAAGATTTGACTTAATATTCTAGATCTGAACTCGCGCCAACTGCTTGCATCAAAATCCAGTCAAGAAAGTAGCTCTGAAGCCGAGAAATGCGATAGACCATAAGCACTACGGGGCGTATACGTAACATTTTAAAATTTTTTGTACCTGCTCTATTTCGGCCATCGGGCAGCTAAGTTAGCATGGAGGAACCTAACAAGATTTGACTTAATATTCTAGATCTGAACTCGCGCCAACTGCTTGCATCAAAATCCAGTCAAGAAAGTAGCTCTGAAGCCGAGAAATGTGATCGACCATAAGCACTACGGGGCGTATACGTAACATTTTAAAATTTTTTGTACCTGCTCTATTTCGGCCATCGGGCAGCTAAGTTACCATGGAGGAACCTAACAAGATTTGACTTAATATTCTAGATCTGAACTCGCGCCAACTGCTTGCATCAAAATCCATTCAAGAAAGTAGCTCTGAAGCCGAGAAATGCGATCGACCATAAGCACTACGGGGCGTATACGTAACATTTTAAAATTTTTTGTACCTGCTCCATTTCGACCATCGGGCAGCTAAGTTACCATGGAGGAACCTAACAAGATTTGACTTAATATTCTAGATCTGAACTCGCGCCAACTGCTTGCATCAAAATCCAGTCAAGAATGTAGCTCTGAATCCGAGAAAAGCGATGGACCATAAGCACTACGGGGCGTATACGTAACATTTTCAAATTTTTGGTACCTGCTCCATTTCTACCATCGGACAGCTAAGTTACCATGGAGGAACCTAACAAGATTTGACTTAATATTCTAGATCTTAACTCGCGCCAACTGCTTGCATCAAAATCCAGTTTAGAAAGTAGCTCTGAAACCGAGAAATGCGATCGACCATAAGCGCTACGGGACGTATTCGTAACATTTTCAAATTTTTTGTACCTGCTCCATTTCGACCATCGGGCAGCTAAGTTACCATGGAGAAACCAACCAAGATTTGACTTAATATTCTAGATCTTAACTCGCGCCAACTGCTTGCATCAAAATCCAGTCAAGAAAGTAGCTCTGAAGCCGAGAAATGCGATAGACCATAAGCACTACGGGGCGTATACGTAACATTTTAAAATTTTTTGTACCTGCTCTATTTCGGCCATCGGGCAGCTAAGTTAGCATGGAGGAACCTAACAAGATTTGACTTAATATTCTAGATCTGAACTCGCGCCAACTGCTTGCATCAAAATCCAGTCAAGAAAGTAGCTCTGAAGCCGAGAAATGTGATCGACCATAAGCACTACGGGGCGTATACGTAACATTTTAAAATTTTTTGTACCTGCTCTATTTCGGCCATCGGGCAGCTAAGTTACCATGAAGGAACCTAACAAGATTTGACTTAATATTCTAGATCTGAACTCGCGCCAACTGCTTGCATCAAAATCCATTCAAGAAAGTAGCTCTGAAGCCGAGAAATGCGATCGACCATAAGCACTACGGGGCGTATACGTAACATTTTAAAATTTTTTGTACCTGCTCCATTTCGACCATCGGGCAGCTAAGTTACCATGGAGGAACCTAACAAGATTTGACTTAATATTCTAGATCTGAACTCGCGCCAACTGCTTGCATCAAAATCCAGTCAAGAATGTAGCTCTGAATCCGAGAAAAGCGATGGACCATAAGCACTACGGGGCGTATACGTAACATTTTCAAATTTTTGGTACCTGCTCCATTTCTACCATCGGACAGCTAAGTTACCATGGAGGAACCTAACAAGATTTGACTTAATATTCTAGATCTTAACTCGCGCCAACTGCTTGCATCAAAATCCAGTTTAGAAAGTAGCTCTGAAACCGAGAAATGCGATCGACCATAAGCGCTACGGGACGTATTCGTAACATTTTCAAATTTTTTGTACCTGCTCCATTTCGACCATCGGGCAGCTAAGTTACCATGGAGAAACCAACCAAGATTTGACTTAATATTCTAGATCTTAACTCGCGCCAACTGCTTGCATCAAAATCCAGTCAAGAAAGTAGCTCTGAAGCCGAGAAATGCGATAGACCATAAGCACTACGGGGCGTATACGTAACATTTTAAAATTTTTTGTACCTGCTCTATTTCGGCCATCGGGCAGCTAAGTTAGCATGGAGGAACCTAACAAGATTTGACTTAATATTCTAGATCTGAACTCGCGCCAACTGCTTGCATCAAAATCCAGTCAAGAAAGTAGCTCTGAAGCCGAGAAATGTGATCGACCATAAGCACTACGGGGCGTATACGTAACATTTTAAAATTTCTTGTACCTGCTCTATTTCGGCCATCGGGCAGCTAAGTTACCATGGAGGAACCTAACAAGATTTGACTTAATATTCTAGATCTGAACTCGCGCCAACTGCTTGCATCAAAATCCAGTCAAGAAAGTAGCTTTGAAGAAGTGAAATGCGATCGACCATAAGCACTACGGGGCGTATACGTAACATTTTAAAATTGTTTGTACCTGCTCCATTTCGACCATCGGGCAGCTAAGTTACCATGGAGGAACCTAACAAGATTTGACTTAATATTCTAGATCTGAACTCGCGCCAACTGCGTGCATCAAAATCCAGTCAAGAAAGTAGCTCTGAAGCCGAGAAATGCGATCGACCATAAGCACTACGGGCCGTATACGTAACATTTTAAAATTTTTTGTACCTGCTCAATTTCGGCCATCGGGCAGCTAAGTTACCATGGAGGAACCTAACAAGATTTGACTTAATATTCTAGATCTGAACTCGCGCCAACTGCTTGCATCAAAATCCATTCAAGAAAGTAGCTCTGAAGCCGAGAAATGCGATCGACCATAAGCACCACGGGGCGTATACGTAACATTTTAAAATTTTTTGTACCTGCTCCGTTTCGACCATCGGGCAGCTAAGTTACCATGGAGGAACCTAACAAGATTTGACTTAATATTCTAGATCTGAACTCGCGCCAACTGCTTGCATCAAAATCCAGTCAAGAATGTAGCTCTGAATCCGAGAAAAGCGATGGACCATAAGCACTACGGGGCGTATACGTAACATTTTCAAATTTTTTTTACCTGCTCCATTTCGACCATCGGACAGCTAAGTTACCATGGAGGAACCTAACAAGATTTGACTTAATATTCTAGATCTTAACTCGCGCCAACTGCTTGCATCAAAATTCAGTCTAGAAAGTAGCTCTGAAACCGAGAAATGCGATCGACCATAAGCACTACGGGGCGTATTCGTAACATTTTCAAATTTTTTGTACCTGCTCCATTTCGACCATCGGGCAGCTAAGTTACCATGGAGAAACCACCCAAGATTTGACTTAATAAGCTAGATCTTAACTCGCGCCAACTGCTTGCATCAAAATCCAGTCAAGAAAGTAGCTCTGAAGCCGAGAAATGCGATCGACCATAAGCACTACGGGGCGTATACGTAACATTTTAAAATTTTTTGTACCTGCTCTATTTCGGCCATCGGGCAGCTAAGTTACCATTGAGGAACCTAACAAGATTTGACTTAATATTCTAGATCTGAACTCGCGCCAACTGCTTGCATCAAAATCCAGTCAAGAAAGTAGCTCTGAAGCCGAGAAATGTGATCGACCATAAGCACTACGGGGCGTATACGTAACATTTTAAAATTGTTTGTACCTGCTCCATTTCGACCATCGGGCAGCTAAGTTACCATTTAGGAACCACCCAAGATTTGACTTAATAAGCTAGATCCTTAACTCGCGCCAACTGCTTGCATCAAAATCCAGTCAAGAATGTAGCTCTGAATCCGAGAAAAGCGATGGACCATAAGCACTACGGGGCGTATACGTAACATTTTCAAATTTTTGGTACCTGCTCCATTTCGACCATCGGACAGCTAAGTTACCATGTAGGAACCTAACAAGATTTGACTTAATAAGCTAGATCTTAACTCGCGCCAACTGCTTGCATCAAAATCCAGTCAAGAATGTAGCTCTGAATCCGAGAAAAGCGATGGACCATAAGCACTACGGGGCGTATACGTAACATTTTAAATTTTTTTGTACCAGCTCTATTTCGGCCATCGGGCAGCTAAGTTACCATGGAGGAACCTAACAAGATTTGACTTAATATTCTAGATCTGAACTCGCGCCAACTGCTTGCATCAAAATCCAGTCAAGAAAGTAGCTCTGAAGCCGAGAAATGTGATCGACCATAAGCACTACGGGGCGTATACGTAACATTTTCAATTTTTTTGTACCTGCTCCATTTCGACCATCGGGCAGCTAAGTTACCATGGAGAAACCAACCAAGATTTGACTTAATATTCTAGATCTTAACTCGCGCCAACTGCTTGCATCAAAATCCAGTCAAGAAAGTAGCTCTGAAGCCGTGAAATGCGATCGACCATAAGCACTACGGGGCGTATACGTAACATTTTAAAATTGTTTGTACCTGCTCCATTTCGACCATCTGGCAGCTAAGTTACCATGGAGGAACCACCCAAGATTTGACTTAATAAGCTAGATCTTAACTCGCGCCAACTGCTTGCATCAAAATCCGTCAAGAAAGTAGCTCTGGAGCCGAGAAATGCGATCGACCGTAAGCACTACGGGGCGTATACGTAACATTTTAAAATTGTTTGTACCTGCTCCATTTCGACCATCTGGCAGCTAAGTTACCATGGAGGAACCTAAAAAATTTGACTTAATATTCTAGATCTGAACTCGCGCCAACTGCTTGCATCAAAATCCAGTCAAGAAAGTAGCTCTGAAGCCGAGAAATGCGATCGACCATAAGCACTACGGGGCGTATACGTAACATTTAAAATTTTTTTGTACCTGCTCTATTTCGGCCATCGGGCAGCTAAGTTACCATGGAGGAACCTAACAAGATTTGACTTAATATTCTAGATCTGAACTCGCGCCAACTGCTTGCATCAAAATCCAGTCTAGAAAGTAGCTCTGAAGCCGAGAAATGCGATCGACCATAAGCACTACGGGGCGTATTCGTAACATTTTCGAATTTTTTGTACCTGCTCCATTTCGACCATCGGGCAGCTAAGTTACCATGGAGAAACCAACCAAGATTTGACTTAATATTCTAGATCTTAACTCGCGCCAACTGCTTGCATCAAAATCCAGTCAAGAAAGTAGCTCTGAAGCCGAGAAATGCGATCGACCGTAAGCACTACGGGGCGTATACGTAACATTTTAAAATTGTTTGTACCTGCTCCATTTCGACCATCGGGCAGCTAAGTTACCATTTAGGAACCACCCAAGATTTGACTTAATAAGCTAGATCCTTAACTCGCGCCAACTGCTTGCATCAAAATCCCGTCAAGAAAGTAGCTCTGAAGCCGAGAAATGCGATCGACCATAAGCACTACGGGGCGTATACGTAACATTTTAAAATTTTTTGTACCTGCTCTATTTCGGCCATCGGGCAGCTAAGTTACCATGGAGGAACCTAACAAGATTTGACTTAATATTCTAGATCTGAACTCGCGCCAACTGCTTGCATCAAAATCCCGTCAAGAAAGTAGCTCTGAAGCCGAGAAATGCGATCGACCGTAAGCACTACGGGGCGTATACGTAGCATTTTAAAATTGTTTGTACCTGCTCCATTTCGACCATCTGGCAGCTAAGTTACCATGGAGGAACCTAAAAAATTTGACTTAATATTCTAGATCTGAACTCGCGCCAACTGCTTGCATCAAAATCCAGTCAAGAAAGTAGCTCTGAAGCCGAGAAATGCGATCGACCATAAGCACTACGGGGCGTATACGTAACATTTAAAATTTTTTTGTACCTGCTCTATTTCGGCCATCGGGCAGCTAAGTTACCATGGAGGAACCTAACAAGATTTGACTTAATATTCTAGATCTGAACTCGCGCCAACTGCTTGCATCAAAATCCAGTCTAGAAAGTAGCTCTGAAGCCGAGAAATGCGATCGACCATAAGCACTACGGGGCGTATTCGTAACATTTTCGAATTTTTTGTACCTGCTCCATTTCGACCATCGGGCAGCTAAGTTACCATGGAGAAACCAACCAAGATTTGACTTAATATTCTAGATCTTAACTCGCGCCAACTGCTTGCATCAAAATCCAGTCAAGAAAGTAGCTCTGAAGCCGAGAAATGCGATCGACCGTAAGCACTACGGGGCGTATACGTAACATTTTAAAATTGTTTGTACCTGCTCCATTTCGACCATCGGGCAGCTAAGTTACCATTTAGGAACCACCCAAGATTTGACTTAATAAGCTAGATCCTTAACTCGCGCCAACTGCTTGCATCAAAATCCCGTCAAGAAAGTAGCTCTGAAGCCGAGAAATGCGATCGACCATAAGCACTACGGGGCGTATACGTAACATTTTAAAATTTTTTGTACCTGCTCTATTTCGGCCATCGGGCAGCTAAGTTACCATGGAGGAACCTAACAAGATTTGACTTAATATTCTAGATCTGGACTCGCGCCAACTGCTTGCATCAAAATCCCGTCAAGAAAGTAGCTCTGAAGCCGAGAAATGCGATCGACCGTAAGCACTACGGGGCGTATACGTAGCATTTTAAAATTGTTTGTACCTGCTCCATTTCGACCATCTGGCAGCTAAGTTACCATGGAGGAACCTAACAAGATTTGACTTAATATTCTAGATCTGAACTCGCGCCAACTGCTTGCATCAAAATCCAGTCAAGAAAGTAGCTCTGAAGCCGAGAAATGCGATCGACCGTAAGCACTACGGGGCGTATACGTAACATTTTAAATTTTTTTGTACCCGCTCTATTTCGGCCATCGGGCAGCTAAGTTACCATGGAGGAACCTAACAAGATTTGACTTAATATTCTAGATCTGAACTCGCGCCAACTGCTTGCATCAAAATCCCGTCAAGAAAGTAGCTCTGAAGCCGAGAAATGCGATCGACCATAAGCACTACGGGGCGTATACGTAACATTTTAAAATTTTTTGTACCTGCTCTATTTCGGCCATCGGGCAGCTAAGTTACCATGGAGGAACCTAACAAGATTTGACTTAATATTCTAGATCTGAACTCGCGCCAACTGCTTGCATCAAAATCCAGTCAAGAAAGTAGCTCTGAAGCCGAGAAATGCGATCGACCGTAAGCACTACGGGGCGTATACGTAACATTTTAAATTTTTTTGTACCCGCTCTATTTCGGCCATCGGGCAGCTAAGTTACCATGGAGGAACCTAACAAGATTTGACTTAATATTCTAGATCTGAACTCGCGCCAACTGCTTGCATCAAAATCCCGTCAAGAAAGTAGCTCTGAAGCCGAGAAATGCGATCGACCATAAGCACTACGGGGCGTATACGTAACATTTTAAAATTGTTTGTACCTGCCCCATTTCGACCATCGGGCAGCTAAGTTACCATGGAGGAACCTAACAAGATTTGACTTAATATTCTAGATCTGAACTCGCGCCAACTGCTTGCATCAAAATCAAGTCAAGAATATAGCTCTGAATCCGAGAAAAGCGATGGACCATAAGCACTACGGGGCGTATTCGTAACATTTTCGAATTTTTTGTACCTGCTCCATTTCGACCATCGGGCAGCTAAGTTACCATGGAGAAACCAACCAAGATTTGACTTAATATTCTAGATCTTAACTCGCGCCAACTGCTTGCATCAAAATCCAGTCAAGAAAGTAGCTCTGAAGCCGAGAAATCCGATCGACCGTAAGCACTACGGGGCGTATACGTAACATTTTAAAATTGTTTGTACCTGCTCCATTTCGACCATCGGGCAGCTAAGTTACCATGGAGGAACCACCCAAGATTTGACTTAATAAGCTAGATCTTAACTCGCGCCAACTGCTTGCATCAAAATCCGTCGAGAAAGTAGCTTTGAAGAAGAGAAATGCGATCGACCATAAGCACTACGGGGCGTATACGTAACATTTTAAAATTTTTTGTACCTGCTCCATTTCGACCATCGGGCAGCTAAGTTACCATGGAGGAACCTAACAAGATTTGACTTAATATTCTAGATCTGAACTCGCGCCAACTGCTGGCATCAAAATCCAGTCAAGAAAGTAGCTCTGAAGCCGAGAAATGCGATCGACCGTAAGCACTACGGGGCGTATACGTAACATTTTAAATTTTTTTGTACCTGCTCTATTTCGGCCATCGGGCAGCTAAGTTACCATGGAGGAACCTAACAAGATTTGACTTAATATTCTAGATCTGAACTCGCGCCAACTGCTTGCATCAAAATCAAGTCAAGAATATAGCTCTGAATCCGAGAAAAGCGATGGACCATAAGCACTACGGGGCGTATTCGTAACATTTTCGAATTTTTTGTACCTGCTCCATTTCGACCATCGGGCAGCTAAGTTACCATGGAGAAACCAACCAAGATTTGACTTAATATTCTAGATCTTAACTCGCGCCAACTGCTTGCATCAAAATCCAGTCAAGAAAGTAGCTCTGAAGCCGAGAAATCCGATCGACCGTAAGCACTACGGGGCGTATACGTAACATTTTAAAATTGTTTGTACCTGCTCCATTTCGACCATCGGGCAGCTAAGTTACCATGGAGAAACCAACCAAGATTTGACTTAATATTCTAGATCTTAACTCGCGCCAACTGCTTGCATCAAAATCCAGTCAAGAAAGTAGCTCTGCAGCCGAGAAATGCGATCGACCATAAGCACTACGGGGCGTATACGTAACATTTTAAAATTGTTTGTACCTGCTCCATTTCGACCATCTGGCAGCTAGGTTACCATGGAGGAACCTAACAAGATTTGACTTAATATTCTAGATCTGAACTCGCGCCAACTGCTTGCATCAAAATCCAGTCAAGAAAGTAGCTCTGAAGCCGAGAAATGCGATCGACCGTAAGCACTACGGGGCGTATACGTAACATTTTAAAATTGTTTGTACCTGCTCCATTTCGACCATCGGGCAGCTAAGTTACCATGGAGGAACCACCCTTGATTTGACTTAATAAGCTAGATCTTAACTCGCGCCAACTGCTTGCATCAAAATCCGTCAAGAAAGTAGCTTTGAAGAAGAGAAATGCGATCGACCATAAGCACTACCTGGCGTATACGTAACATTTTAAAATTTTTTGTACCTGCTCCATTTCGACCATCGGGCAGCTAAGTTACCATGGAGGAACCTAACAAGATTTGACTTAATATTCTAGATCTGAACTCGCGCCAACTGCTGGCATCAAAATCCAGTCAAGAAAGTAGCTCTGAAGCCGAGAAATGCGATCGACCATAAGCACTACGGGGCGTATACGTAACATTTTAAAATTGTTTGTACCTGCTCTATTTCGGCCATCGGGCAGCTAAGTTACCATGGAGGAACCTAACAAGATTTGACTTAATATTCTAGATCTGAACTCGCGCCAACTGCTTGCATCAAAATCCATTCAAGAAAGTAGCTCTGAAGCCGAGAAATGCGATCGACCATAAGCACTACGGGGCGTATACGTAACATTTTAAAATTTTTTGTACCTGCCCCATTTCGACCATCGGGCAGCTAAGTTACCATGGAGGAACCTAACAAGATTTGACTTAATATTCTAGATCTGAACTCGCGCCAACTGCTTGCATCAAAATCAAGTCAAGAATATAGCTCTGAATCCGAGAAAAGCGATGGACCATAAGCACTACGGGGCGTATACGTAACGTTTTCAAATTTTTGGTACCTGCTCCATTTCGACCATCGGACAGCTAAGCTACCATGGAGGAACCTAACAAGATTTGACTTAATATTCTAGATCTTAACTCGCGCCAACTGCTTGCATCAAAATCCAGTCAAGAAAGTAGCTCTGAAGCCAAGTAATGCGATCGACCATAAGCACTACGGGGCGTATTCGTAACATTTTCAAATTTTTTGTACCTGCTCCATTTCGACCATCGGGCAGCTAAGTTACCATGGAGGAACCACCCAAGATTTGACTTAATAAGCTAGATCTTAACTCGCGCCAACTGCTTGCATCAAAATCCGTCAAGAAAGTAGCTTTGAAGAAGAGAAATGCGATCGACCATAAGCACTACGGGGCGTATACGTAACATTTTAAAATTTTTTGTACCTGCTCCATTTCGACCATCGGGCAGCTAAGTTACCATGGAGGAACCTAACAAGATTTGACTTAATATTCTAGATCTTAACTCGCGCCAACTGCTTGCATCAAAATCCAGTCAAGAAAGTAGCTCTGAAGCCGAGAAATGCGATCGACCGTAAGCACTACGGGGCGTATACGTAACATTTTAAAATTGTTTGTACCTGCTCCATTTCGACCATCGGGCAGCTAAGTTACCATGGAGGAACCACCCAAGATTTGACTTAATAAGCTAGATCTTAACTCGCGCCAACTGCTTGCATCAAAATCCGTCAAGAAAGTAGCTTTGAAGAAGAGAAATGCGATCGACCATAAGCACTACGGGGCGTATACGTAACATTTTAAAATTTTTTGTACCTGCTCCATTTCGACCATCGGGCAGCTAAGTTACCATGGAGGAACCTAACAAGATTTGACTTAATATTCTAGATCTGAACTCGCGCCAACTGCTGGCATCAAAATCCAGTCAAGAAAGTAGCTCTGAAGCCGAGAAATGCGATCGACCATAAGCACTACGGGGCGTATACGTAACATTTTAAAATTGTTTGTACCTGCTCTATTTCGGCCATCGGGCAGCTAAGTTACCATGGAGGAACCTAACAAGATTTGACTTAATATTCTAGATCTTAACTCGCGCCAACTGCTTGCATCAAAATCCAGTCAAGAAAGTAGCTCTGAAGCCGAGAAATGCGATCGACCGTAAGCACTACGGGGCGTATACGTAACATTTTAAAATTGTTTGTACCTGCTCCATTTCGACCATCGGGCAGCTAAGTTACCATGGAGGAACCACCCTAGATTTGACTTAATAAGCTAGATCTTAACTCGCGCCAACTGCTTGCATCAAAATCCGTCAAGAAAGTAGCTTTGAAGAAGAGAAATGCGATCGACCATAAGCACTACGGGGCGTATACGTAACATTTTAAAATTGTTTGTACCTGCTCTATTTCGGCCATCGGGCAGCTAAGTTACCATGGAGGAACCTAACAAGATTTGACTTAATATTCTAGATCTGAACTCGCGCCAACTGCTTGCATCAAAATCCATTCAAGAAAGTAGCTCTGAAGCCGAGAAATGCGATCGACCATAAGCACTACGGGGCGTATACGTAACATTTTAAAATTTTTTGTACCTGCCCCATTTCGACCATCGGGCAGCTAAGTTACCATGGAGGAACCTAACAAGATTTGACTTAATATTCTAGATCTGAACTCGCGCCAACTGCTGGCATCAAAATCCAGTCAAGAAAGTAGCTTTGAAGAAGAGAAATGCGATCGACCATAAGCACTACGGGGCGTATACGTAACATTTTAAAATTTTTTGTACCTGCTCCATTTCGACCATCGGGCAGCTAAGTTACCATGGAGGAACCTAACAAGATTTGACTTAATATTCTAGATCTGAACTCGCGCCAACTGCTTGCATCAAAATCCAGTCAAGAAAGTAGCTCTGATGCCAAGTAATGCTATCGACCATAAGCACTACGGGGCGTATTCGTAACATTTTCAAATTGTTTGTACCTGCTCCATTTCGACCATCGGGCAGCTAAGTTACCATGGAGAAACCAACCAAGATTTGACTTAATATTCTAGATCTTAACTCGCGCCAACTGCTTGCATCAAAATCCAGTCAAGAAAGTAGCTCTGAAGCCGAGAAATGCGATCGACCATAAGCACTACAGGGCGTATACGTAACATTTTAAAATTGTTTGTACCTGCTCCATTTCGACCATCGGGCAGCTAAGTTACCATTGAAGAACCACCCAAGATTTGACTTAATAAGCTTGATCTTAACTCGCGCCAACTGCTTGCATCAACATCCGTCAAGAAAGTAGCTTTGAAGAAGAGAAATGCGATCGACCATAAGCACTACTACATAACATTTTAATTTTTTTTGTACCTGCTCCATTTCGACCATCGGGCAGCTAAGTTACCATGGAGGAACCTAACAAGATTTGACTTAATATTCTATATCTGAACTCGCGCCAACTGCTTGCATCAAAATCCAGTCAAGAAAGTAGCTCTGAAGCCGAGAAATGCGATCGACCATAAGCACTACGGGGCGTATACGTAACATTTTAAAATTGTTTGTACCTGCTCCATTTCGACCATCGGGCAGCTAAGTTACCATGGAGGAACCACCCAAGATTTGACTTAATATTCTAGATCTGAACTCGCACCAACTGCTTGCATCAAAATCCAGTCAAGAATATAGCTCTCATTTCGACCATCGGGCAGCTAAGTTACCATGGAGGAACCTAACAAGATTTGACTTAATATTCTAGATCTTAACTCGCGCCAGCTGCTTGCATCAAAATCCAGTCTAGAAAGTAGCTCTGAAGCCGAGAAATGCGATCGACCATAAGCACTACGGGGCGTATTCGTAACATTTTCAAATTTTTTGTACCTGCTCCATTTCGACCATCGGGCAGCTAAGTTACCATGGAGAAACCAACCAAGATTTGACTTAATATTCTAGATCTTAACTCGCGCCAACTGCTTGCATCCAAATCCAGTCAAGAAAGTAGCTCTGAAGCCGAGAAATGCGATCGACCGTAAGCACTACGGGGCGTATACGTAACATTTTAAAATTGTTTGTACCTGCTCCATTTCGGCCATCGGGCAGCTAAGTTACCATGGAGGAACCACCCAAGATTTGACTTAATTAGCTAGATCTTAACTCGCGCCAACTGCTTGCATCAAAATCCATTCAAGAAAGTAGCTCTGAAGCCGAGAAATGCGATCGACCATAAGCACTACGGGGCGTATACGTAACATTTTAAAATTTTTTGTACCTGCCCCATTTCGACCATCGGGCAGCTAAGTTACCATGGAGGAACCTAACAAGATTTGACTTAATATTCTAGATCTGAACTCGCGCCAACTGCTTGCATCAAAATCAAGTCAAGAATATAGCTCTGAATCCGAGAAAAGCGATGGACCATAAGCACTACGGGGCGTATACGTAACATTTTCAAATTTTTGGTACCTGCTCCATTTCGACCATCGAACAGCTAAGTTACCATGGAGGAACCTAACAAGATTTGACTTAATATTCTAGATCTTAACTCGCGCCAACTGCTTGCATCAAAATCCATTCTAGAAAGTAGCTCTGAAGCCGAGAAATGCGATCGACCATAAGCACTACGGGGCGTATTCGTAACATTTTCGAATTTTTTGTACCTGCTCCATTTCGACCATCGGGCAGCTAAGTTACCATGGAGGAACCTAACAAGATTTGACTTAATATTCTAGATCTTAACTCGCGCCAACTGCTTGCATCAAAATCCAGCCAAGAAAGTAGCTCTGAAGCCGAGGAATGCGATCGACCGTAAGCACTACGGGGCGTATACGTAACATTTTAAAATTGTTTGTACCTGCTCCATTTCGACCATCGGGCAGCTAAGTTACCATGGAGCAACCACCCAAGATTTGACTTAATAAGCTAGATCTTAACTCGCGCCAACTGCTTGCATCAAAATCCGTCAAGAAAGTAGCTTTGAAGAAGAGAAATGCGATCGACCATAAGCACTACGGGGCGTATACGTAACATTTTAAAATTGTTTGTACCTGCTCCATTTCGACCATCGGGCAGCTAAGTTACCATGGAGAAATCACCCAAGATTTGACTTAATAAGCTAGATCTTAACTCGCGCCAACTGCTTGCATCAAAATCCGTCAAGAAAGTAGCTCTGAAGCCGAGAAATGCGATCGACCATAAGCACTACGGGGCGTATTCGTAACATTTTCGAATTTTTTGTACCTGCTCCATTTCGACCATCGGGCAGCTAAGTTACCATGGAGGAACCTAACAAAATTTGACTTAATATTCTAGATCTTAACTCGCGCCAACTGCTTGCATCAAAATCCAGTCAAGAAAGTAGCTCTGAAGCCAAGAAATGTGATCGACCATAAGCACTACGAGGCGTATACGTAACATTTTAAATTTTTTTGTACCTGCTCTATTTAAGCCATCGGGCAGTTAAGTTACCATTGAGGAACCTAACAAGATTTGACTTAATATTCTAGATCTGAACTAGCGCCAACTGCTTGCATCAAAATCCATTCAAGAAAGTAGCTCTGAAGCCGAGAAATGCGATCGACCATAAGCACTACGGGGCGTATACGTAACATTTTAAAAATTTTTGTACCTGCTCCATTTCGACCATCGGGCAGCTAAGTTACCATGAAGGAACCTAACAAGATTTGACTTAATATTCTAGATCTGAACTCGCGCCAACTGCTTGCATCAAAATCCAGTCAAGAATGTAGCTCTGAATCCGAGAAAAGCGATGGACCATAAGCACTACGGGGCGTATACGTAACATTTCCAAATTTTTGGTACCTGCTCCATTTCGACCATCGGACAGCTAAGTTACCATGGAGGAACCCAACAAGATTTGACTTAATATTCTAGATCTTAACTCGCGCCAACTGCTTGCATCAAAATCCAGTCTAGAAAGTATCTCTGAAACCGAGAAATGCGATCGACCATAAGCACTACGGGGCGTATTCGTAACATTTTAAAATTTTTTGTACCTGCTCCATTTCGACCATCGGGCAGCTAAGTTACCATGGAGAAACCAACCAAGATTTGACTTAATATTCTAGATCTTAACTCGCGCCAACTGCTTGCATCAAAATCCAGTCAAGAAAGTAGCTCTGAAGCCGAGAAATGCGATCGACCATAAGCACTACGCGGCGTATACGTAACATTTTAAAATTGTTTGTACCTGCTTCATTTCGACCATCGGGCAGCTAAGTTACCATGGAGAAATCACCCAAGATTTGACTTAATAAGCTAGATCTTAACTCGCGCCAACTGCTTGCATCAAAATCCGTCAAGAAAGTAGCTCTGAAGCCGAGAAATGCGATCGACCATAAGCACTACCGGGCGTATACGTAACATTTTAAAATTGTTTGTACCTGCTCCATTTCGACCATCGGGCAGCTAAGTTACCATGGAGGAACCTAACAAGATTTGACTTAATATTCTAGATCTGAACTCGCGCCAACTGCTTGCATCAAAATCCAGTCAAGAAAGTAGCTCTGAAGCCGAGAAATGCGATCGACCATAAGCACTACGGGGCGTATACGTAACATTTTAAAATTTTTTGTACCTGCTCTATTTCGGCCATCGGGCAGCTAAGTTACCATGGAGGAACCTAACAAGATTTGACTTAATATTCTAGATCTGAACTCGCGCCAACTGCTTGCATCAAAATCCATTCAAGAAAGTAGCTCTGAAGCCGAGAAATGCGATCGACCATAAGCACTACGGGGCGTATACGTAACATTTTAAAATTTTTTGTACCTGCTCCATTTCGACCATCGGGCAGCTAAGTTACCATGGAGGAACCTAACAAGATTTGACTTAATATTCTAGATCTGAACTCGCGCCAACTGCTTGCATCAAAATCCAGTCAAGAATGTAGCTCTGAATCGGACCAAAGCGATGGACCATAAGCACTACGGGGCGTATACGTAACATTTTCAAATTTTTGGTACCTGCTCCATTTAGACCATCGGACAGCTAAGTTACCATGGAGGAACCTAACAAGATTTGACTTAATATTCTAGATCTGAACTCGCGCCAACTGCTTGCATCAAAATCCAGTCAAGAAAGTAGCTCTGAAGCCGAGAAATGCGATCGACCATAAGCACTACGGGGAGTATACGTAACATTTTAAAATTTTTTGTACCTGCTCTATTTCGGCCATCGGGCAGCTAAGTTACCATGGAGGAACCACCCAAGATTTGACTTAATAAGCTAGATCTTAACTCGCGCCAACTGCTTGCATCAAAATCCGTCAAGAAAGTAGCTTTGAAGAAGAGAAATGCGATCGACCATAAGCACTACGGGGCGTATACGTAACATTTTAAATTTTTTTGTACCTGCTCTATTTCGGCCATCACGCAACTAAGTTACCATGGAGGAACCTAACAAGATTTGCCTTAATATTCTAGATCTGAACTCGCGCCAACTGCTTGCATCAAAATCCAGTCAAGAAAGTAGCTCTGAAGCCGAGAAATGCGATCGACCATAAGCACTACGGGGCGTATACGTAACATTTTAAAATTTTTTGTACCTGCTCTATTTCGACCATCGGACAGCTAAGTTACCATGGAGAAACCAACCAAGATTTGACTTAATATTCTAGATCTTAACTCGCGCCAACTGCTTGCATCAAAATCCAGTCAAGAAAGTAGCTCTGCAGCCGAGAAATGCGATCGACCATAAGCACTACGGGGCGTATACGTAACATTTTAAAATTGTTTGTACCTGCTCCATTTCGACCATCGGGCAGCTAAGTTACCATGGAGAAACCACCCAAGATTTGACTTAATAAGCTAGATCTTAACTCGCGCCAACTGCTTGCATCAAAATCCGTCAAGAAAGTAGCTTTGAAGAAGAGAAATGCGATCGACCATAAGCACTACGGGGCGTATACGTAACATTTTAAAATTGTTTGTACCTGCTCCATTTCGACCATCGGGCAGCTAAGTTACCATGGAGGAACCTAACAAGATTTGACTTAATATTCTAGATCTGAACTCACGCCAACTGCTTGCATCAAAATCCAGTCAAGAAAGTAGCTCTGAAGCCGAGAAATGCGATCGACCATAAGCACTACGGGGCGTATACGTAACATTTTAAAATTTTTTGTACCTGCTCTATTTCGGCCACCGGGCAACTAAGTTACCACGGAGGAACCTAACAAGATTTGACTTAATATTCTAGATCTGAACTCTCGCCAACTGCTTGCATCAAAATCCTTTCAAGAAAGTAGCTCTGAAGCCGAGAAATGCGATCGACCATAAGCACTACGGGGCGTATACGTAACATTTTAAATTTTTTTGTACCTGCTCCATTTCGACCATCGGGCAGCTAAGTTACCATGGAGGAACCTAACAAGATTTGACTTAATATTCTAGATCTGAACTCGCGCCAACTGCGTGCATCAAAATCCAGTCAAGAAAGTAGCTCTGAAGCCGAGAAATGCGATCGACCATAAGCACTACGGGCCGTACACGTAACATTTTAAAATTTTTTGTACCTGCTCTATTTCGGCCATCGGGCAGCTAAGTTACCATGGAGGAACCTAACAAGATTTGACTTAATATTCTAGATCTGAACTCGCGCCAACTGCTTGCATCAAAATCCAGTCAAGAATGTAGCTCTGAATCCGAGAAAAGCGATGGACCATAAGCACTACGGGGCGTATACGTAACATTTTCAAATTTTTGGTACCTGCTCCATTTCGACCATCGGACAGCTAAGTTAATATGGAGGAACCTAACAAGATTTGACTTAATATTCTAGATCTTAACTCGCGCCAACTGCTTGCATCAAAATCCAGTCTAGAAAGTAGCTCTGAAACCGAGAAATGCGATCGACCATAAGCACTACGGGGCGTATACGTAACATTTTAAAATTGTTTGTACCTGCTCCATTTCGACCATCGGGCAGCTAAGTTACCATGGAGGAACCTAACAAGATTTGACTTAATATTCTAGATCTGAACTCGCGCCAACTGCTTGCATCAAAATCCAGTCAAGAATGTAGCTCTGAAACCGAGAAATGTGATCGACCATAAGCACTACGGGCCGTATACGTAACATTTTAAATTTTTTCGTACCTGCTCTATTTCGGCCATCGGGCAGCTAAGTTACCATGGAGGAACCTAACAAGATTTGACTTAATATTCTAGATCTTAACTCGCGCCAACTGCTTGCATCAAAATCCAGTCTAGAAAGTAGCTCTGAAACCGAGAAATGCGATCGACCATAAGCACTACGGGGCGTATACGTAACATTTTAAAATTGTTTGTACCTGCTTAATTTCGACCATCGGGCAGCTAAGTTACCATGGAGGAACCTAACAAGATTTGACTTAATATTCTAGATCTTAACTCGCGCCAACTGCTTGCATCAAAATCCAGTCAAGAATGTAGCTCTGAAACCGAGAAATGCGATCGACCATAAGCACTACGGGGCGTATTCGTAACATTTTCAAATTTTTTGTACCTGCTCCATTTCGACCATCGGGCAGCTAGGTTACCATGGAGAAACCACCCAAGATTTGACTTAATAAGCTAGATCTTAACTCGCGCCAGCTGCTTGCATCAAAATCCAGTCCAGAAAGTAGCTCTGAAGCCGAGAAATGCGATCGACCATAAGCACTACGGGGCGTATACGTAACATTTTAAAATTGTTTGTACCTGCTCCATTTCGACCATCTGGCAGCTAAGTTACCATGGAGGAACCACCCAAGATTTGACTTAATAAGCTAGATGTTAACTTGCGCCAACTGCTTGCATCAAAATCCAGTCAAGAATGTAGCTCTGAATCCGAGAAAAGCGATGGACCATAAGCACTACGGGGTGTATACGTAACATTTTAAAATTTTTTGTACCTGTTCCATTTCGACCATCGGACAGCTAAGTTACCATGGAGGAACCTAACAAGATTTGACTTAATATTCTAGATCTTAACTCGCGCCAACTGCTTGCATCAAAATCCAGTCAAGAATGTAGCTCTGAATCCGAGAAAAGCGATGGACCATAAGCACTACGGGGCGTATACGTAACATTTTCAAATTTTTGGTACCTGCTCCATTTCGACCATCGGACAGCTAAGTTACCATGGAGGAACCTAACAAGATTTGACTTAATATTCTAGATCTTAACTCGCGCCAACTGCTTGCATCAAAATCCAGTCTAGAAAGTAGCTCTGAAACCGAGAAATGCGATCGACCATAAGCACTACGGGGCGTATACGTAACATTTTAAAATTGTTTGTACCTGCTCCATTTCGACCATCGGGCAGCTAAGTTACCATGGAGGAACCTAACAAGATTTGACTTAATATTCTAGATCTTAACTCGCGCCAACTGCCTGCATCAAAATCCAGTCTAGAAAGTAGCTCTGAAACCGAGAAATGCGATCGACCATAAGCACTACGGGGCGTATTCGTAACATTTTCAAATTTTTTGTACCTGCTCCATTTCGACCATCGGGCAGCTAAGTTACCATGGAGAAACCAACCAAGATTTGACTTAATATTCTAGATCTTAACTCGCGCCAACTGCTTGCATCAAAATCCAGTCAAGAAAGTAGCTCTGCAGCCGAGAAATGCGATCGACCATAAGCACTACGGGGCGTATACATACGTTACATTTTAAAATTGTTTGTACCTGCTCCATTTCGACCATCGGGCAGCTAAGTTACCATGGAGGAACCTAACAAGATTTGACTTAATATTCTAGATCTGAACTCGCGCCAACTGCTTGCATCAAAATCCAGTCAAGAATGTAGCTCTGAATCCGAGAAAAGCGATGGACCATAAGCACTACGGGGCGTATACGTAACATTTTCAAATTTTTGGTACCTGCTCCATTTCGACCATCGGACAGCTAAGTTACCATGGAGGAACCTAACAAGATTTGACTTAATATTCTAGATCTGAACTCGCGCCAACTGCTTGCATCAAAATCCAGTCAAGAATGTAGCTCTGAATCCGAGAAAAGCGATGGACCATAAGCACTACGGGGCGTATACGTAACATTTTAAAATTTTTTGTACCTGTTCCATTTCGACCATCGGACAGCTAAGTTACCATGGAGGAACCTAACAAGATTTGACTTAATATTCCAGATCTTAACTCGCGCCAACTGCTTGCATCAAAATCCAGTCAAGAATGTAGCTCTGAATCCGAGAAAAGCGATGGACCATAAGCACTACGGGGCGTATACGTAACATTTTCAAATTTTTGGTACCTGCTCCATTTCGACCATCGAACAGCTAAGTCACCATGGAGGAACCTAACAAGATTTGACTTAATATTCTAGATCTTAACTCGCGCCAACTGCTTGCATCAAAATCCAGTCTAGAAAGTAGCTCTGAAACCGAGAAATGCGATCGACCATAAGCACTACGGGGCGTATACGTAACATTTTAAAATTGTTTGTACCTGCTCCATTTCGACCATCGGGCAGCTAAGTTACCATGGAGAAACCAACCAAGATTTGACTTAATATTCTAGATCTTAACTCGCGCCAACTGCTTGCATCAAAATCCAGTCAAGAAAGTAGCTCTGAAGCCGAGAAATGCGATCGACCATAAGCACTACGGGGCGTATACGTAACATTTTAAAATTGTTTGTACCTGCTCCATTTCGACCATCGGGCAGCTAAGTTACCATGGAGGAACCTAACAAGATTTGACTTAATATTCTAGATCTGAACTCGCGCCAACTGCTTGCATCAAAATCCAGTCAAGAATGTAGCTCTGAATCCGAGAAAAGCGATGGACCATAAGCACTACGGGGCGTATACGTAACATTTTCAAATTTTTGGTACCTGCTCCATTTCGACCATCGGACAGCTAAGTTACCATGGAGGAACCTAACAAGATTTGACTTAATATTCTAGATCTGAACTCGCGCCAACTGCTTGCATCAAAATCCAGTCAAGAATGTAGCTCTGAATCCGAGAAAAGCGATGGACCATAAGCACTACGGGGCGTATACGTAACATTTTAAAATTTTTTGTACCTGTTCCATTTCGACCATCGGACAGCTAAGTTACCATGGAGGAACCTAACAAGATTTGACTTAATATTCTAGATCTTAACTCGCGCCAACTGCTTGCATCAAAATCCAGTCAAGAATGTAGCTCTGAATCCGAGAAAAGCGATGGACCATAAGCACTACGGGGCGTATACGTAACATTTTCAAATTTTTGGTACCTGCTCCATTTCGACCATCGAACAGCTAAGTCACCATGGAGGAACCTAACAAGATTTGACTTAATATTCTAGATCTTAACTCGCGCCAACTGCTTGCATCAAAATCCAGTCTAGAAAGTAGCTCTGAAACCGAGAAATGCGATCGACCATAAGCACTACGGCGGCGTATACGTAACATTTTAAAATTGTTTGTACCTGCTTAATTTCGACCATCGGGCAGCTAAGTTACCATGGAGGAACCTATCAAGATTTGACTTAATATTCTAGATCTGAACTCGAGCCAACTGCTTGCATCAAAATCCATTCAAGAAAGTAGCTCTGAAGCCGAGAAATGCGATCGACCATAAGCACTACGGGGCGTATACGTAACATTTTAAATTTTTTTGTACCTGCTCCATTTCGACCATCGGGCAGCTAAGTTACCATGGAGGAACCTAACAAGATTTGACTTAATATTCTAGATCTGAACTCGCGCCAACTGCGTGCATCAAAATCCAGTCAAGAAAGTAGCTCTGAAGCCGAGAAATGCGATCGACCATAAGCACTACGGGCCGTACACGTAACATTTTAAAATTTTTTGTACCTGCTCTATTTCGGCCATCGGGCAGCTAAGTTACCATGGAGGAACCTAACAAGATTTGACTTAATATTCTAGATCTGAACTCGCGCCAACTGCTTGCATCAAAATCCAGTCAAGAATGTAGCTCTGAATCCGAGAAAAGCGATGGACCATAAGCACTACGGGGCGTATACGTAACATTTTCAAATTTTTGGTACCTGCTCCATTTCGACCATCGGACAGCTAAGTTACCATGGAGGAACCTAACAAGATTTGACTTAATATTCTAGATCTTAACTCGCGCCAACTGCTTGCATCAAAATCCAGTCTAGAAAGTAGCTCTGAAACCGAGAAATGCGATCGACCATAAGCACTACGGGGCGTATACGTAACATTTTAAAATTGTTTGTACCTGCTCCATTTCGACCATCGGGCAGCTAAGTTACCATGGAGGAACCTAACAAGATTTGACTTAATATTCTTGATCTGAACTCGCGCCAACTGCTTGCATCAAAATCCAGTCAAGAATGTAGCTCTGAATCTGAGAAAAGCGATGGACCATAAGCACTACGGGGCGTATACGTAACATTTTCAAATTTTTGGTACCTGCTCCATTTCGACCATCGGACAGCTAAGTTACCATGGAGGAACCTAACAAGATTTGACTTAATATTCTAGATCTGAACTCGCGCCAACTGCTTGCATCAAAATCCAGTCAAGAATGTAGCTCTGAATCCGAGAAAAGCGATGGACCATAAGCACTACGGGGCGTATACGTAACATTTTAAAATTTTTTGTACCTGTTCCATTTCGACCATCGGACAGCTAAGTTACCATGGAGGGACCTAACAAGATTTGACTTAATATTCTAGATCTTAACTCGCGCCAACTGCTTGCATCAAAATCCAGTCAAGAATGTAGCTCTGAATCCGAGAAAAGCGATGGACCATAAGCACTACGGGGCGTATACGTAACATTTTAAAATTGTTTGTACCTGCGCTATTTCGACCATCGGACAGCTAAGTTACCATGGAGGAACCTAACAAAATTTGACTTAATATTCTAGATCTTAACTCGCGCCAACTGCTTGCATCAAAATCCAGTCTAGAAAGTAGCTCTGAAACCGAGAAATGCGATCGACCATAAGCACTACGGGGCGTATACGTAACATTTTCAAATTTTTGGTACCTGCTCCATTTCGACCATCGGACAGCTAAGTTACCATGGAGGAACCTAACAAGATTTGACTTAATATTCTAGATCTGAACTCGCGCCAACTGCTTGCATCAAAATCCAGTCAAGAATGTAGCTCTGAATCCGAGAAAAGCGATGGACCATAAGCACTACGGGGCGTATACGTAACATTTTCAAATTTTTGGTACCTGCTCCATTTCGACCATCGGACAGCTAAGTTACCATGGAGGAACCTAACAAGATTTGACTTAATATTCTAGATCTTAACTCGCGCCAACTGCTTGCATCAAAATCCAGTCTAGAAAGTAGCTCTGAAACCGAGAAATGCGATCGACCATAAGCACTACGGGGCGTATACGTAACATTTTAAAATTGTTTGTACCTGCTTAATTTCGACCATCGGGCAGCTAAGTTACCATGGAGGAACCTATCAAGATTTGACTTAATATTCTAGATCTGAACTCGCGCCAACTGCTTGCATCAAAATCCAGTCAAGAAAGTAGCTCTGAAGCCGAGAAATGCGATCGACCATAAGCACTACGGGGCGTATACGTAACATTTTAAAATTTTTTGTACCTGCTCTATTTCGGCCATCGGGCAGCTAAGTTACCATGGAGGAACCTAACACGATTTGACTTAATATTCTTGATCTGAACTCGCGCCAACTGCTTGCATCAAAATCCAGTCAAGAATGTAGCTCTGAATCTGAGAAAAGCGATGGACCATAAGCACTACGGGGCGTATACGTAACATTTTCAATTTTTTGGTACCTGCTCCATTTCGACCATCGGACAGCTAAGTTACCATGGAGGAACCTAACAAGATTTGACTTAATATTCTAGATCTGAACTCGAGCCAACTGTTTGCATCAAAATCCATTCAAGAAAGTAGCTCTGAAGCCGAGAAATGCGATCGACCATAAGCACTACGGGGCGTATAGGTAACATTTTAAAATTTTTTGTACCTGCTCTATTTCGACCATCAGACAGCTAAGTTACCATGGAGGAACCTAACAAGATTTGATTTAATATTCTAGATCTTAACTCGCGCCAACTGCTTGCATCAAAATCCAGTCTAGAAAGTAGCTCTGAAACCGAGAAATGCGATCGACCATAAGCACTACGGGGCGTATTCGTAACATTTTCAAATTTTTTGTACCTGCTCCATTTCGACCATCGGGCAGCTAAGTTACCATGGAGGAACCTAACAAGATTTGACTTAATATTATAGATCTGAACTCGAGCCAACTGCTTGCATCAAAATCCATTCAAGAAAGTAGCTCTGAAGCCGAGAAATGCGATCGACCATAAGCACTACGGGGCGTATAAGTAACATTTTAAAATTTTTTGTACCTGCTCTATTTCGACCATCGGACAGCTAAGTTACCATGGAGGAACCTAACAAGATTTGACTTAATATTCTAGATCTTAACTCGCGCCAACTGCTTGCATCAAAATCCAGTCAAGAAAGTAGCTCTGCAGCCGAGAAATGCGATCGACCATAAGCACTACGGGGCGTATACGTTACATTTTAAAATTGTTTGTACCTGCTCCATTTCGACCATCGGGCAGCTAAGTTACCATGGAGAAACCACCCAAGGTTTGACTTAATAAGCTAGATCTTAACTCGCGCCAACTGCTTGCATCAAAATCCGTCAAGAAAGTAGCTTTGAAGAAGAGAAATGCGATCGACCATAAGCACTACGGGGCGTATACGTAACATTTTAAAATTGTTTGTACCTGCTCCATTTCGACCATCGGGCAGCTAAGTTACCATGGAGGAACCTAACAAGATTTGACTTAATATTCTAGATCTGAACTCGCGCCAACTGCTTGCATCAAAATCCAGTCAAGAAAGTAGCTCTGAAGCCGAGAAATGCGATCGACCATAAGCACTACGGGGCGTATACGTAACATTTTAAAATTTTTTGTACCTGCTCTATTTCGGCCATCGGGCAGCTAAGTTACCATGGAGGAACCTAACAAGATTTGACTTAATATTCTAGATCTGAACTCGCGCCAACTGCGTGCATCAAAATCCAGTCAGAAAGTAGCTCTGAAGCCGAGAAATGCGATCGACCATAAGCACTACGGGCCGTATACGTAACATTTTAAAATTTTTTGTACCTGCTCTATTTCGGCCATCGGGCAGCTAAGTTACCATGGAGGAACCTAACAAGATTTGACTTAATATTCTAGATCTGAACTCGCGCCAACTGCTTGCATCAAAATCCAGTCAAGAAAGTAGCTTTGAAGAAGTGAAATGCGATCGACCATAAGCACTACGGGGCGTATACGTAACATTTTAAAATTTTTTGTACCTGCTCCATTTCGACCATCGGGCAGCTAAGTTACCATGGAGGAACCTAACAAGATTTGACTTAATATTCTAGATCTGAACTCGCGCCAACTGCGTGCATCAAAATCCAGTCAAGAAAGTAGCTCTGAAGCCGAGAAATGCGATCGACCATAAGCACTACGGGCCGTATACGTAACATTTTAAAATTTTTTGTACCTGCTCTATTTCGGCCATCGGGCAGCTAAGTTACCATGGAGGAACCTAACAAGATTTGACTTAATATTCTAGATCTTAACTCGCGCCAACTGCTTGCATCAAAATCCAGTCAAGAAAGTAGCTCTGAATCCGAGAAAAGCGATGGACCATAAGCACTACGGGGCGTATACGTAACATTTTAAAATTTTTTGTACCTGCTCCATTTCGACCATCGAACAGCTAAGTCACCATGGAGGAACCTAACAAGATTTGACTTAATATTCTAGATCTTAACTCGCGCCAACTGCTTGCATCAAAATCCAGTCTAGAAAGTAGCTCTGAAACCGAGAAATGCGATCGACCATAAGCACTACGGCGGCGTATACGTAACATTTTAAAATTGTTTGTACCTGCTTAATTTCGACCATCGGGCAGCTAAGTTACCATGGAGGAACCTATCAAGATTTGACTTAATATTCTAGATCTGAACTCGAGCCAACTGCTTGCATCAAAATCCATTCAAGAAAGTAGCTCTGAAGCCGAGAAATGCGATCGACCATAAGCACTACGGGGCGTATAAGTAACATTTTAAAATTGTTTGTACCTGCTCTATTTCGACCATCGGACAGCTAAGTTACCATGGAGGAACCTAACAAGATTTGACTTAATATTCTAGATCTTAACTCGCGCCAACTGCTTGCATCAAAATCCAGTCAAGAAAGTAGCTCTGCAGCCGAGAAATGCGATCGACCATAAGCACTACGGGGCGTATACGTTACATTTTAAAATTGTTTGTACCTGCTCCATTTCGACCATCGGGCAGCTAAGTTACCATGGAGAAACCACCCAAGGTTTGACTTAATAAGCTAGATCTTAACTCGCGCCAACTGCTTGCATCAAAATCCGTCAAGAAAGTAGCTTTGAAGAAGAGAAATGCGATCGACCATAAGCACTACGGGGCGTATACGTAACATTTTAAAATTGTTTGTACCTGCTCCATTTCGACCATCGGGCAGCTAAGTTACCATGGAGGAACCTAACAAGATTTGACTTAATATTCTAGATCTGAACTCGCGCCAACTGCTTGCATCAAAATCCAGTCAAGAAAGTAGCTCTGAAGCCGAGAAATGCGATCGACCATAAGCACTACGGGGCGTATACGTAACATTTTAAAATTTTTTGTACCTGCTCTATTTCGGCCATCGGGCAGCTAAGTTACCATGGAGGAACCTAACACGATTTGACTTAATATTCTTGATCTGAACTCGCGCCAACTGCTTGCATCAAAATCCAGTCAAGAATGTAGCTCTGAATCTGAGAAAAGCGATGGACCATAAGCACTACGGGGCGTATACGTAACATTTTCAAATTTTTGGTACCTGCTCCATTTCGACCATCGGACAGCTAAGTTACCATGGAGGAACCTAACAAGATTTGACTTAATATTCTAGATCTGAACTCGCGCCAACTGCTTGCATCAAAATCCAGTCAAGAATGTAGCTCTGAATCCGAGAAAAGCGATGGACCATAAGCACTACGGGGCGTATACGTAACATTTTAAAATTTTTTGTACCTGTTCCATTTCGACCATCGGACAGCTAAGTTACCATGGAGGGACCTAACAAGATTTGACTTAATATTCTAGATCTTAACTCGCGCCAACTGCTTGCATCAAAATCCAGTCAAGAATGTAGCTCTGAATCCGAGAAAAGCGATGGACCATAAGCACTACGGGGCGTATACGTAACATTTTAAAATTGTTTGTACCTGCGCTATTTCGACCATCGGACAGCTAAGTTACCATGGAGGAACCTAACAAAATTTGACTTAATATTCTAGATCTTAACTCGCGCCAACTGCTTGCATCAAAATCCAGTCTAGAAAGTAGCTCTGAAACCGAGAAATGCGATCGACCATAAGCACTACGGGGCGTATACGTAACATTTTCAAATTTTTGGTACCTGCTCCATTTCGACCATCGGACAGCTAAGTTACCATGGAGGAACCTAACAAGATTTGACTTAATATTCTAGATCTGAACTCGCGCCAACTGCTTGCATCAAAATCCAGTCAAGAATGTAGCTCTGAATCCGAGAAAAGCGATGGACCATAAGCACTACGGGGCGTATACGTAACATTTTCAAATTTTTGGTACCTGCTCCATTTCGACCATCGGACAGCTAAGTTACCATGGAGGAACCTAACAAGATTTGACTTAATATTCTAGATCTTAACTCGCGCCAACTGCTTGCATCAAAATCCAGTCTAGAAAGTAGCTCTGAAACCGAGAAATGCGATCGACCATAAGCACTACGGGGCGTATACGTAACATTTTAAAATTGTTTGTACCTGCTTAATTTCGACCATCGGGCAGCTAAGTTACCATGGAGGAACCTAACAAGATTTGACTTAATATTCTAGATCTGAACTCGCGCCAACTGCTTGCATCAAAATCCAGTCAAGAAAGTAGCTCTGAAGCCGAGAAATGCGATCGACCATAAGCACTACGGGGCGTATACGTAACATTTTAAAATTTTTTGTACCTGCTCTATTTCGGCCATCGGGCAGCTAAGTTACCATGGAGGAACCTAACACGATTTGACTTAATATTCTTGATCTGAACTCGCGCCAACTGCTTGCATCAAAATCCAGTCAAGAATGTAGCTCTGAATCTGAGAAAAGCGATGGACCATAAGCACTACGGGGCGTATACGTAACATTTTCAAATTTTTGGTACCTGCTCCATTTCGACCATCGGACAGCTAAGTTACCATGGAGGAACCTAACAAGATTTGACTTAATATTCTAGATCTGAACTCGAGCCAACTGTTTGCATCAAAATCCATTCAAGAAAGTAGCTCTGAAGCCGAGAAATGCGATCGACCATAAGCACTACGGGGCGTATAGGTAACA
Source organism: Merodon equestris (assembly GCA_958301585.1). Lineage (NCBI taxonomy): Eukaryota > Metazoa > Arthropoda > Insecta > Diptera > Syrphidae > Merodon > Merodon equestris. The sequence goes on along the minus strand of OY284416.1, from coordinate 36,644,566 downwards.
TTTTAAAATTTTTTGTACCTGCTCTATTTCGACCATCAGACAGCTAAGTTACCATGGAGGAACCTAACAAGATTTGATTTAATATTCTAGATCTTAACTCGCGCCAACTGCTTGCATCAAAATCCAGTCTAGAAAGTAGCTCTGAAACCGAGAAATGCGATCGACCATAAGCACTACGGGGCGTATTCGTAACATTTTCAAATTTTTTGTACCTGCTCCATTTCGACCATCGGGCAGCTAAGTTACCATGGAGGAACCTAACAAGATTTGACTTAATATTATAGATCTGAACTCGAGCCAACTGCTTGCATCAAAATCCATTCAAGAAAGTAGCTCTGAAGCCGAAGAAATGCGATCGACCATAAGCACTACGGGGCGTATAAGTAACATTTTAAAATTTTTTGTACCTGCTCTATTTCGACCATCGGACAGCTAAGTTACCATGCAGGAACCTAACAAGATTTGACTTAATATTCTAGATCTTAACTCGCGCCAACTGCTTGCATCAAAATCCAGTCAAGAAAGTAGCTCTGCAGCCGAGAAATGCGATCGACCATAAGCACTACGGGGCGTATACGTTACATTTTAAAATTGTTTGTACCTGCTCCATTTCGACCATCGGGCAGCTAAGTTACCATGGAGAAACCACCCAAGGTTTGACTTAATAAGCTAGATCTTAACTCGCGCCAACTGCTTGCATCAAAATCCGTCAAGAAAGTAGCTTTGAAGAAGAGAAATGCGATCGACCATAAGCACTACGGGGCGTATACGTAACATTTTAAAATTGTTTGTACCTGCTCCATTTCGACCATCGGGCAGCTAAGTTACCATGGAGGAACCTAACAAGATTTGACTTAATATTCTAGATCTGAACTCGCGCCAACTGCTTGCATCAAAATCCAGTCAAGAAAGTAGCTCTGAAGCCGAGAAATGCGATCGACCATAAGCACTACGGGGCGTATACGTAACATTTTAAAATTTTTTGTACCTGCTCTATTTCGGCCATCGGGCAGCTAAGTTACCATGGAGGAACCTAACAAGATTTGACTTAATATTCTAGATCTGAACTCGCGCCAACTGCGTGCATCAAAATCCAGTCAAGAAAGTAGCTCTGAAGCCGAGAAATGCGATCGACCATAAGCACTACGGGCCGTATACGTAACATTTTAAAATTTTTTGTACCTGCTCTATTTCGGCCATCGGGCAGCTAAGTTACCATGGAGGAACCTAACAAGATTTGACTTAATATTCTAGATCTGAACTCGCGCCAACTGCTTGCATCAAAATCCAGTCAAGAAAGTAGCTTTGAAGAAGTGAAATGCGATCGACCATAAGCACTACGGGGCGTATACGTAACATTTTAAAATTTTTTGTACCTGCTCCATTTCGACCATCGGGCAGCTAAGTTACCATGGAGGAACCTAACAAGATTTGACTTAATATTCTAGATCTGAACTCGCGCCAACTGCGTGCATCAAAATCCAGTCAAGAAAGTAGCTCTGAAGCCGAGAAATGCGATCGACCATAAGCACTACGGGCCGTATACGTAACATTTTAAAATTTTTTGTACCTGCTCTATTTCGGCCATCGGGCAGCTAAGTTACCATGGAGGAACCTAACAAGATTTGACTTAATATTCTAGATCTGAACTCGCGCCAACTGCTTGCATCAAAATCCAGTCAAGAAAGTAGCTCTGAAGCCGAGAAATGCGATCGACCATAAGCACTACGGGGCGTATACGTAACATTTTAAAATTTTTTGTACCTGCTCCATTTCGACCATCGGGCAGCTAAGTTACCATGGAGGAACCTAACAAGATTTGACTTAATATTCTAGATCTGAACTCGCGCCAACTGCTTGCATCAAAATCCAGTCAAGAATTTAGCTCTGAATCCGAGAAAAGCGATGGACCATAAGCACTACGGGGCGTATACGTAACATTTTAAAATTGTTTGTACCTGCTCCATTTCGACCATCGGGCAGCTAAGTTACTATGGAGGAACCACCCAAGATTTGACTTAATAAGCTAGATCTTAACTCGAGCCAACTGTTTGCATCAAAATCCATTCAAGAAAGTAGCTCTGAAGCCGAGAAATGCGATCGACCATAAGCACTACGGGGCGTATAAGTAACATTTTAAAATTTTTTGTACCTGCTCTATTTCGACCATCGGACAGCTAAGTTACCATGGAGGAACCTAACAAGATTTGATTTAATATTCTAGATCTTAACTCGCGCCAACTGCTTGCATCAAAATCCAGTCTAGAAAGTAGCTCTGAAACCGAGAAATGCGATCGACCATAAGCACTACGGGGCGTATTCGTAACATTTTCAAATTTTTTGTACCTGCTCCATTTCGACCATCGGGCAGCTAAGTTACCATGGAGGAACCTAACAAGATTTGACTTAATATTATAGATCTGAACTCGAGCCAACTGCTTGCATCAAAATCCATTCAAGAAAGTAGCTCTGAAGCCGAGAAATGCGATCGACCATAAGCACTACGGGGCGTATAAGTAACATTTTAAAATTTTTTGTACCTGCTCTATATCGACCATCGGACAGCTAAGTTACCATGGAGGAACCTAACAAGATTTGACTTAATATTCTAGATCTTAACTCGCGCCAACTGCTTGCATCAAAACCCAGTCAAGAAAGTAGCTCTGCAGCCGAGAAATGCGATCGACCATAAGCACTACGGGGCGTATACGTAACATTTTAAAATGTTTTGTACCTGCTCTATTTCGGCCATCGGGCAGCTAAGTTACCATGGAGGAACCTAACAAGATTTGACTTAATATTCTAGATCTGAACTCGCGCCAACTGCGTGCATCAAAATCCAGTCAAGAAAGTAGCTCTGAAGCCGAGAAATGCGATCGACCATAAGCACTACGGGCCGTATACGTAACATTTTAAAATTTTTTGTACCTGCTCTATTTCGGCCATCGGGCAGCTAAGTTACCATGGAGGAACCTAACAAGATTTGACTTAATATTCTAGATCTGAACTCGCGCCAACTGCTTGCATCAAAATCCAGTCAAGAAAGTAGCTCTGAAGCCGAGAAATGCGATCGACCATAAGCACTACGGGGCGTATACGTAACATTTTAAAATTTTTCGTACCTGCTCTATTTCGGCCATCGGGCAGCTAAGTTACCATGGAGGAACCTAACAAGATTTGACTTAATATTCTAGATCTGAACTCGCGCCAACTGCTTGCATCAAAATCCATTCAAGAAAGTAGCTCTGAAGCCGAGAAATGCGATCGACCATAAGCACTACGGGGCGTATACGTAACATTTTAAAATTTTTTGTACCTGCTCCATTTCGACCATCGGGCAGCTAAGTTACCATGGAGGAACCTAACAAGATTTGACTTAATATTCTAGATCTGAACTCGCGCCAACTGCTTGCATCAAAATCCAGTCAAGAATTTAGCTCTGAATCCGAGAAAAGCGATGGACCATAAGCACTACGGGGCGTATACGTAACATTTTAAAATTGTTTGTACCTGCTCCATTTCGACCATCGGGCAGCTAAGTTACTATGGAGGAACCACCCAAGATTTGACTTAATAAGCTAGATCTTAACTCGAGCCAACTGTTTGCATCAAAATCCATTCAAGAAAGTAGCTCTGAAGCCGAGAAATGCGATCGACCATAAGCACTACGGGGCGTATAAGTAACATTTTAAAATTTTTTGTACCTGCTCTATTTCGACCATCGGACAGCTAAGTTACCATGGAGGAACCTAACAAGATTTGATTTAATATTCTAGATCTTAACTCGCGCCAACTGCTTGCATCAAAATCCAGTCTAGAAAGTAGCTCTGAAACCGAGAAATGCGATCGACCATAAGCACTACGGGGCGTATTCGTAACATTTTCAAATTTTTTTTACCTGCTCCATTTCGACCATCGGGCAGCTAAGTTACCATGGAGGAACCTAACAAGATTTGACTTAATATTATAGATCTGAACTCGAGCCAACTGCTTGCATCAAAATCCATTCAAGAAAGTAGCTCTGAAGCCGAGAAATGCGATCGACCATAAGCACTACGGGGCGTATAAGTAACATTTTAAAATTTTTTGTACCTGCTCTATTTCGACCATCGGACAGCTAAGTTACCATGGAGGAACCTAACAAGATTTGACTTAATATTCTAGATCTTAACTCGCGCCAACTGCTTGCATCAAAATCCAGTCAAGAAAGTAGCTCTGCAGCCGAGAAATGCGATCGACCATAAGCACTACGGGGCGTATACGTTACATTTTAAAATTGTTTGTACCTGCTCCATTTCGACCATCGGGCAGCTAAGTTACCATGGAGAAACCACCCAAGGTTTGACTTAATAAGCTAGATCTTAACTCGCGCCAACTGCTTGCATCAAAATCCGTCAAGAAAGTAGCTTTGAAGAAGAGAAATGCGATCGACCATAAGCACTACGGGGCGTATACGTAACATTTTAAAATTGTTTGTACCTGCTCTATTTCGGCCATCGAGCAGCTAAGTTACCATGGAGGAACCTAACAAGATTTGACTTAATATTCTAGATCTGAACTCGCGCCAACTGCGTGCATCAAAATCCAGTCAAGAAAGTAGCTCTGAAGCCGAGAAATGCGATCGACCATAAGCACTACGGGCCGGATACGTAACATTTTAAAATTTTTTGTACCTGCTCTATTTCGGCCATCGGGCAGCTAAGTTACCATGGAGGAACCTAACAAGATTTGACTTAATATTCTAGATCTGAACTCGCGCCAACTGCTTGCATCAAAATCCAGTCAAGAAAGTAGCTTTGAAGAAGTGAAATGCGATCGACCATAAGCACTACGGGGCGTATACGTAACATTTTAAAATTTTTTGTACCTGCTCCATTTCGACCATCGGGCAAGTAAGTTACCATGGAGGAACCTAACAAGATTTGACTTAATATTCTAGATCTGAACTCGCGCCAACTGCGTGCATCAAAATCCAGTCAAGAAAGTAGCTCTGAAGCCGAGAAATGCGATCGACCATAAGCACTACGGGCCGTATACGTAACATTTTAAAATTGTTTGTACCTGCTCTATTTCGGCCATCGGGCAGCTAAGTTACCATGGAGGAACCTAACAAGATTTGACTTAATATTCTAGATCTGAACTCGCGCCAACTGCTTGCATCAAAATCCAGTCAAGAAAGTAGCTCTGAAGCCGAGAAATGCGATCGACCATAAGCACTACGGGGCGTATACGTAACATTTTAAAATTTTTTGTACCTGCTCTATTTCGGCCATCGGGCAGCTAAGTTACCATGGAGGAACCTAACAAGATTTGACTTAATATTCTAGATCTGAACTCGCGCCAACTGCTTGCATCAAAATCCATTCAAGAAAGTAGCTCTGAAGCCGAGAAATGCGATCGACCATAAGCACTACGGGGCGTATACGTAACATTTTAAAATTTTTTGTACCTGCTCCATTTCGACCATCGGGCAGCTAAGTTACCATGGAGGAACCTAACAAGATTTGACTTAATATTCTAGATCTGAACTCGCGCCAACTGCTTGCATCAAAATCCAGTCAAGAATGTAGCTCTGAATCCGAGAAAAGCGATGGACCATAAGCACTACGGGGCGTATACGTAACATTTTCAAATTTTTGGTACCTGCTCCATTTCGACCATCGGACAGCTAAGTTACCATGGAGGAACCAAACAAGATTTGACTTAATATTCTAGATCTTAACTCGCGCCAACTGCTTGCATCAAAATCCAGTCTAGAAAGTAGCTCTGAAACCGAGAAATGCGATCGACCATAAGCACTACGGGGCGTATTCGTAACATTTTCAAATTTTTTGTACCTGCTCCATTTCGACCATCGGGCAGCTAAGTTACCATGGAGAAACCAACCAAGATTTGACTTAATATTCTAGATCTTAACTCGCGCCAACTGCTTGCATCAAAATCCAGTCAAGAAAGTAGCTCTGAAGCCGAGAAATGCGATCGACCATAAGCACTACGGGGCGTATACGTAACATTTTAAAATTTTTTGTACCTGCTCTATTTCGGCCATCGGGCAGCTAAGTTACCATGGAGGAACCTAACAAGATTTGACTTAATATTCTAGATCTGAACTCGCGCCAACTGCTTGCATCAAAATCCATTCAAGAAAGTAGCTCTGAAGCCGAGAAATGCGATCGACCATAAGCACTACGGGGCGTATACGTAACATTTTAAAATTTTTTGTACCTGCTCCATTTCGACCATCGGGCAGCTAAGTTACCATGGAGGAACCTAACAAGATTTGACTTAATATTCTAGATCTGAACTCGCGCCAACTGCTTGCATCAAAATCCAGTCAAGAATGTAGCTCTGAATCCGAGAAAAGCGATGGACCATAAGCACTACGGGGCGTATACGTAACATTTTCAAATTTTTGGTACCTGCTCCATTTCGACCATCGGACAGCTAAGTTACCATGGAGGAACCAAACAAGATTTGACTTAATATTCTAGATCTTAACTCGCGCCAACTGCTTGCATCAAAATCCAGTCTAGAAAGTAGCTCTGAAACCGAGAAATGCGATCGACCATAAGCACTACGGGGCGTATTCGTAACATTTTCAAATTTTTTGTACCTGCTCCATTTCGACCATCGGGCAGCTAAGTTACCATGGAGAAACCAACCAAGATTTGACTTAATATTCTAGATCTTAACTCGCGCCAACTGCTTGCATCAAAATCCGGTCAAGAAAGTAGCTCTGAAGCCGAGAAATGCGATCGACCATAAGCACTACGGGGCGTATACGTAACATTTTAAAATTGTTTGTACCTGCTCCATTTCGACCATCGGGCGCTAAGTTACCATGGAGGAACCACCCAAGATTTGACTTAATAAGCTAGATCTTAACTCGCGCCAACTGCTTGCATCAAAATCCAGTCAAGAATGTAGCTCTGAATCCGAGAAAAGCGATGGACCATAAGCACTACGGGGCGTATACGTAACATTTTCAAATTTTTGGTACCTGCTCCATTTCGACCATCGGACAGCTAAGTTACCATGGAGGAACCTAACAAGACTTGACTTAATATTCTAGATCTTAACTCGCGCCAGCTGCTTGCATCAAAATCCAGTCTAGAAAGTAGCTCTGAAGCCGAGAAATGCGATCGACCAGAAGCACTACGGGGCGTATTCGTAACATTTTCAAATTTTTTGTACCTGCTCCATTTCGACCATCGGGCAGCTAAGTTACCATGGAGAAACCAACCAAGATTTGACTTAATATTCTAGATCTTAACTCGCGCCAACTGCTTGCATCAAAATCCAGTCAAGAAAGTAGCTCTGAAGCCGTGAAATGCGATCGACCATAAGCACTACGGGGCGTATACGTAACATTTTAAAATTGTTTGTACCTGCTCCATTTCGACCATCGGGCAGCTAAGTTACCATGGAGGAACCACCCAAGATTTGACTTAATAAGCTAGATCTTAACTCGCGCCAACTGCTTGCATCAAAATCCGTCAAGAAAGTAGCTTTGAAGAAGAGAAATGCGATCGACCATAAGCACTACGGGGCGTATACGTAACATTTTAAAATTGTTTGTACCTGCTCCATTTCGACCATCGGGCAGCTAAGTTACCATGGAGGAACCTAACAAGATTTGACTTAATATTCTAGATCTGAACTCGCGCCAACTGCTTGCATCAAAATCCAGTCAAGAAAGTAGCTTTGAAGAAGTGAAATGCGATCGACCATAAGCACTACGGGGCGTATACGTAACATTTTAAAATTTTTTGTACCTGCTCCATTTCGACCATTGGGCAGCTAACTTACCATGGAGGAACCTAACAAGATTTGACTTAATATTCTAGATCTGAACTCGCGCCAACTGCTTGCATCAAAATCCAGTCAAGAAAGTAGCTCTGAAGCCGAGAAATGCGATCGACCGGGGCGTATACGTAACATTTTAAATTTTTTTGTACCTGCTCCATTTCGACCATCGGGCAGCTAAGTTACCATGGATGAACCTAACAAGATTTGACTTAATATTCTAGATCTGAACTCGCGCCAACTGCTTGCATCAAAATCCAGTCAAGAATATAGCTCTGAATCCGAGAAAAGCGATGGACCATAAGCACTACGGGGCGTATACGTAACATTTTAAAATTGTTTGTACCTGCTCCATTTCGACCATCGGGCAGCTAAGTTACCATGGAGAAACCAACCAAGATTTGACTTAATATTCTAGATCTTAACTCGCGCCAGCTGCTTGCATCAAAATCCAGTCTAGAAAGTAGCTCTGAAGCCGAGAAATGCGATCGACCATAAGCACTACGGGGCGTATACGTAACATTTTAAAATTGTTTGTACCTGCTCCATTTCGACCATCGGGCAGCTAAGTTACCATGGAGGAACCACCCAAGATTTGACTTAATAAGCTAGATCTTAACTCGCGCCAACTGCTTGCATCAAAATCCAGTCAAGAATGTAGCTCTGAATCCGAGAAAAGCGATGGACCATAAGCACTACGGGGCGTATACGTAACATTTTCAAATTTTTGGTACCTGCTCCATTTCGACCATCGGACAGCTAAGTTACCATGGAGGAACCTAACAAGATTTGACTTAATATTCTAGATCTTAACTCGCGCCAGCTGCTTGCATCAAAATCCAGTCTAGAAAGTAGCTCTGAAGCCGAGAAATGCGATCGACCATAAGCACTACGGGGCGTATTCGTAACATTTTCAAATTTTTTGTACCTGCTCCATTTCGACCATCGGGCAGCTAAGTTACCATGGAGAAACCAACCAAGATTTGACTTAATATTCTAGATCTTAACTCGCGCCAACTGCTTGCATCAAAATCCAGTCAAGAAAGTAGCTCTGAAGCCGTGAAATGCGATCGACCATAAGCACTACGGGGCGTATACGTAACATTTTAAAATTGTTTGTACCTGCTCCATTTCGACCATCGGGCAGCTAAGTTACCATGGAGGAACCACCCAAGATTTGACTTAATAAGCTAGATCTTAACTCGCGCCAACTGCTTGCATCAAAATCCGTCAAGAAAGTAGCTTTGAAGAAGAGAAATGCGATCGACCATAAGCACTACGGGGCGTATACGTAACATTTTAAAATTTTTTGTACCTGCTCCATTTCGACCATCGGGCAGCTAAGTTACCATGGAGGAACCTAACAAGATTTGACTTAATATTCTAGATCTGAACTCGCGCCAACTGCTTGCATCAAAATCCAGTCAAGAAAGTAGCTTTGAAGAAGTGAAATGCGATCGACCATAAGCACTACGGGGCGTATACGTAACATTTTAAAATTTTTTGTACCTGCTCCATTTCGACCATTGGGCAGCTAACTTACCATGGAGGAACCTAACAAGATTTGACTTAATATTCTAGATCTGAACTCGCGCCAACTGCTTGCATCAAAATCCAGTCAAGAAAGTAGCTCTGAAGCCGAGAAATGCGATCGACCATAAGCACTACGGGGCGTATACGTAACATTTTAAAATTGTTTGTACCTGCTCCATTTCGACCATCGGGCAGCTAAGTTACCATGGAGGAACCACCCAAGATTTGACTTAATAAGCTAGATCTTAACTCGCGCCAACTGCTTGCATCAAAATCCGTCAAGAAAGTAGCTTTGAAGAAGAGAAATGCGATCGACCATAAGCATTACGGGGCGTATACGTAACATTTTAAAATTTTTTGTACCTGCTCCATTTCGACCATCGGGCAGCTAAGTTACCATGGAGGAACCTAACAAGATTTGACTTAATATTCTAGATCTGAACTCGCGCCAACTGCTTGCATCAAAATCCAGTCAAGAAAGTAGCTCTGAAGCCGAGAAATGCGATCGACCATAAGCATTACGGGGCGTATACGTAACATTTTAAAATTTTTTGTACCTGCTCCATTTCGACCATCGGGCAGCTAAGTTACCATGGAGGAACCTAACAAGATTTGACTTAATATTCTAGATCTGAACTCGCGCCAACTGCTTGCATCAAAATCCAGTCAAGAAAGTAGCTCTGAAGCCGAGAAATGCGATCGACCATAAGCACTATGAGGCGTATACGTAACATTTTAAAATTTTTTGTACATACTCCATTTCGACCATCGGGCAGCTAGGTTACCATGGAGGAACCTGACAAGATTTGACTTAATATTCTAGATCTTAACTCGCGCCAACTGCTTGCATCAAAATCCAGTCAAGAAAATAGCTCCGAAGCCGAGAAATGAGATCGACCATAAGCACTACGGGGCGTATACGTAACATTTTAAATTTTTTTGTACCTGCTTAATTTCGGCCATCGGGCAGCTAAGCTACCATGGAGGAACCTAACAAGATTTGCCTTAATATTCTAGATCTTAACTCGCGCCAACTGCTTGCATCAAAATCCAGTCAAGAAAGTAGCTCCGAAGCCGAGAAATGAGATCGACCATAAGCACTACGGGGCGTATACGTAACATTTTAAAATTTTTGGTACCTGCTCCATTACGACCATCGGGCTGCTAATTAGCATGGAGGAACCACCCAAGATTTGACTTACTAAGCTAGACCTTAACTCGCGCCAACTGCTTGCATCAAAATCCAGTCAAGTATACGGCGCGTATACGTAACATTTTAAAATTTTTGGTACCTGCTCCATTTCGGCCATCGGGCAGCTAAGTTACCATGGAGGAACCTAACAAGATTTGACTTAATATTCTAGATCTGAACTCGCGCCAACTGCTTGCATCAAAATCCAGTCAAGAATGTAGCTCTGAAGCCGAGAAATTCGATCGACCATAAGCACTACGGGGCGCATACGTAACATTTTAAAATTTTTTGTACCTGCTCCATTTCGACCATCGGGCAGCTAAGTTACCATGGAGAAACCAACCAAGATTTGACTTAATATTCTAGATCTTAACTCGCGCCAACTGCTTGCATCAAAATCCGGTCAAGAAAGTAGCTCTGAAGCCGAGAAATGCGATCGACCGTAAGCACTACGGGGCGTATACGTAACATTTTAAAATTGTTTGTACCTGCTCCATTTCGACCATCGGGCAGCTAAGTTACCATGGAGGAACCTAACAAGATTTGACTTAATATTCTAGATCTGAACTCGCGCCAACTGCTTGCATCAAAATCCAGTTAAGAAAGTAGCTCTGAAGCCGAGAAATGCGATCGACCATAAGCACTACGGGGCGTATACGTAACATTTTAAATTTGTTTGTACCTGCTCTATTTCGGCCATCGGGCAGCTAAGTTACCATGGAGGAACCTAACAAGATTTGACTTAATATTCTAGATCTGAACTCGCGCCAACTGCTTGCATCAAAATCCAGTCAAGAAAGTAGCTCTGAAGCCGAGAAATGCCATCGACCATAAGCACTACGGGGCGTATACGTAACATTTAAAATTTTTTTGTACCTGCTCCATTTCGGCCATCGGCCAGCTAAGTTACCATGGAGGAACCTAACAAGATTTGACTTAATATTCTAGATCTGAACTCGCGCCAACTGCTTGCACCAAAATCCAGTCAAGAATGTAGCTCTGAATCCGAGAAATGCGATCGACCATAAGCACTACGGGGCGTATACGTAACATTTTAAAAATTTTTGTACCTGCTCCATTTCGGCCATCGGGCAACTAAGTTACCATGGAGGAACCTAACAAGATTTGACTTAATATTCTAGATCTGAACTCGCGCCAACTGCTTGCATCAAAATCCATTCAAGAAAGTAGCTCTGAAGCCGAGAAATGCGATCGACCATAAGCACTACGGGGCGTATACGTAACATTTTAAATTTTTTTGTACCTGCTCCATTTCGACCATCGGGCAGCTAAGTTACCATGGAGGAACCTAACAAGATTTGACTTAATATTCTAGATCTGAACTCGCGCCAACTGCTTGCACCAAAATCCAGTTAAGAAAGTAGCTCTGAAGCCGAGAAATGCGATCGACCATAAGCACTACGGGGCGTATACGTAACATTTTAAATTTGTTTGTACCTGCTCTATTTCGGCCATCGGGCAGCTAAGTTACCATGGAGGAACCTAACAAGATTTGACTTAATATTCTAGATCTGAACTCGCGCCAACTGCTTGCACCAAAATCCAGTTAAGAAAGTAGCTCTGAAGCCGAGAAATGCGATCGACCATAAGCACTACGGGGCGTATACGTAACATTTTAAATTTTTTTGTACCTGCTCTATTTCGGCCATCGGGCAGCTAAGTTACCATGGAGGAACCTAACAAGATTTGACTTAATATTCTAGATCTGAACTCGCGCCAACTGCTTGCACCAAAATCCAGTTAAGAAAGTAGCTCTGAAGCCGAGAAATGCGATCGACCATAAGCACTACGGGGCGTATACGTAACATTTTAAATTTTTTTGTACCTGCTCTATTTCGGCCATCGGGCAGCTAAGTTACCATGGAGGAACCTAACAAGATTTGACTTAATATTCTAGATCTGAACTCGCGCCAACTGCTTGCATCAAAATCCAGTTAAGAAAGTAGCTCTGAAGCCGAGAAATGCGATCGACCATAAGCACTACGGGGCGTATACGTAACATTTTAAATTTGTTTGTACCTGCTCTATTTCGGCCATCGGGCAGCTAAGTTACCATGGAGGAACCTAACAAGATTTGACTTAATATTCTAGATCTGAACTCGCGCCAACTGCTTGCATCAAAATCCAGTCAAGAAAGTAGCTGTGAAGAAGTGAAATGCGATCGACCATAAGCACTACGGGGCGTATACGTAACATTTTAAAATTTTTTGTACCTGCTCCATTTCGACCATTGGGCAGCTAACTTACCATGGAGGAACCTAACAAGATTTGACTTAATATTCTAGATCTGAACTCGCGCCAACTGCTTGCATCAAAATCCAGTCAAGAAAGTAGCTCTGAAGCCGAGAAATGCGATCGACCATAAGCACTACGGGGCGTATACGTAACATTTTAAAATTGTTTGTACCTGCTCCATTTCGACCATCGGGCAGCTAAGTTACCATGGAGGAACCACCCAAGATTTGACTTAATATTCTAGATCTGAACTCGCGCCAACTGCTTGCATCAAAATCCAGTCAAGAAAGTAGCTTTGAAGAAGTGAAATGCGATCGACCATAAGCACTACGGGGCGTATACGTAACATTTTAAAATTTTTTGTACCTGCTCCATTTCGACCATCGGGCAGCTAAGTTACCATGGAGGAACCTAACAAGATTTGACTTAATATTCTAGATCTTAACTCGCGCCAGCTGCTTGCATCAAAATCCAGTCTAGAAAGTAGCTCTGAAGCCGAGAAATGCGATCGACCATAAGCACTACGGGGCGTATTCGTAACATTTTCAAATTGTTTGTACCTGCTCCATTTCGACCATCGGGCAGCTAAGTTACCATGGAGAAACCAGCCAAGATTTGACTTAATATTCTAGATCTTAACTCGCGCCAACTGCTTGCATCAAAATCCGGTCAAGAAAGTAGCTCTGAAGCCGAGAAATGCGATCGACCATAAGCACTACGGGGCGTATACGTAACATTTTAAAATTGTTTGTACCTGCTCCATTTCGACCATCGGGCAGCTAAGTTACCATGGAGGAATCACCCAAGATTTGACTTAATAAGCTAGATCTTAACTCGCGCCAACTGCTTGCATCAAAATCCAGTCAAGAATGTAGCTCTTAATCCGAGAAAAGCGATGGACCATAAGCACTACGGGGCGTATACGTAACATTTTCAAATTTTTGGTACCTGCTCCATTTCGACCATCGGACAGCTAAGTTACCATGGAGGAACCTAACAAGATTTGACTTAATATTCTAGATCTTAACTCGCGCCAGCTGCTTGCATCAAAATCCAGTCTAGAAAGTAGCTCTGAAGCCGAGAAATGCGATCGACCATAAGCACTACGGGGCGTATTCGTAACATTTTCAAATTTTTTGTACCTGCTCCATTTCGACCATCGGGCAGCTAAGTTACCATGGAGAAACCAACCAAGATTTGACTTAATATTCTAGATCTGAACTCGCGCCAACAGCTTGCATCAAAATCCAGTCAAGAAAGTAGCTCTGAAGCCGAGAAATGCGATCGACCATAAGCACTACGGGGCGTATACGTAACATTTTAAATTTTTTTGTACCTGCTCCATTTCGACCATCGGGCAGCTAAGTTACCATGGAGGAACCTAACAAGATTTGACTTAATATTCTAGATCTGAACTCGCGCCAACTGCGTGCATCAAATCCAGTCAAGAAAGTAGCTCTGAAGCCGAGAAATGCGATCGACCATAAGCACTACGGGCCGTATACGTAACATTTTAAAATTTTTTGTACCTGCTCTATTTCGGCCATCGGGCAGCTAAGTTACCATGGAGGAACCTAACAAGATTTGACTTAATATTCTAGATCTGAACTCGCGCCAACTGCTTGCATCAAAATCCATTCAAGAAACTAGCTCTGAAGCCGAGAAATGCGATCGACCATAAGCACTACGGGGCGTATACGTAACATTTTAAAATTTTTTGTACCTGCTCCATTTCGACCATCGGGCAGCTAAGTTACCATGGAGGAACCTAACAAGATTTGACTTAATATTCTAGATCTTAACTCGCGCCAATTGCTTGCATCAAAATCCAGTCTAGAAAGTAGCTCTGAAGCCGAGAAATGCGATCGACCATAAGCACTACGGGGCGTATTCGTAACATTTTCAAATTTTTTGTACCTGCTCCATTTCGATCATCGGGCAGCTAAGTTACCATGGAGAAACCAACCAAGATTTGACTTAATATTCTAGATCTTAACTCGCGCCAACTGCTTGCATCAAAATCCGTCAAGAAAGTAGCTTTGAAGAAGAGAAATGCGATCGACCATAAGCACTACGGGGCGTATACGTAACATTTTAAAATTTTTTGTACCTGCTCCATTTCGACCATCGGGCAGCTAAGTTACCATGGAGGAACCTAACAAGATTTGACTTAATATTCTAGATCTGAACTCGCGCCAACTGCTTGCATCAAAATCCAGTCAAGAATGTAGCTCTGAATCCGAGAAAAGCGATGGACCAGAAGCACTACGGGGCGTATACGTAACATTTTAAAATTGTTTGTACCTGCTCCATTTCGACCATCGGGCAGCTAAGTTACCATGGAGGAACCTAACAAGATTTGACTTAATATTCTAGATCTTAACTCGCGCCAACTGCTTGCATCAAAATCCAGTCTAGAAAGTAGCTCTGAAACCGAGAAATGCGATCGACCATAAGCACTACGGGGCGTATTCGTAACATTTTCAAATTTTTTGTACCTGCTCCATTTCGACCATCGGGCAGCTAAGTTTCCATGGAGAAACCACCCAAGATTTGACTTAATAAGCTAGATCTTAACTCGCGCCAACTGCTTGCATCAAAATCCGTCAAGAAAGTAGCTTTGAAGAAGAGAAATGCGATCGACCATAAGCACTACGGGGCGTATACGTAACATTTTAAAATTGTTTGTACCTGCTCCATTTCGACCATCGGGCAGCTAAGTTACCATGGAGGAACCTAACAAGATTTGACTTAATATTCTAGATCTGAACTCGCGCCAACTGCTTGCATCAAAATCCAGTCAAGAAAGTAGCTCTGAAGCCGAGAAATGCGATCGACCATAAGCACTACGGGGCGTATACGTAACATTTTAAAATTTTTTGTACCTGCTCTATTTCGGCCATCGGGCAGCTAAGTTACCATGGAGGAACCTAACAAGATTTGACTTAATATTCTAGATCTGAACTCGCGCCAACTGCTTGCATCAAAATCCAGTCAAGAATATAGCTCTGAATCCGAGAAAAGCGATGGACCATAAGCACTACGGGGCGTATACGTAACATTTTAAAATTGTTTGTACCTGCTCCATTTCGACCATCGGGCAGCTAAGTTACCATGGAGAAACCAACCAAGATTTGACTTAATATTCTAGATCTTAACTCGCGCCAGCTGCTTGCATCAAAATCCATTCAAGAAAGTAGCTCTGAAGCCGAGAAATGCGATCGACCATAAGCACTACGGGGCGTATACGTAACATTTTAAAATTTTTTGTACCTGCTCCATTTCGACCATCGGGCAGCTAAGTTACCATGGAGGAACCTAACAAGATTTGACTTAATATTCTAGATCTGAACTCGCGCCAACTGCTTGCATCAAAATCCAGTCAAGAATGTACATAGCTCTGAATCCGAGAAAAGCGATGGACCATAAGCACTACGGGGCGTATACGTAACATTTTCAAATTTTTGGTACCTGCTCCATTTCGACCATCGGACAGCTAAGTTACCATGGAGGAACCTAACAAGATTTGACTTAATATTCTAGATCTTAACTCGCGCCAACTGCTTGCATCAAAATCCAGTCTAGAAAGTAGCTCTGAAACCGAGAAATGCGATCGACCATAAGCACTACGGGGCGTATTCGTAACATTTTCACATTTTTGTACCTGCTCCATTTCGACCATCGGGCAGCTAAGTTACCATGGAGAAACCAACCAAGATTTGACTTAATATTCTAGATCTTAACTCGCGCCAACTGCTTGCATCAAAATCCAGTCAAGAAAGTAGCTCTGAAGCCGAGAAATGCGATCGACCATAAGCACTACGGGGCGTATACGTAACATTTTAAAATGTTTTGTACCTGCTCTATTTCGGCCATCGGGCAGCTAAGTTACCATGGAGGAACCTAACAAGATTTGACTTAATATTCTAGATCTGAACTCGCGCCAACTGCTTGCATCAAAATCCAGTCAAGAAAGTAGCTCTGAAGCCGAGAAATGTGATCGACCATAAGCACTACGGGGCGTATACGTAACATTTTAAAATTTTTTGTACCTGCTCTATTTCGGCCATCGGGCAGCTAAGTTACCATGGAGGAACCTAACAAGATTTGACTTAATATTCTAGATCTGAACTCGCGCCAACTGCTTGCATCAAAATCCATTCAAGAAAGTAGCTCTGAAGCCGAGAAATGCGATCGACCATAAGCACTACGGGGCGTCTACGTAACATTTTAAAATTTTTTGTACCTGCTCCATTTCGACCATCGGGCAGCTAAGTTACCATGGAGGAATCACCCAAGATTTGACTTAATAAGCTAGATCTTAACTCGCGCCAACTGCTTGCATCAAAATCCAGTCAAGAAAGTAGCTCTGAAGCCGAGAAATGCGATCGACCATAAGCACTACGGGGCGTATACGTAACATTTTAAAATGTTTTGTACCTGCTCTATTTCGGCCATCGGGCAGCTAAGTTACCATGGAGGAACCTAACAAGATTTGACTTAATATTCTAGATCTGAACTCGCGCCAACTGCTTGCATCAAAATCCAGTCAAGAAAGTAGCTCTGAAGCCGAGAAATGTGATCGACCATAAGCACTACGGGGCGTATACGTAACATTTTAAAATTTTTTGTACCTGCTCTATTTCGGCCATCGGGCAGCTAAGTTACCATGGAGGAACCTAACAAGATTTGACTTAATATTCTAGATCTGAACTCGCGCCAACTGCTTGCATCAAAATCCATTCAAGAAAGTAGCTCTGAAGCCGAGAAATGCGATCGACCATAAGCACTACGGGGCGTATACGTAACATTTTAAAATTGTTTGTACCTGCTCCATTTCGACCATCGGGCAGCTAAGTTACCATGGAGGAACCTAACAAGATTTGACTTAATATTCTAGATCTGAACTCGCGCCAACTGCTTGCATCAAAATCCATTCAAGAAAGTAGCTCTGAAGCCGAGAAATGCGATCGACCATAAGCACTACGGGGCGTATACGTAACATTTTAAAATGTTTTGTACCTGCTCTATTTCGGCCATCGGGCAGCTAAGTTACCATGGAGGAACCTAACAAGATTTGACTTAATATTCTAGATCTTAACTCGCGCCAGCTGCTTGCATCAAAATCCATTCAAGAAAGTAGCTCTGAAGCCGAGAAATGCGATCGACCATAAGCACTACGGGGCGTATACGTAACATTTTAAAATTTTTTGTACCTGCTCCATTTCGACCATCGGGCAGCTAAGTTACCATGGGGGAATCACCCAAGATTTGACTTAATAAGCTAGATCTTAACTCGCGCCAACTGCTTGCATCAAAATCCAGTCAAGAATGTAGCTCTTAATCCGAGAAAAGCGATGGACCATAAGCACTACGGGGCGTATACGTAACATTTTCAAATTTTTGGTACCTGCTCCATTTCGACCATCGGACAGCTAAGTTACCATGGAGGAACCTAACAAGATTTGACTTAATATTCTAGATCTTAACTCGCGCCAGCTGCTTGCATCAAAATCCAGTCTAGAAAGTAGCTCTGAAGCCGAGAAATGCGATCGACCATAAGCACTACGGGGCGTATTCGTAACATTTTCAAATTTTTTGTACCTGCTCCATTTCGACCATCGGGCAGCTAAGTTACCATGGAGAAACCAACCAAGATTTGACTTAATATTCTAGATCTGAACTCGCGCCAACTGCTTGCATCAAAATCCAGTCAAGAAAGTAGCTCTGAAGCCGAGAAATGCGATCGACCATAAGCACTACGGGGCGTATACGTAACATTTTAAATTTTTTTGTACCTGCTCCATTTCGACCATCGGGCAGCTAAGTTACCATGGAGGAACCTAACAAGATTTGACTTAATATTCTAGATCTGAACTCGCGCCAACTGCGTGCATCAAATCCAGTCAAGAAAGTAGCTCTGAAGCCGAGAAATGCGATCGACCATAAGCACTACGGGCCGTATACGTAACATTTTAAAATTTTTTGTACCTGCTCTATTTCGGCCATCGGGCAGCTAAGTTATCATGGAGGAACCTAACAAGATTTGACTTAATATTCTAGATCTGAACTCGCGCCAACTGCTTGCATCAAAATCCATTCAAGAAACTAGCTCTGAAGCCGAGAAATGCGATCGACCATAAGCACTACGGGGCGTATACGTAACATTTTAAAATTTTTTGTACCTGCTCCATTTCGACCATCGGGCAGCTAAGTTACCATGGAGGAACCTAACAAGATTTGACTTAATATTCTAGATCTTAACTCGCGCCAGCTGCTTGCATCAAAATCCAGTCTAGAAAGTAGCTCTGAAGCCGAGAAATGCGATCGACCATAAGCACTACGGGGCGTATTCGTAACATTTTCAAATTTTTTGTACCTGCTCCATTTCGATCATCGGGCAGCTAAGTTACCATGGAGAAACCAACCAAGATTTGACTTAATATTCTAGATCTTAATTCGCGCCAACTGCTTGCATCAAAATCCGTCAAGAAAGTAGCTTTGAAGAAGAGAAATGCGATCGACCATAAGCACTACGGGGCGTATACGTAACATTTTAAAATTTTTTGTACCTGCTCC